>CP106714.1:89305681-94105681 GCA_025503065.1 Gossypium bickii | reverse complement strand
GTTTCTTGCACCATTCTCCTCTCCTTATTTCTGTCATACTTCTTTATTTTTCTAGCCATAAATCTGAAATCTTTGACCTCCAAGAATGATCTCCATTGCTGCCTAAGAAGCTCCATTGCCGCCCCTTCCTTCTAGCTAGTATAAGTGTCTATTTTCTTTAGTTCTCTTGTTGAATCTTTCAAAAGAACCCTCAAATTTCTAGATCTTGAATTGGGGTTATTTTTAATTATTTTATGGATATTTTTTTAGCCTTCAAAAGTGATTTCAATTGACTTTTTAAATCAGCCTCGATTTGCTACCGTCAGTGGTGGTGTGCCGCGCCTGGAGGAACCAAAAGAGGGTTGCTTTTTCTTTAATTTTTTCCACATATTTTGTAACACCCTTCACCCGTATTCAACGTCGGAATAGGGTTACGAAACATTACCAGACTTATAAATCAATTAAACATTTATTTCATATACATTTTCATATTTCATGCAACTATCATTCAAACTCTATCAAAATGTCCCTAATACGAGCTTACGATGCTCAAAACATGCATTCAGGGTAGTTTGGGACTAAACCGATAACTTTAGAAACTTTTTGAACACTTAAATTTTTTTTTTGCAAAATACAGGGGACACACGCCCGTGTGGTCCAGCCGTGTGTCTCACACGGCCAAAGACACACCAGTGTCACAGGCCGTGTGGACATTCGAAATGGGAGCACATGGCCATTTCCCAGCCCGTGTTTGACTCTGTGTAACTCTCTGACTTAGGTCACATGGCCAACACACACGCTTGTGTGGCCTAAAAATGGCCATACACGCCCGTGTGCCAGGCCGTGTGCTAGATTGTGCCAAACCTGTAGGGTATACTGACTTATGCCACACGGCCAAGTCACATACCCATGTGTGAGGCCGTGTGGAGCATACTGACTTGGTTTCTAATTCAACACCAGGGGACACACGACCGTGTACATGACTGTGTGTCACACACGGCTGAGACACACGCCCGTGTCTCTGCTCGTGTGGACAAAAATAGGCTATTTACCAAGCCAATTTGCCACCCAAACTTGTGCATACCTACATCAACCCAATTGGCACCAAAACATAGCATAATTTGGCATTTAAACCAACCAATTCAAGCCTAATTCATGCATATTCTAAACCACCTTTCTCAATACACACAAGTCACAAAATAAACCATACCATTTATACCAAAATCACATATACAATTCAACTAATTATACACTTCTAAATATACATCAATGTGCTCAATTTCACAAACATATATGTTATATAATTTCAACCATTAGCATCCATAATACCAACTATCAATAAACATCACAAAACCAACCTCTATAATATCCCAAAAAATATATATATAGGAGACAAAATGAATGATGTGGGAATAATTAAAGGAATCTTCATGCTCATATTTTATATTAGCTACATGGAACAACAAAGGCTAATGTGGGACAACAATGAATTGTTCGCTATTAGAACAAATTAAGTGGGTATGATTTATTATTGGAAACATATATGGAAGTGGGTGGAGAATAAAAAAAATTGAAGCACATGGTGCTTGATGGAGAATTTAATAAAATGGGCAGATTTATAGTTTACATGCTTGAAAGTTGTACATGGAAGCATGATAAATTGTGTGGCTAACATGGAAATGGCCATGGAATAATAATTGAAACAAAGCAAGCATGTAGGGGGAGAGGATTTTAAAATGGAAGCATGAATAATTTATTGAACATTGGTGCCCATACTTTTGTGTTATTTTTTTTTTTTTTGCTGTTGGACGGTACAAGCATTTTTTTTAGGATAACAAGCATGTGCAACAATGTAAAGATGGCACACCTTGGAGAGTGAAGACCAATATTTTAATGTAAAGGCCATGAAAATTTGGAGCAAGGCATAATAGCACATAGAAACATGGATGCGTAGGAGTTTTAAAATTTTTCTTTTTACATATCTTAATGGTGGAACAAGCAAGTGGAAGGCATAGGTGATGAAATTAAAATAATTATAGGATTTGAGAGTAATGGAGGGTGGTTGGCCGAATGTGGGAGTTTGTGGGGGGAGTGAAATTTCGGCTAAAGAGTATTTTGGTAGGCCAAATTCGGCATTTTGGTGAGGAAGAGCTCAAAACCGTAGCTTTTGGGGATATTATGTGCCGAAATTCTCTAGGAACACTTGGTTATTTTTTTTGCATGTTGGTTATTGGTACTTCAACATTTGGAAACCAAAACTTCAACTTTCTTCTTGTGCTATCTCGTCCCTTTTGTTTCTTCTTTTCTTTCCATTCGTTTTCTCCATTTGTGGCACTTAGCAAGTTTGGCCAAATCATCTCATATCTTTTATGTTCTCATTGTTCGTCTCTATTTCTGTTCTTTAGTCGAATCGCAAGAAGTAGAATAGTTAACTTCTACCTGCCGAAATATCCCCTACTTTTAGTAGGTGCGTTTTATAAGGTAACGATCTTCTTCCTTAAATCTTTGTTATCGATTCTTGATCTCTTTCTGTTTAGTTGTCATTCTAAAAGCCTGAAGTCTCATGTTGGAGTTTCTTTTTCTAAGGCCAAATTTGTTGGTGTTCTAACACACCGTCCTAGCCTTTTCTTACGTGGGGTTCTCAGTAAGGGCTCATCGGGAATCACAAGCCGAATCTGTTGATAAGAGTTCTCGGTAGTCAGAAGGCAGGGTTGGATATCGAAACTCCGTAGAGGGAGATCACGTTGTGGTAAGTGATTCAAATGTAATTAATATGTTGGATATGAAATCTTTTGGAAATCCGAGGCTAACTTTTGGTTGGTATTGTTCTAGGGTCAACGAAGAGTGGTCCGTTTGGAAATCGAAATAAGGTGTGTAATCTCACATCGTTTTTCGCGGGTTTAGAGATTAATGTCATATGGGTAGTAAATCGTTTGATTAAAATCGTATTAAGGTGAAACCGGGAAAAATTGGCATAGATCTCTCTATTTGATAAAAAATTATTAAATCGGTATTAACACCGTGAAAGATTTCGAAAATACCCTTAATGGGCCAAATTAATATTTTTGCTAAATGGGCAAATCGATATATTTGATATGTGGGCCAAATTGATATTTGTTATGTGGGCCAAATTGATATATGATTATGAGGGCCGATTGATATTTGCTATATGGGCCGATCTAAAAATTTGCGAAATGGGCCAATATGATTTTTTTTTTTTGCTTAATTGGCCAACTTGATAAATTGTTATAATGGGCCATAAAATTTGTAAGAAATATCTGAATGCATTATTATGAATTATTATGCATGATATACATGAATTGCATGGGATGGGATAATGATGAAGAGAAGTTCTGGTAGCTCTGCTACATAAATCTGGTGGCTCTGCCACAAATCTGGAAAAAAATGGCAATGCCATATAAATTCTATTAATCTGGTGGCTTGTCCACAAATTTGATAAATGGCTTAATGCCTACTATTGGTGTGTTGGCGGGGTGGGTGACTAAAGCTCCCCACAGGTGTGTTGGTTGGTACTGGTGGTGTGTAGCGGATGGAAATACTAGGTTTGGTTTGGGAATTGCATATCATATGCATATTATGTATATATAAGATACATTTATATTATTGTATATGGGCTTAGGTCTAAATATTTGCTTAATGAATTTTGGACCAATGGGCAACGGTAAGTGAGTTGCACATTGAGTTCTAGTAACTCACCCCCTATTTTCCTTACCCCTTTCAGGTAATGATCAGTGATGGAGGCTTGGGCCATGGATGACTCGGTGGAGGCCATACTACAAAAATGATTTAATTTGGAATTTGAATTTCTTTTAGTACTTTTAATTACTTTGCTATTTTGAGTTAAGGATTGTAATAAGGCCTCTGGATAAAGTTTTGTTTTGTTTTATGTTTGACGAATTTATAAATTGCTCGTTTTCTTAAAATGGATAACCAAAAAGGGGTTTTATTATAAACATTTATAAACATATTTTAACTTAGAAATTTCGCTTAAAATTTTTATCAACACTTTTCAAAAATTATTTTCAAATTCTTCTTAAACCATTAATGATATTTTCAAAGTCACGATTTATAAGATTTTCATATCTCAAATTTATCAAATTTTCAATTAAACTTTTATTGAATAATACTTTATCAAAATTGCTTTAAAAGGAGCTGTTTTAAGTGATCTAATTATGAAAAAGGACTTAGTAGTATTTTCTCATGTGACATGTCAGATCTGGCCTTAACGCATGGGCCGGGTTTGGGGTGTTACAACCTCAATCACATATCATAGGCCATATACACACACTTATATATACATAACCAAACCAAGCAAATTAAGCCAACTTTCATGGCTATATACAAGCCAAAACATTTAACATTTACAAGCCATTTCAAATGACCATAAGCATTATCAAGTCATAACCAAAATAGCCATAATCCTATACATGCCATATAACCAAAAAATAAGCTCAAAAGTACCAAGGTGATAATAGGATAGTGTGACGGAGTCTCCGACGATCCCCGAATCCGAGCTAGCTTTGAAATCACTATAAAACACGATAAAATAAACAAAGTAAGCTTTATATCTTAGTAAGTCGTATGAAATAAACTCAATGAAATCATAAATACACAATTCAACAATTTGAATATATCGATATGTAGCTCTTATTATCTAACAAACCTTTCACATCTTTTATCATAAGTTTATATGCAAACTTCTCAATTTCTTTGATTTAAAGCTTATACAGTTCATGTACATACCTGTACTATCTCGTATCAATCTCATACTCAACCACGTCTTTTATTTACCCGTTGAACCATTCGGAATACTATCGGATACTCAGGGAACTTGCATCGAAGTGCCATATACATAGCCAATGTCATCTCAATCTCATATCACATATATGCTCACTCTCGATCTATCAACAGGCCTGCTCACACAAGCTGTGGGTCAACACGTAGCTACACAGTGCTTGAAACACCCCAAACCCGGCCCACGAGCTTTGACCAGATTTGGTATGTTCCTCAAGTAAACCGGTTCAAAGTTCTTTTGTTACTTTGGGAAAATAGTGTGTTTTGAAAGAAATATTGTTTTGGGTTGGGCTTGAGTTAAAAAAACCCATTTATCTTATTTTAAAATCCAATTAATTAAGGTGACAAAACAATTAGGGTTTATTTTTAAAGAATAAATTTTACTTAACTTTAATTGAAAATAATTCGTAACATAGTAATTAAAAATAAAAGTAAAGAAATGTAACTTATGGCCATCCCAAAATAAAATTCTAAAATACTCAAATAAAATTAAATTTCCATATTGAATAAAACTTCAAGCTGAGCATGGCCATCCCTAAGCTTCTGCCGAACCCGGTCCATTATTGATCGTCCCCTGAAAAATAGTCCCACAATGGGGTGAGCCAACAGACTCAATGTGTACATAACACTAAAATTCAATAGATTAGGCATGCATTTTCATATCAAATACTTATTCATATAACAGATAAAAATGATGATGCAACCCAAACCCAAACCTAATTGTCCATCCGCTACACACCCCCGTACCTGCCAGTCACACCGTGGGGACTACTAAGTCAACCCTCCATCCGCTACACACCATCGAAGCGCTGCAGTCGACGTGCTCATCGCCCATATAAAATTTGTGGCATAGCCACCAGATAATTGTGTCATGAGACACCACATTCGATAATGTAACCGGTTACCACATTCGGATAATGTGACCAAGTCACCACATTCGAGATAATGTGACCGAAGTCACCACATTCGAGATAGTGAGACCAAGTCACCACATTCACTTCCCCTTTCTCATATAACCCAAATGCCCCATATTATTCATATTATGCATATCATACTTAAATTCACATTCATGTCACTTTTCACATGTTAAATATAACATATTTCATAATCCTAGTAGGAGTAGGAAACGTACCTGAGTACTTTGTACCATAACATGGTACATTAGCCACATTCTTATATTTTCATATTAGAACATATAACAAGTTTAAGCCATACATCGTATTAAAAGATAGTGTAGGGTACACACTGATTAAACTTAGCAAATTCTTTGAGATCTCAAATCGATCTACCGCTTAGATCCTTAATCCCTTACATTTGATTAATCACTTTAAAAAGCCATTCGACCATAAATCCAAATCCTAGTAGGATTAGTATACTTAAACTTACCTTGTTTGCCGATTTGATTAATAATCAAATCCAAAATTTGTAGTATTCCTTCCTTAAAAATCAGCTAGCCACCAAATCATTTAACTAGGTCGGTTTAAACTTTTGAATAAATAGGAAATAATTCTAAATACCAAAAACAAGCCTTGGTGAATACTTCATATGCTTACCTTGTGGATTTTAAATCCTCAAACTCACCGAATAACTAGGGAACACGTGGCCTATGGTGTACCTTTGGGAAAAGAACTTCTCCTTCCTTGTAGTCGACACTTAGTAAATCCCGAAAGATCTCTTCAAAGTTTCGGCAACAAGATATTAATGGGGTTAGTCCTAGATTTCAGCAAATTTTAAAAGAAAAAGGATGAAACCGAATGAGATCTTACCCTTACTTGAAGAAATCGATTGCACCTTCACTTCAATCTTCAGAGATTCGGCTTTTGAATGGATTGGTAAGAAGAAATAGGAAGAAAAGAAAACTTAAGAATTTTGACAATGGTGGACTATAGATTCGGCTTGACAAAAGAAAAAGAGAAGAGAAGAGAAGAGAGCACTCAGAAATTCGGCAGAGAGAAGAGGAGGAAGAAAAATTGATGAGTAGCCCTATTTTCTTCCTTTTATAGTCGAAACTACTACTCAGAATCCTTTACTTGGCCACCACTCTTCTTTATTGATAAGTTTATCTCCTTAGTTTAAAATAATTAGAGAATAATCCTTTATTATCTCTTCAAAAATAATTCAAATTAAATCCCTTATTTATCACCTTATTAATCGAATATTTATGAAAATAAAACTCCTCCTTTCTAGAAGGCTTGTGCCATCCACCTCAGGCTTCTGGAAGCAAAAAATAAAACTTCCTTTATTTGCTTCCCAAGTGACTCGAACTCAGGCCCAACACCTTGCATGTGGCGCCATTTCCAGAGGCCCTAAGTGGCATATTCAGGCCACTTTTCCAAGCCTGTTTATGTGTCAAATTTCACCAACTTTTTCTTTTAAGGCCACCTTGCCTTAATTTCCTCTTTTAAACTTTAAAACTCGACATTTCTAAGTCATTTCTAAGTTTCCAAAAATTTTTGTTCGGCTCTGTAAACTTGACATTTCCTTACATTTCCAAGTTTCCAGAAATGTTCACTTTCCTCTTTTGAATCATTTCTAAATCATGTCCATACATTTTCAGGTTTCCAAAAATGTTCATTTCCATATCATTTCCATACATTTTCAGGTTTCCAAAAATTTTCATTTCTAAATCATTTTCATTCATTTCCGGGTTTCCAAAAATATTCAAAATTTATTCTTAGTACATAAAACATGTCACTTCGTACAATTAAACCGAAAATGCATAGGCCCTTTCCAGAATGTTACAGTGCTGCTCACAGAAGCTATCAAGTAACCGCAACACATGCCGGTATACTCAGCCACCGGTAGGACGTACAGGACCAGCACCCAGATCACATAATCCCAATAACCCCTAATGACATGTCATTCGTATCCTAATCTATTCCTAAGGTTCAACTAGGATTTTCACGTTGGTTGAATAATCGTCGAACATGTTCATAGTCTCGTATTCACAGTTTATGCAATATCAAAGCATATAAAATACATTTATAATGAAACTTATTACATACGAACTTACCTCGAATATAAAAATGACAAAACGAGTCGACTAATCCAAAATCTTGTTCTTTCCCCGATCTAGATCCGAATTTCGCTTTTCTTAATCTATATGTAGTCAAAATTAACTTATTTAATTATGTCTCTATTTAATTTAGTCCAAAACACTCATTAAAGCACATTTACACTTTTTCCCCAAGTATTTCACAACTTTTACAATTTAGTCCTTATTTTATAAAATCACTAATTCATATAATTTAACCACAACCCATGCTACTTGAATTTCAACTAGGTCCCTAGCAGCCTATATTTTTCATTTATTTCACATTTTAACCACAAAGTTTCCATATTTCACAATTTAATCTCTAATTTACATTTTCACTAAAAATCACTTAACAAAACTTGTATAACTATCATAAAAAATTTATAATCTATCATCAATCATAAAAATACATGCTCATTCATCAATGCCAACATTCTAAAATAGTCCTTGGGCTAGCTAGACTAAGCTGCAACGATATCAAAAACATAGAAATCATTAAAAACGGAACGAAAAAGAACTTACATGCACAAGGAGAAGGGACCGAATGCTCAAAGCCCTAAAATGGCGTTTTGTTCTTGTATTTTCGGCAATAGGGTGAAGATGAACAAAAATTTTGGTTTTGTTTTAGTTATTTTAACTTTAATTACCATTTTGCTAAAATAAACTTATTAATAATTCAAAATTTCAATTATGCCAAGAAATTATCATCCACTATCTAATTAATGGTCTATTTACCACATAAGGACCTTAACTTTAAGATTCTATAGCCATTAGACACCTTTAACTAATAGAGTACAAGTTTTACACTTTACACGATTTAATCCTTTTTTCTCAATTTGAACACTTAAACAATAAAATTTCTTTACGAAAATTTCACGCAAACATAATATCATGCTGTAAATATTAAAATAATAATAAAATAATTATTTTGACTTCGGTTTTGTGGTCTTAAAACCACTGTTTTGATTTGACCCAAAACGGGTTGTTTCATATTTTCAGCAATATCTTGGTCTCAAGAATCCCTCATAATCAGCCTTTAATCATGTATGATTTAGGAAAATTAAATCTTGATAATTCAACGACTCATATTTGACAATTCGGGAAGCATAAGTGTGGTTGATTGTGGGCTAGTGCGTAGTTTTGACTTAATTGTTGGGGAAATTGATAATTGATTGGATTAAAGAATTTTATGATTTTATAGCTACTGATTTGTCAATATTTAATGGTGTTAGGTGCCAACCCAAATTCCCCAAACCAAAAGTGAAGTCGTTCGACGTTCAAGCGTACATTTCACATTCAACCAGTGTAAGGAACCTAGCTAATTTAGATCTGAAATATCATTATGGTTATGCTGATTGATTTGAACCCATAAAAGGGTGTTTTATGGTTTTTTAAAAGATATATTGATTTTATAAAATACTGATTTTTAATTTAGGCTCGATTTAAGGTCTTATGGAGAAACCGCAGGTTTCACCAATGTGCTGCAGTAGTGTGAAAAATAAGGTGTGGATCCTAACTTGTTAACTTGAATATTTTAATAATATTTCAAATTATCTAAATATGGATTAAGCTTGTTGGTCGGGCTTAGTTTAATGTCTAAGTGAATGCGTTAAAGTGGCTAAATCAGGTACGTTACTGGCCTTAACTAAATGGCTTGTTTGCAAAATTGTATGGTTAACTGAATAGTTGATTGTTTGGTACTGATATGAAAGGCTTGTTGATGTAATGTGTGATTGATTGTATGTATAACATGTATTATTTTGGAAATAAATATTGAATGCCTAAAATCTTATTGGGTAAAAATTCCATGAAAAGTATTGAATGGAAAAAATTTGTTATACATACACTAGAAATATTTTCTTAAAGTGTTAACGAATGATGATATGATAAAATGTCACCATATTGATGGTGAAATTGAACGCTTGATGTGTGAACATTATAACGATGGCATGTAAACTATATGTCTGAAAGAAAATGTATGAAATGTGCATTTGATTAAAATATTGTATGACATATCGCATGTGCATGGGGTGGGATATTGTGGTTGATGGAGGAGTTTCGTGGAGTACTGGTGACATATTAAGTTCACATATATAGTCAGTGCACTACACCGGGAGTACTGTGGAGACTGACGATTTTATCACATTTTATGTTAAATGGCAAAGTATTTGTACTATGTTTATATGGTGGTTTAACCTCAACGAGCTTTGATCGCATTGTTTGGAGTTTGGTAGACGAGTTATGGGGAACGCGTTGTGTGTAGCAGGTCGTTGTGTTAGGAAATTATTTTTGCATTATGTTACGTTCATGACTCATTCTAATGTGATATTGTTGCTATGATTATGTTATATGGATTCTTGTGTAATTGATATTAAGCGTATGTTAACTGTACTTATTGATTAGACTCACACTGAGCTAGTTAGCTCACTCTATAATGGATAACCTTCTCAGGTAATGATTGAGACTAGGGTTGAACATGGCATACAGACGTACGACGAACTTCAGACTTAGTTTATATCTTATTTTAAGTTCCCTAAGTTTATTTGGTTTTTAGACTGTAAAACTATTTGAACTGTAGTTTGGGTTTATTTTTGTTTTGGGGATTTTTATGCATGCATAATTTACATACTTTAAATTGATTTATAAGTATATTCTGAAATTGGATTGGGCATGTTACTTGGCTTAATAAATAATCAGATTTTTAATCGGTTTTCTATTGCAACTAAATTTAATAGGGTTTTTCAAAAGCAATGACGAGCAATGTGTTTTTCTTAAAACCATGCCAATATTACTAACTTGACTTAATAAAAGTTGAAATTATTAAATGACCATTTTCCCAAAAGAAGGAAGGTAACCATAGCTTTATTTAAAAGATAGTGTATTAGAGGTTTTCAACCAGCGATAGGGTAGATTCATAGTTTAGGTGTCTAATGTGACCTTCACGATTCGGCCATAAATTTTATGCCGAGTTTGGGAGGTTACATTTAGTGATATCAGAGCCAAGTTCAAAACCATAGCATGTATGTTATAACATCCCGAATTAGGGCCTAGTCAGAATAGTGGTTTGAGACCACAAATTTGAAGTAGAAATAATTATTTTATGACTGTTATGAGGTTTATGATATGTTCGTATGCATGTGTAAAAATTTCATGAAGAAATTTTAGGCATAAAGTGTCCAATTTGACTTTTGGACTAAATTAAATAAGTTGCAAAATATGAGGTCCTAGAAGCTTTAAGTATGAAATAGCTTCGATTATCAATTTGAGGTTATAATGTGATTGAATTGTTGTGTGAGAATTTCGTTGAGAAATTTTATCAAAAAAGTGTTTAATTTGGTTAGTAGGATTAAATTGTTATAAGTGCGAAGTGTGTGTTCCAGATGATAAAGGGTGTAATTGTGATGGGTTTTTAAAGTGAAGGTCCTTATGAAGAAATTAGTCCACTTATAAGTTGATGGAAGATATTTGTTTGGTATTTTTAAAGTTAGTTGGAAAGAAAAAGGGCAAATTTGAAAGTTAAGTTAAATGGGTATAATAAGACAAAAATAGTAAAAAGGCACCATTCTTTTCTATTTTCTTCTCCAGCCGATTGTGAGAAAAGAAATGGGCAGCCATGGAGAAAGCCATGTTCGGCCAAGCTTGGGAGCTTGATAGGTGAGTGGTTTTTGCCCCGTTTTTAATGATTTCTACGTTTTCGGAGTTGTGGTAACTCAATTTAGCAATCCCGTACCTTCATTTTCAAAACTGTTGAAGTTTGTAAATTTTTCCATTGTTGATTAAGTGTGTATTTTGATGATTAATGGTGGATTATGCATGTTTATGAGTAGAGGAACGATTTTTACTAAGTGATTTTCGGTGAAAACGAGTAAAACGAGTTAATCGGTAAAAGTTGTTATTGTTCATAAGTATGTGTTATAGTAAGAATTTGAAGTTGCTATAGAAGGGGAAAATGTTTAGCATGTCATAAAACATAAGAAAAAGGAATAGAGTTTAATTTACGAGCCTAGGGGTAAAAATGTAATTTTTAAAAAGTTAAGGGGCAAAATTATAAATTTTCCATAATTTGATATGTGAATTGAATTGATTAGTGTGTTGATTAAATGTGTTAAATGAGTGTTATTTGACATGTTAGCTCAAGAAATTATGAAATTTGGACTAAGATCGGGGAAGAACAAAGTTGTGGGCTAAGTCGAGAAAATTAGCCGTTTCGGCATTTGAGGCAAGTTGGTGTGTTAGTAATAATGCAATAATGTTTTAATTTATATTTGAAAGATAAATTAGTGAATTAATTGAATTATGTTGAATTAAATGTTATGAGAAATTATCATTTGAATGGTAAGTACAAATTTAGTAAGTTATTAAGCAATCGTGTTGGATAGAATTATCTGTATAGTTGTGCTTAAATTTAATGGAAGTATTCATATTCATTTTTGATATTGCCGAATGTGTCTTCTATGTATGTATATGGTATAATTGAATGTGAAGTAGACTTAAATGTCATTGGTATACCCGAATGTGTTGTGTGTGTATATATATATCAATGATGTAGTTAAATGTGGTATGGAATTGAGAGTTGAAATTGCAACCGAATGTGATGTATATATATGTCTATGATATAACCGTATGAGATATCGAGTTGAGGAGTGAATATGTTCGAATGTGATACAGATGTGTAGCAAAGATATAATTGAATGTGATGTTGATTATAGAAATGAAATAAGTGAATTTGTATATAGGCAATTGAGATTTAAGTTTTATGTATGTATAAATGAGGAATGAGTCGGGAAATGGTAAGTGTGCGAATTTAACATCCGAGCACTAAATGTGCGAAATCAAATATTGAGCACTAAGTGTGCGAGTTTAACTTCCGAGCACTAATGTGCAAAATCGGATAAAGATCTTTAAGTGCATAAATTGAACTACGAGCATTAAAGGGAAGGGTAAATGTGAATTTAAAAATTCAATTCGGTAAGTTTCAATGTTATGAGTAATTGTGAATTAGTGTTAACATGAGACAAGTGATTAAGTGAATATTGACTAAGTGATAACAAGTGTGAAAAAGTCCCGATTGAACCTTAGGAAACGATTAGGATACAAGTGACATGTCACTAGGAATTTCAGTGTTTTCAGTGTGAAAGTGTTCCCCGGGTGCTGGTTCATTGTGTTATATCAGTGGCTGGGTGATCGTGCATGTGTTGCAGACACCTGACAGCTTGTGTGAGCAGCACTGTATATTAACCTTAAACTGACAGCTTGTGTGAGGAGGCCCGAGGGTAACCCAGTGTTACAGTGGTAGCTTCGGCTACATTACAGTGGTAGCTTCGGTTACATTACAATGATAGCTTCGGCTATATTACAGTGTGGCACTCTGTGCCTTTTTTCGCGTATCCTTTAGTATATATAATGAAAAGTGATTGAATGTGAAAAGGATTTAATCATGTGATAATAATGTGCAAGTGAACATTGTAATTGATGCATTTATATGTGTAATTGTGAATATGAAATCGTTTGTATAAGTGAAGTGCAGGTATGAAATTAAGTAGGAAATCGTATGAACAAATAATACAGGTATGTGTATGAAATTGCTATTGTATGATTTCTATGTTGAATAAAGTGTTTGGGTTATGATGCATCAATTGTAAGGATGCAAATGAGTGAGATGTGCCTATGATCAAATGATAGCTATATGCTAAGTTATACTATGTTTTTGTGCATATGTGAAAAAAAATGAAAGTGAATACAAGAAAATCATGAAAAAAAGTGAAATTAGCATGACGACAGTACTAGACAGTAGCAGTTGTGTGACTTTGAAAAATCACCAAAAATGGTGAAAATTGAATTAGAGGTTGAATAAGATATGAAATTAGATCTGAATGAGTCTATTTTCACATAAAAGAAACGGTGTAAACAAAAGAATTTCATATTTTGAGATATTTAAATTTTTGTGAGACTGGTTCAGAATGATTACGTAATCCCCTGTCCTAAATTTGGAAATTCATTAAAAATTTTACAAAAATAATCATGGGATAAAATTTATATCATTTAATTTCTTAATGAGTCTATTTTTAGGAGAAACAAACAGTAACATCATTTGAGTTCTGTACAATGAGATGATTAATTTGTAGTGAAGAAAGGGCAAAACTGTCAAATAGCAGAATGGGGGAGAATTTAATGAATAAACTTTACCTATTAGCTAAACAAAAAAATTCTGAAAATTTTATGATAATATGATATGTGAGTCTATTTTTAAGGAAAATTAACGGATCTTAAATTGGAGTACCGTAGCTCCAGATATAAATAATTTAATGACTGTGACTCGAGAAAACAGCTTAACTGGAATTTGAATAAATAGAAAGAATATGAAAATAGCATGTTATCGCATTGCTTATTATTTTCATGCGAGCTTAGTAAGCGTAAAGCTTACTCCCTCCTTTCCATTTCTTTTAATTTTGTCAGGTCAGCTCAGGGTTGGAGATCGTCGGAAGCAGCATCACACTATCGAGCCATTATCCTAGGAGTATTGGCATGTGTATGTTAAATGCTTTCAAGTGAGTGGCATGTATGGGGACTTAGTTTTTCTATGATGTAGTTGTGATTAGCCAAATTTATTGGCTTATATTGATTTGTTGACTATAGCCATGAGATGTGGCTTATAATGATTTTGGCTTGTAAGCCTATTTGTCCATGGTATGTGTTAATGTCTTGCTATGTGTTATAAGTGATTATATAGATGACAAGGTCAAATGCATGTGTTAGAAAAGTTTTAATTTTGGGTGAAATTTGGTAACCTGATTTTGTATGATTGTGAATGTTTAAGTCCGGTAATGCCTCGAACCCTATTCCGGTGTTGGATACGGGTGAGGGGTGTTACACATATATCCATAAAACGGGAAATTTTTGGGAAAACCGAACCGCATTATTTTGAAAAGTATTTCTTTCATGGAATAATGAAGTCCGAAGGTTCGATTCCATGCTCATAGAAATAGTATTGCAACTTTAGAAAGACACTAGAGAGTATTGTATAAAATTTTAAATGAAAGAGCTTAGTTAAAAGTGTGATAAAAGATTAAACAAGAATACTAAAGATAATCTTACTTGTAAATTATATATTCCAAAAAACATCGAAATGAATACCCGTGGTATGATATTTCGTGGTAGGCGAGGCCATAGAGGGTGACCTCCAATGGCTCTGGCTGAGTCGACTGCGTCTCAGGAGCCTGCGCAGAATAACCGAATGAGGCTATTAGTGAACCCACCACTGAGGGTAGGAATAAGGATGATTGGGACTATAATAATAACAATGAATATGTTGAGGATAATCTAGTGACACAAGCTTTTTTAAGGGCTTTACACAAGGTCATTGGGCCCCCGATTGGTGGTGTTAGTCATGGGACGATTGCTGAGAGGCTTCGCTCTAGTGGGGTAGAGTTGTTCAAGGGTATTGTTGGAACTACCCCTATAGTGGCTGAGTACTGGATACCACTGAACGTATATTAGATGATTTGGACTGCACTCCTGAGTAGAAACTTAAGGGGCTATGTTTTTATTGAAGGATGAAGCATACAAGTGGTGGCAATCAGTGGTTAAGGGTACGCTGCCAGAGCATATCAATTGGGCCTATTTTTAGGATGCCTTTGAAGGTAAGTTTGTAGGTCATCGCTATGTGGAGGCTCGACGATTGGAATTTATTGAGTTGAAACATGGTGATATGACCATTTCTGAGTATGAGGTGAAATTTTTGAGGTTGAGCCGCTATGCACCTAGTATGGTGGTGTCTGAACACAAAGAGTTTTCGCCTTCTAGAAAGTTGTAGGTATGACTTTAAGGTTCAGGTAGCTCCATATCAGAAGCGTGTGTTTAAGGCTTTGGTTAAGAAGACCAAAATGGGAAATAGATAGATCAGCCTAAAAGAAAGGTGGGCTCTACTAGCCCAAATCTGCGTCCTGTTAAGTGGGCCAGAGAGGCTAGGCCACCACAGAATAGAGAAGTAGTGGGTCCTAAAGAAGGGCAAATTCAAGTATGTCAGCATTGTGAGAAGCGTCATCCAGGTGAATGTTGGAGAAGAATGGGTGCTTGTTTGGCTTGTGGCTCGATGGAGAACAAGATTAAGGATTGTCTTCGCTGGAATAATTAGATGTAAGCACCGATTCAGAATTAGGGCCCAGTTAGGGTCAAAATCAAATGGGTAATCAAGGTGTTCAGAAAGGTCGTAATCATAACAGAAATGGTAATGGTAATTAGGGACAGAGACCACCGGCTCAGGGTATGAATCGGGCTAAAGTTAGGCAACTTGCCTTGGTATATGTGGCTAGATGCTGAGAGGATAGAGATGCGGATGAAGTCATAGTAAGTACTTTCACTGTCTATTTGGTGTCTTATTTTACATTGATTGATATAGGATCTACCTATTCTTATATTGCTTGTGATGTGGCTGTAAAACTAGGAATTGGGGTAAAGAAAATTGAAAACATTGTTACTGTAGTCAGCCCTTTAAGATCATCTGTACTTGTGAATAAAATTTATAGGAGATGCCCTTTAGAAATAGAAAAAGAGATTTTTCTCGCCAACTTAATGGAAATTTCTTTCAATAAATTTGATCTATTTCTGGGGATAGACTGGTTGGTTGAGCAGCAAGTCCATTTGGATTGTGCACTGAATAGGGTAACTTTGGTAACTGAGTCTAGAAAGGAAATTGTTATGGTTGGGGAATGTCGAAATTATTTATCCAATGTGGTCTCTACTGTGGTAGTAGAGAACATGGTATAGAAAGGGTGTGAAGCATTTCTAGCTTATGTTCAAGATGCAAGCATTGTTGATCCTTCTATTGGTAGTATTCGTATAGTAAAGGGATTTTCTGATATTTTTCTCGAGGAACTATCAGGGTTGCCTGTAGATTAGAAATGGAGTTTGGTATTAAATTGTTTCTAAGAATGGCATCGATGTCCAAT
The DNA here is from genome assembly GCA_025503065.1 of Gossypium bickii. Lineage (NCBI taxonomy): Eukaryota > Viridiplantae > Streptophyta > Magnoliopsida > Malvales > Malvaceae > Gossypium > Gossypium bickii. Next base: position 94,088,905 of record CP106714.1, on the reverse strand, counting down.
GCTCCCTACTACATGGCACCTAAAGAGATTAAAGAGTTTAAGGTACAGTTCAAGAACTGTTGGATAGGGTTTTCATTAGAGCCAGTGTTTCATTGTAGGGCGCACCAGTTTTGTTTGTAAAGAAAAAGAATGGTACACTTCGGTTATGCATTGATTGCAGACAGCTGAACAACCTAACTATAAAGAATAAGTATCCTCTACCAAGAATTGACGACCTATTCAATCAGTTCAGAGGTGCAATTGTCTTCTTTAAAATTGACCTGAAATATGGGTATTACCAACTTAAGGTAAAAGAATATTATATTTTCAAGACTGCTTTTAGGACTCGTTATGACATTACGAGTTCCTTTCATACCTTTTAGGTTGACTAATGCGCCAACAGCATATATGGATCTTATGAACTATGCCTTTCAGCCTTTCATTGATCAATTCGTCATTGTGTTCATTGACAACATTCTTGTATATTCCAAGATAGAATCTGAGCATGATGAACATTTGAGGGTGGTCCTACAGATACTTCATGAAAAGTAGCTTTTTGCTAAACTTAGCAAGTGTGAATTTTGGTTAAAGGAAGTTATGTTTCTGGGTTACTTGGTATCAATTGAAGGTATCTACGTAGATCCCAAAAAGGTAGAAGCCATATTAGATTGGAAGCAACCAAAGAATTTCTCAGAGATTTAGAGTTTTTTGGGTCTCGCTTGAGTCTGTTTGATGATGGGGGTATCTTAGCTGAGTTGCAAGTAAAGCATGTTTGGGTACAGGAAATTAAAGATAAGTAAGGTTTAAATGAATCTTTAGCACTTCGATTTAAACAAGTTGATGATGGGTTGACTAAAGATTTTGGGATTAATTCTAAGGGAGTTTTATGCTTCAGAGGCAGATACTGTGTACCCAAATATCAGAGTTTGAGACTGATAAACCGTAAAAGTAACATATTTTAAGCCCACATTTAGCATGCTTTTGGATGATTTAAGCCTTGAATTGTGTAATTTGGTGCTCTTAATCCTTTGTTTTCATGTTTTATACCCATGAGAGCATCGAATGACAAAAAGAACGGAAAACAGGCCCAAAACGGAGTAAGTGGGCCATATCACGAAATCCACACGGCCTGGGCCCAAGACCACATGGTCGTGCCTCATTTAACAGGCTCGAACACAGCCTGGCCACGACTTACATAGACGTGTGCCATGGGCGTGTCCCTGTCAGAGGAAAGAAGAGTTTCACTCAGATTTGGATACTTAAGGGCAAAGAAACACATTCCGAAGCCTATATAAACACCCTAAGTATGGCCTAAAAAGGGGGAACCCAAGGTCTTAGTTAAGGGCTGTCCGGTTAGGCCAGAGAAGGTAGATTTGTGGAGAATTACTCGAAGATAGCCAGTTGATCCATCTCAAAAAGCCGGAGTTATACTCAAGACAGAGGATCTCTCCTTCAATTCCTTTAGGGGCTTTAGGGATTTCTTATGTTTTGTTTTATCTTTTCTTTTGAGATGTTTTCCTTTATTGTTATAAACTAAACCCTCAGATACATGAGGGAGATGAAACCTAAGATGAATCTTGTTATCGTTTGCTGAACTATATGATAAATATTTGACTTGTTCTTAATTATGTGTTCTTAATTCTTGTGTTGATATTTTCGGGATATTAATTCAAGTATGATGTGCTTAAGTGGAGGAGCAAAAGTCCCTGCCTAAGAGTAGATCTAGCATAATTAAGCGGAGTTGATCGCAAGCCTAGAGATAGGGTGACGAGATTTTTCCGAGTTAGGGTGAAACCTAATATGGGAGTCCATAGATCAAGTTAATACGATTCTAGGCGTTTCCTTTAGAAAGAGATTTCAATTAATCAACCTAGGGTTAGATGTTAGTCGCCTAGAGAGAGGGATTAATATAACTTAGGGAATTTTACGGATCAAGTCAAATGAATAAATCGTCTGGTTCAGAGTTAGATAACAAGTGAAGTCTAGGTGGATTCTTCCTTGGGTGTCGTTTTAATCAATTGGTTTTTCCTCAAGTTATTTTCCCAAATTCATTCTTCTTTGTCTTAGAGTCTTTAGTTTAGCAGTTAGTTAATTTTAGATTAGATAACAAATTCATTTAATTCTTAGGCTAAATAATAAAAACAGAGTTAGTATTAGTACTTTTGGTTCCTTTGGGATTCGACATTCCAGTCTTACCTAAACTATACTACTGTTCGATAGTTGCGCTTGCCTCAAATCGTTGTCATAGTTGGTTTCTAGGTTCGATCATTCTCATTTATAAATTTTAAGACTTTGACATCGCAAAAACAACGATCAAAGACAGTCTATACTTCAAGAAGCACATAGCAACCTTTATGTTATGCATCTTGGTATTACTAAAATGTATCGTAACTTAAGAGAAATGTATTGGTTGTCGGGTCTTAAACGAGAAGTAACGAGGTTGGTGTTGAAATGTTTGACTTGCCAGCAAGTTAAGTCTGAGCATCAGTTTCTATTAGGGTTACTACAACCAATTCAAATTCCGCAATGGAAATGGAAGAGAATGAAAATGGAATTTGTTAACGGGTTGCCTTTAAAACCTACTAAGAAAGATTTAATTTAGGTCATAATGGATAGATTGACGAAGTCCGCCCATTTTATTCCCACCCGCACTAATTATTCTCTTCAGAAGCTAGCTAAGCTCTACATTTTTGAGATAGTGAAATTGCATGGAGTGCCAATATTAATTATTTCAGATTGGGATCCTCAATTTACGTCTCAGTTCTGGAAGAAATTGCATGAGGCTTTGGGTACTCGATTAGATTTCAGTATAAGTTTTCATCCATAATCCGATGGTCAGTTAGAAAGGGTCATCCAAATTTTACAGGATATGCTGAGGAGTTGTGTGATTGATTTTCAAGGTAGTTGGGAGGAGCATCTACCGATGGTGGAGTTCACTATAATTACAGCTTCCAATCAAGTCCCAAATGACACCTTACGGGACTCTTTATGGTCATAAGTGTCATTCATCTTTATGTTGGACTGAAGTGGGTGAAAGAAAGTTAATGGGTCCAGAATTGGTTTTGGAGACTGAGGATAAGATTTAGTTAATTTGGGATAGGTTGAAGACAGCTTCTGATAGACAAAATTTGTATGCCGACTTGAACCGTAAGGACATCAAGTTTGATGTGGGAGTTTGGGTTTTCCTTAAAGTCTCTTTATGGAAGAAAGTTCTGAGGTCCGGTAGAAATGGAAAGTTAAGCCTTAGGTTCATTGGCCCATAACGAGTGCTTAAAAGAGTTGGCCCTGTAGCATATAAGCTAGAATTGCCTCCTAAGTTGGATCGTATCCACAACGTGTTTCACGTTTCGATGTTGAGATGGCATCGATCTGATCCCTCACATGTTATCCCAGTAGAGAAGGTAAAGGTTAGACAGGACTTCACATTTGAGAAGGAGCCTGTTTGAATATTCGATCGTGAGGTTAAGGTTTTGAAGCGAAAGCAAATTCCTTTAGTCAAAGTGTTTTGGAGAAATCATGGCATCGAGGAGGCTACTTGGGAGCCGGAGGACTCGATTCCATTTCAGTATCCTCACCTCTTCGAATCAAGTAAATTTTGAGGTCGAATTTTCTTTAAAGGGGTAGAGTTGTAACATCCCAAATTTTAGCTTAATAGGATTGCAAAATTATTTCAAGAATGAGAAAATAACCTAGTGGTTAAAAGAAATTTAAGAAAGAATGGTAATTAGATTAAGGTTCCAAGTTTGATACCCTTTCCTTGCAAAATGATTTAATTTTGCAAAAATCTCTCATTTTCATCTATGTGTGTCATCCATACCTAGTAAAACCTAGGTATAAATACCATTTTTAATTAATTTGATCAGCCTTTAATTAGCTTCCTCCTTTCTAGCCGCCCTTTCATCTTCTCTTCAATTTTTTTTTCTTTTTTTTTTCCCTTTGTTGCCCAAGAAGCTCCATTGCCGCCCCTTCCTTCTAACTAGTGTAAGTGTCTATTTTCTTGATGAATATTTCAAGAGAACCACAAAATTTCCAAATCTTGAATTGGGGTTATTTTTAATTGTTTTATGGGTATTTTTCCATCCTTCAAAAGTGATTTCAATTGGCTTTTTAAATCAGCCCCGATTTGCCACCGTTGGTGGTGGTGCGCCGTGCCTAGAGGCACCAAAAGGGGGCTGCTATTTTCTTTAATTTTCCCACCTATTTCCAGCAATATCTTGGTCTCAAGAACCCCTCCTAATCAGCCTTTAATCATGTGTGATTTAAGAAAATTCAATCTTGATCATTTGACGACTCATATATGACAATTTAAAAAACGTAGTGTGGTTGATTGTGGGCTAATACGTAGTTTCAACTTAATTGTTAGGAAAATTGATAATTGATTGGATTAAAGAATTTGATGATTGTATAGCTACTGATTTTTCAATATTTAATGGTGTTAGGTGCCAACCAAAATGCCCCAAACTAACAGTGAAGCCGTTAAACGTTCGTGCGTACGTTTCATATCAAAGCAGTGTAAGGAACCTAGATAATTTAGTTCTGAAAAATCATTATGGTTATGCTGATTGATTTGAACCCATAAGAGGGTGTGTTAATGTAAGTAAGGTGTAACTAGTCGATTTTGTCACCTTTTTTCCTTCATTCACCAAAATGTATATATATACATATAAGTTTTTGACATTTTTTTTCCATATCTAATTCCCTGTGCAACATTTTATTGATGAAGGACCAAAAAACAACCACTTTGGATTGCTAGAAATTTTGGAAGTGAATTTTATCTCTGGAAAAAGTATTACAACGTAAGTATAGAATGATTTGGGATAATCATCATTTATTTCCCATTCTTACTATTAAAGGACGATTATAATAGTGATTATTAGTTTTTTTAGTCACAATATTAACAAATCATAATATTCGCTTGATTGAAGGACCAAATGCTATCAACTCAAGATCGCCCCTTGCTTTGGAAGTGAATCACGACATCAAAATTAATCGTAAGAGCGTAAGTGTGGGTTTGGAAATCTAGATTAAATTATTTCTTATTAAAGGAATAATTAACATAACATTCTAATGATGGATCATCATTATATACTCAAATCTGTGATTTTTTTTAGTTAAATCCAAGTGTGGGTGTTCGAAAGAGTCCAGTGCTTGATAAAATATTGTTTTAAATTTAAGCTCGATTTAAGGTCTTAAGGAGAAACCGCAGGTTTCGCCAGTGTGCTGCAGTGGTGCGGAAAATAAGGTGTGGGTCCTAACTTGTTAACTTGAAAATATTTTAAATGGTCTAAATGTGGATTAAGCTTGTTGTTCGGGCTTAGTTTAATGTCTAAGTGAATGTCTTAAAGTGGCTAAATCAAGTATGTTACAGCCTTAACTAAATGGCATGTTTGCAAAATTGTATGGTTGACTGAATAGTTGATTGTTTGGTACTGACATGAAAGGCTTGTTGATGTAATGTGTGATTGATTGTATGTATAGCATGTATTATTTTGGAAATAAACATTAATGGTCAAAATCTAGTTGGGTAAAATGTCATGAAAAGAATTGAATGGAAAAATGTAACACCCCTTACCCGTATTCTACACCTGAACCGGGTACGAGGTATTACCGTACTTAACTTGCTCAATCATACAATATCGATCCTTAAGAACTTCATTCCAAATTAAAACTTTTCATTCGATACCATAATGTCCTTATTATAGGTCTACGATACCCTAAACTTGCACCGAAATGATTCGGGATCAAACTGGAAACTTTTGAACACTTAGAAAAATTTGACACAAAACAGGGCCACACGCCCGTGTGGCATATCACATGCCCGTATTCCACACCCGTGTGGATTTATTTTTCAATTTGAACCTACAGGGGTTTTCACACGGCCTGACACACGCCCGTGTCCATACCCCGTGTCCCTCACACGGCCATGACACGCCCCTGTCATCACCCGTGTGTGAAAACCTTGACATTCTCTTTCTGATGTCATCATCTCAATAAGGTCACACGGCCAAGGCACACGCCCATGTCCTTAGACCGTGTGTCAAATTAAATTCCTAATTTCAGGTGCAGACTTCACACGGTCTGGGCACATGCCCGTGTCTTAGGCCTGTTTCCCACAGGTTGAGACACACGGCCGTGTCTCAAGCCATGTGTTTACCACTGGGTATTCTGACTTGTCAACCTAGCATGCATGGGGACACGCGGCCTCTCAACACGCCTATGGGGCTGACTGTGTGTCACACACAGCCTAGACACATGCCCGTGTGTCTACCCGTGTGGACAATTGTAAGGCTATCTACCAAGCCATTTGCCACCCTACAAAGCAACCACACTTATACCAAATCAATTCAACCTACATCATGGCCATAAGGCACTTCCAAGAACCCAAAATCAAGACATCCACACAAACATGTACTTCATGAATTTCATCATCATTTATAAATATGAACTTGTCAAGTACTGGCCAATTTTCTAATGACCACTTACAAAATGAATTGAACAACATTAATAGCCAACACTTTGGCTAACAAATATGTCATAACAAAATGACCAAGTCCTATACATGCCATACTCAAATAAATCTAACTTTGCTTTACCAAAAAGAAGTTGATAGTGTGATTTTCAAACTCCGATGTTCCACGAATTTCTGAGCTAGCTTGGCAATACTAGAAGGAAAAGGGAAATGAGAGGGGTAAGCATAAAGCTTAGTAAGTTTGCATGAAATAAATAGCAACATAAGGGCTCATAATGTCATCCATCCATTGCATTGAATGAGACACAAAGTCTTAAACACATTGCCATAACTTACTCATGTTTTCTCTTACCAAGTTCATATCATGTCTCATATCGTAAAAATTTCTCGTGAATTACTCACATGTACCTGTATCATTTCATCACATAGCTTTAGCACTAATCTCATATCTATTATAAGCTTAGCTATTTACCCATTGAATCACTTGGGGATACTCGAAAATACATACTTATCATCATTCACATAAATGTGACGCCAATGCCACATCCCAGATGTGGTCTTACATGGGGTCACCTTTAGATGCTGATGCCATATCCTAGATATGGTCTTATACGGGATCTCATATCGATTGTCGATGCCATATCTCAGATATGGTCTTATCCGATCCTCATATTCGATGCTGATGTCATATCCTTGATATGGTTTTATACGGGATCTCAATTCGGTGCCGAGGCCATGTCCCAGACATGGTCTTATACGAGACTTTACCCATCTCAAGTCTTGATGATATTATTCTCTCATTTATTAAAGTCCAATTGGGACTTCCACATCACAATTCTCGTCATTTTCTCATTCAACATCATTACTCAAATTCATAGAAATATTATACAACATCACTAGTATCAAACATTTAGAAACTTAATAACATGACGTTGAATTTATTAGACACAAACTTACCTCGATTTCAAAATAGGCCAAATTGCTGATCTAGTTCGATACCTTGCCTTTTCCTCGGTCAAGGTTAATTCCTCGTTCTTCTTGATCTATAATAGCAAATTATCTCACTTAATTATCACATTAATCAATGTATTCCAAAAATCATACTTTGGAAAAATTATCATTTTGCCCTTAGACTTTCACAAAATTATTATTTTACCCCTAGGCTCGTAAATTAGTTCTAATCAAATTTCTTCCTTTAACGAGCCTAGGTGAACATTTATTTCTCTTATATCAACTCTCAATACTCATTATTTCATACATTTAACACCTATTTTACAACCTTTGCAAAGAGGTCCTCTTTGGTGTTTTAATGGAAACACCTTTCACAAAAGTTGTTTATTTAGCAACTAAGACTCATTTTCTTCCATACAAATGCAGCAAACAACATAATTTCTCACATGGAAAAACCCAAAACTTTCTACCTCTTTGCAAAATAGTCCCCTCTTTAGCTAACTTAAGCTTTAGGGGTTCCAAAAGTACAAAAGCTAACAAAGAATGGCCATTAGAGCACTTACTTGCAAGGAGAAAAGCTTGATGAAATTTTTGAGCTCTCAAACCCCTATTTTGTTGCTAATTTTCGGTGGAGAAGAAGAGAAGAAAAGATGATATCTTTCCTTTCTTTATTTTATTATAAAACATCAATTTAGTCCACAAAATTCCTACCAACTTTGACTTATTTTTCAACTCCTTGTCCCCTATGGCCGGCCACCTTATATCTAAGGGTCTAATTTCACTTTAAGGGCCTCCAATTAATATCCTATGACTTTTAGACACCTTTAGCTTGTAAAATAGAACTTGCGCACTTTATGCGATTTAGTCCTTTTTCTCAATTAAGCATGAAATCGCTAAAATTAAAGCACCAAAATTCTCATCCACCTATATAATCATGCTATAACTCATAAAATATCATTAAAATAAATTTCTGTAAAAATTAGTGGTTCTGAAACCACTGTTTCAACTAGCCCCAAAATCGGGCTGTTCCAATTCTCCTCATTTAAAGATTTTCGTCCCCGTAAATCTTACTGGTAAAAATGTTGGGATATTGGTTTCTAAGAGTCTCTTCGGGTTCCCATGTAGCCTCTTCTACCCCATGTCTTTTTCATAGCACTTTCACAAGGGTTATACTTTTGTTTATCAACTGTTTGACCTTTCGTGCCAAAATCTTAACCGGCTCTTCGCCATAAGTCATGTCCGGTCGAATTTTTACCTCTGATGGTACAATGTCATGTGAAGGGTCCGAACAATATCTGTGTAACATAGACACGTAGAAGACATCATGAATATTTTCCAACTCAGGTGGCAAAGCCAAACGATAAACTACCGGCCCTGTCCTCTCGGTAATCTCGTATGGTCCGATAAAGCGCGGACTCAATTTGCCTTTCCGGCCAAATCTGAGGACCTTCTTCTATGGTGATACTTTCAGAAACATTCTATCACCGACTTGAAACTCGATCTCTTTCTGTTTCAAATCAGCGTAGGACTTTTGTCTATCTGAGGCAGCTTTTAGACAATCGCATATCACCTTTACTTTCTCTTTAGTTTCTCTCACTAAATCGACCCCGTGAATCTGGTTTTCTCTAAGTTCTATCTAATAAAAGGGCATTTGACACTTATGCCCATACAAGGCCTCGTAAGGCGCCATCTTCAAACTTGACCGAAAGCTATTATTGTAGGCAAATTCCACCAACGGTAAGTATTTCTCCCAATTACCTTGGAATTCCAAAACACAACATCTAAGCATGTCTTCAAGTATTTGTATTACTCTCTCTAACTGTCTGTCGGTCTGTGGATGGAAAGTTGTACTAAAGCTCAATTTCGTGCCTAAGGCCTCTTGTAACTTTTTCGAAAATCGTGACGTAAATCTCGAATCTTTATCCGAAATAATCGATAACGGTACTCCTTAAATTCCTACTATTTCTTTCACATACAAATCTGCCAACTTATCAAGCGAATAGTCAACCCGTACTGGTATAAAATGGGCTGACTTCATGAGTCTATCGACCACGACCCATACAACATCTTTCTTTTTCGGCGTCAACGGTAAACCCGTCATGAAATCCATAGTAATACAGTCTCATTTCCACTCGAGAACCATAATAGGCTAAAGTAGACCCGAAGGTACTTGGTGTTCAGCCTTCACTTGTTGACAAATTAGGCATCTCGATACAAGCTCAGAAATGTCTTTCTTCATACTTGGCCACCAATACCATTTCCTCAAGTCATTATATATCTTTGTGCTGCCTGGATGTACAGACAAACATCCACTATGTGCTTCATACAGAATCTTCCTAATAAGCTCATCATCTCTGGGTACACAGACCCTATCTCAGAACATTAAACATCCATCAGGACTTATCCGAAAGTCTGACTCAACATTTGACTCACATTGAACTCTTTTAGCCTGTAAATCATTGTCGTCTTTCTGAGCTTCATAAATATCTTGGAAAAACTTTGGTTTAGCCCTCAACTCGGTTAGAATAAAACCATCATCTGACAAAACTATTCGTGTATTCATAGCTCTCAGCGCAAACAAGGATTTCCTGCTTAAGGTATCGGTGACCACGTTCGCCTTTCCCGGATGGTAGTTTATTACTAACTCGTAATCCTTTATCAACTCTAACCATCTCTGTTGCCTAAGGTTCAACTACTTTTGAGTCATCAAGTACTTTAAGCTCTTATGATCCGTGAACACCTGACATTTCTTACCATATAAATGGTGTCTCCAAATTTTTAGTGCAAAGACAATTGTAGCTAACTCCAAATCGTGGGTCAGGTAATTCTTCTCGTGCGGCTTTAATTCTCTAGAGGCATATGCTATCACCTTGCCCTCTTGCATGAATAAAAAACCCAATCCATTCAAGGATGCGTCGCTGTAAACTACGAATTCCCTTCCCGGCTCAAGTTATACTAAAACTGGAGCCTCAGTCAACAATGCCTTCAATCTCTCAAAACTCTGTTGGCATTTTTCTATCCATTCAAACTTTACATCTTTTTGTAGCAACCTCGTCATCGGAGTAGCTATCATAGAAAACCCCTTGACAAAACGTCTATAGTAGCCAGCTAGGCCTAGAAAACTCCTAACCTCGACTACATTTCTTGATGGCTTCCAATCCACAATTGCTGAGATCTTACTCGGGTCGACTCTAATTCCATCTCCCGAGATAATGTGTCCCAAAAATCCAACTTCCTTAAGCCAAAATTCACTTTTACTAAACTTGGCATATAATTGTTTATCTCTCAAAATTTGCAAAACCGTTCTCAAATGCTTAGCATGCTCGTTCTCAACCTGAGAGTAGATCAATATATCATCAATAAAGACTATCACAATATTATCCAAATATGGCCTAAAGATATGGTTCATCAAATCTATGAAAACTGCAAGGGCATTGGTTAAACCGAAAGGCATGACCAAAAATTCATAGTGGCCATACCTTGTCCGAAATATGGTTTTCGGCACATCCGAGTCCATTACTCTCAACTGATAATATCCAGACCTCAAGTCTATCTTGGAAAACACCGTGGCTCCCTTCAATTGATCAAACAAATCGTCAATTCTTGGCAACGGGTACTTGTTCTTCATAGTTACCTTATTAAGCTGCCGATAATCTCTACATAACCTCATAGAACCATCTTTCTTCTTCACGAATAATACGGGAGCACCCCACGGAGAATAACTCGGTCTTGCGAAGCCTTTATTCATTAACTCTTGTAATTGTGCCTTCAATTCTTTCAACTCTGTTGGAGCCATCCTATACGAAGCAATCGATATAGGCACAGTACCAGGGGCCAACTCAATGCCAAATTCAATCTCTCTAACCAGGGGTAACCCTTGCAATTCCTCTAGGAAAACATTTGAATACTCACATACTATGGGTTCTGATTCAATTCTTAATTCAGTCTCTTTAGCATTCATCATAAAGGCAAGGTAAGCTTCGTACCCCTTTCTTAGATATTTCTGAGTCAATAAGGAAGATATCACTACTGGCAATCTTTCTTGCTCATCTGATTCAATGCGAATGAGATCCCCACTTTCACATTTCAACTCAATAAACTTCCTTCCACAATTGTAACAGCTCGATTTTGGGCTAGTCGGAATAGTTAATTGTGAAAAAGGACTAAATCGCATAAAGTGTGAAAGTTTTATTTTTCAAGCTAGAGGTGTTAAATAGCTATAGAATTTTAATTGGAGGTCCCTAATGTGTAATTAGGCCTTGTTTAGTGTGGTGGCTGGCCATAGGGACAAGAAAAGACATGGTTAATTAGTTCGGTGAGGTTTTGGTGACTTAATTGATAAATTAAAATAAAATAAGAAGAAAAATGATAACACATATAATCTTCATCATCTTCTACCAAAAAAACCAGCAAAAAGGAGGGGTTTTGAGAGCTTAGAAATTTCAGTAACTTGTCCTCTTTCAAGTAAGTGATTTTGGTGGTTTTATTTGATAATTTTTGTACTTTTGGAACCCCTAAAGCTTAAGCTAGCTAAAGAGAGAACTATTTTGTAAAATGGTTGAAAGTTTAGGATGTTGCCATAAGAGTTTTTATGTTGTTTGCTGAGTTTTTATGGAAGAAAATGAACCTTAGTGGGTCAAAGAACAACTTTTGTGAAAGGATTTTGCATGAAAACTCCTAATAGGACTAGTTCATATCATGTCTCATATCGTAAACATTTCTCGTGAATTACTCACATGTACCTGTATCACTTCATTACATAACTTTAGCACTAATCTCATACTATTATAAGCTTAGCTATTTACCCATTGAATCACTTGGGGATACTCGAAAATACATAATTATCATCATTCACAAAAATGTGACTCCAATGCCACATCCCAGGTGTGGTCTTATACAGGATCTCATATCGATTGTCGATGCCATATCCCGGATATGGTCTTATACAATCCTCATATTCGATGGCGATGCCATATCCTAGATATTTTCTTATACGGGATCTTAATTCAATGCTGAGGCCATGTCCCAGCATGGTCTTATACGGGACCTTACCCATCTCAAGTCTTGATGATATTATTCTCTCATTTATTAAAGTCCAACTGGGACTTCCACATCACAATTCTCGTCATTTTCTCATTCAACATCATTACTCAAATTCATAGAAATATTATACAACATCACTAGTATCAAACATTTAGAAACTTAATAACATGACGTTGAATTTATTAGACACAAACTTACCTCGATTTCAAAATAGGCCAAATTGCTGATCTAATCCGATACCTTACCTTTTCCTCGGTCAAGGTTAATTCCTCGTTCTTCTTGATCTATAATAGCAAATTATCTCATTTAACTATCACATTAATCAATGTATTCCAAAAATCATACTTTGGAAAATTTATCATTTTGCCCTTAGACTTTCATAAAATTACTATTTTACCCTTAGGCTCGTAAATTAATTCTAATCAAATTTCTTCCTTTAACGAGCCTAGGTGAACATTTATTTCTCTTATAGCAACTCTCAATACTCATTATTTCACACATTTAACACCTATTTTACAACCTTTGCAAAGAGGTCCTCTTTGGTGTTTTAATGGAAACACCTTTCACAAAAGTTGTTTATTTAACAACTAAGACTCATTTTCTTCCATAAAAATGCAGCAAACAACATAATTTCTCACATGGCAAACCCTAAGCTTTCTACCTCTTTGCAAAATAGTCCTCTCTTTAGCTAGCTTAAGCTTTAGGGGTTCCAAAAGTACAAAAGTTAACAAAAAATGGCCATTAAAGCACTTACTTGCAAGGAGAAAAGCTTGATGAAATTTTTGAGCTCTAAAACCCCTATTTTGCTGCTAATTTTTGATGGAGAAGAAGAGAAGAAAAGATGATATCTTTCCTTTCTTTATTTTATTATAAAACATCAATTTAGTCCAAATTACTACCAACTTTGACTTATTTTTCAACTCCTTGTCCCCTATGGCCGGCCACCCTATATCTAAGGTTCTAATTGCACTTTAAGGGCCTCCAATTAATATCCTATGACTTTTAGACACCTTTAGCTTGTAAAATAGAACTTTCGCACTTTATGCGATCTAGCCCTTTTTCGCAATTAAGTATGAAATCGCTAAAATTAAAGCACCAGAATTATCATGCACCTATATAATCATGCTATAACTCATAAAATAACATTAAAATAATTTTCTCCAACCTCGGATTAGTGGTTCTGAAACCACTGTTCTGACTAGCCCCTAAATCGGGCTGTTACAAAAAAAATTGCTATATATGCACTAGAAATATTTAAACGAATGATGGTATGATAAAATGTCATCGTATTGATGGTGAAATTGAACGCTTGATATGTGAACGTTATAATGATGACATGTAAATTATGTTACTGAAACAAAATGTATGAAACGTGCATTTGATTGAAATATTGTATAAAATATCACATGTGCATGGGGTGGGATATTGTGGTTGACAGAGGAGTTCGGTGGAGTAATGGAGGCATATTAAGTCCGCATTTATATGTAGTCAGTGCACTGCACCGAGAGTATTGTGGAGACTAGCGATTTTATCGCATTTTATGTTAAATGATAGAATATTTGGACTATGTTTATATGGTGGTTTAACCACAACGAGTTTTGCTCGCACTGTTTGGAGTTTGGTAGACGAGTTTTGGGGAACTCGTGGTGTGTAGCGGATGGTTGGGGTAGGAAATTATTTTTGCATTATGTTACGTTCATGATTCATTCTAATGTGATATTGTTTCTATGATTATGTTACATGGATTCCTGTGTGATTGATTTTAAACTTATATTAAATGAACTTATTGATTAGACTCACGCTAAGCTAGTTAGCTCACCCAATAATTGATAACCTTCTCAGGTAATGATCGAGACTAGGGTCAGACATGGCATGCGGACGTACGACAGACTTCGGACTTTATTTATATCTTATTTAAAGTTCCCTAAGTTTATTTGGTTTTTGGACTGAAAAGCTATTTGAACTATAATTTGGGTTTATTTATGTTTTGGGGGTTTTTCATGCATGCATAATTTACATACTTTAAATTTATTTATAAGTATATTCTGAAATTGGACTGAACATGTTACTTTGCTTAATAAATAATCAAATTTTTAATCAGCTTTCCACTGCAACTAAATTTAATAGGGTTTTTCAAAAGCAATGACGAGCAAGGTGTTTTTCTTAAAGCCACGCCAATATTACTAACTTGACTTAATAAAAGTTGAATTTATTAAATGAATGTTTTCTCAAAATAATAAAGGTAACCACGATTTTATTTAAAAAAGAATATAATTAAGGTTTTCAACCAACAATAGGGTAGATTCATAGTTTAGGTGTCCAATGTGACCTACATGATTCGATCATAATATCTAAACCGAGTTTGAGAGGTTACATTTAATCACTTAGTCTTGGTCTTTTCTTTTCTTTTTATCTTTTGTTTTGGAGACTTGTTGACATTTTAGAAACCATAAAAGAATTGTGTGTTCACACTAGAATAAAACACTCAATGAAGTAGGCGGTGGAAAGTAAAGATAAAATGGATAATCCCACCCAGCCATGGAAGCAAAGTCAGTGACCAACCCAAAACCTTCCAACATAGAAAGAGATAAAGCCCACAACAGCAAAGAGCAAACTCAGCCCAATATATGAGTTCACACTATAGTCAGATTGCACATCAACACCTTTAGTCAATGGTGAAAGGTTTTACTTCACCCTATAAATGGAAACAAATATAAAAGCAGACGCAAGAAATAGAAAAAGTAAAGCATAACATTATTAGCGTTTTCTCTTGTAAAATAATTATTCCCATGATTTACAGATATTGACAATGACTTCAACTCAGCTAAAAAAAGGTTACAAATAAAAGAATTGACAATAATCTCCATTTTCTCTTCTCTCTGTACTTCCCTTCTCTATCCACATCCCTAATAATGCTCATAAACACCCTTACATAATATATTACATTATTATAAACAAAAAAAAAAAAAAGGTGATCTTACCCTTTCTCTGTCATCTTCTCTTGGACTTCCTAAGAAATCCAGGTTTTAATCGGTTTTAACTTCAAGCCCATGCCTTCCAGTGAAAGAAGCTCCGGGAAGATGCAAGTTGGAGTCAATGGGCTTCTCGGGCTAACACTTAGAGTCGGCCTATATAAGCCAAATCCCATAAGAAAGTACTCCAGTGGTATCAACATTGCATGGGGCTGCTCCTCAGTTACTATTGATCCACATGCCTGAACCTGTAGGTTTCTTGCATTTCGAGGTAGTTACTTCGATAAACATGGTTTTTGAAAGCTCAATGTAAGAAGACATGATACTGAGTTGAACAACAGACTGTTTTGATTGCATACCTCCACTAAGGCACTATATCTTCTATCTAATTTTGATGTCATGTGGAGAGCCTCGGAATGGAAAGGAGAATTCGCCCCTACAAATATTAGCGATCGGCAATGCAGTTTCCTTAATCCTTCGCTAAGGTCACGTCTCCTGAAAGATGTAGAATATGACTTTTAAGCCAACTATGTGAAATCTGTTTAAAGAGAACATTCAAAACAAAACCTGGTCGACATATTAATCATGGAGACATGCTTACCCATTATTGCTTCGAGGAATTGCTGAACGCTTGTACTCTGCCTTTCATCTAGCAACTACAGGGAAAGAACATGATTCAAGTAAGAAAAGCGCCGTGAGACTACATAATCATGCTTCATTATAAGTCACTCGAGTACATAAGGGGCAAATACAAGGAGCTGAAGAACTAACTCTTCTGCATGCTTGAACTATATCTGATTCGGGTTCTTCAACACTACCATGAACTTCCTGCCATTATGACTCAGAACATCGTAACTAAACTGGTCCAACTCTAGACACGGCAATAAATGGCAAAAATTTTTGAATCAGAAAAATACCTGGCTGAAGTGCCGCTTAAGCAATAACTCCTTCACCACTCCACACATGCCATAGAAATAAAGTAAGTTTGACATCACCTGAAATAATACGACAATTCATCAAAGCACATAGTCATTGGACCCTTAAGAGAAAAGTAAAAAGGCGCAGAAAAAGAACCTTATTTAACAACCATTCTGTCCATGAGGGCGCTCTGCATAGTGGAGAAACAAGTATTAACCCGAGGACACGCTGCCTGTATTTCATCTATTAAGACAAAATGCACAATAATTAGTTCCGAGAATACAAACTTAGGTTTTTTATATTTATTTGGATTAAAAATGAAATTGTGTACTGTGCCAAGGTAGTTGACTGACAGCAAATAGAGTAAGAACGTATGCTCCAGCTGTAACCCCCATACACATTACAGCACCAAGCCTACAGTTAAAACCGAAAAAGAATGAAAGAGTTGAAGGATAAGGAATATAAGCTTGCTTGCCTATATTATTTTATATATAAATAACTAATGATAAAACATATTAAAGAAAACAATAGCTTAAGAAATTAAATAATGGTAGCATGTGTATCAATTTATATCATTTTCAGACAACCTACTACAATTACCGGCCATCATGACAAATAAAATGTGCCAAAGAATGTCTAGAGCAGTAGAGATTACAGTAAAGTAAATTTTTAATCAACTGATTACCCAAAAAAGTTGAGAACCTCAAGAACCTGATCTGCCAAGTCATCAACAGAAGGCATAAGGTCATCAGAACCGATTGGGGTAGCTCCTACCTGCAAATAGTTCTTGAAAATATTCCGGATAAGAAAGGTGTGACTATAGGACTCGACAAAAAATAAAAAGGATGATTGAGATACAAATATGAGACTAAAACATGCACAGAACGGACCTCATGCCCTGGAGGACTTATATGATATATGCAAAAATTGTGGAGGAGAAAGGAATTAACGTCTGGAGAAAAGAACAAGCCTTGAAA
Source organism: Gossypium bickii (assembly GCA_025503065.1). Lineage (NCBI taxonomy): Eukaryota > Viridiplantae > Streptophyta > Magnoliopsida > Malvales > Malvaceae > Gossypium > Gossypium bickii. The sequence continues at coordinate 94,071,596 of CP106714.1, read as the reverse complement.
ACAGGAGATATCTGCAGAATGTTATAATTATATAAGTTACCATTAGAAACCGAAAGAATCATGGATGAAAGGGTCTTGGCCTTTGCGGAAATCTTGCAAATAACGTTACAAACTTCATAAACATTAAACTAACATGTAAAACTTTGGCTCAATTGAAAGCATTACAGCCTCAAAGTCTCATGCATTATGAAAACACAAATTAGGAGAAAAATCATTATTCTAAGATTAAAAATTAATAAAAGACGCGGGGTGACCATTGTTAGCCAAATCTGTTAACAAAAATCAATTCCATGGGCTCTGAAACACATATTTTGTCATATGGAGTCAAGTATAAGGAAATTAAACATTACAGCAAGCTTTTCTGCATTACTTACGATTTAGAGCTAAATCAGGATAGGTAACAAGGGCCAGCTTATCCTGGTCTCCAAATAATGCAACGGAAACCATTCCGAAGCGAGTTTTAATAAGGTACTCCTGCAGATTGATTTTACAATACATAGTTATTCATTCAGCAAACCTTTCTGGAAAGCAAACAAAAGAATCAAAATAAATTGCTACCATCAAACATATTTTATATATGATCTAGCTAGTTAAAGAGCCTAATTGACTTGGGTTTCTTTTACTTGAAAAAAAAATGAAACTGTTGGAAGCATAGCTCAAGTTAAGTATATTCTAACTAGATAAAGTAAGCATGTGCAGCAGAACCTTTTTAAGAGACCTAAATTTTTTCCTTCGTTTAAGCATATTCAGCATCATCCAAATTCCCTAATTTGACAAAAACATGGATATATAACTAACGGAATTACTAGCACATGATGCAAATTATTATTTAAAAAAAGGCATTTATAAGTTTCAGAACATCATTGGATTTAGTTTACTAATGTAATTCATCAGAAGCAAAAAAGGAATGAATTGCTTTATAGCTGAAATATATAGGAATAAACTAATGGAAAAAAATGCAGCTTAGTTAAAAGGAAAAATATAATGGTGCATTAAACTTTAACATGAAAAGCATATACTTGATTGTTTTCCATTTATTTTACTCTTCCATTCCCACGTTTTCCCGGTAACCAAACAAGAAGATAAATAGAAATGCGGGTTACCTTGGCACCAAGAGAGATCGTTTCCATATAAATGGAAATTGAATCACTAGAATCTGCCATTTTCCCTCACTTTTTCTCTTCATTAGAATTGGCTTCCATGCCTTATATACCACCAAATCTTTCTCTCCCTTTTCAAATTTCTTCTATATATTAAATTAAAAATTAAAATCTATTTAAAAATGGTTTATCATTAAAAACTACAAGTGACCGACGCTCGGTTTGTCAACTCAGAAGCGAACCTTTAACCTGGATATCAGGTCTATTTAACCCCAGTTAAGAGGCCGACAGTTTATTCAAATTTACATTACTACCCCTCTAATTTCCTTTTTCCCATTCACTCACTAGCTAATTATATATTTTTTACTAAATTTATTACTGTTTTATTTTCAATATAATTTATTAGAGCTAACCTTTGATTCCATATTATCTGTATTTTTTATAATAAAAAATGCATTATTATTCATATCTCCACAATATTAAATTTTAAAACTACTTTTGAGTTTATCCATTTCTCATTAATATTTAATCTTTACACATATTATTTTGGCAAGGTCTGAGGCTTCATTGGGGGAAAATTCAGAATAAAAAAATAAATTTAAATTATAAATTTTGAAAAAGTTTATTTTTTTTATTATATTAATTTAATACCTTTATAATTTTTGAAGCAATGAAATTACAATATCATTATCTTTAAGGCCAATGCACCAATATAAGTCAAATGAAGTCAAAATTAATTATTGTCAATTATGAGATAAATTTGTTGAATCTTCCTAAGTCAAGTCTTAATACTTAGATCATTATTTTTTTTCTTTTTCTTTTAAATATTTTCTATGAAAATATAAAACGCGAAATTCCCTTTAATTTAATTTAACATAATTTAATCTTTTATTTTATAAATTGTTTTTTTTCCTTTTTTTAACAATTAATTGATACGTAAATTTTTTATTTACTAAATTAATTTTTTGTATTCGTACAATGCACAGATTAATTATTATAATAATTTAAATATATTATATTTATTTGTTAAAATACTTTTTCATATGCTTATTGTTAATAAGTTTTAAAAGTTGCAAACGTCTCAAAGTTTTCTTACCCGTTCGCGCTCAAGAATAGTAGCAAAAGTTTATAAAACTTAAAAAATTACCAAATACACAAGTATTTATTAGAAGACCTTATAAATATAATATGATATATATATATAATGTGATTGAATAGAATATAATTTTCGAATAGAATAGAATAGAATTAAATTAGAGATATTAAATCCTAAATTTCATGCCATTATTAGATTTATAATAGAGATATGAGTTTATTATTTTGAGTTTATTATTTTGGGAATATGAAATGAATTTTCGAAAAAAAAATGATAAAATACAAAAAAGAAAAAAGGAGAGATGAAAAGTCGAGGTGTGATTCAACGATTGAGGCATCAAAGATAAAAAAAAAACCTCATTGTATTCGCATGCAAGCGGTCATTGGGACACCGTTTTCCACTCAAAGTTGGTATCTGTCATTACCAATTTACCATTCCACTCGACAATAAATAAACCCACCGTCAGTCCCTCTTTTTACTAGAGTTGTTTATGGATCCGTCAGATTTAGATTTATATTTTGAAATTGAAGTGCTCAATTTAACCTACTTGATTATTGAAGAATAATAAAAATTTTAAAATAATATTTAAATATATTTTAAAATAAATTTAAGTAATTTTTCTATTTTAAAAAATATATTTAAAATCAAATTTCAATTCCACTCAATCCCATCCACTAATACATCTAATTCATAAAATAATAATAAATAAAACGTGTTCTTTTGTATTTTATATATTTTCCACAAATAGAAAAAAAAAAAGAATAAATGGAATATTACTAAAACCATTTTATCACCACGTTGTCATTATTATAATAATAATAATATAAGAAGAAAACTAAAACAGTTGGGCTCAATTTCAAGTTTCATCTAATTTCCTTTGTCAATTTGTGAAGCTCGTGCACAGGCGCGTAGCCAAGGTGCTGGTATGGGCCTCGCCCCCTAAAATATAAAATTGTTATTTTGGTTCTTTAAATTTTTTTAAAATTTTAAATCATTAAAAGTAAAATTGCACTTTGGCCACCCTAAAGTTATAAAAATTCGATTTAATTTTTTACAAATTATAAAAATAGAAACTATAAAAAATTAAAATTTTATCCGACCCCCCTAAAAAATTCTTCTGGCTTCGCCCCTGCTCGTGCAGATATAAAATCACCATAGCATTCAAATTTGTTAGAAGCAAATATTTTATTTTTAATTTATTTATTTTGTTTCCATTGTAAGTATGGTTTAAAGGGCATTGTCGCAAATTAAAAACATATATATATATATAAAACAATGTCAAATGCACCTTCATGATACAAACAAGCAACAAGTGTTGGAGACCATATTACTAGGAGCAATACTCTCAAACTCCAAACATAAAACTATAAAATGAAAATGACAGATACCAAAGAAAATACTTTCATAATTTAAATGGTAAAATTGTTAATTGTTGGCAATATAGGCAAGAGAGAAGTCAAAACATTATTTTAAGGGGTAATTCTAATATTTTATTAACTTATAATTGTTATTTTTTAGAATGATTTTAAAGTAATTTTATTATTTTTAGGGGTTAAAATTAGGGGTAAGTGTTCGATCGAATCAAGTTGAATCAAGTGAATTTTTCGAGTTAATCAAGTTGACGAGTCTTATTTTATCATATTAACTCAATTTGAAATTTTTTTTGAATTGGGTTGAATGAAATGGAATTCAAGTCGAGTTGAATCGAATGAAATTAAATTAGAGTCGAGTCAAATCGAATCGAATTGAGTGAAATTGTTCGAGTTAAATTAAAAATTAAACATGTTAAATTAAAATATTGTTATGGTATAACTAATTTCATGTTAAAGCACATAAATTTGAAACCATATATATTTGAAAACTTTTTAAAAGCAAAATTATTAATTAACTTATTTATGTCCCAAAAGTAATATTCTAGAAATTTTTTTATTTTTTAACTTTCTTTATGTATTTTTAGAATTTTTATAAATTTTAAAATTTTTATAAATATTTTGAATTTTAAAAATTATTTTGAATTTTTTTTAATTTTTGTTGGGACCAATTTGTTCATTTTCAAACTTGACAAGGATCAAAAAAGTATTTACACTAATATGTTATTCGAATTGTAAAATTCAACTCGATTTCAACTCAAAACTCAAATTACTTATTCGAGTTGACTCGAATAATTTGAATAACTCAATTCAATTACTCAAAATTCATTTTTTTATTTTTTAAATCAAATCGAGTTTTGCTCACCCCTAGTTAAAGCCACTACCTATCCTTTTAGATTTGCTTTAGATTCTAAATAGAAGTTTGAGTCTTGTGCATTTCACCTCCGACATACCGGTTTAAACTTAATACTAATGGATCTTCATTAGGAGACCCTGGGACAATAGGGACGAGAGCCATTATAAGGAATCATGCAGGTGACTTACTAATCGAAGCTTATCGATATATTCCAAAAGCCACTAATGTTGAGGTTGAACTATGAGCTTTGAGAGACGGTTTATGCTTGGCTAGGGATTTGAGTATTACCCATCTAGAGGTTGAAGTGGATGTCACTATTATTATGCACTTATGACTTCTGATAGTCTCTAATATTTACTTATCATCTTTGATTGCTAAGTGCAGGATGCTCCTCCACAGTATGGCTTTTAAGTCACTTAACCATATCTTTCGGGAAGGAAATAATTGTGTTGATGCGCTAACACGACTCAGAAGCAACTTCTAGTTGATTCTTTTACTACTGAAGTCCCTTCAGGCGTTAAGTTATTTTGGTTGTTTAGAACCCCACCTAGTTGTTTAATTTATGTATTATCAAATGACAAGCACGATTGTGATTTGTATCGAACAATATTTTAACTTGTTTTAATGGTTATTAGTTCCTTTTTCGGCAAAAGAAAAGTCTTTTTTTTACATCATCAAGGAAGAAAATTTATGGCCAGGAGAAGCTAATGAAAGTCTTCAAAGCACATGCTTCCCACTTTGTTGTTTCTCTTCTTAAAGTGTGATTGACCTCTAGTCGTTGACCAATGGTGACAAATTGGATGAGGTTTTGTACATCTTTAAATGTTAGTTTAAGTTTCCACCCTACTTGGTCCATTTTTAGTCTTTGTTCAGCAGCCTACACGAAGAAATATTGTGAGACTTGAAGGACAAAAGAATAATGCGAAGGGAATTCTAACCTAAAGTTTGCTGGCAAACATGAAGCTTCCTTTTGTTATATCCTTTTGTGAGATTTGAGGGACAAAACAATAGTTGCTCTTCCAATCATATCCTTTTGTTGATTTTTAATAATGTATAATGATAAAGACCAATGGAAGAAGTGATCACCAAGGCTGAGAGCAGGTTGATTCCTTGAATGAAAAGTCTGAGAAGAATGAACAAGATAGGCAATAAGAATCAAAAGGTAAAGATCAGATATTCTTGTAATGGCCCCTATGGGATATGGATTAGAACTTTGAAATATGAGTTCCTTTCTCTGTTTTTAATATAATCCAAAGGGTACAGGCTAAAGCAATGTAGATTTCTTGAATCTTGAAAGCTTATACAATTTCATTGGGGCCAATGTAGAATCTAAATGAAGATGGATGAGTTCGTGAGAGAGTTGGAGCAGCGTGCAATAGGGGAATCGAACCGAACCGAACTAGAAAAGCTACAATATGAAAAGAGATGCTTAGGGGTTTCTTTATCTTCTTTTTATAGCAAAAAATATTTATTATCATTGGTGAAGAGCCTTACTAAAAGGAGGTCTTTAGTGAGGAGGCGATTATTTCAAATCTTACATAGGAAAATAATGATTTTGAAATGGATTTCAAGCTGCCAAAGATTAGATCAGACAAGTTGTTGAGCTTGATTGACAGAGGTATGAGAACTCCTCTAGAAAAGAAGGGAATACAAATTTTTAACCGTGAAGTCCTCATTGTAATCGACTTTCCACACTAATTTGTTATCTCCTCCTTGATTGCACCACGTCGTACAAATGCCGAGCAGAAAATTAGCACGAAATATCATAAATTAAAGCGGGTTGACCACAAGTGTGACATGTCAGTTGTAATATTTTTATGTGTGACAATGGAACCCTTCGAGTTTTCCAAGGATTGAACCCAAGAGAGATCAGACAATAAGGTGACTAACAATGATAACGCATGCAACTAAGAAGTCTAGCTAGCTAATCACTAAGCATTATATTACGACAAATCATCAAAGATTAGTTACACTAAACTACACCTATAAGGACTAAATTGAATAACAAGCAAGAGTGCACAAATATCAATTCAGTGAGATAAAAGGTTTAATTGATATCCATGTTGCTAATTAATTCTTGGATTAGGAATCTAAATTGCTTAAACTCCTAATTGGTCCAATTTTACCTTTCGATCACCATTATACCAATTAGACGATTTAGTATGATTTATCTCTCGACCTCACTAAACTAAATCGAGATAGTCAAATTGGTTCACAATAGGCTCTCCTCTCGGTCTCACCTATCTAAATATTCACCTAGAGGTGTCAATTCTAGGTTTTGTAAGTCTATTCAATTAAGCCCAATTTTTATGATTTAGTCTCTGATCCAAAAACTAACCATGCAACATTTCAATCAACCAACCACCATAAGATTTAGTGCATGTTCATCATCAACATACAAATATCAGCCAAGTTCATGCTTAAATAACTTACCAAAGAAAATAGAAAAATGCGAAGTTGAGAAGTTTTTAGGGACTCTTGGAGGAGTTTTTGTTAAAGATGATAGCAACACTAAAAGTGAGGACAGCACAACCAAAGTTGAGATTTTTACACTTTTGAAAGTTCATAAAGAGAATCTATTGAATACTTTAAGGAAAAATCAAAATAACAAGCATAAGTCTTGTGTTTAGTTGTAAGAAAGTTAAAGGTACAGTAAAAATGAAAAACTAATAGGTACTAACTAACTAAGCTAAGAAAGGAAAAACTAAAAACCTAAAAATGGTGAAAGGAATAAAAAAGAAAATTAAAAAGATGGTAAATGAGACTACCTTATGTTTGGCAACAAGTATGTCTTTAATACAGTCAAGTTTACAACCCAAAAATTTGACAAAAATGCTCTTGGAATGCATGAGTTGACTTGAGTTGGTGTTGGATACTGTAACAGCCCGGTTTAGACCCTAATCAGAATAGTGGTTTTGAGACCACAAATCCGACGTCAAAAAAATATTTTAATATTATTTTCTGTGTTTACAGTATGTGATTAAGCATGTGTGAAAACTCTGTGTGAAAATTTTATCGTTTGTGTGTCAATTTATGAAAAAGGACTTAATCGCGTAAAATGTAAAAGTTGTGTTCTAATTGATAAAGTGCTGAATTGACATGGCTTTTTAAATGAGAGGTCCTTATGTTGTAAATGAACCATTACTGGCTTGAATGGACAAGTATGGACATGAGATAGTGGATTTTTAATGTTAATAATAAGGTTAAAATTGGTATTTGATTGTTAAAGTTATTATAATTAAAATAACAAAAATTAGATGGCCATTATATTCATCTTTGGCAAAAAATAGCAAGAAAAGAAAATAAAAATATTAAGCTAGGTTCGGCACTTCTAAGTCTTGATTGAGGTATGTTTTTACTTCGGTTTTTTATAATTTCTACGTTTTTGTGATCGTTGCTTAGCATGCTATCAAGCCCATGTCTTAATTTTAGAAATTGATGATGAATTTGAGATGTACCATTGATGAATATATGAGCTTTGTGTTGATAGTTGGTGAAATATGAAAGTTTAAAGTTTGGTTAACATAGTTTGCATTTGAATTTTTGATGAATTTGACTATTTTGGGCTAAATTGTGAAAATGAAAAATTAAAGGCTAAAATTTGAAATAAATGAAATATGTGGGCTTGTATGAGCTAGGGGAAAATTCGGCTAAGCATGTGTAAATGGAAATTATGTGTATTTGATGATTTTATGAAATAGGGACTAAAATGTAAAAATGTGACAATGTGAGGGCTAATTTGTAAAATGCCCTAAATATGTGTATTTGGATTAAATTGAATGATTTGGTAAATGAATGAGCTAAATTTGAATATGTATAGATCAAGAAAAGAGAGATTCGGGTCGAGATCGAGGCAAGAATAAAGTGCTTGATTGATCGACTTGAATCGTGTTTTTACGTCCGAGGTAAGTTCGTGTATAATGGGAATTGTTAAATTTATGATAAATTTATGTTCACATATTATGCAATTAATAAAAATGTGATTGTCAAGTTAGTAATGTGAATAATGGATTTGGAAGAGATGTGGCACTAAGTGTGCGTAAATATGATCGACACAGTGATGAATGGCACTATGGGTACGAAATAAAGAAAGCATTGATTATATTAATTGGCACTATGTGTGTGATATCGAGTCAAATTCGGTTTAATGCAAAGGCACTAAGTGTGCGAGTATATCGAATGATTAATGAAGATTGAACGAATTCTGGTATTGAGCTTTGAGTAGCAAAAGTGATCGTTTATTAAGTGTTGGTACAGGTATGTACGGAACCTATATGGTTGATGATATTGTATATGGATAAATGGATGATTATGTGAGCAATGACTATGAATGAGATTGTATATCATTGTGAATTGAACCATGTGATAGTTTATTTTGTATATTGAATTCGATATGTTGAGTTAAATGTATTATATGACGAACTTACTAAGCTTTTAAGCTTACTGTGTGAAGTATTCCTCTATTTTACAGTGTTATTAAAGCTAGCTCAGATCCGGGGATCTTTAGCGACTCAATCACACTATCGGCCATCTATTTTGGTACTTTTGGAAGTTGTATATTTGGTATATGGCATGTATAGGCTAGTGTTTATGGTATATTTTGATGTGTATAAATCTTGCCATGTGATATGGCTTGATTTGTTAATGATTTTGTTATAGGCCTTGGATATGTGTAAAGGATGGTTAATGTAACACCCCAAACACGGCCTAGACGTTATGGCCGAATCTGGCGTGTCACATTAAAGTGTTTTTCGAAAACCATGTTTTCATTGAAAACCCTTCTTGTAATTTTAAACTTCTTGCCCTTTAAATCTTGTACAAAACCTCAGTTTGTGTTTGTTTATTTTCAATCGTCGTTTATTAAAAAGTTGTTCCCTTTTAAAACATTATTACCTTTAAAACCTTATTTGTTGCGGAAGCTTAATTTAAAACAAAAGATTTACGAAAACGTGATATTTAAAAATTGAGTTACGAAAATGTAGCGTTTGAAAATAGTTATTGTTATGGAAAACCGTGTTCTACTTCTAGCAGATACAGATCATAATCAATAAAATCCCAAATTTAAAATCCAGAAATTATAGAGGCCTTATTACAACCCGAATCAAAATCAAAGTGCTTAAGTAAGTGAGCAAAACAAAATAAAACATGTGCAGTGGTGTGGCCTCTCTCGAGTCCTCGCAGACTCGAACGGTTCTAACACCGGGATTACTCGAAAGGTTAAAAAAAGGTGAGTTTACAAAAACTCGATGTGTAATCCCTATCGATCATCATTAGTAACAATATATATACTGATATGATCTAGGCACGAGCCCTATTCAGTAATAGTATAGTGTGGGCCTTAGCCTATTACAGTAATGGTGGCAATTGGGCCTTAGCCCCCATCAGCCTCGGTTGGGCCTTAGCCCATATTAAATGTCACATATCACATTTATCTGGGCCTAAGCCCATCTCAATATCGAAATCGAGATATGCAATGCATAAATACCCATACCAACCTCCGCACTCTCCTCCCGTCCAACCCTACACTCCTGTGGGGATTAAATCGACCCACCCATCCCTACACTCCTTATGTAGCACCGGTTGCAGCACTAACCAATATTGCAGCATAGCTACCAGTAATAATAGCACTGCAGAGCTGCCAGTAATAGTATTTGTGGCAAAGCCACCAGTAACAGTACACTTCCTCCATAACAGTATCCCAACCCCATGCAGTATGTCGTGTATGCAGTATGTCGTGCTCACAATCAGTTATATCATTCACAGTTAAGTCAATCAAACCAAAGTCATACAATCGCAGTCAAATCAGTCAAATCATAGCACAAGTCATTCATTTACCCTTAAGGGGCAAAATAGTCATTTACCCTATAGGGGCATTACGGTCATTTTACCTTACAGGGGCATTACGGCCATTTTACCCTACAGGGGCATTACAGTCATTTACCTTACAGTGGCATTACGGTTCTTTTACCCTACAAGGGTATTACGGTCATTTTACCCTATAGAGGTATTACAGCCATTTTACCTTACAAGGGCATTACGGTCATTTTACCCTACAGGGGCATTACAGACATTTTACCCTACAAAGGTATTACGGCCATTTTACTTATAGGGGTTTACGTCATTTTACCTTACAGGGGTATTACGGTCATTTTACTTATTCTAGGGTTTTAGTGCAAATAACGACCTCTCCGATGGTCTACAGTCGCTTCGAGCGACACAGATAATCCATTTGGTCAAAACAGTGTAAATGGGCTCAAAGCCCAATATTCGACCCAAATGGGCCTACACGCTCGTGTAGCCTATTTGGCCCAAATTCAATCACGGCTGTGCGAATTACATAGCCCAATCCAGTTTCTGCCACTTGTCGTAAATTTTATTCGTGTGGGGCCCACGAACCTATTGGGCCCACACGGCCCAACGTGGCCCAAAACGGCCTAAGCCCATGAGATCTCGCTCATGGTGGCCTCTACATTCAAACGCCTATGTTTCGTGGGCTCGGTTTACTACATGATCGTTCGCACGCCCATGTGGCCTCAATTGCCGTATTTCTAGCTTTTCGACTTTTGCCCTGCTACAGTCAGATCAGGGTGTGTACACACCCTTTCGACTTTCAAGCCGATTATCATTTACGGAAATAGTTACACACCTTTTTTTGAAAGCCTACGAAACACCTTTTGAGCACCAACCTACAATCATCCCAAGTAATTAGTCAATTCTTCAATTGTTAACATCTCAAGAACTAAACCATAATGTAACGATCACCACCTACCACGATTAGATAATCTGGAATTAATCCCTCCAAAATCGTCGACCAAAATCAATCCCTTGCACCTAGCGATTAACTTAATGAAAGATGAGAGACAGAAAGATTTCTGTGGCTACAAGATCACCTTACTCCACTGAGATCCCCAGAACCATCATATATTGTACCGCGAAGAAAGAATAAGAATCAAAGTTAGAAAATATAAGAGGAAAACACAACATTTGGCTTCCCCCAATAAAAAGTTTCCATAACAGGTTGAACACATACTGGAATGACCAAATAGCAAAAAGGGGATCTTACGGGTACTTATCAATTGTCAGGATTCTTATGAGACCGAAACCACCACACCTCAATACACCGAAATTATCCACCAAACACCCAGTGGCAGACAAGAAACTGAAAGAGAAGAAGAGGAAATGGTCGGCTCAGAGAAGACCGAAAGAAAGATTGAAATAATTATGGAAAAAAGGAAACTATATTCGGCTAAAAGGGGAAGATGAAGGAGAATTAAGAGGAGGAGATTAATTTGGAAAAAGAGGAATATGGAAATGAGAGGTTTCAGCAATTGACACCTTTCGGAAAAAAGAGAATAGAAGAGAAAAAGACCCAAAAGGTACAGAGAGGCACTTGACTTACCAGAAATTGACAAAAAGTGCAAACGACAGAAAAACAGATGCTAGAGGAAGAAAAGTGGAGAAGAAGAGAAGAATTCAAAAGAGTAGAAAAAAAACAGATTCGGCAAAAGACCTCAAAGAAGTCGGTAAAGGGGGGAAAACATGACCGAATGGCTAGAGGCTCCAAAGGCAACCGATTGGTTGAGAAGAATCCCATTTCGGCACCACTACTCCCACCAAATTCGAATTCCCCTCTTTCCTCCTAAAATCACTCCTGTTCACAAACCTTAACAATCGAAAATCCCTGTTTCACTCCTCAAATTTGCCTAACAACAACCCCATTCAAATCTATTCAAACTTCTGGTGTTTCGATCAAACACAACCTCCTCCCATGGCCAACAGTAAAAATAATCTCCATTTGCATAAGTAGGGATTCGAACCTCAGACCACTAGTACACTCCACATGTAACATCCTGAAAAGGGCCTATGCATTTTCGGTTTAATTGTACGAAATGACATGTCTTATGCATTGCGAATAAATTTTTGACATTTTTGGAAACCTAGAAATGCATGGAAATGATTTAGAAATGAACATTTTTGGAAACCCGGAAATGATTTGGAAATGATTCAAAAGTGGAAAGTGAACATTTCTGGAAACTTGGAAATGTAAGGAAATGTCAAGTTTAAAGAGGCAAACGAAAATTTTTGGAAACTTAAAAATGACTTAGAAATGTCGAGTTTTAAAGTTTAAAAGAGGAAATTAAGGCAAGGTGGCCTTAAGAGAAAAAGTATGTGAAATTTGACACGCAAACAGCTTGGAAAAGTGGCACAGGAGATGCCACTTGGGGCCTCTGGAAATGGCGCCACATGCAAGGGGATTGGGCCTGAGTTCGAGTCACAGGGAAAGCAAATAAAAGAAATTTTATTTTTCTTCCAAAAGAAGTGAGGTGGACAGCACAAGGTGTTTAAAAAGAAGAGTTTTATTCTCTTTAAATTTCGACTAATAAGGATAAATAATGGATTTTTATTTTAGATTATTTTTCAAGGAGATAATAAAGGATTATTCTTTAATTATTTTAAATTAAGGAGATAAAGTTATCAAATAAAGAGTGATGGCCAAGAAAGGGACTCTTGGCCTAGTAAATCGGCAATAGGAGGAAAAGTGAGGCATTTTACAATTTTTTCTCTCCAAGCAAGCCTCTGTACAAATTCTCTCTTGTCATCTTCCCCAAATTCTTTTCTCTCACAAAATCACAAGTTTCCTCTCATCCTTTATTCTTTCTTCTTCTTCTTTCTTTCCCAATCCATCGGAAGTTTAAACCCCAAAGAAAACCCTAGCCAATAATTCAAGGAAACCGAAATTTGGTGATACCCATCTAAGCCATAGCCGAATATTTTCGTAGATCAAAGGGTGTTGCCGATTTCCATATAAAAGGGTAAGGATCTATTATGATTATTTTCTTTCTTCTTTAAAAACAAAAGGCAAGGTTTTAATGACATATTCATGTTGGCCGAAACTTTGAAGGAAAACTTCGGGATTTTGTGACTGTCGACTACAAGGAGGAAGGTTTCGGGATTTCTAAGATTCAAGGTAAGAAACTATAAGATTCGGCCAAAGGCCATTCATTATGTTTAATGTTAGATTAAACTCTAACATGTGTCTATAGGGTTTTCGACAACAGTAAGGAAGCAAGGATTCAATTTGGGACTTGATTCTTAAGTCAATCGGTAACAAGGTAAGTTTTAGTATACTAATCCTACTAGGATTTGGATTTATGGCCGAATGGCTTTTTATTAAATTAGTAAGTGATTAATCAAACGTAGGGATTAAGGATCTAAGCGGTAGATCATATTTCAAGATCTCAAGGAATTTGCTAAGTTTAATCAGTGTGTACCCCACACTATTTTTATAATATGTTTTATGGCTATGTTTAATTAATATATGTGATATTAAGAATGTGAATATGGCTAAGGTACCATAATGTGGTACAAAGTACTCAGGTACGTTTCCTACTCCTACTAGGAATATGAAATATGTTATTTGTAACATGAGAATAAGAATGTGAACTTTGGCATATTAATGCATATTACAAAATGGGGCATATGGGTTATTGAAAGGGGAAGTGAATGTGGTGACCTAAGACCACGAACACGGTGACCTAAGACCGTGGTATCTGAATGTGGTGACCTAAGACCACAGTAATCTGAATGCGGTGACCTAAGACCGCGATATTTGAATGTGGTGACCTAAGACCACAAATGCGGTGACTAAGACCGCGATATGGAGTGTAGCGGAAGGAGGGTCGACTTAGTAGTCCCCACGGTGTACAGGTTGGTACGGGGGAGTGTAGCGGATGGCTTATTAGGTTTGGGTTTGGGAATGCGTCATAATTTGTATGCTATGAAATGAATGTGTAATATTTGTTATGCATGATTCTATTATGATTTAGTGTTGTGTACACATTGAGTCTGTTGACTCACCCCGTTGAGGGACCATGTTTCAGGTGATGAACAGTAATGGACCGGGACGGCAGAACTTGTGGTGGCCATGCTCAACATGAAGTTTTTATTTTTATGGACTATTAATTTTTTTTAAGTACTCCGAATTATTTGGATTTACTTGATGTAATAAGGCCATAAGGCCATAGTGCACTATTTTATTTCTGTTTTTATTTATTATGTTACGAAATTTTTATTAAGTTAAAGATTAAGTAATTTACTTTAAATGTATTCTATATGTTTTATCACCTAAAATTTAAAAGGGTTTTCATTATAAAACGATTTTGTTTTCTACTCGAGCCCAACCCAAAACAATATTTCTTTCAAAACACACTATTTTCCCAAAGTAACAAAAGAACTTTGAACCGGTTTTACTTGAGGAACATACCAAATCGGTCAAAGCTCGTGGGCGGTTTGGGGTGTTTCATTTAGTATCGAGCCCGCTTTAAAACTCTCTCTACTGTGGGCTAAGGCCCAAAACATTTTCCTAACGAGCCCAAATGAGTTTTATGAAAAGTATTTCTAAAGTTAAGCAGGTTTTCTGGCATGGCACCTAAGTCTCCGACCATGATCCACCGTAAGTACCCCTATCCATTGTGTGATTTATTGTATGATCTGTAGAATGGTAGAAATGGAATGGAACGTAGATTAGCATGATAAGTACTTGAACCCTAGGATTAGTTTTCCCCAAACACTTACATAAGACTTAAGTGCCTAACTAAACAACCTGTGATTAAGTCACCGAGTTAAGGTGTGGCAACCCCTGTGCGCATGTCTAGGATTGGATCCGGAAGAGCCTGGTACTTAAGTAGTCCTAGTGACTCACCTTCTCTTCGCAGGAATCCTACCTGGTGCGTAGCTTCGGTTCACCCTAACCAAGAGGACTCAGTCACAGGCTAACTCAATAACTAAAACCCGAAAGGGACTAGCCATGTTTTTATAGAAACCCTAGTTTTAAAATCCCAAAATTTACCCCTTTGAATAGTAACAAAAACTTAATTTTAAAAAATTTTCAAAATATTCCCAATTTACAGAAAATTACCAAAATGCCCCTAGTGGCGAAATTACAAAAATGCCCCTGGTTTCTAAGATTACCATACTACCCCGATTTCAATGAAATTTTCCTTACTTTATAAAATGACCAAAAATTCTAAATTATAAAATATCAAAATATCTTGATTTTGGAAATTTACTAAAGTTCCCCTGACTTGCAAAATTACCAAATTACCCCTGTTTCGCAAAATGACCAAAATAACTCTGGTTTGAAGAATTACCAAACTACCCTTGTTCGGTAAAATTACTGAAATGCTCCGGATTTCAACATTACCAAGGTACCCCAGGATTCAAAATTTTCGAAATACCCTCTGAATTTCAAAGTTTCCGAGATAACTTTGATTTCTGAAATTTCTGCAAAACCTCTGAATTGGAAAGCAGATTTTCAAGAATAACCCCGAGTTTTGTAAATTTTGAAATGCCTTTGATTTATAAAGATTTTCAAATTGACCCCGAATTATTACCAAAATACCCCTATAGGGCAAATGACGAAATTACCCCTGGGTTGGGAAAGGATAAGACGGCCATGGTAACATGGTAAACATTGTGAATGAATGTGGCTTCATTGAGAAATGAAGGTGTCTCTATTGATGAATGTGAATGTGACTCTCTGAACTAGAGTAGTGAACTTGAACTGAAACTTTGTTTGATCGAAAGAACTACTTCTAAATACTTTGTCATAAAACTGTTCGTGGATAATAAGTGGAGCAAAATTCTGATGCATAAAATTTCTTAACCAGATTAAATCGCGACGTTGGAAATGAGTTCTAGAGGACGTGGTCGTCGTGGGCGCGGTAGAGGTAGAATGGCTGTATCGGAACCCGTTAGATCGGGTCAAGGGTCTGAGAATGAGGTACCACCACCACCAGCTTTTGGTGTTGAGCAGCAAGATCAGACGAGGGATGATGCTGTATCGTAGGCGGTGTTGCGAGTTCTTGAGATGGTGGCTGGAGCAGTGGGAATATGAGAGCTAGGAAGTCTGTACCCGAACGACTTCGAACCAACGGAGCTGAGGTGTTTCGTGGTGTATCGGGTGTGGCACCCAGTACAGCTGAGTATTGGTTGGAGGCGACTGAGCGAATTATGGATGAGTTCGATTTAACTCTTGAGGAGAAAGTGAAAGGAATGGTGGCGCTACTTCGCGACGAGGCGTATCAGTGGTGGCTCACAGTTCGGGATAGTGTTACGGCTGAGGATCTCACCTGGGAGTACGTTAAGGCGGCATACCAGAAGAAGTATGTTGGAACTCATTACATTGATGCGTAGAGGAAGGCATTTCTGGGGCTGGTTCAAGGGAACAAGTCCGTGGTGGAATACGAGGCTGAATTCCTAAGGTTAAGCTGATATGTTCGAGGAGTAGTTGCGACGGAGCATGAACGATGTGTCTGGTTGGAGGACGGGCTAAGGGACGACCTGAGATTGTTGATAGCCCCACATCAGGAGCGGGAGTTTGCTGTGTTAGTTGAGAAGGCTAAGGTAGCCGAAGGGATTAAGGACTCGTGAGGCGCAATAGAGATAAGGATAGGAACAGGATAAGAGGAGTTTTGGATCGCCGAATCGCCCGAGGTCTTCGTAAAAGATCGAGGTTGAGAATTCTCGCCGTGTTTCTAAGCCGCCATCGGAAATCCGGACCGTCCGTGTGCCCAGTGTGGAAGGTATCATGTGGGCGAGTACTGGAACCGGAATCGAGAATGTTTTAGGTGTAAGTCTAAGTCTCACCTGATTAAGGACTATCCTCAGGATCCGAATAGGGCTCGAACAGCAGGCCAAGGATATGTGCAGCCGGGCAAAGGTGGTCAACAGGCGACGAGGGATCGTGGTCCGAACCATGGAAGGAACGGTTCTGGCCAAGGTCGTGGAACACCAAAAGGAGGTGCTGAAGGTTCTGATGGGAGGCAACCAAGGTTGGTTTATGCAGTCGGCCGTCGGGAGGATAGTGATGTGCTAGATATGACAACGGGTAAGTTTCTTGTTTTTGGAGTAGCCTTTATTGCCTGTTCATTGTAGAATCAGCTTGTTCTTATGTGCTAGTAAGTATCTAGAATTTTGAATGTGAATCTGGAAAGTGTGCCTAGCAAACATGTTAAGATTTATTAAGATCAGAGTGCGCAACGGTAGCGTAGTGTGATGAGTTAGGATGTACGATTGTTCGTTAGTAAGTAATTTTGAGGACGAAATTATTTTTAAGGAGGGTAGAATTGTAACATCCTGAAATAGGGGTTAATTTTTTTTAGATTATTTTGTATAAGTGAGGTCGTTGTGGTGTTAATTAAGGAATTTTAGGTGCTAGTTATAAGCTAAGGGAAGGCCCGAGCTATAGGAAAAATTTTGTTTTTAAGTGTTAGTTAAGGAGAAGCTAGGTGAGAGAGGTCTTAAAAGAAATTATGTGGAATTTAGGACACAAGCAATCAAGTGGCAAAATGGCAAGGGACGCCACCTAGGAACAAGGGAGCTTGCGTCAAGAGGGAGGAGGTTCGAGCAACGTGGGAAGCAAATGAGCTTTTATTTTATTTTTTGGCGTTAAAAAGGGCATTGGGCTAAGGAGGCCTTAAGAATAATTGCGAGGGATTTTGGACATAAAAGCGGGCTTGGTAAAGTGGCTGGTAGCGTGTGGGGGGTTCCAGCAGGTCACATGATCGAGGCTTGGGGGCAGCATAAGCGTGTTTTATTTTTACAAGTTGGCGTTAAGGGAGAAGGAGGCTTTAAAAGAATTTATGGGGAGTTTATGTCACAAAAAAATGCCTTGGCAAAGTGGCTTAGGGCGTTAAAGCTTGCGTTAAAGGGGGGCCTGGAGTAGGTCTGGAGTTCGAACCATGTAGGCAGCAAATGGGTGTTTTATTTTTGCATGTGACGACAAAGTAATGGAGAAGAGTTGGACGGCACATGGGCTTCCAAAAAGGTAAGGATTAAGTTTGTTTTTGTTTTTGAATTCGGCTGGGATATAGGATAAATGCTGAATTTTATTTTTATTTATTTATTTTAAGATAGAAGGTAAGGGTGGCCTTATTTTATTGAATAGGTGATAAGGGATAATGGTTGTGTTTCTTTATTATTTTTTTTAAATAAAGTGATAAGGCTTGTTTTTAATTGTTTTAAATATCAAGATAGTGGATGAGTGTGGGACTCTTTTGGGTAAGCATTTTCGGTCATATAGAAGGGGTAGTACCGAATTCTTCTTTTAATAAGCACCATTCCTTTTTTTCTTTCTTTTTAGTTGTTTGCCAAATTTCTTTATATTTTTATGAAAGCCGAATGCTCCTAGGTCCTTACCGTTCTTCCACTTTTCTTTTCTTCAACCCCACATTTGTCTTATTGATAGCCGAATATTGCACCTACCATTGTTCTTTGTTGCCGAAACCTTCAAGCATAAAAACCCTCCCCATGGTTGCGTTTTCTCTCCACCATTAAGTGCCGAAACCATCATTGTTGTGCTCTAAGCCGAATCTCTAATGAAGGTGCTGTCAACTATGTGCTTGTGATCTTCCTTCCTCTTCAAACGTGTAGTGCCAACGCCAGGAGCATCAAAGGAGACTTTCGGGATTGAAGGAATCAAGGAATTTCGACAACTTCTAAGGCAAGGGGTGGTTTTCGGGATTTAGATCCGTAAGGAAGGAGTTCTACAATCGCAAGGGTGCAAATCGTTAGACGTGGGTTTCGGGATTTAGTCAATTGTGCTAATCAGGTGCGTAGTTATCGCACTATTCTCCTATTATTTGTATGTTGTTATGTATGTATGTTTATGATGTGTAAGTTAGCCAGAAATAATGGCTAAGATGGTGGATATCTGTAGTGGGTAATCAATTAATCAGGTCAGTGCTCTATTTTGCCTATGATATATGTGTGATATTTGTGGTGAGCATGTGATGAATACTTACTCTAAATGTTAATCTGACATGATACACATATATGCATGGGACTTGGGATGTGAAAATCGAAGGAAAGGGTGTACATATTTATGTATGTGGTCTAATGTTAGCCTTGTGCTACATTAGCGCTTGATGTTAGCTATGTGCTTCATCAAGGGAGGTGTTGGCTAGGTGCCCATTTCGGCGGTTGATAGCTGTGTGCATCACCGTGGACCGATTGATATGTGGGATCACTTAGGTGATAGGTGGCTTAGCCACGGCCTTAAGTAGCAAGTCTGCCAAGGTAAGATATGTGGGATCACATAGTTGATCGGTGGATTAGCCACGGCCTTGAGCAGCAGGTCTGCTAAGGTAGGTGTAACGGATGGACTTTAGGATGGGTTGGGATGCATTTTTGCATGACTGATTATGTGGACTGTGTGGATATGGGCCAAGCCCATATGTGTGGAGACATGTGAAATAACTATGCACTGAGTCTGTATGACTCACCCAATTTTTACCTAACATCGCAGGTGATACGTGAATCTGGGACCGGGTTGGAGTGGATACAAAGGTGGCCATGCAGAAGCAGATTTTCATGCAGAAAGATACTTTAATTAATTAAGTATTTATATTTTCAGTATTTGATTAAGTGTTTATTGTAATAAGGCCCATTAAAGTATTTAAGTATTTTTATTAAGTACCTTTATTATTTATTTTTAAGCTAGACGACGATTAAATTATCATTTGGAATTGTTTTTATTTTCGGCAATTTATATTTCTAAAATATTTATTAAAGTTTTAAACCAGGATATTTTGTACTAATCAAATATTTACTTAGCATTTTAAGTATAAAATGTTGTTCTAAAGACAATAAATTTTTATGTTTTTACCTTAAGTTAAAATATTTTTCGAACGGTTTCCGCAGTGACATACCAGATCCGGTCAGGACTCGTGGGCCGGGTTTGGGGTGTTACACCACACGCCACTTTCCACCTTTACCAGCAGACTCCTTGTGTCATGATTTCACCAAAAATATTTATAAAGTCTTCAAGCTAAGGCCAAGATTCACTTAAGAGCAAAAAAAAAAATAAAATTTCTAAAGCCCAGGTTTGAACCCAGGACTTCTCCAACACTCCCAACTCTTCCTAAATCACTTAGCCACTAAAGCAAACAAGCAATTTGTGTCATTTTCTTACACAAATAAATACTTATATACAGCCTCCTTACTAATTTATACACAAGGCCCAATACTTCTAGGCCCAAAATTCAGGGCATTACAGTTAATATGTGTATGTGTGTTCTATGTGAATAATCATTTTGGCATAAATTAGTAAAATGGAAATGGTATGTTTCATGTTTAGATTTGGTAAAGATTGAATGATGAATAGATTATATGATTTTGATGTGAAATAGATACTTTGGATAGGTATGCTTGAGTTGAAATTGAGTATGGAAATAAATAATATAGTTGAAGGTTAAATGGTGCATATTTTAGTATGTTTTGAATGCATTTGGGGTATGAATTTAGTATGTCTTGATGCTTGTAGGTGTGACCCAAGGTTGGATGGCAATTTGGCCTTACAAATGGCCTATTTTTGCCCACACGGTTGAGCATACGGGTGTGTGTCTCGATCGTGTATCTTAAGGTTGCATTTTGAAACAAGTCAGACTTGCATACAGGCCAGACACACGGGCGTGTGACAGGCCATGTGAAATAAGTCAGTGTCGACCACGGGTTAAGCACACGGGCGTGCCATCGACCGTGTGGACAAGTCAGTATGTATGCCCTGTTTTGCCACGGCTTGGACACTATATGAGGCTCTGTGCCTACCCACACGGGCGTGTGACCTCTGTAACTTTGAAAAATTTTAAGTTTTTGGTAAAATTTTGTATGAGCTCGATTTAGTCCCGACCCCTTTTTAATGCATGTTTAAGGTCTCGTAGACCTTATAAAGGGACTTAGTGACGATGATTGATTATGATTTAATTTTGTATGAAATATGAAGGTTAAAGGTTATGATTTGATCGATAATACCTCATAACCCTAATCCAGCGACGAATGTGGGTTAGGGGTGTTATATTTTATTGGTATCAGAGCTATGATTTAGTCGATTCTAAGACTAACGTAGCATATGAGAGTCTAGCTATACATGCCATATATATACTTGTGATAGTGTGATGATTACTGACAGTTAAAAATGTGTTTTTATATAGCAAATGGATCCCGATCGAGCAGTAGCTGATGATGTTGAAAGTAATGCACCTGTTTTCGCTCAAGGGATAGCGTCGGCTGAATCAAGGTCGATAGCTAGTAGTCACAAGGGAGAGGCAAAGCAAGCCTTCTTCTAAATGATGAGTGAGTGGTTTATGGAGTTTGTTCGAATGAATCTGGATGCTCAACAACCTCCACCCCCACAAGTTCTTGTAGTGCCACAATTTTCAGATCTGATCCGATTGAGTAAGCCTCTAGTGGATAAAATTCGAAAGTACGGGGCCGAAGAGTTTAGAGCCATAGTTGATGATGATGCTGAACGAGCTGAATTCTGGCTTGAGAATACTGTAAGAGTGTTTGATGAATTATCATGTACTCTTGATGAATGCTTAAAATGTGTTGTTTCATTGTTGAGAGATACGGCATATCATTAGTGGAAAATATTAACATCCGTTGTAACAGCCCAATTTAGGGGCTAATCGAAACTGTGGTTTTGATACTGCTAATCTGAGGTTGAAAAAAATTATTTTGATATTATTTTATGTGTTATAGCATGTTTATAAAGATGCATGAGAATTTTGGTGCATTAATTTTAGCGATTACATGCTTAATTGCGAAAAAGGACTAAATCGCATAAAATGCGAAAGTTCTATTTTACAAGCTAGGGGTGTCTAATAGCTATAGAATATTAAATTGGAGGTCATTAAAGTGCAATTAGGCCAATAATTAAGTGTTGGCTGACCATAGAGACTAGGGAGACAAAGACATTTAATTTGGTCAAAAATTTGGTGATAGTTGGTGACTAAATAAATAAAATATGATAAAATAAAGGAAGGTTATCATCTTTTTCCCTTCTCTTCTCCTTCCACTGATTTTTACATTCAAAGAAGGCTTTTGAAAGCTTTGAAATTTCAGCAACTTATCCTCTTACAAGTAAGTGATTTTGGTGGTTTTATTTGATAATTTTTGTACTTTTAGAACCCCCAAAGCTAAAGCTAGCAAATCAGGGGACTATTATGCAAAATGGTTGAAAGTTTATGGACTTTCCATGAGAGAGTTTATGTTGTTTTCTGAGTTTTTATGGAAGAAAATGAATGTTAGTGAGATGAGAAACAACTTTTGTGAAAGGAGTTATAAAAAAAAAAACACCTAAATAGGACTTATTTGTAAAGGTTGAAATTGTATAATAAATACATGAAATAAATGGTTTTTTAAGTTGTTGTAGGAGAAATAAATGTTCAGCTAGGCTTTTTTAATGAGAAAATGTGATGAAAAATAATTTACGAGCCTAGGGGTAAAATCATAATTTTGCCAAAGTATAAGGGCAAAATGGTCAATTCTGCCTAAGTAGAAATTTTGGTGTATTATGATTTATAAAGTGATTGAATGAGAGAATTTTATTATTATAGATCAAGAAGAACGTGAAATCAACCTTGACCGGGGAAAAGGTAAGGTTTGGGATTAAACCACAAATTAACACATTTTGCACCGAGGTAAGTTTATGTGTAAACGGTACATCTTGAATACTTACGTTGTTACTTATTGGTGTATTGTATGAAAGAGATCATTTATGATTGAGATGGATTGAATTCGATAGAAAATGAGTAATTCTCTTATAAACCTTGAAATGGTTAGGTAAGTGTGGAATATTATAGAGTAATGGTGGGCTATGTGCGATACCATCGTAACTATTCTTGTTGGTAGGCTGTGTGCGATACCACCTTATTACTTATTCACGATGGGTTGTGTGCAATACCATCGCTTATATTATCATTTGGTGGGCTAAGTGCGATACCGCCGTAAATATTATTGTTGGTGGGCTATGTGCAATACCACCCTATTATAGAGTAATGGTGGGCTGTGTGCGAAACCACCGAGTGTTTGGTATTATTCTGAATGATTCATTGAGAAATCGTTTAAGTATATGTTTCATATGATGTTGTATTGATGGGTGCAAGAAAAGTATGCAAATAAATGAGAGCATTATATTTGTTATATGGTTGAAATGTGGTAAGAGATGAAACGAGTAAGCATGATTATGAAATGTGGATTGTTCTTACTTGTTATGAAAAGCATTGATTAATATATATGTTATGATGCTTATTGTTTACATGTAAACTTACTAAGCTTAAAGCTTACTCCTTTTCTTTTCCCTTGTTTATAGTGTCAAAGAGCCGGTTCGAGATATGGAGTTAATTGGAAGATCACCCACACTACCAGTTCATCTCGGTATATCTAGACTTAGCATTTTGAGTATGGCATGTATAGGGGGCTAGACTAGGTGAAATGTTTTGTTATTTTGGCTAAGTGTGTGTTGGCTCATTATTAAATGAACTCCTTATATATAGCCATAGTTGATGGCTCATTATCATTATATATATGAAAAGATGAGGTTATTCATGAATGTGTATGATACATGATTGAGTTGCTTGGTAAATGGTTGAATGCAGTTGATGTTGTACGAGTTAGGGTGATAAAAAGAGCTTGGAAAAAAGCCTTCTTCTTGTCCACACGGGTAGGCACACGGGCGTGTGTCTAGGCCGTGTGTGAAGCATGGTCAGTCCCACGGGTGTGTGACCAGGTCGTGTGTCCCCTGCATGTTAATGATACAAGTTAGTGTCGACCACGGGCTAGACACACGGGCGTGTACCTAGGCTATGTGCCCCTTATTTGGCTGCTGACATCACAAATAGAATACCCAGGTTTTCACACACGGGTGATGACACGGGCATGTCTAGGTCGTGCGAAAGACATGGGCAAAGGACACAGGTGCGTGTCCGGCTGTGTGAAAACCCCTGCAGGTTCAAAGAGAAAATAAATTCCACACGGGCTAAGGACATGGACGTGTGTGACCATATGGCCTGCCCATACGGACGTGTGGCCTTGTGAAGGCAAATTTTTTTTAAGTATACAAAAGATCCCGGTTTGATTTTGAGGCCCTCTGTTTGCAAGTGTAAAGCCTCGTAGGCCCATAATAAGAGTGTTATGAATGTGAATGAAAGATTTTATATTGGAATAAAATTTAATAGCCCAAAGTTGTATGTTAAAGTGTGTTAAGATCGGTAATGCCTCATACACGGTTCCGGTGTCGAATACGGGTAAGGGGTGTTACATTTGTGGTTCCGAGAGAACGAATCACCTGGGATTTCTTTCAAGCTGAATTCCGGAAGAAATACATTAGTCAATGATTTATAGGCCAGAAACGTAAAGAGTTCCTAGAGCTGAAACAGGGTCGTATGTCTGTTACGAAATATGAATGGGAATTTGTGAGATTAAGCCAGTATGCGTGAGAATGTGTTTCAACAAAAACTACTATGTGTAAATGATTCATTGAAGGATTGAAGTAAGACATCAAACTTTTGGTTAGAATTCTTGATTAGAACGAACTTGTAGTATTGGTTGAAAGAGCCTGCAAAGCCGAGGAGCTTAGTAAAGAAAAGACGAAAGCAGATTCAGAGGCTAGAGACGAAAGAAAAAGGTCGATGAGTAAGTCGTATCAACCTTCGTCAAAAAGATTCAGAGATGCAATCAATCGCTCAAATGTTTTGGTTGGACATTCAAGTAAAGATCGTGTGAAACAAAATACTGGTCCTAAAACTCAAACTCCAATTGAATCGAGTGTTGGAAGTGTCAAAAGCAATAAGCCTAAGTGTAGACAGTGTGCGTGATGTCATATTGGAGAATGCTGGGGCAAGTATAATAATAGATCTTGCTGCAAAGGTGGATCACGAGATCACTTTATTCGGGATTGTCCAGAGTTAGTTGAGAAAGATAATGTTTAGAGTGTGAGACCGAGTAACACGACAGCTAGGGGTAGACCACTCAAAAATACTGGAAATATGAGTGGTAGACAGAGGGGAAAATAGATACAGTTGTGAGATCTGATGCGAGAGCACCTGCTCGAGCTTACGCTATTCTCACTAGAGAAGAAGCGTTATCTCCAGACATCATTACTGGTACTTTTACTCTTTTCGATACTGATGTGATTGCATTGATAGATCTAGGGTCTACTCATTCATATGTGTGTGTGAATCTAGGATCTAGTAAGACTCTACCTGTTGAGTCTACTGAGTTTGTAATTAGAGTATCAAACCACTTAGGCAAGTGTGTTCTTGTTGATAAAGTGTGCAAGAAAGGTCTGTTGATGTTTTGGGATATTTGTTTTCCGGCTAATCTGATGCTGCTACCCTTTGATGAATTTGATATAATTATGGGTATGGATAGGCTAACCTTGCATCATGCTATTGTGAATTGTAAACGGAAGAGTATTGATTTGAGAATTCAGAATGGTGAGATAGTTCGAATTGAATCCAGCGATTTAAATGGGTTACTGGCTGTAATATTTTCAATGAAAGCTTTGAATTATGTGAAAAAGGGATGCGAAGCTTATCTTGCATATGTGGTTGATACAAAAGTGACAGACAAGAAGTCGAGTTTGGTATTGATTTAGTGCCGGGGACGACTCCTATCTCAATAGCTCCGTATAGAATGGCACCGACAGAATTGAAAGAGTTGAAGGCTCAGTTGCAAGAGTTGACCGATAGAGGATTTGCATGACCGAGTTTTTCTCCCTGGGGTGCACCAGTTTTGTTTGACGAAACTATGAGAATGTGCATTGACTATAGACAACTCAACAAGGTGACTATAAAGAATAAATATCCTTTGCCACGTATTGATGATTTTTGATCAGTTGAAAGGAGCTACAGTATTTTCTAAGATAGATTTGAGATTGGGCTACTATCAGCTACGAGTTAAAGACTCTGATGTGCCGAAAATTACTTTCAGAACGAGGTACGAACATTATGAATTCTTAGTTATGCCTTTCGAACTAACGAATGCTCCTGCAGTATTTATGGATTTGATGAACCAGATTTTTAGACCGTATTTGGATCGATTTTTCGTTATGTTCATTGACGATATTTTGATTTATTCTTATGATGAAACGCAACAAGCTGAGCATTTGAGGATTGTGTTACAGACTCTGCGTGAAAAGAAATTGTATGCAAAGTTTAGTAAATGTGAGTTCTGGTTAAATGAGGTTGGTTTTCGGAGACATATTGTATCAGCTGCGGGAATACGAGTTGATCCGAGTAAGATTTCAGCAATTCTGGATTGGAAACCTCCGAGAAATGTGTCCGAGGTTCGTAATTTTCTGGGATTAGCGGGATATTATAGACGGTTTGTGAATGGCTTCTCGATGATTGCATCTCCGTTGACAAAATTGCTACAGAAAGATGTTAAATCCGAGTGGTCAAAAAATGTCAGCTGAGTTTTGAAAAGCTGAAAGTACTGTTGATAGAGGCACCAGTATTAGTTCAGCCAGAATCGGGTAAAGAATTCATAGTTTACAGTGATGCATCGTTGAATGGTTTAGGTTGTGTGTTGATGCAAAAAGGCAAAGTTATAGCCTATGGTTCGAGACAGTTAAAACTGCATGAAAAGAATTATCTGACTCACGATTTTGAATTAGCAGCTATTGTATTTGCATTGAAGATTTGGCGTCATTACTTATTTGGCGAGAAATGTCACATTTATACTGATCACAAGAGTTTGAAATATTTGATGACTCAGAAAGAATTAAATTTAAGACAGCGGAGATGGTTGGAATTACTAAAAGCCTATGAATTAGTAATTGATTATCATACGGGAAAAGCTAATGTTGTTGCTGACACTTTGAGCCGAAATTCTTTATTTGCTTTACAAGCAATGAGTACTTAGATAGATCTGTGTGATGATGGTTCGGTTTTGGCTGAGTTGAAACGTTTATATGTCAAATTTGTGATGCCCAGAAAAGTGATGCTGAGATGATGGTAAAATGAGCTCGGTGTGGTTTGAATTCTGATTCAGAATTTTGAGTTGATAATAATGGTTGTTTGAGATTCAGAGATCGGATTTGTATTCCAAGAAATTCAAAGTTGATTCAGTTGATTTTGAGCAAGGCTCATAGTAGTCGTATGTCAATTCATCCAGGAAGCATGAAAATGTATAATGATCTGAAACAATTTTATTGGTGGCATGGTATGAAATGAGATATCTAAGACTTAGTTTCGAGATGTTTAGTTTGTCAGCAAGTCAAAGCTGAACATCAGGTTCCATCTGGTTTGTTACAACCAATCATGATTCCTGAGTGGAAATGGGAGAGAATTAAGATGGACTTTGTGTCGGGGTTGCCCTTATCTTTGAGAAAGAAAGATGCAATCTAGGTGATAGTTGACAGATTAACAAAATTAGCTCATTTTATTCCTGTGAGAATAGATTATTCACTTGATAAATTAGCTGAATTATATATTTCTAAGATTGTGAGATTGCACGGGGGGGCATTATCCATTGTGTCTGACATGCAAGAGGCTCTAGGTATGAAGTTGCATTTCAATACTACATTTCATCCGCAAACGGTTGGTCAACCTGAACAAATCATTCAAATTCTCGAGGATATGTTGAGATGTTGTATTCTTGAGTTTAAAAGTATATGGGAAAAACATTTGCTGTTGATTGAATTTGAGTACAATAATAGTTTTCAATCTAGCATTAAAATGGCACCATATGAGGCTTTTTACGATCGTAAATGCAGAACTCCATTGTATTGGACTGAGCTTATGAGAATAAGATTCACGGGGTTGATTTGATTAAAGAGACTGAACAGAAAGTTAAAGTGATTCGTAACAGTTTGAAAGTAGCGTCAGATTGTCAGAAGTCTTATGCAAATTTGAAACGAAAAGATATTGAATTTGAGATCGATGATAGAGTGTTTTTGAAAGTGTTTCCATGGAAGAAAATACTTCGTTTCGGCAGAAAAGGCAAATTGAGTCCGAGGTTCATCGGGTCGTATAAGATTATTGAACGTATTGGGCCGATCACTTATAGATTGTTGTTGCCACCTGAGCTAGAAAAGATTCATAATGTGTGTCATGTATCGATGCTTAGACGATATAGATTATATCCATCACATGTGATTGCCCCTACTAAGGTTGAGATTCAGTCAGATTTATCTTATAATAAAGAACCGATTCGAATTTTGGCTCGTGATATCAAAGAGTTGAGAAATAAGAGAATTTGTTTAGTGAAAGTGTTGTGGCACAAACACGGAGTTGAAGAGGCTACGTGGGAGCCTGAAGATGTTATAAGAGAGCAATATCCAAATCTATTCACTGGTAAGATTTTCGAGGACAAAAATCACTAAGGGGGAGAGTTGTAACAGTCGGTTTAGATCCTAATCGGAATAGTAGTTTTGAGACCACAAATCCGAGGTCAGAAAAATATTTTAATATTATTTTCTGTGTTTACAGTATGTGATTAAGCATGTGTGAAAATTCTTTGTGAAAATTTTATCGTTTGTGTGTCGATTTATGAAAAAAGACTTAATCGCGTAAAATGTAAAAGTTGTGTTCTAATTGATAAAGTGCTGAATTGACATGGCTTTTTAAATGAGAGGTCCTTATGTTGTAAATGGACCATTAATAGCTTGAATGGACAAGTATGGACATGAGATAGTGGATTTTTAATGTAAATAATAAGGTTAAAATTGGTATTTGATTATTAAAATTATTATAATTAAAATAACAAATATTAGATGGCAATTATGTTCATCTTTGGCTAAAAATAGCAAGAAAAGAAAAGAAAAGAAAAAGATTAAGCTAGGTTCGGCACTTCTAAGTCTTGATTGAGGTATGTTTTTACTTCGGTTTTTTATAATTTCTACGTTTTTGTGATCGTTGCTTAGCATACTATCAATCCCATGTCTTAATTTTAGAAATTAATGATGAATTTGAGATGTTCCATTGATGAATATATGAGCTTTGTGTTGACAGTTGGTGGAATATGAAAGTTTAAAGTTTGGTTAACATAGTTTGTATTTGAATTTTTGATGAATTTGACTATTTTGGGCTAAATTGTGAAAATGAAAAATTGAAGGGCTAAAGTTTGAAATAAATGAAATATGTGGGCTTGTATGAGCTAGGAGAAAATTCAGCTAAGCATGTGTAAATGGAAATTATGTGTATTTGATGATTTTATGAAATAGGGACTAAAATGTCAAAATGTGAAAATGTGAGGGCTAATTTGTAAAATTCCCTAAATATGTGTATTTGGATTAAATTGAATGATTTGGTAAATGAATGAGCTAAATTTGAATATGTATAGATCAAGAAAAGAGAGATTCGGATCAAGATCGGGGCAAGAATAAAGTGTTTGATTGATCGACTTGAATCATGTTTTTACGTCCGAGGTAAGTTCGTGTATAATACGAATTGTTAAATTTATGTTCACATATTATGAAATTAATAGAAATGTGATTGTCAAGTTAGTAATGTGAATAATGGGTTTGGAAGAGATGTGGCACTAAGTGTGCGTAAATATGATCGATACAGTGATGAATGGCACTATGTGTGCGAAATAAAGAAAGCATTGATTATATTAATTGGCACTGTGTGTGCGATACCGAGTCAAATTCAGTTTAATGCAAAGGCACTAAGTGTGCGATGATATTAAAGCTTCAGCTAAGAAATTGGCACTAAGTGTGCGAGTATATCGAATGATTAATGAAAATTGAACGAATTCTGGTATTGAGCTTTGAGTAGCGAAAGTGATCGATAATTAAGTGTTGGCATAGGTATGTACGGAACCTATGTGGTTGATGATATTGTATATGGATAAATGGATGATTATGTGAGTAATGACTATGAATGAGATTGTATATCATTGTGAATTAAACCATGTGATAGTTTATTTTATATATTGAATTCGATATGTTGAGTTAAATGTATTATATGACGAACTTACTAAGCTTTTAAGCTTACTGTGTGAAGTATTCCTCTGTTTTACAGTGTTATTAAAGCTAGCTCGAATCCGGGGATCGTCAGCGACTCAATCACATTATCGGCCATCTATTTTGGTACTTTTGGAAGTTGTATATTTGGTATATGGCATGTATAGGCTAGCGATTATTGTATATTTTGAAGTGTATAAATCTTGCCATGTGATATGGCTTGTTAGATTAATGATTTTGTTATAGCCTTGGATATGTGAAAAGAATGGTTAATATGTGTATGTGTGTTCTATGTGAATGATCATTTTGGCATAAATTAGTAAAATGGAAATGGTATGTTTCATGTTTAGATTTGGTAAAGATTGAATGATGAATGGATTATATGATTTTGATGTGAAATTGATACTCTGGATAGGTATGCTTGAGTTGAAATTGAGTACGGAAATAAATGATATAGTTGAAGGTTAAATGGTGCATATTAATATGTTATGAATGAATTTGGGGTATGAATTTAGTATGTCTTGATGCTTGTAGGTGTAATAGCCCGATTTAGGCCCTAGTCGGAATAGTGGTGCGAGACCATGAATTCAAGGTGAATTCATGAGTTTTTAAACGTTTATGCCGTGTTTGCATGCTAGTATGAATGTTTCATGAAGCAATTTTATTAAATTGTGGTGGATTGATCCAAAAGGACTAAATTGCAAAAGTTGCAAAATATGATTTTCTAGAAGCTTTTTGTATGAAATAGCTTTAGAATAGCAATTAGAAGTCCTTAAATAGCAATTTTTCCAAAAATATAATTTTGGACAAAATTGGCCTTGAGATGGTGTATTAGAAATTTCTAAGAGGAAAGGCATTTTGGTCATTTGACTAATAAGTGATTAAAATAGGAAAAAGATGAGAAAAATTCACTCATCTTCTTCTTCCTTGTTGCTCACTAGAAAAAGTGGAGACACCATAACTAGGGTTCTTCATTTTTTCCAAGCTTGCTAGTAAGTTCATATTAGCCCCATTTTTGATATTCTTCGTATTTTCGAAGTTCTCGTATTATGAATTAGCTATTTTTAGCTATTAAATGAGCTAAGATGCATGTTCAAAAATTTAGCCATGAATGACATGCATGCTAAATGATGTTTTATGGGAGTTTATGAGAGTTTGATGTTAGATAAACATCTTTTTCTTAATGAATTTCATGAAAAATGATAGTATGGACCATTTTGTAAAAAGTTATAAAATTGGTCATACCTATTAGAAATAGAGAGAATTGATGATTGCTATAGTGGAAAAAATGATTCAGCTAAGCATGATGTTTAAGAAAGTTGCATGAAAATCATTTTACGAGCCTAAGGGCAAAAGTGCAAATATGAGAAAGTATAGGGGCAAATTAGTAATTTTTGCCAAAGTTTGAGATATGAGTCAATTTAGTCAATATGATTATTAAATGATCTATTTATGATTATAGATCAAGAAAAACGAAGCCCGGATCGAAACCGAGGCAAGAACAAAGTCGAGGACTAAATTGCATAACTACATACATTTTGTATATTGAGGTAAGTTTGTATGAGTTCTAAGTTTTACGATTTTATCATTTAATTGCTTAGTGTAATATACATTGTTATCATGAATGGTTTAATGTTATGCTAAACAAAGAAGTCAATAAGATTAAACAAGAAAAAGTCCCGATTGAAAATGAATTACCCGGAGATACGGTTTATTACATGAGATAAGAAAGTCCCTATAAGACCAAGCCAAGGCATGGCATCGGCAATCAAGCAAGTTATCATGTAAGCCCAAGGACTCAAGCTTGGCATTGATCAAGTTATCAAGCAAGTTGTCATGTAAGCCCAAGGACTCAAGCTTGGCATTGATCAAGTTATCAAGCAAGTTATCATGTAAGTCCAAGGACTCAAGCTTGGCATTGAATAAGTTATCATGTAAGACCAAGGCAAGCTTGGCATTGATTCAAGAAGAGATCTCCCATATAAGTCCATATTTAGAGTATGGCATCGGCATGTAGTACATGACGAGAGATCTAGCACTCTCGGTAGTTCATGAAAATTCATCGGGCAAATGAGTAAGCCAAAATGTGAAAACAAGAATTTAAAGAAAGCACAGCTACCAAGTTGAAATTGAATATTATTCATGTTATGAATGATGAGTTAGAAGACATAATTATTAGGTTTAAGTATGCTGATCAATGTGACCAAGTGATACAGGTACCTTGTTACCTTACAAGTATGAGATTAATGAGAACCATGAGACAAGTAAGAATTATGTATGAGTAAGTAAGCTTTATAGATGAGATAATGATACCATTCTTATGTCAAATGGTTTATTTGAAGCAAGTTTATTTATTACGTGTTATTCATGCAAACTTACTAAGCTTAATACTTACGTTCTTGATTGTTTCTTTTTATGTAGTCCCGCCAAGCTAATTTGTGGATCATTGGAGTCGGAGCTCGCAGCACACTATCAACCATTATTTTGGTATAGCCAAATTATATTACTAAGTATGGCATGTATAGGAATCATTCATTTTGAGAATATGTTTTGTGTAATGCCATTGAATAGGCTATCAAGTTTATTATTCTTTTGTATATGGCTAAGTGATTGGCCAAACTTGGTTAAGTTGTTTGTATATAGATATCAATGAAACACGTAGTATTATTCATGAAAACAACTATTAATGAATTGTATTGTTATGAATTGGGTTGATCTTAATTTCAGGGAGGCAAATGGCTTGGTAAATAGCCTCTAGTTGCCTACACGATTAGTCACACGGGCGTGTGTCTAGACCATGTTAACCCTGCACCTTAAGGTTTTAAATAAAATTAGACCACGGTCATTTTACATGGCCGTGTGTAAGGACCGTAAGAAGACACATCGCTCAAAGCATGGGCGTGTGCCCAGGCCATGCAGTTGAAGTCAGTATATGGCTTAAAAGTACACGGCCTCAACACGGGCGTGCTTGGTGACCGTGGTGGGGAAGTCAGTATATGGCCTAAAAGTACATGGCTACGGCACACGGGCGTGCCTAATGACCGTGTTGGTATAGTTTTTAAACGTTTATGCCGTGTTTGCATGCTAGTATGAATGTTTCATGAAGCAATTTTATTAAATTGTGGTGGATTGATCCAAAAGGACTAAATTGCAAAAGTTGCAAAATATGATTTTCTAGAAGCTTTTTGTATGAAATAGCTTTAGAATAGCAATTAGAAGTCCTTAAATAGCAATTTTTCCAAAAATATAATTTTGGACAAAATTGGCCTTGAGATGGTGTATTAGAAATTTCTAAGAGGAAAGGCATTTTGGTCATTTGACTAATAAGTGATTAAAATAGGAAAAAGATGAGAAAAATTCACTCATCTTCTTCCTTGTTGCTGCCGAAAAAGTGGAGACACCATAACTAGGGTTCTTCATTTTTTCCAAGCTTGCTAGTAAGTTCATATTAGCCCCATTTTTGATATTCTTCGTATTTTCGAAGTTCTCGTATTATGAATTAGCTATTTTTAGCTATTAAATGAGCTAAGATGCATGTTCAAAAATTTAGCCATGAATGACATGCATGCTAAATGATGTTTTATGGGAGTTTATGAGAGTTTGATGTTAGATAAACATCTTTTTCTTAATGAATTTCATGAAAAATGATAGTATGGACCATTTTGTAAAAAGTTATAAAATTGGTCATACCTATTAGAAATAGAGAGAATTGATGATTGCTATAGTGGAAAAAATGATTCAGCTAAGCATGATGTTTAAGAAAGTTGCATGAAAATCATTTTACGAGCCTAAGGGCAAAAGTGCAAATATGAGAAAGTATAGGGGCAAATTAGTAATTTTTGCCAAAGTTTGAGATATGAGTCAATTTAGTCAATATGATTATTAAATGATCTATTTATGATTATAGATCAAGAAAAAACGGCCCTGATCGAAACCGAGGCAAGAACAAAGTCGAGGACTAAATTGCATAACTACATACATTTTGTATATTGAGGTAAGTTTGTATGAGTTCTAAGTTTTACGATTTTATCATTTAATTGCTTAGTGTAATATACATTGTTATCATGAATGGTTTAATGTTATGCTAAACAAAGAAGTCAATAAGATTAAACAAGAAAAAGTCCCGATTGAAAATGAATTACCCGAGATACGGTTTATTACATGAGATAAGAAAGTCCCTATAAGACCAAGCCAAGGCATGGCATCGGCAATCAAGCAAGTTATCATGTAAGCCCAAGGACTCAAGCTTGGCATTGATCAAGTTATCAAGCAAGTTGTCATGTAAGCCCAAGGACTCAAGCTTGGCATTGATCAAGTTATCAAGCAAGTTATCATGTAAGTCCAAGGACTCAAGCTTGGCATTGAATAAGTTATCATGTAAGACCAAGGCAAGCTTGGCATTGATTCAAGAAGAGATCTCCCATATAAGTCCATATTTAGAGTATGGCATCGGCATGTAGTACATGACGAGAGATCTAGCACTCTCGGTAGTTCATGAAAATTCATCGGGCAAATGAGTAAGCCAAAATGTGAAAACAAGAATTTAAAGAAAGCACAGCTACCAAGTTGAAATTGAATATTATTCATGTTATGAATGATGAGTTAGAAGACATAATTATTAGGTTTAAGTATGCTGATCAATGTGACCAAGTGATACAGGTACCTTGTTACCTTACAAGTATGAGATTAATGAGAACCATGAGACAAGTAAGAATTATGTATGAGTAAGTAAGCTTTATAGATGAGATAATGATACCATTCTTATGTCAAATGGTTTATTTGAAGCAAGTTTATTTATTACGTGTTATTCATGCAAACTTACTAAGCTTAATACTTACGTTCTTGATTGTTTCTTTTATGTAGTCCCGCCAAGCTAATTTGTGGATCATTGAGTCTGAGCTCATGAAGACACTATCAACCATTATTTTGGTATAGCCAAATTATATTACTAAGTATGGCATGTATAGGAATCATTCATTTTGAGAATATGTTTTGTGTAATGCCATTGAATAGGCTATCAAGTTTATTATTCTTTTGTATATGGCTAAGTGATTGGCCAAACTTGGTTAAGTTGTTTGTATATAGATATCAATGAAACACGTAGTATTATTCATGAAAACAACTATTAATGAATTGTATTGTTATGAATTGGGTTGATCTTAATTTCAGGGAGGCAAATGGCTTGGTAAATAGCCTCTAGTTGCCTACACGATTAGTCACACGGGCGTGTGTCTAGACCATGTTAACCCTGCACCTTAAGGTTTTAAATAAAATTAGACCACGGTCATTTTACATGGCCGTGTGTAAGGACCGTGTAAGACACACGTTCAAAGCATGGGCGTGTGCCCAGGCCATGCAGTTGAAGTCAGTATATGGCTTAAAAGTACACGGCCTCAACACGGGCGTGCTTGGTGACCGTGGTGGGGAAGTCAGTATATGGCCTAAAAGTACATGGCTACGGCACACGGGCGTGCCTAATGACCGTGTTGGTATAGTTAGTATAAACAAGGATGGACACACGGGGGTGTCTAGAAGCCGTGGAGGGCACACGGTCTCCTCCCACGGGCGTGTCTCCCCTGTATTTTAGAAAAGTTTCAAATTTTCATGGAATTTCATATATGTTTCAGTTTAGTTCCAACTCGACTTATAAGTATGATTAAGGTCATGAGGACTCATTTAAGGGACATTATGTCTGAGAATGATGATTGAATGTATGATTTCGTCTGTGAATGTTTTTGATCTGTCCGGTAACGCTCCTAACCTTAATCCGGTGATGGACTCGGGATAGGGGTGTTACAGTAGGTGTGACCCAAAGTTGGATGGAAATTTGGCCTTGCAAATGACCTATTTTTGCCCACACGATTGAGCACACGGGCGTGTGTCTCAATCGTGTATCTTATGGTTGCATTTTGAAACAAGTCAGACTTGCACACGGGCTAGACACACGGGTGCGTGATAGGTCATGTGAAATAAGTCAGTGTTGACCACGGGTTAAGCACACGGGCATGTCATCAGCCGTATGGACAAGTCAGTATGTATGCCCTGTTTTGCCACGGCTTGGACATACGGGTGTGTCTGAGGCCGTGTGCCTACCCACACGGGCGTGTGACCTTTGTAACTTTGAAAAATGTTAAGTTTTTATAAAATTTTTGTTTGAGCTCAGTTAGTCCCGACCCATTTTTAATGCATGTTTAAGGTCTCGTAGACCTTATAAAGGGACTTAGTGACGATAATTGATTATGATTTAATGTTGTATGAAATATGAAGGTTAAAGGTTATGATTTGATCGGTAATACCTCATAACCCTAGTCTGACGACGGATGCGGGTTAGGGGTGTTACAGATACCAAATTGCCCTACAGTATTTTTCACCCCGTTAGGCTTCAATGTCATGACACCTAGGGGCGGATCTAGGGGGCTAGCAAAGCCCCCCGCCCCCTAAAATGAAAAATTTTCATTTAGGCCCTTTATAAATTATAAAATTTGAAATTAGTAATGGTAAAATTACACTTTAACCCCAACAAATGATAAAAATTTGATTTAATCCTCTAAAAATTATAAAGATATAGGCTATTAAAATAGTGAAATTGTATCTTTACTATCATAAAAAATATATAATTTAATTCCAACCCCCTAAAAAATTCTAACTTCGCCCTTGCCCCCTAAGTCATAGTTCTAGATCCACCACTAGGGACATCCAAGCTTTGGTGTCGCAACATCCTCGACTATAGGCACAATCTTGGATTGGGGGTTCTCAATGTTGCGACATCCTCGATAATGACCCTAGGCTCCTTCACTTCAACCATCAGCTTGGAGTTGAGACGTTGGGGTTCAGTGTCGCGACATAAGACATCTAGTGTTGTGACATCCTTGGTAGATTGTTCCAAGTTGGTTTTTTATTAAATTTTTGCTCCCCTGAAGTGATGGAAGGTCGGTGTCACAACACACATGTATCAATGTCGCGACATCCATAGCAATTCTTCTTTAAATTGAAAATTTACACAACATCTCCAAAACCTTACTATAGTATATATATTAAATATCATGATTCACCCTCTTTCAAACATGCTTGGCCTTTGTCTAGTCATCATCTTCATGTGAGTTCTTCTCCTTCTTCTTCTTCATCGTCATTGTAATTTATTTGGTACACAGTGAAAATTTTTAGAGTAAACTACACTATAGGTCACCCAACTATTGTCCCTTTTCTTTTTTAATCACTCAATTATTGCTCTCTTTCTTCTTCTTTTTCACCTGATTATCAATTTTTAAATTTGGTCACCAACTAATTGAGATTATTTTTTTGTCCATTTTCATTAACTATCTTTAGATCTTACGGGAGGATGACGTGATAGTTAAAACATTGGTATAATAATAAATTTAGCCCCTAACTTTTACCTATTATATCGATTTAGTTATAATTTTAAAAAATCAACCTTCAAAATTTACAAATAATCTCAATTTGATCCTTCAAATTTACCTTCTTTCCCAACCATCACTCCCATCATTGCCTCCACCTTCACCTTTTTCCAAATATTCTTTTCCCTTTTTTCTTTGATTTTTTATAGATAAAATCGATCATTTGATGACTTTTATCAAATTCTAAGGTTTGGACGAAATGCATCAATCTGAATTTTTTTTTTTTTGCTTCGTTATTGTTAATATGTCGCTTTTATATAAGAGAGAAGAAAAACGGATTGCAATTTATTGGACTTTTAGATTTTCATAATTTGTTTATTTCAGAGTATATAATTTTGATTGTGTAGTTTGACGGGGCATTAAATATTTATGACTATATTTATATATTTACTAGCTCTGATTATTTGCTCTGAGTTTAAATTAATGATTAATTTGAGTTAAAATAGAATTTGGAACTTGAAACTTTGAGTTTTATGCTTAAAATTGATTTTGAATTTGTAAATTTTGTGTTTTAGAATTTTGAAACTTGATTTCATTAAAAGATTTTTTTTTTCTTATGAAATTTGTTTTTTTTTTTTTGTAAAGTTCTGAAATTTGCATCATTTAGATGTCAGAATTGGAGCTTCAGATGAATTTACTGGAGCCCCTTTTTTTTTTGTTGGTTGTAAAAATTTAATGACTATGCACGAAAGTGTTGGATCTTTTTCGAATTTCAATTGTTGATATTTTCATTTATTGTGGGGAAATTTCAGGAATTTGTTGATGGGTGCCCCTAAGCAGAAGAAGAAGCTATTGTAACATCCTCAAAACCCCCTTAGTTGTAAATAATATGAGATAAAATCTTAACAAAATAAGGTATAAGATCTAAGAAAATGAAACTTGCAATATATCAAAAAAGAGTTAAATCAAGAAGCATGACATGATGCATTAAGGAAGTGACTAAATTGTAAATATTCAAAAAGTTCTAAGGCACAAGTATAAATGTAACATCCCTAAAATTGATCTATAATAGAAGTAGTAATAATATTGACTAATGAATAATTAATTTTTCGGTAAAACGAGAAAATGATATAAAGATGATAAAAGAAAATATTGAGGAGTATTATAATAATAATAATAATAATAATAATAATAATAATAATAATAATAATTAATAAGTAGGTTTTAGTATATTGATTTAAAGTAAGGGCTAAATCGTAAATATGTGAAAAGTTTTTGGCTCAAGTGTAAATATTCAAATTTAGGGGATTGAAGTCTAAAAACAAGAAGGTTGAAGGACCAAAAGTGAAAATAACCCAATTTACTAAGATATGGAATTGGCATACAGGGACCAAATTGAATAAGTGAAGAATTGTGGGGGACTAATCGCAATTTTACCAAATTAAGTGGTGATTCAGTGATGGAATTTTGAAAGATCATAAAGGAAAAAATAGTCAATTAGCAAGAGGGAGAATTCTAGAATGTAACGATGATGTTGATGATATTTTGGTGATATTTTTAATTACTTAATTAGTTAAATATTATTTTATTAATATTTTACTTAGATATTTAGTATTATTTTATTTAGAAAATGGTAGTATAAAAAGAAAGGAAGGATGAAAGAAATTTATGATCCTTCCAACATGAGTGAAAGGGTGATAAAAGAAGTTTTCTTTTCTTTACAATATAGTCTTTTGCTATGAAAACTTACCTTTTTACCCTAAATTTTTGAAAATTTCCTTAGATATTAAAGAGAGAAGGTGAAGTAAGATTCTAGAGAATATGTTCATAAATTTAAAAGCAAGAAAATAGTAGATGAAAGTGAAGAAAATGAGAAGAAAAAGGAAGGAAAGTGGTGAAAATGAGAAATACATGGAAATAAAGAAGAAATGAAGAAATTCTTGACAAAGGAGGTAAGTTTCATACTATACCTACTTGTATTTTAGTATATTGAGTTAAAGATGTTTTGAGTGAGATGTATGAAACATGTATTTAATCTAAATACTAGAAATAGAAAGTATTTCATGAAGAATAGAGACTTAAAACACTAAATTGGTAAGAGAGAATGTGATTTGTATGGTGAAATGTACTAAGATTGAGAAATGAATATGTAATCTACACATAAACATAAGTGACTAAATTTTATAGTAATCAAAAGTATGACAATTATGTGAGATTGAATGAAAGATAGTGCAAAGAACCATGGAAAAGAAAATATTTTCATTAAAATAGTTTGAACAGTAACAGTAACTTAACTTTGAAAATTCACCAAAAATTATAGAAATTTAGTTAGAGAATTAATTAAATATGGAATTAAAGCTTATTGAGTCTAGTTTCATATGGAATAAACGGTGAAAGAAACAAAATTTTATATTTTGAGATATATTAATTTTCATGAAACAAGGTCGAATAAAATTCAGGTTCCCCTATTTTGACTTTCGAAAATCATCAAACATTGTAAAAAAAAATTCAAGAGAAACAAACGGAAACATCATCCAAACCCCGTATTAAGAGATAATTAATTTTTAGTAAAGAAATGTCAAAGCTATCAAGCAGCAGAATAGGGAAATTTTTGAAGAATTTACTGTACTAATTGGATAAATTATAAATTCTGAAAGTGTAAAAAGATATAAGAGTCTAGTTTCAAAAACATCAAGCGGATCTTAATTTCGAATTCTGTAGCTCAAGATATAAATAATTTGGTGACTATGACTAAAGTAGACAGCTTTGTTATGAACACATAAGTAAATAATGGATATAATGGCCCATTTTTGACCGGGCTAACATAAACCAGACCCAAAATAAAAAAATAATAAAAATCCATTTTTACAGTCCAAATTACAAAAGTCCTTATGGTCAAATTACATCAGCAACACTTAAACCCACTAGCCCAAACAAATACACGGCCCAAAACTACCCAGACCCAATAACATAGACGGCCCAAAAGGCCCAAATTTTAAACCAAATCAGTGAGCCTAGGGTTTTCTGAAACCCTAGGCGCCGCAGGCAGCATCTCGAACGTCGCACTGCACTCCTCGCACCCGCGCCAAGGCCTTCGATCACGCCTTCACCCCACTCGCGCCGTCATCAATGCGCGAAGGTCCGTTGACACCAGAATCCTCGTCTATCTGTAAAAGAAAGGAAACCCAGCAGCAAACAAGGAAAACAAATCGCAATTTCCATTTTTATTTTTATTCTCAAGGCTATAAAAGCCTAATTATTTTGTAAACTAGGAGGGGAGGAGACACATACACTGTTACACACGATACAGAGAAATATAACAAGCAGTTTTTTTTACAGAGGTGATTTATAAGTTATTTTATTCGTTTTTTTATTTTCTCGTTTCAAACATTTTATTTTCAAAAATAATATCAAAATAAAAAAGGGGGCAAGAAGATTACCTTTGAAGCGAAGGTTTTAGCCTTCGGCCGCTGGCCAGGAAGGCATGTGAAGCGCGTGCGACGGTTGCTCACGAACTCGATGATCGAGTTCCGAACAGAGGAGTATTGCACAGGCACCAGGGCGAGACTAGAAGGCAGCATTCCAGAGAATTCTGGAACTTTTGTTTTCCTAAAAACAGATTCATAATGTTTTTTTATTAAAATGGGTTTTTATAAACACAAAGAAACGACGCCGTTTTGGTTAAGCAGAGTCCGCGTGTTGACCCGACCCCGGGCAAAGATCCGCGTGTTTTTCTTTGGATGGCTTAATTGCCATTTCAGTCCTCC
Organism: Gossypium bickii; assembly: GCA_025503065.1. Classification (NCBI taxonomy): domain Eukaryota; kingdom Viridiplantae; phylum Streptophyta; class Magnoliopsida; order Malvales; family Malvaceae; genus Gossypium; species Gossypium bickii. Next base: position 94,030,299 of record CP106714.1, on the reverse strand, counting down.
CTCATTTTTATTCTTTTTAACTCCGTTTAATTTAAATCTTTTTTATTTTTAATTTAACCCCTAATTTTACTTTCTGTTTCAATTTAATCCTCCTTCCTTTATTTATTTTTTTTTCTTTCTTTAATTCTTCTAATATCACATTTAAATCATTTTATTATATTAGCATTTTACATTATATTTTATTAACTTTGTTAAAAATACATATATACAAAAAAAAAATTTCTTATCTTTATATATATTTATTATTATATATTATTTTACTTGGTTTAATAATTTATATATATTATATTTTTAAGTATTATATTATGTTATATAATTTTGTTTTGTATAATATCTATTATAATATATAACTTATTCTATTTTTATTATTACATATATAATTATTTCTTATAATATTATATCATATATTTAGTTAAAATTATTTACGATATATTCATTTTTATTTTAAAAATCATTATATATTTTTTAACACATTGTTTATATTGTTGTCTTTTTATCTATTTAAATTTGCATAAAAAATGTTCATAGTTAATTTTATTGTTTATCATATTTGTCTATATTTCATCATATATATGTAATTGTTTTAGTATAGGAATTATTATTTTTCGTATTTTGTATTATTATTGCATATCTTAAATGTTAATATGTTATAATTGTTTTATATTTATGTTTCATAGTGTATAAATGCAATGTTGTCACATGGATTATCATAAAAAAATACATTTTTGTGAAATTACTATATTTTATCCAAATGTTTTTAAAACAAGGCAATGTTTTGGTATTTAGAAATTCGGAAAATAGTGCCCTAACGTGTTGGGTTGCGATTTTCCGTTTGGCTAAATAACTAAATATCCTTTTACAAGTTTTATAAATCATGATATGATTTTGATTACGAAGGTTTTAAAATATCATGTCCTAACGTGCTGGATGTGATGTTTATATTCCTTCGGAACAAAGGATTCTCAAGTGTTTAAAATAAGGCAATGTTTTGGTATTTAGAAATTCGGGAAATAGTGCCCGATCGTGCTGGGTTGCAATTTTCCGTTTGGCTAAGTAACTAAATATCCTTTTAACAAGTTTTATAAATTATGAGATGATCTTAGTTACGAGAGGTTTAAAAATATCGTGTTCAATCGTGCTGGATGTGATGCTTATATTCTTTCGGAACAAGGAATTTTAAATCAAATAAAAAAACTTATTCTTGGGAATTCAAAACGTTGTATCCTAACTTATTGGGTGCAATGTTTTGTATCTCGAAATAAGAATTTTCTAAAAAGATATATCTAGCTTCGAAGTTATGAGATACTGTATCCTAACTTATTAGGTGTAGTATTCTTATTTCTTTGAGATAGGTAGTCTTGGTTTACCTTCAAATAAAAGGATCATTTTTTTAAAATCTCAAACATTTGGACATGATTTTATCGATTAGGTACCAATTTTTGGGCGATACGAGGGTGCTAACCCTTCCTCGTACGTAACCGCCTCCCGAACCCGTTTTCTTGTTTTTTTCGTAGACCAAAATCAAATGTTTTAAAATAAAAACATTTTACAAGGCGATCCAATCACACCTAGGTAAAAAAGTTTGGTGGCGACTCCCATTTTGTTTTAAAGTCGATCCCCGTTTTTCAAAACCCGATTTTTTAAAATGGTTTCGACAGTGGAATTATAAATAATGTTACATATAAGCATGTTATATACTAAAAGCTAAAGATTCTAATAAATATATACATCAAGGATGTGGAATGGAGAGGAGGAGGGGGAAAAATATATGAATATATATAGTAGATGAATTTGAAATGTTTCGAAATGGTTGTAAGTGATGGAATGATTAATACATGTGAGTATGTTTAAACGAATTGATAAAATAATAAGTGAATAATAGTTAGTTGATGTGATATTGAATTCTTTGTTAAAATTTTATGAAGAATTAAATTAATTGGCACAATTTAGAAATAAATATGAAATATACATAAAGTGGGTACTTTTGAAAGTGCAAGTCATCCAATGGTCTTATTTGTAAAATTTTAATATTTGTGTTAGTTTTATAAACTTTATTATCTTTGATTGAATATCATGTTTTTATAAGGACTTGAGATTAGAAATAGATGTAAGTGGATGATATGTAAAATGAAGTGGCGGTTATGACATCTGAATACGATTTAAGTAATGATATAAAAAAATAAATAAAAATAAAGCGTGGAACTTGTAGGAAAATGGAGACGATGTCATGACGACAAGTTCGCCATGTCACGACGTGGAAACCCCAACGTTGCGTCAACAAATCAAAAAATTTTATGAACTTTACAATTTGGCCTTTGATCAATTGTGGATGTTTTAATGAGATCATTTAACTCATAATTAATTCTGTCGTAAATCCAATTATTACTAAAATGAGTTAATAATCTACATTAATTAAATATGAAACACCCCAAACCCGGCCCACGTGCCTTGGCCAGATCTGGTATGTTCCTCAAGTAAACCAGTTAAAAATTCTTTTATTACTTTGGAAAAATTTTGTGTGTTTTGAAAGAAAATTAGTTTTTTGGGTTGGGCTTGGGTTGAAAATGAGTTAATCTTATATTAAAAATTCCTTTTTAATTAAGGTGACAAAACACTTGGAGTTTATTTTAAAAATAAATTTACTTGATCCCTAAATAATAATTTGTAAACAAAATAAATAAAAGTAAAAAGAAATAAAGAAATTCAATCATGGCCTTATGGCCTTATTACATCAAATAATTCCCAAAATAAAAGTTCTAAAGTACTTAAATAAAATAAAATGTCCATATTGAATAAAACTTCAGTGAGCATGGGCACCTTTAGCTCTCGCCGACTGGTCCATTACTGCATCACCACCTAAAAATATTCCCAACGGGGTGAATCAAATGACTCAATGTGTACACGACACTAAATCATAATAGAATCAGGCATACAATAGTTACACATTCAAAACATAAAATACAAGTTATGATGCATTCCCAAACCCAAACCTAATTGTCCATCCGCTACACACCCCGCACACTGCCAAACACACCGTGGGGACTACTAAGTCGACCCTCCTTCGCTACACACCAATTTGCGGGCTTAAGGCTCTCGCATCCGTGGTCTTACGAAACCACTTTTCGACATCGTGGTCTTAGGTCACCACTTTTCGACATCGTGGTCGTAAGTCACCACTTTTCGACATCGTGGTCTTAAGTCACCACTTTTCACTTCCTTTTCAATATACAACCATATGCCCCATATAACAATAATATGCATAATATACCGAGTTCACAATCGTATAATATTCTCATGTTACGAATAACATATTTCATATTCCTAGTAGGAGTAGGAAACGTTCCCTGAGTACTTAGTACCATAACATGGTACCTTAGCCACGTTCATATTTCCGTTAACACATATTTTAATACATATGACCATAATTCATATTACAAAGTAGTGTGGGGTACACACACCTGATTCACTTAGCAAATTCCTTGAGATCTCGAAATCTGATCTACCGCTTAGATCCTTAATCCCTACATTTGATTATTCACTTACTATTTTAATAAAAAGCCATTCGGCCATAAATCCAAATCCTAGTAGGATTAGTATTCTTAAACTTACCTTGTTGCTTATTGGGACACCAACAAATCCCGAAATTGATCCTTGTTTTCCTAGGAATGTCAAAATTCCTATAACCTTGCGTTAGATTTAATCTAACCATTAAAACATAAAACATGGCCTTTGGCCGAATATACATATGTCTTACCTTAATCTTAGAGATCCCGAAACCTTCCTCCTTGTAATCAACAGTTAGTAAATCCCGAAAGATCTCTTCAAAGTTTTGGCAATAAGATATTAATGGGGTTAGTCCTAGATTTTGGCAAATCTTAAAAGAAAAAGGATGAAACCGAATGAGATCTTACCCTTACTTGAAGAAATCGATTGCACCTTCACTTCAACCTTCGAGATTCTGGCTATGGCTAGATGATGATCTCACAACTTCCTAGTTTTGGAGGATTAGAAAGAAAAGAGAAGGAAGAATAAAGATGGAGGATTCAGCTAGAACATAAGGTATTTCGGCTTGGCAAAAATAAAAGAAGAAGAAGATTTGGTGAAGAGAATTCGCAGAGGCTTTCAAAGAATGTAAAATAATGCAAGATGGCCTCTCTTTTTCCTTTTATAGCTGAAATTACTAAGCTAGAGTCCCTTACTTGGCCACCACTCTTCTATTTTGATAGCTTTATCCCTTTAATTATCATAAATAAAAGAGTTTAATCCAACATTTATCTCTTCAAAATAATCCAATTTAAAAATCCTTTATTTATCACCTTTTTAATCGAATATTTATGAAAATAAAACACCTCCTTTCTAGAAGCATGTGCCGTCCACCTCAGTCTTCTGGAAGCAAAAATAAAACCTCCTTTATTTGCTTCTTAAGTGACTCAAACTCAGGCCCATTCCTCTTTCATATGGCGCCATTTCCATAGGCCCTAAGTGACATCTTCAGGCCACTTTTCCAAGCCTGTTTGTGTGTCAAATTCTTCCTACTAATTTTCTTAAGGCCACCTTGCCTTAATTTCCTCTTTTTAAGCTTTAAAACTTGACATTTCCTTTCATTTCCAAGTTTCCAAAAATTTTCGTTTGCCTCTTTAAACTTGACATTTCCTTACATTTCCAAGTTTCCAGAAATGTTTACTTTCCTCTTTTGAATCATTTCCACATCATTTCCTTACATTTCCAGGACATTTCCTCACATTTCCAAGACAAGACATTTCCTTACATTTCCAACACATTTCCCTACATTTCCAAGACAAGACATTTCCTTACATTTCCAACACATTTCCCTACATTTCCAAGATAAGACATTTTCTTACATTTCCTTACATTTCCAAGACAAGGCATTTCCTTACATTTCCTTACATTTCCATACATTTCCATACATTTCCTTACATTTCCTTACATTTCCATACATTTCCTTACATTTCCTTACATTTCCATACGTTTCCTTACATTTCCTTACATTTCCATATTTCCTTACATTTCCATACATTTCCTTATTTCTAGAATTCACATAACACATTCATAATTCATAAAACATGCCATTTTACCACATGGTTCCTTGTGTCATGCTTCACACGGAGTTTCTTTTAAAGCCTCATTTACCTAGCTCCCCTTTTTACTTAAAAACCAATAATTTTCCAAAGCTTTCTTCTTCCATCCTAGAATTCTAAAAACCCTTAATACACTTCCAACACTGCCAAAACCTACTAACTCATGAATTAGGCACGAACGCATAACCCCTAATCTAGGATGTTACAAAATAATATGATAAATTGATTTGAAATTTTTAGTAGTTGCTTCGGCAACGAATGTGACATCTTAGTGCCTTGACTCGGCGATCGGGTCGGGTATGAGGGTGTTATATTTGGTGGTATCAGAGCTTAGGATTTTCGATTCCTAAGCTAAAAGTGAGTCTAAAAAAATACATGTTATATAGTAAAAAAATATAAAATAATGAAATGTCTATTTGAAATTAGGAAAGATAGTGAAATGGGACTTAAATTAATTTTTTACTAAATAATAATTTTAGCAATATTCGTATGAAATATAGATATGAGATAAATAATAGAGTTTAGACTTGAGAAAGTAATGGAATAATAAAAATTAAACATTTGTGTTAATAACTTGTTTTCATTAGGTAATGCTTTTGAATATTTACACTTGAGCCAAAAAAATTCACATATTTATGATTTAACCCGTACTTTAAATCAATACACTAAAACCTACTTCTTAATTATTATTATACTCCTCGGTATTCTCTTTTATTATGTATATATCATTTTCTCATTTTACCGAAAAATCATTTATACATTATTTGATTTATTACTACATTTATTATATATCAATTTTAGGGATGTTACATTTATACTTGTGCCATAGAACTTTTTGCATATTTACAATTTAGTCACTTCCATAATACATCATGTCATGCTTCTTGATTTAACTCTCTTTTGATATATTGCAAGTTTCATTTTATTTGATCTTATACCTATTTCGCTAAGATTTTATCTCATATTATTTACGACCAAGAGGATTTTGAGGATCTTATAGCTGCCTTCAAGCACGGAACCGACAAATGGCACAATATATTTTCAGATGCGGAGTTTAGTTCTGAAATGTGACTGGATCTCAAGGTTTGTAGCTGAGTCTCTAGGAGGATCATCACAGTAAGAGTTTAGATGTTTTTATGGTTTAACAACCAGAGATTACAGTGTTTAGATAGTGTCTCCATATCATCGTTATCCATGGTTGATTAATGATTGGCTGAGGAAGGTAAATACTTAGAAAAAAGAAGTAATTTATGTAGCACTTCTAAAAAAAAAGGTTTAGATACCAAAATAAATAAAACGATATATTTTAGATGCAAATTTGTGAATTAAATATTTTTAATTTATGAATTTCATACAATATTAGTAACAACATGATAGTAATTAGTGATAAAGGCAAAAGCATGGACCAAACAGTGAACCTGCATATTAACAAGAAGATGCTTCTCAAGTAATGCCAAATTGCTATGTATCTTTCTAGTCTTAGTTCAGCATGTTGACCTTGGACTCTTTACCATGTAATCTTCTAATATTCATTTGAAACCTTCTAAAGTAGCCCACAATTTGTGACCCATGCATTACCTTGATGAGTAACTAAAGGCTCCATCTAAGTAAGGATGTAACAGCCTGATTTTAGCTAAATCGAAACAGTGGTTTCGGAACCACAAATACGATGTCAGAAAATTATTTTAATATTAATTTTTGGTATTTATAGTATGTGGTTATATATGTGTGAAAGTTTCGTGAAATAATTTTAGCGTTTGAATGCTTAATTTGAGAAAAATGACTTAATCGCGCAAAATGTAAAAGTGGCATTCTGTACGTTAAATGTGTTTAATTGCTATGACTTATTAAATGAGAGGTCCTTATGATGTTATTAGACCATTGATAGTGGAATTTGACATAAATGGGCATTAATATGATGATTTTAAATGGTTTAGTAAAGGTTAATTTAGTAAAAATGATAATATACATGAAATAAATAAAACAGAGTTAAAAATAAGCCTAAATATCATCATCTTCACCGAAAACTTAAAAGAGAAAGAAGCCATGGGATAACATTAGGGTTCGGCACACATTTGGCTTGATTAAGGTACGGTTTGAGCTCGGTTTTTGATGATTTCTATGTTTTTGTAACCGTTACTTCGTGTTCTATCGAGCCCGTGCCTTAATTTTTGAATTTGTTCATGATTTTGTGAAGTGCCATTGATGATTATTTAAGCTTTTAAATGTTTGATGATGGAAAATGAAAATTTGTTGATAGATTATCATATTTTGTTAAGTGATTTTTGGTAAAAATACTATTCAGGGATTAAATTATGAAAAGTACAAATTATGTGGTTGAAATTTGAAATACATGTGAAATATGGGTTGCTAAGGGTACTATAAGCATGTGTTTTGTTAAATTTTGTTTAAATTGTGTTTTTTATGAAATAGGGACTAAATTGTAAAAATGTAGAACTTTAGGGGCTAAAGTGTAAAAATGCAAAAATATGTGTTTTTGGACTGAATTAAATGATTTGGTGAATAAATGAGTTAATTTTTAATGTATATAGATCAAGAACAAAAGAAATCGGATTTAGATCGCGGAAAATCAAAGGTTATTGAATAGTCGATTCAGCCCGTTTATCCCAAATACAAGGTAAGTTCATATGCAAATAAATGTCTTTAAACTGAATTATATATGTTTAATTGTCATTGAACTACTATGAATGTTGTATGATCAAATACGAACAAGAATCGACATGGTTACAATATCCGAAAGTCTCATACAAACCTTAGGAATAGTATAAGATACGAATGTCATGACATTAGGATGTGTAAGACTATGCCTGGGACATTGGCATCATTATGTGATTATGTGTAAGACCATGTTTGAGACATTGGCACCGTTATTTAATTTCGTGTAAGACCTTGTCTGGGACAATGGCATCGATATGTGATAACATGTAAGACCATATTCGGGATATGGCATTGTACGAGCTATATGTGATTTTCGAGTATCCTTAATGATTTCAAATGGTTCAACAGGCAAAGTCAAGTTAAGAAAGAATGTGTGAATGAGTTAAGTGGCTCAGGTACGTACGAGATTCATGTAAGTATTGAAAAGGGAAGTATTTGATGAATTCACTTATGATATTTAATATGTATACATTGGGAAAGGTTTGTGAGCTAATATGTGTTTATTCATAGTTTACCTATTGATGGAAATAATGTTGATTCATGTGGTAATTTTATTTGTATAGTTACTAAGCTTTTAAAGCTTAGTTTGTGTGTTCTTTTTCTTGTTTTATAGATAATCGAAGCAAGCTCGGACTCGGGGATCATCAAGAACATCGTTACACTATCGATCAACTTGTTGGTACTTTTGATGTTATGTATATATGGTATATGGCATGTATAGGCTAGTGTTAAGATGATATGTTTTGAGTTGTGATTTTAGTCATGAGAGTTGGCTTGTAAATGATGTACATGTTGGTGTGTATTTGGCCATCTAAGTTGGCTTAACTTATGAATTCGGTAAGTGATATGTGATGTATATTTATGGCCTTGTGTTTTGGCATGTTTTGGTATGATATAGGGATGATGAATTGGTATATTTTGTGGCATGAATTAGTTGATAAAATGATGAGAAAAATGCATAGGGAAAACAGGTGAAATTGTTGGCAATTGCATATTGTTTTGGTATGTTTATGGTTATGATTTGAGTAGTGCAATGGTTGAAGATGAAATGGCATGATTTGTATATGAATTGGCATGTTTTGGTTTCCTATAATGTGTTGAAATGGTATTATTTTAGTTGTTTAGGTGAGCCTGATAAAGGGTGGCAAATTGGCCTTGCAAATGGCCTATTCTTGTCCACACGAGCAGAGACACGAGCATGTGTCTCAACCGTGGGCAACACACGGTCATGATACACGGCCGTGTGTCCCCTGGTGTTGGAATTAAGTTGAAGTCAGTATGCTCCATACGGCCTCACACACGAGTGTGTGACCAGTCGTGTGGCACAAGTGAGTGTACCCCCTAAATGGCACACGACGCAGCACACGGGCGTGTAACTTGGCCGTGTTGCATAAGTCAATATACCCTATAGCATTGGCACGGCCTAGCACACGTCCTAGCACACGGGCATGTGTGGCCATTTCGAAGGGCACACTGGCCAGACACACGGGTATGTAGTCAGCTGTGTGACCCAAGTCAGTATGTATACCCTGTTTTCACACGGCCTGAGACACGGGCGTTTCTAGAGCCGTGTGAGGCACACGGCCTGTTCACACGGGCGTGTGAGTCTTGTATGTTTGAAAAACTTTTAAGCTTGAATTTTTGGGCCTATGCGTTTAATGGGTGAATATGTTTAATATGTTAATTTAAGTAATAGGGGTCCAAATTGGGCTCAGAATTAGGCAAAGGCCTTGATTAAAATTATTTGTTTGGGCATTATAGGGTTTAAAAGGTAGTATCTATGTTTAAAATACCAAAGAGGGCTTGTGGCCCAATCTTAGGAAGTAACACCACACAAGGGAGTAAGGGGCCCAAATTTAAGTTTCATGGAGCCCAATTCTTTTAATTTAAGTTAGCTAAATTTTGGGCATTAGGATTAGGTGGAGTGGATGGCAACAAGGCTAAAATTTAAGGGTTTTAATGTTTAAAATATGTGGATAATAAGTAGATAAAGGCTATTATTTAGGAATTTATTTTATGTGGATAATAAACAGATAAAGGCTAAAATTTAGGGATTTTAATGATTAAAATCAGGATAATATGTTTGATAAAGGAGGGAGGAGTTAGAGATAATTAAGTCTCTTTTAGATGAGCTAGTAGATTAAGATAAAGGAGAAAAGATAGGATTTATCTGCAAGGTTAGGTAAGTGCCGAGATTTCTATAAATAGGGGGAATATCTCTTCAATTTCGGCATTTGGGTTTTTCTCTCATTCTTTTCTCTTCTTCTCTAAGTAAAAGCCGAAAACTCCTAAAGTTCCATCTTCTTCTTCATTATCTGCAAAAGCCAAACCTCTAAGCCTAATCCTCATCTTCACTTTGATTCAAAAGCCAAAACTCTTTCCATTCTTTTTCTTCCTAGCCAAAAATCTTCAAGTCTCTTCCTTGTTTTCTTTTCTTCTTCTCTTTTTCCGTCGTAAACCAAAACTCTTCACTCAAGTATTTTAAAAGCCAAAGACACATCAGCCTTCTCTTGTTCATACTTTTTTCGGGATTTTCCTAAAAGCCGAAATCCCTAGATCTCATCTCCTGTGATTGCCAAATTGCTTCTGTGGTGCCTACTTGTGCCGAAATCTGAAGGGAACTTTAGTGGAGTCAATTGCATAGATCTCTAAGTTATAGATCGGTAGCACTCAAATCGTGTTACTTTCGAGATTTCAAGGTAAGAAGATCTATTAATTTCAACGTGTAAATTCGGGATTTACTAACCCTTGACCGAATATAAGAGAGGCCCTATTTTCACATCTTTCTGGCTTTTTGAGCAAAGTTGTAGATCGGTCTAGCAAGGGTTTCGACATTAATCAGGTGTGTAACACTTTCACACCATTTAAATTACCTGTTAAAATATGTTTATTAATGCATATATATCTTGATAAATGCGTAAAATCCCAAGGCATAATGATTGAAACCCAATGAGGGTAAAAGCGAATCACCAGGTTAGTGATCTCTGTCATTCCTAAGTGAATGTTCCTGTTAAGATGACATATGTGATAAGTATGCTGTTTTCTGATTTCATGGGATTGGGTTTATTGAAAGGGGAAGTGTTCTATTGTAGCGGCTTCAGCCGTGACCTGTTCTGGTGGCTAATGCCATTTCAGCCTGGTGACTCTGTCACAACTCTGTTTCTAGTGGCTTTTGCCATTTCAGCCTGGTGACTTTGTCACAACTCTGTTTCTGGTGGCTTTTGCCATTTCAGCCTGGTGACTCTGTCACAACTTTGACGATGAGCAGCATGACTGCCATCAATGGCATGTAGCGGTGTGAGTTGATTGTAGAAATCCCCAATGGTGTGACTGGCAGGTAAGGGTGGCGTGTAGCGGATGGAAACCTAGGATTGGGTTGGGTTTTTATGTATGTTATCTTTTATATTATGTTCTATATTCGATCAGTGGGCTAAGGCCCACCGATGATGGTGCACGAGGGTTGCACACTGAGTCTCGCGACTCACCCTTTTAATTTAACATTTTCAGGTAGCACCTAGTGCAACGAACCGGGCTGGAGAGAAGCGCAAGGTGGCCATGCGAGAGAGTATTTGGATTCAGCAAAAAGACTTTAGTATTTTATTTTATATTTTTATTTAAATGGGTTTTAAACCTCATTGTAATAAGGCCATGGGCCACCAGACTATTATTTATGTTTTTGGGTTTAAGTTGGGTTTAATTATTAGACATTTTAATTTTTATGATTAAAATTAAGCTAAGACATGTACTAGATTTTTGGATTTTAATTAAAATTCACCAAGGCAATTTATAACTTTATATCTTACATGACTTAATAAATTATTAAGTTTTCGGTATTAATGATTAAACCTAGAAATCATTTTCCAAAATGCGACATGTTTTGCAAAATCACTCAAGTGACATACTAGATCCGGTTGTAGTGTTTGGGCCGGGTTTGGGGTGTTATACTAAGTTTCCAAAATTTTTATAAGTTATCGATTTAGACCAAAACCACTTCTAAAGCATGTTTAAGGCCTCGTAGGCCCTTATAAGGGACAATGTGTTTACGATTGAATGGTGTTTGAGAATGGATGCATAAATGTATGTTGTATGTTGTGATTTGATAGGTAATGCCTCGTAACCCTATCCCGGCAACGGATACGGGTTAGGAGTGTTACAAAGGATACATTAAAAATTAAGGTTTTTTTACCCAACTAACCAAAAAGAATAGATATTTACAAGAACAACCCAATTTTAAAAAAATGACGGGAATGACCTAAAAGTTACAGTGCATGATGGTGCCGACACCCCCATGATTGGCACCCAACTCAATCAATTGCCAATTATTACCTCATGATTGGGTAGGGGACTAAAAAATAATTCTTTTGGTACTGGCAATACAATGGCAGACACCCGTATGTATATTTTCGTGTACTTTTTCAAAAATACGGGTATTCTTCGGTCTAAAATAGAAAATAATTTTTTTAGGTGTCGGTGTCCACGTGGCAGAAACTGCCCCAAAAATATTTTTCGATATTTTTGGTGTCAGCACCCATGTCAAGTAATTTTTTTTGATCTCGTGTTTCTCGTGGTCGGCACCAAAGTAAAAAATTAATTTTTTTCGGTCCCAGCTTTTTCTTTGTCAGCACTAATAGACTATATATACTAGTTGTAGCTATATATACCAGTCGTGGATGCACTGTGGGTTCTGATAAAACGGGGAGTGAGAAAAAAATTTATTGAGATTGTCATGGCAAAGAGAAAAAAAATAGGGAGAGGTTGAAAAAATGTTTTATCTGTTTGGGGAGTGTACCATCAACTGGAGATTTCTATTATGTATTGTTAGTCATGCGTTAACGAGGTTGAATTATATACTGTCACGAGAACCTCAAAGGTTATGCTATCAAAGGGTGGAGCTACCGATTACGATTTACACGAGTAGATAGTAGTCTTCACGGATCAAACCTTTTTTCACAAGAACCCCAAACTTGGGGCAAGAGATTCCTGATGGAGCCATTTGAAGCTCGACTCAACGTTGTTTGGTTGGAAGCTCAAATAAGAGAAGTCATTGCAATTTCTGTGCAATTAATAATAAAATTAAACAACACCAGTGTATTTGATTAAGGGCAGTCGGATCTAATTTTACTAAATACACCGATAGACCTAACTCAAGCAGAAGATGAATTAGCTTAAGAAAATACTTTTCAAAATACATTAGAATTTGTTTAGTTTGATCGATGCAAATTTAGTTAGTATTATTACACCACGAGAATTTTCATAAATTATGAAATTAGTTAGGTAAATTTTGTAAAAAAACTGACAATATTAGAGGTAAATAGTTTTTTGAGTAATTTTTAATGTAAATATTACTATGATAAAAAAGAAAGGAATTTTTCTTAAATTTAAAAAAATTATTTTTCATAAGTTCGTAATTTTATCCGCAGCCAATCGATATAAAATCTAGAATAATAAAAGAAGTCGTGATTTAATGTTTTTAGAAATAAAAAATTGTTAAAAATTAATATTATACTAAAAAATTTTATTCTTTATAAATACGAACTATAATTCGAAACAAATAAATATTTAAAGAAAAACGATATTAAATAATGCTAAACAAATCTATTAATTGAATAAAAAATTTGTGTTATTGTTATGTCTTAAAAAAAAATTAGACCAAAGGAGAAAAAAAGGCTGGAAGAACATTAGCCACATGATTGTTAGTCACATTGGAGTTAGGGGATAGTTTGGTGACGGCTAGCAGATTGTCGGCATCAACCTGCCACCTGACGTTGATGTGACCCGACAGCCACGCAGCTATTGTACATCCAACCTTTTTTTCTTTCTTCTTCTCCTATTCTTCTTCTTTCTTCTCATTATATATTTGTCTCAATGGTCCCCCCCACCCATCCTCCACCACATTCCACTACTCGGGCGGTCAGTACTCACCAAAAAAAAAAATTGAAATTTTTTTGTGTATTAGGATTGAAGTTTTAAGGTGAGTTAGTATGTTGTTAATTTGAATTATTTGTTCAATTATGCAAAAAATGCAATGGATTCTCTTATCTGAGCTACCAACCACACAACGCTTATGATTAACAAGTCGGTAAATGTGGTCCGAGTCAGTTTTAAATAAAACCATATAATTTGTTTTTTAAGAATATTTTTGGAGTCAGTGTCTTAAAAAAAATTATTCATTACTTAAGAAAATTAAATTTGTCAATTTTAACAAATATCGATTTTAAATCAGTTTCCCGACTATCGAATTATACCATACTTGGATGTCGTCAGGTTTGGCACAGCGGCATTCATTCAAATGTTCGACTTAATGTTGAATTTAATATATACCCTGGTGGAGTGATGGTGCCCAGAAATCCACACATTCCATCTTCCGTGTGGAGAGTGCACGATAACGTTGGAGGACGTAATGGTTCAATTGGGGCTCTCAGCTAATGGACTTGCAGTCACAGGGCCAAGTAAAGTGGTCGATCCTTGGGGCCTTGCTACCAACTACTTGGACACGTCCATGATGATGGGGAAGCAAGATTAACCAGTTTAAATTATTCTTGGTTAAGAGAAAATTTTGAAACGCTATCAAGCAGTCCCACCAAGTCTGAGGTCATTTGCGCTGCTCGAGCGTATATTCTGTTATTGATAGGTGGGGTACTAATGTCGTACTCCAATCAAAACAAAGTTCACATTATGTACTTGTCCTTACTAGAAGATCTTAACAATGCTCGGGCCCACAATTGGGGCTCAGTAGTTTTGGCGACGCTGTTCGCGAGCTTTGTCGAGCGACAAAGCACGAGACACAAGACATAAGCGGTTGCCTTCTTCTTCTACAGTCTTGGGCTCTAACAAAATGTCATTCCTGGCATCAATTAGTCACCAACCACCAGTGTGACCACTTGTTAATAGGTAAAAGAATTTTTTTTGAAAATTTTGTTGCAATATAATTTTATTTTATGTGTTTGAACTTGCTAAAAAATTGTGATTTATTTTTCAAATGGGCGACGACTCCGGGAATCATCAGGTTGGAGACAATGGTCGTATACCGCCAAATAATTGAGGCGCACTCTGGGGACAACATAAAATACTATTCTGAATTTTATTTCTTTAAATTACAATATTTAAGTACTATGATTTTTTTATGTAACACCCTTAAACCTGACCCGGTTCACCAGATCTGGATCATGGGTGTTTTCACACAAAACACTTAGACAACTTCACCAAACTGCACCAGATAACCTATTATTTAAAACTTATTATTTGTAATCACATTTAAAGAATAAAACTCAAGGAACAAATATGGTACTTAAATATAAAATATTACAAATTACAATAAATATTTCTTAAAACAATCATTTAATAGTTACAGATTCATTAAAGTAGAATCCTACAATACACCACCCAACATAATAACCCAATATGCCTCTTCTTTGGCATAATCTTGCCTTTGTCCCTCCAAATGCAATCTTTTAACATGGAAACCTAAAACATAAACACAACATAATTAAATACAATAGTAATTAATAGGCTTTATTACTAAAATGCCTTGATGGATAGTTTATATTCTTGAAAGAGCATCTTTACTTCAACCATCTGTCTAAACCACTTATATCTAGCGGTTACCACTATAGTTGTAACACATACATATACACCAATTATATACTCTTATTTAACTAACTGAAGATTTCTTCAAGAGTTTCTTAATTCTCTCGTTCACATATGCACGTCTGAACAAAACATACCTTCAGAATCCAACTAATACAACCCATTTTTTAATACTTGATCTTGACTCAAAATAGTTGTTCATTATCATTATTCACAGGCAGACACATACACATGGGGTGAGTACTTACGTAGATCCGAGTATCATCAAACCATTAAGTAAATCATACCCTAATTCGATACCATACAACCCATACTGATAATGTACTTCATAGATCAATCTATTGACATTCACAATATTATTCCAGAATCCAGTGATATGGAATAGGAGCGGAGGAGGCGAATTAAGGATCGAATTCAAGTTGTTCGACTCGAAAAGGAAAGATTTGGATATGATCTGAAAAGAAGAAATAAATAAATGTGGTAATAAAGAAGTTGAAAATAGTAAAAGAAGAAATTTGAGAATAAAAAAACAAATAAAAATCATAAATAAATAAGAAATAGAAATTAAAAAAGAACAAAGTGGAAGATGGACGAGTAAACCGATGGATATAAGAGATCGAAGGATAAATGTCAAATTGAACCATTTGAGATATAAATCCCAACAAACTCAATTAATGGCTCGAATCAACTCTCCAAGAAACAATCCTTGGCAAATTGAAGGGTGAAGAATGAACCACAACTCCTTGAAGAAAATCGAGAAGAACACTACTTCTAAAAATCAAAAGAAAGAAATCTTGCAAAAGAAACAAACTCCCAGAGTTGAAAACTTTATTAATGAAAACAATTGTCTCCTTCATGAACAATGAAGAAGCATTTATATAGGTTAGTTAAATAAATCTAAATAAAACTCTTAAGTATACTAGAACTCTGATTAACCTAAACAAGAAGTAGTTTTAAACTAAACTTTCTTATTGACATAAAACTCCTAAATAACTTAAAATATTTAATAATTATGAATTCAGAATAATAAAAAAATAAGAGTTGATAAATACAATATTTTACTCATATATAATAAAAATTAATCCTAAAACCCGAACTCAATATGATTTAAACTCGAATTAAAAACCCAAAACTCATAATTCTCGTCATAATCCCGTCCAAAAACTCTACTCATGCAGTCTTGACTAAAACGGTTATAACTTGATCTCCCGAACTTAAATTTGAGAGATTCAAAGTGCTTTCTGAAGCTAAGAGCTTGATTTTTGAACGCCATGTAGACATCTCAACCCAAAAATTCCTGTATCCCATCCAAAAAGTCGTCGCAAGTATGCTGATTTCTCAAACTTGAAAATTGACAGCTTCAATGAATGAAATTTAATAAATTTCGCCCCATCCATGCATGTATCATTCCCCCTTTCCTCGAAAAGATTCGTTCTCAAATCTTGTCTTTGATTGAATCCTAATTTGATTTTCTTAGCCGTTGACATTGTTACTGGGCCTTGAGGTAGTGTGAGCTCATCACATCCATGGGTTTGAAATTGGGCCTTGAGACTCGCATCAATCAGATACTAAAAATGATCGATATTCAGTTTTCATAAGATTTCAAGCGAAGTCATTATACAACTCAGATATGACAGATTCCAAATAACTTTGATTCAATCGTATCATCATGTTAAATACCTTATTAACATCCAAATACATAGGGCTTTTCGGAAATACCCTTTAAACTTATTCATTTAATTCACATATCTTACTAAGCTTTTAACCCTGAGCATATCAATACCTTATCTCAGCCAAGGTTATTATAGAACTAATAGAATTTATCCATATCTTACCATAAAGACAGATACACACAACTTATCAGACATACATGATAGACCACACCACAAGGGCCAAAAAAAATGCGCCATAATGGAATCATACAAAATCTCGTGTTTACTATCCCGGCAGACTTTACCGAATGTGCCATGAGTCTCTACCTCATGAACTTATACAAAGTTTCATGTATCATGATATGCCATTTCAATTCATACATTATCGATGGTTACACCATGAATATACATACAAGTATATCATATTGGAACATGGGTCTTAGCCACGTGGTCTTACATACATTCATGTATCGTGTTTTGCCAATTCAATTTTCATCTTACTGGAGGCTACGCCATGAAAGTTTCCAAATCATACCAAGCTGCCATAGGCCTGTATCTCATGGTCTTATACTCGATTTAAAATTATGATATGCTAGTCTGGTTAGCACTAAAACTGCCCTAACAAAAGCTTCACAATAAAACTTTAGCTCAACTTTCACGTGCCTAGATGACCACCTCTTTACTGACTTATACATCTCGTATACCAGACCTTACCTGCCTACTTATCACACATCATTCCCTTAACTGAACTTTATAAATTTTATTACGACACTTCACTCATCTTTACTATACTCATACATTACAAGTTTTTGTAAACATCATCACCTTGTTTATGTATGTAAATAAATATTCTTATTATTTGAACAATTCATATAAAGGAGTCAAGATGAATACTCACCTTAACTCACTTTCTGTAGTTCTAAGCTCTAGACTCAGACATCTCTTTCGAACCAGCAGCAACAACCACTACTTACAGAACATAGAAACACAATTAAAAACGTATTGCTATACAACTTACTATCATCTCAAGCACTTACAACCCCCATGCAAAACCTTATACTTACATCTTACTGTTCATACACTTCTTACAAACTTACTCTTTCAAAATTTAACATGTAGAGTTGTCATACTTACCTAAATGTGGAAGCTTCTTACCTATGTTCAAGAATTTTTGCACCAGTCTTTATTTTTGTAATCCTTGTGGAAGTTTGCAATGATGTGTCGGATGCAGTAAACAGACCTCCACAAAACACTGGAACGCCTAATCGCAGCAACTAGTCCCTTCGATTTTTCAGAGATAATGTAAATGTTATCCTGCATGGCAAAATACCTATGCAAGTTTCTCAGAAAAATCCCCACGACTTGAAGTTCTCTGTAACACTCCTAACCCGTATCTATCACCGGATTAGGGTTATGAGGCATTACCGAACAAGACTCAGTTCATCACAGTCATTTATCACTATTCATACTACAGGTTATAATTATAACTCCTTAACATTTCAATCTCATACACATTCACGATCAATTTGTTTATTAATCCAAACAAGCATATTTGTTTCTCAATATTCAACGAATAGTTCATGCATAACCCATACTCTTACCTCATACTAATCAAGACTTACATTACAAATCATCAATACAAGTTTCGGATCAAGCCTTTAAAAAACAAAACCAATTTATACATGTTTCATACTTCTAATATCCAAACCATCTGACCATCGAATCTAAGACATTCAGACATTTTAAACATATCCAGGCATATATCATTCACTTTATATATATATCAAATAAGTGTCAATACATCTATTTCATTAGTCGAATATTAGCTTATCATTTCATAACTTATGCACATGTATATATATCAAAACATGTAGACCCATAATACTCTATTAAACATCCATTCATATATCTGGCATTAAAACATTATAGCATAGCCGAACATGCTCTTAATGCTATATAACATGCGCATAATTCCTAGAACAAAGGCCATATCAAACCATGAATATCAATTCAACATTATCTTATCTTATTAATCAATTTTGTGACTATACCAATTCATGAGTTATGCCTATTAATCTAGGATAAGAAATCCTGGCAACATAGTAAGCATACATATATATATGTTACACCTAAGTAAGCATTTCCATATAACCCCATTCAACGGAAATAATTTCTATTTTGCATTCATTTAACCAAAGCCACATTAATTATTTATGGACATAAAGATCACTATCCAACACATAATCCAAATAAGCTTCACACCCTTTTCTTACATACTTATGAGCTAACATCGAGGATATTACTACTGGTAACCCATTCAGGTCATTAGATTCAATTCGGATAATTTCACCGTTCTAACATCTCAAATCAATGGTCTTTCTTTTGCAATTCACAACAGCATCATGCAAAGTCAACCAGTCCATTCCTAGAATTATATCGAATTCATCGAAAGGCAACAACATTAAATCAGCTGGGAAGCATGAATCCCGAATCATCAATGGGCAACCTTTACACACTTTGTCGACTAGAACACACCGACCCAAGGGGTTTGATACTCGAATTACAAACTCAGTAGACTCAACAGGCAGGGTCTTACTGGATACTAATGTTTCACACAGGTAAGAATGAGTCGAACCTGGATCAATCAATGCAATCACAGTAGTATCATAAAGTGTGAAAGTACCGGTAATAACATCTGGAGAAGCAGCATGCTCCCGAGCGCGAATAGCATATGCCCTAGCAGGTGCTCGAGTCTCTGATCGAACTGTAGTGTCCTTTGTTCCTCTCTGACTGCCACCTATATTCCCCAAATGTCTGGGTGGTCTGCCTCGTGCTGACGCGTTGCTCTGCCTCACATTTTGAACAGTGTTTTGCTCTACTAGCATCATGCACTCTCTAATAAAGTGATCCATCGATCCACATTTAAAACAGGATCGATCATGCAATCTACAACTCCCAGAATGCCATTTTCCACAATGCTTGCACTCAACCCCGGTTCTACTGGACATTAGCAACACTGGCCATCGAAGTGGCTCGGGAACCCGCAGGAGGACGATCTCGTCTAGAGAAGTCTGAAGTAGCCTTATGTTGACTGGATTCATCTTTAAACTTCTTTGATGCGGAATGAAAGGTCTTGCTCGATGATCTTTTTCGAATGTCTCTAGCTTCAAACTCGGCTTTCCTCTTCTCTTTTCCAAGCTCTTCAGCTTTGCAAGCTCGTTCGACAAGTACCACGAACTCTTTAATCTCGAGTATGCGGATTAACAACTTAATATCTTCATTCAGACCGTCTTCAAATATTTTACACATAATGGCTTCAGTTGACACACATTCACGGGCATATCGGTTCAGTCTGACAAATTTCCATTCATACTCAGTCACGGTCATTCAGCCCTGTTTCAATTCCAGAAATTCTTTGCGTTTCTGATCAATGAATCTCTAACTGATATATTTCTTACGGAACTCGGTCTGAAATAAATCCCAAGTCATCTTTTCTTTCGGAACCACTGATACTAGTGTATTCCACCAGTGATATGCGATGTCCCGTAACAAGGATATAGCACACTTCGGGCATTCGTCTGGAGTACATGACAGCTCATCGAGCACAAGGATAGTATTATCAAGCTACATCTCAGCTCGTTTTGCATCGTCATCATCATTAGCTTTAACTTCTTCGGCCCCATATTTCCTGATTTTATTAACGGGAGGTCTGCTAGATCTCATCGGATTTTCCATCAGAGGTACTGAAGGTATCGGAGTTGGATTATTTGAGGGTGGAGGTTGTTGTACAGCTGGATTAGTCCGAATAAATTGGGTAAACCATTCATTCATCATCTGGTAGAAGGCTTGCTAAGTCTCCCCCTCATGGCTACTCGAGATAGGTCGAGAGTCTATCGGTGCTGACCCATGTACGAGATCAAGTGCTACACTCTCTACAACATCAGCTACAGCTCTGTCAGGATTCATTTACTATATAAAACACAATTTAAATGTCAGAAGTCACCACACTATCGTATTATAAAATTAAGGCATGTATAGCTAGACTCACACGCACTACAGTAGTCCTAGAATCGACTAAACCGTAAGCTCTGATACCAATCAAATGTAACACCCCTAACCCGTATTCGTCGCCAGATTAGGGTTATGAGGCATTACCGAACAAGACTCAGTTCATCACAATCATTCATCACTATTCATACTACAGGTTATAATTATAACTCCTTAACATTTCCATCTCATACACATTCACGATCCATTTGTTTATTAATCCAAACAAGCATATTTGATTCTCAATATTCAACAAATATTTCATGCATAACCCATACTCTTACCTCATGCTAATCGAGACTTACATTACAAATCATGTACGTAATTCAATTACATCATTACTCATAATTTATACAAGTTTCGGATCAAGCCTTCAAAAAAACAAAACCAATTTATACATGTTTCATACTTCTAAAATCCAAACCATTTGACCATCGAATCTAAGACATTCAAACTTTTTAAACATATCCAGTCATATATCATTCACTTTATATATATATCAAATACGTGTCAATACATCTATTTCATTAGTCGAATATCAGCTTATCATTTCATAACTTATGCACATGTATATATATCAAAACATGTAGACCCATAATACTCTGTTAAACATCCATTCATATATGCGGCATTAAAACATTATAGCATAGCCGAACATGCTCATAATGCTATATAACATGCGCATAATTCCTAGAACAAAGGCCATATCAAACCATGAATATCAATTCAACATTATCTTATTTTATTAATCAATTTTGTGACTATACCAATTCATGAGTTATGCCTATTAATCTAGGATAAGAAATCTGGAAACATAGTAAGCATACATATATATATGTTACACCTAAGTAAGCATTTCCATATAACCCCATTCAACGGAAATAATTTCTATTTTGCATTCATTTAACCAAAGCCACATTAATTATTTATGGACACAAAGATCATTAAATAACCTACCAAGCACATGTGCTATATAACTAGTCCAAAATACATAAGTATAACCAATCCATTGACCACATATTCGGACCTCAAATTAAAACTCCAATGATCAACCCAAAATATATACATAAACATTTTCATTATCATCACCAAATCATAACCAAACACCACAAACATATATGTCTTGATATATACTTTCAATATAAGCTTAAAACATGACTAAAAACACATAACCATTAACATCGAAATCAAGCCATTTTCGCATGGCTTAAATACATCACCAAAATTATATTCAAGAAAAAAGTTAGCCTATACATGCCTTAAGTTCAAAATCTAAACTTCGAAAATACCAAAACAAGTCGATAGTGTGGATGACTTCACTGATGATCCTCTGAGCTCGTAGCTTGAACAAAATCTACAAAACAGAACGATGAACACACAAAGTAAGCTATCTTAGCTTAGTAACTCTGAAGCAACTTAACAATTCAACTAGATATTCAATTGAATTAAACAGAGTAAATTCTTAGCATTTATGATATAACATAACACATACGTACTATCATGGCTGAATATCAATGTTCATACATAGCGAAATATTATTCATCATATTCCTAAAATGTAAGACTTATCGAAAGTACCTTGATCGATATATAAAGTTATATGTATTTCCACATACAACCGAACAACATCTTCCATGTACATTTAAAGTTATCTCACATAATTGAATGTATACAATTATATATATGTATAACACATGGCCGAACCTATACATGCATAATTTCTCATATATACAAGTGAACCATATCAACTCAATGTCATTTTAAATCACATATCTTACGTATCGAATGCACGAACACATTTCTATCAACTTACGTATTCAATAAACATCACATATATCATAAACTTGATTCAATACATACCTTTCAGCCGATCACTAAAATTCAGAGTAATAACTTTGGCTTGTTCAAATACCATCATAACTCAATCATTTAATTCATAAGTGTAAGCTCGTATTAACAATCACCGGTATAAAACCTGCTAGGCATGAGCCTGAATTGCACACCGGCACCAAGCCTGCTAGACCAGAGGTCTGATATTCATTCACCGGCTATTAGCCTGCTAGGCATTAAGCCCGATAAATTCACCAGTCCAAGGCTTGGTAGGCTCGAGGCTCG
This sequence comes from Gossypium bickii, assembly GCA_025503065.1. Classification (NCBI taxonomy): domain Eukaryota; kingdom Viridiplantae; phylum Streptophyta; class Magnoliopsida; order Malvales; family Malvaceae; genus Gossypium; species Gossypium bickii. The sequence continues at coordinate 94,007,121 of CP106714.1, read as the reverse complement.
ATTAGTAAAACTCAAATATATCTCACATGAATCTTTCCACATACCAACTATTTTCTTATAGAAATCTCGTCGTACAAATATATTTAAGAAATTTTAACATTCAAATAATTCGACCGAACCACCTATTTTTCTTAATCAAATTCGGTAATTGTATTTATATAATCTCAATGATTTCAATTTCAACATTTAACAAGTTACGTACATAATTTACGACACATATTCGCTTAAAGACTTACCTCGACTATCGACGGACGACGAAGACCGGCTATTCGTTAACTTTCGTTTTTCCCCGATCCAAGTCCTTTTTTCATAATCACCAAAAATCTCAATACAAAACATACTAATCTAACATATATTTTTCATAATTCATCAACTATCATCATAAAACTCATGAACTCATCAATGGCACATTTCAAAATATTCATCAAAATCAAAAATTCAAGCATGGGTCTTGAAGTATTCGAAGCAACGATTTCAAAAATGTAGAAATTATCAAAAACCGAAGTAAAACACACCTTGAATTGAGCTAGATGATGGCCGAATGTTTCAAAGCTTTTAAACCCCCTTTTGTTTTCTAACTTTCAGCAATGAGAGATGATGAACAAAAAAAATGGTTTCTAATTTCATATAATATAACATATATTAACATTATTAATAGTTTACTATTTTAACCTTTAATAAATAATAAATATAACATACTTCTTAAGGCTATATTAGACCTTTGCCGCCCACTACCCTTGAAAATGGGCTATTTTCCCATTAAAGACCTCATATTAAAAAGCCATCAACAATTTAACACTTACACTTTATTTTGTAACTTTTGCACTTTACGCGATTAAGTCCTTTTGTTAAATTAAATACACAAACAATCAAATTTTCATACGAAACTTTCACACATAATAATTCACATATAATAAACACCAAAAATAATATTTTAAAAAAAATTCAGACTCGGATTCATGGTCCCAAAACCACCGTTCCGATTAGGGTCAAATTCAGACTGTTACATTCTCAGACTCCACAATGATGAAAATGATCAACAATGCGCTCTAGTTGTCATCTTGTGCAACCGCAATCAGGAGTATTTGTGTATATTCACCATAAAGCTAGGTACTATCAACCTACACCAACGACTTCCAGTGTGAGAAGGCCCTAACATAGGGATCGAACATCTTGACTTTTATGCGACAGTGTTTGCAAATCAATCATGGTACCGGACATATACTCCTACATCGCGACTATCCAGCATTGAATTTTATTGTATGATGCATCTCAGTCATCATACAACTGTTCTATCACCATCTGGTTTGCCCGCAATAAAGACTAATACAGGAATGGTGAGTGTGTCTTTTACCAACAGCATGATGCGATTGCAGATTATTTTCCCATCCAATTTTCGGTAGTCTTGCGTCATACATGCAACCATGCATGTGTGAGGCTCTTCTAATTTTTTGATTTTCCATATTTGAGTCCTCTGCATTAATGCAGACCAAACCTGCCAGTTGCAATGGCTGTTGGCCCTCCAATATTCCCCAACATATAAAGTCTGTGTAGACTTCGATACTTTGTAGTCCACCGACAACTTCATGTTGTATTGCTTTATTGCATATACACGATCTTTCTTATTATCAAACTGTTGGCCTACGAACAACTCTCCAACCTTCGAATCTACCTCCACTAGGTGAGCAAGTACCATATCTAGGTATTCGAGGAACTCGCGTACAAGCGTCGCATCGGGTTTAGACATGTGGGCCCACGGATCATTCCGTATAACTATACCAAATCTTGTGTTTTCAGCTGATTGGAGGTGTATATCTTGACCCTCTACCGCGCCTTCATTGTCTATATCTTCCGAGACCTCATCCAAATCAAGGTCACTAAATTCTTCAAGATCATCGTGGGACTAATCTTCATTATTGGACCCTTCATCACCATCTACTATGGTGTATAACACCTCTGGATGTATCTCTAAACGGGGACTCAAGATTGGGTTATTATACAAACATCCATTGTAGTTTGGATTTTTGGGTGTTTGCGATGTCCCTGCACAGCCCGACTGATCTTCCCAACAGACATTAAGATCAAAATCAAATCTATAATACTAACGTATTGAAGGGATAATTTGAATGGATTCGGGTTTGGCTAACTCTATGAATAACTCAATTGGTCGGGGATTCTCAATATTAAGGGGGCAATAAATTGCAATCATTGTGGTCATATCATCATCATTATCATCTATAAGCTCCATATCCAAGAACTTCAATGGATCTGTTGAAATTGGAAATTTGTAAAACAATCTTGACATCTGTTTCCTACAATAGGTAGCTATTGTAACAACTAGTTTTCTAGCAGTGTCGGAAACAGTGGTTCGTGGAACACAAATCTGACGAGAGAATTCATAAATATTATTATTTAATATTTACAAGTCAAATATAGTATTATAGTATATTTTGAACTGATAATTTTAGTTAATTGAATGATTAGTTAAGTTCAAGTGAGTTATATCTAAAGTCAAGTGAGTTATCTTTAAAGTCAAGTTTAGAAAATGAGGTATCAAGACCTCATTTCTATAAACCAAGCCCTGATTATATAGGTGTATTAATTTTTGGTTAGAAAATTTTAACATTTAGATAGTTAATTAAGTAAAAAGGATTAAATTATAAAAGTTGCAAAAGTAAGTCATTAATAGATTATATGAGTTAAATGGATATGTAAACATGAAGTGAAGGTCTTACAAGGTAATTAAACCTTATTTAATGATAGTGGATGGTAGGTAAATGAAAATGGATTAAAATTATGAAATAATGGCATTTTTGTAATTAAATTCAAATTAAACAAAAGAAAATGTAGAATGGTGTCAACTTTTTCATTTCTTTTATGTTGGTCGAACCTCCATGGGAAGAATTGGGGGAGCTTTAGTTTGAGTTCATGCTGGCATGTAAGTGTTTTCTTGGTTCATTTTTCATAAATTATACGTTTTTGAGATCGTTGTAATGATATTTAACTAGTTCAAAGACTAATTTGTGAAGTTGCCAAAGTTTAGAAAAATTACCATTAATGTTCTTGAAGTATTTTTTATGTTTGTTCTGGAGCATGAAGCTTGATAATAATTTTGATCTAATTTGTAAAGTGATTTTTAGTAATTTTCATGTTTAGTGACTAAATCGAAAATAAACTAAAATAGACATGGTTTTTCTTGATAAATCCAGAATTTTAGGGCTATTTTAGAATGGTTAAAACTTAGGTTAAATGGGTTTAAAGTTTAATTATGAGAAATAAGCTTGTTTTGGTCTTAAGGACCAAATTGATTAAAATGTAAATGTTTGGGGTCTAATGTGTAAAATTGTAAATAGGAAGTTATATGTATTAAATTGAATAGTATATGAAACTGAAGCTAATAATTGAATTAAATTATATTATAGATCAAGAACAAGTAGATAACCGAGGAAAAGGGAAAGTAGCTTAATAGTCCCTGAACTTTTACCATTACTGCAGTTTAGCCCTAGTAAGTTCATCCGGTTTATTTTGATATATATATTTTACAATATGAATTGAATGAGAATTTAGTTGTTGATTGTTAAATTAAATATTTCGATGTTGAAATAGTGTGAATGAAAATAATAAATTGTTGGATTTTGGTCTAACGGTAATATCTCCTGAGCCGATGAACGTAGGATAGAGTATGATTGACATGCCAATAAGTTATAGTGTGCGTGGTACGGGGATTAATCTGAGATGAGACGATGATTCTTGTCCTGTGATTTTACACTTAATATACCGAAGTCTAGCATTTGGTGCGGACTATCGCGATATATTACAGTGATTCTAGTGTGTTACCGGGGGCGGGTGTAAAGTTTTCGGGGTTGGCATTTAGTGCCCAAGCTTGTTTTCGGATGGATGTTAGCCTACAGGCTAGGCATTTGATGTCGAGGCATGTTATCGATTGGATTGGATCGTTAGAACGTTTCGCGTGTTTCAGATGGATAATTGTGTACTCATATCCATATATCGTTCATCGAACAATATTTCTTATGTTAAATGTCTTGTTATTGAATCTCCTGATAGCATTGTGGCTTGATAGTGAATGATCTCGTATTTGTTTATGTATAAACTCACTTGTTGTGGATTGGTGGTTGACAAGAGACTCTGACTTTTAATCTTGTTATTAAAACTGTTATATTTAATTTGGTAAACTTTATCGTTTTAACCATTAAACTTACTAAGCTCTAGTGAAGCTTACTTATGTTCTTTTCTGTTCCTTGTAGATAACGTTTTGTGGAGTCGAGCGATTGGATCAACTTGAAGAACACTATGCAGATTCATTTTGGTAGATTTTGATACGCTTATTTTGGGTTATATGGCATGTAATAGGTGTTTTTGTATATATTTAGATACTTATTACAAATGTTATGTTTTAAGCCTTGGTATAAGCTTACTTGTGTATGTGCCTTTAATCTTGGTGTGAATATGTTCATATAAATTTGTTTTGGTCATGTGATATAAACCTTATTTAAGTGTTTGAATCATGGTATGAAATAATATGAATGATTAAGAAGAAATGATAAGTTTGGTATGAGTTTTATATATGAACTTATGAATTTGAATGCAAATTAGTTGATGTGTCAAGTGAATTGAGGTTGATAATTGAATTATGGTGTCAATGAGGACATATTGGTTAGGCATTTAGGTTTATTGTTTTGGCATGTTTTAGGCTTGTTTAAATGTGTTTTTGAAGTAAAGAAATGGTTAATTTTGATTTGGTTTGGAACCTAAGTGTTGGATAAAAGTTTTGCCTTGTTTTGGAAACTTTTTAAAGTGCACACGGCTTTTCCACACGACCATGTGACACATACGACATGGCCATACAGCCATGTGTCTTATTAATTTTTAGGTGTAGGATTTTTCATACGGTCACAATTAGTTACACGGTCTAGCCACATTGGCGTATGAGGAAGCCACACGGCCATGTGACCCCTGTTTCCAGAATTTTTTTAATTTTTACATATTTTTCTATTTTGATTCAAATTAGCCTTGGATTATTTCCAAACTATTTTTAGGGCCTCATAAGCTTGATTTAAGGCCCGTAAGTGTATTTTATCTTGATTTTTATAAGATATTGATTGTTGTTATTTATTTTATATTTTTGTTTCTATTTGATGATAAATGTCCTGATCTGTACTGTAACGCTCCGTAAACCCAATCCGACAACGGAGATGGGTTAGAGGTGTTACAGCTATCTTCACACTGATCTTTCGTTTCATTTTCGCCAGCATTACACACTTATTGAATCTTATGCCTACTTTTTGGCGACTTTGAAATGTACAACCTTCTTTAACTGTGTTTACCATTTCTCAATCGAAATGAACATACACTAACAACATCTGGTTCTTTATCTTCAACAAAATTTGTTTCCTCCTCAATAAAACACTAATATTTCTTCTTTTTTTCTCTAAAATTGTTAAAGCAAAAAAAAAAAAATCAACCAAAACACAAAAAAATTCAATATATCATATTTTTAATACGGGTGCCAACAAATGGAAGGCCGACACTAAAAAAAATTTATTCAAAAATTAACCGATCCGGTATGTGGAAGGCCGTCACAAAAAACAATTACTCAGGTGTCGCCACGACAAACACGGGATAAAAAAACATTTTTTTGGAACACGGGTGTCAGCAGTAAAAAGCACTGAAAAAAATATTTTTTTTACTCCAGTGTTGACAACTAGAAACACGAGATCAAAAAAAATTTACCTGACATGGGTGTCGACCACGTAGACGCCGACACCTAGTAAAAGATTATTATTTTTTAGACCAGAGAATACTTGTATTTTTTAAAAAATACAAAAAAATATACATACAAATATCGACCATTGTACTGCCAGCACCAAAAAAATCCAATCATGAGATAATGATTGGCAATTAATTGCGCTATAACTTTTAGGTCATTTCCATTATTATTTTTAAAGTTTGGTCATTCTTGTAAATTTTTTTTAGGATAGTTGGATAAGAAAGTCAAAAGTTAAAGCCAAATAAAAAAAAAGAAAGTGAAGCTGACCAATAAAGATTTGACAGCTAAAACTGGTTTCAACAGCATCCAGAAAAGGATCTTTATACACCCCATTAATGAATTATAGCTACTAACATCAATAACTGAAAAGGAGAAGGGTAAAATCAGAAAGAAAATGGGAATATCATGTCACCTGCAAGCACTAAACTAGGAATAACAACCTTAGCAAGCAGAAAACAATACATCAGATTCCCATCAATCAAATATTTGTTGAGAATGAAAAAGAGAAAAAAGAAAACGATTACTAGTTGGTCAGAGCTTGATGATAAAACAAACCTGAAATTAACCCTAATAAAAAAACCTAAAATTTAAACTCGAATCCAAAATTATTCAAATTTAAAATTGATTGAATCGAAAAGACTTAAAAATTTTAAAATACAAATTAATCCCATCTAAAATTAACTCGACACAGTAAGGCCCAGTTCGGCGCTCCATCTGGGATGAAATTTTTTGGCCAAAAGTACTTTTCAGTTAAAAGGAATAAAGAACAAGGGCCAGTGGAAAAAAGTTTTGCACGTTTGTGAAGTACTTTTGGCCAGATGAAGAAGCCCAAAATTTCTCGTTTTCTCAGAGAAAAAGGACTTTTGGCAGGTAATTTACTTTTTTATCCTTATTATTTCTTCTCCAAATAGACGTTAACACTTCCAGAGGATTTTCCCTTTCTCTCTTCTATTATACTTCCATTTCTCTTCTCTTCATCTCTTGCCTTTTTCTGCAATTCTCTCTACCCCTCCTCCCCGTTTCACTTCTTCTGGTAAGTTAATCTCCTAATCCAACTCTTTTTGGCTACAAAGACGTTCAGGGTTCAATATGTTCTCTTCGACTTTCTGCTAAGAAAAAATTATGGATTTCATGTCGTTGTTATTGGGTGTTAATGATCCTTTTGCAATTCTTCTGGTAACTTAACTCCAACTTCTTATGGTGGCCTCAGAAAACGAATTATCTTATATATTACTTGGATTTTTTGGTGAGAAAAAAAAATTGTGGGTTTTATGTCATTCATTGTGTGTTTGGGTTCTTTTAATTTATTTTGAAAGCATATTAAAATTACTATGTTTTCTATTTTTTCCCTTTTTCATAACCAAGATATCCTTCGTATATGTTTTTACTGTACATAAAGACTAATCTTTCGGCTTCTTGTTGCCCCTCCTAACCCGATTTCTCTTCTTATGAGTGCAATGTGCTACTACCGCATCTGTTGGTTACTATGTTTTCTTTTAGCATATTAGAAAGTTTGATATTTTAGCTTACATGTTTGTTTTTTGTTTTTAACTTATGGATTATTAACTCAGTTACATATGCAACTTCGGATAGCCAATTGAGTGAAGGACTAGAAACCAGTACAAGAGAATGGGTAATGCAAGGTAGGCTGTATAGCTTACTAAATTCCAATTCATATATTAGGGGTTGAAAATTTTGATGTTTCATAAGATGTTGTACTAGGCCAGTAATGTTATTCAAATGGCTGTTTATTATATCCCAGGAAACAATGGTCATCTTCTTGCTTAAACTAGTGAGAACCAGTTTGAGTTTTGCACATTTGTAAATCTAACATGCATGATTGAGAAGATGTTGAGGTTCTTCTTTGGTTTTATAGTGATTAGTCAGTGGCAAAATTAATTCATCTTAGTTCAAGATACTTGCAAAAAGCATGGCATAATTGTGCTTTCTATTACGGCTGATGGAAATGATATAATGAATAAAGAATGATGTTCGTCTAAGCCGTTTAATTAATTGATCAATAAGGTCTATGGTGTATGTTCTTTATATCTATGATATTGTGCCTTGATGGAAGCCACCTACCCTGTTATTGTTTAACGGATTATCTACAAAATAATCACCTCACCCCTGCCCCTTTCGATTCTTTAGTTTAATAGTAATACTTATAGTTGAAAATATTTGGGGAAATCTAAACAGAATTGGTCGATATTCTGTGAACTTCGATACAATGGAATGAATAACTGAACTTTTGCCTACGCTCTTTAATGAATTGATTGCCACCTTCCTTGTTATTCCTAGTTTAATAGAGTGATGGATTTTACTTGATTGTTTTAAGTTTTCTAGTAATACAACATTTGTTATAGAAGACCGTTCCTTTGAAAATGTGGTTGTTTGGTTTTTCACACAATGTCGACTTGGGCACTGCCTGTGGCAAATATTTCAAAGTGTGCTGCCTCAGCTTATCAACCCGGGTAAGTATAGGAGTTTGATAACGTATTGAATTTACACACACTCTAGATGTATACTTCTTTATTGTGGTAATATTGTGTTTTTTTCATGCGACTCTTATATTATTAAGAGCATGCCGGAGATCACTGAGCAACAGCGGACGACACATCATACTAGGTTTTGTTCGAATTTAGTTTATATTTATTTTATGTTTCTGGAAACATTGATGTTAAAGGGATCTTATTCTGAAATTCGGAACCTCCTTTGTTGTCTGACTTGTGTACTAGGAATTTCATGAGTTAATTTCGTTTAAGATTGTTGCTTATACCATATTTTGTTTTGGTTTTATTCTGTATTTGGATGTTTGATCCATCTTGTCATAAATTTGATCATTTCTTGGGTTGGTGTGGGCAATTTGTTTCTGCTTATCATTTGATTTCCTACTGAAATCCAAAAATCTGCCCTTTTGACTTGATTTGATAAAAAAAAATATCAATATGCTGGATTAGAAATGATTTGAGAAGTAATGTAAAGCTACTTGAGTCAATAGATTATCCGTTTAATTCAAAGGTTTGATCATTGATGCAAAAATAAATTTCAATGTTTTTTAATAAATTAGTTATAGTTATCGACGATTACCAAGTACGTAATATCTTCTTATCTTCCGTTATTGACAAACAACTTTATAATGACCACGTAAGATTTTAATTTATCAATAGCCTTAAAGAACGAAAGAGAGACTTTTCTAACAAACAAATGCACATCAAGGTTTATTTAAGATAGATTGCATGCCCACACTACACAAATTATTATGCAATCATCACAATTATCAAAAACCAATTGATCAACTAATTATCTAACTCACAAAGCAATAATTCTAAGCTTTTAAATACTGGTCATATATTTAACAAACTTGAATAATTGTAATTAAACCAAAACACATGCAAATAATACAATTGTGTCAATATCTAATTACAAATATTTAATTATTATATTTAAATATTTAAATATAGTTTATATATTCTAATTAAATTTAATAAATAATAAATAATTAATTACTTAGAAATATTTAAAATTAATATTATTTATTAAAATATTAACTATAAATTATAATAAATTATTTTTTATATTTTTGCTAAAATATTATAATATTAACTAATTTGAACATTATTTAAATACATATTTATTACTTTATAATATCATGTCTAAAATATACATTTTACTTCTCAAAAACACTTTTTGACAGCAATACCAAACACTTAAATTTTTCAAAAGCACTTCTCAAAAGCACTTTTCCACAGCACTTCTCAAAAGCATTGCCAAACTGGCCCTAAATTAACAAGTCTAATACAAAGCAAAAAAAAAAAAAAAAGGAAGAAAAAAGTATGATTATGCTACTTTCTATGTGCATCCACTATGTTTAAGGCTAGGGTTAATTTTTGTCTAACTTAAATATAAGTTTAACCACATAAGCCTTTGTTAGTAAGAAGTAAATTTTGAAAAATATAGACATCACATATATTATATTATAACGGTAATTACATGTTATTATTTATTATCATAATAGGTTAGCCCAAATTAAAAGTCATCTAATTTGGTTAAGATTTATTAGGCTTTAATTATTAAATAATGTATAGGTCAAATATGTATAGATATTCTAGTAATTAATTTATAATTGATGATGAGTTGATTAGAAATTAAGGCTAATGTGTCAAAGTTATATATAAATTAGGGTTATGATCCCAAATTACAAACAATGTAACTTTTCTAATATCTCATCTTTAGAAAAGAGAGAGCCGGAGAAGATTACTTGTGTGCTAATTTAGAAGATCAAAACCCTAAGATCCGTAGATTTCAAGAAATCGATGAATTTAGGTACGTTTCCGCATTTAGTTTTATTCTTGATTTATTATTGATGATTTACCGTGACAGATCCTAATTTATGGTTTAATTTCATATTTATTTTACGGTTCTAACAATAGTATTAAAGTCTCGTCATGTCGAATGATTGAGAATGAATTGATTTTTTTATTATTTTTAAATTAATTCATACTTGAGATTTTATAGATTTGATATATATATATATATTGGATTTATGAAGTTTTAGGATTTTAATTTTTAATTTTATCGATTTTCTACTGCTATGCTTAAATTAATTGTGGCATTTATATTTAATCGACTGATAAAAATTGATTTATGTGATTTTTCTTTTTGTGGTGAAATTCAAATTTATCCATGAGTTTCAGTCATTTGGATACTACAATTTGTTTTTTGTTTTTTATAAAAACTTTGGATATACTTGCAGGGTTATTGTTTTAATGAAATTTGGCTAAAAACGTTTTAGTTTTAATGAAGTAGATGATTGAATTCAAGTATATATACCTTACCATTGTGTTGCACATTCTGCAAGTTTATGGGCGATTATTATTACTTTTCTTTTCGCAAAGTTACTTTGCAAATTTGAGCGGAATTACTTTGGTGCTTCGATGCTTAGTTGGATGTTCTGTTGGATTCATATTTTAATTAATTTCTATAATTTGGGTTGTTTCGAGTTTATTAATATATTATTATATTTTTAAATAGAATTTAACATATTGATTATTTATTTATTCTTTGAATATATAGTTGAGTTGGATATAAATTGTATATTTGTGTTATATTTAACCTTGATGTATATTGTTTTGGGATAAATGTATATCCTGTTATTTTTTAATTTGATTGAAAAATACAATTAAGAGAAATATTTTGAAACAAATAAATTCAGATTTTAGCTTTGGATTTTAATTAAGGATGTTTAATATTTTAAATATATTAGTTGAAATAAAATGTCGCCAAAGTGACTTTTTTTTGTGTAGATTAGTTTATTTAAAATATTAAGATGATTATTTGTTTTTGTGATCCATGCGTTTATTAATTGACCCAAAGGTAAATTAATATTTGGCAGAATTTCAGCAACATTTGTGGTGATAAATGTGTGATAATTATAAGGTATTTTATGTGAACAATAAGCTAGTCCAAATATTAATTAATTGTTTAACATAATTTATTGTCAATGTTTGATTGTTACAACAAGAGTATCGCTTACTGTTAATATTACTGCCCAAAGACTTGATATTAATGTTGTGTTTGGTATCTTGAGATGTGATTAGCCATTATCTTGAATTTATTGTTTATTTATGAATATTGATGTGAGCTTGTTTTTATTTGTTTTTGTTCTATATTTAGCTAGTTTATCTTCTGTTGCCATAATATTTCCTAATATAAGTTCTATAGTCATGCTTAATGGGACTAATTTTAAGGAATGGAAAAGGCACTTACTTATAGTGCTTAGCTGTATGGACATAGATCGTGCACTAAAGGAAAAACAACCTACACCTTTCACTGCGGAAAGCACCCCTGATGTTAAGAGGGATTTTGAGAGATGGGATTGTTCAAATTACATGAGTCTAATGATCATGAAACACAACATTCCAGAAGCCTTTAGGGGCACACAATCTGTTTAGTTTGTCTTTAAATTCGAATGTTGTTGGAACTGATTTTTAAATACTCATGACAACTTTTCTTTGCTAGAAACGGTTGCATCCTATAATCAAACCTTACATGTGGAATCACGTGGTATTACAATATTTACCAAGTGATTATATTATTTGGTTTCAAGATGGCTTTGGTTAATGATTGTATATATCACAAGTTTAGTGAGTGTAAGTATAGTCTCAATCAATGCCCTAAAAATGATTTTAAAATTACAAAAATGCATAAGATTCTTTACATTTTAGTAGTGGGAAGTCTAATGTATGTTATTGTTTGAACATATTTGAATATTGTGTACATTGTTGGATGTTAGGCAAATATTGAAACAACCCTAATATGGACCATTGGATAGCAGGCAAAAGGGTTAAAGGTATTTTCAGAGAACAAAAGATTATATGCTCACATATTGAAGGTTTGATAAGTTAGAGATCATCAAGTATACAGACTTCAATTTTGATGGAATACTGATGTTAAAATTTTATCACTAGGTTGCAAATTGTGACAATAATTAATAGTCATTTATTCTAATAACAACAGGAGCACATCAAAGTTAAAACACATAGACTTTAAGTTCTTGGTTGTTAAAGTAAAAGTTCATAGTTGTTAGGTGTCTATAAAGCACATTGAGACAAACTCCATGATTGCGGATCCGCTTACTAAGAGACTATCATCCAAGATTTTTCATGAGCACTCTGCTTATACAGGTGTAATGTCATTTAAGGATATTTAGTTTTAGTGGGAGTTTGTACTTCTAAATTTTTTTTTTATTATTATAGACACATTTTCAGTTATTTTAATTTACGGATATTAAGTTTATTTTTATAAAAATAAAGTTTATTTGATTGATTCACACTCTAATTTTGATAAAATTACCGGTGATAGAAAATAATAAAGTTTAAAACATTCTAACAATGAAGGTGTAAATTTTAGAAAGAAAAAAACGCTTCAACGGTACAAATTTCAATTGAAAACAACAGCAAGAGAAGAAAAACTTACCCAGAAAGTAAAGAATCTCGAAACCCATCTCTCCCTCCAATTCCAATATTGGAATTCCAAACCGAAATTTCAAACAAAATCTCAGCAGCTAAAATAGCGAATCTCGCATCCTCCAACAATCATTTTCCGAATTTCTTCATTGAAAATTTGGGTTGGGGACCTCAAAATCATTTTTCACCGTCTTCCCCAACTTTACCAACCGTCTAAACGCGCAATAAATCCACAAAACGGGAACTCAAATGATCGTTTCCTTCAGCTTATACCAATGTAACTCACGATCCCTTTCTAGCAAACTCACCACTTCCCTCTTCGACTCTTTTTTATCAAGAAATAAAAGGTAAAGCTCGTTAATGACGGGAGCGGGAGCAATTACGGTGATTCTTTGAACGGCATTGCAGGAAGCGGAGCCAGAAACCTTAAAAATGCCATTTGGAAGCGAAGACTGAATTTGGAGAGTTACACTAAAATCAGACGAATTCGGAGAGTGGATCAGGTAAATTCTTGAAAATGGAGGTGAAATTGGTGAAATCGGACGCACGGGAACGGTATTCGGAAAAAGAACGGTGGATGGATTCTGTTAACATTGGTTGAAAAGTGAACGGCGGTTTTGGGAGGTCGGCGGCAGTGGAATTTGGATTCGAACCCAACTGTATCATATTTTTCATGTTTTGAGTTGAGAAAATTGAAACTTTGAAGTTGGGTCAATTTTGGAGGGAAGTAACTGCCAAGTGAAACCTAGCTACGCGGAAGGAAGACGATGCTGGAAATGAAAAAAAGTTTAAATTCTGCTACTAATCCTTATACCTTATGAAAACTGTAGATTTAATCCTTGAACTTTAATTTGTTCATTTTTAGTCCCTATACTTTTTAAATTTTAAAATTTTAGTCCTCACCAAATGATAATTGTTAAACTCATTAATTTATGTTCTGCTATTCTCAAAATCTAATTTGATAAATATATTATCATATGTATAATGTCATGTCAACTTATCATTATCACGTATTACTAACTAAAATTCTAGTTAATGTATTCACAACTGTTATTGGTATTAAGATTAAAATCTCAATTTTTGAAAAATATAGGAACTTAGAATGATTCAGTTAGAAAATAAAAACCAAATCTATAACTGTGCGCATAATACAATGCTAGTAATTAAATTTAACCAAACAAATTTAACTACTATTGTTTGAGTTAGGACTAAAATTTTAAAACTAAAAAATGTATAGGGATTAAAATTGATAGAATCGAGAAGTATAGGGATTAAAACAAATCAAATTACAAAGACTTAATCCACAATTTTTTAAAATATAAAGACTAATAGCAAAATTTATCATGAAATTTAACCAACGAGTAAAAAAAGAAAATAAAGAAATGAAGGGATAAAACTCAAAATTGATCAAACAAAAATCAAAATAATTCAACTTACCCCTACAGTTTTTTTTTTTTAACATTAATCTCATTATAGGTTCTTCTCATATATACTCTTTTTGATACAATGTCTAGAACTATTTATATCCACCAACCCTTAAATAGAAGGATAATACACTTTAACATACTCAAACTCATAATTTTCTACGCTAACAATAATACCGATGCCGATGAAATTAAAATTCATTCCACAAATAAACAATCTTTTAATACTCTCTCTGCATCTTAAACTAAACTAAATATTTGTTTAATTATATATGTTACGAAAAGTAACTAAGGCTACCAAAACCAATGATATTATATTAAAGTGGAATGGGAAGGGAATGTTGCCTTTTATGCAAGACAGACAGAAAGGAAAGACTATGCCTCGAAAAGCAGCTACTCTTTAACATTGTATCCATGGAACTACCTCAAAAGTTAGTCGACCTAGCTCGTTTGCAGTCGTCCTTTCATTATTAAATTGGGTAATGTCATTGTCATGTTACATCATTGTGGGTTAAAAGGGGAAAATTAATATAATTTTAAAATAAATAACAAATTGCTAAATTATTTTATAGAATCTATACTTATAAAATAAAAAAGATAAATTATACCTAATGTTATTAAACTATTAGTAAATTATGTTTTGTTCACTCAATTTAAAAAATTATAAAATAGGCATTAAACTTAGGTCATAATAGTTTAATAGCTATTGATACTTTGGTCCTAATAGGGTAAATTATACCTAATATTATTAAACTATTGATACTTTGGTCATAATAATAAAGTTAATTATTTATTATGCATGATGTTTCATGTTCAAATATTATTATGATTAGATTTTTATTGATTTATAAAAAAGATAAAAATATCTTTATGAAAATATAACTTAACTAGTTTTCTTACCCAATGGTACATGGGTCAATCATGGGTATAGATTAAAATATATGAACATAGTTATTAAAAAAATAATTTGAAAAATGAAACATCTTGCTTAGAATAAAATTCATAATAATAAAAATGTTTCATTTGTTAATTTAGATATATAATTTTTTAATCAAATATATTAAAATGATTATAAAACTTATACATAAACTTTTAAATTCATAAAAATACAAAGAATTCAAATTTAGTATCCTAACCTGAAATAAATAAAGAGTTAATAATATAATTAATAAAAGTAACCGTATCATTGTTCTATGGGTTGTACTTTTGGCCTGTGATTTGTTAGAAATTATATTATTATTTATAATGTTAAATATAATAGACTAAAGCTTTAGTGAAAAAAAATCAATTGAGTTTTTATAAAAAAAATAATAACACTCAATTTAGCTCTCAATGATAAAATGGATATCATTAGTTGATTAGTTTAACTATTAACCGCGTTGACATGATTAACGAAAGCCAACAAAAGTTTTCACGTGGCAGTATGAACATGAGTAAAAATATATATTTTTTAAAATAATTAAAATATGCATATAAAATGGATCAGGACAACCATTTTCCAAACTCATTTTTAATGAACGGAAAAAAATAAAAAATGATAAAAGGATTATTAAATATTATTTTAAAAGTTCTATATATATATATATATATAATTCAAATGTGTAAAAACTCAAAAAAAAACAATGTAAAGATTCGTTATTCCATTGGTTGGACTTTTGATCTACAAATAAGAAGTAGTTAGTTAGTTTGGACTTTTAGTAAAAAGTTTGAATAAAAGAAAGAAAATTTTCACATTCGAAAACACTGATGTTTAGAAGGGGTGGCATAAACATCTTCGGCATCATCACCTTTGTTAATTATATTGTTAACTCTTTATTTAATTCCATCTATAACATTTCTCTCTTCTTCTTTTTTTAATCATTGAAGCATTTACAATCGACAGTATTAGAGTAACTATTGCAGTTAGGAAATGGTTAAGTAGCTGGTAGCAATTGTGTGATTCTGGTATTTTGTTTTACATTAGCCATTACCGATTGTATCAGTATAGATACAAAACTTCTGTACTCATCATGGATCAAAATTAATGAATTACTCGTTTTAGTCTATTCTTCCAATATGGTATCGAAGTTTCTCTTTTGTTGATTGTTGCGTCAACAATGGAGTCTGCCGCCTTGGCAGAATCAACAAACGGTAAATCGGTAAATTTCTCAATCTATTTGCTTTTGCTTCTCAGAAATTAGCAAATATTGTTGATAATAGAAATTTCTTGGCGTAGAAGCTGCATGTTCTACTGGTCATCAAGACTCATCGGTTGCATCCTTTCATTGATGGGACAATTACAGTGCCACCGTAAATGATTGTTGGCGAGGATGGCATATCTGTTGAAAATATGGCGTATGCACAATATGAGCAACAAGTCTCGACGTTATCGGCATGGCTTCTCTCCACCGTAAGCTCGTCGTTACACAACTAATTAATTGCCAATTCTTCTTATGCTTTTGAACTATAGGAGGCTCTTACGCGAATTCTTGGTACTCAATCCACTACCAAAGCTATGAGGTATCGTTCTCTTCTCCATCACTTTAAGAATAATTATCTTTTTATGTCAGCGTATTTGACCGAAATTAAACATTTATGTGATTCATTGGCGGGCTGCGGTCAACATGTGTCTCTGGAGGAGCATTAATTGGCCATTCTCACTGGCCTTCCCTCGGAGTTTGATCATGTTGTATCGATTATTAGGACGAGTCGAGTTCCTTTTGATTTACAAGGTATTACGACGACGTTACTCGATGTTGAAGCTCAACAATAAGCTAATCTGTCTCACATCACATTCTCGGCCAATATTGTTGAGGCCAACAAATCTCCTTCACCGGCTCTCTCGTTGTATTCTGGACAACCACCACTTCAGGCTTTCCGATCATATCGAACGGCTAAGTCCTTTCATGGTTGTGGACGGGGTCGATTTGGGGGCGGAACGCTGCCGCAATTTCAGATTTGTGGCAAAATCAGTCACGTCACCTATCGGTGCTTTTACAGGTTCGATTCTACCTGTCTTGAGGATGAATATGCAAACCCTAATTAGAGTATTGGGCATATAGTGTAACGACCCAAAATCCGTGGGCACCGGAAAAAGTGTATTATTGGGCCTCCTTTTTAGTAAATCAAGTTAGCAAATAACTATTAGGAGTAATTATGAGTCTAATAGTGTGATTAATTAGATTTTTATTTAGTGAATTTAGCTTAATTTAAAGTAACTAGGAAAAAGGATCAAATTGAATAAAGAGTGAAAGTCTAAATATAGATTAAAAGAAAGTAAAAAGGGCTAAAATGGCAATTAAGCCATTTGGAATAAGTTGGGCGGCAGATGATGATAAGAATCTAAGATTTTTATTGTTTTATTATATTAAATTATAATGGATATGATTAGTATATAATTTTATATTAGATATATATATTATATTATTATAATATAATAAGTAGATAAGAATTAAAAAGGAGTAAAAGCAAAAGCTTAAAAAAAAAAAAGAAGAAGAAGTAGTAACAGAAAGGCTCACGACACAGAGAAGAGAAAGAAGAAAAGAAAATAACAAGGGGGAAATAGGGATTTTGAAGCTTGAAGTTTAAATAGGTAAGTCAATCAAGTCCTATTTTCTTAATTTTTGATGTTTTAGAAGCTTTAAAGCAAGATTTTGATGAAACTAAGTAGATATTCTAAGAGTTTTTAGGTTTTTAAGTATAGTTGATGTTGAAGAAAAAGATGAATTAGGGATTAAATTAAATGAAATCTACGAAGAATTAGTAAAAGGATTAAACTGTAGAGTAAACTATAAGTTTTCTATTATAGGGATTAATTTGGAAGAAATTATAAATTAGGGTTTTATTATGAATTAGATAGTCAAGTTGATTATGGAAGGAATTTAAGTAGAATCAAAGCATGAAATAAGTTAAGAAAATAAGTAAACTTAATTAGGATTAAATTGTAAATTGAGTTATAAGAAAACAGTTTTAGGACAACAGCAGAAGAGTAACTTTGAAAAATCACCAAAAATAGTAGAAATGGAATTAGAAGTTTAATGAGATATGAAATTAAACCTTAATGAGTCTATTTTCATATGAAAGAAACAGAGAAAGCAAAGAAATTCTGTATTTTGAGATATTTATATTTTTGTGAGACTGGTTCAGAGTGATTTCGAGATCCCCTGTTCTGACTTTTAAAAATCATTAAAAATTGTAAAAAAATAATTGTGGGACATAATTTATATGGTTAGATTCGTTAATGAGTCTAGTTTTAGAAGAAACAAACTAGAATATCATTTGAATTCTGTACAAAAATATAATTAAATTTTAGCAAAGAGTGGTCGGAACTGTCAGACAACAAAATAGGGGTGATTTCAAAGAATAAACTGTACTTATTGGCTAATTCAAAAATTCTGAAAATTTTATGGAAAGTAGATATATGAGTCTAGTTTCATATAAAATTTACTGATCTTAATTCGGAATTCTGTAACTCGAGATATAGATAATTTAGTGACAATGACTCAGGTAGACAGCTTTGAAAGAACTTATAAGTAAATAATAGATTTGTGTATAAAGAATGTAGAATGAAGAGGAAGAGTAGAAATTGAATAAAATTCATTATTTATTGTAATTTAATGCTGTAATTAATAATGTAAATTATTATTATCATTTTCGTAGCTAACAAGGAAAACGAGGCATCAGCATCCAAGGGAAAAGAAAAGATCGTGGAGGAGTAAACTTGTATTTCGGTTTGTATTACTATAATTCAAACTACTATTTAGTTAACGTTATATTTAAATTCATATGCATGGTAAGTAATTTATAAGATAAGTATTATTATTGACATGAAAGAGACTAAGATGAAGTGTGAATATGTTTGAGTATTTAAATTGTTTAGTAATTAGAAAGTGGAAAATGAAAGGTGTGTTTTAAATTGAATTAAAAATTGAATTGAGAAATGATTTGAATACCCTATTAACTTGTCGGAATAGATTTGATACAAATGGCATGCCATTGGATTTGTGATGTGATGAGGAGATTTGTAGCTCGGCCGAGAAGATAATTCTATTATTATATGCTTCGTTTATCCAAGAGGCATTTAATGCCTTATTGGTGTGTTTGGGAGGATATGATATATTGGTGTGTTTTGGAGGTTATATTATACTTTGGTGTGTTATGGAGGATTTATATTATTCCGGTGTGATTGGGTTGGATATTTTGGTGTGCTTGGGTGGAATCCACGTGATCCATCGAGTCCGAGCATTGTTAATAGGGTAAGTAATTGAAATGGAACTTTGAAAATGAGATGGATTGATTTGGCTCTATTGAAAGGTATGTGAAAGAAATGTACGTGTTAAATTATGAATTGAATTAGTATGTGTTAAATGAAATGTGAATTTAAGATTTATGAAGATATATATATAATTATGTATAATTAGTTTTAATAATTTATAAAGTTTATGGTGATGTTTGTAATTTATTAATGTTAAATAATTTTGATTTATAGTAATACCACTCGAGTATGAAATACTCAGCGTATGGTTGTTTCCGTCTGCGCAGTCATTAGAGTTTCGGATCCGGTCCAGCATCCAAAACAAACCCGACTCCAACAAGAAGATTTTGGTGATGAATTTCTTCCTTTTTGTTAAGTGGCATGTACTAGATAGTTATATGAATTATAAACATACATAAAGTTAAATGATTTTGGTTGTATATAAATGATTATAATGTTTTGGATGAGGAAAACGATATGAAGTTATAAAATGATAAATTTGGTATTGGTTGATTTGGTTTGAATTTGCAGGGGGAGTTAGGTAAAAATAAGTAGAAATGTTGCCGAAATAAAATAAGTAGAAATGCTGCCGAAATAAAATAAGTAGAAATGCTGCCGAAATTTTTATAGGATTTAAAAAAAATCTAGAAAATTCGAATAAGTCACATTCTACTTTTATAAATGTTTTGGGATTTGAAAGTCTATTATAGGGACTTATTTAATAATTATACTATAAATGTTATTTTATTTGTGAATTATTTGTAATTAGTCCGATATGTCCGTAATGCCTCGTAACCCTATTCAGCGACGGTTTGGGGTTAAGGGTGTTACAATTGTTGGTATCGAGCTTATCGTGTTTAGCCGATTCTCGGGCCAAATTGAGCTCGGAAGCGAGTCTAGTAGTACATGCCACTTTTGAGTTGAAAATTGAGTCGGGAATCTTGGATGCTGACCTATTTCTTGTTTTTGTTTTATAGATTAGAGATGTCTGATGAACACATTGATGACATAAATGAAGAAATGTTCACTGGGGATGAAGAATCATATGGTTTAGATGAAATCGAGTCAGCTACACCCAGTGTAAATCCAATCAGAAATCAGCCTCCCAGAGTAGAAAGAGAGAACATTAGGGAGAGAGATAAAAAAAGTAGAAATGATTATGATGTAGTGAGAGTTTTAACTGATGTTCTTCAGCGAATAGCGGAGTCTATACCTGCTACCACGTCTGTACCTGTTCCTAGACAGGCCCCTATTAAAGAATTAAGAAAGTACGGTGCCACGGAATTTTCAGGTCTGAAAGGAGTTGATCCTTCTGTAGCGGAAAATTGGATGGACGCAACAAAAAAAATTTTACAACAGTTAGAATGTACGTCACGAGAAAGTCTGTTATGTATTGTATCTTTATTACAAGGTGAAGCATATTTATGGTGGGAATCTGTGATTCGACATTTACCGACTGATCAGGTAACATGGGATCTATTCCAAAAAGAATTTCAAAAGAAGTATATTGGGGATATGTATATAGAAGACAAGAAACAAGAATTTTTGACGCTAAAACAAGGTGAAATGATAGTAGTGGACTATGAACGGGAGTTCTCAAGACTTGGTAGATATGCATCAGAGTTTGTGCCAACTGAAGCAGATAATTGTAAAAGATTTTTATGGGGATTAAGAGATGAAATAAAACTGCAATTAGTGTCCCAGCGAATCACTGAATTTATTGATTTGATCGAGCGGGCAAAAATGGTAGAACAAGTTTTGGGATTAGATAAAAGCTCAAATGACTAAATTGATCTGGAAAACGAGTTGGAACTGCTAGTTCTAATCCTTTATCAAAAAGATCTAGAGAGTTCAGAAGTGGTTGGAAGCCAAGTTTCAGATCTGATCGAGGTGACAAAAGTCAGGGTAAAGAGACTACTATTTCTACTGGCAGTGTAAAAGGGCCTTCACGGAACATTGAGGTTCCAGACTGTGAACACTGTGGGAAGAAACACTTAGGTGAATGTTGGAGGATAACTCGACGATGTTTTCGATGTGGGTCTACAGGTCATTTCATTCGAGATTGTCCAAAAAGTGAAACTGTCACACCAGCAAAGATCTCGTAGATCGATATTGTCTGCTAGAGGTAGAGGAATGTCCAGAGGAGGTTTTGTTTCGAGGAGAGGAGGAGCTAGTAGAGGCAGTGATATAATTACACAACAGTCAGAGGCTAGAGCACCAGCCAGAGCGTACGTAGTTCGGACCCGTGAAGAAGGCAATGCTCATGATGTGGTGACAGGTATATTTTTACTGTATTCTGAGCCTATTTATGCTTTAATTGATCCGGGTTTATCACATTCATATATTAATTCAAAATTAGTTGAATCGGGGAAGTTAGAATCTGAAATTTCTAGAGTTTTTATAGAGGTGTCTAGTCCTTTGGGACAAACAGTATTAGTAGATAGAGTATGTCGGAGGTGCCTGTTAATAATACATGATAAAATGTTTCCTGTGGATTTGCTGATTATGCCTTTTGGTGATTTCGATATCATTTTGGGTATGGATTGGTTATCTGAACATGGGGTAGTTTTGGATTGCTATAAAAAGAGGTTTAGTATTCAGGCAGAAAACGGGGACATAATTGAAGTGAATGGCATCCGTACCAGTGGTTCGACACGTATCATTTCAGCTATAAAAGCTAACAAATTGTTACAGCAAGGTTGTTCAGCGTATTTGGCATATGTTATTAATTCTGATTCAGTTGGGAGCCAGTGCAGCCAGATTAGGACTGTATGCGAGTTTCTAGATGTATTTCCAGAAGAACTACCGGGTTTACCACCTGATAGAGAGGTTGAATTTGCTATTGAGGTGTATCCAGGTACAGCACCAATTTCTATACCTCCGTATTGAATGTCGCCTACGGAGTTGAAAGAGTTGAAAGTGCAGTTACAAGACTTATTAGATCGAGGCTTTATCCGGTCGAGTATTTCACCTTGGGGAGCTCCAGTATTGTTTGTTAAAAAGAAAGATGGTTCTATGCGATTATGCATTGATTATCGACAGTTGAACAAAGTGACAATCAAAAACAGGTATCTTTTACCTCGTATAGATGACTTGTTTGATCAACTTAAGGGAGCTTCAGTATTTTCTAAAATTGATTTGAGATCCGGGTATTATCAGCTGAAGGTGAAGGAAAGTGATGTGCCTAAGACTGCCTTCCGTACCCGTTATGGCCATTATGAATTTTTGGTAATGCCGTTTGGATTGACCAATGCTCCAGCTGCTTTTATGGATCTGATGAATCGCATTTTCCAACCTTACCAAGATCAGTTTGTGGTGGTTTTTATTGATGATATATTGGTATATTCAAAGACAGAGGCAGAACATGATCAGCATCTTCGAAAAGTTTTACAGATTCTGCGAAAAAAAGAGTTGTATGGGAAATTAAGTAAATGTGAATTCTGGTTGTCTGAAGTGGTATTTTTAGGGCATGTGGTATCTGCCGATGGGATTAGAGTTGACCCAAAGAAAATCGAAGCAATTGTTCAGTAGAAAGCGCCAAAGAATGTATCTGAGGTACGCAGTTTTCTTGGTTTGGCTGGATATTATCGAAGATTTGTTAATGGATTTTCGAAGATAGCATTGCCAATGACTAAGCTATTACAGGAAAATATTCCTTTTATTTGGGATGATCAGTACTAGAATAATTTTGAAATTTTGAAGCAAATGTTGACAGAGGCACCGGTATTAACATTACCAGAGTCGGGGAAAGATTTTGTTGTGTACAGTGATGCTTCTTTGAGTGGTTTGGGTTGTGTATTGATGCAAGATGGGAAAGTCGTTGCATATGCATCTAGACAGTTGAAGCCACATGAACGTAATTATCCGACACACGACTTGGAGTTAGCTGCAGTAATTTTTGCTTTAAAGATATGGAGGCATTATCTTTATGGCGAGAAATGCTACATCTACACAGACCATAAAAGTCTCAAATATCTTCTGTCGCAGAAGGAGTTGAATTTAAGGCAAAGACGGTGGATCGAGCTTCTAAAAGATTATGATTGTGTTATAGACTATCATCCAGGAAAAGCAAATGTAGTAGCTGATGCATTGAGCAGGAAAGCTGCAATTGAATTACAGGCAATGTTTGCTCGGCTTAGTATAAATAATGATGGGAGCTTGTTAGCTGAGTTAAGGGTTAAGCCGATGATGTTTGATCAGATTAAAATAGCTCAGATGAAAGATGATAGATTATTGAAGAAAAGAGAAATGGTACGAAATGGTTCAACAGAGAGTTTTAGTATTGATGAACATGATTGTTTGAGGTTTCAAAATCGAATTTGTGTTCCAGCTACTTCTCAATTAAAGAAGATGATTCTTCAAGAAGCACATGATGGCGCCTTTGCATTGCATCCTGGTGGAACAAAAATGTATCGTAATTTACGGGAGCTTTATTGGTGGCCAGGGATGAAGAAAGATATAGTTGAATATGTCAGTAATGTTTGACTTGTCAACGAGTAAAGGCAGAACATCAGGAACCGACAGGGTTACTTCAGTCTATTAGTATTCCTGAATGGAAATGGGATAGTATTACTATGGATTTTGTTACGGGGTTACCACTATCGGCAAGCAAAAAGAATGCTATTTGGGTAATAGTTGATCGACTTACTAAGTCTGCTCGTTTCATAGCAATCAGAACTGATTGGTCTCTACAGAAACTTGCTGAAATTTATATCCGAGAAATTATGAGACTACATGGTATTCCAGTGTCTATAATTTCCGATCGGGATCCACGATTTACATCAAGATTTTGGAGGCAGTTACATGATTCTTTGGGTACTCGGCTTAAATTTAGTACTGCATTTCATCCACAAACCGACGGACAATCAGAACGGGTAATTCAAATTTTGGAAGACATGCTTCGGGCTTGCATTATTGACTTTGAATCAGGTTGGGAACGATACTTGCCGTTAGCTGAATTTGTTTATAATAATGGTTTTCAATCTAGTATTCAGATGGCTCCCTATGAAGCATTATATGGTCGAAGATGTCGATCACCGGTATGTTGGACAGAGTTGAATGAGAAAAAGATAGTTGGACCGGAATTAATTCAGGAGACAGAAGAAATAGTTAAAAAGATCAGAGACAAGTTGAAAGTAGCTTTTGATAGACAAAAGTCTTATGCAGATCTGAAGCGACGGGATATAGAGTATTCTGTGGGTGATAAAGTGTTTTTAAAGGTATCGCCTTGGAAGAAAATTTTGAGATTTGGCCGCAAAGGAAAATTAAGTCCTCGTTACATTGGGCCGTATGAAGTAGTTGAAAGAATTGGACCGGTTGCCTATCGATTAGCTTTACCTCAAGAATTACAAAAAAATTCATGATGTTTTTCATGTTTCCATGTTACGAAGGTATCGATCAGACCCATCTCATATTATTTCTACTGAAGACATTGAGATTAGTCCGGATTTGTTATATGAAGAAGAACCAGTTCAAATACTAGCTCGAGAAGTGAAAGAATTAAGAAACAAACGAGTTCCTTTGGTAAAAGTATTGTGGAGAAGCCATAGTGTGGAAGAAGCAACTTGGGAACCGGAAGAAACTATGAGAGTACAATATCCTCACCTATTCTCAGGTAAATTTCGAGGACGAAATTTATTAAGGGAGGGAGAAATGTAACGACCCAAAATCCGTGGGTACCGGAAAAAGTGTATTATTGGGCCTCCTTTTTAGTAAATCAAGTTAGCAAATAACTATTAGGAGTAATTATGAGTCTAATAGTGTGATTAATTAGATTTTTATTTAATGAATTTAGCTTAATTTAAAGTAATTAGGAAAAAGGATCAAATTGAATAAAGAGTGAAAGTCTAAATATAGATTAAAAGAAAGTAAAAAGGGCTAAAATGGCAATTAAGCCATTTGGAATAAGTTGGGCGGCAGATGATGATAAGAATCTAAGATTTTTATTGTTTTATTATATTAAATTATAATGGATATGATTAGTATATAATTTTATATTAGATATATATTATATTATTATAATATAATAAGTAGATAAGAATTAAAAAGGAGTAAAAGCAAAAGCTTAAAAAAAAAAAAAAAAGAAGAAGTAGTAGTGAAAGAAAGGCTCACGACACACGAGAGAAGAGAAAGAAGAAAAGAAAATAACAAGGGGGAAATAGGGATTTTGAAGCTTGAAGTTTAAATAGGTAAGTCAATCAAGTCCTATTTTCTTAATTTTTGATGTTTTAGAAGCTTTAAAGCAAGATTTTGATGAAACTAAGTAGATATTCTAAGAGTTTTTAGGTTTTTAAGTATAGTTGATGTTGAAGAAAAAGATGAATTAGGGATTAAATTAAATGAAATCTACGAAGAATTAGTAAAAGGATTAAACTGTAAAGTAAACTATAAGTTTTCTATTATAGGGATTAATTTGGAAGAAATTATAAATTAGGGTTTTATTATGAATTAGATAGTCAAGTTGATTATGGAAGGAATTTAAGTAGAATCAAAGCATGAAATAAGTTAAGAAAATAAGTAAACTTAATTAGGATTAAATTGTAAATTGAGTTATAAGAAAACAGTTTTAGGACAACAGCAGAAGAGTAACTTTGAAAAATCACCAAAAATAGTAGAAATGGAATTAAAAGTTTAATGAGTTATGAAATTAAACCTTAATGAGTCTATTTTCATATGAAAGAAATAGAGAAAGCAAAGAAATTCTGCATTTTGAGATATTTATATTTTTGTGAGACTAGTTCAGAGTGATTTCGAGATCCCCTGTTCTGACTTTTAAAAATCATTAAAAATTGTAAAAAAATAATTGTGGGACATAATTTCTATGGTTAGATTCGCTAATGAGTCTAGTTTTAGAAGAAATAAACTAGAACATCATTTGAATTCTGTACAAAAAGATAATTAAATTTTAGCAAAGAGTGGTCAGAACTGTCAGACAACAAAATAGGGGTGATTTCAAAGAATAAACTGTACTTATTGGCTAATTCAAAAATTCTGAAAATTTTATGGAAAGTAGATATATGAGTCTAGTTTCATATAAAATTTACTGATCTTAATTCGGAATTCTGTAACTCGAGATATAGATAATTTAGTGACAATGACTCAGGTAGACAGCTTTGAAAGAACTTATAAGTAAATAATAGATTTGTGTATAAAGAATGTAGAATGAAGAGGAAGAGTAGAAATTGAATAAAATTCATTATTTATTGTAATTTAATGCTGTAATTAATAATGTAAATTATTATTATCATTTTCGTAGCTAACAAGGAAAACGAGGCATCAAAGATCCAAGGGAAAAGAAAAGATCGTGGAGGAGTAAACTTGTATTTCGGTTTGTATTACTATAATTCAAACTACTATTTAGTTAACGTTATATTTAAATTCATATGCATGGTAAGTAATTTATAAGATAAGTATTATTATTGACATGAAAGAGACTAAGATGAAGTGTGAATATGTTTGAGTATTTAAATTGTTTAGTAATTAGAAAGTGGAAAATGAAAGGTGTGTTTTAAATTGAATTAAAAATTGAATTGAGAAATGATTTGAATACCCTATTAACTTGTCGGACTAGATTTGATACAAATGGCATGCCATTGGATTTGTGATGTGATGAGGAGATTTGTAGCTCGGCCGAGAAGATAATTCTATTATTATATGCTTCGGTTTATCCGAAGAGGCATTTAATGCCTTATTGGTGTGTTTGGGAGGATATGATATATTGGTGTGTTTTGGAGGTTATATTATACTGGTGTGTTATGGAGGATTTATATTACTCCGGGTGTGATTGGGTTGGATATTTTGGTGTGCTTGGGTGGAATCCACGTATCTGTCAGAGTCCGAGCATTGTTAATAGGGTAAGTAATTGAAATGGAACTTTGAAAATGAGATGGATTGATTTGGCTCTATTGAAAGGTATGTGAAAGAATGTACGTGTTAAATTATGAATTGAATTAGTATGTGTTAAATGAAATGTGAATTTAAGATTTATGAAGATATATATATATAATTATATATAATTAGTTTTAATAATTTATAAAGCTTATGGTGATGTTTGTAATTTATTAATGTTAAATAATTTTGATTTATAGTAATACCACTTGAGTATGAAATACTCAAATCACGTTGTTTCCGCCGCGCAGTCATTAGAGTTTTCGGATCCGGTCCAAAGATCCAAAACAAACCCGACTCAACAAGAAGATTTTGGTGATGAATTTCTTCCTTTTTGTTAAGTGGCATGTACTAGATAGTTATATGAATTATAAACATACATAAAGTTAAATGATTTTGGTTGTATATAAATGATTATAATGTTTTGGATGAGGAAAACGATATGAAGTTATAAAATGATAAATTTGGTATTGGTTGATTTGGTTTGAATTTGCAGGGGGAGTTAGGTAAAAATAAGTAGAAATGCTGCCGAAATAAAATAAGTAGAAATGCTGCCGAAATAAAATAAATAGAAATGCTGCCGAAATTTTTATAGGATTTAAAAAAAATCTAGAAAATTCGAATAAGTCACATTCTACTTTTATAAATGTTTTGGGATTTGAAAGTCTATTATAGGGACTTATTTAATAATTATACTATAAATGTTATTTTATTTGTGAATTATTTGTAATTAGTCTGATATGTCTGGTAATGCCTCGTAACCCTATTCTGGCGACGGTTTGGGGTTAAGGGGTGTTACATATAGGCTCATCTTTCAATGGGTTGGGTTCTCACGTGAGTCGCAGGCCTGAATCAGCCTATATATGTTACACTCACCATGGTTATCTAAATGCTCTTATTCTGGGCCTTACTTTTGCCATTCTGGTATTGGTTATTCTAGCCCGTCCAAGGCTGCTTGTGTGTCTACAGGTATTGTACGTTCCATGCCAGTAACTACTGCGTCGGCAACCCCGTCTATTGTGGCTGACCTTGCTTGGTATCCTAATAGTGGGGCAACAACTCACATGACGAGTGACCCTACCCAGTTCACCGAATCACGTCCATACCATAAGTCAGGTAAGGTGATCATAGGTAATGGTCACTCCATTGACATTTATCATATTAGTTACTCTTTTTTCCTATTAGTTCTGATTCACTACTGTTTAAACTTTATGTACTTGATATTCACAAAAATCTACTGCCGGTGTCAAAGTTTGTTAAGGATAACAAAGTGTTTTTTTGAATTTTATCCGGATCGTTGCTTTATAAAGGACATGAAGACTCATAGCATTTTGCTTCAAGGCTTTGAGAAGATGGTTTGCACTAGTTTTCATCTGACGCCACCCCCTTCTTTTGCATTGTCTGCTTCACATACAGTTACTGCTCAATGTATAGCTGTTGATCAGTCACTTCCAGAGCTAGCTGCAGTCTCAACATTTGGTCAATGGCATCAATGGCTTGGTCATTTGTCACTCCCTATTATAAATCAAGTACCAAATGCTTGTGGCATTCAAATTCCTAGAAATAAGATCTACTCATGTACTCTTCTCCCTTAGAACTGGTTGTTGCTAATTTGTAGGTTCCATCCCCTTGTTATTCTTCTGGTCATCAATAATATATTTCATTTGCGGATGCAATTTTAAGGCACATTTGGGTTTATTTTCTTAAAAGGGAATCAAATGCTTTGCAAGCATTTCTGTCCTTCAAAACACATGTTGAGTTATTATGTGTCTCTAACTAACTATGATCACAATAAAGGCAAGCGCACCTATCATTTAATAGTATATTTATGGTAAGACCGGAAATATCGTATCCACAAGGACCAAGAGTACTAGTAATTACTATCTTCTTATTATCTAGCCTAAGAATTGGAGTGATTTCTTTTAAACTAAAACTATTTAAAAGCACGACAGATAATGAATTTGGAAAATACTTTTTAGACAACTTTATGAAAGAGGCAATACCCAAGAAAGAATCCACCTAGACTTCACTTATTACTTCTGATTCATACTATTTATTCACTTGACTTAATCCGTAGAAATCCCTGATTTATGTTAATATCTCTTTCGAGACTAAGAACAACTGACTCTAGGTTGATTAATTGAAATCTCTTTCTAATTAAAACCCCTATTGTCGCATTAACTCGATCTATGGATTCCCTTATTAGATTTGAATCTAATCCGACAGATTTACGTCGTCCTATATCTAGGATTGCATTCAACTCCGCTTAATTGTGTTGATCTACTCTTAAACAGGGACTTTTGCTCCTCTAAATAAGCACATTCGACTTGAATCAATAATCTGAATTATTGAGACAAGAATAAGAAGTCACAATTAAGAATAAGAAAAAGTATTTATCTTATAAATCAAATAGTAATAAGATTCATTTAGGTATCATCCCCTCAGGTATTTAAGGGATTTAGTTCATACTGATAGAGGGAAACATCTTAAAATAAGGAAAACTACAAAACATAAGAAAACCTAAAAACTTCAAGAGAAATTGATAGAAGATCTTCAGTCTTGATGGTGATCCTTCTTCCAAGCTGCTTCCGATGGCTGTCTTTGAGTATTTTCTACTTTCTACTCTGCGTGTCTCTGTAGGTCCTCCCCTGGGGTGTTTATATAGGGTTTGGAACGCCTTTCTTGGCCCACAAGTAGCTTTTTTCGAATAGAATTAGACTTGGGTTTGGCAAGGACACGCCCGTGTTCGATAGCTTAGGCCGTGCTCGATTCTGCTCGTCACACACGGTCGTGTGGTCTGCCCGTGTACGACAGTCCAGGCCGTGTTGATTTCTGAGGTAGGCCCATTTTGTCCCTTTTTGGCCTATTTCTCGTTCTTTTCGACTCCCTAAGCTCTTCTGAGTATATAACATGAAATTAAAGGATTAGAAGCATCGAATTCATCAAATCTAATGAAAATTCATCCAAAAATAAGCTAAGCATGAGGTCAAAATATGTATAAATTTTGGTTTATCGAGTCTGGTCCTAATTTTGAGGTTTACCTAAAAACTTAAACATTATTGGGGTAAGCTTATGAAAAGCTCAGTGTGATTCGAATTGTTATTTCAATAAATATAAATATCGAATACAATAAAACAGGTTAGCTTTAACAGAAGAAAACAGAGCCATCATAGGAATTTCATATCATTACATAGTCATTATCAATATCGATGTCAAACGGTGAATGAGCATGGGACATCATTCATTTGAGTAATAATCATTAATTTCAATATCATTCAATACAACACAATACAACACATATCATAAATCAATAACATTCGAATATTTCGTGAGCATAATGCAATGCAAAAAGGTTCCTTGTAACACCCCTAACCCGAATCTGTCCCCGGAACAGGGTTACAAAGCATTATCGGAGTTTACAATTCAAACAGATAGAAATTTCAAACATTTCATATCATATCAATAAACATATTAAAACCAAGTCAAATCATACATATTGTCCCTTATACAAGCCCTCGAGGCCCTAAAAGCACACTAGAAACAAATCGGGACTAAATCGGAAACTCAGAAAATTTTTCAGAAAACATTGAAAATTTTCAACACTGTAGGGTTCACACAACCGTGTGGCCAAGCCGTGTGGGCATTCGAAGTAGAGACACACTGCCGTGTCCCAACCCATATCCATGCCTATGAAACTCACTGACTTGGTCACACGGCTAAGCTACAAGCCCGTGTGCTAGGCCGTGTACCCTTTGAAGTAACCTCACACGCTTGTGTGCCAGGCCGTGTAACAGCCTGACTTGCAACCCTTTGAAAACTACAGAGGACACGCGACCGTGTTACCTGGCCATGTGTCACACAGGGCTGAGACACACGCCTGACACACGCCTGTGTGGAAGAAAATAGGCCATTTTACAAGCCATTTTCTCACCCAATTTGGTATGTACCGACACACAACATTACACATACTTACAAGCCATAACAAGGCATCCAAATCAAGCATAAAAAGTCATATACCTATTGTATAACATCATACAACCAATATGCCTTTAGGCACATCAATGACAATATGCAACATGTATAACCATGTATTCAATTTGACCAAATAATCAACTAACTTTCATGCATATTTGCATCAATACATACAATATAACTTACTTACCAAAACACAACCATTTGGTACCAAAATGCCATTCTATAATTGGCATCAATAGTCATTTAAGCTATTCAAACAAAGTACCAATTCTTAACAAGTCACAAGCCACATATATTATGCATATTCATCTATCATCCCATCTTCCATCATTCAACCATATTAAGTCATTTATCAACCATTTTATAGCTACTTGTATTCATACCAAAATATGCCAAAACACAAGCCAAAACAAATGGCCATATTCACAACAAAACATATAGGCCAATAATAGCCTAAATACCTATATATGCCATTATAACCAAAATTAAACAACCGAATGTACCAAAAGAGCCAATAGATAGTGTGATATTAGCTCCGAAAAGCTTCCAACTCGAACGAGCTTTCGAAACACTATAAAACACGTAAAATAACACAAAGTAAGCATTTAAGCTTAGTAAGTTCGTATAACATAGAATTTAACATACCATTTAGTCATATAATAGGTAAGTAAACAAAGCATAACCTAACACAATTTGGCCAAATGCCTAAGCACATATACACTAACCATGTTAGCCATGTAAATACATATATAAGCCAATAAACATGGATGAACACAACAATTGATCAAGTTCTATACACATGTATCATCCATTTCATGTTTCCATATACCATGTAATAACATTTTCATGTAATTCATGTGTCCCGGTAATGGTCTGTATTGAACTCTTACAATTTCATATTAGAATTTAGCCCGTTGAACCGTTTAGAATACCGTTGGATACCCGAGATAGCTCACACATAGTGTGCTAAATTATAGAACTGTAATCCGTCAAATCCTGTACATATATGCTCACACGAGCTATAAATCGGTATGCTCTCACGAGCTGTAAATCGATATGCTCACATGAGCTGTAACTCGGTATGCTCACATGAGCTGTGGGTCAGAACGTAGCTACACGATGCTGCTCACACGAGCTGTGGGTCAGAATGTAGCTACACGATGCTGCTCACACGAGCTGTGGAGTATCTGCAACACATGCCAGACCTCAACCATCAGTAGGACGTTCAGGACCAACACCTAAATCATGTAAACCCTAATGACATGTTATTTGTAACCTACAAATTCCTAAAGTTCAAACGGGCTTGGTAATTGTCGTACATCGTTAGATATGCAATTGGTATGTATGACATTTCACAACACATGTATAATTCAATTAAAATCATATAAACACGATTTAATTACACAAACTTACCTCTATGATTATACGTAGATACGGAGACGATTAATCCGAGATTTTCTATTTGCCCTGATCTAAAGCCGTACAAGGTCTATCTTGATCTATACGGATAAATTTAACTTAATTTAATATATAATTCATTCAATTTAGCCCAAAAAACATATTTTGGAAAAATTATTATTTTACCCTTATACTTTTAATTCCTTTGTAATCTAGTCCCTAGCTTATAAAAATGGAAATTCATGAAATTTCACCATAACCCACTATGGACGAATATCAAATAGGTCCCTAGCATGTCCTATATTTCATTTATTTCACAATTTCATCACGTATAATTTTCTATTATTCAATTTAATCTCTATTTGACAATTTCACCAAAAATTCCTTTACAAAAGTTATTTATCTAACAACAACCATCCATTTTCTAACATCAAACTTCAAAACTCATGTGCATGCATCAATGGTAAAACCCTAATAGTTTAACAGTTTCATAAATTAGTCCTCGGGCTAGCAATTAAGCTACAACGATCCTGAAAACATAGAAATCATTAAAAACGGGACAAAATTGCATACCCAATCAAGGGAAACAAGAATGGCTGAATGCTAAGCTCCCATGGCTTTCTTTTTCTTTGATTTTCGGTTGAAAGAAATGTTAAAGATGACAACCTAATTGTTGTTTTATTTTATTTTATCATTTAATTACTTAATTACTTAATTAACCTTTAAAAACATTAATATTTACATCCACTAACAACTTTAATGGTCTAGTTACCATATAAGGACTTCCACTTTAAATTTCTATAGTTATTTAATACCTTTAGCTATTAGAACTTAACTTTTGCACCTTATGCGATTTAGTCCTTCTTATCAAATTGAGCATGTAAACGGTAAAATTTCTTAACGAAATTTTTCTACAGTACTACCATTAAGATGTAGGCAATAAAATAATATTAAAATAAATTCTATGACTTTAAATTTGTGGTTTCAAAATCACTGTTTTGATTTCACTAAAAACAGGCTGTTACATTCCTACCCATACCATTTGCTACACACCACAAGTTCCTCAGAACCCGTCATTTGAACTCCAAAACATTATGGGCTTAAGCCCATTATGGTTAAAACCACCAATAACAATATGTAGAAAATTTTTCTAGTAAAAATGCAGACAAGCTACCAGTAAAAATTGCGATAAATCACTATTCCCCTCAATACTCCAGGTGCAGTTCACT
Organism: Gossypium bickii; assembly: GCA_025503065.1. Taxonomy (NCBI): domain Eukaryota; kingdom Viridiplantae; phylum Streptophyta; class Magnoliopsida; order Malvales; family Malvaceae; genus Gossypium; species Gossypium bickii. Next base: position 93,973,222 of record CP106714.1, on the reverse strand, counting down.
GACTACGAATAATGCGGACTTAATATGCCGCCGGTACTCCACGAACTCCTCCGTCAATCGCAATTCCTAACCCAATGCATATGCAATATGTTACACAATTTCATATATAATTATATCTCAATACTTTTCACATTCATTTGACATGCTCAGCATGTCCTCAATAATCACATACTTTCAGTAAATGGAAACAGTGTTCCAATCTTTCAAATTACCATTGTGTTGGTATCAATCAATATCGTTCAATTTTACATACTTTACAGATTTTCATTGTGCATAAATAGCATCCTTTTCAATGCATAATATAGCAACTATCTCATGCGTTTAAATCATGCATAAGCTTAATATCTCAACACATTACATCATTCAGTCAAACATTCTCATATCTCATAATTCAAATATACAATTACAAACTCAATCAAACATTCATACTATCAAACTAGCAATTTTGCCAACATGTCAATCTTTTAAGGCTTGAAACATACCTGATTCAGCCACTCACAAAATCAATAATTTGGCTATTAAGACAATCCAATCAGTAAGCTAATTTATCAAATATAACATGATATTTAACATTTTCAAACAATTTTATGAGTTTAGGACCCACACCTTATTTTTCGCTTCCTCACAGCACACTAACGAATCTTCCAAATTTCCTTAATAATTCCTTAAACGAATCTAAACCAAAATTCAGTATAAATTCGATCAATTTACCATTAAAACATCCCCCAAACACTCACTTATGAGTTCAAACTAATCGTTGAAATCATAACTATTTTATGAATCTAAACTAGTTAGATTCCTTACACTGTATTGATGCGAACCGTATATACAATCGTTCTTCGCCTTTACGGATGATTTGGGGCATTTGGGTCAGCACCTAATTCAATAATATACTGGAAAATAAATAGCTAATTAATGATTAAATTCCTTCATTTAATCAATTCATAACCTTTACGCAACAACTATGTCGAAATAACAAATTAGTTTAAAATTATTCGCACTTACACTTCCCGAATTCTGATATCTGAATGGCCAATTGACCAAGAATGGTTTTACCTAATTGGAATGTGATTAAATATTGATTAATAGGATTTAGGAACTCAATTTTGTGCTGGAAAAATATGGGCAAAACCCAAGAAACAAAACAGCCCCCTTTCTTGCACATAGGCACACGCACCACCACCTATGGTGGCCAAAATTGAGGCTGAATTTTAAAACGGTTTGAGATCTCATTAAAATCTGGAAAAATACATTTGAAATCATTTAAAATCCCCCAAATTCTAGATCTGGAAACTTTCGTTTTTAATTGACAAGATTAATCAAGAAATTGAAGAGAAAAGAGATTTTACCCAAGCTAGTTGAGAGAAACGGCAATGGCATTTTCTTGGCAATGTTCGGGATTGATCTTGGGGTTCAAGATTTCATATTTGGGGCTGATTTAGATGAGGATCAATGGAAGCAATAGAGTAAAGGAGATAGTGTACAATCTTGATGGAAAAAGAAGAAGAAAGAGATGGTAAAATGGGAGGTGTAGGCAACGACAACAATGGGAGAAAGAAAGAAATTTGAAGAGAAAAGAGGAGAGGAAGAGGGTGAATGGCTAGGGTAGGGAAAAATTTAATTAAAGATTAAAAAATATAATAAAAAGTTGTATTTATACTTAGGGTTCAAGGGTATGGATGGCACACACATTAAAAAAACCAAGGGATTTTGCAAAATTTAATTATTTTACAAGGGAAAAGAATCAAACTTGGGACCTCATTTAGTTTCCATGCTTTCTAATATTTATTTTAACCATTAGGCTTCTTCCTCATTTTTGAAATAATTTTGCAATATTTATTTTAAAAACAAGGCATGTCACATACTAGGGTTTAAGGCAAAATTTGCAAAATAATAAAAATGGTGAGAAAGAAGGGATTTGAACTTGGGTTTCAAGGAACGTTTCACTAACACTTAACTAACAAACTAATACCTCATTTATTTCCTAAAAATGCATAGATAATATTAAAAATTAAGGCATGACCACTCTCTCTCGATTTACAAACCCGATTCTACTAACCCTCGATTTTTGGGATGTTACAAAAGGTTACTAAGGGCTATCAATAAAATTTGAGTTGAACCATTATGCTATACTGCCATAATGAATTGTTTTGATATATGTGTGTTGTTAAAACTAAGTGTCGATAATGGAAATATAGAACGATCGCAAAGCAATAAGAAAAGGAAAATAAAACACACAGATTTTACATGGAAACCCTTTCGATAAAAAACAACGGGAAGAGGAGAAGAAATTTACTAATGTTAAAAACTGAATGATACAAGAGGAGTTTCGACTACATCTATTTAAAGGTTGAAAAACCTTATTCTAATCACTATCAAATAATACAGATTCTACTTGTGCGGTATGGTCCGTACACATATCCCCTTGTTTTGCCACTGTATTTTATTTCTTTAAGAAGGATTCGGGTCACACAACTCTAACACGTGTAATGTTGAATAATAATATGGAAGTTGTGTAAATAAATCAATTATGCTTTAAATGGTGAGAATGATCTTTTTGCCTATTATAAGTTGGTGCATACTATTTGTTTATATCATGTTTTAGTAATTTATAAAGCTTGGGAAAATGTATGTTTATCGGAATTCACTTGAGTACTACTAAGCATAAAGGTATGCTTAGTGCATTGGATTTTTTTTACGGGTAGGTTGGAGATCAGATGCAAGGAGATAGTCATTGAAGTTCTGCATCGAGCCGAGTCACATCACTCAAAAGTGTAAATGTGTTTAAGTCCTCTATATTTTTTAAGTTAATGTTAGTGAGGCATGTACATAGGATATTACTATGTTATTGAATTTTAATATGTTTGTATATAAGTGAATTTTGTAATTCATGTGACACCATCGTCTATTGGTTATTGAATTGAATTACACGAATTTGAAAATTTATTTTTATTGACTGTCATCATCAAAATATGTTTCTCAAAGTCTATACATGTGTTAATAAAATATGTAAGTGCCTTCGGGCATTAGGTGTGATATCGTTTATCCGGAATCATTGATGATCTAGGTAAAGGATGTTACACAACATATAAGTACCCAGGGGATTTTTGGATGAACATCTAGATAAAGAAACTTATCTTTTTGGCTGAAGATGAAGCAAGAAAAACTGACGAGAAAAAGGCATAATACTACCTGTAAAATGAACAAAATCAGAGAAGTGTTCCCAGTGAGAAAAAGGTGTGATCCATGGCGTTGATTATGAAAGGAAGAGAGAAAGCTAGCATGATGAAAGAAAATATTACCAATAGTGTTCCGCATTTTTAAGGCGCAAGTGAAATTAAATTTCTCAAAAATATCGTTTTTTTTAAATATTACTGGATTAAACTTTTTTTTAAATTATGGAATTAGATAGAAATAACGAAAATGCTTCCGGCTAGAAGCATCTTTGTAGGAAAACGCTTCCAGTTGCATTGACAGAAAAACACTTCCAACTGGAAGCGCTTTCTACCCTCAATATTTTCTTTTTAAAAAATTTTTGGTGTCACCTCTTGTGAAAATATAACTTTTAAAATAGGTATTTATGTAAACCCCAAATCTCATTTCCTTGTTTTCTTAAGCGATATGGGATATGGATCTATACAGACTCATAATCTATTTGCAGTTTATTTCTAGACAATGTGGGATTAGTTACTTTTTTTTTTTTAACTAACAATATAAAATTAAAGGTTACACTTAATTCTTAAAAATTAAAGACAAAACTTTGTACAATATTAAACTCTAACAAAATATATTTTGTTATCTTTAAATGTTACCCTTTTGTTCCAAATTGTTTAGATTATAATTTGAGTAGGTTGGTCATTAGATAACTAATTATTATCTTTAAATTATTTTTTAGGTAATTCAGGTAAATAATTCATGTTATTTATTTTATAATTTTTTATTTTCTTTCATTTTTTTTATAATGAAAATTTTATACATTCGTTCCATATTTTTGTTATTTTTCGATTTATAATCATGTATTAATTTATATTTACAAATATTATTTACACTTGCAATTTTTTTTAAAAAAAAGAAAAAAATAAAAATATTCTCATAATAATTTTTTTTGTAAATATGTTAAAATTATTTAAGTAATTTTATTGATTAATTTAGTCTCAACTCGATACTAAATTTATATTATTCTTTTATTTTATTTTTTATAGGAAGAGAGGTAAAGTTGTTTCATTTTTGAATCTAAAATTATGTGTTAATAGAAGACTAAATAATAATTCAAAATTTTTGTCATTGAATTATTTATTGACTAATGTACATTTTACTTTTAGGAATATAGAGAAATGTAAAAATAAACATATCGGGTTAATACAAAAATATCTATAATTATTGACAAAATAATATCTATATTTAACATATTCAAAAATAAAAACTAAAATATATTATCTCTATTAATTTTTACACTTTAATATCTATAAATAAAATATTATGTGTTACTATATGTGTAAGTTTGTCTTTCTTTTTTTATTGGACTATTTTTACAACGATAATATTTGTATAAGAGTTTATAATGTTTCATTTTGTTAGAGTTTAATGTTGTACAAAGTTTTGTCTTTAATTTTTAAAAATTAAGTATATTCTTTAATCTTATGTTATTAGTTAAAAGAATAAGCAATCTCTTATTGTTTAAGAATAAACTGCAAATGGATTATAAATTTATATAGACCCATATCCCATATCGCTTAAAATAATAAGGGAAATGAGACTTGAAGCCTATATAAATACATATTTTGTAAGTTTTATTTTCATAAGAGGTAGTACCAAAAAAAATTAAAAAATATTAAGGGCAAAATCTGCTTCCAGGTAGAAGCAATTTTTTCTGTCAATACACTACAAATGCTTCCAATTGGAAGTGTCTGAAAACTTTCGTCATTTTGATCTAATCTCGTAATTTTTAAAAAAAAAAAATCTAATCCAATAATTTCTTTTCAAAAATGGCCATTTTGAAAATTTACTCCCTAAGTCATTTTATCGAAAATGGGTGACATTTTCCGTTGACTTACATGTTATTTTTCATTGGCTGGGTTTGTTTTACTCAATCAAACACCAAAAATTATAAAAATGTGTTCTAGGAAATAAAGTTAACCAATCAAACAAACCCTTGTTTTACCTTTAACGACAAAATTGATGGGAGTGACCAAAATTTTTAAATAAAAACTATAGATTCATTATCTTAAATTTAAAGTTCAAATTTTAGTAGAGCATAAAACTTTTGACATATTTAAATCTACAAATAATACGAAGTAATATTAATATATTTTTACTTATTTATTGGCTTTGTGATTTTTTAAGTGAGTTAGTGAGGTTCACAAAATTTAGTAAAAATATTATAATAATATAGATTATTAAATGTAATATTTTTTTTTAAACTCGGTTTATCAAATATAAACTTTACTTATTTAAAAACACAGAAAGAAAATATATTGTACTGTGATTTCTTATTTGTCATTTTTTTCATAATTAAAACATATATTACTTGTGGATTAAAAATAGTACAAATTTTACCAATAATTTACCTGAAATAGATTATATTATTATGTTTGGTTTATTTGGTTAGAATATAAAATTTTATTAGTTGTTATCTTGAATGTAAAATTCTAATAAAATTTTGATAAAATAATAAGGATAAAATTATTATAAAAATAATATTTTACTTAAGGAATAAACAAATTTGAGACTACTTTCATATTAAATACCAAATCTTGGAACTATTAATAATATTATATTATTGTCTTTTAAGGTTTTAAAATTAGATCAGTAGTCGAATCAATCAAATTATCAGTTTTCAGTTCGATCGGTCATTAGAATAAATTAAAGGAATTATTAAAAGAATTAGAAAAATTTTAAAATAAAAAATATTTTAAAAAATAAAAAATACCGGTTCGACCGCCAATACTCAATTCAACTTAGTTTGAGTGATTTGCGGATCAACCACTCCAATTTCTCTCCCAGATTGATCAATTCTCAATCTAATTGATCTAATCGGCCGATCTAATCCAATTTAAACAACATGACACAAGATAATTTGTTTAAACCAATCAAAATTATCGACTTTCGAAATATAAAACTCACAACAATAATAGGTAAAAGTACTACAAAGCCCTATGTATTATACATTGAATTGCATTTTAGCCCCTCCGTTGAGAAATTGGGCTGAGATGAGTGAGCAAAACAACTCATTTATTAAAATTTGGTGTTTATATATAAGGTAGAATAACAAATTTAGCCCTTAACATTTACATATTTATTCAATTCAACCCCTACTCTTCTATTAGAAGAAAATTAGAAAATTTTTAAACTAATAAAGCTAAAGGGTCAAAAAGGCCTTAGTAACAATTTAAAAAAAAAATCAATTAAGCCCTTTTTAAATTTAAAAATTATTTTAAAAAATCATTAAAATTTTATAAAATTTTTATTAAAAAATAACAATAGTGACCCATTAAAATCTAATGGTTATAAGATTTTTAAAAAAATTGACCCCTATTCTTTTATTGGGTTGATATTATTATTTTTATAAAAATTTTATAACTTTTTAATAAATTTTGTTTATAATTTTTTATAATTTTTAATTAATTTTAAATTTTAAAAGAACTGAATTAATTTTAAAAAAATATTAACACTAAATTGTAATAAAAGAATTCTTTTATTCACTTATCTAACCCACATAAATTAATTTTTTTTATTCAATAAAGAACCTAAATGCTGTCTAAAGCATAGGAAGTTTTATACCTTTCATCCAAAGTCCCTTAAAAATTACAAGTAAAATATTCCAGTCATTTAACAGCTCCACAGATTCCATTCATAAATGTTACATGGTTTACCAAAGAGGAAAATATTCCATTCATATTTTAACCTTCTTTAGACAAAATCAACTTTATCTTATAACTTACAACAAAGACTCTACCTTTTCTTTTACATTTTACTTCTTTTATTCATTTTTTATAATATTTTAAGTTGTTTTTACTAATTTAAATATAAAATATAATTAAATGAATTATAAATAAGCTTTTAACTTATAAGAAATACATCAGTTTAGATAAGTAAAAGGATATATTATATTCTTTAATTAGAAAAAAGATATTGGGTTTGAACTCAAATCCTTTGGTTAATATCAATTGAGACTGATCATGTGTCAGTTCGAAAAGTGGAGATTTTGGACAAAAATATAGGCTTAAAAATGGGTTTGGATAAAAAGGTAATGCTCGTTTAAAAATAGGTTAGGCCTCGGGTAAGATTTTTTTTGCCCGGGTTCGGAGCGGTCCGAATTCACAAAAGGACAAACAAATCTGCTATTTTTTTGTTATTTTAATGTTATTTTCTTGTTGTTTTCTCTCTATTTTGCTACTATTTCACTATTATGCTACTACTATTTTGTTGTTATTGTTTGAATATTGTATAATACTACTATTTTGTTGTTATTGTTTGACTATTATATAACACTAGTTTTATTGTTAATTTTGTTATTATTTTAGAGGTATTTGCTTATTAAGTTGTATCTATCTTAGTGTTATTTATGTATACATATTTAATCTTTATTTTAATATTTTAGTATTTTTTATATATTATATATTTAAAAATTATATAAAAATAATATAAAATGAATTAATATGATCGGACTGGGTCGAACCTAAATTTTAGCATTTTTATTTGGACTAAACTTTAAAAAAAATTTAGGCTCATTTTTCAAGTGAGTTCAGGCTTAACAAACGGGCATAATTCTTTAGTTGGGCCCAACCCCAACTTATGAGCACCTCTAATATTATGTTGGCTTATTTTACCTATTTAAAAACGTAATGAATTTTTTTCCACATTTTTGTTAATTTCAATAAAATAAATTATACATTTTTTGTTCCATTCTAAAAGATCTTTCAAAAGACGAAGATTCTTCCTGCTGATATTTTTTATTTTTGAGTTTTTCTTTTTAGGGCTATTGATTAAAGAAAAGCAGAAATTAAAAAGAAAGAAAGGAGAGAGCCTTGTAATCTACGCTAAACATAGCAATGCCCTCAATCTCATCCATAAAGCTGAGAAAACAAAAGTCGACGTCGTTTTATCACCAAATAGGAATAGTTTCCCATCGAATATTTCCAAATCAGTTAAATTAATCACCAAAATACAATCCAGAAAAAGAATATGTCAAATTCTAAAAGAGTCCCTCTGCCATGTTTATTTCAGTTAAAACATTACTTTGTTAGATTTGAAAATGTAACACCATTAAAATTTTATTGTTAATTTCAAGTTTATTATAATATTATTTTTGTTATATGGTTATTCAGTGATTTTTTCTATCCAAAATATCACACCAATAAATTAATAAAAAAATTTTAATGATGTTAATAATTATATTCGAAATTTAAAATTTTAAAAATAAAATAGCTAAATTTTTAAAACTAAAAATAAATGGACTAAAATCTAAATATTAAAAAAATTAGAGAATTATTTTTTAGAATTAGATTTATAAATAGACTTTATTTTATTAATTTATCAAATAAGTTGATGTTGCTTATTTAAAAAAGCACACTTCAATAGTGATATATACACTTAGTTATTGTTTAAAAAAAATCAAAATTTGTTTGAAGTAGTGGTCAGTGTTCTTGTCTAACAGCCAGATGAAATAGGTTTAAATTAAAAGTGTTAAATAGATCGAGTCTAAATATGATATTAACATATTTTATTCTTGCTTAAGTTTGGTTCAGCTTGAAATATGAGTCTTAAATTTTGTTAAAGTCCACCCATATTTGTAAATAAATAACTCAAACTCATTTTAGATTCAATTTGTTTTAATTTTTAAAAATATATATTTATATCATTTCAATTTAATATTTAATAATTATATATATTTTTATTTATTAAAATTTTATATATAGTCCTCTTAATATTTTTTAATGCTTACATTATAATAATATATTATTATATATTTAATTTTTTTGTACTATAAGTTACATAAAACCAGGCTGAGTTGGATCGAACTTAAGCATTAAATGTTCAAGCCCAAACTCAACTCATATTTTTTTTGTCCAATCCCTCTAATATTGTTCAAACCATGATAATAATTATCAAACTATATAAAAATATTAACATATAGATGTCATATTTTTCAAAAATATATTTTTAAAATTAAAAATAAAAAAATTCATTTCAAAATTGAAAATATTCATTTTAAAAACATAAACAAATAAAAATATCAAAGCATATGGTAAGTGCTTAATATTAAAAAAAACATAGTACAGGGACCTCCCATAAAAATTGACCAGAAAAGAAGAAGAGAGAGGGGAGGGGGTCCAATAATCGGCCAAAAAGCTTCGTCGCATTTCCAGCTTCGTCATTATCCTCCAATTTACATTTTTTCTTTCTTTCTTCTCTCCCGAATTAAAAGAAACATAAGAGAGTAAACTGTGAAAGTTTTAATTGAAGGAGATAGAGTGGACTCTCGTCGATGTTTATTTTTGTTTAAAAATATATCAAATCGATGTTCATTACCGGTTAGAGAAAAAAAAGAGTGATAAAGGAACACCGATGAATTTTCTTTGTGGAATATATAGATGATCGATCGAGAAGCTTTGCATTTTTCAAATGGAGATAGTTTTAAATCGATGAAGTGTTTCGGTTTTGTTGTGAATCTGAGCGCCAGATCGGCTCGTTGATGCATTGAGTTTGCTTTTTATTTTATTTCGTGAGGTGGAATCGTTCTTTTTTTTTTTTTTCTGAGACAACGATGAACAACGGCGGCGCTGAAGCAGCCCTGGCTCCGATGGGAGGGCCACAACCGCTGGAGTGGAAATTCTCGCAGGTGTTCGGAGAGCGAACTGCCGGAGAGGAAATACAGGATGGTACAATATTTGGATTTATTCGATTCGGTTTCTCTTAGAGCTATTCATTATTGATTTTAGAGTTTCATTTTTTTAATCCAAATAGCTACAAGTTTTATTATTTAGTCGTTTTTCCTCATTGCTATTTCTTTTCTCGATTGTTTATATTGGTAATACGTGACTTCAATTTGATATAACATTCGGCTGGATTGCATTATAATGTTAGGATCTAGGTCTAGCTTCACAACTGTTTCAAAGTGTGATATGAAACAACGGTGTGATATGAAACCAGTTGTTCCTGTTTTATAATTATCGCTTGAGTTTCAGCTGAGCTGTCTTTTTTTTTTTTTTTTTTCTCATTGAGTTTCAGTTGAGTTTAGTTGTTATTGACTAAATGATTGAAATAATTAATCAATAAAATGTTATTTCATATATGCTTGGCCGTTGTTTTCCGCAAGTTGTTCTAATTACTAGGGTCTTGGAGTTTGGTGCACAAAAAAAGAAAGGGAAAAAAAGGTATTTAACAAGCCTTTGGTGGCAAGTGACTGAGTTTGCTTGCGTGATTGATGCACTTGACTTTAGGTTGTGATTTCTGGACTAACATGGTCATTGTTGAAGTATACTAGCGTTTATTGCATTATGTCTCTCATTTCGGAGGAGTTGTAGAAAATGGAAAAAGGTCCAAGTGAACTAATCAAATTGTCCGACTTAGAATCTTTCCATGTAAGTGACTAGGTCCATGAATTACAGTCGTTTTTGTCCTGTGGGAAACATATAATTTCTTTGTGTGAAGCATTTTTAGCTGCGCTGTTATTAAGTTTGCTCTTTACAACACCTTCCTTTCATCGTTCTCAATGCTAGGAGGGATTAAATTGATATTTTGTGATATAATTCTCCCTGATGCTCTTTGCTTGGTGATTCTGCTTGTGTGAAGTAAACAGTTATGGGTATGATGTACTTGGTACTTGCTTGTCCTGCATTTCTGATTCCTCTGCTTGCTTCATTACATGGCGCTTTTTTTTTTTTCAGTTGATATCATCTCCGCTATTGAATTTAATAGAACTGGAGATCTCCTTGCTACCGGAGATCGAGGAGGTCGGGTGGTTTTGTTTGAAAGGACAGACACTCAAGATGTATGTTGCTGACTGTTTCCTTCTTTTATATTTCTGAAGCTGTGTTGTTTGTTTCACTCACTGTGTTGCTCCATTGTTCTGTTCTCATCTTTTGTGGTATGTTCTTTGACAAAACTGAATAATGTGTAGCATGTTGGGCATTGGAGAGATCTAGAGAAGATGGATTATCCAATTAATAGGCACCCTTTATTTCGTTATAAAACAGAGTTTCAGAGCCATGAACCTGAGGTATTTATGTTTGGTTATGCCAGATAAACATAATGAATGTTTGGGTTTACATGCTAAAATATTTCTGGACTTGAATTTCATTGAAATGTCTACGATATCGGTTTAATACAGTTTGACTATCTCAAGAGCTTGGAAATTGAGGAGAAAATTAACAAAATTAGGTGGTGCCAGTCGGCTTACGGTGCTCTTTCTCTTTTGTCGACAAATGACAAAACAATCAAGTTCTGGAAGGTAGGTAAAGGCATCTTTTATATCCAAGATTTTACAATTATAAAGTTGTACACAGATTAGTGTTTATTGTCTTTTTCCAACACTTATGTCCCAAAAGTAGCAGTACAACAAATCTACTCATCTAACCTTGCTATCCGGTTGGTCTTTCTAATGTCATTTCAAACTTGGACAGGTACAAGAGAAGCAGGTCAAAAAAGTATGTGACTTGAATGTGGATTCCACCAAAGCCATGGGAAATGGTCCTATTGTTTGTTCAAGTATATCAACAAGCTCCAAACAATACATGGCAAATGGAGGATGCACAAGCAATGACTTTTCATTGCCAATTGGGGGTTTGCCATCTTTGCGTTTGCCTATGGTAGTTGTTGTCTATCATGAATACTTAAGAAATTATTATGTTATTTTTGTCATTTTTTAATGTTTAGGCTGTGTCTGATACGCCAAGTTGTTGTTTAAATGGTTTGTTGATCTGACACATAGTGCTTATGTTGTAATTAGGTTACTACTCTTGAGACAAACCTTATGGCCAGATGTCGAAGAATATATTCTCATGCGCATGACTATCATATTAATTCCATATCCAATAACAGGTCTATATACTTATTTGATTGATTTTAGCCACAACTGGCCCCCATCTCCCTCGTATTCCTTGTATATGGATTATGATGTATATCTTGTTTTATTTTCCTTTGAGTTTCTACTTTCTTGGGTTGAATTGTTTACATTTGCTGTCTGTTGGTTGGGAGGTGGGGAGTGCATTTATAAAGATCATAAACTGAGAGAGAGTAATTTCTCAACTTTTGAACCTGAAATACTTCGTCTTCAAAGCTAGCTCATGATTTTATCAAATACTTATTATTCCTTTCTTCTTTATTTGTAGTGATGGTGAAACTTTTATTTCGGCTGATGACCTGCGAATTAATCTCTGGAACCTGGAAATTAGCAACCAAAGTTTTAACATTGTTGATGTGAAACCTGCAAACATGGAGGATTTGACTGGTGGGGAATCAGTTTTCTAATTGGACATTATGGATTTGTATATTTATTTTATATATGTCCTTTATTGCTTATGGGTTGATAGATCTGTTCTTTCTGTTATCCTCATCCTTCTTGCTTTCCTTCTGTTTTTGGTTATCCGTCTACAAAAATTTCTTCCTCTTTCCTACACCCTGCTATTTTTTTCCTAGTTGACTATCATCATCTCACTCTTTGGGTTTCACAATGTTACTCTTATCAATTTATGGGTGTTTCTCTGTAAAATATAATACTCTTATGTATTTTTCATGTTTGCATGATTCATTTGCTTGAGTATATACTTGCAGAGGTGATAACTTCGGCAGAATTTCATCCTATACACTGTAATATGTTAGCTTACAGTAGTTCAAAGGGTTCAATTCGTCTTATTGATATGCGACAGTCTGCGTTGTGTGATACCCACAGTAAATTGTAAGTGACCTGTGGTATTTCTGTTTTTTCTTGGTTGATTTATCATTTTAACCGTCATCTTTTGCTGTAAGATACTTCTGTCGCATTTCCTTGTATTCTTTTTTCTGGTTTTTGAAGTTTCTTGATGGTACAGGTTTGAGGAACAAGAAGCTCCAGGCTCCAGGTCTTTTTTCACAGATATCATAGCATCAATCTCAGACATCAAGTTTGCCAAGGATGGAAGACACATACTAAGTCGTGACTACTTGACCCTTAAGGTTGATATGTTTTTACGGAATTAATTCTTCTCCTCTTGAATATCACTTTGCCCTTGTGTTGCAGGCATTTTGCATAAAAGCTGAGTTTCTATATTTGTTTTCTCCTTCCTCCTTTTCTATTGTTTGGTAACGAGGTTTTCTTTGTGTCAGCTGTGGGACATAAATATGGATTCTGGTCCAGTTGCAACCTTCCAAGTTCATGAATACCTTAGGCCTAAGGTAATGTGTACTTCTAAGGCTCCTCTATTTTGTTTAGATACTATTTAAAAAGAGACCCTATATGTACCCGTATGATGGATGTTTTTCTGTTATTATTTTGGGACCTTGAGCAGCTTTGTGATTTGTATGAAAATGATTCCATCTTTGATAAATTTGAGTGTTGTCTAAGTGGAGATGGACTTCGAGTGGCTACTGGTTCCTACAGGTACAGTTCTTCTTTATATTATTTCAAATAAACAGTCAAATATGCCAGGACCTGGACGATACATAACCTAGTGATTTCTGTTATTCCAGCAATCTGTTTCGGGTGTTTGGTTGTTCTGAAGGTAGCAAGGAAGCAACAACACTGGAAGCCAACAAAAACCCCATGAGGTATGTTCCAATATTCTGTTGTAGGTATAATGATTTGAGTAGCTTTTAAAGGAACTTGTTTGACCATTCTTGGTTTGGAAAATCCTGAATCAAAAGAATGACATTTTTATTTTTGTAATGAATTTCCAGAAGACAAGGTCTGACAGCATCAAGACCTTCAAGATCTCTTGGTAGTCCTCCTGGTGTTGTTAGACGAGGTATGCGTTTCACATTGTTCTTATAATCCAAAAAGTTTGAGATGTTTTAATCATGGATTTGTGATTTTGCTTGATCATTAGTGAATTAGGATTATAGCCTTCTTCTTTTCCCGCAAAGTATCCAATTTCCAAACAATTGTTTTTGACTTCTGTAAGTGAGACACTTATACTCGCAAGCTAATTCAAGTTCCACTTGAAAAAGAAATTTCTAACTTGATTAGTTGCTGTTGAGTCAAGCTTGAGCAAACTGAGTTTGTTAATACTCAATTGAAGCTGCTCACTAGCCTAATCAGAGCTTTATTTATACTATATATTTTTAAAATTTTATAATTAAATTAGTATTAAATTAGTATCTTACCCCATATATGTGCACTTAAAATCCAGACCCTACTTTTTTTCACTATTTTTTCCTTTAACAGCTATCTGTCATTTTTTCATTCCCCTGTAACACCTCTTTTTCTTCTCAACAAGTCTGCGTCTCTACTTTTGAAATTTGAATACTGCTTGCTGCCATTTACAATGATTTACTTTCTTTCCTTCTTTCTTTTTCTTAAGCTCTTATATTTTCAGATCTGGGTTTTGTTTTGCTGATACTCAGATTTGATTTCAACTTTGCATTTTGCTTTTGTTATTTGTATTTTGTGTTTTTTCTTTTACTTTTTTATGTAGCTTTGGTTTGGTTTCAACTATTTATTGTAGTTCTGGTAATTCCAGGGAAAAAATCTTTGTCAATACACTGACTAGTAATGTATATAATAACTTCAGTTTGAACACTGATTGCTAATCCTTTTTCCCATGAATTCTTAGCATTTCATATTTCATTATTTTAAGATAAAATTTGTATATGAAACGAGCTCGGACTCAATCTCGAGTATATAAATTGTGTAAAAAAGTTTAATCAAGCTGAGCTCGAAGAATTCGATTTTTTTTCAAGCCAAGTTCAAGCTCAAATGATAGGGTTCGGTTAAGCTTGAACCAAGTTTTGAGTTGAGCTCAAGCTCAGCTTGGCTCGGTTACGCCCTATGGCTATACTTGAGCTTTGTTTCACATCTTTTTCAGCTCTCCATATCTCGTCTCATTTTTTAGGGAAAGGAGCAGATAACTCAGCAGTTGATGCAAATGGAAATACTTTTGATTTCACAACAAAGTTGCTACACCTAGCATGGCATCCAACTGAAAACTCCATCGCTTGTGCCGCATCAAACAGTCTATACATGTACTATGCGTGAAGATGATTCAATGGAGCTAATGTTTTTTTTTCCCGGGCAGGGCTTTTGCTGATTGCTTTTTGCTTTGCGCCTTCCTCTAATTAATGATGCTGAAGCTTCAGCGGTTTATCACATTACTCTTGGTGATTTATTGAAATTTTCTAGGCTTAAGTATAAAAAAAATCTCTTCAATTAAAATTAAATAATTATCCAAGCCCCTATCATTTTATTACAATCAATTAAACATCTGTTTTCACTTAATTGACCTCTAGATTGGATGGAAACTGATGATACCTCTAATCAAGGGCTCAATTTGATGGAAATAGATGTTTGAAATTTGAATTAACTGCAATAAAATGATGTGGGCTTGAATGATCATTTGGTTTTAGTTTAGGGACCTTTTTTATATTTAAGCTAATTTTCTATCATGTCTAATGTCTTCCAAGTTCCAACACCAGAAGTCCAATGTTGCTGTTGTTGATTTGTGGAGGAGGTAAATTGGTCCTTTCATACACATTTAATATTCTTTATAGGGATAGACACAGTGGTATTCCCAGTCTGACTTTGTTTAGTGGGAGAAAATATGATGATTAGCACTCCGTCTACGCTTAAACAACAGCTTTTCTAATTATGCTGGAAATGGCAATGGCAATGACAAGGAAAATGTTGCTGGGTTTTGGAGACCAATGAGGATCTTAAACCCAAATTCCAAGGGGAAAAAAGGGCTATACAGGTGCATCAATTCTCTTTGATATAATTTTAGCCCTTTGTGCTTAAATCTTGTACTATTTCAACTTTAATTTGTGTTATGATTATTGTTCTTTTAATTTCTAACTATTTTCCTCTCTCTTCCTCCGTAGCCATAGAATTTGCTGTTTTCTGTTGGTTTTGGGATGACGTAGAAGCTCTCGTTAAAAACCGTTCTGTCTGACTCATGTTATCTCCCGAGTTATTTATCTATGATTTTATATTATATTTTAGTTCTTGATATTAATTCAGTTGAAAAATGATTAAAATCATTTTTTTTACAAAATATCAAATGCCATATAGAGTGTCTTTTTATCTTTGAACTTAAAGTATATTTTCAATTAAAGTTATTTTTTTTCCGTAGTGTTTTGTTTTGTAAATATAATTTATATATTGAAATTGCGAGATCTTATATAATATAATGAATAAATAAATATTTCAGGCTGTAATAAAATATATTGAAAGTTTATATATTACTGGTACTTAAATTATATATATTTTTTTGTCTTTAAAATTTTCTAGATAAATTATATTTAATGTCGGAATCATTTTTTTGTTTGGAAAACGGACAGACTTTTAAAAAAAAACGGAGTCGTCACCAATCTTTTTTTGAAGTGCGATTGGGCCACTTTAGAAAACGTTTTGGTCTACGAATTTTAAGAAAACGGGTTCGGGAGTCGGTTAGCGCAAGGAAGGATTAGCACCCTCGCAACACCTAAAATTGGTACCTTATTGATTGATTAATGTCCTAATGTCGAAAATTAGAAGATGTTTAGAAAAAATTTTAAATTATGAATCTTTTAGAAAATGTTTGGATAATTCGAATTGGATATCGAAATTCTCTTGTTCCGAAAAGATGAAATACCACATCCAGCACAATAGGATACGATGTTTCAAACCCTCGATACCAAGATCATTTTATGATTTCCAAAAATTCATGCATTGCACTTTAAAAGGGTATTCCATTATTTGGCCAAACTAAAAAACCGAAACCCAGCACGATTGGGCACGATTCTTTGAATTTCCAATCATGGAATATTGCCTTTACTTAAGAAAACCCAGTCAAAATTTCTGAAGGATATTTGGTCATTTGGACGAATAGAAAATCGAAACCCAGCACGATTGGGCACGATCTCTCGAACTTCCAAACACGAAACATTGCCTTATTTTAAAAACACGATCAAAATCTTTTAAGGATATTTAGTGATCTAGACGAACGAAAAATCGAAGCCCAGCATAATTGGGCACGATTTGTCGAACTTCCAAACACAAAATATTACCTTTGTGAAAACCCTTTTTTTATGAATTTTGAAGAAAAAGAAAATACTGAAATGTAAACACGATAATAATAAGGGATAAAAATAACTAAAAAAAAGGAAAAGGAAAATAGCATTATAATAGCAAAAATAATATGTGACAAATAAAATAAATAGTAATAATAATACGTCTAATAAAACTAACGAATATAGTAAAAAGGTAAATATATATAACAATAGAATAATAACAACATTAAGCCAAAAAAAATACTAGTAATAATATTAGAATAATAATACTAAAAAAATAATAGTAGTAAAAAATAAAGGTATATTGATACTAAAAATATAGATATAATAATAATATACAAAAAAAAAGCAAAATAATATGTATAATTATAGTACATATAATAGAAAGTCTATAATTATAATAATAATAGTACTAGTAAATTACAAATAGCATTAATAATAAAACAATAGTAATAATAATTTTTAAAAAAATAATAGCAGTAGTGAAAAAATAAAAGTAACATTAAGGGTAATAAAAGTAATAGTAAAAAACAGCAATAGTATTAGTAAAGGAAATAAAATAATAATTATATGAGAAAAATAATAATAGATGTACTACATATATAATAAAATAGAAAAAAACGATTTTAATAATAATAATAGTAATATATGCAAAATAGGGTACTAATAATAATAAATATAATACTAAGAATAAATATGATTATAGTAATAAAAAAATTAACAGTGATAATAATGGAAAAAAATGAACAAGAATAATAGTAACAATATTTACAATAATAATATTAAAATTAATAAAAGGGTAAAAAAGGATAAAATTGAAATGCGCGCCAGCTAATAGGGACTGAAAACGTAATTATTCCAAGCCCTAAATACTGTGCCTGAATGCGGACCAAATCGAAGCGGCGCACAAACTTCAGGGGCAAATTTAAAAAAATAGAAAAAAGCTGAAGGGGGATGCAATTAAAACAGGGGCGCCAAAAGAGGGGACCAACTGCGCAATTTACCCATTTAGTGTAAAATTGCACAAATCCACATATGGAACCTCGATCGAGTCACCGAAGCCGGATTGTCATCTTCGCTCCTTCCAGCCACCAGCAGGTATTTTTATTCCTTATTTTCTTTTTTTAAAAAAAAAACCTTATAATATTTTTTTAAAAAAAAAAGGAAAACCCCTAAATCACCAGATGCAATTTCGAAAAGAAAAAAGAAATAAATAAATGGAAAACGAATCAATCTTTTTCTCTTTAATTCCTTGTATTTCTCTCTGAAGAAGTGTGTATATTGTGTATTTTTTATGTAAACCGTGTAAAAAAAAAGATCTCCTTGTTACAGATTCTGATTTGGCTTTTTATAGTCTATTATTTACAATTAATTTCTGTTTTGTAAGCAAACGTCGTGGTGGAGTAGGGCTCTTCACACGAGTGTTGGAAGCACGCACGATTCAAAGGGGTGGGCAACGTGGCTGCTGGCGACGGCGCTACACTGATGCTAGGGTTCCTCTTTGTTTCTGATTTGTTTTTGTTTTGGGCTTAGGGTTAATGTTTGGGCTTGTTGTAATAATTGGGTTATGGACTGTTTAGTTGGTTTTTGTCTTTGGGTTTTCTTTGGTTAATGGTACTGGGCCCGGGTAACAAAAATTGGGCTCTACAGTTGCTCTTCTTTGCTCGTTGTCGTGTAACGAGAACGGAGCAAAGACTTTAAGAGGATCAATTTTGTCCGGTCTTGCATGAGTCTTGACTTCTTGGCGCTTCTTCTCTTCAAGTAGTCTCACTTTAACCCACTGCATCTTCAGGGGCATAGGAGTTTTGTTTCAATCTGTCCTGCTACTGCTTATGATTTGTAGTCTTCAGCCTGTTTCCCTACCGCTTAAGGGGATAAGGCTCGTCGTCTTCAATCTGCTCCACTCCTGCTCAGTGGGATAAGATCTGTAATTTTCAGCCTGTTACCCTACTGCTTAAGGAATTAAGGCTCATTGTCTTCGATCTGTTCCACTCCTGCTCAGTGGGATAAGATCTGTAACCTTCAGCTCATTATCCTACTGCTTAGGGGATTAAGGCTCATCGTTTTCGATCTGTTCCACTCCTACTCATTGGGATAAAATCTGTAATTTTCAGCCTGTTACCCTACTGCTTAGGGAATTAAGGCTCATCATCTTTGATCTGATCCACTCCTGCTCAGTGGGATAAGATCTGTAATCTTTAGCCTGTTACCTTACTGCTTAGGGAATTAAGGCCCATTGTCTTCGATCTATTCCACTCCTGCTCAGTGGGATAAGATCTGCTATCTTCAGCCTGTTACCCTACTGCTTAGGGAATTAAGGCTCATTGCCTTCGATCTGCTCCACTCCTGCTCAGTGGGAGAAGATCTGTAATCTTCAGCCTGTTACCCTACTGCTTAGGGAATTAAGGCTCATTGTTTTCGATCTGTTCCACTCCTGCTCAGTGAGAGAAGATCTGTAATCTTTAACCTGTTACCCTACTGCTTAGGGAATTAAGGCTCATTGTTTTCGATCTGTTCCACTCCTGCTCAGTGGAAGAAGATCTGTAATCTTCAGCCTGTTACCCTACTGCTTAGGGAATTAAGGCTCATTGTTTTTAATCTGTTCCACTCCTGCTCAGTGGGAGAAGATCTGTAATCTTCAGCCTGTTACCCTACTGCTTAGGGAATTAAGGCTTATTGTCTTCGATCTGTTCCACTCCTGCTCAGTGGGAGAAGATCTGTTCTCTTTTGTAACTCCCATCAATTTTGTTACATTGTCCTCTAGGGAACCTACCTGTAGAATTGATTTCATGGGGTATATGCTTATGCCAAATGATTGGGATGTCATGAAAAATGCTCCTAACCATATGTATTATGAATGTTATGAATGAACGCAAAATGTCATGAGAATGATCTATTTTTAACATTTGGGCTTCTTTATTCAGTTGATACTTCTAACAGAGAATCTGAAGATGTCGTCACTACTTAGACCCTTATCTCAAGTGCTCCGAGCCCTTTAAACCTGGTGAGTTATAAATAATTGTTCTGTTTCAGATTCTTACATTATTTAGAAACTTTCAGAGTAATACGCAAAACCTCTTTTGGGAAAGCATTATTAGTTCAGTAATCATTACTTCAATATGAAATACTTGGAAAAGATCATAATAATGGACAAGAGAGAAATTAATTAGGAGCATAGCTCGAAACAAATAAGATAGCAAATGCAATTAAGAAGGAAATTTATTGGTAGTGTATTTTGAAATGAGCAAATTCAGAATGGGTAAGGTGGAAACTAGGTGCCCCAGATATCGCAGCCTGAGCTTCTCTGTTCAAACTTCTTGAGGACCATTTTAAGCTCAATATGTGTTTAGGGGATCTGGGGTACTTTGTCGATGCCCCAAAACGTAACACACTTCCTCATTGTAAATTCAAGCATAGCAAGACTACTGTATGCCCCACTTTTGATCAAAATTTGAGTCGCCCTTTTCGGGTTTTCGACTCAAAGCCCCTTTGATCTCAAAGCGCCCTCTGCGGGTTTTCACCTTGGCCTCTCCGTTTTTTTTTTTTTGCAGAAAGCCTCAAAGCGCTCTTTACGGGTTTTCACCTCGGCCTATTTCCTTCTTAAACGAAATGTTTCCTAATTGAGTCTGCATTAACTGGGTTCGGCTGACTCTTGCCTTCCATCTCGGCTAGTATCAATGCTCCTCCAGAAAATGTCTTCTTTTCAACATAAGGTCCTTCCCAATTAGGCATCCACTTTCCTCTGAAGTCCTTTTGCATAGGGAGGATCTTTTCAATACCAAGTCTTATTCATAGAACACTCTGGGGTGGACTTTTTTGTTGTAAGCCCGCATCATTTGCTTCTGGTATGTTTGACCATGGCGATTGGCTCTTAACCTTTTTTTCGATCAGATTCAGTTGATCATACCGAGATTGAACCCATTTCGCTTCATCTAACTTCAGCTCTGACAAAATCTGAAGAGCAAGAATTTCAACTTCAATGGGCAAGACTGCATCCATCCCATAAACCAATGAGAAATGTGTTGCCCCGGTGGAGGTCCTGACCAACATTCGAGAAGCATAGAAGGTAAATGGTAACTAGTCTATACCAATCTTTATAAGTTTCCATCATCTTTCAAAATCTTTTTGGATGGTTTCTTTCTTTTCTTTTCCTTTTTTTTTTATGAATTCAAACTTGAATTTGAAGTTGAAATTGAACCTGATGACGTTGACTTTGTAACTTTGCCATAGGAACTGACCTTCATCCTCTTAGTAAAATAATTGACAATCACGAAGATGAATAGGCGTCAACTAAATACTTTTGCTGAGATCGTCCCTGTAACGTCTATGCTCCACATATAGGGAAAAAATAGAGGAAGCACATAAGTCATGTCTTCTCAATTTGGCATTTACGGCATAACTGATGCAATCTCCCTTTCATGGTAGACCAGCAGTACCCGAACATTATAATCAACCTGGCTATAGGAAAACTTTTAGCATGATCCTTTTCGAACACTCCATAGCCTCCTCGTGCCTAGGCATATCTTGATGCGATCATGGAAAGACATCTTTGAATTTATGGGATAACTCAATGACGTCTCGCTTTGTTTCTGTGGTGGGCAAGGTTTCGATCTTCACTTGCAATGTTCCCTGGCTCTTTGTACGGTAGAGTCTATTTTCATTTTGTTCTACCATTCTTACCAAATCAAAAGATAAGTTACAATCCCTGACATCTTCAAAATCCTCAGATCCTTTTAGACCCATATTTCACTCAAAAGGGAGTCCGTACCAGCGTTGCTCATGTCTTGATATCTAGGTACCTATCTTAAGTACCAAGGCAAATTCCAAGGAATAAATGATTATAAGGATGATTATTTATATGGTTATGCATGAAGAGTGAAAGCACATTCCAAAGAATAAAAGGATATATAGTATGACATGGAAAAAATAGAAAAATATTTGCTCGGCATGAAACATAAAAATACATTTTTATTGAAGATAAAGATATTGAACAGAAGCCTATTTCACAAAAGATTCTTATTGTTTCTAGGCTTAAAACAACAAGTGTGTTTTGAACATTACTCTGTGTTAGTTCTAAAAACTACAGGAATTTCCTCCACAGTCCAGTTGTTCAGAACACTCCCAAGTATGTAAAGGCAAACGCTTGAAAAATTTTATTCCCCAATTCACTCTTTAGATACGGCGTTAATGTTCGATGCATTCTTAGATCTCATGCCCCTATCCACCGTGGCCCTCACAACATTTACCCCTTTAACAGAAAGGTTGGGTAATGGATCTTCTGCACCAGAGGGATTATTGAATTTTACAATATCTATTTTGATGAGTCTTTCAATTATCTTTTTGAAAGCGGCGCAGTTCTCGATCGAATGCCCTGTGATTCCTGCATGGTATTCGCCCATCGAGAAGTTCATCAGTGCTGGGGTATTACTTTGACGTTGGGGTTTAATAATGACAGGTGCCCCTTGCGGAGGCACGTCTGGTTGGGCCGAGGCACTTATTGGAGAATAAACGATGACTTCATCATCATCCACATTGTCGACCACTTGGTCACCCCTTTTTTTAAGCCTTCCAGCTAGTAACTTGGATAATTGGCTTATCACATTCATTTGATCTCGCATATCCTGCTGGATTTCGGTCAATTGCTCCTATATTTGTATTTGCCTTTGCTCTAATCTCTCCAACCTTAGTTCCATGGCTTTCGTTTTTCTTCGAGTGTAGTAGCGATATTCCAGGGTAACTATAATATGATATTTAGTTAATAGGGTTCTTTCATGACATTTAATGCACATGATGTGATGCAATGAAAATGCATGATATGAATGCAAAAAGGCGTCGATTCTGGTTCAATTTCTTATAGAAAACTTATTTAAAAAACAAAATCACATAAAACAAAGTCACATATACGACCTAGCCCTTATGCCTAGAGCTTTAACTTTCTTGAGAAGCGAAGCTAGCTCTCGACCCTGGTCTGACTCTAACCCATATACTACACTTAGTACATCAGCTTGAACCACTAAAGTTTGTAAATGATCAGCCACTTCCCGTATCTGAGCCACAGCTTCGCCCATGACGTAATCTCTTTCTCTGACCTAGTCTTGAGATCGTTGAAACTGTTCTTCCCATCGCTCACGGTCTGCTTCCAAGGATTGCACCCGGAGTTCACTAGTTTGTAACACCATTTCAAGCTCTCCTACCTTTCTTTTCAAGTCTTCAATCTCGCTCAGACTTGTTTTTAGCTTTCTCATAGAGTTGCGGCTTCAACACAATGCCTTCTCTAATTCTGCTACTCGAGCCCTTAATACCTCATTTTCGCCTTAGCTCTCACACACGGTCTTTTTCAGAGTATTCTTCTGTGTTTGAGCTTCATGAAACCTCTTCTTCCATTGATCAACCTTAACCTTCTCTTCTTGAAGTTCTTGACGCCATTGTTCTGAGGTTTTACCCAACCCAGCAGTCCTCATCGATGAGTGCAACTTTTTATAATCGGTCTTCAAGCTGTCCAAATCTTCTTCGGCCTTTCTTTTCCCTTTCCTCAATTTCTCAGCCTCTGATTTCTGGACATCAATATCTAACCTCAAGTGCACATTTTCTTCTTCCAGTTGTTCTATCTTCTTCGCTAACTCCGAATTTTTACTTTTAAAGTCTTCCTTCAGGATTTCCAACTCAGAAGGGACTACTTGCAGGTATTCCTCTATTGGTCGAGCACTATCTTGTGTCGGTCTAGGGATATTATCATTGATTTTCTGTCTCCGCCATGCATTATATTCGAGGGTTGCCATTGGGCCTACAGGAACTTTCTTCATTCGGTGAATCTGCTTCCAAGCATCAGAAACTTCTCGAACCCTCTTCTTATAATTATTCCCCCTATACGAGAATTCAAATTGAGCTAGCCCATGCGTCACCGGTATAAACTGCCTTGATTTGTATTGCCTTAGCACAAGCAAAGGAGCATACCTAACGGCTCTCCAAATTCCTAGCAGAGGAACTCAATCGTAACTCCCACACTGGTAGAAAATTTCGTCGGGAACCAACCAAGAAGCTCTCCATTCAACGTCCTTTTCCTGGAGGTTCTAAAGAAGCGCGATCCAGTTTTCTTCTGATATGTCATCTCTTCTAGGCGCGGCTGCCAACTCCTTTAGCGGGGAGTAATTCTCAGAGAAAACCCGATAAGAAACTCTGTCTACTTTTCAGAAATGGCTATAGAACCAAACCAACAATAGCTGCGTGCATCCTATGAATCTACCTTCACCTGTCCTCCAGCATGCGTTCAAAGATCTAAACGTTTCGACAAGAAACTCCGGTACTGGCGTAACCCCCTTGTCAAGTCGATCGAATAGGTCAGTCACTGCTTCATCCACATGTCTCAAAGCCTTGGGAAAAATTACTAGGCCGTAGATACTTAAGGCAAAAATGTCAACTTTCCTCTTGGTATCTGGATGTGCCACAATCAGCTCCCTCAAGCTCACCCAAAGAATATATTTCCCTTCACCTTTTTGCTGAATTCGTGTCGTGACCCACTGTTCATTCATCCCAGTGATACTCATCAGCTTCTTTACAAAAGTCGGTGTATTAGCAGCCCTGAAATAAACTTTGTCAACCTGAACCCTTTGGCTACAAACAAAGCCGTATACTCTTCCACAGTAGGCACCAAGTCTACCTCCCCAAACGTGAAACAGCTATAAGCGGGATTCCAGTATTGAGCCATAGCTCGAAACAAGTGTTTGTCCACTCTGATGTCCAGTAAGTAGGGTAGATAGTCATAATTAAGGTAGAAAAGCTGCTTTGTCCCCTCATCCCAACAGGCCCATATATCTCTTAATTCTTGGAGCTCATTCTGTATCGTACTGATGCGAGTGAAGTCACATAATTCCGATGTATATCCCTCGGCTAGACTATCCCCCTTCTCAAGTTGTATCTTCTTTGACCATATACGCACGGCCGCATTATCCTCTACTTTATCAAGGAATTTGTTCTCCATAACAAGCCTTCTAATTCAGTAATCAAAATAGGAATCAACACATTTTAAGTATGAAATGACATGCAAACATGGCCAAAATAAAACAGGTTAGTATCGCATAATAGTAACCAAAGTAAGTAAAAAAAATGTCAAACCACTATATGTGTAACCACTAAGGTTTAGCATGGCTCTACCTAGGGTAGGGTTCTTAAGGTTTACTATATGTGGTTTAGTTCTAAAAGAAAGGTACCTGAACCAGCAGAGTCCTCAATCCTCACCCATTATAGGCTCATACGGATCGAGTTCAGTTCAGAGGAATACATTTCCCTATAGCCATACGGAGGTGAAAACTTCACAGAACCATAGGTACAGATGTATCCCGAAAGCAGTCCCCTAGCCCATGCGGAGGTGAAAACCTCACGAAGGCATAGCTTCTCGCTCCCACTTAGAGGGTGTGACCACAACGGTCATGCAATATGAATGCAGAAATATCCTATGGGTCTCAAACCAGACGCGACACAAACTCATGCAGTGAAAGAAACGAAATTAAAACATTTTATTTTCGATAAAAGGACATTAATCAATCAATTCTACGGCTTAACTCTCTTATTGGTCCCCAGTGGAGTCGCCAAGCTGTCGGAACTATTTTTTTGTTTGGAAAATGGGCCGACTTTAAAAAGAAAAACAGAGTCGCCACCAATTTTTTTTGAAGTGCGATTGGGCCACTTTAGAAAACGTTTTGGTCTACGAATTTTAAGAAAATTGGTCCGAGAGTCGGTTACGCGCGAGGAAGGATTAGCACCCTCGCAACGCCCAAAATTGGTACCTTATTGATTGATTAATGTCCTAATGTCAAAAATTAGAAAATATTTTAAAATATGAATCTTCTAGAAAATGTTTGGATAATTCGAATTGGATATCGAAATTCTCTTGTTCTGAAAAGATGAAATACCACATCCAGCACGATAAGACACGATGTTTCAAACCCTCGATACCAAGATGATTTTATGATTTCCAAAAATTCATGCATTGCACTTTAAAAGGGTATTCCATTATTTGGCCAAACTAAAAAACCGAAACCCAGCACGATTGGGCATGATTCCTTGAATTTTCAATCATGAAATATTGCCTTTACTTAAGAAAACCCGGTCAAAATCTCTGAAGGATATTTGGTCATTTGGACAAATAGAAAATTGAAACCCAACACGATTGGGCATGATCTCTCGAACTTCCAAACACGAAACATTTCCTTATTTTAAAAATACGATCAAAATCTTTTAAGGATATTTAGTGATCTAGACGAACGAAAAATCGAAGCCTAGCACGATTGGGCACGATTTCTCGAACTTCCAAACACAAAATATTACCTTTGTGAAAACCCTTTTTTATGAATTTTGAAGAAAAAAAATACTGAAATGTAAACACGATAATAATAAGGGATAATAATAACTACAAAAAAAAAAGGAAAAGGAAAATATCATTATAATAGCAAAAATAATATGTGACAAATAAAACAAATAGTAATAATAATACGTCTAATAAAACTAACGAATATAGTAAAAAGGTAAAATATATATATAACAATAGAATAATAATAATATTAGAATAATAATGCTAAAAAAATAATAGTAGTAAAAAATAAAGGTATATTGATACTAAAAATATAGATATAATAATATACAAAAAAAAAAGTAAGCAAAATAATATGTATAATTATAGTACATATAATTGAAAGTCTACAATTATAATAATAATAGTACTAGTAAATTATAAATAGCATTAATAATAAAACAATAGTAATAATAATTTTTTAAAAAATAATAGCAGTACTGAAAAAATAAAAGTAACATTAAGGGTAATAAAAGTAATAGTAAAAAACAGCAATAGTATTAGTAAAGGAAATAAAATAATAATTATATGGGAAAAATAATAATAGATGTACTACATATATAATAAAATAGAAAAAATGATTTTAATAATAATAGTAATATATGCAAAATAGGGTACTAATAATAATAAATATAATACTAAGAATAAATATGATTACAGTAATAAAAAAATTAACAGTAATAATAATGGAAAAAAAATGAACAAGAATAATAGTAACAATATTTACAATAATAATATTAAAATTAATAAAAAGGGTAAAAAAGGATAAAATTGAAATGCGCGCCAGCTAATAGGGACTGAAAACGCAATTATTCCAAGCCCTAAATACTGTGCCTGAATGAGTACCAAATCGAAGCGGCGCACAAACTTTAGGGGCAAATTTAAAAAAATAGAAAAAAGCTGAAGGGGGATGCAATTAAAATAGGGGGCGCCAAAAGAGGGGACCAACTGCGCAATTTAACCATTTAGGATAAAATTGCACAAATCCACCTGTGGAACAGGTGATTGCGCGTGGCCCCATGTTTTAAAAGCTTAAAAAAAATTTTCCTTCATTTTTTAGCCTTCTATTTCAAAACAGAAGAACAGAAACCCCCCCTTTTCGCATTCTCTCTTCTGGGTGGCCTCCGATCGAGTCACCGGCGCCGGATTGCCCTCTTCGCTCCTTCCGGCCACCAACAGGTATTTTTATTCCTTATTTTCTTTTTTTATAAAAACCTTATAATATTTTTTTTTTAAAAAGGAAAACCCCTAAATCACCAGATGCAAATTCGAAAAGAAAAAAGAAATAAATAAATGGAAAACGAATCAACCTTTTTCTCTTTAATTCCTTGTATTTCTCTCTGAAGAAGTGTGTATATTGTGTATTTTTTATGTAAATCGTGTAAAAAAAAAGATCTCCCTGTTACAGATTCTGATTTGACTTTTTATAGCCTATTATTTACAACTAATTTCTGTTTGTAAGCAAACGTCGTGGTGGAGTGGGGCTCTTCATACGAGCGCTGGAAGCGCGCACGATTCGGAGGAGTGGGCAACGTGGCTGCTGGCGACGGCGCTACGCTGATGCTAGGGTTCCTCTTTGTTTCTTATTTGTTTTTGTTTTGGGCTTAGGGTTAATGTTTGGGCTTGTTTTAATAATTGGGTTATGGACTGTTTAGTTGGTTTTTGTCTTTGGATTTTCTTTGGTTAATGGTACTGGGCCCGGGTAACAAAAATTGGGCTCTACATTTAAGGTTATAGAACTATTAATAAATTTATATTTAATCACTCAACTTTAAAAAGTTGAAACTATTTAAAAATTTTCATGAAAGTTATTATTTAAGTTATTAGAATCAAGAGTTCTTTTTCTATTGCTAATAATTTTATATTGAGTCTATCTAGTATCTTTTCAAATTTATGATAATCAAGTAAAGCATTAATCTTATTTAACCAAAACAAATTCATGTTTCTTTTCGGTAAGCTTGGTCCATGCAATAAAGGATGATATAGTTAAGTTTTCTTTTTTAGGTTCATTATTAAAGAATGGAACTTTTTTCAAGTATGCTCGTATCACTAAATAAATATTACTAAAATATAACAATTTTGAGGCTTAAACCACCAAATGGTGCTTAAATTATATATTGAAAGCTTATATATTATATAACTAAATAAATATTACTAGAATATAATAATTTTGAGGTTTAAACCACAAAATGGTATTTAAATTACGTCTTTAAATTGTTTTAGGTAAATTACATCTAAAGTTACTAAATTATTAATAAGTTTATGTTTAATCACTCAATTTCAAAAAGTTAAAAAATGGTCCATGAATTATTTGAGAGTTTTTATTTAAGTTATTGAACTATTCAAAAGTTATTAGTTAATCACTGGGTTGGTAAGTTTTTTTTTTTTAAAGTTCAGCTAATGAGCTTTAAGTGATGATTCGGCAATTGGTACGGTAGATCAGTATTCATCAATTAGTATAACTTACCTTAAATCTAAATAGACTTGATGGTTAATGTCGAATGTTGGAGAAGAAATTTAATTGGATTTTGGTTCCTATATACGTGATGTTCAAAGTTGTTTTATGAAAAAAATTAATCCGTAAAAAAAGAAGAGTGTGAGCTTTTGATTGGTACAAGAGATGCAAATAATGATTTTAACATTACAGTGATTTAAATAATTTTTTGTGAATGATTTAATGACCGTTTTTGTAACTTTTTGAAATTGAGTGACTAAAACATAAACTTACTAATATTTTAGTTACTTTAGGTGTAGTTTATCTAACTATTTTTTTATTAAGTGGTACTTAAATTATATTGTTACTAAAATTACTCCTTAGAATAATGTAGTATAGATTAGGCATCATTTATAATAAAATAAAATAAAATATCAATTTGATTATATTTAAGAAAATGTGTAATTTAAATAATAATTTATGGTTTTAAGTCTAATTTCAACCAAACAGTAAAATGTACATTTCGTGCCTCTGGCCTTTTTGTACAAGCATTGCTAGCGTTTGCAGCACATACATACAAGGACAATATGTTCCATTCCCATTCAACCAAAAGACTTGGAATAAAGTAGGGTGGAAAGGGTGGAAAAATGGAAAATTGAAGGAATTAAAAACAAGAAATTTGGAAAATATAATTTATCTTTTCATATTTATATTTGATACGAAAGGTGAGAGAATTAAAAAAAAATACTCAGCTCTTATTATAAGTGAATTTCTAAAAATTCTTATTGATTTTTAAATATTCTTGAAATCATTTTATTTCTTGGTGTCAATATCAAAACAAAATAGGATATGTGGTAAAAAAACGGGGAATCTATTCTCTCTTTTTTCCCAAAAAAAGTTTTTTTTTTTTGTTATTGCTTTGTATTGTTAAAAAATAAGATGAGAAAATATGAAACTTTAAAAAAATACATAATTTTGAATTGATATGCACATTTCTTTCATTTTCTATCATTTTTATCATTATAATTTGTTAGAATTTGCTTTTATGCATTAAAATGAAAAGTTGAATCTCACTTATTTGTTTCCTTACTTTTCTTTTCAACCAATCATTCTTTTTTTTTTCTTTTTACACTTTTCCATTTTCTCTTTCTATCTTATTATTTTTCCACTCAATCAAATACATCTAAAAACACTCCTCCTAGTAAAAATGCTAGCTCAAATAAGCAATAAGTGGAAAAAAAAACCTTTTTGTATGTTTTGAAAAAATTTAAAATATATATTTTATGTCTAATTTTTTTATTTCAATAAGAAAATAAATTTAAATATTTCTTTACGTTCCCTTTCTCTACTTCACAACAAGTACTTTTGCTTAAAAAAAAACAGTTAAAAAAAAAAACACTACAAGTAAATATTAAGATTTTACTTTCTCCTAATCTTTTACAAATTTACTGTTTTTTTCTTTTATGAAATTTATAAAAAAATATATTTTTTATTTTTATGCGAATACAATAATTATAAAAAATTTGAAATATAATTAATTAATTAAATAAAATGTTGGTTTATAAGATTAACAAAAAAAGATGCAAAAAATAATAGTTCGAAGCTTTTATTTTATTTAAAACATATGGAAAATTTTGTTAGAGATTTAGATAAGAAATTCGTTGAGATAATTTTACTTGAATATTACTTTCGGCCTGAACAAGATTATACTTCGATCATAAGGTAAATAATAACACTTGCAACTATAAAAAATACAAAAATAAATAAAAAATTACAAAGTTGTAGGAGATTTAATAATTTTATAAGAATTTTAGTAATTTACGTGATAAGAAATTCAGTAATTTTTTAAATTAATAATTTTATAAAAACTTTAGTAATTTTTTTTAATATTTAGTATTTTTATAAAGAAATCAATAAATATAAAATTATATAAATTTGACCTCTCCACCTTTCCTAGCCGAGCCGAGCCGAGCCTATCCTAGCCTAGCCCAGCCCAGCCCAGCCCAGGCGTGCTTGCTAACAAATTCAAACTACTACTAAAACCAAACGATAAGCAGCAGCAGTAACATGAGCCCAGAATTGAGACTTGTCAACGAATCAAAGCTCTTCCAAATTTCTAAAACTCACCGACCCATGTCCCTACTCACCCGAGCCACCGCCAATCGCCTCCCCCACCTCCTCTTCGCACAGCGTGCTCTCTCTTCCTCCTCCGCCACCCCAACCACTTATGTTCGCCCTTCTCCTCCTCCTTCTACCTCCGGTCCTGCCCCCGGCATCTCCAAGACCGCCGAATACGTGATCTCCAAGGTCGATGACCTCTTGAACTGGGCCCGTCGTGGTTCCATTTGGCCCATGACCTTCGGCCTTGCTTGCTGCGCTGTTGAAATGATGCACACCGGCGCTTCTCGCTATGATTTCGATCGCTTTGGTGTCATTTTCAGGCCTAGCCCTCGCCAATCCGATTGCATGATCGTTGCTGGCACTCTCACTAATAAAATGGCCCCTGCTCTCCGCAAGTATGTCACAATCTCATTTCTTTCT
This sequence comes from Gossypium bickii, assembly GCA_025503065.1. NCBI lineage: Eukaryota > Viridiplantae > Streptophyta > Magnoliopsida > Malvales > Malvaceae > Gossypium > Gossypium bickii. The sequence goes on along the minus strand of CP106714.1, from coordinate 93,941,720 downwards.
TAGTATTTTATTTAGCTCAAAATCTGTTGTCTTTGTAGTTTGATAATGTTTGAGATTTAAAACTTTAAAAATTGAAAAAAAATAAATTCTATTACTATTTAAATTATAGTCTAAGTGCCACTGAGGCGGCTTAATGGCAAGGTATCGGGAAATTTGAGGTCTAGTTTCAAATTCTATCATGTGGTGTACTCTGGTTTGTTAGTTTGAGTTCAATTTGATTATGAAATTATAGTATGGGTGTATGGATTGTAAATTTTGATGGAAAATTATCAATAAATAGATTAGGGTTTTTAAATAAAAATTAAGAGATTTAATTTTTATGTTTTAAGTAAATGATTAAGTTTACTTTTATCCTACCATGTGTGTGGGTGTTCTGGTTTGTCGATTTGATTCCAATTAGTACTTGTAATGATTGATTCCGACGGGTTTTTGATTGTATTTTATTGTAATTTAGTATGTTTGTTAAGTTCATAATATGAGTGGATTGATGGTAAGTTTTGATGGAAACTATATAAGGATTTTTAAATAAAAAGGTAAGAGATTTAATTTTCAATTTTGTAGGTAAATGAATAAGTCTCAAATTCATTCAAATACAGGGATTTGCAGCATATTTCAACATCAATCTAAGAATCTAATGGTCCTTTTCTTTCCATCTCTATATTTTAGGTTTGGAAGCTCGTTAGTTTTTGTTTTGTGCAGTCCAAACAATTGTTTTATCTCATTGTTACATTTTTGGGCTAATTAATACAGGCTTAATTGCAATTTTTAATTCATGAGAACTCCATTTGTCAAGGAAATATTTAGATGATCCTATCTTTTTAATCATGTAAAATTATAAATTGATTTGTGACTGAATTCCAAATGATGCTAACTCTTTCCTTTGATTCAAATTGGGAGCAAATTTCAAATACTGAAAGATCGTAATAATATCTCTGAATTTACGGATTTTTATTTGGGAATATGGTAGATAAAATAAGAATGATATGAAATCCGCCTGAGGTTGTTTCTTCTTCAGTCTATACATTGCCATCTTCGTGCTCCTTTACATAAAACATTGTGGTTGCTACTCCGACTTTGTATTAGTCTATTGAACTTTTCAGCTTCCATCTGATTTTGAGGAAATTGTTGAAGAGTCAAGAAGATGAACTATGATTACAACAATTTTTATCTGTGATCTTTCAAGCCCTTATCTTGGTTGGCTGAACATTGATTTTAAAGGTTTAATTGTAAAGCCTGAATTTCAATATGGAGGTACCTTGAATGGTTTTGAATAAGTTTGTGTGATCTGCCTGGTTTGTTATGTTAGTAGTTAGGTTCACAAATTATAAACAGATTACTTAACATTGATGTTTGCTCTATTGAACTTTTATATAACTAGTTTCTTGTGTGTCTAGTTGTAAAAAGCTACATAATACCTTGGCAGAGCTTGTCATATTTGAGTCGTGGTTGAGTCTGATTAGGACCATAGGCTTAATGTGTGATGGTGAATTATGCAAAGGTTGTTTCAATGGTGGTTTGGCATTTTGATTTGTTCCTCTTGTGTTGTGCCAAATAAACACCTTATTTTTTTACCAATGCTGTTGGTTCGTTCTCTTCTTTCTACTGCTTCCTTTCTGTTTCCTGTTATTTTCCTGTTTCAGTTGTACAAATTTGATTGAGCTTTGGTAATTTGATCACCCTATTGTAATTTTTTCAGGGTTTACGACCAAATGCCAGAGCCCAGGTGGGTTATTTCTATGGGAAGTTGTGCAAACGGTGGAGGATACTACCACTACTCGTACTCCGTTGTTAGAGGTTGCGACAGAATTGTCCCTGTTGACATCTATGTCCCTGGTTGCCCACCCACTGCCGAGGCATTACTGTACGGAGTTCTTCAATTGCAGAAAAAGATCAACCGCCGCAAGGATTTCCTCCATTGGTGGTGCAAATAAAGTATCAGAAGTTGCTTCTGGACTACTTTTTTGGACCCCACTGTTAAGAATAAATAAACTAGTTCTCTGCTGAAATGAAATGTAGATGGAGATGACTGTTAAGCTGGTTTTAAATATAATGTCCGCTTTGAGTTTTCCACAAATCAGGCTTGTGTTACGTGTTTTTGGTGACTATCTCTTCTTGTATTTGACTACTTGTGCTATTGATCAAAGAATGTTTAAGCTTGTGAAAAATGTTTGTAGAAAGTGATTTTGAAGTCAACTAAGAAGTTGGTTGGTTAAGTGGGAAGATGCTTGTCGATGGGTTTTTCAATATTTTTTATTTTTATTTTTTTTGGAATTGAGATGTTCTCAAAACTAATACATGATGATTTTTTAATTAAAAAAATTAACCACAATAATGTTAAATCAATACTAAAGTAGCTTAGTGATGTTTTGTTTAAACAATCCACAAAATCAGCTTAATGGAAATTAAATAGATTTGTTTAAAATGAATGTCGCCCCTTTCTTCAAGTGGAGGACTCAACCAATTTGTTTTAATAATTTTCAAATTATTGATTTTCGCTTCATTTCAGTATTCATTTTACAATAATTAATTAAAAGGTGAAACCACATTCCCACTTTTTTCTTTATCCTAATCTTTGAACTTCACAATTATTCTCATATATAGGTTTGAATTTTTTTGGGTCTAAATTGGTCTTTGAACTTCGCAATTGTTCTTTCATAGGATTTGAATTTTTTTTTTGTCCATATTAGTTTTTGAACTTGTCGATTAATCTCATATTGGGGTTTGAATTTTTTTCTCCAAATTAATTCTTGATATTTCCTTGAAAACCCTAAAATTTAGGCCTCAAAGTGAGAACATTTATCAAGTTCAAGCCTCAATTTGGGAACAATTATCAAATTTATGATTAATTTGAACCAAAAAAAAAGTTCAAACTCCAATATGAGAACAATTACCAAAGTTCATGCTCTAATATAAGAACAATTATCAAGTTTAGGGATTAACTCGGATAAAAAAAATTCAAACCCTATGTAAGAGTTGTTGCCAAGTTCATGACTCAAATAGTGATTAAATCCTTAAATAAATAATTAAAAATCATAAAAATTTTAAAAATATATAAAATTTATAAAACTGGTTCAATCGTAGATTTAATTATGGTCTTGATCATTGTACTGTTTAGACATGTTAAAATTAGTCCTTTTATTTTTAATTTCTAAAATTTGGTATTTTTATTCTTTTAATTTAATAATTAAAGTTTGATTAGTATTATTGTCAAAAGATTTTCATTAAATTTAAATATTCACATTTTAAAAAAAAATTGCTCATGTTGTTATCAAACTAGATTTGAATGTTAAATCAAAAGAATATAACATCTAAAATAATGAGATTAAAAAAGTAGAATGGATTTTTTTTTAGGTTTAAACATTTAAGGTATTAAATTTTAAATATGTAAAAGTAGAAAGATTGAGATCAAATTAGGCAAAAGCAGAAGTCAACTCTCTCACTCTTGAGTCATGTGTCATGTGGGACTAGCAAAATAAAAGTAATGGACACTTTTTGCATTTTATCTTATTAATACGACCCTCACTTAAATTGATTAGATTAAAAATTGATATAGATTAATTGACTAATTTTTTTTAAATGAATCGATAAAATCAACATCCAAATTAAATAAATTATATTATCTCTTCTCAATTTAATCAATTAAGTATTTATTTAATAATGATTAAACAATAATTTATAAATATTAGGGATAAATCTTAAAATTATATATAAACTTTGATTAATATGTAATTGTATAGTGAATTTTGATTTAATTTAATTATCACAAATTATTAATACAATTATATACTGCATATAAAAATAATTATATTTATCTAAAATAAAAATAAATTGATGTATTTATTTTCGTAATTATATATGATTGAATTAAAATTAAAGTATGGCTCAATCAAATTTTAATATGTATAATTATACTAAATTAAAGTTTAAAAATATTTGAGATTTATCTTTGAAAATTATAACTAAAACTAATTTTTAATACGATTCATAATGTTGATAACAATTTGATGGGCAAAACTCCAGAAAATACCAAAAAATAACAAAAATTACCGGAAAGTATAGGGTTGAAAATTAATGACCGGAAAGGGCAATTTCCCCCAAAATCGCGTCCCCGTCAACAGCGCTTTTGGGAGTCTTGCTTAAAGCGCGTCCCCGGGGGAGCGCTTTAGGCATTTTTCTCGGGAAATATGGTGGCAGCAAGTGGGAAGAAAATGGCTCCAAAATTAGGCACCGAAAGTTGATGTGATGTGAAAATTGGTATGGGGTAATTGCAATATTGGTCCCTATTTGAATAGGTACTTTGTAAGTTGGATCCCTAAACCTCAACTATAAATAGGCCTAACCATTTCTCATTTTCTTCATCCCACAATTTGCCATTCTCTACTTAAGGCATTGTTCTCTCTCTCCTATTTGTAAATTTTCACTTGTATTTTTGGAGTGAAATATATTTGTTAGTGCCCAAGACGTAGGCAAAATTTTTTCATATCTTGTGAGTGTGATCGTAGTTATTTATTGTGCTATTAAATTACGATTGAGGATATTCGCCTAGGAAAGACTTGGTACTTAAGTGATCCTTGTGATCCACCTCTCTTTCCCGGAATTGAACTTAGTGTGATTTTTAGTACAATAATTTTACTTTTTTACACCGTCCACTTGCAATGAGTGAACGTATTAATGCTGTTATTTACTACGATGGTGAAGTGCGTGACAATCAAAATGTGTTGTTTTCTTATCGGAGAACACAAATACGATTGAGTTTTAATCTAACGTCGATTTGGTAGAACTTCGCAAAAGAATTAGGCGTAAATATATTGGAACAACGCTAATGAAAGTTCAATCTATTAAGTATAGATTTTGTGCTTCGCTTGATCCGGTGAGATATGACTCATTCGACATCAAAGGTCCCTGAGCCTTGAGGCAATGGTGGAGACTCATCTTGCCGCGGTTCACCCTATATCGAGGTATATGTGGAATTTTCATCTCCAAGTGATCCGTTCGCGACCTCAACATCTAGTATCGTTCGAGGGAATACACGACCCCAAGTCGACACTCTCTCTGTAAGTGGGAGGCAAAACACGTAAGTGCCCGTGTGCGGTGGGTAGTATGGAAAACATAACCCCCGCACGACACTCGGGTGGTGGATGGGACATGCATATTCGCCATTCGGCGTCGGATGACGTAAATACGTGATTGGGGAGGTCATCAACTTCTAGTGGATGGCAATCCACATACGATTGGGATCGATACGAAAGATGTTTAAGGAGGATGATGTATTACCGACGACATCCACCAAATGAGGGGCCTCGTTGTTACCGACGACATGCATGCAGCGATGAGGGGCCTTCGCTTGTTGCGATTATGGAGGATGGGATGATGAATCCGATGTGGATCCACCTCGGGAGCCGGGGCACGATGGTGCGTGGTTGGATTATTTTCGAACCGAGCCCGCTCCAATTGTACCAAGACGCTGAGGGCGGTTCGAGGCGAAGAAGAAGAAGATCCGCTTATTCGGGGCATACTCTCCTCCAGCCGCACATGCATAATGTCGATCTAATCAAGATGATGCATTGGAGTTTCTGAACTACCACACGGACGCGCGGACCGCATAAATTCTTTGTTGGATTCGGATCAATTAGAAGTTGGTAACCGCTTTTCCAACAAGAATACTTTTCTTCTTTGCATTGAAACAATACAAAGATCGTGAATGTGGTTAACTACACTATGGTTAAATCAAAGCTCGATAGGTACGAGGCAAAGTGTGCGATGCAAAGACGGCACATGTTCATGGAAAATCATGGCGTCGTTGAGGAAAAGGACAGGCGTGGGAGGTGAAAAAGTACAAAGGTCCGCATACATGTCTTACCTGCAGACACAAGTACCACTATGTGTTCAATGATTTCGAATAAGACTAATATTATGTAATGTTGCATTATTTAACGTACTTCATTGATGTGTGTAATGTAAGATCATCCAAGGATGGATTCGATATGTTGGTCGATTTAATAATCCCGACGGTGAAGGCCGATCCCGAACTACAAAGATGCTCGCGCCTTAATTGGCAATATTCGTAGCCAAATGGGGTACACGCCTCTTACGTAAAGGCTTGATAGCCAAGCGTATAGGCGTTGGAAAAATTGCACTCGGTCGGTGGGGCGTTTCATATAATGAAGTGTGGCGGTGGTGTCAGTCTTTGAGAGGTATGTCCTGTGCAAAGACAACAGACCTTGAACGGAACCGCGACTACAACGATCGTCCGCTCGTGGATGCGCAGTGTTCAAGCGCCTCATTCGACATTTAAGCAATGCCGAGATGCTTTTACATATTGCAAGCCATTGGTACAAATTGACGGTACCTTCATGTATGGTAGATATACGCGATCGGCTATTGCTAGCGCGTGGCACAAGACGGTACCGGGAGAATCCTTCCGATTGCGCTTCGCAATAACACCGGGGAATCACCGATGATTGGGACTTCTTCCTATCCGTGTTAAGGAGGCATGTTTGCCCCCAACCCGACATATGCGTTATATCGGATCGGAGCCCGGAATACTTGTGGCAATAGAACGCCAGTGGAAGCATGTGGCATCGCACACACCATCGATATTGCCCGAGGCATGTCGCATCCAACTACTATGGGCAACATCGATCTAAAAGAGAAAACGGCAAGTGATCGATATGGGTATGAAATATCTAATAATAAAATTTCTTTTGATATATTCAATTTATTCGCAATTGAAGAGTGGTATGTAATATTCGCTATCAACGTATATTAGCGGTATATGAGATCAATAAAGACCGCTTTCACCAGAATCTTTGGCGATTTGCGCTCGATAACGTCGAAGCGCGCAAGCTACCTTTGCAATATTCCTTTCGAACAGTGGACACAAGCATATGACGGTGGCCTCACGATATAGGCATATGACCACAAACCTTGCCGAATGCATAAATTCATTACGAAGGAACCATCATCCGCCGACATACATGGTTGTCAGCGAGAGAGACATATTTTCGGTTAGCGACTATTTCCGAAGAGCAGCGGCGAGTTATAGAGGGCAAATGGAAGGAGGCCATGTATGGAGCCGTAAGGTCTTGCAACAAATTAATCGTGGGAAGGCACGTGCGAACACCATGCACACAAGATGTCATGATCGCGACAAAATTATGGTTTCGTGTCACGGAGTTTGACAGACCCAACCAAGGTATTGTTGGCGGTCATTATCGTGTACACTTGACAAATAGGACATGCGATCGCGGGGATATTTGATGCACTTCGTTACCCATGTGCTCATGTACTTGCGCTTGCTTGTCGAGAATCTCCGTATTGATCCCATGAGCTATGTCGGCGAAGTGTACAAATTAGAAAACATGTACAACGTGTGGAGACACGTATTCCCACCATCCCGAGATGAACGTAAGTGGCCATCGGGATCGCGTGCACCGTATAAGTATAAGCGTTGCGGATAGAAATTTGAGGCGCAAACCAAAAGGTCGACCTTCCTCGACTAGAATACGCAACAATATGGATATCCGAGAACCGACCAACCAAAGTAAGCGGTGCGGATGGTGTAGGAACCCGGGCCATACCTTCCTCGACTAGAATACAATGTTGATGCCGGTGGGAACCAGTGCCACAGTCGGGTGGTCGGCGGTTACGCGCTGGATTCCTCCTTCTTCTAGCTTCCGGCGGGGGTCGTGGAACCTCAGGCGTGGATTCGGGTTCCTCCGGAAGTGGGTCCAGTTCTGGGTGTTGCGATGATGACCCACCTTGATAAAATAATGACCCGGAGGTGTTTGCATAAACCACGGCGGGGTGATCGCATCCCGTCGGTGAAGGAGCTCAGTAGAAACTCATCGCTCCCGACGGCACCTCATCTAATCCCACACCCGAAGTCGGTCTCACGATCGGTGGCCAACGAGAGTTGTCGAAAAACGGACTCGAACTCGGCCATGCATTCCAACTCGGGGTGGGACAAGGAAAAGGAAACATATATGGGTTAGGAGGATACATATAAGGGGCAAGGTACGATTTGGCATAAATCGTGGATGCCGTGATGTCGGTGTTGTTAGCCGAACGGATGGGCCCGTGATCGTGTAGGCGCTGTTGATGGGCCCGGTGACTCTCAGACGCGCTCTTGGGCGGTTCATCATCCATTCTCCTTCGATGTAAAGGGCCCCGACGTTCCTTCGCCGCGACCACGCCGCCGCCTCTCCTCATCCGACAACAGATACGGCATGCCATGGATTCTAAACCATGGCATGTACTCCAAGACGCACGCTAACTCGGAACTATGATCGGTTCCCTGTTAGGTAAAAAGTCATACCGCTTCTCCCACGCCTCGATATGTTCGACCAAAATCTTGGCCAATCCGCAGTCTTCGCTGCCAGTAAGTCCACTTTGTGCTCATCATCGAGCACCTCGGGAGGCACTTTGGAATCGGTTGCAGATCCAAATTGCCGCAGAACCCGATCGATCGGTGCATCTCCACCGCTGAGTAGGTGATTAGCGGGACCTTAACGTGCCAACTGTTCGGATTTTGGAGATACTCCTCCGAATTCTTGCCCAATTTCGGGATCCTCAAATGCGTGTCCATTGAAACTATATTAACATTACCAACTTATTAGTTATATACATAATATTAGACACTACCTACGAAATACTAAATTATAATAACGAAAATTCGACACTTACTTGTGATTCCGACCTTTGGTCCAACAGAGCCGTATATCCTCAAGCGAGTTTGGTATTCCAACATGATCGCTCCTCCTGATGGTTCCACCTAATTAAATAAACTTTTAGCATGCAATTATACTATAAATATACGACATAATTGTAAAATATAATATTAAATTTACCTCGTTATCGGTGGGAAATGAATATGGTTTGGTCGAGTCGGGGACGTAAAAATGGAAATCGAAACCATGCCCATGATCATAGTAGTGATAGGCAACCTCCGATTTTTGTTTTTTCGGCGTCACGCCCGCACATCTCCCGTATATATATCGATAACACGGCACCTTCAACTCAATTCACCGGCCGCTCAAATCAACAAGTTTCGAGAGCCATCTCGTGGACGAGGTTTCTAGAGAGGTCCCAGCATCGAGATAGCCTCCAATTATCTCAAGTATGTATACCCGCAAGATACCGTATTCTTTCTTCTTCATCGAACCTTCATTCGGCGCGGGATTGCGCTCTCGTAACCAAGCCAAATCGATCCGAGCTCCTTGAATTTTATCCTAATGGCACCTGTAGCTCGTAGAGCATACGCCATCCAATCGAGAGATGTTACGGACCGGTGACTCACCGACCCGCCCACCGGTAATCCCAATCAGAATCGCACATCTTCCAAGGTGATGGTACACTCTCCGCATGGCAAATGGAAAGTGTCGTCTCTGGTCTCCACCTCTTTATCAACGCTACCGATCAAAGCGCTCCAACTTGAACCCCGGCCTATCGTGGCCACGTGCCAAAAACCCGCTTCCCGCAGTAATTCTCGATCAATGGCGATGGGGACTGGGCATGTTGCGAATATAACATTGCAACACCCGATCTACAGATCGTTTAAAAATTATAAAATTATAAAATTCTAAATTAATTAAAATTGCATAATTAAAAATTTAATAATATTGAAAAATTAACATTCAAACTTACCATTTTCTTTTTCTTTGGATTGGCAATGTGGTCCTCGCTAGGCGACATAATTCCCTACTATTGTACTCGATAAATAATTTAAAAATTTTCCAAAAATAGGTTTAAAAAAAAATTATAAAGGGCTTTTTATAAATAGTAAAGGACTATTTTGAAATTTAAGCGTAAATTTGAGAGAAATTTGAGAGCAAATTGATAGCAAATTGAGAGAAAAATGAGAAAGGATTGAATTGTGAAAAAAATGAAGGGTTGGGGTATTTATAGGTTTTTTTTCCGACTGTTGGGCCCCCAACGGTCGTGGCCTTGATTGTTGCGGCGAAATAAGCGCGTCCCGGGAGCGCTTTAGGCCACGTCGCTGGCGCAAAAGCCCACGGCGGGCGCTTTGTTGCGACGTGCCTAAAGCGCCGCTCCGACGCCGCTTTAGCCGCGAGACTTCAAAAACGCTACCGACGGGGCGCGATTTTGGGAAAATTGCCCTTCCTGGCCATTAATTTTCAACCCTATACTTTCCGGTAATTTTTGTTATTTTTTGGTATTTTCTGGTTTTTTGCCCCAATTTGATGCTTCCCTGGTCGAACCGGTCAAAATTATTAAGTTTGAATTTAATGGGTTGATCCGGTTCATTCCAACCGCAAACCGAAGGAGAAAAATCCAGCTCACTCGAGGACCTAATATAAATATAAAATAATGAAATTTTCTACTTGTTATATCACATAATAATATCCTCCCATTTTCTTAATCTAGGGTTTCTCTCGCGCAAACAGATATGGCAGACGAAGCACAGTACTCTTCAGGTCTCGATGCCGGCAGCAACAAGCGTAAATACGATGACCAACCCCCTCTCCCCTCCGGCGCCAGGAGGCCTACTGGTTTCTCCTCCCCAGATTCGGCTACTCCTTCCTACAACAGCGTTCCGCCGCCGCTCGATGGCATCGAGATGGCCAAGCAGCGAGCTCAGGAGATTGCTGCTCGCCTGACTGCTTCCGTCGCCTCCGCTGGCGCCGAGCCCAAGCGCCCTCGTTTTGAAAACGGCTCCGGCGGTGGTTTTGATCACGAGAAGGGGTTTAGCTCCGCTCCTTCTGGTATAGCTTTCCTTTTATTTTTTGATAGCGAAATTTTTTTTTCTTTAATGAGATTGTTGCTTCTAGGATTTTGTGTTTACAATTTCGAGCTTTTAATGATGTAAAATAGCTTTCGAGTTTTGGCTGCTTCTCCTTGCATGATTTTTGAAATTAAAAAGCATTGATGTTGTGCAGATGTAAAACCTCTTTCGAATTCTGCTCCTTCAGCTATACCGGTTTCGTATGGCAGCTACCATGGTAGTAGCAAAAAGATTGATATTCCTCAAAACAGGGTCGGTGTTATAATCGGGAAAGCTGGAGAAACCATTAAATATCTTCAACTACAATCTGGGGCAAAGATTCAGGTCCAAAGAGATATGGATGCTGACCCTAATTCTGTGACTAGGCCTGTAGAGCTTGTGGGTACTGCTGAACAAATATCTAAGGCAGAGCAGTTGATAAATGATGTTCTTGCTGAGGTTATTTATCCTCTTTTTTTTTTTTTTTAATTATTGTTATTTATGTCAAATTGATGCATTGCTGCTATGCGGAATATGGGCAATATAATTTATACCTTTTAATTTTTTATCAAGGCTGAAACAGGGGGTTCTGGCATAGTTTCCCGGCGATTGACAGGACAGGCTGGAAGTGAACATTTTGAAATGAAGATTCCGAATAACAAGGTATACTGGTGTAAAAGTTTTATTCAACATTTCAACTTCAATGAATTTGTTTAAGATGGTACTAATAAGTGCATGATCTCAGGTTGGTCTGGTGATTGGTAAAGGTGGTGAAACAATTAAAAACATGCAAGCTAGAACTGGAGCTCGTATTCAGGTTTGAATCTTAGGTTCATCTATATTTGGAAGTTATTATTAGGAATTGGATGCATGACTGTTCTATATCTGCTAACTTTTAACAGACTCTTATGTATTCTAATCAGTTTGTTCCGTATACAATGCACTTCTGGATCTTGTTGTGATTGCACCTAAACATACCATTTGTGATGGAAATACCTCTGTTAATATTATGCAGGTGATACCTTTGCACTTGCCCCCAGGTGATACATCAACAGAAAGGACATTACATATAGATGGGACAAGTGAACAGATTAAACATGCAAGAGAATTGGTTGATGAGGTCACAAGTGAGGTATGTTTGGAAGTGGATGTTGGGAGGAAAGTGTTTCCTCAATGTAAATTATGTCTGCCACTTTTATATGAATTGCCTGTGTTTGTTTTGTACGATTAACATGCATGCCTACTGCAGTAGATTCTTTTAGTTCTATTCATAATTGTTCTAGTTTAATTTGTTATTTGAATATTGATTATTGTGATCTTGTGGCTAGTCTTGACAACATTAGTAATGATAGGATTTTTGAAATTTCACTTTTATTGAGGCTTCCAACATTGGTTAAGAGAGTTCACTGTACAGGATATTGTAGATTTGCTCCATACATTTTAATTACAAGCAAAACCCTTTTTCTTTCCTATATATATTATTGTATTATGACCTGTCAATCATTTTTCTGGTCAAGATTCTGAAACTTTCCCCCCATATTTTAACAAGTTCTTAGATTTTCTTATACATTTTTATACCTGTTGAGGGAGAATATTATTTTGCACAAGCAGGTTATAATATTTCTTCCGGGTAGTATGTGAATAATTCTTCTATAGCTGCTTTTGCTATCCCTTTGTAGTTATTCAGTCGCTTTGAGATATGGACTGGATTTTATATTTTCATCTATTTCTCTTCTTCTCTTTGTTCCACTTGTAAAATCTCGAGAGTTGCAGACGTTTTTTGGTGGTGACCCTTGTTGCTCTGGCAGCTGGTTGAGAAATTGTTGTAGGTGTCAAATGACCAATGGAAGATGAGCAGGTCCTCTACTTTGTAAGAGATTCGTAGCTATTTTGTATCAAAATCTTCTGGTTCTAGCTTAATATTAGGAACTGGATAACGTGGTGGTTTTCATTGTTCACTGCTTGGTACCCTTGAAATCAAATCTTATGGGTTTAGTTATAATTTTACATGTTAAGTTCAAATCGTCAAGCTCTTCACATGCAGTTGCTTTCTTATATATTATTAAGGTAAATGGTCTTTTACTATTTGGATAGAGGTCAAACTGAATGGTACGAATTTGGTGAAGACTGATGGTTACTGTCCTTCAGTCTTCCTAAAGATTTGTGCTAAGATTTTGATAAAAATATTGAAGTTTTATCACCATAAAGGGGAAGTCCTTGTTTATGTTTTTTTGATATCTTAACATAACTTGACTGTGACACCAGTCAGTCGCCTTATCTAAATGCAGATATTCATTTTATAAGTGTAACACCTATAATGCTTTTTTCCCTTCTTTGGTTTAGAGAATTCTAGGATCTGTTCTAGGTGATAATCATTTGCTTAATGCATGTTGGTTGATCTATCTAGGTGGTTGGCATTCCTTATCTGATATTCTTTTTTTTAAAATGTATCAATTGGATTATTGGATAGATGATATAGAGTAAACTTTTAACTGTGAGAGTTTCTTGCCTGTATATGGCAATTGGGTTTATGGTTCCTTTTGCTATGATGTAAAAGCTTCTATTAGTGTCTGTGGGGTTCTTTTTTTTTTTTTTTGCACCCATTCACTTCAAATAGGGAAATGATGGGCTTCTGCTGGAGTAAACTCAATAATTCCTCCGACCATACGGTATGTAGGCATTATACTCTTCATAGTTTATGCTATAGTACAAATCCATTAAATCCACTGAACACATTTTGTTTATTTTTGCAGTTTTATGCTGAGTTGATATTGTATATGCCTGTTGTATATATATGCATATTCTGTAATGCTGTATGTGTTTATGTGCTATCATCATCAGAAAGTACATATTGGTCATTTGAGGAATTGATCTTGTGCAGAACCGTATGAGAAATCCATCAATGGCTGGAGGATTTCCACAGCAAGGTTATCAAGCAAGACCAGCCTCAAGCTGGGGCCAAGGGGCTCCTCCAATGCAACATCCTGGTTATGGTTATATGCAGCCTGGGGCATATCCTGGCCCATCATCGCAGTACAACATGTCGCAGCCTCCTTATGGGGGCTACCCTTCCCAACCGTCATCTGGTGGATATGCCTCTGCTTGGGACCAGTCATCTGTACAACCAAACCAGCAAACCTCTTCTGCAAGTGGGTATGATTACTATAACCAACAGCCTTCACAGCAGCAGCAGCAGCAAACCTCTGGTGATTCCGTAACTCCAGCTGATAACAGTGGTTACAATTACAGTCAACCTCCAGCTTCTAGCTATATGCAACCAGGACAAGGTTATTCTCAGTATGGCTATGGTGGATACCATCAATCTGGTTATGGGCAGCCATCATCATACGATCAGCAACAAAGTTATGGTTCTGCTTCGAGCTACGGTAATGTGACAAATCCAACTCAAGGTGGGCAAGGGGATTCAGGTCAGGCACCTACGTCTACCCAACCATCTGCAACAGGCCAACAAGGGTATAATACTAGTCAGCAGCCTAACCCAAACCCTGGAAGTTATCCACCTCCAGGAAGTACTCAACCTGGTTATGGAATGCCGCCTTCCCAAACTGGCTATGGGAATCAGCCACCAGCACAGCCTGGTTATGGAGCTGGATATGGACAACCACAAACGCAGAAACCCTTGGCCAATCCCCAGATGTATGGGCAGGCTCAACAGTCGCCTAGCACCCCAGGAAGTTATGGCCAGCCAGGATATCATTCACAGCCACCATCTTCTGGTTATGGTCAACCAGAGACAGGTTCACAACTTGCTCAACCACCAAGTTATGGTGCGACATCTGCCCAGCCTGGATATGGAGCCCCAACCTATGGAGCTGGTTATGGAGCACCTTATAACACCTCTTATGGGGGTAGTTACTCACAGCCTCCAACATATCCTGCCGACAACAATGCTGGTGGGAGCACTAATGGAAATTACGATGCAGTACCAGCATCTAAAACTGTTGAACAGGGTGGAGTTGCCAAGGCATCCCCCAAAAGTTGAGTTGGCCTTAGGATGATTTTATAATTTTGAATTTGTGGTCTAGTTTTTGCAGTGTTTTTAGGACAATACAATGCTTATAGTGTGTTGAGTGTTTTAACTTGAATATTTAAATGTGCTGGTAATGGGATTGGATTTGGTTTACATGTGATTTTGGTATAAATCCAAGGTGGTTATTAGTAGTGGTTTATTTGAGATGATGCATTTATATCATGGTTGAATCCAAAATTCATCACTCTTAAGGCAAGCAAAATGGATATTGTATGTAAATGCAATCGTTTGGGCAGAACATCAACTATATAAAATAAATAGCAACATCTCCAATTATATGTTAAATGCTTCTATCATTCTATTTCTTCCTTGCTTGAACTCGTTATAAGATCATTTTCTCCCAATTTGAAATCTAAGAATATTAGTTATTCACCTCATAATCATAATGAGAGGACTAGTGCAAAAAAGAATTTCAAATAATGTTTATTTATATTAAATCCAAATACTATTTAAATTTGAATTGATTAACTTATTTTTTGGGTACCTAAGTCCGTACTTAGTAAATATTTTTTAAAAAATAAAGCTTTGTTTGGTTTTTAAAAATATTTTCTGTTTATATTTTTAGAAAACATTTTTCATTTTCTAATTTTTAATATTGATTTTGTAAATAAATGTAAAAAAATGTTAATCAATAATGAAAACATGGTTAGTACTTACTTTTTTTAATATAGAAACGAGATAAATAGTTTTTTTTTTTTTTTTTAAATATTTATATGTATACTTGTTATCAACAATGAAAACATGGTTGGTATTGGTATCTATTTTTCTAATATTTGAAAAATTGTTGAGAAAAAAAGATATTTTTGTGTTTATATTGAGTTTAAACTGAGTCAACTCATTCAAAGTCATTATTTTGGATGTGAACAATATTTTATTGATTTATAAATTTCGTTGAAAATGATTTTTATTTCCTAAAACTAAACTCGAACCACATCTCATTCTCATCCGAGTACACGAGGCTTCTTGAGAATTAATAGGCGTATTGGACATATGTTCCAGACTGAAGTAACCTTCTTTAATCCCTCTTTAGACGTTAGGCTTTATATAACTCGATTCATGAAACATGGTTTAAAAATTTAAAGTAAATAGTGGCAGATTTATCTTCTTCACGAGGATATAGTGTGGTTGTACACAGCTTTTATCTTCATACCAAAAGATAATGGCAGCCATGGTTGAACCAAATATTTAGAGGATGGCCGAGCATAATTCTTACTCTCTGTGGATGCAGACCAAGGTGAGTTTTACCCACTATTATTTCACTCTTTCTATGGTATGTATATCAAACAAATCTCCGTAATTCATTCTTATCTATACCCTCTTTCAATTAAACCCTTTTTATGATTTTTTTCATAACGGAGATGATTCCTAAATGCAAATACCACCTTTGGTCTTAATAGTAGCAAAACAAACGCCAAGATCGAACAGAAGAACAGTTTAACAAGGTATCTCACTGGCTCGTAGTTGGTTTCTTCTGCAGCTTCCCTTGATGCTGACAGTGCTTTTGCGGATGGTAGAGCTTCAACTACCGCGTCAGCTAGATCCGTGATGAAGGAAGAGGTGCAACCTAGGGCAGGAACATGACCCCAATTCTCGATTCTGGATTCAAGAGCTAAGTGCTTATATTCCATGTCCATATCTTCCAGGGTTTCTATGTGTTCACTCACAAAGCTGGAATTGAGATGGATCTAGAGTTAATATTTTTCCCTTACATAATCATGCATTTCAAAGCACACCTGCCTCGGTAACAACTCATGTAGCTTACCGGAACAGCTAGAAGACTCTTCACACCTTTCTGTCCAAGCTCAACAAGCACTTCATCTGTGTAGGGCTTTAGCCATTGCACAGGCCCAACTCGACTCTGGTATGGAAGCATGAAGAAGAAGTTGAGCATAACAGTTTTTATTACTTTTTTCTTATTTTATGAGTGACAGCCGAAATGTTGTTCTAAAACCAACCTGGTAAGCAAGGGTATGATCATTTCCAATTCCTCTAGATTTCAGCTCTTGCGTAATTAAGTAGACGCACTCCTCCATTTGATCTTTGTATGGATCTCCAGCATCCTCAACATAACTAACAGGCACCCCATGGGCACTAAAGAATATCATGACCTGAAGTTCAAATGAATACATATTATCCTAATCCTTGACTTTAGGCATAAAAGATTACAGACTAGACCATACGGTAAGTAAACAAACCTCTTCAGGCTTTGCAAATCTCTCCAACTCTTCTTTAATCAAGTCAGCCATGGAACAAATATAACCTTGTCGATGGTACCAAGAAAGGATGGCAGAAACAGGTAGTCTCGATAAATACACATCTTCCCTGAAATATAACTTGCATTACAGCCATTCACAAAGGGGAACACTGATGGATGAAGTCAAGCAGAAAATTATAACACAAAATATCAACACCAACCTGAAATTATGCTGGAGAACTCGGATGCTCGACCCAGTTGTGGAAATGGAGAACTGAGGATATAGTGGCAGTACAACAAGCTTTTTTATCCTGTCTAGCTTAATCTGTGTTGCACATAGTAAATGCTTATCAGTAATCAGTATATAACCTGAATTGAATTTGAAGATAGATCATTCAATGCTACACGGAGAATTCCAAATTAATATATGAAGTATAAAGTTCTTCAAAGGCATAACCAAATAAGAGTATCCCTCATGTAAGGATTTAATCAACTTAACAACAACCCTAAATATCACCAAAAGCACAACAGAAAGAGCTCACTCTCTGTATATGGTATCATACAAGTTCAAAACACACGCAAATTTATTAGGCTATCAAGAGATGAACCTGCTCAATGGCCTCCTCTGTGAATGGATACCAATATCGCATTCCAACATACTACACACTGACATTCACATTCTTTGCCTCCAAAGCCATTCGAAGAAGCATTTGCCTGCAACGAGTTCTTTAAACTATAAATATACTTGCCAGTTTCCCAAAGCACAACATGGTTCCCTTTGGAAAAAAATATCCATATAAAAGTACAATAGTTCATTTTCAAGCCACTAGCTCAGGACAAAGTAACAAGCAAATTTCTACAATCAAGGACTTGATTTTACCTGTTCATCGGTTATTTTACGCAAAGGCGAGCTGCCACCGATGGCAGCATACCCTTCTTTACTTTTCCGAGCTCAAAGAACAGATATTAGCTTCGCCAATGGCCGTTGAAGTAACTTAAACAGCCCAGGCAACCGTATTATATCCTGCACAAAGAAACATCATCACCTTAACACCATTGTAACTTGAAACCCACAAATGTTCATATGAAATACACACACAAACAACAAAAAAAGAACAAGCAAAATAACGTACAGGATCAGCAAACAAGTTATATAGAAAAGGTTGAACATCTTTAAGAGTCTCTGGCCCTCCAAGGTTCAAAAGAACCCCAATTTTTTCCTCCATGGCATGTGAGTGATGAGATTCCACAACATCATTTTCACCCAAGGTGTAAACCCCCACCCCGCAAATTGCTTGCAAATGCAGATTTCTCCTCTGAATTAGGCCATCACTGAGAAAGGGTCCTTTGATAAGGGCTTTAGATGAAGATTTATTCACACCATTGAATCCATTAGATGAATGTCGTGAGAAAGACGCAATGCGTCTGCCCCGAGGAATCGACCAGAAAAAAAAACAATATAAAGAAACGGACAAATCCAAGAATTTCATCTTTGATTCACAAAAAGAAGAGCTAAGAACAATCTTAGGTTCTATAAAGTTAAAAAAAAAAAAACCATTCAGACAAAAACTATAAAGCATAAACCTCTGATTAACAGTTCAAAGAAAATAAAAGGATTACCTTGAAAATCTATCATCAAAATGGCAGAGACTGGAACCAGAGAGTTTGGTATATGAAAGAACTCCAGATAAAGATGCTGCCTCCATGATTTTTATAAAAAAAAAAAAAAGAGTTGGAATCTGGGTATTAGGTGAATTTGGGAGAGATTTTCTACGGGTTAGTTGAGAAAAAAATGGCGAAAGTTGTTTATAAAGAAAACTGGTCATATCAGATTAAAAACTGCGTTGGTTCCCAAGATTGAACGTATTATTAATGCCTCCAAAAATATTGGTTCAAACCTGCCCCCGGCCCCCCCAAAACAACATAAAATTCTTTTACAGTGTTTTACTAGCAAAGAGTAAACTACATTGCAAGTCCCTCAAGTATTAATAAATTTTGGTTTTAATCATGGAAAAGTTATTAAACTACGAGTAACATTATCCGTTAACTTTTTTTTTTTTTTTTTTGTAAAAAAACAAACTAAACAAATATTGTAAAGCAAAAAATCAACTATCCTACCATTCCTAAATCGTCCTAAAAAACTTCATAGTTAGAATTGCTTTCTCTAGACGAAAACCACCTATATGTTATGCTATACTGTTTCGCCCAACTCACTGATATCTTAATAATTTCCAAGAAATTCCAAGAAATGCCCTGGAAAACAAAGAGATTTCTATTTTTTCATATTCGCCATGTAAGCAAATAAAAAAGAGTGGGCCAAGGAACCTCATTTCTTAACGTCCATCCCGGACTCCCCGAATTTGTCATAATCCAATCTAAGATATTCTCGAAAAAAAAATGCGTCCTACAATTTCTTGGCACAAAATAATTCCAAACATCTTTAACAACTGGGCAATCCCTAAGGACATGCAAAATATCTTCTATCTCATGATGATAGATTGGACATGACATATTTTGTCCAATGCCCCTTCGAATTCTCTCCTAATTGGTAAGCAATCTTTGTTTGCAAACAAGCCAAAAGAGGAAACGAACACGATGCAATCCTTGATACTTCCAAATGACCTTCCACCTAGCATCTCGTGCATTCCATGTGTCTTTTTTAATTATTCAATATGCATTTCTTATCAAAAATCCTCCATTATTTGTATGCGTCCAAAAGATTTTATCTGGACATGCTAGGGGGTGTGGAGGAGGAATGATTGCAATTTTTTTGACAACTTCTTTTAGTCAACGTTCCTTAAAGGCCTGCAAATTCTATACTCTGTCTTCTGCAACCATGTCTTTAAGAAAACATTCTATGACTGGCTGATCCATGGAAGAGACAAACATTTTTAATGACCCTAATTTTGGGAACCAAGAATCCTCCCAATAGTAGATCGAGGACTCTGTTCCAATAAACCAGCATAAATTCTCTCTCAGTAGGGGTTAAACCTTTGCAATCCCTCTCCAAACAACTGAACAACTTCCTCTTACTATGCTTTCAAGGATACTTTCTCTAGTCCCATATTTTGATCTCAACACCCTAACCTATAAAGCTTCTTCATTAGTGACGATATTATACCATAATTATAGCAAGAAGTAAGTATTTTGATCTTCTAAATATCTAATACCTAAACCCTCACAAGCACGAAGCTGGCACATAGAGCCCCAATCAACCAACGTCATTTTCTGTTTCTTTATACTAGACCTTATATGAATTGTCTTGCGAGGCGCTCAATCTCTTCACACACCCCTTTTGGGATTCGTATGGACTGCATAAAGTAATTTGGAATAGCGAGGAGGATAGATTGGGCCAAAGTGAATCTTCTGCCATAGAGAGTTGTCTTGCATCCCAATTACATAGTCTAGCTCTGACCTTCTCAATCACAAACCCCGAGGTTACGCTGGTGACTCTTTTATGGAATAGTGGAATCCCTAAGTATGTTTCCAACTCTTGGACCTTCTGAAAGCCCAGTAGCCTACTTAACTGGTTACTAAGATTTTCGTCAACTCTTCGAGAGAAGAACACATTAGTTTTTTGTGCATTGATCCGGTGCCCTAAGAAACTGCAAAATCCATCCAAAATGCTTTTAAGTAATACGCCATGCTTTGTGTCTGCTTTGGAAAAGATTACTAAATCATCTGCAAAAAAATAAGTGGGATAAAGTTGACCCTGTCCGTGCAAGCTTAATAGGACTCCATTCGCTGGAAATATCAGTTGCTTTGTTACTATTCCCTAACCATTCCATACATAAAACAAACAAGGAGATTGAAGGCATCCTTGACGTACTCCTCTAGGGGGTTTGAATTTTTCTGTGGGGACTCCATTCCACAAAACCTGCATAGTGGATGTTGAAATGTCAGACATACTCACCTTTTGTAAGGATTCTGATATTCTTTTTGCCTGTATAGAACTATCAATAAAGTCCCACCGTACCCTATCATATTCATTTTCTAGGTCAATTTTAACGCCCATCCACTTTTTACTCCTTCCTTGTATGGAGTGAATAACTTCTTGAGCAATTAGAATATTATCAGAGATACTCCGGCCAACAATAAACCCAACCTGTTCTTGTGAAATAATTTTTGGGAATACTACTTTGAATCTATTGGCTATAACTTTCATGGCCAATTTATAGAGAACGAAGCATAGACTAATAGGTCGAAATTGCAAAATTTCTTCAGGCTGAGTAATCTTTGGGATGTAAACTATATGTGTATTCTTTAGTTCTTGATCAATAGGCTTTCCTTTGAATACTCCTTTGATCCACTCGCAAATTGTCCCCCCAATACTGTCCCACTGATTCTGGAAAAAATATCACACGATACCCATCACTCCCGGGAGCTTTTAACGGGGCCATATCAAAGAGTGTCGTTTTCATTTCTTCATTTGTAACCTCTTTTCCTAGAAAATTAATGTCACTTTGTTCTAACTGAGGAAAGCAATTGGAAGGTAAATCCCTCATCATACTTGGCTTCTCCCCATACAACTGTTGAAAATAGCCCACTACTTCTGATTGAATTTCATCCGATTCATACAACCAATTACCATTTCTATTGCGTAGAACATTAATACGGTTGGCCTTTCTTATATGCAATGTTCGACTATGGAGAAATTTTGTGTTCCTGTCTCCTAGTTTGAGCCAGTCACACTGTAACAGCCTGATTTTGGGCCTAGTTAGAATAGTGGTTTCGAGACCACAAATTCGACGTAAGAAAATTTATTTTTATTATATTCTTATGGTCTACAATTTCATGGAATGATTTCAAAAAATTTTGTTTCGAAAATTTAGACGTTTGGGCACTAAATTTAGTCAAAAGGACTAAATTGTAAAAAGTGAAAAACTTGAGTTCTAAAAGCTAGAGGTGTCAAATTACTATGAAATTTTAAAATTGGAGATACTTAAATGGTAATTAGACCATTGGTTAATTTTTTGGACAAAAATGGATATGAAATAGGTGAAATAGAATATTTTTAAGTTAGGGGCATTTTGGTCATTTAGTAATTAAAATGAATTAAAAACAAAATTAAAAGCTAATTTTTGTCCATCTTCAACCCCATGGCCGAATTTTACAAGGGAAAACCATGGCTAGGGTTTTTCAAGCTTCCAAGCTCGATTGTAAGTCCGTTCTTTCCCTGTTTTTAATGATTTTTACGTTTTTGAAATCATCGTAACAAGATCTATCTATTTCTACCACCAATTTTAGATATGGTTAAAGTCTAGGGTTTTGAAACATGATGAATATGTGTGTATTTTTGTGTTTAATGGTAGAAAATGCATGTTTATGTTAGAGAAACGACTTTCACTTTCACTAAGTGATTTTCGGTAAAAATGTCTAAAATGACTAATTTGTAAAAGTTATGAAATTTGTCATAAAATTGTGAATTATTGGAAATTGTGGGCTGTTGTAGTTATGAAAATGGTTCGGATAGGCTTAAAATACGAGGAAATTGAATAAAAATCATTTTACGAGCCTAGGGGCAAAAGTGTAAATATGATAAAGTTTAGGGGAAAAATATAAATTTTGCCAAAATATGAATTTAGGATAATTTGAGTAGCAAGATGAATAAATAAATTAAATGTGTTGTTATAGATCAAGGAAGACGAGATTCAGACTTAGAACGGGGGAAAAACAAAGAGTATGACGAATAAGTCATTTTTACCGATTGTGCTACCGAGGTAAGTTTGTATGTAAATAAAGCATCATTTTTACTTACGTTTTCATATTTTGATAAATGGTATGACAAAACATCGACAAGTGAGAAATTTCCCGGTTGAACCTTAGGAATCTATTTCTCACCAATTCTCTTACCAAACCACTCCAACTTATAAATGCTTACGGTACGAGTACATCGATTTTCCGATGCCATAGTCCAACTATGGTCTTACACATACAATTCCATGGCCCTGCCATGGTCTCACATTCACATGCCATAACCCGGTTATGGTCTTAATTTTTGATTTGCCATTGCGTAGCTATGGTCTTATTTAGCAATTATTCTTACTTAAATCGCACATTTCATTTAAAATCTCCAAATTTAACTAATGGAATACATACAATCTTAATTCCATCCATCAATTAAATAAATGCACATTTAAGTTCAATTATACAAACTTACCTCGTGTACGGAAATGACAAAACGGACCGGCTATTCAATTACTTTGCCTTTCTCCAATCTAAGTCCGAATTTCTCTTTTCTTAATCTATAAGTAATCAAATTCAACTTATTCATTCATCTTTTTGTTCAATTTAATCCACAACACACTTTAAGGAAAATTTATATTTTTGCCCCTAACATTTCAACATTCTTACAATTTAATCCTTATTGCACAAAATAAAAAATTCATGCAATTTAATACCTTCCCATGCTAGCTGAATTTTCCTAGTGTACATATCATATATTTATCATTTATTCACACTTTTGCCACATAATTTATCACATTTCACAACTTAATCCCTAATTGACATTTTTCACAAAAATCACTTTACAAATGTTGTTTATCTAACAACAACCATGCATTTTCTACAATTAAACATCACAACACATGCTCATTCATCAATGTCAAAACCCTAGAATTTTAATAATTTCTCAAATTAGTCCTTGGGCTAGCTAGATTAAGTTACAACGATGCCGAAAACATAAAAATCATTAAAAACCGAGCAAGGAAACACTTACATGCATAAAGAAGTTTGGCCGAACCTTAAAAAACCAAAAATGGCTTCTTCTCCTTCAATATTCAGCTGAAGATGATTATTATGCATGCTTATCTTTTGTTTTCTTTATTTTACTATATTTTTTTCATAATTTACCTTTGTAACCTTTGATATAAAACATTAAAGTCACCTAATACATGTCCATCTTTGTCCACTAACTTTAAAAATGGTATAATTACTACATAAGGACCTCCACTTTAATAATTCATAGCTATTAGACACCTTTATCTAATAGAATGTAAATTTTACACTTTATACAATTTAGTCCTTTTTACCGAATTAAGCATTCAAACGATAAAATTTCTTAACGAAATTTTCACACATACATATTATCATGCTGTAGACATTAAAATAATAATAAAATAATTATTTAGACTTTAGATTTGTGGTCCCGAAACCACTGTTCCGATTTGACCAAAAATGGGCAATTACAACTCTCCCCCCCTTCGTCCTCGAAAATCTTACCAGTAAATAGGTTAGGGTACTATTTTCTCATAGTTTACTTGATTTTCCCCACGTAGCCTCTTTGATATCGTGTTGTTACCACAAAGCCTTCAATATAACTCTTTAACCTCTCAAGTTAAAATTCTAATCAGTTCTTCGTTATCTGACATGTTCACTAAATCTCAACATCTGCCAGAAAAATTATATACAAATAGTCTGATCGCAACATAGATAACTGAAACACATTATAAATTTGTTCTAACTTTTATGGTAATTCAAGTCGGTATGTCACTGGCCCTCTCTCTCAATAAACTATTACAGCCCAATAAATTACAGAGTCAGCTTCTCTTTGTGACCACAACAAAGTATCCTCTTCGAGAGCGGTAAACTCAGAAACACTCTGTCACCGATCTGAAATCCAATATCTTTACGTTTCAAATCTACATACCCTTTATGTCAATATGAAACTGCTTCCAACTTTCACGAATGACTTCAACCTTGCATATCTTTTCTCATTGACCTTCATCTAGTATAACAGAGTTCATCATTCACAACCACATAAAATTTCATACTGTACCATCTTATACTCGACTGAAAATTATTATTGTAACAGCCCGTTTTTAGTCAAATCAGAACAGTGGTTTCGGAACCACAAATTCGAAGTCAAAATATTTATTTTATTATTTTTTTAAAGTTTACAGCATGATATAATTATTGTGTGAAAATTTCGTAAAGAAATTTTTCTGTTTGAATGCTTAATTCGGTAAAAAGGATTAAATCACGTAAAGCGTAAAACTTGTGTTCTATTTGCTAAAAGTGTCAAATAAGTATAGACCCTTAAAGTTAAGGTCCTTATGTTGTAATTAGATCATCTTAATTTTGATTGGACGATGGGCTTGCATTATATGATTTTTATGAGTTAAAACTAAGGTTAATTTAGTAATTTG
Source organism: Gossypium bickii (assembly GCA_025503065.1). Lineage (NCBI taxonomy): Eukaryota > Viridiplantae > Streptophyta > Magnoliopsida > Malvales > Malvaceae > Gossypium > Gossypium bickii. Next base: position 93,916,605 of record CP106714.1, on the reverse strand, counting down.
GTTAAGTTAATAAGTTAAGATTTTAATAGCATAATCTCATCATCTTCTTTAAGTGAACACCACTGAAAATTAGAGCAAGAGGAATCCATTGTTATTCCTTTCATTCGTCCAAGCTCATTTGTGCAATTGTAAGTCCTTTTTGTCCCGTTTTTAATGATTTCTATGTTTTTGATATCGTTGCTTTGTATTCTAGCTAGCCTGTATTTTGAAACTGTTAAAGATTTATCATATTGCCATTGCTGAACGCTTGAGTAATTTAATGAATTATGATAGATTTGGAAGGTTTAATGTTAGATTAATAGCTTTTATAAAGTGATTTTTGACAAAAATGTCAAAAAGGGATTAATTTATGAAAATATGAAATGTAGTGGTTAAAAGTGTGAATAAATAAAATATATGGGCTGCTAGGGACTCAATTAAAATTCGGATAAGCATGGGTTGTGGTTAAATTGCATGAATTTGTGATTTTATGTGATAGGGACTAAATTGTAAAAGATGTGAAATATTAGGGGCAAATGTGTAAAATGCCTTAAAGTGAAATTTGGACTAAATTGAATAGATCGAATACTGAATGTGCTAATTTTGAAATATATATAGATCAAGATAAGCAAGGGTTGAATCTAGATTGGGGAAAAGGAAAGGTTGACGATTAGCCGATATTTGTTATCGAGCGATACGAGGTAAGTTTGTATAATTAGAATCAAACTTTTAAATACTTGTAATTGTTTGAAATGAATGTATGTAATTGAGTAAATGATCTACTTGAAATTCAAATGTGTTATTGATATAGTCTGATGGTTACCTAGCCCCGTTTGAACCGTAGAATTCGTAGGATACGAGTGACATGTCACTTGGGTTACCGCTTAGGTCAAGATCCTGCATGTGTTGCAGACTCACCGCAGCTCGTATGAGGTTACTGATATATCAGCTCGTAAGAGCTTACTGTTCTCAGCTCATCAGAGCTTACTGTTTCCAACTCGATAGAGCTTACTGTCCATCATCTTAGGAGGAGTTCACCGATCATAGCTTGAAAGAGTGAATACAATGATGAATTGACTGATTACCGATTAATACACTTAGTGATTATCACCCGTGTATCTATTGTAACACCCCTTACCTGTATTCAATGCCGGAACAGGGTACGAGGCATTACCGGAAATAAACGCAAGCAAACATACATTTCTGAATCATAAATTTCCATTCAAATTTAAAACTTTTCATACGCAATCATAACGTCCCTAAAACGAGCCTACAAGACTCAATACATGCTTTGGAAGTGGTTCGGGACTAAACCGAGAACCTTTGAAAATTTTTCAAAACTTAGAAAATTTTTCATGTTACAGGGCTCACACGCCCGTATGGTCCAAGGGACACGCCTGTGTGACCCTTAGACACGCCCGTGCTACAGGTCGGGTTCAAAATAGGGTGCTCTCTGACTTGTGCCACACGTCCATGTGCTAGGCCGTGCAGTCGATTTAATTTTCATAATTTTTCATAAAATAGGTGCAGACTTCACACGACCGTGTAGCACACATGGCCGAGACACATGCTCGTGTCTCTTGATCGTTTGTCAGAATTTTAAAAATTTATAAAAAGAATTATCGAGCCTAGAAACTAACTGTGACAATGACTTGAGGCAAGTGCACCTATCAAACAGTAGTATAGCTAGCGGCAAGATCGAATTGTCGAACCTAAAGGAACCAAAAGTACTAATACTAACTTTCTTTTTATTATTTAGCCTAAGAATTAAAGGAATTTTTATCTAATCTAAAATTAACTAACAACTAAGCTAAAGATGCAAAGACGAAGAGAATGAATTGGGAAAAATAACTTTGGGAAAAACCAATTGATTAAGACAATACCAGAGGAAGAATCCACCTAGACTTCACTTGTTATCTAACTCTGAACCAGACAATTTATTCACTTGACTTGATCCGTAGTATTCCCTAATGTATATTAATCCCTCTCTCGAGGCAACTAACGTCTAACCCTAGGTTGATTAATTGAAATCTCTTTCTAATTAAAACCCCAAGAATTGCATTAACTCAATCTATGGACTCCCAAATTAGGTTTGACCCAAATCCGGTTGATTTTCGTCACCTTATCTCTAGGCGCGCGAGCAACTCCACTCAACTATGTTGGATCTACTCTTAGGCAGGGTCTATTCCTCCTCTACCTAAGCACATCAGTACTTGAATCAATATCCCGGAAATATCAACACAAGAATTAAGAACACATAGTTAAGAACAAATCAAGTATTTATCATATAGTTCAACAAACGATAACAAGATTCATTTAGGTTTCATCCCCCTCAAGTATCTGAGGGTTTAGGTCATAATCGTAAAAGAATACATCTCAAAAGAAAAGATAAAACAAAACATAGGAAAACCCTAAAACCTCCTGAAGGGATTGAAGCAGAGATCCTTTGTTTTCAGTATAACTCCGGCTTCTTGGGATGAATCAATTGGCTTCCTTCAAGTAAATTCCACAATTCTGACTTCTCTGGCTCGGCTCCTTGGCCTAGCTGGACGCCCCTTGAAGGTTGGCCTCTAGGGTGTTTATATAGGCTTTTGGAATGGCTTTCTTTGCCTCTAAGTACCTTAATCCGACTGAAATTCTTCTTTCCCACGTCAGGGACATGCCCATGGCACATACCCGTGTGAATCGTGGCCAGGCCGTGTTTGAGTTTGTTGATGAGGCACGACCGTGTGGTCTTGGGCCCAGGCTGTGTTGATTTCGTGTTATGGCCCATTTACTTTGTTTTGGGCCCGTTTCTCGTTCTTTTCATCCTCCAGTGCTTTCCTGAATATAAAACATGAAAACAAAGGATTAAAAGCACCAAGTTACACAATTCAAGGCTTAAATCACCCAAAAGTATGCTAAATGTGGGATTAAAATATGTTCATATTACGGTTTATCATCTCTGCTTGTGTGCTATATTCTGGACATTCTATTTCTCAAAATTATGGTGCAGGGGACACACGGCCGGAACACATACTCGTGGGGCCCTAGACACACGCCCGTGTGTCTACCCGTGTGGACAACAATAAGGCTATTTACCAAGCCATTTTGCCACCCTTACTTGTATATACACACAAAACATCATATGGCACCAATCTAAGCATTTACATACAACCAAATCAGCCACAAACAAGGCATCAACACATCATTCACATGCGACCATCTACTCAAATCATGTAAATTCCTACATCGATGAAAGGCATCATCATATGATTTGCTCATAACAGTTGTAGCAAATTTTTCAATGGCCTTATATAAAATGAACTTTCAACCAATATAAGCCAACACATTTGGCCAAATCAATTATGACACATAAAAAAATGACGAAGTCCCCTATACATGCCATAACTCAAAATGTTGAATTCATTGGTACCAAAATAATAGTTGATAGAATGAATGGATCCCTGACGATCTCCAATCCCAAGCTAACTTAGTGACACTATAAGACAAGGAAAAGAAAATAGGAGTAAGCTATATAGCTTAGTAAGTTCATATGCAAATAATAAACAACATTAACCATACAATTACCATATAAGTAACAATACATACATCAACCAAAATGTCATTAAAATCTCATGAACATAACATACTCAATCACATTCTTACCAGTAGTTCATCATATACCGAATTCATTTCCTTTGAGTTTTTCGTACATACATGTACCAACTCGTAACATAATCACATACTTTCTCGTCTTTGACATACCCGTTGAACCACTTGGAATACTATCGGATACACCAAAAATTTTGCACATAAGTGCCACATATGTAGCCAATGTTACCACAAATCTCATAACACATGTAAGCTTGCTCTTGAGCTATCGTTGGGCCTGCTCACACAAGCTGTCAGTCGTAACGTAGCTACCAGTGCTCTCACACAAGCTGTCAGGTATCTGCAACATATGCCATTATACCCAGACACCGGTAGGATGTACAGGACTAGCACCCGGGACTCATAAATCACATAATCACATGGGTTCCTAGTGACATGTCACTTGTATCCTAATCTATTCCTAAGGTTCAACAGGGATTTCTCTCTTGCCGGAACTTCATCGAATATACTCATAGAATCAATCAAACATTTCATGTAATATCAAAGGATTAAAATATAAACATAACATTGCATTATTTACATACAAACTTACCTCGATACAAAAATAGAGAAAGTGGACCTAATCGTCAAACACTTTATTTTCCCCCCAATCTAGGTCCGAACTTCGTTTTTCTTTATCTATAATAGCAAATTTAGCTCATTTAATAATCACATTATTCAATTCAGCCCAAAAATCACATTATGGAAAAATTACATTTTTGCCTCTAACTTTTTAACTTTTTACATTATAGTCCTTAGGCTCATAAAATCTAATATGTTCAATTTCTTCAATACACAAGCCTAGCCGAACCATTTTCATACCCATAACTACCCACAATTGCCATTAAATTACACTTTTACTACATATTTTATAACTTTTGCAAATAGGTCCTTTTTGACATTTTACCGAAAATCACTTCGCAAAAGTTGTTTATCCAACCTCAAATTTGTATAATCTACATTAAACATCAAAATACACAAATATCTAACATGGGTCAAACCCTAAACCTTAATCATACTTCAAATTAGTACTAGAAATAGGTAGATCGAGTTACAAGGATCTCAAAAACATAAAAATCATTAAAAACGAGGCTAGAACGGACTTTTAATCGAGCTTGGAAGCTTGAAAAACCCTATCTATGTCTTCCTCTTGTAAACTTCGGCCAAGGGGTAGAAGATGAGCAAAAATTGACTTTTAATTTGATTTTTAATTCATTTAATTAGCCAAATAACCCAAATGCCCCTAACTAAAAACATAAAAATTCTCTTACTTCATGTCCATTTTTGTCCACTAACTTAACAAATTATCTAATTAACATCTAAAGACCTTCAATTTAAAGTTTCATAGCAATTAGACACCTCTAGCTTCTAGAACACACATTTTGCACTTTTTACAATTTAGTCCTTTTAACTAAATTCAATGCCCAAACGTCAAAATTTTTAAAATGAAATTTTCATGGAATCATTCCATAAAATTGTAGACCATAAAAATATAATAAAAATAAATTTTACTGCGTGAGATTTGTGGTCACGAAACCACTGTTTCGACTAGACGCAAAATTGGGCTGTTACATCTATCGATATTCTATTAGGTTTAATGGACATAATTTTCTTAATGGTTATACGGATGAATTATTGGTTATATAAATGGATTGTCAATTATATGAATGAGGATGAATTCTTACATTTGTTATACATGTTATATGAATTTGGTGTGATATAATACATTGATGTATGAAATTGAGATAAGGGTTGATTTTATGTACTTATGAGACTACATATTGATGAATGTTTGTGTATAGGCATTTGGAAAGTGAATTTGATATACTTTGGTTAATTGTTTGATTATGTATAAATGGTAAGTTAAATTCTGAATTTTACGGGCTTACTAAGTTATAAAGCTTACTCTGTTTCTTTTCCGTGTTTTATAGGGATTCGTTAGCTCGCTCGATTCGGATAAAGTCAGAGTTAAGCATCACACTATCCAATTGTTGATTGGTACTTTTGAACTCATGGATATATGTAAATATGGCATGTATAGGCTAGTTAATAAGATGATAGTTATGGTTACTTGAACTAGTGATTTGTGGTACATGTTCTGGTATAAGGTAAAGCCATTTGATTTAGATTAATTTGGTATAATGCTTTGGTTGCATATAAGTACTCAAATATGTGTATGAAATGTTATGGATTGACTGCCTATTGAGTTACAAAATGTTGCAAATTATGCTTGAGTAGGTATATGAAAATAGGGTGGCAAAATGGCTTTGGAAATAGCCTATATTGTCCACACGGGCTTGTGTCTCAGCCGTGTGTGACACACGGTTATGTTACACGACCGTGTGTCCCCTGGTGTTAAAATTAAAATGAAGACAGTATGTACCCCTGTTTTCACACGGCCTCTGACACGGGCGTGTCTAGTGGCCATGTGAGACACACGGCTTGGCCACACGAGCATGTGTCCTCTGTTTGAAGCAAAATTTTCTAAGTTTCACAAAAATTTCCCAAGTTATCGGTTTAGTCTCGAACCATTTCTAATGCATGTTTAAGGCCTCGTATTTGAATGAGATATGAATAATGAATGATTGAATTGAACAAATTTATGATTAAGTAGTTGTTTAACTGTTTCGTAAGTCCGATAATGCTCCGTAACTCTATTCCAGCGTTGAATACGGGTGAGGGGTGTTACAATTATTATACGTGAATTCGAACAACAGTATACATTTTCCCAGTTAACTTTGCACCCTAAACATAGTAACAAAGCATATCGTCAATAATCTGAATCATTCTCTCAGACTTATCATCGATCTAAAGATGAATTTCAGTGTTAAAATGCAACCACGTACTCAGAGTTTCCTATAACACTGAAATTCATGGTACGTGGTTGCATTTTAACACTGAAATTCATCTTCAGATCGATGATAAGTCTAAGAGAATGATTATAATAATAACAGCCATCAGGTTTGACCTGTAATTTAGAATTACAAGTCTATTCACACTGTCTCGTTTCGCTTGCAATTCACTATCACATTTCTGAGCTTCTTAGATTTGCAATGAAAACATCGGTTTAGCTTTTAACTCATCTAAAATTATTCCATCATTTCAAGGTCAGTCGTGTAACCATCATTTACAAAGTAAACAATAATTTTCCACTCAAGCATCGGTAACTATATTTGCTTTTCCAAAAAGGTTAATCAATAACTAACTCCCAATCTTTCAATAGCTCGAGCCATCAACGCTGTTTCAGATTCAAATCTTTTTGTGACGTCAGCTACTTTAAACTCTCGTGATCAGTAAGTATGTGACATTTTTCGTCGAACAAATAATGTCGTCAAATTTTTAATGCGAACACAATAGCTGCCAACTCTAAGTCGCATGTCAGATAATTCTTTTAATATGGCTTTAACCGTCTAGATGCATAAATTACCACTTTACATTCTTGTACTAAAACACATCTCAATCCATTCAATGACACATCACTGAAAATCACGAATTCTTTACCCGATTCAGGCTGAACCAGAACTAGTGTTTCGGTTAACAATGCTTTCAACTGTTTACAACTTTGTTAACAAGTATCAGACCATTCAAATTTCACAAGCGCGATAACTTTATCAATCAGAACAACTTTAACTCATAATAACATTTTTAAATTAAAACAATTCTAATAGATATATTTCTGTATCATGTTTTCTCGAACATGAATTCTTCATTCAAACTGTCAGTCTATTTACCCGTGAATGCACAAAATTATTTCCATACATGAGGATAAACTTAAATGTATATAATTCAAATTATTCTTCAAGTAATTAACCCTCTCAGATTCGAAGCAACTGAATTGATCTTATCTATCAGATAATAAATTTCAAAGTAATCTCTTCTTCATGTTGTTAGAACAATTCAAACATACAATCTTTCGTAATTCCCTCAACATACTAGTCAAAGATCTTTACAAACTGCATCAGCTCAACAAATCATAATATATCGATTAACTCATTGACCTTAGTCAAACTTACTTGAGAAAAGAAAACCATTATACAAATTTGAGCTTGAGTTTCCACCGTCTATACTTTTGCAGATGTCAACCCCTTTCACGAAAACTAGAAAAACCTGAGATCAGCATCACCATGCTTCCATGATCAAACTAGAAATTATAACCATAATAAATATAATTATTTCCAATAACTGAATATTCTTTACAGATGAGCCATATTTGATACATTAAACAATAAGAATGATAAGAAAACTGAAATAATGAAATCCAAGATGTGAAGCTATACTGAATTTTCGAGAATACAACCCATATTGGATGATAAACATCTCGATGATATCCCAGAGAAAATCCAGAAGAAAAACACCACTCATACAAACTGAAATCAATTGTGACAGAAGCAATATAATTTCCATATATATAAAACAGAGCAACAACCATTTGAAACAGAATACTGGCACTATATGGATTTTACCGTCAAATTTTATATCAAATGTAATGGAATAGAATACCAAAGAAAAAAAAATAGAGCAATGCCGATCATAAACCAACCAAACCCACAATGCTTTCATCTAACAATATAGTTAGTTAACGTTCTCATACGATAAGAATCTCATCTAAAAATGAACAGCCACATATATCTCTGAGAATGAATGAATACATAGAATACCCAGAGTTTGTCGTAATCTACTCAACTATAACCACTATGCTTGGATATCTTTACAATTCAAACATGATTTCACAGACTATTACAGTCATCTTTAATCCCACATTATTCCATTCAATAACGAAAATCAATTCAGAAGAATTTCCAGTTAATACATTCTTTAGACATTATACCTGAATGAGTCGATTAGTCGAGATTAACTTCTTCTTTAACAGTATCCTCGCGTAATCTGAATGATCTTCATAACAAGCTGATATCTCTTCTGGAATTGTCTTTACTTGCTAGCCCTTTCTCAGCTCTAACCGCATTAATAATTATTCCACCACTGAACTCTTTAGTTTCACACTTGTGAGCTTATCCATTCTAAATCTTGTGAACTTCATTGTATAATACTATACTGGTAAGGGGGTGAAGATTGTAAAGCCTCAAAATTTGATACTCATATATATACACACATATAATACAACATTTATCATCAACAAAATATTAAGAACTTTTATTCATACCTTTTTTAGTTTCAACTCATCATACACAGATTTTTACTCAGATGCTTGAGTATCAATTTCAGTATCATCGGAACTAGCTCGGTTTAAAAGCATCTCTGTCTAATTAAGACAAATCTCATTAAAGTCGAGAGAGATCACACTATCACAATTTATATATGGCATGTATAGCTAGACTCTCACATATGCTACGTTGATCCTAGAATCGACTAAACCGTAGCTCTGATACCAATAAATGTAATACCTTTCACCCATATTCAACGCCAGAATAGGGTTACAGAGTATTATCGAACTTATAAAACAATAAAACATTCAACTTTGCATAAATTTTCACATTACAAGCAATCATCAATCAATTTCAATCACGTGGTCTCTAATATGAGCCTACGAGGCCCTAAACATGCTTTGGGAGTGGTTCGGGACTAAACCAATAATTCAAGTAACTTCTAGAAAACTTTAAAAACTTTTTCTCAAAATAGGGGACACACACCCGTGTGGCCAGGCCGTGTGTCTCACACGACCACTAGACATGCCCGTGTCACAGGCCGTGTGGACATTCGAAATGGGAGCACATGGTCGTGCCCCAGCTCGTGTCTTACCCCGTGTCTAAACAAGTGAGCTTACTGACTTGGGTCACACGGCCAACACACACGCCCGTATGGCTAGCCCATGTACCCTAAAAATGGCCATACACGCCCATGTGCCAAACCTGGTGCTAGGCTGTGCCAAACCTGTAGGGTATACTGACTTATGCCACACGGCTAGGTCACACGCCCGTGTGTGCGGTCGAGTAGAGCATACTGAATTCTTTTTAATTTCAACACTAGGGGACAAACGGCCGTGTACTTAACCTTGTGTCATACACGACTGAGACATATGCCCGTGTCTCTGCCCGTGTAGACAAAAATAGGCTATTTACCAAGCCATTTTGCCACCCGAATTTAGGTACACCTGCACCTCTCAAATAGCACACAATACAGCATCAAAAGACATATAATTCAATTCCAATCAAGCATGTTTTATACCAATTCCAACACCAGCCAATACAAAACATAAATACCACATATTGCCATCTAATTTCATGCCAATCTTTGTCTTCTCAAAACATCAAAATGACCATTTACAATTATAAATTATTATGCTCAATTCCACAAACATACCAATTCGCAAATCATCACTTATTGACATTCAAAATTACCTATTATTAATGAGCATCATGATTCCACCTCAATCACACAACATAGGTCAATTACCAATCTCAAAACAAAAGCCATTTGCACACTTATAAACACATCCAAATCAACCAAAATATGCCAACTTCCTTGGCTATATACAAACCAAACATAAATGTTTATAAGCCAACTCAAATGGCTACATCATTTACCAAAATTGACTCAAAGTCCTTATACATGCCATATGACCCAAAAACATAGTTTCAAAAGTACCAAAGTGTCAGCGGATAGTGTGATGAAGTCTCCTTTGATTCCCGAATTTGAGCTAGCTTTGAAATCACTATAAAACATGGAAAAGCAACGAAGTAAGCTATATAGCTTAGTAAGTTCGTAAGTAAAAATAAAATAATCTCCTCATTCATTAGCATTTCAAAATAGATAACATAAATTGCATATAAAGCATCAAACCATGAGTTAACATAAAGTTTAATCACATATTAACTCATAAGTTCTCAACTTATTTAACTTGTTACTCAAACAGTTTTCTGTACATACCTGTACCAATATGTTTCTATTTCTCACCAATTCTCTTACCAAACCACTCCGACTTATAAATGCTTACGGTATGAGTACATCGATTTTTCGATGCCATAGTCTAACTATGGTCTTACACATACAATGCCATGGCCCTGCCGTGGTCTTACATTCATATGCCATAACCCAGTTATGGTCTTATTTTTCGATTTACCATAGCTCAGCTATGGTCTTATTTAGCAATTCTTCTTACTTAAATCGTACATTTCATTTAAAATCTCCAAATTTAACTAATGGAATACATACAATCTCAATTCCATCTATCAATTAAATAAATGCACATTTAAGTTCAATTATACGAACTTACCTCGTGTACAGAAATGACAAAACGGATCGACTATTCAATTACTTTACTTTTTCCTTGATCTAAGTCTGAATTCCTCTTTTATTGATCTATAAGTAATCGAATTCAACTTATTCATTCATCTTTTTGTTCAATTTAATCCACAACACACTTTAAGGAAAATTTACATTTTTTCCCCTAACATTTAAACATTCTTACAATTTAGTCCTTGTTTAACAAAATAAAAATTCATGCAATTTAATACCTTCCCATGCTAGCCGAATTTTCCTAGTGCACATATCAGCTCATATTTATCATTTATTCACACTTTTACCATATAACTTATAACATTTCACAACTTAATCCCTAATTGACATTTTTCACGAAAATCACTTTACAAATGTTGTTTATCTAACAACAACCATGCATTTTCTACCATTAAACATCACAACACATGCTCATTCATCAATGTTAAAACCCTAGACTTTTAACAATTTCTCACATTAGTCCTTGGGCTAGCTAGATTAAGTTACAACGATGCCGAAAACATAGAAATCATTAAAAACCGAGCAAGGAAACATTTACATGCATAAAGAAGTTTGGTCGAACCTTAAAGAACCAAAAATGGCTTCTTCTCCTTCAATATTCAGCTGAAGGAGATGATTATGCATACTTTTCTTTTCTTTTCTTTATTTTACTATATTTATTTCATAATTTACCTTTTTAACCTTTGATTTAAAACATTAAAGTCACCTAATACATGTCTATCTTTTTCCACTAACTTTAACAATGGTATAATTACCACATAAGGGCCTCCACTTTAATAATTCATAGCTATTAGACACCTTAAACTAATAGAATGTAAATTTTACACTTTATGCGATTTTGTCTTTTTTACCGTATTAAGCATTCAAATGATAAAATTTCTTAATGAAATTTTCACAAAAACATATTATCATTTTATAGACATTAAAATAAAAATAAAATAATTATTTTGACTTCGTATTTGTGGTCCCAAAACCACTGTTTTGATTTGACCAAAAACGGGCTATTACAGATTTGCCCGAGTGAATCAACCATTAAGAATCAGCTAGAATTAACGAACGCTCATATAGACTTAGTTACGTAACTTTTGGCATGAAAATAATGTTACACAAGGTGTAAGCCAGAGACTACGTCAGGAAGGCAGATATTTTTTATGCATGCAAAATGCGGATTGCCATTCAAGTGGGATGGTTAAAGAAAACTAGAAAACTAAGAACTCAAACTAAACTTCTAACGCCCCGAATTTTGGGCCTAGAAGTATTGGGCCTTGTATATGGATCAATAAGGAGGCTGTACATAAGTATTTATTTGTGCAAGGAAATGACACAATTAAATGTTTGCTCAAGTGGTTAAGGGTCCTGAAAAGTGTTGGAGAAGTCCTGGGTTTAAACCTGGGCTTTAGCAAAAATTTTGGTTTTAAGTGGATAAAACCCTGGATACTTGGATGTAGGCCTTTTAAATTATTTTGGTAAAAAAATGACACAAGGAAGCATGTGGTCTACTGGTTGTGGCGTCATTAAGGTTGCAAGGGAGCCTAAGTTCAAGTCTTGGCTCTTGCAATTTATTTTGGTTTTTCTTTTAAAGGAACCTGGACCTTGGCCTTTAGACCTCTTAATTAATTGAAGGTAAAATGTGACACAAAGAACCTGTTAGTGCAGTGGTGGTGGCACTACATGTGTGGCAAGGAGTCTGAGTTTCAAGGCTTGGCGTGCGCAATTGTATGTTTATTTTGCTGCTTGTGCTGGAGAGGTGTTGGAACTGGACTGGAACTCTGTGGTTGAATTGGTCATAATAATTTGAATTGAATTTGAATGTGGAGTTGGAGTAAATCAAGGAGAAAAATTGGTGGAGTTTTTGAAGGATTTTGAAATGGGAAAAGTTGGAGCCGATTGAGGGGAGTTTTGTTTAGGCAAATTCGGCTAGGGAATGCATTTGGTGCATTTTCGACAATCGCTTTCTTTTATGCCAATTTGTTTTAATTTCTCTCTTCTATCTATAGTGCCAAGTATAGCCAGAGACCTTTTTAGTGTTTTTCCCGTTTTGGTTTTCTTTATTCTCTTATCCATGTTTCCTATTCTTTTTAATGTGAGCCGAATTCAACCTCTCTTTCTCTGCCTTCATTCTTTTTCCCTTCTCTATCCATCAAATGTTTCGACCTACAAGCTTTTTGACGAATCATTTCTCAACCTTCTTTTTCTATCTATAGTGCCAAGTGTTCCTGAATGAAGGGCAGGTGTTTATACTTTCTCCTTTATACTCAAATTTGATCTCTTTGGAAGCCGAATGCTTCTATTCTTTTGGACTCTAATTACGCTCTTGATTCTCTTGCGCGATATGATGCTCGTTGGGGGCTAGTCAAATCCGAGGAGTGAAGAAGTTCTAGAGTACTAAGGCAGTCGAGGTTTTTCTCTCATCCTCCGATAGGTAATTTGTTATCTTACTCTTTCGGTATAGGCCGATTAGGCCCTATGGGTTTGCAAAGAAAAATTTGGGTTATAGGCTGCATTTATGATCAGTACTACCTAACAGAGATCTAACGTAGTGCAGATTGGCAGCAAGGCATGTGATCAATCATAGTTAGCGATCTTAAAGGACTAGAGGCACTCACTCAATCAAGGTAAGGGTGGTGAATGTTTTAGGACTAAGTATTAAGAAGGTGGTATGTTTATGTGACTTTTAAAGTTGGTTGTATCCCTATCAACATGTGATTAATCATGTGTTAGGAATCGATGTAGGTCTTGGTGCTCAAGGATTATTCGCTTTCTTCGCAACAAAGGTGTGTACAGTACCTTGTATTTGATAGTTGGCGGGAAAGCCGATAGAGTGTGTGTATTTGTATGCAGTATTGATGATCGGCTGAAAAGCCGAAAGTATATGATGTTTACACTGTTATGACTGTAGATCGGTAAAATGCCAAAAAGCCAGAAATATGGCGTATGATGCCACCACGAGCGCTCTCGTGGTCTTGGGCTGTTCTGGGCCTCATTGGGTCGAAATGGGTCGTGTGGGCTAGTGGGCTTGTAGGCCCACATGGATAAAATGTATGTGATGTGATAAGTGTTGTTTGGACTGTGACGTTTGCATAACTGTGGCTGTTTTTAGGCTAAATGGGCCACACGAGTGTGTGGGCCAACTTGGGCCGAGTAATGGGCCTTAAGCCCATTTACACCGTTGTAACTGTTTAGGTTACTTAAGTCGCTCGAGGCAACGGTGGACCTTTTTTTGGGTCACTGAGATCCCGATTTGCAAAATTACCGAAATACCCTCGGATTGTGAAATTACTGAAATACCTCCGATTTGGAAAATTACTAAAATACCCCCAATTTGTAAAATTATTAAAATACCCCCAATTTGTAAAATTATCGAAATACCCTCAGATTGTGAAATTACTAAAATACCCCTAATTTGTAAAATTACTGAAATACCCCTGATTTGTAAAATTATCGAAATACCCTCGGATTGCGAAATTACTGAAATACCCCTGATTTGTAAAATTATCGAAATACCCTCAATTTGTAAAATTATCGAAATTCCCTCAGTTTGTAAAATTACTAAAATACCCTCAATTTACAGAATTACTGAAATACCCTCGATTTGCAGAATTACCAAAATACCCTCGATTTGCAGAATTACCGAAATACCCCAGTTTGTAAAATTATCAAAATACCCCTGGTTTGTAAAATTATCGAAATACCCCCGGTTTGTAAAATTACCAAAATACCCCTGTAGGGTAGAATTACCAAAATACCCGTGTAGGGTAAAATTACTGAAAACCCCTAAAAGGTAGGATTACTAAAATACCCTTATAGGATAAAATGACTATTTTCCCCTTTTGGGTAAATGACTGACTTAGGCTATGAATTTGATTGATTTGACTGTGATCATATGGCTGTGTTTAAACTGACTTTACTATGGTTATGTGACTGATATGCTTTTAATATATGTCTAAATGACTGTTGCAAGCATGGCCATTTTGCATACACATGTAATGATTGAGCATGACATACACAAAATATTGCATGGGGTTGGGACATTGATATGGAGGAAGTTCTGATAGGGTCGCACGGGTCACATGAGGCGACTGTGGATCCAGTGTTGATTTGTTAAGGTCGCACGGGTCGCATGAGACGACTGTGGACCGAAGGACGGCTTAAATCCGCATAATTAGATTATGGCTTTGTGCCAACCTAAATATGGCTCTGTGCCATCTTGATTATGGCTTTGTGCCAATCGTATTTACCCGTGGCCATGTGCCTAACATATATATTGATGACTCTGTGTCGATCATAATTAACCGTGGCTATTTGCCGATTATATTACCGTCACTGATGGCTATGTGTCAAACTTATTACAGTTACCGATAGCTTTGTGCCATCCTGATTATGGCTCTGTGCCATCCTGATTATGGTTTATAACCATTCTGTTTGTGCCTTTTAGTCGTTCTGTTAACTGGCAGCGTTGCTATGATATTTATGGCTTTTAACCATTCTGTCCACGGCGCCGAGCGGTTATGTTGACTTAGTGTCGCAACCAGTCCTAAGCTTGGTATGTTGGCTGGATGGGTCGATTTTATCCCCACGTAAGTGTAGGGTTGGTACGAATGGTGTGTTGGCTAGATCAGGGTGGGATGCATCCTCATAATGTTGCATATCTATTCATGAGATCTGTCACTGTACTGGCTTAGGCCACTTGTTCTGTTATTGGTTTGGGCTGGGCCCAATTGATTCTGTTATGGGCTGTGACCCAAATGATATTGTAGTGGGCTTTCGCCCTCGTATGCTCTGAATTGGATTGTCTTATCAGCATTAAAGGGCTCGCCGATCGTTTGATTTCTATTTCTATATCTTGATCATACTTTAGTAAGGGGATTACACACTAAGTTTTCGTAAAGTCACCCCATTTTTAACTGTGCAGGTAATCCCCAACGTTTGGAGGATCGGTGCTGCGAGGGACTCGGAGGTGACCACATGACTGTGACTGTTATGCTTTGGACTTTATATATGTTTTAAATTTCATTTTGGGTTTTAATTTCTGTAATAAGGCCTCTCTGGATTTAATTTTGAATTTGGGATTTTGTTATGTTTTATATCTGTTAGACGTAGACGAGTTTTCAACCGAATTACTATTTTTAAAAACCTACGTTTTAAACTTCTTTACCTTAAATTAGCTTCTACAGCTAAAAGAGATTTTTAACGAAGTTAATAACATTTTTAAAATTGATTAACTTTTAGATGAACCACGTTTTGAAATTGAACGAACATAAACTGATACTTTAGTTTTTAAATATTAAGGAGGGTTTTCAATGAAAACATGATTTTCGAAAAACACTTCAGTGTGACACGCCAGATTCGGGCCTAACTTTTGGGCTGGGTTTGGGGTGTTACAAAACTACCCAAATAAGTAGGGGTGTATATCTCTGAACTAGGAGGAGAGTTATCCTATGAATGGTAAAATTTCCTTGAAGTTTGTTGTGGACTAGTCACGAAAGGAAATTTTGAGGACGAAATTTTCTTTAAAGGTGGGGAGTTGTCACACTCGAATCTCCTAAAGACCCAAACTCAAAAAAGAGTTAGGGAGTCGATTGTATATAAATAGAAGTTTTTGGGCTCTAATGAGATATTTAAAAACTTAAGTGGCTGGTTGGAAACAATTAGATTTCAATTCTGGTTTAGTTAGATTGGAACCGACTAGTTCTATAATGGGAGACAAAATTATTCGGATTGAGTGGTGCCAATGGAGTATATATGTAACTGTGTGTAGGAAACAAAATTCTTCTCAATTATGTTTACCATTTTTTCTCTCTAAAGCGTCGTCTACTTAAGTTTCTTTGAAGAAGAAGATGCAGCTGAAAGAAGCTCTGTATGTTACAATCGTCGTGTGATCTGGAGTCTAGAAATAGAGAATTTAGGGAACTAGTAAGTTTCCTTATCCCTCTAAACTTGTGGATTAAAGGAATGAGTAGAGCGAGGATTCTCAAAGATTTTGTAGAATTATGGATTCCTAGTTTTAAGGTTTGAATACCTTTGAGTTAACCAATAAGTGGTTGTTATGGTTAGTTGTCAGGGCAAATAAGGCTCTGGCGTTTGGATAAGCTAGGTTTTCAAGAATAAGGAAGCGAGGTAAGTTTTTTTTATCTTGCCTTCTAGATGGTAGATGATATTATGTGACTTCCATGTATCACGTTGATGGTGTACTAAGGTTGCCTAAGTTATGGTGTGTATGAGCTTGAAGAAAGAGTAGGTTGTGTGTGTCCATAATAATGTGTAAGCTCTTGGCAATTGACTGCTGGTTGTTTTATAGTAGATAGTTGAGGATCGGTAAACTAGCGTGATGTATGTTCACTGATAAATTGTATGATATGCTTGATTAATGTATGCGTAGTGCAGAGGGAAATTATCTACAAGGTAGATGAAGTTAGGATTGAGAAAGGATGAACCTATATACCGCCATACAGTGTTGCTAAATGCAAATCGTGATGTGCGAAGCTTTGGGCCTTGTTGAGAGGACACTACGGTGTTCAATCATCAAGGTAGAAATGACGAATAGGAGGTATGGCAGATGAATAGGGAAATGGGATCTGTAACAGCCCTAACCCGAATTCGTCATCAAAATAGGGTTACAGAGCATTACCAGAATTTATAAATCAAACAGATAGAAAATGCAAACATTTCATATCATATAGCATTCATGTCAGAAACCAATAAAAATCATACAAATTATCCCTTATACGAGCCCTCAAAGCCCAAAATACACATTAGAAACAAATCGGGACTAATCGAAAACTCAGAAAAAATTTAGAAACATTTAATATTTAACACTGCAGGGGTTACATGGCTGTGTGACCAGGCCGTGCGACTCATACGGTCAAGAGACATGCCCGTGTCTAAGGCTGTGGAACTCACTGACTTGCATTCTTTTAAAAAGTACAAGGGACACACGGTCGTGTTACCTGGCTATGTGTCACACACGGCTGAGCACGTGCCTGTGTCTTCGTGGTAAACCGTAAAAGTAACATATTTTAAGCCCACATTTAGCATGCTTTTGGGTGATTTATCCCTTGATTTATGTAAAAAGGTGCTTTTCATCCTTTCTTTTCATGTTTTATACTCAGGAAAGCACCCGAGGATGAAAAGGACAAGAAATGGGCTTAAAACGGATCAAATTGGGCCAAAATAGAAATTGACCTAGCCTGGGCCCAAGACCACACGACCGTGCCTCATTAAAAGTCCGAACATGGCCTAAAGATGACTCACACGGGCGTGTGCCATGACCGTGTCCCTGTCGTGGAAAAGAGCAATTTCACTCGAAAAAGGATACTTAGGGGCAAAGAAACCTATCTCAAAAGCCTATATAAACACCCTAGGTATAACCTAGAAGGGGGGCGATTAGCAAGGCTAAGGAGCCGAGCTAGAAAGGCCAGATTTGTGGAGATTTACTCGAAGAGAACCAGTTGATCCATCTCAAGAAGCCGGAATTATACTCAAGACGGCGGATCTCTCCTTCAATTCCTTCAGGGGGTTTTAGGGATTTCTTATGTTTTGTTTTATCTTTTCTTTTGAGATGTTTTCTTTTATTGTTATGAACTAAACCCTCAGATACCTGAGGGGGATGAAACCTAAGATGAATCTTGTTATCATTTGCTGAAATATATGATAAATATTTGACTTGTTCTTAATTATGTGTTCTTAATTCTTGTGTTGATATTTCCGGGATATTAATTCAAGTATGATGTGCTTAGGTAGAGGAGCAAAAGTCCTGCTTAAGAGTAGATCTAGCATAGTTAAGCGGAGTTGATCACGCGCCTAGAGATAGGGTGACGAGATTTTTTTGGATTTG
The DNA here is from genome assembly GCA_025503065.1 of Gossypium bickii. NCBI lineage: Eukaryota > Viridiplantae > Streptophyta > Magnoliopsida > Malvales > Malvaceae > Gossypium > Gossypium bickii. The sequence continues at coordinate 93,897,905 of CP106714.1, read as the reverse complement.
GGTGAAACCTAATATGGGAGTCCATAGATCGAGTTAATGCAATTCTAAGGGTTTTAATTAGAAAGAGATTTCAATTAATCAACCTAGAGTTAGACGTTAATCGCCTCGAGAGAGGGATTAATATAAATAAGGGAATCTTACGGATCAAGTCAAGTGAATAAATTGTCTGGTTCAGAGTTAGATAACAAGTGAAGTCTAGGTGGACTCTTCCTTAGGTGTCGTCTTAATCAATTGGTTTTTCCTAGAGTTATTTTCCCAATTTCTTTCTCTTCGTCTTTGCATCTTTAGTTTAGTAGTTAATTAATTTAGATTAGATAAATAAATCCCTTTATTCTTAGGCTAAATAATAAAAAGAGAGTTAGTATTAGTACTTTTGGTTCCTTTGGGTTCGACATTCCGGTCTTGCCTAAACTATACTACTGTTCGATAGGTGCGCTTGCCTAAAAAATCGTTGTCATAGTTGGTTTCAAGGTTCGATCATTCTTTTTATAAATTTTAAGACTCTGACACGTGATACTCCGCCTGTGTGGATGAAATGTATCACCCCTTACCCATTTCCGACGCCGAAAACAGGTATGAGACATTACCGTACTTAACTTGCTTAAACATACAACATCGAGACATAGAATTTCTTTTTGACTTAAAACTTCTCATTCAAGATCATAACGTCCCTATTATAGGTCCACGAGACCCTAAACATACATACAAAATGGTTCAGGACTAAACTGGAAACTTTTGAACACTTAGAAAATTTTAGCTTAAAATAGAGCCACAAACCCGTGTGGTGAGGGACACGCCCGTATGGGCAGGCCATGTGGTCACACGCGCCCATGTCCCTAGTCCATGTGGATTTTATTTTTCATTTTGAACCTATAGGGGTTTTAACACGGTCGTACACACGCCCGTGTCCTTGGCCTGTGTCCCTCACTTAGCCTAGACACGCCAGTGTCTTATCCCATGTGCAAAAACCTTGACATTCTGTTTCTAACGTCATCATTCTCATAGGGTCACACGGCCAAGGCACACGCCTATGTCCTTAGACCATGTGGCTAATTAAATTCCTAAATTCAGGAGCAGACTTCACACGGCCTGGGCGCCTATATCCTATGGCCGTGTATACCACACGGTTCAGACAAACGGTCGTGCCTCAACTCATGTGATTTCTACTGGGCATTCTGTTTTGCCCTCTTGGAATGCAGGGGGACACATGGCTAAACCATACGCCCATGGGGCAAACCGTGTGCCACCCATGTCCTAGACACACGCCCGTGTGTCTACCCGCGTGGACAAGAACAAGGCTATCTACCAAGCCCTTTCCACCACCCATACTTGCACAATCCTAAGCCACATTAAGCAACCAACTCATTCATGCATAATTACACCAATGAATCAACCAAGCAACTTGCACATTCTTGAATAACATCATCATTTCATAGATTAATAAGAAAGAGCCATCAACTATGGATTATACAAAAGAATTCATGTCATGACAGGCCAACATCTTTGTCCAAAATAAAATGACACTTAAAAAAGACTAAGTCTCTATACATGCCATACTCAAAAAGAATGATCTAGCTATACCAAGTGCGTAGATAGTGTAAGTGAGCCTCTGATGGTCTTTGTATCTCGAGCTAGCTCTTCGACACTATAAAACAAGGGAAAAGAGAAGGGATTAAGCTTTAAGCTTAGTAAGTCTATATGTAAACAATAAACATCATACCACATTCTTATCAATCAAGAACAATTCCAATCATCGTAATTATACTTACTCATTCCAAATCTTACCACATCCCAAACACATATCACAATCATTGCTCACATTTACATGTACTTATACCCTGCACTTATCACCATAAAGCCACATGAACTTTCACCCAAAAAAGGTTTCTCGATTAACACTCCGGAATAATGTTAGATACACAGTGGTTTTGCACACAACCCACCTTTAATAATTAACAAGGTGGTATCGCACACAGCCCACCAATAATTACACATTTACGGTGGTATCACACACAACCCACCAATGATAATAAATACGACGGTATCGCATACAGCCCACCAATAATAAATAACAAGGTGGTATCACACACAGCCCACAAATAATCATGTGTTCACAGATATTTATTCGTACCCATTTTCCTGTTCTGAAGGTTCATCCAAGAATTTCCTCTCTCTATCATTTCAAAAAATATAAATGATATTCATTCATATTTCACATATTCCATTAATATGTAAAAACATAAATAAAAAGGATGTATCATTTACATATAAACTTACCTCGATACAAAATATGTCAATTTGCAATTTAGTCTGTAACCTTGCTTTTTCCTCGGTCAAGGTTGATTCCACGTTCTTCTTGTTCTATAATAATAAAATTTTCTCATTTAATCACTACATAAATCAAGACACTTTAAAATTTCTACTTTGGCAAAAAAATATCGTTTTGCCCTTAGACTATAGAAAAATTACAATTTTACCCCTAGACTCGTAAGTCATTTTTCATAAAATTTTCTCATTTAACAATCCTGAACATTTATTACTCTTATAACAAATCACAATACCAATCATTTCGTGCATTTACTATCCATTTTACAACCTTGACAAAAAGATCCTTTTTAGGTGTTTTCATGAAAAATCTCTTCACAAAAGATGTTTATTTAACAACCAAGTTTCATTTTCTTCCATAAAATTTCAGCAAACAACACTAATGCTCTCATGGAAAAACCCTAGGCTTTCAACCATTTTGCAAAATAGTCCCCCCATTAGCTAAATTAAGCTTTAGGGGTTCTAAAAACACAAAAATAATCAAAAATAACCATCATAATCACTTACTTGTAAGAGGATGGCTTGGCTGAAAATTTAAGCTTCAAAAACCCCTAATCTTTTGTAATACCCTTACCCGTATTCGACGCCGGAACAGGGTACGAAGTATAACTAGACTTATACATAACAATTAAACAATGCCGAGACCTGACTTCCCACTCCAAATTAAAATTTTTCGTAACACCTCTTAAACAAGCCTACGAGGCCTAAATCACACTTTAGGAATGGTTCGGGATCAAATCGAACTCCCTTGAAGCTCTCTAGAAAATCTTAGAAAATTTTCACTAAACAGTCCACACGCCAGTGTGGAGGAAGTGACACGCCCATGTGGCATATCACATGCCCGTATTCCGCACCTTTGTGGAATTATTTCTCAACTCAAACCTACAGGTTTTCACACAGCCGGACACACGCCCATGTCCTTAAACTGTGTCCCTCACATGACCACGACATGCTCGTGTCCTAGCCCGTGTGCAAAAACCTGGACATTCTATTTCTGACGTCATCACCCCATAAATGTCACACGGCGTGTGGCAAATTAAATATCTAATCCTAGGTGTAAGCTTCACACGTCCTTGGCACACGCCAATATCCGTGGTCGTGTCTTCCACACGGTTTGAGACACACGGCTGTGTATCTACCCGTGTGGTTACTATTGAGCATGTTGACTTGCAAACCTAGCATGTATGGGGACACACAGCCTAACCACACGCTCATGAGGCTGACCGTGTGTCAAACACGGCCTAGATACACGCCCGTGTGTCTACTCGTGTGGACAAGAACAAGGCTATTTGCCAAGCTCTTTCTATCACCCCAACTCATACAAACATACATCACACTAAACCTTTAACCCATTCATGCATAATTAAACTAAGTAAACCTATCATGCATCTTGCACATTCATGAATAACCTCATCTTTTCATAGATTAATAAGAAAGAGCCATCAATTATGGCCTTATACAAAAGAGTTCATCTTTGAATGAGCCAAAACATTTGGCCAAAACAATATGACATTCAACTAAGTCTAGTCCCTATACATGCCATACTCAAAATGCTAAGTTCTAACTATACCAAGATGTGCTGATAGTGTGGGTGATCCTTTGCTTATCTCCGTATCCCGAGCTGGCTCTTTGACACTATAAAACAAGGAAAAAGAAAAGGGAGTAAGCTTTAAGCTTAGTAAGTCTATATGTAAACAATAACTATTATACCATATGTTAATCAACCAAAAACTTTACATATTATGTAAGAACAATTCATGTTCTCATAATCATGCTTACTCATCTCAACTCTTACCACATCCCAACCACATGTCATATACATTGCTCACATCTACTTGCACATATACCCTGCACTTATCACCACAAAGCCACATATAATTTCACTTAGTCAAGTTTCTCGATGAACCCTTCAGAATACCCGATGGTTTTGCACACAACCCACCATTAATCAATAATAGGGTGGTATCGCACACAACCCACCATTAATCAATAATAGGGTGGCATCGCACACAGCCCACCAAAATGATAAAATATAAGATGGTATTGCACTCAGCCCATCGTTAATAAATAACAAGGTGGTATTGCACACAACTCACCAAAATTTACATAATTACGGGTATTTATCCGTACCCATATTTCTCTTCTAAAGGTTCATCCGAGAATTTTCACATTTTCTACTATTTCAATAATTCTCACCAATAATCAATTACATCCACACAATGCATTAATAATTAAAACATACGTAATAGGGATGTATCATTTACACATAAACTTACCTCGGTGCAAAATATGTTAATTTGCGGTTTAGTCCGAAACATTGCCTTTTCCCCGGTCAAGGTTGATTTCGTGTTCTTCTTGATTTATAATAATAAAATTTACTCATTTAATCACTACATAAATCCAAACAAATTAAAATTTCTACTTTGGCAAAAATGACTGTTTTGCGCTTATACATTGGCAAAATTACAATTTTGCCCCTAGGCTCGTAAATCGTTTTTCATCAAATTTCCTCATTAAACAAGCCTAGCTGAGCATTTATTACTCTTATAAAAATTCACAATACTAATCATTTCATGCATTTACTACTCAATTTACAACCTTTACAAAAAGGTTTTTATAGGTGTTTTCATAGAAACACCTTTCACAAAAGTTGTTTATTTAACAACCACAATTCATTTTCTTCCCTAAAAACTCAGCAAACAACATAAGCACTCACAAGGAAAATCCCTAAACTCTTAACCATTTTGCAAAATAGTCCCCTCATTAGCTAAATCATGATACAAGGGTCCTAAAAGTACAAAAATTATTAAGAAATGACACCAAAATCACTTACTTGCAATGAGAGAAGCTTGGCTGAAATTTTTGAGTTTTTAAACCCCTATTTTGTTGGTGATTTTTGGTGGAGGAAGAAAATGAACAAGGATGATATCATCTTTTTCTTTATTTTATTTATTTCCTTCAATTTAGTCACTTAATTCACCCACTTTAACAAAATTTTGACATTTCTTGTCCCCTATGGCCGGCCACTCATTTTCTATGGGTCTAATTGCACATTTAGAGCTTCCAATTAATATTCTACAGCTTTTAGACACCTTTAGCTTGTAAAATAGAACTTCCGCACTTTATGCGATTTAGTCATTTTTTCACAATTAAGCATACAATCACTAAAATTAATCCACCAAAATTTTCATGCATTCATATAATTATACCATAACACATAAAATAATATTAAAACTAATTTATCCCGCCTCGAATTAGTGGTTTCGAAACCACCATTCTGACTAGCCCCAAAATCGGGCTGTTACAACTCTCTCCTTTTAGAGATTTTCGTCCCCGAAAATCTTATCGGTAAAGAGGTTTGGGTACTGTTCTCTCATAGCTTCTTCCAGTGCCCACTTAGCCTCTTCTACGCCATGCTTTTGCCACAACACTTTCACTAAGGCTATACTTTTGTTCCTCAACTATTTAACCTCTCGAGCTAAAATCTTAATTGGTTCCTCTTCATAAGTCATATCCGACCGTATCACAATTTCAATCGGAGGAATCACATGAGAAGGATCAGAATGATATCGTCGTAGCATCGACACATGAAACACGTTGTGTATTCTCTCTAACTCTACTAGTAAGCTACTGGTCCAATCCTCTCAGTAACCTCATACGGCCCTATGAATCGCGGGCTCAATTTACCCTTTCGACCAAATCTCAATATTTTCTTCCATGAGGATACTTTTAAGAATACTTTATCTCCCACTTGAAACTCAATTTCTTTCCTTTTCAAATCCACGTATGACTTCTGTCGATCTGAAGCAGCTTTTAGACTATCACTGATCACTTTCACTTTCTCATCGGTTTCTCTAGCTAGATCAATCCCGTGAATTTGCTTCTCACTAAGCTCCGTCCAATATAGAGGATTCTAACACTTGCGACCATATAAGGCTTCGTATGGTGCCATTCGTATACTCGACTGATAACTGTTGTTGTAGGCAAATTCAACCAAATGTAGATATTTTTCCCAACTACCTTCGAACTCTAAAATATAGCATCAGAGCATATCCTTAAGAACTTGAATCACTCTTTCGTATTGGCCATCAATTTGCGGATGGAACGCGGCACTAAAATTCAATTTCGTACCCAAGGCTTCTTGCAATTTTTTCCAAAACCTTGAGGTAAACCTTGGATCTTTATCCGAGATAATGGATATAGGCACCCCATGTAATCTCACAACCTCAGCAATATACAGCTCAACCAACTTGTCAAGTGAGTAATCAACACGCACCGATATAAAGTAAGCCGATTTTGTTAATCTATCAACGATAACCCACACAACATCTTTTTTTTTTCGGAGTCATAGGTAACTCCATTATGAAATCCATTGTGATTCAGTCCCACTTCCACTCGGGAACCATCACTGGCTAAAATAATCGCGAAGGTACTTGATGCTCGGCTTTCACTTGTTGACAGATCAAACACTTTGTAACTAACTCAGAGATATCTCTTTTCATACCCGGCCACCAATACAACTTCTTCAAATCATTATACATTTTTGTTCTGCCCGGATGTACTGACAAGTAAACATTGTGTGCCTCATGTAAAATTCTTCGAATCAATTCATCATCTTTAGGTACACAAACTCTATCGCGAAACATCAAACAATCATCTGCACCAACCCAAAAGTCAGAGTTATTTCCCGATTCGCACTGAACTCTCTTAACTTGCATCTCACTATCATTCTTTTGAGCTTCAAATAACTGCTGAAGAAATAATGGTCTAGCCCTCAACTCGGCCAATATAGCACCATCATCGGACAATGCTAAACTCGTACTTATAGCTCTCAAAGCATACAGGGATTTTCTGCTCAAGGCATCCGCAACCACATTCGCTTTCCCGGGTGGTAATCAATTACTAACTCATAATCCTTCAATAATTAGAGCCACCACCGTTGCCGCAAATCCAAATCTTTTTTATTCATCAACTATTTCAAACTCTTGTGATTGGTGAAGATTCGACATTTCTCACCATACAAATAATGGCGCCAAATCTTCAAAGCAAAAACTATAGCAGCCAACTCCAAATCGTGATTCAGATAATCCTTTCCGTGCGGTTTTAGCTGTCTTAAGGCATAAGCTACTACTTTTCCTTCTTGCATCAACACACAGCCAAGACCATTTAAGGACGCATCACTATAGACCACAAACTCCTTTCCTGACTCCGGTTGCACTAAAATCGGCGCCTCAATCAACAATACTTTCAGTTTCTCAAAACTCTGTTGGCACCTCTCGGTCCATTCAAACTTAACATATTTATGTAGCAGTCTCGTCATCGATGAAGCAATTATAGAGAACCCTTTAACGAATAGTCTATAGTAACCCCCTAAACCCAAAAAGCTCCTAATCTCTGACACATTCCTCGGTGGTTTCCACTCAACAATAGTCGAGATCTTACTCGGATGAACTCTAATTCCATCACCGACACAATGTGTCCTAAGAATCTGACCTTTTGAAGCCAAAACTCACTCTTGCTAAACTTAGCATATAACTGCTTATCTTTTAGGGTCTGCAAAACAGTTCTCAAGTGCTCCGCGTGCTCACTCTCATCCCGAGAATAAACCAATATGTCATCGATAAAAAAACTACAAATTTATCTAAGTACGGTCGGAAGATATGGTTCATTAAATCCATAAAGATCGCAGGAGCATTCGTTAAGCCAAAGGGCATGACAAGAAACTCATAATGACCATACCTCATCCGAAATGCAGTTTTCGACACATCTTGCTCCTTAACTCTCAACTGGTAATAACTAGACCTCAGGTCTATCTTAGAGAACACCGTAGCTCCCTTAAATTAGTTGAACAAATCATCAATCCTTGGCAAAGGATACTTATTCTTCACTGTCACCTTGTTGAGCTGTTTGTAGTCTATGCACAGTCTCATCGACCCATCTTTCTTCTTCACAAAAACTACTGGAGCACCCCACGGTGAATAGCTCGGTCTTGCAAAACCCTTATCTGTTAACTCTTGTAACTAAACCTTCAACTCTTTTAACTCCAATGGTGCCATCCTATACGGGGCAACCGAAAAAGGTGATGTACCCAGAATTAACTCAATGTTAAACTCGACCTCTCTAACTGGAGGCAATCTAGCTAACTCTTCCAGAAACACGTCCGAATACTCGCATACTACCGGCACTGATTCAATCTTTACTTATGACTCTTGAGTATTCAACACGAAGGTGAGATAGGACTCGTACCCTTTTCTCATGTATTTCTCAGCCACCATAGACAAAATTACTACAGGCATATTATTTGATTTACCTGATTCAACCCGAATGACATATCCATTTACACATCTCAATTCAATAAACTTACTACCACAGTTTACTAAAACATTATGAGTAGTCAACCAATCCATGCCAAGAATTAGGTCAAATTCATAAAACGGCAACAACATGAGATTTGCCGGAAAATAATGACCTCTAATTGTCAAGGGACAATTTCTATACACTTTGTCAACTAGCACATGTTTGCCTAATGGGTTTGACACTTTTATCACAAATTCATAGACTCAACAATCATACTCATGCTAGATACCAATTTTATGCAAATATAAAAATGGGTAGACCCCGGATCAATCAAAGCAACAACAGAAATATCATGAAGAGAAAAAGTACCCGTTATTACATCAGGAGATGATGCCTCTTTGCGAGCGCGAATGGCATAAGTCCTCGCAGGTGCTCTACCCTCTGATCTCACAGCAAAATCTCTAGGCGCACCTCTATTAGTAGTCTCACTTCCCGGGTTCTTCTGTGGTCTATCCCTCGAAGGTACATTACTCACTCTTATTTCTTATTTTCTGTCTTTTTTATCCTTCTCAGGACAGTTTTTAATGAAGTGGTCAGGTGAACCACATTTCTAGCAAGTTCGATTATTTCCCCAACCCTCCCCAGTATGTTGTCTACTACAATTTGGACACTCCGATTTATTTGACTTTGCATTGCCCACGCTTGCCATCGAGGTGGCTTGAACTCTTGAGCCCGAATATGTATTACCTCGATCTCGGTGTAAATACCCAACTGAAGCAGTTGTCCGAGGGTTCGTTTCTTTGGATCTCTTTGATTGGGTTTGAAACGACTTACTCATCAGCCTCTTCCTTGCATTTCAGGCCTCAATCATAGCCTTTCTCTTTTCCTTATTCAACTCTTCAGCCTTGCAAGCTCTATCGACCAACACCATGAATTCTTTCAATTCCAAGATCCAAACTAGCAATATGATATCCTCATTCAGCCCATCTTCAAACCTCTTGCACAAAATAGCTTCCGTAGACACACATTCTTGAGCATACTTACTGAGCCTAACAAATTCACGCTCATACTCTGCCATAATCATCTTGCCTTGCTTCAATTCAAGAAATTCCTTCCATTTCTGGTCAACAAATCGCTGACTTATGTACTTCTTTTGGAACTCTTCTAGGAAGAAGTTCCATGCACTCTCTCCCTTGGTACTACAGATGTCAGCATTTTCCACCAACGATATGCCGAGTCCCTCAACAATGACACAACACATTTTAAGCTCTCCTCAGGCGTGCAAGAGAGTTTATCGAATACCCGCATAGAGTTTTCAAGCCAAAACTCCGCTCTCTCAGGGTCATCATCTATGTTGGCTCTAAATTTCTTGGCCCCTTGTTTTTGAATCTTATCAATCAGGGGTTTAGTCATCTGTATTAAATCTATACCTTGAGGAGTCATGGGAACTAGCTGAGGTATAGGTGAGGGTGGAGGAGGTTGAGCATTAGGGTTCGCTTGTACAAACTCAGTGTACCAATTATTCATCACGTGTAGAAAGGCTTCTCGAGCCTCTTCTCCTTGACCCAAAGTATCGAGTCTACTTTATACAGGCACGATCCCTTGCGCGGGGGCCAGTGCATTACTAGCAGCGTAATCAGCAGTAGTCCGGTCAGGATCCATTTACTATACAAAAACACAGTTTAAAATTATCAGGAGTCACCACACTATAAATATACATTTATGACATGTATAGCTAGACTCTCACACACGCCATGATAGTCCGAGAACTGATTAAACTATAGCTCTAATACCACTAAATGTAACACCCCTTACCTGTATTCGACGTTGGAATAGGGTATGAAGCATTACTAGACTTATACACAATAATTATACAATGTCGAGACTTGACTTTCTACTCCAAAATAAAACTTTTCGTAACACCTTTTAAATAAGTCTACGAGGCCTAAACCACACTTTAGGAATGGTTCGGGATCAAATTGAACTCTCCTAAAGCTCTCTAGAAAATCTTAGAAATTTTTCACTAAACGGTCTACACGCCCGTGTGGAGGAAGTGACACGCCCGTATGGAGAAAGGGACACGCTCGTGTTCCACACCCGTGTGGAATTATTTCTCAATTTGAACCTATAGGGGTTTTCACACGCCCGTTTCCCTGGACCGTGTCCCTCACATGGCCACAACACGCTCAGGTCCTAGCCCGTGTTTCTGACGTCATCACTCCATAAATGTCACACGGCCAAAGCACACACATATGTCCTTCGACCGTGTGGAGAATTAAATTCCTAATCACATGTGCAGACTTCACACGGCCTGGGCACACGGCCATGTCCGTGGCCATGTCTTTCACACAGTTGAGACATACAGCCATGTCTCTGCCCGCGTGGTTACTACTGAGCATACTGACTTGCAAACCTAGCATGCATGGGGACACACGGCCTAACCACACGCCCATGAGGCTGACTGTGTGTCACACATGGCCTAGACACATGCCCATGTGTCTACCCATGTCGACAAGAACAAGGCTATTTGCCAAGCTCTTTCTATCACCCCAACTCATACAAACATACATCACACTAAACCTTTAATCTATTCATGCATAATTAAACTAAGTAAACCAATCATGCATCTTGCATATTCATGAATAACCTCATCTTTTCATAGATTAATAAGAAAAAGCCATCAACTATGGCCTTATACAAAAGAGTTCATCTTTGAATGAGCCAACACATTTGGCCAAAATAATATAACATTCAACTAAGTCTAGTCCCTATACATACCATACTCAAAATGCTAAGTTCTAACTATACCAAGATGTGCTGATAGTGCAGGTGATCCTTTGCTTATCTCCGTATCCCGAGCTGGCTCTTCGACACTATAAAACAAGGGAAAAGAGAAGAGAGTAAGCTTTAAGCTTAGTAAGTCTATATGTAAACAATAAGTATCATACTATATGCTAATCAACCAAAAACATTATATATTATGTAAGAACAATTCATGTTCTCATAATCATGCTTACTCATCTCAACTCTTACCACATCCCAACCACATATCATATATATTGATCACATCTACTTGCACATATACCCTGCACTTATCACCACAAAGCCACATATAATTTCACTCAGTCAAGTTTCTTGATGAACCCTTCGGAATGGTACAAGATACCTGGTGGTTTCGCACACAGCCCACCATTAATCAATAATAGGGTGGTATCGCACACAGCCCACCATTAATCAATAATAGGGTGGTATCACACACAGCCCACCAAAATTTACATAACTACGAGTATTTATCCGTACCCGTATTTCTCTTCCGAAGGTTTATCAGAGAATCTTCACATTTTCTACTATTTCAATAATTCTCACCAATAATCAATTACATCCACACAAAGCATTAATAATTAAAACATACGTAATAGGGATGTATCGTTTACACATAAACTTACCTCGGTGCAAAATATGTTAATTTGCGGTTTAGTCCGAAACATTGCATTTTCCCTTGTCAAGGTTGATTCCGCGTTCTTCTTGATCTATAATAATAAAATTTACTCATTTAATCACTACATAAATCCAAACACTTCAAAGTTTCTACTTTGGCAAAAATGACCATTTTGCCCTTATACATTGGCAAAATTATGATTTTGCCGCTAGGCTCGTAAATCGTTTTTCATCAAATTTCCTCATTAAACAAGCCTAGCTGAACATTTATTACTCTTATAAAAATTCACAATACTCATCATTTCATGCATTTACTAATCAATTTACAACCTTTACAAAAAGGTCCTTATAAGTGTTTTCATGGAAACACCTTTCACAAAAGTTATTTATTTAACAACCATAATTTATTTTCTTCCCTAAAAACTCAGCAAACAACATAAGCACTCACATGGAAAATCCCTAAACCCTTAACCATTTTGCAAAATAGTCCCCTCGTTAGCTAAATCATGTTACAAGGGTCCCAAAAGTACAAAAATTATTAAGAAAGGACACCAAAATCACTTACTTGTAAGGAGAGAAGCTTGGCTAAAATTTTTGAGTTCTCAAACCCCTATTTTGCTGGTGATTTTTGGTGGAGGAATAAATTGAACAAGGATGATATCATCTTTTTCTTTATTTTATTTATTTCCTTCAATTTAGTCACCTAATTCACCCAGTTTGACCAAAATTTGACATTTCTTGTCCCTTATGGCCGGCCACTCATTTTCTAAGGGTCTAATTGCACATTTAGAGCTTCCAATTAATATTCTATAGCTATTAAACACCTTTAGCTTGTAAAATAGAACTTTCACACTTTATGCGATTTAGTCTTTTTTTCACAATTAAGCATACAATCGCTAAAATTAATGCACTAAAATATTCATGCATTCATATAATCATGCCATAACGCATAAAATAATATTAAAACTAATTTATCCCACCTCAAATTAGTGGTTCCAAAACCACCATTTCGACTAGCCCAAAAATTGGGCTGTTACATTCTTGCTGAAAATTTCGGTGGTGAGGAAGATGGACACTATGCTTTCTTTCTTTATTTTAGTTTAAGTCAATTTGGTCACCAAAACCCCACCTAATCCTTTGACATTTCATGATTTTGTCTCCATGCCCAGCCACTAACAAATTTGTGGTTTATTTACTCAATAAGGACCTCTAATTTAATGTTTCATAGCTAATTGACACCTCTAGCTATTATAACAAAACTTTCACACTTTATGTGATTTAGTCCTTTTTCGCAATTAAACATGCAATCACCAAAATTAATACACCAAAATTTTCATGCATTCATATAATCATGGTATAACACATAAAATAATAAAAAAATTCTCTGATCTCAGATTAGTGGTTCCGAAACCACTGTTCCAACTAGCCCCAAAATCGGGCTGTTACACGAAAATAGACTATTTTATAAGCCATTTTTCTCACCCAAGAAGGCATGTACCTTCAGTTAACATTGTGCATATAAACAAGTCATATTATAGCATCCAAAACAAGTAAAATCAATCCCTAAACATGTAGTATATTCACATACAACAAATATGCCCTTAGGCACCTTAAATGACAAATACAAATATGTTTAACCATATAATCCATGTAACCAATTAATCAACCAACTTTTATGTCTAATCACATTAATACACAACATGTATATAATTTACTAAAACTTACCATTTGGTACCAATTGTACCACTTATTCAATAGCATCAAATACATATACACTTACTATAGCATAGTACCAAATCACACCAAGTTATAAAACGTACCTCATATGCACTTTCAACTACTATTTTATCTTTCACCATTCAACCACAAACCATTCCACACATCAACATTTTAAGACAAATTAAGCACATATCAAAATACCAAAACATAAGCCAAATGAGTGGCTAAACTCAACAAAACACATATAGCCAACATTTAGCCAAAAATAACCTATACATGTCATTATAACCAAAATCAAAACATTCAAAAGTACCAATAGAACCGATGGATAGTGTGATATAACTCTAACAAGCTTCCAACCCAATCGAGCTTTCGGTAATTTGAAAATTAAAGAAAAATAAATACATAAGCAATGAATGCTTAGTAAGCTCGTATAAACTTTAATCATATCAATCCATTTCAAATATGAAATTTATACGTATCAAGAATGATCCAATATTGATACCACAATACTCATGAAGTTATATTCAACAACTCACAAGGTAAATAAATCCACAACATCACTTATACATATTATTCCTAGCATAGTAGGATTTTAAACAACTTTAACTCTTCCAAATTTCTTTATTTTCATTTGCATTTCTTTACTTTACACACTCATTCCATATGCATAACACACATAAGCATATCATTCAACCATAGCCACAAGCTAGTGCATTTAAACATAGCATTTTTCGAATTAATCACATGATAAGTCATTTCATAAGAAATTGCATAATTTAAACCTTATCACTCTTCCATGAGGATTAGTATACTTTTATTTGAGTACTTACCCTTTCAATGCATCTTATAAATAAACATATTACCATTCAACCAATAGCATGGCACTTGCCTAAGCATCAAACAACAACACTTATTAGTGTACTTGAACATATTTCATATAAATTCAACATTGATAAACTTATTTTCTCAACATGTCACACTTGAGTTTATTACTCATCTCAACTTACATAATTTCCATGTATCAACATATCAAAGATATTTACATATATACATGTCATGATACGTATCATTCTCTTACCATTTCTTCATAAACATATATCATCCATATCATTATATCTATATATCATGTACCATCATTTCCATACATTTCATATATACAAATGTATTAGTTCGTATCGAACTCATATCATCTCGTAACAGAACATTTCCCATTGAACCGTTTAGAATATCGTTGGATACTCGAGTAGTACACATGAAGTGTACAGAATTGTAATCCATCAATTCATATGCATGTATGCTCATACGAGCATGTAAACAGGAAGCTCTTTCGAGCCATATAACAGGAAGCTCATGTGAGCTGTATATCGAGAAGCTCTTGCGAACCAAATATCGAAAAGCTCAAAAGAGCTGTTAATCGGGAAGCTCGTGAGAGCCAAGTATCGGGAAGCCCAAGAGGGCTGTGGTGTCCCCGCAACACATGCAGGACCACAACCAAATCAAAAACCCTAACGACATGTCATTTGTATCCTCCAAATTTCTAAGATTCAAACGGGACTCGGTAATCATCGTACGTCGTTTCATAATATGACAACTTGCATACTAACATATATACATTAATTTGATCACAATATAATCACCTATTAACACTCACTTTAATCAAAATTATATAGAATACAGTTCATACGAACTTACCTTGCTAAATTGCAGAAATACCAAGATTTAGAGGCATTTTGGTAATTATCTATTTTCCACGATTTTCCACCCGATCTTGATCTAAATTAATAATTTCATTCAAAATATTAATTTAAACAATAAAACAATTAATTTCATGTCATTTTATCATTTTTGATATTTTTACAAAATTTCCCTAAAGTTTTATTTTTTATTCAATTTGGTCTCTAAACCCAAAACATGTAAATTAACCATTTTTAATACAAATCCAAGCTAGCTAAATTTACATGGCATTTAATACAGCCCAATTTTGCAATAGTTTCACAACAAACCTTGTATTTTTACTATTTCAACAATTTAGTCCCTAATCAGAAAATTCATCAAAAATCACTTAATAAAATACTTTTAAATAACAATTAATATCTCAAATTCATCATTTAATATAAAAAATCACAAGGTTCATCAATGGAAACTTTCAAAATTTTTACTAAAATCAAAAACTAAGGTTAGGTTTAGTTGGACCTAATTGTAATAGTCTGATTTTCAGTGATGTCAGAAACAGTGGTTTGAGGCCACCAAATCTGGCGATTAAGCTCGTAAATTTTGTTATTTAATATTTACAAGTCAAATAGGGTTTTGAAAATATTTTTGAATTGATAATTTATGTTTTATAATGATTTATTAGGTTCAAGTGGTAAAACCCTAGGTCAAGTGATTTTAGAAAATGAGATATCGAGATCTCATTTCTATAAAACAAGCCGTAAATATTTTTATAAATATTTACTGAGTGTCATTAAGGTAGTATTAAAGTTTTGTTGAAAAATTTTAACGTTTCGATAGTTAATTAATTAAAAAGGACTAAACTGAAAAATGTGCAAAACTTGCTAATTATAATAATTAAGTGACTAAATGGCTTAATTAATAAATGAGAGAGGACCTAAAAGACAATTATGCCTAAATTAAAAGATAAGGCGGCATAAGGAGAAAAATATAATAAAAAAAGGCCATTCAATGGCAAAATGGTAAATAAGTTAAAATTAAAAATAAACAAATTAGATTTTAAAGTTTTGTAGGCATTTTTTCTCCTATTTTCGGTTCAAACCAACATAGGGAGAGCTCCTTGAGCTGGTTTTGCATATTTTTGCTTCATGTGAGTTCAATTCTTATTCGTTTATTGTAACTTTTATGTTTTTGATATTTTTATAGAATCCCATTAAGATACCGTCATACGAGGTTTTTGAGTGCAAACTATTATGTGCAAAGCTTCAGGCCTTGCGAAGGGGACACTTCAGTGTTCGAGCATCAAGGTTAAATAAGAATTGGTATGATATTGATTGGTCCTTCGAGGTGACACTGTGACGACGGTAATTAGGTTCCATAGAGCAACATCGCGGCAACGGTCAGTAGGCTTTATGGGGCGACACCGCGATGGTGATAATGTCCTTTAGGACAACACCTCAAAGAGGTATAAGGTGTAAGGCTATAGCTCGACTATGAGAATCAATAGAGTCCGCTGAGACATTAAAAGCGAGGCAGCCCACTGGGATAGTGAACACGAGATAGTTCGTTAGGACATTAAACATAAATTGATATTGTGAATTAGTATTATGAATGTTAAATTGATGATTTGAGAAAGTTAGTATGCTTGTTAAATTAGGCCTAATAATGCATCTTTGATAATGGTCATTTTGATGATTGAGTAGACAAGAATTGGTATGAATTTAGTTAGTATATTGTGATACTTATGTGCCTTGAATTGGTTCGTATTGAAATGGTAATATTTAGGCTTGGCTTGGATGTTTTGGATTGCATATTGTGCTATGAATTGGTGCCATTTGGGTTGTTTAGGTACATGAGATTTTGGGTGGCAAATTGGCTTGGTAAATAGCCTATTTTTGTCCACACGGGTGTGTGTCTCAGCCGTGTGTGACACACGGTCATGGTACACAGCTATGTGTTCCCTGGTGTTGAAATTGAAATGAAGTTAGTATGCTCCACACGATCTCACACAAGGGTGTGTGCTCGGTCATGTGGTACAAGTCAGTATACCCCCTAATTGGCACACGGCTTAGCACACGGGCGTGTGACTTGGTCGTGTTGCATAAGTCAGTATACCTTATAGGTTTGGCACGGCCTAACACACGGCCTGGCACATGGGCGTATGTGGCCACTTCGAAGGGCACACGGGCTAGACACACAAGCGTGTGGTTGGCCGTATGACCCAAGTCAGTATGTACCCCCTGTTTTCACACGACCAGTGACACGGGCGTGTCTAGTGGCCGTGTGAGACACACAGGCGTGTGACCCCTAATTTGAAGAAAAATTTGCTAAGTGTTGAAAAATTTCCCGAGTTATCAGTTTAGTCCCTAATCATTTTATAAAGCATGTTTAAGGCCTCGTATGCTCTTAATAGGGAAAAATTGATTGAGATTGAATAATGAATGATTGAATTGAGAAAATGTATGTTAAATAGTTGTTTAATTGTTTCGTAAGTTCGGTAATGCTCCGTAACCCTATTTCGGCGATGAATACGGGTGAGGGGTGTTACATTGCCCGTGTGTCCGCTACAACTATTAATTTTCAAAATAGAATGCTCAGGTATTACCACACAGGCAGAAACATGGGTATGTGTCTCAGCCGTGTGAGGAACATGGGCGTGTGTCTCAGTCGTGTGAGGACACTGCCTAGCACATGGACGTGTGACTTGGCCGTGTGAGTAAGTCAGAAAGTTACACGGGGTAGGAAACGGGCATGTCATAGAGTCACACGGGCGTGCCCCTTGCCACATGGGCGTGTGAGCCCTGTACTTAGGAAAAATTTTAAAATTTCACAAAAAATTTTCTAGATTTCCAATTAAGTCCCAATTAGTTTCTAACATGTGAATTGGGCCTTAAAGGCTCAATAAAAGGACATTATGATTAAATTATGATGTGTATGTTAAATTATTATGTGATTATTCGTATTTATTCTAAAATATCTGATAATGCTTTGTAACCTTGTTCCGGCAACGGATAAGGGTTAGAGGGTGTTACAAGTCCACTAATACATTAAATATGGGGTTGTAATGTGTAAGACCATAGTTCGACTTTGACAACCAATAGAGTCCGCCAGAACATTTAACATGGATTCAGACTAAGTAAGATCATAGCTTGGTTGTGGCGTCAGGTGAAGTTTGCTGAAAAGGTTAGGCTAAAAAGATGGCAGTATAAGAAAAGAAAGAGATCGAAGTATAACCTACTTGGAGAGTAACACGAAAGGACGAGTATGACTTTTTCGAGAACATGGATAAATGGGATAGTCCAAGGATCCTCCAGATTAAGAATATGAGTCTCCATGTTTGGACAAGTAAACTCAAGTCGGGGTGAAAATAAGATGATTAAGCGTAACATAAAACTAAGAAGCAGCGGGTATCTAGCGTTTAGTAAGTCTGCCGAAGTCTACGCAGAGATAATGGCCGCCCAGACAGTCATATGGTCGAGGACACCAGAACATTCTCCAATTGATGGGTGAGCTAACTAGGGTTATGTAATGCAAAATAAACCATATGAAAGTCTACCAATGACTACTTGGGCAGAATCCCACCAAAAGGCAACAGAGAGTATGGATCAATAAGGATTTATCTATTGTCATCAATTGTTTTTATGACTGGGAACAGGACGAAAAGTTAGCCTGGATTATATGGTATAGTGGAAGGCTATCATGGCTGTAAGGCATCCTTTTATATGGCTTATTCACATAGTCAGAATCATGAACACAGAACGAGTTAAGGTAAAAATGGAAAATTTGGAATGAGGCAAAATCAGGCCTGCACCATAGAGGACCAATTCTGTAAAGAACATGTTATGACTCAAATAAAGAGTAAGTTCGCTACCGGTAAGCTGCGGAAAGAGGAGAGGGCACCAACCTCGCTAGTGAAATCTGCGAATGACCAAATATGAACAGGGAGTTGATATCTCTACTTAAAAATTTGTTCCTTAAAGTTATGAATTTTGTTATAGGGTCGTTATGCAGAAACTCACTAAATTCAATTAAACTTATAAATTGTTTGCTTATTTGCAGGATAAAATTTTCACTCGAGAATCGAGTGGAGGGCTGAGCCAAACAACGCCAGGTTGAGGGAGAGGCATGTATGTCATTTATGTGTATAGAGAGGCTCCCTTAAAGGCCACACCTTGGGGATCGATACAAGTGTAACGATCTTATTTTAAATTTTGGTGTTGTAAATACTATTAAGTTGTGTGGTTGAAATTTAGAAGAGTTATATTTCTTGTTATAATTTTGATGTGTAATTTAAGAGTTTAAGTAAGTTAAATATAATTGACTCGTTATTGTAGTTATATTATTTGGGTCCTTGTATCACCCAGTACCTAAATCTGGCAAACGAGACGGGTCTAAGGTGCTACAAAGTCTTTCTTCTAGTTATCTATTATTAATTAGCTAAATCAAAATTTATCATGTCAATATGGTGTTGGAAATCATAAATATACATAGGTAACACTCTTTTCTATCCTTTGTTGGCTCCTTTGGAAGACATGTAACAACTACATTTTCACCAGCAAACATAGTTCACTATAGGAAGTTACTGCTACGGCTACCGCATAGGCGAGGAACTGCTCAAGTTCAATGACAACATAGGTTCTTTCCACAACCATGATAATGTTTACCCATTAGTGTGCACCAGAAGTAGGATGGGTGAAATTAAACACTGATGGAGCAGCCTTGGCATATGATATTGGTAGTTCAATGACAACAATCCTTGCTGAAGGTGCAATCGAAAGCAGATTACAGAAGTTGCGAAACATTCACCAACTCCTTCGCCGTAATTGGAAAGTGTGTGTACAACACATCCCTCAATTTCATAATAGAGTAACAGATCACAAGCCAAGATCCCGATTACTAGTACCAACAGTATACAAATATTCGATACGACACCAATTTCAGTGCTGAGTTTGCTAATGGAAGATCAGAATAATTTTAATATTGTTTTGTCTTAGTTTCTTTTTATTGTAAATGGTTTTACTGTTTCTTTACTACCAAATTTTTTTATGCCACTCGACTATTAAATGACACTTTTTAGTTGGTATAATAGCAACTTTAGTTATCGTTGTTATACTTTCTATCAATTTGACCTTAATTATATATAAGATGATAAAAAATTGAAATTCTTTTTAAAAATTTAGAAATTTCTAACAATTAAAAGGAGATAAAATTTTCAAAAATAGATAAAATGAGAAAATGAGGAAATTTTTTTTTTAACCCTCCAAATTTTCTCTTTGTATTATCTTTATAGAAATATCAGTTTTGGATGTTGTTCAGGTGCATGTATCTTGACTTGAAGATATTCTAATTTGGTTTTGTAAAACACTGAGGAAGCATATAATAATCTAGCTTTTTGGGGGGTAAGGATTTTGTTCTGTTTTTAGTTTGTTATTAGATTCTACTTAATGATAAATTTTTGTATTTCCCATACATATTTTCAAGATTTTATTTTTCTAGAATTTTTATTTTTAAATAATTTTGAGTTTTTTCAAACAATTTTTATATAGAATCGAGGTAAAATTAATAGAAAATATAAAAGCTGAGGACTAAAATGTTATTACACCAACTAAAAAAATGCCACTTAATAATCAGGTTACAAAAAATAATTTTGAAAACTTTAGTGATTGAATTGTAATTTTTTAATTAAGTGACTAAAACAAAAATTTACCCATAATTTAGTATTTTATGGTGTATTTTACATCAAATATAAAAATCTAAAAAGATTATTAATAATTTAATTTAGGAAAAATATTTAATAGACTGACAGTAAAAATTTTAGACCCCACAAACAATATTAGAGATTAAAAAGTGTCCTTAGGATATAAAAAAAAATTAAAAATAGATATTTAAAAAAGAGAAACAAATATTAATTTTTTAAAGATGTTGGTGGAATAAAATAAAATAAAAAAAAGGATAAACGAGCAGTATATAAATATTCAGAATTTATTAAAGAATGAAAACCAAAAGTAGAAACAAAATAAATAGAAGGAAAAATAAAACCACTGTCTATTTTAGTAATTACACGGACACTAATTTTTAGGGTTTGTTGAGCAACCACTATATAAAGGCAAGTTTTAACACCTTTAGCCTACATCATATTTATCTAGGGGTGAGCAAAACTCGATTCGATTCGAAAAAATCGAAAAAAAATTCGAATTTTGAATTATTCGAATCGAGTTAATCGAGTTAATCGAGTTAATCGAATCAACTCGAATTTTGAGTTTCGAATTTCGAGTTTGAATCGAGTTGAATTTTCGAATTCGAATAACTCGAATAATTCGAATAAACCGAATATAAATTATATTTTTTTTACTTTTTTTAAAATTTTGGGCTTTTACTGACCCATTTCCCCCCAGAGGCCCAAACCCGTCACACACACTCAGCCCCATTTTTTCCCCAAATCCCAAGTTCTCCCAACCCGATTCTTACCCCCCAAATCAAACCCCCAAGCGGCCAAGCCCTAGCTTTTCTTCTCCTCTTCTCTCGGACTCCAATCGCGTGCGGTGCACTAGCGAAGACTACTGATTCTTCCTCTTCTCCAAGTGCATTGTTGCGCATTTTTCTCTATTCGACTCTCCAGTAAGTGGTAAGTTGTTTTCTACTCTTCAATTCCAAGTTTCTCTTAATCTCTTCCTCCTGCTTTTACTTTCAATTCCAATTTTTCTCCTTGATTGATGTTTGAATTCGATGAGCGTTGCTACCATGTTCCCCTTTTCTTCTCCTTCCGCCTCATTTTTCATTTCTTTGGTATTGAGTATGTCGGGTTTGTCCAGTGC
Organism: Gossypium bickii; assembly: GCA_025503065.1. Taxonomy (NCBI): domain Eukaryota; kingdom Viridiplantae; phylum Streptophyta; class Magnoliopsida; order Malvales; family Malvaceae; genus Gossypium; species Gossypium bickii. The sequence continues at coordinate 93,875,637 of CP106714.1, read as the reverse complement.
CAAGTACCACGAGAACTTGAAGAAGCGGCGGTGGAGGCCGTGGAGAGAGCTTGTCGTCTTTATGTCGACGTAAATTCACTCAAAACTAGAATCTCACCTCTTGTTCTTTAGCCATTGCCTTGGTTGCATTAGTTTTGGATGTATTTTCTTACTTTTTATCATTTTATTATTTCTCGAAATTCTAATTTACTCATTCTAAAAATTGAATCATTATAATAGTTTGTTATTTATTTTCTATTATAGGTGCAAAGGTCTCTGTTCTCTGTTGAATGGCGGATTATCAAAAGAAAGACCAAACTCCAAATACAAAGATGTGATTTTGGAGTTCGAGCTCTTATTAGTTTAGGTAATTTCAACAATGCCTCAATGTTTTATAATAACTTTTTCTTTGTGGCATATTTGCTTAATTACTAGGATTGAAAAGAAAATGTTTGACTTTTGAAATAGAATTTAGCATACAGTAATAAGCTTTCGCCATAAGAGAAGGAAAATAGAAATCCACACAGGAATCAACACTTAAGAAGTCCCAAACTTCAATTGATCCTCGAAATAGTAAGAAGTCTGCAGGAGCTTACAAAACAAAAGAATATATATAATAATTCCTCTAAAAATAGAAAGGTAATCAAATCTAGTATATAAAGCATACAAAGATGTCTATTTGTCATACATAAACTAAATGGCACTTCTGCAGCGGATGGAAGTATTAGCAACCAAACAGCCCTTCAAGTATACTTTCTAAAGGAAGTTCAATATAGAAATAAAATATCAACTTGGATAACTTAGTTCAACAGATACGCCCTCAAGGACGAAAAAAAAAATGATAAAGTGAGATTAAGTGTTTAACCTTTAAATATTCATCAAGCAATTTTGCCTACAGTAATAAAAGTTTAAATGGTTGAAACAAAACCTCACTTGTGTTTATTCTTGGCTTTCTCTGATAGAATTAAGTTTAAATGGTGCCAACCCCTTTCTCTGATAGAATCCAGTGTCTTCATCACTTTCAGAAACCAAAATAAAAGATGTTCCATCTTTTGCCTACTATTTTATAAATATATACCTCACCTTCTACATTTCTTTCATATCATTACTGCTATATTTGGTTGTTTAAATTCCACGTTATTAAAATATAAACATTAAATTTTGGTATATTTATAATAAATGCATAACTTAAACTTATTTAAATCTATTCATTTTATTTTTAAAAATTTTAAATTTAATCTTTAGTAATTATTATATGGATATGTCTTTTATTTCATTAAAATTTCAAATGCAAATAATTTACCATATTTTTAGTCTTTGGTACACTAGCAATGTAATCGTTTCTATTATACATGCAACCTTATAGTATAGTATAACATAATTATCTTTGAGTGATATAAATTACTTAATTTGAATCTAATGATTTTGGAGGAAAATGATACCTGCATCTACATTTGCTATATTAGTGTCAACCCATTAGTGTTTCACTCAATTTGTACCCATTTTCTTTCAATAAAAAATATATATGGAGTGAGTCTAATTCTTTTATTAAAAATTTGAGATATTCCTTTGTATAACAAGTACTTGATTTAATATTGTAAAAATTTGGTTGAATGATAACTTTGGTTGAAAAATGAATTAAAGCATAAATGTTATTAAGTTTGAATTTAAATCAATTATTGGTCATCATTAGTGATTCCAACAAATGTTTACTTGTAGATGAGTGATCCAAAGCAAGATGGTTCAACTCAAAGTTCACAAAATTCTTCCCCAGTAGAGATGATCAAACAATCACCAAGGAAAATGTTCGAAAAAAGATTACTCCAAGGGCAGCTTGTTGGAACCATTTCACCAAGTATGTGACTAAAGAGGGGGAGAAGAGAGCAAGGTGCAATGCATGTGATGTTACTTACACCATGGAAACAACTATGGGTTCTACAACAAATTTTAATAACCATTTGAAAACATGCCTAAAAAGACCTCGAGGTAATACTTACGATCCAAGCAATCAGAATTAACATTTGTGAATGTTAGGCAAGAAACAACGGATTTATCAACTTGGGTGTTTGATAAAGATGCTATTAGAAAAGCATTGGTTCGTATGATAATTGTGGATGAACTACCTTTTAAAATTGTAGAGGGAGAGGGCTTTAAATACTTTCTTTCTATAGCATGCCCACGTTTTAGTCTTCGATCTTGTTGGACAATTAGAAGGGATTGTCCTGATTTATTTAACTCCATGAAGAGTGTGATGAAGAATTGTTTTGAAAAAGATATAAGTAGAGTTTGTTTGACGACAGACACTTGGACTTCATTGCAGAGGATATCTTATATGGTTTTAACAGCACATTGGGTGGATGATGAGTGGAGGTTGCAAAAAAGAATTATAAATTTTTGCCCAATATCCGCTCATAGAGGTGAAAGCATAGGTCAAGCTATTGAAAAATGTCTTCGAGATTGGGGGATTGAGAGGGTCTTCACTATTACTGTTGATAATGCATCCGCCAATAGTGTTGCCATTGAATATTTGAGAAAGAAATTGAATCATCGAAATGCTTCTGTTGCAAATGGAAAATTTATTCATATGAGATGTGTTGCACACATTTTTAATCTCATTGTGCAATACGGTATTAAGGATGTTTCTGTGTCTGTGGATCGAGTTAGAGGTGCTGTGAGGTATATAAGAGCATCACCATCGAGGTTGATAAAATTCAACCAACGGGTAAAAGAAGAAATGATAGATAGTAAGGCTCAATTGTGTTTAGATGTGCCTACTAGATGGAACTCAACATATATGATGTTAAAGGTGGCCGAAAAATATGAGCGTACATTTGAATCATATGTACGTGATGACCATAATTTTTTTCTTGACCTTACTGCTGGAGATGGAGTTCCTACATTTGATGATTGGGAAATTGTTCGAAGAGTTATAAAAGTATTAGAGCCTTTTTATCATCTTACACTTTGAGGTGTGCGGATCTTTGCATGTTACCTCTCATTCACTTTTTGAAGTATTGACGGATGTGCATTGTCTTTTTGATGGGTGGCAAAGTTGTGGAGATCTAGACATAGTTTCTATGACTTTCAAAATGAGAGATAAATATAATAAATATTGGGGTGAAGGAAACAAGATCAACATGCTAGTTTACTTGGTCATCATCTTTGATCCACGATGTAAAATGAGTTTTTGAACTTTGGGGTCAACTTGCTTTTTCCTAATGTTGCTAATGACATTATGAAAATGATTGATAAAGAATTGCATTGCTTGTTCAACGAGTATTCTTCTAATGCGGGGAGAATTCAACAGTTTGAAGGTAGATCTAGTTCTTCGACAAATCTTTGTATTTCAATGGAAATAGATCATTCGAGAATGAAAACGGGCTTGGCCAAACAAAAATACCTTCGAACAAGAAACAAGTTGGATTAGAAAGCAAATCTGAGTTGGATAGATATTTGGGTGAGGATGAAGAAGTAAACAATTCAAGCTCATTTGATTTCTCATTGTGGTGGAAAATGAACAGTCCTAGATTCCCTATTCTTTCACAAATGGCTCGAGATATTCTTGCTACTCCTATTTCAACAGTTGCCTCGGAAAGTGCATTTAGCACGGTGGACGTGTTCTCGATAGTTTTAGAAGTTCTCTAACTCCTCTCATGGTCGAGGCTTTGGTTTGCACACAAGATTGGCTTCTGAATCTAATGATGCCATCGATCTTGAAGATTATGTTGATGAACTTCAAACCATGGAAGATGGTAATATATAAATTTTAATTTATAAAATAATTTTTTGTGTTATTTATATTAGTAAGCATAATTTAACTAACACTTTTGTTTTTAAATTTGCTAGACTTGTCAAAAATACACAAGATCAAGAAGGTAATATACTTAGCAGATAGTTTATAAAGTTAAATGTTTATTTAATTTTTTTTGCGAACATTTTTATCATTTAACTAACTCATTCAATACTTTTACTAGATGTTTCAAGATCAATGGTGTTTGAAGCACAAGAAGAAACTTAAACTATTCAATAATGGTTTTTGAACTGATGTTTTATTGTTATTAGTATGGTTTGCTTTGTTGTTGTTGGTTAATTTAGGTTGATGTTGTGTTGCTTTTGTTTATTCGCTTGTTTACTTTAATTTTTTGTTGTATGATCATGTTTAAAAACTTTAAAGAATTTTTTTAAAAAAAATTACATAAAAATTAAAAACACTAAAGTTATTTTTTTAAAACTTAACTCGAACAAATATATTCGATTCGATTCGATTCGAATTTTGTCTCACTCGACTCGATTCGAAAAAATTTCAAATTAGGTTAGGATGATAAAATACGATTCGAAAACTCGATTAACTCGAAAATTTTCAATTCGATTCGATTCGATTCGATCGAATGCTCACCCCTATATTTATCTGCTCTGCGGCCTCTTCTCATCTCAACGCAATCCCTGCCTGTTTCTTCTCATCTTTCATATCTTATAGATTCTAATTTCAATTTATATCACATAAATTTAAATATATATATATATATATATATAAAAGAAATTTTAAATCAAAATAATAAAAAATATTTCAAATTTTTGAAAATTATTTTAACTTTTTTGTAATTTTTGTTGAAAGAAACTAATTTATTCTTTTTTTTTAAATTGATAGGGACTAAAGAGGTTTTTATATTAATCTGTTATTTGAATTATAAAATTTAACTCGAACTCGAAATTCAAATTACTTATCTGAGTCAACTTAAATAACTCAAACAACTCGATTCGATTAAGTCGAAATTTAATATTTTTTTCCGAATTGAATTGAGTTTTACTTAGGGTATATCATCGGTCTAAATCAATGACGAATCTAGGAGGCTGGCAAGACCCTACCTCTTTAATGGTAAATTTTAAATTAATAAAAATAAAATTATACTTTGACCCCTATTAAAAACGATAAAATTTTGATTTAATTTTTTAAAAATTATGTTTTTACTATTATAAAATTTTTAACCCCTAAAAGATCTTTCTAATTTCGCCTCTAATCCAAATCCTTGAATTTTGATTTCAGTCTATTTCTTTTTCATCTATTTATATCTCATTCATGTTTAATCACTATTCTCACCAAATTCCCCTTGCTAAATTAAATATATTGGCAACCAATTTTTGTGTGAATTAAAAGTGCTTTTATAAAACATTTTTTTTATCCGGAAGTCCTTTAAAAAAGCTAAACTGCGAACTCAACCTTAGTGCACTGTGTAGTACGCCGATTACATCTGCTGAAGGAAGGTATGCCCTTGTTTGTAAATTACACAACCACTAATTTTTTAGGGTTTGTTGAGCAACCACTATATAAAGGCAAGTTATAACACCTTAAGCTTACGTTATACTTTATCTGCTCTGCGGCCTCATCTCATCTCAACGCAATCTCTTCCTCTTTCTTCTTATCTCTCATATCTTATAGATTTCAATACCTTAAATAGGTAATACTAATCTTTCATATCTCACTTTCTGTCAGTCTAATATTCTACGCATCAACAATCCATAAATTGCATCCTATAGCTTAATACTGCATCTTTTTTTTTTTTCTATAATCTTATGTCAACAGGAAGAATGATTTTCAGATGCTGTAGAATTTTCTCATTTACTTGTTTCATTATGAAAAAAAAGAAATCCATTTTCTCAAAGTTGATTTGCTATGAAACTATTGATTCACTTTTTAGTTTGCAAATGGTAGTGATGTGCAGATCGGCTCCATATCAGAGTCAACAGCAGGTGCTAGTCTATGGCCGATCTGACTGCCGCTTGGAGCCAATATTTAGTTAAAGGGGTGAAGACCCATGAAACTCACAGTTGTTTCATGACACAATAACCCCTTTACAATTGTTTATTGTCTTTTAAATTCATGGTCTAGTATTTGATGGTGTTGATGAAGGGCGGCTTAGAGTCAGACACGGGTGTTTGTTTGTTTACAATAGCAATCCACCTTTTGCATTGCGCCTAAACCAAAGCTACTTACACGATTGGAGGGAGCCTTTACCTTCTCCATGCTTTCCTTCAAATTTAAAGCAGCTAAATTTTCATTTTATATTTTAATGATTTTAACCACGTATTACTTCTGTTGTGAAAAATAATTTGAGCCTAATGCTGTCATGCATGGTGGATTGGTTGATGGGCATTGCAAGGAAGTATTTGAAATATCATCGTTAACAATATTGTTATCTATAGCTTTAGAAATCATTCCTTCCTTGTTTACTGTACAGATACACGCATATAACAAGGACTGGATGATTTCTAAGCTTTAGATAGCTTTATCATGATGAGGAAGCAAGGCACCGAGTTCAATATTGTCATGTATGGTGGAAATATTGCAATTTATAGTACTGTTATCTACAGCTTTAGAAATCATCCCTTTTTTAGATGTGTAAATATATAAATAAATTGAAGCAGATTGCTAGAAAGGGATGATTTCTAAAGCTCTAGATAACGTTATTACAACGAGAAAGCAAGGTCACCTATAGTGGATTGGTTAATCCATATTGCAAGGATGTTATTGGCAATATTGTTATCTACGGCTCAGAAACCATCCCTTTCTTGCTTAACTTATGGAATCTGTAATATACAGATTGACACCGCTGGCAAAGAAGGAATGGTTTCTGAAGCTTTAGGTAACTTTATCACGACTTGATGCACGTTGCAAGGCAGGTATGGTCGTGGATGAGAAATTATCGTCCCCTTTTGATTTGGTTTAGCACTTTTGTGTTCGTTGATTGAAGATTGCAGACTCATTTTCTCCTTAGCTTATTCATGAAATTTTGGCTTATATTATCAAATACAAATGACAAAGTGTATTTTGATTTGTTTTTACCAATTGTGTACATTTAATGTTGGATTCTGTAAGTTTCAATTTTGAATATAGTATCTAGATCAAATGATTGTTTTCACCAATACGTACTGAAGTTTGTTTTCAATATTGAGACAAAAAATATTCAATTGAATCTCAAAATCAAACTTACTGTATTTAATTGAGATAAAACAAAACTCGAGTTTTAAATTAAAAAAATTGAAATATCCAAGTGAAACTTTTAAACCTGGAATCCAATCCCAAATTTGTAATTACCGCATTCAAAACATAGATTGAAATAAATCCAAATTTTCTTGTGGGGAGGCGAAGTTGAGAAGCAACCACTCTCCCTAGCATTGGGAGATGATTAGGAAACCTAAACCACTTGGAGAGCTAGGTATGATAATCAACCAAGCCCACATCATCAAAATTATGTGGAGAATTATATCACTTGAGAGAATTCTATATGACTTGAGATTAGGGATCAACGTTTTATCCATTTAAGTGAGAAAAATTTAAGTTGTTTTGAATAAATTAAAAAATTAAACATTTTAAATTAAAATTTTGTTACATTATAATAATTTTATTTTAGAGCATATAAATTTGAAAATAGATATATTTGAAAAAAAATTCAAAGCAAAATAAACATATATATTCTCAACTTTCTTTATATATTGTCTAATTTTCTTTTAAAATATATAAATTTTAGCATTTTTATAAATATTTTTCATTTTAAAAATTATTTTGAATTCTTTTTTTTTTGTAATTTTTGTTGAAAGAGACTAATTTGCTTATTTTCAAAATTGAAAGACATCAAAGGAGTTTTTATACCAATTTGTTATTCAAATTGTAAAATTGAACTCAACTTAAACTCAAATCTCAAATTACTTATTCGAGCTAACTTGAATAACTCAATTCGATTAACTCGAAATTTTTATTTTTAATTTTCGAATCAAATTAAGTTTTGTTCATCCCTACTTGAGAGGGATACATCATGAGTCCAAATTACACCTATCTATAAACTTGGCCACCTAGCCTGGCCCAAAGACCTGTCTAAAAAATGAAAAAGTTTTGACAAAAATATAAACTCCAAAAATGAGTTTAGGCAAAAAATAAGACTCGTATTTAAAACGGGCTGAGTCTTGGGAATAATTTTTTTTCCGGTCCGGCCCGAACCATGGGCTTAATAGGTCACCTTTTTTTTTTTTTTCTTTTTCTTCTCTTTTCCCGATTAACACCTCTAAATCCCTTCTCCAGCCCAACACCCACCGACCACCAACAACTCCGATCACCATCGATCCATCATCGTTCACCAATCACCATTGTTGCTTCTTGACTGACAACCCGAAGGTAACACCACCATTTTTGAATTTTCTTTCTTTCAACTCTTTGTTTTTAAAGCTCTGCCTTTAAAGAATCCGTAACTTTAAATTTGATTCTATTTAGCTATTTTTTTTCTCTGAAAATGCTCTTGTCTTCTTCGGTTTCTAATGTAGACAATAATGGGGAAGGTGATTCTCTTCATGAGGATTCCAACACAAAGAAGGTCCGGTTTAAGGAATCGGACGTGATTCTTGAAGGTGTGATGGTTGTAGAGGATTCCATCACTAAGAAGATCCATTCCAAGGAATTGGATGTGACTCTTGATGACGTGATGGTCATGGAATCATCACCATCTTCTTTTTCATGAAAAGATATGCTAGTTGGGAAGGATAATCCTATGAAGAATATTTCAGACGATGGTCACTTCCTGGTTGATAATTTTTCCCTCATTGAGCAGGATGTAAAGAAATCGGTTGTCTATGGCGTTCCTTCAATTGACTTCTCGGAGAAAGTATATCAGCTATTGGAGAAGGAGATGTCGACCTCTGTAGTCCTCAAGATGCTTCGTCGGAACCTTGGAATCACGACCCTGCATAATAGATTATATGGGATTTGGAAACCTTCCAAGCCTTTTCAATTAATGGATATAGAGAATAGTTATTTTCTTGCTAAGTTCCAAAGTACTGTTGATTATGATAAAGTTCTCTCCCAGGGTCCGTAGGTTATTTTCGATCATTAACTAACCGTTCAACCAGGGACGATTGACTTCAATCCCAATCTGTAACACCTCTTACCCGTATTCAACACCGGAATAGGGTACGAGGCGTTACTAGACTTATACTTAGTCAACCATACAATACCGAGACCTGACTTTCCACTCCAAATTAAAACTTTTTTAAACACCTCTTAAACAGGCCTACGAGGCCTAAATCACACTTTAAGAATGGTTCGGGATGAAATCGTACTCTTTAAAAGATCCCTAAAAGACTTAGAAAAATTTCCATTAAATAATCCACATACCCGTGTGGGGGAGGGGACACGTCCGTGTGGCATATCACATACCCGTGTCCCACACCCGCGTGGATTTACTTCCCAATTCGAACCTGCAGGGGTTTTTACACGGCCGGACACACGCCCATGTCCCTGGCCCGTGTCCCTCACACAATCTACCTTACCCTAATATGGTACTCTCTTGAATTCAATTTCCCGGTCTGCCTAGTCATTTGTATCAAAAACAGATTCTTTTAGAGATTGAGGGAATGGTGGGCAAAGTGTCTAAATTAGACTTCAACACAGATATCAAAGCTTGGGGTTACTATGCTCGCATGGCAGTTTTTGTTAATTTAGGGAGACCTTTAATTTCTAAAATTCTCATCAATGGCAGCCCTCAAAGAATTGAGTATGAGAATCTACCTATGGTTTGCTTCAAATGTGGCCATTATGGACACACCAAGGAGAACTACCGGTCAGTTCAAAATCTTCATAATCGAAAGAAAAAGGAGAGACGCTAGAACCAGGGGTGGATTTAAGGGGGCTGGCAGGGGCCCTGACCCCTCTAAAATGTAAAATTTATATTTAGCCCCTTAATTTTTTTAAAATTTTAAATTAGTAAAGGTAAAATTACACTTTGGCCCCCCTAAAATTATAAAAATTTGATTTAATCCTTTAAAAATTATAAAGATATTGTAACAGCCCGATTTTGGGCCTAGTCGGAACAATGGTTTTGAGACTACAAATCCGAAGTAAGAAAATTTATTTTTATTATATTTTTATGGTCTACAATTTCACGAAATAATTTTCTGAAAATTTTGTTCGAAAATTTTGAGGTTTGGGCACTCAATTTAGTCAAAAGGACTAAATTGTAAAAAGTGCAAAACTTGAGTTCTAGAAGTTAGAGGTGTCAAATTGCTATGAAATTTTAAAGTAGAGGTTCTTAAATGGTAATTAGCCCATTGATTAAATTTTTGGACAAAAATGGATATGGTATATGTTAGATAAGATTTTTTTTGTAAGGGTATTTTGGTCCTTTTTATAAATTAAATGAATTAAAAAACAAAATTAAAATGCCAAATTTGTCCATCTTCTTCATATGGACGAAATTTACCAGGAGAAGGCATGGCTAGGATTTTCTCAACTTTCGAAGCTCATGGTAAGTCAGTTCTAGGCCCGTTTTTCAAGTTATTTACGGTTTTGGAGTCCCGGTAGCTCGATTTAGCTTATGCTACCAATAATTCATGCTAGGGTTCATCTTTGGAAAATTACCCATAGGTGAAAAGTGTGTATTTTGATGTTTTATGGTAGAATATGAAGCTTAAAATTATGTTAAAGAACTTTTGCTAAGCGATTTTAAGTGAAAACGAGTAAAACAACATAATCGGTAAAAATACCTAATGTTCATAAGTGTATGTTAGAGCAAGAATTTGATGTTGCCATAGAAGGGGAAAATGACCAGCATGTCATAAAACATAAGAATAAAGAATAAAGTTTAATTTACGAGCCTAAGGGTAAAAGTGTAATTTTTGAAAAGTTAGGGAGAAAAATTATAAATTTTCCATAATTTGATATGTGAATTGAATTGATTAGTTTGTTGATAAAATGTGTTAAATGAGTGTTATTTGACATGTTAGATCAAGAAATTATGAAATTTGGACTAAGATCGGGGAAGAACAATGTTGTCGGCTAAGTCGGGAAAATTAGCCGTTTCGGCATTCGAGGCTAGCTGGTGTGTTAATAATAATGCAATAATGTTGTAATTTATATTTGAAAGCTAAATTAGTGAATTAATTGAATTATGTTGAATTAAATGTTCAATGTGCCAAGTTTATAAATTGATTTAAAATATGTCTATGGTACATGGAAGTGCATTGAAATATTGTACTTAAATGTGACTTCTATGATTGTGAATGTTATGAGTAATTGTGAATTAGTGTTATCATGAGACAAGTGATTAAGTGAATATTGACTAAGTGTTAACAAGTGTGAAAAAGTCCCGATTGAACCTTAGGAAACGATTAGGATACAAGTGACATGTCACTAGGAATTTCAGTGTTTTCAGTGTGAAAGTGTTCCCCGGGTGCTGATTCATTGTGTTATATCAGTGGCTGGGTGATCTTGCATGTGTTGCAAACACTTGACAGCTTGTGTGAGCAGGCCCGAGGGTAACCCCAGTGTTACAGTGGTAGCTTCGGCTATATTACAGTGATAGATTCGGCTATATCATAGTGTGGCACTCTGTGCCTTATTCCGCGTATCCTTTAGTATTTCGTATGGTTCAACGGGTATTGAATTGATATAATGAAAAGTGATTGAATGTGAAAAGGATTTAATCATGTGATAATAATGTGAAAGTGAACATTGTGTTTGATGTGTTTATATGAGTAAGTGTGAATATGAAATTGTTTGTATAAGTGAAGTGCAGGTATGAAACTAAGTAGAGAATCGTATGAATAAGTAGTCCAGGTATGTGTATAAAATTGTTATTGTATGATTTATATGTTGAATAAAATGCTTAGATTATGATGCATTAATAGTAAGGATGCAAATGAGTGAGATGTGCATATGATCAAGTGATAGTTATGTGCCAAGTTATATGTTGTTTTAGTGCATGTGTAAAAAAAATGAAAGTGAATACATGGAAATCATGAAAAAGTGAAATTTGCATTAAAACAGTACTGGACAACTGCAATTGTGTACTTTTGAAAAATCACCGAAAATAGTAGAAATTGAATTAGAAAGTGAAGGATATGTGAATTGAAAGTTCATTGAGTATATTTTCATGTAAAAGAAATAGAGTAAGCAAAGTGGAAATTATGAAATATTTAAATTTTAGTGAGACTGGTTCTGAATGACTTCGTGATCCCCTATTCTGATTTGGATAAATTATTAAAAATTGTACAAAAATAATCATGGAGAATAGTTTATATGTTTAGGATCCTTAATGAGTCTTTTTTTTATTAGAATAAACGAGAACATTATTTGAATTCTATACAATGAGATAACTAAGTTTTTGTAAAGATAGGTCAGAACCATCAAACAGTGAAATAAGGGAAAATTTAAGAATAATCTGGTATTGATTGGTCACGGAACTTAATTTCTAGTTCTTTAGCTTATGAAATAATTAAATTAATGACTGTGACTCAGAAAAACAGCTTAAGCTGAACTTAAAAAAAAGGTGAAACTATGTGAATATTGATTCTATTTTCTTGAGCATATTTATTGAGAAATGGGTTAATATTGTTAATTAAATTGCTTATTATTATTAATATGCCAACTTACTAAGCTATAAAGCTTACACCATTTTCTCATTTCTCTTAGTGTTGTTAGGTTGGCTCGGGGTTGGAGATCGTTGGAGGTATCACCACACTATCAATTTGTCAAGTTAGAATCACGACAATTCCTAATTATTTTCAAGTGAATGGCATGTATAGAGATTTAGTTATTGGTTGTATGTATTATTATGAATTAGCCAAATGTTTAGGCTTATATTGCTTCGTTGAATAGAGCCATGAGATGTGGCTCATTATGCCTATAGGTAAGTAAACCTATTTTATGCATGTATGGGGAAATGTCTTGATGTGGCTAAGTTAGAATTAGCTAAAGGTATAACAAAGATCGATATATTGTATATTAGTACAAAGAGGTAATAACACAAAAGGTTTGAAAAATAGCCTAATGTATGCCACACGGGCTAGAGACACGGTCGTGTGTCTCAGCCGTGGGGTAGGGCATGGCCACTGCACGGGCGTGTGGTTTGGCCGTGGTGCATAAACAGAATGCTAGTGAATTACACACGGGGTCCAAACATGGGCGTGTGAGGACCACACGGTCTACTCACATGGCCGTGTCATATGTCACACGGACGTGTGACCCTGTTTTGGTAAAAATTTTCTAAATGCCCGAAAAGTTTCGGTTTGGTCCCGAACCAACTTTAATGATTGTTTTGGGCCTCGTAAGCCCATAATAGGGACATAGAGTGTGACTATGAATGGTTTTAATGTATAATTGAAATGTATGTATCGGAGAAGTTTATAAGATTACTGTAATGCATCGTACCATGATCCAGTGACGGATAGGGGTAAGGGGTGTTACAGATATAGACTATAAAAAATTAAAATTTCATTTGGCCCCCCTAAAAATTTTTTTTGACTTTGGCCCTGGCTGGAACAGACCTCTGGATGCTGGTGGAATGGAAGAGCAGACGCAGCACCTTGGATGGGATCAAAAAGGAAATTTTTCTAAAGGTGAGAAAATTATGGGATCAAGATTTCATTCATTGGCAGATATGGAGGCGAATTCTACGAGAGAGGATTTTTTTAAGGAAAATCAGAGGGATTTGAAGAATAAAGGGAAAGTCACGTTAATTGATTCTCTTAAGCAATCTGCAACGGGTAAAAAATCGGGTTTTAATGGTTCTAAAAAAGGGAATATGGGCTTGTCGGTAGCGAAGGCTCCTAATTTTCAGACCCGCGTCTCAAAGAACAACATCTTAGTGCAAACTGGGCTTAAGATGGGCTGGGTCTCACAGACTCTTTTGGCGGTTAACCATTAGGCCTCTTTGGACAAGCAGCAGGCTTCCAACAGCATCAATTCTGGACAGCAGCTTAAGAACTGAGCTTTGAAGTAGGCTCGACTAGATTTTACGAAACTTCCTAATGCCATGAATGGTTCAGACCCTAGTGTTGGAAAAACTATTCAGTCCCTAAATTCAGGTGATTCTGTAGCCTTTTGTCCTTTAGTTTCAAATTTGCAAATCGGTTGTGGTGTAGATCACGCGAATGTGGGCACTCTTAACCCTACATTTTAATCATAAGCAAAAGCAACATGTAGTACATTTTAACCCTACATTTGAAGAGAGTTCGTTCGTTAATGTGGTGATTAAGGAAGGAGTGTTGAAGGCCAAAAACCACTCGAGAGTGGTGTTAAAAAAAAAAGCAGCATACTGGAGCCAGTTAGCGAGGTGATAGGGGGTAGTGTCGGCCCGTATGAAATTAAATTACCTAGAGGGGTCTCGAATGGACAGAATATAAATGCTAAAGCTACTAGCTCCAAAGGAGGGTAGAAACTTAACAAAATTCTAAAGAGACCGGGTAATCGTTTTAAGAATTCTAAAAATACCCGGGTTCATTTTGCTAACTCTATGAAGAAGCTAGCAGAGCTTATTGCGTCCGAAATTGATGGAAATTCTGCTAATGATTTTTCGTGGAAAAAAAGAGAGCGAGAGGAGTTCGCCTCTACCGGACAACATTGAGATAAGTTTTTTTTTTTTTACTTTTTAAATTTTATTATGATGAATATGTCTAATTTTTCTTGGAATGTGCAGAGGTGTGTGTCGAATAAATTCTTATGAGTCTTTTGTGAGTATAAAAATTAGTACAAGCCTAATGCAGTTAGCCTTATGGAGCCTAGAATCATTGGGTTTAAAGCCAACACAATAATTGCCAAGTTAGGTTGGGATATGTTGCACTGAGTGGAGGTATTTGGATTGGCTGGAAAAATTCAATTGATTTGGAGGTGATCGGCAATCATCCTTAATCCATTCTAGTTCGTATATGCTCCAGATTACATCCTCATCCGGTCTTTGTAGCTTTTGTTTATGGGAGTCTTGATAAACAGAAAAGGAAAATTTTGTGGAATGATCTAAGTCACACTATTCCTTGAGAATATGTTCCTTAGATAGCCATTGGTGATTTTAATGCTATCCTTTCTTCAGAAGATAAAAAAGGTGGTCATGTTAAAGGCCGCTGATGCTAGTCCTTTGGTGATTTTATGGATAATGCTCTTCTGCATGATCTGGGTTTCCAAGGGCCCCCGTTCACGTGGCATCATGGTATTCTTTCTGAAGGACTTGATAGGGCTGTGGGGAATGACGCTTGGGTGGAAACCTTCCCTAATTGCCTTATTACTCACCTTCCCAGAATCAAATCGGATCATCGGCCTTTACTTATGAAATTCTGTCATGACAAAAATTGTGCTCCTAATTGGCATTTCCGGTTTTTAGCTGGCTGGCTTCATCATCAGAATTTCTTTGAATTTGTTAAGAATAATTGGAGCTCCAATGGCAATTTGGCAAGTACAATTAAGGTGTTTACGGATAAGCTCAAAGAGTGGAATAAAGGTATCTATGGCCATATAGCCTAACATAAGAGGCAGTTAATGCACAAGCTTGCTAAGATACAGCATGCTTTGGATCTCTCGGGATCTAATTCTCTTTTTCAGCAAGAAGTGTTTGTTTTTGAGGAGCTTGAAAACATTCTTCACCATGAGGAGATGCTTTGGAAGCAAAAGTCTAGATGTAAGTAGCTAAAATTGGGAGATCATAATACTAGCTACTTTCACATGCATACTGTTATGAGAAGGAATTTTAATAAAATAACCGCTTTACGTAATGTCGATGGAGATTGGATTTTCGATTCTGAGGTCCTTAAGACGGAAGCGGTTAACTTTTTCCAGAAGTTTTATAGGGAGAATCCAGATCCATCAGGGTTTTTACCTTCTAATACTTTTCCAACGCTCAGTTCTAAAGATGTTGATTCTCTTGGGAGAGGTGTCACGAATAGGGAAATTAGGGCTGCCCTTTTTGATATGGCACCTTAAAAGCCCCGGGTAGCGATGGGTTTCAAGTCGCTTTCTTTTAGAACTAGTGAGATAATATAAGGGGAGCTATTTGTGAGTGGTTTAAGGGTTTTTGAGGGGGAACCATTGATCCAGAGTTTAATAACACTCTTATTGTGTTAATCCTTAAAGTTCTAAACCCAATAAACTTCTCATAGTTTCGTCCTATTAATCTCTACTTTGTGTTGTACAAGCTGGTTATGAAGATCATTGTAAATAGATTTAAGAATATCTTTTCGAAGATCATCGGCCAAGAACAAGCAGGCTTTATTACAGGGAGGAGCATTATTGATAATGTTATCATTACCCAAGAAGTGTTACATTCAATGAGATCCAAAAAGAAGACCTAGTGGATGGCTATCAAGATCAATTTGGAGAAGGCTTACGACAGAGTTAGATGGGATTTTGTGGAAGCTTCTCTTAATGCAGCAAGTATTCCTGTTTATCTGGTTAAAGTTATTATGAATGCTATTTTGTCTTCCTCTATGCAGGTTTTATGGAATGGTGTTCCTACTCAAAAGTTTAGACTGGTTAGAGGTATTCGGCAAGGCTATCATTTATCTCCATATCTCTTCGTTCTCTGTATAGAATGGTTGGGACACAGATTTCACGCGGGTATTTCTTGAGGGGAGTGGAGTCCCATTCAACTATCTCGCACATGACCGAATCTTTCACATTTGTTTTTTGCAGATAACCTGGTGATCTTCAGTCGTGCAGATTTGGCTCATAGTGGTCTCTTCAAGATTTTCTTGAGCAATTTTTGTGAGCTTTCAAGTCATAAAGTCAATGCCAGGAAAACAAATGTTTTTTTCTCTTCGGGTGTTAATGAGTCCTTAAAGAGTGAGATCAATGACATGCTTGGTTTTCAAGAAGTTAATGATTTGGGTTATTATCTCAGGGTTCCACTCTTTCATAAAAGGGCACCAATGGTATTCTTAATTTTTTAGTGGAAAGAGTTCGTAGTCAGCTTTCTAGTTGGGATGCGAAATGGCTCTCTTTTGCTGGAAGGGTTACTTTAGCACACTCCGTCCTATTGGCCATCCCAAGTTACCTCATGCAGTCTACTCTAGTCCCTAAAGGGATTTGTGACTCTATTGAAGAATTAGCTAGACAGTTCATCTGGGGGGCTGCAAAAGGGAAAAGAAAATTGGCCTTGGTAGGGTGGAATAACATTTGTCAGCCTAAATCGTATGGAGGTCTTGGATTTCGTTGATTGGAGGATCAGAACAAAGCTTTCATGCTAAAAATCAGTTATAGTCTTATTACAAAGACTGAAGCTTTATGGGTTCAAGTTCTTAGAGCTATGTATGGTTTCTACGAGGATCTGCCAGATACTATCATGCGACACAGATGTTCCTATATGTGGAAAGCAGTCGCTAAAGCTTGGCCTTTGTTGCGTAGTAATATGATTTGGTCTATCGGTAATGAAAGGTCTGTTCGTTGTTGGGAGGATAATTAGGTCCCAACTATTGGTCCCCTTAATCAATATGTATCGGATCAAGGTAATATTGTTTCGCAAAGTAACGTTAATGAGATGGTTTTGGACAATAGGGAGTGGAACATTGATCTTTTCAGATTGTGGTTTCTAGAAGAGGTGGTCAATCGAATCATTAGCATTCCTCCTCCTTCAGAGTCAACCGGGCCTAATATTCTTTCTTGGTCCAGAACAACGACTGGTGTTTTTTCTGTGAAAAGTGCTTTCTTTATACTCAAGGAGGTGTCTTGGAATCCGAAGGATGCGAACTGGAGTACTGTTTGGAAAATTCCAAGGCCACAACGAGTTAGACAGTTTATCTGGTTAGTTCTTAAGCAACGTATTTTAACTAATTCGGAAAGGGTTAGAAGAGGTATTGCACAGGACGTTTCGTGTCATCTCTGTGGTAATTCAACGGAGGATATTTTTCATACTCTTAGGGATTGTTATTTTGCGAATGAAATTTGGAAACAAGTTATTCCTTCCAATCATTCCGATAGTTTCTTCGCTAGTAATATTTCAGAGTGGTTGTTTTCGAATTTGCACTATTATCCTTCAGATAGAGCAAGAGACTCAACTTGGACTTGCCTCTTTGGGACACTTCTTTGGCACATTTGGAAGAATCAAAATTTGTTCATTTTTCTAGAGAATTCACTAAGCCCCAAGGACATTATCAGTGCCTCTTATAGTTGGGCGAATCAATTTTCCTCTAACCATAATGCAACGTTGGAGTGCCGCCCAAAACAGTCAACTATTCCTCAAAACTCAGGTGTGTGTTTTTACCTTAATACTGATGGTGCTGCTCACTCTGTGTCTGGTTTCTCTGCTGCATGTGGAGTAATATGTGATGGTAAAGGAAAATGGATCTTAGGATATAATCGGCATTTGGGGAAATGTATACCAGCGATTGCTGAGCTGTGGGGAATATTGGATGGGCTTCTGCTCCTTCAGAAACAAGGATATGATGAGGTCATTATTCAATTTGATAACCTTGAAAATGTTATCTTTATTTGTGAAAGCAAGCTTGATGGTCCAAAAAGCTCTCTAATAAGGAGGATTCAACAAACTCTAGCCTTTGAAAACAAGTGGTCCTTAAATTATATTCCAAGAGAGTCAAATCGGGTAGCAGATGCTTTGGCAAAAATGGTTTTAACAAGGAGCGAAACTTTGCACATGTTTGAGGAACCTCCTTTGGAGCTTAAAGTGATATTGAAGGATGATTGTACCTTTGATAATGTGATTAGGAATTAATTTTGTATTACTTTGTTTTATTTACCAAAAAAAAAAGCTCTGCCTTTGAAAAAAATGGGTTTTTTGAAGCAATGAGATTGGTTTTTTTTTTCGATAAAATGCATTTAAAAAAATGTAGGTTTTCACACTAGTTCAGTTTTGGAAATAAAAATGTAATTGTTAAGTTAGTGAAGTGTTAGTCAACATCGGATGACTGATACGGCCTCTTGAGTCTTTTGCATATTTAGAACATTTTGCTGGCACTTTAACATTGTATTTTTAATCTAACAAATAAAGTTTTTGAATGGATGACATTCATGAGCTATGATGAACTATAAAGACAATTCTGTACCATTTAACCCTAACCACATGTTATATTCCATTCACTTCAACTCCAAATATATCGCACCCTTGCTGTTCTTTCAACGGTTGTTTTAGGTTTTCTAACTTGGCGGAAACTTTTTTCACTAGTTGTAGGTTATTTCCCTTCTACAGTTACCCTGAAATGAATTGATGTAAAAAATAGGTGTCATTTCAGTTTGTGGTAGCATTTACTTTTACTAATGCTGTTTCATATCTTCTGGAAATTGACATGCCACCTGTGATCTTTATTAACTAAAAATAAGTAACTAGTACAACAGTGAGGATAATAAAAGCTCAAGAATTGGCTTGCTGCACTTGATGGACATTCACTGGTTACTTGGCAGCCCATGCAATGGATGAAGTTCGCTTCTAGTTGGAAACTCCATCAAGTGCAGCAAGCCGAGCAATGAAAGTGCTTGGGAATGCAAAAAATACACCATAATAACCTATGCCAAGCCACCTTCTCCTGTTAGGTCTTATAATTTTCCTAACCTCAACACAACTGCTTCGAAATAGTTTAGTTCTGGATCTGCTTTCTTCTTGCAATGTTTTCATCTGCTCGTTCTTTATTTTTCGAATGTGAAGATGTCAATGTAAGTGCATGGTCTGATGATTCATGTGGCATAATGGGATTGTTTCATTTATAGGTTTTTACTGTAAAACCCCCAATTTGTGATGACTAGAGTTCTGAGCTTTTATTATCCTCACTGTTGTACTAGTTACTTATTTTTAGTTACTTTTAGCAAAATAACCCCCGCCCCCTATTTGTTTTATATAATAAAATAATTTTTTTAAAATTAATTTAGGTCGGGCCAGCCTCGGGCCCAAGCTTGAACAAAAAATTAGGCTCATTTTTTAAATTAGACTTGAGACTAGTAATTGAGTTTAAAATTTTATCATAATCCGACCCATGAACAAATCTAATTTAAATACTTAAATTTTGATTTCTCTCTATTTCTTTTTCATCTATTAACACCCGATTCATGTTTAATCACTATTCTCACCAAATTCTCCTTGCTAAATTAAATATATTGGTAACCAACCAAGTCACTACAAGAAAAACAAGTCGAGGGGGTACGACGGGTTAACCGCTCGGCTAAGTTTTGGTTCTGTAATTGATCAGGATTAGGAGACCCTTAAGGAAAGACGAATAGGAAATGACATTTCTGGAATAGATGGGAAAGCTTCTCATTTCAACTGCCAACTCAACCTTAGTGTACTGTATAGTACGCCAATTACAACTGCTGAAGGAAGGTATGCCCTTGTTTGAAAATTAAACAGAATCGAGAAAGTTTACATTAGGCAGTGCGTATGAGTTTTGGATTATAACAACGTTGGACAAGTGCAGAACCAGGAATGGTATTATCATGTATGGCTTGACAATAACCTCAACGACAAGAACTGGTACACAAAACCCACAATACCCTGCCATCTCATCTTTGCCAAAACCTTTGACAGTCCTTGTAGGCTAGGCAAATTTCTTGAACGTGCAACTACTGAGTAGCCTATCCTGTTAAGTTCTTGAGATGGAGGAAACCCAACCTCGGTGTAAAATAAACACGGCAACGAGGAATCCTGGCAGGGGAGGAGCTGAAGTTGTTATTAGGGATCCACAATGGAAATTGGGTAAAAGGATCATATCGACACATACCACAGGCAACAAGCGTGGAAGCAGAACTCTGGACTTTGTATTATTAATATATATAAAAGTAGAAGTAGATGCAGCTGCTGTAATAAGTCTCATATCAAACACCATTACTTCAATGTGCAAGAATGTGGTGATGTTATTATTGTTTGTAGTGAAGCACCCTTACAACTAGCTTCCTCCTTGACAAAAAACCCGCAATCTGTAGTTCAAATAGAACAAATAGTTTTGTTTTGAAAATTTTCGTGTGATTAGTAATCAAAATAAACAAAAAAAACCAGCTCAGGGAAGAGCATGTATCAAAATTTGCATTTCATGTAAAAACTTCATGCCTTGCGTTATACAACAATCATATTTAGCCTAAAACCCTCAAATTTCTGAAATTTGAAAATCAAAGTAACAAAGACTAAATTAACACCAAAGCCCCATTTATCAAAAACAACAATCACAATCAAATGGGCAAAGTGGCGTACTTCCAGCATCAGATTTACTAATACCCAATTCTTCTTCAGTGTAAATTGCAAAACCATCTGCTGTTCTTTTCCGAGGCCGAGAAGAAGATTCATTGAATCCCCCTTCCCTGTTGGTTTCTTTACTCTTTTTACTCTTCTTTTTCGACGATTTGGGTTTTGAAATTTCATCGCCGTTCGGTTTCTCGGACCCTTTCGGGTCGGGTTTCTTCCTCTTTTTACCTGCAAATATCTCGTCGATCTCGTTACCAGCCATTTTAGAAGCAGAATTCTTCTGTTCTGCAACAGATTCTTCTTTTTTATTTTCTGCTTTTCTAGAAGGCGTCGTTGAAGAACCCTTCTTCGCCATTAGGTTGAATCTGCAACTTCAAAACAAAAAATTATAGCATACGACGAAGAACTAAAATCAACAAAAACAAAATTTGAAGAAATATTAAATATATTTATTAAAAGAAAAAATGATACGAATGTTGTGTCAGAGAACACATTATCAGCACTGGAAATCAGACAGGGATAACTGTGATAATATTAAAATTTCTCATCATTCACAACACCGTCTCAAAAAAACTTTGTTTCAAGGAATCCTAGTCGAATAAACGGATTAAACCACTAAAAAGGAAAAACCCAGAGAAGGAAATATCTTCCTATGGATATAAAAAGTAATTATCACTGGTGCCTCCTACCTCGCAGTGAGATCCACGAGGAGATTACGATATTGGATTTCCCCCAAACAGAAACGAAGAAGCAGAAACAAAACAAGCGGAGGAGTGTGAGACTGAGTATTTGAAACCCTAAATTGGGTAAAAGAAGATTATATATGTGCCCTTTGTTTCGGGTTAAGGGTTTAAGGCTGAGCTTTCTCACACTTTTGGGCTTTTATTAGAAAATGGACCTATTTTCTTTCGGCCTTCTAGTGAATGTAATATAGATTATATTGGTACTCTAATTTATTATTATTATTTTTTTAATATTTAAGTCTAAGTTTGCTATATAAATCATAGTCTGCCCTCTCTGGCACGTCTCTGGTCTGCTTCCTAGCACGCGATTTTTTCTAGGTTTTTCTTGTTTGTTCTTTTTTTATTTTTGTGGCGGAAAGAGAGTAAAGGCTTCATTAGATCTTGATTTATTCAGCGCGTTTCACCTGTAAGTAATGGAAGAAGAGTTAGCAAGATTATCTATTGCTGAAGAGGATGAAATTTTACAGATCCAAGTTGAGCAGAACGATGAAGGGAGAGAAGAAGTTTTCAGGTTAGTAGGGTGTTTTTTAACTGCTAGTGTTATTCATTTTCCTGCTATGAAAAACACTATGGCAAATTTGTGGCATCCTGTTAAAGGGGTGAATATTCGGGATCTGGGTGAGAAAAGGTATTTGTTTCAATTTTATCACATTATGGATTTAGATAGGGTGATGAAAAGTCCCCCATGGACGTTTAATAACCACCTATTAATTTTACACAAGCTGCAATGGGGGGAAGATCCGCTCAATAGCCCTTTGTTTATGGCACCTTTTTGGGTTCAAATTCATGAAATTCCCATTGGCTTATTTTCAGAAAACCTGGCAATTCAATTGGGAAATTTTATAGGAGATTTTGTGGAATATGATGGGAAAAATCTGGGCAAGGAAAATAGAAACTATATGAGGGTAAGAGTCAGGATTGATGTGAGACGTCCATTAAAGAGGAGAAAATAAATCTCGTTTTGTGGGAATAGCACATATGTCAAGTTTCGTTATGAAAGATTGTCTCTGTTTTGTTTCTTTTGTGGCCGGTTGGGTCATAATGATTCTTTTTGTGAAGCAAAAATGATGTTAGGGGTGGAAGTCAATGAGATGGGATGGGATTTATCTTTACGGGCTCAACCACGAAGGGTGGTAGTACTAAATAGTGTATGGCTGAGAGAGGAGGAGGATGGGAAGTGGAAAAATGATGCTGAAGGTTCTCTCATAAATAGTAATAGAGCTTGGACTAAGGAGAATAAAATAGGGAGTTATGGAAAGTCAGTTGATCCAGTATTGGGGTTTAATTTGAATGGTCAGAAGATATTGGGAACCACAAAAGGGGTAATTCCAAACTTGGATGCAAACTTTTCTGACATGGAGCATGATCTGGAAGATGAGGTCTTAATGGGGGAGGAAGGTAAAAAGCGAGCTAGAGGGGAGATGGAGGGGATGACAGTTTTAGAAAAGGAGCATAATCTGATAGGGAGAAATAGAAGGGATTCGGAAGGTACTCACTTTATATCGGTGGTTGCCAAGAGGTAAGCCGACTGGTCGCAATGAAACTGTTAAGCTGGAATGTTCGTGGATTGGGGGGTCCACGAGCAGTTAATAGACTTCGGCATACGCTGAAGGTAAAAAACCCTCAAGTGGTCTTCTTTATGGAGACAAAAGTTAGAAAGAGTAGAAGGAATTCGATTCAGTTGTGGATATGTAAATGGGATTGAGGTTGATCCAGAGGGTACAAGAGGTGGATTGTGCTTGGCATGGAAGCAGGAGGTGAGTGTAAAACTTCGACAGTTTTCAAGAAGATACATTGACGTGGATATTGATGAGAATGACTCAAGGGGAAAATGGAGGTTTGCTGGCTTTTTTGGTTCTCCATATGAACATGATAGGATTAATTTGTGGGCTGATTTGAAGAACCTATACACAGATGAGAGGATCTCATGGTTTGTTTGTGGAGATTGCAATGAGATCATGTATGGGTTCGAGAAAAAAGAAGGGATTCCTAAAGATGAGAGAAGAATGAAGGCATTTCGGAGGGTAATTGCAGAAGGTGGCCTAATGGATATGGGATTTTCGGGTAGATGGTTCACATGGGAAAGAGGAAATTTACCGGAGACAAACATTCGAGAGAGATTTGACAGAGGAGTTGCTAATCAAGATTGGGTGGCACGGTTTCCTGAAGTTTCTATTCAACACCCAAGTCATTCTTTTTCTGATCATTGCCCACTTTTAGTGAATATGGAAAGGATAAACCTTAAAGCAAGGGAGATGGATTTCAGATTTGAAGCTTGGTGGACGATGGAGGAGTCATTTGAAGAGGAAGTTAAGAATATTTGGGACTCATATTCAGGCAACTTGTTGATGAAATTAGATGCGTTAAAAAGTGGTTTGAGAAAATGGGCTAGGCGAATACAAGATGATTGAAAGAAGAAAAAAGCTTTTTTAACTGACAGATTAGCCGATCTTCTAGATGCAGAGAGAGATGACAACAATCTGGGTGAGTTGATCGATACCAAAGTTCAATTGAATTTGGAAATTGACAAGGACGAACGGTATTGGGAACAAAGAGCATGCATTAATTGACTAAAATATGGAGACTGAAATACTGCTTTTTTTCCACTGTCAAGCCACACAGCGAAGAAGAAGGAACAGGATTCACAAAATGCAAGATGAGAGTGGAAGAGAAACAGAAATTAGTCAGGACATTGCGGATATTGTGAGAGTGTATTTTCAAATGCTGTTTCAATCTGAAGAAAGGGGAAGAAGTGAGCATTTGTTGTCGGGAATCGCAAATTGCATAACAAAGGAAGATAATCATCAACTTTTGAAGCCGTTCACAAAGGAAGAGATTAGATCAGCAACATTTGAAATAGGGTCTACTAAAGCACCGGGGGAAGATGGATTGCCGGCTTTATTCTACCAAAAATGTTG
Organism: Gossypium bickii; assembly: GCA_025503065.1. Lineage (NCBI taxonomy): Eukaryota > Viridiplantae > Streptophyta > Magnoliopsida > Malvales > Malvaceae > Gossypium > Gossypium bickii. Next base: position 93,851,070 of record CP106714.1, on the reverse strand, counting down.
GCATGTCGTGGGAGATGCAGTTAGCAATTTTTGTTTACAAAACCTGAATGAAGGAAAAGATTTTAAACAGGTAAACGATACAAATATAGTTCTTATTCCAAAAATTGCAAATCCTGTTAATATGAAACAATTTAGGCCTATTAGTCTTTGTAATGTCTTATATAAAATCATGGCGAAAGCCATTGCAAATAGGCTAAGAGGGGTTATTAGAAAGTGCATCGATATGGCTCAAAGTGCGTTTGTTCCTAGAAGGTTGATTTCAGATAATGTAGTGCTCGCCTATGAACTCCTTCATACATTGAAACAGAAAAGAACAGGTAGGAAAGGATTTATGGCTATAAAGCTGGATATGAGCAAAGCCTATGATAGAGTTGAGTGGAAATTTATTGAAGATGTAATGATTAGAATGGGTTTTACTTCCAGATGGGTAGCAACTATCATGGAGTGTTTAAAATTTGTCAGGTATTCAGTGATTGTTACTGGTTGCAAAGGAGTTATTTTTCACCCAGCAAGAGGCTTAGGACAAGGAGATCCGCTCAGCCTATTCATATTTCTTTTGTGTGGGAAGGGTCTATCTAGCCTCATGCGTCTAGTAATACAAGAAGGGATGTTAAAAAAGGTTAAAGCCAGTAGGAGTGGGCTGCAAGTTTTTCACTTATTATTTGCAGACGATTGTATTTTGTTCAGCGAGGCATCTGAAAAGGGAGCTACAGTCTTAAAAGAGATATTGAGAAATTACAGGAGGTGTTCGGGGCAATGCGTAAATTTTGAAAAATCAACGGTGCTTTTCAGTAGGAATACTTCAGATTCTGATCGAAACTCGGTCGGTAGAATATTAGGTGTCAGATGTTCAACTGATCCAGAGCGTTATTTAGGATTACCCAACATGGTGGGGAGGAGGAAGAATGAATCATTCCAGGTATTGAAAGATCGAATTAAGCAACGAATAGATCAATGGAGCATTCAGCATTTATCTTAGGGGGGAAGAGAAGTTTTTATTAAATCCATTTTGCAAGCTATCCCAACTTATTCGGTGGCATGCTTTTTGTTACCTAAGTCATTGTGTGATGATTTTGAAAATATTATGGCCAAATTCTGGTGGCAAAAAGGGCAGGGGAAAAAGGGCATTCATTGGTGTTCATGGAAAAAGCTATGCATTTTAAAGGATTGTGGTGGTCTTGGTTTTCGAAACATGAGCCAATTCAATATCACTATGCTTGCTAAACAAGGGTGGCGATTGTTTTGTTATCCAAATTCTTTATTGGCGAGAGTTCTTAAAGCAAAGTACTATCCATAGGTAGATTTTTTTAGTGCCTAGTTAGGTAACTCACCTTCACTTACTTGAAGAAGTATTTGGCCGGCTAAGGGTCTGCTTCATAGCGGATTGGGCTGGAGAGTGGGGCGGGGGACTAGAATTCGAGTATGGGAGGACAAGTGGATACCAGGACAGGTGATGGTAGAAAGCAGAGACAGAAAGAACAATCACATCGAGTTAGTATCTGAATTAATTGATGCTCCTAATAAAATGTGAAAAACAGAGTTGGTGAATTCTACCTTCTCGGCGGATACTGCATAAAAGATCCTACAAGTCCCGTTGGCGACAAATCCAAGAGAGGACTTTCAGATTTGGAAGGAGGAGCTTTCTGGTGAATTCTCGGTTAGAAGTGCTTACAAACTATTAGAGAGTGCTAATCTGGATCCTAGTCAATTATTAATACAGGCCGATCTAAAAAAATTTTACAAAAAGCTCTGGAATATTCAGCTCCCATCAAAGATTTTAATTACAATATGGAAAGCTTCATGGAATTATTTGCCTACCCTAGCCAATCTCAGATCAAAAATAATAGCAGACAGTGTTGTTTGTCCCAGATGTAGAAATGGAGAAGAGGATATTGACCATGTGTTTCGCCTTTGCCCTGTTACAAGAGAGATATGGCAGTTGTTAGACATTTCTTGGATCAGAGACCAGACGACTCAGAACTTTGGAGATTGGCTTGCCTGGGTGTTCATGAACAGCAATCACAAACAAAGTCGAGTGGTTTGTTGCACAATCTGGCTCATGTGGGGGTCGAGGAATAGGCTCATACATGAAGGAAAATCAGAATCGGTTAGAGATCTTGCATCAAAAGTTCGAAGATATTTGGCTGAGGTTGAGGGTATAGAAGGAAAAAAGCGTACCTTCAACACATGCAGGGGTACAGAAACGCAAGACCCACCCTCAGGAATATCAATATATTTCGATGCGGCCTTTAGGAGCAGAGAAGCCAAATCGCTGGCTGGTCTGGTGGTTCTTCACAGATCAGGCGAAATACTAAACACAAAGACAATATTAAACGTAAATGTCCCTTCCTCTTTTGCAGCAGAAGCGTATGCTGGGCTTCATGCGGTCAGATTAGGTATTTCCATGGGGATCAACTCAGTTACAATTAAAGGAGATGCGCGAGCGGTGATACAGAAATGCAAAACAAGTGAAAAAGACAAGTCTGTTATTAGTGCCATTATCAGTGACATTCAAGAAGAAGCAAAGCATTTTCAAGATATCAGATTTCAGTTTATTCACAGAAATGAAAATGTTGTGGGTCACACAATGAGAGATGCAAAGAATGAAAAGAGATGCAAAGAACGCATGCACGAGAAGAGTCGAAAGTCATTCTTCCCAAGCAAGCCCGGAGGGTAGATGGCGGCAGTAACCAGACTAAGAGGAGATCAGCGAAGGAAGAAGATGAACAGATAGCAGATTTGAAAAGTGGGAGGCTATCGTTTGATGCAGTTGGTAATACCGAAAAAGAAAAGATAAGTGTGAATGCCATCCAGCTGTATGTGAATCGGCAGCAATAATTACCCTAGTTTCCTTTTTTCCATAGCATTTATTACCCCATTTTCTTTTTGCAAAGAACTGATTCATTTTAGGTATCTAGAAGGTTTCTGTTGGTTTTTCAATTTTTGGGTTTAGACTTTAAAGCCCGATGGTTATTCATATCGAAAGGCCCGTTTATGTTTTGTGGTGGATTTTTTCTTCAATAAAGGCTGCTGATTATTAATTCAAAAAAAAAAAGTCTAAGTTTGCTATCAGTTTCTACATTTTTTTGCATATTTAGCATTTAATATTTTTATTATTTTAATAATAATAATATTTTTACTCTTAATTGAAGTCCAATAATTTCGACAAAAAAATTTAATTAAGTTGGATTAAGTAATATCCTTTTAGAAAATTGTTGGTGATTAATTTTATCACTTTACTTTTAAATAGTGATATTGAATCTTATTATTAGAGGTGCTCATAGGTCAGGTCGGGTCGAGTTGGATTTGAGTCAGATCCATTTAAGGTATTTAGATCAACTTTTTAAGCCCGGATTTGGTTCAATCCAAAAATAAGCTTACTTTTTTGCTCAAGCTCGGCTTAATTTAAGAAAAGTAAACCTAGACTTGACCCGAATTTCCATTATTTTTTTAGATTAATTTTTATTTAAAAATAAAAATTTTAAAAAATAATATACTAAAACACGCTAAAATAAGAATTTTCTAACACTACTATAAATTTAATAAATATTTTATTAAATTGAAAAACACAAATAAATCTAATAAATGTTTGGAACAAACCCCTCCATTTCTCGGACCCTACATTTAAAATAAAAAATTCTTTGAGATCCTAAAGTAAAAATATTAAAATTGAAATGCGTGACTAAACGATCCACTTATAAATTTAAAATATTGTCAATTAAAAAAGTTATTTTTTTTTCCAAGAAAATAGAATCATAATGAATTAATTATATTATGTATTAATATTGTAGAGAAACCAGATTTAAAGTGATAAAATTATTACTGGTTGTCATCATAAACCAACGTTAAGTCCTACGTTACTCATCCCCTTCCATCACTACATCTCAACACTACTTCAAAAATTTTCATAAATCTATGGAACATTCAAATACAAACCCAGAAATCAGTGTTGGATTTCACCATGTTATGATATGATAATGTTCCAGGTCTCTCATTACTAATTAAATCTCACTCATACGCCGGGAATGGGAAACTGGGTGGTAAGTGCTTCGACTCTACTACGAAGATTGGACACCTTATCCGTCAACGGAAAATCAGGAGACGAGACAAACTTCAAGAACTCTTGGACCTTTGATCCAGAAGCTAATCCCTTAGCCTCAATAGTGATTTGCACGCCCTCATGGATGAAATCAGCAATAGCTGTGAATTCCTTTTCTGTAAATCCTCTGGTAGTCATTGCAGGCGATCCAATGCGAATGCCACCCGGCACAAGTGCACTCTTATCCCCTGCAAATTTTGAGATGTATCAAGGATTGGTATAAATACATATAAAAAGGGAAAAAATTAATTATAAATGAATGGTAAAAAAGGGGAACAAGGAAGAACTTACCAGGCACCGAATTTTTGTTCAAGGTGATAGAGGCCATGTCAAGTATTTTCTCCACCCGAGCCCCATCAATACCCTGTTGCAGGAGAAGTTCATTGATATGGAGGAGGCAAAAGGAGTTTAGGGTGTCTACAAGATAATAATAATAGACAAGAGATCCTACACCTCTAGACTTGTCAATTGGGCAGATCAGGTTGGTTTTGATCAGGTTTACTTGGGTTTTTGAATTTTTAGGTTCGTCAATTTAAGGTTCAAGTTATTTAGGTTGCAGCTATTTTGGGCTTTTTGGGCCAAGTTATTTTGGGTTCGGGTCAAATTCAAGTTCAGATCAATATGTATTTGGATTGGGTGGATTCAGATTGTTGACTTTTTATAGCCAAATTGTGTAAGGCTGGTCGAGTTGAGTCAGGTTTCCGGTTTTGAGTCAATTTTGACAAGTCTAAATGCCACTCAAGTTTGCATGTCTCACAGAGATAGTAACTTACCAGTGGCCTTAGATCCACAAGCACAAGGTGATTATCACTACCGCCAGAAACTAGTGTATAGCCAAGTTCAACCAATCGCCTTGCAAGAGCTCTACAATTAGACACTACCTGCAGCATGAAGTACCCATATTTTGACTTAATCACCACATAACTTTGCCTCTTTATTTTTTTTATTACTCATCTTTGAAGGAACGTACCTGATTCTGGTAAGCCTTGAACTCAGTTGATTGTGCATGTTGCAAGCAAACTGCTAGTCCTCCAATTGTGTGGTTATGAGGTCCACCCTGCATATACAAACATTATGCTTCTCATGATATAACTAGTTTCATAACTTGAAAGCCGACAGAAGGATGGAATGGGGAATTCAGACAAGTAATAGGAGCAAAGGAGACCAATCAAACTAACCTGTAAACCTGGAAAAACAGCATTATTGATAGCAGATTCCAAATCAACTCCAAGAACAGGGTCCTTCTTGAAGAAGATCATGCCACCTCTTGGACCTCTCAAAGACTGGAAATGAGTAAAGAAAATCAAGTAGGTTATTCAAACGGACATATTAACACAAACGAAGTAATAGTACTATTTGGAACATACAAGAATCAGTGAGATTATTGGCAAAGAAGCTTATTTAAATTCTAATGCACATGATAAGTAAATCATGATCAAAACAACGTGAAGACATTGTTCGCTACACAAGGGCAAGTGAAATAGGGAAAGAATCAAGTGAGATTTACCATGCTACAAGGTAGTAGATTTTCTCAAGTACCCTTACATATTAATGTTTCAACAAGCAAAACTAGCACTATGTGAAGTGAATTTAATATGCATATAGTTCAAGACAGCATTTGAAAATATTCATCCCAACCTTGTGTGTGGTTGTTGTCACGATATCACAATACTCAAAGGGGTCAGCAACTACAGAAGCAGCAACAAGGCCACTTATATGAGCCATATCCATCATGAGAAATGCACCAACAGCATCTGCGATCTTCCAACAGATATCAATTCCAATAAGTTAAATGCTTAAAAAAAGTCACTAAATGATGGTAAAGTATGGCAGACTATATAGCACAACCAACAAGCACATCAGTGCTCACCTTCCTCATGCGAGGATAGTCAAAATCTCGAGGATATGCACTGGCACCACAGATTATGAGTTTTGGTCGAAAGAGGGTAGCTGTTTTCTCAAGCATGTCATAATCAACTAGGCCTGTTCCAAATTTCAGACAAATCAAATCAACCACCAAGGAAGCATACCAACCACTAAACCAATTAAGTCTTAACAATAACGATGAGTTACCTGTGGATTCATCAAGCCGATAAGGCATTGACTCGAAATAGATTGATGTACCAGATACTCGTCTTTTAGGAGTCATAAATCCATGTGACAAATGTCCGCCATGTGGTAAGTCCAAACCCTATACCAGTTACATTAAGAATCATTTATATGTGCACTATCCAACAGAGAGAACTAAGTTACAGCAGCAGAGACAGGCAGAAGTATCTTACCATTATTCGATCATGTGGATTAAGAATTGCTGTATAAACCTCAAAATTAGCAGGAGAACCAGACAATGGTTGAACATTAACACCCCACTTATTTTCATCCAAATGAAATGCTGCCAAAGCCCTCTTTTGGCAAAGTATTTCAAGTTCATCAATGTACTCATTGCCCCCATAGTATCTGCAATAAAAAATAAGATCATTAGCTGCAAATAATAAATCCAAAATCACGAAGATCACATCTCTATGCATTTAGCTTAACTCGATATACCTTTTACCAGGTAGTCCTTCGGAATACTTGTTTGTGAGACATGACCCAACTGCCTCCATTACTGCTCGGGATGTAAAGTTCTCCGAGGCAATAAGCTCAAGGCTTTTGAACTGCCTCTCTTTCTCCTTGTTAATAATAGCACGAACCTCGGGATCGGCTTCACTGAGGCCATGGTCCACAAATCTGGTTTCGACCACAGGGAATGAGTCCGAAGAGGGAGGCTTCCCAGTAACCAAGCTACTTTCAAGCTGAGCTCTACAGGGTTTGACAGAGTTGAGCTTAAGACCATACCATTTTAAAGGAAAAATTGGTCTATTCCCTTTGACCCATATGGGCTGTTGCAAAGAACCCATCATTGCAGCTCCATTACAAGCCTGCATTTTGACTTCCCACTAGTATTTCTCACAAGTAACCTGCAAATTTACAAGAGAATAACACATAGAATTAAAATAAGAAATTCAATTCATCATCAATTAATTTATATGTTAGAGCAGAAAATGAACAGCTATTAAGACTTAAATAATCCCATGAGAAACAGGCAAAAAGAAAAAAAGGTATTTTCCTTTTAAAACTTGACCATTACCAATTCTTCTGTTAACCCAAAACACGAAAATTAAAGAACAGCAATATATCTTAAGTTAAAATACAGATAAATAAACAAATATCTCAATGACTGGATATGAAAATTAGAGAGAGCAACGAATTAAACAAAATTTTAAAAAAGAAGGAATAATTCAAGAAATATAGAAAGAAAGGCATACTTGTTGGAAGGGTTCTCTTTTTTTTCTCGCGTTCTCTTTTTGGGTGCAATGGATTGAAGTGGCTCAAACTCTAAAACCCTAAAACTCGACGGCGGTTTGCTTTAGTATAGTGGCAAAGAAGAAAATTAAAAAGGGTTAATTGCAGTATAAGTCTTAAATTATGATCCAAATTTAAATTTATCCATAAACCTTAAAAAGTTCTAATTGAGTTCTCAAAATATTAATATTGAATAATCATATATTTCCCACATCCTAACTTCTATTACAACATTAAATTTAAATTTGGATCTAATGTGAAGTATATTTAAAGCGGATAAATAAAAACTTTAATATGTGTATATTTATTACATGGCATATTTAAATTTGACGATTTAAAAAAAAAAACAAACGTTATCATTAATATAATATTAACACTTTATAATTTGATTAAAATATTTTAAATATACTTCGTGTCAACTTCAAGACAATATTTAATGTCAAAGTTAACGATTAGGTTAAAAAAAATCTAATTAACACTTTAATATTTCAATTAAAATAGTTTAAATTTCAAATACTAATCTAGTGAAATTACCCTAATTAATAAATAAATGTAAAAAAAAAAAAGCCGAACGGCGCCGAAAATGGAATTGATAGCGGAGATTTGGGTAGTTGTCTTATAAGGGTAGAAAAACCTTCCCTGCGGGTTGTTCCATTGTATCTACTCGTATGTACCAGCTCTGGTGTTGCCAGTTTTCCTACTAAGTCCTGATTAAGTGATATTGGATATAGAGGGGAAAAAATCAACTACATGCATACTACAATGAAAATGCCACATTCTTCAATTATGCTAAGAAAAAGAAAGAGTAGATAGAAATTTGGATAAACTAAGTATAATGTTTCTAAATTGTTAATAAATTTATATTGAAGTCACTCAACTTTAAAAAAATTACAAAATAGTTATTAAATTATTCAAAAGTTTTCGTATAAATTATTAGATTGTTAAAATTATTGTTATATGACTTTCTTTGTTTGTACTGTCTATATCAATTAAAAGCTCTTTTTTTACTTCTCTTTTATAATTCAGTTTTTTTAATAAAATAATTTTAAACATAATAAATCTATTATCTAAAAATCAAATAGTTTCTTATATGATCTTCCACACTAACAGTCAAATCAGCTTAAATTTAAAGTATATTTTACTCAAACTACTCTTTCTCCAAGCTTATCTTCCACTATTCTCCATCAGATTTGATCAAATTTAGGAGGAGAACCAAGAAATTAACTATAATTATGTAATTAAAAACTGGTTTAAACGAAAATTCTAACCTTCCACAATGGTCTTTAGGCATTTCTTAAACCTAAAATTTTCAAATAATAGCAGAGAATATTCAACGTAATTTTAAATTAGAAAGGAAATGAACATAATTTCAATATAAAAAAAAATTGAAGAAGGCAATGAACAAAGCAGGAGGAAGAAGAGACGACCAAGTTGGTATTAATACATTCGATTAAAAATATTATATAAATATATTTTTTTTAATATCTAAAAAATGCTCTCAATTACGCAAAATTCCGACAACGGTGGTGACGGAGATCCTTATCCTGATGGTGATTGAAATACTAAAAAAGTAAGATTCAAATACAGTTATGGCGGAGAGGATATTTCTATAGCTGTGGATTCCGACCCACCACCGAATATGTTGTGGAAAGACAAACTTTTGGGGGGACCCACTGTATCTTCCGACTTGGATCGTATTGGTTATTTTGAAGGAAACGATAACGAACTTGAGTTGTTAGAAGGAGACATGAACACAATCATCGTTGACGGTTTTCCAGCCATCGCCTTCTCGGATCTATCAAAGATATTCTCTTCAGAGAAATGGAGTTGACGGTCGTTGTTAAGCTACTAGGGCATAATATCGGATACAACGTTCTTCATAACTGCATCCTTGATATTTGGAAACATGCAAATTCGATTCATCTAATGGACATTGTTAATGGTTATTTTTTGGTTAAATTTCAGGTTTTTGAAGTAACAAAGTATTGTATCAGGGTCCATGGATAGTTTACGGGCAGTATCTTACTGTTCAACCATGGACTAAATATTTTAGCCCTTTGCAACCTTACCCTAGTGTGGTGATGACCTGGATCCGATTGCCGAGTCTCCTGAGATACCTTTCCAAATGGAAAATCATTGAAGCAATAAGGGGTCTTATCGGGAAAGTAGTTAAACTTGATTTTCAGGCCGACAACAGGACCATATACCGGTTTGCTCAGTTAGCAGTCTTCATTAACCTGGATAAGCCGTTAATTTCTCAAGTCATTGTTGAAGGCGTCTTCCAAAGGGTGGAACATGAGGCGCTTCCGACAGTGTGCTTTGCTTGTGGTAAGTACGGGCACGTTAATGAGATGTGTCCATCAGTGGTGATTGATAAATCCCAAGATAGTTTGTCGAACGCGGTGGTTCCACCTCCCGGGGAGATTGTTGGTGAAGGAACAACCGGGGATAGAGACGATAAAAAGGGACTGGAGTTTAGGCCGTGGATGCTGGTGGATTAAAAATCACAGCGGAGAAAGCGAGATTCTCCGATGAATGATACAGCGAAACAAAGAAACTACTTGTTAGGGTCCAAATTTTGGGCGTAAATGGGGAAGGAGAACTCAAGCGCTGATCAGAGTTTACTTGCTGGAGAAATTTCAGGAGGAAAATATAAAGATGTGGTGGCTGCTAGTTTAGTGGGTAATAAGGCTAGGGTTAACGCTAAAAGGGGTTCGGCTTCTATAGCAGATGCGGGTTGTGGAAGCAATTTGGGTTTCGGCCCAAATATAGGGCCTACTAAAGGTGCTACTATGGGAAGTAGTGGAGTGGTTGGATTGGGACAAAATCTTAAGCATTTATTGGATAAGTTCACGGGGAAAATGCCCTTGGGGTTGGATGGGCTCAATAAAAATAATGAGGGATTTGGTGTTAATTTTCCCAATGCTAATTCAATTTCCTCCTATGTGCATATAGGTTCAGCGCAAGTAATTTTGCAAGCAAATAATTCTATTGATGATGCTAGTAATCAAAGTATTATAGAATCTGGAGGCCAGAAAAATTTTAAATTAGGAGACTTAGAAGGAATTAAAAGCACATTATAATCCAACGTTTGAAGAATCCAAAGGAATTATTATCCCAATATCCGAAAGTGCACTTGATCCAGGTAAGCACTCTGCGGTGACTTTTAAAAACTCTCATCCAAAACAATAGGTTAAATCGGGCACGCGTTCAGTGGAATTCCTAGGCTCGACTTCGGTTTTGGGTTATTCAAGACCTAAAGATAGGAAAGGCGGTGCTAAAGATAGTAGTAGTCGTGGTAACTATAAGACCTCAGTTGCTCTACGGGATCGGGGGAACCGTTTTAAACCTTCTAGAAACTCGCGTATTCCTTTAGCTGAGTTTATGGAGGTGATGGCAAAGTTATTTATCTCCCTAGGTTCCTAGTAAAAATATGAATGACGATCTGGACGATACGGGTTTAAATTTAGAAGGCGATATTGCCCATCGACAGTAAGGTATGATTTCTTAATTTTTATTTTATATCATGAATATTACAATATTTTCTTGAAATTGCATGGGTTTTGCAAATGTTAAATTCCCTAGAATTTTTCAGGAATACAACATGGAATACAAACTAGATATTGTTAGTTTGCTCGAACCGAAAGTCAGCGGGACAAGGCAGATAATATTATTGCTTAGATAGGTTTCCATTATTCTTATCGTGTGGAGGCGATTGGTTTTTCTGGAGGTATTTCGCTTGGTTGGAAAGATTCTATCTGTCTTGAAGTGGTTTGCAGTCATCCACGGTTCATTTTGACTCGGGTTTGGCAAATGTCTTCCTCTCGTCCTATTTTCATATCTTTTGTCTATGAAAGTCCTAACAGGCAGGTGCACAAGGATCATTGGAATGATTTGAGGTCTTCAATTCTGCTTGGGCAAAACTTGTGGATTGCTATTGGTGACTTTAATGTAATCCTCTCATCTTCTGAGAAATTTAGTGGTCTCTTTAGGGGTAGGAGATACCCCCATTTGGTGACTTTGTTGATTCGGCTGAACTCCATGATTTAGGCTTTAGAGGTCCCCCTTTTACTAGGCATAGAGGTGCTCTGTTTGAAAGATTAGATCGTGCTTTGGGTAATGAAGCTTGGGTTCGTAATTATCTTAACAACATAGTTTCTCATCTCTTAAAGATTAAGTCTGACCATCGTCCTCTCCTTTTGATTCAGAACTTGAGCATTTCTCTTCCCCGAAAAAGACTTTTTAGATTTTTTGCTGGCTGGTCGAACATCCGGATTTTGATAGCTTTATGAATGACATTTGGGACTTCACTGGTAATATGTCAAAATATCTTTGTAAGCTCACTCATAATCTTAAGGAGTGGAATAAACATGTTTATGGTAATATTACCACTCGTAAGAGAGATATTGTCAATAGAATTTCCAACATTTAGAGGAAAATGGATTTCTCTAGCTCGAATCGTTTAAACTAGGTGGATTTGAATCTTTGTCAAGAACTTGAGAGTGTGTTTCATCATAAAGAGCTTCTTTGGAAGCAAAAAGTGAAGTACGATTGGCTAAAGTTGGAAAAGCGTAACACTAAGTTTTTCCATGCCCGTACTTTGCAAAGGAGGAAAAACAATCGTATTACCGCCATTTGTAATTCTGATGGTAACTGGATTTATGACCCTGAGGCCATTGAAAATGAGGTGAATTTTTTCTTTCAAAGATTGTATAGGGAAATTCCTGAGCATATGGGTACTTTACCTTCTAGCGTTTTTCCTCAGCTTGATCCCGTTGATATTAATTTTTTTTGGGAAATTGATGTCGAATGATGAGATTAAGGGGGATTTTTTTGATATGTCACCTCTTAAAGCTCCAAGCAGTGATGGTTTTCATCCTCTCTTTTTTCAAAAGCATTGGGGCACAGTTGGGGGGCTGTTTGTGATTGGGTCAGGAAGCTTTTCGATGGAAACTCCATTAACCCTGATCTGAATAACACCCTGATCATTCTTATTCCCAAGGTTCAGAATCTTGAAAGTTTTACTCAATTCTGTTCAATAAGTCTCTGCTTTGTCCTTTACAAGCTGGTGATGAAGGTAATTGCTAACCGTTTTAAGCATATCTTTCCTAAAATTATTGCACATGAACAGGCTGGTTTTATTGCAAGTAGGAATATCACTGAAAACATTATCATAACGCAAGAGATAATTCATTCCATGAAAAGTTAGAAAAAACGGAAATGGATGACGATTAAAATCGACTTGAAGAAAGCCTATGACAGAGTTAGATGGGATTTCATTGACGCTTCTCTCCAAGCTGCAAGTATTCTTGATTATCTCAGAAATGTCATAATATCCGCTATTTCTAATTCTACTATGTAAGTTATGTGGAATGGAGTTTCGTTATCTAAATTTATACCCGCAAAAGGTATCTGTCAAGGGTGTCCTCTTTCTCCCTACCTGTTTGTGCTGTGCATGGAATGGCTTGGTTATTCAATTTAGTCTGCTATTTCGAAAGGAAAGTGGAGCCCTATACGACTTTCTAGACCTGGCCCAACTCTCTCGCATTTGTTTTTTGCTGATGATTTGATTATCTTCAATAAAGCGGACTCGGAGCATGTTAGAGTTCTAAAAGACATCTTGGATAGATCTTGTGAGTTATCTGGGCATAAAATTAATGCTAGGAATACCAATATTTTCTTTTAAAGGTGTGGATGATTCTATAGTGAATATGATCAACACCATGTTTGGCTTTCAGTGAGTTCATAATCTTGTCCACTATCTTGGAATCCCTCTCTTTCACTAGAGGGCCACGAGTAACACTCTTCAATTCGTGGTTTAGAAAATGCATGGGAAGTTACAAAGTTGGGAAGCCAAAAAACTTTCTATTGTTGGGCGCATTACCTTAGCCCAGTCGGTCTTTTTATCTATTCCTAGCTACTTCATGCAGTCCATAATGATACTTAGGAAAATCAGTGATGAGATTGAAAGTTTGGTGAAATAGTTTATTTGGGGTTCTTTCGAGAGGAAAAAAAGATGTCTCTTGTAGGTTAGGATTCCATTTGCCAACTAAAATTGTGTGGCAGTCTTGGCCTGAGGAAACTTCGGGATCATAACATATCTTTTTTGTTGAAATTGGGGTTTAATATGGTGTCTGATAAGGAAGCTTTTTGGGTCGTGTGTTTAGATCGAAGTACCAAATGAAGGATGATTTACCAGTTTGCATTGTTAGGGATAGAAGCTCTTTTCTTTGGAAATCTCTTTCCAAAATTTGGGCGTTACTTTGTGAAAATTTATTTTGGTCTATAAGAGATGGTTATAAAATTCAATGCTGGAAGGATAATTGGATTCCCAGTATTGGGCCTCTAGTTAGACACATTCCCTCTAATGTTAATATCGTTTTAGATTGCTTTTTGCACAAGATAATTACTGAGGAAGGATTATGGAACCTTGATCTTTTCCAAGTTTGGTTATCAGAAGATGTGATCCAAGCTATTAAGGGTATCCCTCCCCTATACCCTTCTGAAGGACCAAATAGAATCTATTGGAGTCACACTCCGTCCGGTACTTTTTCTGTTAAAACTGCTTGTAATGGCCTAAATTTAAGGTTATCGGAAAAATGGTTTCGCAACCATAAATCCGATTTAAATAGAAATTTATTTCAATATATTTGCATGAATATTTATATGATAGGAAATATTTTTATAAATATTTATAAAATGTTAGTAATGTGGTATTAAATTTTCGTTAGAAAATTTTATCGTTTGGGTAGGAAATTAAATGAAAAGGACTAGATTGAAATGAAAGTAAAAGTTAAATTATAGATTAAAAGAAATTATGAAGGACCAAAATGGCAATTGTACCATTTTGTAAAGTTGAGGCGGTTTTAAGTATGAAAATCTGAGATTTTTTTTAGTATATTATTATATTATATATTATATTATTATATTATTATATACAAACAAAGTAAAGGAAAAAGAGTTAGAAACAGAAAGGAAACAGAGAGTAAAGACGAAACAGAGAAAGAAAAAGAGAAAAGAAAGAAGAAGAAAAGGAAAAATAGAAAGTTTGAAGCTTGGAGTTTAATTTGGTAAGTTAATTTAGTTATTTTCTTTTAATTTTGATGCTTTATAAGTTTTAGAACAAAGTTTTGATGAATTTAAGTTGAAGTTTTTGAAGTTTTAGAGTTTTTGAATATAGCATATGATGAATAAAATGATGAATTAGTGGTTTAATTGAAAGAATTTGAAGTTAGAATTGGATAAAGGACTTAATTGTAAAACAAGCTATAAGAAAACAGTTTTGGGACAGCAGCAGTAGAGTAAGTTTTAAAATTCACCAAAAATCATAGAAGTGGAATTAGAAGTTGAGTGAGATATGAAATTAAATCTTATTGAGTCTATTTTCATATGAAAGAAACAAGGAAAGAAAAGAAGTTCTGTATTTTGAGATATTTAGATTTTTGTAATACTGGTTCAGAATGAATTCGGATTCCCCTATTTTAACTTTAGAAAATCATCACAAATTGGATAAAATTAATTAGGGACTTAAATTTATATGTTTAGAATTTTTAATGAGTCTATTTTCAATAGAAATAAACGGGAACATCATCCAAATCCTGTATGAAGAGATAATTAATTTTTAGTGAAGAAGGGTCAGAACTGTCAAATAGCAGAACAGGGGTAACTTTAAAGAATAAACTGTACTTATTGGCTAAACCAAAAATTATAAAAATTTTATGAGAAGAAGATATGTGAGTCTAGTTTCAGACAAAATTAATGGATCTAAATTTGAAGTTCTGTAGCTCAAGATAAAAATAATTTAGTGACTATGACTCAAGTAGACAGTTTTGAATGAACTAAAAATAATAATAGAATTATAGAAAATGCTACATGTGAACATGAAATGTATTGAATTGATGATTGAATTTATTTATTTAGATTCGGAAAACTCAAATACGAAGCTAGATCGAGGAAAGAAAAAAGTCCCGGATTAGTAGATTTTGTGTACGAACAAGTATCGAGGTAAGTTCATGTAACTTGAATTATATTCTTAAATGCTTGAAATGTATGTTATTGATGTGAATATAATTTGAATGTTCATTGTATGAAAATTGATGAAACATTGATATATTTGGTAAAAAGGGGAAGAAATCCCGGTTGAATGAAAGGAAAATTCGATAGATCTCTGAAAAGGAATTGACGGTAAAAAGGATCTAGCCCGGACGGGTGATCCTATCTTGATATAGCCCTCCCGAAGAATATGTGGAAAATGGATTTAGCCCGGACGGGTAATCCGAATTAGGCCCTGAATTTAGCCTGGACTGTAATTGTGATCCAAGCTCATTAGAGTAATTGTCGCTGCGAGGGATTTAGCTTTGGATTTGTAATCCCAACAATACTCTATGAGTTCATATTACGTGATTTAGCTCGACTGGTAATCCCATTGTAAAGATGAGGTTCGCGGGAGTGTGCTCTCTGAAATGAAAATGTGCGCACATGAATATGAATTGACGGACCCGAATTTGTAAACTAAAGTGTACCTCTGAAAATCCATCGAAATTTCGAGTAATTCAATGGGATAAATATAAAAAAAATATATGGAAATCATGGTATTGATGAGCTCATCAATCATAATATATATTATTGATATATGGAAATTATTGGACTGACTTGAATGTAGAGTTTGTAAATGTTAGGGTAATAATGCATTGAATGGGTATATGAATGTTTATCGCTTGTATTGTAAATATTAGGTAAGTATAATTCTTGTTACATGGGCTTACTAAGCACAAAGTGCTTACCCTATTTCCTTTTTCCCTATTTTGTAGTGTTAAGAGCTCGGAGGTCGGATCGGTGGGAGACTCATCACACTATCAACCCCATGATTTCTATTATTTAAAGAAACTTTAGTTTGGAAATGAATGGCATGTATAAGCTAATAAAATAAATGTTAATATGAAATGAATGTAAGGTCAGCCATTGGTATGGCTTATGTGTTAAAGTTATCTTATAAATATGCATGAATTACTTTGAAAATATGTTGAGTTGGAATGGTCTCGGTTTTTTAAAAAAAAAATTCGTAAATTCTGGTAATGCCTTGTACCTTATTCTGACAACGAATACGGGTAGGGGGTGTTACATTTGTTGGTATCAGAGCTACGATTTAGCCGGTTCTAGGATCGACATAACGAATACGGATTAGCTATACATGCCATTTAAATTATTTTTGATAGTGTGATATCTCCCGACCATTTAAATTGTGTTTTCCTTATAGTAATGTCATCCGACCGAGCTCAACTGAGGAAGTGGGAGTCATGCTCCTGGCTTGATACAAAGAGAAGAAACTAGCGATGAGAAGGCCCTGATAGAGGTCAAGGGAGGAGGAGGCAAAAATAGCCTTCTTTCAAATGATGAATGAATGGTTTACCCAAAGACATAAGAACTAACCCTACAAAGGCAAAGAAACTCAAGCTCCCCTCCTGTTCCTCCACCTGGTTCCCGAGATTCCACAGTGCAGTGTGCATCGAATCTGTCGAGAAAAGGAAAAGCTCCTGGTCGATAAAATTCGAAAATATGGGTCAAGAATTTGAGCAGCGATTGATGATGATCCCGAAAGAGTCTGAATTTTGGCTAGAAAATACTACTCGGTTTTGGAGGAATTATCTTGTACGCTGTAAGAATGTTTGAAATGTGTCGTTTTCACCGCTAAAAGACACAGCTTATCATTGGTGGAATACTAAAGCTTCAGTTGTTCCGAAAGAAGAAATTACATGGGAATTCTTCCAGACCGAGTTCAAGAAGAGATATATCAGCCAGAGATTTCTTGATCAGAAAAGAAAAGAATTTCTTGAGCTGAAATAGGGCAATAGATCAGTATCTGAGTATAAAAGAGAATTTGTCGGTTGAGTAAATATGCTCGAGAATGGGTACAGTCGGAAGCTGAAATGTGCAAACGATTCGAAGAAGGGTTGAATGAAGAAATTAAGCTACTTATTGGAATTCTTGAAATTCGAGAGTTTGCTACACTAGCAGAGCGAGCTTATAAAGCAGAAGAATGGAGCAAAGAAAAGAAACAGGCTGAGAGGGAAGCTCGAATTTTTAGTAAAAGACCAATGGGAAAATCTCGCCTGCTCCAAAGAAATTGAAGAAGTACTGGTCGTTCTACCTCAACCACTGGGTATTCGGATAGAGTGCGAGGTTCACAAACGCACTAATTCAAGACCTTCCACTCCATCGCTGACCGGTGTTGGCGATCTTTGGTACCCTAAGCCGAGATGCCGATGATTGTAATAAAGCTCATTTTGGTGAATGTCGATTTAAGAGCGGGGCTTGTTATCGATGTGGTTCTTTTGACCATTTCCTCGAGATTGTCCAAAAGAAGTGAAAAAGAAGCTGAATATATATCGAAGCCAAGTAATCCATCTTTGAGGGGTAGACCATCTCGACCATCCGGTAATGTCAGTGGTAGCCGAGGAGCTACAAAAGATACTGCAAGTAGGCCTGAGACACGAGCGCCTTCTAGGACATATGTCATGCGTACCAGAGAAGATGCCTCAACACCCGATGTTATTACTGGTACATTTTCTTTACTTGATACTAATATTACTACATTAATTGATCCCGGTTCTACGCATTCATATATATGTGTAAAACTTGCATGCGTTAAAAATTTATCTGTTGAACCTACTGAATTTGCGGTTAAAGTCTCGAACCCCTTTGGCCAATCTATTTTGGTGGATAAAATTTGTAAAAATTGTCCACTGATGGTAAGAGGTTATTGTTTCCTGGCTGATTTGATGTTACTGCCATTTGATGAGTTTGATGGGATATTGGGCATGGATTGGTTAACTCAGCATGATGCGAGAGTAAATCAGAAATGTAAATATATTGTGTTGAAGTGTCAGAATGGTGAATTACTTCGGGTTAAATCCGATCGATGGAGGATTATCTCGATGTGATTTCGCTTATTACCGCTCGTAGGTATGTCAAAAAGGGGTATGATGCTTTTCTTGCTTATGTATTAGATACCAAGGTATCTGGAGTGGAAGATTCAAGCGGTGCCGGTGGTATGCGAATTTTCGATGTGTTTCCAGAGGAGTTACCGTGGTTGCCACGAGAAGAGAAGTGGAATTTTCTATAGATTTGATTCCGGAACTACTTCGATTTCCATAGCTCCGCATCGAAATGGCTCCTACTGAATTAAAGGAATTAAAGACACACGATTCTGAGGAACTTGTTGATAGAGGTTTTGTCCGACCGAGTCATTCACCTTGGGGTGCTCCGGTTTACGTTTGTGAAAAAGAAAGATGGGTCTTTGAGATTGTGTATTGACTATCGACATACCAATAAGGTAACTATAAAGAATAAGTATCCGTTGCCCCGGATTGATGATTTATTTGATCAGTTGCAATGTGCTACTATATTTTCAAAGATAGATCTCCGATCGGGCTACTATCAGTTACGAGTAAAGGAGTCCGATGTGCCAAAGACAGCTTTCAGAACTAGGTACGGGCATTATGAGTTTCTAGTTATGCCATTTGGGTTGACTAATGCACCTGCAGTATTTATGGATCTGATGAATCGAATATTCAGACCGTACTTAGACAGATTTGTGGTAGTATTCATTGATGATATTTTGGTTTATTCTCGAGATGAAGAAGAACATACGAGAACATTTGAGAATTGTGTTGCAAATTCTGCGAGAGAAAGCAGCTTATATGCTAAATTCGATAAAATGTGAATTTTGGCTTCGAGAAGTGGGTTTTCTTAGACATATTGTATCCGCTGAAGGCATCAGGGTAGATCCAAGTAAAATCTCAGCTATTGTCAATTGGAATCCACCGAAGATTGTATCTGAAGTTAGAAGTTTCTTGGGTTTGGCTGGTTATTATCGGAGATTTGTACAGGATTCTCTATGATAGCTTCTCCGATGACTCAATTATTGCGAAAGATGTAAAGTTCGAGTGGACTGATGAATGTCGTGAGTTTCAACCGATTAAAAGATCTACTAACGAAAGCACCAAGATTAGTGCAAATTTCTGACCGGTAAGGAATTTGTTATTTACAATGATGCCTCATTAAATTGTTTAGGTTGTGTCTTGATGCAAGAAGGTAAAGTAATAGCCTATGCTTCAAGACAACTTAAACCACATGAAAGAAATTATCCGGTACATGATCTTGATTTAGCCGTTATTGTTTTTGCATTGAAGATATGGCGACATTATTTGTACGGTGAGAAATGTCATATTTATACTGATCATAAAAGCTTGAAATATTTGATGACACAGAAAGATTTGAATTTGAGATAGCGCAGGTGGCTTGAACTGATAAAGGACTATGATTTGATTATTGATTATCATCCGGGTAAGGCTAATGTTGTAGCTAATGCTTTGAGTCGAAAATCTCTGTTTGCTTTACGAGTTATGAATACCCGATTGTGACTGACTGATGATGGTTCAATCATAGCAGAATTGAGAGCTAAACTGACATTTTTACAGCAAATATGTGAAGCTTAGAAGAATGATGAGAAGTTACAGGTTAACCGGGCACAATGTGAGTCAGGTACTGATTCTGAATTTCAAGTTGGGGTTGATGATTGTTTATTATTCAGAGGTAGGGTATGTGTACCCAAGAATTCAGAGCTCATACAGAAAATTTTACACGAGGCTCACAGTGGTACTATGTCTGTACATCCGGGAAGTAATAAAATGTATAATGATTTGAAGAAGATGTACTGGTGGCCAGGTATGAAACGTGATATTTCTGAGTTTGTATCAAGATGTTTGATATGTCAACAGGTCAAAGCAGAACATCAGGTACCTTCGGGGTTACTTCAGCCAATTACTATACCAGAATGGAAATGGGAAAGAATCACTATGGATTTTGTATCGGGATTACCATTGTCTTCGAGGAAAAAAGATGCTATTTGGGTGATTGTTGACCGATTGACAAAGTCAGCACACTTTATTCCGGTACGTATGGATTATTCTTTAGATAAATCATTTGAATTGTACATATCCGAGATTGTCGAAGCTACATGGAGTGCCCGTCTCCATTATATCGAATAGAGATCCCCGATTTACGCCTCGCTTCTGGGGATAAATTGCAAGAAGCTTTGGGTACTCGGTTGTATTTCAAGATCGCATTTCATCCTCGCATGATGGCCAATCTGAGCGTGTAATTCAAGTATTGGAAGATATGCTCCGATGTTGTACACTAGAGTTTAAAGGTAATTGGGAGAAGTATCTACCTTTGATTGAATTTGCTTACAATAACAGTTATCAGTCTAGTATTAAAATGGCTCCATACGAAGCTTTGTATGGTAGAAAATGTAGAACACCATTGTATTGGACAGAGCTCAGTGAAAATAAGATACATGGGGTTGATTTAATCCGGGAAACAGAAGAAAAAGTGAAGGTTATTCGGGATAGTTTAAAAGCAGCTTCCGACCTCCAAAAATCATATGCCGATCTTAAACGAAAAGAGATTGAATTTCAGGTTGGTGACAAGGTATTCCTGAAAGTGTCTCCTTGGAAGAAAGTTCTTCGGTTCGGTCGAAAGGGTAAATTGAGTCCAAGATTTATCGGGCCATATGAGATCATAGAAAGAATTGGACCGGTCGCTTATCGGTTGGCATTACCACCAGAACTTGATAGAATCCATAATGTTTTTCATGTGTCTATGCTACGACAATATCGGTCAGATCCTTCACATGTTATTTCTCCGATAGAAGTGGAGATTCAACCGGATATGAGTTACAGTGAAGAACCGATCAAGATATTGGCATAGGAAACAAAGGAGCTTAGAAATAAAAAAATAAATTTGGTGAAAGTATTGTGGCAAAAACACGGGATTGAGGAAGCGACATGGGAACCGGAGGAGGCAATGAGGAAACAATATCCAAACATCTTTACTGATAAGATTTTCGAGGACGAAAATCCTTAAAAGGGGGGAGAGTTGTAATGGCCTAAATTCAAGGTTATCGGAATAATGGTTTCGCAACCATAAATCCGATTTAAATATAAATTTATTTCAATATATTTGCATGAATATTTATATGATAGGAAATATTTTTATAAATATTTATAAAATGTTAGTAATGTGGTATTAAATTTTCGTTAGAAAATTTTATCGTTTGGGTAGGAAATTAAATGAAAAGGACTAGATTGAAATGAAAGTAAAAGTTAAATTATAGATTAAAAGAAATTATGAAGGACCAAAATGGCAATTGTACCATTTTGTAAAGTTGAGGCGGTTTTAAGTATGAAAATCTGAGATTTTTTTAGTATATTATTATATTATATATTATATTATTATATTATTATATTATTATATACAAACAAAGTAAAGGAAAAAGAGTTAGAAACAGAAAGGAAACAGAGAGTAAAGACGAAACAGAGAAAGAAAAAGAGAAAAGAAAGAAGAAAAAGGAAAAATAGAAAGTTTGAAGCTTGGAGTTTAATTTGGTAAGTTAATTTAGTTATTTTCTTTTAATTTTGATGCTTTATAAGTTTTAGAACAAAGTTTTGATGAATTTAAGTTGAAGTTTTTGAAGTTTTAGAGTTTTTGAATATAGCATATGATGAATAAAATGATGAATTAGTGGTTTAATTGAAAGAATTTGAAGTTAGAATTGGATAAAGGACTTAATTGTAAAACAAGCTATAAGAAAACAGTTTTGGGACAGCAGCAGTAGAGTAAGTTTTAAAATTCACCAAAAATCATAGAAGTGGAATTAGAAGTTGAGTGAGATATGAAATTAAATCTTATTGAGTCTATTTTCATATGAAAGAAACAAGGAAAGAAAAGAAGTTCTGTATTTTGAGATATTTAGATTTTTGTAATACTGGTTCAGAATGAATTCGGATTCCCCTATTTTAACTTTAGAAAATCATCACAAATTGGATAAAATTAATTAGGGACTTAAATTTATATGTTTAGAATTTTTAATGAGTCTATTTTCAATAGAAATAAATGGGAACATCATCCAAATCCTGTATGAAGAGATAATTAATTTTTAGTGAAGAAGGGTCAGAACTGTCAAACAACAGAACAGGGGTAACTTTAAAGAATAAACTGTACTTATTGGCTAAACCAAAAATTATAAAAATTTTATGAGAAGAAGATATGTGAGTCTAGTTTCAGACAAAATTAATGGATCTAAATTTGAAGTTCTGTAGCTCAAGATAAAAATAATTTAGTGACTATGACTCAAGTAGACAGTTTTGAATGAACTAAAAATAATAATAGAATTATAGAAAATGCTACATGTGAACATGAAATGTATTGAATTGATGATTGAATTTATTTATTTAGATTCGGAAAACTCAAATACGAAGCTAGATCGAGGAAAGGAAAAAGTCCCGGATTAGTAGATTTTGTGTACGAACAAGTATCGAGGTAAGTTCATGTAACTTGAATTATATTCTTAAATGCTTGAAATGTATGTTATTGATGTGAATATAATTTGAATGTTCATTGTATGAAAATTGATGAAACATTGATATATTTGGTAAAAAGGGAAGAAATCCCGGTTGAATGAAAGGAAAATTCGATGGATCTCTGAAAAGGAATTGACGGTAAAAAGGATCTAGCCCGGACGGGTGATCCTATCTTGATATAGCCCTCCCGAAGAATATGTGGAAAACGGATTTAGCCCGGACGAGTAATCCGAATTAGGGCCTGAATTTAGCCTGGACTGGTAATTCAGATCCAAGCTCATTAGAGTAATTGTCGTTGCAGGGGATTTAGCCTGGAGTGGTAATCCCGACAATACTCTATGAGTTTATATTACAGGGGATTTAGCTCGGGACTGTAATCCCATTGTAAAGATGAGGTTCGCGGGAGTGTGCTCTCTGAAATGAAAATGTGCGCACATGAATATGAATTGACGGACCCGAATTTGTAAACTAAAGTGTACCTCTGAAAATCCATCGAAATTTCGAGTAATTCAATGGGATAAATATAAAAAAAATATATGGAAATCATGGTATTGATGAGCTCATCAATCATAATATATATTATTGATATATGGAAATTATTGGACTGACTTGAATGTTGAGTTTGTAAATGTTAGGGTAATAATGCATTGAATGGGTATATGAATGTTTATCGCTTGTATTGTAAATATTAGGTAAGTATAATTCTTGTTACATGGGCTTACTAAGCACAAAGTGCTTACCCTATTTCCTTTTTCCCCTGCTTTGTAGTGTTAAGAGCTCTGAGGTCGGATCGGTGGGAGACTCATCACACTATCAACCCCAAAGATATTTCTGTATTTAAAGAAACTTTAGTTTGGAAATGAATGGCATGTATAAGCTAATAAAATAAATGTTAATATGAAATGAATGTAAGGTCAGCCATTGGTATGGCTTATGTGTTAAAGTTATCTTATAAATATGCATGAATTATTTTGAAAATATGTTGAGTTGGAATGGTCTCGGTTTTTTAAAAAAAAAATTCGTAAATTCTGGTAATGCCTTGTACCTTATTCTGACAACGAATACGGGTAGGGGTTGTTACACTGCTTATAAGGCTCTTAAGGAAAGAGATTGGAATCCGAAAGATGAGAAATGGAAGAGTGTTTGGAAGATTCCTGGACCTCAACGAGTTCGTGTCTTTATTTGGACTGCTCTACAGTGGAGACTTTTTAGTAATGTGGAAAGAGTTAGGAGGGGATTAGCAGATAATTCCTCTTGTCCTATTTGTGGTTATCACTTAGAAGATACCTTGCATATCTTACGTGATTGCTCTGCTGCTAAGGAAGTCTGGTCTTAGGTTAACCCAGGTAAGTACCTTTCGAACTTTTTCTTTATTAATACTTAGGACTGGTTTCTTCTTAATGTGCAGGATAATAGGTTGATTCATGAGGGAGGAGCTAGTTGGGCTTTTTTTTTGGGCTACTCACTTGGCGCATATGGAAGAATTAGAATTTATATATTTTTCACGGAAGACTATTGAGCTCAAAAGAGGTAGTTCAAGGATATTATAGTTGGGCGATTCAGTTTTTCTTTTCACTTCGAGAAGTTCTTATCGGCTTTCTGAACGTTCTTATGAAGCACATACTATTGGGGAACAAGTCTTTCTTAACACAGATGGGGTAGTGTAACTGGATTCTGGATTTGCTGCAGCTGGGGGCACTGTTCGCGATAAGGATGGAAATTGGATTGTTGGATATCACCAGTTCCTTGGTAAATGTTCTATCTTTGATGCATAACTCTGAGACATTTTTGAGGGTCTCAAACTTGTTCAACGAAGTGGCTATGATCAAGTCATCATTCAGTCTGACAGTTTGGAAGTTGTTAAAACCATCGCTGGAAACTCTTCCACTGTTTCAAATTCTGCCTTGATTAGGCAAATTCATAATATTTTATCTCAGGAAAACCAATGGTTTTTGCAGTATATCCCGAGGGAACAGAATCAAGTTGCGGATTACTTAGCTAAACAAGCCTTGATCGAGAAAGACAACTTGCAAGTCCTTGAAGTCCCCCCCATGATGGTTCACACCTTTATTGATATGGACAAGTCTATGAGTGTTTCTTTTACTCAAAATATCACTATAGAATTAATTTAGTGTTATCTTTTTATCACCAAAAAAATATATTATATAAATTACAACAACGCTTGACACTTGATGGAGATTAAATCTTATAACTTTTAATTTTTTTTCCTATATTTATATTTCATAATGATTTTTTCTAAATTTTAAATGATATCTCAATATTTTTTGTATTATTATTATTTCTATCATTTTTAAGTGTCACAATTACACTTGATCATGAATCGGGTCAAGTTTAGTTCGGGCTAATGCAAATTTTTAGGCCTGTTTTCTAGGTCTCAACTAGAAAAATGGACTTAAAATTTTGTTCAAGCCCGACCGAGATAAAAAATGCTACACTCGAGCCCAACTCCGCTCGGCGTATTAAAAAATTTATATTATTATTTTATATAAATTTTTTTTAAAAAAAATACATCAAATACACTAAAAACATTAACATAAATTATTCCCAACAAATTGAAAATCCATTTTTAAAACAAGTCTTTATACTTAAATAACATTAAAATAGTTGCAATTTAGCAAACAAATGTCTTTAAAATAGTAAGAAAATTAATTATAAAACAAGAGTTATACAATATCCAAACAATAACAACAGAAAAGTAATAATATAATAACAAAATGACAACAAAACAACATCAAAATGGCAGTAAACAACAGTGAAAATTTTTAGGCAAATTCGGGTCAGCCCACGCCCGTTTAAAAAATGGGCTTTATTTTTTTTTTGTCCAAATCCATTTTTTAGGCATATATTTTTGCTCAAACCCTCTTACTTTCTAAGTGGCCTTTCGAGCTTGGGCGAGTGGCCTAGCCCATGCTCAGGTCTAGTCACAACCACAACGTGACATATGGTAGAGATACTTAAAAAAAGAAAAGAAAATGGTCATTAAAATTAACGGCCAAAGGGTATTTTTAATGCATTTTGCTAATTTAGATACTCAATTGAGTAAAAAATTAATTAATTGCTTTTTTTGAAAAAGTTCAAAAGCTTTTTACAACATTAAGCATTCTATTTTTTAAGTATATTTACCAAGTTCACAATAATTTGGTTAATTCCATAAGTACACCAACAATAAATTTTGACAAAAAAATTTTAATTATGTCATCTATAAAGTAAAATCTTTAAATGAAAAAAATAAAGGAATTTAATCTTAGATAAACTATAAAAATAGTCACTCAACTATTTGCATATTTCTATTTTGATCACACAGGTTTAAAAAATAATAATTTAATCACTAACATTATTAAAATTTAATATTTTACGTACTCATTCATTACGAAAGATTTTTTTATTGACATAATAATAAATTTATCTATTCAATATTTATATATTCTGTTAATTGGTCTTAATTCTAAAAATTCAACAAATTTAACCCTCAATTTTACACATTTTGTTAATTTGGTCTTGATTCTTAAATTTTTAAAAATTAAAAAATAAAAAAGATTTAAAAGTTTATTTTTTTTATAAATTTACATAAGATTTTATAAGAATACATAAAAAATTATAAAAAATATTTATAAATAAATGAATACCCATTTTTCTAATACGAAATTTATTTATTAAAATAATATTTTTATAAATAAAATAATAATCTTATACATAAAACAATTTAAGAAAAAAACATAAGAAGACTTGTAACACCACATGCTTGACCCGGTCATCGGATCCGAATGCATGATGTCGCATTATGTTATTGAAACAACTTGAACTAACTTAACACATGCTCACAAAGTTTAGATCATAATTATCATGCATAACAATTAAATCACCCATGATGTTCATAAGCATAGATTCATTTATACATAGGATTCTAATTCACTAAGTTACGAGTTATTGTGGGGTTGATTTTAGAGTGAGTACTCAAATCCAACTCAATTATCAAGTTTCAATGCTATGTCTCGAGACAGGGAATTTCATGTCTCGAGACAAACCTCATTTTATTTTAATAATTTATTTAATTTATTTTGCTTCGATAATGGCATGTCTTGAGACATTAGAATCCATGTAGTGAGACAAGGTCTCTCATATCTCGAGACCAACCTTACCTGTTTTCTTATTTTAACTTCAATGTTCGAATGCCTCAAGACAATGAGTTTTTGTCTCAAGACCTAGAACAAGACAAAATTTATTAGTTTTGATGTGTATGGTAAATTTTGTTCCAACTGTCTTGAGACAAACTCAAGAGATATCTTTCTCGAGTCTCAATGGTGAAATGACCCTAAATGCACATTTTCAAGTACCTAAATCATACCAAATGGTACCATGAACATACTTAAACTTTACGCCAATATAAAACCACCAATTTGGCACATTCAAACACAATCAAACATCATCAAATCATATCTATCAGTGCATCAATACCCAACCAACTAACTTGCATAATCAAATTCATATAAACTAGGTTAACTACTAACTTAATTACATGTCATATAACCAAAACACATATACTTAAATACAAAATACAAAATAAGCAACAAGATATATCCCGAGTTGAGTTGTTGAGTTGAATACTTGACCACTTCAAAACTACGTCAACTCTCGTCCGAGATCTATGCACGAAGACAACAAAATCGTATTTTGAGTATTGAATACTCAATGGTGCTATTATAATTTAAATTCAATATATTAAAATTAAATTAAGACAACTGTATTAATATGACTTCAACTGCATTTCTTTACTTTATCACAAGATCAATAACTACATAATTCTCAAAAAATTTCTCATTCAATACTTATTTCAATATCTTATAATTTCATATCATCGTGAACTCAATAATTCAACATGTCATTCAATATCATTTTTCATACTTACTTATTTCGGCCTCTATCAACCGACGATAGACATTGGTTAAAATATTTGGATCTATATACCAAGTAAGTCCACGACCCTCTCAGAATATTGGGATTATTCAATCTGAATGTCAATATAAATCCAATACTCTCTGGAAATTGAGGTTACTCATGACTCCTTGAGAATTAGAGCGAAACCACTAATATCAATGACTATATAACATGCCAACTATACCTGAACTACGTCTCACATCATTTAACAAGACATAATCATTATTATCACCATTCTCACACAATTCAATATGGTATCAATATCTCAATATTATATATACATTTATATCAAGCATATATATATATATAAATAATAATTCCATCATTCGTATCTTCATATCCACAATCATGATATAAAAAATTGTCTTCTCTTAATTTTTGAGAAAGATACGATTATGTCGTCATTTGTTTTGTATTCGTTTATAACAATTAATTAGTCTATGAATAAATTATTAAAAGTGATTTATAGAAGCACAAATCGGAATATCTATTCATGTACCGCTTTGGACTTCCCTTCATCCCGAAATCATCCTACTTCGTCTTTAGCAATTCTTTAGTTAAAAGCCACGGCAATGGAGAGCTTAAAAACAAATTTCTCCCTAATTTGTTTCTAAGTTTCGGTGGAGAGAAAGAGAAAATGAAGAAATCTTTTCATCTATTCTCATTTTCTAATATACATCTAATATGTATTATTAAATTAAAACAAAATATCTCATCCAAGGGTTGAGATTTTATTACGAAAGTGTGGGTGGAATTTAACGGCATGGATCATGCCTATCCACTAACCCACTTTTGATTATGAGAAAATTTGGAATAAGTCCTTGGTTAATTTGCTAGATAAGGCCATAAGTATTTCTTTAATCAATTATCATTTGTGTGACTTCTTTGCAAGGTAGCCCCTATACTATGTTTAATATCCGATTTAATTTAATCCCACTTAATAATTCGACCCTATATTCCTTATCCGATATATAAATATTCGATTCTAATTTTCAGCTGATTCATTTAATTAAAACCGATTTCAAATCGGATTTTCCAACACCATTGAAATTGAGTTGTTACAAGAAGCAAATTCAAATTTTCGATTTTTTCAATATTAACAACCATTATGATCAAGTTGGGTCAAAAGCTATAGCCTGAGGGTGGGCATAATTGGGGATAATACATGTGAGAATGAAGTCTTAGAGACCTAGTAGGTGGAAGGCCACGCCGGCAGATCCACAACCGATTCCTAGTTGGATGGTACGATGACAGAGGGTGTGGAAATCAAGAAATTTAGAGTAAGGGTTATTGGTGCCAAGGGTTGTAGGAGAAAACGGTGCCCAACACTCGACAAATTTAGTAAAGACTAAAGAACAAGGCCAAACGTATAATAAATTATTTATTATTTGTAAAATAAAATTTAAAAAAAAAAGAAAAAGTTTGAATTCGGTTTAAGTCTTGTTTATGATTTTTTTTAATATTTTATTTATAAAATAATATTTAATAAATAAATTTCATGTTAGAAAAAAAAAAGAAAATTGGGTATTCATTTATTTATAATTTTGTTTGAAATTTTATAAAATCTTATGTATTTTTTATTGAAAAAAAGAGAGAAAATTTTCAAGATATATATTTTTTATTTTTAAGTTTCTTAATTTTTCAAAAATTAAAAATTCAAGAATAAATTAATAGAATTTGTAAAATTAGTGGTTAAATTTAACGAATTTTTTAGAATTAGGACCAAACTAATAGCTAAATTTGATATTATGCCAATAAAAAAGACTTATTTTAGTGTAATTTAACAAATGAGTGACCCAAATATTAAATTTCAATAACGTTAGTGACTAAAATAAAAAAAAAATTAAACTTAAAAGATCAAATAGAAATATGCTAATAACGGGTGACTATTTTCATAGTTTACCCTTTAATTGTTAACATTAAGTAATATTTATATTTTTACGAATTGTTCACATTAAGTAATCTTTATATTTTGACCAATTTTGTGTGAATCCAACTGAACTGGCGGGTGGATCACTTGAAGTAAGAACCAACCAAAGTATTGATCAAAGATGGACATTAAATCAATTGATCTATAAATAAGTTGAACTCACTATAAAACCGGTAAAACTGAACTTTTTAATTTTTATAAATTTTCTAATGATTTAATGATTTCCAAATGGAAATCAGAAGGCTCCCAAAGCTGAAGCATAATGTAATAACAAATGGAAATCATCCACCCCACATTATATGAACTATGAAAGCACACAATCTTTGGAACATGATGGAAGCCAAATAGCATAATAACCCAATAGGCAAGGGGAAAAAGGGGGGGTTCTCAATTAACTATCATAACATTTGTATAATTTTCGCCATAGCATGTTCAAATGGAGTGGTCAGATTCTTCACAATAACAACCAGAGCCACGACAGATTCTTTATTCCACATGAGAAAGTCCTCCACCAGTTTCAGCCCGGGTCCTGCACGAATATAATTGTTTTTCATTAATAAAACTCAAAATAATAATTCTTACTACACGGACATGGAAAGGTGTATATTTATATATGAACCTATGTCAGATATCGATGGAGTAAGGTTTATAACATCTAGATAGACATATCACCAGTTAGCAGAATAATTCAAATATTTATGTCGACATCAACCCTAATACATGAAGCGATTTAGCAAGAGCAAAAAACTTACTTGTGATCGGAAGGATTGGGCGTAATTTCATAAACAATCGTTGCAACAACATCCCTTTTTAACTGTCAATCAAATTCGGGGAATATATCATTACGAGGAAAGGCGGGAGGAATCATCTTCGTTGGTAAATCAGAGCAGGAATTGAAATACCTGTGTAGCTTCGCCTTTAAAACCAATGTAGTGAATTTGGGTTGTATCACCACCAAAACTCTCGGGAAAATGCAATGTAATATTTGCCACACTTTGAAACTTTGAGTACCTAAATAAGCAAGTTAATATGGCATCAGAAACTAGAAAACAGAGAGAATGAAAGAGCTCTCCGCTATTTCAATTAAGTCTTTTATGAGCATTTACTAAACATTGCAAGTGCCAAGTAGAACCAGCCCTCATGTCCAAGTAATCATGAACTAATTGTTAGGTGCGGACAAGTAGGACTACCTACCTTGTCTGGTATTCTAACACTCCTTGCAGATTTTCAACCAATTCCCACTCCTTCAAGGAAAATGTAACGATTTAGGTAAACTTTCTTGAATTTAACAGTATATTCCTTGACATGAGGAGAAAAGCAGTACCTGAACAGGTTGCATGCTTTGAGCATCAGAGAAATCAATACCTTCTCGATTTATAAATCTAATCAAGACAAATTGAAAAAAAGAAAAGATTAATCTTTCATAAATACAACTGGAAGAAATCCATAGAGATTAGGGAGATGGGGCAGCAACATCCCTTTCAAACCACCACAAGGTTATGTCGTTTAGAAGTATCAGGTGTTGAACTTAGAGATATCTTCAATGGGAAAGCAGTTAAAAAAGCATTCAAACAAATTTGAAATACCAACATTCATTGCTAAGAGCTAGCAGAAGTTAACAAGAACACTTGATAAGTCATATGAACTTACACTCTCAGCTTGGAAGGACTTGTTCCATCGGCACCACCAACAACTGATATACTCTTGATCTTAACATCTGATGTAAACCTATCATAAGAAATCAAGTTATATGAGAAATCAGACGAGTAAAAGAACAATTATCAAAATTCATTCAACAATTTTGGAGATCCATCAATGTAACTATTACTTGAATCTCAATATACATTTCAAATATGCACTGAGTTAGCCAGAAAGGAACGATGGAAAGGTTAGACATGAGGATAAAACTCAAACACTAATCAGCAATGAAAATTAAAGATTTTTCATCTCTAAGGTTCAAACAGCGTGCCTCCTTCACTTAGCCTCAAACACCAAAGGTTTAATATGAGTACTTATAGCATTAAAATCGAAGATGTAGATGGTAGGTAGTAAATCCATGGAAGTTGTGCCTCGAACTAAGGAATGCTAAATCCACCAGAGCCCCGCCAAAGACTCTTGCCCAAAGAATGCCAAGACAGGTCGCCATAGACAAACAGATGAAGGACTCTCGACAAGCATGGTGAAGGCCCAATGTCCTATTAGCTACAAGCTTAACTATAAGGTTATGCTGTTTAAACCTCTTGCAGACAGCAAGGCATGGGATGCAAACTTTGCAAAGGCACCTGGACCCTCGTCAACAACATCAGGACCCATGTGAGGACCCTTTAAAGGATAAGACACTTCCCAATCACATCCCAGAGACATGTTGAGGGTCCTCCATGACTCAGCAGCAACTTTCCTACACAAAACACCTATAAGACGAGGATCGCAACACAATAGGTATAATAACCTATCTCTACCACCTTCATTCTTAAGACACCTAAGATACTTTTACTCTGCCAAACCATTCTCAAACCACCTAAACATTTATCCAACCACTACCCGAGGCTCTTAACACCATCATGTGAACCTTCACTTCTCTTCTACAAGCATACTTCACATTAACAGAAGTAATACATGACCTTCAAAGTGAACTGTCAAGTCATACTAAAAGGCACTAAAACAAATAAAGAAAAAGTCACTTACGGAATGTAAACAAGTAACTCAGGATCACCCTCATTACTTTCCAAGCGTTCCTGCCACGGTTCAAAACCCTTATCAAGCTACCCATACCATTGAAATGACATTGAGATGCATAATACAAAATGATTTTAAATAAGGATTATGAAACTACAGAAATAATTGAACACACTCATCATTTGTTTAAATAAATTCATATATTTATTTTTATATAAGCAAACTTAATTAAAAAATAAAAAAATTTACCCCAGAAGAATTTAATCGCTCCTCCCAAGCCTTAAACACCGATTTAACACTTCCTGGATTAGCCTCATTTAAAGCGGTAACCTAACAATAACCAAAATTTCCAAGAAAACACAAAAGCAAATATGTCAATTCATTAAAAAAGAAGATTGAGAACATAAAACGAATTATAATTCAAATATCAATTAAGGACAATAAAAATCAGTAACGAATCAGTAGAATATTCAAAAATATTCCAGCAAAAATTAAAATAAAAATAAAGAGAGAAAGAACCTTGGCGAGGTCGATGTGCTTGTAAAGAGACCAATTAGAAGAACAATCGTGATCTTCGCAGCTGTGGTCGTGCGTACACGCCATTTTTGCCTGATCTCTCTCACTTTCTTCGCAGCCAAACAAGTAATAAAACACAAAAAACAGAGAACAATCGAGAAAAAGAGATGCTAAAAAACCGTCGCGAATACGCACCGTTTCCTGCCACCTCAATGGGTTGAGTTGGGTTGGGTCAAGGATTACTTATTTTAATTATTTTTTAGATATTTTTTTCAAGTAATCACATGAAAGAAATTTCATAAATGAATTAACTTCCAATTAATCTCAAATGAGCGGCTGATTTATAAGTATGTCGTTTTTATTTTTAAATTAGGGTTTTAGGTAGGTTTTTTAAAAAATTAAGGAAATAAGTCGTTTTTGGATAGCTCCCAGTTGGATGTGTTTTTCGTTTCTCTCTTTCAGGGTTAGGGTTTTTAATATTTTTAGATTTAAGGATTTCAGGGTTTAAGATTTTTGGGGTTTTGGGTTTTCGATTGGAATTGCAAAATTTCATAGGTAATTTTGAGGAGTTGTGGATATGATAATGCGCCTCATAACACATACATTTCATATGTCATGGCGGGATACGACCATTACCTAAGAAACCCATCTTGGAAAAATTAGGGTTTTTGGGTGATAGTGGTTGATACGATTAAAGGTCGAAGTCTAGGTGGAGGTTCTAGTTGGCGGTCATGATGCAGTCATGGGTTCGAGTATAATCGGGGCCAGTTGACGGTTGTTATGTAGACAGAGTTCAAGTTTTTTCGATACCTAAAAATGATGCTTTATATATACCATACATAAGATTGAGGTCGTAATCATAGGAAAATCAGAGGGCTTTTGGTGTAATCAACGTAATTTTTTTCTTTATTTTCAGGTAGCTAATATATTTAACCATTCATTCTTATTTGAAGGCTGACACCGAGGTGGACATAAGAGGACTCTTAGAAGGAGAGTGAATGTTTTAGTGGAAGTAAAGGTCAAACTCGGGTCGATGTTGTAACGTTGTAGTTATTAATGGGTTCTTTAATAACGGAAACCATTATTGGCTCGAAAGGAGCATCACATTTACTCCACCAAAACAATCGCTCCACGTCTGAGAGTCCTCCTGTGTTCACGACGGTTCCGACCTTCGGATAAGAAGAAAGGTTAAAGGTACCGATTACTTAGAAATGGAGAAAAAAATTACGCCAATTATAGCTAGAAGCTCCATATTTTTTCCCTATGATTATGCCATTAAACTTTTGTATGGTGTTTATAATGCAACATTTTTGAGTATTCGAAAAGTTTGTGCTTGTGACCGTGTAATGACCGTTATCTGGCTCCCCTGTTATACCCGATCCATGACCACATAACAGTCGTCAGTTGAAACCTCCACCTAGACTTCCACTCGTGATTGTGCAAAGCAAAACCACCCCAGAACTCGACTTTCTCAAGATAGGCATCGAAGGTAATGGTCCTATCTCGGCATGATAAATGAAATGTGTGTAGCTCGGAGTAATATCACATCACCAAAGACTCAAGAAAACATCGAACATTAACCAAATATTTTTAGCAACCCAAATTTTTAAGACTGAGAAATGTCTTATAGTGGAGGAATGAAAAGGCTTAGGGAGAAGTTATTTGAGAGATTATAAAGTATTTGGTGGAAGACTTCTTTTATAAGCGTGGGTGAAGGGTTGGATTGCAAAGAAGAAATTTCTCACGGTCGAAGATGTGCCGTAGGACAAGCATGTTCAACAAATATAGGCCTACAATCAATTGAAAAATACAATGGGTTAAGTACTTTTAACTTGCAGTAGAAGAAAAATGTTAGAGAAAGCACGCCCAGCTAGGCGTGCTTTCCTGCCATGTCAACAAGGAAGCTTACCTAGCAGTACATGCATTTTCTATCTTTTTTCTTCTGCTAAAAGTTAAAAGTTTGAGTCCCAAAGAATCTTTTGTATAATTGATGCATGTTATAATGAAATTATATGTCTTTAGGAACGCATTTTCAAATAATACTTTGTATTTCATCATCATTATTTGACAAATGCGTGTATTCATAAACTGGTTTCGAATCATGTATTTTCTCTCTCGCTGTCATTTTTCCTGTTAAAGGGACATAATTTTCATAACTTAGACATGCAGTAAATTAATATCAAACAATGAATAATTGAATTGTGAGAGCCGTGTGTACTTCTTTCGACAACCTTGTACTTTTATTTTTGCTTTTGTTAATCCAAATCGTGACCGATATTGAAATGAGTGGATGAGTTAAATCAGTTATTTACTGTGGCAGTTAAATTTGTAATACAGAGGTCGGGGTAGTACTTGTAGGAGCCTGGTCGGTGGAATTGACGTTCAATCCTACCATTCAATTGCTTGAGCTACGGACTAGAATCAGGAGAAAAGTCGGGGGATCAACCTGGGGAAGAATTTCGAGGTTGCAATGTAGATATCTTGCTTCCATTAACCCTTTTAGGTATGACCTATTTGATGTGAACGGTGAGCTCCAGCTCGAGGTAGTCATATCATCGCATGTCTCAAGTGGGAATAGTGTAATAGAGTTATTTGTTGAGTTTGCCAAGGCTAATGAATCTGGCATCTTTGGCCACCATTGTGGCCAATGTTAGAATCAAAGCAAAAGCAAAAAGTCTTACTATATAGTTGTGCGGTAGGTTCACTGGGTTGTTACAAAGCTCCTACTACAATATCTTGAAAACATCTATGGGTAGACACTCATCTGTCTCCAGCATAGATCTAAACTTTGGTGGTTAGTACCTATCCGGGTCTGAGCATAACCCAAATCTCGACACTTGAGCTTAACATTAAATTAGTGCATTTGATTTCAACTTCGGTACGGGCTAAATGACCTGAGGTGGAATCATTTACAACCGTGTAGATTTTGGCTGGCACATGGGTCACAGAAGAACCGATAACTTACTCTTTTGACGAGGAACATCGATTGCATATCGGATCCCCTACTTGGAAGGGACAATGAAAGTGCAGATAATGAAGAAGATGCCGACAAGGAAGAAGATGCTAGTGAGGAAGAAAATGCCGGTAAGGAAGAAGGGGCAACAACTATAATTGATAAGGTGAAGTCAGACACTGATCTAATCCGACAGTGCGGTCTGGATGGTTAGGAAGTGTGAGTCTGGTGATTACGGCTCGGACAATGCTCTGGATATAGATCCACGATTTAGAGTATATGAACCTTCTGCCTATATGACCAACATCGACTTATCGCCCGAGGGTAGTTTAAAGTTTCGCAGCTAATGCACAGAACACATGGTCATGCAAACACATCGTGTGATGTTTGTGTACTAGAAGTTAGAATGGAATACCCGGACAAAGATACTTTTTTCGCTGCACTGAAGCGATAAAATTTTAAGAATAACGTGAACTACTACGTCACAAAGTCTCCTTTACTACATGTCGGATCCAACTACCACACAAAATGACCTTTGGAAGTGAGCAAGATCAAGTAATTGACTTGGGTTTGTAGTTTACACTATTTGCATAATTTTGTTATACCATACTGGGTTTGTTCTTTACATTCATAGGTATGCTTTTCTTGATAGGTTACGAGCTCGTCTAATATCGTTTACATGAAATGTTAAACAACTTGGGCGTCATTAACAACTTCAGTGCAATGTATCTAGCAAATATACCCTTTGAACAGTGGACACAATCTTATGACCTGGGTCTATGGTACAAGCACAAGATGTGCTAAAGCGGACACATTATTTGCCGATAACATGGATTGTTTAAGAAACATACTTTCACCTAGTTGCCTTGTTTCCAAAGCGGTTGACGGTGTTTGCTAGATAAATAGCGGGGGGCCATACCTAGTGCGAGGATGTCAGGAAGGAGATTAGACAGAATATGATGAAAGTGAACACTATTTATGTAGTGTGCCACTTACGTCGGAACCTGGATTTTCGAGTCACGGAGCATGCCATGCCCAACTAGGACATGTTAGAGGCATCATATCGTGTCGACCTAACAGAACAGACTTACTATTGTGGGAAATTCCAAGCACATCGGTGCTTATGAGTACATATAATTATCGTATGTGCGAACCTATGAATTGAGTACACGCTTTAGATCAACGATGTCTACAGAATAGAACGTATGCATAGTATATGGAGTCCTGGATTCCCACCCGTCCCAAATAAGAGTATGTGGCCACCAGTCTCCAACGTGCCATTCGAGTTGGCACCAAACAAGGACCTGTATCGTATCTTGAAAGGTAGCCTGAATTCCACCCAAATAAGGAACAATACGAAAATTTAGGAGATGCATGGTTAATAAAGATTATACGGGTACTGTAGAAACCCATGGCATACGAAAGCGACATGTTCTGTATTGGGAGGTACTTTAGGGCCTCAATATCGTTATCCTTATTTACTTTTAGAGTATATAAAATTTATTACAATGCTTTCATTATATTGGGGTACAAAATTTGTGGTTTCTTATTAACTTACATATAACTTATGTTAGAATGTAACAAATACAAATACGCATACAATGAAAATTTATGATTTCTTTATTGATGTCATCTATATTTATATCATGATAGATAAGTTAAAAAATACATCATCAGTGTCGTCAGGGAGAATGTGTGCTACACAGTGGTGGGTGGCAGTCGTGAGGAAGATTTCTGCACACAACTGTTACTGAAGGCTCATAAACTAGTTCGTCCCCGTCATCATCATTATGTTCGTCCTCACTGCCACCTTTATCGCCATCGTCACCATTGATTGTGTTTGTCTTTGTATTCGCCTTCGTCGTCGTGGTCAGCTTCGTATTTACCTTGGTCTCTATTTTTCTTCGTGCTCAAGTGCCGTGCCGTCCAAGCCTCCCATCGTGTATCATTCACTCCAGTAGAAGATGGTTGCACTGATAACCCACCTCAATAGAAAAATGATACGGTGGGTTTTTAAGACACTATTGACGTGTGGGTGTATGGTGTCCCTAAACCCGTATACATTGACATTAACCCGGGTATCGAAACTGGCATCGACTGCTGGAGTGGTGACAACAACAGAGTCGTCATTATTAAAGGTACATACAGTGCCATCCGGCTCGGCATATACGACATAATCGAAGTCGACATGGGGGCATAGAATGCAGGGGACGTTGGTGCCCCAAAATATGTACCTGTGGGAACAAAAGAACCAGGGATGTGAGGTGCTGTGTAGTGCAGTGCTTGTGAAAAAAACATGGGGTTAGTGAAATGAATAATAATAAATGGATTTAATTGACCGATATATTGCATAGACATAGGCGGCGCTTCTTCGGACGAAGCCAACGATGAACCCGTCGTGCAATCGCGTCGGGCCCTACGCTGCTGGAGTGGTCATCGCCTGTTTTGCCTACACGGCTATGGCACACGGGTGTGTCTAATGGCCGTGTGGATAAGTCAGTAGCTAGCCTAACTTTACACGGCCATTGTACAGGGGCGTACCTGGTAGCCGTGTGATTAAGCCAGTAACTAGCCTAATGTTACACGGCCATATTATACGAGCGTGCCTGGTGGCCGTGTGGATAAGTCAGTATATGTACCAGTCCGGTTTACACCCTAGTCGGAACAGTAGTTTTGGGACCACAAATCCGAGTCCGTATAATATTTTAATATTATTTTTTGTGTCTTTGATAAGTGGATAAGCATGTGGTAAAGTTTTGTATGCTAATTTGCCTATCTGTGTGTTTAATTTGACAAAAGAATTAAATTGCATAAAATGTGAAAGTTGCATGATATTTGTTAAAGTGCTTATATGTTGTGGCTTTTAAAAGAGGAGGCCTTAAGAAGCAATTAGACCACTATTAAGTTAGTGGATGCATAAAGGACATAAATGCCCATAATGTTTATATGTTTATATGTTTAGTAAAAGGGTAAATATGTCATTTTTGTATTAAAATGTCTTTTGATAAAAACAAAATATGAAAAATGGGCATTAATTCATTCATCCTTCCACCAAATGCATAAAAGAAAGAAAACAAGAAGAGTTTGTTACATTCGGCTCGTTTGAGGCACAAATTCAAGGTATGTATTTAATCAGTTTTTGATAATTTCTACGTTTTTGCAATCATTTCTTTGAGAGCTACAAAACCCATGTATTAATTTTGAAAATTTATGAAGTTTTTGAAATGAGCTTTTGATGTACTCATGTGTTTTGTGATGGATGATAGTGAAAAATGAAAAATATGTGTTTAATGAACATGTTTTGTTCTTGAATTTTTGATGAATTTAGCTAATTAGGGCTAAATTGTGAAAATAGCATTTTGAAGGACTAAATTGTAAATTTGATGAAATAATTGGACTTGTATGATATATATATGCATTCGGTTAAGCTTGGATGTGTAATGATTTTGTGAATTTGATGTTTTGAGAAAAATAGACTAAATTGATAAATTGTGCAAATATGAGTGTTAATTTGCAAATAGCCCTAAATGTTGTCCTTGGATTGAATTGAATGAGTTAGTGAATAAAAGAGTTAATTCTGAATATGTATAGATCAAGAACCGAGGAAAACAGACTTAGATAGCGAGAAAGCGAAAGTAATCGAGTAGCCATTTTCGTTTCTGTTAAATCGAATCCGAGGTAAGTCATTATGCAAATAAACGTATTCGTATTGAATTATGTGTATTCTTATGACTATTGTTATCGATGAATACTTATGATATGATCTGTTCATGAATTTTGAGATAAGGATTACTTAGTGACAATATCCTAGAAGTCCCGTACGAACCTAGAAATAGATAGGATTAGTTATGTCATGACATAGGTATCTGTTCTGTTTTATCATGTAAGACCTCGTCTGGAACATTGGCGTTGATTTGAGATGTCGTGTAAGACCTCTTCTGTGATGTAGGCATCGAAATGAGCTTTACGTGTAAGACAAAGTCTGGGACGCTGGCATCGATTTGATCTTTACGTGTAAGACCATGTCTGGGACATCGACATCGTATTGATTCGTGTAAGACCCTGTCTGGGACAGTGGCATTGATATTTGAGTGCATATAAGACCTCATCTGGGACGTTGGCATTATACGACTATTTCGAGCTTTCTAAGTATCATACTAGATTCCTTACGGTTCAATGGGCAAG
Source organism: Gossypium bickii (assembly GCA_025503065.1). Taxonomy (NCBI): domain Eukaryota; kingdom Viridiplantae; phylum Streptophyta; class Magnoliopsida; order Malvales; family Malvaceae; genus Gossypium; species Gossypium bickii. The sequence goes on along the minus strand of CP106714.1, from coordinate 93,810,988 downwards.
TCTATGATACGAAATGACTTTGTAAAATTGGTGAATCCGTTTCAGGTACGTTGATTCATACACTAAGTGTGTATATAAGGTAAGTTCCTATGTGATCTTGCTATGATGATTATGTACATTTGAATAACAATATGAAATGTGATAGTAAGTATGAAAGAGCTTTGTGTATATGAGACTTTTAAATTGATGAATGTGGCAAATATGGCCAAGTACATGGACCAAAGTATATATGTGATAATTTACTAAGTGATTTAAATGTGCCAATGTATCTATGAGTATATATGCCTTCTATGCTAAGTTTGTTTGTATTATGACTTACTAAGCTTTTGGAAAGCTTACTCTGTGTGTGCGTTTTCTCTGTGTTATAGATTGTCAAAGCTATTGAAGGCTCGTGACCTTCAAGGATCGTCATCACACTATTCAACTTGTTTTTGGTACATTTTGGATATATATATGTTGCTAGATATGGCATGTATAGGCTAGTCTTTTGTATTTGTATATGAAGTGAATTTAGCCATGTGTTTTGGTTAGCTATGTGTTGGTATTATGTTTTAATGAATGTGTTAGATGAAGTATATTTTGGTATGGTTGAAGCACATGAATTGGTCAAGTTTTTGGGTAAGCATTTGGATGAATTATACTTGATATACATATGTTTTGGTTTTAGAAGTTGGCATGGTTGAAATGGATATTGAATGTTTAGATTGAATGGTTATTTGGTTGTCTAGTATGCGTGAAATGTGTTGGTAAATATTGCTTGTAGGTAAGACCCAAGTGGGTGGCATTTTGGCCTTGAAAATTACCTATAATGTCACACGGTTGTGGCACATGGGCGTGCCTAGTGACCGTGGGGCTAAGTCAGTAGCTAGTATAAAAGTACACGACCTTGGCACATAGACGTGCCTAGTAGCCGTGTGATTTTTGACAGGATCAACCACGGTCAGAGTACACGAGCGTGCTTAGTGGCCGTGGGAGAAAAATCAGGTTCGACCATGGGGAGGACACACGGGTGTGTCTAGCAGCACTGGGAGGCACACGGTCTGCCCACACGGGTGTGTAACCCCTGAAACTTAGAAAAGTTTTAAATTTTCGAGAATGTCTGTATGTGTTTTGGTTTAGTCCCGGCCCGGTTTATAAGCATATTTTAGGTCTTGTTGACCGTATTAAGGGACATTATGTTTGAGTTTGATGGATGAATGTATGAACTTCTGAAAATGTTTCTGATTTGTAAGGTAACGCCTTTAACCCTAGTCCGACGACAGATATGTGTTAGGGGTGTTACAGTATACATGCTCTGATTTGTCACGGCTAGAACACATGGGTGTGTCTAGTAGCCGTGGGAGGCACACGGCCTTCCTACATGGGCGTGTGACCTCTGTAATTTAGAAAAGATTTAAATTTTTGAGAAATTCCATATGTGTTCGGTTTAGTTCCGACCTTATTCTAAAGTATGATTGAGGTCCCGTTGACCTATAAAAGGGACACTTGAATGTTATTGATAACTTGTTTTATTGAAATGTTTGAAAAAGTTTTCGATCTGTCCGGTAACGCCTTTAACCCTAATCTAGCGACGGATACGGGTTAGGGGTGTTACACGAGTAGACACATGGGCATGTGTCTAGACCATGTGTGATACACGGTCAGTCCCATGGGTGTGTGACTTGGCCGTGTGTCCCTTGCATGGTAGTCTTGCAAGTCAGTGTCGACCATGGGCTAGACACACGGGCGTGTACCTAGGCTGTATGACCCTTATAAGGTTGCTGACGTCACAAACAGAATACCCAGGTTTTTACACACGGGCCAAGCACATGGGCGTGTGTCCGACCGTGTGAAAACCCCTGTAGGTTCGAAAAGAAAATAATTCTACACAGGCATGGAACACGGGTGTGTGATATGTCACACGAGCGTGTGACCCAGTTTTATGCTAAAATTTTCTAAGTGTTTAAAGGTTTCGATTTGGTTCCTTAGCATCCCGAATATATATATAAGGTCTCATAGACCCATACTGTGGACGTTACTATTGTCAATGAAAAAGTTCTAAATTGGGACAAATTTTATAGCTCATAATTGAATGCTCAAGCAAGTCAAGTCCGGTAATGCCTCGTACCCGGTTCCGGAGTCGAATACGGGTAAGGGGTGTTATATTACCTGTAGAAGCCCATTTTTGGCCCGGGCCCGTTACAAACCAAATGAGGCCCAATAACTAAAAATTCAGAAAGGAGAGCCCAATCTAATCGGCCCAATCTTTAAAATTTTAGCTAGGGTTTCTAAAACCCTAGCCCTTGGTGCCGCATGCCTCCACACGTCAGCATCCACCGCCGCCGCTCCACCTCTCCCTGTTTTCAGCCACTACCACCTGCAAAAGAAAAAAGAGAACAGCAAGATCACAAGCAAAACAAGTGGTAGTTGTTTATTCATTTTTTACTTATTGATATTCGGCTATAAAGCCTAAGAAAAAATTGTATTCAGGACCTTTTTTTTTCGAAATCAATACAAGTGAAATAGTTTCAAAAAAAAAAACTCGAAATATACCAGTAGTTATCTAATCCCGAAAGAGGAGAGTCAGGTCTGAGGAGAGGTGACCACATCTTTCGATTCAAATCTCTTTGTTTTTATTCTATTTTTATTTTTTCGTAAATACACACATACATATATCTATATATATACGCTATTTCTATTAAAAAAAAAACTTACCTTTTGCGATTTCCGGCCACCGCGTACGGTGGCCAGTGGCGGCGTCGGCGGTGGTCCCTCGCTGGAATCTGGGTTGCCCCCAGAGAGAATAGAGAGAATGGGAAGTGAGAAAGATTTTTTTTTGAAAAAAAACAGCAGCAAAATAAAAAAAAAGGGGAAAGGAGCACTTTTATAGCAAGACAAAACGGCGCCGTTTTGGGGTTGGGAGCCTAGGCGCCAAAACGACGCCGTTTAGGCCCCAACCAGCAATGACCCGACCCGACCGATCGAGAGGTCCGCGCGTTTTTAAATGGGCTAATTGCCCTTTGTCCTCCCCAGCATTTTCTTCCCTTTTTAATCAAATTTCCGTCATTTTCAAATTTACCCCAATATGTTTGTTCCCGTTCTAATTTGGTCCTGAACTAAATGCAGCGCATGGGAGTTGGTCCTCCTCCTTTCGTGCGCATTTCCAATAGGCCCTCCCCTCTTTATTTAATTTCGAATTGACCCCAAAACTATCCTTTTCATCCACTTTGACCCCTTCTTTTAGTATTTTTGAAATTATTATTATTATTTACTTATATGTTGTGCATTATTATTATTACTACTATATTTATATTATTACTTTGTACATATATTGTATATTATTATTACTATACTTACATTAATTTTTTTTGTACATATTTTGTGCCATCGTGTATTATTATTATTATTATTATTATTATTATTACTTTTGTTTTACCACTATCATCATCACAATTATTATTATCGCACCACTATTTGTATATACTAATTTTATTACCGCTATAATTATTATATTCGTACTAGTATATCATATATATCACGTATTACTACTAATGTCATTATTATATTATTTTTATCACGTCTATATTAATACGTATTATTATTATTAGTAGTAGTATTACTATATTTATATTATTATTTATCGTACATATTTTTGTATTCTTATTACTGTTACCTTATTATCATTATTTTTTCTTTATTATTATTATGACATTATTATTTCTATTATTGTATTATGACGTATATATGCTTATTATTATTATTTTCTTTAGTTTCATTATTATTTCATTATATTCTTTTCCCATTCATTTTATTTTTCGCTTCCATTATTGTTATCCATATTAACGCACTTGTTTCGTGTCACCATGTATATCAGTATTGCAACTCATTTTTACATTTTATTGTAAATGCGTGTCATATTAATATAAAATGGCTTCTTTTCGTGAAGGTGATATTCCTTATTTAGAAATTTGAGAGATTGTGCCCAAAAGTATTGGATTGCAATTTTCTCGTTTAATCTAAATATCCGAATATCCTTTCAAACAAGTACGTTTTAACAAAAAGCTTATTTTTGGAAATTCAAAATGCTGTGTCTTAAAGTATTGGATGTGATGTTTTGTTATTCCAAAGTAAGATTTTCTTAACCGAGGCAACGTTTTATATTTAGAGGTTCGAGAAGACGTGCCCTAAAGTATTGGGTTGCAATTTTCTCGTTTAATCTAAATGCCGAAATATCCTTTCGAACAAGTATATTTTTTACAAAAAAAAGGGCTTATTTTTGGAACTCAGAGTGTCATCTCCCAAAGAATTGGACATGGGGTTTTGTTATTCCAAAGTAAGGTTTTCTAAAAGCAAGGCAACGTTTTATATTTAGAGGTCCGAGAAAACGTGCCCTAAAGTATTGGGTTTGCGATTCTCTCGTCCATTTTTAAATAATAGAACGTCCCTTAAAGTAAATTTATAAATAAAAAAGGGGAAGTTTAGTCTCGATGGTCAAACGGGGTGTCCTAAAGTATTGGATACGACATTTTGCCTCAAGACGAAATAGCCCCCCCTTTTGTATATATCTTCGATTTCTTCAAGAATTATCAGTTGACATCATCATAAAGAGGGATCGTTTTAATTCTTTCAAATTTTCAAATTTTCGACATCAAGACATTAGGTAATCAATTTGGTACCAATTTTTGGGCGTATCGAGGGTGCTAACCCTTCCTCGTAAGTAACCGACTCCCGAACCCGTTTTTTTTGACTTTTCGTAGACCAAAATCGTTGTTTTAATAAATTAAATGGTTTATTTAAAACAACTACTTTTCAAGGTGACCCAATCACACCTCAACAAAAAGGATTGGTGGCGACTCCCACGTTTCATCATTTTCAAATCCGAAGTTCGATCCACGCCCTTCTCAAACCTCGAGGGGTGGTTTCAACATTACCCATGTGTGACATACATGCTTTTGATGTTTCATGGTAGATTATGAAAGTTTGATGTGTAATAAACATCTTTTACTAAGTGATTTTTGATGAAAACACCTAAAAAGGACCTTTTTGTAGAAGTTGTAAAATGAGTAGTAAAAATCTGATTCGAAGGAAAATGTGGGCTGTTATGAGCATGTGTTAGGTTTGGCTAGGCTTGGGTAATAAAGAAAATGAACACATTTCATTTTACGAGCCTAGGGACTAATTTGTAAATATGTGAAAGTTTAGGGGCAAAAATTGTATTTTTACCAAAGTATGGTTTTTGGACTAATTTGAATAATATGATAATTAAATGAGCTAAATTAGCTATTGTAGGTTGAGAAAAACAGAGTCCGGACCTAAACTGGGAAAAGAACAAGGTTGTGGACTAAATCGAATAGTTAGCCATATTTTGGTACCGAGGTAAGTTCGTGTGTAAATAATGCAACATTACATTATTAGGTATTTAATTCTTTAATATTGCATGAATTGTATAATTTTCTTTGTGAATTTGATTAATGTTGACTCGATGACGATTCGACGAAGATTTAATACCTCGAAATCCTGATTGAACCTTAGGAATAGTTAGGATACAAATGTTATGACATTAAGGTTATGAGTTTACGTGTAAGACCATATCTGAGATATGGCATCGTTATGAGGTTTCGTGTAAGACCATGTCTGGGACATGGCATCGATATGAGAATCGTGTAAGACCATAGCTGGGCTATAGGCATCGATATGTGATCCCATATAAGATCAAACCTGAGATATGGCATTAGTATGATTCTATGTATATGTTATTCCCAAGTATCCTTTAGTATTCCAAGCAGTTCAACGGGTAATCCAAAGATTATGTCAACGAGATGACAAGGTATGAACATGTTGAAAGGGTACAGGTATGTACACAAAGCTCATAGTTATTGAGATTATAAATCGATAAGATCCCGGTAAAAAGTGAATGAATAAATCATGATCATGAGTTTTATTGTACATTATGTAAATGACATGATTTAAAATGCATCTATGATACTTGATGACATTGTGATAAATTACATTATGTTATGTGTTTAATAATGCATGGTTAATGTTGTTAATTATTTACATGCAAACTTACTAAGCTTTATGCTTACTCCCATTTCTTTTCCATTTCCTTATTGTATCGCCAAGCTAGCTCGGGGATCGAAGGATGTTAGAGACTCGATCACACTATCGATTGGAACCTTTGGGTATAGTTAATCTCAACATTTTGAGTATGGCATGTACAGGGACTTGGTCTTTTTGTTATATGTCATATTGGTTTAGCCAAATGTGTTGGCTTATGATGATATTTGATTCATTTTGTATAAGGCCATGGGATGTGGCCCATAATGATTATTTGGTTGTAAACTTATTCATATATGTATGCATGTGCCAATGCCATTATGATATGGCCTATGGTTATTGATGGTCGATGTGTTGCATGATATTATGGATGTTTGATGATGGTGAAACACTTAGTTATGCCATGTTAAGTGCCTTGAAGTCATATATATATATATGTTTGGATTGGTGTAGTTTTGATGTTGTGTAGGTTGGTGCAAGTATGGGTGGCAAAAAGGCTTGGTAAATAGCCTTATTATGTCTACACGGGTAGACACACAGACATGTGTTTAGGCCGTGTCTGACACACGGCTTGCCCCATAGGCGTGTGTCCCCTGCACCCTAATTAATGCAAAACAAAATGCCCAGTAGTAAACACACGGGCACGAGACACAGCCGTGTGAGAGACATGGCCATAGGACATGGGCATGTGCCCAGGCATCGTAAAGTCTGCACTTAATTTTTAGAATTTAATTCGCCACACGGCCTAAGGACACGGGCGTGTGCCTTGGCCGTGTGACCTTATTTGGTTGATGACGTCATAAACAGAATGTCCCTTATTTTGGACACGGCCTGAAGCACGGGCGTGTGGTATGTCACACAGGCGTGTTGACCTTTTTTATGAAAAGTATTTTAAGTTTTCCCGAAAGTTTCTAAAGTTCTTGGTTTAGTCCCGAACAACTCCTAATATATGTTTTGGACCTCGTAGGCCCGTTTAAGGGACGATATGAATGTTTATGAAAGGTTTTAAATTTAAGTGGAAATTCATATCTTGTTTTTGTATGATTGCTTGTGTATAAGTTTAGTAACGCCTCGTACCCTATTCCGGCATCAAATACGGGTAATGGGTGTTACATTTAATGGTATCAGAGCTACAATTTAGTCTATTCTCGGACTAACATAGCGTTTGCATTAGTCTATCTATACATGTCATAAATGAATTGTGATAGTGTGACGACTTTTGACCTTTTGAATTGTGTTTTCATATAGTAATGGATCCCAATCGAGCTAAAGTTGATGACGTGGAAAGCAATGCGCCGGCTCCTGCTCAAGGGGCAGCGCCAGTTGAAAGTAGACCTGTAACTGTGAGTGAGAGAGGAGGAGAAGAGGCTACGGAAGCCTTTCTCCATATGATGAATGACTGGTATACGCAGTTCGTTCGAACGAACCCGAACACTCAACCCCCTCCACCCCCACCTATTCCTCAACCTGTTCCTGTAGCACCCCAAGGTATGGATTTTATGAGATTAAATAGACCTCCAGTGGACAAAATTCAAAAGCAATGAGCCAAAGAGTTCCGAGCTAGTATAGATGATGATCCCAAAAAAGTAGAGTTCTGGCTCGAGAATACCATCAGGGTATTTGATGAGTTATCATGCACACCCGAGGAATGTATGAAATGTGTTGTGTCACTTTTGAGAGACTTGACTTATCAGTGGTGGAACACCCTTATGTCGGTTGTACCAAGGGAGAGAGTTGATTGAGAATTTTTCCAAGAAGAGTTTCGTAAAAAGCATATTAGCCAGAGGTTTATTGATCAGAAGAGAAATGAGTTTCTTGAGTTAAAACAGGGTCGAATGACGGTAAAAGAATATGAGCGTGAGTTTGTGAGACTAAGCAGATACGCTCGAGAATGTGTTTCGACTGAAGTCATCATGTGTAAAAAATTTGAAGATGGGCTGAATGAAGACATCCGATTATTGGTTGGCATTCTCAAACTGAAAGAATTTGTTGTACTTGTTGAGAGAGCTTGCAAGGCTAAGGAATTGGCTAGAGAGAAAAAAAAGAGCTGAAATTGAGTCTCGTGACTCGAGGAAAAGATAGATGGGTAAGTCATTTCAGTCCTCATCTAAGGAACCGAGAGAGTTTAATACTCAATCAAGTGCTTCAGTTGGGTTTTCAAACATAAACCATGGGAAACAATATTCGAGAAATAAGGCTCAGACTACTTCGATAGCGAGTGTAGGTAATACTCGACCTAATAGACCTGAATGCCCGCATTGCGGTACGTCACCCCGGGGGTGTTGGGTGAATGATTAAACTTGTTTCAAGTGTGGTTTCCAAGATCACTTTATTAGAGATTGCCCCGAGATGGTTGAAAAAGAGAAATTTCAGAGTGCAAGAAATACTACTCCTAGAGGGAGGCCATAGATAAATCCAGGAAATGGAACGAGTAGCACGAGTACACCTAGAGATCTAGCTGTGAGGCCCAAAGGTAGAGCACCTGCGAGGACTTATGTCATTCGAGCTCGCGAAGAGGCTTCATCTTCTGATGTGAATACAGGTACTTTTTCTCTCTATGATACTTTTGTTGTTGCTTTGATTGATACGGGGTCTACTCATTCATATATATGTATGAAATTAGTATCTAGTATGAATATGCCTATTGAGTCTACAGAATTTGTGATAAAAGTGTCAAACCCTCTAGGCAAGTACGTGTTAGTTGACAAAGTATGTAAGAATTGTCATTTGATGATTAGAGGTCACTATTTTCTGGCTAATCTTATGCTTTTTCCATTTAATGAATTTGATATAATACTTAGTATGGATTGGTTGACCATGCATGATGTGGTAGTAAACTATAGAAGGAAAATCATTGAATTGAAATGTGAAAGTGGTGATATTCTTCGGGTTGAATCAGATGAATCGGATAGCTTGCCAGTAGTGATTTCTTCTATGACTGCTCAGAAAGGTATTAGAAAGGGTTGTGAAGCTTATCTTGCTTTTTTGTTGAATACAAAAGAGTCTGAGTTGAAAATTGAATCAGCGCTGGTAGTATGTGAGTATCCAGATGTGTTTCTGGAAGAATTGCTCGGATTGCCTCCAATTAGAAATTTGAATTTGGTATTGAGTTAGTCCCTTGATGGAGCTCGAAACTAACTATTATTTCGACAAAGGCAAGCGCACCTATCGAACAGTAGTATAGCTGTGGTGAGTCCGGAATATCATATCCTCAAGGACCAAGAGTACTATAATTAACTATCTTTTTATTATCTAGCCTAGTAATTAAGGGGATTTATTTTTAATCTAAAATTAACTAACTAATTTAACTAACTATGAACGCGACATAGAGTGAATTGGGAGAATACTTTTAGACAACTTATATGAGATAATCAGTACCTAAGGAAGAATCCACCTAGACTTCACTTATTACTTTTAATTCATGCGATTTATTCACTTGACTTAATCCGTAGAAATCCATAAATTATATTAATACCTCTTTCGAGGCTATTAACAACTGACTCTAGGTTGATTAATTGAAATCTCTTTCTAATTAAAACCCCTATTGTCATATTAACTTGATCTATGGATTCCCTTATTAGGTTTGACCCTAATCAGGTAGATTTTCGTCGCCCTATTTCTAGGGTTGCAATCAACTCCGCTTAATTGTGTTGATCTACTCTTAGGCAGGGACTTTTGCTCCACTAAATAAGCACATTCGACTTGAATCAATAACCTGAATTATCAAACAAGAATAAGAACTCACAATTAAGAATAAGCACAAGTATTTATTTCATAAATCAAATAATTATAAGATCTGTCTTAGGTTTCATCCCCTCAGGTATTTGAGGGATTTAGTTCATACTAATGAGGGGAAACATATTAGACTAGGGAAAATAACAAAATATAAGAAAACCCCAAAACTTCTAAAGAACTTGATAGGAGATCCTCAGTCTTGATGGAGATCCTTTTCCTAAGCTGTTCCCGATAGCTTTCTTGGAGTATCTTCTACCTTTTACTCGGTGTCTATTCGACGTCCTATCGACCTCTCCTTTAGGTTGCCCCCTAGGGTGTTTATATAGGCTTTTGAGATGCCTTACTTGGCCCACAAGTATCCTATTCTGAATAGAATTCTTCCTAGTTTCGGCAAGGACACGCCCGTCGTCGATAGTCCAGGCCGTGTTCCATCCTGCTTGTCACACACGGCTGTGTGGTCCACCCGTGTTTAGTGGTCTAGGCCGTGTAGGCCAATTTTGTCCCCTTTTTGGCCCGTTTCTCGTTCTTTTTGACTCCCCAAGCTCTCCTGAGTATAAAACATGAAATTAAGAGATTAGGAGCATCGAATTCATCAAATTCAATGGAAAATCATCCAAAAGTAAGCCAAGCATGGGGTTAAAATATGTGTAAATTATGGTTTATCAAATATCCCCACACTTAAGACTTTGCTTGTCCTCAAGCAAAATCCTCAACTCACAATTAAAATTAACTTCCTCAATTCATGATCATTATCAATAATGTTTCATCAAAATTTATAGATAATTCATACATTGATAATTTAACTAAAAGAGTTCTAAAAATTCAAACAATCTAAGTCATAAATTTTTATAGCACGAAAAACATGGTGTTTCCCCTTATCTAAATAATTACGTCTGATTCAAAATCGAAAAGAATTAACATCCTCACTAAATATTCACTCAAATCACTTAAAGTGTTTAAGGTTCAAATTAAGCACTCAAAAGTCAAACATGAAGAGTTAATCCCATAGGCTTGCATGAAAATCAAATCTCCACCACTATAAAATGAGATGATACACAAATCAAAAGGTCTTTAAAGGGTTGTAATGAGGCTTGGGTTAAAGGTGTGGATATGGGCTGAATTAGAAAGTTAGAATCGAGATTGAATTGACAAATTACCTAACTAAAAACAATGAACTAATGATGAATAATTACATTAATAACAAGAGCTTCTTCTAAAATTTAACTGTTTATGCTCATAAAACATGAAACTAATAATGAATATCCTTTCAACTTTTTTTTTATAATAAACACATACAATTAATAAGAAAGAACTTAACAACGGAAATAGAGAACATAGTTAGGCAAATGCTCAAATCAAATCTCGACAAAAGGGACGTCAAAAGATTAGGGGAAGTAAAAATTTGGTTTTGGGTTAATATTAATGGGTGAGTCAAGAAATGGTTTATTAGGCTGAAAAGGGGTTCACTAGGGGTTAATTATGGAGGTAGGATTTTTGGGATAAGTGGGTTAGATCCTAGGTGCCTTTATCATCTCAGTATATCAAATAAAAAATGTAGTCTCGACATGTATAGTCGAAGCAAGTTCTAGAATAACAAATCAATGTTGAAACACTCATGATCAATAAAGTGAGCAAGAAAAGATATATGCTCTAAAAGGCTCAAAATCTCACAGAAATTATGGTTTTTGATGTCAACCTTATAAATTTCAAACTTCAAAGTAATACTTAAATTTAGGGAAACAACCTAAAAAAAATTTTTAATTATGAAAATAGGCTTATCGCTTGATTCTCTAATATTTTAAAGTTTAAACCATCAATGCACAATTATCTATGACTTAATCCGAAACATATCAATAAAAATCATAAATAAATGGAAGTTTCATTCTAATAGTAATATGAGAAAATTACTTTAAGAACAAGACATAATTTAGGGATTTTCTGGTTATCAATTAAATAACCTCCCCACACTTAAGATGTACATTGTCCTCAATGTACAAAGATAGATATATACAATAAAAACAATCATAAGATAGGGGGAGAAGTGAAACATCCTGAATTTTGGATGAACTAAAGGAAAAGGAACGGTAAGTTGGGCGTAGATGAAGGTGGAGGTGGATACTAGGGTCGTGGTGTGGTGATTCTCTAATAGCCTTTTTAACCTAAATTAAAGAAATCAAAATATAATAAAATAAATTAAAGACAAGAAAGATAAAGTGAAGGAAAATAAAGGAGAAGAGAAAAGGAAAAGAAAAACTGAATGGACTCTAAGGTCCTTGTCCTGTCGAGGTAATGAAGCGGCTGACATGTACTTATGCAGATTGGTCTCGAATAGGGAGACTGTGCTAGGGTCCTTTCACTTCTTCGACATGGGGATGGTGGTGTAAAGAAAGAGTGAGGGGAAGGGAAAAAGGAAAATGAAATGGGAAAGATAAAGAAAAAGGGAAGGGGTGTGGTGGTTAGGGTGTGGGAGAAGAAGAAATTGGGGAGAAAGTGAGAAGAATGGGGTTTAAATAGAACTCAGTGGCCCACGCCCGTGTACCATGGGCGTGTTATGTCACACGGTCGTATCGCACGGCTGTGTGGTGTTTCGTTCGTTTCTCCCACGACTGTGTAAAGGTTTCCACGCCCATGTTGCTTAATCAGTGTCGGCCACGGCCTAAAAGCACGGGCGTGTTGTATGCCCCTGTAGATTTCTCAGTGCCAACTACGGTCGAATCGCACAGTCGTGGCATTTTATCGCAGCCCGTGTTTTGGGGAATTTTCGTCCTTTGTTCACAGGGTCTCTGTCATGCCAATATGCTTATTCGTGGTGTCCACATAGCCACGGCCACACCCGTGTGCAAGGTCGTGTGGAATGAGAAACCTGTGCTTTATTAACTTGGTTAGTTGTTAGTTGGGTGCTAAAAATCGAAAATATGACATTAGTGAAGTTAGTGCTCGGGTTGCCTCCCGAGAAATGCTCGTTTAAAGTCTTAAGCTAGACTTATCCTTCATTCGCATAAAAGTGCCGAGTGTAGGATTAGTTACCTCGACTGTTCCGTATGGGAAGATATTCAGTACTATAAAAGGGATCTTTTCGCTTGTATCAAGGTCTGAAGTGGCGATCCTAGGGTCTGTTTTATCTAACAACACCTGATCCTGATCGTTGTGTCTGAGAGTTTTAATATTATGAATGATCGAGCCTAGAAACTAACTATCACCACGATTGAGGCAAGCGCACCTATCGAACAGTAGTATTGGTATCGTCCTCTTGCTTTTATTCTATGTATTGTAAGCTTCGCCTTATTTCTCTTCTGTTTCTGCGAATGGTACCTTCTATATCGCTGTCAAAAAGAGTCCTGACGGGTTCCTCCTAGTCATAAACTAGAAAAAACCTATCAGAACAAATACTAAAGAGAAATCAGAAAACTAAGAAAAAAATTAGAAAGAAATAAATAAATAAAAGAAAAATGGCTAAAGTAATAAAAATTGAGTGTTCCTAATATTTTAGTTCCCCGGTAACGGTGCCAAAAACTTGATCGTTGTGTCTGAGAGTTTTAATATTTATATAATGAATGATCGAGCCTAGAAACTAACTATCATCACGATTGAGGCAAGTGCACCTATCGAACAGTAGTATAGCTTAGTGGCAACACCGGAATGTCGAACCCAAGGGAACCAAAAGTACTAGTAATGACTTTCTTTCTATTATTTAGCCTAAAATAAAAGGGATTTAATGTTTATCTAACTAATTACTAAGCTAAGGATACCAAGACACAGAGAATGAATTGGGAAAATACTTCTGAGAAAACCAATTGATTAAGACAATACCCGAGGAAGAATCCACCTAGACTTCACTTGTTATTTAACTCAAACTGCATTTATTTATTCACTTGACTTGATCCGTAAGATTCCCTAATTTATATTAATACCTCTCTCGAGGCTACTAACGTCTAACCCTAGGTTGATTAATTAAAATCTCTTTCTAATTAAAACCCCTAGTGTTGCATTAACTCGATCTATGGACTCCCATATTAGGTTTGACCCTAATTCGGCAGATTTTCGTCCTCCTATCTCTAGGAGTGCGATTAACTCCGCTTAACTATGCTAGATCTACTCTTAAAGAGGGACTTTTGCTCCTCTGAATAAGCAAATCAATACTTGAATCAATATCCTAGAATATTAAAGCAAGAATTAAGAACACATAATTAAAAACAAATCAAGTATTTATCATACAGTTCAGAAAACAATAACAAGATTCATCTTAGGTTTCTTCCCCCTCAGATATTTGAGGAGTTTAGTTCATGTTCATAAAAGAATGCATCTCAGAAGAAATTAAATAACAAAACATAAAGAAAACCCTAAAACCCCCTGAAGGAAATTGAAGGGAAGATCCTCAGTTTTGAGTGTGATTCCAGCTTCTGAGATGGATCAACTGGCTTTATTCGAGTAATTCCCTAATTTCAGCTCCCTCTGGCTTTGCTCCTGTCAAAAGCCCTGACAGAGGCCTTCTGTCGAACTCCCTTTTTAGGTTGTCCTCTAGGGTGTTTATATAGGCTTTCGAGATGCCTTACTTGGCCCACAAGTATCCTAATCCGAGTGGAATTAAAATGGGTCACGGTAGGGACACGCCCATATGAATCGAGCCCCGGGCCGTGTTCGAGTCTGCTAAAGTCGCACGACCGTGTGGCGAACTCCAGGCCGTGTGGATTTCTTATTTTGGCCCATTTTCTCCATTTTTGGCCCGTTTCTCATTCTTTTCATCTTCTTATGCTCTCCTAAGTGTAAAACATGAAATTAAAGGATTATGAGCATCAAATTTCACAATTCAAGGGATAAATTATCCAAAAGTATGCCAAATATGGGATTAAAATATGTATATATTACGGTTTATCAAATACCCCCACACTTAAGCATTTGCTTGTCCTCAAGCAAAATCCCCAACTCACGATTAAAATTCATTCTTCTCAACTTATAACTTCTATCAATAATGTTTCGAAATAATCCATAGGTAATCGTACATTGAAAATTCAACTAAAAGAACATCAGAGTTTCAAACGATCCAAGTTGAGCATTTTATTTATGAAAAACATAGGTATCCCCCTTATCTAGGTAATTACCTTTAATTCAAAATATCACAAAGTTAACATCCTCACCAAGGATTCATTCAAATCGCTCTAAGTGTTTAAGGGACAAGAAATTAAGCACTCAATAGTCAATATGAAAAGTTATTACCATAGGCTTGCATGAAAATCAAATCTCCACCACTATAAATTGAGATGATACATTGATCAAAAGGTCTTTAAAAAGGGTTGTAACGTGGCTTGTTTAAGGGGCGTGGTCACAGGCTAGAAGAGGAGGTTAGAATCGAGATCGAGTTGATAAATTACCGAACTATAAAAATAGACTAATAATGAATAATTACATTAATAATGCGAGCTTCTTCTAAAGATGTGAGATTTATTGTTTAAGCTCATAAAAATATAGAACTAATAATACTTTTATTTTTTTTAAAGAACAAATCATGTACAATAATAAGAATTTAACAACTAAAATAGGAAACATAGTTAGGTAACTTCTCAAATCAAACCTCGATAAAAAGGTTAATAGAATAGGAAAAATTCTTTAATGAATCAAAAAGAGTAAGTCTTGGGTTAATATTAATGGTAAATTAAGAAACGGTTAATTAGGATCAAATGTGTTCACTAGGGGTTAATTATGGAGGTAGGACTTTTGGGAAATAAGTGGGTTAAATCCTAGGTGCCTTTATCATCTCAGTATATCAAATAAAAAATGTGGTCTCGGCATGTATAATCGAAGCAAGTTCTAGAATAACAGATTAATATTAACTCACTCAAATCAACAATAAAAGTGAGCACAAAAGAATGTATGCTCTAAAAGCTCAAAATCTCACAGAAATTATTGGTTTAAGATGTCAACCTTGTGAACTTCAAACTTTAAGATAATACCTAAACTTAGGAAAACAACCTAGCAATTTTTTTAATTTTCAAAAATTAACTTATCATGCTTGATTCTCTAAAGCCTTCAAGTTTAAACAATCAATGCACAACTGCCTATGTTTCCATTCAGACATATAAATAAAAATCATAAATAAATCAGAATTTGTTAAACAAAATTCAGGGATTTGAGAATAATGCAAAAAGTTAAGGCTTAAAATTCACCCCCACACTTAAGATGTACATTGCCCTCAATGTACAAAGATAGATATTCTAGAGATTAATAGCATTAAATTAAGAGAGAAAAGGAGAGGGGAAACTTCTTGAATTTTGGATGGATTCCTTGAGTTGGAAGTGTAGAAACTTGATTCGGAGGTGTAGGATAAGTTGGAGGAGGTGTCTCTGGTGGTGGTATGGTGGCCGCCAACAATCACTGTGCTAGATGAAGAAATTGGGTAACTCGTGAAGAAATAACAAGTAAATAATAAGAATAATTCAAAATATACTAATTATCTATTTAAAGACAAGAAAAATAAAGAGAAAGAGTGTAAAAATTAAAAGAAAAGATCAATGGACTTAAAAGTCCTTATTGTTAGATGGTTCGCGAGGTGGGGGTGATTTCTATGGTCGTGGTGTGGTGATTCCCTAGTAGCCTTTTGAACCTAAATGATAGAAATTAAAATATAATAATATAAATTAAGCACAAGAAAGAAAAAAGGGATGGAAAATAAAGGAGAAGAGAAAAGAAAAAAAAATTAAATGGACTCAAATGTCCTTGGCTTGTCGGATAAATAAAGCGGCCGGCATGAACTCATGTAGATTGGTCTCGTACGGGGAGACTGTGCTAGGGTCCTTTCGCTTCTTCGACATGGGAATGGTAGTGTTGGCCTTGCCTTTGGGCATTGAGTGATAGTGGTAAGGATGGTGAAAAAGGAAGAAAAATCATGGTGGCTAGGGTTGAGAGGAAAGGGGTTTGGTGGAGAACATGAGCAGAAAAGGGGGTTTATATAAAAATAGGGATCTAGTGGCTTCCCAAGCCCATGTACCATGGGCGTTTGGGTCACACGGTCGTATCGCATGGCCGTGTTGTGCTTTGTTCGTTTCTCCCACGCCCGTGTAGTGGTCACCATGCCCATGTTGATAAATCAGTATCGACCACAGCCGTATCACACGGCCGTGGCATTTTATCGTCGCCCGTGGTTTGGAGATTTTTCGTCCTTGTTTCGTACTATCTCTGCCACGCTGGTGTATAAATTTGTAGTGTCCACACGGCCACTGCCACACCCATGTGTAAGGCCGTGTGGTAGGGAAGCCTATGTTTCATTAATTTGGTTAGTTTGTAGTTAGATGCTAAAAGTAAAAATAAAGATAAAAATATGAAAATTAATAGGGTTAGTGTTTGGGTTACCTCCCGGGAAGTACTCGTTTAAAGTCTTAAGCTAGACTTACCTCTCATTCGCACATTCATGGTGGTTTGAGGAGTTGAAACTCCTCACCCTTGCTATCAGTTCTATGATTACTATATAGTTCGAGTCGAGTAGTGTTTACCTTAAAAGTGCCGAACTTGGGATTAGTTACCTCGACTGTTCCATATTGGAAGATATTCAGTACTTCAAAAGAGATATCTTCGTTTGTATCAAGGTCTGAAGTGGCGATCTGGGGGTCTGTTTTATTCAACAATATCTGATCTCCGATCTTAAACTTGTTTGGCTCATCCTTAAGTTTGACATGGTTTTCCTTTGGTTCTGTTTCTTATGTTCCTAATTTCTCCTTGAAATATGTTTTCCACTCGTCTAGTTCATCGATCTGAAGCATTCGTTCCTCGTGAGTTATTTCCTTGTTGGTATGAGGTCTAGTGTATGGCTCAATTGTGTAATTTCATGGTGCTTCCTGAAAAGAAGGTTGAACCGAATGGTTATTAATAGAATTTATGTTCTCACCTTTATTACTTGATGTCCTGGCCGAGTCAAGAGCCTGAAGAGTGATTGTCTCATCACCTACACGAAGTATGAGTTCACCTGTACCAACATCAATTTTAGTCCTAGTAGTTGCTAAAAACAGTCTTCCTAAAATTAAAGGGATATTATTGTCCTCATCCCTGTCTAAAACGACAAAGTCTACTGGGAATACGAATTTATCAATTTTTACTAGAACATATTCGATTATACCCTTAGGAATTCTAATAGTTTTATCAGCTAATTGAATGCTCATCCTAGTTTGTTTGGGTTTCCCTAGACCTAGCTGTTTAAACATTTTATAAGGCATAACATTTATGCTTGCCCCTAAATAAGCTAAAACATTATCGACAGATAAACTACCAATTAAGCATGGAATTGTAAAACTCCTTGGATCTTTTAATTTTCGTGGTAGTATGTTTTGTAGAATTACTGAGCACACTGCCTTTAGCTCCACATGTGACTCCTCGTCTAACTTCCGTTTGTTTGTTAAAAACTCTTTTAAAAATTTCCTTGAATCTGGCATCTATGAAAGAGCTTCAAGAAACGATAAGTTAATATGTAATTTCTTTAAAAGTTTAAGAAATTTATCGAATTGTTCATCTGTGTTGTCTTTCTTCATCGCATTGGGGTATGGCACGCGAGGTTGGTACTCTGTGATTACCAGTTTTTGTTTACTATAGCTTACCTCAACCTTACCTTCCTTTACCATATTCTCTTGCCTCACTTTTGGTTCATCTAACCCTTCACTATTGCGAGCCGTTATTGCTTGAAGTTGTTCCTTCGGGTTAGTTTCAGTGTTGCTTGGTAGGCTTCCTTGTGATTGTTCAAGGAACTACTTAGCAAGTTGCCCTAATTGGTTCTTGATCCCTTGAATCGGTGTTTGTTGATTTTTGAGTGTTGTCTCAGTGTTTTGGAAATGGGTTTCCGACAACGCTATAAATTTTGTCAGCATCTCTTCCAGGTTTGGCTTCTTCTCTTGTGGGTAGGGTTGCTGTTGAAAGCCTGGGGGGGTTGTTGTCTTTGATTTCCTTGGCCACCCCATGAGAAATTGGGGTGGTTCCTCCAACCTGGATTGTAAGTATTACTATAAGGGTTATTTTGAGGTCTAGAATTATTACCCATATAATGAACTTGCTCATTTTCAGCGCTCGGGTTGTAAGGCGGATATTCTGTGTTGTTCATCCCTCCTCCATTCGTATCGCACTGCATAACTGGATGTACCTGTGAAGAATCACATAAACCATCAATTTTCTTACTTAACAGTTCTACCTAGTTTGATAGCATCGTCACTGCGTCGAGGTTGAAAACATTGGCAGCTTTTGTTGGCTTTGTCCTCGTGACTTTCCACTGATAGTTATTCAGTGACATCTCCTCTATAAACTCATAAGCCACTTCAGGAGTCTTGTTATTCAGGGTTCCAATGGCGGCTAAATCGATCAACTGCCTAGTTGAGGGGTTTACACCGTTATAAAAGGTTTGGACCTGTAGCCACAAGGGTAACCCATGGTGAGGGCACCTCCTTAGTAGATCCTTGTATCTCTCCCATGTATCGTAAAGTGTCTCTAAATCCATATGCACAAAAGAAGAGATATCATTCCTCAACTTGGCCGTTTTAGCCGGCGGAAAATATTTTAACAAAAATTTTTCGGTCATTTGTTCTCATGTAGTGATTGATCCTCGTGGTAACGAGTTCAACCATTGTTTAGCTTTGTTCCTCAACGAAAAGGGAAACAACCAAAGACGAATGATGTCATCAGAAACGCCATTTATTTTGAAAGTATCACAAAATTCTAGGAAGTTAGCCAAGTGATTGTTTGGATCTTCATCCTGTAAACCATCAAACTGAACAAATTGTTGTATCATCTGAATTGTGTTAGGTTTCAATTCGAAATTATTTGAAGCAATAGCAGGCCTAACAATACTTGATTCAATTCCTGTTAAATTTAATTTAGCATAATCATACATAGTACGAGGAGCAGGATTTTGATTCACCAGGTTTGAAGCAACCATAGGAGGTAGTGGATTGTTATCAGCCATCTCTTCGGTAGTATTGGTATCGTCCTCTTGCTTTTATTCTATGTATTGTAAGCTTTGCATTATTTCTCTTCTGTTTCTGCGAACGGTACCTTCTATATCGCTGTTAAAAATCAAGAGTCCTGACGGGTTCCTCCTAGTCATAAACTAGAAAAAACCTATCAGAACAAGTACTAAAGAGAAATCAGAAAACTAAGAAAAAAATTAGAAAGAAATAAATAAATAAAAGAAAAATGGCTAAAGTAATAAAAATTGAGTGTTCCTAATATTTCAGTTCCCTGGTAACAGTGCCAAAAACTTGATCGTTCTGTCTGAGAGTTTTAATATTTATATAATGAATGATCGAGCCTAGAAACTAACTATCATCACGAGTGAGGCAAGTGCACCTATCGAACAGTAGTATAGCTTAGTGGCAAGACCGGAATGTCGAACCCAAGGGAACCAAAAGTACTAGTACTGACTTTCTTTCTATTATTTAGCCTAAAATAAAAGGGATTTAATGTTTATCTAACTAATTACTAAGCTAAGGATGCCAAGACACAGAGAATGAATTGGGAAAATACTTCTGAGAAAACCAATTGATTAAGACAATACCCGAGGAAGAATCCACCTAGACTTCACTTGTTATATAACTCTGAACCAGGCAATTTATTCACTTGACTTGATCCGTAGGATTCCTTAATTTATACTAATACCTCTCTCGAGGCTACTAACGTCTAACCCTAGGTTGATTAATTAAAATCTCTTTCTAATTAAAACCCCTAGTGTTGCATTAACTTGATCTATGGACTTCCATATTAGGTTTGACCCTAATCCAGCATATTTTCGTTGTCCTATCTCTAAGAGTGCGATCAACTCCGCTTAACAATGCTAGATCTACTCTTAAAGAGGGACTTTTGCTCATCTGAATAAGCACATCAATACTTGAATCAATATCCTAGAATATTAAAGCAAGAATTAAGAACTCATAATTAAAAACAAATCAAGTTTTTATCATACAGTTCAGAAAACAATAACAAGATCTGTCTTAGTTTCATCCCCCTTAGATATTTGAGGAGTTTAGTTCATGTTCTTAAAAGAAAACATCTCAGAAAAAATTAAATAACAAAACATAAAGAAAAACCCTAAAACCCCCTGAAGGAAATTGAAGGGAAGATCCTCAGTTTGAATGTGATTCTGGCTTCTGAGATGGATCAACTGGCTTTCTTCGAGTAATTCCCTAATTTCAGCTATCTCTGGCTTTGCTCCTGTCAAAAGCCCTGGCAGAGGCCTTTTGTCGAACTCCTTTTTTATGTTGCCCTATAGGGTGTTTATATAGGCTTTCGAGATGCCTTACTTGGCCCACAAGTATCCTAATCCGAGCAGAATTAAAACGGGTCACGGTAGGGACACGCCCGTGTGAATTGAGCCCTGGGCTGTATTCGAGTCTGCTAAAGTGGCACGACCGTGTGGCGAACTCCAAGCCGTGTGGATTTCTTACTTTGGCCCATTTTCTCCGTTTTTAGCCCGTTTCTCATTCTTTTCATCCTCCTATGCTCTCCTAAGTGTAAAACATGAAATTAAAGGATTAGGAGCATCAAATTTCACAATTCAAGGGATAAATCATCTAAAAGTATGCCAAATGTGGGATTAAAATATGTATATATTACGGTTTATCAGATCCCCGATCTTATATTGGTTTGGCTCATAGAGTCATTTTGGTTCATCGTGTTTTCTTGGTTTCTCTTTGAAATGTGTCTTCCACTCGTCTAGTTCATCGATTTGAAGTCCTCGCTCCTCATAATCTATTTCTTTGTTGGTACGAGGTCTAGGATATGGCTTAGTTGTGTAATTTCGTGGTGCTTCCTGAAAAGAAGGTTGAACCGAATGGTCATTAATAGAATTTATGTTCTCATCTTAATTACTCGATGTCATAGCCGAGTCAGGAGCCTACAGAGTGATCGTTTCGTCACCTACACGAAGCGTGAGTTCTCCTGTACCAACATCAATTTTAGTTCTAGTAGTTGCTAAAAAGAGTCTTCCTAAAATTAAAGGAACATTGTTGTCCTCATCCATGTCTAAAAAGACAAATTCTACTGAAATATGAATTTATCAATTTTTACTAATACATCTTCGATTATACCCCTAGTAATTCTAATAATTTTATCAGCTAATTGAATGCTCATCCTAGTTGGTTTGGGTTTCCCTAGACCTAGCTTTTTAAACATTTTATAAGGCATAACATTTATGCTTGCCCCTAAATCTGCTAAAACATTATCAACAGATAAACTACCAATTAAGCACGAAATTGTAAAACTCCCTGGGTCTTTTAACTTTCTTGGCAGTTTATTTTGTAAAATTGCTGAGCACACTGCATTTAGCTCCACATGCGACGTATCGTCTAACCTCCGTTTGTTTGTCAAAAGCTCTTTTAAAAATTTCTTTGAATCTGGCATCTGCGAAAGAGCTTCAAGAAACGGAAAGTTAATATGTAATTTCTTTAGAAGTTTAAGAAATTTACCAAATTGTTCATCTGTGTGGTCTTTCTTCATCGCATTAGGGTATGGCACACGAGGTTGGTACTCTACAATTACAAGTTTCAGTTTATCATGGCTTACCTCAACCTTACCTTCCTCTACCACATTCTCTTGCCTCACTTTTGTTTCATCTAACCCGTCCCTATCGTGAGCAGTTATGACTTGAAGTTGCTCCTTAGGGTTTGTTTCGCTGTTGCTTGGTAAGCTACCTTGTGGTCATTCAGAGGTCAGCTTAGCAATCGATCCCTTGAATCGATGCTTGTTGATTTTTAAGTACTGTTTCGGTGTTTTGGAAACGAGTTTCTGACACCGCGATGAATTTTGTTAGCATCTCCTCAAGGTTCGGCTTTTTTTCTTGTGGGTAGGGTTGCTGTTGAAAGCCTGGGAGGGGTTTTTGTCTTTGATTTCCTTGGCCACCCAATGAGAAGTTTGTATGGTTCCTCCAACCTGAATTGTAAGTATTACTATAAGGGTTATTTTGAGGTCTAGAATTGTTACCCATATAGTTTATCTGTTCGCTTTCTATGCTAGGGTTGTAGGATGGATATTCTGTGTTGTTCGTCCCTCCTCCATTTATATCGCATTGCATCACTAGATGTACCTACGAAGAACCATACAAACCATCAATTTTCTTACTTAAAAGTTCTACTTGATTTGATAGCATGGTTACTGCGTCGAGGTTGAAAACACTGGCGACTTTTGTTGGCCTTGTCCTTGTAACTTGCCACTGATAGTTATTCAGTGACATATCCTCTATAAACTCATAAGACGCTTTATGGGTTTTGTTATTTAGGGTTCCACCGGCGGCTGAATCAATCAACTGCCTAGTTGAGGGGTTCACACTGTTGTAAAAGGTTTGAACCTGTAACCACAATGGTAACCCATGATGAGGGCACCTTCTTAATAAATCCTTGTATCTCTTCCATGCATCATAAAGTGTCTCTAAATCTATTTGCACAAAAGAAGAGATATCATTCCTCAACTTAGCCGTTTTAGCTGGCGGAAAATATTTTAACAAAAATTTTTCGGTCATTTGTTCCCATTTAGTGATTGATCCTCGTGGTAACGATTTCAACAATAGTTTAGCTTTGTTTCCCAATGAGAAGGGAAACAATCGAAGGCGAATGGCATCATCAGAAACGCCATTGACTTTGAAGGTATCGCATAATTCTAGGAAATTTGCTAAGTGATTGTTTGGATCATCATCCTGTAAACCATCAAACTGAACAAACTGTTGAATCATCTGTATAGTGTTAGGTTTCAGTTCAAAATTATTTGCAGCAATAGCAGGTCTAACAATACTTGATTCAGTTCCTGTTAAATTAGGTTTGGCATAATCATACATAGTAAGAGGAGCAAGGTTTTGATTCACCGGATTTGCGGCAACCACAGGAGGTAGCGGATTATTATCAGCCATCTCTTCGGTATTAGTGATTTCGTCCTCTTGCTCTTCTTCTATGTATTGTAGACTTCGCCTTATTTCTTTTCGGTTTCTGCCAACGGTACCTTCTATATCACTGTCAAAAATCAAGGGTCCTAACGGGTTCCTTCTAGTCATAAACTAGAATTACCTGCCAGAAGCAAATAAAGAAAAATTAGCAAGGTGGAAATAAAATAAATATAAATTGTAAATAAATAAAATGGCTAAAGTGATAAAAATTTAGTTTTCCTAATATTTTAGTCCCCGGCAACGGTGCCAAAAACTTGATGGAGCTCGAAACTATCTATTATTTCGACAAAGGCAAGCGCACCTATCGAACAATAGTATAGTTGTGGTGAGTCAGGAATATCGTATCCTCAAGGACCAAGAGTACTAGAATTAACTATCGTTTTATTATCTAGCCTAGTAATTAAGGGGATTTATTTTTAATCTAAAATTAACTAACTAATTTAACTAACTATGAACGCGACAGAGAGTGAATTGGGAGAATACTTTTAGACAACTTATATGAGATAAGCAATACCTAAGGAAGAATCCACCTAGACTTCATTTATTACTTTTGATTCATGCGATTTATTCACTTGACTTAATTCGTAGAAATCCCTAAATTACATTAATACCTCTTTCGAGGCTACTAACAACTGACTCTAGGTTGATTAATTGAAATCTCTTTCTAATTAAAACCCCTATTGTCGCATTAACTCGATCTATGGATTCCCTTATTAGGTTTGACCCTAATCCGGCAGATTTTCGTCACCATATTTCTAGGGTTGCAATCAACTCCGCTTAATTATGTTGATCTACTTTTAGACAGGGACTTTTGCTCCACTGAATAAGGACTTGAATCAATAACCTGAATTATCAAACAAGAATAAGAACTCACAATTAAGAATAAACACAAGTATTTATCTCATAAATCAAATAATAATAAGATCTGTCTTAGGTTTCATCCCCTCAGGTATTTGAGGGATTTAGTTCATACTAATGAGGGGAAACATATTAGAATAGGGAAAATAACAAAACATAAGAAAACCCAAAAACTTCTAAAGAACTTGATGGGAGATCCTCAGTCTTGATGGAGATCCTTCTCCTAAGCTATTCCTGACGGCTGTCTTGGAGTATCTTTTGCCTTCTACTCAGCGTCTATTCGACGTCCTGTCGACCTCTCCTTTAGGTTGCCCCCTAGGGTGTTTATATAGGCTTTCGAGATGCCTTCCTTGACCCACAAGTATCCTATTCCGAATAGAATTATTCCTAGTTTCGGTAGGGACACGCCCGTGGTCGATAGTCCAGGCCGTGTTCGATCCTGCTTGTCACACACTGCCGTGTGGTCCACCCGTGTGTAGTGGTCCAGCCGTGTAGGCCCATTTTGCCACTTTTTGGCCCGTTTCTCGTTCTTTTTGACTCCCTAAGCTCTCCTGAGTATAAAACAAGAAATTAAGAGATTAGGTGCATCGAATTCATCAAATTCAATGGAAAAATCATCCAAAAGTAAGCCAAGAATGGGGTTAAAATATGTGTAAGTTATGGTTTATCATCCTTGGTACTGCATCTATTTCGATTGCTCCGTACAGAATGGCTCTGACAGAATTAAAGGAGTTAAAAGCTCAGTTGCAAGAATTGACGGATAAAGGTTTTGTGAGACCTAGTTTTTCTCCGTGGAAAAGAAAGATGGATCTATGAGGCTCTGTATTGACTATCGATAGTTCAATAGGGTGACCATAAAGAATAAGTATTCTTTGTCGAGAATAGATGATTTGTTTGACCAATTGAAGGGAACCACAGTATTTTCCAAGATTGACTTGAGGTCCGATTACTACCAGTTGAGAGTTAAAGACTCGGATGTGTCGAAAACTGCTTTTCGGACGAGGTATGGTCACTATGAATTTTTGGTTATGCCTTTTGGTTTAACAAATACTCCTGTTGTATTTATGGATTTGATGAACCGTATTTTCTGGCAGTACTTAGATAAATTTATTGTTGTTTTTATTGATGATATATTGATTTATTCTCGTGATGAGACCGAGCATGCTGAGCACTTGAGAACGGTTTTGCAAACTTTGAGAGATAAATAGTTGTATGCTAAGTTTAGTAAAAGTGAGTTTTGGCTTTGAGAATTTAGATTTTTGGGGCACACTGTTTCGGGCGATGGTATTCGAGTTGACCCGAGCAAGATTTTAGCAATTGTTGATTGGAAACCGCCAAGGAATATATCCGAGGTTAGAAGCTTTCTAGGCTTAGCCGGTTATTACAGACGATTTGTTAAAGGATTTTCCATGATTGCTACTCCGATGAAAAATTTATTACAGAAAGATGTTAAGTTCGAATGACAAAAAAATGCCAACAGAGTTTTGAGAAATTAAAGGCATTGTTGACTGAGGCTCCAGTTTTAGTACAACCTGAATCGGGAAAAGAATTTGTAGTTTATAGTGATGCATCCTTGAATGGATTGGGTTGTGTACTTATGCAAGAAGGTAAGGTGATAGCTTATGTCTCGAGGTAGCTGAAACCGCATGAGAAGAATTATCCGACACACAATTTGGAATTGGCTGCCATTGTATTTGTGTTGAAGATTTAGAGACATCATCTGTATGGTGAGAAATGTCATGTGTATACTGATCATAAAGTTCTAAAAGGATTTGAACCTAAGGCAACGGAGATGGCTAGATTTGATAAAAGATTATGAGCTAGTGATTGACTATCACCCGGGAAAGGCAAACGTGGTCACCGATACCTTGAGTAGGAATCCTTGTTTGCATTGAGGGCTATGAATACACGGTTGGCTTTATCAGATGATGGTTCTATTCTAGCTGAGTTGAGAGCTAGACCGATGTTTCTCCAAGAGATTTATGAAGCTCAGAAAAGTGATAGTGATTTGCAAGACAAGAGAGTTCAGTGTGAGTTAGGTCCTGAATCGTGCTTTTGGATTAGTTCTAATGGATGTTTGATGTTGTGAGATAGGTTCTGTGTACCGAGAGATAATAAACTTATTTGGAAAATTTTGCACGAAGCACATAGTAGATGTTTATCTGTTCATCTAGGCAGTACGAAGATGTATAATGACTTGAAGAAAAGTATTGGTGGTCGGGAATGAAAAGAGACATTTCAGAGTTTGTATGAGATGTTTGGTTTGTCAGCAAGTGAAATCCGAACACCAAGTACCTTCGGGTTTACTTCGGCCTATGATGGTTCCCGAGTGGAAATTGGATAGAATTACTATGGACTTTGTGACGGGTTTGCCCTTGACGCCAAAAAAGAAAGATGTCGTTTGGGTTGTGGTTGATAGACTTACAAAATCAGCTCATTTATACCTGTATGTACTGACTACTCACTTGATAAGCTAGCTGAGTTGTATATTTCTGAAGTTGTGAGATTTCATGGAGTGCCTTTGTCGATTATATAGGATAGAGATCTGAGGTTCACTTCGCGGTTTTGGAAAAAGTTACAAGAAGCGTTGGGTACGAAACTGAATTTTAGTACCGCTTTCCATCTGCAAACTGATGGTCAGTCTGAACGAGTAAATCAAATTCTTGAAGATATGCTGCAGTGTTGTATTCTTAAGTTCCAAGGTAGGTGGGAAAAGTATTTACAGTTGGTGGAATTTGCCTATAACAATAGTTTTTAGTCGAGTTTGAAAATGGTGCCTTATGAGGCATTGTATAGGCGTAAGTGCCGAACACCTTTTTATTGGACCAAACTCAGAGAGAATCAGATTCGCGGAGTTGATTTAGTCAGGGAAACCGAAGAAAAAGTAAAGGTAATTCGTGATTACTTAAAAGCTGCATCGGATAGACAGAAATCTTACGCAGATTTAAAATGGAAAGAAATCGAATTTCAGGTCGGTGATAAGGTATTCTTGAAAGCATCTCCGTCGAAGAAAGTTTTGAGGTTTGGCCAGAAAGGCAAATTAAGTTTACGCTTTATTGAACCATATGAGATTACTGAAAGAATAAGGCCGGTAGCATATCGGTTGGCTCTGCCATCTGAGTTGGAAAAGATCCATGATGTGTTCTATGTGTTTAGGTTGCACCGTTACCGATCAGACCCTTCGCATGTGATTTCATCGACAGAGGTTGAGATTCGACCAGATATGACTTATGGCGAAGAGCCGGTTAAGATTTTGGCTCGGGAAGTCAAATAGTTAAGGAATAAAAGTATATCCCTTGTGAAAGTATTATGTTAGAGACATGGGGTTGAAGAGGCTACATGGGAACCTGAGGAAGCCATGAGAAAACAGTACCCAAACCTTTTCACCGGTAAGATTTTCGGGGACTAAAAACCCTAAGAGGGGGAGAGTTGTAACATCTTGATTTTGGGTCTAGTCGAAATAGTGGTTTCGAGACCACAAATCCAAATTAGAAATATATTTTTTTATGATTGTTTTGAGGTCCATGACATATTTGCATGATTTTGTGAAAGTTTCATGAAGAAATTTTGTGAATAAGTGTCCAATTTGACTTTTTGGATTAAATTGCAAAAGTTGCAAAATATGATATTCTAGAAGCTTTAAGTATGAAATAGCTTTGGATTATTAATTAGAGTCCCTTAAATAGAAATTTGCTCAATTTCTATTTTTATGGACAAAAATGGGCATGAGTAGGTAAAATTTGAAAGTTTAGTAAAAAGGGCATTTTGGTCATTTGGTTAATAAAAGAATAAAAAGGGAAAAAGGAAGCAAAATTTGCTCATCTTCTTCAAGTGTGTGCCGAAAATTAGAAGAGCCATACCTAGGGTTTTTCTTCAACTTCCAAGCTTGATAGTAAGTACATCCTAGCCCCATTTTTAATGTTCTCTACATTTTTGAAGTTGTTATGAATCGATCTAGCTATTTCTACCATTTATTTGAGTTAGGGTTCATGTTTAAAAATTTAGTCATGTGTGACATGCATGTGTTTTGATGTTTCATGGTAGATTATGAAAGTTTGATGTGTAATAAACATCTTTTACTAAGTGATTTTTGATGAAAACACCTAAAAAGGACCTTTTTTGTAATAGTTGTAAAATGAGAAGTAAAAATCTGATTTGAAGGAAAATGTGGGCTATTATGAGCATGTGTTAGGTTCAGCTAGGCTTGGGTAACAAAGAAAGTGGACACATTTCATTTTACGAGCCTAGGGACTAATTTGTAAATATGTGAAGTTTAGAGGCAAAACTGTAATTTTTCCAAAGTAAGGTTTTTAGACTGATTTGAACAATGTGATAATTAAATGAGCTAAATTTTCTATTATAGATTGAGAAAAACGAAGTCCGAACCTAAACCGAGGAAAGAATAAGGTTGTGGACTAAATCGAATAGTTAGCCATATTTTGGAACCAAAGTAAGTTCGTGTGTAAATAATCCAACAATACATTATTAGATAAGTTCGTGTGGACTTTTAATGCCATGACCAGTCTTGCAACCTTCTAATTTGTCCTCAATTCTTATTGAACTCCAAAGTCCATCATCTTAAAGCTTCAAATCCTCTTCTTGAAATCTTTTTATCACAAAGTCTTATACAAATAAGTTGAGCTTTGACATCAATTGCTCGGATTTAGATATTGTGATTGGGCCATGAGAAAAACCGAACCCATCTCCATCATGAGCTTGAAATTGGGCCAAATCATTCCTATCAAGACACCTAAACCTTTTATAAAAACACATCTCCTCCACCAAAAGAAAACAAAGAAATTATTACGACGAATATTGTAAACATGCTTT
The DNA here is from genome assembly GCA_025503065.1 of Gossypium bickii. Classification (NCBI taxonomy): domain Eukaryota; kingdom Viridiplantae; phylum Streptophyta; class Magnoliopsida; order Malvales; family Malvaceae; genus Gossypium; species Gossypium bickii. The sequence goes on along the minus strand of CP106714.1, from coordinate 93,781,635 downwards.
GCCAGACATCCGAAAAACCCTTTGTGGCTCTCGGCACTACCCTGTAAACTGCATCAGCTACCAAAAGACCCCATTGATAATTCTTGCATCAACAATCATTATTTCTTGAAATCGGATGGAGCTAACTATTTCTATTTTACCGTCTCAAACATAGTCTTCGTTTCCAGCGTTCTATTACTTAAAAGTCTAAAAAATTTTGATTTTATTGAATATGGAGAAATTAAAAAAAAAAAAAAGCCTCAACAATGGTGGAAAGATCTTTTGTTGCATTAACTGACCAAAAATTTCATTTGTATTTATTCTTACAAATCAAATTGCTTAATTAGTTATTTCTGACACTTACTATTTTAAAAGAATAATAATCAGCTGCTTCTTTCAAAATTTCAAGACATATTTGTTTTTTAGCGACGAGGTTTAGAGTTTTTTAGAAACACATATTTTGTCTATATATTAAACAATAATAAATAAACAAATAAAACTTCAACTATGCAAGAAAGTCCACAAAATCGACGGTTATGATAGTTTGATAAACCTTTCTCCGCTTACTCTACTTTAAAAAAAAAAAAAAAAAAAGTTGACCCAAATTTTTTTATGCATCTTTTGATAATTCTGTCCCAAAGCTGTTGAGTTAACGTTAACTAATTTCATTAGCCTTTGATCGGATCATTCCCCTTCTTTTCATAAACTGCACTGTGAATACTATTACTTGTTCAAAATCTCTGGTTGTTTACTTCCCAACTATTTGAAGGTTGAGTGATATCTATTACTTTGAGTTCAAATTTTATAAATGAAAAATATGTGTTAGGATGGACTCGATTAAGCAATAAATAAAAAAATAGAATAAATTGAGAAATTAAACACATAAATTTTACGTGAAAAAATCTCTCCAAAGAGGATCAAAAACCACGGATAAAGATAATTTTACTATAATGACAAAAGAACGAAGAGTACAAAAGATGGAGATAAAAACTAAATCCCGAAAACCTGAAAACAAAAAACCCTCAAAACGTAAATACAAAATTCTCATTCTCTAAATGTAATGTGTTATGATAGGAGTCATACTTAACAATATGGAATTGAGAAAGTCTTATCAAATTATAGTTCATATTATAAATTTATCTCTAAGTTTTAAAATATTTTAATTGTCTTTTAAAGTCTCGATATTGTATCGATTAGATCTTTTGGTTAATTTAACCATCAATTTACTTGTTAAAGGCTAAGTCAAAAGAAAGAGTTAATTGATACAATAATATAAGCAAATATTTGATAATTTAGGGAACAATTCATAAATTTCCTATGCTTACTTAAGCCAAGATTGGGATTGTTTTGTCAACATACTAATTTAAACAAGAATCCACCTCTTTAAGTGAACCTTGGGGTAAGTCTATTATAATAATGCTAAAACATAATTATTTATTTAATTATTGAATTGGAGTGTGGTTTCAGCTCATTGAGAGCCACTTAAACTGCTATAAATAATTATTACTACTTTGAATACATGATTAAGGGAGACTGTTTCACAAAGTCTTTGGGGGAATTTTAATTAAGGAAAACTTTGTCTATTCAGTGTGAGATGGGAATCTGCATATCCATTGCATCTTCAGAGATTCATGATCAAGCTGAAGATCAACATCACTTCCATGAAAATATTCTTTACTTGACTGAAACCATTCCTTCCATTGGAACTCACACACATGGTTCTCTTTACTCCAAACAAGGAACCAAAGGACTCAACCAGGATGCTGCCATCCTTTATCAGGTTTGCCATTGCTAATCCTTTCTCCTTTTTCTTTTTCTTTTTTGGTTTAATTCTGATTTCAGTCTCTCTACCATGCTAAAATTTGAGATTTGATTCATCTATTTTTTTTATTAGAGGGACAAAAACCATAATTATACCTTTCTTCTTGGCTTGAAAATAATATGTGTGTGTGTATGTATGTCAATTAAAACTCTGGGATTTGTATCTTTTGGTTCTTCAAGGAGTATGGGATTGAAGGTGGAGCATTTTGTGGTGTTTTTGATGGACATGGGAAGAATGGTCATATAGTGAGCAATATGGTGAGGAATCGGCTGCCATCATTGTTGGTAAGCCAAAAGTATGGTGTAGCAAAGCTTGAACCAACACCTGAAAGCGACAATGGAAGGAGACCAAGCAAGGATTTGGTTAAATGGAAACAGGCTTGCATTAGTGCCTTCAAGGTGATGGACAAGGAGATTAAGCTGCAACACAATTTGGATTGCTCCACTAGTGGAACCACCGCTGTTGTTGTTGTTAGGGAGGTAAGAAAAATAGTTAGTCATATTACTACTGGTTTTCGGAGAATTCATAATTCGATTTCACAAATTATAGGCTGATTTTGGGTGTCAATCTGACTTTTAAATAATTGGGGTAATTACAAAAGTCGAGATAAAATTATAAAATTTTAGAAATATCATAATTATAAATTGTGTTTAAAAAAATTGAAATTACATTATTACTTTTCAAAGGAGTTAAAAATATTATTTTTTTCATTGGAGAGAATATTCACATTTAGGGAAGAAAGCCTACCTTCAGCCTTGATTTTGGATACAGATCTTTCGGATTCGGATCATTTAAGATTAAGGCTTGGTTTGGTTATTGTCACTTCAAGCTTAGGGCATTTTAAATTCATGTTTCTTTTTTATTTGTATCATTTTAGATTCAAGTTATTTTAAGTTTAAATCATTTGAATTTAAATCAGTTTTAGATCTGAATTAATTCAAGTTTAAGTTAAATGAATTTTTTATATTTGAATAGATAAAAAGTCGAATTTTCAAAGTTATGGCGATGGTAGCTTATTATAGTTTCATTTCCAAAGGGTGAGTATCTTGTGATTGCAAACCTGGGCGATTCAAGGGCAGTGCTAGGAACAATGACTGAGAAGGGGATCAAAGCTGTTCAACTAACTACCGATTTGAAGCCTGGTTTACCCAGTAAGACCCTCATTTCCACCATCATTCTTACTCATTATATAAAACAAATCAATGAATTAAAAGAGCCATTTTCACCATATTATTTTCAATTGCAGGTGAAGCAGAAAGAATAAGGAATTGCAAGGGTAGGGTCCTTGCTTTAAAGGAAGAACCACATATCCCTCGAGTGTGGCTGCCCCATGAGGATTCACCAGGCTTAGCCATGTCTCGAGCCTTTGGAGACTTTTTGCTCAAGGACCATGGCCTCATTGCGGTCCCCGATGTCTTCTATCACCGTCTATCCCCAAATGATCACTTCATTGTTCTCGCAACTGATGGTGTAAGCCCCCTTTCAATCAAATTAGTAATAACCTCCTCTAATTATCATCCAAATTTCAAATTCATCCTTAATTTTTAAAATGTTATAATTGAGTTCTCAAAATATTAATATTGTATCAATCAAGTTCTTTCATCAACATAAAATCGTTAAGTGTTAAATGTCAGTTCAGATTGACATAGAGTGTGTGTGTGTATATATATATATATATATATATATATATTAAAGACACTGTCATCTATGCCTTTGATTGAGTTGATTTAGGGCTAGTTTGGCAATGCCTTTGAAAAGTGCCGTGGAAAAGTGTTTTTGAAAAGTTTGCTTTAAAATTTGACTGTTTAACATTGCTGTCAAAAAGTGCTTTTGAGAAATAAAATGTCCATTTTAGACATGTTATTATCAAGTAACAAATATACATTTAAATAAAATTTAAATTAGTTATTATTATTATATTTTAGTAAGAATATAAAAAATTTACTATAACTTGTTAATATTTTAATATATGAAATATAAATTTTAAATATTTTTAAGTAGTAAATATTAATTACTTATAAAATTTAATTAGAATATATAAACTACATTTTAAATATTTAAATATAACCATTAAATATTTATAATTAATATTTTAAAAAATATTTTTTTATTTTTAATTAATGATTTTAACACATTTGTAATTAAGCACTACAAAAAAAAAAGGGAAAGTACTATGTTATTAGAGGGGTAAAAAAGTAATTAAGCACTAAAAGTGCTTCTGAGAGAGGAAAAGCTAAAAATTTTAGCTTCTCCATTTTAGTGCTTTCTGAAAAGCCAAAAATTCCAGCCAAAAGCAGCTTGTTTTGCACAGTTTTTCTTCCAAAAGTACTTTTGGAGCCAGAAGTGCTTTTGAAAAGCAATGAAGAATTGGCCCTTACAAGATAGCCAAGGGCGAAGTTAGAATAATTATTTAGAGGGTTAAATGAAATTTTAATTTTTTAAAGTATATATCTTTATAATTTTTAAAGGATTAAATAAAAAAAATTAATTTTAAGGGGAACAAAGTGCAATTTTACCTTTACTAATTTAAAATTTAAAAAAAATTAGAAAGCTTAAATAGTAATTTTTCATTTTAGGGGGAATCGGGGTCCATGCCAGCCCCCCTATATTTGCCTCTGGAGACAACTACATACTAACTCAGTTGGGTAATAACTAAAATGACATTATTTTACAAAGTAAATTATATTATTTTGAGAGTTTTCTATCTTTTTCTACCATTTAGTAAAAAAAAAATATCTATATTGGATTTGAACTTAAGACACTATATATAAATTTAAATATATTTACTTTATCATTTCAACCAAAACTTGTTTGGTTTTTATCCTTAAGTTTAAAATTTGATCTAAGTGTTCTAATTATACTCCATTTCATATCAAAACTAACATTAAATGTCCAAACTAACAACTAGGTTGAGGGAAAAAAAAAACCTAACTGATACTATACCAACACTTTTAAGGACTTCGATTAGAATGTTTTGAAGTTTGGAGGATTAATTTAAAGTTTGAACTTTAATTTCAGGACCTTTATATAATTAGCCCTAATAATAATATTTTATTTCACACGTGTAAGAATGTGAAGTTAAATCGTTTGATTTTGGCATGTTGTTAGGTATGGGATGTGCTAAACAACGACCAAGTTGCATCTATAGTGATGGAGGCAGAAAGTGAGCAGGCGGCAGCAAGGACGGTGGTGGAGGCAGCCACCGCCTCATGGAAGAGGAAGTTTCCGTCCTCAAAAGTAGATGACTGCACCGTGGTTTGCCTCTTCCTCCCAGACAAGCAACATCCAAGTTCCTTGGCTCCGGAGACTTAGACTAGTTGGTTGGCCTGGCCTCCTTTGATTTATAAAGTATATAAAATTTGATGGTATTTTATTTATAAAAGAAATCATACTATATTGAGCATAGAACTAAGACTTTACTAGTAGGCCTCCTTTGTTATTTAAAATTATATTACTTATCTAATATCATACTTTAGTATTGAGTAATAAATTTAGAATACACAAAATGATACAATTACTCAAATATATTTACTTTTTTTAACACAATGTCTAAAACTATTTATAGTTCCTCTCTCATCTATAGATAGGAGGATAATGCGCTTCAGCGCGCTTGAACTTACGACCTCCCGTATTAGTAAAATATTTATACTAATTAAACTAAGACTCAATCGGTAAATAATATAATATTTTTTAAAAAATAAAATATGATAAAATTAAATGGGTTTAGTACATATAATATACCGGGTTTTAATTTTGATATATTTAACTATTTATATTATGATTACGTGATCTCAATACAAAAATTATCTAAAGGTTTGGAAATCTTGAAATTAAAAAATTAGCTAATAGTTTAATATAAAATAAAAAAAATTGCCAACAAGACCTTCAATGTTAAATTCGATTTTCATCCCTCATGTTTAAATTCTCTTTAATATTTAATTTAAATCTAGTTTTAATAATTCAATCATGTATTGATATATATTTTAAAAAATAAAATCCCAAACAATTTTGATAAAAGTATAAAACAGATACAAAGAAGTTTAAGCAATGAAGTAGATGAGGAGGCAGGCATGAAAAGGAAGCATGTTTTGGGATTTTATTAAGAAGGAAAGTCCCCTTTGTCCCACAATGAAACTTCACCCAACTCTTGATAAGAGTATGGTTTTAAGCAGCTAGTTGTTCCATGAAAACGATAGGGTTGGGTAATTAGAATAAAATTATTAATTTTCTATTTAAATTCCATCGTAATAATTACTTTAGCATCAAATATATTAAAAGTCCAAAATTATGTCTCACTTCCCCTCAATATAGTTTAAATTCACCAATAATGCAAGGGTCCATCAAAGAAAATGAAATGTAGAAGAAGTGTGTGAGCAAGAGATTCCTATTACTTTATGTCACAATTTTTTGTATGATACCAAAAGATTCAAATATACTTGCCTCCCTTTTCAAGATAAGGGATTGGACCACCCCTTCAAATATTTTGACTTTTATGTGTTTTTCTTAAATAATTCATTTTTTAATATTAAAAAAACAATATGCTATAAAATTTGTTTGATGTTTTTATAATTACAGTTAATATATTAAAAGTTTGTTTTAACATATGAAATGGATGGATTTGAACTTCTAAATGAAGATTCAAGTCCGAGCCAATCAAAACATGTTGTCCAATTTTTATATTGTAAATATTCAATTATATGTTATTTATGTTTAAAATTTTAGTATAATTTAATAAATATTAAAAACCTTATACAAGTAATAAAAAATAATAAAAGAGACATATAATTATATTTTAACTTCACTTATATGGTTAAAAAAAGTCAACAATTAATTAGAAATGTTTATAAATTAAGCTGAGTTTAGATTTTTTTTTTTTAACTCTAAGCTAATTTAATTCGTTCTATTTCATTGTTTATAAATAATAAAAAGTACAAAAATATTTTTTATTAATTTTTATATACTTTTCATAATTCAATTTAAGTATAAGTAATTTTTATAATATTTATTAGATTAGAATATTTATTGATTTTATTTTAAAAAATAAAAATGAAAATTGGGTGTTTTTGAGTTTTCCGCTCTCCGGGGAAAAAAAAAAAAAAGCAACCAATAAGAGACAACTACGTAATACACATTTGGACTCCGCGGGTCCCATTAAAAGCCGACGAAAATCAACTTGGCCACCTCTCGTTTTTAATCACTCTCATCACGACCGTTGCTCTATTTTACTCTTGAAGGAACACAACCGTCAATTTTAATGGGTCCTGAAATGAACGTTCCAGATGCAATCATAAGTTTCCATCAATAAAAGTAGCTCCTGGGCCCGCCAATACCATAGCTAATATCTAAATTTATGCTTATAATAACTTAGCTGCAAAGCCTTTGAATTTTGCATTATCTTTCAATTTCTTCTTTTGTTGGCCAAATCATGACCACTCTCGTGACCGGTGTGTTTCTCCTCCTACTATCCATCGCCGGCGTCGTCTCCGCTGCTAGATATATCACCGGTGATGTTCTCCGGTTACCTTCGGAAGCTTCAAGGTTCTTCCGATGGAGGAACGATGATGATGAAGTTGGTGGCACAAGATGGGCGGTCTTGATTGCTGGATCTAATGGATATTGGAATTACAGGCATCAGGTTATAGATTCTCTTTAAAATTCAATTTTTTTTATCGTTTTCATGAGTATTTTTGAAAATATTTATGATTGAACTTTTAATGTCAACCTCCACTCCACTTCAACAAAGTAAATTATTAAAAAAGTTTTTCACTTATTGGTTGTTTGATCGGTCTTTAATTTGTTAAAATTATTGATAATTGTTCCAGGCTGATGTTTGTCATGCTTATCAACTCCTAAGGAACGGTGGTTTGAAAGAGGAAAATATCATTGTCTTTATGTACGATGATATCGCTTTCAATGAAGAAAACCCTAGGCCTGGTGTTATCATTAACAATCCTCATGGCGATGATGTTTATAAGGGAGTCCCAAAGGTCTGTTCTTTTTTTTTTTTTTTTTTTTTGTAAAAACAAATCATTATTAATTTTACAATTACTGATTATAATCGTTGCCTAATTGTTGTTCTTTTGCAGGACTATACTGGAGAAGATGTTAATGTTCACAACTTTTTTGCGGCTCTCCTCGGAAACAAGTCTGCTATCACCGGGGGTAGCGGGAAGGTTGTCGATAGTGGCCCCGATGATCATATCTTCATATACTACACTGACCATGGGGGTCCTGGTGTGCTTGGTTAGTAATATCTCATTAGCTGTTACTTTTTTATGGCTCTCTGATTGTGCCTTAGCTTCGTATTTATTACTTGCAGATTCTAGTATTTGATACTTGCTTTTGAAGATGTTAATGTTTCTTTTGTGTTAATCCAGGGATGCCTACCTTTCCTTATCTTTATGCTGATGACTTGATTGATGTTTTAAAGAAAAAGCATGCTTCAGGAACTTATAAAAGCATGGTAATTTGATGTTTTAAAATTTTCGATTTCTGGATGTGTTTTCTTATCATCTTTCTGCCGTTTTTAATTTCTTATCTACATGTAACTTTGCAGGTATTCTATCTTGAAGCTTGTGAGTCAGGTAGTATCTTTGAGGGTCTTCTTCCTCAGGGGTTGAATATATATGCAACCACAGCATCAAATGCGGAAGAGAGTAGCTGGGGAACCTATTGTCCCGGAGAGTACCCAAGTCCTCCCCCAGAATATGAAACCTGCTTGGGAGACTTGTACAGTGTCGCTTGGATGGAGGACAGGTTGGTATTCAAGCATGATCATCATATAAGTCCTTTTCATTTATATTTGGGAATATTGGTTCTGCGATTATTTTGAAATTGAAACTGATTGTCTAGACCTGTTTTAACAGGATTTCGGGAAGTTGTATATAAGTTAAATTCAGTTTATTTCCTGGCTGCACCTTGTTGAATTTTGGAGTTAGTAGACAAATTACAAAATCAGAGGCAAAATAGGTGTTATACGTGTAAATTTCATTCTTTTAGTATGATCTAGACTAAAATAGGATAGGAGATCTTTTAAAACTGAGGAATCAGTTTTCCCTTTAAAAAAAAAAGTGAATTACATACGTTGGTGTGAATCCTAACATTCTGTTTCTGTTGAGCAGTGACATGCATAATCTGCGGACAGAGACTTTGCACCAGCAATATGAACTTGTAAGGCTTTTAAGAGAGTGTATTTGCATGAACTCTTTCATTTATTTTATCAAGAGAAAGATGAAAATTTCAATATCATTTTGTATTATAGTTATTGATTACTATTTAGATCTAAGAAATATTAAAAATATAACCAGAAATGGGAGGTCTAAGTTCTTTTGCCATCAAATTTGAGCTCCAATGACTCATTTTGCTGGCTTTTGCAGGTGAAAAAGAGGACTATCAATGGTAATTCTGCGTATGGCTCTCATGTCATGCAATATGGTGATGTAGGGCTTAGCAAGGACAGTCTCTTTGCATATTTGGGTACAAACCCTGCAAATGATAACTTCACCTTTGTTGACGAGAACTCCTTGGTGCCACCTACAAAAGCTGTTAACCAGCGTGATGCTGATCTTGTCCATTTTTGGTATAAGGTTTGTGTCTTATGTCCTTTGACTTATATATTAAACACAAGAATTGCTTCTTCCCTAACTTAGAATCTGTAATTTGGAGTTGATGCAACTAAGTGAAGAATATGACAACTTAGATCAGTAATACATGGGTATTTCAGGGGCGAAGTCAGGATTTTCATGTTAGGGGGCTGATATAAAATAATAAATTTTGGGGGCACAAAGTTAAAAAAAATTGTGTTAAAAGGGCTTAAATTGAATCATTAGTATTGATTAAGGGCCAAAATATAACTTTTCCATTTTAACGAAGGTGGGATCAAGGTCCTGCGTGCTCCCTTTGGATCCACCCCTGGGTATTATAAACCTTATGGTGTTAATAAATGCAAGATGGATGCTACTCTATAAAGCATATAAGCGGCTAATGTGCTTTTAACTAGGCCTGATGCTGTGGTAGAATTTGAAAGGAACCCATACTGTGAATTTTTGCATCTCTTTCTTTAAAATGCTTTCATTCAGAATGAATGTAAAACATGAACTGTTGTTTCGTGTATTTGAAAGCAGCCTCTACGCTAGTTTTAGATCCCATCTAACTCGGAGGTTCCCCTGACCTACTTTGCAGTATCGCAAGGCACCTGAAGGCTCTGTTAGGAAGACTGAAGCCCAAAAGCAGTTTGTTGAAGCCATGTCTCATAGAATGCATATAGACCACAGTGTGAAACTCATTGGCAAACTTTTATTTGGAATTGAAAGAGGCTTGGAAGTCCTGAACACCGTTCGACCAGCTGGCCAACCTCTTGTCGATGACTGGAAATGCCTCAAGAAAATGGTAAACATTCTTCACCCTCACCCTCACCCTCACCCTCAACCTCTTTCCTTTTGTCTTACTCCTTTCTTTTGTCTTCAAAACAGGTGAGGACTTTCGAAACACATTGTGGATCACTAGCCCAGTACGGGATGAAACACATGCGATCCCTTGCAAACATCTGCAATGCCGGGATTCAGACAGAACAGATGGCCGAGGCATCGGCACAAGCTTGTGTCAGTGTTCCTACTGGTCGTTGGAGCTCTCTTCAGAAAGGGTTCAGTGCATAAAAATACCACTGGAATCGGCAAATATTATCGGCCAAAGCTTGGATTATGTTTGTATTTACTGTGTTTTCTTATATCCCGAATAGTCCGAATGCTGCTGCATTTTGATGATTATTCATGCGATTTCTTATTTCTGAAGTTATGTAGGAGCAACTCTAATACCAGACTGCTAAATTTATGTAAATATGCTTTAGGATGTGTTCTATATCAGACGGCGATGTTTGTATATAAATGATCTATGATGGAACTATCATAAAAGAAAGAAGTGCTTGTTTTAATTATCTTTAAATTGTTACAAATATAATTGTGTTAATAAGTAATAAAATATTATTAAAGTTATATTTAACTTTTGATTTCAATAGTTTATTTTAATAAGGTTTTGGTTAAATTGTAAGGTGAGATTTGAAAATTTCGAGATGGTTAATGCATTATTTGAGGTATAGATTTAGCAAGTTTTTTATATTTATTTTGGGATTTGTTTTATTAAAACTTGACAATTGTTTTTTATGTTGAGATTTTTTATTTTGTTCAAGTTAATTTTTGATATTTAATAAAAAAGTTGGGAAAAAAACTTCAAATCTGCATGTGGTAATAATTGTTGGGTAAAAAAAAAAAGTTCGATTCTTATGTGTGAACAATTGTCTAGTTAAATGATTAACTTGGATAAAGAAACAATTTGAGCCTTAATGTGGAAACTATTACCAAGTTCAGATCCCAAAAAATGTATTACCCATTTCAAGATTTCAAATTCAAGTTCCATCCTTGTAATTATATAGGTTCTTCCTCATTTATTTGATTAATTAATTAATATAATTGAAACTTTTTAAAATATATATATGGTTAAAAAAACTTAATTCGTTCTAAAAGTGGTATAAATATCAAAATGATAAATTAACTTTAATTTAATATGTAATATGATATGTTGTATAACAACATAGAACTTTTTTTTTTGGTAACAATCTCATTAATCTAAATTAATTTGGCTATTTTATAGATGTTATTGTTACACCTGTTATACCCCTTACTCGAAAAGGGACACGTGGCAAGCCGGAAGGCCACCCGAACAACAAATTTGCTAGTTACTACTTGGAAGGTCACCCTCAAGTTTCACCTCCCGTCCTAACCATCTGGACAAGTAGGAACCACCCATTACTCCAAGCTCCTGGCCTTTCGATCGGAATGTGATATCGTTGGTCACCAAATCCATATGGGCTCAATTGCTCCATACTGCTAAATTAGAATGAATGATAGGATTTTTCTTATCACAAGCATCATCGTCTTATCGAAGACATTCACCCTATGTGTTCCGTAATAATGGTTAGATGCCAAGTTCAACACATTAACACCATCTTACATAAGATCCTCGCCTATAAATACCTCCATGAATGATGGAGAAAGGATCTACTCTCCAAAGATATCAAGCCTACATTTTGCTATCTTACCTCTAGTATCTAGCTTTCCTACTCTCCTCTTCTTTAATCTTTATAACCTCCAGCTTTCCACCCTGACTGGGTGAACCAGCCTCCGTAACGACCACAATATCCCCTTCCTTATCTCCTCATTGTTGTACCATTGTATCAATAACCCTAGATTCATTTATAGATTTGTTCACTTGTGAAATTAATAGTGTGATTTACCTCAATCTTGAGTAAGTGGCTGACTATGTGTGCATGACTCGTATACTTTGAAGTATTAAAAGCCTAAGTTCAAATAACTAAAGAGTCGAAAGCTAGTATGTTTGGTATACAACTTCTATATGGCATGGCGTCATTTATAGTAGTGGAATTCATAGCCCGATAAAAGGTAAATGATATCATCTCATGGGCATTACATGGTTGATAGAAAAGTAACATGACATGGCTTCCTTTATAGCAGTGAAATTCATAACTCGATAAAAGGTAAATGATATCCTCTCATGAGCATTACATGGTTGATAGAAAAGTAACATGACATGACATCCTTTATAGTAGTGAAATTCATAACTCGATAAAAGGTAAATGATATCCTCTCATGAGTATTATATGGTTGATGGAAAAGTAACATGGTCATGGGTCGCTCGTCTTGGACAAATAATTTAATTATTATATGTTAGTAATTGAGTTTTTTTATGAAGGAAGATGTAATGGTTACCATAAATTAAAATATGATAACATTAGGCAGACAAATTTAACTCAAATAGATAAAAGATCATATGAAGGTAACATACATAATAGGGAGAGTTTATTCATAATGCTTGTCACACCCCAAAGTTTGGCATTTAGTGGCAAAATAATCTGTTTGGCGAAATGTAATCTGCCCTTATGTTTCTTTTGGCGCATATGTGTGAGTGTATAGTATCCATCATGTAAGTAAGTGAATATTTTATTTCAAATTTATTCTGCTATTCAAAGGAAAAGATTGTTTTAAGCAAAAAGGGGTAATTATAGTATGAGTTAACGCCAAAGGTATAGTACGCCTTGTTTGTATAAAGTACTGTGCTAGTTAGGTTTGTAAAGTGATCTGGTTAGGAGCCAACTGGATTGGCTGGTTAAATAATATTCACTCAGAATTCTCATTTATGTTTCTCTCAAAATCTGAAGGCAATAAAGAAAGACAAGTTCTGAAATGTATGACACTTGTTAAGTTCCACTAAGTAGGATGGGTCAAATATATATGAGTGAGAAGGGTTCTAAAAAATGCTTTTCTTCTTCTTTCTTCAAGAGTACTTTCTAATTCTTTTTATTAAGTCATGTTTTGAAAGAGTAAGTCTGCATGTGGTATATAAATAGTAAGTTGTAAGTATATGGTTTTTGAATTAGGGCTATCAGTGATTAAGATGATAGTAATTTGTATGTAAATGAGTTTTAATGGTGGTCCTATGTTTTGTAAGTAGTTGTTGCTGCTAGTTTGGGAAGGGTGGTTGAGTCTGGAACCTTGAACTACAGTAGGTGAGTATCATGTGAGTTTTTACCTTGACTCTTAAATGTGAAGTGTTTAAGTAGAAGTATATATATACATATATAAAGGATAATGATATCTAAAGTAATTGGAAAGCATATGAATATAGTAAAGATGAGATGTGTGATATAATGACTATGTATAGAGTTCTATTAAAAAGAATAATGTTTGGTAAGCATGTAGGTAAGGTTTGAGATATGAGATGTATGAATCAGTGAAAGGTCAAAATCTAGGTAAGTAAATGTTGAATAATGTCCCTTTGTGAAGCCTTTAGTAGGGCAGCTATATTGCTAACCAGACTAGTAGATCATGATATGGAAACAATGGTAAGACCATGAGGTTGAGACTCATTGTAACTCCCCGAATTTTGGGCCTGGATGAATTGAGCTTTGGGTTTTGGGTCTCATAAATTTTTTTTTGAGTAAGAAAATGACAAATGACATGTTGGCTTTAAGCGTTTAATAAACTTGGAGTGTCTAGGGTTGTTGGAGAAATGCTGGGTTTGAACTTTGAGGAGAAGAAATTTTTAATTAATTATTAAAGGAACTAGGACGGTGAGTAGTTGGGCTTTTAATAAAAATAGAGAAAAATGGCATCAAAGAGCCTTGTGGTGAAGTGGCTAAGTGACGCCACTTAGGGTATAGGAAGGTGGCATTATGGGTTAGCAAGGAGATCCTAGGTTCGAATCCTAGCTTAGTATTTTTTTAGGAGTTTAATTTTGGCCTTCTAGAAGGTTGGAAGTGGTGTGATGATGGACTCTAAGGAGAGTGATCAAAAGAGAAAATTTAGGAAAATGATTGGGGAGTTATCAGGGAAAAAAACAAGGAGATGAGATGGGGAAGAGTTGGAGCCGATTGGGACTTTGGGGGGGTAGGCAGAGTTTCAGTTTTGTGTATAAATAGGGGGTCGAATTCCCTCTGTGCTATTTCGGCAATTGGAATTCCCTTTGTGCTATTTCGGCAACTATAGTGCTCTGTCGAATTCTCCGTCACTTTTTCTGTTCTAAACCTCGCCTTTTCCTTATGTGTTTTTTTTTCTTCTAAAGCCTTAAATCAAATATCATTCTCTTATTTCTCCATTGCTTGTGCCGTCCCACCTTCATCTCAATTGTTGGGGACCGAATATTCGTGACTTCAAAAGTTAAAAACCTTTGCTCTTGGAGCCGATTTCTTCATCGCCCCAAAACTTGTACCGAATACTCTAGTGACCAAATCTCTGTCGTGCTATCATTATTCCTTTGATTTTTGGTGGATCGGATCTTGGAAAAAATCAGAATCAAGCTTGGATCTACAAGTCACTACCGAAAAGCTATCCATACGTTTCAATTTTTGGGTAAGTGTTCTTGATTTTGGGATAAGTTGGCTGAATAGTCTATAGTAAGGGAAATGGTGACTTTAGTGGATACAAGTCACCTATTATTTTATCTTTAACGATTAAGATTGATGCAGATCTAGGGGATATTCGTGAGTAGTAGCTAAGGAAGGGCTATTAGGACTGATGGCACATGGTAAGGTTATGGTAAGGGTTCGATTTTTGGTAAATATTGTGGTAAAGTGTGTGATTGATTGGAGGTTGGCATTGGTTGTAGGTTCAAGGCTGAGGATAGTGTAACACGTCTCATTTACCAGGTGTGTGCATACACTATACACACACAATGGATTGGGAAATCTCGAAATCCCGAAAGCTTGGCTTCGGTAGTCTTGCGAGTGTGCGAACACTCGTATGAGGGAAATGGAATCGATAACAGAGACCCCATGAGCGATCTTATGGACTTGGGCCGTGTTTTGGCCAATCGGGCCAGAATGGGCAAAATGGGTTCGATGGGTCTTAGGCTCAAAATAGGCGAATTTGATGATTTGGTAATAAGTGATAAACTAGTCATGCTGGTTACATGTCTTGGAATTGGTTTGGGCCAGATGGGCCATATGAATGTGATTGGGCCAGATGGGCCATATAAATGTGATTTGGGCCTAATGGGTCATACGAATGAGATTGGACCTGGTGGGCCATATGAACGTATGTGAATTTGTTTGGGCTTTGTAAGGGGTCTTGAGCTTAGTATTTGGTAAATTGCTTAACCTTGCATAAAACTTTAATAATTTATTAAGTGTGGCTGTGAACAAGTCATAAGGTTTAAGTTTGGCAACGGGCATATGCATGTCTAGGATTGGATCTAGGGAGAGCTTGGTACTTAAGCGGTCTTAATGACCCACCTCCTCTTCTCTAGAATCTTACCTGGTGCGTAGGGTCTGTTCACTTTAGCCGCGAGGATTTGTTGACAGGCCAAGGTTCGTAATTAAGACCCATACTGCTAAGAATTACTGAAATACCCCTGTAGGGTAGGATTACAGAAATACCCTTGATTTGTGAAATGTCTAAAGCACCCCTATGTGTTGAATGTAAGATTTATGGATGTTACATGTACATTTGTTGCATTCCTATGATATTCTATTTAGGATGCATATGGGTGGGAATTATGTAACGGGGGAAGTATATGAGAATTGCATGGTTGCTTGACAACTGTGGATCCACCGATGGCTTCTAAGCCTATTATATGATAAGCAGCTTTGCTGCAACATTTGGTAGTACCGCAACCGGGCTACCCTTGAAGTGTATCGGATGGGTGGGTCGGTTTAGAAATCCCCACAGAAGTGTTTCGGTTGGATGGAGACGAAGTGTATCAGATGGATTGTTTGGGGAGGGTTTGCACAGCATTGCATGTATGATATTGTTATGTTAATAATATGATGTACACACTGAGTTTTCAAAAACTCACTCCCTCTTTTATTTTTCTCAAGTGATCCTCAGTAGGCGGTTCGACGGATGGAGGGACTCAGAGGTGGCCAACTAGCAAGACGATTAGACCTGTTTTTCTTAATATCTAAATTCTAGATTTTAAGTTATTTATTTTAGGTTATTTTATTTCGGATTGTAATAAGGCTTTCCCTCTCGTTATTATTCCATTATTTCCACTATGCATTGAAATTTTGAAACAGAACCTGGATTTATTTCTTTTAAGCATATTTCAAGTTTTTGAAAATAATTGTGTTTTAAGAACGAGCTTCTGCTATCAAAGGAAATTTTTTACATAGTAACAAGGAAATGGTTTTTTTGGATACACCTCCTTTTGAAAGCAAACTGGATTTTACTTATCTTTTCTTTAGAAGGGTTTCAATGAAAACAAGGTTTTCGCAAAAACAGACATGCAGGATTCGGGCCTAACTTCTAGGCCGGGTTTGGGGTGTTACACTCATGACATCTTAATATGATTTGGAAATATTCATGGTGTAGTCTCAATTAAGATGAAGACTGGATTGGCAGATCACGATACATGAATGTGTGTATAAGCCCATGTGGCTGAGACCTATGGCAAGATATGTTTGTATGTATGTTCATGGTGTAGCCTTCGATAAGGTGTAAATCAAATTGGCAGATCACAATACATGAAATCATGTATAAGTCCATAAGGGAGAAACCCATGGCACCTTTTGTGAGTGTCCATCGGGACAATAAACACGTGATTCTGTATGATGCCTTCATAGCGTATTTTGTATGACCCATTTGTAGCATATTCCATAAGTTGCACTTGCAGCGTATTCTATTTCGCCCTTGGGGCATACTCTACTAAGTATGTATGATGGAATGTGATTATCTACCCTTATGATATGTTTTGATAATTCTTTGGTAAGTAACTCTATGATAAGGTTACGACACGTCTGAAGTTATTTGGAATTCTGCCATATCTGAGTTGTGTTATATCTTCTTCTGGAATCATATAGAATCTAAGTTATTGTTATCTTGAGTATATGAGGTTCTGAAATAAAGTTGTGTGGAACTCATTAGAATGATCTGTATAGTTCATTATTAGTAAGAGATTGTATGGTATTGAACCAGAATATGGTTTGATTAGTAAACTGATATTATTCAAATCTGCGTGAGTATCCTCCAAAAGTTTATGTATCTGCAAGTGATCAGTATTTGTGAATAACCATTTGGGTTAAGAGTAAGAGTGATAGGATGATCTGTATGAAACAGGCTTTGAAGAATATATTTTTTAAAAAGTACTTTTTGATGTGTAAGAGAGAGAATTGGTATGTTAAGCATGGAAATTGGTGTAAGTGTGAGCCTGAAATCATGAAAGTATTTGCCAAAATAAAAGTAAAATGTTAAGGATGGTAGCTGTGTATGGATATTCACTCGATGTCATAAAAGTATTCGCCAAGTTATTTCTGAGTTAACTCTTACCAAGTTATTCTAAACTTACAAAGGTTATGTTTGTGTTTCAGGTAGTGTAGCACAAGATTGCGCCAAGAGGGAAGACTCTAGAAGTACACTAAGGAAGCGACGAACTAGGTTATTATGCATACAGTGGATGTAACAACTCATTTTTCAGTGGTGTCGGAAACAGTGGTTTCGAGACCAAAAATCCGACGAGTAAGTCCATAAATATTATTAATTAATATTTACATGTCAAATATAGTATTATATTAAATTTTGATTTGATAATTTTTTTGCTAATTGAACGAATAGTTAAATATATATGGTTTGTCTCTAAAATCAAGTGGTTTTGAAAATTGAGGTATCGAAACCTCATTTCTGTAAATCGAGCCCGTAAATATTTTTATTCCCGAAATTTTGACGTTTGGATAGTTAATTAAGGAAAAAGAACTAAATCGTAAAAACTGCAAAAGGCAGTCATTATGAGCTTAGGGACTAAATTAAACAAAAGGTAAAATTTTAGGGAAAAGTTTAATCATTATGAGTTTCGGATTTAGGGACTAGATTGAATAAAAGGTAACAAAATGTCAAATATGTGAATTTTTTATTTAAAAGTATTTGAATTGGATAATTGAATTAAATTATTATAAAGATCAAAAAATGGATCAATCGATAGACAAACGCGGAAAAGGAAAAAATTGTTGATTAGTCTTTGGAGTTGCGTTTGCTGCAGAATTGGTTTAGGTAAGTTTATAAAAATTAAATTAAACAAATTTATTTGTTGTTTTGTGATTAAATACTTATTTATGTATGTTGTGATTGAGTTCATTTGCTTGATAAATGGTAAGCAATGAAATGGATTAAGTTGCATTGTTAATTAAGTTAAAGATTATGTTTGAAAATAAGAAACTACATAGATGAAATAATGTGTATAAAATTAAATGATATAGATACGAAACATGGCCCGTATATACCTTGTGAATGCTTAGGATACAAATGACATGTCATTAGGGTTATTTACCGTTTTGGGTGCTAGTCTTAAATGTCCTACCAATGGTTGAGGTTCTGTATTTGTTGCGGATTCTCCGCAGCTCGTGTGGGCAGCATCTGTAGCCTAATATCCCGACCCACAATATGTCTGAGCAAGCCTATTTCACAACTTGTGTGAGCGTTTATAGATATGGCTCGTGAGAGCAATTACAGTTACAGCTTGTGTGAGCATCTTTCCCGCGTGTCTAACGTTATTTCAATTGGTTTATCGAGTGTTAAATGTATAAAATGAAACGGAATATACAAAATGGTTATATGGAATTAGACATTGAATAGAGAAATTTATATGAATTATTGAAACAAATGTGATATATAGAATGATTATGTATTAAATGTGTAAATGAAATAGTAAAATGAAATGTTTAGATGAAATGGTTATGCGAAATGGCTATATGAGATGATTGTTGGATCGTCAGTACACCCTTTGGCGCAACGAAAAAATTATTTCAATGATCGTCAACTATGGATCCATGTACAATAAACGAATCGGGTTGAAACAAAGGGTCGAAAATATACCTTTTCGAAACTAGAAGAGCGACGAACAATGTTGTTGATATGATTCCTTTGAACTATGTCGATCCCAAGCCACAAAAATAACATCTCGGCCTCTACGTAATCCACCCAGTAAAAAAAACGAACAACAAAATTCTCTTGAACTTTCCAAAGAGAAAAAAAAAATCAAAAATGGTTGCTAGACCTTTTGATATTGTTTTTCTTGGTAACCCTAACACACTAAGGGATTATATTCCTTTTATTTTATTTGATATCACATATCGAAATAAAAATAGATTATTCTCTTATTCTTAAATAAACAAATGGAAAGTCAGAAAAAGAAATTATATTCTTTTCTAAAAATTATCAATTTTCATGCCTTTTATATTTTGACCGAAATTAATCATTATAACTATTTCTATTAATAATTTCAATAAACTATATACAATTAATTTCTTGTATGAATCAAATTCATATATTAATTTTATATATGTTCTATATTTCTGTACAATAAGTTTGTACATATAATGTGTTCAAGATTTAACTATCAAATTAAATTAATTCAATAATTAATTTAATTCATGTGACAATTAAATACAATACCAAATGTATTTAGATTCTGTTCGCTTCAACTATAGGGTGTGACCTTATAGGTTCTTGTAACGTTAGTAGTAATACTAGAACATTTCTAATATTACAAGCAATGAGTGGGATCTAGCAATGCATTATTGCTACCCAAGTTATAAGAAGTCGTGATTCAACATAACATTTCTGTGATAATCTTTTCTTGTATTATATATTTTTATCCTTAATATCTAGATTGGACACAAATCATAGAATAGTCACACTTGTATTGTCCAATATCAATATTTATTGATATTCTAAGTAGACTACTATAAACAAATAAGTGTGATATCTCATATCAACTTATTTGAGCATGGCCATGCATTTCTAGTCTCACTCCATCAAGAGGCCTAAGATATTACTCCTATTATGTAGGAGGGACAAATCCTATCTTGATCAACCATATCCCTCTACATAGATTGCGACATACCCAACATCAGTCTTTATAGTATAACATGTTACGGTAAACATTTGATTGTGTCAAAAAATGTAAGTCATTATGTTGGGACAATTATGATCTCAAGTCTAAGGATCATAGACATAGTTATCACTGTCGAAACCATTTTTTAATTTTTTTTTTAAAAAAAAGATCGACTTTAAAAACATGGAGTCACCACCAATTTTTTTTGAAGTGTGATTGAGTCACCTTATAAAACATTTTGGTTTACGAATATTAAGAAAACAGGTCCGGAAGTCAGTTACGCACGAGGAAGGATTAGCACCCTCGCAACGCCCAAAATTGGTGTCTTATTGATTGATCAATGTCCTAATATCAAAAATTGGAAGAGATTTTAAAATACGAATCCTTTAGAAAATGTTTGTATATATCGAATTGGATATCGAAATTCTCTTGTTCCGAAAGAATGAGATATCACATCCAGCACGTTAGGATACGATGTTTCAAACCCTTGACATCAAGATCATTTCATGATTTCCAAAATTCATGCATTGCAATTTTCAAAGGGTATTCCGTTATTCGGCCAAACGAAAAAACCAAAACCCAGCACGTTAGGGCACGATTCTTCGAATTTCCAAACATGAAGTATTGCCTTGTTTTTGAAGTTAAGATCTTAAAAGGATATTTAGTCATTTTGACGAACAGAAAATCGAAACCCAGCGCGTTAGGGCACGATTTCCTGAACTTCCAAACACAAAATATTACCTTTGTAAAAACCTTTTTTATGAGTTTGGGTAAAAAAGTGGAAAAAAAAAAGATAAAGTCAATGTAACCTTTAAAATAGAAAATCAGTTAAAACATAAAAATAGCCATACTTAGCGAATGGTGATAACGTAGACACGATAATAATAACGAGCAACATTACCTTGCAGGCATACAGAGACGTAAATAAATAAATGGGTAGGTTCATAATATGGATAATATATAATAAGACAATAATATTAAGAACAATAATAAAATAAAATGGAATGAGCAAAAATAATAGAAGGAATAATAAATAAAGTAACCCAAAAAAAATTAGTAAAGGCTTAATTTAAAATACCGAGTAGGCATATAAAAAAATAAGTAGGAAAGTTTTTTACAAAAATATAATAATGATAATAATAATAATAAAAGGAAAATAACAATACTATATTAATAATAATATGTTAAAAAACAGAAAATAATAATAATAAATATAATGATAATAATGAATGAAAATAATAATAAGGGAAAAAAATAATAGAGATCATAATAATAACAATAAGAAAAGACAATAATACATTAATATACTTACTAACAATAATAACATGAAAGGTA
Source organism: Gossypium bickii (assembly GCA_025503065.1). Taxonomy (NCBI): domain Eukaryota; kingdom Viridiplantae; phylum Streptophyta; class Magnoliopsida; order Malvales; family Malvaceae; genus Gossypium; species Gossypium bickii. Next base: position 93,760,106 of record CP106714.1, on the reverse strand, counting down.
GAAATTTATATTATATTTTTAAAAATAATTATTGTAGGTTAATAATAATAGTAATAAAAGAAATAGAATCAATAAAAATAATTGTAATAAATATAGTAATAATAATAAGAACGGTAACAAAGATAATATTACATAATAACCATACTAACAATATTTATAATAATAATAAAAGTATTAAATAATAATAGTAAAAATAAAAATATTAAATAATAATACTAGTTGCAAAAATCACTAAATAGGACTAAATTAAAAGAGAAATAAAATTAAAAAACCAAGTTTAAAAAGAAAAAAAAGTCGGGGGCCCTCTGTAACACGCGTGAGAATAGGGGGACTAATTGGGAAATTATTCCCTTTCCCCAAAATGTTGCGTCCCGATAGGGACCAAAATGAAACAATTGTGAAACTTTCGGGCCCAAATTAAAACCAGAAAAACCTAATTGAACTAGACTGAGAAAGCGGAAGGACCAGGGCTGTAAATAGCCCATTTTTAAACAAAACGTGCGGATCCCTTAGGGTCAGGTCAACTGCGCGCGGATCTTGGGCAAAACGGCGCCATTTTGGGCCATTAAATTCAGCCCTAAACGACGCCGTTTAGGGGTAGTATATAAGTTGAAATTTTTTTAAAAAAATTTTCATTCTCCTTCATTTCAGAAATAAAACAGAGAGGAGCTCTCCCCTCTCCCTCTCCAGGAGATTTCCGACCAGGTTTCGATGAGGCTCCAGTGAGAGCTTTGGTGCCGTCGCCGCCGCCGTACACGGCGGCCGGAGCTTAAAAAGGTTTTTTTTTTGAATTTTTATATGCACATATTATATATGAGTTTAAAAAAATAAAAAAATATTCAGAAAACGAAAAGAAAAAAGAAATAAATAAAAAACCTTTGCTGCTTTATGATTTGTGTATTCCGTGTAAAAATATGTCTCTGTATTGCTTCTTTTTTTTTTTTCTCTCAAAATCGTCCCATTTTTACATTATTTTGTTTCGGCTTTATAGCCTTTTTTACAACTGATGTCCCTATTTTGTAGGTACGTGATGGATAGGGGCTCTTCACATGGGCGTGGCGGACATGGAGGCGCGCATGACACGGAGTGCGTGGGGGCTGCTGGCGGTGGCACAAGGTTGCTGCTAGGGTTTCTGCTTGTTTTTTTTATTTCGGGCTTAGTGGGCTTAGGTTAGGTTTGTTTGTATTGTGCTTGTATTTGGGTTTGCATTCTGGGCCTGCTGTAATTTCAATAACCTGGACTATTTTCTTAATTAATTTTTGGACTTTGTTTTATTTTGGGCCCGAGCTAAAATTGGGCCCTACAGCTACTCTTCTTTGCTCATTGTCGTGTAACGAGAATAAAGCAAAGACTTTAAAAAGGGCCAATTTTGCCCTGTCTTGCTAAGTTTTGACTTCTTGATGCTTCCTTTCTTCAAGTAGCCTCGCTTTAACCCACTGCATCTTCAGGGGTATAGGAATTTCCGTTCAATCTGCTCCACTACTGCTTAGGGAGATAAGATCTACAATCTTCAGTCTGCTCCATTGCCGATACATGGAGATAAGACTTGTAATTTTCAGCCTGTTCCACTACTGCTTAGGGTGATAAGGCTGGTGGCTTTAATCTGCTTCATTGCTTATATGGATGTAAGATTTGCCGTCTTCGATCTGCCCCACTGCTATCTTGAGGAGACAAGATCTACAATCTTCACTCTGCTCCATTGCCGATACATGGAGATAAGACTTGTAATTTCAGCCTACTCCCTTGCTATTTCAAGGAGATAAGGCTAGTGGCCTAAATCTGCTCCATTGCCGATACATGGAGATAAGATTCGCCAACTTCGATCTGCCCCACTGCTATCTTGAGGAGACAAGATCTACAATCTTCAGTCTGCTCGATTACGATACATGGAGATAAGACTCGTAATTTTCAGTCTGTTCCCTTACTATCTTAGGGAGATAAGGCTAGTGGCCTAAATTTGCTCCATTACCGATACATGGAGATAAGATTCACCATTTTCGATTTGCCCCATTGCTATCTCGAGAAGACAAGATCTACAATCCTCAGTCTGCTCCATTTCTGATACATGGAGATAAGACTTGTAATTTTCAGCCTGTTCCACTACTTCTTAAGGTGATAAGACTGGTGGCTTGAATTTGCTCTATTGCTATATGGATGTAAGATCCGCCGTCTTCGATCTGCTCCACTACTGCTTAGGGTGACAAGATCTACAACCTTCAATCTACTCCATTGCCTATACATGGAGATAAGACTTGTAATTTTAGCCTGTTTCACTACTGCTTAGGGGGATAAGGCTAGTCGTCTTCGATCTGCCCTACTACTTCTTAGGGAGGCAAGATCTACAATCTTCAGTCTGTTCCATTGCCGATACATGAAGATAAGACTTTTAATTTCAGCCTGCTCCATTGCTATCTCAGGGAGATAAGGATAATGGCTTAAATCTGCTCCATTGCCACTACATGGAGATAAGATTCGCCAAAATCTGTAATTCTAATCAATTTTGCTACATCGTCCTCTAGGGAACCTACCTGTAGAATTGATTTCATGGGGTCTATGCTTATGTCAAATGATTAGGATGTCCTGATCGGAAAATGCTCCTAACTAGATGTATTATGAATGTTCTATTAATGAATGCAAAATGTCATGAGGATAATCCATTTTTAACATTTGGGCCATCATTGCTCGCCATTTGTTAGGGTGATATCCCTGACGTATGTCTTCTTGTTCAGCTGATACTTTTAACAGAGAATCTGAAGATGTTATCACTGCTTAGACCCTTATTTCAAGTGTTCCCAGCCCTTTAAGCTTGGTGAGTTCAAAATAATTGTCCTGTTTCAGATCCTTACATTATTTAGAGTCTTTCAGAGTAATATGCAAAACTTCCTTTGTGAAAGCATTATTAGTTCATTAATCATTATTTCAATATGAAATGCTTGAAAAAGATGATAGAGATAAATAAAACTGAAATTTATTCGGGACAAAATCTATAAAGGATGTATTGAGCAAAGGAAGCAAATTTTGCTAAGGTACAAAAATAAGTAAGGGTGGAATTGGTGCCCCAAATATCACAGCTTGAGCTTCTCTGTACGAGATTCTTGAAGACCATTCTGAGTTCAACATGCGTTTAGGAGATATGTGGTACTTCGTCAATGCCCAAAAAATGTAGCATATCTTCTCCCTATTAACTCAGGTACAGGATGGCTAACGCATGCCCTATTTCGCCTTAAAATGAATTGCCCTTTACGGGTTTTCAATTCAAACCTCATTTGGTCTCAAAGTGCCCTTGCGGGTTTTCACCTTGGCCTCTCCATTTTTTTTGAACTCAAGACGCCCTTTGTGGGTTTTCGCCTTGGCCCATTTTCCTTCTTAAGCGGAATATTTCTTAACTGAGTCCGCATTAACTGGGTTTGGCTGACTCTTGCCGTCCATCTCGGCTAGTATCAATGCTCCTCCAGAGAAGGTATTTTTTAAAACATAAGGTCCCTCTTAATTAGGCATCCATTTTCCTCTGAAGTCTTTTTGCATAGGGTAGATCTTTTTCAATACCAAGTCTCCCTCATGGAATACTCTGGGTGGACCTTTTTGTTATAAGCCTGCATCATTCGCTTCTGGTACATTTGACCATGGTGGATGGCTCTTAACCTTTTTTCCTTAATTAGATTCAGTTGATCATATCGAGATTGGATCCATTCCGCTTCGTCCAACTTCAACTCTAATAAAACTCGGAGAGAAGGAATTTCAAATTCAATGGGCAAAATTGCCTCCATCCCATAAACCAATGAGAAAGGTGTTGCCCCGGTAGAAGTTTTAACAGATGTTCGATAGGCATAAAGGGCAAACGGAAACTTTTCATGCCAATTTTTGTAGGTCTCATTCATTTTCCCTACAATTTTCTTGATATTTTTATTAGCTACCTAATTGTACCATTCATTTTTGGGCGATATGGCGACGAGCTGTGGTGCTTAATTTTGAACTGACTGTAGACCTTCGCTATCGCGCTATTGTTTAGGTTCAATGCGTTGTCCAATATGATCCTTTCCGGCATACTATAGCGACATATGATCTTTCTCTTTAATAACTTGCTAACTGCAATCTTCGTGACATTGGCATATGAAGCTGCCTCTACCCATTTGGTGAAGTAGTCAATGACCACAAAAATGAATCGATGTCCATTAGAAGCCTTCGGCGAAATCGGCCCAATAACGTCCGTGCCCGACATTGAGAAAGGCCATGGAGAAGTCATAACATAAAGATGTGAAGGAGACACATGGATTTTTTCTCCATAAATCTGGCACTTGTGGCACTTCTTGGCCTAACGGATGTAATCCCCTTCCATCATGGACCAGTAATACCCGAATCTCATGATTTGTCTGGCCATTGTAAATCTATTGGCACGTCCCGCAGACACCTTCATGAACTTCTTCCAAGATTTTCTTAGCCTCAACAGCATCAACACATCTTAACAGCACCTGGTCCTTCCTCTTTTTATACAGGATCTCTCCGTCTATGACATAGTCACTGGCAAGTCTTCTTAATATTCTTCTATCATTTTCAGTTGCTTGATCAGGGTATTCACGGTTCTTCACATATCGTAGAATGTCATGATACCAAGGATGATCATCTCTCTCTTCCTCATCGTCGTTATTGTAGCAGTGAGTCGGAGCCTCACAGATTCTCATTTGGATAGGCTTCATACCTTCCTGCTCATTTACTCTGATCATAGAAGCTAATGTGGCCAAGGCGTTAACCATCTAGTTTTCATCACGCGGAAGGTAAAAGAAGGTGATATCATCAAACTCCTTAATTAACTCCAAAACTAACTTTCGGTAACTGATCAATTTGGGATCTCTCGTTTCCTATTCTCCTTTGAGCTGATAGATCACCAACAAGGAATCTCAATATTCCTCTAGCCTCTTGACTGTGCGGTCTATGGCTACTCGAATTTCCCATGATACATGCTTCGTATTCTGCTATATTGTTTGTGCAATCAAAATCCAACTTGCAAGTGAATGGATAATGATCTCCGCTTGGGGATATCAGGACTGCGCCAACTCTATTACCAATGGCATTTGACGCTCCGTCGAAGTTCAACTTCCAAGGACGATCTTCTAGGGTATCTTCTTCAGTTCCTGCTACAAACATTAGATCTTCATTGGGAAAATCAAAGTTCAGGGGTTCGTAATTGTCTAGAGCTCTGTTAGCTAGAAAATCTGTTATTGCACTCCCCTTCACCGCTTTCTGGTTTATATAGACTATGTCGAATTCGGAGAGCAAAATTTTTCATCGGGCCATTCTTCCATTCAGAGCGGTTGACTCTATCATGTATTTAAAATAGTCTAGTTTCGAGATTAACCAAATCGTATGGTACAACATGTACTGCCTCAACCTCCGACTTGTCCAGACCAAGGCACAACATAACTTCTCAATTGGCGAGTATCTCATTTCACACTTAGTAAATTTCTTACTGAAGTAGTATATTGCCTTTTCTTTCTTCCCTATCTCATCGTGTTGGCCTAGCACACATCCCATTGAATTATCGAATACCGTCAAATACAGAATTAATGGTCTATCAGGACTGGGTGGCATTAGTACTGAGTATTAGACAAATACTATTTAATTCTGTCAAAAGCCTTCTGGCATTCATCGTTCCAAATGTCTGTGTTGTGTTTCTTAAGAAGATGAAATATCATTTCTCAGTTAATTGTGAAATGAACCAGGCAATATAATTTAGTCTTTCTAGAAAACCTCGAACTTACTTTTGAGTGCGCGACGAAGGCAATTCTTGTACAACCTTAACTTTATCTGAGTCGACCTCAATTCCCTTTTCACTGACCATGAAACCAAGCAGCTTTCCTAACCTAGCCACAAAAGTACACTTGGTTAGGTTGAGCTTTAGCTGAAATTTTCTCAACCTCAAGAACAGTTTCCTCAAAACCTGCACATGCTCATTTTCCGTTCAGGATTTCGCGATCATGTTGTCGACGTAGACCTCAATCTCTTTGTGCATCATGGCGTGAAACAAGGTTACCATGGCTCTTTGGTATGTTGCTCCCGCATTCTTTAACCCGAATGGCATCACTTTGTAACAAAAAGGTCCCCACAATGTTATGAATGTGGTTTTTTCTATGTCTTCAGGATGCATCTTTATCTGATTGTATCTAGAGAAACCATCCATGAAGGAGAACAATGAATAACCTACCGTGTTATCCACCAAAGTGTCGATGTGAGGCAGTGGAAAGTTGCCCTTTGGGCTGGCTTTGTTTAAGTCTCTGTAATCTATACACATCCGTACTTTTCCATCTTTCTTAAGAATAGGGACGACATTGGCTACCCATTCTGAGTAATTTACCACTTGTAAGAACCCAACATCAAATTGCTTCTTGGCCTCTTCTCTTATCTTTACTGCAACATCGAGTCTCATCCTTCGGAGCTTCTGTTGAATCGCCTTGCATTCTTCTTTTATGGGAATACGATGTACTGCAATATCAGCACTTAAACCGAGCATGTATTGATATGACCATGCGAAGACATCTTTAAACTCCTGCAGAAGTTTAACGAGATCCTGCCTTGTTTCCTCATTTATGTAAGTGTCAATTCCCTTCTTCTAGAATCAAATTCTCAATTGTCTCTTTGTGAGGTAGAATCAGCTTCTCTTCCCGCTCTACCATTCTTAACAAATCTGGGGATAAACTACAATCTCTGTCATCTGTAAAATCTGAGATCCCTCTAAGCACATGTCTCGTTCATAAGAGAATTCTGGGTCCATAGTAGCGTTGCTCATGACATCGATATTTGGGGACCTATTGTAGGTACGAAAGAATACCCAAAGAAACCAATGAATCTAAAAATAACTTATTTGCATGGTATGATTATGAATGAAATGAGAGGATAAAAAATATTTTTCCAGCATGAAACACAAAAATACACTTTTTATTGAAAATAAAGATGTTTAAACATGAGCCTATTTCACAAAGGATTCTTATTGTTTCTAGGCTTAAAACAACAAGTGTATTTTGAACATTACTCTGTGTTAGTTCTAAAAACTACAGGAATTTATTCCGCAGTCCAGCTGTTTAGAACACTTCCAGGCTCATAGGAGTGAATGCCCGTAAAGTTTCCTTCCTTTGGTTCCTCTTCAAATACGGCGTTGATGCTCAAGGTCTTCATCATATCCTCAACCGTTTCTTCATTCGTGTTTTGCGGTCCCGGATAGATAACTTCTCCTGACACGAATGTATGGGATATATGGGGAAAGGTAACCAGCTACCACTTGACCTCTGACCCATCCAATCGTGCCCTAAGCCAAAATGGTCCCATTTACAGGTCAAGACTGGTGCTTTGACTCGTCCATGGAGGTATTTCCCAAGTCCTCTTCCAAGCAACGCTCCTTTTCCCACTGTCAGCTGTAGGCTCATTTTTGTTGTTTCGGAGATTTTGGGCATCGAGATCTTGCCTTCTTCGATGATGAAAATTGCATTTACGAACTCTAATGACTGAAAAGAACATTTAATTGATTCAGTATTATTTTCTATGTACGGCGCATCACTGGTAACGGATGCGATAATGTCCTCCTCGACATTTATAGTTATCAGCCGACCCTCTATCACCAACTTTAGCTTTTGGTACAATGATGATGATATCGCTCCCGCCGAGTGAATCCGGGGCCTCCTCAATAAACCATTATAAGAGGGCTTGATGTTCATCACGAGGAAGTCTACCTCGTACATATTTGGTCTGATCATGAGGGGTATCTCAATCCTTCCAATTACTTTGGGGTATCTCAATCCTTCCAATTACTTTCCTTTTGGTGCCATCGAATGCTTTCACTATGTTCTGGTATGTTTTCATATGAGAGCTATCTATAGGCAACCCATTCAATGTGAATAGGGGTAAGACATTCAATGCCAATCTATTGTCAATTAATACCCCTGGTAGCATATACCTTTTACATCGGGTAGTAATGTGCAGAGCCTTGGTGGATCCCATGCCTCCTGGTAGAATTTCATCATCACTGAAAGAGATGAAATTGTTTGCGCTTATGTTGCTAACAAGGCGGTCTAGCTTATTTACCGAAATGTCATCAGCGACATAGGTTTCGTTCAACACCTTCATTAGCGTGCTACGGTGCACCTCTGAGTTTAGGAGTAAAGCCAGTACCAATATGCGTGCCGGCTGCTTGTGTAACTGTTCTACAACACTAGACTCACTGTGTTTTAGGAACTTCAAAAACTCCTTTGCTTCATTCTCAGTTACCGGTTCATTAACTAGAGGTTCCGTCCTCTCTTCCCCCTGTTCAATCATCAGGGACTTTCTTTTTTTAGGTTCGACTTTCGTAGTTAGCATACTGATTGGACTCTCCTTTCCCGAGCATGTCACATTACACCTGTAATTCCAGGGTACCCTTTTCTATCCTTATAAGGAAAAACCACGGGTTTCTGAATTACCACTCTCGGTGTCACACTCGCTCCTACTTCATCGATTCTCAGTCTTGTGATGATCACTACTAGGTGATTGACCTCAAAGACCTTCTCTGCTGACCCTTCTTCTGTGGTGCACACGTCCTCTACTTCAGTAGAGTCAAAGAACTCTAGTTCCTTATTATCCATTAACCCTTGCACTAGGGCCCTGAATTCGCTGCATCATTGGATCTCATGCTCCTCCTTATTATGGAACTCACAGTAGTTCCTCGCATTTCGGGATTTTCTCCCTAACTCTTACAGAACTAACCCTCTTTCCCGCATTTCCTTCCAAACATCTCTCAATGGGGTTCTTACTTCAGCACATTCTGTTTGATTCTCCTCCCCATGTTCTCAACTATCGCGTTTACCCCTTTATCAGTATGACTAGGTAATGGATTTCCCACACTAGGTGCGTCGTCGAATTTCACAACACCCGCTTTAATAAGCCTTTCGACTAACCTTTTGAATGAGGTGCAGTTTTCTATCGAGTGTCCTACGGTTCCCGCATATTTACACTAAGCGTTTGTATCATACCACTTAGGATATGGGGGCTACAACGGTTTCAAGTAAAAAGGGGCTACAACGTGTGCATCGAATAGATTTTTATACAACTCCCTATACGTCATTGGTAGGGGAGTAAACTGAAATCTCTCTATATTCTGCTTCGTGTTGGGCTCCTGCCTGGGTGAGACCTGCTGGCCCGTGGCTACCGCTCTTGGTTGACTGACAGTAATAGGTTTTGAATAACCCGAGCTCACATTACTTACTTCATTTTCTCTTTTCTTCGGAGCTGATCTTCTCGTGCTTTTCGCAGCTTCTATCTTTTCACACCTTTTCACGTTTTCTATCATTTCGCCTGACATCACTATGTCTGCAAAGCTCTTAGTAGTGCTCCCCAATATATGATTGATAAAAGGTGCTTTCAGGGTATTAATGAAGAGCATGGTCGTTTCTTTCTCCAGCAGTGGCGGTTGGACCTATGTAGCGACATTCCTCTACCTCTAGGCTTATTTCCTGAAACTTTCGCTCGACTTTTTCTCTATGTTTTGTAACGTGATCCTGTTAGGCGCTATATCAATCACATCGCCATAATGCTTCATGAAGGCCTGTGCTAAATCCTTCCATGATTTAACTTGAGTACGACTCAACTAATTGTACCATTTAGCCGCGGCTCCAGTCAGACTATCCTAGAAATAGTGAATCAACAACTGGTCGTTGATGACATGTCCGGTCATTCTCCGACAGAACATTGTAATATGAGCCTCAGGGCAGCTGGTTCTGTTGCATTTTTTGAATTTTGGCATCTTGAACTTTGGTGGGAGTACCAGATCTTGGACCAGACTCAACTTCTTAGCATCCACTTTGCATTGGTAATCACCGCTTTCCAATGCTTTGAACTTCTCCTACAACCATTTGCATCGATCTTCAAACTGTTTTGGGAGCTCCGTCCCTACTTTTTCCCCTTCTACCGCATTATCGAAGTCAAGGACCATTGGTTTTGCCAAATTATCTCCAAGGTTAGAGTTCGAGCCTGTTAGGAAGTTTACCAGTGCTGATGTACCGGATTAATACTAGGGTTTGATATTAACGGGCACTCTTGGTGGTTGCACTTGGGAATTTACTGGGGTAAAGCCTGGAGGATAAGCAAAGTCTTCATTATCATCTCCGGTATCAACCATAGGGCTCTTTCCTTTATCAGACCTTCCAGTCAACAACTGTGTTAACTGGCTCATCACGCTTCTTTGAGATTCCAGCACTTGATCCCTTATGTCCTGTTGGATCTTAGCCAACTGTTCTTACATCTGAGTTTACAGTTGGTCCTGCATCTCTTTCTACATCTATTCTAACTTTTCTAACCTTTGATCCATGGCTTTCATTTTTCTTCGAGTGTAGTAGTGATGTTCCAGGGTAACTATAATACGATCTCTCGTTAATAGGGTTCTTTTATTACATTTAATGCATATGATGTGATGTAATACGAATACATGATATGAATACAGAAAGAAAAAAATAAAATAAAAATAAAAGGTGTCGATTCTGGTTCAATTTCTTTTAGAATAACTTTATAAGAAAACAAAATCTTTTACATAAAACAAAATCACATATACGGCCTAACCCTTATGCTCAAAGCTTTAACTTTCTTAAGAAGCCAAGCTAACCCTCGACCCCGGTCCGACTCTAGGTCGTATTTCAAACTTAACACATCAGCCTGAACAGCTAAAGCTTATAAATGATCAGCTATTTCTCGTATCTAAGCCACAGCTTCACCCATGACGTAATCTCTTTCTCTGACCTAGTCTTGAGATCTTTGAAATTGTTCTTCCCATCGCTCGTTATCTACCTCCAACAGTTGCAACCAGAGTTCACTATTTTACAGCACCATTTCGAGCTCTCCCACCTTTCCTTTCAAATCTTCAATCTTGTTTAAACTTGTCTCCAGCTTCACCGCAGAGTTACGGCTTTGACACAATGCCTTCTCTAGTTCTGCCACTCGAGCTCTTAACATTTCATTTTTGCTTTGGCTCTCGAATACAGTCTTTTTCAGAGTATCCTCTCGTGCTTGAGCATCATGAAACCTCTTCTCTATTGATCGACCTTAGCCTTCTCTTCTTGAATTCTTGATGCCATTGTTCTGAGGTTTTACCCAACCCAGCAGTTCTCATTGATGAATGTAACTTTTTGTAATCAGTCTTCAAACTGTCCAAATCTTCCTCAGCCTTCTTTTTCCCTTTTCTCAGTTTCTCAGCCTCTAATTTCTGGACATCAATATCTAACCTCAAATGCACTTTTTCTTCTTTCAGTTGTTCTATTCAAATGCACTTTTTCTTCTTCCAGTTGTTTTATCTTTTTCCCTAACTCCGAATTTCTATTTTTGAAGTCTTGTTTTATGATTTCCAACTTAGAAGGGACTACTTACAGGTATTCCTCCATCGGTCGAGCGCCATCTTGTCTCGGTGTGGGGATATTATCATTGATTCTTTTACTTCGCCACGCATCATACTCGAGGGTCGTCATCGAACCTACGACAACTCTTTTCAACCGGCGAGTCTGTTTCGAAGCATTTGAAATCTCTCAAACCTTCTTCAAATTGAGCTAGCCTGTGTGTCGCCGGTATAAACTGTTTTGATTTGTATTGCCTCAGCACAAGCAAAGGCGCATACCCATTAGCTCCCCAAATTTCCAACAGGAGGACCCAATCAAAACTCCTACATCGGTAAAGGATTTCATCATGAACCAGCCAAGGAGCTCTCCACTTAACGTCCTTTTCCTGGAGATTCTGAAAAAGCACGATCCAGTTTTCTTCTAATATGTCGTCTCTTCTGGGTGTGGCTATTAATTCCTTTAACGGGGAGTAATTCTCAGAAAAAACCTGATAAGAAACTTTATCCACTTTCCAAAAATGGCTATGGAACCAAACCAACAATAGTTGCGCGCATCTGATGAATCTACCTTCACCTGCCCTCCGACATGCACTCAAAGATCTGAATGTTTCGAAAAGAGTTGCTGGTACCGGTATAACCCCCTTGTCAGGTCGGTCAAATAGGTCAGCCACTGCTTCATCAATATGCCTCAAGGCTTTGGGGAAAATTACCAAACCATAGATACTCAAAGTGAAGATGTCGACTTTCCTCTTTATATCTGGATGTGCTACAATCAAGTCTCTTAAGCTCACCCAAGGAATGCATCTCTCTTCACATTTTTGCTGAATTTGGGCCGTGACCCACTGTTCGCTCATCCCGGTGATACTCACCAGTTTCTTTACAAAAGTCGGTACATTAGCGGCCTTGGAATAAGCTTTGTCGACTTGGACCTTTGGACAACGAAGCAAGGCCATGTATTCTTCCACAGTAGGCACCAAGTCCACTTCCCCAAATGTGAAACAACTATATGCGGGGTTCCAAAACTGAGTCATAGCACGAAATAAGCGTTTGTCCACTTTGATGTTAAACAGGTAGGGTAGATCGCCATAATTATGATAGAATAGCTGTTTAGTCTTATCATCTCAATGGGCCCATATATCTCTTAATTCCTGGAGCTTATTCTGTGTCACACTGATACGAGTGAAGTCCCACAACTCCGACATATATCCCTCGGCTAGGCTATCCCCTTTCTCAAGTTGTGTCTTCTCTGACCATATACGGACAGCCACATTATACTCTATTTTATCAAGAAGTTCATTCTCCATGACAAGCCTTCTAATTCAGTAACCAAATAGGAATCAACACCATTTTAATATGAAATGACATGCAATAATAGTCGAAATACAACAGGTTAGTATCGAATAATAGTAACAAGAGCAAGTAAAGAAAGTGCCAAACAGCTATCTGGGTAACCACTAAGGTTCAGCATGGCTCTATCTAAGGTGGGCTCTTAAGGATCGCTATATGTGGCTTAGTTCTAAAGGAAGGGTACCTGAACTAACATATTCCTCAATCCTCACCCATTATAGGCTCATACGGATCGAGTTCAGTTTAGGGGAATACATTTCCCTATGGCCATGCGAAGGTGAAAACCTCACAAAGACATAGGTACGAGTGTATCCCGGAAGCAATCCACTAGCCCATGCGGAGGTGAAAGCCTCACGAAGGTAAGTTTCTCACTCCCACTTAAAAGGTGTGACCACAATGGTCATGCAATATGATGCGGGAATATCCTACGAGACTCAAACCACAACAAACATATGACACGCCACAAACTCATGCAATGAAAGAATCAAAATCAAATTTTAATTTTTGATAAAAAGACAAAAAATAATCAATCCTACGGCTTGACTCTCAAAATGCTCCCCAGTGGAGTCGCCAAGCTGTCAAAACCATTTTTTTATATTTTTTTTTAAAAAAAAGATCGACTTTAAAAACATGGAGTCACCACCAATCTTTTTTGAAGTGTGATTGGGTCACCTTATAAAACATTTTGGTCTACGAATCTTAAGAAAACAGGTCTGGGAGTCAATTACGCACGAGGAAGGATTAGCACCCTCGCAACGCCCAAAATTGGTACCTTATTGATTGATTAATGTCCTAATATCAAAAATTGGAAGAGATTTTAAAATACGAATCCTTTAGAAAATGTTTGGATAATTCGAATTGGATATCAAAATTCTCTTGTTCTGAAAGAATGAGATATCACATCCAGCACGTTAGGATACGATGTTTCAAACCCTTGACACCAAGATCATTTCATGATTTCCAAAATTCATGCATTGCAATTTTAAAAGGGTATTCCGTTATTTGGCCAAACGAAAAAACCGAAACCCAGCACGTTAGGGCACAATTCCTCGAATTTTCAAACATGAAATATTGTCTTATTTTTGAAGTTAAGATCTTAAAAGGATATTTAGTCATTTGGACGAACAGAAAATCGAAACCCAGCGCGTTAGGGCACGATTTCCTGAACTTCCAAATACAAAATATTACCTTTGTAAAAACCCTTTTTATGAGTTTGGGTAAAAAAGTGGAAAAAAAATAAAAGATAAAGTCAATGTAACCTTTAAAATAGAAAATCAGTTAAAACGTAAAAATGGTCATACTTAGCGAATAGTGATAATGTAAACACGATAATAATAACGAGCAACATAACCTTGCAGGCATACAAAGACGTAAATAAATAAATGGGTAGGTTCATACTATGGATAATATATAATAAGACAATAATAATGAGAACAATAATAAAATAAAATGGAATGAGCAAAAATAATAGAAGGAATAATAAATAAAGTAACCCAAAAAAATATTAGTAAAGACTTAATTTAAAATACCGAGTAGGCATATAAAAAAATAAGTAGGAAAGTTTTTTAGAAAAATATAATAATGATAATAATAATAATAAAAGGAAAATAATAATACTATATTAATAAAAATATGTTAAAAAACAGAAAATAATAATAATAAATATAATGATAATAATGAATGAAAATAATAATAAGGGAAAAAAATAATAGAGATCATAATAATAACAATAAGAAAAGACAATAATACATTAATATACTTACTAACAATAATAATATGAAAGGTAGAAATTTATATTATATTTTTAAAAATAATTATCGTAGGTTAATAATAATAGTAATAAAAGAAATAGAATCAATAAAAATAATTGTAATAAATATAGTAATAATAATAAGAACGGTAACAAAGATAATATTACATAATAACCATACTAACAATATTTATAATAATAATAAAAGTATTAAATAATAATAGTAAAAATAAAAATATTAAATAATAATACTAGTTGCAAAAATCACTAAATAGGACTAAATTAAAAGAGAAATAAAATTAAAAAACCAAGTTTAAAAAGAAAAAAAAAGTCGGGGGCCCTCTGTAACACGCGTGAGAATAGGGGGACTAATTGGGAAATTATTCCCTTTCCCCAAAATGTTGCGTCCCGATAGGGACTAAAATGAAACAATTGTGAAACTTTCGGGCCCAAATTAAAACCAGAAAAACCTAATTGAACTAAACTGAGAAAGCGAAAGGACCAGGGCTGTAAATAGCCCATTTTTAAACAAAACGCACGGATCCCTGCGGGTCGGGTCAACTGCACGCGGATCCTGGGCAAAACGGCATCGTTTTGGGCCATTAAATTCAGCCCTAAACGACGCCGTTTAGGGGTAGTATATAAGTTGAAATTTTTTTAAAAAAATTTCATTCTCCTTCATTTCAGAAATAAAATAGAGAGCAGCTCTCCCCTCTCTCTCTCCAGGCAATTTTCGGCCAGGTTCCGACGAGAGCTCCGGCGCCGTCGCCGCCGTACACGGCGGCTGGAGCTCGAAAAGGTTTTTTTTTAAATTTTTATATGCAAATATTATATATGAGTTACAAAAAAAAAACAAAATAAAAAAACAGTATTCAGAAAATGAAAAGAAAAAGGAAAAAATAAATAAATAAACATTTGCTGCTTTATGATCTGTGTGTATTTCGTGTAAAAATATGTCTCTGTATTACTTTTTTTTCTCTCAAAATCGTCCCTTTTTTACATTATTTTGTTTCGGCTTTATAGCCTTTTTTTACAACTGATGTCCCTATTTTGTAGGTACGTGATGGAGAGGGGCTCTTCACAAGGGTGTGGCGGACGTGGAGGCGCGCATGACACGGAGTGCGTAGGGGCTGCTGACGGAGGCGCGGGGTTGTTACTAGGGTTTCTGCTTGTTTTTTTTTAATTTCGGGCTTAGTGGGCTTAGGTTAGGTCTGTTTGTATTGGGCTTGTATTTGGGTTTGCATTTTGGGCATGCTGTAATTTCAATAGCCTGGACTGTTTTTTTAATTAATTTTTGGACTTTGGTTTATTTTGGGCTCGGGCTAAAATTGGGCCCTACAATCACTATGAATAATGTTGTGACTGTTATATAATAATCCAATAACCATACTTATAGCGGGTCAGTGCAGTATGTTGTTCTCTAACACATGCTCGTGTATCGATTTTGAAATCCCTATGTCAATGACAACACTTTGTCATCAATCAACTACACATTAGTCTCAATGCATTATCATTGTCCAAGCCCACAATAATACTTGATTAAGGACCTTTTAAGAATAGTCATACTATTCTCAGGACTTTATTATTAATCAGTTTATTTATACATACAAAAAAAGAAACTGAAATAACAATGGCAATGTGTTATATTAACAAACAAGGTAAAACGAGTATGTGATTACAATCATCTCATGATTAGTCTTTGGGCATACTCTAACAATGATTACATGAAATGGTTATATGAATTGGTTATATTGAAATAGATGTATGAATTAGGATATTGGGTATGGATATTTGAAATGAAATGTAAGTTGTTAAATGAATAGGTGATGGTTGAATTAAGTTTTAAATGTGTTCAATTGTAATGTTCTATGACATGAAAGAAAATTTCATGTTATGTTTATATGAACTCACTAACCTTGTGAGACTTGTGATATTTATAGGTTAATAATGAACTCTTGATCTTGTTATGGTATTTAGTTGAGAAATGTTTAAGTTACAACCGTTACAATAAGTTAAAGTTTATATTTAATACGAACTTACTAAACTTTACATAAGCTTACCTTGTGTTGGTTTTTCTTCCTTAGATCGTCGGATTTGAGTTGTCGATTGGATTGCTTTTGGAGATCACATTATCTGACAACTTAATCGGCAACTAATTGTTCATTTTGGTTTGATTATAAGTAGCATGTAAATAGGGTTTCGGTTATGTATGTTATAAGCACTATGGTTATATTTTGTGTTATTTGAAGTAGATAGTATGTGTATTGATGTGAATTCTAATTGGTATTTTAGTTGGTTGTGGTGTGTGATGGTTAATGCATGATTTGATATCTAAATGCATTTTGAATGGTTATTTTGATATATTTATGTTAATAGGTATCCTCGGATGTTTTGTGCCTTTTGAGATGAAATCACGTTTTTGGTGTTTTGGTGACTTGAATTTGGTAACTTATCACTTCATGCCTATCTTGACCATTTATTGTGGAATGACCATTTTGGTTTAGGTTATAAATGGCATGTACTAAGAGTTTATAAGTACAAATGTATATAACCATGTTGTATATGTTTAACTTTATAAAAAGGGTTAAGGTACTACCTAATATGTACTTTTGGTTTGGTATAGTCAAGTATTCATAAGTGGTATGATTCATGCTCTTGAAATGTTTGGTTACATGTTTTGTGATTTGGTAAATAATGTATGTGAATTGGATTTTAAATGTTTGAATTGTGGTGCCAATGAGAACACATTGGTTAGGCATTTACGTTGAATGTTATATGGTATATTTTGGCATGTTTTGATGTATTTTAGGTAGGTTTAAGATATGGAAATTGTATGACTTATGGCCTAAGTGTTTTGGATTGAAATTATTTGACTTTGAAGGCATTTGTAGGTACACACGGCCTGTGGCACAATCTGCCACACGGTCGTGTATTACACATGGTCACCCCACACAATCGTGTGGTCTGTTTGATTTTATGTACAGGATGTTTCACACAATCCCAATTTGTTACACGGCTTGGCAACACGATCGTGTGACGCTATATTTCACAACATCGAGTTATACACGGTTTGAGGAATCGGGTGTGTGGTGTAGCACCACATGGCCTCAGCCTTGTCACACAGCCTTGTGACCCATGTTTAGAGTTTTTTCCACATTTTTTTTGTTTTGTTTCAGATTAGTCTTTACTTATTTCCAAACTGATTTTTAGGTTCCGTAGGCTCGATTTAAGTTTCGTTTTCGCATATATGCTATGAATAATGATTGAATATTGATTATTGATATTTATATTGATTTTTAAACTGTTTTGAGATATCATCAGATTTGTTAACTGTCATAATATCATGTAATCCTAATCCGACAACGGAAACGGATTAGGGGTGTTAGTGGAAAAGTGACGTATTGTAGTAATCTAACCTAAAAGTCAATCGTTAGAAAATGTTTGTATTGTAATGAATTGTAGTCGGTCTGATGTAATATATTATTTCTAAAATACTTACCTTTGTTTCTTCGACAGTAAGTCTTTAAATGAAATAATAACGAGAAATGTTTTAAATAAGAGTGTCTGTCAATTGTTTTGAAAATTTTGTTAAGTATGTATATAGAAACACCTCAGATCCGGACCCAACGAATCAGTCGGGTTGAGGGCATTATAATGCTTTTAATGGATTGACTCTATAACTAAATAATTTAATTAATAGATCAAAAGTCGAAACTTAATTATAAATTATTTGAGGCCTCATTATATATGTTCAATTGGTCTCTCTGCTAGCTTAACACAACCCTTTACGGGTTGCATTTGAACCGATATGATAAATAAATGAAAACAACGAATTAGAGAAATATATCGCATGTATCATTATCTGCAGTGAATATATTTTCTCTCTATGAGCAAGAGATGACTTAGAGATTAAATATTTGAAGTTTGAAGTGAAAAATAAATTAATAAGTCATCGTAGTTTTATTGAACAAGACAATTAAATGCATTTACTCATAAATTCTAATACGATAAAATTGTCATGACATAAATGAAATTAAAATTAAGTTGAGAAAATAATTTAATTAAGTAAAGCAATGAAATTTATTTTAATTAAATAAATAATATTTTAAGAATAAAAAATTGATTATCGGATTAGATAAATTATGAGTTGATTTATGGACCAGATAAAACATATATTTTACCCAATGCATAATATAGACCTAATGACACATCTAACATATGATGGGAGACAAACCCTAGTCCCAGAGAGAGTTGTTGCATAGTTCACAGGGGCTATGTATATTTTCTATTAAAATATTATTATTTTATCTCTTGTTCAACTAGAATTCTTGTAGGTCAATATATACATTCTTGAGTGTAGTTGCTCTAACACAATTTAGTGAGATGTTTATTTTTCGTGAGAACTCATATTAAGTTTTTAGTCCATGAGGGAGAACTTAAATTTTCCCATTGAAAATTTAATAAATTTTTATTATATGCAACCGGCTAGTGAATTTAGAGCCCATTCTCTAAGCAAATCAAAGGTTTGAGACTAGTGAAGATCGTGTTGGTAAAGAACCAGGAAACAACCAAGTCCGCTTAACCCAAAATACAATGCTAATTTTATAAATGTTTATTGTTATAAATAACACGTGTTCAATTTTAGAAAATTTTAATTTTTCGTTGTACAACAGATCCATTTTCTAAACCGAATTTTTTGAACAAACAAATAGAATTATGGTATGATTAAACACCCTAAATCTTCTAACTAATTTCTGGTAAGCTTATTTATATCTCCTAGCATCAATAATTGTTTTCCTTTTTTTTTTTCCAGCTTCGTTGTGTTTGGTTGTTAGTTGCCTCTAGAAAGGGGCTTCGTGCCTCCTTCCAATTGAGGAATGTGGGTGGTCGTGGCCCCTTAGGTTTCCCTCTGAGATCCAATCATTTACCATCCCGCCTCTCGCTTTCGGTTTTTTCAATATAATAACACGTCATTGCTGGTCTTTTGGTCATCAGAAATGCATTTTGCTTCCCCCTCAGTCATGGGTGTTGCTCAAATTTTTTCTATTGCAGTTGTTGCTGCAGCCAATGCTGTGCTTGTTGAAGGCGCCATTGTTGGCGGATTTGGTGCCTATAGGGTCATTTTGACCTTGAAGAGCCTTGCTTGATTTTCTTTGGGCTCCTTTTACGTTACCACAAGGGCGAGGGCTTTGGTCTGGTACCCTATTGCATCATAATAACTTTACTCACGAGTCTTCCCTTACCTCCACGTTATCCAAGTGAAGGTTGTTTTAGGATTTCTGACCTCTTGAACCCTAAATGTAGAAGATTCTTATTAAACCACTGAGTGAAAAACAAGTTTCTTCAACAATGAATGTTTTGAATGAGTCAAAGGTAAGGTATATTGGATTCTCCGAAAAATAAAAAATATATATTTACCAATCGTTTTTGAGTGACTTGTGAGTCACGGCGGGGTGAGAGTAACACCTTTTTTTACCCCAAAAAGACAAAGGTTTCAGCCTTCACGCGACTCCATCAAAGTTGAAATTTCCTTTTAGACGACACAGCGCATTCCATTACGCCATTTGCAATGTCGTTTTGTCCACCAAACATTCCACCTTTCTTTCTTTCGCCAAAATACAATATTTAACCAAACTTTGATTCTGTCCTCAATTGTTGAGAATTTTAGATGGCTTCTTCCATCGCCTATTTATGAATTTCAGGCTTAAACGTAAGGTCAGAAGTTTTGAAAATTAAATTATTATTTCTTTTGAAATTTCATATTTAGTTTTAGAACCCTTTGGATGGACATTTACTTCTAGTGTAATACAATTAGTTTTCTTTTTGTTTCACGCTGTAATATCTAATCTTATTTTTATATTAACCGCAGGTAAACACACTGTTCATTCAAAGGGGCCTTAATCTACATTTTTAGTCCATGTTTAAATTGCATTATGCATGGATATATACAAATTTATTCTAATTACCAGTTCGCTTTTGCTAAGTATCTATGATTTTGGTTGTAATTGATAGAACCATAAAAAATTGATATAGTACTTAATTTATCAGGAATTGACATGTTAGATCATCAAGAACCAAATTAAATACAAAAGTCGAGTCATATGATTTTGAAAATTAAATACAGATGAGATGCCAATGTCAGTAAAGTTAATATATGTAATTTGGGACCATAATTTTAATATATATATATATATTTGTATATTAACTTTAATTTCTAATCAATCCATCATTAATTAAAAATTAGTCACTAGAGTATTTATACGTATTTGACTCCTATTTTATTTAATAATTGAATCTCAATAAACTATAATCATATTCGATCACTTTTAATTTAGGTTAAATTTATATGATAATAAATAATAATATGTAATTATTCTTATTATATATGTAATGTTCATATTATCCATCAATAGTTATAATGTTATAATGATGGTTTGAAGTTAGCTCAATTGAGCAATGCTATTAAACTTTGTTGGATTTAAAAATTAAAAATTCATAAATTTATATAAAAGGAATTAAAAAAATTAATAATTTGATATTTATATAAAATAAATTATCCAAAATTAATAATTTAAGTTTATATGTTTATTAACAAATAAATTATATTTTTATTTTTCATAAAATATAAAAATCAAATTTTGATAAATTAAAATAAATGTAGTAACTTCTAAGGAAATTTAGTAAGTAAACCGTTGTTGGAAACTTGTAATTGCAAGACAATGGTGATGTCATATGTTTTTGAAGCTAAATCTGTCCAACCAATGAAAACAAAACATCTAATATAGTTTGCATATGAATATGACTCCCATGTTCCCTCTTTTGCTTTTACAAATTGACCTTTTTCAGGATTATATAATATTCTATTAATATTCAATAAATATCCAACAATTAGGAATGATTAAAATATTTATTATTAATTTAATTAGTATATGCATTGTTGCTAATATAGAAGGACGTGAATTAGAGTACGCTGAAACTCATTATTCTCCTATGTATAAATTAAAGAGGTGTTATGGGTACTTCTAAGCATTATGTAAAAAAAAAAAAAAAAACAGATATTATCAGAACTTTAAAAAAATATTTACTTTCGAAAACAGGAATGGTTAAAATATTATTAGGCCATTGTGTTTAAATAAAATTTTTATATATTTTTTTATTTTAAATATTTTTTATGTTTATTTTACGATTCATATTCGGAGTTTGTAATTGTCACTTTTAACAATATCGTTTTCAAGATTTGAACTAGTGTCCTCTCCTTAAGAGTATAAATATCTAAATTTTTATTACATCTAAACGAATCTTTTAAATTTATTTTATAACCAAATAAATTTTAAATTTTTACCTCAATAAACACTTGATTTTAATCAATTTTTCATTTCAATTAAGGGGTTTACTTAAGTAAAGAAAAACAATTAAGAAGGGCTAAAATTAAAAAGGTGATTAAACTTTGTCATTATGTTTAAATAAAATTGTTACATCGAAATAAGTCTTGTAAGTTGTAATTTATACGTAAATAAATCTTAATTTTTAGCTTTCATTTACTAAATCTCTAACCTTCAATTTACTCCTCAATAAACAAATAATATTAATCAAATGTTTTTATATAATATTAAAAGTAAAAGATTGGAATCTGAATTTGTATTAAACAAGTGTCTGATAAATTTGAAATAAAAAGTTTGCTTAAAGTAAAAAATGGAAAAAGAAGGAGACTTATTTGAATATTATTTAGCAAAAACGAAATAATTTAAGGTCCTTTTTAATAATTTAGCCCTTAAAAAATGAAGTTTCTGTAAGTTGCCCACCACCCACCCTCCCACATGGACATGCCAATGTTTCTTTGCTTTCACATCGACCTTACATAACAATTTAATATTTATATTTTAACTTCGCCATAATTTAATTATTAGTAGTAGTATTATAAATTAATTCAAATCAGTTATGTTTTTTAAAAGAAAGTTGAAATCATGAGACCGAGGTAAAAATTGTATTTATAAATATTTTAAATGAAAAATAATATAATTTTTTATACGTTTTCTAGTCATCGTTGAAAATGTGTATCATTTTAACAAAGAAAATGTAGAATAGAGGTGGCAATAAATGATTTCCAACACAAACATGTTGCCAATCTCCTCATTCCAGAAAAGACACATGTATCTTTGTAGTAATTCAATTTTGGAGAATTATAACAAAAGGTGTGAAGAATGGGCGTATTAAGCAACGATATTTGAAATATTGTGGCAGTAATCAAGGACCATCTTAACTTTTGGAACCTACTTGAATTTATGATCTGTCAATAAATTACAGAATGAGCCCCCACCAA
The DNA here is from genome assembly GCA_025503065.1 of Gossypium bickii. Classification (NCBI taxonomy): domain Eukaryota; kingdom Viridiplantae; phylum Streptophyta; class Magnoliopsida; order Malvales; family Malvaceae; genus Gossypium; species Gossypium bickii. The sequence goes on along the minus strand of CP106714.1, from coordinate 93,737,348 downwards.
CCTTTGCTTACTTTCGTGTCCTACCCTTAATCAAATAAATAAATAAAGCATTTCAAGAAAATACACCAAACCTATTATTTATTTTGATCCAATATACGTGTGCGAGTTTGGGAGTTGGAATTGATTTTGCTTCCCATGAATTTAAATGAATAATTTGAAATTAAAATTTTTAAAATTATTTCATTTAAATATTGTGTTAGAGGTTGTATGATTTAAATTTCGTCAAATAAATAAAATAGTAAAATAGGTAGATTTGTGAGGACAAAAAATCTTAGCACGCCACAAATCCCCTTTGCGAATCATCATCATTATTTCATACAAATTTTTATAACATAACTAATTTCATGCCAGGTTGTTATTAGCCACAAACATCATTAATCAAACCTGTATAGACCAGGTTCCTTATTAAGTGCAAGTTTAGCCATATGAACTGCTGCTGGATCAAATTATTTTCAATTTTGATTGTTCAGCCCTAAGTTTAATTGCTCGACTTCATTTTAAAAAAAAAATGTCATCGAAATTAAATTATTTCAAATTCTATACATTTTAGACTATTTTTTTTTAAATAATTTCGATTTACTAGTTGAAATAATTTTTATATTCAGGATTTTATTAAATTTGCAGGTGGAATATTTGGTTATTTACTGAGTCTCAATTTAAAGTATGGTTGAAATGTAATTTAAATTTACAATCTGATAAAATTTCAGAGCATATCAAGACCAAACAGTAGAACCAGAAACATCCAGAATAATATTAAACGATGGGGAATATGCGGCAACGATTGTTTGGCTGCAGAGAAAACGAAAGAAAATACTAAACGAAACAAATGCAAGAAATTAAGAAACAATATTGAAAAAATATATATAAATAATAAAATGTCTCGCTATAACATCAATCCATAATAATACAGAAAATAATCCAAATCCAAAACATCAGCCATCAATAATCTGTGCAACAAATAAAATAACTACCTCTCTCTCTCTCTCTCTCTCTCTCTGTGATAAATTTATATATATAATATAATCACTCCCTAGATCCACTACCACAGCTACTAAAATTCCAAACCAAATTCAAAATCAAATCAAAAAGAAAAAAATACATATATAAAAGAAAAACAGAGCATCATCTGAACACCAGAGATAGCATCATTCAGATCCGAAGTCTAGATCCGAAAAGCAGAGCCATAGCGGCGGCGGCGACGGAAACAGAGACAAATGACGGCGAGATAGAGCCGGCACCAGAGGTGGGGCTCGGAGCCGGAGCGTCGGCGGCAATGGCGGAACCCATGAGAGCGCATACAGCGACGAGAACAACCATTAGAGTAGACATTGAGGGAGCCATTGCTGTTAAAGGAATCTTAAGCGTTAAACAAAGAAAGGTTTTCCCTTTTAGTTAGTAAAGCAGCAAAGAAATATGTGAGGGTTTTTGTGAGAGTGGCGAAGGTAGGGTCTAATATATATAGAGAGAGAAAGGGGCGGGTAGATCGGGCAGCTACCCGAGTTCCAGCCTGGAGATTTACATAATGGGTCCCCCGTTTTGAAGGTTTCCCTTAATTTCCTTTTTTGATATTTTCCTTAATTATACTGATTTACATAATGGCCCCGGTTTTTTTTTTTTTTTTTTTTTGATAATGACAAGGTGCGAATATTTTTGTCCATATCAGGGATCGAGCTGGTTTTTAGTTGGAATATTTGATTTCAAAGTTTCAAGTGGTTTTTTTTTTTTAAAGAAAACTTACATAAACAATTAAAAAAAAACTCTTTAAAGTTAAAAAAAAAAAGATTAAAAATCATTTTTAAAATATGAAAATATAAAAATTTTCAAAAATCCAAAAGATGTGTTTTTTACCCTGTGAATAGTAGTTTTTTAAAATTTTAAATCTAATTATATATAAAAATATTTTTTTATGTAAATTTAATAATAAAATATTAGTATAAAAAAAACTTCTTTATGTATAAAAAATTACGTGCGGGATAGCTCCCTTAGTGGACCTTGGTGAACTCTATGTTCAGCTTTCTTTTCCACCAAAATTTTCATTTTTGGAACTTATGTTCTCCAAAACCGCGCTTTTGTCATCAAAATTAAATGTACCTATAACATCCAGGAATCCATTATCAAGCAGAAAAAACCCATTCATGATCAATCTCCACATCATGGTGAATCATTTTTTTGGAAATAGAATCTGATCCAAATGAAGAGTTAATATAGGAAATGAGGTGAAGGGTGGGGGTGAAATTATTGGATCATAAAAGATGACTTTATATGAAGTTTTACGTGGAATTTTCAGTGATGAGAACAAAGACCGCCAAAGCAAATGGTGTCCTCTAGCTCTTTAGAGTGAAACATTAAACCTTTCAACAAAGAAGAGATATGATTGCTTTCAATTTTAGGATATTTCTCTTTAATTCCCTAAAGGGTTTTTATTTTTATTTTTGTCAACGATTGAAAAGTTTGAATACAATACCAACAGTTTGATTAAATATGAAGTATGTACATGCATTTACAACTTGTTGGCACAATTGCTTATAATATGTATGTTGAAAAAAATTCTAGACAATATGTCTGTTAAGAACCTTAGAAGAAAGGTATTCTGAATTTCATTGATAAGAATGGAGTTTACAAACACGTATTTAATGCAGGAGATCATTAACAAACTGCTAATATTAACAACTAACTAACTAATTATTAATAACTGAAAACAGCTAGCAGTTAATGCTTAGTTTATTCCTTAACATGCCCCGTGCTTATTTGCTTCTTGTGTTTCTGCATGTCAACACTCATTATGGAGATAACTCTCAGTCTGCTCCTAAATTTGTCGAACAACCCTACTGACAGGGGCTTGGTTAGGACATCTACAATTTGATCCTGACTTGATACATGGCCTACTTGTAAAGATCCTTCTACAACCTTTTCTCTGACAAAGAACAAGTCTAACTCAACGTGTTTGAACTTGTAATGCATGACAGGGTTGCTTGCTACAGCAACAGCAGCTGAGCTATTACACCATACTAGAGTTTTATTTTGTGTTGAAACGCCAAGTTCAGTCGATAAGGACTGAAGCCAAACTATCTCAGCAGTAACATGAGCTAGGCTTCGATATTCCGCCTCGACAGTTGACCTCGACACCACCTGCTGTTTCCTAGAGTTCCATGAGATAGGATTGCCACCAAGAAAAACACAAAGCCCCGAGGTTGACCGGGATCATCCGTATCCGACCCCCAACTAGCATTAGAGTAACCTTCAAGCAGGAACTTTGAGGACTGGTGGAATTGTAAGCCAAGATCAAATGTCCTTTGCAAGTACCTTAGAATCCGTTTGACGGCTTTGAAATGTGTATCCAAAGGTTTGTGCATGAATTGACAAGCTTTGTTTACAAAAAAGGTAATGTCTGGCCTTGTTATAACCACATACTGTAAGGCTCCCATTATACTTCTGTAAAGACTCTCATCTTCAATCGGATTTCCTTGATGAGTTGACAATTTGCAAGAAGTTATCATTAGAGTAGGAGAAGGCTTTGACCGATGCATGGAGGCTCATTGAAGCAGTTCCAAAATGTACTTCTTCTGACTCAAGAAAAGACCATTTGGAGTGCGAGTGACTTCGATTCCAAGGAAGTAGTGCAACTGTCCCAAGTCTTTCAAAGAGGACCGCATATCAAGTTCCTTTACAAATTGATCGATGCAGAGGGAGTCATTTCCAGTTACGATGATGTTGTCAACGTATACTAAGGCATACAGTAGTTGAGATCCTGTTCGTCGAATGAAAAGAGAGTTATCAGCTTTCGAGAAAACAAATTTAGCTGCCAATAAAAACTCCATTAGCTTATGAAACCACTCCCGAGAGGCCTGTTTAAGACCATAAAGAGCTTTCTGTAGTCGACAAACTAGTTGTTTACCATCAGACCGTTGTTGTTCAAAACCTGGTGGTTGTATCATATAGATCTCTTCACGTAGATCCCTATTTAAAAATGCGTTGTTTATGTCAACTTGTCAAAGGGACCAACCTAAGGAGGCAGCAAGAGCTAGAATGACCCGAATCGTTGTTGGCTTAACGACAGGACTGAAAGTTTCTGAAAAATCAACACCAGCCTCTTGTAGATAGCCTTTAACCACCAACCGTCCTTTATACCAAGCTATTGACCCATCTGCATGTCTTTTGATTTTGAAAATCCATTTGCAACCAACTGCACGACGGCCAGCAGGTAGGGGTACAAGATCCCATGTGTTGTTGGCTATTAAAGCAGCATATTCTGCTTGAGCAGCTGCAGTCCAGGCTGAACTCTTGAAAGCCTCAATAATAGTCAACGGCTCCTTTTCATCCAAAACAATAGAAAACATCTTTGGTTTAAAAATACCATGCTTTGACCGAGTGAGCATAGGGTGGCAGTTGACAGAAGAAGATGGAGCTAGAACATCATTTGGAACACGAGCTGAAGATGAACTAGCATCAGATCCCAAGTGAGGGTAAGGGACTAGCCTCCGCATGAGAACCTCCTTCTGAGAGAACTGGATGTGGAACTGATGAAAAGGGAGTGTCACGAGAATATAAGGGACCAGGAGCGACCATAGGGACATGTGTACATTGATGACAGAATCTGTGAAAAGTCGTAGCTGGTGAAGGAGAGGTACCAGCCTGGAACGGGAAAGAGGTCTCATCAAACAAGACATGTCTTGAGACAAATAGACGGCCATCTCATGCAAGACACTTGTAACCTTTTTGGTTAGAGCCAAAACCAAGAAAGACACATTCCTGAGACCGAAACTGTAGCTTATGCTACTGAAATGACCTTAGATAGGGGAAACATGCACTGCCAAACACTCTGAGCTGAGAATAATCAGGCTGGACATTATAGAGCTTCTTAAACGGACTTTAATTCTGCAAAATAGGTGTTGGTAACCTATTAATCAAATAAGCTGCATGAGAAAAAGCATCGGACCAATATTCTAGAGGTAAGGACGTTTGAGCTAATAGTGTAAGTCCTATGTCAATAATATGGCGATGTCGCCTTTCAGCCACTCCATTTTGTTTTGAGGTATAAGGACAAGTGAGCCTATGTCTAACACCAAGTTGAGAGAGCTTAGTAGAAAAGGAATGATATTCACCCCCCAATCCATCTGTAGCATTTTGATAGATTTTCCAAACTGAACCTGAATCATGTTATGAAAATGAAGATAACAACGAAGAACCTCAGATTTGTTTTTAAGAAAATATAACCACGTGTATCTGCTGTACATATCAACAAAAGAGACATAGTAGGAATAGCCACTTGACAGTACATGAGCTGGTCCCCAAACATCAGACACCACTAATTCAAAAGGAAATGAGCACACTGTCTTTGAAGAATTGAAAGGTAACTTGTGAGACTTGCCCAATTTACAAGGTGTACATGGAAGATGCAGATTGCTATACTTGAAATTCATATTACAAGACCGAAGAACACGAGCCAAAGTATCACGGCAGGGGTGGCCAACCCTCTAGTAGTATCTTCCCTGTCCAAATGTCCTTCACAAAGCACAAAAAATTGATGAAATTCGAAATATACTGAATTATCCTTTGCAAATTGCCCTACAGAAATCGAGTTCTTACAAACTGCAGGAACATGTAACACATTTCTTAGATGTAACAACTGAGAGCCAGTCATAAAAGCGGAGTAGCCTACATTGGATATGGAAACAGACTCACCATTACCCATGGAGACTTAACTGGTACCTGTGTAAGGAGAGGTGTTGGTAAGATTTTCCATAGTTGAAGTAATATGATTGGTTGCACCAGAATCGAGATACAACATTTGAGTAGGCAACGAGGGAGATGAAGTTCGAAATGAAGGATGAGAAGATGCAGAGGAAGACTGTAAGAAGGAATCACAGCAGCGAGTTGACGAACAATGAGAAATAGGAGAGTCATTGAACTGATGATAATTGACGGATACTGATGAACTCGAACCAGGACTAGAGAAGTTCTCATCAAATTGATGATAACACGTTTGCACCATGTGTCTTATTTTGCCACATAATTGACACTGAGGTTTTGAACGAGACCAACTTCGACCTGAACCATGATTTCGACTACGGGACCACCCACGACTTTGACTCCTGTGTCCATGATTAGAGTTGTAACTGGAGTCCAAACAAGTCTTCAACCTTTCATGATTACCATGCTGTGATTGAGATACCAAATTGGCTTGCAAAGGCTCTTCTTGCAACAAAGCCATTTGTCTAGCCTCACAATCAAGAAGCAGTTCTGTTACCAAGTTAAGATTCATGGGAGTAACAGAAGTAAGAACCCGAATAGATTCAAACTCAATGAGCAGACCGGCCAGGATGATGCTTACCTGTTCTTGTTCAGAAACGAGACTACCAGCTGCATTCAGGCTATCACTTAAATTCTTGATCTTGGAGATGTAATCTTTAACAGTAAGGTTTGTTTTCTTGATCGAGTATAGTACATGTCTCATACCTGAGAGTTTGACGTTAGACCAAGCACCAAATCTTCTTTCAATGGTTGACCAAACATCAAAACTTGTTTTAGCTACTGTTAGATGTGTCAAAATATCATCCGTGACTGTAGACAATAGCCAAGACGCTAAGAATTTATCTTATTTCTTGTAGACAGCAAACGCAGGATTTTCAATAACCTGACCATCAGTATCATGCAAGACAGGAGACGGAGGGAGAGCAGTACCTAAGACAAACCCTTCAAGGCCATAACCTTCAGGAATCAGAAGCAACTGATGTTTCCATTGCAGAAAATTATTCTCACTGAGTTTAATGGTATCATGTTTGGAAAAATAATGAACATTGGAGGAAGAAACATTGCAAGAACCACATTGATGAACTACTTCACCAATATTTGTAGAGTGGCGAGGTGTGTCAACTGTTGGGACGCCATCTGTGGCCATAAGAGCAAGAGAGAAACGAAAAAAAAATTACAGTAGCAAGACTATGGCTCTTGATACCATGTTAAGAACCTTAGAAGAAAGGTATTCTGAATTTCATTGATAAGAATGGAGTTTACAAACACGTATTTATGTAGGAGATCATTAACTAATTGCTAATGTTATCAACTAACTAACTAACTATTAATAATTGAAAACAGCTAGCAGTTAATGCTTAGTTTATTCCTTAACAATGTCGAATGTAAAAAACATCATACGCATGTGGTTTGGCCCAACCATTCTTCAATGATTGATGCTACATACATCTACAACCATTGAAGGAAAAGTTTCCACGCTTCTTACTTCACCAGAGCAGATGCAAGCGGAATGGTTTTCCTTGCCCCACCTTGGGAAACAACAACGATAAGCTTCTCATTGTACCAACCATACAAGAAAGTGCAATCTATTTTGACAATAGGTTTGCATTGTTCAAACCCTTCATCAAGTGGCCTGAATAACCAAAAAGACGATGCAAGAATCGTGCCCCCTGAACTATATTATTAGCATAATAGGTGGGAATTGTTTCTATATTGAATTTCATAACTCCCCAATTATGTAGGTGGTTGTAAGATTCCTCCCCCAGTCCCCGTAAAATCATTCTGTGGCCTTTTGTTTGTACTTCTATGTTTTTTTATTGACTGTATAATGGAATTGGTCTAAGATCTCAACAAGCAATACTGAAACGATTATCAAAGGATCTACTTTGACTAGTGAAATAATGGTATTGCATATAACATTGGCATCCAACATTGGATGATTCTGCCATATCATGCTTGCAACGCATGTATGTTAGCCATTATACTTATGGATAATCAACATATGTTTGCTCTTGATAAAGGCTATCTGAATCAACCATATGCAATCATTCTAAAATTTTATGCATTTACATACATGAACATATCGTCTAAACTCCTTTACCTTGTAGTCCATTGAGTTCATTATGTTATACTCCTTAATTTTGGTATGCACAACTACCCTTTGTGTGGAACATTTGCCCAAGTACGAGTTCACCGTTTATCGACCGGTGGGTAATTCAATTCCAATAGTTCATAGGCATATTTAGGCAATTCACGTCTAAGGTTGTATACACCCAATTTATGATAGTTGATTGGGGGCTCATACGCTCTATTGTTGCAACTGCGTTGGGCCAGAACAAATGGTTGATCTTCATGCTCTTTATTAGATAGTCCTACACCTTCTGCATCTACTTCTTCTTGTGCTTGGACTTCTACTTTGACTTCGGCTTCAATGTAGTCACTAATGTTGTCAACTCCAACTATTAGTTCTAGTTGTGGTCAAATGAGTTCCCATGGGTTCTTTCTCCTAGAAAATCATTACATTGTCTCATGACATAAGTTTCAGGCATTTGTGGATGATGTTGGTGTTGCAAAAATATGTTTAGAAAACAATATTTTTAAGTATAGTGAAAGTTTAGTAATAAACTTCTTAAAAATCAAGGATTGTGATATTTATAGTAATAAACTTTTTAATTGAAATTATACCTATGCTTTGCATGAAGTGATCTACGTTGGTCTTGACTTTCTACAAAATGACCTTCTCCGCTATACTTGAACCTCGAATCACTTTAAGTGTGGGCTCAAACAAGACGAACCAGCTACACAGAATGAAAGTTTTTCTTAACTTTTAATATAAAAGTTAATTCTCTTTAAAACTGGAAACTGTGAGTTTTTCCCAAAAAATATAATTTATCTTGTAAAATAAATTGTCTCTAATTTTTGACAGAATAATGGTGCTCTCAAAGTTATATAAATAGCTGAACTCATAATTCATATTTATAAGGAAACTATATAAGAGATTTGTTTGAATAAGATCTACTTAAATAATAATGTTTTAATAGAAAATACAAATTCTACTCCAACTAGAAGCCATGAGGGGTGGTAGCATCCCTACGGAACATTAAGGTTTGTCGTCTCTCTCTTTAACCAGGCCTAATTGGGTCTTTCATGTATTGTGTATCCGGACTTCTTATCGAACATTTATAATTTATCCAACCTAACAACTATTTTCTATTTCCCAAAATGTTATTTATTTAAGCAATTAATTTAATTTCTCAATTAAATTATTTTCTTAACCCAATTTTAAATCTGTTAAAGTCATGGCAACATTATCGTATTAGAATCTTTGAGGAAATATATTTAATTGTCTCATCCAACAAATTCAGTGATGACTAATTAATTTGTTTTCTAGTTCAAACTTCAATTATTTAATTACAATCAATCAAATAATAATTCGAAGAAATCAAATTAATTTTTAAGTCCTATTTTATGCTTAGCGAGAAAATGCTTTCACTGCAGATAGTGATACATGCGATCTTTCTCTTACTTCTTCGTTTTCATTCATTCTATATTATTGTATCTATATACAACTTGTTCTAGGTTCTCGAACTAGTGGAGTGACCGATTGGACATATATAATTAAGGCTCAAATAATTTATAATTAAGTTCCGACTCTTCGCCTACTAATTATAGCATGACTTATTCATGGAGTCCTTCCACTAAAGTATTATGACTGATCGCATGCGAGCGTGCGCAGAAAACAAACAATTTTCTAAAATAATTTAAAAGTGCGGTTTTAGCTACAAGTGGATAAAGTCAGTTATAATATTTATAGTGTCAATGGAACACCCGAGTATTCCAATGATTGAACCCAAGGAATTGCCAAATTGGTAAATGTATTTATCAAGTTAATTACAAATTAAAAAATTACTAATCTAATCGAGTAAAAAATTATTAGTATAAATTCAAATATAAATCTAAAATTAAACTATCAATTAAATAAACTAATATAATTTTCTTCCCTATTCCTTTAGACAATGAAAATAATAAAACGATGGTCGATTGATTCATTACTCGCTAACTAGGCTAATAAACCTATACCGATTATATTGTTTGTCACTTTTAGTTAGGAATCTCCTATCGGTCTCATCTTAGACTAAAAGATATCACCTAAGCTCTCCTCTCAGTCTCACCTAGGCATCTAGATTTCCTCTCGGTCTTACTATTCGTCACAATTACATCGAACTATCGAAGGATAAACTATCCTCTCGATCTGGTTTATCTAGATTTTCCATTAGATGTGTCAATTCTAGTGTATTAAGCATTTCAATATAACCGAACAATCAATTAATCAAGCATAAACATTAACTTAAACTAGCAAATAACCAATCAACCAACTATCAAAAAATTTAGCACATAAGCAAACTTAAATTCTAAACAAGCATTATATCAAACACATGGTAGGCATAAAATAATAGTAAAGAGTTTGACAAATGCTTATTTAATTGATGGAAATCCGATGAAGCATAAGAGTTTGTGTAACGACCCGATGGTCAGGGGTGTTAGAAAGTATATTCTTGGGACTCCGTTTCCGTAAATCGGACTCGTAAATATTTTTAATAAATATTTACAAAGTTAGTTGTGTAGTTAATTAGGTTTCGGTTAAGCGAATTTACTTGAATTAAAAGTAATTAGGTATAAGGACTAAATCGCATTTGAGTTAAAAGTTGAATTATAAATTAAAAATTAATTAAAGGGTCAATGTAGTAATTATATCTATATATATGTATAATGGATGGAAAATATTATAAAAATGTGTTATAATATTAAGAAATCTTAATAATTAAGTAAATATGTTATATATGTATTATATAATAATAATTAGCATAATAAAACAAAATAGGTATTAAAAGAAAGAATAAAGAAAAAGAAATACAACGACATGCAAAATTAAGAAAGAAAAAGAGAAAGAAAGAAGAAAGGAGACGCACAGTCTAAGGGCTTCAAACTTTTAAATTTCAACTGGTTAGTCAATTTAGTCTTTTTTCTTGTAATTTTTATATTTTTAGAATCCCGATACCTAGGGCTACCCAACCCATGTTGAAATTTTAGCAATTGATAAGATTTTAAATGTTGTTAATGTTGAATATATTTAGATTAGGGATTAAATTGATAGATTTTTAAGTTAGAAATGAAAAACAGATTAAATTGTAGAATAAATTGTAAATTTTGAGTAATAGAGACTAAATTGTGAAAAATTTGAAATTTAGGGGTTTAGGTGAAAATAGGGATTTAAATTTATTTTAAAGTGAAATTTGTATGAAAATATAGAATTAATTGTAAAGAATAAAAATTAGTCTCGGTTTAGGGACTAAATTGAAATTTAGGAAAATATTGAGTAAAAATTGAAATATTCAATATGAAATTGAATTGTGTTATATTAATGAATTTTAATTGTTTTAATTTTGTAGCTTACGTTGTGCCAGAATCCTCGACTAAAAAGGGGAAGGATAAAATCGACGTCGAATAGCTCGGAATCCACGGTTTGTATTTCTATAATCCGAACCTAGTTGTTAATTGTTGTAATTTGATTTAATGCATATGGTAAGTGTTTGATGTGAGTATTTGACATTTTAATAGTTGATTGAAATGGATTGAATTGGTATATAAATTATGAATGTATTGATTATTGAATTGAAAGGAATATATATGCTAATGTGAAAGTTGGATATTGATTATTATAGATTGAATTGAATTCATGTGTATATGTGATTATATGAAAATTTTATACTGGATATTGGTTGTTTTTGAAATGTGAAATTAACTGTATCGGGCTAAGTCGGATATAGATGGCATGCCATAGGATAGGAAGAGTTTAGGGATTTCTTCGACTTCGATTCGATGAGTCACTGAGTGCCAATTTACTTCAATTTAATCGATGAGACACTGGGTGTCAATTTATATAGCGCTGGACACAGTTACTACTTCGGATTTATCCAATGAGGCATTGAGTGCCAAACTAGTGTGTTGGTTGGATCCGTGTATCCGTCCGAGTCCGAGTCGTGTTAATAGGGGTAATTAAATAAAACGGTTCTATAAATGATATTGGATGATATTGAATGTGAATTGAAAATGGGATAGAGATTTGAAACATGAAAATAAGATATGTTGTGACTAAATGAGATACATGAGTTATGTACTCATGAACTGAGTATTGAATAGCTAATGTCAGTGTATAAACAATTGTGGTTTGATATATGAATAAATATTTATATAGAAATTGTGTCAATTGGGACATTGTTAATCAAATAAAAAATGTTAGCATGTGCAATTTAAGTATAGTATGAAATGATGTTGAAATGATGTGCTAATATGTATGAATTCAAAAGGTTGACTTATGATAGTTGTGATCTTAGTCATTAATTGTGTTTATATTTCAATTGTGCATTTTGTATTCTTTTGTCTTTAAATGTTCGGATTATAGAAATATCACTGAGTTTTACTCAGCGTATGGTTTTGTTGTCTATGCGCAGGTTAGGTACTTCTCTTTTGATCATCGATTCAGCATCAAACAACGATCCCTAACTCAAATGTAGTGATGTTTTTCTTTTGTGTCGGCATGTACCTAGGATGTCTAGATGATAGTTATTTTGTGGATGGATTGTAAATGAGGTTATAAGTGCAACTTTGGTTTGGTATATATATAAACATGTGTTTGTGTTTGAAGTCATAGTATGGTATGGTAAATTGAACCAAAGCTTGATATGTGCATGTGAATTTAAGTTAATATTTTAGGTAGATATGACCTAGGCCAAATTGATGGATTTTGGCATGTTTATAATTTTAATTTGAATGATGCATTGATGGTATGTTTTGATCATATAAATGTGGTATCAACGAGGGTACATTGGTTAGGCACCTAGGATGATTGTTTTGGCATGTTTTGAATGTGTTTGATCGTGTTTTGAATAGGTTAAACGAACGGTTTTTGAGTTACTTAATGCTCAAGCAAGTAGGAAATGGTAAACTTGTTGTTTCAGGCACATTTCAAGTCCACACAGCCAAACACACGTGTAACACCCCCTAACCTTAAACCGTCGCTGAAACAGGGTTACAGAGCATTACCGGACATATCAAACAATTTACAAATAATTCACAAATAAAATAACATACATAGTATAATTTAATCATTAAATCCCTATAATGGACCCTCGAGACCCAAAACACATATTAAAAGTAGAATGGGACTTGTTCGAGTACTCCGAAAAAATTTTCATAAATATCTTTTTTTAAAACTCAATATAACCCCTTTATAAATATCTAAACTTCCCTGCAATTTCAAACCGCAACCAACTTACAATTAATATGGAAACCAACACATTTTCACATTCAAACATACTTAAATCATGCCTAAAACATTGACTTATCAAATTGATTAACAACATTCATGATACTATATAAAAGTTAACTAATAAACTTCATTTATCTCATTTCAACTTTAGTACCAAACATACCATTTTATAACTTAACATTTCATTTATCATTCAAACAATAAAGACCAATTCTTTACAACCAAAACTCACAAGACTCTTAAATAAGACCTAGGTACATGCCACATTTACTAAAGAGAAAATTACATCACCAAGTTTGTGCTGAAGTCGAGATTGATCTGGATGTTGAACCAGGACCTTTGACTTCTACTGACCTGTGTATGGAAACAACCATACACTGAGTATGTCTATACTCAGTGGTATTATCACAATTCAAATTATATAACATAATTCAATTATAACATCAACTTGTAATATAAAAAATCATAAGAACAAATTTTACAATCAATTTAATATTTCATTTATAACAGTCAATCAACAGATATCATATATCAACAATTTGCATTTTTGATAAATTCATGAACCTTAAGTTCAAGCTTTCAAATTTCATATCTCATCCTCACTTCATATTTCGATTCATAATTTCACTATCTCATTTCTTCCATCAACTAATTCAAATCAAGATTTATTCATTTTCTTTTTCATTTAATTACCCCTATTAACAAGACCGGATTTTGACGGATACACGGATTCCAACCAAACACACCGGAATAATCCAACCAAACACACCAGAATAAATAATCCTCCCAAACACACCAGTACATCAGTATCTCCTCGGCCAAGCCGAAAAGTCCCCTGAACTCTTCCAAATCCTATGGCATGCCAACTATATCCGACCCAGCCCGACTAGTTAATAGGGTATTCAAATCGTTTCTCAATTCAATCTCATTTCAATTCAAAACACACCTTTCAATTTAATCACAATTTAACTTAATACATTTATTTTTCCACTTTCCAATCAATAAATAATTTAAATACTCAAACATATTCATACTTCATCTCAATTTCATTCATGTCAATAGAATACTTACCTTATAATTTACTTACCATACATAAGAATTTAAAAATAACATTAACTAAATAGTAGTTTAAATTATAGTAATACAAACCCAAAATTCGCAATTACTCCTCGATGATCTTCTCTTTTCCTTTCTTCATGGATGCCTCGAGTGCGATATTAGCTATGAAAAATTAAGATAATTTCATAATCATTAATACGCTACTAATTTATATCTAATTAATTGAATTTCTATTCAATTTTCTAATTTAATTTCAATTTAGTCTTAACTAAATTCACTTACTTTTCTATCTCAATTCATATTTTATTTCTATTCAAATTTCAACCAAACTTAGACATAACTATCTAAATTTCATCATAACACCCTAATTTTGAAATTCGTGTAATTTAGTCCCTTCTATGTAAAACTAATAGCTTCTTTTACAATTTAATCCTTTAATCAATTCTAACTAAAAATTCATTCAATTAAACCCCTAATTCAACAATTTGTTCAACATGAATCATGTTCAAAAACCTAAGAACTTCCAAAATTTTAACTTAAATTCAACAAAACTTTATTCTAAAGCTTCTAAAACATCAAAATTAAAAGAAAAGGGCTTAATTGACTTACCTATTAAAGTTTCAAACCTTAAAACCCTAGTTTTTTCTTTTCTTTTTCTCCTTTCCTTGCTGTGTTTTGAAATGGCTATTCTGTTTCTTCTATTCTTTATTTGTTTCCTTTCTTTTATCTTATTTACTTTATATTATTTTTAATTTAATTAATAATTAATAATTATAAAATATCTTTATACTTAAATTATAAGTAACTTATGTATTTAAATTACAATTGTTCAAATATGATTTTTACACATGTATATTTTTATTATCATACATTTGTTACAATTCAATTTATTTTATAATATAATAATTTAATTTAATTTATAATATAATTTTTATCTAATTAATATAATATTTTATTAATATAATAATTTAATATATAAAATATCTTTTACTTAAAATTTAAGAAAATATACAATTATATTGCAAGTGTACAAATATATATATTACACATGTACAATTTTATCATCATACATTTGTCTTTATTTTAATTTATTTAATAATAATAATAGTAGTAATAATAATAATAATATAATTAATCCAATAAATATCATGTAAAAATCTTAGATTTTTTAAATATATGCAGCCTCACCTATTAAAATGGGTATAACCTCCTATTTAGTCCCCTTTATTTTATTTTGATCTATAATTAGACTTTTACCCTTTATTCGTTTTAGTCCTTTTTGCTAATTACTCTTAATTAAGTTAAATTCACCTAATCAAAACCTAATTGAATACATCACTAGAATCATAAATATTTCTAATAATTATTTATGAACCCATTTCGCTAAGACGGAGGCTCGATAATATACTTTTTTTATGCCTGTGAATTTTGGATCATTACAACACGGGCGTGTGACTTGGTCGTGTGAGACACACAACTAGCACACAGGCGTGCGAGGCCATTTCGAATTGTACACGGCCTGGCACACGGGTGTGTGGCTTGGCCATGTGACCCAAGTCACTGAGTTACACGAGCACGGACACGGGCTGGGACACGGCCGTGTGTCCCTACTTGGAATGTCCACACGGCCGTGTGAACCCTGCAGTTAAAATTTTTCTAACTTTTTCATAAAACTTTCAAATGTTCCCGTTTTAGTCTCAGATCATTTCTAAAGTGATTTCAAACCCTCAAAGGCTTAATAAGGGACTCTATGCATGTTAATGATGAATCATTTTATGATTTTTGAAATGTTTGAAATGAATAATTAGATTACGATTACTCGGTAATGCTCCGAAACTCTATTCCAGAGACGGATACCAGTTAGGGGTGTTACACTTTGATCATCTCTCTTTTACATAATCTTCAACAATAAGGAAGAAATGAAACAAAAAAAATAAAATAAAATCTATCCTAAAAAGAAAAGAAAAAACCTAATCTAAAAAAAGAAAAGAAAAGAAAAGAAAAACCTAACCTAAAATTATGAAAACTAAAGAGAGAAAAATTGTTTAGACCCCTAAAATCTCAAAATACAAAGCTTATAAAGTAGTATTTATAGTCTACTAATATTTAACCTAACATTGACCATTATGCCCTTAAATGAAAACAAACATTTAAGCTTGTTTGGATACAAAATTGCCCCTACAATGTTTTCACCCGTTAGGCGGTGATATCGCATTTTGAACTTGGTAGGCTTGGGAGTCTCAGTACACAATATCACTGTAGTTGACCTCAATTTCTCTCACTTCAGCACTATCAGGGGTATCACGACTTCCACACTTCAATATCGCAATACCCCCTACTAAGTGATGTTTTCTTCAAGTTTGGACCATTATTGACTCATTACACCACTCAAGCACGTTGTTAGGTTCCCCATGGCACGTTTGGCCAATTTGGGTCTTAAATATATTCCCTAGGTTAGTAGTTGAGAAATCATGTAATCTATTATCATATAAGATTGTTACTACACGGGTTTATGGTTTTCGTTGTTTTGAAATTATACACGGTTAGGAATATTACGTTTTTAAAATGTTTCCTTCATTTATAGCATCAATTCATTCTCATTAAGGGTTAGGGGAAAAAATGATTTCCACTGGCCCAAATCATTTCGATAGGTTTGATCCAATGCGGAGCATAAAGTTCCGCTCCCATTTGAATTATAATACCTAGTAGTTTTGCTAGATGGGTCACCTGCTACATGTATTAGTGGTTCCATATGGATGTTACCACATCCATACAACATCAACAGGCGTACTTTCTCTGCATTTGATGAGACTATTTTCTACTTGGAATCAACTATCCAATAAGCAAACATTACAAGTTAGTAAATTTTGCCATCGTAAAAAAGTGGGTCATTCAAAAATTGTGTTACTTGTCATTCCCAACATTAGTTGTGTTGAATTATATGATGTAATCAAGGATCTCATTTATTTTATCCATCCTCGGAATGCATAGTTATATCTATTTCACATAATTACAATGCTTTTAAATGTTGTAAATTGTTATTATCCTAATATATACAATATCACTTGACGTCAAGATTTTAATACGTTTCATATAAATTAATGATGGAATTAAATAGATTTGATGTTTATAATACAATAGATGGAAAAGGGTTATCCATCCTAATACAAATTCTTAATTATGATAACGACATCCTTCTCTTATCGCATCTTCTTCCATTGTCTGGCAATTCCCAAGACCTTCATAATTATCCAATAGTAGCACATACCTAGGGTTCTCTAAAAGTTTCCACCAATAGTTTCCTATAAATTTATTCATAACAGTTTCTGATAAATTTATTCATATAACTCGACAATCGAGTTCCTCAAATAAATTGTAATCTCAACACTAGAAGGAGTAGAGTTTAGTGTATTTCCCCAAATTAGAGTTAAAGTTAATTGTTTCAACAAAAAACACCTTAAGCTAACCAACTCGACACCTATAGTTGTCAATGAATTTTAATTATTACATAATTATTACACGAAATCCATCAGAGCAATAGAAAATTGGCGGGGCAAAATTTTCTACTAAACTGGACAACTTTTGTTGTCGAGGTATCCTAAAAAAACATATTCTAGTAAATAAGTTTTCTATGGACATAGTATGGGAAATAATAAAAAGTTTCCTAATATCCTAATAAAAAACGGTTCAATTAATTTATAGTCTCTTTAGGATTTGTAAGATTATATGCTGTTACAATGGAAAAAGTATATTTTTTCCCTTTAAACATATATAATTTACTTTTGACCTATCAAGAAAATTTGTTGGCTTCACCCTTGGTTCAAGTTATAGTTTGAGTTTGAACTAATTCAAATTGAATTATATGTATTGGTTTTTTTTAAGACCAAATTAGATTGAGTCAATTTGAATTATGATTTATTAGAATTAAAGTTTCAAATTCAATATAAGGTTGACATCTAGGTGTAGAGATAAAACGTTATTGTTTTGTATGTTACACGCAAATCTCTATTGTGGAATTGTTCAACTACAGAGCATATTGTCCACACATGAATCCAATTGTGTTTGGAATTATAGGGCAATCATCAAGGTTAGGTATTCCCTTGTGTTCACAAGTGTGGAAGATCAAGTGTAAGAAAATAAAGGGAGGTGAGCGATGGGGATGGTAATTTAGAAATGATAGTGAATATACCATGATTAAATATTTACATGTAATCAACTTACTTTTCTTGCGAATATTGATATTACATATTTAAATAGTATTTTGATTTTGATAATTAAATTATCATTTCACTCAATTTGAAGCGGATGATATATTAACTCTTAAATATTCATTATTAAAATTCATTTTTTTTTGCATAATATTTAAATTTATTCTAGCTTTACTTTTTAAAATTTTATTTTATGATTTTTTTTTTAAATTTACTCACTACAAATTTTTAATGAATTTGAATATTCAAAAGTATAATTTAACTAACTTGAATTTGAATTTTGATGTGATTGCCAAGAGTTTTTCTCTCATTTCTCTACAAAATGAGATATTTTGGCTCTTTGCCTTTACGCCATCGTTTGAGCAATACCAACCTAGTCGGCCACCATTCCACTCCCATGTCCAATAAAAACCTTCCTTTTTCGTGTGTTATTCTTCCATCTTATTGTCTTATGGGTTTTTTTTTTTTTTTTTTTCTGGTTCTGCTCCAATTGTTAGTGGGGCGATTGTTTCTCTTGGGATTTTGGGGTTGAAGGCGATTCTTCTTTGAGGTTCTCTTTGGTGGAGATGGGTGGTTTTCATGTTATGGTTTATTCCACGGATGTGAGGATGAGTTCGATGGTGAACGAACAACGATTTGGATCTCTTTTGGGCAAACATCCGCCAATAACTATGAATATGTTTTTGTGCTGGGCTACACTAAGGCTAATGTGTGTTTTGATGTTGTTGTGCAGGGCTGGCTAGTCCTTAGCAATGGTAATGCTAAGGGTAGTAGACGACGGTGTTCCTTTTTGTTGATGATTAGTGTTTGGTTTACTGATGTGCTTTACACGATCATCAAAGCCAAACTAACTAATAGGCTTGAACATGTGATGTTGATTCTGAGAGATTGTTGAATTTGCTTTTGCAACTGACTTTAACAATTGGAAAGTAAAATTAGAGATTAACACAGAAGTTGGTTATGCAGTTCAAAAGAACTTTTCACATTTGCGGGACTTTATCTAGGGAATAATCCACTATCTTAGTACAATATATGATCTAAGTTTAATTGACTTACCAACTTGCAACCTCACTTTTGTACATTAACTAACTCATTTTCTATGTTTCTCTAAAAGTTTAGGGCTAGTTTAGCAATGCTTTTAAAAAGTGCTGTGGAAAAGTGATTTTGAAAAGTTTAGTTTAAGATTTGAGTGTTTTGTATTGCTATTAAAAAATGCTTTTGAGAAATAAAATGTCCATTTTAGACATGGTGTTATCAAGTAACAAATATGCATTTAAATAATATTCAAATTAGTTAATGTTATTATATTTTAGTAAGAATATAAAAAATAATTTATTATAACTTGTTAATATTTTAATATATGAAATATAAATTTTAAATTTTTTTAAGCAATAAATATTAATTATTTATAAAATTTAATTAGAATATATACATTATTTTTTAAATATTTAAATATAACTATTAAATATTTATAATTAGATATTAACACATTTGTATTATTTTTAAAAAAAATTATATTTTTAATTAATGATTTTAACACATTTGTAATTAAGCACCAAGAAAAAAAAAAGGAGAAGTACTATGTTCTTGAAGGGGTAAAAATATAATTAAGCACCAAAACTGCTTTTGGGAGAGAAAAAGTTACAAACTCCTTTTCAAAAGTGTTTTTCAAAAATATATTTTTGAAAAGCAAAAAATTCAGCCAAAAGTAACTTGTTTAGCACAATTTTTTTTCCAAAAGTAATTTTCAAGCCAAAAGTATTTTTTTTAAGCACTATTAAACAAGCCATTAGTTAAAAACTAAACATGAACAATTATTTACAATGAAATTTTGCTAAAAGAGGTTTCTCACGATGACCAAGATAAGTACTCTCAATCTTGCACAAAATACAATAGCAAGACTTCGTTTAAATGGGCATACATTGGCTTACGAAAACTTCAATTAGTGTGAAATTCAACTCCTTGAATTATGAACTAGTAGAAATTCAATATAGAATCAAATAATAGAGATCTTATAAGAATAAATTTCTTTTAAAAATAGGATCTCCTCAATTAAGGAAACTCAATCATGTTAAAAGTCTTCAAAAGAAACCTTACTTGATTTAAGTTAAACACGAACGAGTCCAATAATTATTGCTAAACATCATCCAAAATATATATGAAAAGGTTTAAAGATTTTTCAATTAAAAACTGCTAACTAATATGATAAGTTGCACAACTAACTGAATTGCAAAACAAGTTGCAACCAATGCTACATTTGGACATATAACTTGCATTAAGAGGGTGGGTTTGGATGGATGGTAAGGTGTGGTGCGATACGTTTAGCTTATTTTTTATTTTACGTTATAATATTTAATAGTTATTATTATTTTTACACTAACCGTAAATAAACACATCGCTCATCCAAAATTCATCGTAACATGTGCGAACTTACTTTATGGTTTGTCCACTCCAAATTTTAATTGCGTATAGGTTATTTGGTTGTTGAGATCAAAAAGAAGTTTTGAATGAATTTAATATTAATAATAAAATAAATTCAAAATATAAGATCTTAGTACCAACACAGCTGAGGGGAAGCCGCAATTGTGGAAATAATAGAAGCAGAGCGAAACAACTGAAACGATGCGGAATCATTGAGGACCCCACGAAGCATCACTTGGTCGAGCTGAAGGTGGGCCTATCACGGGAGAACACGTGGAGGGCCCAACCTTGACAGTATATGTTAAAAAGCAAAAGACAAGTGTGTGAAATGTATTTATTGATTCCTGAACCTTCAATGGTAAAAGTGACATGGAAGTGTTAAACTGTCCGTCCATCAAAGACGCTCTTTACTTACTCGCATACGTAAGTTCTAACTGTATAGTAAATAATGTTACGTAATTAAAATTTAAAGATAATAAAATATTATTATGTACTATTTATATCTAATATTTTCTCCTACTTAATTTAACTTTAATTAAATTATTTTAATTAACTAATTTTTTAAATTATAAATAAACATCTTTTCTTTTCTTTTCTTTTTTCTTTTTTACAAATTTTAATCATTTTTTTCATAAGTTAATATTTTTATTTTTTATGCAACCAATTTTTAAAAAATTAGTAATTTTTGTACAATTTTTTCATATCATTGACACATGGATTTAGTAATTATTTTACCCTAAACCTCGAACTTTAAATCTTAAACCTCAAACCTCGAGGCTTAGTGTATGGATTCATGATTTAAGTTTTAGAGTTTAGGGTTTAAGGTTTAGGTTTAATGTTCAAGGGTTTTGGGTTTATGGTTCAAGGTTTAAAGGTTTGAGGTTTTAGGTTTTCTGAGTTTAGAGTTTGAGATTCTAGATTTAGGGTTCATAGTTTGAGATTCAAGGTAAAAAAATTACAAAATTAGGTATCAATGATATGAAAAAGAATTGTTGAAATGTTATTAAATAATTAGAAAGGGACCATGAATAATATGTTGGGAAGGGTCCAAAAAATAAAACTTTTTATGGATATGGATGTATAATAATAATTTCATGTCTTTAAAAATTGATGATGTGATAAAATTTTATTGGTGCTAAAGACTTTAGTTTTTAGAATCATCCTAATGTAAGTTATTCACTTCTTTTTATGGCTTTACGCTCAATTTGGTTTCTAAATTATATTTATTTTTTCATTTTAATATGTAAACTTTTTGATGTCCCTAATTGATACTTAAATTATCATTTTGTTATTTGATTTAGCCTTTTTTTTAGCAGTTAGGGGTGAGTGTTCGATCGAATCGAATGAAAAAAATTCAAATTAATCGAGTTGACGAATCCTATTTTATCATCCTAACTCAATTTGAAATTTCTCGAATCGAGTCGAGTGAGATGGAATTCGAATCGAACATATTTGTTTGAGTTAAATTAAAAAAAATGACTTTGGATTCTTGTAACCATTGTCACCCACCGTAATCAAATTTGTTATCAACTTGCATCTCCTCATAATTT
Organism: Gossypium bickii; assembly: GCA_025503065.1. NCBI lineage: Eukaryota > Viridiplantae > Streptophyta > Magnoliopsida > Malvales > Malvaceae > Gossypium > Gossypium bickii. The sequence continues at coordinate 93,715,029 of CP106714.1, read as the reverse complement.
ATTTATTAATATTTTATATTGCTTTAATTATCTTCTAATTTTTGTCACTATGTATTTTAAAATTAAAAAATGTGATTTTTTAATAAAAATTATATTAAAGATAAAATGTGAAATTGAAACCAACATAAAATTTTAACACAAATATTTTATGGCATCATCAATAATTCAATTTTAACATAAATTTATAATGATTCAATATGATCAAACAATTCAATAATATAAATAGTACAAAATGTGAAATTTAATTTAATAATATAAATATAGATATAAATAAAATTATTACTACTTAGGTTTAGGGATTTTTTTGATGACTTTTTATTTGGGGTAAAGAGTGAAAATTAAAAGTTTAGGGGGGAAATAAAAAGTTTTCAGGGTTAGGGGAGTAAAATTTTGGGGGCAAAGTAAAAAAGTTTGGGGGTTTGTGGTAAAAATGTAAAATATTATAGTTTGGTATTCGGTTTATTCGAATTCGAAAATTAAACTTGATTCAAACTCGAAATTCAAAAAAAAAAATTTTGAGTTGACTTGAATAACTCAATTCATTTAACTCAAAATTTAAATTTTTTTTGATTTTTTTGAGTCGACTCGAGTTTTACTCACCCCTAGTAATAGAATTAAAGAAAATTGATTATCACGTGACGCCAATCAAAATATGTTACGAATGTGTCATATGGCATCTTTCAACCAATCAAAATGTGCCACGTGGCACGTAGGGTTATTTAAAATAAAAACATTTACTCACAATTGATCGAAAGTTGATCAATTGTTGACCAGCATTGATCACCGTTGCAGGTGTTAACCACTCATTGACCAAGTCGATCGCACTATTGGAATGTGTTACATCACCCTTCCTTTTTTTTTTTTTGTTTATAATGTATTGTTTAAAATATAAAAAGTCATATAATATATAAATAATTAAAAAAAAGCTTCAAAAGAAAAAAAAAATTTAAAATACATAATTATAAATTTAAAAAATCAAAATATTATATAAAAATTGAAGAAAAAAAATGCTAAGAATCTAAAATATATAAATTTAAATTTAAATAAATCAAAATATTATATAAAAATTGAAAAAAAATTCAATTTTATTCTGTTAAAAAACTCTAATTTTTAAAAATTCAATATATATATCTAAAATTCTAAAAATTTAAAACTTTATATATAACCTTTTATCAACTTAGTCAATTTTGGAAATTTAAAAATTTAGATATATATTTTTTGAATTTTCAGAATTTAAGAGTTTTTGAAAAAAAAAATTTATGACATTTTTATATAATATTTTGATTTTTTAATTTATATATTTTTTATATTTTTATTTAAATTTTTATATTTGAAAAATCTAAAAGGAATGCAAAACATGTCAATCAATATTTCATTTCAACAAAAGTCCTTAAACTTCTGATTAGACCACAATTGGATTAATCGATTGAGATTACATATTAGGATCATGTTTGATGGGCTAAATGTTAGAAAACCTCCAACTATCTCAGTCATTAAAGTATTTTTTGTTATAAAATAAATAGACAGAGAATAAAGAACAAAGAGAATTGGGAGAGCAAAGAGAGAGCATATATATTTTTATTGATCAATCGGGATATTTACAAAGTTTCTGTAAAGTCTCTATTTATAGGCATAAGAAGTATAAATGAAGTAGAGATTTACTTTTAATGACTATTACAATTTAAAGTACATCAAAACTTATATTGATCTTGATGAACATCCACTTAATAAGATATTCACAACACTCCCCTTGGATGTCCATTGGTAGATAATGTGCCTCGTTAAAATTTTACTAAGATAAAAACCCTATGGGAAAAATAATTACTAGTGAAAGAAAAAGAGTACACATATTTATAATACGCATAATATGTTGTCTGATTAAAAATCTTACAAGGAAAACCCAATGAGACAAAATCTCGATTAAGGGAAAAAGAGTACAACACGTATTTACTTTCTCTCATGGAAACATCACATACTTTCACATATTCTATGTATTCAATCTTGAATACTAGTATTCCAAATAACTATTTGAATGTATTTGCTAAGCATTTATATCACCATTCTTTTGAAAGTCATGAGTGAGTGGAAATTTTGAGAAAATATATTTTGACCTCTTCAGGAGTTTCGACAATAATCATAACAAACTTTAATCATGACCCCTCTATAAAAATACAAATAGGTATTTTGGATCATTTTATAACCCTCTTTCAACTACCATTGATTAAGTCAAATTTACCACATATGTTTAATTATTTCAATTCATATAAATAAACAATATTTCAATAATTTCAATATGCTTCTGGCATTCTAAATCCTTCAAGGATTTTAATATAAACTTGACCATATGTTCATAAAAGGTTGTAACAACAACCATTAGATGCAAGTTAAATCTTTTATGTACTGCCAGTTTAATAATATATCTAAAGATTATTGCATCCACCACAAAAGAATATTATATCTTTTCATAATCAATATCAGGAATTAGCCAAAAACTTCATATTTTTATTCCGCTTTTGCAAAACTACTTCATTTGTATCCTCACTAGCTTTATACCTTTAGATATTTGGACTACTGGTACAAAAACTCCACAATTTTAATTGTACTTGAGTTGTGTCTTTTTATTTTGAACAATCTATTCCATGTCTATATTTCTCAATAGATTTATCCAAAATCCTCATTTTATTTCATTATTTCAACAATAATATTGCATGCAAAATCATTGTCGACCACTTTTTTTTATCGATTCCACATTTTCTCGAATTGACTTAACTTATCGAGATATCTTATTTTCACTATTTTAATCTTAAGTTTCAGGTACCTGAATCTCTTCTGGAGTTTTACTTATTAGTTATATCTTGGGTCTCTTCTAGAGCACCCGCCTCCACAATATAACCATCTAGAAGAATTATTTTCTTTTATAAGAATTTTCATATTTGGAACTTGTAATGAGTTATCATTGTTGAACTTCTGGTTCAAATTACTCTCTCCCCTAACTCATTACAAGTTATTATTTCTCTCCCCTTAATGTCGAGAAAACTATCAAATCAAAATAGTAATAACAAATCATGTTATAATTGAATCTCCAATACGTTTAAAACATATAATAATACAAGGAGACTCGTAATTAATATATATTCTCAACTTTCTTTGAGTATTCACTCATTTTTGTTGTGGTGGAGCAATTGGAACATATACGCACATACAAAAATTCAAAGATGAGAAATATTTAGCTCTTGACCAAAAATCAATTGTAATGGGAAGCATTTATAACTTATTGGCTTGATGCGTACAACACGTAAATCAACATAATCTCATGTCGAAATAGGAAGTTTAGTTCTCATAAGTAATGGTTTAGATATTAACCAGAGACGTTCAATCAATAATTTCTCTAAATCATTATGCGCATAAATAACAAACTTTTACAAAAAAAAATTTAAACTCAATCAATAAAAGACTGAGATATAAACTCATCAATATTAGCAAGATGAATTGTCTTAATTGCATGATTTGAAATTAATTATTTGAACAAGTAATCTTGCAAACGACAAGTTACAAGTTGGTAACACATATGTGATTATTTTATAGATGCATCTACCAAAATCATAAAATATCAAAACCATCCCACATGGTGGATGAATGGGCCCATATTCATTTCAGAAATGCAATACATTAAATCTCAACTTTAGCTAGTGAGTTTCTAACAATCAATTTTCATTGAGAACAAGCAACAAATGCGAATTCTTTAAATTGAAGAATCTTTTAATTCTTTAATGAATGTCCATATTAATTCTCAATTAATTTTCGCATCATATATGGTCCAAGATGGTCTAATTGGTCACGCCAAGTAGTAAATGCATTTGTATCAGTAAACTTCTGATTTACTTTAACATGCATTTCAATTGTACTAATAATGTCAATATAAATTATGACAAATTGATAATTTTACTGTCATTCCTTTTACTTTGTATCCACATATAAGTACTATTGTGACATTTACTACTGGAAATGTCTAAATCAATGTGAAGTTTATAATGCCACTAAATCAACAAAATAAATATAATTTCTAAACAATATGCAATATTTGCTTAAGGGAATATGCCAAAATCTTCAAATATCCAAAATAAAAAATAAAAAAAATAAAAGAAAACCTTGCAACTTCAGGTGCATCAAACCGTAACATGCTTTAGATAAAATAGGAATTTATCTATTCATATTTGTCATAATTAGTTTCCAATTATAATGAACACGATATAATAAAATATACCCAAAGATCTTTAATACAATTGTCGTCGCCTTGGCTATTATCACGGTTACTATTACAAGTACTAAAATAACTATACTTTCATAAGAACATACTACATATAACTTATAGAATCTTATGATGCTCTAACAAATTATTTGTACTTTATAATTCAATCTAAATGGTATAATTCAATCATTCATCAACAACAACAAAAAAAAAATCTCTTTAAGGGGACAAATATCACAAAAATTTATTTTTGCGTTCACAATTAATATATATTTAAACAGTCATTTAAAAATAATATATTATAAAATTTTATTAGTAAAACTTGTGAACTCAATGATATTTAATAATATAACTTAATAATTTGATCGGACTTAAAACAAATAAATAATAATAATCATACCTCAAAAAATTTGAAGCTCCTTACCAATTTAAATTGTGCTCTATAAATCTAAAATTCATACTGAGATCAAATTTTTTTTCACCAACTAAAGCAACAGACTGTATTGTCCATCTTGGTGTTGAGTCTCTTAATATATACTCAAACCTTCCTTTCGAAGTAATAATCTTTTACCAACTTTAATAAGAAGTTAAAAAAAATTAATTAAAATAATCTCAAATTAATTTAGATTAATTGAAATTAATCTAGATATAAAACACTACATAAATAAAAAATTCCTGCAAAGAGTTGCAAACAACAGCAGGCGAAAGGCAACAAGTAATGGAGAATCAGGGAAGTAAGCGCTCAATTTGAATAGCAATCAGCAACAATAAATAGCCATTTGAAGAAGCAAATGAGCCAACGAAACAGAAAAATAAGAATAATTTTAGTGGTTAGAGGCTGAATTTTGATATTATGGATGAGGCTTAATGGTTTGCAAAGTTGCCATTGATTTAATCCACAACTAAGATAATTAAAAGAGAATCGTGCTGATAATGTGTTATAAAATAAATAGACAGATAGTAATGAACAAAGAGAATGGGAAAGCAAAGAGAGAGAGTATTTTTATTTATCAATCGGGATATTTACAAAATTTCTCCAAAGTCTCTATTTACAGGCATAAGAAGTTTAAATAAAGTAGAGATCTACTTCTGATCACTATTAAAAATTTAAAGTATATCAAAATTTATCTTAATCTTGATGGACATCCACTTAAAAAGATATTTATAACATTTTTTTTATTTCAAATAAAATATTTGTTTAAAGATTTATCTTTAGGTATAAGTTAAAGATTAAAATTTTATTTTGAATTTAACAAAAAGAATAAAAAATTTGGATAAATAAAATTTATAAAGATTAAGATTTTATGTTATTTTAAGTTAATGTTCTTTTCTTTCCTTTTAATCCTTATATTTGAAAATGTTTATTGAAAATTATAATATATTTTAACACAATGATAAGAGAATCTAGATGCTAAAAGTTCTACTTCTCCAATTTTTACCAACACCTAATTAATTTTTTTTTAATAATTTCATTGTAGGTTCTGCTCATATTTACTCGTACACTCAAACTTACAACTTATTACACTGACAACAATATTTATACCAGTTGAGTTAAACTCAATCGACACATCTCATTAACTGTTTTTTATATATTTTAATTGCACATTTAATATGATTTAATGATTTTCCTTTTTCTTTCTTTTACTTAATACGTAATAACGATATCTATACTTTTTCACTGTACAAATTTTTTTCATGAAGAGTATTTTAGGGAAAGTTCTAGTGTGATCTACAATTTGTTAATTTATTGAATTTTTTTACAATATAAATAACTAAAATTTTACAAAATTATTACTCATAATTTCATAACACTGAATCTCTAATTTTTTTTAATAAATTTATGAAGTTTTTGTTGAGAAATTTATTTGAGGTTTTCATAGAATTTTCCCTTTGTTTTAATTGCTATAATGATTGGAGCTATATATCTTCATTGCTACTTTAAATAAACGATGAGTTGGTGATTAATGTTGTACTTATTAGCTTATAATATGGTCCCTTTAATCCCAACTCCATTGGCCATTGATTTAACAATAAAAAGGGTCTAAAATAACATAAAAAGAAACTGAAATTTTAAGTCTTAAGTCTTCTTTTCCTAAAGATATAATAATAATTTGCAATTTAAGAAATTTGTGAAATTTGTATAATTACAATTAGACTTCAACCTATAATTATAGTAAATTAAAAATGTGTACACACCATATATTTAAAACACATGAAATTAAAATGAAAAGTATAGTTGAAAATAATACATGTATGAGATTAAAATGAAAAAATTAGATTAAATTGTGAGTAAAATGATATTTAAACACATAAATACATCATATTAATAATACTAAATGAATACAATTGTTTATCATGGTATTGTCATCAATCGTAAGTTAGTGTCGACTTAATTCGTAACACCAACTCGATCATCAACTATATTAATATATAGAGTTAATGGAAGTAACAAAGTATGTATAATAAAATTAAAATGTAATAAAATAAGTTTTGGTTGAATAGTATATTTAAGTTTCTTTTTAATGCAATTGGTATGGATTCAAATCTCATTATATAAATATTTTAATTGTTTTTAATTAATAAAAAATTTGATACATACATGGATGGGGTGAAATTTATTAAAGACTATTTAACTAAACTATAAAAAAATAGTCAAATTGCAACGAATTTTTGGATGGGATCCAAGCAGTTATGGGATGAGATGTTTGCATAGCGTTTGAAGAATATCTCTTAGCTTCGAAGCACACTTTGAATCACTTGACTTCGAGTTGGGGAGCTCAAATTATGACCGTTTTAGTGAAGTTTGCACGAGCAGAAAATTACAAGTTTCAGGCTTTAATTCGAGTTTAAATCATATTGTATTCGAATTTTAGGCTTATTTTTATATATATGAGTTCAATATTTTATATATTAGTTTTTATTATTTTATTATTTATTTATTTAATAGAATTTTAAGATTTTTTTGTATTTAAATTTATTTAAAAATTTTATGTTTCTTAGTCAATAAGAAAGTTCAATTCCCTACAACTACTTCTTTAAGTTAATTAGAGTTTCATTATTTCTCTTCGTATTAGAGCCATTTGTGAACTTTGTTGACGTTTATTGAAGCTTTGTTTTTCAAAAGATTCAATTGGACATTTATCATAAATTAAAATACTCTTGAATAATATAATTTATTTTAAATATGAAAAAACATTTTAATAATTTCTATAACTGAGTTGATATCTTGAACACCCATATCCACTCCGCTTATAAAGAAAAATAAAATTCATTAGTGAGAGAAATTTGTTTTTTTTTTTTTTTTTTAATTTGCAGCAAAATCAAACCAAAAGATAATACTAACACTAATAATTTTGAACTCCACAAAAAAAATGTGAATATAGAGACTTCTCTGTACATACACAATGAAAGAGTAAAACACCCATTTATGTTTGAATGAAAAGAATGGTGCTGCCATACTTGCCATATATATAGTCTCATGTATGGAGCCATCATCAAATGTCTGGCAATGACACTGGCAATGGCAATGGCAATGGCAGGTGGTTTAATGTTGTTAGAACCCCAAAACCTTGGGTGCTATCTGTAACAAAGGCTCCAGAGCGCTGGGAGCAAATTTCCTGGCGAAAAGGAAACAAATGGAAGATGGTTGATCGTTATACCGGCATTCATGGCCTTCGTAGATTCTTGTGAAGAACTCTTCGGTGATGTCTGCACTTCCGAAAGTTGCAGGATGAGCCCCACCCCTCGACCAGTCTACCCATGTGATGCTTCTATTTGCTAACAGATTCGATGCCTGAATTGTTAACATGGTCGGGAAATAATGCTCATCGACATAACATGCCGGACGGCAAAACTGTTCGAACTTTGGGTAGTATGTGATGTCTTCCACTATGTTGACTGCAAGCTTTCGGTTAATTTCAAACCACTGGGAACCTTTACGCCATTGGGTGATATTCACCTCTGGAGCCATACTCTCATTGTAACGGCCTTGACCATGTGGCCCAGGGTCATCAAATGCACCGATGAAGCTGTTTTTGGACTTCTTTATGTAGTGGTAGATGACACTGAAATTATATAGAGGTATGCAGGATTCGGATAGGAGGATAAACCATTCATTGGATATGTCGAGCAAGGCATTGGCAAGGAGCCTTCTCTCAGCATCACACATACTCATCTTTCCCCACTCAGAGACCTGTAGAGGTAGCAGATACAGATTCTTTATTCTACTTGAAATGAATTTCGAGTTAGTTACAACGTGTAAAATAGTAGATTCTTCTATCTTCCTATGAGAACCAAAACAAGTAGTCATCTTTTTTTCACATCTAGTTGCACTTAAGGAATGGGAATCAAAAGCCAAGCATAAAGTCAGTGAAATCTCTTCAGGGAAATTCAATTATATTCTCCTACAAGTTGCTAACACATACAGCTATCCATACAATTATCGTGACACCCTGATGCTAACCATAATTAGGCTATGCTTGACATTGTCTCCAGTTTCAACAAGCAACACTGATATGGTGTGCTATATAATACGAGGGGCTTAAGCCTGTGTTGCGATTTGAAGCAACAAAACAGACCCATGGACATGTAAATAAAAGATCTCAAAGTGCAAGCTTCTGTCCAGGTTAGATGATTTCAAATACTGAAGATAATGACACTGACAGTTTGAAAACAATCAAACACATCTCATTTCCTAATTTTGTTTATCAAACTGATATAGTATTGTGTCTTTGTGGCCATAATTTGTGCATTTTTGCAATGAACTAGCCGTGTACCTATATGTATGCAAGAACAATCCCTTGCAAAGAGGTAAATAACAACCACATAGCTAACCAAGAACCAATTAGAACCGGAACTTAAGTAGATAAAAAAAGGAGAGGCACAAACTAATATCCTAGTGTTTTTTTTATTCTTCTTCAAAGAGACAGCAGTGAGAGGCCACGATATGGTAGGTATGGTTCTCTGTCTAACCTTCAAAAACCAAATTTCTGAAAGCAACTACGCATGCCAGTCTATGTTGCCCGGATTCGGGGTAAATGTAGTATGTGTCTAACACGGTATACATAACCTTTTTCTTATATATGGACTGTCACACTCCATCTTATGTTTGAACGCGAGTCGGATGCAAATGTCAGACCAAGAATGCTATCATCACCCTTAGCATGGAAACTAAATAAGGGAAGTTCTCAACAAAATAAGAGCAAAAGTAGAGACAATAACTCACCATCACACACATAAGCAAGTAAAAATACACACAAACCATGTCACAGAGGAATAATGGCGGAACCTATATTAAAACAATATACAAAATTGAGAAGATTTGAATAGCATACCTGACTTGGGATTTGTCTTCTGTAAAAAACCGAAGACGGAGGAAACTCAGCATCGAATGAAGGCAATGAATGAACATAGACTGAATAAAGGCCTTGGTGCCCCTCAAAAAACCTCTCCCAAAGAGGAGAAAGTGGCAATGGTCCCTTGGTCAAGAACATAAAAGCAATCTTGGGAACCCTATTAAATGGATACTTTTTTATACGAGGCATAAAAGATGCCCTCCATAGTAACTCTTCATCACTCATTGAATGAAGCAAATTCGAAGGAGGTTTCCTCCAATGATCCAAACTAGTCGTTTCATCTTCATCACAAGGCACAATATTAGACTTAACTGTTGCTATCACACTATAAGTTCCAAAATGCCGGATTGTATATATGCTAACCATAAAAAAGGCCATACACAGAGCAAGAAACAAGCCAAATAACTGAAGGACCCTTAATGGTGGAGTCTTGGATCTTGTTGTAACCGCAGGTTCTTTGCCTTCCTCTAATGAACCAAGAGACCCAAATCTCGTTTGCATCTTTTAAGCTAATCCCAAAAACCAGAAACTCAAAAAAATTCAACTTCTGGGGGTTAGATCCAGAAACACCCACACTTGCTTTTTTGTTCTTTTACCAGTCAAAGCAGTAAACTAAAAAGCTCTTGCATTTTAGATCCCCCAAACGAGTAATTCAATGAAAAATTCCGACATGGGGTTCTTTCTAATATCTAACTAGCATTAAAAACTGCAGCCATTGTTAGCAATTTAAAACAATAATAGAATAACAGATCTAGAGCAAAAGAATATTGGATAAACAACGATACACCATTCTTAGCAACAAACTAAGATAAGATCAAAGTGAAAAGCTAGTCCTAGGCATTACCTAAAGAAGAGAAACAGAAGTTGAAGATAACTAAATGTACCATATGAAGAAATACAGATAAATAGAGGGTTAAAGAAAGGGGAAAAAAAAACTAAAAAGGTATGGTTAGAGTAGAAGTATGGAAGAAAAAATGGAAGTAAATGATGAAATGGGAAATGGGTTTTGGATTTTGGATTTTGTGAAACCTGAGGGATGTTAATTAGAATGTCGTTGTCCACAGAGAAAGGAAGCAGGTTGAAGCTGGGAGAGTGAGGAAACTAGCTATTCTTTTTTCTGGTCAAACTCTTATTTTAGTCCCTCTATTATACTCAAATTTGGAATATAATTTCTATATTTCAATTTCAACTTTTTTTTCTCAATTTAGTCCTTAAACTTGGATTTCATTATGGTATAATGATGTAATGCTTTGCAATCTTATTACATCATCAGTTAAAATTTTTAAAACATAAAGAATTTAAAAAATACTAAAAAGTTAATAATCTTAAAATGCCATATCATCATATCTTAATGGAGTCTAAATTCATAGATCAAATTATAGAACCAGCATGGACAAAAAAAAAAAAAAAACTAAGCTAAAAGAAATTGTCGAATTCAAAGATTAAATGTTACTTGATTTCTATTTTATCGAAATAAGAATAGGTTACAATTTTTTTGAAAAAGGAGAGGTTTGAATCCAAGTCTTCGGTGCCAACATAGGGAGTCGAAATAAGAATAGGTTACAATTTTTTTGGAAAAGGAGATATGTTTGAATCCAAGTCTTCGGTGCCAACATAGGAACTCTTATCACTTGCTTTTGGGTTGTTGGTAATGCTTTTATTTTTATAATATGATTAGTTAATTTATATAATTAATATGGTTAACTATTTTGATTAAAAATTTGACGTCAAGAAAAAAATATTTATTTTAACACATCATCATGTATGAATTTTTATATTATAAAAGATGTTTTAAGAAAAATTCTTAATAAATTAATGCCAATTATTTGAATTAAGTAATGATATTATGAAAGTAGATAGAACTAATTTTTAAATATTAAAAAATAAGGATTAAATTATAAATTTGATCATAATATAAGGACCAAATAACAAATTAATCAAACTTTGTATTGGAGTTGGGAACGTGTCGGGACGCTGTGAGGATGTGAAGACAGTATTTACTATTTAGGAGAAATGGCCACGTTTAGGTAAGTTGAAAAGACGTTCTTGCCCTATCGAACATTCACAAATTCAAAATGGGACAGGCAAAACCTTTAATCTCCATAAAAAGAGGCAATTTCAATTTTTTATTTTAACTTTAGTCCCAAAAATTTAAGTAAAAGAATTGCGGGTTGGCTCCTTACATAGACTACTATAGGGATAGTTAAAGTATGATTTTTTTTTTTTCGTATATTTAAAATTTAATTTTATATTTTTATTTTTACGTTTTTAATTTATATTTCTTTTTATCGTGGATCCTAATACATGTCAAGTGTTTAACAAGGCACCTGTATGAAGGAGGCTTTGATGACCAGAATTAATTTCTTTGAGGAACAAAGGGAAAGGAAACAATAATAGCGTATTTAAATTTCGGCTAAAATTGAATTAATTAGTTGAAATGAATTAATCTGGTTAATAGATTTAATTCCATTGGATATCGGTTAATGATTTTTTGGAAGTTCGATTATCGGTTAATTCGATTCAAAATCGGGTAATTAACCGAACTTAATAAATAATAATACAAATTATATGTAGCTTTAATTTGGTTAATTCAGTCAAATAAATATTATCAATTTATTTTTTATATGTTTTATACTTGTTTTAACAAAATAAAAAAATAAAAACATATAAATTTAGGTTAACCTACTGAATTAACCGAAATATTTCGGTTCAGTTAATTTTTGTTAAAATTTTAATTGGATTAACGGTTAAAGGATTAAAAAAGAAAAAATGACGTATAACATGTGTATATGCTATTTTACGTTCTTTCATATGACTAATCATGAAGTTTGTAAATCTAATAAGTTCTGTAATACCCAAAATTTGCCCGGGGCCCAAACAAGCCCATTAAACCGAGCCTAGAGCCTAGCAAACTTACAACCCGAAATTTGAAGGGCCCGACAAGCCCAAAACAGTAATCTATTTTGAAAAATTCTAGGGTTTGTGAAACCCTAAAATTTCTAACAGCCGCAACCCCACTAGGCCCTGTTTTCGGCCACCATCATCTCCACTAGCACCGTCCACCTACGAAAAAGACGAAAATGACAGATAATAATGGCAGAAAAGGAGGAATCAGTATTTTTTTTTATATTTCATTTCAAAAATCGGTTATATAAAACCGGAGATAGATCTGTAATAAGGGGATCTTTTTTTTCTTCGATCGATCAAAAAAAAATAAAAGAGCAGATTCAAAAAAAAAAAAACTCTCAAGAATAACAGCAGAACAAAAATCTTCGAAGGTATTTTTCTTTTATTCTTATTTCGCAAAAATATAAATACATATATGCACGGCGGCATCGGCCAGCGACGGTGTCCACGGCGTCCCTGGAGGCCAGACCTGCAGAGAAAAAGAAAGAAGAGAATAAGTTTTTTTTTTTAAAACAAGGGGAGAAATGAAGTAAAACAAAAAATGTGCCTTATATAGTGGACCAAAACGGTGCGTTTTGGCACCCTCCCTTCAGACGCCCAAAACGGCACCGTTTTGAGGCCTCCGACCCAAATTCGACCCGACCCGGCCAAAGGATCCGCGTGTTTTCATTAGGAGGGGCTAATTGCGCGTTTAGCCCCTCCGCCCTTTTGGATCTTCACGATCAAGTTTTTTTTTGTTTTTGAATTTCGCCCTAAATTTTGTTCCCATTCTAATTTGGCCCCGAACTAAGCCTAGCGCGTGGGAGTTAGGGGGAATTTCCTGTTTGGTCCCCTTCCTCCCGCACGCCTTTCGAATTGGCCCACCCCTCTTTGTTTTATTTCAAAATCAACCCCCATACTTCCATTTTAGATGCAATTAGGTCCTTTTATTTATTTTTGCAATCTTTTATTATTTTTATTATTATTATTACCATATTTATATCAGTATATTATATATTGTATATTATTATTATTATTACTACTACACTACTACTATTATTATTATTATTAGTCACTATTATTATTATTAGACACTATTAGTAATATTATTAGCTGTATATATATATTTACTATTATTATTATTACTACCTTTATTATTATTTTTATTATTTGTTTACTTTATCTTTGTATGTCACTACTTCTATTATTATACTATTATTTGTATATACATACTTACTATATTATTATATTTATTATCACTATATTATCATTATCACTACCGTATATATTATGTTTATTATTATTATTATTTTGTATTATTATTATTATTATTACTATTTTAGTATTCTACTATTATTATTGTTAATTATTATTATTAATTTTATATTATTATATTGTACATGTTTTCTATTGCTCCTATTATTATTATTACTATGTTATTATTTTAGTATTTTGCTATTACTACTACTATATTGCTATATTGTATATATTTTGTATCGTTTTTATTTTTTTCGTCATCACTATATTATTACTATTATTATTATTGATGGTATTCATATTATGATATTTATTGTCCCCATCGTTACTAACTCTATCATTTTGACATCGTTCTGTTTTTTTTTGTCTCTCGCTTTATTTTTTTTTAACCTTTGTACTTTGTGTCTTTGTTTTTGTTCCGATATTTTTATGATTATTTTTATTCGCGTCATTTACGTAAATCGACCGTTTTGAGATAGTCTTGGATTCAAGAATTTAAAATATCGTGTCCTAAAGTATTGGATGTGATATTTCATTCTTTTGGAACAAGAAGATCTTGGTTCTTAATTCAAAAAACTACGAGATAATCTCTGATTCGAAGATTTAAATTATCGTGTCCTAAAGTATTGGATGTGATATTTTAATCTCTCGAAAACGAGAAAATCTCGATTTGCAATCCCGGAAAACTATGAGATGATCTTAGGATCGAAGATCTAAATTATCGTGTCCTAAAGTATTGGATGTGACACTTTATTTCTTCGAAACGAGAAAATCTCAATTTAGTTCAAGAAAAACACGAATATTTTCAAAAGGGGTCAGATTTTTAAAATTCCTTCAAAATTTTCAAACTTTCGACATTAGGACATTAATTAATCAATTTGGTACCAATTTTGGGCGTGACGAGGGTGCTAACCCTTCCTCGTACGTAACCGACTCTCGAACCCATTTTCTCAAATTTTTGTAGACCAAAAGCATTGTTTTAGTAAATCAAAATGTTTTATTAAAACAAAGGTGATCCGATCACACCTAATAAAAGATCGGTGGCGACTCCCGTTTTTTATTTTCAAAACCCCAAGTTCGATTCCCGCCTTTTCAAGAAAGGATGGTTTCAACAACTTGGCGACTCCGCTGGGGACCAATTAAAGAGTCAGGCCGTAAAATTGATTATTATTTGCCCTTTTGTCGAAATTTGGAAATTTATTTTGAAAAATCATGTTTCTTTTGTCTTATCAAATACTTTGGCATTGCACTACATGACCATTGCGGTCACACCCTTAAGTAGGAGCGAGAAGCTACTCTTTCGTGAGGTTTTCACCTCCGTGCAAGATAGTGGATCGCTTTCGGGATACATCCGTACCTATGTCTTCGTGAGATTTTCATCTCCGTGCAGCCATAGGGAAATGTATTCCCCTGAACTGAACTCAATCTATATGAGCCTATAATGGGTGAGGATTGAGGAATCTGCTGGTTCAGGTACCTTTTACTCTAGAACCGAACCTCATATAGCGAACCGTAAGAACCACCCTAGATAGAGCCATGCCGAACTCTAGTGGTTACCTGATTAAGTTTTCGTATTTGCTGCTTATTGATTACGAAATAATGATCTACTTTATCTTCATCTCTTCGCATAGCATGTGCATCAAAAGGTGTTGATTCCCGTTCGATTGCTGAATAGGTAGCTTATCATGGAAAAGGGGTTTCTTGATAGAGTGGAAGACAATGCGGCCGTCCGGATATGGGCTGAGACAGTACAGCGAGAGAAGGGGGATAGCCTCACGGAGGGATATATATCAGAGTTGTGGGATTACACACGCATTAGTGTGACTCAAAATAATCTTCAAGAAATGAGGGAAATATGGGATCAGTGGGACGACAAGATCAAGCAGTATTCTACCATCATTATGGCGACTTGCCTTATCTGCTTGGCGTCAAGATAGATCAACACTTGTTCCGAGCAATGGCCCAGTTTTGGAATCCTGCGTACGAGTGCTTCACTTTTGGGAAAGTAGACTTGGTTCCTACCATAGAGAATACACACCCTAGGATTCCTTCCCCAAGAATCCAAATTGAAAAGGCTTATTTGAGAGCCGTTAATGTCCCTACATTCACAAAAAAAGTTGATGAATATTACGGGGATGAGCGAGCAGTGGGTCACGGCCCGGACAAAACAAAAGGGAGGTTGTAAGTGCATTCCTTGGAAGAATTTAAGGGACTTGATCATAGCTCATCCTCAGGAGAAGAAGAGGCTTGATGTCTTGGCTTTGAGTATTTATGGATTAATCATCTTCCCAAAGCTTTAGGACATGTGGGCGAGGCGATGTCGATCTATTCGACAAATTAGACAGAGGGTCACTCCTATCCTGCGATTCTCATTTGAAACTTTTAGGTCTTTAAGCGCGTGTCGGAGAGCGTGAAGGAGATTCATCGGTTGCGCCCAACTCCTAATGGCATGGTTTCACAGTCATTTTGGAAAATAGAAAAGGTATCGCGTCGATCTTCACCAAGAGACTATTCTCCGCTAAAAATATAGTAGCAACGCCTGCAGCGAGATGACATCACGGAAGAAAATTGGATGGTGATTTTGCAAAGCTTACAAGAAGAGGACGTAGAATGGAAAACTCCTTGGATGATTCTTGACGAAATTTTGTATAAGTGTGGAGACTTTGATTATGTCCCCATGCTCGGAATATGGGAGCCGCGGATACGCTCCTCTTCTCGTGTTAAAACAGTATAGGTCGAGACAGTTTACACCGCCTACACAAGGGTTAGCCGAGTGCGAATTCGAGTATAAAGGGGAAAATTACAAGAAGAGAGTTCGCGAGATATCAAAGGCTTGGGGCCAAATTTATAGAATGAAAAGGTTTGCTGCCAATCCGATGACGACCCCCGAGTATGTCCAATGGCGAGGTCAAAGAATCAATGACAACATCCCCACATCTGATCAAGAGAACACCCGATCGCTAGAAGAAGCGATTCACGGTGATTCCTCGAGCTTGAAATCATCAAACAAGACTTGAAGAAAGGAATCGGGAATTAAGGAAAAGAATAGAGCAACTAGAGGAGGAGAAGATGCAGCTAGGTTTGGATGTCGATATTCAAAAGTCAGAAATCGAGAAGTGGAGAAAAGAGAAGACTAAAGCCGAAGAAGATTTAAACGACTTGAAGACCGACTACAAGAAGCTACGAAGGTCGATAAGAATGGCGGGACTGGGAAAAACATCAGAACAATGGCGTCAAGAGATTAAAGAGGAAAAGAACAAAGCGAGCCAGTGGGAAAGGGAACTCCGAGATGCCCGTGAGCGAGAAGATGCCCTAAAACAGAATTTGATGAAAAGCCAAGATGAGAAAGATAAATTAGAAATACGGGTGTCAGAACTGGAAAGATTGCTGTATCAGTATCGAAGCCGTAAATCCATAGCCGAATTAAAGGCTAGTAAGAGCAAAATTGAAGAAATGAAGGCAAGAATTAAAGAGCTAGAATCTGTCGCACATGGCTACGAGCTACGGGAAGAACTTTTCAAAGCTAATGAGGAGCGATGGAAGCAGCAATTGTATGACTCCCAGAACCAAGTCAGAAGCAGGGATTATGTTATGGGAGAAGCCGTAGCTCAAATGCGATGAGTGGCGGATCACTTGCAAACCTTGGCAGTTCGAGCTGATGCATTAGGTTTGATGTACGAGTCAGGGTCAGAAAAGGGTCGAGAGTTAGCTTGGCTTCTTGAGGAGGTCAAGGCTTTAGGTGCTAGGGCCTGGCCTTTTGTGTGATCCATTTTATGTAAAGAAACTTGTTTTCTAGAAAAAGCTATTCTAATGGAAATCGAATTGGAATCAACATTTTTTGCATACATTTCATGCATTTGCATCACATTACATGCATTTAAGTTTATAAAAAGAACCTAACTGATTAAACCTACCAGACAATAAAGTGAAACCTGGAAGCTGAACACCCGTACGGCACGCGAGCTAAGTCCAAGAAAATGGATCAAAGATATGAGCAACTCCAAAAAGAAATGGCGCAAACACAAGAACAGTTGACCCAGATCAGGCAGGATATGACGAACAAGATGGCGGAGTCCGAGAAAAACTTGATGGCTCAAATGACCCAAATGACCCAACTACTGAACGGACTCGTGGAGAAAGGAAAAGGCCCTTTGGCTATTACCGGGGAAGAAAACGAAGGCACTCCTTCAGGTTTTACCCCACCACACGCACCCGAAGGATATCTTCCAAGGCCATCTGTCACGATCAGGCCCCAACAAGGTCAAGATAATATCAGACCACCCGTGAATTTTCAAGCAGGTTCCGGATCCAACCTAGGGGATAACCCTGCTAACTTGGTTGTCCTTGATTTCGATATGATAGAGAAAGAAGAGACAAGAGTTGAATCCTCAAGACAGTTAGAGGACCGTTGTAAATGGTTGGAGTAGGAAGTCAAAGCTTTGAAAAATGCCGGCCATCGCCCTGGTGTTAAAGCAAAAGGGTTGAGTTTAGTCCCGGATCTGGTACTACCCAATAAATTTAAGATGCCCGACTTCGAAAAATATAACGGAACTACTTGCCCTGAAGCCCATATTACGATGTTCTGTAGAAGGATGGCGGGATACATCCATAATGACCAACTGTTAATCCATTGTTTCCAAGATAGCTTGATTGGATCTGCAGCTAAATGGTATAATCAATTGGGTCGCACCCAAATTGGTTCATGGGAAGATTTGGCTCAAGCTTTCATGAAACAATATGGCCATGTAACCGATCGCGCACTGTGATTCGTGCTACAAAACATGGAGAAGAAGTCAGTGTGAGAGCTTCAAGCGGATATGCCCAATGATGGAGGGACATAGCAATGCAAGTTCAACCGCCACTCTTAGAAAAGAGAGAACCATGCTCTTCATCAATTACCGAGGGCCCCGCTTATCACTCACATGGTAGGGAGCACAACTCAAAGCTTCACAGATATAGTCATGGCGGGGGAGATGATTGAAAACGCCATAAGGGGTGGATGGATAGAAGCGGGTGAGGCTACTAAGAGATCCATTCCCAGAAAGAGGAATAATGAAATAAACAATGTGAGTACGTACAATAAAGGAAGCTCGAAGACAGTTACCGTTAATTCACCAAAAGTCGTGGCTGCCAAGCAACAAGGGACGACAGGACAAGAACCAGGCCCAAAACCAAATTTCGAGAGGCCCCAATTTACGCCAATCCCGATAACATACGGGGAGATGTATCAACGTCTGTTTGACACACACATCGTAGCACCATATTATCTAACACCATTACATTTCATACCCCAAATGGTAGTGCGACCCAAATGCTTTGAATCACGAATACCATGCAGAGAATGCAGGACATTCGATAGAGAATTGCACCGCTTTCAAAAGGTAGTCGAAAGATTCATCAAGATGGGGATTATAGAGCTCGATGATCTACCTGGTTTAAAGAACCCATTACCCAATCATGGGGATGGGGCGGTAAACATGATCGGAAAAATAGAGCAAGAAAGATCAAGGAAGACGTCTCGGATGTGAAGACCCCACTAATAATTGTATGGGGGGAAATGATAAAAAGAGGGCTGATAAAGTCAAGTTTCGAAGGAAGGAGCGAAAAACCTGGAAATTACTGCGCGTTCCACGGAGCCGAAGGGTATAAGATCCAAGACTGCACAGAATTTAGACTATTGGTGCAAGGCTTCATGAACAATAAAGAATTAGAGTTCTATGAAGAAAGCTCAGAGGGAGGGGATATACATGCGACAGAAGGAGAATCGACCCGTCAAAAGGCTAAATTTCCAAAGATCATTATTTCCTGCCCGAGAAACCCAGAAAGTGGAGCTCAAACAATACCTAAGATTATAATCAAGAAACCAGCATCCTTCCCTTACAAGGATGACAAGAAGGTACCATGGAACTATAATTGTAACGTGACAACACCAGGGGCAGAAAGTTCAACCAGCACTGTAAACGAAAACCAAAAGGAAGGGTTCTACACACGAAGCGGAAGACGTTATGACCCAACAGGTGTCAAAATAAACACGGCAAAATCAAAGGCTATGGCAGTAGGACCAGAAGAAGAACCTAGCACCCTCGTTAATGTACCCGTAAGAGAGGAAGAGGCGAGAGAATTCTTGAAGTTCTTAAAGCATAGTAAGTACAGCGTGGTGGAACAACTGCATAAGCAACTGGCTCGCATCTCGGTGCTAGCTTTACTATTGAGCTCGGAGATACATCGTAAGGCATTGATGAAAGTACTAAACGAGACTTACGTTACCAAAGATATATCTGTCAATAAACTTGACTGATTAGTTGGCAACATAAGTGCTGATAACTTCATCTCCTTCAGTGACGATGAGATTCCATCTGGAGGCATGGGATCAACCAAGGCCCTGCATATAACTACTCATTGTAAGGGATCCATCCTACCTAGTGTGTTAATTGACAATGGGTCGGCCTTGAATGTCTTACCATTGTCGACCTTGAAAAGGTTGCCCATAGACAGTTCTCATATGAAGACATGCCAAAACATAGTGAGAGCATTTGATGGCACCGAAAGAAGAGTGATGGGAAGGATAGACATACCGTTACAAGTCGGACCGAAAACATATGAAGTAGATTTTCTGGTGATGGATATCAATCCCTCATACACTTGCTTATTGGGAAGACCACGATTCATTCGGCGGGCGCGTGCTTCATCCTCCATCAAAAACTAAAGTTGGTGGCAGATGGTCGATTGGTCACTATCAACGCGGAAGAAGACATCATAGCAATAGTTACCAATGACGCGCCATATGTGGAGGCGGACGAGGAGGCCGTTGAATGCTCTTTTTGGTCTTTAGAGTTCGTCAATGCGACATTCGTTCGTGAGGGGGCTAAAATTCTGGTACCCAAGATATCCAGGACCACGAGGATGGGCCTACAAATGATGATCGATGAGGGGCCTTGCACGAAAAGGGCTAGGCGGGCGCCTCTCGGTGAAGTTCAAGTGCTATCTCAGAAAGAAAAGAGAGACCGTTTTGGCCTGGATTTTAAACCAAATGCCAGCGAGATGAGAAGGGAAATGGAGAAGAAACAGGAGAGGAGAAGAGCACGACTGAATGGGGAAGAGGCCATGTGGGAACCAATGACATTCCCTCATATATCCCAAACCTTCGTATCTGGAGGAATAATTCACCTCGAGAAAGGGTTGCCGAATGAAGGTCCTCACATCAACGCTATAGATGAAGGAGAAACTGGACCAAGGAACCTGTCGGGTATTCGTCCTTATGAACATGAGAGCATTTTGAGCAATTGGACTGCGGAGGAATTGCCTGTAATTTTTAGAAATTCCACAGAGTAATGTTCGAGAACGCGTTTGTTGTTTTAAGCCTAAGAACAATAAAATCTCTTTTGTGAAACGGGCTAATGTTCAGAAATCTTTATTTGAATGAAATGCATTTTGGTTCATTATCAAAAATATTCCGTGTTTCCCTCTAGCAAATTTCTTTTGTTTTCCTTTTTTGCTCATTCATGGCATGAATAATTGCCCAACAAATTCATTCTTCATACATTTTGACACCCATCACAGGTCTCTAGATATCAACGATATAAGCAACGACACTACAGACCTAGAGGCCCATTTTGAGCAGGACATGTGTTTAGAAGGATCTCGAGATTTTGAAGGTGACAAAGATGGTGACTTATCCCTGGATCTGTTGAAAATGGTACAACAAGAAGAGAAACAAATCCTACCCCATGACGAGGAAGTAGAGAACATATCCTTAGAAGAAGGAAAGATGGTGAGAATCGGAGCACACATAACCGAGGAAACGAAACAAGGCCTGGTGCAGTTATTGCAAGAATTCAAAGATGTCTTTGCGTGGTCATATCAGGATATGCCGGGTTTGAGTACTGATATTGTAGTGCATCGCCTCCTCATAAAGGAAGAATGTAAGCCAGTACAGCAAAAGCTACGGAGGATGAGGCCTGACGTAGTTTTGAAGATAAAAGAGGAAGTAAAGAAATAGTTTGATGCTGGTTTTCTACAGGTGGTCAAATACTCAGAGTGGGTGGCCAATATCGTTCCTGTCCCAAAAAAGGATGGAAAGGTCCGGATGTGCGTAGACTATAGAGACCTAAATAAAGCCAGCCCAAAAGATAATTTCCCTTTGCCCCATATTGACACGTTGGTGGATAATACGGCAGGGTACTCGTGGTTCTCTTTTATGGATGGATTTTCCGGATATAATCAGATCAAGATGCACCCTGAGGACATGGTGAAAACTACCTTCATAACATTATGGGGCACCTTTTGTTATAAAGTAATGCCATTCGGACTGAAGAATGCAGGGGCAACATACCAAAGGGCCATGGTAACCCTATTCCACGACATGATGCACAAAGAGATCGAAGTGTACGTTGACGATATGATCGCTAAATCTCAAACAGAAAAGGAACACGTCGAAGTCCTGAAGAAATTGTTCCTAAGATTAAGGAAGTTCCAATTAAAGCTCAACCCAACCAAGTGTACTTTTGGAGTTAGGTCAGGGAAACTGCTGGGTTTCGTGGTCAGTGAGAAAGGGATTGAAGTGGACTCAGATAAAGTCAAAGCTATACAAGATTTGCCCCTACCACGCACTCAAAAAGAAGTTCGAGGTTTTCTTGGAAGATTAAATTACATTGCTCGGTTCATTTCACAGTTAACTGAGAAATGCGATCCTATATTTCGTCTTCTCAAGAAACACAACCAAGGGGTATGGGACGAAGAATGCCAGAGAGCTTTTGACAAAGTCATACAATATCTGTCAACTGCCCCAGTGCTATCTCCACCTAATCCAGATAGACCATTAATACTGTATCTATCAGTGTTCGATAACTCCATGGGATGTGTGCTTGGCCAACATGATGAGTCAGGAAGGAAAGAAAAGGCGATATACTATCTCAGCAAAAAATTCACCGAGTGTGAAATGAGATATTCATCGATCGAAAAACTATGTTGCGCCTTGATATGGGCAACCCGGAGGCTAAGGCAGTACATGCTATACCATACGACCTGGCTAATTTCAAAGCTTGACCCGTTGAAATATATGATGGAGTCAGCTGCTCTGAACGGTAGAATGGCAAGGTGGCAGATTTTGCTTTCTGAATTTGACATAGTCTACGTCAATCAAAAGGCTATAAAAGGGAGTGTGATAGCGGAATTTCTGGCTAGCAGAGCCTCAGAAGATTACGAGCCTTTGAGCTTTGAATTCCCCAATGAAGAGTTAATGTATGTGGCAAATGCTGAAGAAATACCATGGAAGTTGAACTTTGATGGAGCATCTAATGATGTGGGAAATGGAATTGGGGCAATCTTGGTGTCTCCTAGTGGTGATCATCATCCGTTCACGTGTAGATTGGATTTCGATTGCACGAATAACATGGCAGAATATGAAGCTTGTATCATGGGAATTCGGGCAGCCATGGAGCGGAAGATCAGAGTGTTAGAAGTGTACGGAGATTCTGCACTAGTGGTTTATCAACTCAAAGGTGAATGGGAGACCCGAGACCCTAAACTAATCGAATACCGGAAGATAGTTTTGGGATTGATTGAGGAGTTTGACGACATCACTTTTAATTATCTCCCACGTGATGAAAACCAGATGGCAGATGCCTTGGCAACTCTGGCTTCTATGATCAAGGTAAACAGGCCAGAAGATATGAGACCCATCTAGATGAGTACTCTCGAAGTCCCAGCCTACTGTTGTAATCTAGAAGATGAGGAAAGAGATGATCACCCTTGGTATCAAAATGTGCTGCGATATATAAAAAACCGCGAATACCCGGAGCATGCGACTGAGAATGAGAAAAGGACGCTCAGAAGATTGGCCTCCGACTATGTCTTAGATGGGGACATCCTGTACAAAAAGAGAAAAGATCAAGTGCTACTTAGGTGTGTGGATGCTGTTGAGGCTAAGCAGATCTTGGAGGAAGTCCACGAGGGCGTTTGTGGAACGCATGCTAATGGTTTTACAATGGCTAGACAGATTATGAGGTTCGGGTATTATTGGTCTACCATGGAAGAAGATTGCATCAAATATGCCAAGAAATGCCATAAATGTTAGATTTACGGAGATAAGATTCATGTACCCCCGTCACCTTTACACGTGATGACATCCCCATGGCCCTTTTCCATGTGGGGCATGGATGTTATTGGGCCAATCTCACCGAAGGCTTCTAACGGGCATCGATTCATCTTCGTGGTCATTGATTACTTCACCAAGTGGGTAGAGGCCGCCTCGTATGCCAATGTCACAAAATCGGCAGTCAGTAAATTCTTGAAAAAAGAGATCATATGTCGTTATGGAATGCCTGAGAGAATTGTATCTGACAACGCATTCAACCTGAACAACAGCACCATAGCAAATGTTTGCAGCCAATTCGGTATCAAACACCACAACTCGTCTCCCTACCGTCCGAAAATGAATGGTGCAGCAGAAGCAGCCAATAAAAATATCAAAAAGATAATAGGGAAGATGACCGAGACTTATAAAGATTGGCATGAGAAATTACCATTCGCGCTCTACGCTTATCGAACATCGGTCAGAACCTCTACTGGGGCAACACCTTTCTCATTAGTTTACGAGATGGAAGCAGTCCTACCTATCGAAGTGGAAATACCTTCTCTTCGGGCTTTGTCGGAAATAAAAGCTGGATGAAGTTTGAATGGATCCAGTTCGATCGATCAAATGAACTTAATCGAAGAAAAGAGGCTAAGGGCTATCCGCCATGGTCAGATGTACCAAAAATGAATGATGCGAGCTTATGATAAAAAGATTCGCCCAAGAGAGTTTGAAGAAGGAGATCTTGTGCTAAAAAAGATCCTTCCCATACAAAAAGACTTCAGGGGAAAATGGATGCCGAACTGGGAGGGACCATATGTGGTAAAAGAAGCTTTTCTCTAGAGGTGCATTAATTCTGGCTGAAATGGATGGGAAAACCTTACCTAATCCTGTGAACTCAGATTCAGTCAAGAAATACTATGCTTAGAGACCAAGGTGAAAACCCGCAAAGGGCGCTTTGGGCCGCGGATTCAAATGATCTTGCTACACCGGAATTGACAAGAAGTGAAGTTGGGGGCATCAGCAAAACACTTTGAGTCATCTAAACACATGCTAAAGCTTAAAATAGTCTTCATGAAGTTTGTATGTAGAAGCCCAATCAACGATATCGGGACACTTGACCTTTGTTATCTTTGTTATCTTCGAGATATGTTCTCTGACCGTTTTTCTTGTATTTTCGGATAATTAATTCGACTTTCTTTCGAAATCAATTTATTGCCACATGTTGTATTTAAATAATGAGCGCTGAACTAATAACTTCACAAAAGAAGTTCCATATATTACTTTGGAAATTTCAATAAAACAGAAACCAAAATAGAATGAGTTGTTCAAAATCCCCAAGCACGTGATGAGATTTGAATTCTTTGAGCGGTTCAGCAATTGTGATTAAAACATATCTTTGGGATCATTTAGGGGATGATTTGTTATAAGACTTACAGCTCGCGAGCCCCAAAATTACCATAAGGGCCAAGTGTTCAAGAAAATGATACATCGAGATAAATAAGCGATAACGCCTTGAAAAGAAATCAAACTCATAACATGTTTGCATCGTAGCATGTCTAAATAGGAGCATCTGACCCACCTTGATCATGACATCCTAATCATTAAGCATAAGCATGCACTCATTCTAAAGGTCATGCCCTCGAGAAGGGCAGTGTAGTAAAGTGGTCGAAGACAGCGAATCTGGCACTCCTCAGCTTTGCAGGAGGCAGATGGAAAACAGAAGATCTGGTATTCCTGAGCTTTGCAGGAAGCAGATTGATAAGCTCATTCTCGAGAATTCAAAATGTCGTGTCCTAAAGTATTGGATGTGATGTTTTGTTATTTCTTGATAAAATTTTCAAAAGAAGGCAATGTTCTGTGTTTGGAATTTTGAGAAATCGTGCCCTATGTGTTGGGTTTCGGTTTTCTTGCTTGGCCAAACAATCAGATATCCTTTTAAAATTTTAACGCACGAGTCTCGGGAATTAAGAAACGATCTCGGATTTGAAGATAAAAATCATCATGTCCTATGTACTGGATATGATATTTTATTCCTCCGAAGTGATTTCCAAGGAGGCAGATTGAAGACAGAAGATCTGGCATTCCTGAGCTTTGCAGGAAGCAGATTGAAGACAGAAAATCTGGCATTCCTGAGCTTTGCAGGAAGCAGATTAAATACAGTAAATCTGGCATTCCTGAGCTTTGCAGAAGGCAGATAAAGACAGCAAATCTGGCATTCCTGAGCTTTGCAAGAAGCAGATTGAAGACAAAAGATCTGGCATTCTTGAGCTTTACAGGAAGCAGATTGAAGACAAGAGATTTGGCATTCCTGAGCTTTGCAGGAAGCAAATCGAAGACGGCGAGTCTGGCACTCCTAAGCTTTGCGGGAGGCAGATGGAAGACAGAAGATCTGGCATTCCTGAGCTTTGCAGGAAGCAGATTGAAGTCAGGAGATCTGGCTTTCCAGAGCTTTACAGGAAGCAGATTGAGGACAGAAGATCTAGCATTCCTGAGCTCTGCAGGAAGCAGATTAAAGACAGAGAGATCTGGCATTCCTGAGCTTTGCAGGAAGCAGATTGAAGATAACAAACTTGGCACTCCCAAAGTTACAAAGAAGCAGATTAAAGTCAATAATCGTATCCCAAATGCTACAGTGAAGTGGATCCAAGTTGGAAGAAACAACGGATTAGGGTGAAGCTACTCGAAGAAGAAAGCACCAAAGAATCTAGACTCAGTGGATCCGTGCAAATTTGGGCCTTCTTTATGTCTTTGCTCTATTCTCGTTACACGACAATGAGCAAAGAGGGGCAGCTGTAATACCCAAAATTTGCCCGAGGCCCAAACAAGCCCATTAAACCGAACCTAGAGCTTAGCAAACTTACAACCCGAAATTTGAAGGGCCCGACAAGCCCAAAACAGTAATCTATTTTGAAAAATTCTAGGGTTTGTGAAACCCTAAAATTTCTAACAGTCGCAACCCCACTAGGCCTTGTTTTCGGCCACCATCATCTCCACTAGCACCGTCCACCTACGAAAAAGACGAAAACGACAGATAATAATGGCAGAAAAGGAGGAATCAGTATTTTTTTTTTTATATTTCATTTCAAAAATCGGTTATATAAAACCGGAGATAGATCTGTAATAAGGGGATCCTTTTTTTCTTCGATCGATCAAAAAATAAAAATAAAAGAGCAGATTCAAAAAAAAAAACTCTCAAGAATAACAGCAGAACAAAAATCTTCGAAGGTATTTTTCTTTTATTCTTATTTCGCAAAAATATAAATACATATATACGCATAAAAAAAAGGGAGAGTAAATTACCTGTCCCAGGAGGCCAGACCTGCAGAGAAAAAGAAAGAAGAGAATAAGTTTTTTTTTAAAACAAGGGGAGAAATGAAGTAAAACAAAAAATGTGCCTTATATAGTGGACCAAAACGGTGCGTTTGGCACCCTCCTTCGAGGCGCAACGGCACCGTTTTGAGGCCTCCGACCCGAATTCGACCCGACCGGGCCAAAGGATCCGCGTGTTTTCATTAGGAGGGGTTAATTGCGCGTTTAGCCCCTCCGCCCTTTTGGATCTTCACGATCAAGTTTTTTTTTGTTTTTGAATTTCGCCCTAAATTTTGTTCCCATTCTAATTTGGCCCTGAACTAAGCCTAGCGCGTGGGAGTTAGGGAATTTCTGTTTGGTCCCCTTCCTCCCGCACGCCTTCGAATTGGCCCACCCTCTTTGTTTTATTTCAAAATCAACCCCCATACTTCCATTTTAGATGCAATTAGGTCCTTTTATTTATTTTTGCAATCTTTTATTATTTTTATTATTATTATTACCATATTTATATCAGTATATTATATATTGTATATTATTATTATTACTACTACTACACTACTACTATTATTATTATTATTAGTCACTATTATTATTATTAGACACTATTAGTAATATTATTAGTTTATATATATATTCTATTATTATTATTACTACCTTTATTATTATTTTTATTATTTGTTTACTTTATCTTTGTATGTCACTACTTCTATTATTATTATACTATTATTTGTATATACATACTTACTATATTATTATATTTATTATCACTATATTATCATTATCACTACCGTATATATTATGTATATTATTATTATTTTGTATTATTATTATTATTATTACTATTTTAGTATTCTACTATTATTATTGTTAATTATTATTATTAATTTTATATTATTATATTGTACATGTTTTCTATTGCTCCTATTATTATTACTATGTTATTATTTTAGTATTTTGCTATTACTACTACTATATTGCTATATTGTATATATTTTGTATCGTTTTTATTTTTTTCGTCATCACTATATTATTACTATTATTATTATTGATGGTATTCATATTATGATATTTATTGTCCCCATCGTTACTAACTCTATCATTTTGACATCGTTCTGTTTTTTTTTTGTCTCTCGCTTTATTTTTTTTTAACCTTTGTACTTTGTGTCTTTGTTTTTGTTCCGATATTTTTATGATTATTTTTATTCGCGTCATTTACGTAAATCGACCGTTTTGAGATAGTCTTGGATTCAAGAATTTAAAATATCGTGTCCTAAAGTATTGGATGTGATATTTCATTCTTTTGGAACAAGAAGATCTTGGTTCTTAATTCAAAAAACTACAAGATAATCTCCGATTCGAAGATTTAAATTATCGTGTCCTAAAGTATTGGATGTGATATTTTAATCTCTCGAAAACGAGAAAATCTCGAGTTGCAATCCCGGAAAACTATGAGATGATATCGTGTCCTAAAGTATTGGATGTGACACTTTATTTCTTCGAAACGAGAAAATCTCAATTTAGTTCAAGAAAAACACGAATATTTTCAAAAGGGGTCAGATTTTTAAAATTCCTTCAAAATTTTCAAACTTTCGACATTAGGACATTAATTAATCAATTTGGTACCAATTTTGGGCGTGACGAGGGTGCTAACCCTTCCTCGCACGTAACCGACTCCCGAACCCATTTTCTCAAATTTCTGTAGACCAAAAGCATTGTTTTAGTAAATCAAAATTTTTATTAAAACAAAGGTGATCCGATCACACCTAATAAAAGATCGGTGGCGACTCCCGTTTTTTATTTTCAAAACCCCAAGTTCGATTCCCGCCTTTTCAAGAAAGGATGGTTTTGACAAGTTCAATTAATCAAAAAAATCAATTAAATTAATTAATTTATCATTAGTTACTAAATTCAAGTAATCAATTTATAAGTTAATAATATTTCAAGTTGACGGTAGAATATTTAAATAGGAACTTAATAGTTTGTTGAGTTGATATATTTAATTCCACTTATTAAAAATAATTTCGTTCAATAAAATATGATTAAATAATTTTTTTTTCATATGAAATTTGAAATTATATTTTAACTAAAATCACTTTTATTCAATAAATTATAATTAATATGAGTGCTTATATGAAATTACTAAAACTTTACTTAAAATTTTAAAGAATATACTTCATAATTAAGTATGTTGCTTTTACAAGTGAAAAACTGTTATAAAGGGTTAAAATAAAATATAAAAAATCGATTCTACTATAAATGTGATTGTTATAACGAAATATTGTTATAGAGAAAACTGACTGTATTAATCAAATTATTCTTTCAACTTAGTCGATAATTTAAATATTAAATGCAAGTAGAATATATTTAATACATTTAAACGCATATTATTGACCACTTCGTCCTTCATGCACATTCATGTCACAATTAAATTAACATTTAACACTTAAATTGGTAACTAAGATAAAGAAAAATAACCTAATTAATAATATTTTGAGGATTTAATTAAAAGTTCAAAATTTAGAAAATAAGTCCATGCTCCTACAAAAGTGTCTATGTCTTCACTTGCTTGGGTTTTAAACCTGTAAGGTTGGGGTAGTTTTCATTAATCAAGGAAGCTCCGATTAGGACCCACCATTTATGAGATTGCTCACCCAATTCGTGCACGAGACGCCAGTATTTCATTCCTTAAACATCCCGCTAATACTATTATCCAATATCCACACACTCCCACGATTAACATAATTATCTTAATTTAAGACAAACACTAATACACGAAAAACAGGATAATATTGGTGTTCCAAATAAAAACATGATAATGAATAAGATTAATGATTTTTTAACAGATTTAAATTTTTTTTAGTCTAAATTAATCCTTAAACTTAATAATTGTGTTCATATTCGGGCATAAATTAAATAATTGATATCACATTAGAGTTTGGATTTTTTTTTTAAGTCAATCTCTAAACTTGACAATTATTCTTACATTGAGACTTGTACTTTTTTGTTCCAACTTTTTTTAAAGGAAATATCAAAGATTAACATAGAAAAAAAAATTTAAGAACTATTGTGAAAACAATTGTCAAGTTTAGGAACTAATTTAGATAAAATAAAATTAGACTCAATATAGAAACAATTGTCAAATTCAAGTACTAATTTAGACCAAAAAATTTAAGTCATAATATGAGAACATCTGTCAAATTAAAATACTTAGGCACAAAAAAAAATTCAAACCCTAATATACAAATAATTACCAAAATCAAATTCAAATAACACATCAACCCTAATAAATATAACAATTTAACACATACGTGACACACTAATGATAAGTAAATATGGGTTGTGGTACTCATTTGAAATTCATCAATTGTTACAGCTTATAAAACAACACACTTATATTATTTTTTCTAACTAAATGAGGTTTTCAAAGTATAAATATACATAAATAAAACATATTCGAGCAGAATAAAAGTAACATTAAATACAATCAAACTAAAATTGAAAACATATGATGACAACGTCCTACATTGTGTGGATTAGTAAACTTTAACTATGCAAAATTCATATCTAAAGCCTCAACCTTATTAATCTAATCGAGACATCATTGGCCACACATTTAAAAATTATTTTTATTAGTTTTAACTTATTTAACCTTATACTATATTTATCTTTTATTCGACTGACATAAATAAGTAATGCATCACAATCCACAAGTTTATAAAATATTGCCTGCTTGGCTGATTAAAATTTATAATATGCTTTTATGCATTTAATATTTATTTTTTAAAAATATTATATTTTTAATTGCAACAATTAATTTATCAATTCAAGATCAGTTTGCCAATAGAAGCAGGTTAGGTTTATTTTTGTTTTTTCGTTTTAGTCTGCCAATAGTTAGAGCTGTCGGGGTTTTCTTGATTATGTTCTAGTATTAGATTTGAATCAATAAACTGATTTTAGGGTTTTTGTTTTCTTATAAAATTAAAAGAGAGGAAAAGAGAAGAAAAAAGAGAGGGGTTTGTGAAACGACAAGCAATCTAGAAAAACAATGGAGGATGAATTGGCTAATTTAAATATCGCTGCTGATGAAGAAGATCCAATTTGTGACCAAGAATATGGGGAGGAGATCGATGATGAGTTCAGATTATGTCTAATGGGCAAAGTTCTAACAAACAGTGCAGTCCACTTCCCATCTATGAGGACAGTTCTTGCAAAGTTATGACATCCAATTGAAGGAGTTTCAACTTTTTCGTTTTTACAACGAATTGGATCTAAATAAGATAATCGATGGAATTCCATGGTTTTTTAATAGACACCTTATTATATTCCATATAGTGGAGAGAGGAGAGGATCTAGTTCAAGTCCCTTTGGTTTTTTTATAAAATTTTTGGGTACAAGTTCACAATCTACCATTAAGATCCATGTCAGAAAGAATGGCAAGACAATTGGGAAATTTCATTGGACGTTTTCTAGAATATGATGCAACGATAATAACAAGAGGAGTTAAAAAGTTTATGAAAATAAGAGTTTTTTAGGATGTACAAAGCCCCTTGGAAAGGAGAAAACGCATTATCTATGGATAGAATAAATCACCCTATGCATTGTTTCAATATGAAAAGTTGTCGTTCTTCTGTTTTATGTGCGGAAGGTTAGGGCACGGAGAGAGTTTTTGTCCTCTAAAGTTAACAATAAGGTCGCAAGAAACAACTTTGGGATGTGATCTATCTATAAGGGCTCCACCTAGAAGATCAATGCAGAATGAAAGTAGATGGTTAAAAGAAGAGCCAAAAAAAACATGGTAAAAAGCGAAGCATGTATAGAGGCAAGAAGGAGAAGCGATTTTACGGAGAATATACCGATGGATCATACACTTAAAATGAAAAAGAGAGAAACAGTAATACGATCGAAAGGGAATGAGGTTTTAAAGGGTTGTAGTAGAGAAGTGGTGGGGTTTGACGTTGACATGAGACAAAACGACAACAGGGAAAAGGAAGAGGTTGAAGATGACAAAGAAAATCCAACTGGTATTTCAGAAGGGAAAAAATGGCAAAGGCTGGCTCTCATTGAAGACACACAAACATGTTACATGGTGACAGATCCAGAAATTAAGTTATCGACAGCCACTAACAAGCAGGCCGACCGGTTGTTTCATCCTTAGTTGGAACGTTCGCGTTCTAAGGCAATCGCAAACTATAAAACGTCTCAAATTTTCTTTGAGACAACATCAGCCCCAACTTTTGTTCATTATAGAAACAAAAGTTAATGCAAGAAAGATGGATAGGATATGAAAAAAGTGTGGTTTCGACAATGGAATTGATATTAGTGCAGAAGGTTCACGTGGAGGCCTTTCTCTTGGATGGAAGCAGGGGATTTCAATAAACCTAAATAGCTTTTCAAAATCCCATATTGATGTAGAGGTGGGAAATGATAACGGTAAGGTGAAGTGAAGGTTTATAGGATTCTATGGGGCCCCAGCAAAACATCTTAGGAGGGAATCATGGAATACGATGAGAAGATTGAAAGAGGACTGTCAACTCCCATGGTTAGCCATGAGGGACTTTAACAAAATTATGTTTTCATTTGAGAAAAAAGTGGTAAGGCGGAGAGAAGAAAGATGGATGGACGCCTTAAGAGAAGTACTTAAAGAATGTAACTTAAATGATCTTGGTTTTTTAGGCCAATGGTTTATTTGGGAAAGAGGACGTCTAGCATAAAATAATATACAAGAAATATTGGATAGAGAAGTGGCTAATCCGGAATGGTGGGATTGTTTCCTAAGATACTCAATGCGACATTTTACCCATAGTTTTTCGAATCATTGCCCACTACTTTTAGACACATTGGGAAGCCACAATGGTAGAGTGAATAGGAGGAATTTTCCTTTTCGCTTTAATGTAGATTGGATTCTTAATTCTTAAGAAAGGTTTTGAGGAGAAAGTTAAAAAAGCATAAGAGTTAAACTTTGATGAATTGCCAAAAAAAAAAAAAAAACTCACATGATTGAGTGACTCATTGAAAGAATGGGATAGAATCAATAAATGGAGAGGCCTCAGAAGAAGAGAAAAATTAAACCAAAAGCTTATCGAGCTATATTTGGAAGATCCAGATGATGACCATTTATCTGAAATTATGGAAGTTAAGCTTGCGTTGAGTATGGAAGTTAATAAGGAAGAAATTTTTTGGGAGCAATGAACAAGAGCCAACTGGCTTAAGATAGGCGATCGTAATACAACTTTTTTCCATAAATTTGTATCTTTTCGGGAAAAAAGAAGAAACATGATTAAGGGACTTGAAGACAAAAGTGGTAGATGGGTCAAAGGGGACAAGGAATTATTAGAGGCGGTGACTAGGTATTTTAAATAACTCATTTTGTCAAAACAGATACAGGAGAATGAGAGTCTATGGTGGGAAATCCAACCTTGCATATCTTATCAACTAAATGAGGAACTATCAACTTCGTTTAAAAAAGACAAACTGCAAGAAGCATTAAAATCAATTACGCCACTTAAAGCTTCAAGAAAAGACGGCTTTCCTGCTCTTTTTTATATAAAAAAAATTGGTATATTGTGGGAAAAGATGTGACAAAATTCTGCCAAGGAATTCTGGATAATCAAAGAGAGGTAGGAATAATTAACAAAATAAATATTGTCCTAATTCCTAAGGTTTTGATGCCAAAAAATACGGAGCAATTTAGACCGTTAGCTTATGTAATGTGTAACAACCCATTTTCAGTAATGTCAGAAATAGTGGTTTCGAGACCACGATTTCGATGAGTGAATTATTATTTTATTTATTTAATTTCTACGAGATTGTATGTTTAAGTGGTTAATTAAGTAAAAAGGACTAAATCGTAAAAGGTGTAAAAGTTGATTTCTATTTGTTAAAAGGGCTAAATGGCTATGGAAAGGAAAGCTAATGGACTTATATGGAAATTACACCATTCAATGTATTAGTGGAAAAATATGGATAGGTTTTATTGAAATTTTAAAGGTTTTAAAAGGTTAATTAGGTAATGTAATAATTAAGTTAAAATGTTAGTTAATTAAAAGATGAAAAGCTATCATCTTTCTCATTTTCTTCAATGCATAGTCGTTTTTACATTAAAGGAAAAAGCTAGGTTCGGCCAAGCTTGTTTTCTTGCATGTAAGTGATTTTGAGTCTTGTTTTTAATGATTTTTTTTATGTTTTTGAGTTTGTTTTAGCTTAATCTAGCTAGCCTGGGGGTTAATTTGAAAAATTTTTAGAGGTTGAGGGACTTGACATGGATGTTTTTGAATAGATTTTGATGATAGTTTATGGATTATTAATCTTTGTTGTAAAATAAACATGTTTTGTTAAATGATTTTTGTTGAATTTTTGAAATATGGATTAAATTGTTAAAAGTATAAATTTATGGGTTTTGTTGTGAATTTTTTATAAATATAAGTTGCTTTAAGGTCGCTTGCAACATGGGTTAAGTTGGATTTAGGTTAAAATGGTTAGATTTTAAGTTATGAACTTAGGGACTAAATTGTGAAAAGTTAAAATATTAGGGGCAAATTTTTAATTTTATATAAATATAAACTATGGATTAAATTGAATACTAGAAGTACTTGATTTATTAAAATTATCTATTTAGATCAAGATAAACCACATTTGGACTTAAATCGAGGAAAGGCTAAAGCTTCGGATTAGTTCAACTCTATTTCTACGATCCTAGTTATCAAGGTAAGTTCGTATGAATTACAATTGTTTTAATGTTAGTTAAATTTGAATGTTTGATATATTGTTGTAATATAAATGAATTTTAAAATAAATGTATTCATGCTATGATGAATTGACGGATAAGGAGTCCTGGTTGAACCTTAAGAATTCTTAGGAAACAAATGACATGTCATTAGGGGTTTCATGTTTTGGGTGCTGGTCTTGAATGTCTTATCGATGGCTAAGGTCCTGCATTTGTTGTGGATTCTCCATAGCTCATATGAGCAGCATCGTGTAGCTTACATTCCGACCCACAGCTCATGTGAGTAGGCCCATTTCACAGCTCATGTGAACATTGATGTAAAGGAAATGTTACGGTTATATGTAAAGGTACACTATGTGTGAGCTTTCCTGAATATCCGATATAATTTTAGATGGTTCAATGGGTAAGAAAAGAGAAATGAAATGGTAAGTATTCAAATGGAATAAATCACTATCTTATGGTAACATTGATGAGTTAAATGTTATGTATATATATGGTAAATTACATATCTTATGTTTGATTTCATATGTATCATGAACAAGTACTAACTTGTGAATTTGATGTTGTTGTTGTAACACCCCCAAACCCGGCCCACAAGCCCTGACCGGATCTGGTATGTTACTGCAGAAAAACGTTTGAAAGATTTTGTCTTAAAGGTGAAAACATTAAAATTTATTGATTTTTGTAAAACCGTGTGTATTTAAAAATTCTAAGTAATATAAAGTCATGTGATTATTCGAATTAAAACTTTATTATAAGTTATTATAATATAAAGTGACTCAAAAATATTTACCATTATAATAATATAACTTCAAAAACCCTATATAAACTTTCCAAATAGTAATTAAATTTTTCAACCAACTAAATCGTAATAATAAACCTTAAATCTTTAGGAGGCCCTTATTACAATAATTAAACAATCAAAAATCTTGAAAATATAAATACTTAATTAATTAAAATATCTTTTCTCGCATGAAAATCACATTCACATGGCCATCTTTGTATCCACTCCAAATGCCGGTTCGATTATCATATGTCACCGCGATGTTGGTAAAAATTTGGGTGAGTCATCTGATTTCGGTGCATAGTTATTTCACAGGTCTCCACATATGGGCTTGGCCCATATCCACACAGTCCACATACAAGTCATGCAATTATGAAGCCCAACCCAACCTAATGTCCATCCGTCACACCTACCTTGGCAGACCCGCTGCCCAAGGCCGTGGCTAATCCACCGATCAACCAAGTGATCCCACATATCTTACCCTGGCAGACCTGCTGCTCAAGGCCGTGGCTAAGCCACCGATCACCTAAGTGATCCCACATATCAATCAGTCCACGGTGATGCACACAGCTATCAACCGCCGAGATGGGCACCTAGCCAACACCTCCCTTGATGAGCACATAGCTAACATCAAGCGCTAATGTAGCATAAGGCTAACATTAGACCACGTACATAAATATGTACACCCCTTTTCTTCTTTGATCATATCCCAAGCCCCATGTATCATGCCACAATATCATTAAAATAAACATACATCACATGCCATCACATTTTCATACATATATCATATGTAAATTAACGTCATAAAATACTGACCTTGTTAGTCGATTACCCATCATGGGTATCCACCATTTTAGCCCTTATCTCGGTATCATTCACATCATATACATATTTATAAATATAACACATACACACAACAAGAGAACAGTGCGATAACTACGCACCTGTTTTAGCACCGTCGACTAAATCCCGAAACTCTCTTATTCCTGACGATTAGCCCCTAAACCATTATAGTCAAATCGGTCACACTAAAATACCAAATATGGCCTATGGCCGAATACCACTACTACCTTACCTTATGGATCTAAATCCCGAAAACCACTACTTGCTCCTGTTGTTGTCGAAATCCCTACATGCCACCAGTTAGATTCGGCTTTAAGCAAAAATCTACAAGAATGGCCCTTGGCCGAAAGTCCTAAATCACTTACCTTGCTTACGCAAATCCCGAAACTTCTCCTTAATGCTCCTTAATGTCGGCTACAAACAAAAGGCACACATACATGGCTTATGAATATTCGGCTAACCCAAAACCAAGGCCTTAACACTTGATTTCGGCATCCTTACGAAAAATAACCCAAAACAATCACTTAAAGAAGAAATACTTACCACTTCCCGCTGCTTACCACTAACGCCTACTAGATGGGACTACAAGAAAGAAGTCGACAGCACCTCTCCTAAAGAATCGGCTTTTGAGAACCCAGACAAGGATGGTGTTTCGGCACTTTAATGGTGAAGAGGGAAGACACCAAAGTAGAGGGTGTTTGTGATCAGAGGATTCGGCTATGACTTCCAAAAAGGGAATGAAATATTCGACTAAGGCTTTAATTGACAAAAGGGATATTCGGCTACAAATGAAAAAGAAGAGAGTTGGGTTTAAAAGAAAGAAAAAGAGATGAAGAGAAGAACTAGAGGAATTCGGCCACACATACCTTAATGCATAAAATATTCAAATGACTTACCTATCACCCTCTTGGCCGAAGCTTGGAGAAAAAAAAAAGGAGTAAAACAAAACTATTAACTTATGAATTTTCGGCACACTCCTCCTATGCTTCCAAAACCGCTTAAGCACTCCAAGAGCCCCCACATTCGGCCATTAGCTCCCTTATCTACCTAAAATAGAATAAATAAAAATAAAATCCCATTATCCTACTTTTAGCTAAATTTTAAACAAAATAACAAAGCTTATCTCCTCCTTGCAAAACCCATGTGCCGTTCACTACTCCTTCCTTATCACACTCCACACTTTTCTCCCATTATCACTTCATTTAAAATTAATAAAAGTAAGCCACCATTATCTCTTCTATATTTATCTCACACACTCAAAATAAATAAAATAAATCCCTCAAATTCCCTTATCTTCTCTTATCTTACCGATTAAAATAATAAAAGAAAAAAAATATAATCACCACTATCCTAGCCACAATTAAAAAAATTAAAACAAGCCTTATCTCATCTTGTTGGAGTCCATATGCCGTCCAACTCTCCCCTTCTCTCTTGACGTCACATGCCAAAAAAAAATAAACCCCACTTATTGCTGCCCATGTGAATCGAACATGAGACCTGCTGGTGTCACCACACGCTACCAGCCACTTTGCTTTGCTAGCTCCTTTGCGTCATAAACCTCCCACAATTTCTTTTAAAACCTCCTTCACCTAGCCCCCCCTTAACGCCAAAAGCCAAAAATAAAACAAGCCTTCCTGCTGCCAACGTTGCTCGAACCTCCCTGCTCAAGGCGTCATTTCCAAGCCCTTAAGTGGCGCCTTGCAGCCACTTTACCAAGGCACTCTTTTGTGTCCAAAAACCACTTCATATTTCCTTAAAGCCGTCTTCAGTGCAACTTCCCTTCTTGACTCAAAATACAAAAATAAAACACTCCCATGCTGCCCTCAAGACTCGACCCTCTTCCCTCCTGAAGCCCCCTTGCACCTTAGCGCCCCAAGCCACTCTGCCAATTGATTTCTTGTGTCCTAAACTCCACAAAATTCTTTTAAGGCCTCTTTGCCTAGTTTCCCCTTTTCACTTAAAATTCCAATATTTTCCAAAGTTTTTCTCTTCCATCCTAGAATTCTAAAAACCCTTAATACACTTCTAAACACTGCCAAAACCTACTAACTCATGGATCATGCACGAATGCATAACCCCTAATCTAGGATGTTACAGTTGTATAGGCTTTTACTAAGCTTATGACATTGGTAACTGTTTATATTTAATCTATGAATTGTATTATTGGAAGTGGTAAGTTTTGTTTAAAGTTTATACGAGCTTACTAAGCACTCATTGCTCACGTAGTTATTTTCCTTTGTGTTATAGATTATCGGAAGCTCGATCGGTTGGAAGCTCGTCGGAAACCTACCACACTATCCAACATCTAATTTGGTAGATTTTATGTATTTTGGCCAAGGTTAATAATGGCATGTATAGGTTGTTTAGTAATGGTACTTTCTAAATGTGTTAATGGTAATTTGGTATGTTTATGCTTTGAAGTTTATCGTTGATTTGGTACACTTTAATGCCTTACCAAGCTTTGTCAAATTGGTCACTTTTAAGTGCATGTTTTATTACATATTTGAACTAGGTTTTTATGCATGAAATGAGATAATGTTATCTTGTTTCAGTAGATGATGATTTGGATGTAATTGTTTTAACAACTCATTTTTCAGTGGTGTCAGAAACAGTGGTTTCGGGGCCACAAATTAGACAAGTAAGTTCGTTAATATTATTATTTAATATTTATGTAAGTTCATAAATGTTATTATTTAATATTTACGAGTCAAATATGGTATTTAAATAAATTTTGAATTGGCAATTTATGCTATTTGAATGAATAATTAGGTTCAAGTGGTATGACCCTAAAGTCAAGTGGTTTTAGAAAATGAGGTATCGGGACCTCGCTTCTATAAACTGAGCCGTAAATATTCTAAATATTTACAGAGTGTTATTAAGGTTGTATTAAAGTTTCGTTAAGAAATTTTAATGTTTAGATAGTTAATTAATTAAAAAGGACTAAATTGTAAAATGGTGCAAATGTTGGTTTCTAGTAGTTAAATGGACTAAATAGCTTTAAAAAGGTAAATTCATGGACTTGGATGGTAATTATTCCATGTTTAAAGTTAGCGGATGATTTTGGATTGGTTTTGGTGTGATTTAATAGTTTTTAAAGGGTTAATTTAGTAAATGAATAATTAAGTTAAAGATTAAATAAAACAAAAGGTGAATTTTTGTCATCTTCTCAAATTAATCTAGCAAAAAACGATTCCTATATTGTTGTGGGGAAAGAAATTCGGCCATGCTTTGCTTTGAGTGCATGGTAAGCTTTTGAATCCCGTTTTTAATGATTTTTATGTTTTCAGGCTCGTATTAGCTTAACCTAATTAACCCGGGGGTCAATTTGTTAAATTGTTAAATATTTAGAATTTTACCATGGATGAAATTGAAGTGTTCTTGAAATTTTATGATAGATTATTAAGCTTTGCTGTTAAATATAAGTATTTTGTTAGGTAATTTTTGATGATTTTCAAGTTTAGAGACTGATTTATGAAAAAGGTAAAATTCAAGGAAAATAATGTAAATTGTGGATAAAAATGGGCTGTAGTAGGGCTCCAAAATGATTCGGATAAACATGAAATTGAATGAAAATGGTTAATTTGCATGTTTTCTGTTTAGGGACTAAATTGTATAAAATTAAAATGTTGGGGGCAATTTTGTAAAAATGTCAAAAGGATTTAATTGCATAAAATGAATTAATTTTTCTGTTAGAATTACCGAATTGAATGGAATTATTATTTTATATCAAGAACGAGTGGAAAATCGAAGAGAAGAGAATTTCCAAATAGCCTCTGTACTTAGTCGTTGCTGCAATTTAGTTTGGTAAGTTCATATGAATTGCAATCCTTATAATGTTATTTAAATTAAATGTTTACTATGTTGTTTTTTATGTAAATGGATCAATATAAATATGAATGTATCAATGCTATGATGAATTGACGGATATTGAGTGCCGGTTGAACTTGAAGAATTCTTAGGATACAAATGACATGTCATTAAGGATTTCATGTTTCAGGTGTTGGTCTTGAATGTCCTACAATGGCTAAAGTCCTGTATTTGTTGCAGATTCTCTACAGATCGTGTAAGCAAAATCGTGTAGCTTACATTCTGACCCATAGCTCGTGTGAGTAGGCCCATTTCACAACTCGTGTGAGCAATGATGTAAATGAAAGGTTACGATTATATGTAAAGACACACTATGTGTGAGCTTTCCCAAGTATTTGATGTAATTCTAGATGGTTCAACGGGTATGAAAGGGAAACGAAATGGTAAGTGTTCATATGAAATGAATCATGAAATTATGAAAAGGGATTTATGAACTAAATAATGTGATTACATGTGTAACTCTACTTATTTTATGGATGAATGCATTTATATCATGGACAAGTGCACTAACTTATGAATTGTTGATGTTGTTTAGGCTTATACTAAGCTTTTGAAATGGAATGGTTCATAATCTTATGAATAGGTTGATAAATATGTGATGTACCTTATGAAACCCACTTATGATATAAATGAACATATATGTGATGTTAATGAACTTACTAATTTGTGAGTTTGATGGTGTTACAATAGGCTTATACTAAGCTTATGGCATTGGTAATGGTTTGTGCTTAATCTATGAATTGTATTAATAAAGTAAGTTATGTTTAAGTGTATACGAGCTTACTAAGAACCCGTTGCTTACGTATTTTCTTTCCTATGTTTTGTAGATTATCGGAAGCTCGATCGGTTGGAAGCTTGTCAAAGATCTATCACAATATCCAAAAGTCAAATCGATAGTTTGGTCAAGGTTAATAATGGCATGTATAGGGTTATTTGTAATGGTATTTTGGTGTATGTATTGTTGGAGTTATGGCATGTATATGTTTTGGGAAAGCTATGTTAGAGTTGGTACACTTTGATGCCTTACCAAGTTATGTTGTTTTGGTTATTGGTGAGATGTTTTAGTTCATATTTGAACTAAGTTATTATGTATGGAAATGGCAATATGAACATGTAAATGTAGTAAATGTGTAAATGGTAATAGGGTATGTATTTGCTTGAGGTTTATGTATGGATGATGGACTTGTAATACTTGTTAAGTCCCTTTGATCACTTTTAGGTAATTGATGTGCATCGTCTTTTGGCATGTTGATGTTGCCTTGGAATTGGACATTATGATGTGTTTTAGGCACATAGTGGAATTTAGGACTTTATGCATGGAATGAAGCAATGTTCACATGTTTTGTAACTGGTGTTTGGTTGTTTTTGTGGTGCCTTATAATTACATATTGATTAGGTGATTTAAGATGTTTGAAATGGCATATTTATGCATGTTTGAATGATGTTTGAAACCCTTGAATGTGTGCTTAAGTGGTTTAAGAAGTTATGCATGAAATGGTTTTGAAATGGTTTGATTTTTGGTACATTTTAGGTTCACACGGCTTGAGAGATAAGCGTGTGACTCAGCCGTGTGAGGCACATGGCCTTGCGACATGACCGTGTGTCATCTGAGGATTTTAAAGGGTACAAGTCAATGAGTTACACAGCCTGGCACACGGGCGTGTGACACGACCATGTGGCCCTATTCAGTGAGTTACATAGGTAAGGACACGGACTGGGACACGTCCGTGTATCCTTAGTTCAGAGGTTACACGGCCGTGGGACCCCTATTTTGTAAATTTTGCATCTTTTTCCTAAATTTTCCAAACACTTTCAAATTAGTCCCGAATTGCTCTTAAGCTATTTTTAGGGCCTCGGTGGCTCAATTTAGGGAAAATATGCATGTGTATGAATGGTTTATGATATTATTAATGTAATGAATGATATGATGATTAAATGTTTCCGATTGTATGGTAATGCTTTGTAACCCTAATCCGGCAATGGTGACGGGTTAGGGGTGTTACAATTGTGGTGCCTTTGAATGGCATGTTGGTTAGATAATTTAGGTTGTTTGAAATGACGTGATTATGTGTTCTTGATTGATGCTAAGTCCCTTGAAAGTGTGCACAAACGGAATGGTTAGTTATGCATGAATTAGACTTGAAATGGCTTGTTTTAGGTGAATTTGTGGGTTCACACGACCTGGGACACGGGCGGTCACATGGTCGTGTGTTTACACGGCCTGGCAACACGGTCGCGTGTCATTTGAGAGTTTCTTAGTGTTTCAAGTCAGTGAGTTACACGGCCTGACACACAGGCGCGTGTGGCAACTCAGAGAGTTACAGGCCTAGGACACGGACGTGTGGGGCATGTCAATGAATTACACGAGTGAGGACACGAGCTGTGACATGGTTGTGTGTCCCTTGTTCGAAAGTTACACGGCTTGGGATGATGTCACGTGGCCTAGCCACACAGATGTGTGACCCCTGTTTTCCAAATTTGGTAACTTTTTCTTAAAACTTCTGTTTTGTTTCAAAATAGTCTCAAACTATTTCTAAGTTATTTTTAGGGTCTCGAAGGCTCGATTTAGGGACAAAATATATGTGATTGAATGTATTATAATATGTTTAATTTATTTAAATGTTATGATGTTAAATTTTTTCTGATTGTACGATAATGCTCCGTAACCCTAATCCGACAACAGAGACGGATTAGGGGTGTTACATAATGTTCTATACAAATTAATTTCAAAGGCATTAGCTAATAGATTTAGAAATACCCTAAGTTTTTGTATTGAAGAAACACAAGGAGCGCTTGTGCTTGGTAGACAAATTATCGATAATATTCTTCTGACCTATGAGTTGTTGCATTCTTTTAAGAAGAATTCTTAAGGCTTGAAGGATTCTCAAGGCTACTTAATCTTGCAAAAAGGGAGGGGGAAAATAGAAGGGGTGAAAGTGGGACTAAGTGGTTTGGCAATTACTTATATTTTATTTACTGGTGACAGTATTTTATTCTGAAATGCAACAAAAGAAGAGGCATTAGCTACAAGACAGTGGTAAATGAATATGAGGCAATCTCAGGACAGATGGTGAATTTTGATAAATCTTTAATCTATTTTAG
Source organism: Gossypium bickii (assembly GCA_025503065.1). Lineage (NCBI taxonomy): Eukaryota > Viridiplantae > Streptophyta > Magnoliopsida > Malvales > Malvaceae > Gossypium > Gossypium bickii. The sequence goes on along the minus strand of CP106714.1, from coordinate 93,671,580 downwards.
TAATAACATAAGTGATGAACTCAAGATTTAAATAGGAAGAGATTTGGGTGTTCAAATTGCTAATAATCTTGAAAAGTACCTAAGGTTACCAACGATGGTGGGAAGGAGAAAAAAAACACTTTTGTTGAAATTAAAGAAAGATTTTTGACAAAAGTAACAAGTTGGAGCATTCGCAATCTTTCCATAGGAGGAAAGAAGGTTTTTATTAAATCAGTACTACAAGCTATTCCCATGTTTGCTATGCAGTGTTTCTGATTACCAATTTCATTATGTCGAGAGTTGGAGAGTATTGTGTAAGTTCTAGTGACAAAATTTAAAAACAAATAAAGGGATTCATTGGTGTCGTTGGAAGTTTTTATGTTCCCCAAAGGAACATGGGGGGATTGGTTTTAGAGACTTACCAAATTTTAATAAAGCCATGCTAGCAAAGCAAGGATGGAAACTCATTACCGATCCTAATTGTTTACTAGCGCAAGTCATGAAAGCTACTTACTACCCACGCAGTGATTTTTTTAAAAGCTGAGTTAGGAAATCACCCTTCATTTACCTGGAGAAGTATATGGGGCATAAGGAATATTTTAGAATCAGGTGTTGGATGAAGGATAGGCGACGGGAAGCCTATTAATATCTGGAATGACACATGGCTTCTGTAACACCCCCTAACCCTGAACCGTCACTGGAATAGGGTTACGAGACATTACCAGACATATCAGACAACTTACGAATAATTCACAAATAAAATAATATTCATAGTATAATTTAATAACTAAGTCCCTATAATAAAATCTTGAAGTCTAAAGTATGTATTAAAAGAGAAACGAGACTCGTTTAAGTATTTCAATTTTTTTTATAAATTTCGACAGCATTTCTGTTTATTTTCACATAAAACCCCCAGCAATTAAAACCGTATTCATTTCAAACATAACCAATTCAACCAATTCATTTCACATATTCATTTTCTATTCTAAATACCTTCTAATCAAACTCAATCAATATAATATCAATTTAAATTTATCAATGTACTAATTAAATTAAAATAGATAAACTTTTTTTTATTATAATTCTTAGATTTATAATACTAACATTTTTAACCATATATATATTCAAAAGATAACAACCTTTATACACATTCTATGTACATGCCACATTACCAAAAGAAAATATACATCACTACTGAAGTCGAGTCTGGCTTTGGATGCTAGTTCAATATTTGACTTCTACAACCTGCGCACGGAAACAACCGTGCGCTGAGTATGCATATACTCAGTGGTATCACTATAATTCAAATTATAATTAAAATCATTAAATCACACACATATTTTTACATTATAATTATCATTACTTAATGAACAATTCAATCTTTTTATGTTATCATTTAATTATACATACATACCATTCTTATTTCTTTATTTCATTTTTCACCTTTCACATATGCTATGTCATTCAAATTTAGTTTTATCAGTAAATTTATTTCTTTTGCCTCTATTAACTTGACTCGGACTTGGACGGATACATGGATTCCAACCAACACACCAGTACGGCACATTGTGCCTTAACGGTACACAGTACCTAAACAATAATCGATAACGATAAGCGATGCATGAATAAGATATGATATTCAACACACAAAGTGCTGAATGCATGAATGATAATGGTAATAACGTGATCACGACACACAAAGTGTCGAATCGATGCTGATAATAGTAGTCGGCACATAAGTGCACAGTCGATGGCGGGAAAAACCCGTACTCTTCTATATTCTATGGCATGCCAACTATATCCGACTAGCCCGACTAGTTAATAGGGTATTTAATTCACTTTTCAGTACAATTTCCATCTTAGTTCAATATCAATTATAATTTCATTATTTCAATCAGTTTCACAGTATTGCGGTAATTCATTACTTCAGTAATTTCACAGTTCAATGTAGTACACATAACAATATTCAGTAACTTCACAATTCAGTACTCAAAACAATATTCACTATTCCATAATTCAGTTCAGTATCAGTCTCAATTTCAATACCCAATCATAAATTTATCATTTTACTAAACACTTATCTTAAAATACTTACCACGCATAATTAGTAAATTAAACACATAATAATGATAAAGTTTGAATTATAGTGATACAAACCAGAATTCTCTTCGGATTTAATCCTCGACGATCTTTTCTTTTCCTTTTTGAGCCGATGCTTCAGGCTCGAAATTAGCTACGAACAATTAAAATAATTTCACAATCATTAGCACAACACAATTTAATTGCTGAAATTTTTATCTAACTTTTACTTTAATTCCAATTTAGTCCTAACTAAACCTATATATTTTTCTTTCTCAATTCATACATTTTTGCTACTCAATTTCTTGCCAAACTCACATTTAACTATCTAATTTTTATCATATTTTCATAATTTCGAATTTATTTCAATTTAATCCCTAAAACTCAAAACTTATAGCTTCTTTTACAAGTTAATCCCTTTTTTCAATTCTAACTTAGAATTTATTCAATTTAATCCCTAATTCAACAGTTTATCCAAAATGAACTATGTTTGAAAACCTAAGAACTTCCATGGCCTTTACTTAATTTCAACAAAACTTTGTTTAAAAGCTTCTAAAACATCAAAATTAAGAGAAAATTGCTAAATTGACTTACCTTTTAAAGCTTTAAACCTTAAATCTTTAGTTTTTCCTTTTTCCTTCTTTTCCTTCTTTCCTTTCCCCTGTTTCGAAAGCTTCTGTTCTTTCTTTCTTTTTCTTTTGTTTCTTTTATTATTTCCTTTGTTTTATTTATTTTATTAACTTAATATATTATATAATATTATAACAAATATCTATTTAATAAACAATATATGTATTACAAATGTGCATTATCATCACCCTACACTTGTCTTAATTTAATTTAATTTATTTGTTTTACATAATTTAATATTTTAATATAATAAAAAATCTATTTACTTAAGTAAAAAGTAATTAAATAAATTTATTACAAATGTATAAATATATGCATTACACTTGTATAATTTAATCACCATACATTTGTCTTTATTTTGATTTATTTCATAATATAATATCAATTTAATAATAATGATGATGTTATTATTATTATTATTAATAAATATCTAATATAAAACCATAATAATAAATGATGATAATAATAATTTAATATATAAATGGTATGTATATATAATTAAATGATAACATAAAAAGATTGAATTGTTCATTAAGTGATGATAATTATAATGTAAAAGTATGTGTGTGATTTAATGTATTTAATTATAAATTTAATTATAGTGATACCAATGAGTATATGTATACTCAACGTACGGTTGTTTCCATGCGCAGGTTGTAGAAGTCAAATACTGAACCAGCATTCAAAGCCAGACCCGACTTCAGTAAACTTTTAGCGTTGTATATTTTCTTTTGGTAATGTGGCATGTACATAGGATGTGTATAAAAGTTATTATGTTTTGAATATATATATGGTTAAAAATGTTAGTATTATAAATCTAAGAATTATAATAAAAGAAGTTTATCTATTTTAATTTAATTAGTACATTAATAAATTTAAATTGATATTATATTGATTAAGTTTGATTAGAAGGTATTTAGAATAGAAAATGAATATGTGAAATGAATTGGTTGAATTGGTTATGTTTGAAATGAATACGGTTTTAATTGCAAGGGGTTTTACGTGAAAATAAGCAGAAATGCTGTCGAAATTTATAAAAAAAAAAATTGAAATACTTAAACGAGTCTCGTTTCTCTTTTAATACATACTTTAGACTTCAAGAGTTTATTATAGGGACTTAGTTATTAAATTATACTATGAATATTATTTTATTTGTGAATTATTCGTAAGTTGTCTGATATGTCCGGTAATGTCTTTTAACCTTGTTTCGGCGACGGTTCAGGGTTAGGGGGTGTTACAATTATTGGTATCAAAGCTATCAGGTTTACTGATTCTCGGGCTAAATCGGGCTCAGAAGTGAGTCTAGAAGTACATGCCACTGTTAAGTCGAAACTGAATCGGGTTTTGGATGCTGATATATTTATTTGATTTTGTTTTATAGATAAAATGTCAGATGAAAGAATGTATGATGTTGAATAGTAAATGTATACTGGAAGTCGAGAATTTGAAGAAACTGGATCTGCTACACCTAGTGTGAATCCGTTAGATAATTAACCTCCTAACGTAGGAAGAGAAAGAGATGACTCACAACTGTTAAGAGCTATAGCCGATGCATTACAGCGTGTAGTGGGAACTGTACTTGCTACTACATCAGTACCTACTGTTAGACGGGCCCCAATTAAAGAGCTACGGAAATATGGTGCCACGGAGTTTTCGAGACTAAGAGGACTTGATCCGTCCGCTGCTGAAAATTGGATGGAATCAACAAAAAGAATTTTGCAACAATTAGATTGCACCCCTGAGAGAATCTGATATGTGCTGTATCATTGTTGCAAGGAGAAGCGTATTTCTGGTGGGAGTCTGTGGTTAGGCATTTGTCGGATGATCAGGTAACCTGGGACTTGTTTCAAAAAGAATTTCAAAAAAAGTATATTGGGGAAATGTATGTCGAAGAGAAAAAGCAAGAGTTTTTAGTTCTGAAATAGGGTAATATGTCAGTATTGGATTATGAGCGAGAGTTCTCTAGACTGAGCAGGTATGCTTCAGATTATGTTCCAACCGAGGCTGATAGTTGTAAATGATTTCTACGAGGACTGCGAGATGAAATCAAGATTCAATTGGCAAGTCTCAGAATTACTGAACTTGTTGATCTGGTTGAGCGAGCGAAAATGATAGAACAAGTATTGGGCCTGGATAAAAAGTCAAAAATGGGTAAATCAGCTGGGAAACATATGGGAACTACCAGTTCTAATCCATTACCGAAGAGATTCAGAGAATAAAGAAGTGGTTGGAGATCAAGTTTTCGGTCTGATAGAGGTGACAGAAGCAGAGGAAAATAGATTACTGTTTCCACCGGTAGTGTAAAAGCTCCACCCCGGGAAAGTGAAAATCCTAAATGCGGTTATTGTGGGAAAAGACATTTTGGTGAATGCTGGAAGAAAATAGGAGGATGTTTTCACTGTGGCTCTACTGAACACTTTATTAAAGATTGTTCAAAAACTCAAAGTAGTACACCTGCTACATCTCAGAGATCGGTATCAACTGCCAGAAGTAAAGGAATGTCCAAGGGAGGTTCTATTTCGAGGAAAGGAGGAGCTGGTAGAGGCAGTGATATAGCTACACAGCAATCTGAAGCCAGAGCTCCAGCTAGAGCTTATGTAGTCAGAGCCAGGGAAGAAGACAATGTTCACGATGTGGTGATAGGTATATTTTTACTGTATTTTGAGCCTGTTTATACTTTGATTGATCCTAGATCTTCACATTCATATATTAATTCAAAATTAGGTGAGTCGGGGAAGTTAGAATCTGAAATGTCTAGAGTTTTCATAAAGGTGTCTAGCCCTTTGGAACAAACAGTGTTAGTAGATAGAGTAAGCCGGAGGTGCTCGTTAATAATACATGATAAAATGTTTCTTATGGATTTGTTGATCATGCCTTTTAGCGATTTTGATATCACTTTGGGTATGGATTGGTTATATGAACATGAGGTAATTTTGGATTGCTATAAAAAGAGGTTCAGTATTCAGAAAGAAAACGGGGATAGAATTGAAGTGAATGGCATCCGTACCAGTGGTTTGACATGTATCATTTCAGTGATGAAGGCTAATAAATTGTTACAGCGAGGTTGTTCAGCGTATTTGAAATATGTTATTAATTCTGATTCAATCAGAGTAAGTGTAGTCAGATTAGAACTATATGTGAATTTCCAGATGTATTTCCTGAAGAGCTACCAGGATTGCCACCTGACAGAAAAGTAGAATTTGCAATTGAAGTGTATCCGGGTACAGCTCCAATTTCTATACCTCCGTACCGAATGTTGCCCACTGAATTGAAAGAGTTGAAGGTGCAGTTATAGGATTTACTAGATCTTAGCTTTATTCGATCGAGTATTTCACCTTGGGGAGCTCCAGCATTGTTTGTTAAAAAGAAATATGGTTCTATGCGGTTAAGCATTGATTATCGACAGTTGAACAAAGTGACGATCAAGAACCGGTATCCCTTGCCTCGTATAGATGAATTGTTTGATCAGCTTAAGGGAGCTTCAGTATTTTCTAAAATTAATTTGAGATCCGGGTATTATCAGCTGAAGGTGAAGGAAAATGATGTGCCTAAGACTGCCTTCCGTACTCGTTATGGCCATTATGAATTTTTGGTGATGCCGTTTGGATTGACCAACGCTCCAGCTGCTTTCATGGATCTGATGAATCGTATTTTCCAACTGTACCTAGATCAGTTTGTAGTGGTCTTTATTGATGATATATTGGTATATTCGAAGACAGAAGCAGAACATGATCAGCATCTTCGAATAGTTCTACAGATTCTGCAGGAAAAATAGTTGTGTAGGAAATTAAGTAAATGTGAATTCTGGTTGTCAGAGGTGGTATTTTTAGGACATATGGTATCTACCGACGGGATTAGAGTTGATCCAAAGAAGATCGAATCAATTGTTTAGTGGAAGGCACCAAAGAATGTATCAGAAGTACGTAGTTTTCTATTATCTAAGATTTGTTAATGGATTTTCGAAGATAGCACTGCCAATGACTAAGCTATTACAGAAAAATATTCTTTTTACTTGGGATGATCAGTGTCAAAAGAGTTTCGAGACATTGAAGCAAATATTGACAGAGGCACCTGTATTAACATTACCAAAGTCGGGAAAGGATTTTGTTGTGTATAGTGATGCTTCTTTAAGTGGTTTGGGTTGTGTATTGATGCAAGATGGGAAGGTCATTGCATATGCATCTAGATAGTTGAAGTCACACGAACGTAATTACCCGACGCACAACTTGGAGCTAGTTGCAGTAATTTTTGCTTTAAAGATTTGGAGGCATTATCTTTATGGTGAGAAATGATACATTTACACAGATCATAAAAGTCTCAAATATCTTCTGTCGCAGAAGGAATTGAATTTAAGGCAAAGACGGTGGATAGAACTTCTAAAAGATTATGATTGTGTTATAGACTATCATCCGGGAAAAGCAAATGTGGTAGCGGATGCATTGAGCAGAAAAGTTGCGATTGAATTACGGGCAATGTTTGCTCGGCTCAGTGTTAATGATGATGGGAGCTTGTTAGCTGAGTTAAGGGTTAAGCCGGTGATGTTTGATCAGATTAAAGCAACTCAGATAAAAGATGACAGATTATTAAAGAAGAGAGAAATGGTACAAAATGGTACAGCAGAGAGTTTTAGTATTGATGAACATGATTGCTTGAGGTTTCAAAACCGGATTTGTATTCCAGCTATTTCTGAGTTAAAGAAGTTGATTCTTCAAGAGGCACATGATGGTACTTTTGCATTACATCCTGGTGGAACAAAAATGTATCGTAATTTACGGGAGCTTTATTGGTGGCCAGGGATGAAAAAAGGTATAGTGGAATATGTGAATAAGTGTTTGACTTGTCAGCGAGTAAAGGCAGAATATCAGGTATCGACAGGATTACTCCAGCCTATTAGTATTCCTGAATGGAAATGGGATAGTATTACTATAGATTTTGTTACTGGATTGCCACCGTCGGTGAGTAAAAAGAATGCCATTTGGGTGATAGTTGATCGGCTTACTAAGTCTGCTCATTTCATAGCAGTCAGGACTGATTGGTCTCTACAGAAGCTTGTTGAAGTTTATATACGAGAAATTGTGAGACTGCATGGTATTCCAGTGTCTATAATTTCTGATTGGGATCCACGATTTACATTAAGATTCTGGAAGCAGTTACATGATTCTTTGGGTACTCGGCTTAATTTCAGTACTGCATTTCATCCACAAACCGACGGACAATCAGAACGGGTAATTCAGATTTTAGAAGACATGCTTCGAGCTTGCATTATTGACTTTAAATCAGGTTGGGAACGATACTTGCCTTTAGCTGAATTTGTTTATAATAATAGTTTCCAATCCAGTATTCAGATGGCTCATATGAAGCATTGTATGGTCAAAGATGTCGATCACCTGTATGTTGGACAGAGTTGAATGAGAAAAAGATAGTTGGACCAGAATTAATTCAAGAGACAGAAGAAATAGTTAAAAAGATCAGAGATAGGTTGAAAGTAGCTTTTGACAGACAAAAGTCTTATGGAGATCTGAAGCGACGGGATATAGAGTATTCTGTGGGTGATAAAGTGTTTCTAAAGGTATCACCTTGGAAGAAAATTTTGAGATTTGGTCTCAAAGGAAAATTAAGTCTTTGTTACATTGGGCCGTATAAAGTAGTTGAAAGAATCGGACCGGTTGCCTATCGACTAGCTTTACCTCCAGAATTATAGAAAATTCATGATGTTTTTCATGTTTCCATGTTACGAAGGTATCGATCAGATCCATCTCATATTATTTCTACTGAAGACATTGAGATTAGACTGGATTTGTCATATGAAGAAGAACCAGTTCAAATACTAGCTCGAGAAGTGAAAGAATTAAGAAACAAACGAGTCCCTCTGGTAAAAGTACTGTGGAGAAGCCATAGTGTGGAAGAAGCAACATAGGAACGGGAGGAAACTATGAGAGCACAGTATCCTCACTTATTTTTAAGTAAAATTTCGAGGATGAAATTTTTTTAAAAGGGGGGAGAAATGTAACGACCCAAAATCCATGGGCACCGAAAAAGTGTGTTATCGGGCCTCTGTCTTAGTAAATCGAGTTCGTAAATAATTATTAGGAAAATTTATGAGTCTAGTAGTGAGCATAATTAAGTTCTAAATAGGTGAATTTAGCTTAATTTAAAGTAATTAGGAAAAAGGATCAAATTGAGTAAAAGGTAAAAGTTTAATTATAGATTAAAAGGAAATAACAAGGACCAAATAGGAAATTAAGCCTATTTGGGAAGTTGAGGCGGCATAATGAATAAAAATCTTAGATTTTTATATAATTAATATATTAAATTATTATTATCATTATTTATTATTATGGTTTTATATTGGATATTTATTAATAATAATAACATTATTATTATTAAATTGATATTATATTATGAAATAAATCAAAATATAATTAAATTATACAAGTGTAATGCATATATTTATACATTTGTAATAAATTTATTTAATTACTTTTTACTTAAGTAAATAGATTTTTTATTATATTAAAATATTAAATTATATAAAAATCTAAGATTTTTATACATTATGCCGCCTCAACTTCCCAAATAGGCTTAATTGCCTATTTGGTTTACCTTTTACTCAATTTGATCCTTTTTCCTAATTACTTTAAATTAAGCTAAATTCACCTATTTAGAACTTAATTACGCTCACTACTAGGCTCATAATTTTTCCTAATAATTATTTACGAACTCGATTTACTAAGACGGAGGCCCGATAACACACTTTTTCGGTGCCCACGGATTTTGGGTCGTTATAGCTTCCATACCTTGGAAACAAAAATTTACAATTTCAGAATATCGATTGGAGGTATACCACGGTTGAAGAACTTATTAATCCGACTATTTCACCCATCTAACTCAAAAAATTTTAATATTTATAAAAATGACCCTAGTTAAAAAACATTCACCAAAATGACCTGAAATGAACAGTAGATTTGAGTTTTGGGAACCCAATGGTCGGCACTACCTAGTATTTTGGCCCCATCATTACCTGATGATTGTGTCAGACTTTAAAAAAATTAATTTTTTGAGTTTGCGAACCCAATGGTTGGCACCAGAGTATGTTTTTTTTAAATCGTATCATAAAGGTATACAAAAATATTAGTATTTAAAAAAAATTTAGTTCTGGCCATCTAATGGCCGGCACCATAGACATTAAAATTTTTTTGTGCTAGCCAGTAGAAGGCCGGCACCAGGTACAAATTTTGGTTCCTAAGGCTTTTTTTTTTTTTTTACATTGGGACATTGATGGCCGGCACCAGTGTATTTTAAAAAAAATTGGGTGCTAATCCTAATTATTTTTTTGCAATGTGGTTTCATTTACATTTCCATTTCATTTTAAATTATTTTTTTCATTTAAATTTAATTATTTCTCATTTCAATTTTTGTTTTCATTTCAGTTTTTGTTTTTGTTTTCATTTCAATTTATAATTTATTTTCATTTAAACTTTCATTCCATTTGATAATCATAATTTCATTTCATATTCATTTAACATTACATTTCATTTCATATTCATTACAAATTACATTTCATTGCATATTCATTTAACATTTCATTTCATTAATTCTTTTTCATTTAAATTTAATTTTTTCCTAATATACAAAAAAAAAATTTCATATGAATCACAAGTAGTCTCATTTCAATTTATCTTTTTTCAATTCAATTTTTTTTCAATTCATTTCATATTAATTAGAAGTAGTCTCGATATTAGAGTTATTTAAAATTTTTCATATTTTTATTTAAATTTTTTCTCAATTTAAATATCATTCCATTACAAAATTTTAAATTTCATTTAAATTCAAAATATTTATCATTTCATTTTTTGGGGGTTTTTTTTTCAAAAAATTTCTCAATATTAGCACCCATTTTTTTTTAAAAATACACTGATTCCGGCCATCAATGTTCTAAAATAAAAAAAATATATATATTAGGAGCCGAAAATTGTACTTGGTACTGGTCGGCCAGCATAAAAAAAAAATTAATACATTGCGTCGACCATCAATGTCCGAAAGTAAAAAAAAAAATACATTGAGAACTGAAAATTGTACCCAATGTCAACCATCTACAGGCCAACACACACCAAAAAAAAAAAAAATTAATGTCTCTGGTGCCGACTATTACATGACCAGGACAAATTTTTTTAAATACTGATATTTTTATATATCAATAATATACAATTTAAAAAAAAATCCTAGTGCCTGCCATTAGGTTCCTAAGCTCAAACAAAATTATTTTTTTAAAACCTGACAAATCATCAAATAATAATAGGGCTAAAACACTAGATAGTGCCGGCCATTTGGCTCCCAAAATCTCAATCTACTGTTTCTTTCAGGTCATTTTGATGAATGTTTTTAAACCTTAGTTATTTTTGTAAATATTAAATTTTTTGAGTAAATGGGTAAAATAGCCTATTAATCCCGATTTAATTACCTGGAAGGAAGATGTGTTAAGGAGCCTCTTTGATGAAGACCAAGCAGAAAGGATTAGAACTATTCCCCTGGGGAATACGTTGCAGCCAGATACTATGGTCTGGCAGGGTGACAAATCAGGCGAATACATGGCAAAAAGTGGATACATATGGAGTATTACAGAAGAAGCACACTTGCTAGGAAATGAAAATACAATTTTGACAGAACAGATGAAAAATTATTATGCAGCAATTTGGGGCCAAAAAGTTCCCAGCAAGATAAAGATTAACATATAGAGGATTACAAACACTTTTCTGCCTACTCTAAGTAATCTAAACTTCTAAAGGCTGAGATTTGAAGCGTTATGTCCACTTTGCGGTGAAGATAACGAATCAACTGCACACGTCTTCCGAGATTGTAATGTTGCGAAGCAAGTCCTCCAGAGGTTGAAAGTTCGGATCGCACCCACACATGAAAGCACAGAATGGAAACTTTGGTTAATCGAGACTTTCAATTTTAATAATACAGAGCAACGCACATGCTTAGCAGTTTCATTCTGGGCGATTTGGCACAACAGAAACATATTTTATCATGAAGGCATTCGGCAAAGTATAAATGATATAGTAAGCTTTATCAAAGCTTTTATAAATGAAATAAAAATGTTGGATAATATACTTGAGAGCAAGCACAAAATACAGGAGGCCCATTGGAAGCCCCCAATAGAGAACCAAGTAAAAGTAAACTTTGACACCAGTTTTCATCAGCCAAATAAGAAGGCAGTTTCTGGAATTATTGTAAGAAATAACAGGGGATTTGTAATGGGTTCATGCACCTACCCGATAAGGAATGTACGAGACCCGACAACTGCAGAAGCATATGCCTGCCTTCACGGAGTTATTTTCGCAGAAGACTTGGGTTTGAAGACGTTATTATTGAAGGAGATTCACTAACGATCGTTAAAAAGCTTCAAAAAAAAAAAAAGAGAAGAAAATGACAGATCTATTATCGGAGGACTCATAAACGAAATAAAAGGCAAAACTAGAAATTTCAGAAGTCTTGTGGTTAGCCACATACCTCGGGGAGCAAATGAAGCGGCACATGCGATGGCAGCATGGGGAAGAGGAAGTGAATCGTCGACTTTCTAGGTGGAAGAAACCTCGACAGCGGTCGAACCAGTCATTCAGAGGGATCAAATGGGAATTGGCTGAGGGGACAAAGAGGTAGTTATATCGGCATTTCTGAGTCCGGAGAAAGAGGTGACTTGATTTGAATCTCCGATGAGCTCAGTCAACAGGGAACCCGGGGAACGGAAACGAGTATGTGATACAAAGGAGCACTGGTTCTCGTTTCTGCGAAGAGATTTACCGGAAGGCAAAACAGAGATGAAGGAAAGGGGAAAGTTGTAGGCATTTCAGATTTTTTCTTTGTTTTACGAAGAATATTAGTATTAGAGGGTCCCGGACTACCAGAAATTCTGGAGTTATAATATCGTAGTACTCATTGTAAGTTTTTTATTTTTTATTTTTAAATCTGTTTATTTTATTGTTGTTTATCTTAAAACTCATATATTTGTGATTCTGTCTTGTTATTACCGTTGAAGACCGAGTGGGATGTTGTTAGACGTTTAAATGAAGACGTTTAAGATAACAGACGGTTTTAGGTACGAAAGGTAAATATACCAATCTATATTAATAATGTTAGATTTATAATTTAAAAAAAAAATCTAACATTATTAATATAGATTGGTATATTTTTTGCTTTATAATAAATAGTAGTTTTATTGCCATTTATTCCATTAATTTTTATTGTCTTTTTTATAGGTTCCTAATTTTCTATAGAAATAACATTCTTTTTTCAGCTACTAGTTGTAGCTCTTGTATTTAATAAAGCATGTAAAAAATATGATTTATATTCTCTAAATTGAAATGTAATTTCAATATAAGTATAATATTTTGGTTGGAAACGTGAAAATGTAATAATATCCTTTTTTTCCAAGTTTCATTTGTTGAATTATTGGTTTTTCTTTTATTTTTGTGTCTTTAGAAATTTTACTTAATTTATTAGGAAAATGAATTGTTTTTAATTCAATTAATAAATATTGGTTTTTCCAATATTCTATATTTTTAGTTTGTTTAAAACTTTTTATTGTGTTTTCAACCTTTTCATGATTTTTATTCATAGATCTCAGATAATCATCTTTTTGAATATCTAAATTTATTTTTCTTTTACATAAGGATCTTGTTTATCAATTTCCCTAGGTTTTGGTATTTCATAATTATATGGATCTGTTTGTTCAGTATTCATGGGTTCAGGAATTTCTATATTTTTGTCCTCTTCTATTAAAGTGTTTTTTTCATCAGAATTATAACTAGTAACATTAATATCTACATTTCTGTAGTATCATGTGTTTACATGTAGTGGTAATTATATTTTGTAAATAGATTTTTATGTTTTTTATAAAGTTCTTCTATTAATTTTAAATATTCTATTTTTTCATATTTATCTTCTGTTTTAGAAAATTTTTCTTTCCAATGATCTATAAGAGTTTTATAGGATTGGAAGTCATATTTTTCTTGTTTTTTAAGATTTTCTCTTTTTTTGTTTTTCTTTTTTATTATAAGTAGAAGATGACTCTTTCGAAGAATCTTCATTTTCATCAGATAAAGTTAATATTACATTACTATTACCATAATATAAAGGACCTAAATCTAGATCTGGTTCTATATTTTTATTAGTAATAACTTGATCTAATTTATTATTAACATCTGATAAAAGTTCTTTAGATTTGTTATTCAAATCTAAATCTGTTACTTCTCCTATATTATCTACTTTTTCTTCTATTTTACTAACTTTATTATATAATTTATTAAAATATATAGAAGTCATATCTATTAAACTATTGATACCTTTACTAAGAGCCGAAACATTGTTTTCATTCTTAGAGTCAATATGCATAGTATGATTACAAGTTTTATCTTTATATAAAAAATCCATTTCTTTCATGTTATTTATCTTTGGTACCTAAAACCGTCTGTTATCTTAAACGTCTTCATTCAAACGCCTAACAACGTCCCATTCAGACTTCAACGGCAATAAGAAGACAAAATCACAGATATATGGGTTTTAAGATAAACAACAGTGAAATAAACAGATTTGAAAAAAAAAGATAGAAACTTACAATGAGTACTACGATATTATAACTCCAGAAATCGTTACTCCGGGGCTCCTCTGATACCAATTACAGGGGGGAGGAATATACACAACGGAAGGCTATATTAATATCGTAGAAGTTTATTTTACAAAAGGATAGTAAGATAATTTACAAAGAAGATCAAGAAAGATTTTTATGGTTTTTGAGAAAGAGAGTAAGTATACAAAAGAAAGTTTTTTGATGCCTTTCCCGATCCGATTGCCTTGTTTAGGCTATCACAGTGCCTATTTATAATACAAATTTTAGACTCTAATTTATTTACAATTCAAATCCGCACAGTATCTTGATAATGATGACTTTAATGCTGGCTAAACGATTTCTTCCACGTAGCCTTCTTGAAATAAATGTTGGCTTGATGGTTGCTTCCACGTAGTCTTCTAATTTTGTGGTTGTTTTCACGTTTCTCATGCATTAATGGTTGCTTCCATCATGCTTTCATCATCTTTTGTCTCATTTGTTTATGGACATTTATGGATGGTGATGGTGAATAGATTTCCTTCCTTTCGCGTCGCCTCCAAAATTGAATGCTCCTTTCTTGGATGTCATTCTTCCACGTGTTGTGTTTTATTGTTATCCTTCTTGGATGTTTCTGAGATTCATTTCCTCGATTTCATCAAGATGTAATGACTCTGGTGAAAGAACTGGTGAATTCTAGCTTTCCCACGTGTCTTTGATTTCCGTTGTTATCAGAAAATCACCGATCTCCATGTCAACTATCTTTCTTAATAACTGAACGGACTCTTCATTTCTTTCTTCCTGGCTTTTTCCAGTGTCATATGCTAAAATTCTCTTGCCATCGATCCAGAATATATAAGTGTTCTGTTGAAGTAGATACTGGGCCTTGGTCATCAAATCAATTCCGGCTTGGATTTGATAATTAGAAAAATCATTGTAACATTTGTCAATGGTTTTTGCCAAGTGTTGTTTATCTTCATTTACTACTGAGAGGGATCTTCCCCAAAGCATTGTACGAATATTCCAAATTTGATATGGCTGATAAAATTTTTCTTTTTCAGCTATACCAATAAAACTATTTATTTCTATATGAAAATAATAGACAAAATCATCTATATTAGTAAAATTTATTAATCTAGATTTTACTATAGCAGGAAAATCTTTTAGTAAATGAAAAAAAAGATTTTGGACAGTTATTTCTTTAACAAATCCCCATTCAATATTGGTTATATCAAATGGTTCATGATCTAGTCTAAATTTGATAGTAGGAAATTGTTCTCCTATATCATTAGTAAAAACATAAGCTTGTAAAAAGTATTTTGAAAAAGTTTCTTTAAATTGAGCTTGCTGGTTGCAAATAGCTCTATTTATTTTCGTAAAAATATCTGGTGCTAGAATTTGTCTACATTTATTATATAGACATATTCTAAACATTTTATTAATAATAAAACTGTTTGTTCCTTTATTAATAAAATATTGGAATATATCAAGAAGATTATTTATCTCCTTAATATCTATATATTCTATTAGTATTTCATCCCAATCTCTATATAAAATAGATTTAAGTAATAAATTATGGGATTTATTTTCTTTAGTTGTTTTTTCAACTAAAAAATATGAAAATTGTGTAAGAGCTCTTCTAAAATTTGCTTTTTGCTCAGAAATATGAGTTTTCCATATTTTGTTTATAAAATTATAATATTCCAGAGGTATTCCTAGATTATAAAAATCTTTTATTTCAGGAATTTGTTGTTGTTTCAACAAATTTTCTGTTTCTTTTAAAATTTCAGCATAACTGGTTCGAGATGCTAAATCTGGATCTTGAGACCAATTAAAATAACTCACCGGGTTTGGTGATTGTGTTCCAAATGGTTGGCTTACCATTGGATATGGTACATAATATCCCTGATTAGGATAAAATGGTACTTGAGCAGGTATAGTAATAAATCCTTGTTTAGGACTTATTGTTTTCCCTTTGTTGGGTTTTTTATGGACAGTTGTCCATTCTCTAACTTTTTCTAGAGGTTTTTTACCTCTATCCATAAGGCCTGCTAAGAAAATCAGTAATCATATTATTAGTTCCTTTTATGTAAATAACTTCACAATTAAAATGGCATAATTCATTATACCATCTAATTCTTCTAGTACAGTTTCTAAACTTTTGTTAGTTAGAAATTGCTTAACTGCTTGATTATTAGTTTTTATAATAAAATTTTCAGGTGCTAAATATATTAAGAATTTTTTATTCCTTTTTTTATTGCTAATAACTCTTTTTCGTAAATAGCATAATTTATTTCATTTGGTTTAAATTTTCCCGAGCTATATCCACAAATTAATTCCTCATTTTTTATTATTTTTGCTTTTAATACACATCCCTAATTTTTTTCTGAGGCATCTGTTTCTAGAATTAATTTACCACCTTGTTTAGGTAAATAAACTTTAGGAATATAATCTATTTCAGACTTTATATTTTTTATAATATCTGAATCCATTTTAGACCATTTAAAAGGTTTGTCCTTTTTTAGTTTTTCATAGAACTTATCTAATTTTTTAGATAAGTTAGGAAAGAAATTTCTACCATAATTAATAATTCCTAAAAATTGTTGAAGCTATTTTTTATCTGTAATATTTTCAGGAAATTCTTTTATTTTTACTATAATATGATCTTGAAGTTTAAGACCATCGGCAGATAAGAATTCTATTACATTACAATGAGTAAAATTATTTAAATAAAAGAAATGTTGCTCAAGGAGGAATATATTTAGATTTAACCAATATTCCTTTATCAAATTATGAAAAAACCATAGATGATTGGGCACAATCTATGACTATTGTTGTAAACAACAATACTGTTTGGTTTAAAGAAAAGTTTTTAAATTATTTTGTAGGAACATTTCAAGGGGATGTTCTACAATTTCTCAGAAGATAGGAAGAATTTGAAAAAGGAAATGAACAAAAGGGTCAACTTATTAATCAAATAGGAACCCCTAAAGATTTACTAAAAGAGTTAACCTTAATTCTAAAAATAGAATTTTGTGGTTATACTAATAAAATAGATCAAGATAGCCAATCTAGTTATATCCTGTCAAAATTAAAATTATGTGATATAAGATATTTAGAAGAATTTTCTAATAAAGTTAGTGAAAATAGAAGAAAAAGTAGATAATGTAACGCCCCAAAATTTAGGGGTTAGTATTTTTGCTTAAATTCATGTTGTGCTTGAACGGCTAACTATTTGAGTGTATATGGGGGTTCTAAGGAGGCCTGGGTTCGAGCCTGAGCTTTAGAAAAATTTTAGTTTTTGCCCTTAAGTGGAGAGGGCTATGGGCAATAGGACTTAAATATATTTGTACGCATTTAGGAGTCGCAAGTTGAGCATGTGGCTTAGTGGTGTGGCGTCAATTGGAGATCAAGGAAGGGAGGGGTTCGAATCCCACAGTTTGCAATTGGAGGCTTTTATGTTGTGACTTGAGAGTGGAGGAAGCAGAGTTCGGATCAAACTCTTCAAGGGGAGTTGGAGACTTGGTCAAAAGTTTCAAATGGATGGAGGGCAGCAAAAGTAGGCGATTTCGGGGGAGAAAATCAAGGGATGGATGTGTGAGGGAGTGTTGGCCAAAAGTGGGAGTGTGGCTAAGTGAGAATTTCGGCTAGAAAGGGGGTCATTGGTAGCATTTTCGGCAATTTTGAGTAAGAGTAGAAACTGAAATCTCTTTGTGTTTTTGAAGTGTTTTTTTGGTTCTTTTCGGGTTTCTTTTTGTGATGACATCTCGGGTTTGTTTTGGTTTGCTTCTTCTCATTTTCTAACCCCTGCCGAATTCATTTGTTTCCCCATTCTTCTATTTTGTCTTCACTTTTTGACCATTGGTTGATCGGATAAGCCTCTCCTCTTCCACCTTCTTTTCTCTTTTTCCATCTTTATCTCGCGGTTACTGCACTTTTACTGCCGGATCTCTTTTCTTCTTTCAGTTCTTCTGTGGCCAGGCTCATAACTTTTCTTTCATCTCAATCTTCTCTTTACCTTGCAAAACTAGCCAACTTTAAGCCTTGATTCTTTTAGGTAGGCCGAATCTTTGAGGGCCGAATACTATTTTCCCTTCGTCTAACTATTTCAGAATCTAATCCACGTGTTGGTAAGTTGTGGCTTTAGCCGAATATAGGTTAGTTGTTTCTCTCTTTTTCGATTTGGGGTTCTTTGGTGCCGAAAGGCTGCTTCTTTAGTGGCCATGGGGTAGCGTCCTAACATGCTTTTGTCATTTGTCTCTAGGGACTAGTTTCCCTAACCAAGGGGTGTAGGCCGATTACTCAACCATTGCAAAGGGACTTTTATTTTCTGGTAAGTGAAATAGGTTGTTTTAAACGATTATTAATCGAGCCTAGCAAGACTTTGTGACTAACTAATGGATGGTCATTATTCTAGGTGCCTTGGAAGTTTTTCAAACCACAACTCGTAACAAGGTGTGTAATCTCACACCCCTGTTTGCTCTGTTAATGCTAGGATTTGTGAACCGGCTAAAAGCTGAAATACCAAAAAGCTGGTAAATCGGCATCTGAGATCACTCGAGCATGCGAGCGCTGGTGGAGTTAAACCGAGCCGCAAGTGTGGGCGTTAGACTGTTAGGAGTGCCACAGACCCCTCTCGTGGGACTGAGGCTGTATTGGGCCGAAGTGGGCTAAGTGGGCCCAAAGGGTTAACGGGCCCACAAGGACGAAATCCATGGTAAGTGCTGGATAATTGATGGGGCTATGAAGTCTGCAGAATCGAGACCAAAAATGAGCTGAATGGGCCACACGAGCGTGTGGGCCCGTTTGGGCCGAAATTGGACTTTAGGCTCAATTGCACCGTTTTGACCAAAAATGGAACCTGTGTCGCTCGAGGTGATAGTGGGCCTCCGGAAAGGCCGTTCAAGGGGTAAATTACCGAAATACCCTTAGTGGGTAAATTACCGAAATACCCCCAAGGGGTGAAATTACCGTTTTACCCCTAAATGACAAAATGACTGTTATACCCTTAGTGGTAGTTTAAATGTTGTTTATGTGATTTTTATATATCAGTATATGATCGTAATACACTGCGTACATAACATATTGCATTGGATTGGGTTTGCTGATTTGGAGGAAGTACCGTTATAGTGGCATCGCCACGTATTCTTATTTTAGTGGCTCACCACGATATCGCTGATAGCAGTGAAAATGGCCGCACCATTGGAGAGTTTCGCTGGGTGGGTCGACATGGTCCCCACATGGGGAGATTGGTTGGTACGGGTGGAGAGTTTGGTGGTTAAGGGTTGGGTTACATGTATGCTTGCATTTGATATGATGTAGCGCTTAGGCCCAGATTGTTACCGAATAGGGCTTAGGCCCAGACCGATACCATATAGGCTTGGGCCCAAACTGCGACCGTATTAGGGGATTACACACTGAGTTCTCGTAACTCACCCTTTCTTTTAACTGTGCAGGTAATCCCCAGCCTCAGAGGATTTGGAGCTACGGAAGACTCGGAGGTGGCCACACGTCGGATATGGTTTAAAGATTAAACTTAGCGATTTTAGTTTAATTTAGTTATTTTAAATTATTGGGTTAATAATTTTTGTAATAAGGCCATTGGGTTTGTAATAGCCCAAATTTCAGTGATGTCAAAATTAATGGTTCGAGATCACCAAATCTGACAAATGAACTCGTAGGCTATATTATTTAATATTTACGAGCCATATGTAGCTTTTAAAATATTTTTAAAATAGTAAATTATGTTTTATAAAGATTTAATTTGGTCAAGAAATCGAGAAAAAGAGGTATCGAGATCTCGATGTTATAAACCGAGTCATAAATATTTTTATGAATATTTACGGAATGTCAATAAGGTAGTATTAAAATTCCGTTAGAAAATTTTGACGTTTGGGTGGTTAATTAAATAAAAAGGACTAAATTGAAAAGTGTATAAAAGTTGCTAGAAGGATTAAATAGCTTAATTGTCAAATGAGGAAGGACCTAAAGTGAAAATAAGCCCAAAGGAGATATTTTGGGTTGCAATAGCTGAGGAAAATCAGGAAATGGATGAAATAAGGGTAAAATTGAAAAATTGCCAAAATTAGCTAAATAAAAGGGGACCAAATTAGAATATCTAGAATTCTCTTCATTTCTCTTTATTTTCTTCAGCTGAAAAACAGCCATGGGAGAGAGTTTCAAGTTGGTTTTCATACTCAAGCTTCATGTAAGTTTAATTCTTGCTTTCTCCTTGAAATTTCTATGTTTTTGGACTTTTACAATTGGATCCAACTTACTATGTCATTAGTTTATGATTCTACGGCTAATTTTTAAAGTTGATATGGATTAGTGCTGGAAGAATATGATGAATAAATATTGATTTGAAGCTTTAATTTTGTTATATGATGATTTTATTAAGTAAATTTGATTTTAGGACCTAATTGTGAAAGAGTTGAAATTAAGGCCTAGTGTTAAAATTCTGATTTTCAAAGGTTATGAAGTAGTTTAAAATGATAGATAAAAGTATTAAATGAGAAAATTAACTCAATTGAGGGGTTAATTCAGCAAGGACTGAATTGTATGAATTGTGGAATTAGGGGCAAAATAGAAATCAACATGTTACACTAAAGCAGTTTTGGACAGCAGCAGTTGTCTAACTTTGAAAAATCACCAAAAATTGTAGAAATTGAATTAGAAGTGAGTGAGATATGTAATTAAAGCTTGTTGAGTCTATTTTCATATAAAAGAAACATAGTAAGCAAAGGAAGTCTACATTTTGAGATATTTAAAGTTTTGCAAGACTGGTTTAGAATAACTTCGTGATCCCCTGTTCTTACTTTAGAAATTCACTAAAAATTGTATAAAAATAATTATGAGATATAATTTATATTTTTGTATTTCTTAGTAAGTCTATTTTCATTAGAAATAATTGGAATCACTATATGAAAATCGTACTATGAGATAATTGATTTTTAGTGAAGAGAGGTTAGAGCTGTCAGACTGTGTAACAGGGGAGAACTTAACTAATAAACTGTACTAATTGACTAAGCCAAAATTCTAGAAAATTTATGGTATGAAGATATGTGAGTCTAGTTTCAGGGAAAATTAACGGTTTGAAATTCGGAGTTCTGTGGCTCAAGATAAAAATAAATTAGGTACTATAACACAGATGGGCAGCTTGAACATTCACATGAGTAAATAGTGAAAATTATAGAAAATGTTACTTACAAGTGTGTTGTTTATACTAAGGATGTGGATCGAGAGGAGGAGGAGGAAAAATAATAGATGAACGACTTGTGTATAAATTGATTACGTGCTCAATTATAATTGGTAAATGTTGAATTAGAAATGATATAATATTTTATTTGGAATATTTATTATGAAATTATGATTATCGTTATAATACAAAAAAATTGAACTTGTGAGTTTATATGGCTAAATTTTAGTGATCATTTGTTAATTTTATGAATTTCACGATGTGTTATTTCATATGTATTGATGATAAAATCGTGAATAATGTAAGAGCATGAAAATTGAATAAATGATCGAATTAAGCACTTGATTCAATGACAAGACGAATTGATTTTAAAAATACCATGGTTGAACCATGACAACAAGTGATAAGTGATAGCTTCGGCTACACTTATCCGATCAAGAACAAGTGAAAGTGAAAAGTGGTAGCTTCGCCACCGATCGATGAAAAGTGGTAGCTTCGGCACCGATCGATAAAAGTGGTAGCTCTAGCTACCTGATCAGTGAAAAGTGGTAGCTCCAGCTACCTGATTAGTGAAAAGTGGTAGCTTCGGCTACCTGATCAGTGAAAAGTGGTAGCTCCAGCTACCTGATCAGTGAAAAGTGGTAGCTTCGGCTACCGATCGATGAATAGTGGTAGCTTCGCTACAAGTGACAAGTGATTTCCGTGTAAGACCATATCCGGATATGGCATCGGTGTGATACGTGTTTAAGATGTAAGACCATAGCTGGGCTATGACATTCTAGTGAAAAGTGATGAATTGACGGATAAGTTCGTGGTTTCACCATGACATAATGATAGTGAAGATGTAAGACCATGGCTGAGCTATGGCATTCTAGTAAAAGACCATAGCTATGTTATGGCATCGCTGATTATCGATGAAATTCAATGCATACCGGAGCGAGAACAATTTCGTAAGACGTTCACTAATTTGACGGTTGGTAAGTGTTATATAGAATTGTGTGATATAAGGAAATATGAGTTGATGATACATGAATATAGAACTTGGTTGATGAATGAGTTCATTTGTGATTATATATTTGTACACCCTTGAGTGTATTATCCGTATGAAATGGTATTCCGAATGAGATAATGAGAAGAGTTCTAATATGACATAATCTGAATTCGAAATGAAATATTATAAAAACGTACTTGGAATGCATTGGTATGTCTTGTGTATGTTATTTGAGTTCATAATATGGAAAGTAAATGTATGTGAAAATATGAGGTGATGATATCTCAGACATGGAATTTATTGGTGGACACGTACATCCTAATGATTTTAGAGTACATTGAAATTGAGCTCAATAAGTGATTTGTCAATTTAAATTGTGATTGACAGGAAGAGTTAGTGAATTGCATGATTATGAGTTGTTACATGTATTTGTCAAAAATACGAGGAAATGATGGTAATTGATACATAGAAATATGAGACTATAATATATAAAAACATGGAATGTGTTTGATAAATGTGTACATTCATAATTATAGAATTTTTGCATCTCAAGTGCACTATATGTGTAAAGATGATGTTTCAAATGAGTTGATAAGTAAAACTCAAATATGAAGTAGTTTGAAACCAAGACAAATAGTTATAAAAATGTATATGAAATACAGAGAAAGCGATTGTTATATGTTATATGAATACATAGTATGAAAAAGTATAAGTACAAGAGAAATTTAATGAGAATTGAGCCTAAATACGTTTCTTGTTATTTATATGAAGTGTACGACTAACAAATCATATTAAGTATAAGGCTCAGTTGAATATCTTAAATTGGTTTTGTATGTATTAAACGTGGGTGAAGAATAAGGATCAAATGAGTGAGAAATATGGCTTGGAAAATAGCCTAATTTGTGAAAATTAAATTTACCACACGGCCTAGCAACACAGGTGTGTACTAAGGCTGTGTGACCCAAGTTCCTTCATAGATGCAAGTCAGAGAGTTATACGCCCTAGAGGCACGGCCATGTGAGCCACACGGGCGTGGGACCCTTGTAAATGAGATAAACTTAAGGATTTTACGAAAAAAAAATAAAATTACACGATTCTAATTTAGTCCCGAACCAATCCCAATGCATGATTTGGACTTCAAGGGTCCGTTAAAGGAACTTTTATAATCAATTTTGATATTTGAGCGATAAATGGTTTAAATAATCTGTAGGTGTTCCGTACTATTTGGTAATGCCTCGTACCCTGTTTCGGAGTCGAACACGGGTAAGAGGTGTTACATTTAGTGGTATCAGAGCTATGGTTTAGTCGATTCTCGGACTAACATAGCGTGTGTAACAGTCTAGCTATACATGCCATATGTGAACTGTGATAGTGTGATATCTCCCGGCTCTAACGAAATTATTTTGTTAAGACAGAAATTACTTCCAACCGAACTATTGTCGATAATATATTAAAAATGATATTGAGATGATTGAAATGTGCTTACGATGTATTTAAATGTGGAAAGGTATTAATAGAAGTTCATGATATGCATGTGTTAATGTGCTTAATGAGATAACAATAAGTTGGGAAATGTGGAAAAGTGAAATGAAACGGAAGTCTATGTTGTGATAAGCTCATCCATGTATGTTGGTATTCATATGATATTATGTGCCTAACATGCTTGATTAAGTGAGTGTTATGAGTAAATTTACTCAAAATTCATGGAATGTATGTTTAGGTACACTTGTTTAAACAAGATAATCGAAAAGTTCGTGTAACATGACTAAGTATGAAAATTTGTTTAAAGTGAATTATGTGATTATGATGATATTACGTTGATGATGAATGCTGAGTCATATGTGTGTTTTTATGAGAGTCAAGTTAGAGGCTTTACGACCCCACCCCTTACCAAAGTTTGTTTTATGATGGAAGTCCGTAGTCGGCAGCGTTGTTTTTCTTACGGCTTTATCTCGAAAATCATCGATATCTTTATTATTATTTTTATGAGTTATGTTCTCGGATTTTCGGTATGGTATTGTATCTTGGTTTTCCTATCATTCATACTTCGTAAATTGTTAATCATGGCTTATCTTTAAAGTGTGTTCTTTAGCTTGTGATAACTATGTCTGTTATGATTATGTTTTTGGTTTGATCATAGAAACGTGGTGATTCTAATATCTGGGTTTCTCTAATTTTTGTGTAAGGAATTGATATCGGAAAAGGTATAAGTGGTGAAAATATTTGAATTTCTCCACTGAAGGAATTTTCGAGGCCGAAAATTCTTAAAGAGGGGGAGAGTTGTAACAGCCCAAATTTCAGTGATGTCAAAATTAATGGTTCGAGATCACCAAATCTGACAAATGAACTCGTAGGCTATATTATTTAATATTTACGAGCCAAATGTAGCTTTTAAAATATTTTTAAAATAGTAAATTATGTTTTATAAAGATTTATTTGGTCAAGAAATCGAGAAAAAGAGGTATCGAGATCTCGATGTTATAAACCGAGTCATAAATATTTTTATGAATATTTACGGAATGTCAATAAGGTAGTATTAAAATTCCGTTAGAAAATTTTGACGTTTGGGTGGTTAATTAAATAAAAAGGACTAAATTGAAAAGTGTATAAAAGTTGCTAGAAGGATTAAATAGCTTAATTGTCAAATGAGGAAGGACCTAAAGTGAAAATAAGCCCAAAAGAGATATTTTTTGCGGCAATAGCCGAGGAAAATCAGGAAATGGATGAAATAAGGATAAAATTAGAAAATTGCCAAAATTAGCTAAATAAAAGGGGACCAAATTAGAATATCTAGAATTCTCTTCATTTCTCTTTATTTTCTTCAGCTGAAAAATAGCCATGGGAGAGAGTTTCAAGTTGGTTTTCATACTCAAGCTTCATGTAAGTTTAATTCTTGCTTTCTCCTTGAAATTTCTATGTTTTTGGACTTTTACAATTGGATCCAACTTACTATGTCATTAGTTTATGATTCTACGGCTAATTTTTAAAGTTGATGTGGATTAGTGCTGGAAGAATATGATGAATAAATATTGATTTGAAGCTTTAATTTTGTTATATGATGATTTTATTAAGTAAATTTGATTTTAGGACCTAATTGTGAAAGAGTTGAAATTAAGGCCTAGTGTTAAAATTCTGATTTTCAAAGGTTATGAAGTAGTTTAAAATGATAGATAAAAGTATTAAATGAGAAAATTAACTCAATTGAGGGGTTAATTCAGCAAGGACTGAATTGTATGAATTGTGGAATTAGGGGCAAAATAGAAATCAACATGTTACACTAAAGCAGTTTTGGACAGCAGCAGTTGTCTAACTTTGACACCAAAAATTGTAGAAATTGAATTAGAAGTTGAATGAGATATGTAATTAAAGCTTGTTGAGTCTATTTTCATATAAAAGAAACATAGTAAGCAAAGGAAGTCTACATTTTGAGATATTTAAAGTTTTGTAAGACTGGTTTAGAATAACTTCGTGATCCCCCGTTCTTACTTTAAAAATTCACTAAAAATTGTATAAAAATAATTATGAGATATAATTTATATTTTTGTATTTCTTAGTGAGTCTATTTTCATTAGAAATAATTGGAATCACTATATGAAAATCGTACTATGAGATAATTGATTTTTAGTGAAGAGAGGTCAGAGCTGTCAGACTGTGTAACAGGGGAGAACTTAACTAATAAACTGTACTAATTGACTAAGCCAAAAATTCTAGAAAATTTATGGTATGAAGATATGTGAGTCTAGTTTCAGGGAAAATTAACGATTTGAAATTCGGAGCTCTGTGGCTCAAGATAAAAATAAATTAGGTACTATAACACAGATGGGCAGCTTGAACATTCACATGAGTAAATAGTGAAAATTATAGAAAATGTTACTTACAAGTGTGTTGTTTATACTAAGGATGTGGATCGAGAGGAGGAGGAGGAAAAATAATAGATGAACGACTTGTGTATAAATTGATTACGTGCTCAATTATAATTAGTAAATGTTGAATTAGAAATGATATAATATTTTATTTGGAATATTTATTATGAAATTATGATTATCGTTATAATACAAAAAAATTGAACTTGTGAGTTTATATGGCTAAATTTTAGTGATCATTTGTTAATTTTATGAATTTCACGATGTGTTATTTCATATGTATTGATGATAAAATCGTGAATAATGTAAGAGTATGAAAATTGAATAAATGATCGAATTAAGCACTTCAGTTCAGTGACAAGACGAATTGACGGAAAATACCATGGTTGAACCATGACAACAAGTGATAAGTGATAGCTTCGGCTACACTTATCTGATCAAGGACAAGTGAAGTGAAAGTGAAAAGTGGTAGCTTCGGCTACCTGATCAGTGAAAAGTGGTAGCTCTAGCTACCTGATCAGTGAAAAGTGGTAGCTTTCGGCTACCGATCGATGAAAAGTGGTAGCCGGCTACCGATCGAGAAAAAGTGGTAGCTCCAGCTACCTGATCAGTGAAAAGTGGTAGCTTCGGCTACCTGATCAGTGAATAGTGGTAGCTTCGGCTACAAGTGACAAGTGATTTCCGTGTAAGACCATATCTGGGATATGGCATCGGTGTGATACGTGTTTAAGATGTAAGACCATAGCTGGGCTATGGCATTCTAGTGAAAAGTGATGAATTGACGGATAAGTTCGTGGTTTCACCATGACATAATGATAGTGAAGATGTAAGACCATGGCTGAGCTATGGCATTCTAGTAAAAAGACCATAGCTATGTTATGGCATCAGTGATTATCAGTAAAATTCAATGCATACCGGAGCAGAACAATTTCGTAAGACGTTCACTAATTTGACGAAGTTGGTAAGTGTTATATAGAATTGTGTGATATAAGGAAATATGAGTCGATGATACATGAATATAGAACTTGGTTGATGAATGAGTTCATTTGTGATTATATATTTGTACACCCTTGAGTGTATTATCCGTATGAAATGGTATTCCAAATGAGATAATGAGAAGAGTTCTAATATGACATAATCTGAATTCGAAATGAAATATTATAAAAACGTACTTGGAATTCATTGGTATGTCTTGTGTATGTTATTTGAGTTCATAATATGGAAAGTAAATGTATGTGAAAATATGAGGTGATGATATCTGTACATGGAATTTATTGGTGGACACGTACATCCTAATGATTTTAGAGAACATTGAAATTGAGCTCAATAAGTGATTTGTCAATTTAAATTGTGATTGACAGGAAGAGTTAGTGAATTGCATGATTATGAGTTGTTACATGTATTTGTCAAAAATACGAGGAAATGATGGTAATTGATACATAGAAATATGAGACTATAATATATAAAAACATGGAATGTGTTTGATAAATGTGTTCATTCATAATTATAGAATTTTTGCATCTCAAGTGCATTATATGTGTAAAGATGATGTTTCAAATGAGTTGATAAATAAAACTCAAATATGAAGTAGTTTGAAACTAAGACAAATAGTTATAAAAATGTATATGAAATACAGAGGTGCGATTGTTATATGTTATATGAATACATAGTATGAAAAAGTATAAATACAAGAGAAATTTAATGAGAATTGAGCCTAAATACATTTCTTGTTATTTATATGAAGTGTACGACTAACAAATCGTATTAAGTATAAGGCTCAGTTGAATATCTTAAATGGGTTTTTGTATGTATTAAACGTGGGTGAAGAATAAGGATCAAATGAGTGAGAAATATGGCTTGGAAAATAGCCTAATTTGTGAAAATTAAATTTATCACACGGCCTAGCAACACGGGTGTGTACTAAGGCTGTGTGACCCAAGTTCCTTCATAGATGCAAGTCAGAGAGTTATACGCCCTAGAGGCACGGCCATGTGAGCCACACGGGTGTGGGACCCTTGTGAATGAGATAAACTTAAGGATTTTACGAAAAAATAAAATTATACGATTCTAATTTAGTCCCGAACCAATCCCAATGCATGATTTGGACTTCAAGGGTCCGTTAAAGGAACTTTATAATCAATTTTGATATTTGAGCGATAAATGGTTTAAATAATCTGTAGGTGTTCCATACTATTTGGTAATGCCTCGTACCCTGTTACGGAGTCGAACACGGGTAAGGGGTGTTACAGGGTTTTCCTTTTTAACTTTTATTTGGTATTTCTTTAAAGTACAACCTGCTAGTCTGTTAAACACGGGTTTTTAAAACTATAACTACTGTTTTCAAAATATCACGTATTCGTAAATGTTTGAATCAAACTTCCGCAACAAACAAGGTTTTAAAAATAATAATGTTTTTGCAAGAGAATGACTTTGAGCAAATTGTGTTTTGTCAATAAGCAACGAAAATCGGGATTTTTAAAAGATAGAAAGTTTTGATTCATAGAAGGGTTTTTCAATGAACGTATAGTTTTCAAACAACACTTGATGTGGCACGTTAGATCCGGTCATAACGTCTAAGCCGGGTTTGGGGGGCTACAGATAATATAGGAGAAGTAACAGATTTAGATTTGAATAACAAATCTAAATAACTTTTATCAGATGTTAATAATAAATTAGATCAAGTTATTACTAATAAAAATATAGAATCAGATCTAGATTTAGGTCCTTTTTATTATGGTAATAGCAATGTAATATTAACTTTATCTGATGAAGATGGAGATTCTTCGGAAGAGTCATCTTCTACTTATAATAAAAAAGAAAAACAAAAAAGAGAAAATCTTAAAAAACAAGAAAAATATGACTTCCAATCCTATAAAACTCTTATAGATCATAGGAAAGAAAAATTTTCTAAAACAGAAGATAAATATGAACGAATAGAATATTACAAAAAGTAGTTCTAATAATTCTAATGTAGATTTACTAGTCATAATTCTGATGAAGAAAACACTTCAATAGAAGAGGACGAAAATATAGAAATTCCTGAACCCATGGATACTGAACAAACAGATCCATATGATTATGAAATACCAAAACCTAGGGAAATTGATAAACAAGATCCTTATGGTAAAAGAAAAATAGATTCAGATCTTCAAAAAGATGATTATCTGAGATCTATTAATAAAAATCATGAAAAGGTTGAAAACACAATAAAAAGTTTTAAACAAACTAAAAATATAGAATATTGGAAAAACCAATATTTATTTATTGAATTAAAAACAGTTCATTTTCCTAATAAATTAAGTAAAATTTCTAAAGACACAAAAATAAAAGAAAAACCAATAATTCAAC
Organism: Gossypium bickii; assembly: GCA_025503065.1. NCBI lineage: Eukaryota > Viridiplantae > Streptophyta > Magnoliopsida > Malvales > Malvaceae > Gossypium > Gossypium bickii. The sequence goes on along the minus strand of CP106714.1, from coordinate 93,641,887 downwards.
AATGAAACTTGGAAAAAAGGATATTATTACATTTTCACATTTCTAACCCAGGAAATATTATACTTATATTGAAATTACATTTCAATTTAGAGAATATAAATCATATTCTTTTCATGCTTTATTAGATACAGGAGCTACAAACAGTAGCTGTAAAAAGAATGTTATTTCTGTAGAAAATTGGGAACCTATAAAAAAGATAATAAAAATTAATGGAATAAATGGTAATAAAACTACTATTTATTATAAAGCAAAAAATATACCAATCTACATTAATAATGTTAGATTTATAATTCCAAAATTATTATGTTTTCCTGATATGTATGGTGATATTTTATTAGGAAATAATTTTATAAATCAATATTTACCATTTTCTATTAATAAAAAATCAGTTATGTTATCTATAGAAAAAACTTCTATAAAAATACAACTAGTAGAAAACCCTAAATTTATTTGTACTAATGATTGTTAATTTTTTTAGCAGGCCTTATGGATAGAGGTAAAAAACCTCTAGAAAAAGTTGGAGAATGGACAACTGTCCATAAAAAACCCAACAAAGGGAAAACAATAAGTCCTAAACAAGGATTTATTACTATACCTGCTCAAGTACCATTTTATCCTAACCAGGGATATTATGTACCATATCCAATGGTAAGCCAACCATTTGGAACACAATCACCAAACCCGGTGAGTTATTTGAATTGGTCTCAAGATCCAGACTCAAAGATCTCAAACCGATTATCTTTGAAATTTTAAAAGAAATGTAAAATTTATTGAAACAACAACAAATTCCTGAAATAAAAGATTTTTATAATCCAGGAATACCTTTGGAATATTATAATTTTATAAACAAAATATGTAAAACCCATATTTCTGAGCAAAAAAGCAAACTTTAGAAGAGCTCTTACACAATTTTCATATTTTTAGTTGAAAAAACAACTAAAGAAAATTAATCCCATAATTTATTACTTAAATCTATTTTATATAGAGATTGGGACGAAATACTAATAGAATATATGGATATTAAGGAGATAAATAATCTTCTTGATATATTCCAATATTTTATTAATAAAGGAACTGTAACAGCCCGATTTTGGCCCTAATCGGAATGGTGGTTTCGGGACCACAAATCAGAGTTAGAATAATATTTTTATATTATATTTGATATCTATGATATATGTTTGAGTATGTGTTAAAATATCGTGGGTTAATTTGTCTGTTTGTGTGTTGAATTTAAGAAAAAAGGACTAAATTGCATAAGTGGTAAAAATAGCCTTTTATTAAATTGAGTGGTTTAATTGATTTGTCTTCTTTTATATGTAGGCTTAGTTTGTAAATTTACCAACTAGCATGATAATGGACGGCATATGACTTTAATTTCATAATAATATGTCTTTATATATATATACATATAATTATAAGTTAAAAATGTTTTATAATATATGTTAATAATATTAAATGAAAAGACATTTTTTCTTCATCATTTTATTTTCTTCATCACCGAAAGTAAAGAAGAAAGAAAGAAACTTGAGCTCTCAATTATTCGGCCCTTTTGCATGTTTACTTAAGGTATGTAATTGAGTTCGATTTTTGATAATTTTTACGTTTTTGAGATCGTTGCTTCGAATACTATCCGACCCATGTTAGAATTTCTAATTTTGATGCATGTGTGGTGTTCAGCCATTGATGAAAGTTTGTGTTTTGTGATGTCTGATGATTTTATATTAAAGATATGCTTTAGATTAACATGTTTTATATTGGAAATTTTGATAATTTTGAGTAATTAGGACTAAATTGTGAAATTTGTAAATTGAAGGGTCAAAATGTGAAATAAATGAAATGTATGAGTTTGTATAAGAGTTATGAATATTCGGCCCTAAAGGAATATGTTCAAATTTTGTGTATTTTGTGTTTTGTGCAATAGGGACTAGATTGTAAAAATTGTAAATATCAGGGTAAAATGGTAATTTGCATAATTTTGTTTTTTTTGAATTAAATTGAATGATTGAACGAGCTTAATTTGAACATGTTTAGATCAAGAACCAAAGAAAACGAATTTGGATCGGGGAAAAACGAAAATAGTCGAATAACCGATTTTTGTCGTCCGACGTTATCCGAGGTAAGTCTTTAAGCAGTAAAACATTGTAAATTATCTACGTAACTTAGTATATGCTGATTTGGATATTTTGTATCTATATTATTGAATAGCCGAATGTGGTTTAATTTAAGATTTAATGTGTTTAAGTGGTTCGAATGAGATATGTTATTTGAATGCTCGTATAAAGATTATGAATTGTATATGAGATTTGATATATGAAATAATTTGTGTGAGACAGCTTAAAAGTATCGTGATTCAGGCTGTGAGCCTAGCAAGCCTTGGGCTGGTGAACTTAATCGGGCTTTATGCCTAGCAGGCTTATTGCCGGTGATTGAATATCATACCTTGGGTCTAGCAGGCTTAGTGCCGGTGTGTGATTCAGGCTTATGCCTAGCAGGTTTTATACCGGTGATTTAAATTACAAGTTTATGCTTATGAAATGATAAAGTTATGGTGGAAATTGAGCAAGTTAAGCTTATTAAAATGATTTAGATTATATTCGGCCACAAGGTATGTATTTATATATGTATATGTTATATGTGATGTTTATTGAGCAAGTAAGTTGACAAATAAATGTTCTTATATATTCGGCGACTTAGATATGTGGATAAAATGATGTTGTGTTGATATTACATACTTATGTACATGTGATTATTTAATAGATGTATATATATACATTCGGTTATGTGTGATTAATATGTGCATGGTAATTGTTTATTCGGTTGTATATGGGAATATATTGAACTATGTGCATTTGGTAAGTTTTTATATTTAACGTAAGATAATGATAAATGTTTTGCTATGTAAGGATATTAGCATTCGGCTATGATAGTCTATATGTGCTATGTTATTATATCAATGTTATAAAGTGTTTGGTTTAATCTGATTGAATGTCCAATTGATCTGTTATGTTTGCTTAAGATTTACTAAGCTAAATTAGCTTACTCTGTGTCTTTTGTTATTCTGTTCTATAGATTTTGATTGGAAGTTGCGAGTTCGGGAGATCGTCATCGAAGTCATCCATACTATCGACTTATTTTGGTACTTTTAAAGTTTAGATTTTGAATTTAAGGCATGTATAGGCTAGTTAATTACTTGGATAATGTTTTGATGATTTAAATATAAGCCATGCGAAAATGGCTTGATTTTAATGCCAAATGACCTAATGCTTAAATGTTCTTAATCGTATTATGTGTGTATGTCATGCTTGGATTATGAGTATGGTTGTGATGTGAGTTCATATTATGCACAAGTATATGTAAATATATATATATATATATTTTGATATGAAGTATCTATTAAAGTCATATAAGTTGTGCATTTGGAAAGTTGACATATGTGTACTTGAATAAGTTTGGTTTATGGATTGATAATATCATACTTTTGAGGTGAATAATTTATAACATGAATTTAACTTGAAGATCATTTATATGGTAAATTGTATATTCGGCTAATTGATGAAATTATAGGTTAGGTACTTAGGATTGACATATTCGACATGGTTTGCAGATGTATATGTGTATAATGTTCATATTTAAGTGTTTCGGATTATGGATGTTATATTTGGTTTTTGGTTGAATCGGTTTTTGATCTTATAAACGAATTGATCCATAATTTGTTTGGATGTTGAAATAGGTATATTTTGAACTCGGTTAAATAAGGTTTATGTGAAAACATATTTGTATGCTTAGTTTTGGTAATGGACATTTTGTTTTAGTAAGTAATTATAGTAAGTGCATATTCGGCTAAGGTATCTTGAATGACCGAATGAATAGTAACCTTTATTATTTGATGAATGAAGCTTATATGTGAATTTGGTATATGGATATTTAAGTAGGATTTGAAAATACATTATTCATAATGCCTTGAATTTGGTATATGCTTAGTAATGCCTTGTAACCCTAATCCGGCGACGGTTAAGGGTGTTATAGGAACAAACAGTTCTATTATTAATAAAATGTTTAGAATATGTCTATATAATAAATGTAGATAAATTCTACCACCAGATATTTTTACGAAAATAAATAGAGCTAATACTTTTTACAAGCTTATGTTTTTACTAATGATATAGGAGAACAATTTCCTACTATCAAATTTAAACTAGATCATGAACCATTTGATATAACCAGTATTGAATGGGGATTTTTTAAAGAAATAACAGTCCAAAATCTTTCTTTTCATTTACTAAAAGATTTTCCTGCTATAGTAAAATCTAGGTTAATAAATTTTACTAATATATATGATTTTGTCTATTATTTTCATATAGAAATAAATAGTTTTATTGGTATAGCTGAAAAAGAAAAATTTATCAGCCATATCAAATTTGGAATATTCGTACAATGCTTTGGGGAAGATCCCTCTCAGCAGTAAATGAAGATAAACAACACTTGGCAAAAACCATTGACAAGTGTTACAATGATTTTTCTAATTATCAGATCCAAGCCGGAATTGATTTGATAACCAAGGCCCGGTATCTACTTCAACAAAACACTTATATATTCTGGATTGATGGCAAGAGAATTTTAGCATATGACACTGGAAAAAGCCAGGAAGAAAGAAATGAAGAGTCCGTTCAGTTATTAAGAAAGATAGCTGACATGGAGATCGGTGATTTTCCGATAACAACGGAAACCAAAGACACGTGGGAAAGTTGGAATTCACCAGTTCTTTCACCAGAGTCATTACATCTTGATGAAATCGAGGAAATGAATCTCAGAAACATCCAAGAAGGATAACAACAAAACACAACACGTGGAAGAATGACATCCAAGAAAGGAGCATTCAATTTTGGAGGCGACGTGAAAGGAAGGAAATCTATTCACCATCACCATCCATAAATGTCCATAAACAAATAAGATAAAGATGATGAAAGCATGATGGAAGCAACCATTAATGCATGAGAAACGTGGAAACAACCACAAAATTAGAAGACTACGTGGAAGCAACCATCAAGTCAACATTTATTTCAAGAAGGCTACATGGAAGCAATCATTTAGCCAGCATTAAAGTCATCCTTATCAGGATACTGTGTGGATTTGAATTGTAAAAAAATTAGATTATAAAATTTGTATTATAAATAGGCATTTTGATAGCCTAAACAAGGCAATCGGATTAGGAAAGACATCAAAAAACTTTCTTTTGTATATTTACTCTCTTTCCCAAAAACCATAAAAGTCTTCCTTGATCATCTTTGTAAATTATCCTTGTAAATTATCTTACTATCCTTTTGTAAAATAACTTCTACGATATTAATATAGCCTTCCGTTATGTATATCCCTCCCCCTTGTAATTGACCTGTTTTTCAGTTTTAGGATGTTTAAGGCGTCATTTAAGTTTTTTAGGGTTTGTTTCTTTGAGGCACCGTGCTCAGTAGAGGTGATCATGGGTTGCGCTACCTAGTCCGGCCCGACGACCCGCCCGAAAAATTGGAGGGTTCGGGTAGAAATATAAGCCCGAAATATGGGTTTAGGCAAAAAAAAAAACCCGTTTAGAAAATGGGCTGTGCCTCGAGTAAAACTTTTTTGGCCCAAGCCCGAATTATATATTAAATATATATTATTTTTAATCAAATATACTTTTTAAATTAAATATTTTTTATTTGTTTTAAAATTTTTTATTTAATGAAAAAAACTATAAAAAAATTTAATATGGGCCGAACTGGGCCGAACTTAAGCCTAAAAAATGGGCCTAAAATTTTATCTCAACCTAGTCCAAACCCGGCCCATGATCACCTCTAGTGCTTAGTTAGGAAGCTGTTTTTTCAACCATTGTTATCTTTCCCCAATTTAACGCATTTATGCCGGTTCAACTTTTAAAAATATTCTTGTCAATTCAAAAAAAAGTTTAACTCAGTACTTTTATATAGAAAAAAAGACCTCAAAAGTTCAAAGATGGTTTGGACTCGTATATCTTAAGATAACAAGAACTCACAGTTGATAGTGGCACATCACTAGTTTCCTAAAACCAACTTTAATATCAAATGTCACGATAAACACCAACTCACAAATTATTCTCTATTTCGATCCATTAGACGTATTTATCCACAGGAGAGTCACAAGTTAAAGATGGTACGAGCACCAATATCCTAATCCCAACTCTTAATACATAGTTGATACGAGATTCATGACAGTCTCTAGACCATGACAAATGTGCATGCAGAAGTTAGAGGTTAAAACAACACATTTGTGTTAATATCCTTTCCTTCCAGCAAAATGCAATCTCTCACTATACCTGATATTTATGAGATGCATTAGCAAATATAATGAACAGCCTTGCATACCTGATATAGCTAGTTTCCAAATAGGAAAAAAAACCAAGCAGACCAGATCTGATATGTAGTTCAGTTCTTTATCTGAATAGCAAGAATCATAAAGCTTTTCCGAGTCTTAAAACAATTGGTTCTAGAACATGAGAAACAAAAATATTTAATACAGAGTGACCTATTTCTTTTCATCCAAGCCGAAGAGTGATTGCACCTAGTGTAATCATTCTGAAAACTGAGAAAACCATAAAAGTACAAACATAACGTGATTCACTAATCAGTAAAACCATTGCCAGTGTATCCATGGACATGCACCAAACTGTAATGTTTCACATCAGACCACCTTAGGTATAATAGCTTAATGCCAACATGTATTCCGGTCAATGGTTTCTACCTCATTCATGATGACCTGTCAGTTTTTATTTACTAAAACAGTGTGCAGTGTTACTCTACTTCACCGGTTCAAAAGTAGAACGGAGGTTGGATATCATCACAGGGCACTCTCCCTTCTCATCATATTCAGAGAAGTCGTCTCCAGATAAGTCAATACCTTCAAATTTAGTTCCTTCCAGCTACACAAAGAAATTACAGTAAGTTAACATGAGAACACATCTTGACATTGGCCAAATATATAAAAATGGGAATGGCGACACGTAACTGTGACTACTGCTTGTCAGTATGATAATGCAATTACAAGAGTATCACCTACAAATTCGCACAAAAGTGCAATATAAACTGTAAATTTCTAGCAAGCCTTGCCCATTTCATTCCATTGGAGACATGATTTAAATCGACCTTAGCTTTGGAGCAAGATAAGTTATTATACACTTTTGGAAGTGGGTGGAGAAAATCCAAATATGTGCTTCTTGGTTAGGAAATTCATCAAAGATTCAGGACATGCGACTTCTATATAGTGATTAATCCCGATGTTTTACATCTATGAATCTGGTTATTATGGTCTTTAAAGGCAAAGAAGATGTACTTAGTATGCTTGGAACTGAAAAATTGATAAATAACATGACATTACATCCCAAAGCCCTGGCTATGATTAGCTGTGTCCGAAAAAAAACCATCTAGGGTGGAAGAAGAACAAAAACTTACAGATTCAACCTTCCAGCCAACGCCAAATACAAACCCTACAGGCTCGTAACCCCTGCAGTCAAAAAGCATCAAAGGTGCAAATTTTCCGCCTTCACAGTCTTCCTGAGTCAGTGGTCGACCTTTGCCTGGGATCATTGTTACAGTTCCTTCCCTCATACAAAATTTGCACTAGAGAAAGAAAGAAAAGGCAACACATACCATTAATCATTAGAAGTTAAGAGCTAGGTGGATGAAAAAAGGAGAAGCCCAGTATAGCAAATTGAACTTCTGGAACTCAGGTAACTACAAGTAATGCCATAAAAAATGCAAAAGTCTCATTCTATACAAGTTAAACACATAAATTATCTATATTAGATATCTGAATGGCATAAAATGCAAGACAGGTCTATCTAAAAGAGCTTTCCTAATTACAGAACACAGGATAGGGAATCTCAAAACCAGGAATATGATTGGGGTAACTGTTGGCTATGAAGTCTTACCCTCTAATATTTATCAGCGGGTTTCCTTTCTGCTAAACCAAACCCAGTATTACCATGTGCAGCCCAAGTGAGAGGTTAGATTTAACTTGAATGAGCATTTTAAAAGAAATTCACAAAGTAGAACTCAGAGTATTACTTATAATAACTAGAATTTGTCTCTGTTGTCCCCCCTACGCTCTCACCAAACGAACAAACATAAATTCAACAGATCCTAATGAATTTCAACTGAAGCTAATGCATTTACTGGCAACACAAGCATATAATATTACCTTCTGAACAAGATTGGTGGTTCCCTTGCCTTGTAGAAGAGGAACAGTATCGCCCAAACTCACACATGTTTCCTTCTGACTTAACTCTCCACACCTCCCACATTTCAGCTGCAAATCCAAGATTTCAAATATTAATGAAATAAGACCTTGACAAGCAAGGATATACAGAAACAAGAGAAGATGAGAGATGCTGCTAACTCTTAAGTACATAGGTGAAAGAAGAACAAGAAAAAGTTAATACTAAAATCCAAAAAAAAAACGAAATCGGATCCGAATACTTAAGAAGAAGACATTCCAACAAAATCATGAAAGGAATCAAAGAAACTTCAATTGCATAGCCATCTAAAAACGATATTTTTAGAAAAAGACCGAAGAACGATGTTGAAAACACATTAATGAAACAAGAAATCGATTCGAAATAAAATAAGAAGAAAAAATAATGGATAGATAAAGTCAATGCACGTCTATTCGCAGTTGATATAAATAAGGCCAAAACAAGTAGCTAAAATAAATTCAAATTCAGCTAAAATAATGGATTGCCCATATCTATAAGCATTTATTCCACAAAACAGGCTAAAATTCAATAACAGAAAAAAAAATCGACTCAAAAATCTGAAATTCGAAGTGAAACAAAGAATTAAACGGAAAACGTTCAGGATTCAAGCAACAATAAGAATAATAAATCAGCTGCAGCTGAGTTCAAAGGAAGAAAATCAAAGTCAAAAAGCAGGCGAAGAAACAGAAAGAGAGGGAGACCTTGAAGAGATAGGGAAAGGAAGGATCGTCACAGCCGCCCTGAGGCTGGAGGTTAGTGAGGTTTTCGAGGTCGGCAGAGATCTTCAGCATGAAATTCACCATTTTCGCTTATAATTTAGCAGCGTGGAACCTAAGCTTTCTCGTTCACTCTCTCACTGTCACCGCTTCAGTGGAATTTGGATGAAATGAAAAATGGGCCTGTGGAAGACAATCGGTTGTGGGTTGTTGGAATTCCAATCCTTTTACATTCACCCAACCCCAGTATTTTTTATTCTAAAGGAAAGTTGGTTTAAATCATCATTCAATCCCTGTAGTTTTTAGACTCTAGAAATTTAGTTTCTAATAATTTAATCCCTCTATTAGTCTAATTTGAAAATTGAAACTCCATTTATAATACTATTATAAATTTTTGTTAAATTTGAATATGTGAGATATTTTAATATCAAAATTCTTATTTAAAATTAAAACCTAATCAATAATACAAACACGTACTTGGTGTAAAATTTTCCTTCGCCCTAAAAACCCATTAGATAAATATTTTCCACCTCAATTAGACTAAAGTGTCTTTATGGGTAAACCTAGCTGTTCATCACTTCCACATGAAACTCTTTGAGTTTATCAAAGGTTACCCTCTTGCGATGCATAAGGTCCACATACCCATATCTGGAATAATCATCAATAAAGGTTACATATACTCATAACCACCTCTTACACTGACGCTCATGGGGCCACATACGTCAGTGTGCACAAGTTCTACAAGCTTTACAACCCTCATTCCTTTTGCATTAAAAGATCACTTAGTCATCTTACCTTCCAAGCAAGATTCACATTGTGGAAGAACAACTTCTTTAAGCAAACTTAAGATGTCGTATTTCACAAGTCTAGTTATTCTTTCTTGGTTAATTGATCAATTCTCCAACGCCAAAGGTACTCCTCATTAGAGTGAGAAGTTTTAAGTCTTTTATTCGTTATTTCAACCTCAAGCAGTGTGTACATTTTTTATTTGATAAAATAGAGATTATTTGATATCCATCCATTACAGATAAGATTGCGATTTCTAAATATTGCAATTCTATTATTAAAAGTCACGGTCAAGCCGTCTTTATATAAACATACAACTAAAATTAAGTTTCTTTTGAAACTTGGTACATAAAAAACGTCTTTTAAAATATTTTTTTCTAAAATTATCAAAATAGATATGTACATCTCCCACTACTTTGGCTGCCACAGTTGTCCCAGTTCTGGTCCGTAATGATAGACTCTTATCTCTAATATCTTTTGTCTCCTCGAACCCCTGTAGAGAAACACAAACATGATTTAAGGCTCTCAAATCAATGACTCAGTGGTCTATTGAGTCCTCCACTAAACAAGCTTTTATTATAAAAAGTTTCATACCTTTGCCTTTGGTGGTTAGATATTCCTGCCACTCTTTACAGTTCGCCTTGAAATACCCTTTCTTAACGCAGACGAAGCATTTAGACTTAGGTAAGTTTTTAGGCTTTCTGGTTATCTTCCTTTCCACTTGTGGTGGCCCATAAACCTTAGCCTTGCCTTTCTTAGCGCATTTTCCCTTTCGTTTTGAGGAAAAAGCTACAACTATATTTTCTTCTGCTCATTGGAACGATTGACCGCCATTTAATATCAACTCATAGGAATGTAACTCCTTTATGAGTTGTGTAAGCGTTAAGTTCTTGTTGCCAAGGTTATATGCAGCTCGAAAGCTGATAAAGTCCTTGAATAAGCTTTTGAACACCATTTCAATTTGAGTATTCTGGTCCAAATTGGTCTCATTGTCAACGACCTTGACAAAGTATCTTGTAATAGCCCGTTTTCAGTGAAATCGGAACAGTAGTTTTGGGACCACAAATTCGAGTCCGTAAGAAAATTTATTTTAATATTATTGCATAGTCTAAATTATGATAAGAATGTCGTATAAAAAATTTGTTAAGAAAATTTTACTGATTTCATGATTAATTAACAAAAGGACCAAATTGCATAAAATGTAAAAGTTGAATTATAGTAGCTAAAAGGATCAAATAGCTATGGAATTCAAAATTTGAAGTCCTTATATGACAAATAGACCATTAAGAGCAGTTAGTAGATAAGTTTGATGAATCATCCATGGAAAACTAGAAAAAGAAAATGACTAAACTGGAAATTGAAATAATTAAAGATGATAATAAACTAATATCATCTTATTTCATCATCTTCCCCAAATTAAAATACATGGAAACCCTAGCTAAGAGAAAATAGTTCAAGCAAACTTTTTTGGCTTAATTAGGTATGTTTTCTTGTCCCGTTTTTAATAATTTTTATATTTCCGAGATCGTAATAACCTACATAATCTAGATATTTTGGGGACTAATTTGCAAATTTATCAAAGTATTAAAGTTTTTCCATGGATGAATATGCATGAATTACGAAATTTATGGTGGAAAATGAAAGGTTGTTGATAGATAAACAACTTTTATAAAGTGAATTTTCATGAAATAGTGATTTAGGGACTAAATTGTAAAGATGTAAAATTCATGGAAAAATTCTGAATTTTATGAATTACTTGGGTTGTAAATGTTACATGTAAAAATTATTTAGGCTTGGAATAAGGATTAAATTGCATGAATTTCATTTTCCGAGCCTAGGGACAAAATTATCATTAATTAAAAGTATAGGGGCAAAATGGTAATCTTGCCTAGGATGTGAGTTAAATTGAATTGAATATGTATTGTATTAAATTGAGCTAAATTTAATCGTATAGATTTGGATAGATCAAAATGGGGCTAGATCGAACTAAAGAAAAAATATCGGATTAGTACCATACAAACACGAAAATTGTTGAGGTAAGTTCGTGTAACTAAATTGTATATTTATGCGATATGCTTGATTTATATGTATGTAATTTGTATAATTGTAAGGTATGAAAATAAATCACATATCTGATAATGTTCGACATGAAATAAATCCCGTTTGAACAAATAAAATTAGATGGATACAGGGTTCCTGAAGTGGTTGTGGTTCTGCATATGTTGCGAATACACCATAGCTCGCAAAGGCATCCCGATATATCTCTCTTGAGCTTTCTGATACATGGTTCTTCCAAGCTTCCTGTTTATATGCTCCTATGAACATTCTGATTGGTAGTGATCCTGCATGTGTTGCTGACACACCACAGCTCTTATGAGTGTCCTAATATATGGCTATCCAGAGCTTTCCGATTAAAAGCTCTTTCATGAGCTTCCTGATAATAGCTCTTTGGAGTTACCCATTAAGTTCGCATGAGCTTTCTAATTTAAACTCTTATGAGCTTCCTATTATTAAGCCCGGATAAGCTTCCTGTTACAAGCTCACATGAGCTTTCTGTTATTTGGCTTGGAAGAACTTCCCGTTTAAATGCTCAATGAGCATTCCTAAATATGAATTGACAGAATATAGTATGTACACTTTATGTGTGTTAACAATGTATCCATCGATATTATAAGTGGTTCAATGGGTAAAGTTATGATAAATGACAATATGAGTTTGTGATGATGGAAAGTACATGAATAAGGAAACTTAATTAATGATAAGTTCATACTTGTTTATTGATATTCAAGTGAAATAAATGACTAACATTTTTATGAGGATATGAGTATAGGCTATTGGCCAACTTGTTTGGAATATATTATGTATATTTACATTAAATGCAATTAAATGGTAAGTTAATTTCAGTTATACGAACTTACTAAGCATTATATGCTTACTCTGTTCTATTTTCTCTGTTTTATAGTAATTCGGAAGCTCGTTGGGTTGGAAGCTTGGCGGAGATATCATCACACTATCCATCAGCTTATTTTGGGTATATACAGTAAATACATTTTGGTTATAATGACATGTATAGGCTAAAGTGATCATGGATGGTATGTATGTGTTTGGTTGAAATTAGCCATTTGATATGGCTTGTAAAATTTGGTATGTGTTGATGTGTGTATATATAAATGGTCTTAATGTGTTTCACATGTTCTTGAAATGGATGGTAAATGAAAACTATATAGGCATATTGATTATGATAGTAAAATTGATAGAATATGCCTATATGTACATATGATATTTTGGTAAGTATGGTTACTTGAACATATATGTTGATATGTCTTGCATAAAACTTGGTTATTGGCTTGAATTGAATAATTTATATTGGCTTGGAATAGTGTTTAAGTGTTAATGTAGGTGGAAGACAAGTTTGAGTGAGAAATAAGGCTTCGAAATGGCCTTATTTTGTCAACATGGGCAGAGAGACGGGCGTATGTCTCAACCAAGTGTGACATACGGCCTAGCACATAAGTGTGTGTCTTGGCTGTGTGTCCCCTGCATCTTTAAACTTGCAAAATAGAATGCTAAGGTATTTTCACACGGGCAGAGACACAAGCATGTGTCTCAGCCGTGTGGCACACGTGTAACACCCCTAACCCGTATCCGACGCCGGAATAGGGTTACGGAGTATTACCGGACTTATAATTCGAACAATCATACACTTCCTATTCATATCTCATTCCAAACAAAATTCATTCAAATTCATTCATATAGTCCCTAATACAAGCCCTCAGGCCCAAAATAGACTTTAAAATTGGTTCGGGACTAAATCGAGTACTTAAGGAATTTTTAGAAAAACATGGAAAATTTTCAAAGTGTAGGGGACACGCCCGTGTGGCCAGGCCATGTGTCTCTCACGGCCAAGAGACAAACCCGTGTCTCAGGCCGTTTAGGCATTCGAAATGGGGACACACAGTCGTGTCCCAGCCCGTGCCAGACCCCATGCAACTAACTGACTTGGGTCACAAGGCCAACTCACACGTCTATGTGCCAGGCCGTGTACCCTTCGAAATGGCCTCATACGCCTGTGTGCTAGGCCGTGTGAAAACTAGAGGGTATACTGACTTGTGCCACACGTCCAAGCCACATACCCGTGTGCTAGGCCATGTGAGCTACTGACTTGATTTCTGTAGAAGTATCAGGGGACACACGGCCGTGTCATCTGGCCGTGTGTCACACACGGCTGAGACACATGCCCGTGTGGACAAAAATAGGCTATTTTCCAAGCCAAATTTCTCACCCAAAATGGTACCAACCTAAGCTCAACAATGCACATATAACCATAGCAAAAATAGGCATTCAAAACCAACCAATATGAAGTTTGTAACTTGATAAAATATCATACACTATCATGATACTCATAAGCACATCAATTGACCACTTATAACCTGTAACACCCTTAACCCGTAACTGTCGCCGGAATAGGGTTACAAAGTATTACCAAAGTTTACAGAATATTTCTAGATAAACTCAAGTCATTTACTATTCATTTTTCGAGAATAATCATAACGTCCCTTGAATGGACCCTCAAGGCCCAAAACATACATTAGAAATGAATCGGGACTAAACTGGAAACTTTGAGAATTTTTCCCGAAATTTCAAAATTTTCTTAGGTACAAGGCACACACGCCCATGTGGTCAGGCCATGTACTACTTGAGTAGGGCACACGCCCGTGTCCCTAGCCCGTGTAACTCTCTGTCTTGTAATTTATTTTAGGTGCAGGGGTTACACGGCCAAGTCACATGCTCGTGTGGACAAAATAAGGCTATTTCCAAGCCTTATTTCTCACCCATTTAGTCTTCCATCTACACCAACACTTAAACACATTCAAGGTCCAATTTAAGACATTTAACCAAGCCCTAATCAAGTTTTGTGTTTGATATATCTTCACCTTTATTCATATATATGCAAGTTTACTTATTTCCTCCATTTCATAGACAAGCATAATTTATCAACTTAGTTATATCATTCAACTCATCCATGTGTTTACCTCTATTTACTATTTACACTCTCATACCATTAACATATTAAGACTGTATATAGATGTACGTCTCAATATATCAAAAACAAGCCGTATAAAGCATTTCAGTATCTTCACTGGCTGTAATAGTCCTGAAAGTAGTAATATCTTATGCTCAATTTTAGCTTACTAACATATAAAGCATTTAGATACAATTTTAGAAATACCACATTTCATTCCGGACTACCAGTATATCTGTTTTAAATCATTATGCATTTTATCATTCCTCAAATAAACAGACATAGTACCAGTGTGAGCATTCATATAAAATTTTCTTTACAAGCTCTAAATTCTTCGGTACACAGATTCTGCCTCTGAATAACTGAAAATTATCAAATTGAATATGAAATTCTAAATAAAAGTTGTTTTACTCTGTACCAGACTAACTTACAACCTGTTGTCATTTTTCTGAGTTTCACAGATTTATTGTAGAAACATTGTTTTAGCTTTAAGCTCAGCTAAAAATTCGAGCCATCATCAAACAATTACAATCGAGTATCCATGGCTTATAAGGAAAACATAAATTATCTACTGAAAGCGTCAGTAATTATACTTGCTTTTCTCCAACTGAAAATTAATTATCAAACCATAGTTTTTCAATAACTCTAGCTATCCATCCTGTCTCATATTCAAATCCTTTTTGCCACATCAGATGATTTAAACTTTTATAATCAGTAAATATTTATAACATTCTTCACTAACCATTAATATCACCAATCTTTAATGCAAATACCATGGTTGCAAATCCTAATCATATATCAAGTAATTATTTTCATACGATCTTTAACTGTCTGAAAGCATAGACTATTACTTTACCTTACTGTATCAAAACACAGTCTAACTCATTTAATTGTACAACATTGAAATTCACAAATTTCTTACCCGATTCAGGTTGAACCAGGACTGGTGCTTCAGTCAACAGAACTTCTATCTGGTCAAAACTTTTCTAACACTTATCAAACCCTTCACATCTTACATCTTTCTATAATAACTGTATCATCAATGTAGCTGTTTCAATTATCAACACTGAAGCTTTAAATTTTCTGAAGTCATAACCATTATACTGATTTAAAACCATAGTACTATAATAAGGTCGGCATTTTTTATCAGATGTTTGAGTATCACTTTCATTGTTATCGGAATTAGCTCAGTTGGAAGCATCTCTGTCTATTAGTAAAACAATTCTCATCAAAGTCGGGAGATATCACACTATCACAGGTTATATAATGGCATGTATTTCTAGACTTCACATATGCTACGTTCAGTTTGAAAACTGACTAAACCGTAGCTCTGATACCAACAAATGTAACACCTCTAACCCATAACTGCCACTGAAACAGGGTAACAAAGTATTACCGAAGTTTACAGAACATTTCCAGATAAACTCAAGTCATTTACTGTTCATTTTCCGAGAATAATCATAACATCCCTTGAATGGACCCTCAAGGCCCAAAACACACATTAGAAATATATCGGGACTAAACCGGAAACTCTGAGAATTTTCTTGAAATTTCAAAATTTTCTTAGGTACAGGGCACACACGCCCATGCAGTCAAGCCGTGCGGCTTACACGGCCGAATGACACGCCCGTGTTTTAGGCTGTGTGCTACTTAAGTAGGGCACACGCTCGTGTCTCTAGCCCATGTAACTCTCTGTCTTGTAATTTATTTTATGTGCAGGGGTTACACGGCCAAGTCACATGCCGGTGTGCCAGGTTATGTGTCATACACGGTCAAGACGCGCGCCTGTGTGTCTACCCGTGTGGACAAAATAAGGCTATTTTCCAAGCCTTATTTCTCACCCATTTAGTCTTCCATCTACACCAACACTTAAACACATTCAAGGTCCAATTCAAGACATTTAACTAAGCCCTAATCAAGTTTTATTTTCGATATATCTTCACCTATATTCATATATATGCAAGTTTACTTATTTCCTCCAGTTCATAGATAAGCATAATTTATCAACTTAGTTATATCATTCAACTTATCCATGTGTTTACCTCTATTTACTATTTACACTCTCATACCATTAACATATTAAGACTGTATATAGATGTATGTCTCAATATATCAAAAACAAGCCATACCAATGGCTAGTTACATTCATAACATGTTATATACCAACATTGGCTAATTAACCTATACATGCCATTATAACCGTAATTGATTTACCATTCATACCAAGATGGGCCGATGGATAGTGTGAGTGATCTCTTCCAATGCTTCCAATCCCTCGAGCTTCCGAATAACTATAAAGCAGAGGAAAATAAAACAGGGTAAGCATATTATGCTTAGTAAGTCCGTATAACTTGGTAATTAACTTACCATTCATTATTACTCACAATAAACATGTAAAACATATTCAATCAATTTGATCACGAGCCCTACCACACATTCTCACCACCTTTCTTAGTCATATAATTAATATATATTTATCGGGAAACATAAATGGGCACATCACTCATTAGATTTCAATATGCATATACTTTTCACAACATGTGTTCATATAACATATTAAAGACATACCTCTGTAATTCAAGTATGTTTTTATAATAATTTGCCTCGAATTCAGATTATTTCATGTCAGAACTTTGCCCTTAAATTATATGAAATATATTTATCATATGATTAATACGCTTGAGGCTTACAATTCTATACTCATGAATGAATACATTGATCAAACAACTCCCATGTTCGTATATCATCATCTCATATTTCCATATATCATTTATTATCATTTTTCATGTATTTTCAGGCAGGTACACGTACTAATTCATTTCATGTTCATATTTTTCTCATATCAAGATTTTGCCCATCGAATTTACTAGAAATATCGATAGATACTCTCATATAGTAAACTTTAAGTGTACAAAACTCTCGAGCCACCTTTTCAAGTCATTTGGGAAAATCATATACTTCGATGCTCACACAGAGCTACGGTAGTCCACAACATATGCAGAATTACTACCAATTACCACACTTATACCTCGATGCTCACACAGAGCTACGGTAGTCCACAATATATGTGGAATTACTACCAATCACTATATTCGTAGAACTTTATCTCATAATGCTCGAGAGACTTATCAGGATTACTCGTCCGAGCTAAATCCTGTCTGCAACATATGCAAAATCACCTTTATACTAATCCATCAGAATTTCCTTCATTCAACCGGGACTTATTCCTTTTCTTAAGTCCCGTCGAACATACGATTATATATTTTTATATATTAAATATTCAAAACACCTATTTCAAGTATATATTTATAACCTTTTTCATTTAATCGGAACTTAGTACTTATAAATCATCATCGGATATGTAAGTATTTTCATACACATGACAATAATACAATCACATACACAACACTTAATTCAAACATATATTTATAAAATTTTTCATTTAAACGAGGTTTAACATTTATCAAGTATAGTCGAGCATGTGATCAATTTATACATAATGCATTCATACAATTCACACATACAACATTTATTTCAAGCATAAAATATTCTCAATTTAGTTACACGAACTTACCTCGACAAATGTTCGTGTACATAATATCTACTAAACCAATATTTTTCTCTTTTCCTCGTTCTAACTTCTAATTTAATCTTCCCGGATCTATATTAATAAATTCAATATCAATTCATGTTTATTTAAATTCAATTTACATCTTTGGCAAAATTATCATTTCGCTCCTAACTTTTAAATAAATGACGATTTCGTCCTTAGGCTCGGAAAATGAAATTCATGCAATTTATTCCTTGTTTCAAGCCTAAATATTTTCATATATATCAATAGCAGCCCTTGAATTCCATGAAATTTTAGAATTTTCCATAAATTCAACAACTTTATAATTTAATCCCTAAATCATGATTTCACTCAAAATTCTTTAATAAAATACCTTTACATATCCATTAACATCTCAATTTCATCATCAAATAACTAAAATCATATGAACTTATCAATGGTATCTTCCAGAACTTCCAACAAAATCAAAAACTAATGAAATAACAAGTTGGACCTAATTGTAAAAGTCCAAAAACATAAAAATTTCAAGGAAAAAGAAAGAATTAAACTTACTTGAAGCTAAAATATGAAAGATCAGCTCAAACCCTCTTCAATGGTTTGTTTTGACAAAAAATTGATGAAGAAAATATCTAGAAACTATTAAAATAACATTTGGCCATACAAACTTTATTTTAATTCCAATTTTGTCCCTAATCACATAAATATCTTTGATTTTTTTCAATTTATGCCGCCTCAGCCATTTAAGAGGGTCTATTTTCCCTTTTTGTCCTCCTTTATTTACTATTAGGCTATTTAATCACTTTAGCAAGTTTTGCACTTTTTTAATTTAGTCCTTTTTAATTAATTGACTACCGAAACGTTAAAATTTTCTGAGGAAATGTTAAAACTACCATATTGACACTCCATAAATATTTATAAAAATATTTATGACTCAATTTATAACACTGAGGTCTTGATATCTCTTTTTCTTAATTAATTAACCTAATAAATTTTTATAAACACAAATTTACTAATTCAAAAATCTTTTAAAAACCACATCTAACGCGTAAATATTAAATAATAAAATTTATGAGCTAATTTTCCAGATTTAGTGGCCTCAAACCACAGTTTTCGACATCACTAAAATTCGAGCTATTACATAACCTATCAAAATATGCTTCTAAAATGTGCCTAGATAGTCATCACCTATATGGGGCATTGTGCCTAAAACTTAGCATGCAGGTTACATCTCAATTTCAACCATTTGGTACCCAAAATACCAAATTAAAAATAAAACATTCACATAACCACTTTACACCACATATCATAACGCCATTTACATAACAAAACATATACCATATTCAAACCAAATCAATTGGCTAAATACACAACAAAAACATATAGGCTACATTGGCCAAAACACCTCTACATGCCATTTAACCAAAATATAAAATCTCAAGTACCAAAATAAGTGTTTGATAGTGTGAGGCAATCTCTAACAACTTCTAAACCGAGCGAGCTTCCGAATCACTATAAAACACGAAAAATAAAACGGAGTAAGCAATTAAGCTAAGTAAGTTTGTATAACTAATAAATACAACTTACCAAATCAACCACGATTTAGGTAAAAAAAATTAAAGCATAGATTAACTCCAATTGGCCTAAAGCCTAACACATAATTCACAATCATGTTAGCCATGTATGAATACATCAATTATGAATTACTTCCCGTATTTCACATGAATACCTGTACTAGTTCGTATCGAACTCGTATAACTTCGTATCATCACTCTGCCTATTGAACCATTTGGAATACTATCGGATACTCGAGTATCTCAAATACTAAGTGCCAACACGTGGTCAAAATCACATCTATCTCATATCTCATATAGATGCTCACTCTCAAGCCATCATTGGGTCTGCTCACATAAGCTGTCAGTCAAGACATAGCTACACGATGCTGCTCACACAAGCTGTAAAGTAACCGCACACATACCGAAAACTCAGCCACTGGTAGGACGTACGAGACCAACACCCAAAACACGGTAACCCCTAATGACATGTCATTTGTATCCTATCTATTCCTAAAGTTCAATTGGGATCCTTACGTCATCGAAACTTCGTCGAATATTTCTGTAGATTTGTATCATCACAATTATAATAATAAAGCATTTAAAACACATTTAATTTAATGCTTATTAACATACAAACTTACCTAGAATTAGTAATGAGTAAATCGATCGATCAATCCACTACTTTATCTTTGCCTCGATCTAATTCTGAACGTGGCTTTTCTTGATCTAAATAATCAAATTTAACTAAATTAATTATCAATTCGTTCAACTTAATCAAAAATTCATGTTATGGCATAATTGATATTTTGCCCCTATACTTTTGACTTTTTTACAAATTAGTCCCTAGGCTCGTAAAAATGAAATTCAC
Source organism: Gossypium bickii (assembly GCA_025503065.1). Lineage (NCBI taxonomy): Eukaryota > Viridiplantae > Streptophyta > Magnoliopsida > Malvales > Malvaceae > Gossypium > Gossypium bickii. The sequence goes on along the minus strand of CP106714.1, from coordinate 93,621,110 downwards.
GAAATTTCACCACACCCAAGCCTAGCTGAAAATCATATATGCTCATATCATCCCATACATTTCACAATTTCACACATTGAGCACACAATTTACACATTTATCAATTTAACCCCTAATTGACAATTTCATTAAAACTTACTTAACAAAAGTTGTTTAATTAACAACAAGGATTCATTTTCTTCTATTAAACTTCAAGAAAAACTAAAATTCTCTCATGGAAAAACCCTATACTTTCAATCATTTTGCAAGCTGGTCCCCTAGTTAGCTAGGTTAAACAACAACAATCCTGAAAACATAAAAATCATTAAAAGGAACACCAAATTCACTTACATGCAAGGGAAACAATGGCTATGATGTTTCTTGCTGAAATTTTCGATGGAAAAATGAAAGTGAAGGATGGCCAATTTGTGTTATTTTATTTAATTTAGCTTTTATTACCTAATTACCATTTTACGCTTACCTAACTTTAAAAATTACTCAATTACCAAGCCATGCTCATCCACTATCACCTTTAATGGTCTAATTATCACATAAGGACCTCCACTTTAAAGTTCTTTAGCTATTTAACACCTTAGCTATTAGAACACAACTTTCGCACTTTACACGATTTAATCCTTTTTCAGAAATTACGCATACAGACGGTAAAATTTCTTAACAAAGTTTTTTATACTATAATATTATCATGCTGTAGATATTAAAATAATATTAAAATAAATTTTTTGACTTCATATTTGTGGTCCCGAAACCACTATTTTGATTTCACTGAAAATGGGCTATTACAACACAGGCGTGTGACTTGGCCGTGTGGCCCCTGCACCTAATTAATGTGAATTAAAATGTTCACACAGCCTAGCACACGGGCGTGTGGCTTGGCTGTGTGATCCAAGCCAGTAACCACCCTAAATTGAACACAAGTTGGGACATGACCGTGTGCCCCTATTTCGGATGTCCACACGGCCTAAGACACGAGCGTGTCTCTTGGCCATGTGAGTCACATGGCCTGGTCACACGGGCGTGTGTCCCCTGTACCTTAGAAAATTTTTGAAATTTGCGAAAATTGTTTTGAGCACCCGATTTAGTCCCAACTTATTTCTATTGCATAATTTAGGCCTCGAAGGCTCATATAAAGGATATTATGATTGTTTATGATTGAGTTCTGATATAAATGAGAAATGATATAAAATGTCTGTATTTAATTTGTTTATTTTAGTAATGCTCCGTAACCCTGTTCCGGCGACAGATACAGATTAGGGGTGTTACATATCCCATAAGAGTTATCATATGATCTTTGATTAGAGTATCAGACTTTTTCTGGGCATTCATCAAGCTAGTTATAGCAGATTGTCAAGCCAAGGTAGCTTGGCCTCCGAACATGTCTTCTAGCTTAACCAGAATTGCTTTGGCAGTCTTACAGCTCTCCAACTCCTTATATATGGTGTTGGTCACACTTACTAGCATATAGCAATGAACTATCTCATCAGACTCCTCTCAGCATTTTCTAGCCTTAGCTTGAGTGGTCGGAGGGCACTTATTGTCAAGAACTGTTTTAAGTTTCTCATAGCTTAAGACAGTTATCAAGTTTCTTTTCCATCCCTTGTAGTTATTTTCGTTCAGTTTGTTTGCAGTGAGTATGTTCAATAAGGGAGTTGGTGTCATTTTCGAAATGAAAATAAAACATTCATATATTAACATCTTTGTATTAAGAAAATGTTTGAGAACATTTTACAACATTATGATATGTATTAAGATGATGCATATGTCTTACATCAAACCTTGAAAACATTTGTAAGTCATTGCAACAATAATTGTTACACCTATTGAATCAAGCCACCGTGGGGCTATCATGATCAACTAGTAAGAACATTGATTTCCATCCAATTAGTATTTGAACCTAATTCTTTAGGCATTTATACATACTAGTAATTGTGTAACGTTTGACCATCCTTCTAATTTAAGTAGAGCTTCGTGGAGAGTTACTTAACTAGAAGATCTTGAGTGTATAACCATCAACTTAACAACTATTGCATTATGCACCAAAAATGAGTTATCCTAGGACAATCTCACCGAGTAGCATGTTGTGACTAATTGGTCTCTTTGAAGATAAAACTTCTTAAAATATCATATGATAGTACCTACCACGAAGGCCAATCCAACTGTTATACGATCATAAGAGAGTTCTACTTACTTTTAGGAAATATCATCAGTGAGATCCACATAACAATCCTATCTAGGGTAGTTAAATTGTCATGCCATCACAAAAGACCATTAATGGAGGTTGTAGGTTTTGTTTAAAGACCTTTTCCCACTCAATATTTTAAAAAGTACAAGGTTTTTAATGTCCAGTTTCCATCATGAATGATCAATATATGCATGACAAGTACATATAGCATTCTTCCCTAGTATATATGGCATGATATATGCATGAACATACATTCGCAGTGATATAAATAAAAATATTTTTTTTTGAAAAATTACAAAATTCATACCAAAGCATACTTTCGGTATTCAATTTAGCCACCACAAACTCCTATTGAGTATTGGTTCACGTTTCCATCGTCGTCATCTCTCTACAGTTGTTTTCGTGTCATCGACCACTGCTAGGCCGCCATCGAACCACCACTATTAGCAACCGTTAGACCACCTCCAAACCACCGTCGGACCTCCACCGGCCACCTTCGGACCATCGACAACCTTCTGTTGTTGAACCATCGTCAATCACTTGTTAGTTTGGCTGGGTCGGGTTTGCATCGTCTCAATTGGTTTGAATACATCTCGATTCTCTAGGTTTCACCGGGAAAAATATTACAAAATTCTAATATTCGTTTATGGCTCACATATTTTATTCTAAATAAATAATAAAATAAAACCCTGCGTAAAGATGATAGTCCACGATCTAAAATATACATGTCCAATAAACTAAAAACTTACAAATAAATTTCTAGGAATCACAATTTAGCAAAATTACTTTATCATCCATAATAGTAAAATAATTATATGCATTTATTCGCATACATTCCTCTAAACATGATGCAATTACAAGAATATCATATCTTATCAAATATAATCTTACATGAAAAAGAGAGAGAATTCTGGTATCAGTTTACACTATAAATATAGCATAACTTGGTGCTCTGATGCCAATTATTGGAAAAAATTTTATTCAAAAATGGTTTTCTTTTACAGCAAAAAATAAAATTTTTGAAAATCGATCTGGTTTGTGCTATTTATAGCAATAAACCTTAGACTGAATTCGGACCTGTGTTTTCGAATAGGCGGATCTTTGTCATTCCCGATTTTCAACCAAATGATCTTCTATATTATTCTTGTACCACGAACTGCTTTGAGTGTGGGCTCGAATGATTCAAATCAAACATAGAACTAAAAATAGTTTCTTTTTTCTTTTTGGTGAAAACAAAAATTCTCTTCTCAAATAGAAACCGACAGAATTGTTAATCCGGAAAAATAGATTTAATAGTTGAGAATAAATTCTCTCTAGTTTTTCGGCAGAGAAACAATATCCTAAAGTTGTTTTCAATAGTTCTATCGATGTCATCTATTTATAGGAAGAGAAGACAGAACCCTTGTTGGATTGTAGAAGTTTATTTCAACTAGAAAAGCGAACTCCTAGTCTAACTAGGATATAAGGGCGGCAATCCTAGTTAATAATACTAAGGTTTTGATCTGTCATAATTTAATATGTTAAATGAGGCTATCCATTACACTTAACGAGCTTATTCTTAAGCAATTTGAAAGTCTTTTTCATCTTTTTGCTTAGTTTTAATTCTGTGATTTAATAAGTGATTTAGTGTGTTTTATACTCTTTTTGAGACTCGAGTTGGCCAAATGCGCCATAAGGGATCTAATGGTTAATTGAGTATTGTGGGGAGTCATCAGTGGCCTGAACATGAACGAAAACATCACCTAAAAGGAGAGTATCACAATATCAAAACATGAAAGTCGTGTTAACCATGACAATGTTGAATTGAGGAGAAAAGAGGTCATCTATAGTGGTATCATGATACCGTTCTTGGATATCGCAATACCAACCTTGGCTCTCGAGTTAGTTCAGTGAGATCGAGAGATTGTAACGCCCCAAATTTGGGCCTAGTAGAATTGGGCCTATTGGGCTTTGGGTCTCAGAAAATTTTAAATGAGCGAGAAAATGACAATTGGCATGTACACTTTGAGGGTTATTTGAAGTCTTAGGGATAGGGAAGACCATAGGGAAAATTTTAATTTTTGCCTTAGTGGACCCTAGTCTCAGGTATTAGGCCTCTTAAATAGATTGAGGGAAAATAGGACACAATTGGGCTTGTGGTCCAATGGCAAGGTGGCGTCACTTGGGGAGCTACAAGGTGGCGTTACTATCAGGTGAAGAGGTTCAAGGTTCTAGGCTTAAGAGTGGCAAATTGAGGGGTTTTATTTTTGCACATGGAAAAAAAGGTAGTGGCGCTAGAGTGGACTCTGGAAGGGAGTGTTCAGGAGAAATATTTAAGGTAAAGATAAGAGAGAAAAGATAGGGGATTGAGGTGTGGATGTGTTGGTGCTGAATTGGACTTTGAGGGAAGGTAGTTTTGGCTTTGGCTATAAAAAGGGGGTGCCGAATTCCTTTGAGAGGTTCCCTGAGATTTCATTATTTTTTTCTTTTCTTCCCCTCATTTATTTTTCTTCCATTGTCGAATTACCATCATCCCTATTTGCCAAAATCCCTATTTGTGTCAATTCTGTGTTGTTTTTCCTCCATCACAAATATGTTGATCAAGTGTTAAAAGCCGGATCTCGTTCGGTAGCTATCTAGGCCGCAAGATCAAAGGTAGGATTCGATAAGTACTCAGTCAACCTCCTTAGTATGTTTTGTTAAAAGCCGAAGGGCTATCTAACATCTCCTTTTCGTTAACCTTGTATTAACAAGGGTAGGGTTCAAAGATTGCAAGCGTGGTAAGGATCGTTAGCAAGTGGTAAGTGTACTCGTCTCAGTTGTGGTTTAGTGAATGGCCGAATGTAAGTATGGCTTATAGAGGTGACTTGTGTGGAATATGAGTCACTTGGTTGTTGATAGTATATGTGTGGGTGCAGATCTACGTGAATAGTACCTAAGAAAAGGCTACTAGAACTGGTGGCACACGGTAAGGTTATGGTAAGGCTTCGGCTTTTGGGTAAATACTGTAGTTAAGTGTGTATTGACTTAGAGATTGGTATTGATTGTAGGCTAAGGCTTGCAGTAACTAGGTGTGTACATACACTTCACACACGACAAATCGGCAAAAGCCGAAATCCCGAAAAGCCAAAATGCTGAAAAAGTCAAAAAGTCAAAAGGTTGGCGTCGACAACCACACGAGCGTGTGAACATTTGTATGGGGACACCGATACGATTACCAGGGCCAAGAGAGCGATCTCATGGTCTCGGGCCACTATTTGGCCGACCGGGCCAAAAGGGGCTAAATGGGCCTGCCGAGCTCGTGGGCCTAAATTGGCAAGAATTGATATGTGAAAATTGAATGATGGATTGATATAGTTCTGTGATTTGAATAAGATTGGGCCTAATGGAATATATATACATGATGGGGTATAAAGGGTTATATGGACATGAATAGGCTTAGTGGGCCTTATGGGATTTTAGAAATGCATGGTAGGGCTTATGGACTTTAGGCCTAGTTCTGATAAATTCTTAAATATCATAAAACTTAATTTAATAATCAAGCATGCCTGTGAACGAGTCGTTAGGTTAAAGTGTGGCAATGGACATATGCATGTCTAGGATTGGATCTAGGGAGAGCTTGGTACTTAAGCTGTCCTAGCAACCCACCTCCTCTTCTCTGTGATCCTACCTGGTGCATAGTGTTCACTTTAGCCGCAAGGACTTGTTAATGGCCAAAGTTCATAACTAAAACCCGTGATTTGCAAAATTACTAAAATACCCTTAATTTGTAAAATTACCAAAATACCCCTGATTTGTAAAATTGCCAAAATACCCTTGATTTTCAAAATTACTAAAATACCCCTAATTTGCAAAATTACCAAAATACCCCTAATTTGTAAAATTACCAAAATACCATTGATTTGTAAAATTACCGAAATACCCCTGGGTAGTGAAATGACTAAAATACCCCTAGGTGCTTAATGTGTGAAAATGTGTATGTTGCATTCATGAGATATATGTTGCACTTAGGTGGGTTTGATGATACTGGAGGAAGATATGTGAGGATCGCATAGTCACTTGACGGCATCGTGGATCCACCAAGTGGCTTTAAGCCCATTATATGCTTAGCGCGACCTTCTTGCAACATTTGAGTAGTCTGCATTGTTGATGCTACCTTTGGAGAGTAGGGATGGGTGGGTTGATATTTATATCCCCACAGGAGTGTAGGGTAGGAAGGGAAATGGAGTGCAGGGTTGGATTTGGGATGAGAGCATTGCATTCATGTGATATTGATATGATATGAGGTCATTGTGGGCTAAGGCCCAAGACCACCGATTTTGATAGGGCTTAGGCCTAATGTGATAATTGCATGTTGATTGGATTACCAAGGGTTGTACACACTGAGTTTCGAAACTCACACCCTTTTATTAAATGTTTCAGGTGACTCTCAGTAGACGGCTCGACATGGGAGAGGACTCGGAGATGGCCACACTGCAAGTTACTTAGAAGTTTTTTTTGTTTATTTGTTTTCGAACGACTATTTGTTAATTATTTCGTTTGTAATAAGGCCTTATATCTCTAGTTGACTTTACATTTGGGTTTCTTATGTTTTCAACTGCTTAATTGTTAAACTTGAATAAATTTATAAAGTTTAAACGTGGTTTTCGAAATACCTATAACATGGGCTTTTATCATTACTTAACAAGTTGCTTAGATTTTAGGTTTCTAAGCTTTAAACTTAAGTTTTAAATAAGCGAAGTCGTTTTGAATTATCCCTTTTGATGTGAAATCACTGGATTCGGCCATAACGTCAGAGCCGGGTCTGGGGGTGTTACAGAGATAAATCATACTAATTTGACGAAATCGGTAAATTTGGGACTGATAGGTAAAATTGAACCAATTTAGGACTATTAGTGATTTAGATATCTAATTCAAAGGTTAACCAACCACATGAAAGTCAACCAACTGCATGCTATCGTATTTCTTAGTTTTATGCTTAGGTCAATTTACAATTTAATCAATTTTCATTTCTAGGTAGTTAATTAGTGTAATTAACCCTTTATATGACTTGCCGTAATATAACTGTTTAGTGATTTAGTTAGCTAGACTCTTTTAATTGCATGTCCGTAGTTTAGAAATCACTTAATCATCGACTCATTTGGGTTCGACCCTTGGAATATTTCGGTGTTCCATTAGACACTATAAATATTACAACTGACACTGTATTATTACAGTTAAAACCACACTCTTAAAATTATTTTATAAAATTGTTTGTTTTTCTGCCCACGCGGTTAGGTTTGTCGTCCTACCATATGAAATAAGGGGATTTTGGGCCTTTTCCATATCAAGTCCAATTACAAGTATTTTTCGGGCTTTTAACCCAATATTTTGTAATTTGATCCAACCTAATATTTGTTTTTCTATTTTACAAAATAAACTTTAATATATTTCCAATTAGATAATTTTCTTAACCTAATTTTAATTTCGTTAAAATCAAGATGACTTTACTGTAAAAAAATCTATGAGAAAGTATATTTAATATTTCTGCATTCAACGGTTCATTATGACCAAATGATTTATTTCAATTTTTGAACTTCATTTAGTTTGAAAAGCATAAATTCATTTTCCAGGTCTTTTTCATTTTTCATTTTTCATTTTCTTTTTCATTTAGGAGAAAACGACATTTATTTCCAAACAATTCTTTTTTTTCCATTTTCATTTTCATTTTGAAAAAAAACCATAATCATTTCCAAATGTTTCTCATTTCTCCATTTTCACCATTTTCTGTTGATGGGCTCGAAACTAACTAATATTTCGACAAAGGCAAGTGCATCTATTGAACAGTAGTATAGTTGTGGTGAGTCCGGAATATCGTATCCTCAAGGACTAAAATTACTAGTAATAACTATCTTTTTATTATCTAGCCTAATAATTAAGGGTGATTTCTTTTAAACTAAAACTCAACTAAAAACACGACAAAGAGAGAATTAGGAAAATACTTTTAGACAACTTATATGAGATAGACAATACCTAAGGAAGAATTCACTTAGACTTCACTTATTACTTTTGATTCATATGATTTATTCACTTGACTTAATCCGTAGAAATCCCTGAATTATGTTAATATCTCTTTCAAGACTAAAAACAACTGACTCTAGGTTGATTAATTGAAATCTCTTTCTAATTAAAACCCTTATTATCGCATTAACTCGATCTATGGATCCCCTTATTAGATTTGACTCTAATCCGATAGATTTATGTCGCCCTATTTCTAGGGTTGCAATCAACTCCGCTTAATTGTGTTGATCTACTCTTAAACAGGGACTTTTGCTCCACTGAATAAGCACATTCGACTTGAATCAATAACCTGAATTATCAAAACAAGAATAAGAACTCACAATTAAGAATAAGAACAAGTATTTATCTTATAAATCAAATAACAATAAGATTCATCTTAAGTTTCATCCCCTTAGGTATTTAAGGGATCTAGTTCATACTAATAGAGGGAAACATCTTAAAATAGGGAAAACAACAAAACATAAGAAAACCCAAAAACTTCTAAAGAACTTTATGGGAGATCTTTAGTCTTGATTGAGATCCTTCTCTTAAGTTGTTCCCGACGGCTGTCCTGGAATATTTTCTGCCTTCTACTCGGCTTCCACTCCACCTCTCTTTTAGGTTGCCCCCTAAGGTGTTTATATAGGCTTTGGAACGCCTTTCTTGGCCCACAAATATCCTATTCAGAATAGAATTAAACTTGGGTTCGGCAGGGACACGCCCGTGTTGGACTCCTTCGATTCTGCTCGTCACACACGGCCGTGTGATCTGCCCGTGTGCGACGTTCCAGGCCGTGTTGATTTCCTAGGTAGGCTCATTTTGGCCCTTTTTGACCCGTTTCTCATTCTTTTCTACTCCTTAAGCTCTCCTGAGTATAAAACATGAAATTAAAGGATTAGGAGCACCAAATTCATCAATTTTAATAAAAATTCATCCAAAATTAAGCCAAGCATGGGGTTAAAATATATGTAAATTATTGTTTATCATCTGTTCATTTGATTCAATATGCAATTTATTTCTAGTTTCAATGCCTTTCTTGGCCCACAAGTATCCTATTCCGAATAGAATTAAACTTGGGTTCGGCAGGGACACGCCCGTGTTGGACTCCTTCGATTCTGCTCGTCACACATAGCCGTGTGATCTGCCTGTGTGCGACGTTCCAGGCCGTGTTCAATGGTCCAAGCCGTGTTAATTTCCTAGGTAGGCTCATTTTGCCCCTTTTTAACCCGTTTCTCGTTCTTTTCGACTCCCTAAGCTCTCCTGAGTGTAAAACATGAAATTAAAGGATTAGGAGCACCAAATTCATCAATTCTAATAAAAATTCATCCAAAATTAAGCCAAGCATGGGGTTAAAATATGTGTAAATTATTGTTTATCATCTGCTCATTTGATTCAATATGCAATTTATTTCTAGTTTCAATGAGCTAGCAGAGGGACCGATTGGACATAGGCAATTGAGGCTCAAATGATTTATAATTAAGTTCCAGCTTTTCACCTAATAATTAGAAACTCATTTAGTCACGAACTCATTCCACTATAGTATCGTGACTGAGCTCTCCCCAACAACATACCATTACGAAAGCAACTCGATTAGTGCACATCCAATGACTTGTAATCAAGTGTGTTACCCTCATAGGATATCCTTAATCTCTTTGGGGTAATATCTGTTCTCCCAATATGATCCTATTTTATCTCATGGTAACCATTACTCTTCCTTCATGAAAAGTCAATTACTATCAAATAGTAATCAAGTCATTCATCACAACGACGAACGACCCATGGCCATGATTACTTTTAATCAACCATGTAATGCCAATGAGAATATATCATTTACCCATGTCTTGGGCTATGAATTCCATTATTGTGAATGACGCTACATACTGTAGAAGCCGTACACCTAACGTACTAGTTTTCGATTCCTTATCTTTTCGAACTCAGGCTTTTACTTACATCAAAGTGTACAAGTCACAAATACATAGTCCGTCATCCACTCAGGATTTAGGTATGCCACACTATGAATGTCACAAGTGAATAAATCCATAAATGGATTTAGGATCTATTCATTTTGGGTCTAGTTTGATGTGTTGTCAGGCCAGTCAATCACATCTATGTCTCTATCTTCTGGGAGTCATCTGCTTCAATGCCTAAGACAAAGCATCTCCTCAATTGGACTTGATAGACGGCATATTAGTCTTTCAATCGCTTGCTCATTTTCAATTAGACTAAGGACATGTTTAGGTTTGTCTACTAATATAAGTTATTTTTTCATATTACTATCCGACCACGTAATATTGTTTAGTATTAGTTTGAACATTAGATAACCAATTAGTAACATTTGCTTCCATTTTACTTTGCGTGCAAAAACCATATGAGGACAATCATACAAAGTATATTAATGTAATTAATGAATTTATTTTATTAACCAATCTATTCGAAAAAAATTACAAGTTTACAAATAAATATACTACACTTAAGGTACTGAATCCAACTCTATGGCACTATTGTTCCCCTAACTGATCTACTCAAGAAAAATAAATGGCTCTAGTCAATGGCGGCTAAAGAAGCTTTCCAGGCCTTGAAAGGTGCACTAAGGATTGCTTCAGTTCTTCTTTTACGTAACTTCCAACTTGAATTTTATGTTGACACAGATGCAAGCAGTTTGGAAGTGGGAATTGTTCTTCAACAACAAGGGCATCCCATTGCTTTCTTCAGAAAGGCACTTGAGGTGAGGCACCAAATGTTGTCCATCCATGAGAAGGAAATGTTGGCAGTTCTCATGGTTGTCAAGAAGTGGCACCCTCACCTGCTTGGTCACCATTTCTATGTAACACCTCTTGTCCGACCTGATTGTCAGGTTCGAGTTATGGGATGTTACAGTTGTTTCTAGAGCAACTTTCGTAAAAAAATAATGTTAATATATCGAACAAAAAATGATTTACGACTTAAACATATTTATAATATGACTCACAACTAAATTTGTGCATTAATCGAGCTTATGAAAGCTCTTTTGTTGATCCAAGCATGAAATAGAACCAAATTGCAAAGTTTTGAAAATTTAGGGTTGATGTCGTGACGTCACTTTCTCCACGTCATGATGCCACCAAACAGAATGTTTCCTTGTGATGTCTAGCCTCTCGATGTCGGGACATCACATTCTGTCAGCCGACGTTACGATGGGAAGAGTTGCTTGTCTCAACATGGACTTTGTATTTGGTAAAAATTAGGCCACTTGGCACCTATTTCAAGCCAAATCTCCAAAAACTTGATTTGGTGCATAAATGCACAACATAACCTGCATAAAAGACATACCAAATTACATTCCAAACATTTGCATATAACCATTACCAAATCAATCAATCCAATATGCCTAATTTGGCACCAAATCATTTCAGTTCAATTGATACCAACTCAAACCATTCAACTATACACTTAACCATTCCATATCACCATTAAACATACCATTTAACATTTAACATCCACTTAATTACCACTCCTAAAGTCTTAAAACCTTACCAAAACATACATATATATACATATAAGTAATATCTCTTTCAACATCAAACATTAGTTAGATTCATTTTGTGTTAACATACCAACTTAACAAATATAAACACCTATGTACATGTCACATAATCGGACTTAAAATGATCAAAAGTCTACCGATAGATGACTGGATAGTGTGAGCTTCAAGGTGATTCAATCGACGCATTCCATAAACTGGCAGTCTACAAAGAAAAAGAAGAAAACAGGTAAGCATTCAGAATGCTCAATAAGTCCATATGAAATTTACTTAACTTACCTTGACATTATAACAATTTATACAATTGTAATAGATTGATATCTAACATGACATATTTGGAAACTTTACACTTTCATAAGCATTTCAACAATATATCAAATGGGCTAGTCCAATTACAAGTCATGAACTTATAATACAATTATATAAACATTTAACATTCAATCATATGGCATAAACCAACTAGTTCGTTTTCAACTTACATTTAACTACAATCCAACCATTTCGTTTTCATATGGTACCATTTCTATTTTTGTCTTTCGGTCAAAGAACTGAAGTAAATTGAACTCGGATACTTGGGATTGATTTGATTAAATATGTTGTCATTATTGGGCTACTAACACTAGCTTCAAAGGATCCGCAACATATGTTGGATCTCAAGTCATCGAATTGATCCTCGATCACAACGCCCATTTGTTTATACAAGATGACATATCCAGGCTACTAACACTAGCTTCGGATCAGGACTGCTAACACTAGCTTCAGACAATCCACAACATATTCTGGATCTCAAGTCATCGAATTAATCCCTGATCATAACACTCGTTTTCCTTTTGAAACCCTAATGGCATGCCATTCATATCCCAATCGTTTACTAAGTTCACAATGGCTTTAATACCACTTTCGTACAAATTCAATCTTTCTATAATAGTATATACATATCTTATAATCCATATCATCATATTTTTACCATTCTATACTTTGTATTGATTCGTAATTGCAGTTTAGCCCTTTAGAAGCCAAAATCACTAAAATTACACATATATAATTTTACTAGTATAATTATACAATTCAAACATAATATAAAATAAAATAGTAAGTTCCAAATGAACTTATCTAGAAAAACAACAAGCAGACAAAGTGTCAGTGACTAATCTACAATTTTTCCTTTTTCTATGATTATTTCCGGCTGGTTTAAATCCCGAGCTATACCATAATTTAATTCAATTATCAATTCCAAAAAATATTTAACAGCCTACTATAGTCATGTATCAATTCAATTTCATTTATCAAATATTCCCTCGAGTTTTGTATTTTATTCAGTTTAGTCCCTAAAATCGAAATAGCCGTATCTTTCACATATAAGCTTCGTTTTTCAATCTGATTTCAATTTCATCCTTTTATAACCCTCCACTTTTTATAATTACTAAAATCTCATATCAATTTTGAATATTAACAATTTTCATTTTACAAATTAGTCAATTTTCATATCTAAGCATCAAATCTAACTATTTAACACTAAAACTTCAAGCATTCATCAATGGCATCATTTATAGACTTTAACAATTTTACAAATTGGTGCACAAGTTAGCTAAACCAAACTCTCAGGACCCCAAAATTGTAAAAATTATATATATAAAAAAACTTGAAATGGCTTACCAATTAAAAGACTAAAGCTTGAAACCCCAAACCCTTATTTTTCTCTTAAACTTTCGGCTATGGTGAATAAAAATGAAAAATATGATGGATGTTAACATATTTCTTTTATTTTTCACTTATATACTTTAATTAAAATTAATTAATCATAATTTATTAACTAAAGTTTAATTAATTAATCACTAATCCTAATTAACAAAATATATGGAGTACATCGGTCACCCACCACCGTTTGGCCATTTAAAAATAGTCTATTTGCTCATTTGGTCCACCAATTAATTAAATATCCATAATGATTGATATTTACCATATTTTATAATTTAATCCTTGTACCTTAATTAATCAATAATTTAGTAAAAATACTTATCTAAAATTCAATTAACCTATATAAAAACTGTATAAATATTTAATAAAAATATTTATAGCCTTGGTTTACGGGAACAAGGTCGTGATACATTATTTTTTGACACCACTAACTTTAGGGTCATACACTTATACATTAATTAGTTATCCAATTAACAAAATTAAATAAAAAATTCTAATTAAACTTCATACTAACCTCGTAAATATGACTCAATCATCGAAAATGGGGTTCCAAAACCACAATTTTCAAACTCGCTGAAAAATGGGCTATCACATTCCGCATAAGAATTGACCACTAAAGCTTGAGATTCCTCTCTGAACAGCAGGCCATCACACCATTTCAGCAAAAGTGGGTAGCCAAAATGTTAGGTAACGATTTTGAAGTGGTGTATAAAAGGGAAATGCCAACATAATGGTTGATGCACTCTCAAAACAGCCTCACAATCAGCTGGTCAGCTGCTACAAATGGTGGGGATGTAACAGCCTGTTTTTTAGTGGTGTTGGAAACAGTAGTTTCAGGGCCACCAAATTCGACGAGTAAGTTCATAAATATTATTATTTAATATTTACGAGTCAAATATGGTTTTAAAAATATTTTTGATATGATAATTTATGCTATTCAAATGATTAATTAAGTTCAAATGGTAAGACCTTAAGGTCTAGTGATTCTAGAAAATGAGGTATCGGGACCTCGTTTCTATAAACCAAACCGTAAATATTTTTATAAATATTTAAAAAGTTTCGTTAAGGTGATATTAAAGTTTCATTAAAAAATTTTAACATTTCGATAGTTAATTAATTAAAAAGGACTAAATTGTAAAAGATGTAAAATTTAATCATTGTTTGATTTGAGTGATTAAATGGTTAATTGAATAAAGGAAAAGGGATTTGAATGGTAATTAAACCATGGTCAAAGTTTCCAAGCGGTGTTATGATTGAATCACTAGCTTTTGGATTAATTATTCTTTTAGTCCTAATTAGTTTGGGATTAAATTGTAAATAATTTTATTTAGTTAGAATTTAATTAAATTGAAGGACCAATTATGAAATTAAACCTTCATTTGATGGTAATTATGCCACATATTTATGTTATGGACAAATATGGACATAACTTTGGTGATTTATTTATTTAACCAAGGGCAAAATGGTTATTTGATGATTAAATTAAATAAAATAAAAAGAAAAGCTATCATTATCTTTTAATTTTGGTCCTCTTCACCGAATGGTTAAGGGAAAGGAAGCCATTTTTATACCTTCAATTTTCGGCAACTTCACAAGCTAAATTGGTATGTAATTTTAGCCCCATTTTTAATAATTTTATGTTTTTGAGATCATTGCAACTAGGTCCAGCTAGCCCATATCTTTGATTTTGAAACTCTTAAAGATTTTGAATGTTTCCATTGATGAACCTTGTGATTTTAGATGTTAAATGATGAGTTTGAGATATTAGTTGTTATTTAAAAGTATTTTATTAAGTAATTTTGATGATTTTTTTTATTACGGATTAAATTGTTGAAATAGTAAAAAAAATTAAAAGCGTTTATTGTGAAATTATTGCAAAATGGGCTGTAATGAATGCCATGAATATTCATCTAGCATGGGTTTGCATTAAAAATGGTAAATTTGTATGTTTTAGGCTCAGTGACTAAATTGAATAAAAGTAAAATGTTAGGGGCAATTTTGTAAAAATATAAAAAACTAAATTTCATAAAATAAATTGTTTTATTGTCTGAATTAATAAATTGAATAAAATTATTAATTTAGATCAAGGTCGAGTGAAAAATTGAGGAGAATGGAAAATTTACCAAAATGCCCCTATACTTTGACATTTTTGCAATTTAGCTAGGTAAGTTTGTACAGTTAGAATTTAACATCAATGTGAATTTTTGAGTAGATTAATATTGTACAACTTGTATATTTAATTTTTTAATTATTGATAATTAATTGTAATTTGAGATATAATATTGAATTTGATTACTTGAATTGGATTGAACGCGTGATAGAATACAATCGTGATTTGGTGTGCTGGAGGGATTGGCTCTTGTGAGCATCTGGTGTGTTTGGTTGGACTGACAATGTACTCATATCCGTAAGTCATTCTTCGTATGGAAAAGCTCGATAAGGTAAATTGTTTAATGAATTTGAAAGATTTGTTATTTATTGAAATATTGTGTAAATGTGATAATGTGCAAATATGATAATTGGATATTAGTTGTATTTGGAAAGTGAATTGGAACCCTATTAACTGTATCGGTCAGAGTCAGATATAGATGACATGCCATAAGATAGGAAGAGTTCAGGGATTTCTTCAACTTCGAGTCAATGAGGCAGTGGTTGCCAATTTACTTCAGTTTAACCGATGAGACACTGGGTGTGTAACACCCCTCACCCGTATTCAATGCTGGAATAAGGTTACGGAGCATTACCGAACTTACAACACATTTGTACATACTTTTCACATACATTTAATCAATTCATACAATCATCATTCAATCTCAATCAATTTATCCCTAATACGAGCCTACGATGCACTAAAAATAAATTGGGAGTGGTTCGGAACTAAACCTATAACTTTTTAAAACATTTGGAACACTTAGATAATTTTTCTGAAAACAGGGGACACACGCCCGTGTGGCCAGACCGTGTGTCTCACACGGCCACCAGACACGCCTGTGTCACAGGCAGTGTGGACATTCGAAATGGGAGCACATGGCCGTGTCCCAGCCGGTGTCCGACCCCATGTAACTCTCTGACTTGGGTCACACGGTCCACACACACGCCTATGTGCCCTAAAAATGGCCATACACACCCGTGTGCCAGGCCTTGTGCTAGGCCGTGCCAAAACTGTAGGGTATACTGACTTATGCCACAGGGCCAAGTCACACGCCCGTGTGTGAGGCTGTGTGGAGCATACTGACTTGATTTCAATTTCAACACTAGGGAACACACGGCCGTGTAACATGACCGTGTCACACACGGCTGAGACACACGCCCGTGTCTTTGCCCGTGTGGAAAAAAATAGGCTTTTTACCAAGCCAATTTGCCACCCCAAACTTAGGCACACCTACTCAACCCATATAGCACAAAACATAGCATTAATAGGCATATAATTCAATTCCAAATCAAGCATGATTTATGCCATTTCCAATACCAACCAATACAGAAACATAAATACCATATATTACCATCTAAATTCACACCAATCATTATCTTCTCAAATCATCAAAATGACCATTAACAAATATGCATTATTTGACCTAATTTCACAAGTATACCAATAACCACAAATCATCAATTTAATACTCATAATACCTATTATCATCAATCATCACACAACCATCAACCAACTCAATTCACAAGACATAATCATATATATATATGTACATGATTCAAACATACCAAATAAACCAAAATAAGCCATCACACATGGCTATATATATATACATACCAAAACATAAACATTTACAATGCCAACTCATATGGCCAAAATCATTATCAAGTCATAACCAAAATGAAAAAAGTCCCTATACATGCCATATACTTAAAATACCAAAGTTCATAGGTACCAAGAGATAGGTAGATAGTGTGAAGCGATCTCCGACGACCCCCGAATCCGAGCTAGCTTTGATAACACTATAAAACACGGGAAAAAAATAAATAAAGTAAGCTATAAAGCTTAGTAAGCTTTTATGAAATAACTCAATGCAATCTTACAAATATAATTCAATAATTTGAATATACCAACATATAGCTTTCATAAACTAACAAACCTTTCAAATACCCAGATATGAGAGTATACACTTCCTTCACAAGTTTCCTCGATTTGAAACTTATATAATTCATGTACGTACCTGCATCATCTAGCATCAATCTCATACTCATCCACATCTACCATTTACCCGTTGAACCATTCGGAATAGAAGTCGAATACTCAAGGGTCTTTCACAATAAGTACCTATACCATTGCCCGAGGCCAAATCAAGGTAGCTTATCTGAATACTGATATCATGGCCCGAAGCCAAATCGGTATAACTCACACCCAAAGTGCTAATATCATGGCCCGAAGCCAAATCAATGAAGTTCCTAATGACATGTCACTAGTATCCTAAACTATTCCTAAGGTTCAACCGGGATTTCGAATGCCGAATTTCCATCGAGTCAATGTCGAACTTATCCGAAGTCTCGTATTCAAACTTATACAATATCAAAGAATTCAAAATACACTATTAATGAAATTTATCACATTCGAACTTACCTCGAATGTGGAAATGACGAAATAAGTCGATTAGTCAATAACTTTAGTTGTTCCCCGATCTAGATCTGAATTCCTCTTTTTTTGATCTAAATATATTCAAATTTAACTTATTTAATCATATATTTATTCAATTTAATCCAAAACACATATTTAAGCACATTTACAAATTTGCCCCTAATGTTTCACCACTTTTACAATTTAGTCCTTATTACACAAAATCACAATTTCATGAAATTTATTTAATACCCATGATAGCCAAATTACTATAATGCCTCTAACAGCCCATATTTATCAACTTTTCACACATTTAACCACACATTTCACATTTTCACAAATGCATCCCTATTTTGCATTTTCACTAAAAATCACTTAACAAAACTTGTATATCTATCATCAAATATTCATAATCTATCATTAAACATCAAAATCATTCAAAATATTTAACAATTTTGCAAAATAGTCCCTGGGCTAGCTAGACCTAGCTGCAACGATCTCAAAAACATAGAAATCAATAAAAACCGAGTCAAAATCACTTACCAATTGAGCTACTAAGTGACCGAACCCTAAAAAAAATTCCATGGCTTCTTCTTCTTTGTATTTTCGATGGAAATGAAGAAAACGGAAGCTTTTTCTTTTGTTTTACTTATTTTATATTAATTAATAACTAATTTACTATATTAACCTTTTACTAAAACATTAATATATCACATAAACCATGGACATAAATGTCCAATAACCTTAAATATGGTCTAATTTCAGCATAAGGACCCCCCACAATTTAATTTCATAGCTATTTAATACTTTTAGCTAATAGAACTCCACTTTTACACTTTACGTGATTTAGTCCTTTTTATCAAATTGACTAATCAAACAATAAAATTTTTAAATGAAACTTTCACACAACCTTTCTATCATGCTATAAACATTAAAATAATAATAAAATCATTATTTTGACCTCAAATTTGTGGTCCCAAAACCATTGTTCTGATTTGACTAAAAACGAGTTGTTACAACAAAAATCATTATTTCGACCTCGAATTCGTGGTCCTGAAACCACTGTTCTGATTGACTAAATATAGGCTATTATAGGGTGTCAATGTATATAGCACTGGGCGCAGTTATTACTTCGAATTTATCCAATGAGGCACTGAGTGCCAAACTGGTGTGTTGGTTGGATCCGTGTAACCGTCCGAGTCCGAGTCGTGTTAATAAGGGTAATTAAATAAAACGGTACTACGATTGATATTGAATAATGTACTTATATATGAGAAATTACGTATGTTATGGTTGAACTTACCTATGTTATGAATAAATATATTAATTAGTTCATTGATGTTGTTATTTAAGTTTATGTTTAGTAAATGGAATGGAAAGTAAGTAAAAGAAGTTATTCATAGTTTTACGAAAATGTTAATGATGATGTAAAATGTTTTATAAAATCTTATTATGTTAGAAATGAATATATATATAATATATGATGTTGATAGATTTACTCATTTATGAGTTAGTGGTTATGTAGTTGATAAATCTTGAGGCATTGGTATAGCTTTATATTTATCATATAAAGTTTATTATTGAATTGGAATATTATGTTTAAAGTTTGTACGAGCTTCCTAAGTATTCATTACTTACGTAGTTGTTTATCCCTTACTTTATAGATTATTAGAAGCTTGATCGGGTTGGAAGCTCGCCGAAGATCTATTACACTATCCAACGATTATGTCGGTAGATTTTGATATCTTAGTTAAGGTTATAATGGCATGTATAGGTGGATTATGTCTAATGTTTAATTGATGAGTTTGGTATATATATGTCATTTTGGTTTATAACTATGACATGAAATGTTACTTTGAATTTGAAGTACTTAAGGTACTATTGATATCTTGTTGGTTATGGTTAATATGGTCAATTTGATGCATGTTTAGAAATAACCAAAGTTGGTATATGTTGTATCGATCTCAATATGGCCAAGACATGGTATGTTTTGGAAAAGTCTTGAATAGATGTGCATCATTGAAATATGGTATGCCTAATATGGTAAGGTTGGCATGTGTTAATTGTGTTATGTATTGGTATGGAAACAAGTCAGTTGGTAAATGGTATAAATGTAGTCAAATGTAGTGAGACTATTTTTGATATAGCATGGAAATAGTATTGAGATTAATTAGATATGTATGGTTAAGGTTTAAACAAATATGCTCATATGTGTATATATATATATAAGTTGATGCTTGATGATTGAGGTGTCTTTTGGCATATTGGTTGTATGAACATTTGGTATGGAGATTAGTCATTCTTTGTATAATTTGAGCATGTTTAGAGGCCTTGTATACATGTACAAATTTCTTGTAGGTTTATGCTTGAAAGGGTGAAAGAAATGGCTTGGAAGTGGTCATTTTCTTGTCCACACGGTCTAAGACACGAGCGTGTGTCTCATCCGTGTGTCCCCTGTAGTTTTTAAAGGGTTACAAATCAAGCTGTTACATTGCCTAGCACACGGCCTGGTACACGGGCGTGTGAGGTTACTTCGAATGGTACACGGCCTAGCACACGGGTGTGTGACTTGGCATATGACCAAGTCAGAGAGTTTCACGGCCTGAGACACGGGCATATCTCTCGACCGTGTGAGTCACACGGCCTGACCACACAGCCGCGTGACCCTTGCAGCTTTGAAATTTTTCTATGTTTTCTGAAAATTCTCTGAGTTTTAGATTTAGTCCCGACATGTTTCTAATGCGTATTTAGGACCTTGAGGGCTCGTATAAGGGACAATATACATGATTTTGATTGGCTTTATTATGAATAATGATATGTTATAAAATGTTTGAAATTTCTGTTTGTTTGATCCGTAAACCCAGTAATGCTCCATAACCCTATTCTGGCGACAGATATGGGTTATGGGTGTTATAGGGAGCTCAACCATTTTTGAATTGTTAACTAGGGTGCAACACCCTTGGCAGGATGACCCTAAGCTAAGGAAATTTTTCCTCGAGTTGCAGCATCATCCTTCTTGAGGAGGAAATGCAAGTTGGTGGTTGGAGCCAATAAAGAGCTTCAATAGGAACTTTTCTCCTACTTCCATGAGAGTGCTATTGGGGGTCACTCAGACACTCATGCTGCTAGAAAAAAGTTGACTAGTTTGGTGTATTGAAAGCGCATAAGTTCTTACGTCAAAAACTGAATGAAGGAATATGCAGTATTTTAGAGGTGCAAATATGACAATGCAACACAGCCAGGCCTCATGCAACCCCTTACTATCCCTAGTAGAGCCTGGTTTTACATAATCATGGATTTTATTGAAGGTTTTCCTCCCTCTAAGGGTAAAGACATTATTTTGGTGGTTGTGATAGACACAAATTATGGACACTTTGTGGCCCAAAGCCACCCTATTTTTGCCATCATTATTGCCCAAGCTTACCTTGACAATGTGTACAAGCTCAATGGGTTACCAAATTCTGTTATTTCTAATTGAGATAAGATCTTTATCAGTTTTTTTTGTTGGAGATCTTCAGAAAACTAGGCATTCACCGCCATCTCTTAAAAGTTTACCATCCTGAGAGTGATAGTCAAATTGAGGTCATCAATCAATGTTTGGAGAGCTACCTTTGATGCATAATTGTAGAAAAGACTAGGGACTTATTTTGTTTGCTTTACATGACAAAATAGCAGTACAATTCTACATTTTCACGCAGCCATTCAGATGGCCCTATATGGGCAAGTTCCTCATCAACACCTGCCTTACCTAGCATGCTCTTCCATTGTTGATTGTGTGGACCGTAGCCTGCAACAACAAGAAACAACTTAGTGCCTTCTGCAATTTCATCCCAAACGGGCTTAAGATCATATGAAGCATTTTGTTAGCTGTAAAAGGTTTGATTACACCTTCCAAATGGGAGACTTGGTCTACTTCAAGCTTCAACCATATAGACAACACACTGTAAGGAGGTTGACCAACCAAAAGCTCTCTTCAAAATTCTTTGAATCCTTCCCTGTTACAGCCAAGATCGGACAACTGGTCAACACACTGCAGCTACCCTCTGATTCTCGTATCCACCTAACCTTCCATGTGTCTCAACTAAAACACCACATTGAGAAGTAGCCAACTCATGCCACCTTACCTCTCGTCATGTCACACATTAAAATTGGGCCTAGGAGTTTAAGGGTATTTTAGGGATTTTAACTCTAGTGTGCTTAGGAATTTCGTAGCATGGTAAACCGAAAATATTTTCGACTATAGCTTTTAAAAAATTAAAAAAAAATTTAAAATAATATTCAAAAGGCTTTCAATTTTGAAATAAGGACTGATTTGTAAAAGGGCCTAAATTATGAGTTTTTAGAAGGCAATTAAGTCAAAATTTAATATTTCACCCTATTTGCCCCTTCATCTTTATAAAACCCACGTTAGTCTCTTATCCAATTTTTGTTTTGCCGTCTATTGCATTTCAAAGCTCCTCTCATTCAATTTTGATTCCCAAACTTAATTCCTTAGACTTCTATCATTCCCTAAGCCATAAATCTCCATAGTATTTCAAGAAAAAAAATCCAAGGACACTATATATTTCTCCATTGTTGAACTTTTAGGTTTTTTAGATTTTCGATCAAACGCTCGATTTTTCATCAACTAAGGTAACGATTCAATTCCTTATTAGTTTTTTTATGTTATTTGATCTTTTAAACTGAGATTTTTAACTATTAAATCGCATGTTTTAAATAAAAGCCGAAATTTGGTTCATTAATAGTCAATTTCAGGATTTTGGGTAAAAAAGTGGTTTCAAAGTGTTTTTCAATTAGAATTGATGAGATTAGAATGTTTCTAAACTTACTTTGAAGTTCCATTAAAGATTTCCAATGTTTTAACGAATTTTTGAGGAAATTGGCATAACTTGTCAAAAACTTTCGATATCATGAATTGGGTAGTTTTGCGTAGTTCACAGGTTGAGAATATATCATAGATGAATAATTAGATAAATGGAATTCGTTTTAGGAAAAAATATTAAGTATAGAATGAGATATGTGAATCTCAATTTTGCTAAGTCGAAGGTTTTGGTTGCATGAGAACTTAGCTTAGGCTTGTATTTTGATTGTTTGAGGCAAGTCCTTAGCTGATTGTTGATGGTATTGTTGTGTGATTTATTTTTTTGAAGCTTTGAAATTTTTAGGACATTCTACGAGTTAAGGAAAGGCTAGTTTAAGCTTACGGCGTCTCAGCGAAAGCGTAATTGGTGAGTTTTTGGAATCGTTCCTTATAGATACGATTCATTGCATAAATTTGGAATTGAGAAGTTGCCTAAAATTCCGAGTGTAATTTTTCTCATAATCATGTTTAGATTGTGAAATATGTGCTCATGTGTTGAAAAAATGAGAACTAAAATGTGATGCCATGACATGTGTTATATGCTTGTGATGTTTATTGTAAAAGTGGAAATGTAGACATGCTAAGCATGTCAAATGACAGAAATTATGTTGTGCTTATAATGTGAATTTGCAATGAAAAGTGCAGAAAACAGTAAGTAATATGTGTGTTTAATAACGGATATTTTGGCCTTGTGATCTTTGAGACCGTTGGATGTACTTGGCATGCCATAAAATTGTGAGTACTTACCTATATATGTTGTGTTTTGGGGGTGTTAAGGCCCGCGACAGATTTGAAGAGATAGGGGAATGTGAGCTAAGCTCCATTCACCGGGACATGTTTGGTGTGTTGGGGAGTGCTAGCTATAAGCTACACTTTTAGGGATATGTTCGACTTTATGAGTCATTTGGTGTATTGGAGATCCGTGTATTCGATGTGTGGTGATAGAGCCCACTTTATGTTTCATAACTCAAGTGCCAAATTATATTAAAATGTAAATATGTGTAATGTGATTAATGCCTAGATGAATGTAAATGGATCTATGAATAATGCATGAATAAGTAATATGGCATTAAAGATTAAAATGTTGTAATTGTGTTATATGGTTGTTTTGATATTGCATGATGACATATTTGCGTGGTAGTTATTTTAATCATTCACAGAGCTTGTAAAGCTCACCCACTCATTTTAAAACCATTGTAGATTAGTTGTCTTCCAGTGTAAGTGATGTTGTTCGAAAGGAGTGATCCAAGTAAGACTTTAACAATTTTTCGTAGGTGTTTCTTTATTCGTTTATGTTTAGGGAAAATAAATGCAATATGGTAGACTTTTAGTTGATTTTGCCATGATGTTTCAGTTGTTTATTTGACTTATTTGTTCTTAGAATTTATGGATATTGGATCTTGTGATATTAATTTCTTACTTGGACATATTTTCGATGATTGAACTATTATTGTGGACGTTTTGATGATTTCTTGATGAGGTAAACATTGTATGATGAATAGTTATTAGTTTGTATGGATTATATGCCTTAAACTATTATATTTTTGTGGTCTAGAGTAGAGGCATTGATATTTGGGTTTTAAAAATGATACCTCCATGATTTTTGAAAGTACAGGAAATTAGTAACGTAATTTGGTATCGATACCACATCACAAGTATCGATACTCGAGGTAGAATAATCGATACTTTATGAAAGGTACCAATGATTTTTGAGATTTTGATTTTAAACGAGAAACAAAATGTTGTTTTGGTATCGATTTTCCAAGCAGTATCGCTACCATTTGAGAGAAATATTGATACCTACTGAATAATTCAAAATTTCTGTTTGGTGGTCTAAAAGCATGTTTAATTCTCATTTTAAGCTCGTATGATGAATGTTTAGCATGTTTTAATGATGTCTAGAATATGCATGACCTATAATTATTACAAAAGATAAAATGGAATATGATTGTCTAATAACGAAACCATTTGTAATGCTTATGATGTGTGATAGTGCTAGATATAAGGTGTTATGACATCCTGTTATTCGAGCTCGGCGACTAGGCTAGGTATAAGGTGTTACACGTCAGCTTGGATGGCACCATCATCAATGAACCAACTCATATATTAGATCGATGCAAAGTGAAGCGAGGCAACCATGTTGTCATTGAGGTGTTGGTTGAGTGGCCAACACATTCCCTAAAGATGCCACCTAGGAGAGCTTCTATGACCTGCAGAAACAAGATCCTGCCTTCGATCCTTGAGGACAAGGATCCTATGACCTGAGTACTTGAGACAGATAAATTTTTTACCGTTAATTCAGTTAATGAAACACCTCGCTTTCAGCTTAGAAATTGATTTGTTAAGCTTTAATAAAATAGTGAGTTTTAGGTTGTCATTAGACATTGTGTTTTTGTGTCAGTTTGGGTGCAGGGATGTTAAGTGAAATGGTGTGTTTCACTACCCTGCTAGCTGTGTGTCCAACAGCCTAATCGGTTTCTAAATGGTTGTAACAGTCATTAAGCCTTTAAACACAATGGTTGTGTCTGAAGTTTGTTATGCTATTTGTTAGAATTGAGTGACCTGAATCCTTATTTAAATAAAATACAGTGGTAAAATAAAATAAAATAAAAGTAAAATCCATATAGAACTACACTTCTTTTATTTTATTTTAGAATAAAGTTTTTTAAACCTTATTAAACTCCATCTATTTGATATTGATTAGAGTAGGGTATTTCAATCTTACTACACTCCTATTACAATATGGTTTTACAAGCCTATAAATGGACATAGTCTACTCCTCTTGTAATCATTCAAATTCGACATAGTAAATTTTCTTCACCTCTGCCCGTGGTTTTCTCCTGAAAGGGTTTCCACGTAAAAATCTGTGTGTTCTTTATTTTTTCTTTCTCTTTTCTTTGCGATATATTGTCATTACCAACATTCTATTTTTTACAAATTGGTAACATAGCTTTCAGTTTGTTCATCTCAATCGTGGTAATGGCGTCTTTGAAGTATGAAATTTTGCTGTTGGATCGCAACACTAGATTCATGTTTTGGCAAATAAAGATGCAAGTAGTTCTTGCACAGATAGACTTAGAGGATGCACTGCTAGGGATAATAAGATGTCTTCGACATTGACGGAGGAAGAGAAGAAACGTAAGGATCGAAAGGCATTAACACAGTTACATCTACATTTTTCTAACGAAATTTTGCAGGATGTGATTGTAACAGTCCGGATTGTACCCTAGTTAGAACAGTGGTTTCTGAACCACAAATCCGAGTATGTATAATATTTTAATATTATATACTATGCTGTAAATATGTGACTAAGCATGTAGTAAATTTCCGTAAGCTAATTTGTCTGTCTGTGTGTTTAATTTGACAAAAGGATGAAATTGCATTGAATGTGGAAGTTATATGCTATATGTTAAAGCACTTATATGTTGTGGCTTTGTAAAGTTGGGGCCTTATATGGCAATTAAGCCATTATTGAATTAGTGGATGGTAGAATGCCATAATAACCATAGTAATAAATTGTTTTATATGTTTAATGGAAGGGCAATTTAGTAATTGAATTATTAACATAAATGAGTAAAAGAAACAATTGAAAGATGATAGTTATCATCTTATTTTCTTTGGCTGAATATCAAGGGGAAAGAAAGAATAAGTGATTTCAAAATTTTGGCACATACAAGCATAAATTCAAGGTATGATTTGGTTTCGGTTTTTTGATAATTTCTACGTTTTTGTAATCGTTGCTTCGAGAGCTTTAAAACCCATGTCTCAAATTCATGAATCGATGAAGTTTGTGTAAAATTCCATTGATGTTATGTTGAGTTTTGTGATTTTTTATGGTGTTAAATGAAAGATATGTAATTGATGAACATACTTCGTTCTTGAATTTTTGAGGAATTTAGCTAAATAGGGTTAAATTGAGAAAATGGTAAATTGAGAGACTAATTTGTGAATTTGATGATAAATGTGGGCTTATATGTGTTGTATGAATATTCGGCTAAGCATGAGCATGGGTAGATTTTGTGAATTTGATATTTTGAGAAAATTTTACTAAATTGATAAAGTGTGCAAATATGAGGGTTATTTTACAAATAGCCCTAAATGTGTGTCCTTGGATTGAATTGAATGAATTAGTGAATAAAAGGATTAATTCTGAATATGTTTAGATCAAGAATCGAGGAAAATAGATTTAGATTGCGGGAAAGCGAAAGTTAACAAGTAGCCGTTTTCACTCCGATAAACCGAATCCGAGGTAAGTCACTATACAAATAAATGTATATGTATGCATTTGTAAATGTTCATATGATTAATGATGATAATGAATGCTTATGAGAGGTTATGTATTTGAATTCCGAGATAAGTTCGATATAGTGACTAAGTTCGAGAAGCCCCGTACGAACCTAGGAATAGATAAGATTGGCTAAGTCACGTCATAGATATTTATTCTGTTCTTATCATATAAGACCATGTCTGGGACGTTGGCATCGATTTGAGATTCGTGTAAGACCCTGTTCGGGATAGTGGCATCGATATTTGATTATGTGTAAGACCACGTCTGGGACGTTGGCATCATTATGATCCTTACGTGTAACACCATGTCTGGGACATTGGCATCGTTCCGATTTGTGTAAGACCCTGTCTGGGGCAGTGGCATCGATATTTGAGTACATGTAAGACCTCGTCTGGGACGTTGGCATTGTACGACTATTTCGAGCTTCTGAGTGTCCTACTAGATACCTTACGATTCAACGGGCAAATCTGTGATACGAATTACAATTCCGAGCTAGGAACAAATACGTAAATGTATATCCGTTTCAGGTACGTTGATATATATATATGCTTTGTATAAGCATGAAAGGTAAATATGTATGTGCATTAATGTAAATGAACATTTGAGATATATGTATGTTTGAAGTATGAGCAAATGAGATCTTTGGGATGTGTGGATTGGTAAGAAATGGCAAACCAAGTGAGCAAAGAGTTCATTTATGTGCTTGAATTAAGAATATGTTAATGAATTCAAATTGCAATAATTATGAATGAATTATGTTAAGTTATTTGTATATGACTTACTAAGCTTTTGGAAAGCTTACACTGTGTGTGTTTTCTCTGTCGTCAAAGCTACTGAAGGCTCGGGACCGTCACGGATCGTCATCACACTAATAAACTCATTTTGGTACATTTTAGGGATGGTTATATCTAGATATGGCATGTATAGCCTAGTTTTTTGTACAAGTGGTTGTATATACTTAGCCATGAGATATAACTATTTTGGTTAATATTATGCCTTGATGAATTTGGTATGTAATGTTGTTTTGGCAAGGTTTAATGCCCATGAATTAGTCAAGTTTTTGGTTTATTAAATGATGAATATATGCTTTGATTATGTATATGTTTTGTCTTGGAGGATGGCATGAATGAATTAGATATTGAATGCATGGTTTGAATGGGAAAATTAGTATGTTTTTGGTTGCTATATGTTCATGAAATGAGATGATATATGTTGCTTTTAGGTTTGACCCTTGTGGATGGCATTTTGGCCTTGTAAATGGCCTATAATGTCACAAGGCTGTGGCACACGGGCGTGCCTAAGACCGTACGCGAATTGGCAGAATGTAGCCTAAAAATAACACGGCCTTGACATGGGCGTGTAATGGCCGTGGTGGGGAAGTCAGTGGGACCACGGTCAAGACACATGGCCGTGTTTGGTGGCCGTGGGGATCAAGTCAGTATATAGACACGAAAGGACACACGAGGGTATCTAGAAGTCGTGGAGGGTACACGGTCTCCTTCCACGAGCGTGTCTCCCTTGTATTTTAGAAAAGTTTAAAATTATCATGAAATTTCATATGTGTTTCAGTTTAGTCCCGACTCGACTTCTAAGCATGATTAAGGTCTCGAGGACCCGTATAAGGGACATTATGTCTGAGAATGATGATTGAATGTATGACTTTGTCTGTGAATGTTTTCGATATGTCTGGTAACGCTCCTAACCTTAATCCGAAGACGGACACGAAGTAGGGGTGTTACATTTAGTTGGTATCAGAGTTACGGTTTAGCGGATTCTCAGACTAACGTAGCGTGTTAGAGTCTAGCTATACATGTCATATATCTGAATTGTGATAGTGTGATGAATCCTGACGTATAAAATGTAATTTTTGTATAGTAATTGATCCCGAAAGAACCGTAGCTGAAGACGTAGAAAGTAATGCGCCTGCTCCCGCGCTAGGGACAGCGCCCTCTAAATCGAGACCAGCTACGAGCGGTCAAGAGGGAGAAGCTAAACAAGCTTTCTTCCAGATGATGAGTGAGTGGTTCACTCAGTTTGTTTAGAATAACCCGACTATTTCGCAAACCCTGCCCCCGGTTAATCCCTCTCAGACATCTGACATACCTCCGACTACAAATCTGAATCTGTTAAGTAAGCCTCCTGTTGACAAGATCCGTAAGTATGGGGCCGAAGAATTCCGAGCTAATAATGATGATGATACTGAAAAGGCCGAGCTCTGGATTGAAAATACTATCCGGGTATTCGACGAAATGTCTCTAACTCCAGAAGAATGTATAAAATGTGTTGTATCATTACTCCAAGATGCGGCATATCAATGGTGGAAAACTCTGATTTCTGTTGTTCTGAGAGAATGAGTCACATGGGATTTCTTTCAGATCGAGTTTCAAAAGAAGTATATCAGTGAGAAATTCGTTGATCAGAAACAGAAAGAATTTCTAGAACTTAAACAGAGCCGTATGACTGTTTCAGAATACGAACGAGAATTTGTGAGACTAAGTCAGTATGCTCGAGAATGTGTATCATCTGAAGCTATAATGTGCAAAAGGTTCGAAGATGGCCTTAATGAAGACATTCGTCTGTTAGTCAGGATTTTAGAAATAAAAGAGTTCGTTGTACTCGTTGATAGAGCGTGTAAAGCTGAGGCACTCAGGAAAGATAAAAGAAAAGCTGAATCTGAAGCCGAAGATGGGAGAAAGAGATTTCAGAATAGATCATTTCAGTCTGTTTCGAAGAAATTTAAAGATGATCAAAGTCGTTCCAGAGATAATATGGGTCATTTGAACAGAAATCGAGCTAGATCGCAAATGAGTTCCAGAACTCTAGCAACTTCAGTGGCCAGCGTTGGAAATGTTATATCCGAGAGACCTGAATGTAAACATTATGGAAAAAGACATCCAGGAATCTGTAGATTAAATGACAGAGCTTGATTCAGATGTGGATCACTTGATCATTTTATACGTGATTGCCCTGAGTCTATTGAACCAAAGAATGTTCAGAATTTGAGATCTGATAATGCAACTGTGAGAGGTAGGCCATCGAAGAATGTCAGAAATGTTAGTTGTAGTCAGAGAACTACGAGGGATAACGTTGTCAGATCTGAAGCTGGAGCGCCTGCCAAAGCATATGCTATTCGAGCTCGAGAGGAAGCTTCATCACCAGATGTTATAATGGGTACTTTTACTCTTTATGATACTTCTGTGATTACTTTGATAGACCCTGGTTCTACTCATTCATATATATGCATGAATTTAGTATTCAGCAAGACTTTGCTTGTTGAGTTTACTGAGTTTGCTATAAAAGTATCGAACCCTTTAGGTAAAAGTGTTCTGGTTGACAAAGTATACAAGAAATGTCTGTTAATGTTTCGAGATATTTGTTTCCCTGCTGATTCGATGCTTCTGCCATTTGATAAATTCGATATTATCCTGGGTATGGGCTGGTTGTTTATGCATGATGCTGTTGTGAACTATAAAAGAAAGACTATAGATTTGAGATGTCCGAATGATGAGATTGTACGAGTTGAGTCTAATGAATTGAATGGATTGCCTACTGTGATATCTATTTTGAAAGCTCAGATTTATTTGAATAAGGGACGAGGCATATTTTGCTTATGTAATTGATTTGAAAATGTCTGAAAGGAAGATTGAATCAGTGCCTGTTTTCTGTGAGTTTTCTGATGTGTTTCCTGAAGAGTTACCGGGTTTACCCCCGATTCGAGAAATTGAGTTTGGTATTGAATTGTTGCCTGGTACTACACCTATTTCGATAGCTCCGTATAGAATGGCACCAACAGAGTTGAAAGAGTTAAAGTTACAGTTGCAAGAATTGACTGAGAGAGGGTTTGCTAGACCGAGTTTCTCACCTTGGGGTGCTCCGGTTTTGTTTGTGAAAAAGAAAGATGGCACAATGAGGATATGTATCGATTATCGTCAGTTGAATAAGGTGAAAATAAAGAATAAATATCTGTTACCCCGTATAGACGATTTATTTGATCAGTTAAAAGAAGCTACTGTGTTTTCAAAGATTGACTTAAGATCGGGATATTATCAATTGAGAGTTAAAGATTCAGACATTCCGAAGACTGCTTTCAGAACGAGGTACGGGCATTATGAATTTTTAGTTATGCCATTTGGACTAACCAATGCACCTGCTGTTTTTATGGATCTGATGAACAGAATTTTTAGATCATACCTAGATCGATTTGTTGTTGTATTTACTGATGACATTTTGATTTATTCACGTAATGAGGCTGAACATGCTGAACATTTGAGAATTGTTTTGCAAACGTTGAGAGAAAAGCAATTGTATGTGAAATTCAGCAAATGTAAATTCTGGTTGCACGAGGTTAGTTTTCTGGGGCATATTGTGTCAGCATCTAGGATTCGAGTTGATCCGAGCAAGATATCTGCTATTCTGAATTGGAAACCTCCGAGAAATGTATCTGAAGTCTGCAATTTTCTGGGTTTAGCTGGTTATTGCCGCAGATTTGTAAAAAAGCTACTCCGTTGACTAGATTACTTCAGAAAGATGTTAGGTTTGAATGGTCGGATAAATGCCAGAAAAGTTTTGATCGGTTGAAAAATCTGTTAACAGAAGCTCCAGTGTTAGTACAGTCGAAATCGGGTAAAGAATTTGTTATATACAGTGATGCTTCGTTAAATGGTCTGGGATGTGTTCTGATGCAAGAAGGAAAAGTTATAGCTTATGCCTCAAGACAATTAAAGCCGCATGAAAAGAATTACCCGACGCACGACCTTGAGCTAGCTGCGATTGTGTTTGCACTTAAGATTTGGCGCCATTATCTGTATGGTGAGAAATGTCACGTCTTTTCAGATCATAAAAGTTTGAAATATCTGATGACTCAGAAAGATTTGAACCTGCATCAAAGAAGATGGTTAGAGCTGTTAAAAGATTATGAGCTCGTGATAGATTATCATCAGGGTAAAGCGAATGTTGTTACTGATGCTTTGAGTAGAAAATCATTGTTTGCATTATGTGCTTTGAATGCTCAGTTAGATTTGTCTGATGATAGTTTTGTGTCAGCTGAATTAAAAGCAAAATCGTTGTTCTTACAACGGATATGTGATGCCCAGAAATTTGATAATGAATTGCTAGCGAAAAGAGCTTAATGTGAAGTGAATTTCGAATCTGAATTTCAAATTGTTGATGATTGCTTGAGATTATGAGATCGTATCTGTGTTCCGAGAAATCTGGAGTTGATTCTGAATGAAGCACATAATAGTCGTCTATCTGTTCATCTGGGAAGTACGAAAATGTATCAGGATTTGAAACGACACTACTGGTGGTCTGGTATGAAACGAGACATTTCTGACTTTGTTTCGAAATGTTTAGTCTGTCAGCAAGTAAAAGTTGAACATTAAGTCCCGTCTGGATTGCTTCAGCCGATTCTGATTCTGGAGTGGAAATGGGATAGAGTAACAATGGACTTTGTTTCTGGTTTGCCCCTGACTTATAGAAAGAAAGACACAATTTAGGTCATAGTTGACCGATTAACTAAATCAGCCCATTTTATTTCGGTAAGATTTGATTACTCACTTGACAAATTAACCGAGCATTATATCTCTGAGATTGTGAGATTGCACGGGGTGCCACTGTCTATTGTGTCCGATAGAGAACCGAGGTTTACGTCGAGATTCTGGAAGAAATTGCAAGAAGCTTTGGGCACGAAATTACATTTCAGTACAGCTTTTCATCCGCAAACATATGGTCTGTCTGAACGAATTATTCAGATTATTGAAGACACGTTAAGATGTTGCATACTTGAGTTTAAGGGTACGTGGGATCAGTATCTGACATTGATTGAATTTGCGTATAACAACAGTTTTCAAGTGAGTGTTAAAATGGCACCATATAAAGTTTTGTACGGACGTAAATGTCGTACATCTACGTATTGGACTGAGCTTAATGAAAATAAGCTACATAGGATTGATTTGATAAAAGACTCAGAACAGATTGTTTGAAAGCAGTATCTGATCGTTAGAAGTCTTATGAAAACTTGAAATGTAAAGATATAGAATTTGAAATCGGTGACAAAGTATTTCTGAAAGTGTCTCCATGGAAGAAAGTGCATCGATTCAGACGTAAAGGCAAATTAAGTTCGAGGTTCATCGGACCTTATGAGATCATTGAACATGTCGGGCCTGTTGCATATAGATTAAAGTTACCCTCTGAGCTAGAAAAGATACACAACGTATTTCATGTTTCAATGCTTCGCAGATATCGATCTGATCCGTCACATGTGATTGCCCCATCTAAAATTGAAATTCGATCTGATATGACATATGAAGAGGAACCGATCCGTATCTTAACTCGTAAAGTGAAAGAATTGAGAAATAAGAAAATTCCGTTAGTGAAAGTACTGTGGAATCGACATGGGATAGAAGAGGCTACGTGGGAGCTTGAAGATTCAATAAGACAACAATATCCGAATCTATTCAACGGTAAGATTTTCGGGGACGAAAATCCTTAAGGGGGAGAATTGTAACAGTTTGAATAGTACCCTAGTTGGAACAGTGGTTTCGGGACCATAAATCCGAGTATGTATAATATTTTAATATTATATTCTGTGTTGTAAATATGTGACTAAGCATGTGGTAAATTTCCGTAAGCTAATTTGTCCGTCTGTGTGTTTAATTTGACAAAAGGATAAAATTGCATTGAATGTGGAAGTTATATGCTATATGTTAAAGCACTTATATGTTGTGGCTTTATAAAGTTAGGGCCTTATATGGCAATTAAGCCATTATTGAATTAGTGGGTGGTAGAATGTCATAATAACCATAGTAATAAATTATTTTATATGTTTAATGGAAGGGCAATTTAGTAATTGAATTATTAACATAAATGAGTAAAAGAAACAATTGAAAGATTATAGTTATCATCTTATTTTCTTTGGCCGAATATCAAGGGCAAAGAAAGAATAAGAGCTTTCAAATTTTCGGCACATACAAGCTTAAATTCAAGGTATGATTTGGTTTCGGTTTTTGATAATTTATACGTTTCTATAATCGTTGCTTCGAGAGCTTTAAAACCCATGTCTCAAATTCATGAATCGATGAAGTTTGTGTAAAATGCCATTGATGTTATGCTGAGTTTTGTGATGTTTTATGGTGTTAAATGAAAGATATGTAATTGATGAACATACTTTGTTTTTGAATTTTTGAGGAATTTAGCTAAATAGGGCTAAATTGAGAAAATGGCAAATTGAGGGACTAATTTGTAAATTTGATGATAAATGTGGGCTATATGTGTTGTATGAATATTCAGCTAAGCATGAGCATGGGTAGATTTTGTGAATTTGATATTTTGAGAAAACTTGACTAAATTGATAAAGTGTGCAAATATGAGGGTTATTTTGCAAATAGCCCTAAATGTGTGTCCTTGGATTGAATTGAATGAATTAGTGAATAAAAGGATTAATTCTGAATATGTTTAGATCAAGAACCGAGGAAAATGGATTTAGATCGCGGGAAAGCGAAAGTTAACGAGTAGCCATTTTCACTCCGATAAACCGAATCTGAGGTAAGTCACTATACAAATAAATGTATATGTATGCCTTTGTAAATGTTCATATGATTAATGATGATAATGAATGCTTATGAGAGGTTATGTATTTGAATTTCGAGATAAGTTCGATATAGTGACTAAGTCCGAGAAGCCCCGTATGAACCTAGGAATAGATAAGATTGGCTAAGTCACGTCATAGATATCTGTTCTGTTCTTATCATGTAAGACCACGTCTGGGACGTTGGCATCGGTTTGATATTCGTGTAAGACCCTGTCCGGGACAGTGGCATCGATATCTGATTATGTGTAAGACCACGTCTGGGACGTTGGCATCATTATGATCCTTACGTGTAAGACCATGTCTAGGACATTGGCATCGTTCTGATTTGTGTAAGACCCTGTCTGGGACAGTGGCATCGATATTCGAGTGCATGTAAGACCTCGTCTGGGACGTTGGCATTGTACGACTATTTCGAGTTTCTGAGTGTCCTACTAGATTCCTTACGGTTCAACGGGCAAATCTGTGATACGAATTACAATTCTGAGCTAGGAACAAATACGTAAATGTATATCCGTTTCAGGTACGTTGATATATAAATGCTTTGTATAAGCATGGAAGGTAAGTATGTATGTGCATTAATGCAATTGAACATTTGAGATATATGTATGTTTGAGGTATGAGCAAATGAGATCTTTGGGATGTGTGGATTGGTAAGAAATGGCAAACCAAGTGAGCAAAGAGTTCATTTATGTGCTTGAATTAAGAATATGTTAATGAATTCAAATTGCCATACTTATGAATGAACTATGTTAAATTATTTGTATATGACTTACTAAGCTTTTGGAAAGCTTACTCTGTGTGTGTTTTCTCTGTCGTCAAAGCTACTGAAGGCTCGAGACCGTCACGGATTGTCATCACACTAATAAACTCATTTTTGTACATTTTAGGGATGGTTATATCTAGATATGGCATGTATAGTCTAGTTTTTTGTACAAGTGGTTGTATATACTTAGTCATGAGATATGACTATTTTGGTTAATATTATGCCTTGATGAATTTAGTATGTGATGTTGTTTTGGCAAGGTTTAATGCCCATGAATTAGTCAAGTTTTTGGTTTATTAAATGATGAATATATGCTTTGATTATGTCTATATTTTGTCTTGAAGGATGGCATGAATGAATTAGATATTGAATGCATGGTTTGAATGGGAAAATTAGTATGTTTTTGGTTGCTATATGTTCATGAAATGAGATGATATATGTTGCTTGTAGGTTTGACCCTTGTGGGTGGCATTTTGGCCTTGTAAATGCCCTATAATGTCACACGGCTGTGGCACATGGGCGTGCCTAAGACCGTGTGCGAATTGGTAGAATGTAGCCTAAAAATAACACGGCCTTGACATGGGCGTGTAATGGCCGTGGTGGGGAAGTCAGTAGGACCACGGTCAAGACACACGGCCGTGTCTGGTGGCCGTGGAGATCAAGTCAGTATATAGACATGAAAGGACACACGGGGGTGTCTAGAAGCCATGGAGGGTACATGGTCTCCTTCCACGGGCGTGTCTCCCCTGTATTTTAGAAAAGTTTAAAATTATCATGAAATTTCATATGTGTTTCAGTTTAGTCCCGACTCGACTTCTAAGCATGATTAAGGTCTCGAGGACCCGTATAAGGGACATTATGTCTGAGAATGATGATTGAATGTATGACTTTGTCTGTGAATGTTTCTGATATGTCTGGTAATGCTCCTAACCTTAATCCGGAGACGGACACGGGGTTGAGGTGTTACAGTGATGAAGGAAAAGACCGCTGCTACATTATGGAAGAGACTGGAACAAATGTGTACGTCGAAAACTCTAACCAGCAAGTTGCATATGAAGCAGCGTCTTTATGATCATCGTTTGGAGGAAGGTGCGTCTGTGCACGAACACTTAAAAGTGTCTAAAGAAATTCTCTCAAACTTGAAGGTCATGGAGGTTCAGTATGATAAGGAAGATCTAGGGTTGATTCTACTATGTTCGTTGCCCCCATCTTATTCAACCTTTAAAGACACGATTTTATATAGCCACGAGTCTCTCACAGTTGATGACGTTTATGATCCTTTGACCTGGTATGATAAGATGAAGTATCTTATGGTTAAACCAGACTCTCAAGAAGAGGGTTTCATTGTTCATGGAAGACAAGATCGAAATGCTGATGATAATCGTAGAAGGACATAGGAATGGAATCCTCGCAATAAATCTAAAGGTAGATCGAAGTCTTCAAACAAAGGTAAAACTTGTAACGTCTGCAAGAAGAAAGGGCACATTAAATCTGAGTACTATAAGCTACAAAATAAGATCAAAAGGAAGGCTGCGAATCAATGGAGAAAACAACTAGAAAAATTTGGTGAAGTTAATGCTGTAGAAGACTACAGTAATGGTGAACTTCTAGTCGCTTCTGTCAACAATTCTAAAGTGAACGAGGAGTGGATCCTTGATTCGAGTGTCACTTTCACATGAGTCCCAATTGGGATTGGTTTACAACTTACGAAACAGTGTCTGAAAGTGTTGTTTTGATGGGAAATAATGCTTCGTGTTAAATTGCAAGTGTTGGAACAATTAAAGTTAAGATGTTTAACGGAGTTGTCAAAACACTTAGTGATGTGCAACATGTTCCAGAATTGAAGAGAAATTTAATTTTGTTGAGTACTCTTGATTCAAAAGGGTACAAATACACAGCTGAAAGTGGGGTTTTGAAAATTTTCAAAGGTTCCCTCATTGTGATGAAAAGGTAGAGAAAGACTTCCAAGTTATATGTTTTGCAGGGTTCTACTATTACTGGTGATACAACTCTCGCTTCCTCTTCCTTGTCAGATGATGATGTTACTAGACTTTGACATATGCGCCTAGGGTATATGAGTAAGAATGGCATGACAGAATTGAGAAAAAGAGGACTTCTTGATGGGCAATGAATTTGCAAACTGAAGTTTTGTGAGCACTGTGTTTTTGGGAAGCAAAAGAGAGTTCAATTCACCAGAGGAATTCATAACACGAAGGGAACGTTGGAGTATATTCATTCTGATCTGTGGGGGCCATCTAGAGTGCCTTCAAGAGGTGGAGCTAATTATATGCTAACACTTATTGATGATTTTTCTAGAAAAGTTTGGGCATTTTTCCTAAAGCAGAAAAGCGATGTGTTTTCTGTATTTAAGTCTTGGAAAACTATGATTGAAAAATAGATGGGAAAATAAATAAAACACCTCCTCATAGACAATGGCTTAGTGTAACAGTCCGATTTATACTCTAGTCAGAACAGTGGTTTTGAGACCACAAATCCGAGTCTGAATAATATTTCAATATTATTTTCTATGCCATTGATGAGTGTTTAAGCATGAGTTAAATCTTCGTAAGCTAATTTGCCTGTTTGTGTGTTTAATTTGACAAAAAGGATTAAAATGCATTAAATGTGAAAGTTGCTTACTATTTGTTAAAGAACCTATGTGTTGTGGCTTTTAAAAATTGTGGCCTTAAGTGGTAATTGAACCACTATATAGTTAGTGGATGAGCAAAGGACAAATGTGCCCTTAATGTATGTTTGTTTTAATTATTAAAGGAAAGGTTAATAAAGTAAATGAATTAATATGTATGTTATAATATGATAAAACATGAAAGAAAAATGGTCATTTTTACTCATCTTTTGACCGAAAGCAAGAGGAAGAAGAAAGGGTTTTATTCTTTTGATTTTTTGGGCACTTGCAAGCCAAATTCAAGGTATGTTTTTAGTCGGTTTTTGATAATTTCTATGTTTTTGCAATCGTTGCTTTGTTTACTATCAAGCCCATGTTTCAATTTTGTGTTTTGATGATGTTCATGAGATGTGCCATTGATGATATGTTGAGCTTTGTGATGATTTATAGTGTTAAATGAAGGATTTGAGCTAGATGAACATACTTTGTTCTTGAATTTTTGATGAATTTAGCTAATTAGGGCTAAATTGAGAAAATAGAAATTTGAGGGACTAAATTGCAAATTTTATGGAAAATATGGGCTTGTATGATATATATGTACATTCGGCTAAGCATGAGTGTGGGTTGATTTTGTGAATTTGATGTCTTAAGAAAAATAGACTAAATTGATAAATTGTGCAAATGTGAGGGTTAATTTGTAAATAGCCCTAAATGTGTGTCTTTGGATTGAATTGAATGAGTTAGTGAATAAAAGGGTTAATTCTGAATATGTATAGATCAAGAAACAAGGAAAACGGACTTAGATCGCCGGAAAGCGAAAGTAAACGAATAGCCGTTTCTGTTTCTACTAAGCCGAATCCGAGGTAAGTCACTATGCAAATAAACGTACTTGTATGAAATTATAATTGTTCATATGACTAATGTTGATAATGGATACTTATGAGAGGTTATGCATATGAATTCCGAGATAAGTTCGATATAGTGACTAAGTCCGAGAAGTCCCGTACGAACCTAAGAATAGATAGAATTAGCTATGTCATGACATAGGTATCTGTTCTGTTTTATCATGTAAGACCACGTCTGGGACGTTGGCGTTGATTTGAGATTTCATGTAAGACCACGTCTGGGATGTTGGCATCGATATGAGTTTTATGTGTAAGACCACGTCTGGGACGTTGGCATCGATCTGAGCTTTACGTGTAAGACCATGTCTGGGACATTGGCATCGTATTAATTCGTGTAAGACCCTGTTTGGGACAGTGGCATCGATATCTGAGTGCATGTAAGACCTCGTCTGGGACGATGGCATTGTACGACTATTCCGAGCTTCTTGAGTATCCTACTAGATTCCTTACGGTTCAATGGGCAAGTCTGTAATCCGAATGGTTATGTACATAGAAAATCTGTTTCAGATAAGTTGATTTATACACCAAGTGTGTATATAAGGTAAGTATCTACATGACCTTACTAAGATGAGCATGTATATTTGGATAACAATATGATATGTGAAAATAAGCATGAAAGAGCTTTGTATTTCTAAGACTTTTGAGTTGATGAATGTGGAAAATATGGCCAAGTACATAGATCTAAGTATATATATGTGATAATTTATTTAGTGATTTAGATGTGCCAATGTATCTATGAGTATGTATATGCCTTATATGCTAAGTTTATTTGCATCATGACTTACTAAGCTTTTTGAAAGCTTACTCTGTGTGTGTGATTTCTCTGTTTTATAGGTCGTCAAAGCTACTGAAGGCTCGGGACCGTCAAGGATCGCCATCACACTACTAAACTTATTTTGGTACATTTTGGAAATGTATATAGTTAAATATGGCATGTATAGGCTAGCATTTGACATAAGTCTATTATATGAATGTAGCTATGAGATTTGGCTAGTGATGAGTTGAAAATTTGCTTGAATGAATAGGATATATGAAATGAGTTTTTGGCATGGCTAGTTGATACTTATAATGGTCAAGTCTGAGTTAGTAAATGAATGAAATATGCTTGTGATTATATGAATTATAGTCTTGTAATTTGGCATGTTTGGAACTAGTTTTGAATGCATGAATTGGTTGGTTAAATTGGTATGCTCTTGCTTGACATATGTGCATGAAATGAGTTGGTAATTCTTGTTTGTAGGTATGACCCAAGTGGGTGACATTTTGGCCTTGAAAATGGCCTATAATGTCACACGGCCGTGGCACATGGGCTTGCCTAGTGACCGTGGGCTAAGTCAATAGATAGCACAAGAGTACACGGCCTTGGCACACGGTCGTGTTTATTGCCTAGTAGCCGTGTTATTTTTGGCAGGAGCGACCACAGACTGGGTACACGGGCGTGCTTAGTGGTCGTGAGAGCTAAGTCAGTTTCGACCACGGTGAGGACACACGGGTGTGTCTAGCTGCTTTGGGAGGCACACGGCCTACCCCCACAGGCGTGTATTCCCTGAAACTTAGAAAAGTTTTAAATTTTTCGAAAATGTCTGTAAGTGTTTCGGTTTAGTCCCGACCCGATTTATAAGCATGCTTCGGGTCTCGATGACTCATTTAAGGGATATTATGCTTGAGAATGATGAATGAATGTATGAATTTCTGTAAATGCTCTCCGATCTGTTAGGTAATGCTCTTAACCCTAATCCGGCGACGGACACGGGATAGGGGTGTTACACTTACAGTTCTATTCTGATGAGTTTAATGAACTACGCAAGTTAGAAGGGATAGTGAGACACTTGACAGTTTGTCATACTCCACAAAAAAATGGCGTTGCAGAACGAATGAACAGAACAATCATAGAGAAAGTTCGATGTATGTTGTCGAATGCTAACTTACCGAAGTCGTTTTGGGCAGAAGCAACCTCTACTGCATGTTTTTTGATCAATTGATCTCCATCCATTGCCATTGAGAAAAAGACTCCACAAGAGGTATGGTCTGGTAATCCTACTGATTATTCTGATTTAAATATCTTTGGATGTCCTACATATGCTCATATTGATAATGGAAAATGTGGAATCGAGATCTATTAAATGTGATTTTCTTGGTTATAAAGCTGGTGTAAAAGGGTATAAGTTATAATGTCCTGAAAATAGAAAATTTGTGATTAGCAGAGATGTTATTTTTTATGAAACTGCTATGCTACCTAACTTATCTCTTAAAGACTCTTCCAATAAAGAAACATCAAAAACAGGTGGAGCATCAGATTAATCCAAAATCTACAACAGACTCGACTCCTCAAGCCAGTACAAAAATTCAGAATAGAGTTACTTTTTCACCACAATACTCTATCGCCAAAAATAGAACTAGAAGAGAAATTAAACCTCCAAAGAAGTATGTCGAGGCTGATCTAGTTACTTATGCTTTAAATATGGCTGAAGATATAGATGCAAACCAAAAGCCATCTAATTATTTTGAGGCGGTTAGCTGTGAAGACTCAGAAAAGTGGATGTTTGCTATGCAAGAGGAGATGGATCACTCCACAAAAATAGAACACGGGATCTTGTGAAACTTTCTAAAGGTAAAAAGATTGTTCATTGTAAATGGATGTTTAAAAAGAAAGAAGGGACTTTAGGAGTTGAAGAACCCAGATATAAAGCAAGGCTTGTTGCAAAAGGTTACAGTTAAATTCCAGGAGTGGACTTCACAGATGTGTTCTCCCTAGTTGTGAAGCATAGTTCGATTCGAGCTTTGCTTGGTATTATGGCCATACATGATTTGGAGCTTGAGCAGTTAGATGTAAAAACTACATTTTTGCATGGAGAACTTAAGGAGGATATTTACATGCAACACCTAGAGGGTTTTACAGTCTTAAAAAAAGAGGACTATGTTTGCTTATTGAAAAAGTCCATTTACGGTTTGAAACAGTCACCAAGACAGTGGTACAAGAGGTTTGATTCCTTTATGACTTCTCATGATTTCAAAAAAAATAGCTTTGACAATTGTGTTTACTTTGAGAAAAACAGTGATGGTTCTTTTGTGTATCTACTCCTTTATGTTGATGACATGTTGATAGTAGCGAAAGATAAAAGAGAAATAAGAAAGGTTAAAGCCCAACTAAGTGAAGAATTTAAGATGAAAGATTTGAGACCGACAAAGAAAATACTTGGTATGGAGTTTCTTAGAGATAAAAAATCAAGTAAATTGTACCTAAGTCAGAAGGGGTACATTGAGAAAGTTCTTTGCAGGTTCAACATGCAGAGTGCTAAACCTGTTAATACTCCTTTAGCAGCCTATTTCAGACTTTCATCGGCTTTGTCTCCACAATCAAATGATGAGATTAAGTACATGTTACATGTTCCATATTTTAGTGCAGTGGGATCTCTCATGTATGCTATGGTTTGTTCACGTCCAGATTTATTATATGTAGTCAGTGCAGTTAGTAGATACATGGTGAATCTCGGTAAAAAACATTGGAAAGCAGTTCAGTGGATTTTAAGATACTTACGAGGTACTAATGATGTTTGCTTACAGTTTGGAAGGACTAGAGATGGAGTCATTGAGTAT
The DNA here is from genome assembly GCA_025503065.1 of Gossypium bickii. Taxonomy (NCBI): domain Eukaryota; kingdom Viridiplantae; phylum Streptophyta; class Magnoliopsida; order Malvales; family Malvaceae; genus Gossypium; species Gossypium bickii. The sequence goes on along the minus strand of CP106714.1, from coordinate 93,578,500 downwards.
GTTGATGCTGATTTTGCTGGAGACCTTGATAGAAGAAGATCTCTCACAGGTTATGTCTTTACAATCGGAGGTTGTGCAATCAGTTGGAAAGTCACTTTGCAAACTACAGTCGCTTTGTCTACCATTGAAGCTGAGTACATGGCAACTACTGAGGCTTGTAAAGAAGCCATTTGGTTGAAGGGACTCTTTAGTGAACTCAATGAAGACCTTCAAATCAGTACAGTATTTTGTGACAATCAAAGTGTCATATTCCTTACAAAAGATCAAATCTTTCATGAGAGAATAAAACACATTGATATTCGGTATCATTTTGTTCATGATAGTATTGCTCGTGGTGATATTGTTGTGAGTAAAACTAGTACTCATGAAAATCCTGCAGATATGATGACTAAGTCACTTTCTATAACCAAGTTTGAGCATTGCTTAGACTTGGTTGGTATTCATTGTTGAAGTTAAACCCTTAAGGTGTTTTATAGAATAGGTGGAGAACTTGTTCGTTGAGAGTTCGCGATAAAGAACTTGTTCGTTGAGAATTTGTGTCAATGTGGAGATTGTTAGAATTGAGTAACCCTGTATCCTTATTTAAATAAAACACGGTGGTAAAATAAAATAAAAGTAAAATCCATATAGAACTACACTTCTTTTATTTTATTTTAGAATAAAGTTTTTTAAACCTTATTAAACTCCATCTATTTTATATTGATTAGAATATGGTGTTTCAATCTTACTACACTCCTATTAGAATATGGTTTTAGAAGCCTATAAAATGACATAGTCTACTCCTCTTGTAATCATTTGAATTCGACATAGTGAATTTTCTTCTCCTCTGCTTGTGATTTTTTTCCCGAAAGTATATCCACGTAAAAATCTGTGTGTTCTTTGTTTTTTCTTTCTCTTTTCTTTGCGATGTCATTACCAACATTCTATTTTTTACACTAATTTTATGATTGAAATCCATTGCCTTCTTTCTTTCTCTCGATCTTTTCATCTTTGTTTTCTCTCTTCTCTCGATTTTCTTAATTTCCATCGCAACAGGAAATTCTCCCCCATCACTGTTAGATGGGGCCTATGTGCTGCAGTACACATAATAGCCAAAGGTGAAAGCAAATGCTCAAAAGCAACTTGATTCCATTTGGAATTAATAGGCACATGATCATTTGGAATATGCACCGACTTGATCTAAAATACATTTTATCTTAAATTAAAAAAGAAAAAAATATTTTATCTCCAACTAATTGATATTTATATTTATATTTACATTTATACATATTAAAATTAAATTGATATACAATTCTTAATTTTATTATCAATTTTTTTACCAATAATTTATTAAAAAATAAATTCAAGTTTAAACAAAACTACTTTAATCGAATTCAGTCCAAATCCCAAACCTTAAATAGGTTGAATCTCTTACTTGACTGATATTAATAAAAAGTAATTAGATAAAATCCAAATTAAAAGTTAAAAATGAGATGCTAAATTTGTTTCCGAATAATGCATTTCAATTTGAATTTCAAAATAATTAAGATTTTAGAGATAAACTAATATTTAGTTCTTGAATTTGATAATTTTTTTTAACTTAGTTTTTAAATATTTTTATTCACATTAATTTCAGAGCTTGACAACTTTCTTCAGTTTGATCTTTAAATTTAGATAATATTAATGTGTGATGATAACGCCAACTATTCTCAAATTTAAGTGATGATGTGGTCTAATTTTAAAATTTTAGGTAATTATATCCTAATAAAATCCAAATTTAAGAGCAAAATTAAAGACTAAGGAAGACGGAAAAAAAAAAACACCCAAAGAAATTGTGTGAGGGACTAAATAATAAAATATGATTTCAATCACAAGTCCAGGAAGAAGAGAAGAAATAAAGCTCAATTATTGCAGAGGAGCCCAGATATTAGAGGTGGCCTAATAACAAACCCAAATCCAGCTAAAGATATTTTGGGCACTTTTATCATCCGGAAAAGAAAAGGCTGCAGCTGTCTTTGACACAAGTTTTTGAAGATGAAGAACCCGTGGTTCAGGTGAAACAAAACAAATTATAGCAAAAAATAGAATAAAAATAAATAAAATGGAATGATGGATTTGATGGTTTGCCTGCTAACATACGTTTTTCTATTTAACTCGGCAAACTTTATGAAGATTTAATGGACACTCTGTTTCTGCAATACATAAGAATCAACAATGGCTTTTAGATTGAATCTCAAAGGTGTTTTCCCAGCTCCTTCTCATTTTATTCCCAATTATCCACCTTCCAGGCTTCCTTCTTCTTCTTCTTCTTCTTCTTCTTCTTCTTCTTCTTCTTCTTCTGGTGAGTTCAATGGATTTTCAAATCCACTCTATCCTTCTTGCTTTACTTAAAAGGAAAGTTAAGCTTTTAAATTTTCTGAGTTTGGTTAGATTGAGGTAATTGTAGAAATGTCAGTTAATTGCTTAGTTGAATTTGTATTGCTGCATTGTTTTAATGTTAATTGAAGCTAAGATGAAAATGATGTCCCTGTAATTTAGCGAAGTTTTAGATTTTGTTAAAAATTGAATATCTTGCTTTTTAGATTTAAAAATTCGAATTCAACCATACAGCTTTAGTGTTTTCAATCAAATTTGGTTACTATATCAGAAGTGTTTACTGAGTTCATAATGAATTGCTTTTGAAGTTGGTATGATTGTAAGAGTGTTTTGAATGCAATTTTTAACAGAAAATACTAACTGCATTAAGATTGAGCAAGGACTTTTAAATCGATTTAAGTAAAACCTTTTTAGTACAATACTAAATCTCAAACTTCATTCAAGAACAGGGACTGGCAACATGGTTTGGCCTAAAATTAACTTCGACTAAGAAGTTGGTTATTTTTCTATTTTGAGCTTTTACTATGCAGTCCATGCAATTGAATTCCAATCCTATCTCTGGCCTTATCTTATACCAAGTGCTTGTCTTTGGGTTGTTGTCAAATTTTCATTTCTTCCCTTGGTTTTTGTTCACTTTCATTTATTTTTCTTTAACACAGTTAAAGGGAAGGAGGCTTCTTTTAACTCAACCAGGCTGTCTTTAATATCTGATGAAGGTGTGTTTCTATCAAAAGATCCTCCAAAAGCATATGCTTCACCTGCAGCTCTGCAAACATTAGAAAATGGTTGCTCAGATATAGAAGAAAAGGTGTGCGGTTGAATATCAAATTATATCAACTGAACTGCACGCAACACTTTATTGTCCATTTCATAATTTTTCACTGTCGAGTATCTTGTATTATTGTGGATTTTTTTTTTTTTTCTCTTCCAGGTAAATATTGACAGGGGACCACAGTCACGGAATTGTTCCCATGTTATGGTTGGTAAATCGCATGAACCAATTAGAGGGAACAGATCTTCCTCGTTCGCAAGGCCACAGGCATGCAAGGCATCACGTTATAACGTGCTTATGGATAATCTCAACGTTTTGGAGGAGACATTCGTTGATTCAGATGTGTTAAGATTGGAGAGGGAAATCCTACTACAACTAGGAAGGCTTGGAGCTCTAAATTTATTCAATATCTTTCTGTCTCATAAACCTTCAAATATTTTCGACCTATCTGACGTTGCTGCCAATAGTGTAGAGTGTAATATGAATGGTTTGGTGGATAGTGAAAAGGACAAGATGATTGTTAGCTCTAGAAAAAATAAACAACGAAGAAAAAGAAGAGAAAAAGCGGTAGAAACTACTACAATTTCTACACAGTTGCCGCCTACCAACACCCTACATGGACGTTATCAAAAGCCCAAACGTTCTTCTCCTAAAAGAATGTCAGACTCTAGAAAGAGAAGATCGGCAGTTGCTAGGAATGAAGTAGAAATGTCAAAGGGTGTTAAGGTTGTCTTACAAGTTTAGTATATGGAATGCATATTCTTTTGCCACACATATCATAAGGCAACCTCTGACCTCTCTATGCTTTTTCCAAGCAGGTGGTTGCAAACTTGGAGAGGATTAGAGCAACTTTGGAAGAGGAAACCGGGAGAATTGTGAGCTTGAGTTGCTGGGCAGAAGCAGCCAAACTTACTGAGAAGGTGCTGCAACAGCATTTGCATTATGGTTGGTTCTGCAGGGATGAGTTAATAAAGAGTACACGCTCCTTAGTCCTGTACTTTGCAAGGAACTATAGGGGTTTGGGAATAGCCCACGAAGACTTAATCCAGGTTAGTCAGGCCTTTTTGATATGTTTGGTTGTCTACATGCTACACTTGTTTTAATCATTTCCAATCAAGTTATTATTCTACATAAAGTAATTTTCTGAGCAGATCTTGCCTGATTAACAATGCGGCTGCCTAGTTTTTTCTTTGTCTATGTTTACACTTCTGATTTTTTGGAATCTAATCAACAGTATGAATAGATTAGGATGAATCTTCTTATGGGAAGTCTCATCTAGGCTAAACCACTAAAAAGGCCCTTGGACTAGTTTACTTTTTTTAATAAGCCCCTATACTTTTACTGAACCCAAATAAGCCCTATGCTTTAATTTATACTTAATTTAGCTTATATTTTAAATGAAATGTTAATTTATGTTAAGAGCATTTAGGCATAAATTAAAGGTTAAGGACTTATTTAGATACAAGTTAAAGATTAAGGACTTATTTAGATACAAGTTAAAGATTAAGGGCTAATTTCGGTATATATTAAATTTCAAGGGCTTATTTCAGTGTAATAAAAGTATAGGAGTTCATCTAAATAAAGTAGTAAAGTTCAAGGGTCTACTTAATATTTTAGCTTATTAGTTATCATGTTGGAAAGGGTGGGTTGGTTTCTTAAATACTACAACAATTCTGATAATATAATAGCCTTGATGTGCTTTTCCAACTAGGTTCTCTCTTTAATTGTATTGATAAGTAGTCATGAATTAGCATAACCAATCAGAAGAAAGCAAAATTTCCTTATGGAATCTGCCTAGTAAATTGTTAATTGTAATGTTTCAATATTTGTGTAGGCAGCACTATCTTATTGTAAGGGACCTTTGACATATCATGTAAGTGCAAAGATAGAAAGGGAATGATGTTAGTTTAGCTTTCTTACAAAGAAAATTTTAACTTAATTTATAGTATATTTTATCTGAAACAATCTAATGGATTAACATGTTTCCTAAAAGGTCAGACATGTTTGTTTTACACGTTTCCTATTATCTTAACTTTAATCCTTCAGACATGGAAAGGCGCAAATGGAATTCTTACACGCATGTTCTCCCTTGCAGCTATCTATTTTATGGATGTCACGTAGACCCTTATTTTTGCCGGCTTGCGAACATAATCAAATGTTTATTTACTTTTTCAAATTTTTGTACAAATCATAAAAGTTAAAACAGTGAGATTGTAAGAAATCATGGCATGATTAGAGAGGGACATATTTTCCCTCATGTATTCTCTATTTCCTTTGGTTTCCAAATCCTGCCTTACGAAACGTTCAAGTTTATTTTGTTGTGTTTAACAGGCGGGAAGTATAGGAGTCCTCCAAGGTGCAGAAAGGTTTGACCACACAAGGGGATACAAATTTTCTACCTATATACAGTACTGGATAAGGAAATCAATTTCGAGAATGGTGGCACGGCATGCTAGAGGGATTCAAGTTCCCGTATGTAGCTTTCTCTATATTATTTCTCCATGCAAATATCATGGTAATAAGAGCTGGAGCTTGACCAATGTGTTATTCTCCTGTCCTTTCTTTCTTTCTAGTGCACGTTAAGCAGGGCGATAGTACAGATACAGAAAGCTAGAAAGGCCCTTAGCAAAAGCCATGGGAAATACCCAGAAGAGGACGAAATTGCCAAGATTACGGGTCTTTCTTTGTCCAAAATCAGGTCGGCTCATAAATGCTTCAGAATTGTGGGTTCAATTGACCAGAAAATTGGAGATTGTATCAATGCAAAATATTTGGTATGTCATTATTTCTTTCCGTTCGCTGCCTTCTTTTCCTGCTGCATTATAAGAAAAAGGCATTAAAATTTCATCAGTTTTATTATAGAAGAGTTTCTGTCATTGATATCTCCCAAGCCCCTTGTTTTACATCGGTCAGATCTCAAATGTCAACTGGCTAGATAATGGCAAGAATTGCGAATGGGAATGGTGGAAGTTGCAGCATCTGTTAATATGGAAAAAAAGGGCACTTGAAGCTTATCTTTGTTCCTTGTGTTTAGGATTGCTTTCTTCTTTTTGTTAAATGCAAGGTTTATATTGCGTCAACTATGCTACCAAAGAACCTAACTTATTTAGGTTAAATATCTTAGTTCTCTTAACCCTATATTATAACCTTACATGTCAGTATTTTCGGAATAATTTTATAATATGATGGATTATTTGTGGAAAACATAAGGGCTTTCAGTGTTACTATGGAAGTCGTTTCGATCTCGTTGAAGCAAATATGCATTGATATATTCTATGAATTGAATGAAGTGGGGCAAGAATATCTTTTTGTTTTTCCTTTCTCCCCTGCATTATCTCGAAGCTTTAGATGATGATGGGTTCGGAGTACTTTTCATTATATTGCTTTCTAGTATCTGCATGTGCATTCTTATTTTTCATGCAAGCTTGATATGGCATCAATGAAGATGCTTTGATTGACAACACGTGTGGGCATATGATGATGCAGGAATTTATTCCAGATGCATCAATATGTAGCCCGGAGAAAACTGTGATGAGGCAGCACATGAAGGAAGATATTCATGATCTTTTGAATGGTCTGGAAAAAAGAGAAAGGCAAGTGATGGTTCTACGCTACGGACTCACAGGTTCTCCCCCGAAGTCACTTGAGGAGATTGGGAGGCTTTTTCGCGTGAGCAAAGAGTGGATCAGAAGGATAGAGATGAAAGCAATGGCGAAATTGAGGGATGAAGAAACCTGCAGAAATTTAAGCCACTATTTGGACTCTTAGTTCCAATTATGGTTCGAGATAACTCTACTATTGGCTGTTTTTCAGAGGTGTTTCGAGCCTGAGAACACAATTAACTTCCATTCTCCCAAAACTATGACAGATGATTTTGCTCGGGAAATGAATCGCTCTCTCGAAGAGGTTGGCAAAGGCAGAATAAAATCAAACATGGTGCTTTGTTTAAGGCAAGCTTGGTAAATTATCTTTGGAAGCCTTTAATGGCCATTTTGTATTATCTGAAACTCTGCAAAGTTTCCACTGTAAATGTTCATTTCATCTTCTCTTGGATGAAAGAAAGCTTTAGTATTATTGTAATATCATTACAAATCTCTTGTATGTGAAGTTGAAGATTGGGTCAATTTTACCACTTGGATATTGCCTTTGTAAGTTGCAACTCTGCCATATCTAAGCCAAGCATAAAGATCAAACATTTTGTCTGTTTTATGAATTGCCCCTCTTAAATGCAATGCATCTCACCCACACTTATAGGTAAGAAAACATTTGTCACTATAAATCTAGACAAATAATAATAAAACTGTTCAAGTTCCTACGATCTTGAAAGCGAAAGAATTAATGAATATTTATTGAGATTATTCTTCCTCTTCATGATTTTGTACCTTTTTTCTTTCAAATTATATCCCATAATTTCGGACAATTTACGAAAACATGATTTAAACACAATATGACATCTGTTGAACGTGACTGCTAATGTTAGGGAGACTAAACTGAAATGCAAATTTTTTTAGGGATTAAAACAAATTTTACCCATTTTAGCAAAAGATAACTGAAATTCACTTAGTTTTGAGGCAACCAAGAGGGTCGAGGTTCTATTTCATAAAAACTGTTTTAAATGAAACAAACATGCATTTAAGGAAAAATTATTATCTTTTCATTGTTTAAATGAGTTTATTTTATATCTATTAAATTTATTTTTTACATTGTTTTTACATATATTGCAATGATTTATTGATAAATAAATATATCAAATTAAATATATAATAGAACTCAATTATTAAACTAGAATATTAACAATCATAAACTGAAAACAACCAAAGCGGATAGATGATTCCTAATTGTGTTATTAAAAAAAATAAAAAAACAAAGATTGAATAGTAATAAATTAGCTTCTAAACCACAATTAAACTACAAAATAATAATATTATCCAAGTGCATAATTAGTAGTACACCACATAATAACTACAATATTGTCCAAGTGCATAACTAGTATTACACCACATAATTAGTACTACACCATATTAAAGCATCAACATCTTCAACCTTGAGAAAATTTTTGAAGCCAAAATTTTCTATGCTTTGTACTTTTAGCTAAGAAAGCTTTGGTCTCGAATTCACAACCCACAAAATAATCAAACACACTACAAAGAAAGTCGTCATCAAATCATTCCACCTCCATCGACATCACTTCTTTATAAAGATGTGGTGTTTTATCCGCAGTAAATTGTTCCAATGCATTAGCAATCTTATCAAGTTGTTCACCCACAAATGTAGTTTGTTCATCAACATCACTTTCTTAAGTATTTTTTCTTTTACGTTTAGATGTGTCAGATGAATATACTTTTGCTCTTACCTCCTCAACCTCCTCATTGTCGTAGTCTACAGCCACTGAATCTTGGTTACCATCATCCAATTTTATGTCAGCAAATGTTCTAGCAAAACTCCCTATTGCAATATATTTGCCAACAACTAAAGTCATTTTATCATAACGATCAATGCTTTTGTTCAAAAATGATTCATACTTCTTTTATGTAGGTTGGATATTATACACAGTTAGAATAACAAGTAAAAAACAACTTAAATATATTTAACATATATTTACATATATTACCATCACTATTGCATCATATGTCGCTCTACCACATGTGATCATTTTCATGTTTTCATCCCATCCAAAATCACTTTCGACCCGAATTGTGCATATAATTTGCCATGATTTTCGACATGCTTAGCATCACATTGAACTTGGAATCTTTCAAAAATAGTTGCAACAACTCGATTACTAGAAATTGCTTTGAAAATATTAGAAGGCGTATTTCCTTTTTAGACCTCCTCTACTAAAACTTTGAGAAAATGATGTTCCATCGGTTTTGTCCACCTAAATTGTTTTATTGTCCTTTCTTTGTTCCTAAACCCTAAACCCTTACCCATTCTACGTTAATAATTGTCATTGTCATAATTTCAATATCCAACAAGTTTAAAACATAATAATTTCAATATCCAACAATAATTTCAATATAATATCCAACCAGTATTAAAAAAATAACAATTTTAATACTAAAACATACATAACGTAGAAACATTAATCCTGAGCCTTAAACCTACCTAATGTTTCTAGCCATATAATCAGTCCACATAGTTTGTGCAATTTCCTCTCTTTTAGCAGACATTCTTTTGCTTCTTCTCTTTCTTCTCACTCCGTAAGACTTGGTATTATCAAATCAGACTCAAGTTCCTCATAGAATCATTGATTAAGTAAATCATTAGGACCAACTCCAATTATATGATTATGAATGATACAACAAGCCAAAACTATATGTACTTGAGTTTGAAAATTCCAAAATGGTTCAGCATCTAACACACGAAATCGTTTCTTCAAAAATCCCCAAACACGTTCAACAGTGAATCGTAATGATAAATGAAAAAAATCAAATAGTTCCTTTACATTTTTTGGCCCATGATCACTAAACTCTTCTAAATGATATCAACCATCACGATATGAGGTATCCAGCATCAGCAAGATAAGATTTACCTATAATTTTACCAAACATAATTATTACTAATAAATTATGAGTTTACTTGAACTATTTGGTCATTAATCTTAATTCTTACCTTTTGGAATTCTTAATCCTCTTGGGCATGAAAGTGCATCACTTAAAATACGATAATCATGTGCACTACCTACCCAACCAGCTAGAACAAAGGAAAATTTCAAATCAAATGTAATGGCAACCAATACATTTTGTGTCGTCCCCCCTTTATGACTACGAAATCTTCCTTAAATGCTAAGTGGAACAGATGCACGAACATAAGTTTCATCTAATACTCCAATACAATCTTTAAAATAAGGATAAAACCTTGGATTTTTTTCTAATTTCACTAGGAGTTGACTCATCAAGTAATCTAATAACTAATTTATACAATTTCAAAATAGCTCTCAATACAACCCTAAAGTAACGATGAATTGTCTCAATTGATCTATAATATCTTGATCTAATCATTTGAAACCTTACATTATGACCAATTATATATAAAAATATAACTACTTGCTCCCTAATATTCACCGATTTAGTTTATTGTAATAAACTGTTCCTACTAAGAATGTCACACAAATTAAAAAAAAGCAATATGTCTCATCATTATCACATCAATACAATGCTGGTCACCTCTATATAAAATACTATTAATATAATTTTCTCTTTCATAATCTTGATTCACATGAGGGTGAGAAGTGATTTCTTTCCTAGTTTTTAATTTTTTTTAATCCAAAGAGCCCCAAAAGCTAAAACTAAAGCCACAACCCTAACAATTGCATTATGATCTTGATTACGATCCATCTACATAAAATAATGCAACACAAATATTTAATCATTACAAAAAATAAATTTCAAATTGTGTTTGAGCTTAAAAACTAAGGAAACCAACATCAACAATAAATAATACAAATCAAGCAGATTTTTAAGCTCTGTAACAAGTTAAAACTTCAAAAAAAAAAAACTGAACAAAAGCTCTAACCACTGCTCCAAGAAAGTCTTGGTAATATAATTTACTTAATTTAACAATAAAACATATTGTTGTATGAAACAAAAGGATCCATTAGAGTAGTAGCATCAATCAAAGATGAAAAAATACCTCTAATTCTTGTTTGAGTTACTCCTCTTTTCTTGCTTCTGATCTAGAGCTTCTTTGTACCTCAAAAATAACAGCGGCTCCTACAACCTAAAGTAGGACAGAGAATAAGGATAATTCAATCTCAATTACAATATGATAAGTCTTGGTGAAATAAGCTATGTAAGAATTAAAGTGAGAAAAGTATGTATCAATAAAAGATGCTTCACCCTTGAGCTAAGTATAAGAGTAAAATTCATAACAAAAAATCAAGATGATAATATCTATATTCCGATGTTTCCATTCATACTAAAAGCTCTATTAGCGTCTCTCAAAGATTTCTAAACTTTAAAAGCAATTTCCTTAAAAGTTTGTTTGTAAAAGCAAACTAGCATTCATATGCCCTTCTTTATATGCTCAATCAAGTTATGGTCCCATTTCAAACCATCTGTTCTCATTATGTAACAGCACATTTTTAGTCAAATAGAAACAGTGGTTTCGAGACCACAAATCCTAGGTCAAAATATTTATTTTATTAATATTTTGAAGTCTACAGTATGATAGATAATTGTGTAAAATTTTGTTAAGAAATTTTATCGTTTAAATGTTCAATTTGATAAAAAGGACTAAATCGCGTAAATTACAAAAGTTGTGTTCTAATAGCTAAAGGTGTCTAATAGTTATGGAACCTTAAATTAGAGGTCCTTATATGGTAAATAGCTCATAAATGAGTTAGTGGAGGATGTTGGCTTGGCATATTGAGTAAATTTTCAATTATTTAAAGGTTAATTATGTAAATGGGTAATTAAATGATATATTCATAAAACAAAACATTTTTTTATGTTCATCTTCTTCAAAAAACACACCAAAAATCGATTATTCTTGGAGAAAATAGGGCTAGGGTTCAGTCATCTTCATTTCTTCATTTAGGTATGAAATTTTGATATGTTTTTAATGATTTCTACGTTTTTGGAGTCGTTGTAACTTAATCTAGCTAGCCCAGGGACTAATTTGTGAAACTATTAAAATTCTAGGGTTTTACCATTGATAAATATGTATGTTTTTTTATGTTTGATGATAGAAAATTAATGGTTGTTGTTAGATAAACAACATTTGTCAAGTGATTTTTGATAAAATTGTTAATTAGGGGTTAAATTGAGAAATGTGACAATTTGTGTGGTAAATGTGTGAAATAATGAAAAAATATGGGCTGCTATGAGTATAGGTGAAATTCGGCTAGCATGGGTGTGGACTTAATTGCATGAATTTGCATTTTTATGAGCTAAGGACTAAATTGTAAAGAAGTTGAAATATTAGGGGCAAAAGTATAAAATTTCCATAATATGAAATTTGGATTAAATTCAATATAATGAAAATTAAATGAGTTAAATTTGATTATATAGATCAAGAAAAGCAACGTACGAATCTAGATTGGGGGAAAAATAAAGTATTGGACTAATCGATCATGTTCCGACGTTTTTGTGATCGAGGTAAGTTCGTATGTTAATAAGCATTAATATAATTGTGTTTTATATGCTTTATAATTGTATTGTTAATGAATACAACCTTACGAAAATGTTCGACGAAGATTCGACAATGTGAAATCCCGGTTGAACCTTAGGAATAGATAGAATACAAATGACATGTCATTAGGGGTTATGTGTTTTGGGTGATGGTCCGTACGTTCTACCGGTGGCTGAGTTTTCTGATATGTGTTTCGGATTCTCGTCAGCTTGTGTGAGCAAACCCAGTGATAACTTGAGATGAGCATTTACATATGAGATATGAGATTGAGATGGTTTCGAACATGTATTGGCACTTAGGGTGCAAGATTCCCAAGTATCTGATATTATTCAAATGGTTCAACTGGTATATTGAAGATATGAAAGGGTAAGAGATTGATATGTATCAGTGCAGCTTTGTACATAAACCGTATAAGCATTAAATCTATGAAGTTTGTGAGCTCATGATCTACTATGTGGATGAATATATATTAGACTTGTGGTTAAGTTAAATTGTAGTGTTTTATGATAGATAACTTAATCTGGGAATGAATAGTAAGTTATATTTATTAATCATACGAGCTTACTAAGCTTTATAGCTTACTCTGTTTACTTTTCTGTGTTTTATAGGGATTGAAGCTTGCTCGGATTGAGAGTTGTTGGAGATCTCATCACACTATCCAGCTGCCATTTTGGTACTTTTGAACTTGTGTACTTGGTTATATGGCATGTATAGGTGTTGTGGATAATATGGCCTATAAGTTTGTAATGTATGTAGCCAATTGATTTGGCTTGTAAATGATATGTTTTGGTTATGGGTACAGCCATGTGATTTGGCTTATTTTGGTATACTTGATTATGTGTTTAAATGTGTAAATGGCCTTTTGTTTTGTGGTTTATAATTGCTATTTGAATGCTTTATTGTAAATTGGTATTTTGAGTACCAAATGGTTGAATTTTGAGATATGGTATGCATGTTGATTTAGGTACAAAGTCTACCAAGTAAGTTTGATCATTTAGGTGAATTTGGATGTGAAATAGGTATGAAATTGAATGGCTAATTGTGATACTTATGTGCCTTGTGGTTGTTGGTATTGATATATCATGAATTGGGCTTGGTTGAGATTGGTTTGAATGCCTATTGGAGATATGGTCATATGCAATTTGGTTTGTGTAGGTGAATACAAATTTGGGTGAGAAAGATGGCTTGGAAAATAGCCTATTTTTGTCTACAAGGGCAGAGACACGGGCATGTGTCTCAGCGTGTATGACATATGGCCAGGTGGCACGTCCGTGTGTCCTCTGATGTTTATTTAGAAATCAAGTCAGTAGCTTCACACGGCCCAGTACATGGGCATGTGACTTGGCTGTGTGGCATAAGTCAGTATACCCTACAGTTTTAGTACGGCCTAGTACACGGCCTGGCATACGGGCATGTGAGACCATTTTGAAGGGTACCCGGGCTAGTCACACGAGCGTGTGGTTGGCCGTGTGACCCAAGTCAGGGAGTTACACGGGGTCGAACACGGGCTGGGACACGGCCATGTGATCCCATTTTGAATGTCCACACGGCCTGTGACACGGGCGTGTCTTTGGCCGTGTGAGACACACGACTGAGCCACATAGGCGTATGTCCCCTATACTTTGAAGATTTTCTATGTTTTCCAAAATTTTTCCTAAGTCTCGATTTAGTCCCTAACCACTTCTAATGTTTGATTTGAGCCTAGAGGGCTCGTATTAGAGACTATATGATTGTATTTGTATGGTTTTTAATTTATATGAGAATTGTAATTTGAATTGTACGATTGTTTATGATATTAGTCAGGTAATGCATCGTAACCCTATTTCGACGACGGATACGGATTAGGAGCGTTACACATTAAGAGCAAAGAGAGTAATATTTCCTAAAATAATGATAGTAAAGGAAAAGTCATTAAAACTGTTTATGGTTCCTAGGTCAATTTGAAGAAAATACATGCTTTTGTTATCACACTGCACCATGAAACACTTGGAAATAGATTTCCATCTTCAATTTTCATAAAGTCGTAGCAAGTAAACTAATGAAGCTGAAAATTCAGACCACACATAATTAGGGTTCATGTAAAAAACCAACCACCCTTTTCAAATTGTTCATTGATTTGCTACATCAAAACATTAAGCAAATAGAACATAAAGTCCCTTAAACATGAAAAGATGCAAAGAAAGTAAAAGCTTCTCCCATTCGGACTAAACTTGGCTATGGCTACTACATTAACCAATGCATCCGCCACTCTACTTCTCAACTTATGTTTTAGTTCCACACTCTCTTTTTCTTGTGGCTATTGCTACTAATATCAACAACTCAAACCTTGCATTTAAAAGATTTAATTTGATAATTATAATTCTTTGTAAAATATTAAAATGAAGGGAAATGAGTAACAAAAAAGAAAAAGACATATTAATAATGAAAGGTTAAACAGAAGAGCTCATTCACCACCTAAACTATTAGAGATTGCTTTTGTTAGCAGAGATTAAATAATAATGGATACAAATCAAAATTATCTAAGCAACTGGATGAAGCATACAACTTCGTTTATCTTTAATCTTTCATATTAAAATTTTCAAAATATTTGTGGACTATTTATGATTGCAGTAAACAAATGTTCCATCCACTCGTCATATTTCAAAATTTACATCACAAAGCAAGAAAAATTTCAAAACCCAAAATTTTACAAAGTAAGCAACCAACAAAATCCCCAGCTCAGATATTCCTGAAACATCACAAAACAAGCAAAATTTCAAAACCCCCCAGAAAAAAAAAAGAAACCCAAAATGAATTAAACATTCACAAAGCTAAAAATGCATAAAATCAAGTTCCATAAATCTGATTCAGCTCAAGAACTAAAAATAAACAAAAATCCAGCTTCCACAATTCAAGCAACATGAAACATAAAAATAACAAAACCCATAAAAAAGAAAAACAAGGATTAAAGGCCAAAAGAGCAAGTTGCTGCTAAAAAATAATCACATATTTCTTTTTTTTCGTTCTTACCTTCGAGAGAGAAAGATGAGTATTGTCATCGACTAGTGCAGTGCAGATTTCAACAATGAAAGGCGAAAAGGGGGAAAATGAAAGATGAACGTCGGCGAGGTGCTAAGAAGCGTTGCTGCCTGGCGGCAAGCACTAGATTGAGGTGGCAAGGAATGGGGAAGGGGAAGAGGCTTTGGGGAACTTTGCTAGTGAAGAGAAAAAATTTGGAAGATGTCTTACCGAAGTGAAACGGGCAAGACGTTTTCCTAAAAAAAAAAACCTTCTTTTCTTGTGTTTTGGATAATGGTTTACGAAGGGAATTCATTTTCCACTAAACAAACAAGGGAAAACAATGAAAATATTTTCCGTAAAAGGTTTTACAGTTAAACAAACACACCCTAAATATATTTGTTTTATGAAATAGGGGAAAAGGAAGAATTTAATTTATAATTTGGCAATTTTTTTAATTTGGTCCCTGAATTTTTTATTGGTCTACATTATTTTCTAAACTGGACAATTTTTCTTAATTTTAGTCTATGTGATGACATGTCACTTTGAAATTATATTATGTTATCATCTAAAATTTTTATTTAAAAGATATTTCTGGAGTGATGAATAGCACAATATCAAAGTGTCACATCATCACACAATCCTTTAGTAAAAAAGAATCTAAAAACTTGAATATAATTCTTGTGGCACTACATTTATGACTCATTTAAGAAAAAGAAAGAAAGAATTTTCAAATGTTAATTTGATTCATAATTTTATGATATTTTTATTATTTGTAAGTTTAATTTATAATTTTATGATATTTTTATTATTTGTAAATTCTTTCTGTGTAAAAGAGTTAAGGATAGTAAAACTCTAGTTACTCTACAGATTTTGTATCATATGCTCCAAATAGGGAGCAACAATGAAGTTAATAATTTTTACTCTACAGATTTTGTATCATATGCTCTAAATAGGGAGCAACAATGAAGTTAATAATTTTTTTTTAAGGATTAAGAAAGAACTATGAAATTTTGGAAACTAAAGTTAA
This sequence comes from Gossypium bickii, assembly GCA_025503065.1. Taxonomy (NCBI): domain Eukaryota; kingdom Viridiplantae; phylum Streptophyta; class Magnoliopsida; order Malvales; family Malvaceae; genus Gossypium; species Gossypium bickii. The sequence goes on along the minus strand of CP106714.1, from coordinate 93,562,214 downwards.
AATTTTTGTGCTAATAACATTTAAATTGAAATGTCATTTTTTAGAACGATAAACAATATTATTTATTTACTTAAAGGGTAAAAAGGCTTAAATGTTAAAATAAATAAATAAAAGGAAAATTGAAAAAAAATAACTTCACAAGAATAACAACTTTGAGTCATAGAGAATATTTTTCTTAAGGTTTTTATATGTCTCCAAAATACAACAAAGCCCTCAACACTACAATCAAAACAGTAAAAATGACTAACAAAAATGTTTTTTATATAGATATCCAATAGGTGTATCTTTTCATGAGATACCTTTTTATAGGGATATATTTTTTAATGAGATACACTTTCATAGAATTGTGTTGTTTTACGAGACAACCTTACGTAAAATTATATCTTTATAAGATAACTTTACGTATAAAAGTTATGTTTTTACAACACAACTATTTGATCAATAATTATAATTTATTAGACTTTTCTACATAATAAAATATTATTACTATCAACATTATAAAGTACTAACATTAAATTGATAATTTTAATTTTTTTGGAAGGGTTTAAAAGTAAGTTTTCCATTTAACCAGAGGGCTAAAACTCTTACACAATGTTTTTTAAACTATATTGGTGGCCAATTTGATCAGGCCACTGATTCACCAATCCAACTAGTTCGATTAAAAAATTAAAAAACCCGGTTCGATCGGTTAGTCCTTGACTAATTAAGTAGATAGCTAATTAATGTACAAAAACTAAATTGTAAGTTAATATCAAATACTAATGAGGTTAGTAAGTTACATAATATTTACGAGGTTAGTATAAGTTTAATTAAAGCTTGGTCATTTAATTATTTCAATCAAATAGTTAATTAATGTACAAGAACTAAATTATAAAAGTTCATCGCTATAGATTTTTAATTACTTGAATGACTAATTAAGCAATTGGATCACTACTTAAGGTTAAGTAATTAAGGTTAATTAAGTTAATTTTAATTAATAAACTAATTAATTAACTAGTGAAATTAAAAGAAAAAAATGAAACATTTAGCTCATCTTCTTCAATCTCGCATATAAAGGAGAAAAAATAGGGTTTTGGAAGCTTTAGCATTCGGTCCCTCATTTGGTATGATTTATAACATTTTCTTGTAATTTTTATTTTTTTGAGGTCTAAGGAGCTTGATTTAGCTAACTCGTGTACCAATTTGTAAAATTTTTAAAGCTTCCAAAAGTTTTAATTGTTGAATGCTTAATGAAATTGGTGTTAAATTGTTAGATTTTAAGCTTAGATATGAAAAAGGACTAGTTTGTAAAGTTTAATTGCTAGTTTTTGAACAAAGGGAGCAAAGTGCGTGAATTTCAAAAATAATGTTATATTTCTATAATTTTAGGTAATAGAGCGTTATAAGAGGATGTAATTAAGATTGGTTTTGAAATCGAAGCTGAAATTTGAAAGTTATGGCAATTTCGATTTTAGGGACTAAATTGAATAAAATAAAAATTTGTAGGGAACATTAAAAAATTAAATTAAATTGACATATGCATATAATATGATAATATAAGATATTTCGAATTGATAAATTGAAATGAATTATCGTATAGATCGGGATTTGAATCAATTAAAGGATAATCGAGAAAAAGGTAAAATTACAGATTAGTCCTCGACGTCTTGTTTGTTGTTATTTTTGCTAGGTAAGTTTATATGTAACTTACTATGTTATTTATGTTATTACATATAGACGATGTACTAAGTGGATGTGAAATCGTTATATGATTGAATGATATGTATATGATGATTTACAATACTTGAAATGATACGAAAATGATAATGGTGCTCGTGTGAACTTAGTAAACAATTAGGATACGAATGACATGTCATTAGGTCCAAACAAAAAAGGAAATGGTTCAAACAAAAAAAGGAAACAGGTGTTTGATCAGGGATTAATATGATGGCTTGAGATCTAGCATATGTTGCGGATTTTCTGAAGCTCATGTGAGTAGCATTGAACTAAACTTGCGTGAGCAACCCTGGTCTGAAGCTTATGTGAGCAGCCTAAATATGTTAGCTCTTGTGAGCAAATTAGTCTCGTGTATTTGAGTTCAATTTTTTATAGTTCTCCGGGCAAAAATAGAAATGAAAACGTATTAAATGGAAACGAAATGGTTGAAACGAACATAAGTGAATGGAATGGATTCTTATGAATATGAATTGAGCATTATTGTTTGGCTATGCATATGAACTAATTTATATGTTATTGTTGTTAAATTGCACATGTTAGTGAATGGATGTTATGTATTATACCATTGAGTTCAATTGTTTAAATTGATATAAATGTCAAGGTAAGTTAAGTAAATTTCATATGAACTTAGTAGAAATTCGTTATACTTACTCGTTACTTTTCCTTTTCCTTATAGATTGTCAATTTGTGGAACCTTCAATCGAACCAACTTGAAGACCACACTATCCTACCATAGACTTGGTAGATTTTTTATCGTTTTAGCTCGATTATGTGACATGTTCATAGGTTTTAATAAATGTGTTTACTTTGAATGATAGTTTTAGTTTGAATCCTCTATAATGTTTGGTTTCTAATAAGGTTAATGCTTACTTGTATTTGATTGTTTGGTAATGTGCAAGATATGTGAATGGTATTCAAAATGGTATGTTTGAGTAGGAATGATATAGTAATTGTTTGGTAATGTGCAAGGTATGTGAATGGTATTCAAAATGGTATGTTTGAGTAGGAATGATATAGTAAAATGATGATACTGAATGACTAATGGTATGGTTGATAAGTTGAATTTGAATAAGTTGGTATGTTTTGATGTTCCGATGGAAGCTATCTTGAAATGGTTGATTGGGTAATGGATTAATGCATTGTTATAGTATGTTCTTGTATGTTTTTATGCAGGAAAAGGTGATGCAAATAAGCACCAATTGATTAATTGAAAGGTTAACATGAAATAGGTACCAAATGGCCTAATTTATACAAAAAGCAAAGTTCTTGTCCCGACGACCACATCTCCTTGTCGCAATGCTGACAGACAATATGTGACGTAGCGACGTGGAATGACGTGACAAACTGTTTGGCAATGTTACGACATGGAGAAAGTGATGTCACAATGTCAGCCCTGAAATTTTAAAACTTTACAATTGAGTCATATTTCATGCTCGAGTCTATAAAAGAGCTTTCGTAAACTTGATTAAGGCTCAGATTTAATTATATATCATATTGTAAATGTATTTATGACATGAATGTTTGTTTAAATGATAATTACTGTAACAAGACGTTTTTTTATGGTATCAAAAATAGTGGTTTCAGGATCACAAATTCGATGAAAGAGTCTGAAAATATTATTATTTCATATTCACGAGTCAAATATAGTATTATAGTAAATTTTGAATTGATAATTTTAGTTAATTGAATGATTAATTAAGTTTAAGTAGGTCATCTCTAAAGTCAAGTGGTTTTAGAAAATAAGGTATTAAGACCTTGTTTCTATAAACCGAGCCCATAAACATTTTTATTAAATAGTTACAGAGTGATTATATAGGGGTATTAAAATTTGGTTAGATAATTTTGATGTTTAATTAGTTAATTAAAGGGAAATGATTAAATTGTAAAAGGTGGAAAAGTTACTTATTATTGATTTTTTAACATAACAGTTTAAATAATTAAAGTAGGGGGACTTATGTTGAAATTAGACCATGAAAATTTAGTGTGGACGGTAAATGGGTATTTTAATGTGTAATTTGAAGGTTTAATTAATGGCAAAATGGTAAATAGTTAAATAATGTATAAACAAATAAAAGAAACAATGTTATCATCTTTTTCTTGATACATTGTTGGGGAGAAGAAAAATAGCCATGGAAGTAGCTTGATGGTTCGGCACTTAGCCTCTTGCATGTAAGCTTATTTTTTAATCGTTTCTTATATTTTTTACGTTTTTTGATATCATATTAGCTTAATCTAGTTAATCCGGGGGTTATTTTGTAAAACTGTTAAATATTTTGGAAGATGCTATTGTTGAATTTAGTGTGTTTTTGAAGTTTAATGGTAGAATATTAATCTTGGTTGTTGATTAAGATTATTTTGTAAAGTGGTTTTTGTTGATTTTAATGTTTAAGGACTAAATTGTTGAAATGGTAAAATCTCAAGGTTTTATTATGAAATCATAGTTTATAGAGGGCTATATGGAAACTTTAGATAATCGGCTAGCAAGGGTTGTGTAAAAATATGATTAATTTGTATGTTTTGGGTTTAAGGATTAAATTGAAGTAAATAAAAAAGTTTGGGGCAAATGTATAAATTTATAAATAAGAAGTCATAGGTAATAAATTGAATAGTATATATGAAATTGGGGCTAATAATTGAAATAAAATTATATTATAGATTAAGAACAAGTTGAAAACCATGGAAAAATGAATATTTCAGAAAAGTCACTGGACTTTTGTCATTACTGCAGTTTAGTCTTGGTAAGTTCATAATCTTTGAACTCGAACTTTATTTATTTATTTCAAATAATTTAATTATTTCTTTGAAATCTTAATTATATATATATGCAAATGGTTAAATTACGAAATGAGAAATTATGGATTATGTAATTACATAGGTATTTGTAATTTTATACAACTAGCGCTGGGCGCAAAACATTATCGATTTATTCGACTAGCATCGGGCACAAAACATTATCGATTTATTCAATTAGTGCTAGGCACACATTTGACATGGTCAGTTTATTCGACTAGCGTTGGGCGCAAAATATTGTTGGTTTATTCGACCAGTGTTGGGCACACATTTGACATCGTCGATTTATCCGACTAGCGCTAAGCGCAAAACTTTGTTACGGTTTATACGTCAAGCACTGGGCGCCAATAACATATTAAAAAAGACGATATACAAAAACGATATCAATGAAAAGGTCAAAATGATAGTAATGAAAAGGCTGGTATTTCATTCTTCAACCAGTCGCTATTCAGGTAAAATGTTTTGTTGTGAAATTTATTATAAGTTTGAATATGAGATGAACGTTTTGATAAGTATGGTTTGATCATGAATATTAATACTATGGTGTGATTATATGTATCGTATGTCTATAAATATGTTTTCTAGTTATGATGGTAGTGGTGTTTAGAGAATTAAATGGTGATATGATTATTTTCTAATTTATCGAAGTTATTTCATTTGGTTCCACAAGTAATTAAGGTTGAAACGAAAATATATATTATTAGCTATGTTATTAAGAAATGAAATATATGAAGATGAAGTATGAAATTTAATGTAAATGCAAGTGCATAGTATATGTAACACCCCAAACTCGGTATATACGTTACGGTCGAATCTGGCGATGTCACATGGAATGGGATTTGAAATCGAATTTATCAAGTTTAAACCGTTTTCGTTTACTAGCTTCTATTTATCCCTCGTCAATTTCAAAAGTATTTTCTCATTAATTTGATTCGTTTAAAAACATATGTTGTAACGGAAGCTTTTGAAAACGTGATATTTAAATAAAACCGTTCGCGTTTAGGAAAAACGTTGTTTTTAATTAAACTGAGTTTTTGTTAAATTTTGCAGTTTAAAAGCCCATGAAAACAGTTAAAATCCAAAATAAAGGCAAACAACCCAAAAGTCCCAAATTACATCAAAAATACATTAAACAAAATAGGAAATAAAAGCCATAAATGCATTTAAAGCAGTTCAATGAACATGTGGTCACCACTGAGTCTTCCGCTGCATCGATCCGTCTAAGTCTGGGGATTACCTATACAGATAAAATAGAAAGGGGTGAGTTTACGTAAACTCAGTGTGTAATCCCCACAGAAGACATGCATCTGAACAACCAACGATTATCAATCAAATGCGATGCAGGCCTAAACCCATTCTGATTTATATACGATTTAGGCCTTAGCCCATTCGAATCTGATTTGAGATATAATTTAGGGCATTAGCCCATCTCGATCTGATATGCATACGATAGCAATGTAAATCGATATCTTACCCACCAGCCTTTACACACCATCTCTGACCATCCCTACACACCATGTGAGGTTTAAAACACCCATCAAGCCCTACACACCAAGTCATACCGAATGCGGCACATATCAGTAATATTACAGCTGAGCTACCAGATAATAGGCATGAAAGCCTTTTAGTACACTTCCTCTAATAATCAATCATCCCACCCCAATGCAGGTGCAACTAAACATGCTCAATGCAAACATATAGAAATACATGCTTACATGCTAAACTCCAGTTATCAGTCATACATACGGATCAGTAAGCATGCATAAATTTAACATGTTCAATACATGCATTATATATTTAGGTCACACGATTTAGGGTCTAATTAGCGCTTACCGACCCTACAGTAGGTTCACAGTCGACTTGGGCAACTCGTGCAACCCTAGGAAACATTTTAGCTAAATGGGCCCACACGCCCATGTGGCTTGCCCGAGTGGGCCCACACGCCCAGATTGGCCTTACCCATGTGGATTACACGGCCTGGTCCAGATATCACACGCTTGTATGGCGTGTCTGTGTGGGATCACACGCTTGTGTCGACAGTGACCTTTTTCAGTTTTTTGTTGAAAGCTCGATTTCTGTGTTTCGGGAACACACCTGGTATCGTTTCGCTGCAAAAACAATCCTGAGCACCCTAAGACCTAAAAATAGCATACCAACATCAATTTAGAGACTACCAATACTAATTTGTCAACCACAATCCGATCAAAAACTCAACTTACCGACGTTCAAAAGTAACACCGAGACACCGATTAACCAACGAAATGAAATTCACTGTTTGCCGACTTGTCCTACACCACGAAACAGCAACGCTTCATCTTTCCAAAAAAGGAACGACAAGAAGAATCACAAAAGCAAACCCACTTACCGATTATACCGAAATCAAAGGTTCGAAGCGCACAAAAACAATGATTAAGGGTAAGGACTGAGAACGGAAGAAAAGGGTTTAACAGTTTTGTCAGAGAGAAAAGAAAACAAAAAAGAGAAAAATTAGGGATTTTTTATTTTGGAAGAGAAGAGAGAAACGTCAGAAGCAAAGGGAATTTTGGGAAAAATAAAATTAAAAATTAACAAAATAGATTTCCCTCAACTTCCCACTAACCCCTTAGTCCCAACCACTCTAGAATTTAACCTCTACCGAAACTCTCTTAAACAACCGAACAAAAATAAGTACACATATCAACGTAGGGATTCAAACACAGGACTTCCACACAACACACAGACTCCCTTACCACTCAAACCAACAGGCTCATTCTGATATGGTTCTACAATTAATTCAATATAAGCCCACCTAGTAAATAGAAGGCTTAAGTTGGAAAAACTCCAAAATTTTCCAAATATAGGGCTTGAACTTGGGACCTCTCACACACATCCAGAACACTTAACCACTGAAGCAGATACACAATTGTGTTACATTTTAATAGAAACAAAAATAAGAATTTTAGGGCGTTACAACTCTACCCCCTAAAAGAAAATTTCGGCCTCGAAATTTACCTAATCAAAACAGATGAGGATACTGCTGACGCATCGTATCCTCAAGCTCCAACGTGGCCTCCTCAGTGCTATGATTCTGCCATAGCACCTTCACTAAAGGGATAGACTTCTTCTGAAGAACCTTTACATAGCGATCCAGAATCTGAACCAGCACCTCCTCGAAGTTCAAGTCTGGCCTAACTTCAATTTCCTCAACAGGGACAATATGAGTAGGATCAGAGCAGTAACGCCTCAATATCGAGACGTGGAATATGTCATGAATGCAGTCTAACTCTGGAGGTAACTCCAACTAATAAGCGACCGGCCCCACTCGCTTCAGAATCTGATATGGCCTGGTAAACCTAGGGTTCAACTTGCCCTTACGACCGAATCTAAAAATTTTCTTCCATGGGAAAACCATGAGAAAAACGAAGTCCCCCACAGAATAATAAATATCGCATCTCTTCAGATCTGCATAAGACTTCTGTCTATCAAAAACCGCCTTCACATGATCCTGAATCATTTGAACCTTATCCTCAGTCTCAGAAACTGACTCAGGACCCAAAACTTGATGTTCACCCAACTCAGTCCAACACAAAGGAGTGCGGCAATTACGAACATACAGAGCCTAGTAAGGTGCCATCTGAATACTAGACTGGAAATTGTTATTGTAGGGAACTCGGCTAACGGCAGATACTCCTCCCAACTACCTCGAAAATCAATAACACAACTCCTCAACATATCCTCCAGTATCTAAATCACCCTCTCAGATTGACCATCGGTCTAGGGATTGAACGTAGTACTGAAATCCAATCTCGAACCCAGAGCCTCGTGTAACTTTTTCCAGAACTAATACGTAAAACGAAGATCCTTATCAGAAATGATTGAGACCGGTACCCCATGTAGTCTCACTATTTCAGAAATGTAGAGCTTTACCAACTTCTAAAGTGAATAGTCGATCCTAACTGGAATGAAATACGTAGACTTGGTCAATCGATCCACGATGACCCAAACTGAATCCTTCTTTGTGGGTGTTAGAGGCAACCTACTAACGAAGTCTATCATTACTCGCTCCCATTTCTATAGTGAAATCTTAATCGACTGCAGTAAACTCGAAGGTAACTGATGTTCAGCTTTAACCTGCTGGCATGTCAGACATCATGCCACAAAATTAGTAACCTTCCATTTCAATCCCGACCACCAGTACAGTTCTCGAAGATCTCGGTACATCTTATTCCCACCAGGATGCATAGCATAAGGGCTACTATGCCCCCCTCTCAGAATAGACTGCCTCAGATTCGTATCATTCGGTACACAAATCCGACCAAGGAAATAGAGTACCCCATCATTATTCAGCCCAAAGTTCGTAGTGCTGCCACTCTCAATCTGACAGAACCGAAAACCCAACGATTCATCCTTTAACTACCTATTCTGAATCTATTCTATCCAAGTCGGTTTAACCTGCAGCTCAGCCAACAAACTTCCGTTGTCGAACAAACTAAGTCAAGCGAACATTGCTCTTAGATCAGTAATTGTCCTACGACTCAACGCATCAGCCACCACATTGGCCTTACTAGGATGGTACTCAATAGTACAATCATAACCCTTAAGCAGCTCAATCTATCTACGCTGCCTAAGATTCAACTCCTTCTGAGTTAGGAGGTACTTGAGGGTTTTGTGATCAGTGGAGATAATACACCTCTCACCGTACAGATAGTACCTTCAGATTTTCAAAGCAAAGACTAAGATGGCCAATTCCAAATCATGCGTCGGATAGTTTGCCTCATGCGACTTGAGCTGACGAGACTTATATGCTACAACCTTCCCATCCGACATCAGAATACAACCCAAACCCACATCTGACGCGTCACTATAAACCACAAACTCCTTTCCAGGTTCAGGCTGTATGAGAATAGGAGCCTCAATCAGAACAGTCTTGAGCTTCTCGAAACTCTCCTGCTGCACATCAGTCCAGACAAACAGAACACCCTTATGTGGTAGCTTAGTTAAGGGCACTGCAATCAGTGAGAAACTTGCACAAACCGCCGTTAATAACCCGCTAGACCCAGGAAACTGCGGATCTTAGACATGTTCTTAGGCTGTTTCCAATCCAATACAGCCTCAATCTTCCTAGGATCAACTCGGATCCCCTCAGAAGACACTACATGTCCCAGAAAGGTTACTTCACGCAGCCAGAATTCACACTTGCTGAATTTAGCATACAGTTGCTTCTCAGGCAGAACCAAAAGCACTCATCTTTAGTTTTAGAGTATACCAGAATGTCGTTGATGAAGACCATGACAAACTGATTCAGATAGGTTAAAACACTCGGTTCATCAGATCCATAAATGCGATCAGAGCAGTCGTCAAACCAAAAGGCATAACTAGGAACTCGTAATGTCTATAACGAGTCCTAAATGTCGTCTTATGCACATTCAAATCCTTAACTCTCAATTGGTGATACCCTGAACGGAGATCGATCTTAGAGAACACAGATGCCCCTCGGAAGTAATCAAATAAGTCGTCGATCCTCAAAAGTGGATACTTGTTCTTAATGGTCAGCTTGTTCAACTGTCGAAAGTCAATGCACATCCTCATGGTCTCATCCTTCTTCTTAACAAATAGAACTGGTGCTCCCCACGGAGATACACTAGGATGGATGAAACCACAGTCTAAAAGTTCCTGCAGTTGAGCTTTAAGCTATGTAAGCTCTTTCGGTGCCATACGATAGGGAGCGATGGACAACGGAGCTGTACCTGAAAGAAGCTCGATCCCAAACTCAACCTTCCGGTTCGGAGGCAATCCCGGTAGCTCCTTAAGAAAGACGTTCGGAAAATCCCTTACAGTTTTGATATCCTTTACAGTAGAGTCCCCATAACCGGAAACACTAATATAGGCCAAGAACCCTCACATCCCTTACGAATCAGTTTCTCAGCCACCAGTGCAGAGATCACACTAGTTAAATAATTCCAGCATTCTCCAATCATGACTATCTCATCATCCTTCTCAGTTCTCAAGACGATTCTCTTGGTCACACAGTCCATACTAACACGGTTCTTGACCAACTAGTCCATACCCAGAATCAGGTCGAACTTCCCAAACGAAAGCTCCATCAGATTAGCCAAAAATACCAACCCTTGAACATCTAGCGGAACATCTCTATACAGTTTGCTAACCCAAACTGATTGCCCAAGTGGACTCAGTACAATCATCTCATAGTACTCTCAACCAAAATCCCTAAGTTTTCAGACACAGTGCTAGCTACATAGGAATGTGTGCAACCTATGTCTATCAAGGTAAAGTAAGGTACATCATAAATTAAGAATGTACCGGTAATAACATCTAGAGCATCTCTGTCCTCTCGGCGACGAGCAGCATAAACAAGAGCAGACTGCCTCGCCTTTGTCTGTCTAACACCTCTGCCTGGTGCTCTCTGTCCACGGCCCATACCGTTACCACCCCTAGCCTGACCACGACCTCTCGGTGGCTATTGAACTACCCCTTGTGGCTGCAGTACTAGAACCCAGAACTTGCACCTAATCGGCCCTCAGCGGACACTTTCAAATACGGTGTTCTAATGACCCACACCTCAAACAGGCCCCAGTCCTCCTCCAACACTCGTCCTAATGGCGTCTACCACAATCTCCACACGGCTGCAATCCAGTAGGAGCAACAGGGGGGCCAGCTATAATCGGCCCAACAATCCTGGCTTTTTTCTTAGGCCTCTGTACCGAACTCGAGGACTCTGAATCCCTCTTGTTCTTTGTAACACACCTAACCCGTATCCGCCGCTGGACGAAGGTTAAGAGGTATTACTGGACATATCGGAATATATCACATACATTTCACTAACATCTAACATTCACAAACATTACATAGAAAAATATGTACATAGAGTCCCTTTAGAATGTCTTCGAGACCTTAAACATGCATTGGAAAGGGGTCGGGACTAAACTAAGCACATACAAAATTTTTCGAAAATTAAACATTTTTCAAAGTTACAGAGGTCACACTCCCGTGTGGGCAGGCCGTGTGCCTTACATGGTATTAGACACACCTGTGTGTCTAGGCCGTAGAAAAACAGGACATACATACTGACTTGTCCACACGGCTAGAAGACACGTCCTTGTGTTAGGCGATGTGAAAATTAAGGAGGTTACTGACTTGCTCACACGACCAGTTACATGCCCGTATGTCCAGCCTTGTGGCTTCCTTACTTGCTTCGAAATGCAACCATGAGAGACACGATCAAGACACAGGCCCGTGTACTCAACTGTGTGGGCAAACATAGGCCATTTCAAAGGCCAATTTGCCACCCAAATTTTGGGTCAAACCTACAAGCATCAAATAAATTTAAATTCATATCCCAAAGGCATCCAAAACATACCAAAACATGCACAATTTGACTCTTAACAACATCATTCATTTCCATATACAAACCCTACTCAAACATACCAATTCAAAGCATAGATTTCACATCAAAACATATGATTAATACTTCATTTAAAACCATTTCAATTCATAGCATTTCTCATTATATCAATTTCCCAAATCAACCATGAACTTATCAATATAGACCATTTCATTTGGCCATTTATAAGCACATCAAAACATTCCAACTTATGTATCAATAAACATGGACAAAACTCATCCATAAACACATTCATTAACAAGCCATATCACATGGCTATATTTACACATCTCAAAACATAATCAAAATTCTCTAGCCTATACACGTCATGCTTTAATATGTTCATTTTCAAAAGGTATCAAAATATAGTTCGATAGTGTGGTGATGATCCTCAACAATCCCCGAACTGACGTAGCTTTGATAATCTATAAAACAATGAACAAACACACACACAGAGTAAGCTTTTATAGCTTAGTAAGTCATAAGAAAATAATAATCAAATGAACATTAGCATTACATCAATTAGGCTGAATCAAGTAATCTTTAATCAAATACACATTTTTCATGCTTGTAACTCATATACCATTCAATGAACAATATCAAAATACATTAACTTGGCTGAATACACATATATTCATAAGCATATATATTTCTTACTTTCAAAATGCATATTTCATTTATTCATCTTAAGTATATACTTATCTTACTTTCAAACATTTAACTTAGCGCATATCTGACTCTTTAGCTCGATTTCACATTCGATGTTAACTTGATATTGCCCATTGAACCATTCAGAACTAATAAGGATACTAGGATAGTCAGAAAGCTCGTACAATGCCAATGTCCCAGACGTGGTCTTACATGTAATTACATATCGATGCCACTGTCCCAGACAGGGTCTTACAAGAAATCAAATGCGATGCCAATGTCCCAGACATGGTCTTACACGTAAACACAAGTCGATGCCAACGTCCCAGACGTGGTCTTACACGAAATCACATATCAGAATCCTATTTCATGACATATGTATCCTAACTATTCCTAAGGTTCGTACAGGGCTTTCGGACGTCGAATCTCAATCGATTCAAGCTCGTAGACAATTCTTCCTCATTTTTACCAATTCAGCATTCGCATAAATATACAAGTAATAATTCAATTCGATAGAAATAAAACATATATACAATCGAATTTAATAACATTTATTTACTTACGAACTTACCTCGGCAAAGACGGACAAATCGGGACGACTATTCGATAATTTTAGATTTTCCCCGATCCAAATCCGATTTCTTCTTTTCTTGAACTAAAATTAGTACAAATTTAACTTATTTAATCACATATTCAATCAGTTTCATCCAAAAACAGATAAATGGGCAAATTATACTTTTTCCCCTGACATTTCATATTTTTCACAAATTAGTCCCTATTTCACAAAATACAAAATAAACATAATTTCATTACACAATAGCTTGGCCGAATATTCACTAAACTCATATAAGTCCATACATTTCATTTATTTCACATTTTAGTCCCTCAATTTATTATTTTCACAATTTAGCCCAAATTACTCAAATTCATCAAAAATCCAAAAACAAAACATATTAATCTATCGCATATCTTTTATTTTCCATCATCAAACAAGAAAAACCACAAGCTTTCACAATGGAAAAACACAAAATCATCATCAAATTCAAAATTTGAGACATAGGCTTGATAGATTACATAGCAACGATATCAAAAACGTAAAAATTATCAAAAACCAAACAAATTACATACCTCAATCAAGCAAAACCATGGTCGAACCTAGCTTATTCTTTTTCTTTCTTTTTCTTTGGTATTTTCGGTCATGAAAGATGAATATGCATGGCATTTTAAGTTTTGTTTTGTAAATAATAACCTTATTTAATCTTTTACCATATTAACCTTTTTAATTAACAAATAAAACACATATATATATTAAGGTCATTAATGTCCATTATCAATCAAAATGGTTTAACTAATAATTAAAACCATCACATTCAAAAGCCAACTCATTTAGACACATTAACATATAGAATGTCACTTTTACCTTTTATTCGATTAAGTCTTTTTTGTAAAATCCAACACACAAACGCTAAAATTAAATCACAAAAATTTCACAGATATCAATTCACACATTATAAACACAGAAAATAATATTAAAATATTTTTATGACTCGAATTTGTGGTCCTGAAACCACTATTCCGATTAGGGTCTAAACCAGACTGTTACATCCTTACCCCTCTCACGATCTCTGTTTTGGCGCTCAGCGCGCTTAACCTTAAAATGGACGCATCTCTCATATTTAAACACCACCATACCTCGCGCATAGCGGCTCAATCTCAGAAATTTGGCCTCATACTCGGTTACTGATTGGTCTCCCTAAGTGAGGTTCAGGAACTCAAGCCTACGAGCATCGATGTGACTTACTCCTATATTCTTCCCTTGGAAGGCAGACTTAAAGAACTCCCAAGACAGATGATCGGGCTGAGTGCCCTCCTTAACGATTAGCCGCCACTGGTAGGCCTCATCGCAAAGCAACAAGACTTCACCCTTCAATTTCTGCTCAGGGGTACAGTCTAAATCATCCATTATCCTCTCAGTAGCCTCTATCTAATACTCAGCCACATTAGAGGCGACTCTAATGACACCCCTAAAAAGTTAAACTCTATTAAATCGGAATCATTCCATAAACAACCCACGGCCTCTAGATCTAGTGTTGGGCCCAGTTACCCTCTCTAATATCCTTAACATAGCCTGGGACAATGCGTCATTCCCAGCCATACGATCTTGAGACCCAGTCTCAGTAGCAGGTGACACTAGCATCTCACTCGTATCTAGACTCAACATGCTGCCTAGAGAAGATGACTCAACTCGAGGCCCCTACGGCCTCTACCTCTGCCTCTAGTACCACGCCCACAGATACCTTATGTGCTCATTTCTATTCGGATTTATGTGTATTACAAATTTTATAAATCAGTTACAGTTTCAGTATTTATTAACAGATGTTTTATGTAAGCAGTGTCATAAATTCAGAGTTTGTTTTTTGCAAGTACAGTCTCTATTAGTTTCCATTTCACTACAGTTTTAGTATGCACTATCTAGAGTGTTTTCAGAACAAACTATCTATAATACCATAACAGTTTATCAGAATACTTACAGGATCGACGCCGGAGACTCGATGTACCATATTTTCAGTCAAATCATTTGAAAATTAATTCTTTAAAAACCAAGTTTTAAAACCCAAAATTCAAAGTCGAATTTTATAACCTGGCTTTGATACCACTAAATGTAACACCCAAACCCGGTCTAGACGTTACAGCCGAATCTGGCGATGTCACATGAAATGGGATTTGAAATTGAATTTATTAAGTTTAACCGTTTTTCGTTTACTAGCTTCTGTTTATCTCTCGTCAATTTCAAAAGTATTTTCTCGTTAATTTGATTTGTTTAAAAATATATTCTGTAGTGGAAGCTTTTAAAACCGTGGTATTTAAAGAAAACCGTTCGCATTTAGGAAGAATGTTGTTTTTAATTAAACCGAGTTTTTGTTGAGTTTTGCAGTTTAAAAGTCCATGAAAATAGTTAAAATCCAAAATAAACGCAAACAGTCCAAAAGTCCCAAATTACATAAAAAAATACCTCAAAGAAAATAGGAAATAAGAGCCATAAAAGAATTTAAAGCAGTTCAATAGACATGTGGTCACTGCTGAGTCCTCCGCCTCATCGATCCGTCTAAGCCTGGGGATTACCTGTACAAATAAAACAGAAAGGGGTGAGTTTATGTAAACTCAGTGTGTAATCCCCACAGAAGACATACATACAGTCAACCAACAGTTATCAGTCAAATGTAGCCTGGGCCTAAGCCCATTACAGATTCAAATACAATCTAGGCCTTAACCCATTCAGATACAGTTTCATATATAATTTAGGGCCTTAGCCCATCTCAGATACAGTATGCATATAGTAACAGAAATCAGTATCCTACCCACCAGCCTCTACACACCATCTCCAACCATCCCTACATACCATGCGGGGTTTAAAACACCCACCCAGCCCTATACACCAAGTCATACTGAATGCGGCACATATCAGTAATATTGTAGCTGAGCTGCTAGATAATAGGCATGAAAGTCGTTCAGTTTACTTCCTCCAATAATCAATCATCCCACCCCAATGCAGATGCAACTAAACATGCTCAATGCAGACATACAGAAATACATGCTTACATGCTAAATTCCAGTTATCAGTCATACATACGGATCAGTAAACATGTATAAATTTAACATGATCAATACATATATTATATATTCAAGTCACATGATTTAAGGTCTAAGTAGCGCTTACCGACCCTACAGTAAGTTAATGGTTGACTTGGGCGACCGGTGCAACCCTAAGAAACATTTTAGTTAAATGGACCCACACGCCCATGTGGCTTGCTTGTAACAGCCCGATTTAGGGGCTAGTCTGAACAGTGATCTCGGGATCACTAATCTGAGGTTAGAAAAAATTATTTTCATGTTATTTTATGAGTTAGAGTATGATGGTATAAGTGTATGAAAATTTTGGTGCTTTAATTTTAGTGATTTCATGCTTAATCGCGAAAAAGGACTAAATCGCATAAAGTGCGAAAGTTCTATTTTATAAGCTAAAAGTACCCAATAGCCATAGAATGTTAATTTAAGGTCTTTAAAGGGCAATTAGCCCCTTTGTTAATGGTTGGCCGGCCATAAGGGACAAGGTAGTCAAAATTGGTCAAAGTTGGTAAGGTTTGGTGACTAAATTGATTGTTTTATATTAAAATAAAGAAGAGACAAATATCATCTTTTTCTCTCTTCTTCTCCACCAAAAATTGGCAACAAAATAGGGGTTTTGAAAGCTCAAAATTTTAGCAAACTTTTCTCCCTATAAGTAAGTGATTTTAATGGCTTTTCTTGATAATAGTTGTACTTTTGGGACCCCTAAAGCTTAAACTTTCTAAAGAGGGGACTATCTTGCAATCTGGTGAAAAATTTAGGGATTTCCCATGTGAGATTTTAAGTTGTTTGCTTCATTTTTATTGAAGGAAATGAGTCTTAGTTGTTAGATAAACAACTTTTGTGAAAGGTGTTACTATGAAAACACCTAAATGGACATTGTTGCAAAGGTTATAAAGTTTGTAGTAAATGTGTGAAATGTTGGGTTTTGATGATAGCCATAAGAGAAATAAATGTTCACCTAGGCTTGTTGAAGGTAGAAATTTAATTAGAATTGATTTCTGAGCCTAGAGGTAAAATGGTCATTTTGCTTAAGTCTAAGGGCAAAATAGTAATTTTACCAAAGCATTATTATTGAAATACTTTTATTAATATGATGACTAAAATGAGCTAATTTGCTATTATAGATCAAGAAGAACCAAGAATCAACCTCGAACGGGGAAAGAACAAAATATCAGACTAGACCGACAATCTAGCCTATTTTGAAAACGAGGTAAGTTTGTATGTGATAAATTCAACATTTATGCTAGCATGTTGAGAATGGTAAGTTTGTATGTGATAAATTCAACATTTATGCTAGCATGTTGGGAATGGTTGATATTATAATGATACATGATATTCTATGAAATTGAATATTGGTGTTGAATGAGAAAGGTGATAAAAATTGAGATGTTGAAGTCCTGGTTGGACTATAATAAATGTGAGAATACTATCATCAAGACACCAAATGGATAAGGTCCCGTGTAAGACCATGTCCGGGACATGCCCTCGGCACTGAATTGAGATCTTGTATAAGACCATATTCGGGATATGGCTTCGGTATTGAGTATAAGAATCGTATAAGACCATATTCGGGGATATGTCATCGATACTTGATGTGAGATTCCGTATAAGACCATATCTGGGATATGGCATCAGCATTCAGAGGTGACATCATGTAAAACCACATCCGGGATGTGGCATTGGTTTCGTGTTTATGCTAATGATTATGAAAATGCATTCTTGAGCATCCCTAGTGATTTATCGAGATGAATCGATCAGCTTAGAAATAGAAATGAGAATTTTATTAAAATTGTGTGATTGAATTAAAACAGGTACCCGTGAGTAATTCACGAAGAAACATTTACGATATGTGGCATGGTATATGCTAAATAAGGGGCAAGTATGAGTAAGTATGGCAATAAGTCTATAACTTTGTGAATGGTTAATTAATGCCATGGATGGATTTTATCATGAGCTTATTGTTGCTATTTATTCCCATGCAAACTTACTAAGCTTTATGCTTACCCCTTTCATTTCCCTTTTCCTTGTAGTATTGCAAAGTTAGCTTGAGAATTCGCGGACGTTAGAGTTGGAGATCACACTGTCGACCACTTTTTGGTATAGCCAAATTAGACTTATTTTGAGTATGGCATGTATAGGACTTGAATGTTTTGGTTATGTCATAATTGCAAGCCAAATGTGTTAGCTACTAAGGTTGTTCCAATCCATTTTGTAAATGGTCATTAAAGTTGGGCCAATACTTGACTAGTTTATATATATATTCATTGATGATGAATCATGAAGTGTATGCTCGTGTGGATGTTTGATTTGAGTTGGTATAAGTATGGTTGCTATGTGGGGTGGCATTTGGCTTGGAATATAGCCTTTTTAATGCCCACACGGGTAGACACATGGGCGTGTGTCTAGGCCGTGTGAGACACACGGTCAGCCCCATGGGCGTATTGATCGGCTGTGTGCTCCCTTGTGAGCTAGGTTTACTAGTCAGTATGCTCAGTAGTAAACACACGGGAAGAGACACGGCCATGTGTCTCAGCCATGTGGGAGGCACGACCTTGGACATGGGCGTGTGTCTAGGCCATGTGAAGTCCACACTTAAAATGTGAAACTTAATTCACGGGCGTGTGCCTTGGCCGTGTGACCTTAGTGAGGTGATGATGTCATAAATAGAATGCCAAGGTTTTCGGCAAATGGGCTAAGACACGGGCGTGTCGAGGCCGTGTGAGGGACATGGGCGTGTGTCTGGCCGTGTGGAATAAGTCAGTGTCGACCACGGGTGAAGAACACGGGCATGTCTCAGGGGCACACGGGCGTGTCCCTAGAACAACACGGGCATGTGGCCCTTGTTTGGATGAAACATTTTCTAAGTCTTCTTGAAGTCTCCTAAGTTCTTGGATTAGTCCCGAACATTCCCCCATGTATGTTTCAGGCCTTGTGGGCCCATATAAGGGGCAAATTTGAATGTGAATGAGAAATTCTAGATTGAATAAAATTTTATAGCCCGATGTGTTATGTTTAAGCAAGTTAAGTTAGGTAATGCCTTATATCCGGTTCTGGCTTCGAATACGGGTAAGGGGTGTTACATTGCCCGTGTGGGCCCACATGCCCAGATTGGCCTTGCCTGTATGGATCACACGTCCTGGCCCAGATATCACACGTCAGTGTGCCGTGTCCGTGTGGGCCCACATGCTCGGTTCGGTTTAGCCTGTGTAGCCCATACGGCCACACCCCGGCCATCACACCAAGACACCGATTAACCAACAAAACGAAATTCACTGTTTGCTGACTTTTCTTACACCACAAAACAGCAACGCTTCATCTTTCCGAAAAAGTAACGACAAGAAGAATCACAAAAGCAAACCCACTTACCGGTTATACCGAAATTAAATGTTCGAAACGCACAAAAGTAATGATTAAGGGTAAGGACCGAGAACAGAAGAAAAGGGTTTAACAGTTTTGTCAGAGAGAAAAGAAAACAAAGAAGAGAAGAATTGGGGATTTTTTATTTTAGAAGAGAATAGAGAAATGTTAGAAGCAGAGGGAATTTTGGGAAAAAACAAAATTAAAAATTACCCGAAACTCTCTTAAACAACCGAACAAAAATAAATACCCATGTCAACACAGAGACTCGAACACATGACCTCCACACAACACACAGACTCCCTTACCACTTGAACCAGCAAGCTTATTTTGATATGGTTCTACAATTAATTCAATATAAGCCCACTGAGTAAATGGAAGGCTTAAGTCAGAAAAATTCCAAAATTTGCTAAAGATAGGGCTTGAACTTGGGACCTCACACACACATCTAGAACACTTAACCACTGAAGCAAATACACAATTGTGTCACATTTTAGCAGAAAAAAAATAAGAATTTTGGGGCGTTACAGTATATGATGAATATGGTTGAGGAAGTTGAAACTTTGATATGTTTTATGCCATGTTTTAGTGAAGCTTATAAGTGCAATGTTTCACCAACAAACTCTATGAGTTTTTGTGTATAGGAAAAGCATTTGGCTCACAAGGAAATGAATCTATCTTTATTTGTTTTATCTAATGTATATGGTAAGTTTAAGTTCTATTATATGAGCTTACTAAGTATTGGTTGCTTATGTAGTTTATTTTCTTTGTTCTTTTAGGTCTTCGGAAAGCTCAATTGATTGGAATCTCATCGAAGCATGATCGCACTATCCAAACCTTTTTTTTTTTGTAGATTTTTAGTATATAAGTTCCAAGTTATAGATAGAATGTATAAGGCTTGTTATAAAGGGAGTTTTTTATTATGTTATTTAGTCAACTTGGTATGGTTATGCCCTTTTGTGTATATGTGTTTGTTTGGACTCGTAATGTTTTGGCATGTTTGTGTCTTTTGGTCACTTTAGGTATTATGTAAATATGTGGCTTGAGACAAGTTTATATGTGGTGCAAATGGTTCAATGGTGTGTGTGAATATAGAGATATTTGTTTAGGTTATAATGTATGTTTGAATGAATTGGATAGGTTGTGATTGAGGTGCCATAAGACTGGCACATTGGCTAGATATAGTATAAGCATGAAATTGGTATGTTTTTGGATGTTTTATGTATGTTTTAAACATGTGAAAGATGGTTGAATTAGTGTATCTTGGTGTGAAAGGTTTGTGTTTGAAATGGCCTGTTTTAGGGGCAACACATGTTGCACATAGCCTGGAACATAGGCTATCACTCGATCGTGTGTCACACACGGTCACCTCACACGGTCGTGTGTCTTTTAAATTTTAGGTGCAGGTTTCATATGGCCTATGACATGGCCGTATGACCATATTTCAAATACACACACGACCTGACACACGGTTTACGACACGACCATGTGACACAAGTTAGCGAGTTACACAGTTTAAGACATCGGCTGGGACACGACCATGTGTCCCTTAATTTGAATGTCCACATGACCTGAGTTAAGCCACACGACCATGTGATCCCTATTTTGCAGATTTTTAATTCTGCCCTAAAGTTTCTGTTTTGATTTGAATAAGTCATTGATTGTTCCCAAACTATTGTTAGGGCCACTTAAGCCCGATTTAAGGCCCGTAAAAGTATTTATATCATATTTAATTATGTTATCGAATATAAACATGTGAATTGCATGTTGGTGCATGTTACGATGTTGAAGGTTCTGTTTTGCATTATAATGCTTTGTAACCCTAATCCGATATTGGAAACGGGTTAGGGGTGTTACAATTACAATATGCTTGATAGTAGTTGTTCTGGCAACGACTGTAGCGTTTTATAACTTGGACCCGATGATCGAGACAGGCAAGAAGTATTACATTATAAATACCTAAATATGATGGTATATATGTTTGTAGAGTACGTATATTAAAAATTATATGTACTATCCTTCCCAAAAATATATATACCAAATTGCATAAAGTAAATTATAAATATATAATCTTATAATATTAAATTAAAGATTCATTAATAAGATAAAGTTGCGTGGAGAAACTAAATCAAATGAGGATTTTTTTTTGTTTTGTCTAGTGGTGATGCTAGCTTTTAAATTGGTTATCACTCTCCTTTTTTTCTTTATTTTTTTTTCTTTATTCACCCAACGTGTCTTCTTTCTTTTCAATTTGTATATTTGTTTTAGTGAGTATCTTTGTTGTCCTCATAAGACAGATGACAGTGCATGTCGTCACTAAACCTCCACTAGCCATCAACAATTTCTCTTGGAAGTGAGTTGGTCGTAGATACTCAAATAGTGGCTTCTTGTAGACTTCTTAATTTGTTTCTATTTTGAAAGTATTTCAAAATAATAAATGATTTCATGAGTCGATTTGAATTCGTGTTGTCTTAAATTTTATATGTTTTTTGTTTGTTTTCAACATTGTTTAATACGTTTTCACTTTTGAAAGTTTTTGTTTTATCTTTTACAAGTTTTTTAGTCTTACTTATGCATGTAGTCGTGATTTTTGCATGTGATATAAGGGATTGTTTTATCGTTGTCTTATCTAGTTTGGTGGATGCTTGGTTCTTTTGCCGATTTTGTTTGTTGTTTTGGACCATTTGAAGTCGATTTTTCTTGCAATTACTTCAAATATGTCATGCTTTAGTTGTGACAAAATCAATTGTCAACATGTCGTAATGTTCTATTGATAGTAATACTAAACCATTGTCGTGTTGATAGAGCTAATTCTTCACCACCGACAATTATTTATTATTTTTTCTCCCAAATTGAATGGTCCATCTATTAAATGAGTTAATAATTTTTCTATTTTAAGAAAAGATAGATCAAACAATTCTATCTCAGTTTCCGTTTTCGTCCCTCCGCATATCCAAATAATAATATTATTAACTTTTTCCTTTTTCATTTTGGGCCTTTGAAAAGCGAGTTTTATTAATTAAGACATATTAAAATATTTTAGGAATTCAAATTATTATATTAATATTAATTTCACATCCAAATATAAAATAAAGTAATTTTATTTGATTAAACAACAATTCAAATCAAATCCAACACATAAATTCATGCTTAAAACATGACTTGAGTTGTATCATATCCACTAAATTAAAACAGATAATTCGATGCTCACTACTATTTGACAAGTGGTCAATTTTTGTTAATAATCTTTAAACTGTATATAAATTATGAATTTTTGTTTCTTTTCTAACTCTAATTTAATCAATTTTAGTATCTTTTACCTTTTAAAGTTTACTATTTTTGTCTTAAAAAAATGAATGTTAAATTCGTTAACTCGAATTCTGCTATTAAGCCTATATTATACATAAGTTCTAGATTTAGTTTATTCTCTAATTTAATTATTTTTAGTTCTTATATTTTTTTATTTTTTAAATTTCAATACTAACTCAAATGATATATAAATGGCATGGCTTTTCTACGTGTATTATGTAAAACAAGTTGACATAATAATGCATATGTAATAATATATTTGGCGCATTAAATTTTAGAAATCTCATAGTTCAACTTAACAAATGTAACAACTACTATTTCAACAATACTAAAATCCTAAAAGTATAGGGAATAAAAATGCCAAGTTGGAGTATGTTAACTAATCCATAACTTACCCATAGTACATAGACTTACAACAAATTTGACCTACAAAAATCCATAAATTTAATTTAAAAAGTTGCCAAATGTCCTTAAATTATATTAAAAGAGTAATTAAAAAATAACATATGACAATTTTTTAAATCCGTTTGTGGATATTTTTTAATTATGTATCTAATAAGAATCATATATTTATTTGGACATTTATAAAGGGTTAATATGTTAGTATTTGGTACATTAATAATGTAATTTTTTAACTCTACAAGTAGAACTTAAAAAACTATCGAGAGTTCAATTTCTTTTATATTTATATATTTTTTACTATATACCATGTCCATTTATATTTATATCTTTAGCTCAAAATTTAAAACTCAACAATCAATTTAAACTTTATGGAACATTATTTTCTAAGCCCTAGATTGTGTTCGATTAAATTTATTTTATCAATTTTTATACGCAAACCTGAATCAAAGCTCGATTAAACACATCAATACTTAAAACTCTTTCAATATAAAAGATCAAAAGTTAAAATGTATTTCATAATATAAATTAATGTTAAATAAAAATTCGATTAAATTTATAAGTAATTAAAATTAAATCATAAAATTGATTGAATTTTAGCAATTGATATGGAAGTAAAAAATTTTCTAGTCCAACTCATAGATTTTATAAGCATCGATTCCTCATTTACATCCCTAGACCCAAAGGCTAACTACTGGACGAACAGAAATCTTCTGGAGGAAAGCTATGGTTTTTCACTTGGCTTGAATTACTACACGTGTCTTACCCGTTGTGCTAAGTAAAACAAATAATAATTAATAAAAATCAAACAGTAACTGTCTCATGTGCTGGTCCAATCCCACACCAAGCTTAGATACCATGCGGGTAATTCAATCAAATCCTGATGCTGCGCTTTTTGCATTGCCTCCAAAAGTTCTATTCCCCTTCTCACCCACCCGCGCGTAAATATCACTCCCACCCCCATATTACCCATTTATTTATTTATTTAAAGGTTAGGCTTGGAAGAAGAGTAATTTTCATAAAATTAATTAATTAGTAATCCCGACTTACACAGATTCTACGCCGTCGTTTTAAAAAGTTGCTTCTTTTGCCACTTGCCAGGAGGTGCTTAAACGGTCTTTAACAAAAGATTGAAAGTCCATAAAGAAATAAATCCACAACATCCAATCTTAGCAAACATGATTACACCCGTCCACACGTTAAACGGATCGGCATTTCCAAACAGATAAAAGGCCCATCCACCCGCTATCATTGTGGTAAGAATCAAACCGAACCGAGGATCTTCCTGTTTCCGGTTCAAATGATTCGATTGACAGCTTCATAACAAATAAAAATTTCATAAATTGATTTTCCTTCTTTCGCCAAATCTTACTCGATTGAATCATCGTTTTTCATATTTATTTATGTTTTTTTACCTTATTTTATTCAATTATTTATCATTAATCAAATCCATCAAATTACTCATTTGCAATTTACTTTTGATAAAATTGATAGCAATGCCAATAAATAATATATTTGTAATTTTTATAAATTTCGATTTTAAATCTAAGCCAAACTCACAAATTCTAATTGCAATCCAAATTTATTTATTATTTGCATTACATTTAAATCCAAATAAATTAAATGGTAAATTACATCAACAGTCACTCAACTTTAGGATAGCTGACAAAATAATCACTTAACTTTCAAAAAATAACAAAACAATCATTTTAACCATTTTCCGTTACAGACGTAATGGTTCCGTTACAGACGTAACATAAAAGTAACATGACAGTTGATAGATTCCTTCTTGTCATTAACCATCCAGCTAGCCAGTTAGCACTAATTTAAACAGTCTTTTTATGACCAATTTAGGGTTTATGCAGTAAAAGAATAAGAGAAGAATAATAGGAGAAGATAAAGCTTTCTATTAGGGGAAGCAACTCTTCACGTGGTGGGGTTGTTGTTTAGCTTGTGGTTGTCCTTCTCTAAAGGTACTTTCTTTGTGGAATGTTCCGCGTGTTGGAGATGAAGGTCTGTGTGAGATAGCTGAAGAAAGGCATTTGTTGGAGAAGCTTGATATTTGCCAGTTCCCCCACGTTTCAAACAAGGGGCTAATTGCCATCGTTGCCAACTGCCGTAATTTGACTATGTTGAGCATCGAATCTTGCCCAAAGATTGGTAATGAGAGCCTCCAAGCAATCGAAAAGCTTTGCCCCAAGCTGTAATCCATCTTTATCAAGGACTGTCCACTTATTGGGGATCATGGAGTTTCAAGCCTGTTGTCATCATCATCATTTGTCCTTTCAAAGGTTAAGCTACATGGTTTGAGCATAGCAAATTTTTCTCTTGCTGTGATCGGGCACTATGGCAAAATTGTGACTAATCTAATGCTGAGTGGTCTACAAAATGTGAGTGAGAATGGATTTTGGGTGGTGGGTAATGCTTAGGGTTTGCACAAGTTGCTCTTTTTTACAATTGCTTCTTGCTGAGGGGTAACTGATGTGAGTATTGAAGCCATCGAAAAGAGATGCGTTAACTTAAAGCAGATGTGCCTTCATAGGTGTTTCTTCGTTTCTAGTGATGGATTGGTGGCTTTTGCCAAGTCTGCTGGTTCTCTTGAGTGCTTGCAGTTGGAAGAGTGCAACAGAGTCACTCAATCTGGGGTTATCGGTGTTCTCTCAAACCAGAATCCTTGTTGTCCTTAACCTTGTTAATCGATTTTGAATAGATTTTCTAACCATAAACTAACACTATTAATCAAATTTTGAATCGATTTTTAACTCAACACCCTATTTGTAACAGTCCAAATACGACCCTAACTGGAATGGTGGTCTCGAGACCACAAGTCCGGGTCAGAAAATCTCTTAATATTTGTTTGTTGATGTGCTATGTGTGCTGTAGTGTGTGAATTTGCTTATTGATGTGATTGAATTAAGAGAAAGGATCTAATTGATATAGTATGAAAGTGATGATGATTAATTGAAAAGGGCTATTTTAAGTACATTACAAAAAAAAAGGGGGCTTGCATGTCTAATAACCCCAAAGTTGGGAAGTGGACGGCAATGATGGGAGAAATATGATTAAAAAAAATTCTAACTTAGGATAGTGGGATTTTTAAATGAATATTAAATCATGGAAAAAAAAAGGGGGATGATTATAGTTAAATAAAATAAGAAATATATTTTATTTTCATTTCATCTTGATTTTTCTCTCATCTTTCTCCCCTCTTTCACGAAACAAAGAAAAGAAGAAGCCATTTTTGAAACCTCCATGGCCAAACCTTGCATGTGAACCTAAGGTGAAAAATCAAGCTCCATTTGTTATAATTTTTGTATGGTTATGCTAGAAATCTTAAATGCTACCAACTTCATGTGGAAATTTTGAGTATAAAGCCTTCCCTAGATTCGACCATTAGTAGGAATTATGTATATTGTGTATGATGAAGAAACCTTGATCTTGTTTAGTGTATTAAAGTGTCATTTAAGGGAATTAGGTATGTGTTATGGCTTATATACTTTGGAAACAATCGGCTAGAAATTTATATCTTGAATAATAAATTTTATGAATTTTGGGAAGTGAGGTATAATGTTCGGTTCTTATGGGATTTAATAAAAAGAAATTCATGAGAAATGGTGAATTGTTTAGGGGCTTGATCATAAGGAGACTGTAAGCAAGGGGGGAGTAAATTCCAATTAAACTATTTTGTAATGTAGGCAAGTATGGATTAAGGCATATTGCCGAATGTTATAGTAGAATTGGCTTGAATAAATAAAAAAATACTAAAATATGATAGGAACATGTTTAATGATAATTCGATTTCATGTTAGTAATTTGACCTAATGTAATATTTCATTTGAGTGTGAATTAATTGAGTTGTGAATTATATGTATGCATATATTTGCAATGTGGTGGATTGGATTTTGTTAGTTTGTATAAATGTGAGATTGAATTGTAAGAATAGTATAATTGGTGGTGAAGGGTATGTTTGGGACTCTATTGAATCGAGTGAGTAATTATAGGGGTAAATTAGTAAGAATTGTAAAATCTTGCAATTGAATTGAATTGCGTTAAATCGATTGGAAATACATATTGAACAAATGTCATTTGATAATTTTTAGACCGTGAGCAAAAAGAAAAGGAGCTAGATCGGGGAAAGAGCAAAGTGAACGAATAGCCGAAGCATTCGGATTCCTCAAATTTCAAGAAAGTCCCTAAGCAATCGTACTAAGGTGAAATCTCCTAATGTACATCCTTGAAAAAGTTTTAATTGAGATAAACTGATTTTATATGTGATGGCCGAATATGATAACATTATGTGAGTATGTATGTATAAATGAATATATGTATGGATGCATTGGATGATTGAGGTAGGTTTAATGACATGTTACAGTAGGTATGAAAATGCATGTATTCGGTTTGAATAAAAATCTTGGGTTGACTTGTGGATAATTAGAAAATAGGAAACAAAGAAAGATATTGTGATCAAACTTGCATTATTATGCATATAACTTATTATAAGATGTGAGATCGTTTAATATGTTTAAATGTGATTGCTAATTGGCCACCTGTGCGCGGAATGAATTAAGTAACGGCTCTGTGTGAGCGATACGTTACGAGGTGGATTAAGTAACGGCCCTGTGTGAGCGATACGTTACGAGGAGGATTAAGTAACGGCTCTGTGTGAGCGATACGTTACTAAGTGTATTAAGTAACGGCTCTGTGTGAGCGATACGTTACTAAATTCCAGTAAAGATCAAGTAAGAATAAGATTTATTAGAGAATTGTTATTGCTAATGATTTTATGCATAGGCAAATGTACGAGTGAATTATCATGCTCTATACCAAATGGTTAGGTTTGGAAGAGTAAGTACATTAAGGGTAAGTGTTATACTATTGAAATGAGACTTGGGTAACTTAAATGTTAAGTAGATGAATTAGTGAATGTATATGACAGGTATGTTCGTTATTTCTCATGTGAAGGTGATATACAGAATGTATTATAAGTATATGAAGATGAGAAAGTTCAACTCTTAAATGGGGTAATAATTATAGTATATTAATTTAAGTAGGTTTGAATGCTTAGTGCAAATATTCTACATATGTATGTGATAATAGTTTGCTTAAACTTACTAAGCTTCATATAGCTTACCGTTGTGTTTGTTTGATTGAGTATAGATTTTGGAGTAAGCTCGCATCCGGGATCCTTGTCGAAGTCAAGCACACTATCAACTGCTTTTGGTACTTTATTAGAGTTGATCTTTTGAAATAAAAACAAAAATGGCATGTATAGTTTATAATACTCTTTTGAGTTCTTTTTGGGATTTGGATGTATATAAAAGCCATGTGAAATGGCTAAATCTTGATATGTCGGACCTATATGAATTCGGGTTTAATAATAGTTCACTACCAAAGTATAGCTCATGATGTGTTATGTTATACTCGGTTTTAGTTCAAATGGTATTAATAAACATGTATCGTGCCTTGGTAGTTAAAATGATGTATACAAATAGGTAATAAATTTGTAAAAGATGGCATAGTTGTTGGTAGAGTCAAAATGTGATAAATTTACCATAGTAATATGTTCGAATATGCATGTCTGTTCGGGTTTGGGTATGGTTTAGTAATGCTTCATGAACCGTTCTGGCGACAGTTTCGGGTTAAGAGGGCGTTACACTATTTCTAATTTTCTTTTCCTCCCCTTAATCATAATCAATTTGTGTTTTTTTACCCTAAACCAACCCACTTATTCAGATTTTTTTCCTAAACCCATGTAAAGTTTGACCCTTTGACTGCTTCACCAACGTGGAAAGTTAATCGGCCACATCAGCTAGTTAACTTATCACGTCAACGGTCCCGTTAAGACAATAACGGAAAATATTAATAAGTGATTGATTTGTCACATTTTGATAACGTTAATGACTGTTTTGTTACTTTCCAGAAGTTGAGTGATTGAATTAAAACTTGAGTGACTGTTTTATTAGCTACTCTAAAATTGAGTGACTGTTGGTGTAATTTACTCTAAATTAAATCAACAGTCAAATATTTGAATACAATATTTAGTAAATGTAAAAATATTTTAAAAAATAGAAAATAAGTGAATAGTATGTTATCAAAATTTGTTTCCGAAAACGTTTTCCTCAATATAAATATTATCAAAATTTACAAAAAGGAAATAGAAAATGAAAATTTATAAAAAGTAAATTGAATATCCGAATAAGCATGTAATCTTATACACTCTAACCAATCATCTTAAACACAACTCGAAAACGAACCGACCTCACGTAATCCTGACCGTTTTCTATCTTCCCTTCGTCTTCTTCAACTCCTAATAAAGCGCTCTCTTTTTATTTTTTCATCTTTTGCTTCATCTCTCTGTGAAAAGACCACTTTCTCTCTTTCTCTCTCTACAAACCATTTTTTTGTTGTTGCAGAGCGTTAGAGAGAAATAAAAAGTTATAGGGTTTTCAATTTTATTTTCTTTTTTATAAATTTTTTAGTTTTTGGAGATAAATCGAGATTGATAGAGGGTAATTGTGAAAAGAAAATTCATTTTTCATGGTGGTTTCGACGGTTATTGTATTGCTGTGTTTCCAAATCGAGGAATTTACTCTAGAGCCGAATCTCAACCTTCCATTCTAATGACTTTCAGCAGTAGTAAATGGCTCGATTTCACTTCCGTTTTCTCCATTTCTTCGTCTTCCTCTTCTACGCCGCCTACGTTTCAGCTTCTCGTTCGAGTTTCGAATCGGATTTTTCGATAATCGATTCCGATTCCGAGGGTCTATTGTCTCATCGTGATTACTCTCCTCCGGCGCCTCCTCCGCCGCCGCCTCACGCGCCGTCGGTCTCTTGCACTGATGACCTCGGCGGGGTAGGTTCTCTGGATTCAACGTGTCAGATTGTGGCCGATTTGAACCTTACTCGTGACGTTTATATACAGGGAAAGGGTAATTTCTACATCCTTCCTGGAGTTAGATTCCATTGCCCCATTTTGGGCTGTTCAATAACCGTGAATATCAGCGGGAACTTTTCCTTAGGCGAGAATTCGACTGTAGTAACTGGTACTTTCCAGCTCGCGGCTTATAACGCTAGTTTTTTCGATGGCTCGGCCGTGAACACTACGGGATGGGCGGGGGACCCGCCGCCACAGACGAGTGGGACGCCTCAGGGAGTGGAGGGAGCGGGCGGAGGTCATGGGGGCCGCGGAGCTTGTTGCTTGGTGGATGATAGGAAGCTACCGGAGGATATCTGGGGCGGTGATGCTTATTCATGGTCATCATTGCAGGAGCCGTGCAGTTATGGGAGTAAGGGAGGGACAACGAGTAAGGAGGTGGATTATGGAGGGGGAGGTGGTGGCTGGGTAAAAATGGAGATTAAAGAGTTGTTGGAGGTGAATGGGAGCTTGTTGGCTGATGGGGGCGATGGAGGGACTAAAGGAGGTGGTGGATCAGGTGGTAGCATCTATATTAAATCCCATAAAATGTAATGTTTCTCTTGTTTATTTTGTCTCTTTCTTTTAGTGTTGTTTGTTTTATTTAGTTTTAGAAGTTCGTGTTTATCTTGTTTTCTTCGTTTGGTAAGTAAAAAACAGAAATGTAGGGAATAAAGACAAGAAATGATTACCCAATAGCGCTAATTTGATACTTAAGCGGTTTTTTATGTAGCCCAGCTAAGGTGTTAACTGTAAACTATTATTAATTCTAACATGTTAATAGCTTATTGAAAGCACCGAATTTCTTTGTGTTTAAGATTAAGAATATCGAATAATAACTATGAAAGTTCAATTAGGCTCGTAACAGGCCTTTGTGGTATATGATAAAATGGACTTACTTGATGAAACTTCTTAAGGCTCTACAACTTATCCTATCATGCGTACGAGTCCGAGTGCTGGATATTGATGAAACACACCTTGCGTCTACTGTTTGTTGTTTTTAAACAATGTTTTGCTTAACTGAACGTATTGCATGCTATACATTTCTAATATCTAGCAAGGCAGATATGAATAATTTTGGATTTGGAAATGGACTTTAAATTTAGTTAATGTGGAGACTGGAGTGCTTGAAGCTCTCTCCCTTATGTACTCATCAGGCCACCTGGCCTGTTATTTTGCTTTAGTGGCTGCAATTCTGGAAATGATTTTCTTTGCATTTGGCTTTAATTACCTCTCTCTCTTAGATTTGCAACTACGGGTTACATGTCATTATATTACCTGCCATAATTAGGGTTTGATGCCAAAGTATCTGTTGTTCTGTGAAGAGCAGGACTGGAAGTGGCAGGATAAGTGCTTGTGGAGGTGATGGTTTTGGTGGTGGGGGTGGTGGAAGAGTTTCAGTCGATATCTTCAGCAGGCATGATGAACCGAAAATATATGTGCATGGTAAACTTTTTTCCTTTTTCTCTCATCTTATTTTATAATTGACCATAGGAAGAAGCTCAGTGTGTATAAAGATTAAGAAATTAACACATTATTTTTTATGTAGAGTTTTATGATTATTTGATTACTTTCTAGTTGCTAAAAGAAGAGACAAATTTCACATGACCAAGAAGCAAAAGATTGGTTAGATTTTTTAGTGCAGTTTAAGGCAACTTTTGATGATTATGTTGTTTTGAGCTATAGGGATGCCTTTTGAAGTTGAAATAAATGAATAACTTCCATGGTAAATGAACTATTGTTGGATGATAAGCTTGGAAATGGCTTTACCTTTGAGAGCTTTCTGATTTCAATATTTAATATTGTGTTTGTTGTTTATTTTCTGTTCCCACTTAGTACATTTTTGGCAATTGCTTAATCAATTTATTACTATCTTTCAGGAGGAACTAGTCGTGGCTGCCTTGAGAATGCTGGTGCGGCTGGAACCCTTTATGATGCTGTCCCCCGAAGCCTCACTGTTAACAATAATAATTTGTCAACAGATACGGATACTCTTCTTCTAGAGTTTCCTTATCAGCCACTTTGGACTAATGTCTATATTCAAAATCGTGCCAGAGCCTCTGTTCCGTTGCTTTGGAGTCGTGTTCAGGTTTGAGAATTTAAAGTTTTTGTTGTTGTAACAAGATACTAAGCAATGTCGATATTGCCCAGCACTCATGATTATTGGTTTGTATGCTTCAAAGTGGCTTCTTCTGTTTTATTTTCTTTTTTATTCAGCAAAGCTAACAGTAAATTGAGTATACACCTGTAATATTTGAACACCTACCTTTAGGTTTTCTCCCCCTTTTTTGGTATAGCTACTGTTTCTGGACCTCCTGTATTACATCTTTTATGATTATGCTTGTAAAATTAGGTTTGGCATGAGGAACCTAATTCTAGTGTTTGCTCCCTATATAGGTGCAAGGGCAGATAAGTCTTCTGAGTGGGGGGATGTTGAGCTTTGGGCTAGCACATTATGCATCTTCAGAGTTTGAACTATTGGCGGAAGAACTGTTAATGAGTGATTCTATAATCGAGGTGACTGATGCATTTTCTTTTGGTCTTCAATGATGAAATCTCATTCTTTTTTGTATCATTATGTGATGCAATATTCTCCATATTTACTATTCAGTTGTCTTCTAAAAGTCTTAGCATTGTCACCTTGCTACGTTGTTTACTTGTTTACATTTTAAAAAACAGATACCTTTCTTGAAGTTGCTGATTTTATTTTAATTGATGTTTTACCCTTCTGTTCCATCTTCTATACCATATATTTCCTCTTCATATGACACATTTTAATGTTTTTAACGAGTCTTTTTAAGTTTTGAAATATCCTTATAGAAGCAGCCAGATGATTTGTAGTGACAGTATTATACATAAGCTATCTCAGCTCCTTTTTACTTGGTTCTGCTTTATTTGACCATTTCTATCTCAGTTTTCTTTTTCCCCCATTTATATTATGTTTCTGATACTTTCTAATCTCTCTGTTTGACTCGTATCAGGTCTATGGGGCTTTACGCATGACTGTGAAAATATTCTTGATGTGGAATTCCAAAATGGTAATAGATGGCGGTGAAGACACAACTGTTGCAACTTCATGGCTTGAGGCTAGTAATTTAGTTGTTCTCAAGGTGTTTAATCCACTTCCTTGCTATTTATGTTGCATGTTTCTCAGAATGTAATCATTCTTGACAACTTCCCTTTCCGTTGCCCAGGAATCATCAGTAGTACATTCAAATGCAAATCTGGGAGTACGTGGACAAGGTTTATTGAATTTATCTGGACCTGGAGATACGATTCAGGCGCAACGTCTAGTCCTGTCTCTGTTTTACAGTATTCATGTGAGTTATTATTTTATTGTGATAATTCTTTTGTTGTTTTTGATTCAAAACTTTGTAAATTTTGTTTGCCTGTGAATTTCTGATCGTATATTCTGGGAACATTTCAATTTGGAGGCTAAGCTGTATAACTGGTTAAACTTCTAACTGTTTGAACAACAGTTTTGGGTAATAAGGATATTACTCTAGTTTCTGTTTGTAGCTTATTAAGTTTTACTTCTCTTTCTAAACTTGCCTTCTTTTGTGATCCCTCTGCTCCTTCAGTGTTACCAAGAATGATGATTTATTTTTTGCTTCCATGTGATTTACCATGTCAAGCACAGTATTTTTATTTTATTTTATGGAAGCCTCTTTG
This sequence comes from Gossypium bickii, assembly GCA_025503065.1. Taxonomy (NCBI): domain Eukaryota; kingdom Viridiplantae; phylum Streptophyta; class Magnoliopsida; order Malvales; family Malvaceae; genus Gossypium; species Gossypium bickii. The sequence goes on along the minus strand of CP106714.1, from coordinate 93,528,399 downwards.
AATGGAAGTATGAATTTGATTGTTGGGTTTTTTTCACATTACATGGTGGATAAGTCAATGCAAATTTTTCTCATGATTTTTGTTGCTTCCATATTCAAACTGGTGGATTAGACGTCAGTTATCAAAATAAAGCAACGCATATTTTTTTCTCATGTTTCTTAGTTCTGTGATTTTCCTTGCCTCCATGTTGATGTTGGTGGATAGGCATCATAACTATTGAAATGAACAGAAAGGTGTTTCTCATGGACATGGCCACATGTATGGTATAAATACTTGTGAATGCCATTTGTTAGTTGTTTTGAGTACTTGTTGTGGGATTTAATACTCTAGGCTGGGAGAGTGTCTTTGTTGTCTCGTACGATTAATGAATTAATAATATCTGTTTTGCATGAAGGTTGGACCTGGATCTGTTTTACGTGGTCCCCTGGAGACTGCATCATCTGATGCTGTGTAAGTTCTGGTTTTGGTTCCTTCACCCTTGTATTTAGTTTTGTATCCATATTTTATTTCACTGTTCCTTTTTCTGCGTTTGGCAGTACACCGAGGCTTTATTGTGAGCTCCAAGATTGCCCCACTGAACTACTTCATCCACCTGAAGATTGCAATGTGAATTCGTCTCTGCCTTTTACTCTCCAGGTGTTTAGTTAATGTAGTTTTGCAGTATGAGCCGAGAAATATGCTTGCTTTGTTTATTTAACTTTTCATTAGTTTATTTTTTAGATATGCCGAGTTGAGGACATCACTGTCGAAGGTCTTATTAAGGGATCCGTTGTTCATTTCCATTGGGCGAGAACCATATCTGTGCAGTCTTCTGGAGTAATTAGTGCATCTGGGATGGGTATGTTTATCCATTTTGTTTAGGTTATATTTTATTCAAATTCTCATAATATATCTACAAACATGTATGTGCATGTAGCAAATCAACTCCACATGAAGATGGTATTTTACTACCTTTTTAGTGACTCTTATTGTCTTCAAGAAAAATAAAGATGAGTCAGAAACTTGTTAAAAGTCATTTCTGGATGGACTTCTTTTTTGTTATTGTACAGGATGTGTAGGCGGTGCTGGTAGAGGAAATTTTTTAGACAATGGTATTGGCAGCGGCAGTGGCCATGGTGGTAAAGGGGGGCTTGCATGTTATAATGGTAGTTGTGTTGAGGGTGGTATTTCTTATGGGAATTCAGAGTTGCCCTGTGAACTTGGTAGTGGAAGTGGAAATGAGAGCTCAGCTGATTCATCTGCAGGCGGTGGTGTTATAGGTAAGGGTTTTGGGTTTTTTTTTGTGGGAATGTATTTATGGCTCTATTTTTTGCATTTAGTAAGGTTGTCTGAGTACCCTTTAACTTCGTTGTCTGTCTCCTTTGAAATGTTTATATGAATAGGTAAAATTTTACTGATCATGCTGTGGGCAGTTAGAACTTTAGTGCAACCAGTCGGTTGATTTGCAGTTACTGACATATGAACTCTTCCATCTCCTAGGATTTGAGTATTTTAATTATTTAGCTTATAATTTGCATTACAAACTGTTGAAAAGGTTTAATTCCTTTTGTATGTCAAAAAAGGAGCATATCTGAGTTGTTGTATGGTCTTTTAGGTAGGATGGGAAGGGGGAAGTAAAAAGTTTTAATAATGTTTTGAGCTACAAAAAGGAAAATATTATATATCTCAACCATTAGATTAAAAAAAAATCATCCTTCTTTCCATCTTCCCAACCACAGATAGCCTTAGTGAATAGCTACTGGTTTTGTTAAGTTTGTCTTAAATTTTTATGAGATGTTATGCCTGGACAGTGATGGGTTCCATGGAGCATCCATTGCCAAGTTTGTCTGTTGAGGGTGCTGTGAGGGCTGATGGAGAAAGTTTTGAAGAAACTGTCTGGCAACAAGAGTATTCTGTTTCTAATGGTTCAAGCATAGCTCCTGGGGGTGGCTCTGGTGGTACGGTACTTCTGTTTCTGCAGAAGTTGACTATTGGCAAATCTGCTAGTCTTTCCAGTGTTGGAGGCTATGGTAGTTCCAAAGGTGGTGGAGGAGGAGGGGGTGGAAGGATTCATTTTCACTGGTCAAACATTCCCACTGGAGATGTTTACCAGCCAATTGCTAGTGTGAAGGGAAACATCTATGCTAGGTTTGTTTCCAATGCAATTTCTTTTTCTGAATGCTAGGTTATTATTGGTCCTAATCATTTGATAACATTTCTGCGTCCATGATATATTTGGCGATCAATACTACAGGTGGTTTGTGTCCATAAAATGATATTCTATGATAGCTGCTAACAAGCTTTTCAACATAGAATTTGTCTCATTCTCTGACTATCGAGTAGCGTCTTCCTTTTGGTTCAATTGAGGGCATTAGTTGATATAGAAATTAACCCCATAAAAAGAGGAATATTAAAATTAATCAGAAGCATGGCCATTTATTAACATGAAGTGTCCATTCCTAAATATTATTTCAATGGGGAATGTTTTATGGATACGTTAGAAATTCAATGGTTTTATATGGAGTGACTGTTATGCAACTCACTGAATTTATATGCTTGATTTATGTAGTTTAAGAATGTTGTAGAATGAGGCATTAATCTGCAAATATGATTGTATAAGATTTGCTTTCAGACTTGGGTGGCGGGCTTAAATGGTTATGCTGTAATGCTTAATCTCATTTTGGTGCTATGAATCAAATACTGTTATGTTTTTGAATTGAACTTGATGTTTTGGTTGCATTAGTTAGTATTTGATCCCTATATTTTGTCATTGCATTGAAGCACCTAGCTGGAGCTTTGTCTTGATGGAATGGTTTTGATAAAAAAGAAATTGTATTAAACAACCTCTCTGGAGCTTTCGGACTTGGGTGGCGGCCTTAAATGGTTATGCTGTAATGCTTAATCTCATTTGAATCAAATGCTGTTACGTTTTTGAATTGAACTAGATGTTTTGGTTGCATTAGTTAGTATTTGATCCCTATATTTTGTCATTGCATTGAAGCACCTAGCTGGTGCTTTGTCTTGATGAAATGGTTTTGATAATAAAAAGAAAATGTACCAAACAAGCTCTCTGTTGCAACTTACAACCAGCACAGTCACCGCTTGCCAAAATGGACTTCCCTTCTACTTCATATTTGTGACTTAATGCTTGCCGTAGACACTTGTTTATGAAGTTGATCCTCTTGGTATCATGGTGATGTTTTGATTGTTTTGTACAGGGGAGGATTAGGCAGAGACCAGAGTGGTGGTGGAGAAAATGGAACTGTGACTGGTAAAACTTGTCCAAAGGGGCTGTATGGGACATTTTGTGCAGTAAGTTGGCAAATCTGTTGCATTTTGGAAATTTTCAGATTCTTTTCATTTGATGTGGAATTTGGTTGGTGACTGTACTTTTATTTTAAACACTTGGAACTTTAAAATATTTAACCACCAAATTAACATTCTACATTGAACTGCTTACGCTTTTGAAGGTTAAGGATTAATAAATCTATCCAATCCAATTGTCAGCTTATAGGCCCATGGAATATGAATGCATTTTTTGGATGAAGTTACTTTATTCTGATAATGCTGTCCACTTGTTCAAATTGGTTGGAGCAAGTCTACCATCTCTTTCTACTAGCATGCAAAAATCTCTTTTAGCTGTTCAAGTTAACTTTCTGTTTCTCCAGGAATGTCCTGTTGGTACTTACAAGAATGTTAGTGGATCTGATAGTTCTCTATGTCGCCCTTGCCCTGCTTCACAGCTTCCCCGCCGTGCTGTTTATGTTTATGTTCGAGGTACGTTTCATTGTTGTCAGTATCAAGCCAGATTATATTCAAGTGATGCACTGCTCTTATACATGCTGTTGTTGGATTTGTTTTTTTGTCCTGACTGGTTTTTCTTCTGGTTTTATGTCCTATTTAGCATAAATTAAGTTCAATTTTTTCCTTCATTATGGTAATTTTATATTCAAAACCTCCTCCTTCCTTCACAGGTGGTGTTGCTGAAACCCCTTGCCCTTTTGAATGCATTTCGGACAGATATCACATGCCACACTGTTTTACAGCTCTCGAAGAGTTAATCTACACATTTGGGGGACCTTGGTTATTTGGTCTTTTACTTCTAGGTCTTCTCATCCTCTTAGCACTGGTGCTTAGTGTTGCACGAATGAAATTTGTTGGTGTTGATGAATTACCTGGCCCAGCTCCTACTCAGCATGGCTCTCAGAGAGATCATTCTTTCCCATTCCTGGAGTCATTGAATGAGGTTGTATAGAAGTTTTCTATGTTGACTTTTATTATTCTTTCATAGTTCTTGGCCTTATATGCTGATATTTTTATTCTTTATATTTGCCCCTTGTTAGTATACTGGTTCCCTTGTCCATTTGCCCGTTCCTCCCTTTGGTTTACTTTAGTTTTGCCCTTTTTTCCCTTACAGGTCTTAGAAACAAACAGAGTTGAAGAGTCACAGAGCCATGTCCACAGAATGTATTTCATGGGTCCTAATACTTTCAGCGAACCTTGGCATCTGCCCCACACTCCTCCAGAAGAAATAAAAGAGATTGTGTGAGTATATTGCTGAGTTTTCTGTTGAATTGCTTCTCATACAGCAGCATGTGATCTTTGATTGTGCTGTGTACTGGATTTTATTAATATTTTTAATCATCATTGTTGCATATTGATTTTATTTCCTTGATCTTGCAGATATGAGGGTGCATACAATACATTCGTGGATGAGATCAATGCAATTGCTGCTTACCAGTGGTGGGAAGGTGCAATTTACACCATTCTTTCCATTCTTGTTTATCCCCTTGCTTTGTCATGGCAGCAATGGCGCCGAAGAATGAGATTGCAACGACTACGTGAGTTTGTACGATCAGAATATGATCATGCCTGCTTACGTTCGTGCCGTTCACGGGCTCTCTATGAGGGGCTTAAGGTTTCTTTATTTGTTTCTACTCTTCATTTCATTTGTTTACTATTATGCTTCGTTTTACTTGGTTTGCTTAGAGCTATCTTTGCTCCTTCTCTTATTGTCGTCTTTTGTAAACCAATGACATAAACATGTCTGTGGACTCGGATAGATGCCTTTTATGCTCTGAACTCTCTAGTGTAATTGTAAAACATTTGAGGCTCTTGTTGTTATGTGTATAATTTGGAATGGCAGAGTAAAATTTTTCCATTAATCATATCATCCTGAAGTTCTCATAATTGTGGAGATTTTAAGTTTCCACATTTGAGGCTCTTGTTGTTATGTGTATAATTTGGAATGCCAGAGTAGAGTTCTTCCCATTAATCATACCATCCTGAAGTTCTCATAAATTCTCGAGATTTTAAGTTTCCTGTTCAACTTGTTGGTTTTGTTTAAAGAAGAAACCAAATTAAAGGAATAATGTTACATTACTCCTTTAATACATGGTTAGATGGATGCCTATATTCTTGGAGGTGAAAATGCTAACTCTAAGACCGAAGCACATCATCAGTAGAGCTAGTGCTATATCTGGCAATATAGATGCTTGAGTCCAGAAAAAAAGAAAAGAGAACTGGTCTTTCTGTTTTAACCCTTTTTGGATTTATGCTTAAATCCTATATTTACTGGTTTGAACAGTTATTTTAATCTTGATACAAGTGCTGTTAAAGCCTAAATCTTGGCTGTAGCTTAAAATTGAAATTGTGGCATTCTGTCACTGTAGGTCTCTGCAACTACTGATTTAATGCTGGCTTATGTGGACTTCTTCCTTGGTGGAGACGAAAAGAGAACAGACCTTCCTCCTCGCCTCCCTCAGAGATTTCCTATGGCTATAATATTTGGAGGTGATGGAAGCTATATGGCTTCATTTTCCCTTCAGATTGATAACGTTCTTACCAGTCTTATGAGTCAGGTTAGTTCTATATTTTACTCATGTACTTTGTGCAAGTATTTTTCATCTTCCAAACTTTAGTTATAATGAAGTTCTGTTAATTGTTATGCCTCTTACAGCTGGTGGCCCCTACTACTTGGTATCGGCTGGTGGCAGGTTTGAATGCACAATTACGCCTGGTTCGTCGCGGACGGCTGAGAGCAACATTTCGGCCTGTTCTTCGATGGCTTGAAACGCATGCTAATCCTGCTTTGAGAATCCATGGTGTACGCATTGATCTTGCCTGGTTTCAGGCTACACCTGGGAATTATCGCCAGTATGGACTTTTGGTGTATTCTGTTGAAGAGGAAAATGAACCTATATGCTTGGGAAATACCAATGGTGGAGTCAAAACTGAGACTTTTTCACGGTAATAATACATGTGTATGTTATGTGTCATTATATGTCCGAACTTACACATGTAATTGGCACCGAAGTCAGGTTGGCCTACTTGAGCAGTTACTGGGTGAATAAATAGAAATTCATCCCAGTGCAAGAATAGGATGAGTATTAGGCTGATGCCCTCGGAACTAAAGTTGAAAGAGTAATTGTGTTTGTATTCTCTCATGGAAATAAACTTTGAACTGTTGAAGTTTATTATGTATATGCATGTGATAGAATCATTTGATGCTTGACTATATGGAACTTAACTTGGTTACTTATTCTATTTACTTCAGTGTGAAGACCACTGACATGCCAAATGAATCTGGTTCTCCAAGACAAGATGTGCCTTTAACCCAAGGTCACCGGAGCAGCGAAGGTTTTGCAAGGCGGAAGAGGAGTTACAGAGGGCTTATAGATGCTAACAGCTTACAAAAGCTTGAAGAGAAGAGAGATATATTTTACCTTCTCTCTTTCATACTCCATAACACTAAACCTGGTGGTCACCAGGTGGCTCACATGAATTTAAAGATTATAGTAGTTGTTACTTGTAATTTATCTATAAATTTAAATCTTTCACCTAACACCTTGTCTATGATTGCAGGATCTTGTTGGTTTAGTCATATCAATGCTACTTTTAGGAGATTTTAGCTTAGTGTTGCTTACCTTCCTACAGTTGTATTCAATTTCATTGGTGGATGTCTTTCTAGTTTTGTTTATTTTACCTCTGGGGATTCTTCTTCCGTTTCCTGCTGGCATAAATGCTTTATTCAGTCATGGACCAAGGCGATCCGCAGGTTTGGCACGTTTTTACGCCTTGTGGAACTTAACATCCTTGACTAATGTTGTAAGTTCCTGTAACTTTGATCTTCATTTCACTTGTTAACATCGTTTTGATCTTATTTTTCTACAATTCCTATGAGGAAGAATAGCTGGTAATGAATTTGTGTTATCTGGTCTTGGTAATGAAATTGTGTTGTCTGGTTTTGATTAATTTGCTCATCTCAATGTTTAATCAAATCTAATATTTTATTTTAAGTTGTCTTTGGGAGGTAGGATTTAAAAGGGTGAAACATGGTGACTGGAATGATATTTTCCTAGGTAAAAATGGAATGTTGGTAGGCTGTACCTACGAATGAGGGACATGGTCAAGGGGGAGATATAAATAAGTATAGAGGAAGATACAATTTATATTCCTTCAATTTTATAAAACCCTTAGATCACACATTTTTCTCGCTCATTCAATGATTATTTGATGGCAAGAGGAGTTATTTTCTTCTTCCCCTCCAAATTTCTTATCCTTCTGTATTCTGAGTTGCTTCAAGTGCAAGTTAAAAGTAGTGAACTGTTTTTGCTTGAACCAATATCTGTATGGTAATCATCATCACATGTTTACACCAGGGTGTTGCATTCCTTTGTGGGTATGTTCACTATCAGCATCAGCTGTCATCAAGCAAAACGATCCCGAATCTTCAGCCATGGAATATTAACATGTTAGTAAAAGTCGATGCCTTAGGTTTTGGATTTACCATTCTTTGGTTCTAACATGAGATGGTGTTGGATGCAGGGATGAAAGCGAATGGTGGATTTTCCCGGTTGGACTGGTAATGTGTAAGCTATTCCAATCACAACTTATAAACTGGCATATAGCGAATCTAGAGATACAAGACCGCTCATTGTATAGTAATGATTTTGAGCTATTTTGGCAGTCATAAAGCACCATTGTTAAAAGACATATATAGACTTCCGCATTAACAAGGTTCTTTCTTTTAATTTTTACTGTTTTTGTATGTAACTTGGTTAACAAGTCCAGTTCTTGACAAAGTAGAAATAGAAATAGAGGGTTAAAAAAAGTGCGACTAGAATGTCATTTATTTGTTGTAAGTTCTCAAAATTTCTTTTTCATATTAATTTTTGGGAGTTGCAATGTAAATAAAAAGAATTGGGGGTTATTATACTAATGGTTTTAGAGAATTCATTTGTATATTTCATTTGGTGCTGTAAATTTTGTTCTTTGCCTTTCTATGGATGCAAGCATTGTTGTAATGTTTTAAAATTATCATTCTTCTGCTCTCGAGTCGGGTGAGCCCTCGATCATGATTTTGGGCTTAAAACAGACGCTACTACTGCTTCCCTGTTTACATGTCAAAAGTTAAAAGACTGCTATCTATCAATCTTTGAAGCTTGACAACTCCAACACAACTTCATTTTATTTATATTAGTGAATATCTCAACCATGCATTAGCTCAATTTCGTAATATATTTTAGTTTGGTTTAATTCTGACTTTAGTAAATTTTATAATATTATGGTAAAAATATGCTCCAAGCCCATTAGTTAATATCATTAATTACAATCCAAAAATCTAATTCAAATTTAAATCTAACATAGTTTAATTTCGAGGTGACAAATTATTGTGGGTTTATTTTAAAAATAATTTCAAATTTCGCTTTTTAATCACCATTATTAAATGTATTTATTTTTTTAGTTTAAATATCTTTTTTATTTATCATAAATTACTATTATGACTGTTATATGTTGTTTTACTTTTCTTTTTTTTCAAGTTAACGTTATAGTTTAGTTTCAAATTTGTATATTATTTAAAAACAAAGAGAAATTATTATTATCAATTATAAGTAATAATAATTAAAAATTAAACGCACAAATTTAAATCTAATACATGTAACATCAGAAGCTAGTATATGTAAAAGTATAAATTTGAAAAAACTTTTGTATTGATGAGAATACCCTTTATTTTTATCATATTATTAAATTGATATTTAAAAATAATTATAATGTTTAATTTAGATGTATCAGTTAAAAAATTTATTGTAAAATAAAAGCGGTAATTATACATTCAACAATAAATATATTTTAATAAAAGTTGTGATAATTATAAATTTAAAAATATTTATAATTTAATTTACAATTTTTAATTAAAAAAATTGATGTTAAAAAAAAGTTGTGCTAATTTTAAAATAAATTCAGGCAGAATTATGATTAGGATTAATGTCATTATTTCTTTTATTTAATGCATCAGTACCTTTTATTTGTAAAAAAAAAACATATAAAAGTTGTGCTAATTTTTTTTTTAAAGTTATGCTAATTCTATTAGTTTAATGAACTTTAAGTATCTAAATTGTCACTTAATTAACATTAAAGTTATACACCAATTAAAATTTAGCTTTATAAATAGCATTTAGTAATTAGGCATACCATCTAAGAAAAATTACCAATAAAAAATGGAAATTGTTATCATTAATAAGTTAGAATTATATAAAAAAAAATGACCATCAAATTGTATTTGAGCAACAATGATACCGGAAATAGATGGAAGATTATTTTAATTGATGATGATGTAATATAATATTATAATTTTTTAAAAATTGTAATTTATTTACATTATGCAAATCAACCAAGCTAAAAATTATTTTCTATTATCTGTTATTTGTTTGGTTAAGGTGAAAAACGTTCTGTGGTTTCGCTTTAAAAAAAAAGTCAAATTTAAACATTTATTTTTAGGTCATTATTATTAAATATGTTTATTATTTTAGTGTGAATATGTTTGGTGTTTTTTTTTTTTTTTTGTATAGATTCAAATTGATTTATTTTAAAAGTTTTATGTATTAATTGATTATTTAGTTAAATATTGATTTGAATTGTTGTTGGGAATGGTGTTGAGAGAAATTTCAAAAATAATTTTCTCAAGGAAAAAACTTATGATAAATTTATTCATGTTGATAATAAATAAGAATAGTGATTCACTCTTATATCATAGTTAAAGAATCAACTTCTCCAAGTCACAAAAGCGTTTTGTATTTTTATTTTGTTTCATTTATAAAATATCAATCGTATTTGAATTGTTAATATATTTATCAATTTGAATAATAAATTGTAAAAATTAAAAATAAACATGTAAAACATATGGTTTTAGAAATTAGTTATTTGAAAATGATTAAATCCTAATTTAAATTAAAACAGGGATTAAATCCAAATTTTAACATTAACTTTTGTCAACTTTGGTCCAACATGAAGCCCATACCTGTAAGAACCAAATGTTGAGCTCCAAACCTGCCGAAGAAACATTTATAATATAAAAACTAAATACTATAAGTGCCAAGCCCACACAGGCGCATATATATATATGGAGGCAAATCTAGGGCTGGCCCGCTCCCTAAAATAGAAAATTATTATTTAGATTCTTTAAATTAAAAAAATATAAATTAGTAAATTTAAAACTGTACTTTGATCCTATTAAAATTATAAAAAATTAATTTAATCTTTTAAAAATTATAAACATAAATACTATAAAAAAATTAAAATTTCATTTTACCCCTAAAAAATTATTCTGACTTCGCTAGAAGTGCCAAGCTCAGCATTTGACACCTACTTTTTTTTCTTTTAATTATTTAATTGGTGGAGCCATTGGGGGAGAGAAGACAAGGAAAGCCCTGAATTTAGATTAAAACTGGATTGTATTTTAATTTTTTTATTGAAAAATAGGTTAATTAGTTGTTATATATCTCAAAACGTGTAAATTAATCTTTTTGTTAAATTTTATTTGTTAAATGATGATGTAAAACGTTAATTTAAATAGTTAATTATTAATTTGGTCTTTGAATTATAACTAAAATATCATTTTCATTTTCTTGAAAATTTTCTTAACAATAATTCTAAAAGATTAAATTAATTTTAAAAATAAAAATTATAAATAAAAATTTCTAAAAATACAAAATATATATGTAAAAAAATATTAAAGATGTACAAAAGAAACTTTAAAACCTTTTATCAAACTTTCAAGTCGAAATCCAGAAACCATTGTATTTTTACAAGACTTTCTTTCCTATTTTACAAGTCCAAAAACATAAAAAAAAAAAAAAAGAAAAGAAAAGATTTCCCATACTTGATTGAAGCCATAAATAAATAAATAAAACTTGATTGAAGCAAAAAAAAAAAAAAAAAAAAGAAAAAAATCAACTGAAAGTTTTGATTACTCACTTTCAAATTTCTTATGTTTTTCGTTAATGTTCATTTTTATCATCCATGCTTCCAACTAAAAGATACATAAAAATTTATTTAATGTTTACGTTCTTCTACTTTAGTGAATACTCATTTTTGCATCCCTTTGTTATTACAAACTTACCCATTTGAAAATCTTATTGTTTAATACCTAAGAAGTTTTATCTTTTAAGCTATTGGGTTTAACAATTTCTGAATTTTGAATTTTTAATATAAATTTTTAAATTCTAAATAAGGACTGGGTTTTATTATTTTAAAAAATAATGTTCTAAATTTATGGGAAGAAATAGAAGATAAAAAGTAAAATTTTAATTAAAATAAAACACCAAAGCTATCAACACATTCCCATGGGTGAAGAAGCAACAATAGGTGCTCCTTGTCTTCATCTTTTTCTTTGTAACCACATAGATGCAAAATTGAAAGATTTTGATTGCTGTAAATGTATTTTTTTTTTTTTGATTTGACTGTATTTCAACATTAGTAAAACTATGATTTTATTGAAATAGGTGTTTTTAGAATTTCACCGGAGAGCGTCTTCAACAAGTGATGTTAGTGTCTCATTGCATTAGATAATTCCCATCAAATCAAGAATTTATTAAAAATGGAAGTGTTTTCCTTTGTTGAAAGAGAGCTTAATTTTTCAAAAAATAAAAATACTATGATTCACACACACAAAAAAAGAGAGTTTAAGAGAGTTTATTTGAATGTAAGTTTTGACTTTAATAAATTTGAGTTTGATTTTGTTTTAAAATAATATTAAATATTTTTAATAATTTTAACAATTTTAACAATTTATATTTATTATTAAGATTTTTTAATTTTTTAGATTTATTATTAAGAAAAAAATTAAAAATAAAAATGATATTTAGCTATAATTTAGGGACTAGATTAATAATTAAACATTTAAATTAATGTTTCATGTTGATAAAATTAACAAAAAGACTAATTTACATGTTTCAAAATATATAAAAGTTAAATTGCTCATTTATCAGAAAAAAGACTGAAATACAAAGCCTAAGAACTTCCTTAATCAATTTTTGTTTTTTTATTACATTCAGATTTGATATTTAGTTTTATATTTTAATTTATCATAATTAATTTATTTTTATGATATGATTAATCCATAGTTAACATGGTTTATAATATAATAAATTGAAGTGCTTTTAAGTGGATTTTTCTTTAAAAATGCACATTCAAGTATTCTTTTTATGTTAGTATAATTAATTAGAAGATGATTAAGCTTGATATAGTTAAATTAGGTGTTTTTAATGAAGATGTAAGTTAAAAATATGTATTTTTAAACAATTTTGACAGAAGCCTCATAGCTCTGAATTTAAAATAAATAAATTGAGAGATAAATAAGAATTAAAAATAAGAGAGGTATTATATATTTATTATAAACTAATCCCACAATGTTGAAAGATAAAATAGAAAACGTATTATATATTTCTCATAAACTAATTCCATATTGTAATTGAAAATGATTTCTTATGTTGCATTTAGAAAATAATGAAATTGGATTCTGAATAACTATTGAATAAATTAGTATAATATTTTCAGAACTTGGAGAAGTAGTTAAATAAGAAAGATAATAAAAAAGAAAGGCATGCAGATCAGATCCCTATTCCCTAGTTATGATTTTTGATTTTTACTGCTACAAATATAAATATAGTTCATTTTAGATGGTCTGTTGAAGTTATAAAAAAGAAGATTGAAGTCATCTTGGTTTTACAATCTTCTTGCATTTTTATTGACAAAGAAACCACAATCTTCTATGCTAATACCCATCCCTTACAAATTACAAAGCTTAACACATATGATCTGCGAATGCATGTAAAGAGAAACACCAACCAAACAAAGCATAAAACATCTCAAACCACCCAACCACACCCGCCCCCATTCTTAAAACCCTAAATTCAAGATGCTTGCCCTTGAGTCACCTCTTGCGCTTTATGCTGCACATACTGTCCGTATTCCTTAGCCTTCTCTGTCATATCCCTAGCCGTCCTTGCCAGCTTGTTTCTTGCGTAATCCAGCTGATCAGCTCCTGGTGGGTGTTTCCCTTGCACGTAATTGTATATCCACGACAACGCCGTTAACGCCGCCACCCCACACCCGCCCGAAAACAAGAACCCCGTCGTCACCAAGAATATCGTTATCCCAGCCGGGACTAGAACCGGGCTGAAGATAACCATCAACGGCGTAGCTATTATCAAGGCAATGACCGTCCCGGTCAAGGTTAACCCAGACAAGAAAAGCAGCGTTGCGCCCAACGTGGAGGCGGTCAAGAACTTAGCCACCTGGCGAGACGACGGAGCTGAGTCGTAGAGCTTTTGAGCCATGGGTCTGTTTTGATCGTTGATCGGCATGATTATGATGATGGTAAGGGAAAAGAAGAAAAAATTGGGAGAAAAGAAAAGAAGAGTGAAGATGAGAGAGATATGGGGGAAAGGGATGATATAAGGAAGTGAGAAGGGGGGGTACGTGGCGGAGGGTGGGGTGACATTGAAATGTGTGTAGGGGGTGAGGGTATCAAATGTCTAGAACAGAGTGTTAAGGGTGGTGGGCGTGGTGGCGTTGTGGCGCGTGTTCGGTTTAGCTGCTTTGCATGGTTGTGGGATTACCAGGGGGTGACGCGTGGTTAATAAAGGCCGTTTTGTTCTAGTAACGCTTTCTTTCCCTTCTCAAACAGCAATAGAGCTAAGGGCGTAAAAAATGATGTTTAAGGGTGAGTTAATACATTCGGACCTTAGATTTGACACATTCCACTAAAATCAAGCTAATTTGACAATTAATAGAAGTTGGATTGCTCCCACAATTGTTGGGTTCATCTTAACATCTTTCCGTTGGGCTAGGTGTTCTCACCTTTGGTGGCCTTTTATCTTGTTATATCGCTGCTTCCAATTTCATCTACCAAATAAATCATAATTCAATTAATAACATTACAACGCATCTAAGAAACCTGAAATTTTATCTCAAAATTCAAACCTAATCCATTTTGATTTCACTCTAAACCTGGAAAATAACTCACCTTGTTACCGGAGGATAGGATAGCTGATGGTTTTCAAATTCAGTTGTAACCCTTGAACAGTAGAGAGGGAAAACACTGCTTCCAAACGGTGAGTTTTAGTATTTAAACGGTGAGTTATATGAAACAAATTTCTTCCATAATTTTTACTTCTTAAAAATTGTTGAACCTTCAATTTTTCAGCAAATTCTTTTATTTTTATTATAGTATGATCTTATAGTTTAAGACCATCTGCAGATAATTTTAATCCACATAATTCTATTTTTGTTTTTACTTAATTAGTATAATTCCATGTTTTATGAATTCTTGAGAAATGATATTTAAATATTTTCTATGAGTTCTAATGTATCTGAAAATATTAAAATAGCATCTATATAAACCACACAAAATTTTTTATATTTATTAAATATAGAATCCAATCCATCCATCTTTGAAAGATTTGTAGTGCATTACATAATCCATGTTAATTATGACTTCTATTTTAGTCAAATTCAAGAAGTAATCTCCTAGTTAAACTCTGTTTATTTGTTTCAATCAAACACTGATTAGTTTAGATTATTTTATTATTATTTGACCTATGGATTTAGCCTATAAATAGGCTCTTTTACAACCTTAGAAAATACACCCATTAGAGATTAGAACTCATAACACATTTAGAGAATTTTGTGTTTACGTTTTGAGGGTTCTTTATTTTCGGGTTTTCGGGGTTTAGTTTTTATCTCCATCTTTTGTACTCTTCATTCTGTTGCCATTATAGTAAAATTATCTTTACCCGTGATTTTTTATCCTCTTTGGAGGAGTTTTTCCACGTTAAATTTGTGTGTTCAATTTCTCAATTTCTTCTACTATTTTAACTTGTTCGTTGCTTAATCGGGACGATCCTAACAAGTGGTATCAAGAGCTAGTTCAATTTTCATAGATCACCCCGTTCGGATATGGCAAAGAACAAGGTTTGAAATTGAGAAGTTCGATGGTGAGACAAATTTCAATCTGTGGCAAGTTCGGATGATGGCAATTCTAGTTCAATCCGATTTGAAAAAGGTTGTTACCGGGAAAAAGCCTGAGAATCTAAATAAAACAGAATGGGAAGAGCTTGATGAAAAGGCTTTGTCTGCAATCCAGTTGTGCCTCGTGAATACGGTATTGTAGGAGGTATTGATGGAGAAGACCTCATCTGCCTTATGGAAAAGGTTAGAAACTCTTTATGCGACTAAGTCTCTGGCTAACCGTTTAGTGTTGAAACAATGTCTATTAACGTTTCGCATGAACGAAGGTGAGCTTCTTAGAGATCACATCAGTCAATTCATTACTCTTTTAAATGATTTAAAGAATGTTGAGGTTCATATTGACGATGAAGATCAAAGCTATGCTATTATTGTGCTCTTTACCCCCTTCATACAAGTCTTTCGGAGACCACGATTTATATGCGAGACAAACTCTCGTTCAAGATGTGAAGGGTAATTTGTTGAGTAGAGACAAACTCGACAATGAGCTTCATTTTGATAGCAAGGCGAGATAGGCAAGCTTCCGCTTTGATAGCATCAAAGAAACGAGACAAAAGGTGTCGCTATTGTAAAAAGTTAGGTCACGTCCAAAGCGATTGTTATAAACCGCAAAAGAAAAGAGTCACTTGAGAGTAACGAGGAAGATGTAGCTGGTGCTAATTTGGCCGATGAAAGCGGTGATGATTTCTTGTTAGTGTCAACGAGCGATAACTCCAAGCTCACGTCCGAGTGGATCCTAGATTCGGGATGTTCTTTCCACATGTGTCCCAATAGAGAATGGTTCTTCACATACGATTCGATTGAAGGTGGAGTTGTGTGCATGGGAAACGATTCATCTAGTAAGGTAGTTGGAATTGGTAATCATTAAAAATTAGGATACACGATGAGACAATTAGGACACTCTCGGATGTCGGTATGTACTGATTTACGAAAAGAATCTCATCTCCTTGAGTATTTTAGACTTGAAAGGATGTAGAATCAACATCCAGTCGAGCGGCATTAAAGTATCTCGTGGAGCTCGTTTTGTTAAAAGGTAAAAGAACTGCGCAATCTTTATGTTCGGAAGGTTCTACGATGGCCAAAGTGAAATCGAGACGTCCTCGCTCTGCATTCTGAGCCAAAGTCAACTCATTTAGAGCGGAGGCAACTTGGTCATAGGAGGGAAAAAAGGTATGACCGCTTTCGTTAAAGAGAGGTTCTCTTTTGAATGCAGGTTTTGAAAAGTTAGGGCACTGTGTTCGTGAAAATCAAACCCGGGTTAGTTTTGATTTGGCAGTGTACAAGTCGAAGGCTAGCTTCTAAGCATAGAATCGACTCAGTTAATTCCCTGCATGGTTCAAGATAGGCTCGTGGCGGGCTTTGGCAAAGATGGCATTGTGGAAATATGAGTTAAGTTGGAGATTTGTTAATTATGACTCTTATTTTAGTCAAATTCAAGAAGTAATCTCCTAGTTAAACTCTGTTTATTTGTTTCAATCAAACACTGATTAGTTTAGATTATTTTATTATTATTTGACCTATGGATTTAGCCTATAAATAGGCTCTTTTACAACCTTAGAAAATACACCCATTAGAGATTAGAACTCATAACACATTTAGAGACTTTTGTGTTTACGTTTTGAGGATTCTTTATTTTCGGGTTTTCGGGGTTTAGTTTTTATCTCCATCTTTTGTACTCTTCATTCTGTTGCCATTATAGTAAAATTATCTTTGCCCGTAGTTTTTTATCCTCTTTGGAGGAGTTTTTCCACGTTAAATTTGTGTGTTCAATTTCTCAATTTCTTCTACTATTTTAACTTGTTCGTTGCTTAATCGGGACGATCCTAACAATCCAAATGACATTACTTTCCATTGATAATGTCTATTAGGTGCACTAAAAGCTGTCAAAGGCTTGGACTCTTCTATTAGGATGATTTGCCAGAATCCTTATTTACAATCAAATTTACTAAAATATTTTGCTTGTTTAGCTTGATTAGTTAAAACATCCTTTCTTGAAATAAAATAACCATCAAAATAATATTTTAATTTAATCTTTTATAATTAATAACCATTCTAGCTTTTCCTCTTTTTATTTCGGCATGATTTCTAACCATAAAGGCTGGACTAGAACGTGGACTATCAGTTGTTTCTATTATTCTTTTTCTAATAATTCTTTAATTTGTATATCAAATTCATCTATATCTTGTTTAGTATAGATCATTGGTTTAACTCTAATAATTTTATTGGGATTTTCTAATTTAATTTCACAATATCTAGGGCTATTTTGCCATAATTTTAATGGTTCTTCACTAAAATTATTGTCTAATAGTTTAAACAGCCAATGACTTGTTTTAAGTTGTTTAATTTGTTCTTTTCTTGGTGGTGTAAAGTTTTTATCACAAACAAATTTATGATTTTCTACCAATGGTATTTCTACAGAAGTTTTTTCTAGAGATAACATAATTAAATTTTTATCAATAGAAAATGGTAAATATTGATATATAAAATTATTATCTAATAATATATCTCCATGTATTGCTGGAAAGCATAATATTTTAGGTATTAAAATCTTACATTATTTATGTAGATTGATATATTTCTAGCTTTATACATTATTATCTATTCCTATGGCTTTTACTGGATGTTTCGTAGGTTCCCATTTTTCTAAAGGAATGGCATTTTTTCTGCAACTACTAGTTATAGCTCCAGTATCTAATAAAACATGTAAAGAATATGTTTTATATTTTCTAAATTGGAATGTAATTTCAATATATGTGTAATATTTACTGGATTGGAAATTTGAAAATGTAATTACATCACTTGTTCCAAGTTTCATTTGTTGGATTATTATCAAAGTTTGTATTTTTCCATTGTAGTATTTCTAGAAGATACATAATTTCTACTTGATTTTGTGGGAAAAATAGGAATATGAATTGTTTTCATTCCTATTGGTGTTGAAGATATAGAACTTCTACTTGGATTTTCCTCATCTTCCTCTATTTGAGCATTTGAGGGTAAAACCAAATTATCATATGTATTTGTTATAGCTGTATTTTTAAAATATAATTTATCACCGGACGACATATATTCTATTGTACTTACAGGTTTATAAGTACTGGTACTACTTATCTTTTCTATCATCCAATCTCTTGGTATTGATAAATCTCTTAAAAGTAATAATTTTGGTTGTATTTCAGTAGTGATTTTATTGGGTTCAAAGAGTTCAATAATTTTGTTATTAATTTCTTTGATTTCTACTTCTGCTGTATTAGTATATATATTCATTAATAGAAGTCCAACTGATTGCTAAATCTTCTGCTAAATCATTAATTTCAGAATTTTTTGTCTGAATTCTAAGGCATAAACACTCTTCTATCATAGGATCTGTAATAGATATAAAGTAATTTGGTTTAACTTTAAATCCTATTATTCCGGCATGTAAATTTGATTGAATTCCTCCAATAAGTGCTTTTATTGGATTTTCAAATCTTTTATCTAATAAAACTACTACTATTGGTATATCATGACCTTTTCTAAACAAAGCTCTTATAATTATCATTATTATTCTTAAATGTATATATCTAACTTGGGGATATTTCTTTTTAATCCTTTTAATTTTATCTTTATTAAATAGTGAGATTTCTGTTAATCCACCTCTAGTATCTTTAGCTACTGTATTACCACTTATTTTTTCTATATGTCTTTGACACTATATCTTATATTTAGATATTTTATAAATTTCTTCTATAAAATCATCTTCATATATCATACGTAATAATATAGATTTAATAAATGTAGAAAAATCTTTTAATAAATGGAAAGAAAAATTTTGAACTGTTATTTCTTTAACAAAACCCCATTCAATATGACTCATATCAAATGGTTCGTGATCAAGTCTAAATTTTATAGTAGGGAATTTTTCATTTAAATTGTTTGTAATATTAATTATGTATATATCTCCTATAAAAGGAGATGAAGCTCTTAAAATTATGAAATATAATTGGAGAAGAAAAAGACTTTTCTAATGAAATGATAGAAAAAATTAATAAAAATCATATTCTAAAGAAGAAATTTATAAAATGTCTAAATATAAGATATGGTATAAAAGACATTTAGGAAGAATAAGTGGTAATACAGTAGCTAAAGATACAAGAGGTGGATTAACAGAAATCCCACTATTTAATAAAGATAAAATTAAGAGGTTTAAAAAGAAATATCCCCAAGTTAGATACATTTAGGAATAATAATGATAATTATAAGAGCTTTGTTTAGAAAAGGTCATGATATACCAATAATAGCAGTTTTATTAGATAAAAGATTTGAAAATCCAATAAAAGAAAATTTTCCTATATTAATGATAGGCTGGT
The DNA here is from genome assembly GCA_025503065.1 of Gossypium bickii. Lineage (NCBI taxonomy): Eukaryota > Viridiplantae > Streptophyta > Magnoliopsida > Malvales > Malvaceae > Gossypium > Gossypium bickii. The sequence continues at coordinate 93,508,765 of CP106714.1, read as the reverse complement.
TATTAGATCTAACTAATGTTCTTATAGCAGACTATGAAAAAACCATAGATGACTGGGCACAGTCTATGACTATAGCTGTTAACAATAACATGTGGTCAAAAGCAAAACTTTTAAACTACTTTGTTGGAACATTTCAAGGTGATGTTTTACAATTCTTAAGAAAATGAGAAGAATCAGAAAAAAGAAAAGAACAGAAAGGGCAGTTAATCAACCAGATTGGAACTCCCAAAGATTTATTAAAAGGGTTAACTTTTATTCTAAAAATAAAATTGTGGATATACTGATAAAAAAGATCAGGATTGTTTGTCTAGTTATGTATTGTCAAAAATAAAATTATGTGACATAAGATACCTAGAAGAATTTTCTCAAATTTTTTTTCATGAATATCAAAAACTAAAAAATGAAATATAAGTTTCTGAAAAAACCAATATTTTCATAAATTGCCACCACCATGGGATGAGATTTGTATAAAAAAGTATGATTCTTATTGCATAGTAAAATAGCTGGTGTAGAACCAGAAAGTATATATTCTATAGGAAATAGAATTAATTTTGCAAAAGAAAGAATAACTATGCATTGTTTACAAAGTAAGGCTTTTAAACAAGTTAAGCATAAACTAAGTAATAAGCATTATACAAAAATTCTAGAAAAAGAATGGGAATGTGGATGTAAATCAGTATGTCCTAATACTTATAAGAAATATAAAAAGAAAAATAGAAGAAATAAGCTGGTTAGATGGAAACTAGGAAATAAGAAAAATTTTGGTTATAATAAAACTAAAAGATTTATTAGAAGAAAAACTTCTAAAAAACCTAAAAAATAAATATGTAAATGTTTTATATGTAATGAAGAAGGACATATAACACCAAATTGTCTTAATAAAGGAAAAAGTGCAAGAAAAATGATTAAAACACTTGAAGAACAAAATTTAGAAATATGTTCAGAAGAGGAAATAAATCTTGAGGAAATATATGAATTAATATTAGAAATAGATTCTGATACAGATGAAGAAGAATATATATTTATTTTTAATATAGGAAGCAGTTCTAATAATCGGTTAGAAGAAATTCCTAAGAATGAACAACAAGATATAAAATTAGGAAATATAATTGGAGAAGAAAAAGATTTTTCTGATGAAATGATAGAAAAAATTAATAAAAGTAATATTTCTAAAAAGGAAATTTATAAAACATCTAAATATAAGATATGGTGTTAAAGACATATAGAAAAAAATAAGTGGTAATATAGTAGCTAAAGATATTAGAGGTGGATTAACAGAAATCTCACTATTTAATAAAGATAAAATTAAGAGGATTAAAAAGAAATATCTCCAAGTTAGATATATACATTTAGGAATAATAATGATAACTATAAGAGCTTTGTTTAGAAAAGGTCATAACATACCAATAATAGCAGTTTTATTAGATAAAAGATTTGAAAATCTAATAAAAGCACTTATTGGAGGAATTCAATTAAATTTACATGCCGGAATAATAGGATTTAAATTTAAACCAAATTACTCTATATCTATTACAGATCCTTTGATAGAAGAATGTTTATGCCTTAGAATTCAGACAAAAAATTCTGAAATTAATGATTTAGCAAAAGATCTAGCAATCAGTTGGACTTCTATTAATGAATATACTAATACAGCAGAAGTAGAAATCAAAGAAATTAATAACAAAATTATTGAACTTTTTGAACCCAATAAAATCACCTGGAATACAACCAAATTTATTACATTTAAGAGATTTATCAGTACCAAGAGATTGGATGATAGAAAGAATAAGTAGTACCAGTACTTATAAACCTGTAAGTACAATAGAATATATGTCGTCCGGTGATAAATTATATTTTAAAAATACAGTTATAACAAATACAAATGATAATTTGGTTTTACTCTCAAATGCTCAAATAGAGGAAGATGGAGAAAATCCAAGTAGAAGTTCTATATCTTCAACACCGATAGGAATGAAAACAATTCATATTCCTATTTTTCCCACAGAACTAAGTAGAAATTTTGTATCTTCTAGAAATACTAGAATGGAATAAATACAAACTTCGGTAATAATCCAACAAATGAAACTTGGAACAAGTGATGTAATTACATTTTAAAATTTCCAATCCAGGAAATATTACACCTATATTGAAATTACATTTCAATTTAAAGAATATAAAACATATTCTTTACATGCTTTATTAGATACTGGAACTACAACTAGTAGTTGCAGAAAAAATGCCATTCCTTTAGAAAAATGGAAACATATGAAATATCCAATAACAGCCATAGGAATAGATGGTAAAGAAACAATAATTCAATGTAAAGCTAGAAATATATCAATCTACAGAAATAATGTAAGATTTGTGATATCTAAAATATTATGCTTTCCAGAAATGCATGAAGATATATTATTAGGTAATAATTTTATATACCAATATTTACCATTTTCTATTGATAAAAAATTTAATTATGTTATCTGTAAAAAAAACTTCTGTAGAAATACCATTGGTAGAAAATAATAAATTAGTTTGTGATAAAAACTTTAAATCACCAAGAAAAGAACAAATTAAACAACTTGAAACAAGCCATTGGTTGTTTAAAATATTAGAAAATAATTTTAGTGAAGAACCATTAAAATTATGGCAAATAACCCTAGATATTGTGAAATTAAATTAGAAAATCCCAATAAAATTATTAGAGTTAAACCAATGATCTATACTAAACAAGATATAGATGAATTTGATATAAAAATTAAAGAATTATTAGAAAAATGATTAATAGAAACAACTGATAGTTCACGTTCTAGTCCAGCCTTTATGGTTATAAATCATGCCGAAATAAAAAGAGGAAAAGCTAGAATGGTTATTAATTATAAAAGATTAAATCAAAATATTATTTTTGATGGTTATTTTATTTCAAGAAAAGATGTTTTAATTAATCAAGCTAAACAAGCAAAATATTTTAGTAAAATTGACTATAAATCAGGATTCTGAAAAATCATGCTAACAGAAGAGTTCAAGCCTTTGACAACTTTTAGTGCACCTAATAGACATTATCAATGGAAAGTAATGCCATTTGGATTATGTAATGCACCACAAATCTTTTAATATTTTCAGATACATTAGAATTACATAGAAAATATTTAAATATCATTTCTTAAGAATTCATAAAACATGGAATTATACTAAGTCCTAAGAAAATAGAGCTAGAAAAAATAGAAATAGAATTCTTAGGATTAAAATTATATGCAGATGGTCTTAAACTACAAGATCATATTATAGTAAAAATAAAAGAATTTCCTGAAAAAATTGAAGATAAAAAGCAGCTTCAACAATTTTTAGGAATTATTAATTATGGAAGAAATTTCTTTCCTAACTTATCTGAAAAAATAGGTAGGTTATATGAAAACTTAAAAAAGGATAAACCCTTTATCTGGTCTAAAACAGACTTGGAAATCATAAAAAATCTAAAATCTGAAATTAATCAAATTCCAAAAGTTTATTTACCTAAATAAGGTGATAAATTAATTTTAGAAACAGACGCCTCACAAATTTATTGGGGTTGTATTTTAAAAGCTAGAACAATAAATAAAGAAGAATTAATATGTGGATATAGTTTGGGAAAATTTAAACCAAACGAAATTAATTATGTCACGTATTCTTAATTTCTTCTATTATGTGTGATGGAAATCATCAATCTCCATGTCAGCTATCTTTTTTAATAGTTGCACATATTCTTCGTCTCTATCTTCCTGAGTGTTTCCAGTATCATATGTCAATATTCTTCTTCCACCAGTCTATAGGCTATAAGTTTTTTGTTGAAGTAAATATTGGGATTTTGTCATTAAATCTATTCCTGTTTGGATCTGATAATAACTGGAATTATTATAACACTTGTCAATATTTTTTGTCAAGTGTCTTTTTTCTTCTTTAGCTGCTGAAAGGTTGAGATCTCCAATCAATTTTTTAATGATCCAAATTTGATATAGCTGATAAAATTTTTCTTTTTCAGCTATACCAATAAGACTACTGGTTTCAAGATGAAAATAATAATAAAAATCATCTTCATATATCTTACGTAATAATATAGATTTAATAAATGCAGGAAATCTTTTAATAAATGGAAAGAAAAATTTTGAACTGTTATTTCTTTAACAAAACCCCATTCAATACTACTCATATCAAATGGTTCATGATCAAGTCTAAATTTTATAGTAGGGAATTTTTCATTTAAATCGTTTGTAAAAATGTAAGCTTGTAAAAAATATTCTGAAAAAGCTTTTTGAAATTGAACTTACTGTTTGCAGATAGCTCCATTTATTTTTATAAATATTTCCACTGGTAAAATTTTTCTAGCCTTATTATATAAACATAACCTAGGCTGTTAATGTACAACTGTGATAACCGAATGGTCGTGAGTTAGTCCATTTTTCAGCTAAAGCAATGTAAGCAAGCATCATTCATTGAGTTTTGAATCAAATCAAGTCTTTTCTTCATCATAATTTCTCTTAAGTGTCTCTCTCGTCTCTTTCTCTATGCTTCACTGGAAATTTTCGCAACAAAGGTATCAGATCTTCAGTCAGTTCTCATGGAAGGCGATGGGATCACCACTAGGCTTCAGAAGGATGTCAACCAACTTTAGCAGGATCTGGTTTAGTTGCAGGTTGAGCTCTCGCAGTGGGAGGGGAAGTTCAATGGTTGTTTGAAAGAGTTTCGCGAAAATATAAGTAGGGAGATTAAAACAAAATTACAAACCCTTTTTGAACAATATTTGGGTCACCTCTCATCGACTCCTGTCATTGGTTCTGTTGGTACTTCTCTAGATCGAGGCAAGGGTGTGTTAGGGGGACCTCCACCTGAGTTCCCTCCACAAGATACGCATCTACTCTCTCTTATGATGGAATCTAGGAATGTGGCAACTCCTACTCGAGAAGGATACATCGATGACTTTACACATGCCCATCCGCTTGAATGTCCTAGGTTTAATGGATCTGACTACCGAAGGTGGTGGGACAAATCAGAATAGTCCTTCAAGGCAAAGGGGATTCATGAACATGCCAAGGTTTGGCTAGTGATGCTACATCTGAAAGGCAAAGCACAAGACTAGCATCATTTCTTCTCGCAAAGGCAAGGAGGGATCCATATTCTGACATGGGACACCTATGCTCGTGGTCTACAGGAAAGGTCTGGCTTAGTATCATTCCAGGATCTAATGGCCGAGTCAGTATCCTTGAAACAACATAGTTCGATAGATCAATTTCATGATGAATTTGTGAGTCTACTTAACCAACTCCAACTTCCTGAATCTTACGCTTTAAGCATTTTCTCTAGTAATCTTAGGGAAGATATTGGTCAGTGTTGGGGATCAACCGATTAAGCAACAAGTAAAAAAATAGCGGAAGAAATTGAGAAATTAAACATACAAATCTAACGTGGAAAAACTCTTCCAAAAAGGATAAAAAACCACGAGCAAAGATAATTTAACTATAATGGCAAGAGAACGAAGAGTACAAAAGATGAAGATAAAACTAAACCCCGAAAACTCGAAAACAAAGAACCCTTAAAACGTAAACACAAAATTCTCTAAATATGTTATGAGTTCTAATCTCTAATAGGTTTATCTTCTAAGGTTGTAAAAGGGCCTATTTATAGGCTAAATTCATAGGTCAAATAATAATAAAATAATTTAGACTAATTAGAGTTTGATTGAAACATATAAATAGAGTTTAACTGGAATATTATTTCTCAAATTTGACTGAACTAGGAGTCATACTCAACAGTCAGTACTTGACATTGTTTAAACCCAAGAGTTTGGTAGAGGGGTATTTAGTGGCTAAATAGGTGGAGTCAATTTTGGTTACTATTACTAAGAAGGGAGTTGTAGGAGGGTTTGCTGGTCATTTTAGGGGTCCTTCCCTTTTTCCTTCTGCCAAGGCTAGTCTAGCTTATACTTCCAGTACAGGCTCTCGTGTGTCATCAGGATCGTCTACAGCACATGTTTCCTAAAAGCAAAAAAACCCCTAATAAGGTGCTCTCCCAGGTTGAGTTGGAGGATTGGAGGCGTAGAGGGCTATGCTTCTGGTGTGGGGCTAAATATGGCCCTATCCATAAGTGCACCAAATCACAACTTTATCAGTTCATATTGGAACCTATGGTGGAGGAAGAAGTGTAATACCTCGCCCGACATTGTCTTAGTTGGTGAATTGTTTGGCGGATAGTTGGCTAAGTTTAAGCCAGGGTAAGGCTGAATTGCACCCTATCCATTAGTTATGTATTTGTATTATTTGTCGCGTCATGATTGGCGGACTGTTTGGTTATTTTGATAAATCTGTAATGTTTTGCTTGAAGAATTCGTCTCTTTGGAAAAGTTTAGGTTGATGATTTTTATGTGTTGGCGTGGTGATTGTGGGAACCCGCCAAACAATGCTTCCTCTTGGTGAGATTTGGGTAATAGATCCTTCTGTTAGTATCCGCTATAGTGGATTGTGTGATTGTGGACCCGATTGTTTTATGTTCGAACACGTATGTTTACTGTATAATTTTAGTTGGTTTCTTGTTAAGATCTAGCAAGAAATTAACTATGGTGCAATGAATACTTAAGGTGGGTTTTGCCTAGAATGGTTATGTTGGCCACATTAAGGTGGTGAGTTAGCTTTGCAAGTTAGCCATATGTTAGTTGTGAGAGCTGTGAGCTATATATATTGGTGAGACTTTTGTTTTGGGGGTTATTTTTCTTCTTTTGTTTTTTGCTGGGTGTTTCTCGGACAACCTATCTAAGGAAGAGTCCTTTGTTGGAAAAGAACCAATAGAGGTTTGAACCTTAGAATAAAGTTGTGAGTGTAGTGCAAGTCTTAGTGGAACCAACTTCATTGAAGTTATTCGATGAGTATCTAGTCTGTGTTGATCTTCTTTGAGTTTCCTTCTAGTTTAGGTATATTACGAAATTTTGGTTGTTGTAGTTTAGAATTCAGGTAAGATGTCTTCATGAGGTGTGGTAAGCTTCTGCATGTAATCATCTACATGTGCTGGTATGTAACATGAAACAGATACAACTTCCTTGGGGAGTAAACTCAGTACCTAGATATGATGGGCCACTGGTAGGGCATGTCAGTTGCTAACTAGAATGACAGAAGTACTAAACCACTGGTAGGACATGCTAGTTGTTAACAAGGTGGAAGAATATGATAGGTCATTGGTAGGACATATTAGTTGCTAACTAGGTTGGTGGGCCACTGGTAAGGCATGATGCTAACTTGATTGGCGTGTATGATGGGCCATTGGTAAGGTATGTGTTGGGAAATGTGCTCATATTGTAGTAAATATGTAATTGTTTTCTATATATTTGAACGATGAATAAATAAATTTCACATTTCACTATTATATTTTTGTATTTCTGTCTTTTATATTTTACATGCATAGCGAAATTGTGACAAATAAATTTTAGCTCATTGAATGTCTAAGTTCAAATTGATGATAAGTGGCATTATAAGAACGTTTACATTACGAGAAAAATAACTTACTTCAGTAAATAATTTAAACGAGTCCGTAACCCTGTAAAAAAATCAAAGTAAACATTTGATTCAAATACTCGAGTTCAATGAATTTTTGACAGAGGAGTGTAATTGTTACGGGAGAAAAAAGGAGCAAGGATAGGACAGCTGATAGTTTTAAAATCCAATTGTAACCATTAAACATTAGAGAGGAAAAACGCTACTTAGAAATGATGAGTTTTAGTATTAAGTAATACGATGCGTTTTATATTAAGCTAAACGGTAAGTTTTAACAGGCTGTTAATATACAACTGTGATAACCGAATGGCCGTTGGTTAATCCCCTTTTCAGCTACTTAAGAAAACAGTGTAAGTAAGCAGCATTCATTGAATTTTGAATCGAATCAAGTCTTTTCTTTGTCATAATTTCTCTTATGTTTCTCTCTCGTCTCTTTCTCTCTGCTTCACTTGAAATTTCCGCAACAGAACTTAAAAACAATTCTAACTCAAAAAAGACGAATAAATAATCAGATTATTTTAAAAACTCAATTCACTTAATCCGAAATCAACTTGACTTACCCAATTGATTTAAACACCACCAAATTTTCAAACTATAAGTAATTCATACAGCAGCAGACTAATAAAATTTCTTGTGTTTCTTTTGTCCCCCAGTTAATGGATTCAGAAAAAGAAATAATAATAATAAATTACTCATAAAACAGCTTCTAACCTGGAATAGTGATATAACCATTAGTTATCTTCTCTTACAGCATACAGAAATAACATAACACAAAGGAACATGAAAGACAAAAATGATGCAATGCAAGGTTGATCAGTACTTTCAGTTCCATGGCAGCCTAGATTAGCTGATCATACATTTCAAAACACATGTAAGCAGACTATGAACTTCTTAATGTTAATATCCACCTCCACCAAAATTTCAAACTATTTAGTAATCCATGCAGCCCGAGTTACTATTTAACTGATTATTTAAGGATGATAAAGAGTGCTAATTCCGAGTGGCTATAAAAAAGTGGGACGGAACTTTCAGACCATACAAGGATCTTCTTCGGTCTTTGACTTTGTTTCTTTGCAATTTTCCCCATCCAACAAGTCAGTTGCAGGTTGTTTCTCTTCCTTGGCTTCAGCAATGTCTTTGGGGTTCAAGAAGCTTGGCTGGTTAGTCGAAGAGAGCAGCCTTGCCCACATCCTGTCTGTAATCACAACCTTGTTCTGCTTCTCGGTGATACGCTGCGAATTACCATCAGAAAAAATTATTCTCATCCTAATAAATTCAGTCAAGAAAGTGTTTAAATATTAGTGGGAGACCAAATGAAGCTCTCCATGATGATTATCATTTTGCCAGTAAGATCGAACAACAAAATGGCTAAACCTACGTATATGCCACTTCCTTGCAACTAGACCTGTCAATTGAACTCATCGAGTTAATTTTGGGTTGAGCCAATCTTGATCAGGTCAATTCAAATTTTGAAACTTTCAAGTCAATGTGGGTTTGAATCATTTTGGATTCAAGTCTTTTCAATCAGGTTAAGTTAATTCATGTTTGGGTTGTTGACATTTATAGTCAAAATCAGGTTGAATCGGGTTTGGGTTTGGGTTCGGGTTGATCGGTTCAGGTTTTCGGATTCGGGTCAAATTTGGCAAATATACATCCAACCTACCACAGTTCTTTCTTTTCCCTTCTTGTATTTAACTTTTGTTCTAAGTTTCTGTCTCAAACAAAGCGAGAATAACAAACAGAAATTGATTAGCAACATTCATGGTTGATGGGTTTTAAGGACTTGGACAATAATTTATAGCTTTTAACAGTGTTCACAAACAGAGAAGTTATGAAAGGAATCGTGGAACATACATTAAATGGAATGTAAGCATGTCTGCCATTGACAGGACCAACAGTGAAGCCTGTATACCCAGCCATTGCTCCATGAACTGCACTATGAGCAAGTAGGGTGCAGTAGACGTTATCGGAAGCAATGCTAGGAATAGCCCGGATCATGTATGTAGGATCTGCAAGCCAATTTTTCATGTCATATATCTTTGCACATTATCGAAAGGTTGAATTTAGTAGGAACAAAGTAAATAAAGAGTGGATGAGACATTAACCTATATATTTAAGATTAATGGGCATCTTCTTTTTCGCAAAATGATCCTACACAAAGTGATAAAAGACTGTTAAAGACTTCAGTGTAGATTTTACATAGACATCTACTCGATAGCCATGCATCAATTGAAGGTAGCACCTTTATCCTGTGAGAGATCCACAGTCCAACATCTTGAAGAAGCTTGTTTCCTGAAGCATCTTGCTGGTCCATGGACTGCAAGCTCTCTGAAACAAGATCCTGTCCTGCTCCTTCAGCGATCACAATAACCATATGTCCATTTTCTTTGAGTCGTTTCTCAATATATTCATAAAGTCCGCCACTTCCTTCAAGATAGAATGGTGACTCTGGAATCAAGCAACAGTCAACATCTCGGCTGGCTAGAGTAGCATACATTGCAATGAAACCTGCAGCAGCAGTTAAATAAGAAAATTAAAGAAGGGATCCAAAAACACCAATTCCACAATCAAACAAAACTAGAGACACCAGGCAGCATCGATTACATAATTGTAAAGAATCCATCCATTATAATTAAAACTAAGCATACCACTATAGCGTCCCATTAGCTTTACAAGTCCAATGCCATTCTCAATACTTAGGGATTCAACATGTGCAGCATTAATGGCACGTTGAGCCTCCTCAACCGCAGTATCAAAACCAAATGATTTGTCAATAACCTGAACCAAAATCAGCAACCCAGCACGATGTCATCTCATGGATTAATCGACAAGTCTTTCAAGTGGTAACAAGAACGAAATTTGTAGAGAACTACAACTACGAATATGTGAAGTACCGGAATGTCATTGTCAATGGTCTTTGGGATTCCAGCAACAGCTACTTTGAGGCCACGTCGCCTAATTTCCTGCCAAGATCATTAAATATAAGAATAACAATTAGTTTCATTGTTTGGTATTCAAATTAATGAAGAATAGCTTAGATGATTCAGACAATACTTAATAGAAGCATCCTTGACTAACCCTTGGTTATATTGATCAACCTCTACGCAGAATATTTCTTATTTGACACTCAGAAACTGAAAAAAAAAGAAGCCAAATGCTAATACCTCAAAAATCACTGCTGCTCCTCTTTGTGTCCCGTCACCCCCGAGTATATAAACCTGAATCACTAAAGGAGACAATTAGAACCCACAAAAAGTAGCAACGTGATACCAGACATTTGAAATAAATAAATATGAGACATAAATTCAAACAAACAAAGGGGATCTCTGACAAACTCTACACTTGCACCTCATTCGCACCTGATTGATTCCGCGATCCTGAATGCTGTCGACAATCTTTGAGGTGTCATGACCACCTCTTGACGTCCCAAGGACTGTACCACCACGTTTATGGATATCATTGACAACTTTGGGAGTTAGGGTGACAGTGTTCTTTGAATAAAAACCCCTGTATCCTCCCTAAAGATGTCTCAAGTAAAAGTTGTCAGTGAGATTATTAGATGATGGTATTCGCTTTGCTGATCATAAACAAAATAACCCAAGGTATTGTACCAAAATTACTTACATCTATTCCAAGAATCTTTTTAACACCATACATGTGATAGAGGCCACACACAATTTCTCTGATCACTGTGTTGAGCCCGGGGCATAGACCACCACATGTTACAATGCATGCATGCACTTCATCTGATTCAAAATACACCTAATAAACATAAGAAATGCCAGTCAGTGAACTGTCCATAGCTTATCATTCAGTAACTTCAACCCAATAGCATGTAGGCAAGATGAGAATTTTTTTACCCTCTGGCGAGGTCCTGCACGTCGAAAATGCACCCCTCTTGGACTGTCCTTGTGAACAACAATCTGTAATAAAACTAGTGAATCACTTAACCAATTGATTAAAAAGGTATATAGGTAACTAAGAATTTATAACTTTAGTTGCAACACATAAAACAAACAATTGTTTTTGTCTAAAGGTTTCACTGCATTCTTTCTTGACCACATATAAACCTCAACTTCAACGAAATGCAAGCCTTAGAAAACAGAATATAACTTCAAATAAATTTTCCATAAAGCAAAATCCAATCAAGTAGACAAGGATTCACCTTCTGAGTGACGGTATCATCGTCATTAACAAAATACTGCCTGAGAATAAAAAAAGCCGCACAAATAAACCACCGTCAACCACAATCCAAAATTGATGAATTAGCTGATGAAACCTTTCAGTTTTAATTTTACTCACTTGACAGCTGAATAAGCTGGATTGTCTTGTAAAGGATTCGGATAGCTCTGCCACGCAAATATATACCGATAAAATAAAATGTTATATATATAAACAGAGAAATAACAAGAGAGAACGTGAAAAGGAAAAGCAGCAACTTAAAGGTACTCAAAATGGAGAAAAAAAAAAAAAAAGGAATCTGAGCTCGAAGCAACCAAAAGAGAAATGAAATCAAATGCTGATCAAATTACTATCACTAAACAAAAATATCAACAACGTACACCTCGTTTCTCTTTATCTAAAGTGAAGAAAAATAATGACATAAAGATGCTCAAAATGAAAGGGACCAAAAAAAATGAATCTGAGCTCTCAGCACTCAACAAAGCAATGAAATCGAAAACCGAAAATTTACTATCATTAAAAAAAAAAAAACTTAACACCGTGCACCTCGGCTCTTTTGATCTAAAGTGACGGAAAACCGTTAACTTTAAAGGTACTGAAAATGAAAAAGAATAAAATCTTAGCTCCCAGCAACCAACAGTGCAATGAAATCCAAAGCCTGATCAAGTAAGTAACTATTACTAAACAAAAAATCTCAACAATGTGCACCGCCACCTCGTCTCTATCGATCTCAAGTAAACCGGATCAGTACTTCACAAGTAAAATAAATACATAAAAAGAGAAAAAGAAGAGAAAGTACAGGAAGATCAGGGAGGTAGTCCGTGAGGTGAGGAACATCTTCGAGGACGTAACCGCCTTCGCCGGTGGCTAACTTCATCTGCGTATCGCCGGGATTTCCCATCGCTAGCTTTCTCAAGTAAAACGTGAAGGTTCGATTCTGTCAATTCTCGGGGAATAGTTGGACAAGCTTTTATATATTATTATATTACGAGTGTTCTCTTTTACTTTAGAAAAACCTGGAAAAGAAATTGGCCGCTAATGGTAATGCTAATATATAGGGATTGTCTTCGGAGAGTTTTTTTTTTTTTTTTTTTTTCTTTTTGGTACATCGGACAGAATATTTTAAATTTTGTAATATTTTTAAAATTTAAATTTGTAAATTTATTTTAAAATTTTAGTTTTGCCTAATTTTGATATATGAATATTCATTATAATTTAATTTTCATAAATAAATAAAATCGTAATAGATTTGGTATCAACAGTTTTATTTATCAAATATGCGAATAGTTGTGTGATGAGCGTCGAAACCATCAATAATAATTCCTACAAAAATAATTCTAAATTGTAGTATAGAGTGGTAGTAGGGTCGAGTTCATAGGGATTGGATGTTGTAATCAACTTCCGTGTTTGCTTATGAACAGAATGTTCGTTGTGTCAAAGGTCGTGCCAAGAGTCGTACCCATGACTCCAAACGTACCTGCAACAAAAATAAACATGTAATCAGCGGATTTCGAGAATGTTTAGAAAGTAAATAATCTATCAGCTTAAATGAACAATTAAATAATATTAGAAATAAATTTAGCTAGGGAAATAAATTCAAAATTTTGCAAACAGAAATAATAAGCCTTAGCCTTAGACTCGATAAATTCTGTATCACGAATCGCTCCTCGCAAATAAATATTCTCCTCTAACGATAAGTTGGTTATAACAGTTAAGAACGTCCTAACCTCCAATTATTTCTCTCGTAGCTGGTCTCGGTACGACCTGCAAACCAACCCTTACCGATTATCTAATCGAGATACACGAGTTCTCGATTCAAGATTCCGACAGCCTTGCGTTTAGAAGAACCCAACTCGAATTAATGGCCTCAACCGCGTGGGTTGTTTAAACCTGATCACTTCTTCCTTGATTTGTTCTCAGAGATCCGAATACAGCACGACCGACTCGTTTCTCCAACTGTCAGCAAACACGACTCCAACCCAACGTGCACTTTGACTTGAAATCGAGTTTAACCTTAAAGGATGATTGGTCTGTAACAACCTGATTTTGAGGCTAGTCGAAACAGTGGTTTCGAAACCACTAATCCGAGGCTGGAGAAATTAGTTTTAATATTATTTTATGCGTATGAGTGTAAGAAAATTTTTGCCTTAATTTTAGCGATTGCATACTAAATTGCGAAAAAGGACTAAATCGCATAAAATGCGAGTGTCTTAGTTTACAAGCTAAAGGTGTCTAATAGTTATAGAATATTAATTGGAGGTCCTTAAAGTGCAATTACCCCCTCCAGTAATGGTTGACCGGCCATAGGGGACAAAAAGATGTCAAAATTGGTCAAGTTGGTGGATTAGGTGATAAATTGTCTAGAAATAAAATAAAATAAAGGAAAGAAAGACATCATCTTTTCTCTCCATCTTCTCCACTGAAAATACAAGCAAAATAGGGGTTTGAAAGCTTAAAAATTTCAACAACTTGTCCTCTTTGCAAGTAAGTGATTTTGGTGATTTTTCTTGATGATTTTTGTACTTTTAGGACCTTTGTGTCATGATCTAGCTAATGAATGGACTATTTTGCAAAATTGTTAGGAGTCTAGGGCTTTGCCATGTGAGTGTTCATGTTAATTTCTGAAATTTTATGGAAGAAAATGAATCTTAGTTGTAAAATAAACAACTTTTGTGAAAAGTGTTTCCATGAAAACACCTAAAAGGACCATTTTGCAAAGGTTATAAGATAGGTATAAAATGTGAGTAATAATGAGTATTAGTAGTGGCTATAAGAGTAATTAATGTTCAGCTAGGCTTGTTAAGGGAGAAAATTTGATTAGAATCGATTTACGAGCCTAGGGGCAAAATCATAATTTTACCAAAGGCTAAGGGCAAAAGGGTAATTTTTGCCATGATATGATTTTTGAGTCACAATGAATAATGTGACTAATGAATAAGCTAAATGTGATGCTATAGATCAAAGAAAACGGGATTCGGACCTAGAACGGGGAAAAAGAGAGAAATTGACGATTAGGTCCCTTTTTACCCTTTTGGTATCGAGGTAAGTTCATGTGTAAATAATGCAACCTTATGTGATGTATTTGATATTTCGATATTGTATGAATTATATATTGTCTCTATGAAATACATTATTTACGAGTTTGACGAGATATCAATGACTGAAAATCTTTAATTGAACTTTAAGAAAGGATAGAATGCAATTGCCATGATACTAAGGTTATTAAGGTTCCGTGTAAGACCATATCTGGGATATGGCCTCGGTATGAGATTTTGTATAAGACCATGTTAGGGACATGGCTTCGAATATGATATTGCATGTAAGACCATATCAGGAATATGACATTGATGGGATACCATATGTATGGGACTCACGAGTATCTTTTAGCATTTCGAGTGATTCAACAGGTACGTTGAAAACGAGAAAATGTGTGACTATAATCACGGGTGGTACAGGTATGTACCTAAAACTCATGTGAAGTGAATTCGGTATATGATGAATTCATGGTAAGTTTATGTGTAAACGATACATCCTTATTATGTATGCTTTACCTATTAATGCATTGTGTAGATGTAAATGCTTATTGATGAGGCTTATTGAAAATGATAGAAAATGAGAAATTCTCGAATGAACATTCGGAATAGAAATATGGGTGTGGATAAATATCCGTAAATATGTATTTATTGGTGGGCTGTGTGCGATACCACCTTGTTATTTATTAACAATAGGCTATGTGCGATACCATCGTATTTATTATCATTTTGGTGGGCTATGTGCGATACCACCGTAATTATTATTATTGGTGGGCTATGTACGATACCACCGTAATTATCATTGTTGGTGGGCTGTATGCGAAACCACAGGGTATCTTGTATCATTCTGAAGGGTTCATCGAGAAACTTGACTAAGTGAAGTTATATGTGGCTTTATGGTGATAAGTGTAGGGCATAAATACAAGTAAATGTGAGCAATGTATATGATATGTGGTTGGGATGTGGTAAGAGTTGAGATGGGTAAGCATGATTACGAGAATATAGTAAAATATGAGCATTGAAAATTGAAAAGTGGTTAAACCAAATGTGGAAATTATGATCCCTCATAAATGATGAAGGTGTGATTCAGAGGAGGGAAATAACTTACTAAAGAATGTGATAAGTTACAATGAAGAGACTATGATGTTAAGGCTAATGCTAAGACACGTAAATAGTATCTATAAGACAAAAGAGTAAGCATTATGAATGATTACGTGGTAACCATGACTTAAATGCAAGTCACATTATAATACCCTTGTGGTTGAGTAAAATAAATGAATGTCAATAGTTGTTTATTATTTGCATATGAACTTACTAAGCATTATTGTTTTCTCCTCTTCCTTTCCTATCTCTTTAGGTTAATTTAGCTAGTTCGTGTTGAAGATCGTCGGAGATGTATTCACACTATCAAGCAGTCATTTTGGGTATAAGTTTTCAAGCTTTCCTGAGATATGGCATGTATAGGGATCTTATTTTTTATTAATTAAGTCATTGCTAATGTAGCCAAATGTGTTAGCCTAAAATGGTTTATGGTTCAACTTGAATATAACCATGAATGATGGCTTGTGTTGATTATATATTTATGCATGTGATAGTACTTTCTTATGAATGTGAAGTTAGCATGGTTATCATAGGCTAAATATGATGATTAAGTATTACAAATGATGATATGAGAATGATATGTGATGTTGTACAACATGTGCAAGAGAGGGTGACAAGATGGCTTAAAAGATAGCCTTGAATTTGTCCACACGGGTAGACACACAGGCGTGTGTCTAGGCCGTGTGTGACACACGGTCAGCCCTATGGGCGTGTTGATAGGCCGTGTGTCCCCCTGCATGCTAAGTTGGCAAGTCAGTATGCTTAGTAGTAATCACACGGGTTGAGACATGACTGTGTGTCTCAACCATGTGGAAGACACAGCCATAGAGCATGGGTGTGTGCCCCGGCCGTGTGAAGTCTGCACCTGAAATTGGGAATTTAATTCGACACACGGTCTAAGGACACGAGCGTGTGCCCTGGCCTTGTGATCTTATTGAGATGATGATGTCATAAACAGAATGTCAAGGTTTTCACACACGGGTGAAGACACGAGTGTGTCATGGCCGTGTGAGGGATACGAGTTATGGACATGGGCGTGTGTCAGGCCGTGTGAAAACCCCTATAGGTTTGAATTGGAAAACAAATCCACACGGGCGTGGAACACGGGCTTGTGATACGCCACATGGGCTTGTCCTATCCTTCACACAGGCGTGTGGCCCTGTTTTGAGCTAAAATTTTCTAAGTGTTCGTAAGATCCCTGTTTAGTCCCAAACCATCCCGTATGTATGTTTAGGGTCTTGTAGACCCATAATAGGGACGTTGTGAATGTGAATGAGTAGTTTCAAGTTGAAACGAAATTTTATGACCCGATGTCATATGTTTAAGCAAGTTAAGTTTGGTAATGCCTCGTATCCAGTTCCGATGTGGAATACGGGTAAGGGGTGTTATATAGTCTATCTCGATACTTAGGAAAAAAATGAATATCGATTGGAAGGATTTTTAGCACGAATTCGCATCTCATGATTCCCGACCGGAAAGAACACCGGCTTAATGCTAAGATGAAATTTAGTGAAGCATGAAATTATTCATGCTTTGTAAACTTTGGAAAGTGGTTTGATGACTATGGTGAAGAAAGGAACAGAAAGGACTTGGAAAAAATTAGCCCAATTTTGGAAAAACAAGAAAAATGCAAATGAAAGTAGCAGTATGCTCACGCCGATTTGAAAGACAAAAGAGAATAATTCAATTCCAAGTTGAAGTAGAAATGTAAAATTAAGTGATGCCTTTCCAAAAGACATTAAGGCCCTATTTATATATATAGAATTTGCTATTTTTGGCCTTAACTAATTTAACATAAAATCAAAATAAAATAAAATAAGATTTTTTCTATTTTTGTCTTTTACAAAGTCAAAAATTCTGATGAGTCCTTAGCTTTTCTCCATATTTTTTATTCGGCCTCTTTTTATTGATTATGTTTCAATTTGGTCATTTTCTGTTCGTTTTTTGTCTCTTAGTGTCCCAATTGCATAGTGACAAGATTAAAACATAAAAGTACTAATTTAGTAGGATCAATTCAGAAATAAACCGAATTAAACACAAAATAACATGCAAATTAATATGTTATCATTGTCAGAATGAAAATTTTGTTTATATGGAAATTAAATAAAACTGTATTTTTATGATATTCCATTCAATAAACATTTAAAAAATAAATAAAAGATTCAATATTTAATATAAATTAATTAAAATTTTTAGTATAATTTAAATCAATGAAATATGAAATATAAATATTTAAGCATTAAAATGTTGATGGTGAAAAAAAAAACCCGTAATCTCCCCTAAAAGAAATAATCAAATGTGCGAGAAAACTACTTTTAACAAAAAAAAAAAAAAAAAAAAAGAGTGCGAGAAAATTGAAAATATAAAACGAGTCGTTTGTGCTTTGGATCTAAATTCTAGTCCCATTCCCAGGTTGTGTAGCGCACAAAACAGGTGGCGCCGCATTCGTTGTATTCTTTATAGCGTACATACATCATTCCCCTTCCCACAGGTTTCGCCATGTGTCGGGCGATTTATAGTTTTCTGGTTAAAACATGCTCAAATTTATATGCTTTTTGTTGTGGAAATTTATTCTCTTTATTTCTATTTTTAAAATTTTAGATTCTCAATATTTTAGATTTAAAAATTTTACTATCCTTATTAATATTATTAATTTTTTAATTAAATTCAAGTCTATAATATTATTTCTTTTATTACATAATTATTAAGTGTGTATTTTTATTGTTTTAAAATGTTACATTGACAAATTTAATTGAATAATTTTAACCATGCTAATAATTAGAATTGAATTTTTAAATCTGAAAAATAAAATATTAAAATCCTAAAAAAAATACTAAATCAATTAAATTCAAAATATATCCTAAATATAGAGACTTAAAATATATTTTTATCAATTTTTATTTATTTACCAACAAAAAATTGTTTTTATTTATTTAAGTGGTTGATTCTTAACACTATATTATAGAACGACCATAAATAAATAAATTGATTAAAAATAAATAATACATTGGTTCAAATAGTAAAGTTCGAGGTTTTAAAAACTATAGTGTTTTAAGTTCAAATCTCATTATAGATAGATTTTGATATTTTATACAAAAATATAAAATAACAAAAGTTCTCTTGAAATAAAGAATGAGTTTTTATTTTTTTAATTCCACAACTGAATTAATGTTTAATTGACTTATAATACAAGCTTAATAATAAACTTGACTTGAGTCAAGTAAATATTTGAGCTTGTCTCATTAATAATAATACTATGTTGATAGGAGTATTATTTTTCACATGTTTTAGTACATAAGTAAGCAATAAATTAATTACAATTGGTAATTTTTAGCCACTCACATGACTTATTTGTGGTAAAGATAATGATTCTTCTTCTTCTTCTTCTTTTTATTTATTTTGAAGAGGTTTATTTTTTAAGAGATTTTTTACTCATCATTCTCATTTCAAGTTTAAATTTGTATAAATTATTCTTTATTTTATATGTAACTATTTTAGAATATGTGTTAAATAAACTTTTTACTCATGTTATTACACTAGTAACTAAACGTGTCATAGAAGTACTTTTTCTATTATTCATATTTTAACAGTTTAACCGTTGAATTTATCAATATAATTGTACTTATCATGTGCTATATATCTATCATATCTATCTATCATATTATTTATATATATAAAAAGTTAATTTTTTTCTTTTCTTCGAACTTAACATGCATGATTTACTTGAATAAAATTTAAAAAATGATGGCTGGGTTGTTAATATATGAATCATAAAAAAAGTTTAATGTAAAACCATATTAATTTTATATCGATGTAAAAGTCCCTCTCATAAACTTTTTCTAAAAAAAATAAAAATTAGTAGGGAAATTTGTTTCGGGCCAGAAATGAATAAAAAGTTCTGAAAATTGAAATAAAATTTTACCACTAGTTTGCAATTTCCTATAAAATTAAAAGGGCGACTTTCCATGCTTGGGGTGAAGGCCACTGCCTCGCCTCCCTCCTCCCTCAAGATTAATTGATTTTTATTTAAAAAAATTACATTTTAATATATAAATTTAATAACAATGTCGTTTATCGTTTGATTCGGAGAAAATTAAAGTTTTAGATTTTAAAGAATAAAATTAATTACACTAAACAATTTAAAATTATTTTAAATATTCTAAAGTGATTTTTAAATTTAAAATATTTAATTGAATCTTCAAAAGTATTAGTATGGCCAGAATGAGATTTTTAAATTAGTTTAGCCACGAAATCATTTGAAATGCATGATTATTCTTTTAATATGTCAGATTCAAATTATTCATATAATAATTGTCAGAATGAGATTTTTAAATTAGTTTAGCCATCAATTTTAAAATTTGAGGCAAAATCATTTGAAATGCAAGATTATTCTTTTACTATGTCAGATTCAAATTGTTCATACAATAAATAAAAACGTATTTACAATTTCATTCACATGTATAAAAAATGCTCCATGTCAAATTTAAGATATTACTTAGCATCCAAGCAAATGGTTAAACTATAGGTATTTATGGCTGATTGAATCTTAACTCAATTAGCATCGATATTGTTGTTAGTGCAGGAGGACATAAGTTCAAGTGCGTTGAAGTGTATTATCCTCCTAGTTAAGAGTTGGGAAAGTGCTATGTATTCAAAAAGAGAAAATATGATAAAAATCTATAATAATATTAATGTTAAAAAAAAATTCAAGTTCAAGCATGAGCTTGACTCACCCAAATGGCTTGTTTTAATGTTAAAAAATATATATTTTTATCTAATTTTAATTATAAATATATATAAATATTAAAGTAAAATTATTTTTATATATTTTGAAAAGTAAATGGGTTAGGCAAACTTGAAGTTGAAAAATGAACTCAAGCTTGACCCAATGCAGGTTAGGTGACCCAACGTCCCATGAACACCTTTAGATTAGACTAATATAAAAATCTTATTGATGTGATATTGTTACTCTTATGACTTAATTAGAATTTAAAATTTAGATCAATCTTGATACAAAACTTAATAAATCATAAACCAGGATCTGTCATATCAAATCATCAAGAATAAATCAAGAACAAAACTAGATGCGAAAGCATACTTAAATCCATGAATTCCTTGAAGTTTTTCCTGATCATGGGGATTTGATCTTCCAAATTAGCACACAAGAAATTCAGAGAATATTTGCTCTCTCTTTTCTAAGGATGGAATATTAAAAAAGTTATCTTGTGTGTAATTTGAGGGCCATAACCCTAATATATATAAATTTGGCACATTAGCCCTAATTCCTAATTAGCCTATCATTAATTAGAAATTAATTACTAGAATAACTATACATATATGACCCATACTTTATTTAATAATTAAAGTCCAATAAACCTTAACCAAATTTAGATCACTTTTAATTTGAGCTAACCTATCATGATAGTAAATAATAACATGTAATTACCCTTATTATATATGTGATGTCCATTGTAACACCCCTAACTCGTATTCGTCGTTGGAATAGGGTTACGGAGCATTACCGGAATAAACAAATCAAATACAGGCATTTCATATCATTTATCATTTATATAAGAAATCAATCATAAACAGTCATATTGTCCCTTATATGCGCCATCGAGACTCAAAACATACATTAAAAACAAGTGGGGACTAAACTGAGTATTCAGAAAATTTTTCGTAAAATCTCAAAAATTTTCCAAAGTGCAAGGAACACGCCCGCGTGCTAGGCCGTGTGAACATTTTAATTTACATTAATTAGGTGCAGGGACTACACGGCCAAGTCACACGCCCGTGTGCTAAGCTATGTGCCACACACAGTTGAGACACACGCCTGTGTCTCTACCAGTGTGAAAATACCTGAGCATTCTGTTTTGAAATTTTAAAAATGCAGGGGACACACGGCTGATCCATACGCCAATGCGCATGGCCGTGTGTCACATACGGTTGAGACACACATCTGTGTCTTTATCCGTGTGGACAAAATAAGGCCATTTCCAAGCCTTATTTGTCACCCAAACTTGTCTTTCACCTATAATAACATTTAAACACATTCCCAATCCAATATAAATCATTCTAATCAAGCCAAAATAATTTTGTGTAAAACATATCAACACATATATTCAACTATCTATACTTACCAAAATATCATATGTACATATAGGCATGTTCAATCAATTTTACTGTCATAATCAATATGCCTATATGATTTTCATTAATCCTCCAATTCAAACACACATTAAACATACTAAGACCATTTTATATATATCAAAACATACCAAATTACAAACCATATCAAATGGCTAATTTCAACCAAACATATACATACCATCCACGACCACTTTAGCCTGTACATGCCATTATAACCAAAATGTATTTACTTTTTATACCGAAACGAGTTGATGGATAGTGTGAAGTATCTCCGCCAAGCTTCAAACCCAACGAGCTTTCGAAGTGCTATAAAACAAAGAAAATAAAACAGAGTAAGCATTTAATGCTTAGTAAGTTCATATAACGGGAATTTAACTTACCATTTAATCACATTAAAGGTAAGCAAATAAAACATTTTCCAAACAACATGGCCAAAAGCCTAACACATATCCTCAAAAATCATATTAGTCAAATAACACCAAGAAATATATATGAGCTCATCAATATTCAATTTCCACATACATGTATTTATTACTTCAAGTGCTCATGAACATGTACATATCATATCTTTGTATTTCAAGTATTTATCATAGTAATTCATATCATCTCACATCATAACTTTACCTGTTGAATCATTTAAATTATCAATGGATACAAGTGTAGTACACATGAAGTGTACAAGTTTGAAACCCGTCAACTCATATTCAGGAATGCTCATTGAGCATTTAAACGGGAAGCTCTTCCAAGCCAAATAATAGAAAGCTCATGTAAGCTTGTAACGGGAAGCTTATCCAAGCTTAATAATGGAAAGCTCATAAGAGCTTAAATCAGAAAGCTTATGCGAGCTTAACGGGTAACTCCAAAGAGCTATTATCAGGAAACTCATGAAAGAGATTTTAATCGAGAAGCTTAGGATAGCCATATATCAGGACGCTCATAAGAGCTGCGGTGTGGCCGCAACACATGCAGGATCACTACCAATCAGAATGCTCATAAGAGCATATAAACGGAAAGTTTGGAAGAACCATATATCGAAAAGCTCAAGAGAGGTTATATCGGGATGCTCATGTGAGCTATAACAGGACGCTCTTGCGAGCTATGGTGTGTTCGCAATATATGCAAAACCACAACCACTTCGGGAACCCTGTATCCATCTAATTTCATTTGTTCAAACGAGATTTATTTCTTGTCAGATATTGTTGGATATGTGATTTATTTTCATACTTAACAATTATACAAATCACATGCATATAAATCAAACATATCACATAAATATACAATTTAGTTACACCAACTTACCTCGACACTTGCTCGTGTACAAAAACCTACTAAGCCGACACTTTTTCTTTTCCTCGATTTAACTCCTTATTTGATCTTTCCAGATTTATATAAATGAATTTAACACCAATTTAATACATTTCATATTCAATTCAATCCAATTCACATCTTAGGCAAAAGTACCATTTTGCCCCTATGCTTTTAATTAATGACGATTTTGTCCCTAGTCTCTAAAAATGAATTTCATGCAACTTAACTTTATTCCAAGCCTAGCCGAATTTTTCATATAACAATAACAGTCTATGTATTTCACAAAAATTAGAATTTTTCCATAAATTTTACATCTTTTCAATTTAGTCCCTAAATCACAATTTCATGAAAATTTCCTTTACAAAAGTTGCTTATTTATCAACAACCTTTCCATTTCTACCATAAAACTTCATAATTCATGCATTTTCATCCATGGAAAAACTTTAATACTTTGATAAATTTGCAAATTAATCACCAAAATAGTTAGATTAGGTTATTACGATATCGAAAATATAAAAATTACTAAAAATTGGACAAGAAAAAAATACCTAATTAAGCCAACAAAGTTTGCTTGAACTCTTTTCTCTTAGCTAGGGTTTCCATGTATTTTAATTTGGGGAAGATGATGAAATAAGATGATATTAGTTTATTATCCTCTTTAATTATTTCAATTTCCAATTTAGTCCTTTTCTTTTTCTAATTTTCCATGGATGATTCATCAAACTCATCTACTAACTTCTCTTAATGGTCTATTTTCCATATAAGGACCTCTAATTTTGAATTCCATAGCTATTTGATACTTATAGCTACTAGAATTTAACTTTTACATGTTATGCAATTTGGTCATTTTCTTAATTGAACATGAAATTGGTTGTAACAGCCCGGTTTAGACCCTAGTCAAAATAGTGGTTTCGAGACCACAAATTCGATGTCAAAAAAATATTTTAATATTATTTTTCATGTTTACAGTATGTGATTGAGCATGTGTGAAAATTCTGTGTAAAAATTTTATCGATTGTGTGCTTAATTTGCAAAAAAAAACTTAATCGCATAAAATGCAAAAGCTGTGTGCTGATTGTTAAAGTACTTATTTGGCATGGATTTTTAAATAAGAAGTCATTATGTTGATAATAGACCATTAAAAGAATTGATGGACAAAAATGGGTTAAGGTTAGTGAATTTTAAATGAAATTAAAAAGGCTAAAATTAGTATTTAATATTTATGTTAATATAATTAAAATAAGACAAAAAGGTGGCCATTTTATCATCTTTCATGGCCGAATGAAGCAAAGAAGATAGCTGAAATAGGGCTTGAAATTTCGGCACTTGTATAGCTCAATCAAGGTATATTTTGAGCTCGATTTTTTAGTGATTTTTACGTTTTTGTGATCGTTGCTTAGTGTATTATCAAGCCCATGCTTTAATTTTAGAATTGGATGAAGATTTTGAAATGTTCTATTGATGAATATGTGATCTTTGTGATGATAGTTGGTGGAATATGAAAGTTTAATGTTGGGTTAACATAGTTTGTATTTGAATTTTTGATAAAATTGGCTATTTTGGGATAAATTGTGAAAATGAGAAATTGGAGGACTAAAATATAAAATAAATGAAATATGTGGGCTTGTATGAGCTAGGAAAAAATTCGGCTAAGCATGTGTAAATGGAAATTTTGTGTATTTTGTGATTTTATGAAATAGGGACTAAAGTGTCGAAATGTGAAAATATAAGGGATATTTTTGTAAAATGCCCTAAATATGTGTGTTTGGACTAAATTGAATGATTTGGTGATTGAATGAGTTAAATTTGAATATGTATAGGTCAAGAAAAGAGAGATTTGGATCGAGATCGAGGCAAAGATAAAGTGCTCAATTAATCGACCTGTTTTGTTAATTCGATGTGCGAGGTAAGTTCGTGTATAATACGAATCATTTAAATTCATATCTATGTGTTATGAAATGAATGAATATGTGGTTATTGAATTAGAAATGCTATATGCGGAATTGAGAAATGTGGCACTAAGTGTGTGTGATTAGAATGGAGACAGAGGTGTATAGCACTGTGTGTGCGAAGTAAAGGAAGCCTCGGCTATATCTATTGGCATTGTGTGTGCGATATCGGGTTAGATTTGGTTTAATATAAAGGCACTAAGTGTGCGATGATATTAAAGCTTTGGCTAAGAATTTGGCATTAAGTGTGCGATAAATCGAACGAATAATGAAGATTTACCGAAATGTAGTATCGAGCATTAAGTAGCAAGAATAATTGTTAACTAGGTGTTGGCAAAAGGATGTTCGGAACCTATGTGGTTGATGATATTGTTTATGGACAAATGGTTAGTTGTGTAAGCATATGGCTAGGGATGATATTGTGTATCATTGTGAATATATTTATATGATGGTTTATTTTGTATATTGATATTGTATTATTGAGTTATATGTATTATATAACGAACTTACTAAGCTTTTAAGCTTACTGTGTGAAGTGTTTCTCTGTTTTACAGTGTCTTTAAAGTTAGCTCAGATACGTGGATCATCAGCGACTCAATCACACAATTGGCTATCTATTTTGGTACTTTTGGAAGTTGTAAATACTTTGTATATGACATGTATAGGCTAGTAGATATGGCATGTTTTAAAGTGTATAAGCTTTGCCATTTGATATGGCTTGGAAGTTGAATGATGTTGGTTCATATGTGTGGGTTATGTGAATGATAGTTATGGTATGAGTTAATGAAAATGGATATGTATGTTTCATGCTTAAATTCATTGATGAGCAATGTGGTTTAAAAGTGAACTTGTGGTATGGATTACATGATGCTTGACTTATATGATTTGGGATGTAAATTTGATATTTTAGATGGATTTATTTGAGTTGAAATTGAGTATGGAAATAGATGGTGTTGTTGATGAATAATTGGTGCATATATTGGTATGTTTTGGTTGCAATTGAGGTATAAATGCATATGGTTTGATGCTTGTAGGTGATCCTAAGTGTGGGTGGCAAGTTTGGCCTTGCAAATGGCCTATAGTTGCCCACATGGTTGAGCACACGGGCGTGTGGCTCGACCGTGTCTTTCGAGTTTGTAATTCAAAACAAGTTAGTGTCGACCATGAGTGAGGCACACGGGTGTGTCTCAGGCTGTGTTGACAAGTCAGTATGTATGCCCTATTTTGCCACGGCTTGGCACATGGGCGTGTCCGAGGCCGTGTGAGGCACACGGCCTACCCACACAGGCGTGTAACCTTTGTAACTTTGAAAAAAATGTTTGATTTTCTGAAAAAATTATATGTGTTCGGTTTAGTCCCGACCCTTTTCTAACATGTGTTTAAGGTTTCGTAGACCACATTAAGGGACTATATGCTTATGTTTTGATATGTTTGAATGATGATTGACTTTGTGTTGTAAAATGATTGTATATGTTCCGGATTGATCGGTAATGCTTCTTAACTCTAAATCGACGACGGTTATGGGTTAGGGGTGTTACATTGGTAAAATTTTCTTAACGAAATTTCTATACGATATTCCTATCATAATGCAGATAATGAAATAATATTAAAATAATTTTTCTTACTAATTCGGATTTGTGGTCCCAAGACCCATTGTTCCGATTTCACTGAAAACGGGCTATTACATCCATATTTTCCAACAATCTCCCACTTGGACCACACATATATGTACTAATTACATGTCACTATATAGCCTTATGAGCTCAAAAATTTTACTATCATATTTAAAAGGTATTCCGAACAATCTTGTCCATTAATTATGCTAACATGGAACCAAGGCGACTTTCGTTACATATATCGTAACTAAATCCATCCCTGATCACATATATTAACACAAACAAATAACATAGATCAAGTATGGATGTGTAGCATGGAAATTACATACAATATGATCTAAACATGTCTATTTGCAACTGGTCCTCTTTAAACTTAATTGAGGTCAGTATCAAAATAACAAACATAGTGAATAAACTGAATACTTCATTTTTTATAAGAAAATAAGCAAATACATAAATGTTTGAAAATAAATATAAAACAAATAAAATATAAACTCCCACTAAATCATGATATCCTCAAACAATGTAACACTCATGTGAGCAGTGTGCTCATGAAAGACCTTGGGTGGTAAATCTTTTGTGAGCGGATCTGCTATCATAGAGTTTGTCCTAATGTGATCTATAGATATTTGACCATTTTGCACTCTTTCTTTTACAACTAGGAACTTTATGTCAATATGCTTTGACTTAGATGAACTTCTGTTGTTATTGGAATACAACACTATTAACTTACTGTCACAAAATAATTTGAGTGGTCTTTCTACATTCTCCAAAATACGCAGCCCAATGACAAAGTTTCGCAACCATATTCCATGGTTTGATGCCTCATAGCATGCTACAAACTCTGCTGCCATAGTGGATAAAGCTACAAGTGTTTGTTTGACACTTTTTCCATGATATAGCTCATCCAGCTAACAAGTAAATATAGCCTGATATAGATTTCCTACTATCTTGGCACCTAGCGAAATCAGAATAAGAATACCCTATGACCTCCAAAAGATATGATCTCCTATAAGTAAGTATGTAATCTTTTGGTCTCTGAAGATATCTCATAACCCTTTTGGCTGTTATCCAATGGTCTATACTAAGGTTGCTTAAATATCTGCCTAACATCCCAACAATACACGTAATATTCGGACGCTTACATTCTTGAGCATATATTAAACTCCTAACAGGTGATGCATAAGGAATCTTTTGCATTTCCTAAATTTCAATGTTACTTTTAGGGCATTGAGTAAGACTAAATTTGTCTCATTTAACAACAGGGGTGTCACCTGATCTACAACTTTACACGTCAAACCTTTTGAGTACTTTATCGATATAGCTCTTTTGTGACAATCCAAGAATACCCTCAGCTAGTCTCGATGTATCTAAATTCCTAAAACAAAAGAGACGTCCTTAAGATCTTTCATCTCAAAATGCTTAGATAGAAACCTTTTCGTTTCGTGCAATAAACCTATATCATTAGCGACAACTAAAATATCATCGACATATAGAACCATAAATATGTACTTACTCTCATTTAATTTGTGATACACACTATCATCAACAATATTCATATCAAAATCGAACAAAACAATTACTTGATGAAGCTTGTGGTACTATTGACGGGAAGCTTGTCTGAGTCCATAGATGGATTTTGTCAATTTTCAAACCATATTCTTTGAGTCTTCCGACTCAAAAATTTCTAGTTGCACCATATGTAACACCCTTAACCCGCATCCATCACCAAATTAGGGTTATAAGGCATTACCGAACATAGCACAAGTCACAACAAATATTTACTGATCATATGATCATTTCCGAATGCGTTATGAGTAATGCATTACTATAGTATGTTTAAACAATATCATACATATCTTAAAATCCATTAGCCAATTTATCATATAAGCATTTCTCATCAAATAAAAAAGGTTACTATTCATATGGTCCTTAAAGATTCGCTGACCGAAAATGCACATGCTCATTATTAATCTACTAAAACAAGTTAACAATTATCAAAACTAGACATACATATATCTTTGCATAAACTTTGTTTAACCTAATTCAAAATAGGCCAATTACAAACATCCGAACAAAATATAGATCAATTCATTTATAAGATCAAAATTGAATCAACAAAACCAAGTAATCTTCCATAATTCAAAACACATAAATATAAAACTTTATACACATGTTAACTATTAATTTGGGGCATAAAAATTGAAACTATCCATCTGCGTCATGTTGACTAAATTAACTATAACTCGAGTTAAGGAACTCGAAATTTAGATCCGTAAATTTTCATTGAAACTAGACTCATATATCTTCTTACTATAAATTTTCCAGAATTTTTCATGTGGCCAATTAGTACAGTTTAATCATTAAAGTTTCCTCTATTTCACTGTTTGATGATTCTGAACTATCTTTACAAAAACTTAGTTATCTCATTTTACAGAATTCAAATAATGTTCTCATTTATTCCAATAAAAAATAGACTCATTAAGGATTCTAAGCATATAAACTATGCTCCATGATTATTTTTTTACGATTTTTAATAATTTTTCCAAGACAGAACAGGGTATCACGAATTCATTCAGAACCAGTCTCACTAAAATTTAAATATCTCATAATATAAAATTCCTTTGCCTACTCTGTTTCTTTAATATAAAAATAGACACAATAGTATTTAATTCTATATCTTATTCACTTTCTAATTCCATTTCTCCTATTTTTGGTGATTTTTCAAAATCACATTACTGCTGCTAACCAAAAACTATTTCATTGCAAAATATGGTTAACTAGTTTATAACATCTTTACTCCATTTCATTTAAACTCTATACATTAACCATACTTATATATACTAAAACCAAATCAACCAAAACCACAACCAGACATAATCATCAAGCCAAAATATAAATTCCAAGATTAACAATATGGACAAGCCATTTTCGCATGGCTTATATTTACAACATCAAAACATCATCCAAGTATTAGGCTAGCCTATACATGCCTTAAATTCAAAATCCCAACTTTTAAAGTACCAAAATAAGTCGATAGTGTGGATGACTTTGTTGACGATCCCCCGAGCTCGTAACTTGTAACTAAAATCTATAAAACAGAATAACAAAACACACAGAGTAAGCTAACTTAGCTTAGTAAGTCTTAAGAAAATATAACTACTCAATTAAATATTCAAATATCTTTAAACCAATTATTTTATGACTTTGAAATAACAACTTAGCACAATTGGACTATCATGGCCGAATGCTATTATCCATACATAGCATAACCTTTCACACAATCTTACTTCAAATATACAACTTACCATTTTAGCAAAATGTTTAAGATATAAAATATCATCACTTAATAACCTACTCACATTACCATATACATATAGTTCATTATATTCTCATATACAACCGAATAAGTTAATACCAGGTACAATTTAATCACATATAATCGAATGTATATGTATATATATTTACATCCATTAAACATCACATGTATACTAGTATATAATAACGATACAATATCATTTACTCACATATGTAGAAAACTGAATATACAAGAGCATCTTTTAGTCAACTTACTTGCTCAATAAACATCACATATAAACATGTCAATATATATAAACACATACCTTATGGCCGAATGTAATCTACCTTATTTAATTAAGCTTTAACTTGCGCAATTTTCACCTTAACTTGATCATTTCATAATCATAAGCTTGTAATATAAATCACCGGTATAAAACTTGCTAGGCATAAGCCTGAATCACACACCGGCACTAAGCCTGCTAGACCCGAGGTCTGATATTCAATCACCGACAATAACCCTGCTAGGTATAAGCCCGATTAAGTTCACCAGCTCAAGGCTTGCTAGGCTTAAAGCCTGAATCATGATACTTTTAATCTGTCTCACACAATCTGTTCCATATATCGATTCACTTATACACATTTCGAACTCATTGTACGAACATTCAAATAACATATATCAATCGAATAATTTAAACAAGTCAAATCTTATACTTACCACATTCGGCTATTCAATAATATAGCTACAAAATTTCCAAAAATCAGCATATACTAGGTTACGTGCATAATTTTTGATGTTTTATTGCTTAAAGACTTACCTCGGATATCGACGAACGACGAAAACCGGCTATTCGACTATTTTCGCTTTTCCCAGATCCAAATCCGTTTTCTTTGGTTCTTGATCTAAACATGTTCAAATTAAGCTCATTCAAATATATTTTCATTCAATTGAATCCAAAAACACATAAATGGGAAAATTACCATTTTGCCCCTAATATTTCACACTTTTTACAATTTAGCCCTATTTGCACAAAACTCAAAATACACAAAATTTGAATAAACACCTTAAGGGCCGAATGTTCCTAGTCCTCATACAAGTCCATGCATTTCATTTTTCTCACATTTTAGTCCCTCAAAAATTTATTTTTGCAATTTAGTCCAACATACTCAATTCATCAAAAATTCAAAGACAAAACTTATAAATCTAACACATATTTATCATAATTCATCCTTAAACAACATAAACAACAAACTATCAAAAATGGCTCAACTCAAAATATTCATCAAACTCAAAAATTAAAGCATGGGTCTTGAAGATTTCTAAGCAACGATCTCAAAAACGTAAAAATTATCAAAAATCGAGTTGAACACATACCTTGGTTAAGCTCAACAATGGCCGAATGTAACTAGGATTCTTTCTTTCTCTTTTCTTTTAGTTTCGGTTAAAACAAGAAGAAGATGGAGGCTTTTTCCATCTTTCATCACTTTTATTCATTTAATATTTATCAAATTATGTTTTATAACATTAAAACATAATAAAAATATAATAAACAAATTCCAACCATCATTTCATGCTTCATTTGGCCGGCCACTATCTTAGTTTTGGCTATATTAACATTCCAATACTTTAATTTATGAAACCATTATCAATTTAGTACTTTACACTATGGTTTATAACTTTTGTTCTTTACGCGATTAAGTCCTTTTATTTAATTAAGCACACAAACAATCAAATTTTTATACGAGACTTTCACACATACTAATTCACATATAATTAACACAGAAAATAATATTTAAATATTTTTCAGACTCGGATTCGTGGTCTCGAAACCACCGTTTCGATTAGGGTCTAAATCGGACTGTTACACCATATAAATTGTTTCTTCAATGTCACCATTAAGAAAGACAGTCTTAACATCCATCTAATGTAACTCAAGATCAAAATGAGCAACAAGCGTCATGATTATCCTGAAAGAGTCTTTCGATGAAACTGGAGAAAAAGTCTCAGTAAAATCAATGTTTTCTTTCTGAATATATCCTTTAGCTACAAGACGCGCCTTATACCTCTCCACATTACCATTTTCATCCCTCTTGGTTTTAAATATCCATTTACAACCAATTGGTTTTGCACCTTTAGGTAATGGGACAAGTTCCTAAACTTTATTATCTTGCATAGACTTATACTCATATTTTATGGCATAAATTCACTTTTGAGAATTAAAACTTTTTATGACTTGATGAGAGTTGATTGGATCATCTTCCATAATTTCATTATCATCCTCATGTTCTTGGAGAATACAACATAATCATCTGAAATAACTTTTCTCCTTTCTCTTGTGGACCTTCTTAATGGCACTTGTTCTTGAGGTTGTTGAGTTTGTTTTTCTGGAACAATTACCTCATATTGAATGGAGAGTTATTCAATATTGTCTTGTTGAGGTTTTTGATTCACTTTTTGATCAATGATAGGTATGAGAACTTGAACATCGTCAAAAGTAATAATAGGAACTGAGTTAGAATCCAATTCCTCCTCAAAAGCAATGTCTCTAATCTTATTTCTCCCCCTAAACTCAATATCCTCAATTACAATTCTCATCTAAAAGATATTCCTTATTATGGGATCATAAAACTTATAACCCCTAGATCGCTCAAAATAACCAATAAAGTAGTTACTCACTATTTTGGAGTCTAATTTCTTTTCATATGACCTATAAAGTCTAACCTCAATTGGATATCCCTAAATGTGAAAATGCTTTAGACTAGGCTTTTGACTTGTCTAAAGCTCATAAGGTTTTTTTGCATCTACTTTATTGGGTGCTCTATTTAGAATGTAAGTTGTTGTATTTAATGCTTCTCCCCAGAGGAACTCAGGTAAGGTAGAATGAACAAACATGCTCCTTACCATATCCTTAAGATTCTTGTTTCGTCTTTCAGCTACACCATTCATACTAGGTGATCCTGGCATGTGTATTATTGGACAATACCACATTCCTCTAGGAATTTTGCAAATGGTCCTGGACATTGTTCATCTGAACCATCATATCTACCGTGGTACTTACCACCACAATCAGATTTGACGTTTAAAATCCTTTTTTGTTGAGTTGATTATCAATTTCAGCTTTATAAGCTTTGAACACATCTAGAGAATGAGATTTTTCATGAATGAGATATAGGTACCCATAACGTAAGTAATCGTCTATGAATGTTATGAAATATTGTTGACCATTCCAGCATATCGTAGGGAATGACCCACAAATATATGTATGAATTAATTCTAAGACGTATGAAGATCTGTTAACACCCAATCTTTTGGTTTTGGTCTGTTTTCCTTTAATGTAATCGACACAAACATCAAAGTATGTGAAGTTAAGGGACTCTGAAATACCATTAGACACAAGGCGTTCAACTCTAATTTTTGAGATATGACCTATGTGCTTATGCCATAGTGATGTTGAAGTTTCCTTATTTAATTTGCGTTTAATACCAGGTGATTCCACATGCAATGTTTCATTATAGGATGCAACTGTTTCTAGCAAATAAAGGTTGTCATAAATATTTAAATAACCAGTTCCAACAACATTCAAATTTAAAGACAAACTAAATTGATTGTTTCCTAATAAACAATAATATCCAAATATTTCCAACGAAGAAACAAAAACTGAATTCCGTCTGAATGACAGTACGATAAAAGTGTCTTTTAAATCCAAATAAAAACCAGTTCCTAATAACAACCTAAAATGCCCAATCGCTTTCATTTTTATAGATTTTCCATCACCTACGAAGATGTGTCTTTCACCATCACTTGGCTTTCGGTAACTCAAGTAACCCTGCAGAAACACTTTTGTGAGTAGTAGCACCAAAATCTATCCACCAAGTGTTTCTAGGTACTGAAGTTAAATTAATCTCAGAACATACCAAATTAAGAATTATACCTTTCTTTGCACGCCAGGCATGATATTTGGTACAATCTTTCTTCACGTGTCCAGACTTGTTACAAAAGAAACAACTTTCTGTAGCGTGCTGTTGTTTCTTTTGAGCTAGGCCCTTAGCAGCTTCATTATGATATTTTCTTTTCTTACCCTTGTCTTTATGGGCATTGGCCAAATGAACACTTTCAAACTTATCATGCTTCAACATGAGATATGTTATTGTGATAAATTGGAATGAACAATTTTTTCCTAAGATATGTGATAAGTTACACAAGAGTATCCAAATGAGTTTATATTGTCATGTTAAATGGAATCGAGCAGAAGGGTTTGAAGTGGCAAAATTTGGTGATGTTGTAGTTGTTGACTTATTTCAGTGGTCATGTAATTGTAGGAGATGGGATCTTACTAGCATCCCATGTCCACATGCTGTTGCAACCATTTTGTAGGAAAAAGCTAATATTTCTGATTTCGTATATAAAGGGTTTAAAAAAATATGTTTGAAAATTTATATGGTTTTGTATTGCCTACTATCCCAAAGGAGAAATTTTGGTTAAAAATTGATATGAGACCAATTGACCCCCTTCATTCCAAGGAAAATGTCTGGGAGACCAAAAAAGAACAGAGAGAGAAAAGAGGGAGAGAGGAGTGGGAGTAACTTGTATAGAAGAGGGAGGAAGATAAGGGTCTGTTTGTTTGGCAGTAAAATGTTTTCTGGAAAATGATTTCTGGAAAATGATTTACTTTTCTCTGAAAATGATTTACTGAAAATATTTTCTCGTGTTTGGATGAATTTGTGTAAAATATTTTTACATTGTTTGTGATTTCAAAAAACGTTTTCCTAAAAGTTGATTTTACATATATATTAATAAATTTATTTACATATTAACAATTTTTTATATTTTAAAATGTTTTTACATATATTGTAATTATTTATTTATTATAAATAAATTAGATTAAATATATAATAAATTATTAACCGTCATATTGAAAACAACCAAAGTCAAATAAATTATTTGTAATTGTGTTAAAAAAATAAAAAAAAGGCAAAGTTTTTATTATGTAAAATCAAAGTTTGACTTTATTATGTAAAATCAAAGTTTGATTGAAGAGAACTAAACAACAAGAAACAAAGGCAAAGTCGATCACAACTCATTGTTGTAAATAGTCACCAAACATAGCATATATAACACAATCATAAACAATTTTATTAATTGCTATAACAAACAAAATTCAAGGCAACAAACACCATTTATAAGCCCTGCCAAAATTAAAATAGTTTCACAAACTCTTCACATTTTGTGGGATGCATTATTTTCTATGGCATCATAAAGAACAAAACAAGGCGAAGGAGAGAGCATTAACTATATAAATCACACAACATAAGCTCCCGCTTTTCCCACCACAAGCACTTTGAAATCACTCAATCCAAAATTTCACCTTCTATATAATTTTATTAAAGTACTTTTTTTAATAAAAAAATTCAGTTCTCTTTGGAGACTCAGAGCCTCAACCTAAAATCCTCCTCCATTAGAGGAAGACCATCTCGCAACTTCACTTTCGGCTCCCAACCTAGCAATTCTTTCGCTTTTTGTGATGTCGAGTTTTCTTTGCCGTGGATCGTGCTGAGTGTTCTCCACCATCGTTATCTCCACCTTCTGGATTAATAAGTCTGCAATGATACACACCGATAGGGTACAAAAACTTTCAAGACACGAGAAAAAGCCAAGAAAAGAAAAGTCAGACTTTGCATCCCCTATTCCTTTATGTCTCCATGTTTTGATTTTTCAACCTCACTCTTTCACAATATGGTATTCAAAACAAAATCCGAAATAAGCGGATATGCCCCAACTTCACAATGTTCAAAACAGATTTTGAGCTACTCCCGAGTACTTTAAACATACTATCCGTGTGTCTCACAAGTGTGTGTAAGGATGTGAAAACAAAGAATGAAACCATGAAACTAACCTCCTTTACTCTCCTCTCAAAGCTCAAGCATGGTAAATTCACCTAAAAGAGTACAAAAGGCATATAAAGCGGTAAGTGCATGAGAACGGACATAGGTCTCGAGCTATCAAGAAATCCTAGACAAACATTTCATATAACACAAAGATTGAGGATAACCTTTGGATTCCCGATATTGATTGGACCAGTGTTCTCCTCTCTCCATGAGACGAATAAGGCCATCAACCTAGTCATTTATGCAAATGTTATACTTTAATTTATTATAATAGAGGGATACCATCACAAGGAATTAAAGCTAGTAAAATTGTTAAAATCTATAAGTAGAGCATACCATGTCAGAGACAAAACAAAAATCTATGAGTTTGTGTCCTGTGTTTTGAACTATCGGTGGTTCACCATTGCAAAGTGCAAAAGAGAAGTGAAATGAGAGAGAAATTGATTCAAGTGAAAAAAAACTAGAGGGGAAGTTGTTTTTTTTTTCTTTTCAAATTGATTAAAAGGTAAGAAAATTTAGGCAACAACCATCTCCTAACAGAGATGTGAATGGGGACCTAACTGATAACAAAACTAAGAATAAAATGGAGAAGATATAGCGCATTAAAAGACACTAATTACCGCAGTTGCTTGAGCTATGAAATTGCTAACAACACGCCCATCATCGATGTTCATCCGTGGCCCATATGTGTTGAAGATTCTAGCAATGCGGATCTCTATGGAAAAGGAAAAAAGAAAAATGTCAAGACTTATGAAAATAACAGGATGACATCATTCAGAAACCAAGAAAATTTACCTATCCCATGCCGCCTATGGTAATCAAACATTAGGGTCTCAACCACACGCTTCCCTTCATCATAGCAACTCCAACCCCTATAACAAAAACAAGACGTTTAGTGCTAGAGTAATGTTGTCATAACATTATACATTCTGCAAAGCTGAATTCTATGTTCATTGTATCTCCTAGGTTCAATTCTCATTAGAATTTTGACAGATTTGAAAAGAAATGAAGTACTCTATCTTCCACGAGAAAAATGTGTCATTGGAGGCTAATAAATAATAAGACCAACAAAGCATAAATGCTTCCACAATAGACTTACCGATTGGGTTCACATTGCCCCAATATGTTTCAGGTTGTGGATGGATAAGAGGATCTCCATACACTTTCGAAGTTGATGTGAGCAAGATCCTGAAACATAAATACAGATCAAGTAGAGCCAAAGAAAAGGGGCGCTCATAAATTGATAAAGAACTGCATTCCCTTACCTTGCTCCAACTCGCTTCGCAAGTCCCTTACCTTACTTTGATTTTCCAACAACCCCAAATAGTTCAACACACCATCCCTTGTAAAATATGCCCTATTTTCTTCTTCCCTATTTGGAGTTCCCATCAATTAAAAACCATATTCCATAAAACGCACATAGAAACCGAAACCTAACGACCCAAAAAAAAATAACGAAAAGGAACAAAAGTAAAATAAAAATAGTAAAGACAAGAATTGAAAGAAAAAGTGACACCAAAAAAAAGAATGAAAAAAACAGAAGATGAGATCTGAAGAAAGAAAAATTACCTGTAAACTGTTTATTTGAGGTTTGGTAAGTTTGGGTAAGTGTTGTAGTAGCTAAGTGGGTTGCGTTGTGCTTTGCTTGGCTTGGTTGATTCCTGGCGTGGAAGAAAGAAAAGAAGGGTCTTCAGCATCGGCTTCCCAACATCTTGAACTGCGATGGAAGGAAGGAAAAAGAATGAAGGAAGGAGGAAAAAAACCGAAATCAGATTTGTTGGATGAGAAAGAAAGAAGGAAGGAGAAGGAAAGAAGAAGGGAAGAAGGGAGAAAGACTTACCTGGATGAAGGGAAAGATCAGGAAAATGTCTTACGGAAAAGAAATCGGTAAGACGTTTTCCAAAAATAAGAAAGGATTTTACCCGTGTTTTGGAAAATATTTTACTTGGGAATTCATTTTACATTCAAACAAACACTGGAAAATGGGGAAAATGTTTTCCGGAAAACATTTTCCCCCTATCAAACAGACCCTAAAGTGCCGTAAGTGTTTCATGGTTGGACACAACTTCAAAAACTGTCAAACTTCATATGTTGTAAGTGTTTTGATGACTAAGAATTTTAATGCAATTGTTGGCTAATTTGAGAACTTTTAACGTGTTAAATTTGTAGAGTACACCTCCACCAGCTCGAGCAGCTCCTACTCTACCAACTCTATTAGCACCTTCTAATCCTTCTCCACTAGTTCCTTCTTAAACTGTTGCATTTGAAGCATCTACATCATCACCTTTAGCTCTTTCAGCATAACTAACTCCTCCCACCATTCCAACCTCTTCAGCACAACAAATACTTACAAGACTTCGTAGCAGGAAAAAACAAGTTGCGCAATGGATTGGGTTATACACTGATGAGAGGACATGAATGCAAATTTTGAATGTAAGTTACCAATTGTTGAACTATTACGCTTATTGTATTTTGGTGACATATTTTTTAATTATGTATTTTATGCATTGCAGCCTAGTATGATAGGGGAAATCATGGTGACTGCCCCAACCAAGTGCACCAGTAAAAGGGAAAAGAAGCGACAACAAGGAAACTACTGGTGGGACTTGGGAAAGTAGGAACACAAAAGAAGCTAATTCTAAAGATCCACTCAAGCACAATCGTAAGCCATGGAGATAGTTGATGTTAATATGATTTCGTAGATGAGTTATGAACTCTATTTTTTTGTTTATACCTCCTAGTTGGGTTCAGTTAGTTAACATACGTGGATAATTTGATGGTTTTATTTTGTTGGATCATTTTGATAGTTTTATTTTTTGGATAGTTTATGTAGATCCTTTATATGATGGTTGTATTGGATGATTGTAGATTTTTGGCATATGCATATATTTTTACAACAACATAAAAATGTTTTCCATTCAATTTAATTCATTCATTCTTAACAAGACCTGCAACAAATACATGGACAACATTTCACCATCTATAAGCAAGATAACCCAAAAACACCATCCATGATATAATTAAAAACAATTTATAAGCAACTATTACTTTGTTGTTCCTTGACATTTTAACCTTCTATAATGTTATCTTCTATTCCAAACGAGTTACCTTTAATCACATTCTTTGCATTTTGTCAATATTGAGCTCATTGTTCTCAAGTCTTAATCTCCTGTTCTTTGTCAATAGCATCTTATTTTGAAGTATTATTTCATCGATTGTGCATCCCTGTTCTACAGTTGAATCCGTCCTATTATAGTTACCTTCAACCCACCGAAAAAAATCACAACCCTTGGTCTTCATTTCTCATATACAACAACAACAAAAAAAATCAGAATATTAAAAATCTAATAATACATCTTAAACCCAAATTGCAACAAAATGCCAGTACACATAAAACCCTTTGTTTCTCACAAACCTAACTATGACAGACCAAAACATAAACCCTAATTTATCTCTTTGAAGTTCGCACACCTAAAGAATTTTCCCCTTTTGTTCTTTGGAGTATTCGCGTTGCAAACGGGAGCCCTTAACCCACAATGGTAGTACAAAACCCTTTTCTGTGCAGTTGATTTTCTGTTTGTAGAAGAATACATGGTGGAGACGTGAAAGAGATGGAAAACAAAAGAGAGCACAAATGGATAGACAAAAAAGGAAAAAAATGAAAGGAAAACAAAAGGAGAATGAAAGAGACAGGAAACGAAGAAGGGAAAGGAAAAACACATGGATGAACGAAAGAGGGAAATATAAAAGAGATGGTAGAGAAAACGAAATGGAAAAGATAGTAGTGAAAAATGTTGAAGACGATGGTGAAGAAAAAATTTAAAGGAAGAATATTATGGGTTAATATTATTAAGTAATAATATTTAAAACAATCTGGTCAAAAAA
The DNA here is from genome assembly GCA_025503065.1 of Gossypium bickii. NCBI lineage: Eukaryota > Viridiplantae > Streptophyta > Magnoliopsida > Malvales > Malvaceae > Gossypium > Gossypium bickii. The sequence goes on along the minus strand of CP106714.1, from coordinate 93,468,851 downwards.
ATGAAACATGGGTCAAAGAGGTCTTGGGAGTGCGACACGTGGCAACACACGAGTGACTAGCGTTGCCACCAATGATTAAAATAGCGGTCGGGTAGCAGAATAGCGGCCACTATATAACTCTAGCAGCGCCATCCGAAACCTCTACTGCTGAAAATAGCAGTGTGAAGCGTAGTCATACCAATAGCGATGGATCGCGGTCGCAATTTAACAGGTAACGGCCAATTGTGACAATAACAGGTCGCTATTCCCATTATTTTTCCGCTATTCCCGTTGATATCAATTTTTTTACTTTGTTATTAGGTATTAGTTGTGTGAATTTTAAAAAAATTCACAACCACAATAGCATCCGATATGTCCACAACTGCGATAAACGCAACACGACCGAAAACGCGGCCGCAATCGCAATTTAAATTCCTGGTTGCCACCTCAACAAAATCTTAATGTCGTTAGGCTTAAGTACCAAACTAGTAAAAGAAAAAAAATTCGGATACCAATCTGAAACAAAAAAAGAAATCATAGGTGCCAATCTGGGAGAAATAGACAAGTTCAGATACTAATTTCATATTTAACTAAAAAATGATCCAATTTTATCTGATATGTTAAGTGATGGACGGCTATGATGAAAAGTTGAAAATGGTAAGCTAGCTTTAGGTCACATGTAATCACCGCCTTCACTTTCTTCTATCTTAAAACTTTTTTCTGTCATCAAATGCTTTACAAAAAAGAGAAAAATAAAAAAAAGTGTCTTTTTGGTTCTTTGAAGTTGCAAAGTAGAAAAATGGGAATTCCATCAGAAATAAGGGATGTTTGGATACAGAGAAAAAGAAATTCCTTCATAATTCCTTCCCCTGCTGAAAACGAGAAGAATTTGAGAGCCAAGCAATTCTCTCAAGGTTGGCCTTTTTTCTTTTAATCTTTCATTTCCTTCATTTTTTGCAGCTGGAAAATATCGAATTTGAATTATCGGTCGAGACGTAATTATTTAAATGTCTTAGTTTTTGTTTAACCTGCAGAAGGAATTCGTGCCGGTGTCAAGGCGGCTGTGGTCGCCGCCGTTGTCAGCGCCGTACCTACCGTACGTTAACTTGCTCTTATGGATTTTTTTTTGGGGAAGGATCAAAATTAATTGATCCACATTAATAAATCATTTTTAACTATATTACAAATATCTCATCATGATTCACTGGTACTTCGAAAATGAAAATATCAATTGAGGACTCTGATACTAGAAATCGCTATCTCCCCCATCGATTTAATTATCGGTATCGCACGATCCCAGCAAGCGAACCCTAGCGATCTAATTCAGTAAAAGGTAGGATCGGATTAGCATGTAGTTCATTATAAAAATTATATTTTTAAATTTACTTAGAATTTATTTATTTAAAATTATGTATTTATACAAGCACAAAATTGTATGTATGAGTTTTAAGAAAACGGTAACAACCAGAGAAGACTACCCTATCGAATTACAATTCATATAAGTAGGTTTAGGAGGATTTTGTTTTATTTTTCATCAAAAGTTAAAAGGGTATTATCCTGAGAATTAAAATTGTCTCATTGGTTGATGTTTCTATTATTTGTGTCATGGGTTATTGCAATCTTTTGAACCATATGGTAAGTAATGCAAGGTTCATCATTTGTGTGATGATATTGTATCAACTTAGCAGATGTTGAAAAGTTTTAATTCTTTGACTTTTAGCTTAAAATTACCATGTCTTTTCCATCTAGGTTCAATGCATTTTGAGATTAGAACTCAATTAATTCATTGCCTGCATAAGTTGATTGTATGAAACTGTGATTCCATGTCATCATTATCTTTTTCCAATAGGAGAATGACAAATCAGATTTTTCCTCTTGAATTTGAATTTTTTTCAAGAGGAAAAAGCTGAAAATTAGGAGGAAAAATCTAATTTGCCAGAGGAAAAAGCTGAAAATTAGGAGGAAAAATCTAATTTGCCATTCTCCTATTGGAAAGGAATAAGGACGACGTGGAATTACAGTTTCATACAATCCCTTCTTGCATAAGTTGTAGATAATATTAATGGTTTCGTAAAAAAACTATTCTACTCTTAGGGTGTCATTATCTCGTGATATCACACTCAATTAGTGAACTTAAGTGCTGACTTTATGATTGCCATCTAATTGTATTTTGAGCTCCCCTGACCGCTCCTTTTTTCAGTTGATTGCAGTACGTAAGATTCCTTGGGCAAAGGCAAACCTCAACCATACTGCTCAAGCTCTTATCATCAGTGGAGGTATTCTCCAGTCTATAGCCATGAGATTTTTCACAAGTCCCAACCTATGAATTCATGATTTATATAAATTGCATCATATTATATGGGTGGGTCCATTGATGACATAAAAATAGGAGAGAAATGGGAATGACTTGTTATTATAATTGGTTGTACATCTTTTGTCAAGCAATAACACGGGCTGTCTTTATTGGTTAACAGCATCAATTGCGGCCTACTTCATTACCGTAGATAAAACCGTTTTGGAAAGTGCTAGGAGAAATTCTCGAGCACAGTTCGACAAAACTGTTTGAATGCTAGAATTGAAGGTATTCAGTGGCGAAGGTTCTCAGGGCAAGTATGATACATGTCAATAAGTTTAAAGCTGTTGTATGCCATGCATCCACGTTTTTTTCTTTTTTTTTTTTTGGTGGAATTTTATCATCAATTAAGCAGTTTAAATGTATTTAGGTGATGTTTTATGTTTCAGTTTATTGGCATGAGATTATATAATCCTTTTATTACCTTTAACATGGAACTTAGTTGAGTTCTTTCATGGAGTTTTGGTTGGATTTACTTTGTTTAATTGCATGTTTGTGGAGAATAAAGATGGTGTAGTAACAAAGCATGAGCAGTTAAAAAGTATGGTGATTTTATTGCTTTGACATTTACTTGTAATCATAAAGGTTAAATTATGATGTATAATCTTTTCATTTGAGATTTAATATTATATTTAAAATTTAGCATAATTAAGATAATTTAATTCTTTTATTTTTATAACATTATTAATTAGTTCAAAATAATTATCATGAACAATTGTTTCGATTAAAATGTTTACATTGTCTTTTGTGTATGTGTGATTATTCCTTGAGTATTTTAATTCAAGTTTTATTATTGTTTTTTTTTTTTTTTTTTTTTGTTCAAAAGGAAAAATCATTGATTGTAACATTAATAAAAAAATACCAACATATCCCAAAAACATAGGAAAGCTCAGTGGAAATTACAATAAAGGACATGGTATGTATGTTTAACCAAACCATATAAAAAAAGAGCAAACTATATTTGCATTCTCGACCGCTTGAAGTGGAGCAATCAAGCCCCACCGCGGAAGACTTCAACACGCCAGAATAAAGGTTGCAGGCAAACAAAGTGAACAAATCACCTTAAATCATTGGGTCCCTTTCCGAGTCCTTGCTCTGGTGGCGATGAACACAAAATTACGAACCCGAAAAACGGCAGATGTGGAATTGCTAGGAGACAAAACAACCGAAAATGAGCCACAAAGGACTCGATAAACCGGAACACAAGGGATCTGGGAAACACGACCTTTAAGTCTCGAGAAAACCTTGTCAATGGAGGACCCAAAGGAAACCTCTGGGGATCATTATTATGCCGATAAAAGGAAAGCAAGAGTGGGAAGAGAAGAGAAGAGAGAAGAGGGGGGAACGGTGGGTGGAGGAGAGGGGCAGGATGGGTGGCAGCCAAGGGTTACCTAACCACCAGAGAGTACCGGCTGGTGAAGGAGGAAGAGCCACCAACGCAAGGCCCACCAGCAAAGAGGAAAAAGAACAGGGGAAGAAAAAAAGAAGAAACGGGAAAGAGGGGGTAGAGGGAGGGAAGGAGAAAGGGAGGACCAAAGGGCCAGCGACGGAAATCGGCAAAAATGTTTCCCTCAAGCTTACAAAATTAAAGAGAAAAATAGATGGACTAAGAGAGAAAAAATGGATTTAATCCAGTTATCATATGCGAGTTTTATTTTATTTTTATTTGATTCGATTCTAGTTTGTGACTAATTTGTACTTGCAAACTCTCAAAAAAGAAAAATAGAAAAAGAATTCACATCCATATTTTAATCAAAATAGTTAACGATGTACTAGTGACATAAAAATGAAAATTTAAATTATTCAAAATTAAAATACAAGAGTTAAATTCTAAAATTGAGCAGAACCGAAGCTACTTTGAACTAATTACATATGAGTGTAACATGTAAAAATATAAAAACATAATACAAATATGCGGATATGTATGGTCCTGTAATTTCAGCCCCTCTGAAATAACTGCCAAACACTAATGAAGAATATATTACACAACGTAATTTAGTTGCCACATATGCTTTCAAATTGGAAGCCAAAAATAATAGCAATTCTTATACAAAGCGAAACAAGAGGCACAAATAATAAGGAAAAGAAAATAATAATTATTGGCAAAGATGACAAATGCATCTCAATTTATATAAGTTTCAATTTAATTGTTCCATTTGAAGGGGAAAAAATTTGAGTGCCTAAAATTGCAGGCAATATACCATTTAAGCTATTGTTGTATGTCTTAAGCTTGAAGTTTGGATTTTTAGAAGGCATACCGGTAGATAGCATCAGCTACACCGTCTTCATCATTGCTAACACCTATTACATCGGCCACAGCTTTTGTTTTATCCGATCCATTGCTGAGAGCAACTCCTAGAGATGCTAACTCAAGCATTTCCATGTCGTTTTCACCATCACCAATGGCCATTATCTATGGCCAAATAGAAGGAAAAAGGAAATTTTGATTAGAATTATGGGCTTGGATGACGGGTGTCTCTAGCCTTTACGTGCTGACTGCGAATAGGAAATATGCTATTCTAGGAAGATTATTTTAAAAAGGTCAGAATATGTTGTCCGCCACTATACTTAAATAAATGAAGTTTGAGATTAGATCTCTATACTTGGAAAGTTATATTCTTACTTTTTCAATTTAAAAATCCTAGCCCAATTGTTGACACCCTTACTACTTTTGGACAAAATTAATCATCGATACACTCGTGCAATCATATCAAGGGGAGAAGTAAATCATTATGAATTCAATAAGTATACCTGATAGTAAGCAAATTTTGACAGAAAATGCTAACTGTGTCAACTGTTGGATTAGAATTTTTAAATCAACAAAGTAAAAGGACTTTACTTTTAAGTACATGGACTTGAATCTCAAACTTGACAAAAGTATAGCGGCTGCTGACATATTTGGAACTTTTGAAAATAATGTATTGTTTTCATCAATCAAAAGAAAACAATGCAATAGTTATGCAAGTCTTTCCTTGAATATTACCTTAATCAGTGCCACTATGCACAACTTAACATTTTCCTAGAATTATTAAGGTCATAGGTAATGCCATTACATTTGACTATTTGAGCTAAAAAATGCCCGAATCATCAAAGCATGAATGCTGCATTTGCTGTGTGTATGCAAAATCAACCATGGGAGGGCTAGTTTCTGTTTATTGAAGCAAATTGCGTGAACAGAAAGAGAAAAGAAGATAGGAGTCCTGTACCTCCTTTGAACTGACACCCAAGTTATCAAGTAGCAATTTTACTCCACTCCCCTTTGAAGTCCCAAAGGGAACGATTTCAAGCATGTCTGGTACAGCTTGGACAACACTAGCATGATCTTTTGTTGCTTCCGACCAGTATGGACGCAAATTAGTTGCTATTCCCTCAGCAGTGTCGAAAAAGATCAGCTTCTGCAAATCCAGAATATGTGATTAAATTAGGACCATATTCAACAAAATTTACAAAATCTACTGGGTACGATTATGTACTGGAAACTGAGTGGAAATTGAATAGCACTTATGCTATTCTTTCTAGAAAGTGGTTTGGTGTCAACAGAACTATCATATACTTGCATTTATATTAGACTCATAGAAGCTAATTAGCAGAGACTACCTTTTGTATTGCATTTAGGATTTTATGCAGGATTAAAAAGTAAATGCATTTTGGCCCACGTGCTAGGATTTCTCAAAGAATATTGAAGATTGTGGTCATTGAACTAATAACCAGACCCACTCAGAATGAATAATAGACAAAAAAATCACCATAGCTCCTTTTTTCCTTCTCTGCTGCAAGCAAAAACAATGAGCCTTGCAGACAAAAGATAGTCATATTACTTTCTATCTATGCTTTAAGCATGAACAAGAGACTAAATCTCTGACTCTACCTGTATGTCGGCAGCAGTCACCAGATGCTCAACTGAAGGCATGATCTCTGCCTGTAAAAGTTGTTATGCGTATCATACACAACATAAAAGTTTAATGGTCAACAAACAAAATGGATTAATACAAGGACAAAGAATATGACAGCATACGGTACCTTTGGTTCATGATATACAGTATGTAGCGTGTCAACGAGAGGGTGATTAAATAAGGTTAAACAGCGATCCTGGCAAAATGCAACCAGAGGAACCTTATGTTCCAAAGAGTAATGGCCAGCCTGCAAAATTTAAGAAGAGTTGAGATATAAAACAATGGATTTTTTTTTTAAAGGATCTTACATGACTATTCCTTATCAGGGCATTAAGCATTTAGTATCTTTGATTCCTTTTCTTTTGAGAAGGGAGTTGATAAAAATCATTCACCCAATTCCCTTGATGTTTGAAACAGCCCACCCAAAATTCTCTGGTCATTCCTAGGAGGAGTAATACTTAGAGACAACAAGATGAATAATGGCTAATGGATCCTTTTCCTTTTCTCCCTCTGGAGTATTGTGGGACAGGAGAGGAGTGAGAATATCCTTACATTTGGCAATGAATACTATTAAACAAAGTCCTATCTAAACCGAAATGAGAATAAATTGCAGCCACTTGCAAAAAGACTGTTCAAATTAGAATGAAATAAAATCAGACTTTGGAAGAGAATACAAGAATATGATATTTTCCAGATAAACTTGGCAGAATCAGCAATATCAGTAAAGTAACAAAATAGCAGCAAAAACTGGGGTCCTCCACAGAAATTTTGGGTAACCATCATCGAAGCAGTTACTAGTAACTAGCACACTTAGCTCAACTAATCTACCATCTGAAAAACATTTCATAAAACTTCATAATGTGAGATTTCTCTCCAGTCCTTATAGGGCAGACCCAGTAACATCTTACTAAGACAATGAAAAATTAATATGCAAGTTGCAGAAAAATGGCCAATGCTTGCAAGTATTCCTTTTATCTATAAAAGAAACCACAATTCTGAGTCAAAAAGTCAATAGCACCAAAGAAAGTTGAAACTCCAAAGTGTTACAATAAGAACTATCTGATCTTCAAAGAAAAGAAGTGATACCTCTCTGCAAACATTTGGATCTAAATTCCTTTTAAAAATTTCTCGACCATTTATACCATAAACCAGCAATCCCTGCAACCCAAGAAGAAAGAAAGCGACTGAGTCAACATCATGGCAATAAAATAAGCTGCCATAGATTTGCAAGCAAAAGAATATGCAGAATCAAATTTTACATTGTATTCTAGTTGGATTAACTGAAAATTTGCTAGCAGAATTTTACCACACACGCTTTATGGTGAATTCTCCACAAGTCACTCCATATTTTGTCGGATATTACTTTTTATATTAATATCTCAATGGAAGGAAAATAAATTCATTGAGAAATAAAACTAAACAGAAAACAAAGCAAGAAAAACATCAGAAATAGAGAGGACCACGAAAGCTTAACAATTTTCTCTAAGAAGAGGTCCCTTCAACATTTCAGCTTGGCATCTCTACTCTTACAAACTGATCTAAAAGAAGTTCTTATATCATTATAGAGTCAAAACAGAAGCTGTCAGCAAGGAAAAAGGAAAAGTACCTGTAAGAAAACCCCAGGAGAATGCTCAGAAATGATGCCATCTTTTCCAGCTAAATCAACCATCTGCAGAACACTTATTGCAGCAGGACGCGCCTGAGCAACAAGTCAGGAATTGGTAACCAATATCTTTGTTAGCAAGCAAAATGCTAGATGGATGAGAAAAAAAAGAAAAAGTTATCTGGCAACTCATAATCAATAGAATGCTAACAGTAAAATTGAGGTTAGAAATATAAGACAAGCATACATATGTTCCAGTTTACTAGATGAAGAAATACAGTGGTAAACTTATTGTAAAATGCCCGTTGTTCTTACTTTTCCAGTGGCTATCACAACTTTTAAGCCTCTCGATGATGCCTCTTTCAAAGCTCTTGCATTGGTCAAAGAAACTTGACTTTTGCTGTTCAGCAGTGTGCCTAGCGTTAAAGTTACAAAAGCATTAGATATGGTACTGGAATTAATAAGAAACAGAATTACAGTGGGAATAATCTCACCATCCATATCACAGAAGATGTATTTGAACTTTGGTTTGTAGAATCGAAGACTACCTTCTTTCTTCTTGTCTTTTAACAAACTACCTGTAAGATTATCTCACTTGAAAAGATATATTACTATTATTTATTGTTTAGCTTCAAAATCACTACAGAAATTGCACATACAAAAAGAATATAAACCTCACAGGATAAGAAAAAAAGCTTAAAAGGGTCCAACTATTAACAAACAGACAAAATAGGATATTACCATTTGAATTTTCCATATGAAGGTTTGCATTAGTTTCAGCATCATATGCACTGCGTATTAGTCCTTTTCCCTTCCATCCAAGACTCTTCAAAACAAATTCCTCCTCTTCCTCCATTTGTTCCTCAGCATTTTCACTGATTTCATGATCAAAACCCAACAGATGCAGCAACCCATGAACCTGCAAAATGGATAAAAAGGCTGGAGTCACCCTTCAACTACATTAAGTTTTTTGGTATCAATGCTAATTTCTTTAGATTGATTCCTTTCGGTTTTTTTCACCCCTCTTGTGAAATTCAATCCTACATACCAGTTGTACCTCCCACAAATTTGTAATTTCGGCTTTTCACATACAGCAGGGTCAATCTATAGGGTTGCTTTTTGAGTGTATGTTGTGTGTTATCTTCTAAAGAAAAGAGTTCTTGAAATTCCATTCATACCATTAGTATATAAGGTTGTTAAATTATCAACAAACATCTAATATAAATAATATGCCCAATTTTTCTATCACTCTCAAGTCTCAATCAAATAAATGGAGGAAGTTCAAATTACTGTACCAACCATAAGGACGCGTATTTCATCAATAAGCGTGTGCCCTCTTTCTTCTGCTTGCCTTGCAGCAGTCTCAATGGAAATAACAATATCACCCAACATAAGCTGCAAAGAAAGAAAGAAGGACGTGTCAATTGGTTTCACTCACAAGTTATAGAAAACATTTCAGTCAACAGATATACTTACAACAGGAAGATTAAGTTCAGGAATATGTTCGGACATGGAAAGGACATCGGTAGCATGGTCTTCATCCCTCCATTCCTTATTTAGTTTCCGTATGAACTCATCATTACAAAGGAGTACAGACAACTCCACGCTGTCAAAACCACCTAAATCTCGAATGGAAGTATCTCTTGTTTTATAATTTGAATCCGTTATACGGTCAAAAGCTAACTTCATCGCCATTGGCACATTAAGACGAAGTAACTCCGCAATGCTCTGGAAAATGTACGCAGCAATAAAGCAAAGAGAACAGTAGGAATGGCCTACGTAATTTTCTTCTCTCTCTCTCTCTCTCTCTTTTTCATTCTCTCGAGAAACTAATATAAAACTCGTTAATACTAGTAATATAAAGAAACCTAAAATAAATAAATAAAAAGCACAAAAATCGTATGATTAGTACTCTTTTCTTTTATTTTCTCGAGAATCAAACAGTAAAGTAGTTAATAGTAGCATTTTTTTCGAAGGTAATTGTAAGGTATGAAATATTATACCGAAATTTCTGGATCATCAGGTAACTCTTCTTCAATGCAAATGCTAACACTGAGCTCCAACTGCTTCTCTTTACTCTTCCTCGGCCTTCTTCTCATCTTACGATACTCCTTATTCGAACCCGAGACGATTCGCATTGGCTTCGATAGCCTCCTCCCATCTTCTCGGCACAAAGCGTGGAATCTCCGGCCAAAGAGAGAAGATTTCGACGAGGAAGGGACAGCGAAACTAGCCGTGCGGCGCGTGGGAAATAGATTGAAAGAACGGCGGGAGATGGAGAAGGTAGCTGGGGAGCGTTCAAGCGAGAAAGTGGCGGCGGCGCGTGAAATAGCAAAGGCCATGGCGGAAGAGGGGGGAAGGAGGAGAGAACGGAGGAGAAAAGAGGAGCGAGGGAGCATATAGACGCTTTGTTTCTCTCGTTAGCGAATAGTAGTGATAGAGACAAAATCCGAAATGGTGGAGTTACTTAAAACTAGGACGACGTATTCAAAGTTTAAATTCAAACATTAATTAAAAATATATAGATTATTTTTTAAAAAATTATATAACTATTCCAGCCCCAAGTTACATAAATTTTTATAATACACCATTTATACCTAATTGATATAAATTGTTTTTTTGACTAGTAAGTAATTAAATTTGAAAATTGTAAGTTAAAAGTGTTCTTTTTTTAGAATGGTTATTTGTATTTTTCAATCCCACCAATCAAGTTGCATCATATGTCCAAGTAGAATATAGTATTTAATATTTAAATAATTTGGTTATAAAAATTTAATAAATTGTTTATAATTAAAAAATTATGCCACCTATATTTAAAAAATTACTTCATTTTTTCAAAAAAAAATAATAAAAAATTGTTTATAATTAAAAAAATTATGCCACCTATATTTAAACAATTAACTCATTTCTATATTCAGGAATTGAATCAAAGTTGGGATTATCCCTTCCCTAAATCCATCTAGCCTACTCTTTTTCTTTTGTTTCACTTTCATGTTTTCAACCAGCTTCATCTTCTCCCCATTTTTAACCATGATTCCATCTCCATAATTATATCCCACCACCAAAAACTAGTCACTAAAAACTTATCGCCCATCTCCCACAATTATGAACATCCTCTTATACTCAAAATTCTTGGCTCTATTGGAAAATTTCACATTATTTTATTATTATATTCTTTGATAAAATATTCAATCTTCCCATATTTCCTTGTTCTCCCACTATGATTCACTTACCCATAAACGCCACCAATCAATCTTTCTTCATCAATGGCCTTTGCTACATGGGCATCCCTCATACTAAAAAAGGAGAGGATTCTAACCTGAAAGTATCGAGTGAGTGAAGCTTTAACATCAAAGGTTAAAGTTAGTAATTCTCTTTTAAGTCAATGGCTATAGAGAAATTAGTTTAAGTGTGAGAGAGAGGAAAAAATAAGATTAGAGAAGAGAAATTAGAAAGTTTCTTTTTGTATAAAACAAAATTGAGAAGAGAAAAGAGGGAGGAGAAGAGTTGACTAATGCTTTAGGTCAAAGAGGGCCAATGACGATGGCAGCTAGGGTTATATTTGGGATTATCAAGATGAAAAAGAAGATAAAATAAAAAGGAAAAGAAATGGTAAAAAATAAAAGAAAGGAATATTTTTGGGGGGTAAATGTAGATAAAACAATAAGAATTAAATTGCTATCATTCTAGGCACTACAAACCCATGATGGCTATGGGAAAACACAAATTCTCAGTTATCATGGTTGTCATTCGATCTGCTAATCGATTCCCTTCACGAAACATATACTTGAGCTTAATTTCTTAATCACAAGTAACTAGTTTTTTTTATGCTCCATAAAACAACATTATCATAATTCATCTCACCCTTCATACGAATAAGATCCAAAGTTGTTAAATTGTTCGTTTCCAAGATCACCCACCTCAGCTACATCTTCATTGCTAGCATTAATTCATCATAAATACCCCATAATTCAACCTCAATAGTACTACAAATCCCTATATTTTGTGCAAAGCTCAAGCTATCGTGCACTATCTATGTTCACTTTAGTCCATCCTGATTTAGGACGCTACCAAAAAATTGATGCCATATCATCTCCTTTTCCCTGTTATTCAACCTATCTATATTATGATCAGCAACACAAAATTCTCGAATTAATTGTCGCGCCTTGTGTAACGTACTTTCCCACTCAGAGAAATACTCATTAAAAAGAACTTGGTTTTGTCGTAGCCATAGACACCATCATATCAGGCCAAAAACCCCATCCCAATTGTCATCATTCAAAGCAAAATATTCCAACCTAGTTATATTGGCATGAATCCAATCAACTAAATTAAGGGCTAAGAACTCGTTCAATCTGTCATTCTTCACCACTCGGCTCCAAAGACTCGCTGCTGGCAAGCACCTTCGCCAAATATGATATATATCCTCCAATCTGGATGCATATTGACTACACGAGGGATCCGTTGTAATATGTCTTCGCCATCTTTCAAAGATTTATCAACAAAGTTGCCATGAGCCACAAGCCCCTAATCTTCCAAATCACTCGCCTTTGTTTGACTACTACCCGGCTAGGTTCTTCACTCAACAATTCATATGCTGACTTAGAAGTGAACATGGATCCTTTGTTCCATCTCCAACCGGGTGTATCATCAATATCATCATTCACCATAAGCAACTTAATTGCTTTGATATGTGCAATAAAAGACAATCGCATCATAGATTTGAGGACATCCAATTCCCACTGTAACAACTCGTTTTTCAGTGGTGTCGAAAATAATGATTTTGAGATCACAATTTCGAAGAGCGAGTTCATAAATATTATTATTTATATTTACGAGTAAAATATAGTGTTATATTAAATTATGATATGACAATTTTACTAATTGAACAGTTAGTTAAAGTACAAGTGGTTTGACCCTAAAGTCAATAATGTTGGAAAATGAGGTATCGAGACCTTATTTTAGAGGTGATCATGGGTTGAGCTACCCGGCCCGGCCCGACGACCCGTCCGAAAAATGAGAGGGTTCGGGTAAAAATATAGGCCCGAAATATGGGTTTGGAAAAAAAAGAGGCCCGTTTACAAAATGGGCCGGGCTCTAAATAAAACTTTTTAGCAGAGCCTGCTTGCCCCTGCCCAATTATATATTAAATATATATTTTATTTTTAATCAAATATACTTTTTAAATTCACATATTTTTTATTTGTTTTTTTTAATATTTGTTTTAAAAATTTTTATTTAATAAAAAAAGCTTAAAAAAAATTACATATTTTTTATTTGTTTTTTTGTTTTAATATTTGTTTTAAAATTTTTTATTTAATGAAAAAAACTAAAAAAATTAATATGGGTCGGGCCGGGCAGGGCTCGGGTTTATCAATTTTCTTTCGGGCCGGGCTTGGACAAATTTTTAGGCCCATATTTTGGGTAGAAATGAGCTTGGGCCTAGAAAGCGGGCCTAAAATTTTATGCAGGCTCTGCAGCCATCCAGGCCCATGATCACCTCTACCTCATTTTCATAAACTGAGTCTGTAAATATTTTTCTTAAATATTGATAAAGTTTTTGTATATATTAATTGAATTTTAAATAGTTAATTTTACCGAATTAATGATTAATTAAGGTATAAAGACTAAATCATAAAAACCGTAAAAATTAATCGCTATTGATTTTTATTAATTAAAATGCTTGATTAATAATTTATTTAAGGTCTAAGTGGCAATTTTACCACCTTTGTTAATATGGTTGGACGGTAGTGCTAGTTTTTCTTAATGAATTTTTTTTATTAAGTTAAAATGTAATATTATTAAAACATTAAAAACATAAAATAAACTTTCCTTCATTTATTTTGCTTCACCATCGGCGAATGCTCAAACCTACCATTTTTATTCGGTTGAAGTTTTCGTCCCTTGCATGTGTTCATCTTTAAGGTCCCTTTTTTTTTTTTTTTAAATTTTATGTTTTTTATATCGTTGTAGTTTAATTTAATTAGTACGGATACTAAATAATAAAATTGTCAAAATTTTGAAATGTTGTCATTGATTTTTTTTTTTTTGTTATATAGCTTGGTTACAAGCTTAGATTTAATTATGGACTAAATTATAAAATGAATTTTGTTAGTTTTGAACTTAGAGACTAAAATAAAATATTTTGAAATTAACATGAAATTTCTGTAATTTTTTAATTTAGAGGGTTGTACAAGAATGGAATTAAAATTGAATTGAAAAATGAAGCTTAAAATTTAAAGATATAACTATTTTGGTTTTAGGGGCTAAATTGAATAAAATGTGAAACATTAGGGATTTTTGTAAAATGAAATAAAATTGATATATTGTGGTAATAAGCTATTAAAATATATTCAGAATTGATAAATTGAAATGAATTATTATAGATCGCGATATGGATCAATCGGATAATTCATCGCGATATGGATCAATCGGATGATAATAGAGAAATAAGAGAAATTACAAATTAGTCCTCAACTTCTCATTGGTTGTTGTTTTCTAGGTAAGTTCATTATGTTTGAATTGTGTGCTTATACTTATTAATTTTGTTATATATATAAGTGTAATTTTTATTAGTATGACATCGATCAGACTAAATTGTAAAATAAGAAATTTAAATGATAATAGTGAATAGATGAGTAGTATTGACTGATTGAAGTTGTGATATGATTGAATGATGTGTGTATGATGATAAATCATCGTAAATGTATGTGAATTGTTATCGAAAATACGAAAAGTGAGTATACGACTATAGAACTTGAAAATGGATTGAATACAATGAATAAAGCCTGTGTGAACTTAGTGAATATCTAGGATACAAATGACATGGCATTAAAGTTTGAAAAGTAGCAGGTATTATGTACCGGTGTTGGATACCTTACCGATGGCTAAGATTCTACATTTGTTATGGATTCTCCATAGCTCGTGTGAGCAACATCGAGTAAAGGTTAATGCCCTTATTTATAGCTCATGCAAGCAAAGATATTTACAACTCATGTAAGCAATCTTATCCCGTGTGTCCGAAGTATATTTACTATAGTTCTCCAAGCAATAAACAGATTGTGAAAGTGAATTAGTATAAAGGTTCAAAAATGTATTAAATGTTGTACATGAGTTGAGTATGGTACTTGTGTTTCAATTCTTGAGTATATTAATTGTCAAGTAAGTTTGTGTGATCTTTATTTGGACTAGTATTTGTTTATGCCACGTTGTGTGTTTATAACTTGTAATTAAATCGTTATGAAATAATGAATTGGTCGTGAAGGACAAATTTGTGAAATGTTATATGATTGTTGAAAATGATTGTAACGGCCCGATTTAGGGGCTAGTCGGAATAGTGATCTCGGGATATTTAATTTGAGATTTGAGAAATTTATTTTCATGTTATATTATGAGTTAGAACATGATAGCACATATGCATGAAAATTTTGGTGATTTAATTTTAGCGATTTCGTGTTTAATCGTGAAAAAGGACTAAATCGCATAAAGTGCGAAAGTTCCATTCTATAAGTTAAAGGTTCCAAATAGCCATAGATTGTTAATTAGAGGTCTTTAAAAGGCAATTAGACCCCTAAAGATAGCATAGCCGTCCATAGGAGACAAAGATGGACAATGTTGGTCAAAGTTGGTGATAGTTGATGACTTATTTGACATGTATTAATAAAATAAGGAGAGAAAAAAAATATCATATTTTCTCCTTTTCTCTTCCACCGAAAATTAGTAGCAAATAGGGGGTAGAAAGCTTCAAAAATTTCAGCACACTCATCCCTTCACAAGTAAGTGTTCTAGTGAACTTTTCTTGAAGATAATTGTACTTTTGAGACCCCTAAAGCTTAAGCTTTCATATGAGGGGACTAATGTGCAATATGGTGAAGAGTTTAGAGTTCTGCCATGAGAGCCTCCATTGTTATTTGCTGTATTTTTATGGAAGAAATTGAGTCTTAGTTGTTAGATGAACAACTTTTGTGAAAGGTGTTAGCATGAAAACACCAAATAAGACCTTGATGAAAAGGTTACAAATTTTGTAGTAAGTATGTGAAATATTGATTTTGACTATCCCTTGTGAGTGGTGGGATAAGTAGATGAATTTAGAAGTAGAGATGTGAATGATAGTTAAGTCATGTGAATGAATGAATACAGGTACTCGTGAATGAGTCACGAAGAATCGGTTCGATATCATTCTAGGCACTACAAACCCATGATGGCTATGGGAAAACACAAATTCTCAGTTATTGTGGTTGTCATTCGATCTGCTAATCGATTCCCTTCACGAAACATATACTTGAGCTTAATTTCTTAATCACAAGTAACTAGTTTTTTTTATGCTCCATAGAACAACATTATCATAATCCATCTCTCCCTTCATACGAATAAGATCCAAAGTTGCTAAATTGTTCGTTTCCAAGATCACCCACCTCAGCTACATCTTCATTGCTAGCATTAATCCATCATAGATACCCCATAATTCAACCTCAATAGTATACAAATCCCTATATTTCGTGCAAAACTCAAGCTATCATGTACTATCTATGTTCACTTTAGTCCATCCTGATTTAGGACGCTACCAAAAAAATTGATGCCATATCATCTCTTTTTCTCTGTTATTCAACCTATCTATATTATGATCAGCAACACAAAATTCTCGAATTAATTGTCGCTCCTTGTGTAACGTACTTTCCCACTCAAAGAAATACTCATTAAAAAGAACATGGTTTTGTCGTAGCCATAGACACCATCATATCAGGCCGAAAACCACATCCAATTGTCATCATTCAAAGCAAAATATTCCAACCTAGTTATATTGGCATGAATCCAATCAACTAAATTAAGGGCTAAGAACTCGTTCAATCTGTCATTCTTCACCACTCGGCTCCAAAGACTCGCTGCTGGCAAGCACCTTCGCCAAATATGATATATATCCTCCAATCTGGATGCATATTGACTACACGAGGGATCCGTTGTAGTATGTCTTCTCCATCTTTCAGCATTTATCAACAGGTTGCCATGAGCCACAAGCCCCCCTAATCTTCCAAATCACCTGCACTGTTTGTCACTACCCCGACCAGGTTCCTCACTCAACAATTCATATGCTGACTTAGAAGTGAACATGGATCCTTTGTTCCATCTCCAACCAGGTGTATCATCAATATCATCATTCACCATAAGCAACTTAATTGCTTTGATATGTGCAATAAAAGACAATCGCATCATAGATTTGAGGACATCCAATTCCCACTGTAACAACTCGTTTTTCAGTGGTGTCGAAAATAATGATTTTGATATCACAATTTCGAAGAGCGCGTTCATAAATATTATTATTTATATTTACGAGTAAAATATAGTGTTATATTAAATTATGATATGACAATTTTACTAATTGAATAGTTAGTTAAAGTACAAGTGGTTTGACCCTAAAGTCAATAGTGTTGGAAAATGAGGTATCGAGACCTTATTTTAGAGGTGATCATGGGTTGGGCTACCCGGCCCGGCCCGATGACCCGTCCGAAAAATGAGAGGGTTCGGGTAAAAATATAGGCCCGAAATATGGGTTTGGGAAAAAAACGAGGCCCGTTTACAAAATGGGTCGGGCTCGGGTAAAACTTTTTTGGCCCGAGCCCCGCCCGGCCCGGCCCGAATTATATATTAAATATATATTTTATTTTTAATCAAATATACTTTTTAAATTCACATATTTTTTATTTGTTTTTTTTTATTTTAATATTTGTTTTAAAAATTTTTATTTAATAAAAAAAGCTAAAAAAAATTTACATATTTTTTATTTGTTTTATTTGTTTTAATATTTGTTTTAAAATTTTTTATTTAATGAAAAAAACTAAAAAAATTAATATGGGTCGGGCCGGGCAGGGCTCGGGTTTATCAATTTTCTTTCGGGCCGGGCTTGGATAAATTTTTAGGCCCATATTTTGGGCCGGGCTGGGCTTGGGCCTAGAAAACGGGCCTAAAATTTTGTCTGGGCTTGACCCGGCCAGGCCCATGATCACCTCTACCTCATTTTCATAAACTGAGTCTGTAAATATTTTTCTTAAATATTGACAAAGTTTTTGTATATATTAATTGAATTTTAAATAGGTAATTTTACCGAATTAATGATTAATTAAGGTATAAAGACTAAATCATAAAAATCGTAAAAATTAATCGCTATTGATTTTTATTAATTAAAATGCTTGATTAATAATTTATTTAAGGTCTAAGTGGCAATTTTACCACCTTTTTTAATATGGTTGGACGGTAGTGCTAGTTTTTCTTAATGAATTTTTTTTATTAAGTTAAAATGTAATATTATTAAAACATTGAAAACATAAAATAAACTTACCTTCATTTATTTTGCTTCACCATCAGCGAATGCTCAAACCTACCATTTTTATTCGGTTGAAGTTTTCGTCCCTTGCATGTGTTCATCTTTAAGGTCCGTTTTTTTTTTTTTTTTTGTAAATTTTATGTTTTTTATATCGTTGTAGTTTAATTTAATTAGTACGGATACTAAATAATAAAATTGTTAAAATTTTGAAATGTTGTCATTGATTTTTTTTTTTTTGTTATATAGCTTGGTTACAAGCTTAGATTTAATTATGGACTAAATTATAAAATGAATTTTGTTAGTTTTGAACTTAGAGACTAAAATAAAATATTTTTGAAATTAACATGAAATTCTGTAATTTTTTAATTTAGAGGGTTGTACAAGAATGGAATTAAAATTGAATTGAAAAATGAAGCTTAAAATTTAAAGATATAGCTATTTCGGTTTTAGGGGCTAAATTGAATAAAATGTGAAACATTAGGGATTTTTGTAAAATGAAATAAAATTGATATATTGTGGTAATAAGCTATTAAAATATATTCAAAATATATTAAAATATATTAAAATATATTGTGGTAATAAGCTTACCCTCCCTAGTGCAAATCACCACGATTTGCTTAGCCAAATCTGATGTTGTCTCCCTTCCACAACCCGGCAAAAAATCCCGAATCACTGACACCCTACGCCATTTGAACTTCGAAGCGGAGACTATAAGTCCACTCCCCTTAGGCTCCCTTAACGCAACCCCCTTAGATCGGCTATCACTCGCCTCCATGAAGAAAGTCTTGACCAGTAAAGTATCACAGTGGAAGAATGGTGGTTGTCTAACAAGAAGGTTCGGTTATGGCAAAATAAAACGAAAAGAGCATAGTCGCAAAGAAACCAGAGAGAAAACTCCTTACCTTGATTAATGAGGAATCGTACAACAATAGATTCGGCTATGGAAATAGACTGAAGTGAACCTTAGATCAAAGAGAAGTCGACTGAAGAGAGATTCTTTTCCCAAAAGAGAACAAAGGAGTTTTAGATTACAACAAGCGGTTAAGGTTCGGCCTAGCCAAGCCAAGAGAAGAAAGAACCAAAAAGAAATATGAACGACAGAAAAAGAACCCTTACCTTAGTATTAAGAATGAGCCGAATGGAATGGCAAGATTAGACCCTAGTAGCAAGACCCTAAAACTCTTGATTCGGCTATTGGCAATAGAAGAGAGAAGCTGATTTAAAAGATGAAAAGAGAAACTCAATTGATGAAGAAAGGGTAGCAGGAACGCTGAAAAAAGAAGAGGGAGTTTTGACTACCAACAAATGAAGAAGAAACCGATTCAAAAAAGAATAGGTGAAGGTTCGGTCGATGGAGGGAAAGGTAGAAAGACAATGAAGAAGAGAAGAGGTTTCGACTAAAGTGTAGCTAAAAGAAGCAGACTTCAAAAGGAAGGGAATGATGAAGGAAAAAGAATGCACAAGTGGTCAACTTCTATAGATTCTGTTAACACTCAAATGAAAAGAAAAGATAGAGAAGAATAGTTGAGAGGTTCGTCACAAGCACAAATGAATTAGAAGACCCGAAATGAAAACTAGAAATGTCACACTACTCACAAAAAAAACCAAAAAGGAGCTTAACAAATTCTGCACCCCACACAACATACATGACTGAAAATGCTTCCCCACTTTCGGCCAAACACTTCCACACACCCACTTTCATGATTCTCTCATTGATTTACTTCCCCACTCTCTCACCAACACTCATTTGAAAAGCTTGACCAAGTCCAGCTCCTCAATCTCCTCTCCACCTTCCATTTAAACCTATTTGACCAATTCAAATCCTCCTTGGTAGAGTCTCACACCAACACCACCTCTTCTCTACCTTGGACACAAAATAAAAGCTGTATTTTGCAGTATGTGAGATTCGAACCCCACTCCACCCAGCTTCCATCTTTACGCCACAACCAACACACCACACACCTCACTTGTGTTATCAAAACACAATTAATTATACTTAAGTCCTCCCTTCCCCAGCTCCCCTCACTAAAGTACCCAAAACCAAAATTTTGCCAAGACCCAGGCTAAAACCCAAGCCTCTCCAGGATCCTCCGACACACCTAAATAATAAGCTTAGCTAGCCAATACATAGAATAGAGCAAAATGCCGAACCCCTAATTTAAGGATGTTATAGTTCTACCCTACTTAAAGAAATTTCAGCCTCGAAATTTACCTGATTAAAAGAGGTGAGGGTATTGCTGTCGCATTGCCTCTTCCGGCTTCTACGTGGCTTCCTCTGAACCGTGATTATGCCACAAAACATCAACCAATGGAATTGGTTTCCTCCTCAATACTTTAACATCCCGATCTAAAATTTGCACGGGTTCCTCCTCAAATGACAGATCAGGTCTAACCTTAATTTATTCTACCGACACTATGTGAGATGGATCTGAACGGTAGCGCCTCAACATGGAAACATGGAATACATTATGTATCTGACTTAATTTCAGGGGTAACTCAAGCTGATAAGCAACTGGTCCTACGCGTGTCAACATTCAATAAGGTCCGATGAATCTAGGGCTTAACTTACCCTTCCGTCCAAACCTTAAAACCTTCTTCCAAGGTGAGACTTTTAAAAAGACATGATCCCCCACTAAAAATTCTATCTCCCTACGCTTCAGATCCGCATATGATTTTTGTCTATCAGAAGCTTCTTTTAACCGGTCCCAAATCAACTTAACATTTTCCTCCATTTCTGAGATCAATTTCAGACCCCACAATTGTCGTTCACCTAACTCTGTCCAACAGGTAAGGATACGACACCTACAACCATACAAGGCCTCGTAGGGTGCCATCTAAATGTTGGATTGGTAGTTGTTATTGTACGCAAATTCCGCTAACGGCTGATAATCTTCCCAACTACCCCTGAAGTTAATCACACAGCCCCTTAACATGTCTTCCAGAATCTGAATTACCCTTTCCGACTGACCATCAGTCTGAGAGTGGAATGCTGTGCTGAAATCTAGCCTTGTACCCAAAGCTTAATGTAATGCCTTCCAGAACTGAGATGTAAATCTAGGGTCCCTGTTTGATATGATAGACACTGGTACCCCATGCAGCTTCACGATTTCTGCCACATACAGCTTGGCCAACTTTTGTAACGAATAGTCGGTACGAACCGGTATAAAGTGAGCAGACTTAGTCAACCGATCAATACTGAATCCTTCTTTGTAGGCGTCAGAGGTAGCCCACTAACAAAATCCATTGTTATCCTCTCCCACTTCCAAAGTGGAATCTTTACCGGTTGTAGCAACCCCGAAGGCAACTGATGTTCTGCCTTCACTTGCTGGCATGTCAAACACTTACTCACAAAGTCGGTAACTTCTCGTTTCAGACCAGGCCAATAATACACTTTACGAAGGTCCCGATGCATCTTGCTTCCACCAGGATGCATTACGTATGGGCTACTATACGCTTCCCGAGAATCATCTGTCTCAACCTAGAGTCCTTCGGCATACAAATTATTCCACGAAAACATAGCACCCCTTCCCTGTTCAGCCTAAAATCCACAATCTCTCCCCTTTCCACCTGCTGAAGCCGAGAACCCAATGATTCATCTAACAATTACTTTTCTATAATCTGACTTACCCATGTCGATTTCACCTGAAGTTCCGTTAACAAGCTGCCATCTTCGTAAAGGCTGAGATAAGCAACCATTACTCTCAAATTTGATATCACCTTACAACTCAACGCATCTGCCACCACATTGGCTCTACCCAGGTGATACTCAATCTAGCATTCATAATCTTTCAGCAACTCTATCCATCTCCGCTGCCTTAAGTTCAGCTCCTTTTGGGTAAGAAGATACTTCAGACTTTTGTGGTCGATGTAGATAATTGGCTTTTCTCTGTACAGGTAGTGTCTCCATATCTTTAAGGCGAACACCACTGTAGCCAATTGTAAATCATGTGTGGGGTAGTTCATCTCATGTGGCCTTAGTTAACGAGATGCATACGCTACCACCTTCCCTTCTTGCATTAACACACAACCCAAACCTGTGTGCGATGCATCACAATAGACGACAAATTCCTTCCCAGCCTCAGGCTGTATCAACACTGATGCTTCCATCAGAATCTTCTTTAACTTCTTAAAACTTTCCTGCTGTTTATCAGCCCACACAAAAGGTACTCCTTTTCGCAATAACTTGGTTAGGGGTACAGCAATCAATGAAAACCCTTCAACAAACCTTCTGTAGTACCCAGCCAAACCCAGAAAACTTAGAATTTCTGATACCGACTTAGGTGGCTTCCAATCCAACACCGCTTCAACCTTCTGAGGATCAACTCTAATCCCCTCGGCAGAAACAACCTGCCCTAAAAAGGTCACTTCCCTCAGCTAAAATTTGCACTTACTAAATTTGGCATAAAGTTGTTTCTCTCTCAATATCTGCAGCACCAAATGAAGATGTGAATCATACTCCTCCTCCGTTCTAGAGTACACCAAAATGTCGTCTATGAACACCATCACAAAACGGTCTAGATAGGGTTAGAAGACCCGATTCATCATGTCCATAAAAGTGGCTGGTGCATTTGTTAATCCGAATGGCATCACTAGAAACTCGTAATGCCCATAACGAGTTTGGAAAGCAGTCTTGTGAATATCCGCCTCCTTAACCCTTAACTGATGGTACCCCAATCTCAAATTTATCTTCGAGAAAATTGAAGCTCCTCGCAGCTGGTCGAACAAATCATCAATCCTTGGTAGTGGGTATTTGTTCTTAATAGTCAACTTGTTCAACTGACGGTAGTCAATGCACATACGCATCGACCCATCCTTTTTCTTCATAAACAAAACCAGCGCTCCCCACGGAGATACACTTGGTCGGATAAATCCGCGGTCCATCAGCTCTTGGATCTAAGCTTTTAGTTCTGCCAGCTCCTTCGGTGCCATCCTGTAAAGAGCGATAGACACTGGAGTCGTTCCTAGAAGTAGCTCAATGCCAAATTCCACATTGCGCTCCGGAGGCAACCCCGAAAGCTCTTCAAGAAAGACGTCTAAGAACTCCTTCACCGTTCTGACATCCTCTACAAATAATTCATTGGCATCCGATGTGCTGATGAAAGCTAGGAATGCCTCACACCCTTTTCGCACCATCTTTTCGGCCTTTAGTGCCGAAATCACATGGGACAGATAATCTCTCCTATCTCCTATCACAACTACTTCCTCATCCTCTGGAGTTCTTAAAACCATACGCTTAGCAGCACGATCCAAATTTGCACGATGCTTAACTAGCCAGTCCATGCCTAGTATAAGGTCAAACTCGCCGAATGACAATTCCATCAAATTCGCTGGGAAAACATTCCCTTGCACTTCTAAAGGCACATTCCTAAATAGTTTGTTTACTACCATAGATTGCCCTAAAGGGCTAATCACAGACATTTCTCTAGCGGCAATTTCAGATTTTATACCCAGAGTCCCAGACACAGTACAGACAACATACGAATGGGTAGATCTAATATCTATCAAAGCTGCAAAGGGTACACTAAATATAAAAAATATACTGATTATGACATTCGGTGCGTCGCCATCCTCTCGCCGTCGAGCTGCATAAACTAATCTTGAATATCTTGTATCTGTATTACCAGCACCTCTGTCCGGTGCTCGACGACCTCGCCCAAATCTATTTCCCCCTCTGGTTGGACCCCGACCTCTCGGTGGCTGCTGACCATCTCTCTTTGGCTACACAGATCCCTGACTTACCATTTGCATTCTAACAGACTCTGGTGGACAGTCCTTAATCAGGTGATCCTTAGACCCACTTTTGAAACACCCACCAGATCTTCTCCAACATTCCCCCGGATGTGTTTTCCTACACTGCCCACAAGGTCGCCACTGACCCACAGCAACTGGCATCCCAACTCGAGCTGGCCCATCTAACCTAGGCCTCTTTTGGAAACCCCAGAAGAGTCTGACGTCCCAAAACCTCTCTTATTCTTACCCCTATCTTTATCCCGATTCTGCCTCTCAAAACGTTTCACTTCCTCAGAAATTTTTACTTTCTCGACCAAAATGGCAAAATCTTTTTCCCGCTGCGGAGCTATCAGTATTCACAGCTTGTCTTGCAGACCATCCTCGAATTATACACAACGCTCATAATCGGTTGCGACTATACCCCGAGCGTAACGACTTAAGCGTAGGAACTCCGCCTCATATTCTGCTACGGTTTTATTCCCCTGGACCAAGTTCAGAAATGCTTTCCTCTGGGCGTCCACATAACTCTCTGGAACGCTGTCTTAAAGAAGTCCCAAGTGATACGATCCGTTTGAGTACCTTCCCTCACTGTGAGCCACCACTGGTAAGCCTCATTGTAACACCCTAGTTTAGGGGCTATGCAGTTTGGGTATAATTCAGGTGTTGGAAGGTTTTCGGGTGTGCTTGGATGTGTTTAGAGGTTTTAAGAATGCTTGGATGAAAGGGGAGTACCTTGGAAAATTTTAGATTTTTAGTGTAAAAAGGGGAAATAGGGCAAGAAGGCCTTAAAATAATTTGGTGGAGTTTAGGACGCAAGAAACAGCTTGGTGGAATGGCATGGAGGCGTTGCTTGGGGCTTGGGAAGGTGACGCCTCAAGGTGCTGGGGGTCTCATGTTCGAACCAAGGTGGCAGCATAGGGTTTTGAATTTTTTGGGTTTGGCGTTTAAAGGGGAGAAGGCCTTAAAAGGAGCTGGGATGAGTTTGTGACGCAAAGAGCTCATTGGCAAAGTGGCTCTCATGCGCCACTTAGGAGCTGGAGAAGGGGAAGGGCGCAGGTTCGAGGGCTGGAGCAGCATTGTTGCGTTTTTATTTTGTTATTTGGTGATGGACTGAGGTAGAAAGGATTTAAAA
Source organism: Gossypium bickii (assembly GCA_025503065.1). Lineage (NCBI taxonomy): Eukaryota > Viridiplantae > Streptophyta > Magnoliopsida > Malvales > Malvaceae > Gossypium > Gossypium bickii. The sequence goes on along the minus strand of CP106714.1, from coordinate 93,443,843 downwards.
ATAAATGTTGGGGCTTTTTGACATGAAAGTCAGGTTGGCGAATGGCACAGGTGCTACTTGGTCTTTGGTTCCCCAGTCACCTGTGTTCGAACCTTGGAGGCTGCAGGTGGGGTTTTTCCTTCTTTTTGCTGCTGATTGGCGTGAAGGTGGATGGCACATAGGGGTTTCAAGTGGATAAAGATTAAGCTAAGGTTGTTTAGTCCTTTTAGAATTCGGCTGGAAGGAGTGATAAGGGTTGGGTTATTTTAATTATTTTAGATAGTGGTAGGATAATTGTAGGATAATTTTATTTAGTTTAAAATATGTAAATAGGTGATAATGGTTGCTATTGGATTATTTTATTTTGAATTGGTTGGTATAGAGTGAATTTAGGAAGGAATTTTGGATTTGGTGGAAGTCATGGCCGAATGTGGGGTACTTGAGGGTATGATCGGTTTTGGGGATTGGTTAGGGGGAGTAGCCGAATATTATTTAAGGGTGGTGTGCTCTCCTTTTGTCGAATTTTAGTTCATTCTTCTAAGCCTTACTTCTCTTTGCTTCCTTTTTATGTTTTTTTAATTTGACCGAACCTTCAAGTAAATTTTAATTCTTTTTGTGCTTTGAAATCGAAAATCTCAAGTGGCCTATACCATTGCCGATTTTTCCTTTCATTTGTAAACCACATCTCATTTATTCTTACCTTCAGGACTCTGGCCAAGAATAGTCCCCTCTTGTTGTTAAAACTTCCCCCCCCCTATTAGATTCTTTTGGCCAAATATTAGAGGGTGTTGTTCTCTTCGGTTTCCTCTTTCAATCGCTTGGAGAAGGACTTTCGGATTTTGGGGAACAATCAGGTAAAGCCGCCTTCTTGAATAATCGAGTGGTAGGTGGTGGTAAGAAGTTACCTATTGGTCTACTCTTTTAGTATTCGGTAAGTCAAAAGCTTGTGAGGCTAACAGTTTTATGTTTTAGGGTGCGTTAAGGAGGTCATTTGGGGTTTCAACTCAGCAAGGTAAGGGACTTGTGGTATTCGGCCATAGGCCATTTTGGTTATTAAGTATTGACCGATTATGTGCTATGATTCTTAGGGGCGAATCTACGGAAGTACATAGGAGCCTTTGGGATTCTAGATCATTTCGGTAAGTAGGTTAAATTGTAGTTAATTCGCCTAAGATCTTGTATTATGACATTTAACCAAAGGATTCTGATTAAGTGATTGCGATGGGCGTGGATGCCGATCCAATGAGGGCAAGAAATCCCTATCCCAAGTTCAAAAAGAGATCGGTTTCTGCGATTCGCGATTGGCCACCGGGGTGTGGGCGGCGGAAAAACTATAGACAAGTAGTCAGTAGTTTCGTTGAGCGATAGTGCGGGATCGAAGGTTTAGAGCTTCAGGTTATAAGGTGTGTAGTTAGCCATTGTTTCCGGGATTTGTGTAATATCTGTTAGTATTATATGTTCACTAATAAATGCAGTGATAAAAGTGGAATGGATACCCTTAAGGGGGTATGACGATGACCAGGTTAGTGACAAACTTGTTAATGTGTGATCACTGATTTGAAAATGTGAAACATGCCTATATTTGTGATTAACATGTACGTGCATTATCTTGTCATTATATCATGTTACATGTGCATGGGCGGGTTATGGAAGAAGGGCGGGGTGTACTTGAGTGCGTGGTTGATGTCGACTTTGTGCTACATCGTGGATTGGCGCTGACTGAGGTCGCGTTGTGGACTCTTTGCGATTAAGTTCGCGTGGTTACCTTGATTGATATCGGCTCTATGCCATATCGTGGCTGATGGGTGCTGTGTGCTCCATTGTGGTTGATGTTAGCTACGTGCTACATCGTGGATGGCATTGGTTGCCTTTTTGGAGGGAAAAGAGAGGGTGACTCGATGGTCCCCTGGTGTGTGGTAAAAATTGGATAAGGGGTGTGTGTAGAGGATGGACCTTAGGTTTGGGTTGGGTTTCATGTTGCATTGTTCCGTTATGAAATGATATGGAAATGGGCCAAGCCCCATATGACATGTGGAAAGGTATGTTTTGAGAACATACGTAGAAATGGGCCAAGCCCAGTGATCAGTGGATTGATGAGAAAAGGGCCTAGCCCAGTGCTTGAATATGATTTGATTGTGGGCCAAGCCCAGATTGTGGTAATGTTTAAATGATTATATTTACATGTTGCATTTGATAATTGGGTTGATTTGTGGCTAACATGTGGGTGGATATCAGTGGTTTAATTACACACTGAGTCTGTATGACTCACCCAATTATTTATCCAACATCGCAGGTAACAGGATGATCGGACCGGGTGGGAGTAAATACAAGGTGGCCTATGCAGGAGACGTTTTAAATATTTTTATTTTAAGCATTTTAATTTGAAGTACTTGGATTAATTATTTTGTAATAAGGGCCTTATTATTGTTATTATTGTTATTACTATTTTTGATATTATTTTAGATTATGTTTTACTTAAAATAAATTACTATGTGAAAATGTTTTTAATTGTAGCAATCTTTTATTCAAAGTATATGTAATTTTTACACCAAAGTTTTAATATGGATTATTTTTAATAACAAAGTTTTATTTAAAATTTTAGAAAGGGCAAAATTTTCAAAAGTTAACAAATTTCATGTTTTATTCGAAAGACAAAAAGGATTTTTAACCGTTCTTCCACAGTGACATAACCAGATCCGGTCAAGGCTCGTGGGCCGGGTTTGGGGGTGTTACACTCATCTTGTAAGAGGGACACCGCTCCTTTCAACTTTTCCTCTATCGTGCAGTCCACTACATCACATTATTAAACAAAATCAGAAGACTTACGGATTTGGTGCCAGAGGCTCGGGTTCCACACTTTCAAAGAGACATATATTTTCAAAACCATATTTCAACCAAAAAAATGTTTTTCAAACCCATTCCACCGCCGAGTTTTGCAACCTGGCTCTGATACCACAAAATGTAACATTCTAAACCCGACCCAGACGTTACAACCGGATCTAGCATGTCACATGGATAGGTTGTTCAAAACCGTGTTCTCGTTCAAAATTTCTTATTATATTTTTTCTTGAAAACTCCGAGCTTTGTTGTTGTTGAAAATCTTAGTAGCTTTTAAGGTGATAACGTAAAAACATTTCTGTCACTTTTATTGAAAATTTGGTTTATTAAGTAAGTCAAGTTTCATTGAATTCGATGATGTGATAATTTTGGAAATAATTTTCGATGTTTAAGAGAACCAGAGTTTTATCAAGTATAGTTTGCAAACTGTTCGTTAACATTTTAGAAAACAGTTATTAATATTTTAGGAAAACCCCGTTTTGGACATTCAATAATAGGTAATAACAAAATTAAAAATCAAAACCAAAATAAAATCCCTGAGGCCTTATTACAAAACATAAACCCAAATTAAGGTAAAATTTATAGTAAAGTAAAATGGAGTTTACTAATGTTACGATGTATGGCCCCCCTCAGAGTCCACCTCGGCTCCAAATCCTCAATGCTGGGGATCACTTGCAAGTTTTAGCAAAGGGGTAAGCTACGGGAACTCAGTGTGTAATCCCCTAATCGAATATTAACTGGGCCCGAGCCCATTCAGAACAAACTGGGCCATAGCCCAAACGGAAACAAACTGGGCCTTAGCCCTGACGGAAACAAACTGGGCCTTAGCCCTATTAGCATAATTATACAGATAATGCATGCAATACAACCTAAACCCAGTCTAGTCATCCATCCGCTACACACCTCCCATACCAGCCCAACACACCCGTGGGGATTTCTACAATATACCCTCCATCCGCTACACACCTCGATGGCAGTCACGCTACTCATTGTCGATTTGTGGCAGTGCCACCAGATTAACAGAATAAACGTGGCATAGCCACTAGACAGAATGTGACGGAATTGCCGGAATATGTGGCAGAGCCACCGGAACACTTCCCCGATAATTAATGCCCAATCCCATGCAACATATCATGACATAATATTTTAGTGCATGCATGAATGTACCAATATAGCAGATAAACAGAATACACAATCATGCCAAATCTAGCCGTAAGGGTATAATCGTAAATTTACTTACCTGGGCTATTTCTAAACTCACCCGCTAGGTATATCTCGTAAACTTACCCATTAAGGGTATTTCGGATTTTAACCAATACACATAATAATACATTGCAAAACGAATAAAGGTGTGAGATTACACACCTGATTACGTGGAGAACTAGACACTCTCGATCGACGTCACCTAAGATAATACATCACACAATTAGCTTACAGCAAAAATAATGGGAGATCCATAATCCACTTCTAACCGTACGCTTACTAACACTTACCCTCACTAGCGCAAATCACCACGATTTGCTTATCCAAATCTGATGTCGTCTCCCTTCCACAACCCGGCGGAAAATCCCAAATCGCTGACACCCTACGTCGTTTGAACTTGAGAGCGGAGACTACGAGTCCACTCCCCTTAGGCCCCCTTAACGCAACCCCCTTAGATCAGCTATCACTCGCCTCCATGAAGAAAGTCTTGATCAGTAAAGTATCACAGTGAAAGAATGGTGGTTTTCTAACAAGAAGGTTCGGTTATGGCAGAGTAAAAACAAAAAGAGCATAGTCGCAAAGAAACCAGAGAAAAAACTCCTTACCTTGATTAATGAGGAACTGACAACAACAGATTCGGCTATGGAAATGGACCGAAGTGAACCTTAGATAGAGAAGTCGACTGAAGAGAGATTCAACCCTTCCCAAAAGAGAACAAATGAGTTTTAGATTACAACAAGTGGTTAAGGTTCGGCCTAGCCAAGCCAAGAGAAGAAAGAACCAAAAAAAAATATGAACGATAGAGAAAGAACCCTTACCTTAGTATTAAGAATGAGCCGAATGGAATGGCAAGATTCGGCCCTAGCAGCAAGACCCCAGAACTCTTGATTCGGCTATTGGCAATAGAAGAGAGAAGTCGATTTAAAAGATGAAAAGAGAAACTCAATTGATGAAGAAAGAGTAGCAGGAACACTATAAAAAGAAGAGGGAGTTTTGACTACCAACAAATAAAGAAGAAACCGATTCAAAAAGAATAAGTGAAGGTTCGATCGATGGAGGGAAAGGTAGAAAGACAATGAAGAAGAGAAGAGGTTTCGGCTAAAGTGTAGCTAAAAGAAGCAGACTTCAAATGGAAAAAGGAATGGAAAGATGAAGGAAAAAGAATACACAAGTGGTCAACTTCTATAGATTCGGTTAACATTCAAATGAAAAGAAAAGATGGAGAAGAATAGTTGAGAGTTTTGGCACAAGCACAAATGAATAAGGAGACCCGAAATGACACCTAGAAACGTCACACTACTCACAAAAAAACCAAAAAGGAGCTTAGCAAATTCGGCACCCCACACAACACACATGACCAAAAATGCTTCCCCACTTTTGGCCAAACACTTCCACACACCCACTTCCACGATTCTCTCCTTGATTTACTCCCCTACTCTCTTTTGAAAAGCTTGACCAAGTCCAGTTCCTCAACCTCCTCTCCACCTTCCATTTAAACATGTTTGACCAATCCAAATCCCCTTTGGTAGAGTCCCACGCCAACACCACCTCTTCTCCACCTTGGGCACAAAATAAAAGCTGTATTTTGCAGCATGTGGGATTCGAACCCCACTCCACCTAGCTTCCATCTTGACGCCACAACCAACACACCACACACCTTACTTGTGTTATCAAAACACAATTAATTATACTTAAGTCTTGCCTTCCCCAGCTCCCCTCATTAAAATACCCAAAACCAAAATTTTTCTAGGACCCGGGCTCGAACCCGAGCCTCTCCAGGACCCCCCAGACACACCTAAATAATAAGCTTAGCTAGCCAATACACAAAATTGAGCAAAATACCAAACCCTTAATTTAAGGATGTTACAATCCTCCTCCACCACCTCATTCAATATATCAAATTGAGAAGAAATTGCACTTACCTTGTTTTTCCGAGTTTTCTTTCCTTTTCTACTTTCCTTGCATGTTGCCACATCTCTCATTCTTCGACTGTTCACATACATCTAAGGACCATACAATGATTGCTCTTCGTTTATAAAATTTACAGCAACGTTCTCAACCACCGTAGGATTAATTACTTTTTTATTTCCTTTTTTTGTACTATGAGGGCAACTCTTACTTTATGGCCAAATCTCCCAAAAATCACAACACAATATTGGCAGTCCCTCATATTCAATAGGTTGCGATACACCATCAAGACTAACAAATGTGACCAAAAGTTTGTTCATGTTCACAGAAACCACAATCCTTGCAAAAGCGACCCCTCTTGGCTAAAGTAGTTTTGTAGTCCACCTTCATGACTTGTCCTACAACATCTCTGATAATCCTCAGGAGACCTTTGCCATAATACTTATAGTGCAAACCTGGTAATAAGATCCATGCAACAGTCTTTTATTGATTCAATTCTTTTGTTGTGAATTCCCTACTCCAAGGCTGGACAATCAGATAATGACCATATATCATCCATTGATCGCCTGTCAAAACTTATAGTTTTTTTTTTCTAGCAAACTTCACCAGAAAATAGTTATTATCAAGATCAACCAATTGATAATCACCTGATAGGTTCTAAAGACCTTTGATTCTACTATCTAGGGCCCTATAGTCGATTGTTTTCCCAAGAATTCGAACAATCAACGTTTTCTTCATACTTTAATCAATTAAATCATGCACACGTTCTAAAAACAAAATATCAGGGTACTTCCCATCCAAACAGATTTGAACATCATCCTCATGAATAGAGATTTCATCATCATCTAAGAAAACACCATCCTCTCTATTAGATTCATTTTCTGAATCACTTCTATTCATTAACATCTTCTTATAGGACACTCTATTTGATAAAGTCTCATCTAGCACTATTTCATTCTCATCATTTTACCCATGATCTCATTTTTTAACCTTCTTCATTGCTCTCTCCAGATCCAAGACAAAGGAGACTTAGGATGCTCAAGACTCGCCACACACACACACACACACACACAGATGATTGCAAACTTAATCAGACATGATCATTGAGTTGTTGCAAGTTCATCAAGTTTTGTTTCAAAATAATATAAAATTAAACCAAAATGTTTGTTGGAAATTGAACATATGTTTCCTTTAGGTTAAAAGAAGACAATATGAGAAAAGGAAAATTTACTACACGTGAAAAGAAGAGAGAAAAGACTAAATTATTTTTTTATTTTTTAATACGTGTGGCACTATATTAATTGGGTGAGCTGAAAAATTTAACGACAAATAATCAGGTACCTAAAAAAAGTACCAAGTTAGCGTACGATTTTCATGTTTCAGTACTAGTTAGGTATAAGGTTCCAAGTTTAGGTACCTCCATATATTATATTAATCCTTTTATAATCAATACCAAAAAATTTAAAAAAAATTATAAATATTTAGAATATTAACTAAAAATAAAATATTTAAAATATTAATTAACATTTTTGGTTATGTAATTTAATTAGTTTTAATAACTAAAAAGATAATGCAGTAATATTTATTCAAAAGTGTTATTTAACTAAATATTAAAAAAATTTTAAAATATCGACATTTAAAAATGAAATCAAACACAAATTTAAAAAATAATCAATCTTAGATGCAATTAAGAATTATGTAATTAAAATAATAAAATAAAATAAAAATCATATATTGTATAAAAATTCATATATTAAAAATATATGTTATTTGAGCAAAACGTCAAATTGACACTGGTTTAACATAGACTCAAATTGTGTGATCCCATCCCCATCCTAAAATTGTATAAAAAATCATCCATGTGTTTAAAATTTCTTAATAACAAAGAAAAATCATAAAAATGAATAAAGTTTTATATATAATATTAGAAAAAAATTAAACAAAATATATATAGTTAAACAAAAGGTAAATTATAAAAATAGTCACTTTTGTTTGCCTGAGGTTACATTTTAGTCACTTATGTTTGAAATGTTGCGTTTTAGTCACTTACGTTATTGTTTTGTTACAAAGTTATCACTCTACCATTAAACTCCGTTACCTCCCTAACGAAAATCCTACGTGGCAGTCGAAATGAATTTTAAATGCCAACTTGGATTTCCAGTTGTTGGGATGAAAATAGGTTTTTAATTAAATAAATTTAATTTGGATTGCCACGTAGGACCACCGTTAGGGAGGTAACGGAGCTTAACAATAGAGTGGCCATTTCGTAACAAAACAATAACGTAAGTGGCTAAAATGTAACATTTCAAACATAAGTGATTAAAATGTAATATAAGACAAACAAAAATGACTATTTTTATAGTTTACCCTTAAACAAATTGTTTGATATGTTTGAAATGTTGCGTTTTGGTCACTTACGTTATTGTTTTGTTACAAAGTTATCACTCTACCATTAAACTTCGTTACCTCCCTAATGACAATCCTACGTGGCAGTCGAAATGGATTTTAAATGCCAACTTGGATTTCCAGTTGTTGGGATGAAAATAAGTTTTTAATTAAATAAATTTAATTTGGATTGCCATGTAGGATCGCCGTAGGGAGGTAACGGAGCTTAACGATAGAGTGACCACTTCGTAACAAAACAATAACGTAAGTGACTAAAATGTAACATTTCAAACATAAGTGACTAAAACGTAATATAAGACAAACAAAAATGACTATTTTTATAATTTACCCTTAAACAAATTGTTTGATAAAGAAATCATTAAAAAGCATGTAATTGTGAATGTAGTTAAAAACAATAAAATAACTCACTATAAACAAAAATAAAGAAACATAATTGACCAATAATTACCTTAAACTATGGCTTTTAGAATTTTCCAACACATTTATTTATAAATCAAATATAAAGATGAAAAGAAAATCAATTAAAAACATATAAAATACCAAATGATTTTTAAAATAAAATTAGTTAGTATATTAATTAGTCAAAATTTTCATTCATTTTTTTGGGTATTCAAAGGAAATTTTTAATTCATATTCTCTTTGTTTGATATATAAATTTATAAAAGGTAAAACTAAATAAATTTGTATTTTAATGTATTTATTAAATCAACTTTATACTTTGCCACAACAATATTAGTTATTAATAGATTAAAGGTTGAAATTAACAATGTAATATTATATGAGTAGAAATTTTGAAAATAAGATTATCGAAATTTTTGAAGTGAATTTATGTAAACTAATTTAATTGGTTTCTTCGTTGTTGGTCAGTAATGCAAATATATAATTTTTATGATAAATATTAAATAATTAAAATTTATTTATTAAAATAAACCGCTTTAAATTAGTCAATTTGTCAAAATAATAATATGATAACTTAAATTAAATTTTAATAGTAAATTACTTTTTTTTTTTATTGATGGTTATAAACATCAAGTTTATCTAGACTTCGCCACTATCATTACACTGACCACAACCTCACCAACAACAATACTTTGTCAGAACCTAAGCCTTTGCGACAGATAAAAACTCCTATAACCTATCTGTTGTCAACGATAAGTGTTGAATCCTTCCTAACATGTCTCACACATAAGATGTCGCCTAGTATTTTTCATCCCATTAATGCCTAACTAAATAGCTATAGTATTTCCCAAGTGGCCAATCAAGATCCATACACATACAAAGTTCATCCTTACCTATAAATTTTGGCCCATAGCCTCGAGAAGGATTTTATGTCTCTCTTTCATACCTTCTACACCGTTTAATTTTGGCCGAAAAATATTCTTTCTCTTGAATTTATTTAAAAAATTAAATAATCTAACAGGGAAGATACACACTGAAATTTTCTAAGTTTCAGAGATATCTTCTCTTGCATATTTTCCAATATGTTTTTCGGTGATAGACGAAGGCAATGCTACTATTCGTTGATCATTGTAGTCGTGCTCATTTTCTTGTTGTATCTTAGGAGACAGTCAATCGCCGTTTCTCCAACACCAAATGAACGACGAAATCTGTCTTAAGGAGACTGTTTATACATGCCTCAACTACTAGTATATTATTTCAATTTTATTTTATTTTCTGTTTTCCAATTTTATATATATATTGTTCTTATTCAATTTTGTGATTAATATAAAATTTTATATTACTGTTGTAGGGCCCAAATTTATGCCCGAGCCTAAAAGCAAACCAGATAAAATAACAGTCCAATAAAAAGGTTTCAAAATTACAGGCCCAGCATAAATTAAATCCAATTACATATGGCCTAATCCCTATTGGCGCAAATCATCAAACCCAAAACAGAAAACAAGAAACCCTAGCAGTAGCCTTGCGCAGCCACGACAACCCCAAGCCGCACGTCTCCAAATAGCTCCGCGTTTGGCGCCTCCACATCGCTGTACTTGCGAAAGAAAAGGAAAGCAGTAGCACAACAAACAGAGGACTAGAGTTTTAGTTTTGGGGGGGATATTCCGAAAAGGCTATAAAAGCCTTCGAAAATAAGTGTAAAAGGGGAGATTTTTACAGCAGAAATAGAGCAGAGTACATAGATACACGGTTGTTTTTCTAAAAAAGAAATACAAAGAGCAACACTGAATCTCACAGAAAAATTGTTAGCAAAAGTGCAAAGAAGGTTTATATTCCTCTTTTTTTTTTCGTTTTCGATTTCTGTTTTGGGTTTTCCATTTTCTTTTTTATGTTTTTTTTTAAAAAATTAAGGTTATTGAGGCTACAAATCCCTTCTCCCTGAGGTTATTGAGGATCAACCTTTATTTTTGAGAAGTTTCAGTAGAGAAGATTGAGGTTACGAATCTCTTCTCCCTGAATTTCTATCTCCTCGAAGTTCCAGTGAAGTAGGTTGAGGCCAAAAATCTCTCTTCCCTGAGTTTACAATGAGGATCAGACCATATTTCTTTGAAGTTTCAGTAGAGAAGATTGAGGTTACGAATCCCTTCTCCCTGAATTTCTATCTCCTCGAAGTTCCACGGAGCAGATTGAAGCTACAAATCTCTTCTCTGGGAAATTACAACGCTAGTTTTCATACCCTGGAAGACGCAGTGAGGCTGCTTGAAGAAAAAGCACCGAAAGAAGTCAAAGATTTGAGGACCGGGCAAAAATGGTCCTTTTTGAAGTCTTTGCTCTATTCTCGTTACACGACAATGAGCAAAGAGGGGCAGCTGGAAGAACCCATTTCTGCCCGGGCCCCCTTCATAAAACAGTCCAAATTTCAACCCATTTATAGACCCAAAAATTTAACCCAACGACCCAATACAATGGCCCAAATGCAAGCCCAAAATCACTACCCAAACCCTAACCTACACAGAAACCCTAGCCAGTAAGACCATGCGCCGCAACCCAGCCTCCAGCGCTTGGACTCCCTCGCGCGTGCATCCACGCGCGACGCTTCAGCCGCCTCTACGCGCGTCGTATCCTCCAGCGCACAGCCTCCGTACGCGCCACGTCCACGCCTCTGTACACCTCGACCGTACCTGCGAAAACAACAAACAAGCAGCAGAGAAAACAAATGAAAAACAGTTGTAATTTGATTATTTGATTTTTATTTTCTTTTCGGTTATAAAAAACGAAGCAACCATCTGTAAAAGAGGGATCCCCCATATTTTGATGTAGACACACATACTGTATAAACATTGAGAGAAATAAAAGAAAATAATTCAAAAAATACCTTTTGGAAGGTAATCCTTCTTCTTATTCTGGGGTTTCCATCAAATTTAACGATCATTGTTTATTTTCTCTTCGGGATCCATTTTTTGAGATACGAATACATAGATATGAAATAAAAAGAGAAAAAAGAATGAAATCGAGTTTGGAGAGGGGATTTTAAACTTTGTTAATCTGTTTCTTTCATTTTTTTCTGTCTTCTTTCTGCATGTTCGTTTTTTCCTTAGTCAAATAGAAATCAAGAGATAAAAATAAAAAAAGGGCACGAGTGACTTACCTGGCTTTGAGTACTTTTCGCGGTGGCTCCACGGCGGACATGACGGCGCACAAGGAGGGGTGACGAACCCTAGCGGAGAGAGCCCCTTTCTCTCTTTATTCGGGTCGAATGAGGAGCAGGAAAATGGTTTAAGCGTTTTTTATCCTTTAAATACAAGTATCAAACGGCACTGTTTAGAAGGGTGCAGGATCCGCGCGTCAACCCGATTTGTGACCCGGATTCGCGCCCTTCTACCTTAAAAGGAATATTTCCGTACTAAGTCCCTCCATTTCATGCTATGATTTGATTAAGCCTTATTTCAATTCCTTTTTATATCTTATTTCAATTCCTTTTTATATCTTAATTTTGTCCTGGAATTTACTCACTGTTTCAAATCAGTCTTTGCTTAAACGTTGCGTTTCAGGATTTGGTTCATTTCTGTTTTCAGTCCTCCTTGGTTTACGCGCGTCATATTTTGGTCCTCATATCCATTTCAATATTTCACTTATTTATTAATTATCCCTTTTATTTTACACTTATTTTAATTGAGTTATTTTAATTATTCATTATTTTGATTATTCTAATATATTATTTTGAATTCTTTTACTAATTTTACATTATTTTAATTTGATTGTTTTTAATTTCATTTACACATATTCTTAGTTGTTGTATTCTAGAACTTGTTTCGACAATTACTTTTGTACATATTTCTAGGATTTAGGAATTTATATTTCATATATATATATACACATATAATTCATGTTAAAATTATTTTATACTATGTAAATATCATTGATTTCACATTATTATATGTATATATATTTTTAATTCTATTTATTTATATAACTTTGTTTCTTTAAATCCCTATTTTATTATACATTTAGTTTGTTTCGAAAACTTTCATATATATTATTATCATATATAAATCATTTATATTAGACTTTTATTTTATATATGTAATTTTAGTAAACTAACTTTCTATTATTTCGTACATTATTTAATTTGAATTTCTTTTGTGTAATATATTTATTTTAAGATTCTTTTGTATATTACTATTCGACATATTGTTTATTTTCATTTTTATTTTATTTAAATTACCTCACATATTACTTGTTTTAAAACTCATATATATATATATATATATAATTTGTTGTTTGTTTATTAATGATTCCAAATGATTTTTTTATTTTCTATTTGTCTTAAGATTTGATGCATTTTATTTATGATAAATTGCTTAGTATTTCTTTCTAAACTATCTTTTAATTCACTAGTCTTGAATGTTAATATTTGTATAGTACATAATATGTTGCTATTGTATGAACCCTAATTTACTCATTTGTGTTTTTATTATTGCTATATATTATTATTTCATGTTCACAGTTATACTTTTGTTTCATTATTGTATTATGATTAAAATTTCCAACTTATTTATGAAAGATTGTTCATCCAAACAAACTAAACAAACCCAATTTGAGTCAATTGTAAAAACGCTTATTTAAAAAGTTATTTGAAAAAACGAGGCAATATTTGTGTGTTTAAAGTATGGAAAATTACATCCTAACGTGCTAGGTGTCGATTTTTCGTTCAACTAAATAACCAAATATCTTTTTTACATGTTTTGAAGATCAAAGATGATCTCGGTGTCATAGTATAGATGTGTTATATCCTAACGCGCTGGGTATGATACTTTTTATTCGTTTGAAACGAGTCAATCTTGAGATTTAATTCCGGTTCAATGAAAAAAAACAAGGCAATATTGTGTGTTTAGAAGAATGAAAAATTACATCCTAACATGTTGGGTGTCGATTTTTTGTTCAACTAAATAACCAAATACCCTTTTAATTATTTGTTTTGAAGATCGAAGATGATCTCGGTGTCAAAGTAAATGTATTATATCCTAACGTGCTGGGTATGACATTTTCGTTCCTTTAAAACGAGTTAATTTTGAAATTCAATTCAGGGTTAATTAACTTTCTTTAAAAAATTTATACCTTAAGTATTTTCAAATTTTCGACGAAAGGACACTAATTAATCGATTTGGTACCAATTTTGGGTGTTGCGAGGGTGCTAACCCTTCCTCGCACGTAACCGACTCCCGAACCCATTTTCTCTAATTGCGCAGACCAAAATATTTTATAGGTGATCCGATCGCACCTAGACAAAAAGGATCGGTGGCGACTCCTTATTTTTTTTAAAGTCGATCCTCATTTCGAAATAAAAATGGTTTCGACAGTAGATTCATGGGATACGCGCAACTATTGTTGGTGTGGTTTCATAACCATTTCTGAAAGGTAGATAGAGTTTCTTATCGCGTTTTTCTGTGAAGTACTCCCCATTAAAGGAGTTGGCAGCCGCGCCCAGAAGAGATGGCATATCAGAAGAGAATTGGATCGCGCTTCTTCAGAATCTTCAGGAAAAAGACGTGGAATGGAGAGCTCCTTGGTTTATTCCCGATGAAATTCTCTACCAGTGTGGGAGTTCTGATTGGGTTCCTCTGCTAGGGATCTGGGGAGCCGTTGGGTATGCTCCTTTGCTCGTGCCAAGACAATACCAATCAAGACAGTTTATACCGGCGACACATGGGCTAGCCCAGTTTGAATTTTAGTATATGGGGAATAATTATAAGAAGAAAGATCGAGAGATTGCTGATGCTTGGAAACAAATTTACCAAATGAAGAGAGTTGCTGTAGGTCCAATGGTAACCCTCGAATATAATGCATGGCGGAGTAGGAGAGTAAATGATAATATCCCCAGACCGACACAAGATGGTGCTCGACCAATAGAGGAATACCTGCAATTAGTCCCTTCTGAGTTGGAGATCACGAAGCAAAACTTTGAAAGTAAAAATTCAAAGTTAGGGAAAAAGGTAGAACAACTAGAAGAAGAAAAGATGCACTTGAGGTTAGATATTCATGTCCAGAAATCAGAGGCTGAGAAACTGAAGAAAGGGAAAAGAAAGGCCGAAGAAGATTTGGATAGCTTGAAGACCGATTACAAAAAGTTGCATCTATCGATGAGGACTACTGGGCTAGGTAAAACCTCAGAACAATGGCGTCAATAAGTTCAGGAGGAGAAGGCCAAGGTTGATCAGTGGAAGAAGAGGTTCCATGAGGCTCAAGCACAAAAGGATACTCTGAGAAAGACTGTGGGTGAGAGTCAAAGTGAGAATGAGACGTTAAGAGCTCGAGTAGCAGAACTAGAGAGGGCATTGTGTCGAAGCCGCAACTCTACGGTAAAGTTGGAATCAAGCCTAAATAAGATTGAAGAGTTAAAAAGGAAATGTGGTAGAGCTCGAGACTGCTCTGCAAAACGGTGAGCTTCGGATCCAGCTATTGGAAGCAAACAATGAACGATGGGAAGAACAACTTCAACGATCTCAGAGCCAAGTCAGAGAAAGAGATTACGTCATGGGCGAAGCTGTGGAACAGATAGGAGAAGTGGCTGAACATTTACAAACCTTAGTGGTTCAGGCTGATGTGTTAAGTGTAGTATATGAGTTAGAGTCAGACCGGAGTCAAGAGCTAGCTTCGCTTCTCAAGAAAGTTAAATCTTAAGGGCTAGGTCGTATATGTGACTCTGTTTTATGTAAAGGATTTTGTTTTTTAAATAAGCTTTCTATAAGAAATTGAATCAGAATCGACGCCTTTTTGCATTCATATCATGCATTTGCATTGCATCACATCATATGCATCTAATATCATAAAAGAGCCCTATTAACTAAAGATTATATTATAGTGACCCTGGAACATCATCACTATACACGAATTTAGAAACGGCTAAAGATATAATGAAAACTGTGAGACTCAACGCCGTATTTGAAGAGGGATCGAATGAAGGAAACCTAAGGGGCATTCGCCCCTACGAGCCTGAAAGTGTTCTGAATAACTGGACTACGGAGGAAATTCTTGTAGTTTTTAGAGCTAACACAGAGTAATGTTCAAAACACACTGGTTGTTTCAAGCCTAGGAACAATGAGAATCTTTTGTGAAATAGGCTCATGTTCAAGCATCTTTACTTTCAATAAAAGTGCATTTTTCTTCCATACCGTGCAGTTATTCTTTTGCTTCTTTTCCATTCCATTCATAATCATAATGCATAAATAAGTCATTTTTAAATTCATTTTCATTGAATATTCTTTCATACTTATCATAGGTCCCTAGATATCGATGTAATGAACAACACTGTTACGGACCCAGAATTTCCTGATGAGCAAGACATGTGCCTAGAGGGACCTTAGGACTTTACAGATGATGGAGATTGTAGGGTATCCCCAGATTTGTTAAGGATGGTAGAGCGAGAAGAGAAGCTGATTCTACCTCACGAAGAGACAATTGAGAATGTATTTCTAGAAGATGGGAAAGAAGTGAAAATCGGCACCTGCATAACCAAGGAAACAAGGCAGGACCTCATTAGGCTTCTGCTAGAGTTCAAAGATGTCTTCGGGTGGTCATATCAGGACATGCCTGGGTTGAGCGTTGATATTACAGTACATTGTATCCCTATAAGAGAAGAATACAAGCCGGTTCAACAAAAACTTCGAAAGATGAGACCCGATGTCGCAGTAAAGATAAGGGAAGAGGTCAAAAAGCAATTTGATGCGGGGTTTTTACGAGTGGTGAATTACTCAGAATGGGTAGCCAACATTGTCCCTGTCACTAAGAAGGATGGAAAAGTACGAATGTGCGTCGATTACAGGGACCTAAACAAGGCCAGCCCGAAAGACAACTTCCCACTGCCTCACATCGGCACCTTAGTGGATAACACGGTGGGGTATTCATTTTTCTCCTTCACGGACAGATTCTCGGGATACAATCAAATAAAGATGAATCCTAAAGACATGGTAAAGACCACCTTCATAACCTTATGGGAACTTTTTGTTACCAAGTGATGCCATTTGGATTAACGAATGCGGGAGCAACATACCAAAGGGCTATGGTAACCTTGTTTCACAACATGATGCACAAGGAGATCGAGGTCTACGTCGACAACATGATCACAAAGTCTCAAACAGAAGGGGAGCATGTACAAGTTTTGAGGAAACTGTTCTTAAGGCTGAGGAAATTTCAGCTGAAACTCAATCCAGCCAAGTGTACTTTCGGGGCTCGATCAGGGAAATTACTTGGTTTCGTGGTCAGTGAAAAAGAAATTGAAGTAGATTCAGATAAAGTCAAGGCCGTACAAAAATTTCCTCCGCCGCGCACTCAGAGGGAAGTCCGAGGTTTTCTAGAAAGATTGAATTATATCACTCGGTTTATTTTGTAATTGACTGAGAAGTGTGATCCAATATTTCGTCTTCTTAAGAAACATAATCCAGGCATTTGGGACGATGAATGCCAGAAGGCATTTGACAAGATTAAACAATATTTGTCCAATACCCCAGTGTTAATGCCTCCCAGTCCTGATAGACCATTGATTTTATATTTGACGGTGTTCGATAATTCAATGGGATGTGTACCCGGCCAACACGATGAGACAGGAAAGAAAGAAAAGGCGATATATTACCTCAGTAAGAAATTTACTGAGTGTGAAATGAGATACTCGCCAATTGAGAAATTATGTTGTGCTTTGGTCTGGACAACTTGGAGGTTGAGACAGTACATGCTGTACCATACGACTTGGTTAATCTCGAAACTAGACCCTCTTAAGTACATGATGGAATCAACAGCCCTGAATGGAAGAATGGCCTGATGGTTGGTAATGGAGTTGGGGCAGTCCTGGTATCCCCAAAGGGAGAGCACTATCCATTCACTTGTAAGTTGGACTTCGATTGCACAAACAATATGACAGAATACGAAGCATGTATCATGGAAATTCGAGCTACCATAGACCGCAAAGTCAAGTTGCTAGAGGTATATGGAGACTCTGCGTTGGTAATATATTAGCTCAGAGGAGAATGGGAAATAAGAGATCCCAAGTTGCTCAGTTACCGAAAGTTAGTTTTGGAGCTAATCGAGGAGTTTGATGATATTACATTCTTTTACCTCTCGCGTGATGAAAATCAGATGGCTGACGCCTTGGCCACATTGGCTTCTATGATCAGATTAAATGATCAGGAGGGTATGAAGCCTATTCAAATGAGCATCTGCGAGACTGCGGCTCACTGCGGCAATATTGATGAAGAGGAGGAGAGAGATGATCATACTTGGTATCATGATATTCTACAATATATGAAGAGCCGTGAATATCCTGATCAAGCGACTGAAAATGATAAGAGAACATTGAGAAGACTTGCCAGTAACTATGTCCTAGATGGAGAGATCCTATATAAAAAGAGGAGGGATCAAGTGTTACTAAGATGTGTCGACGCTGTTGAAGCTAGGAAAATCCTGGAAGAAGTCCATGAGGGTGTCTGTGGAACACATGCCAATAGGTTTACAATGGCCAGGCAAATAATGAGATTCGGGTATTACTGGTCCACGATGGAAGGAGACTGCATCCGTTATGCCAAGAAGTGCCACAAGTGCCAGATTTATGGAGACAAGATCCATGTGCCTCATTCACCTCTTCATGTTATGACTTCTCCATGGCCTTTCTCAATGTGGGGCATGGACTTCATTGGGCCGATCTCACCGAAAGCTTCTAATGGACATCGATTTATTTTCGTGGTTATTGATTACTTCACCAAATGGGTAGAGGCAGCTTCATATACCAATGTCACGAAGACGGCAGTTAGCAAGTTTTTGAAGAAAGAAATCATATGTTGCTACGGTATGCCGAAAATGATCGTTTCTAACAATGCTTTGAACTTGAACAACAGCGCGATAGTGGAAGTCTGCAGTCAGTTCAACAATAAGCACCATAACTCGTCGCCATATCGCCTGAAAATGAATGGAGCAGTTGAGGCAGCTAATAAAAATATCAAGAAAATTGTGGGGAAAATGACTGAAACCTACAAGGATTAGCATGAAAAGTTACCGCTTGCCCTCTACGCCTATCGAACATCGGTTAGAACCTTTACCGGGGTAACTCCTTTCTCACTAGTTTATTAGATGGAGGCAGTTTTGCCTATTGAAGTTGAAATTCTTTCACTTGTTCTATCAGAGCTGAAGTTGGACAAAGCAGAATGGGTTCAATCTCGATATGATCAACTGAATCTAATTGAGGAAAAGAGGCTAAGAGCCATTCGCCATGGTCAAATGTACCAGAAGCGGATGATGCGGGCTTACAACAAGAAGGTTCGCCCTAGAGTATTCCATGAGGGAGACTTGGTATTGAAACAGATCCTCCCTATGCAAAAAGACTTCAGGGGAAAGTGAACGCCTAATTCGGAAGGACCTTATGTTGTAAAGAAAGCTTTCTTTGGGGGAGCATTGATACTCGCCGAGATGGACGGCAAAAGTCTGCCAAATCCAATTAATGCAGACTCGGTCAAGATGTATTTCACTTAAGAAGGAAAATGGGCCAAGGCAGAAACTCGCAAAGGGCTTCTTGAGTCCAAAAAAAAAACGGAAAGCATAAGGTGAAAACCCGCAAAGGGCATCTTGAGACCAAATGGGCTTTGAGTCGAAAACCTGAAAAGGGCGGCTCAGATTATGACCAACTCGTGGTGGGGCATACAGTAGTTCCGCTACGCTTGAATTAACAATGAGGAGGTATGTTACGTCTTGGGGCATCGACAAAGTACCACGGATCTCCTAGATACATGTTGAACTCAGAATGGTCTTCAAGAAGTACGTACAGAGAAGTTCAGGCTGTGATATCTGAGGCATCAATGTCATTCTTACTCATTTTTGTACCTTAATGGAATTTATTTTCTTTGCTCAATCCATTCTTCACGGGTTTTATCCCGAATAAATTACAGTTTTATTCATTTCTATAATCTTTTTCCAAGTATTTCATATTGAAGTAATGGTTACTGAACTAATAATGCTTTCATAAAAGAAGTTTCGTGTATTACTCTAAAAGTCTCTAAATATTACAAGAATCCAAAACAGGACAGTTATTTAGAACTAACCAGGCTTAAAGGGTTCGGAGCACTTAAGATAAGGGTCTAAACAGTGACGACATATTCAGATTCTCTGTTAGAAGTATCAATTGAACACACGTCAGGGGTCGCCTTAATAAATAGCAAGCAATGACAGCCCAAGTGTTAAAAATGGATCATTCTCATGACATTTTGCATCCATTCATAGCATTCATAATACATAGGGTTAGGAGCATTTTTCATGACATCCTAATCATTTAACATAGCATAGACTCCATGAAATCAATTCTACAGGTAGGTTCCTTAGAGGATAATGTAGCAAAATTGATGGGAGTTACAGAGGATAGCAGATCTTATCTCTACTGAGCAGGAGTGGAGCAGATCAAGGACGACAGATCTTATCTCTACTGAGCAGGAGTAGAGTAGATTGGAAGATTCTAGCCTTATCTTCACTGAGCAAGAGTGGAGCAGGCTGAAAGAAAGCAGACCTTATCTTTACTGAGCAGGAGTGAAGCAGATTGAAAATTACAAGTCTTATCTCTATGTATCAGAAATGGAGCAGATTGAAGATCCTAGCCTTATCTTCACTGAGCAGGAGTGGAGCAGGCTAAAGATAGCAGATCTTATCTCCACTGAGCAGGAGTGAGTAGATCGAGAATGGCGAATCTTATCTCCATGTATTGGCAATGGAGCAGATTTAAGCCACTAGCCTTATCTTCACTGAACAGGAGTGGAGCAGGCTAAAGAGAGCAGATCCTATCTCCACTGAGCAGGAGTGGAGCGGATCGAAAATGACGAATCTTATCTCCATGTATCGGCAATGGAGTTGATTCAAACCACTAGCCTAACCCCCTAAGCAGTAAGGTAACAGGCCAAAAATTACAGATCTTATCTCCACTGAGCAGGAGTGGAGCAGATTGAAAATTACAAGTCTTATCTCCATGTATCGGCAATGGAGCAGACTGAAGAGTATAGATCTTATCTCTACTGAGCATGAGTAGAGCAGATCAACGACGAGGTGCCTTAATCCCCTAAACAGTAGGGTAACAGGCTGAAAGAAATCAGATCTTATCTACACTGAGCAGGAGTGGAGCAAATCGAAAGCAGCAAGTCTTATCTCCATGTATCGGCAGTTGAGCAGATTTGAGCCACTAGATCTTATCTTCACTGAGCAGGAGTGGAGCAAATCTAGTACAACAAGTCTTATCTCTATGTATCGGCAATGGAGCAAACTGAAGATCATAGCCTTATCTCCACTGAACAGGAGCGGAGCAGGCTAAAGGATAGTAGATCTTATCTCCACTGAGCAGGAGTGGAGCAAATTGAAGCAAAATTCCTATACTCTTGAAGATGCAGTGGATGGAATAAAGCTACCAAGATTCAGATGGGCTGAGCAAAATTCGCCCTTTTTAAAGTCTTTGCTCTGTTCTCGTTACACGAAAACAAGCAAAGAGGGGCAGCTGTAGGGCTCAAATTTATGCCCGAGCCCAAAAGCAAACCAAATAAAATAACAGTCCAATAAAAAGGTTTCAAAATTACAGGCCCAACATAAATTAAATCCAATTACATATGGCCTAATCCCTATTGGCCCAAATCATCAAACCCAAAACAGAAAACAAGAAACCCTAGAAGTAGCCTTGCGCAGCCACGACAACCCCAAGCCGTACGTCTCCAAACAGCTCCGCGTTTGGCTCCTCCACGTTGTTGTACCTGCAAAAGAAAAGGAAAGCAGTAGCACAACAAACAGAGCACTAGAGTTTTAGTTTTGGGAGGGATATTCCGAAAAGGCTATAAAAGCCTTCGAAAATGAGTGTAAAAGGGGAAATTTCTACAGCAGAAATAGAGCAGAGTACATAGATACACGGTTGTTTTTCTAAAAAAGAAATACAAAGAGCAACACTGAATCTCACAGAGAAATTGTTAGCAAAAGTGCAAAGAAGGTTTATATTCCTCTCTTTTTTTTTTTTCGTTTTCGATTTCTGTTTTGGGTTTTCCATTTTTCTTTTTATGTTTTTTGTTTTTTTTTTTAAATTACAGTATATACATATCAAAGCATTAAAGTACAAAAGAAGGGGAAATCGAAGGGAACTTACCGTCGTTCCTCCGGCCGCCATTGTTGGTGCGCATGGGGGGCTTGTGGTGAAGAAGGGCTTCCCCTAGCAGAGGATTTTTGGGGTTTTCCTTAAAATGAACTTGCAAAAGCAGAAGGGAGACTCCAACCCTAAAATTTTTTTATGAAAAGGGGGTTTTGGTTTTTGAAACAGAAATGAAAAAGTGAAGGAAATTGTCTCCTTTAATTTTAAAGCATTAAAAGGCGCTGTGTAAAAGGGGGAAGCCTTTAAGTGGGAAAATTACGCAATAGGTCCCTCCTATTTGCACTATGGTTTTAATCGCGTCCCATTTCACTTTTTTTTTGTTTTAAATTCAGCCCCACGCTTATGTTTTTGATACGATTTAGTCCCTTTTCATTTATTTTGACTATTTTACCATTAAATTAGTTTTTTTAATTTTTTTATTACTTTGTTTTATATCTGTTATTATTATTATAATCATATTATTTCTGTTATTATATTATTATATATTATTATATATATATACTATTGCTTTACTACTATTAGTTTATTATTATTACTATTAATTTTATTGTTATTTTATTCTTTTTATCATTAAATCTTACTTT
Source organism: Gossypium bickii (assembly GCA_025503065.1). NCBI lineage: Eukaryota > Viridiplantae > Streptophyta > Magnoliopsida > Malvales > Malvaceae > Gossypium > Gossypium bickii. The sequence goes on along the minus strand of CP106714.1, from coordinate 93,421,379 downwards.
TATTTTATGTTACTGTTACTACTATCCTTTTATTATTATTATCCCTATTATTTTACATCTATATATCATTATTACTATACTATATTTATTATTATTATATTTATCATCATATTATTTTATTACATACTATTATATCTATTATTATATATATTATGGTTTACTTTAGTTGTCTTATTATATATTATTACTTTTACATCTATTATTTTCATTATTATTAGTATACCTTTATTTCTTTTACTACTTTTTTTATTACTGTTAATATCATTACTTTTTTTTATATATTTGTTATTAATTATTTATTATTAGTTTTATATTTCATTATTATTACTATTTGTTTTATTTGTTACATATCGTTTTTATAATTGTAATATTACTTTTTTTCTTTTTTTGTATTTATTGTTATTCCCTATTATCATCGTGTCTACATTTCCACGTTTTTATTTTTATTTTTTTTCAAAAACTTAAAAAAATGTTTCACAAATGAAATTTTGCGTGTTTGTAAGTTCGGGAAATCGTGCCCAATCGTGCTGGGCTTCGATTTTTCGTTCGTCTAGATCGCTAAATATACTTGAAAGATTTTGATTGAGTTTTTTTTGAAAATAAGGCAATGTTTCGTGTTTGGAAGTTTGAGAGATTCGTGCCCAATCGTGCTGGGTCTCGATTTTCTATTCGTCCAAATGACCAAATATCCTTCGGAGGATTTGATCGAGGTTTCTTAAATAAAGGTAATATTTCATGATTGGAAATTCAAGGAATCGTACCCAATCGTGCTGGGTTTCGGTTTTTAGTTTAGCCAAATAGTGAAATACCCTTTTCAAATTGCAATACATGAATTTTGGAAATCATGAAATGATATTGGTATCGAGGGTTTGAAGCATCGTGTCCTATCGTGCTGGATGTGGTATTTCAACTTTTCGGAACAAGAGAGTTTTGATATCCAATGCGAATTATCCAAACACTTTTTTATATTTTTTAATTTTCGATATTAAGAACATTAGTCAATCAATACGGTACCAATTTTGGGCGTTGCGAGAGTGCTAGCCCTTCCTCGTGCGTAACCGACTCCCGAGCCCGTTTTCTTAAAATTCGTAGACCAAAAATGTTTTCTAAAGTGGCCCAATCACACTACAAAAAAGGATTGGTGGCGTCTCCATTTTTTCTAAAGTCGGCCCATTTTTCTAAAAAAAAAAAAAGGTTTCGACAACTATAATTTTACTAACGTTTATGCAACATATGCCACACAGTAATTCTTTTCATTTCTCCATTTTTTTGGTAGAAAAATAGGGAACATAGAATTACTTAATTTACAGTACAATACAAAGCACAGTTGGCTTTATCAGCCATCAAACTAGAAAGCATGAAGTCTGAGAATATCAAAATAGATAACATAATCATTAAGGTACCACGTTCGTGACTTTCAGGTTTTCATGGAAAATAGAATTTATAACAATGGAGCTCAGGTTTTCACTTCCAGTTTGTAAATGGGAAGGGATAAGAGAAAAAAAAAATATTTATGGTTTTAATATTTTTTACCTAAAAGAAGGGGAAATTTTATCAAATCCTTCTCTGATTATTCTATTTTTTTTCGTGTGGCTCACAATGCCACGTGATATTCTTTTAGTGGACCACGGGTTTTTCTTTGTCAGAATTTTATTTTTTTTGGTGAAATTACAATAGCAGGGCAAAGCCCTTACAACAAACGCGACTAGCGTGACTCGAACCCAGGCCTCACCTGGGGTGGTGAACACTCTTAGCCATCTAGGCTACACATGGGGTTCTCTTTGTCAGAAATTAATACCATTAAATCAAAGTATCATAATGATAAACGGAACAAAAATATATGAACGCTTTTTTTAAAATATAAAATTGTTATTTAAGCATTTAAATTTTCTAAAAAAATTTAAAATAGTAAAGATAAATTACACTTTGGTCCCCCTAAAATTATAAAAATTTAATTTAATCTTTTAAAAATTATAAAAATATAGATTATAAAAAATGAAAATTTTATTTGCTCCTAAAAAATTATTTTGGCTTCACCCCTGGTTGAAAAGTATATCGAAAGATGTGGTAAAGTACATTGAAAATTTCTGTCATTATTCCGTTTTAAATTTATATATTTTAAAAGAACAAAAATGTAAAATTTGTCCTCAATATATTTTGAGGTGCCTAAGAGAAAAAGTGGTATAATTTGAGGATCAATTTTGCATTTAAACCTTAGTCTAATTATGTTACAACTGACTAGCGGTTTCTCATTTTGAGATAAAATGAGAGGAAAATGATAGTTTGAGGACCAAGTTTGCAGTTAAACCTTAATCTAATTACGGTACAGTGGGAAAAAAAAGAAGAAGCAAAACAGCATAAACGGATAAACCCTACCAAACGCAACGCTCAGTTTCCTCCAGCTTTTCCTTTGCGGTCTCGGTCTTTGGTCTTTCTTTCGTCTTTGTGCACTTTTATTGATTTCGAGTTTAGATCTACTACTGTATTCCTTGAAATTCCGTGTTTGACCTTCTTCATTGAACCTCCCAAACTGTTTTCCAACCATTCAACGAATTAGGGTTCTGGTCTGTTCTCTGTTTTGTTCTTTAGTGTTTAAAATTGCATCTGAAAAAAAATACAAAATTTTGAATCTTTCAAATATTTTGGTTTATAATCTAAACTTCATTAAGTTCCCTTTTGGACACATTAAATTTGGCAGCAAACAATTAAAAACCTGCACATTAGATTCGGTCATAGCACCTAATTAAGTTGTCTTAGCTTGGGACACTTTAAATGGCTGTAGGACTTAAGACAAATTAAATGGCCTAGAAACAACTTAAATTGCTGTAGTAATTTAGAAAATTAAATGACTTAACTTATTAATGCCAAAATTATTTAGATACGTTAAATAGCTTAAAACACATTTAACACTCAGCTAAATTAATTAAATACTTAAACTAATTTATTCAATCATTAAAGTAAATGAGCTAAAAGTAAATTAAAATGAGCTCAATGAGCTCAAGTGAGCTGAACCAAGTTGAAATCAGTTTGCAGCAAGGTGTTTAGGATTGCTCAAAGTACGGGCCCAAGCTTGTCCATCATCTTCGAGTTGGACTTCATTCCAAAACTGACTTGTTAAAGCCGCAACAGCCTCTTGCATTCGTTTAGCTCGAGCTCGAGTCATGAGCCTTTAGGAAGCTCGAGGGGATCGGAGTTGGAAGTTGTTGAACCCCCGGGCGTGCTCACATCATGATGGATACTCGGAGCCCTAACGGGTCTTCACCGCAGCAACCACGGTCTGTGAAGAAGCATGGAATCACGAAACCAATATCCCTTGTGGGGCATGTTGAGGCTGATATTCAACGGAATACGGAATTGGAGAAGGTAATCTCGTGTGTGTATGTGTGTTTAAGGATTGCATAGTTTTAATGATATTTAATTCATGAGTTGTTCTTTATTTCTGCAGTTTTTGATAGAGTCTGGGCTTTACGAGAGCAAAGAAGGATCTTCGAAAAGGGAAGAGGTTCTTGGCCATATCACCGAGGTAATTAGCTAATAATTGAAGTTTGCTTGTTGCCATTAGAGGAAGAAAAATGTAAATAGTTGTTTGTACGTTGCTGTTTTGAGACTATTGGTTCATGTTTTTCATTTAATTACTAAGCACCTAGTTGGTTTGCACGTTATGGTGATTGCACAGTGATGTAAATCTTTCATTTCTATTAATTATTTTGGTATATCTTTCAGGGAAAAAACATTTGCCGAGAAATAAACTAATTATGAAAGAGAAATGCACTGCAGATGGCTTTAGCATATTGTTCAGTTAAAGATGTTTGATCTCTTTTTTTTGTTCGGAAGTTTAGGTGTTTTGATCTAATCTCATATTTTGGTGTAGTTCTGAAAAAAGTGAATTATTTTCCTTATAGATTGTAAAAAGTTGGGTAAAGCAATTAACACGTCAAAAGGGCTACACAGATCAGATGGTGGAAGAAGCAAATGCTGTCATTTTCACTTTTGGATCTTACCGTTTAGGGGTAAGTATGAACTCTAATTCTCTATGAAGTCTACTATTTCGTTAACTCATATTCTTTCTGACATTGCTTGGCGTTTGTAGAAACTCTAGAATTATTAAGGTTTCTCTGTGGGCATGTACTTTGTCGGTTGCTCTGCCAACTGCCATTGTTGTTAATTCTGTTTGGATTGTTTTGATTTGCGTGTCACAAGTTTAATCAATCCTTGATATTCATATGCTAAGCAACAATTCATATTTTGATAGGTGCATGGACCTGTGGCTGACATAGACACTCTGTGTGTTGGGCCATCTTATGTGAACCGTGAGGTGTTTTTATCTGCTTTTTTTAAAACAACAAAGAAAAAAGAGTTGCATCTTCAATTAAGTTTGGTGGTTGTGTAGTTCGAGTTTGACTAATATTAATTTGAACTTTGCTAGGAAGATTTCTTCATCATTTTGCATGATATTTTGGCCCAAATGGAAGAAGTTACTGAACTTCAACCCGTTCCAGATGCTCATGTCCCAGTAATGAAATTTAAGTTACAAGGGATATCAATTGATCTTCTTTATGCAAGTATTTCTCTTTTGGTTGTTCCAGATGTAAGTTTGTATTCCATTTGATGATTTTTTCCATTTACACGTGTCTACGTTACTGCTGCATTGCATCTCTTAATGCTTAAGTGAAGGCCAAGAATGATTTTCTCTACACATTGCAGGTGGTACGAGCTATTCTCTGATAAAGAAACCTTTCTTGGTTTTCTTGATATGTTGTCAACCTGTTTGTTTTATAATAACTGATAGGCAATTTTAAGTATAAGGCGGCATGCCTATCTGGTATTCTTTTGTTTAAAATAGCACATTATACTTATTAAGTAATTGGCAAAATTGTCATATCTGACCTTTTACAACTCATAGATACCTCCTAATATATGAGTTCTTTTAGTGGCCCCCTCGGTTTTTTCCTCAATAGTTTCAATAAGCAAAAGTGCCTTCTACTGTATTTAGACAATTTACAAGTTTGGGTTCAAAATGAATTTGACCAGCAGTTGGATGGGTCTTGGAGTGTTTTAACTGAATTTATGGTCAGGACCTGACTCTTGAATGTTACATTTGCTGAAGGGACCGACCAATATGGAAATTTCATAATGTTCCGTTACTAGTTTTATGAATGTTACATTTGCAGTGCATGTTTAGTTGCTCTCAATTTTGATATCTATGTTCTTTTTTGAACTAATCAACAGGATCTTGATATCTCACAAGGCTCTGTGCTGGTTAATGTTGATGAGCAAACTGTTCGAAGTCTTAATGGGTGCAGGGTTGCTAATCAAATCCTTAAACTTGTTCCAAATGTTGAGGTGAGTATTGTGTGTTGACCTCCACTTGTTTTATTTTTATTTATTTTCTCATTTTGCACACTTCTAATCCATTGTATAATTATAGCACTTTCGCATGATGCTTAGATGTCTGAAGTTCTGGGCCAAAAGGCGTTGTATTTATTCCAATGTAAGATTGGTAGTTATTGATTTCCTTTTCAGTGGCTTTTTTGCTTCCGTATCATGTTTTATATATTTTTTTTATTTTTTCTGTTTTTACTTGTTTATGGGTTACAGGATTTCTAGGAGGTGTAAACTGGGCTCTTTTAGTCGCACAGGTGTGCCAGCTTATCCCAATGCAATACCTAGTATGCTGGTTTCTTGATTTTTTCGAGTATATACCTGTTATGTTGTGCTCAATAGAAGAGGATGAACTTGGATTTCCCGTCTGGGATCCTCGTGACCGGTTTCATCATATGCCAATAATAACTCCAGCATACCCTTGCATGAATTCCAGTTACAATGTCTCTATAAGCACCCTTCGTGTTATGATTGAGCAGTTCCAATATGGTAATAAGATATGTGAGGTGAGATTATACAAGGCTATTGTATTAAGGTCTTGCTGCCTGCATTGAGGCTTGAACTATTGATGACTCATCTTAATATTTTTGTTATCATGTAGGAGATTGAGCTAAACAAAGCTCAATGGGATGCTTTGTTTTGAAGCTTATCTTTTCTTTGAGGCATACAAAAATTATCTACAAGTTGACATGGTTTCAGCAGATGCTGATGATTTGCTGGTATGGAAAGGCTGGGTGGAGTCACGGCTTAGGCAGCTCACCTTGAAGGTAAACATTAACTTTGCCAGTGGAGGAGTACTCCATCGAGCTTTGATGTCTGAGCTAAATTTTCCTTTTTATGACTTTTAAGAAAAGAATTCAGTGCAGTGAATATTTTCTTTTTCTCATGGTTTCTATAATCACTCTGCAGATAGAGCGGGACACAAATGGAATGTTGCAGTGTCATCCTTACCCAAATGAGTATGTAGATACATCCAAGCAGTTTGCACATTGTGCATTCTTCATGGGCTTGCAGAGGAAAGTGGGAGTGACTGGTCAAGAAGGTCAACAATTTGACATACGTGGAACAGTTGATGAGTTCAGACAGGAGATAAGTATTTACCTGTATTGGAAACTGGGAATGGATATTTATGTTTCTCATGTTCGTAGGAAGCAGCTTCCTGGCTTTGTTTTCCCTGATGGATATAGACGGCCTCGAGCATCGAGGCATCCAAACCAGCATAGTGGAAAAACTTGTGAAGTTGCAAGGTCGCGGTCAAGGTCTGCAGAAAGACAAATTAAGAGAAAACATGACATTAAACAGTTGACAAAAAATTGGACAAACCTGAGAAGCGGGCCTCTATTAGCCTCCATAGGCTGGAGTCCGTTTCTCTAGAAAGTAGTACAAGTGGATCTGGTGGAACATCTCATATTAGTATTGGTCAACCAGTTAAACCAGATCACCAGAGATGTGGGGATGTTGATGGAAATTCTGTTGATAGGCTGTCTAGTGGGCTGTTAGACAGTGAAGAAAGAAATGTTGAGATTACCATTCTGCGGGCTAGAACTGATAGTCCAGGGTCCCTCACCATACGTGGGCAGCCTTCTTTAGATGTCGATAATTTGCCAGTAGTTAGAAATGCAGAGCCTGCTGAACAGATGGGTGAACCTGTTCTTAGGCAGGAGTTCCTTACCGCATGTGAAGTTCCTAATTCTAAAACAAGGGAGACATGCAAGAGTAGCTTGTATCAAGAGAAAATTGAGGATTTGGCATTAGCTTACATGGATGATTTAGAGACTGGATTTTCTAGGAAAAAGTTAAACTGTAAAGGAGGTCGTGTTGGGGTTGATCAAGAGGCGGTCAAATTGTGTAATAAAACAGCAGTAATAGAAACTGCTGAAAGTGTATATGGGTGAAGTTCCAATGTGCAGAGCCTCAATTGCGTGGTGAATTTCTTTGTTTGAGGTATTTGGTTAAAAGATTGTAGCGAATGGCAGTGAGAATACTGGAAGTTCTGGAGAGGGGATCTTTGCAGGGTGGTGGTGTCTGCATTGCAGATTTAGATTCACTTCTGGAAAACGGACATCCAAATGCAAGCGATGTTCTCCAAAACTGTTTGTCTGAAGAATTGAAGGTTTTGAATCTTACTTTTGGACTTAAGTTACTTAATGTTTTTAATCATCTACTTTGTAGTAGCTGCTTCCCATACTGTTTTGTTTTCTGTTTCGGTTACCTTCTTTGTTGCTTGTCTTGTTCTGTATAGTTGGGCCATTGTGTTTTTAATCCGTATTTTTGTATATTGTTCTTGAGAAATGAAGTTTTGAGAAAGGAAATGGTCATAACTTGATGTTTAATGGTGTGGGAATAAAACTTCATTTCAGATGACTTTCAGGATCTTATGACTCTGCTGTGTTCTTCTTTTAGGAAATCTTTGAGCATTTTCATGTAATCATTGCGATTGTCTAGTTGTCTTCCCTAATTTCTTTTAATTAAGGAACTGGTCATATGTTGATGTTTAATGGTGTGGGAATAAAATCTTTATTTTTGATGACTTTGAGGATCTTATGACAGTGTTGTGTTCTTCTTTTAGGAAATCTTTCAGCATTTTCATGTAATCATTGCGATTGCCTAGTTGTCTTCCCTAATTTCTTTTAATTAATGTTAATTTTTCCCCGGCCAATCTCCTAACTGGTACATATGTGGTGGCAGGCCATGTACCACCATCATTAGGGCTATGTTTCCAGTGGTTGTGCTTAAGATCCTGACTATGTTTATTGTCTAAAGGCTCAGATACTTGACCCTCCCTCTTATTTTTTAAATATCCATAGACTATTTTTGGGTAACTAATTGGCCTTTTGATCTTATTTTATTTTATAGCAAAATATCTCAGTTGGAAAGGTTGTACGTTCTCAAGATGGAGCTAGGTCTGTAACTTCACAGAAGCCAATGGTCAGGCATGTGCTTACGGAAATTCTGTTTTGTTTATGCAAATTATGATCTCTTTACGCTTTCTTTTTTTTCAAATCATTTTTAGCAGGTCGAGTTTGAAGTCAATGACATAATGTGTTGTAGATGATGCATGTGGAGAGTTGTTACGAAAGGAGTAAGGCCAGTGCGTCAGTAAGTGTTCCTTTAATTGCTTGCATAGATTGCCTGTTTTGCTCTGTGGTTTTAGATTGGAGGAGCCATGAAGCTAAGAATGCTGGTGCTTTGAATGGCTGCTATCTCAATTTTAAACACTCGTACAGTGGTGGCACTAGGTTTTGCCTCTATTTATGAATCAAGTATTATTAATCGAGGAATTGTATAATATCATAATGGCAGAGCTCTATATCATTTATTTTTATTTTATTTTTTGCAACTTTGGTTAATCCTTTGTACACAGATGATACCTAATAATACAATTCGATGCTTTCTTTCTAGTTGGTAAACTCATCTCTCTCACATACAGAAAGCTATGTGGAGCTAGACTACCAAGGAGTTTTTTTTTTTCTTACCTAGAATATTCAGCAGACGTTCCCATGTTAATCCTTAAGAAGTGTTAAAATAAACGAGCAAGGCTTGCTTTTTTACTCTTCTGAATCCTGTTGACATTGTTGTCCATATTGCAATGGTGTTTTCCACTTTAGAGTCACCATTGCTATCTGTAGATTCAGACGACATAAATCATGCTGTCATCTTCCTCGGATCCCTTCTTACTGTGCTTGTAACTGGAAAAATAAGCATCAGTGTCTCTGCCTAGACGTGGAGCTACTTCAAATTCACTTCCCACTTTTTTGGCTGCATGACCATCAGGAAGACAACAGCTACGAAGGATATTCGAAACTTCATTCATGGAAGGCCTGGTAGAAGGTGATGCATGTGTACAGAGGATCCCTACTTTGTATACCAGTATCATTTCCTCCAAGTAGGATGGTTCTTTGACCTCTGGATCAAGTATTTGATCTATTGGCTTATCCTCTGAGAAGTGCTGCCATGCCCATTCTACCAAGCTCATATTCTCGTCTATGTTGTTGGCTTTTCTTCCTGTCACCAATTCCAGCAGTACCACTCCAAAGCTGTAAACATCAACCTTTGCATTCACTTTTGTTGTATATGCATACTCTGCAATGCAAATGACAATTTTGTGTTAAAAGGGATGCTGCAATCTTTCTGATTCAAAAGATAGTTGAGATTCGTAAGGGGACAACGGTAATGATTTTGAGTGCTTTTACCTGGGGCGAGGTAACCGAAGGACCCTGCAATTGCTGACATTGTTTGAGAACTTGCATGCCTAGTTAGCATCTTAGCAAGTCCAAAATCTGCAATTTTTGCATTGAATTCAGAGTCCAACAAGATATTGCTAGACTTCACATCACGATGGATGATTGGTGTAAGGCACTCATGGTGCATGTAGCATAGCCCCTGAGCAGCTCCAACTGCAATTCGCAACCTTCTTGGCCAGTCCAATATAGCATGGTGGATTGAACTCGTCCCTGACACTGAGCTTCTTTTATTCCCATGAAGCCATCTATCAAGGCTCTGGTTTTCCATATACTCGTATACCAGCAGCTTTGAATCTTCGCTGGAAATGCAACATAATAACTTCACTATGTTGGAATGGCGAATGTTGCTCAATATTTCAACTTCTGCTAAGAACTCTTTCTCAAGCTTGTGATCCACTCTTTTACTATTCCAAATTTTCTTCACGGCAACAGATTCGCCTGAATGGCTTATGACAATTTGATAAACTTTCCCAGAGCCACCACTTCCAATGAGATTGTTATCAGTCAAGTTGGAGAGTATGTTTCTCTTTGTGAAGTCCAATCTCTGGAATGAGGTCAACTTCCATGTTGCTAGATACTCTTGACGCTTTCTCCTCTTATAGTCTTGAACTAGGAAGAAGGTCAATAGAAGGATAACTGTGGAAGCAAGGATGGCAAGTGCTACAATCATGGCAAGGTATTTAGATGACAGTCTCTTGGGCTGATGGAGTTTGGAATAGCAGTCTGGAAGCTTTAGAATTGGATGATCTGCACATAAATCAGCATTTTTCAGGAAACTGCTTTCATATACAAGGTTATTTAACTGCTTGGGAATCCTTCCAACAAGTTGATTGGATGACAAGTTGAGTGAAGTCAGCGTCAGGTTGCCTATTTCAGGAGGAATTTGACCAGAGAATTGGTTTTCAGATAAATCCAAGTTCAGCAGATCAGGTAAAGACCCGATCGCAACAGGGATTTGACCATAAAGCTTGTTATTGGAGACATCTAATGTAGTTAACGATCTCCATGAGATTATTTCAGATGGTAGTTCACCGGAAAAATTGTTACCGTCGAGAAGCAGAATATCGAGGCGAGAAAGAGCTGTTATCTCCTTTGGAATTTTGTCTGAAAATAAGTTGTTGCTCGCTTTAAAGACGACCAAATTTGACCAAGATGCAATTCCGGTTGGGATTTCACCAGAGAACTTGTTGTCACTGATTTCCACCCTTGACAAATTCCATGCAACTCTACTTGGTAGTTTGCCCGAAAAGGAATTGTTTGTTAGCATCAACCTCGACAAATTGAAAGTCATCCACAGATGTCGAGGAATCTCACCGGAGAACTTGTTGTTGTGAAGTTGAACAGTGCGCAAAGTAGGACAATTTCCAAGCGACTCTGGTATTTGCCCACTGAGATTGTTTGTAAATGCAACCACTCCTTGTAGGACACCACCAGCACATAAATTTTCAGGCAGTTGGCCACTGAATTGATTCTCTGACACCTCGAATCCTAAAAGCTTTGAGTGAAGGCCGAATTCCGGTGGCAAGGCTCCGCTCAATCTGTTCCGGAAAACACGAAAATCACCCAAGGCAGGAAGTCGACCAATGCCTGTTGGTATCCCTCCTGTTAACTGATTCGCAAACAAGTTTAGAAACACCAAATGCTGCAGCTTTCCAAAGTCTTCTGGAATGGAGCCTGTCAAGTTATTCACCGAAAGATCGATTTCAATCAGATTTAATGCATCGATGGTTTCGGGTATCCCACCAGACAGCTTATTGTCGAAGAGATAAAGAATTGTTAAATTCTTCAAGGAGAACATCATACTAGGAATGGGGCCTTCCAAATTGTTTATAGCTAGGTCCAAGTGCTGTAGACTGGAAAGATTGTTGAAACTTTCAGGGATTTCACCAATCAAATTGGTTGTTCTCATCCATAAGTACTTCAACTTGCTCAACTGACCGAACTCTAGTGGTATTTTCATGGGGACAAACTCGTTATAAGCCATCTCCAAAACCTCAAGGTTGGTCAAGTTTCCAATTTCTTTAGGAAATGTTCCATTGAACTGATTTTGGTATATGTACAAGGCTTTCAACTCCGGTAATCTTCCAATACTTGGTGGAATATTACCGGAAAAATTGTTGCCACTAATATCCAAGTAAACCAGAGACGACAATCGGTCAATATCATCAGGGATTGGACCAACAAAATAGTTTTGAGAAAGGTCTAAGAATTGAAGCTTTGAACAATTGTAAAGGATTGGGAACTCTCCAGGGATGAAATTGTCGCAAAGGTCAAGGACAGTGAGGTTTTTAAGGTCACATATTGTTGGAGGAACTCTTACCGTGATGTTTTTGTCGCGGAGATGAACTTCAGTAACTGAACCAGCGGTGCAGTTGATCTCCGGCCAATCACACGGTGAGGATGATGAGTTCCAGGATCCAATGGAGGGTGGATTGCCGAGCTGTTGTTTAAGTTTGAGAAGAAGGGTTCGTTCAGCGTTGATGTATTGTGAAATGGCTTTGAAGGGCGTGGAGAGGAAGAGGAGGAAGAGAAAGGATAAGCATAATACAGACATTTTCTGGATATTGGACAGGTACTTGCTTTCCTTCTTTCTGGAAAAGGGCTGGTTTTTTAACTTTCATGGGTGAGTACGGCCTTGCCTGGGCTCACTCTTATAAGCAAGCTTTGGGTTCTGTTTAGTATAGACTTTCAGGTTCAGATTTCAGACTGTGAATCAGTTCTGGTCGCAACTGGTAAGAGTTTGGTCTTTACACGCATTAATTTTAATCATTTTCTACGATTGCCATTGCTTCTACTCTAGAACCATTCTTACTTAAATATACGAGTTTTTTTTTTTTTAACCTTCTGTGAAATGTTTTAATCTCACAAATGGAGCTAAAAGAACTCTTATTAATTGAATTTTTTTACTCTACTTTTGACACTTACCTTTTTGACCTTGCTTTTGCTTGTGAATTCTGCTGTGAGTGTAAATATATATTTTATTTGAAAAATAAATCCATTTACTGTGGATTTGTTTTTACTTTCTCTCTTCTTGCGTAATGTTTTGAGTCTTCACGCTGTTTGAATGACAGTTTCGTAATTAGTAGCAAATATACGATGATTTTGGGGAAAAGATAGTTGGTGGAACAGTCAACCATCATCCTCTGCACTGGTGTGCTGCTTCTTGACTAAAGTGAAACCTACAAAAGAGTGAAGCGAAAGCATAGGCCCAGCCATTGGAAAGCTTTATGGAGTAGTGGGCGAGTCAAGCGTCAGAAGCATTGGGTCAAGAAGATGTATATTTATATATATATAAGTAGAATTTGGCAACTTGCTTGAAACTTCCTATTTTGTTTGAATCTTACTTTTACCAAAACCCATTCTTTTATTTTCCATTGGCTATCATTAGTTGTAATTTAAATTTATATATATATATTATATCTATAGGTCAAAATATGCAATAAATTTTTGTATTATTTCTAAATTTAAAATTTAATTTTATACTTTCATATTGAAAAATTTAGCACTTTATTTTTAAAGTTTTAAAATTTAAGTACAATTGTTAACATAATTAAATTTTTTTTGCCAAATTCAAGTAATATTCTTTTAGTTATAGAAGTTTTTTTTAAAAAAATTAAAATGTCACGTTAATAAATACAATAAAAAAATTAACAATTTAAAAAGTAAAAAAAATCAAATTCTTTGAAATAAAAATATAACAATTAAATTTTAAATTTATAATAGAATGTGGGTCTGAATTATTTTCTTTTTGTTAATGTCCGCCTGAATTTGATGTTAAGTAATATCATTGAATTAAACAAAGAATTTGTATTTTATAAATTAATTGTATGCATAATGATAATCTTGTTATTTAAATTCATATACTATCTGTGTGCTGCCAATAGACTTGATTTTGTAGTTTATTTTTTGAAAATTTGTATTCGATTATTTAGATTAGTACTTTCGTACTAATATAATTAGTTTGTATTCAGGGGCGAAGTGAGAACAACTTTCTAGGGGGTCGAATGAAATTTTAATTTTTTATAGTTTATATCTTTATAAAATTTAAAGGATTAAATTGAATTTTATAATTTTAGAGGGGGCCAAAATGTAATTTTACCTTTACTAATTTAAATTTTTTTAAAAAATTTTAAGAGTCTAAATAGTAATTTTCTATTCAAGGGGGGCCAGGGCCCCTACCAGCCCCCCTAGATTTGCCTCTGTTTGTTCTAAGGTATAATTGATAGTCAATTCGATGGTGACATGTGATAGTCTCTTAATATGTCATGTGGTGAACATAAATTAATTTTTTTTTAAATCTTTAAAAATATATAAATTAATAAAAAATATAATTTTTTTTTACATTAAGAATGAATTTAGACAAATAGTTGCTAATTAATTCAGATTCATTTTAGATATATATATTTTAGTAAGTTCATATGTTTTTATTTTATAAAATAAAATATTAGGTTATTTATATTATTTCTAAATTAAAAAAAATAAAAGTTTAAATATAAAAACTAAAAAGATTAAAAATATTTTTACATAAAAAATAACCTAATTACATAGTTGTCCAAATTCATATGCATCTAGACAATTATTGTAAACGTACTTTTTAGTTTCTTTTATGTATATATATGTTAATTTATATATTATATGTTGCAAATTTTTATATATACATTTTAAAATATTTTATGCTTTTTATATATTTTTAAAATAATAACCTAAAATTTGATATTTGATATTTTATAATATATAAATATATAAATATATATATAAACTTACTAAAAAGTACATCTAGAATGAATTTAAACAAATGTAAATGAGTGATCAGATTTAGATCTATCTAACAAGTATTTGTCTAGATTCATTTTTTATGTGAAAAATTTATACTTTTTTTATTAATTTATATAAATTTAAATATTTTTTTATTTTATAAATTTATGTTTGCCGCATGGTATATTGAGAGGCTATCATGTGTCACTATCGGATTGGTCATCAGTATTATTTTAGCATAAACTTTTTTTTGTAATTATATTGAGATTTCCAATAAATTGTGCACATGCATTGCTCAAAACGATAACCAATTTGATATAATATATAGGTTTTTGTTTGATACGTAAAATTTTTAATTATGTTGATTTAGATATTAGATATTAATTGATGACTCGTGATTTTTTTATTCTGAAATTAAAAAAATTCTTTTATCAATATATCAAATAATCTAACATATATAAGAATTTATCATTCTTTTTAAAAGATGCACTAACGATGGAATAAAAAAACTTTATAAGCAAAATTATAGCATTGTCACATGTGGCTTTAATTATGTTAAAAAATAATAAAAAAGAAGAAGTAAAGACTCATAAAATTATTATAATTTTAGTTGTGAAATTATTTTATTCATAAATAATTTTTTTAAAAGGGAAACAAGTTGTTAAAGTAGTGTATCTATTGCTAATACAAGTCCTTCACCCAATTTCTAGGTGTTAGGCCACTTGGAAATTATTTTCTACAATAAGAAAAAGGATATAAGAATTTTAAGTGCCATGAGTATGACAAGTTTGAGTGGAAAATGGATGTAAGAAGAGGAGAAAAGAATATATGAAAGCCATCAGTATCACAACTATTCAATATTCCAATCTAGAAAATAATATCATCAATGTGTTTAGTACAAATGGGTGCCCTCATTTCCAAGTCAAGTTTATACAGTTTTCACGTGTAGCGGAAAATATGGGAAAGGGATGATGGTGGTAATTGACCTCATTAATTAATTGCTCGCTAGAGCAAAGTTGCTGAGTCCTGTCCTTGGATCTTTTGGCTAGCTTTCGGGACTTGATAAACGTTATTGTGCGGTTGTTACGGGAGCATAAAAGATAACATCAAGTATGAAGTCATGTCTTATATCATTATATAGGTTGAAGGTGTGATAAATATCACATTTATTTATATATTTAATTCTTTTCTGGTCAATAAAGGGAACATATATCATAAACAAAAGTCAAGCAATAGTTTGGTACAATGTTTCACCCCTAGCATCTGCAAACCAAAGAGGAAGGATGGCACTTGGAGGTGAATTACAAATACAAAATAGATCATCAACAAATAAAGCATCCGAGGGGGTGGAGGAATGAAAGTCACTCCCCAAGCGGGCAAGAGCATCCACACATCTCTTCTCTTTTCGAAATACATGTTTTAGACTTTTAGAAGTCAAAGTAGTAAGGAGCATCTTGCATTCATCAATTGATAGAGACAACAAAAGATTAGAGATATACTAAGATCTAATGCTAAAATAAGACCATTCTAAGTGCCCAGAGCTCAGCCTCGACACTAGCAGCTTTGAGTATATGTTTAAATGAACTCGTCACCCACGTTCCATCATGATCTCGTATCAAAGAACCTGCACCTGCAACTCCAAGATTTCCAAGCGAGGAACCATCAGTGTTAATTTTAACATTTCCCCTATTAGGAGGTTTCCAACTAATAGGAAAAAATTTTTGAACACTCATTCGATCAACAGGAAAAGCCAACGCAAAAAATTCCACTGCTCCTTTAGTTACTCTTTTAATAACTCTTTCGACCTGTTTGTTATTATCGAAAATAACAGAGTTTCAGAGCATCCATAATTCCCATAGCATAACAACAAAAAACAAATACCAAGAATTTTAGGGATATACTAAAAGAAAGTTAGAACCTATTGTCAGAGTTGCTATAACACCCCATTACCTGATCTAATCGTCGAGTTCGAGTTACAAGGTTTCACAATCGTTTCCGAAGCAACTATGGTCAAATCACATTTATTTACAGACCATTAAACATTCAAATATAACTAAAACAAGTGTATAAAATGATACATAATCATTTTCGAGTCTTATACGAGCTTACGAAAGTTCTTTTGCTAACCTGAGGTCAAAATAAGACCAAATTATAAAGATTCTAAATTTTTGGATTGACATCACAATGCTGAGGGTTCCTCGTTGTGACACAAATCTCTTTTTGGTGCTCTTCGTGACCTTGAGCTACGATGTCGCCATATGGACTTTGCTCTGTTTCTCATGGTGACATTAGAGGTTCGTTGTTGTGACATAACTCACTATTTTCATAAGAACCAACTTGGTACAAGTTTGGATGACCTAAAGTCATGTTTAAAAACCTTCCATACTACCATATCAATCACCTACCAACTTCTAATATCAACTAATTAATTTAGCTTATACCATTCATATTTCCAAAAACCAACCAAAACACATATAAAATTTCATAACCATTTGAGACATTAAACATTTACATAGGATTACAACTTCAGAAAACACATTCAACATGATTTTTAAACATTTACATAGGATCACAACTTGAAAACCTAACCATTTGAGACATTAAACCAAAATACCCCTAGGTATATGCCAAATGACCAAAATGAACCACAATATACAAACTTTGTTGGGTCGAAAACGGTAGTCTGGATGCTGACTTCAAGTCCTAAGGCTTCGAGAATCACCTACACTTGCACACGAAGAAAAAAAATCGTACGTTGAGCAATAGGGCTCTGTGGTACATTTATAATTCAAAGCATATAACAGAAGCACTAAAAAAACATTTCAATTCCATACATTTATATCTATGCACATATCATTATTAATCTTACATTTTTAGTTACTATACTTATCATCATCAATCTTTGTACTTATATGCATATAACCAAATGTTATTTCATCCCAATCCAATTACAACATTAAGCATTCAAATATAAATATTTTCCACATATAACTTATATTCTATGACACATAATTCACTTCTTAATATTACATTATTCACTAGTTTCTAGAGTCTACTGACTCGTTCGAATCCATTTTAGCCTTTAGGGCTTGATTTGATTTGATTTGTATACTCAGCTGTGTGATTTCAACATGTCTTTCGCATTTAAGTACAATTCATTCAAATAGTATCAATTTATACACATTCGTATCATTCACAAAGTTACATTTTACAAGCCCTATTAACCCGACTTAGGCTCGAACGGATACTTGGATCGTCCAACCAACACACCAAACTGACAACGAAGTACATTACCGGATAAATCAAAATAGGGTAAATTGTCACGTAAGTGCATATTAGCGCATACAACGCATCCTGACTCACAAAGTGCATATCTGACACAAAAAGTGCATCTTGCCGTATAAGCGTATATACTGTACATAAACCAATATTATGACATGCCAACTATATCCAACTCAGTCCTACTAGTTAATAGGGTATCAATATTCAACTCCATTTACAAATTAGTACACATATCATTTGACAATCATACACACCATCACAATTCAATTCATTAACATATCAAATGTATTTAATATCATTAAATACATATTCTCACTCAATTCCATAACATATTTCAAACAATTCATGCTATTTTCTATTTTATTCAATTTAGTTCTCTATTTCGACAATTCATATTCAAGCTCAATTCAATAATTCAATATATCTCTAAATACTCACCTTGACACTCCCATACACAAATAACATGAAAATGTAATAAATTTAAATGACCTTAAATTATAAATGTACAAACTAGAATTTTTGGCTACTCGTAAACCATTTTCGTTTTTCCTTTCCCCCTCGATGGTTCCTCGTTGATGTTAGCTATGAATAGTCATAAAATATAACATACTATCTTATTCCATCCAATTCATAAACAATTACCAATTCATGTAAAATTTTCAATTTATTCAATTTAGCCCCAGCAAAACTTTTAATCTAAAGCTTCAGATTAAAATCTGATTTCACCAAAACTCATTAGGGGCCCTCTATTTTTTATTCTTACCAGCATGACATTTTTGAATTTTATTCAATGTGGTTGCAATGGAACGAAACTAGCAATCGGCTTTATAAATTAGTAATTTCCATAAACTAAGCTTAATTTCTAACAATTTCACACCAATTTTATTCAATTCTCAACAATAGCAACTTTCAAAACTTTAACAATTTTACAAACTAGTACATTGGTTAGCTAATTCAAGCTTCCATTACCTCAAATTTATAAAAATTAAAGAAAAATGGCTAGGGACTTACTTGAAATTAAGGACCGAATGTTAAAAACCAAGCTTCCCAAACCCTTCAATGGTGGACGATGGTGAAAGATGAAAAAGAATAAGAAGTTTCATCTTTCCCACTATCACATTATATGCATATTAGGTTTAATAATAATAAAACATAATTAATTAGCTTAATCATGTTTAATTAAGCTTTAATCCTTAATTAACTTAAATTAATGACATATAACGTCAAATCCTACTAACATCTATTGTAATTTGGTTTATTTTCCATTTCAATCCTTTAAATAATTGCTATTTAAGTCCTCAAGCCTTAATCTAATTAAAAATCTATAGCGATTAAACATTTACAATTTAGTCCCCAAGCCATAATTACTCACAATTTCAGTTAAATTACTAATTCAAATTTCAATTCATCTATACATTAACTTCATAATTATCCCTATTTAATATTAATAGACTTGATTTACAGAAACAAGGTCCCGAAACCGTATTTTTTGACACCACTAGAAATCGGGTCGTTATAATTGCCCAGCAATTAGAAGCCACCGGGTAGTGAATGAAGATGTGTTCCAAGGTTTCCCAATCTCCATTACATGATGGACACATGCCCATAGATCCAAGGCCTCATTTTAACAACATTGACCTCGTTGGAAATATATTCAAACCATATTTCCACATCAAAATACACAGCTTAGGATGAACCTTTTCTCGCCATATGTTCTGCTTTAGTTTATCATTCGGGAAAAGTTAGTTTTGATGGTTTTCACAGATAAACTCATATGCACTTTTAAGGGTAAAAAGTGCCTATTTTTGAAAAAACCCAAGCGAGTCTATCGACACCAATCCTATCCGACACAAATGTGCTCATGAAAATATCACTGTAACACTCTAAACCCGGCTTAGGAGTTTAGATCGAATTCACGATGCTACATTGGTCACCGAAGTGATCGTGAGAAAATTCTACAAAACTAGTCGACCTTAATTCCATTTCTGAAACCATTTATATCTTTACAAACCAAAAACATTTAATCGTTTAAAATCTATTCATAAGGTTACCACTAAGTCTGATAAATAACCAGAATAAATGTACGAATGAAAATCTGAAGTGGAAACTATACCACAGTCTTATAAACCCTTATAGCTCGAAAACAGTATAATCAGAATATAATTTAGAAAGCAGAACTAAAATAAGCTTTTGAAACCATGACTGCTCGAGACCTCCGCATATCGAGTCCAGCGTCAGAATTCAGAAGGGTATCTGAAAGGGGAAATAGAAGAGAGCATGAGCTACCCGAGCTTAATGTAAGATCAAAACCGTCTAACTACAGAATTAGATACAAAAAAACCAGAAAACAGTTCAAAAGCAGAACATACTTACAACACTATACAAATCCAGACGGTAGGCTCAAAACAGAAGTTCCGACAGCTATTACAATTCGAGCCACAAAAACTCACAAACAGTCACAAGTACTACCAGTCAGAAGAAACATTTAGGGTTCACGAAGTGCACACAGATATAGGTACTTTTCAATCAATTAGTACAGTCAAACCAATGCGTATGAATGCTGTTCAGTTATAAAACCCACCCATCCAGCCAACACACCTCTTCTACCCCCATCACTCCATATAAGAGCTATTTGAGCTCATCCAACCAATCACACCACATAAGACCTCGTAAAGCCCATCCAACCCTTCACTCCAATAATGTCCACGACCCTCAGGGTATTGGGATTGCCCTCAATCCTCTGGGTGTTGGGGCTAACAGTAAGCTTTATGATGCCATGCGGTAAACCGCGGTACAGACATACAGTATGAACTGCCAGATCAGATAGTGGGAATATACAGCGAAGTTGACGTAAATGTGGTACAGTGCAATGCGGTAAACCGCTATACCGTTACGTTGCAGTTAAACTACCAGTTCAGATAAATATACGCAGCAAGGCTGACGTAAATACGATACAGTGCAATGCGGTAATCCGCTATCAGCATAGTCCATGACCCTCAGGGTATTGGGACTGCCCACGACCCTCTGGGTATTAGGGCATTTAGCAAGCAGATAAATTACCAGCTCAGTTCAGTCTCAGTCTTCATTCTCTTCAAAATCCCACCCAAAAACATTATATGCATATGTATGTGTACAAACAGATGAACAAAATCAGAGTACAAGGTTACAAACAGTCATTCTGAGACAGAACTCATATCAAGTCAATCAGAATCAGAAAGGTGAATACTCATCTACCCAAATTAAGATTCAACGACAATGTAACCTCGCAGAACAGTGAAGCCTAATCAGACAATCAGAACCGTCAACCGGGTTTAGAATCAAACATGTTACGCAACCAATCACGAATGTCACCTAAACCGAAGTTAGAACATAGTCATAATTACCCTTACTAAAGCTTAGCCAAGGGTTGAAACAAACAGAGTCACAATTGTAATTAAATTGACCTAAAATCAATATTTGACGAGATACGGCCCATGCCTGTGTACCCCTACCGTGTGGGACAATCCAAGCCATGCGAGGGTCCAAACGCCCGTGTGAAGTAAGGACACGGCTGTGTGAACAGGTCGTGCAACTTGCTGTCTAGTTTTGCTAAAATCAAGTACAGGGTAGACACGATTGTATGAGGATCTAACACGCCCATGTGCCCACCAGACATGGTCATGTGTCCTGAAACACACGCCCGTATGCCCAAGGGACACGGCTGTGTGAAAATCGACAAAATCCCCAAATCGACCACACGGCTGTGTGGCACCCAATTCAGCTTGAAAACCCTAACACCCAATTTTACACGGCCGTGTGACACCAAAGCTCAGAATCTCTAATTCCAAAACCCACACGCCCGTATGCCCAAGGGACACGGCTGTGTGAAAATTGACAAAATCCCCAAATCGACCACACGGCTGTGTGGCACCCAATTCAGCTTGAAAACCCTAACACCCAATTTCGCACGGCCGTGTGAGTCAACACACGCCCGTGTGGTCACCGGAATGGTCACGAAACCACCTTTAAACAGCCCCGAAAACGTCGCTTTAGCCACTAGATATGTCCCCAACCTTAGCAACATAAAAAATATATCAAAAAATAGAGTATCGCACTCCCTTTCAGCCATCAAAACTCCAAAACCAAGAAGTTAAAGTACTATCTCGAAAAACTGAAACAATTACTTGCAAAAAAATAGAAAAGTAGTCAAGGTTCGAATCCCACACCTAATTCGACGACGAAGAAGCAAGAATCCTAGAAGTATACGCAGCGAAACCGTTTTCCAAAAGAACGGAAGAAAAATCAAAGCAAAAAGCAAAAAAGAAAGAAAAAGGGAAAAGAACGTCCACACAAAAGAAAAAGAAAAATAAAAAAATAACATTCAATATTTAAACATATTAAATTAAAACAAAACAAAACAAAACAAATTGCCTCTCCAAAATGCACACATCAAGATTCGAACCCAAAACCCAGAGGCACACTGACACTCATCCAGCCATTAGACTAACAGGCCTATTATGTCACTAAGTTGCACGAAACACATATGTGCAGCCTCCTCACTGTCTGTAACACCCCTAACCCAAAACCATCGCCGGAATAGGGTTAAGAGGCATTACCGAACAATAGAATCATTTCACAACCCATTTACGACACAAAGTCAATCATCATCATAATACATCAAACATAAACAATTAGTCCCTTTTTAAGGCGTATAAGACCTTAAACACATGCTAGGGAGGGGTTGGGACTAAACCGAAACACGTACAGAAACTTTTCGAAAATTTAAAACTTTTCTAGGTTTCAGAGGATACACGCCCGTGTGGGTAGGCCGTGTGCCTCCCACTGCTGCTAGACACACCCGTGTGTCCTCCCCGTGGTTGAAACTGACTTAGCTGCCACGGCCACCAAACACGCCTGTGTACTTTGGCCGTGGTCGATCTTGTTGAAAACAACACAGCTACCAGGCACGTCCGTGTGCCATGGCCATGTGTTCTTAGGCCATATACTGACTTACGCCCATAGTCATTAGGCACGCCTGTGTGCCACCACCGTGTGACAAAATAGGCCATTTGCAAGGCCAATTTTCCACCCACACAAGGTCAATCCTACAAGCACAATTGAGTATCTTTAAACACACAATTTGGCAACCAATTTCATGTCAAGTAATCATCATATCATCACATATAACCTTATTTCTAAGCATGTCAATTTATACAACCAAATTAAATGTAAGTCTAGGTATAAATCATCCATAACTTCACTAAATCACTAAGGCATTAATTCATCATTGAACTCACCATTTATATGCTAATTCACTACCATCATGCCATATCAAAATATGCACCAAATACCATATTCACTCATACTCATTACCAACATTTAGCTAGCCATATCACATGGCTATTTACACATCTCAAATATGATTCAAAACAACTGGCCTATACATGCCATATTTTAACTATGTACATCTTTCCAAAGGTACCAAAATAGAATGTCGATAGTGTGATAGAGATGCTGACGATTCCCAGATCCGAGCTAGCTTTACTAACACTACAAAGCAGAGAAACAAATCATACAGTAAGCTTTACAAAGCTTAGTAAGTTCGTAACAAAATACATTAAATCAAAACATATCATCATGTAGATTATTTCACAATCTAATATCTCATATCACCCAAAGCTAGTAATTTCAATTAACCTTCCATAAACTCATTCGTAATTTCATTAACCACATAGGTTCCGAACGTACCTTAGCCAACACTTAGTTGTCAAATATTTACGTTACTAAGTACTCATGAATCACTTCGATCAACATTTATCCCTTCTTCAGTTTATTCGCACACTTAGTGCTAAATAGTTAACCGAAGCTTAATTAGCATAGCACACTTAGTGCATCCATATCAAACCGATCTTGAATCGGTATCGCACACACAGTGCGAACAATAAAGCCGAAGCTTATATTACTCCGCACACACAACGCTATTTATCTCGGTCACATTTCTGAATACGCACACCTAGTGTCATTTAACTCAATCTATCATATAGCATTCACATTTCAATAATATCATACCATCCATTCCATAACATTAAACATAACTAAATACACATATTATGTTTGAACTTACCTCGGACGTCGAGCTATCGAAGCGGTCGATTAATCGAGCACTTTATCTTTGCATCGATCTCGATCCGAACCTCTCCTCTCTTGGTTTATACACATTCAAATTCAGTCCATTCAATCGCCAAATCATTCATTTTAATCCAGACACACATATTTAGGGTATTTTACACAATAGCCCTCACATTTTCACATTTCGACACTTTAGTCCCTATTTCACAAAATTACCAAATTCACATAATTTCTTCTAGTACAAGCTTAGCTGAATTTTACTAATGTCTATACAAACCCACACATTTTATTTATTTCACATTTTAGTCCTTCAATTTACACTTTTCTCAATTTAGCCCAAAATACTCAATTTCACCAAAAATCTTAATACAAACTATGTTAATCCAACACCAAGTTTCCATATTTCACTATCAACTAGCACATAGCTTAAGCATTCATCAATAGCTCATCACCGAAACATCATCAATTCACAAAATTATGATATGGGCTTGATAGTAAACTAAGCAACAATCTCAAAAACATAAAAATCATCAAAAACCGATCAAAAACATACCTTAAATTAAGCTTGGAACTAGCCGAATAGAAAACCATGGATGCTTTCTTTTCTTCAACACATTCGGCCAAAAAAGATGAATAAAGGCCTATTTTCATGATTTTTGTTTTATGAAATTATGACTTAATTATCATTTTACCATTTTCCCTTTTATTAATCATATAAGACAAAATAAAAATAAGGTTATTAAGTCATTTAACCATCCACTGACTTAATAATGGTGTAATTGCCTCATAAAGCCTCCACATTAATAAAACAACAACATTTAAGTACTTATAATTTAACACATAGCTTTTATTCTTTACACGATTAAGTCCTTTTTCTTAATTTGACACACAAGCGGTCAAATTATCACACAGAATTTTCACACAGACTATGTCACATACTATTCACACAAAAAATAACATTAAATTAACATTCCGACCTCGAATTTGTGGTCTCAAAACCACTGTTTCGACTAGGGTCTAAACCAGGTTGTTACACTGTCCCTATGCTCAAATCCCAAAACTTCTAGGCCCAAAAATTTAAGGTGTTACAATTCACCCCTCCTTAAAGAAATTTCATCCCCAAAATTTTCAACTAACAGAATAGTCGTATAGACAAACTACACAGCTACGCTCTCACTGCACACTCTAATCCGAAAACACTACCACACTAAACTTGAACTTGGAACTTCTCACACACACCCATAACACTTAACAGTGAAGCAGACAGATATTATACACACACAATTCCTACACTTAAATCAACACATGCATCATTTCAAACCATACCTGACTTAAAAACACCAAGGACAATCTCGAATATGATATTCCTTAGACCCGTATTTGAGACACGCTCCTAACTTCTTCCAGCAGTCGCCCGGATGGTGCCTCTTACAATACTCGCAGGACCGAACGCTCGCACCACTACTAGCACCCATCGTATTACCTTTGTTGTCACTCAAACGCGTTCTAACACGCTTTGCAGAATGAGGTTCCAACCTCGGAGGACTGCAGTCTCTTTTTTTTCCACAATCCTCACACCTACATTGTACCAATTCCCTATTCCTCTCTAAACTAGCCTCAAAGACCTTTCTAGAACCTCTCTCACTACCTGAGTCAATGCCTCAGTACCAAGCTCTGGGTTATCGCTACCCAAATTCGGCGGACTCACATTGATCTCTAACTCCTGAACAGTCACACGTTCCGGAGGAGCAGACGACTCCTCGCCATCACGCTCACCTTCGGAAGTTATATCTGGTGTACTGCTAACTTACAGACCCTATATTTCTAATTTTTACAGTTCTAAATTTTACCTGGACCAGAATCAGAGTCTCAAACATTTCATTTTCATAAACCAATTTCAAAACACAAACCATTTCAACTTTCTGTGGTACAGTTCTTTAAATATTTTTAAAAAACGCTTACTTGCGCACACGTTCACGTAGAAACATAGGCCTTGTTTTTACAAACCTGGCTTTGATACCACTAAATGTAACACCCTAAACCCGGCCTAGGAGTTTATGTAACACCCCAAACCGGCCTAGAAGTTGGGCCCAAATCTGGCGTGTCACATTGAAGAGTTTTTTGAAAACCATGCTTTCATTAGAAACCCTTCTTACAACTTAAAACTTTCTGCTACTCAAAACCTTCGATTTCATTTGCTTATTTTCAAAACGTGGTTTATTAGAAATCATTCTTGGAAAATATTATTATCTTTAAAACCTTGTTTGTTGCGAAAAGCTTAATTTAAAACAGTTACAAAATGTGATATTTTGAAAAACAGTAGTTATTTTCGATAGATTGTGTTCTACTTCTAGCAATTATAAAACAATCAATAAAATCCCAAAACTTAAAGTTCAGAAATCTTAAGGCCTTATTAAAAAATTTATAACCCAACAAATTAAACTAAAATAAAAATAGGACGTGTACTTTAAAGCCAATCAGACGTGTGGTCACCTCTGAGTCCCTCGCAGCTCCGATCCGTCTAAGGCTGAGGATTACCTGCACAGTTAAAAATAGGGTGAGTTTAAGAAAACTTAGTGTGTAATCCCCTTACTAGAGTAACAGTCAGTATACAGAAGCAGAAACCTAAACAATCTGGGCTGAAGCCTTTCAACAGTAATAGTACAGTACATATCAGAGCATACGTGGGTCAAAGCCTACTACGAAATTATTTGGGTCATAGCCCATAACAGTATCAATTGGGGCTAGCCCAAACCAATGACAGAACAATGGCCTATGCCCAGTACAGTGACAGATCTTATAAATAGATATACAACAATATGAGGATGCATCCCAACCCAATCCAACCATCACACCACCCGCACCAACCAATCGCACCATTTGGGGATCAAGTTAACCCACCCCACCAAACGCACCAATATTGCAGTCAAGCTACTAATCACGGTATATATACAGTTCTTAAGCCTTCAATAGCAGTATTATAATTGGCATAGAGCCATCAATAACTGTATTATGTTTGGCACATAGCCATCAGCGACAGTAATATAATCGGCACACAGCCTTGGGTAATGATTGACACAGAGTCTTTGATATCTGTTAGGCACATAGCCACAGGTAAATACGATTGGCACAAAGCCATAATCAAGATGGCATAGAGCCAAGCTCTCCAATAATGTAGCCTTCCTGCTAATAACGTTATATGTGGCTGAGCCACTAAAACGGTATGTGGCGATGCCACTCAAACGGTATGTGGCAGAGCCACCAGAATGGTTTGTGGCAGAGCCACTAAAACGGTACTTCCTCCAATCATCAAACCCAACCTATGCAACATGTCGTGTATGTCATGCTCAATCATTACACGTGTATGCAAAATGGCCATGCTTAGTAACAGTCATTTCAACATATATTAATAGCCAATCAGACACATGCCCACAGTCAAGTCGATTAAAACACAGTCATACAATCACAGTCAAATTGGTCAAACCATAGCACAAGTCAATCATTTACCCACAAGGGTAAATCAGTCATTTTACCCTATAAGGGTATTCCTGTAATCCTACCCTACAGGGGTAATTCGGTAATTCTACTCATAACTAATCCATGTATGCAATGCATCTAAAAAATAATCAATCATACAATTAACATATACAACACTAGTACTACCACGAGGGTATAACGGTCACTTAATCGGTTAGGGGTAAAACGATCATTTCACCTCGTAAGGGCATCTCGGTGATTTTACCCGTCGAGGGTATTTCGGTAACTTTACCCATAGAGGGTATTTTAGTAATTTCGTAAACCGGAGGTATTTTGGCAATTTCACAAACTGAGGTATTTCGATAATTCTATAAACCAGAGGTATTTCGGTAATTTCACAAATTAGGGGTCTTTCGATAATTTCACAAATCAGGGGTATTTCGATAATTTTGCAAACCAAAGGTATTCGATAATTTTACAAACCAGGGGTATTTCGATAATTTTTCATACCGGGAGTATTTCAGTAATTTTGCAAACCAGGGGTATTTCGATAATTTCATAAATCGGGCTATTCTGGTAATTTCACAACCCAAGGGTATTTCGGTAATTTTGCAATCTGAGAGTATTTCGATAATTTTAAAAATTAGGGGTATTTCGGTAATTTTACAATTCGAGGGTATTTCGGTAATTTTACAATTCGAGGGTATTTCAGTAATTTTACAATTCGGTAATTTTTTCAACCCCTCAGAAGGTTTACAGTCACCTCGAGCGACTCAAGTATTCTAAACAGAGATAATGATCCGAATGGGCCTAGGGCCCATTCTTGGCCTAAATGGACCCACACGTTTGTGTGGCCCATTTAGCCCAAATCTAGCCATAGATATGAGATTCACATAGACCGGTTCACTATCTACTACACAATCATACAATTTATTCGTATGGGCCCACTTGGCTCTTTCGGCCCATCGTGGCCCAAACAGCATCAACCCACAAGAATACTCATGGTGGCCTCAACTATCGCGTCGAAGCTCCCACACGTGTGCTCGCACGCTCGTGTGGCTACCATCACCGTGTGACCGGTATTTTGGCATTTGCCGCTCTACAGCTAGAGTAGGGTGAAATACACACCTGATATGATTCTGGAGTTGATCCGCGCTCCGAACACTTCTATGCCCAAACGCCAACCTAGGTATGCTTACTCTCCTCATAGATTGCTCTATTTAAAGCCAGTTTCTTACCTTCCCTCTTGCTAGCTTCCTGATGTGGGATCCCTCCTTCAGCAGAGTTTAATTCCAACACAAACTCTGGCCATCCCAACTTAGCAAAATAAATATCTCTTTTTGCTTGCGATAGGATTTGAACTCAGGCTCCCTTGTAACATAATCCACGCCGCTAGCCAGTTTACCAACTAGCTCCTTGTTGTCTTAAAACATGCACAACTAAATATATGTCTATAGCCAAAGTCTAAGTTCACTTAAAAAAAATAAATCAAAATGAAATGCAAGCGCCAAGACTTAAACCTTGGACCCTTTGCTTCCTTGTGTGGCGTTATTCCCTTAACTCCTATGTGGTGTCATTTGCCACTAGACCACAAGTCCTTTTTGTGTAATTTTTCTCCACATTTTATTCTTAAAGCCTACTTACTAACTCTCAGGGTTTTACTCACCTCCTAAAGCCCAAGTTTGATCCCGGGACTTCATAGAAGCCCCCTAACCTTCCAAAATCACTTACCTAATAGGGCCAACTTGCATTAGTGCCATTCTCTTCTCAAAAATTTTAAACGCTTCCCTGGTCAAGGCCCAATAAGCCTAATTCTACTAGGCCCAAATTCGGGTCGTTACAGTTTAGATCTAATTCAGGATGCTACATTGGTCACCGAAGTGATAGTGAGAAAATTCTACAAAACCAATCGACCTTAATTCCATTTCCGAAACCATTCATATCTTTATGAACCAAAAACATTTAATTGTTTAAAATCCATTCAATAAGGTTACCATTAAGTTTGATAGATAACCAGAATAAATGTACGAATAAAAATCTAAAGTGGAAACTGTACCAGTCTTATAAAACCTTACAGCTCAAAAACAGTATCAGAATATAATTTAAAAAGTAGAACTAGAATAAGCTTTTGAAACCATTACCGCCCGAGACCTCTGCATACTGAGTCCAGCGTCAGAATCCAAAAAGGTACCTGAAAGGGGAAACAAAAGAGGGGGTGAGCTACTCGAGCTCAGTGTGAGATCAAAATCGTCTAACTACAGAATCAGATACAAAAAAAACCAGAAAATAGTTCAAAAGCAGAACATACTTATAGAACTATACAAATACAGACGGTAGGCTCGAAACAGAAGTTTTGACAGTTATTACAATTCGAGCCACAACAACTCACAAACAGTCACAAGTATTACCAGTCAGGCAAAACATTCAGAGTTCACGAAGTGCACACAGACATAGGTACTTTTCAATCAATCAGTACAGTCAGACCAATGCTTATGAATGCTGTTCAGTTACAAAACCCACCCATCTAACCAACATACCTCTCCGACCCCCAACACTCCATATAAGACCTATTTGAGCTCATCCAACCAATCACATCACATAGGACCTCATAAAGCCCATCCAACCCTGCACTCCAATAATGTCCACGACCCTCAGGGTATTAGGAC
This sequence comes from Gossypium bickii, assembly GCA_025503065.1. NCBI lineage: Eukaryota > Viridiplantae > Streptophyta > Magnoliopsida > Malvales > Malvaceae > Gossypium > Gossypium bickii. Next base: position 93,391,465 of record CP106714.1, on the reverse strand, counting down.
TGCCCTCGACCCACTAGGTGTTGCAACTAACAGTAAGCTGTATGGTGCCATGCGATAAATTGCGGTACAGACATGCAGTATGAACTGCCATATCAGATAGTGGGAATACGCAGCGAAGCTGACATAAATACCGTACAGTGCAATACGATAAACCGCTATACCAGTACATTGCAATTAAACTACCAGTTCAGATAAATATTCACAGCAAGGCTGACGTAAATATGGTACAGTGCAATGTGGTAATCCGCTATCAGCATAGTCCACGACCCTCAGGGTATTGGGACTGCCCACGACCCTCTGGGTATTAGGGCGTTCAGCAAGCAGATAAACTGCCAGCTCAGTTCAGTCTCAGTCTTCCTTCTCTTCAAAATCCCACCCAAAAACATTATATGCATATGTATGTGTGCAAACAGATGAACAAAATCAGAGTACAAGGTTACAGACAGTAATTTATAGACAGAACTCACATCCAGTCAGTCAAAATCAGAAAGGTGAATACTCATCTACCCAAATTGAGATTCAACAGCAATGTAACCTCGCAGAACAGTGACGCCTAATCAAACAATCAGACAGAACCATATTGCATATACACCCCTGTCAACCGGGTTCAAAATCAAACATGTTTCGCAACCAATCACGAATATCACCTAGACTGAAGTCAGAACAGAGTCATAATTTCCCTTACTAAAGCTTAGCCAAGGGTTGAAACACACAGAGTCACAATTACAATTAAATTGACTTAAAATCAATATTTGACGAGATAGGGCCACATGCCTGTGTACCTCGGCTGTGTGGGACAATCCAAGCCGTGTGGGGGGTCCAAACGCCCGTGTGAAGTAAGAACATGTCCGAGTGCCGTGCAACTCACTGTCCAGTTTCACTAAAATCAAGTGCAGGGCAGACATGGCCGTGTGCCCCGAAACACACGCCCGTGTAGGATCCCTAAATCCCCAAATCAGTCACACAGCTGTGTGGCCAAGCTGTGTGACACCAAAGCTTGGAATCCCTAATTCCTAAACCCATACGCCCGTGTGGGACACTACGTGTAAAAATCGATAAAATCCCCAAATCGGCCACACGGCTGTGCCTTGTGGCATCCAATTCAGCCTGAAAACCCTAACGCCTAATTTCACACGGCCGTGTCAGTCGACACACGCCCGTGTGGCCGCTGGAATGATCATGAAACCACTCTTAAATAGCCCCAAAAATGTCGCTTTAGCTACCAAATACGTCTCCAACCTTAGCAACATCAAAAATATATCAGAAAATGGAGTATCGCACTCCCTTTCAGCCATAAAAACTCCAAAACCAAGGAGTTAAAGCACTCACTCGAAAAGGCAAAATAATTACTTGCAAAACAAATAAAAAGTAGTCAAGGTTCGAATCCCACACCTGATTCGACGACGGAGAAGCGAGAATCCTAGAAGTATGTGCAGCGAAACTATTTTCCAAAAGAATGGAAGAAAAATCAAAGCAAAAATGAAAGAAAAAGGGAAAAAAACGTCCAGCCAAAAGAAAAATAAAAATAAAAATAACATTGAATATTTAAAAATATTAAATTAAAAGAAAAAAAATTGTCTCTCCAAAATGGACACACCAAAATTCGAACCCAAAACCCAGAGGCACACTGACACTCATCCAACCACTAGACCAATAGGCCTATTCTGTCACTAAGTTGCATGACTAAATACATATGTGCAGCCTCCTCACTGTCCCTATGCTCAAATCCCAAAACTTTTAGGCCCAAAAATTTAGGGCGTTATAATCATTGATTTTTGAAGGAAGTTATAATGACAATTGAGGCCATCCTTAAATTTGCCAATGCTGTCAAGCTTGTTGAAAAGTCAATGAGTTTTTCTTTTTTGAGAGTGGACTCAAGATTAGCTTATCAATTGGTGCTTCTCCAGACCAATTATCATTCCAAAAACTTATTGAATTTCCATCACCAATTACCTATTACATCCCGTTCTTAATAAAGCAGCTTATCTACATTAAGGCAACCTAAAAAGGAGAATGATTTCTTCAAATTTTCGTACTATTCCTTTTCAAGGATAAACCTCCACCCTAATTTGATCAAGTGAGCTTGATTCTTGTTCTTTGCTTTATGCAATCCAAGGCCACCACGAGATTTTGGTTGAGTTATATTGTCCCAATTAGTGAGATGAAATTTTTTTGACTCCTTTTGACTCCCTCAAAGAAAAGTCTATTAATGTGACCATACTCCGAAAGAATATTCGATGGTAGGAGTTGACATTGCATAAAATAATTGGGGATAGTGGCAGTAGTGAATTGAATCAAAGTGAGTTGCTCAACTTGGATAAGAGGCTTGCTTTCCAAGCACTAAGCTTTTTACAAAATTCATCCATTATGAATGCGTAATCACCTCTCTTAACACATTATGAGTGAATAGGGAACCATAAATATTTACCCAACTTTGATGTTTCACCAATGTTAAGAGAGTACTTTATCCACTCATTCTTTTGGGAATCACATTTGGGGAGAATATCATTCTCGAATTTTGTAGATTAATACTTTAACCTGACTCTTTTATAAAGAGATTGAGGACTCTCTTTGTAACACCCCTATTCCATCTCCGTTGCCGGATTATGGTTAATTATATAAATTAAACGCTAACATATATCAATTGAATCCAGTCATGGAAATAATAAACTTATAGGCCTTGAATTGAACCTACAAGGCCCTAAAAACAATTTGGAAACAATTTGGGATCAAATTGAAACAAATAAGAAAATTTTAGAAGAACTTGAAAATTTTGGAAATAGGGGTCACGTGGCCATGTGACATAGCCCAGATCATGTGAACACTCGAAGTTCGGACACATGGCCGTGTCCCAACCCGTGTGTCTACCCATGCGAGTATTCAAAATAGGGCCACACGACCGTGCCGGAGGCCGTGTGCCAAATCATGTGTGTATTCGAAGTTGGGTCACACGACCGTGTCGCAAGCTGTACGACATATTGACTTGGGACACATGGTCATGTGAAACCTACACCTAAAGGAATAAAGACACACGACCATGTGGGCTGGCCGTGTTTGGCACACGGCTATGTGGCAGCCCATGTCCCAGGCCACGTGCTCCATTTTAACCCCTAAATCAAGCCAATTCAAACACCATTTCTTCCACAATAAGATATACCATAACTAGCCTATTTTACATGGTTAAAAACATATTCAAATCACCAAATACATGCCAACTATTCATCCATCCTATGTCTAACCAATATGCCATCAAAAGGCACCTTAATTCACACACCCATTCAATTCAAGAACAAAGTTACAATTAAGGAATAAGCTTTATCATTAGTTAACCATTTATGTCTAAAACCACCAATATAATTGACCAAAATATGGGCATACTCAACAAGCAACCATTCCAAATCATCACCATCAAATATATATACCATTTAGGATCAACTTAATTATAACTAATACAAGTACACATCCAAAACCAAGAACATCACTAGATATACCAAAATAACTTAACAAATTACATATCAACAACAAAACACCTATATACATGCCACATTCCAAAATGAAAAACAAAAGCTACCGAGATGGCTGGATAGTGTGAGATCCAAATTGATTCGTTCAGTCAGCCCGCATAATGATAAGTACAAAAGAACCAAAAAAGAACAAGTAAGCTAAAAAAGCTTAATAATTTCACAGTTTAAACATCATTTAAACTTACCTTAACCAAGATAAATAAACAAGAAGATAATTTGTATCTTCTGATAACCAAATACAAGTTCACACCATATTAGTATTTATTCATATATAACATAACAACACCTTTCCAAGAATTAATCAATTCATCAATCAAATTATCTCAATGTAACCATCCACAAATATATAAAAAAGAATTTCATTCCAAAATTTATTACTTAATAACATCATAAAGATGCAATAGTATTAAGTAAGTAATAAAGCTGTAAATAAATTAACACTTAGCTTGATGAACTATAGTAACTTGACTCGGATACTCGAGTAACTACACCATGCCAAAGGCATAATAGATACGTAACAGAGGCATCGATGTAACACCCTTTACCCGTATTCAAGCCAGAACAGGGTTTACGGCATTACCTAACTAATCTTGCTTAAACATCTTGAATAGGGTTATGAAATTTTGTTTAAACCCATCACTTGGATCCACTCGGCCTAGGATGCCCTAAACATACTTTCGAGAGGTTTTGGGGTTTAATTGGGGACTTTAATGAACTTGGAAAGCTTTTCATCAAAACAGGGGCCACACGCCCTTGTTGAACTAGGGACACGCCCGTGTTCCCCTAAGGCATGCCTGTGTCATACACCCATGGTCTACACTGAATAATTCCGCACGGCCTTGACACGCCCGTGGCCCTGGCCCGTGTGCCAAACCTTGCATTCTGACTTATCCACATGACCACCAGACACACCCGTCTTCCATGGTCGTGTAAAAGTGGGCTAGCTATTGACTTGGCCACACGACCACCGAGCACACCCGTATAACCTGCTCAGGCACACTTCGAAGTGGCCCTTGATCCACTCGACAGAGACACACACCCGTGTCCCCTTGGCTGTGCATCCAGAATAGGCCTTTTACAAGGCCAAAATGCCACCCTACATTGTACACATACATACACCAACTCAATACAACATAATTTATAGCCTAAGGCACATTTAAAAACTCAATTTAATATTCATACACAAGGGCACACACCTTCAGGAAAACCAGTTTCATTAAGCATAAGAATTTTCCAAGTATCGGCCGAACTTAATAAACCATTACAAAAAGGCTTCAACGCCTTACAAAGCCAACACTTTGGCCAACAATTACGACCTAACAAAATACTCGAGTCCTATACATGCCATACTCAAAATAAGTCTAAATTGTTATACCAAAGTGATGTCGATAATGTGATTTCCGTACTCTGACGTCTGTAACCTCTCGGGTTATCTTGGCAATACTAGAAGGAAGAAAAAGGGCAATGAAAGGGGTAAGCATAAAGCTTAGTAAGTTTGCATGAAAATAAATAGCAACAATAAGCTCATAATATAATTCATCCATGGCATTGACTAACCATACACAAGTCATAGGCTCTTTGCCATACTTACTTACAGTCGCCCTTATTTAGCACATAACGTGCCATACCTTGTAATCATTTCTTCGTGACTCATTCACGAGTACCTATTTTCACTCAATCATGTGACTTTAGTACAATTCTCATTTCTACTTCTATACTCATCTACTTATCCCCTTAATCATTAGAGATAGTCAAGGACGCATATTCATCGTCATTCATGTAGGTATGAAACCAATGCCACATCCCCGTGGTGGTCTTACATGGAGTCACTTCTAAATGTCAATGCTATATCCCGGATATGGTCTTATATGAATTTTTCAATTAAGTATCGATGTCATATCCCGGATATGGTCTTATATGATTTTCATACTCATTTTTGAAGCCATATCCTGGATATAGTCTTATACGGGATCTCAACTCGGTGCCGAAGCCATGTCCCAGACATGGTCTTATACAGGACCTTATCTATTTCATCCCTCGATGATAGCATTTTCATATTCAATATAGTCCATTAAGACTTCATAATCTAATTCAACATTAACTACTCAATTTAGTAGAGCATTATGCATCAATATAATGCCAAGCATTCTCAATCATGCTAACATAAATGTTGAATCTATCACATACAAACTTACCTCGATTTCAAAATGAGCTAACTCGTCGGTTTAGTCCAAGACTTTGTTCTTTCCCCGATCGAGGCAGATTCTTGGTTCTTTTTTTCTCTATAATAGCAAATCTAACTCATTTTAATCACCACATTAAAATAAAGCATTTCAATAATCATGCTTAGGCAAAATTTACTATTTTGTCCCTAGACTTTGGCAAGATGACCATCTTGCCCCTAGGCTCAAAAACTAATTCTAATCACGTTTTTACCTTCAACAAGCCTAGGTGGACATTTAATACTCTTATAGCTATCATCAAAACTCAACATTTCACATAATTACTACAAATTTGTAACCTTTTCATCAAGGTCCAATTAGGTGTTTTCAAGACAACACCTTTCACAAAAGTTGTTCATCTAACAACTAAGACTCAATTTCTTCCATAAAAATGGAGCAAACAACTTAAAATCTCACATGAAAAAACTCTAAAATCTTCACCATTTAGAAAGTTTAAGCTTTAGGGGTCTCAAAAGTACAACTATTTTCAAGAAAAGATCACTAGAACACTTACTTGTGAAGAGAAGAGTGTGCTGAAAATTTTTTGAGTTCTAAAACCTCTTGTTTGCTGAAAATTTTGGTGGAGGAAGTGAGTAAAAGATGGATATCATCTTTTCTTTATTTTAATATTAAACTATCAATTTAATCCACCAAACATCACTAACTTTGACCAACTTGGTCAATTCTTGTCCCCTATGGTAGTCTATGGCCGGCCAAGCCTTTTTAAAGGGCTAAATTGCCTTTTAAGGACCTTAAATTAATAATCTATGGCTATTTGGTACCTTTAGCTTATAGGATGGAACTTTCACACTTTATGCGATTTAGTCATTTTTCACGATTAAACATGAAATCACTAAAATTAAAGTACCAAAATTCTCATGTACATATACCATCATGCTTTAACTCATAAAATCTCATGAAAATAAGTTTCTCTAATCTCGGACTAGTGATCCCGAGACCACTGTTCCAACTAGCCCCTAAATCGGGCTGTTATAAGTGCAAATAGAGGCACTGTAGTGCAAACAGAGGCACCTACGTGTAAATAGAGGCACTAAAGTGCGAAAAGAGGCACCAAAGTGCAATCCCAGAAAAGTGCGCATACTAACCCTATTGGCATACCAATTGTATCCTAATCGTTTACTACGTTCAAACGTGAGTTTATCCTAATTCATCACAATAACACATCAAAGGCACTTTCACAATGTTCATACATAATCTACAAAACCAGTATATTCATTCCAAGATTTCATAATTCATAATTACAAACATTTCTCAACAAATACATACTCAACTTATACTTATTAGTAGTCAATACATAATTAAAATTTCAATATAAAATGTTCAAAAACTATTTAATTATCTAATTCATAACAACATCAATTTAGATACAAATAACTTACCTACTATCCGCTACTGGTTTCTTTGTAGGGACTACTCCGTAATTTTTTCTTTTCCTCGGTTATTGTTTTTATGATTTGTTTCTTGATCTATATAGTTATTTAATTCAAATTATTAAATTCACATACATTATCAAACTATTTCTATGCATGTGACCCTTAAGTTTTCATTAATTACACATTTCCCCTAAACTTTTACATTCCTCATAATTTAGTCCTTAAACTCGAAATTCCAAATTTAACAAAATTTTACAATTTTCCATGCTAGCCGAATTTCTTTCTAAACTAGTACAGTCCCTAATTATTCACAATTCACAAAATTTCTATGTAAATTTTAATATTTATCAATTTAATCCTTTAACTAAAAACTAACAAAAATCACTTTACAAAATAATCTTAATCAACAACCTAGACTATAAATTCACTATTTAACATCAAGAATAATTAAAATTCATCAATGGAAAAATCTGAAATCCTTAACAATTTCAAAAACGGAGGTATGGGTTAGTTGGACTTAGTTGAAACAATCTCAAAAACATAAAAATTACTAAAATTAAGCTAAAAAATCATACCATGCAAATGTATAAACCTTGGCCAAACTTGGAAGGCTCAACAATGGTGTTTTCTTCTTCAAAATTGGTGGGCAACAAAAAAATTTGGAAGATGATAGTTATCTTACTTTATTTACTTTAGTTTAATTATTAAATTACAAATTTGTTATTTAATAAAACATTCAATTAAACTTAAACACTACCCGTTACCGTCCATTAATCTTTAACATGGTATAATTACATTATAAAACCTCCCACCTTTACTAAATAATTCATTTTTTCATGTAATCTAATAATAATTAAATTTTTATATCTATTTCAATTTAGCCCTTTTTAAATAATTAACCAATCAAACATTAAAATTTCTGAACCGAACTTTCACATAACAAAATAATATCTCCATAAATACTTAATAAAAAATATTCACAGGATCGGTTGTTAGAAATGATGTCTCAATACCTGATTTTTTGAAACCACTTGACTTTTGGAATAACCCACTTGTACCTAACTATTTATTTAATTAGTTAAAATTTCTCAAATCAAAATTCTATATATATAATTATAATCGACTCATATGAATTAGATAATAAGTAATACAAACTTACTAGTCAAATTTTGTGGTCCCGAAACCATTGTTTCCGACACCACTGAAAATGGGTTGTTACACTCTTTATAGGTTCCACTGATTTAGTGTTAGCCTTAGTGAGGAGGATAACATTACCAGTGAAGAAAAGATGAGAAAGCAAAGGTCCTCATCTTGAAGCTTAGATAGTTGGATCTAGTGCCTTGAGTGTAGTATATTTGTTTGTAAACTTCTAATTTTTTTCGAACAGATTAGTTAATAAAACAATTCATTGATTACATTAATATACTTTGTATAATTGTCCTCATGTGGTTTTTGCATGCAAAGCAAAATATTAGCTCACTGGTTGTCTAATGTTTAAACTAATACTAAGCGGTATTATATGGTCAGATTGTAATACGAAAAGACAACTTATTTTAGTAGACGGACCTAAACATGTCCTTAGTTTAATCGAAAATGAGCAATCCGACTGAAAAACTAATATGTCGTCTATCAAGTCCAACTTAGGAGATGCCTTGTCTTGGGCATCGGAGCAGACGACTCCTAGAAGATAGAGACATATATGTGACTGACTAGACTGATAGTACATCAGATTGGACCCAAGTAGAATAGATCTTGAATCTGTTTATAGATTTATTCACTTTTGACATTCATAGTGTGGCATACCTAAATCCTGAATCAATGGTGAACTATGTATGTGTGACTCGTACACTTTGATGTAAGTAAAAACCAGAGTTCAAATCGATAAGGAACCAAAAACTGGTGCATTGGGTGTATGACTTCTTCAGTACGTAGTGTCATTCAAAATAGTGGAATTCATAGCCCGAGACATAGGTAAATGATATCCTCTCATTGGCATTAAATGGTTGATGAAAAGTAAACGTGGTCACGGATTGTTCATCTTTGTCATGAATGACTTGATTACTATTTGATAGTAATTGACTTTTCATGAAGGAAGATGTAATGGTTACCATGAGATACCCACAGAGATTAAGGATATCTTATGAGGGTAACACACTTATGACAGAGTTGTTGGACGAGCACTGATTGAATTGCTTTCATAATGGTATGTCGTTGGGGAGAGCTCAAGCACAATACTATAGTGGAATGAATTCATGACTAAATGAGTTTATAATTAATAGGAGAAAAGCTGAAATTTAATTATAAGTCATTTGAGCCCTAATTGCATATGTCCAATTGTTCCTCTGCTAGCTCGTTGAAACTAGAAATGAATTGCATGTTGAATCTGTTGGAAAAAATGGGTTTGGAAAATGCAACGGAAAATAAATTTAGGGAAAAACCAGAGTTTTAATTTATTTTCCAAAACAATATCTTGGTTGTGATATCTAAAGTAATAAACACTTAATCAAAATTGTGCATTTTCAATTCATCTAGGATAAGCGCTTCGACCGAGTAGTCTTCTCCGCTATCCTCAAGCTCATGTCTCCTGAGTGTGGGCTCGTTTCGAATCACAAAATTTTTCACAAAAATTACTAGTGGGGTAATTTTACAATTTCTCTAAACTTTTGGGTCAAGTTGTAAATCAGAAAAATATTTCTAGAAACTTTCTGGAATAATCACTTTAGAGAATTTTCTCTCTACAATTTTATCTTAAATTCAAGTGTGAGTAAATAATGACCCAAGACTCTCTTTATATATGGAGAGTTTAGAAAGTTCAACTATGATTGAACTTAATCAGTTTAATATTAAATTAATATAATATTTATCAAGATAAATATTAGTTTAAATTTAATATTAAATCTTATTAAAATAATAGAATATTTATCTACAAGATAAACATTAAATTAAATTTAATATTAAGATAATCACTTTAATATTAAATTAATAAAATACTATTAAGATAAGTATTAAATTAAAATTAGTATTAAACTATTACAATAATATTATTTTTGGAACAATTCATCTAAAATCAAATTCTCTGGTAGAGTCCCAGTAGGATGTAACTCTTCCATTACTCAACCACAGATGACCAACCATCGCCGGCCACCGGGACGCCGCCATCGCAGCCACCGACATTGCCATGTCTGATGATGCAAGTGCGACACCCTTATGACACCTCGAGCAGATTCGGTCTAGGCCAATGACGACCCGACTGTCCGGTCTAGCCATTGGTTGGACTGTCGGTCTGATTTCACATACAAAGCTCGGTCCTACCAATTTTTAGGTTTTGGTCTCGATTCTGGGATCCCAGGCCCAATTTACGATCTCAAGTCCAATTTTCAAGTTCAATTACTCATTGGATCAATTGTCTGACTTGAAAATTAACTTCCAAACATATTATATTAAATTTAATTGATTTGATTAATTTAATTTTACTCAATCAAAATTAATTTTTTTTTCAAAAATCACTTAGATTTTCCAAATTAATTTTTCAAGAAAATTCTTTAATCAAATGCTCTAGTTGAAAAATTCTCACGACCACCTAATTTAATTTTACATCGAATAAATCAACTTAATTAAATTATTCCCAAAGTCGTAGAATTTTCTTCTGATTCAAATGCAGTCCGATCGAGCTTTTGTTGAGCAAGTGGAGGGACTAATCGAACATATACAATTAGTCTCTAGTGATTGCAATTATGTCTAGAAGCATCATTCCAATAATTCGCAATTACTTAATCATAGAGTCAATCCACAAGAAGTTCCATGATTGAAAACTCCTTATTATATACTCTTTACGAAAGCAATTCATCCAACTATTTTGTCCAATAACCTCGTCATGTGTGTGTTACCCTCATATGATATCCTTGATTCATTTGAGTTAAATCCATTCACTCAATACAATCCTATTATATCTCATTGTCACCATTGTGTCTTCTTAATGATTAATATGATTACTGTCAACAAATGAATGTGATAAATTGCTTGTTCGAGAACAACAACCAGTGGCCACGTTCTATATTTATCAATCCATGCAATGCCAATGTGAGGATATCATTGACTCTTTAATTGAACTACAAATTCCACTGGTGCTAGTAAAGCCATTCCATACACAAGTCATGTACCCAACACATGGGCTATGTACTCGATCATCTTTCGAGCATAAGCCCCCACTTATATCAAAGCACATGAGTTGCATATGCATAGTCAGTGGCTAACTCTGGATTTAGGTAAATCACACCATGAACGTCACAAGTGAATTAATTCACAGACGAATTTAGAATTAATTCATCTTGGGTCCAGTTTAATGTATCATTCTACCAATGAATACATCTATGTCTCCACTCGTAGAGTCAACTACTCCGATAGCCAAGACTAGTCATCTCTCCAATTGGAATCGTAGACGACATAATAATCCTTCTTAGTATTTGAATCAAATGCTCACTTTGATTCTTTTACGAGATTACGAACTCATTTAGATTATCTATTGAAGTAAGTTGTCTTTCTCGCAATGTAAACGTTCTTTACAATACCACTTATCTTCAGTTTGAACTTTAGATAATCAATGAGCTAATATTTGCTTGTCACAATTTCGCTATGCATGCAAAATATAAAAGACATAAATACAAAAGACATAATAGTGAAATGTGAAATTAACTTTATTTATTTATTTATCGTTAAAATAAATAGAAAATAGTTACATGTTTACTACAAGATGGGCACATTTCCCAATAGAATCAAATGAACAAAAATGGATAGAAATAGAGAAATGGGAAACATTTGGAAATGAATATGGTTTTCTCAAAAATAAAAATGAAAATGACCTGGAAATAAATTTATGGTTTTCAAATTAAATGAAGTTTGAAAATAAAAATAAATCATTTGGTCATAGTAAATCCATTGAATGTAGAAATATTAAATATATTTTCTCATAGATTTTCCATTGAAAATCAGTCTTCATGATTTTAAAGAAATTAGAATTGGGTTGAGAAAATGATTTAATTGGGAAATTAATTTATTTAATTAATTTGAAATGTTTATTTTGGGAAATAGAAAAACTAATTTCGAGTTGGATCGAATTATAATGTACTGGGTTAAAAGCTTGTAATTGGACTCGATATAAAGAAACCCAAAAGACCCTCATGTTTAAGAGAGGGACGGCAAACCCTAGTTTCTGTAACTAGGATTTCCACCCCCTATACTTCTAGTTAAACTAAGAGTTCATTTTTCTATTTGAAATATATTTCTACAATTCAACAAGTGTTTTACTTCTTCTCCCTATAAATAGATGGAACCGGTGGGGCGAAAAATACAACTTTAAGATATTGTTACTATACCCGAAAATAGTGAGATTTTATTCACTAAGTATTAAATCTATTTTCCAAAATAACAATTCTGCCATTTTCTATTGAGAAGAGATTTTACTTTCACACTGAAAGTAAAGAAAATTATTTCTAATTCTATGTTTGATTGGAATCGTTCGAGCCCACACTCAAAGTGATAGTTTGATTGAAAGCTAGGAACAATAATGACAACTCTAATTGGAAACACAAGGGCGATTTTGATAAAAGATTTATTTCTATAAATATCACAAACTGGCTCAGTTTTCAAAATTTTTATTTTCCACTAAAGATAACCATTTTTGAACCGAATTTTTTTCCAACGCGGATAAGGATCACTCAACTTCATTGTTAATCTGAAGGTTTAAGTGTTCCATACATGTAACAACCCAAATTTGGGTCTAGTCGAAACAGTGGTTTCGGGAAAATCTGACTAGGAAAATTTTATTTTTATTATATTTTATTGGTCTACAATTTTACAGAAAGATTTCATAAAAATTTCGTTCAAAAATTTCGACGTTCGAGCACTCAATTTAGTCAAAAGGACTAAATTGTAAAAAGTGCAAAAGTTGAGTTCTATATATTAGAGGTGTCAAATTGCTATTAGTTTTAAATTGGAGGTCCTTTAGAGGAAATTAGACCATTGGATAACTTGATGGACAAAAATGGGCATGAATAGGACAAAATTGAAAGGAAAGCCTTAAGGGTATTTTAGTCATTTAGTGTTTTAAATGAATAAAAAGATAAAATAAAAAAAATATCTGCTCATCTTCTTCAAGGGGGCTGCCGAAATTTGCTTGACTCCATGGCTAAGGGTTTCAAGTTTTTTTAAGCTTCATAGTAAGTGATTCCGAGCCCTGTTTTTAATGTTCATCATATTTTTGAAATCCTGGTAACTTGGCTTAGCTATTTCTACCATTATTTTGAGCTAAAGTTTAATTTTAAAAATTTATCCATGTTGAATAATTATGTATTTTGATGAATTATAGTAGATTATGCATGTCTATGATTAGAGAAACGAGTTTTATTAGATGATTTTCGATGAAATCGTATAAAAGGGGTTAAATTGTAAAAGTTATAAATTGGTCATAAGTGTGTGAATTAGTGAGAATTTGAAGTTTCCATATAAGAGAAAAATGTTCATGTAATGAAACATAAGAAAATGGAATAAAAATTATTTTACGAGTTTAGAGGTAAAAGTGTAATTTTTTAAAAAGTTAGGGGGCAAAATTATAAATTTGCCAAAATTTGATATGTGAATTGAATTGATTAGTGTGTTGATATATGTGAATTGAATTGATTAGTGTGTTGATAAAATGTATTAAATGAGTGTTAATTTGACATGTTAGATCAAGAAAATATGAAATTTGGACTAAGATCGGGGAAGAACGAAGTTGTGGGCTAAGTCGCGAAAATTAGTCGTTTTGGCATTTAAGGTAAGTCTGTGTGATTAGATGAGCATGATATTGATGTCATTGTTATTATAATTGAGAATCTATCTTGCCATGATTGTATTAAAGTTTATGTTGATGATATTGTATATGAGAAAGTGATGTCAAATGTAAATAACATTTGTGTAAATAATGCACTATTATGTTTAAATAAATTTATGTATTGTTAAATTGTTATACATGTGATATTATAATTGTCATTACGAATATTTGATAGTTGCAAAATTAGAATGTGAAATGTGTATTGATTTGAGAAATGAAATTGTATGTATAAGTGATACTGAACAAATAAGTGAAATCCCGAATGAACCTTAGGAATACTTTAGTGATAAGTGGTAGCTCTGGCTACATATCAGTGGTAGCTCTGGCTATATATCAGTTGTAGCTCCGACTACATATCAGTGGTAGCTACGGCTACATATCAGTGGTAGCGTCGGCTACATAAAAGTGGTAGCTTCGGCTATATACTAGTGTGGCACTTATGTGCAAGATTTCTATATATCCTTTAGTATTCCAAATGGTTCAACGGGTAAATTGATGATACATAAGATGAGAAAGCATGATTTGTATATATAAGTAATGTGCAGGTATGCATGTAAGCATGAAATTACATGTACAAATGGTACAGTTATGTACGTAAATTTTATAAATGTTGCTCTTATGATATTATGAATTTTTATCATTATGAAAGTGAACTTAAGTGAATCTTAGGAATAAGTAATTATGTTGATGATGTATGCATTTGGTTGAGAATCATGTATTAGGCTTTTGAGCCATATCAAATTGAGAGATAAGATGTTCAGTATATTTGTTTTATGATGCTTTGGATATTTGCGAAACATAAAATGTTAGTGATACTCATGAAATCATTGTTATGCTAATTACAAGCTTAAGTCTTTGGTGTTATGTATGTTTAAATAGAAGTGAATGCAAAGAAAACATGAAAGAGTGAAATTAGCATTAAAACAGTTTAGACAGCAATAATTATGTAAATTTGAAAAATCACCAAAAATAGGAGAAATATAGTTAGAAAGTTAATAAGATATAGAGTTAAAGTTTATTGTGTCTATTTTCATATGAAAGAAACAGTTTAAGAAAAGGAATTTTATATTCTGAAATATTTGAATTTTAGTGAGACAAGGTCAGAATGAGTTTCAGAATCCCCTGTTTCAACTTTGGAAAATCATTACAATTTGTAAAACAATAATTATGAGATATAATTTATATGCTTGCAATCTTAAATGAGTCTATTTTCATTAGAAACAAGTGGGAATGACATATAAAAATTGTACAATGAGTTAATTGATTTTTCATGAAGAGAGGTCAGAACCATTGGATAGTGTAACAGGGGAGAATTTAATGAATAAACTGTACTAATTAGCCAAGCCAAAAATTCTGAAAATTTTATGGTAAGAATATATATGAGTCTAGTTTCAAGGAAAATTAGCGGAACTTAATTTGTAATTCCGTAGCTCCAGATATAAATAATTTAGTGACTGTGACTGGTGAAAACAGCTTGACTGGAATATGAGTAAAAATGCAAATTGGGTTGTATTACCATGAGAAACAAGGGGATAAATTGTTTTTTTTTTTTTCATACGGTCTTACTAAGCTATAAAGCTTACTCCCTCCCTTCCTTTCCTTGAGTGTTTTCAGGTTAGCTCGGGGTTGGAGATCGTCGGAGGCAGCATCACACTATCAAGTCGCTACCTTTGGAATAATGAAGTATATATATATTAGAAATTCCAAGTGAGTGGCATGTATAGGGATTTAGTTGATTGACATGCATTTTTTTGCTTTGGCCAAATGTGTAGGCTTATATTAAGTTATATGCATATGGCCATGAGATGTGGCTTACATTGATTGTGGCTTGTAAGCCGAGTTATTCATGTCATATCTTAATGTTTATAATGTGATTATGTTTGTTTGCCATGCATGGTTAGTAATATGACATGAGTGCTTGATAGATAAGTTGGTAACCATATTATAATGGTAAAGGTCATCAAAATAACAAGTCTTATGAGGGTGAAATATGAAATCTAGACTTGGTATTGCATGAATGTGTATGTTTAAGTCTGGTAATGGCTCGTACTCTGTTTCGGTGTTGGTCATGGGTAAGGGGCGTTACATTTAGTGGTATCAGAGTTATGGTTTAGTCGGTTCTCGGACTAACATAGCAAGTGTGAGAGTCTAGTTATACGTGCCACAAATATGTGATAGTGTGATGTTTTCCGACGCGATTGAGGACCATCTTGTTAAAACAAAAGTACTCTCCAACCGAGCTATATCCAACCACTTGATATTGCTACTGAAGTATTTGAATAAAGTGTAGTTATGATGAGTTAAACTCGGAAAGGTATGAATAAGAATTCATAATGTGCATATGTGATAATGTGTGAAATAAAATTTATATAGTGATATGCTTATTCATATTTGTTTGGCCTTCATATGCTGTTGCATGCTGACTAAAACTAATTAGTAAATGTGATAAATAAAGTTATTTAAATTTCATAGAATGTATGAATGAGTGCACTTGTTTGAACGAGATGATTGGAAATTTTGTGTGAGACAAATATGAATGATAAATTGCTTGAAGCGGATAGTATAATTATAATGACATATGTTGATAATGAAAGATATGTCATATGTATAAATATGTGAGAATCGAATTAGAGGCTGTACTACCTCACCCTCTTACTGATAAGGTGTTTATAACAGAAATTCATGAGAATCATATTGATTAAGTTCTTAAGTGTGGAATCAAAGAGTTCAGTGATAGAATAACTATAGATATGATCAGAGACTAAAAATGGTTGACAAGTGAAGGACAGAGTTAGAAAGATATTAGATTGACCCAAGAATTATTCAGTTTATACAATATCATAATTAGTAAAGAAATTAACTTTAATAAATCGATTTATTCGAATACGATACCGAAAGGATGTATTAATAAAAATTTTTCTGAACTGATTTTCTTTAGTGAAAGGAATAATGTGGAAATTAGTGAGGGCAGAATTAGGCAGAAGAATGATGTTGAAATGTGAAGATGTTTAAGTATGACAGTCACAGTTGAGCAATTTACGACTATCTCTTTTGGGTATTGTATGTGTTCATATATTTGCAGAGACAATTATGATTGTTTGTTTTATGATGAAAGTATCATTAGTCTGATTGATATATGATCAGCATTCCACTATCTTCTATTAGAATTCAATTCCGTTAAGACTGAGATAAAAGTTGATAGTGAGCTTACATGAAATTGTTCTTCTGTTTCTTCTGGCTATTGTTCTGTTTATATGTGTATGGAATATATCTTATTTCTATTACAATCGATTTCAGGACATATGAACCGTATTTCTTTCTCTTCTGGTTTTTTTTACGAAATCGTCAGGATTTCTATTATTTCATATGAATGGTGTTCTCGGACATTCAATATGGTCTTGTATCTTGGATTTCATTATCTTGGTTTTCCTTTCCATCCTTATTGTTTAACTTATCAAGTGTGATTTATCATTGAATTGAGATCGACGAAAGTGCGAATTGTGACAGTCAAATTCAAATGATATAATGATTTTGTTTCCTCGGGTAATTATGATATTTTTCAATGAGCTCAAGTAAGATGTTACGTTTCATCTGAGTTAATACCTATTGGATTTATCTTAAATAGGTGATGTTATTCTGAATTAAAGTTGTTTTGTTGATAAAGTTATTCCAGTTGTGAAAGTTCGAATAATTTGGGCATGCTAGCAAAGTTGAAGCAGTTGAAGGTATGATTAACTAAAGCTTTAGTTCTGAGTTTAGTTTGAATTGAGCAATGGAATTATGATTTCTCAGTGACACACTAGTGAATGGACTAGAATGTGTTTATCTACTAGAAAGTAAAGTAATGGTACATGTTTTCAGATGGATCATATTAAATGATAGTTTAATTTTAGTTAAGTAAAAAGCTAAAGTGATATATACTTGCAAATTTGAGAAACTCAGGATGTGTTAGTGGTGATCAGCTAAATAAGTACAGTGAGGATCAACTTTTGATTCTGAACTTTAAGTTGGACTTGATTATTATTATTATTATTATTATTATTATTATTATTATTATGTGGACTTCATGTACTGTGGAACTCCGGATTTATGCAGAGAATTCTGTTTAGAATTTATAGTAGTAATATTTGGTTTATCCATTCAAAGAGTAATAAATAAGTACAATGATTTGAAGCAAATGTTTTGAGCATACGAATATGAACCTGATACTTCTGACTCTGTATTCAGATGTTGATTTGTCGACAAGATTAAGTTGAATGTTAAGTGTATTTAAGATTAGTAATGTAGTGATAATATTAAAATGATAATGAGACAGGACTATTGTGAAATTCGAATCGGATTTTCCTCAATCTTCAGATCAAGAGAAATGCTAGTAGATTTTTTCCGAGCGTTTGACGGAATTAGCATAATTATTTCAGTATGTATTGATTCTTTATTTGACAGAATTGACTGAGTTATATTGGGATTTAGATCGATGACAGTGTTTCTGAAAGTACCATCTTGAAAAGGGTTATTTAGTGATGTTGGAAATCGTGAGAAATATATTAAACTTCATTTCGGTAAGATTTTCAGGGACGAAAATCCTAAAGGGGGGAGAGTTGTAACAGCCCAAATTTGGGTCTAGTCGGAACAGTGGTTTCGAGACCACAAATCTGATGAGGAAAATTTTATTTTTATGGTCTACAATTTTATGGAAAGATATTGTAAAAATTTCGTTCAAAAATTTTGACATTTGAGCACTCAATTTAGTCTAAAAGACTAAATTGTAAAAAGTGCAAAAGTTGAGTTCTATATATTAGAGGTGTCAAATTGCTATTAGTTTTAAATTGGAGGTCCTTAAGAGGAAATTAGACCATTGGATAACTTGATGGACAAAAATGGGCATGAATAGGACAAAATTGAAAGGAAAGCCTTAAGGGTATTTTAGTCATTTAGTGTTTTATATGAATAAAAAGACAAAATAAGAAAAAAATGTGCTCATCTTCTTCAAGGGGGCTGCCAAAATTTGCTTGACTCCATGGCTAAGGGTTTCAAGTTTTTTTTAAGCGTCATAGTAAGTGATTCCGAGCCCTGTTTTTAATGTTCATCGTATTTTTGAAATCCCGGTAACTTGGTTTAGCTATTTCTACCATTATTTTGAGCTAGAGTTTAATTTTAAAAATTTACCCATATTGAATAATTGTGTATTTTGATGAATTATGGTAGATTATGCATGTCTATGATTAGAGAAACGAGTTTTATTAGATGATTTTCGATGAAATCGTATAAATGGGGTTAAATTGTAAAAGTTATAAATGGGTCATAAGTGTGTGAATTAGTGAGAATTTGAAGTTTCCATACAAGAGAAAAATGTTCAGCATGTAATGAAAAATAAGAAAATCGAATAAAAATTATTTTACGAGTTTAGGGGTAAAAGTGTAATTTTTGAAAAGTTAGGGGCAAAGTTGTAATTTTTCAAAATTTGATATGTGAATTGAATTGATTAGTGTGTTGATAAAATGTATTAAATGAGTGTTAATTTGACATGTTAGATCAAGAAAATATGAAATTTGGACTAAGATCGGGGAAGAACGAAGTTGTGGGCTAAGTCGCGAAAATTAGTCGTTTTGGCATTTGAGGTAAGTCTGTGTGATTAGATGAGCATGATATTGATGTCATTGTTATTATACTTGAGAATCTATCTATTATACTTGAGAATCTATCTTGCCATGATTGTGTTAAAGTTTATGTTGATGATATTGTATATGAGAAAGTGATGTCAAGTGTAAATAACATTTGTGTGTAAATAATGCACTATTATGTTTAAATAAATTTATGTATTGTTAAATTGTTATACATGTGATATTATAATTGTCATTACGAATATTTGATAGTTGCAAAATTAGTATGTGGAATGTGTATTGTTTTGAGAAATGAACTTGTATGTATAAGTGATACTGAACAAATAAGTGAAATCCCAATTGAACCTTAGGAATACTTTAGTGATAAGTGGTAGCTTCGGCTGCATATCAATGGTAGCTTCGGCTACATATTAGTGTGGCACTTATGTGCAAGATTTCTGTATATCCTTTAGTATATCAAATAGTTCAACGGGTAAATTGATGATACATAAGATGAGAAAGCATGTAATTGTATATATAAGTAATGTGCAGGTATGCATGTAAGCATGAAATTATATGTACAAATGGTACAGTTATGTACGTAAATTTTATAATTGTTGGTCTTATGATATTATGAGTTATTATCATTATGAAAGTGGCCTTAAGTGAATCTTAGGAATAAGTAATTATGTTGATGATGTATGCATTTGGTTGAGAATCATGTATTAGGCTTTTGAGCCATATCAAATTGAGAGATAAGATGTTTAGTATATTTTTTTTATGATGTTTTGGATATTTGTGAAACATTAAATGTTAGTGATACTCATGAAATCATTGTTATGCTAATTACAAGCTTAAATCTTTGGTGTTATGTATGTTTAAATAGAAGTGAATGCTTAGTGTGTCTATTTTCATATGAAAGAAAAAGTGTAAGAAAAGGAATTTTTTATTCTGAAATATTTGAATTTTAGTGAGACAAGGTCAGAATGAGTTTCGGAATCCCTAAATTCAAATTTGGAAATTCATTAAAAATTTTACAAAAATAATTATGAGATATAATTTAATGCTTGAAATATTAAATGAGTCAATTTTCATTAGAAACAAGTGGGAACAACATATAAAAAATGTACAATGAGATAATTGATTTTTAGTGAAGAGAGGCCAGAACCGTTGGACAGTGTAACAGGGGAGAATTTTATGAATAAAATTTACTAATTAGCTAAACCAAAAATTCTGAAAATTTTATGGTAAGAATATATATGAGCCTAGTTTCAAGAAAAATTAGCGGAACTTAATTTGGAATTCTGTAGCTCCAGATATAAATAATTTAGTGATTGTGACTCGAGAAAATAACTTGATTGGAATAGGAGTAAAGATGCAAATTGGGTTGTATTACCATGAGGAACAAGGGGATAAATTGTTTTTTTTCTTCATACAATCTTACTAAGCTATAAAGTTTACTCTCTCCCTTCCTTTCCTTGAGTGTTTTCAGGTTAGCTCGGGGTTGGAGATCGTCGGAGGCAGCATCACACTATCAAGTCGTTACCTTTGGAATAATGAAGTATATATATATATATATATATATATTAGAAATTCCAAGTGAGTGGCATGTATAGGGATTTAGTTGATTGACATGCATTTTTTTTTTTTTGCTTTGGCCAAATGTGTAGGCTTATATTAAGTTATATGCATATGGCCATGAGATGTGGCTTATATTGATTATGGCTTGTAAGCTGAGTTATTCATGTCATATCTTAATGTTTATAATGTGATTATGTTTGTTTGCCATGCATGGTTAGTACTATGACATGAGTGCTTGATAGATAAGTTGGTAACCATATTATAATGGTAAAAGTGGTCATCAAAATAACAAGTCTTATGAGGGTGAAATATGAAATCTAGACTTGGTATTGCATTAATGTGTATGTTTAAGTCTGGTAATGCCTCGTACTCTGTTTCAGTGTCGGTCGTGGGTAAGGGGCGTTACAATACACATGGAAATGTAAAAGGGATAGGGGGTCACCTTGTCAAATACCCTTGGAAGGATAAAAATTCTTCAGCCTAAACCTATTCAACAACACCGAAGTAGCAGGTGATGAGATGCAATTTTGAATAAGCTTGATCTAGATTTCTAGGAATCTGAAGTAGTTTAGAACCTTTCAGATAAAATAGCTTTCGATTTTTTAATAAACCTTTCTTAAATCCAATTTTATAATCGTTGTGCCTACCTTACCTTTCATTCTCTTGAGGGAGTGGGTATGTTCTTGGACAATAATAGTGTTATTCGATGTTTGCCACTCCGAGAGAAACTACCTTAGCTTGGGGACATGATATCTTTAAGAAATGACCTAATTCTCATCACCATGAGTTTAGTGATAATCTTGTACACCATATTTCATAAGCTAATCGATCTAAGTTGGTCGATGGTAGAGGCTCATTGTGTCTTGGGTGTAACACCCTATACTCGACTCGATCGTCGGGTTTGGGTACCCAGTGTAACAATTAACCCGAGTTAATTAACAAAACTTTTTTAACTTGAATTATTTACAACTTAAATATCACTAGAACTAATTGACTTTTATCACATTATTTTTCTCTAATCTCTTTAACTATCAACAGGTTTCAAAATGTAATACAAATAAACTTTCTACAATTTATAAGACACTTACAATCAGTTTGCCTTATTGAGTCATGTACATGGTTATATATGGAAACATATTGTGACTTGGAATTTAAAACTTTGATAAACATTCACTTATTTATCCCTGAGGCGTGACCTCTAAGGGTACCCCTCTATATAAATGGTACAACTATGACGCCACTTGTGTGAGCTTGGTGGTGTCTGGCTTGGTCCCTTCACACGACCATCGAGTCATCATAAAAAACTCTAAATTTTGGGGGGAATAAGAATAAAAGCACAAGATTAAAACTTCCTGAGTATCTTGGATGATTCTGCAGATTTACTAGCGTAACCAATGCATTGCGTTTTGTAAGCTAACTATTGGCGGACATGTCCACTGATTTAGTCGTAAGTGTAATCTTCCAAATAACATTTTAATGGGACTTGACCCTATCTTGCTTCACCTCAGACTTTTTTTTTTTACCCTTCCTAGTTTGATTCATTAAGATAACCCATATAAGCGAATACATAGACTGACTACTGCTATTGGTAGACTAGCAGATATCCTTCCATAACTGTGGGTTCTTATCTTAATGCCTTCATTCCACACTGAACTTCATATGGACTTATTGTATTATCTCGAAAATTATCTTCTTATGACCTAGCCTATGCATAAACCATTCCTTTAAGGAAGACCCATTTACTGACAGCCTCATTTGCGGCTTTGAGTATGAGGTTTGGCTTATAAACAAGCACCCTATTCTTTGTGGATTCGTACTAGCAAGATAGTCCTATAGTACTTTCCCATTTCTAACCATTTTATAAAGATACTCCAAATAATAGATAGTTCTCGGTGGGCTATCTCTTAGATTGCCCTTGGTGGACTTTCACATTTTATAGTCCCAGTGGACTTCCCCACGCTATATCGTCCTGGTAGACATCTGCTTCTTTTGTACATTCCTAGGGCCTTTCTTCCCAAGATAATCCTTAGCAGACTTTCTTCTTAAGATAGCTCTTGACAGACTTTCCACTTTTCTTACGACCTCTTTATCAATAAACACTTTAAAGTTTTAAAACTTGAAGAACTATTTCATTACCTCGTGGCCATTAGTGGTTTATACGTCAATATTAGAGGTCTCTTAGTGGCGGATACCTATTTTCTAATTCATTGAAGGAAATACCCATTTCTTTTACATATGTCGCATTTAAAACGCTTCTACAAGTTCCTTTTACCATCTCATTTTGGCAGATCATCTTATTAGCACATTTGATAGCGTTTTCAGATGCACAATGATCATTATGTCAAACTACTTGCAGCAGAAGTCATACAGTGACCTCTTTTTTTATGCCCTAACAAGTTTCCCTGTTTGCTGTCCTGGTAGACTCTGTTTTTGTCATAAGGTGTACCTATTCACCATTGGATCATGCCATGGCCAACCATGGACTTTTCATTTCAAAGAATCAGTAAAACCCTTTTGAGGTGTCGCACAATAGGACTTGTATACCGTGTACATCGTGTTTCCCTGAACGACCTTTATACCATTTACACATTGTCGCCCTAATGACCAGTAGATAACCGTTTACACGGTGTCACCCTAAGGACCAGTAGATAACCGTTTACATGGTGTCGCCCCAAGAACCAATAGATAACCGTTTATATGGTTTCGCCCCTAAGGACCAGTAGATAATTGTTCACACGGTGTTTCCTCGAAGGACCAGTAGATAACCGTTCATACGGTGTTGCCCGAAAGGGCAGTACATAACCATTCCATGATGTCGCCTCGAAGGACTAGTAGATAACTGTTCCACGATGCCGTTAAACTCTTTTGAATCTCCTATCAATCCCCTCATTCCTCCATTACTCCAGTTTTCTTATCTTCATCTAACCCGTCAAAATAACTCCATCTTTCGTATTTTACAAACATGCATAACATTACATATTTCATTATAACAGGGAATATGCCATATGTCAATACATCATTACACAGTTCTAGCATACATAGCATACTTTAGACTTTCAAGTATTCATCCAGCTTTATACATGTCTGTCATGTTCATTCGCTAGAATAATAAATGATCATGGAACTCAAACTAAACTCATAACAAACGTTCGAGCAGTGCATTTAAGTAGTACAATAACAAGCAAAAACCCAAAATGGAGTACAAAGACTCATTTGTTATTCTTTCATCCTTGCCAGCTTAGCTTTTCCAAACAACAACCAAATATACTGGTTAAACTGAAGGTATTCAAACCTTAAAAACCCAGAGTTTAATATATTCAAAAGCTTTCCAGAGATTTCAGAAATCCTTATTCCCCTTTCTCAAATCCACGAATACAAAAAGATAGAAAGGCTTAGTAGTTCGTTAGATTATTTACTTCCTGACCTCAAACCTCACTATCACTGCCCCATCTAAAGCTTCCTGAACTTTCTCTTCTTCGGAGCATCCGAAGAGGACAATGCAGATGAGAAGGAATTTATAAATAAAATTGAGAAGAATTCTATATGTTGAATAAGGCTTCTCACATATATATATCCCTTCTCGTACGATCACCAAAGCCCCAAATAAGCCATCCATTAGTAATTATTTTATGTCTCACTAAGGAACCAGTTGTTCTAACTTAACTAAACTAGAATTGAAACTCAAATAGTTAGGAATCAATAACTAAAATTTCCAAATTCCTCAGTAGAGTCTGTTGATCCCTCAATTTCTTTCAATTTACTCCCCAACCCTCTTAAATTTCGAACCTTATGGGAAACCGGGTGTGACATTGGGTTTGATACAATTAAAGTATCGTTAATACCCTCATCTAATTTTTACCATGATGATGACTCCCTTTGACTTGAAGCTAAAATTTTTAGAAGAAGAAGGGGTATAAGTTGTTAGGATTCAGAGCTTTCATGGGTTTAAAGGACCAAAATTTTTTTGCAATCTCGACCTCTTGCATGGGACACAAAGTAACTTAATATGGTTGGTAGAAAGAGTAGGCCAAGCAGATCCTATCAGGGGAGGGGTTAATGGAACACACAGTTTCATTGGTCTCAAATAGGGTCTTGATATATCCTTAAACAAAATTTCTTAATACAACTACTTATGATTCAGATGCCATAGTTGTCATTAAGGCCTGTGATTTTGTTATAGCTCCTACGGGCTAAAGTAGGACGGTGGAGAAATCTAGTATTACACTCACCTTCTACTATCCAGCTGACTCTCGATTTTAAATCTCAAATTGTGTTTTCATCTCTAAGGACATGTTGAAGTTCATTTTGAGGGTATTATGTAAATCAATCAGAAATTGACTTAGCTATTCGACAAATGCTTTATCGATCCTCCAACTATGAGAAAAAGTCTTATTTTACGTTTGAAAACATTCCCAAAGGTGTTTCTATTCCAAGATGAAAGAAACTTTTTGAAGTGATCGATAGTATCTGTGATTGGGGAGTTGGGATTGCATTAAAATGAATTAAAAATATTGGGAAAGTTAGGGTGTTTTAGCCATATCTCTTGTAAGCCAAAGGGAAGCTTCCTATTTCTCCAAATCTGATTTTCCCAGGTAAATAATAATGGATAGTGGTCAGAACATATCCTAGGAAGATGTTGAACTGATGCATCAGGGAAGAGAAGCTTCCAACTCGGGTTGGCTAACATGTAATTGACACGTTCTTGTATTAGATGATTAGTATTTCTTAGGTTTGTCCAAGTTTATTTCGGACCAAAAAACTTTAAGTTAATGAGATTATAAGTATTCAAGCAATCCTAAAAGTCTTATATTCTACTAGGAGAAGGGGTTTAACCACCTCCTTTTGCTTCCAAGGAAATAAGTTCATTAAAATCACTCATTACATGCTATGGTAAGTTGTGCAGATGTGAAATAGTGATCAAGTTTTTCCACAACAATCTATGTTTTTATAACCTAGGACTAGGATAAATGATGGATAACAACCATTGAGATTTATTTGCATGTACCTTTATAATGACGTGAATATTTTGCTTAGTATCGCAAAGATGCTCGATAGTAACTGCAACTGAGAGCTAAAGAAGCCAAATTCCACCTTTATGACAGTTTGTAGTAGCATCCTTCCAACCATCAAAAGGTAATTTGTTCACTTTACCTAACACTTTAGCAGTTCTTGTCCTTATCTATGTTATTATCATAATCTAAGGGTTATAAAGCTTGACCATTTCTCACATCATTGGAAAAAAAAAATCTTGGTGGTTTGTGCCCCTACAATTCCATATTAAGATTGTCATGCGTTTGGTGTATAGGAGGAGTCTCGGATAACTCTTGAACCTCATCGGGTCATTTTCCATCTCTAACAGCCTCATCAGGAACATCTTCACTTTGTGTAGCAAGTTCTCTTTTCTTTGGACAATCAAAGTACTCAAGAAAATTTTGAAAATTTCCACACTATTTTCAACTTCTAGTATCAATGCAAATTATAAGTCGCTTTGAAGATGTGTCTCCATCCAACCATTTTGAAATATCGACAATGGAATCCTTTATATCTATGGTAGGTTTACATTGTAGTAGTTCAAGTTGTTTCAATAGACCCTTGATAGTGAGAAGGTTGGCCTTAGAGATGGCGAAATAATATCGGGGAGAATCAGAGTTGGAAGTGTCACCAAATGGCAGCTCTCTTAATTTTCTCCTATTTCTAAAGAAGGCAACCTTATGTTCCATTAGAGAAAGTGAGCAATGATGGTTCTAGAAAGGGAGTTCATCTCTTTTGTTGGTACTCGGGGAAGAAATGTTTGAAAGGTTTCTCGAAAAGGACCATTGACTGATTCTAATACTGATGGTCGCAAAACTAACTAAATTTAACTAAGGCAAGTGCACCTATCAATTAATAGTATAGTTACGGTGAGCAAAAAAATCGTTCCCACGAGGACTACAAGTACTAGTAATTACCGTTTTTTATTATTAACTGAATAATTAAAATGATTAATTGAAGCTAAAATTAACTAATTTAATTAATTAACGAATGTGATAGAGAACAAAACATGAAAATAAACTAATGAAAACTATGAAACAAAACAATGCCTAGGTAAGAATTTGCATAGATTTCATCAGTCACTATTAATCTAAATTGCACAATTTCTTTACTTAGCACCTTGATTAGTAGAAATCCCTAAATTATGTTAATATCTCTTTCGAGCATAAAAGCAATTGACTCTAGGTTGATTAATTGAAATTTCTTTCTAATTAAAACCCCTATTATCACATTAACTCATGCTATGGATTCCGTATTAGATTTGACTCTAATCTGGTAGATTTATGTTGTCCTATTTCTAGGATTGCATGTAACTCCACTCAATTACACAAGATCTAATCTTAAATAGGGTTTATTCAACCACTGATTTAAGTACATCAAATACGGATTAATAATCTAGAAATATCAAACCAATAATTAAGCACACATAAATGAGAACAAAGAAACTAATTATTTATTACGTAAAATAGAAATCAAACGACAAATTCATCATAGGGTTCATCTCCCCTAGGTATTTAGAAAATTAGTTCATGCTCCAAAAGAGAAAAATTAAAGATACAGTATAAATGAAAGAATAAAAAAAAAACTCATGATAACTTCCTAAGAAATCAACTGGGAACCTTCAATCTTGATTGAAATATACTTCAAAGTCGACTTCAATGGTGTTTTACAAGTCATTTTCTTGAGTGTTCTCTTACGACTCCCTTATATCTTCTTACTTTTATCATATATATGTCTTGGAATGCTCGAAAAACCTAAAAATCATTATTTTCTGTTGTTTAGTGCGCAAGCCATTGAAATCGACACGACCTACCACACGCACATGTAGTTCGTATGACCGTGTGAAAAGGTGCAGCTCGTGTGGGTCCTTCAGCTTGCTCTAATGCTTCAGTTTTTTCTTGTTTGTCACTGTCAAGTGCTTTATTAAGCATTAAAATAATAATTTAAATGATTAAGAGTATAAAAATCACAATTGACATTGGATAATCACCCAAAACATGTTAAGAATAAGGTTAAAACATGTTACTTTTAGCACTTATCAAATATTCTGCCACTTAAGCGTTTACTTGTCCTCAAGCAAAATTCTCAACCCACATTCGAGTTAACTTCCCCTAATTTATTGTTTTCACCAACAATGTCTTAAGATAATCTACAAATAATTATGAATTGGAAATTTAAACTCAAATGACACTAAAGAATACAAGCAACCTAAGAAGAAATTTTTTTAAGGCACAAAAACATAAGTGTCTCCCCTATCTTAATAATTACATGAAATTCAAACTCAACAAGAGTTAACACCCTCAAGAAGGTTCACTCAAAGCACTCAAGGTGTTTAAGGTTCAAGTAATGTGCACTCAACAATCAAACAAGAAATGCTATTACCATAGGCTTGCTTGGAAATCAAGTCTTCACCACTATAAATATGAGATGACACACCAATTAAGAGGTCTTTACAATGTTATAACGGGGCTTAAATTAAGGGTATGAAAAAGGTTATAAAAGGTGGTTACAATCGAGAGTTGAATTGATAGGTTACCAAACCAAAAGAATCAGCTCTAAATTACGAGAATTTAACATCAATGAGAAATAAAGAGTGGATGTGAGCTTTTTTACAAAAAATGAGAGTAAATATTCAGCTCAAATAAGATAGTAAGGTTTATAACCTGAATATTGATTTCAAAATTGATCAAGATTGCTCAAATTTTATATTTTATTTTTTGGTCTTTTTTTTAGAACAAAGAGAAATTTAGAAAAATCCAAATGATAAAACATAGTCAGACAACTAACCAAATCGAATCTCGATAAAAATGAATCAATAAAAAGGGTGATTTGAAAAATTAATGTGGTTTTTGGGTTAACATGAACGAGTGATACGTAAACAAAAATGGATTAGGATCAACACGGTTTACTAGGGGATAATACAATGGGTAAACTGTCTAAAGGTAAAGCAAGATAAATCCTAATTGCCTCTATCATCTCACTATATCAAATCAATAATATGGTCTCAACATGCATAACAAAAGCAAGTTCTAGAATAACGAATGTAGTTGACATACTCGCAACTAGACCTGTTAATGGGTCGGGCCACCTGGCCCGGCCCAGCCCGAAGGCCCTCCCAAAATGTGAGAGGGTTTGGGAAAAAATATAGGCCCGAAAATGGGCTTGAACAAAAAAATAAGGCCCGTTTAAAATTGGGTCGAGCCTCGATTAAGGTATTTTTGGCTTGGGCCCGGCTTGATTTCACTAAAGGACAAAAAAATCTATTTTTTTTATTTTTAATATTATTTTCTTATTGTTTTCTCCCTATTTTGCTACCATTTTACTATTACGTTGCTACTATTTTGTTGTTATTGTTTGGATATTGTATAAAACTTATTTTATTGTTAATTTTGTTATTATTTTAAAGACATTTGTTAATTTTGTTATTATTTTAGAGGAATTTGCTTGTTAAGTTGCATCTATCTTAGTGTTATTTAAGTATACATATTTCTAAAATTTATTTTCAACTTGTTGGGAAATATTTATTTTGATGTTTTTTTTTTATTTTTGATGTATTATATATATTTTAAAATTGTATAAAAATTAATATGGGTGAACCGTGTCGGGCTTGGGCAATATTTTAGGCCCAATTTTTAGGCCGGGCCATGCCCGGGCCTAAATTTTTAGTTGAGCCTGGCTCGGCTTGGCCCATGCACACCTCTATTCACAACCAAAATAAAATGAGCACGAAAGAATAGATGCTCTATAGGCTCAAAAGATTACAAAAAATTATGGTTTTATATCAAACTTGTAAATTTAAAATCCAAGATAATGCTTCAGTTTAGGGAGACAACCTAAAATAATTGTTTTCTGAAAATGACTGATCATGCTTGACACTCTCGTGACTTAGAGTATAAATAAAACAATGCATAACATTCCACTAATTAATTCCAAACAGAATCAATAAAAAAATCCAAATTTAGAAAAATTAACTCTAATGTAAGGTTTGAAGAAATTACTTAAACACAAACAATAATTCAGGGATTATATCTCAAAAACATATAAAATCCTCCCCACACTTAAGATGTACATTGCCCTCAATGTACCAACAAAGATAGTCACAATAAACAAAATATTATAAGAAAGGGAGGAAGAGAACTGAAATTGCCCTGAATTTGGATGAATGAGCCGCGATAGTGAAATTCGGAAACGTAGGAGACTCTAAATTATTGACATGGTTCTGGTCACACTAATAAGAAAATAGACAAAAACAAAATAAGATAAAGAGGTATCAGAACAACCAGAAGAATAGTTGAAATAACAATAACAACAAAGTGCACCAAAACATATAAATCCAGAAAAGAAGAAAAACAAATAACAATAAAAAATAAAAGAAAAAGAAAATTAAATAAAAGATAATTGTTAGGATAAATTGGGTGGAGTTGGATCAATTAGCTAAGACATTGGATGAAATTGTAATATGAGAGTTTGACTATTGACAGATTATTTTGTTTAAATTTGCTATGCTTATTGTTATTTATTTTATTTAGTTAGAAAATGATATTATCGATTAATTTGGATAGGTTTTAGAGTAATATTTGGTGATTGGCATGTTAATTAATACTAGCTCTCTATGAGATTGATATTTTATACTACTTGTAACGATGCGTATACTTGCGTGTGTGATTCTCTATCAACAGTAAAGAACATTGATGATGGAAGAAAACACCTATAGAAGTTGTTTTTATCTTGGTACCAATCTAGTGTCATGGTATAGTAAAAAAAAAAAAAGTTCAATTTCCTTGTCAATTGTACAGGTCGAGTACATAGTTGTAGGGAGTTGTTGTGCTCAAATATTATGGATTAAGTAGATGCTAGAAGACTTTAGATTTGCTTCTCCAATTGCAATGTCTATTATGACAAATCTAGTGTAATTAACATTTCTAGGAACTGAGTGTTACACTTTCGTGTCAAGCACATTGATATTATGCATCATTTCATTAGAGAGTTGGTTGAAGCTAGAACGATCAAATTAAATCACATTTCTATTGAAAACTTATTGGCTGACTTGTTTACTAGCCTTGGTGCAGCTAGATTTGAGAAGTTAAGGAATGATATTGATTAACATTGTGTTTAACTTGGGTTGTTTGAATTTTGGCATAGGAAGCATAAAGAAATGTCATTTTGTCTTTTTGCTAATTTTAAAAAAATTCATTAAATTTTAAAGGGATATTTGTTGCTTGATATAAATTCATAAAATTTTGAAGGTATTTTAATTAGAGATATATTATCATTAATTGATTTCTATTACACCTTAACCACCAAAATCCCTAAGAAACTTCTATATGATGTTCTCTACCATCTTTTGCAAATTTTCTCAAGAAAATCTTGAAGTTTCTCACTAATTGCAATTATGGAAACAGTGAAAGTAACGAGACACTTAGTCCCTCTTCCTTGTCTGAAAGTTTTATTTCAAGATCTCCTTTTTGTGCAACCATAAGAAAGAGAGTCCAAAGCCAATAAAGCTATTAAGCAAACTCATGAAGTAGCCTTAAACAAATGTAACACCCTATACCCGGCTCGGTCGCTGAGCTCGAATATAAAGATGCCACACCATCGTCTCACTACTTGTAAATTACAATGTTCACTTTATTAAAGCCGACACATGTCATTCATAACATTTTCACAGGTTTCAAGACATACATACATTAATCATCATAAAATCATGCTGGAAATACATCAATGTATCTTACCAAGTTATACAATCAACCATTTGGACCACTTAGCACCCTAAACACGTAGGTACCGATATTTTATTTAAATGGTATTGATACTGTATGGAAAATTGATACCAAACTTGCATTTTGTTTCTCGCTCATAAATCATATTGTTGAAAATTACCGGTACCTATCATGGAGTATTGATATATTTAAGCCAAGTATCGATACTCAAGAAAAGGTATCGATACCAAATCTCTATTCTGATTTCGCTGCATCTTTCAAAACATAGAGGTATTGTTTTTAAAACCCGATTATCGATACCTCTGCCTCAGACCAGAAAAATACAACATACAAAAGTATTTAGTCCATTCCAATTTAGTTTCTAAACATCAAGCATCAAATACTTTGACAAATAATCATCCAAACAACTAAATTTAACTGTTCAAAACGTCAGAACGTGTCTGAGCAAGAAACACCATGCCATCATCAATGTTCATGAACCTAAACATATTTATAACTCACAAACCTTATAAACAAAAGCAATAACCAACAAAATGTTCAGAACTAACATGGCTATAAACAAGTCTACCACATTTCCTTATTCCCAAAAACGTAAATAAATAATGAACACCTATGAAATATTAACAAGTCTTCCTTGGATCACTCCCTTGGAACACCACACCACCCACACCGAAACGTCACTAATCTGCATATGTTGAAAAGAGTAGGTGAGCTTAAACAAGCTCGGTGAATGATTAGAATAACCACTACGCAAACATATCATCTTGCATCCACAAAACAACCATATATATATACAATTACAATATTCTTTTGTCTAGTGCCATATAATACCTATTCATGCATTGTCTATTAGTTCATTTACATAGCATTTACGTACTCATTCAAGTATATATCACATTACACATATTCCATTAATCATATATCACATTTCACACAATCATGTAAAATGATAAATTTGATCCTGAGGTATGAAATATAAATTAGGCACTATCACCACACATTGGATACACAGATCTCAAATCATACCAAGTGACTCATAGAGTCGAACATATCCCAAAAATGAAGCGTATAGCTAACACTCTCCTTATTTCCCCTCACATGTCCCATTGAATGGAGCTTAGCTCAGATTCCCTTATCCCTCCAACATGTTTCAGGGCCTCAACGCCCAAAATAACTATACATATAGGTGAGTACTCACAATCCTATTCCATGCCAACTATATCCAACGATTTCAAGATCACAAGGCCAAAATATATGAAAACAAACACATATCACTTACCGATTATTCGTGCACTATCATTGCACATTTGCATTTTAGCAAAACTTTGTCAATTTCATTTCACATATTTATATCATATAATACATTTGCACTTTTCACAATATTTATCATAACCACATATCACATGACATAGCATCTCATCGCTATACACGTTTTTATAATCAAATAAGCTCATAAATCACAAGGTAAACATAGATATGAGAAAACTTACACTCAAAATTTAGAGTAGGAGTTTAGGATACTATTAAATTCCCAAATAACACATGACTCGTGTCTACGAGCAGTGATTCCAAACACTCAGCTATATGTTTTCGTTGAAATGACAAAAGCTCAAACTATACTTTCCTAGCTCATACATAGTTGTAGCGAATCTGAAACTTCAACACAATAAATTCACACAACAATACATTCAAAAATCAACTAAGAACTCATCATAAGTAATAAAAAAAAAAGCCTAAACTAAGTTCTCATGTAACCGAAATCTTTAACATGGCAAACTTTTAATTTGAATATATCGGTCTACACTCAGCCTTTTCACCTAAAACCAATTCCGTTCATCTTATAATTCACCTACGACTAGTTTTCAATCTTTAAACTATACTAAAATACTCAATTCATGGTATTGACTTTTTCGACATGTTTTATGGTTATTTTTCAAATATTCATTAAAACTTAAGAAATCTTTAATGAAACATTAAGAAAAGTTTAGAAACCCCTTAATCATGTGAAAGATAAATGAAAAACACTTTAAAACCATGTTTTTACTCAAAATCCCGAAATTCACCATTAACGACTTTATTTTTTAGTTTTTAATCAAAACATGTGATTTAATGACTAATAATTCAATTTCAAAGACTAATTAACACTAAAAACTAATGGGTAGATGAATGGTTACCTTTAATGGAGGAAAGACAGAGATTTTGTTGAAAACCCAGAAAACTCTCACGCGATGAAGATGATGAAATCTATGGAATTTTATGTTGTTTCCTGGAAGATTTATGAAGGTTTTATGCTTTGAAGATGAAGGAAAACAATGGAATCAATGTTTGATGAACAAAAGTGTAAGAGAGGAGCTTGGGGAGCAAGGGATGACAAAATAATGTTTTGGGAAGAACTAACTGATATGCTGAATGTGGGGGTGATATAGTGTGAATTTTAAAA
Organism: Gossypium bickii; assembly: GCA_025503065.1. Lineage (NCBI taxonomy): Eukaryota > Viridiplantae > Streptophyta > Magnoliopsida > Malvales > Malvaceae > Gossypium > Gossypium bickii. The sequence goes on along the minus strand of CP106714.1, from coordinate 93,357,085 downwards.
TTTGGTTAAATTGCTTCATAAACACACAGAATTTTGCTCCTTTTACAAATTGATCCTTAACTAAAAATTAAAGGTTTTTAAAACACTTTTTCAAAAATTGATTTGAATTTCTAAAAACCATAATTGAAAACATTACCAATATACCCTGTTACAAAATTTCGAACACTCTAAGGCTAAAGTTCTTAAATTACCCCTAAAACTCCTAGGCCCTATTTTAAGGTGTTACAACAAAAATCATAAATCAATCTTGAAGTTGGTGAAATTTCTATTGAACTTGCCCTAGTTACAATTACTGGCTCCTGCTTACCAAAAGGCATAATTAGTTCTCCTCAAGAACCTAGTTGATGACTTTGTTGGTCCTAAGTACTATTCCGCTTCTGAGAGAATGATTATCAAAGAACATATTGTTTTTTTTATGCTAAAGAACATATTTTTTTATGTAAGAGAAAAAGAGATTGCATGTAGGGTTTTATATTCTTTAAAGGATAAAAATGATCTTAAAAAGAACATTAAAGAGATAAACATGTTTATAGACGAAAGAACACAATATCGAATGATTGATAGAATTATCGAAGGTTTAGAATACGATAATCTCATTCAAGAAGAAGCCAGGGATATTCCTGAAGTGAGAGAATCCCCTGATCATGTTTCTAAAATAATGTTTAAGAAGAGAAAGTACCAATGGTCGAGTCTATTGAGGCTATCGAAGATCTTGAAGTAGTCATAACTTTATTTACAACTAAACGCATGATTCGACCTTCAATAGCCAAAACAATAGAAAGGGTGGCTAAACAAACAATAGTTCAAGAAGAAGAAGGTGATGATAATAATATGCCTCCATCTACCTTTATCCCTCAAGTGACAAGGAAGAGAATCAAGAGACTAATGTTCCCCTTATTGCGAAAAAATGTAATAAGAGATAGAAAAGGATTGGTGCGGCCAAATTATAGAATGATTATTTCCTTGAACCAACCAAAGTTTCTTGATGATTCTTGGAAAATGAAGATTATAGGGCAAAACGTCTCCCTAATGAAAAGAATATTCGAAAGAGAGGATTTTAGAAGCATGGGATCAACATGACCTGTCAACATCAAAAGATTTATTTTACTGTTGTTTTTATGAAGCCATATGTCAAGACAATTTCTTGTGCTCTACTCTAATATGTAGAAGTTCATCAAAGATAGGAACCTAAAATTATATATAAAGGTATGTGTTTGTGGTCACTACTTTAATTTTAACCCTGCCATCATTAATAAATTCTTAAAGCATCCAGGTCTGGAGATGAATTATGGGCCAAATTACTATGAACTTGTTGGAATTCTTACCAATTGTGTAATAACCCTAACCCGTATCAGTTGCCGAAATAGGGTTATAGAGCATTACCGGAGTTTAGTTTCAAAACTATCAAAATTTTTAAAACATTTAATTCATATCATCAATCACAAGAAAACCAATCAATAACACGTGTATTGTCCCTTATACAAGCCCTCGAGGCCCTAAAAACACATTAGAAACAAGGCAGGCCTAAATCGGAAACATATAGCATTTTTCAGAAAAAGATGAAAATTTACAAACTACAATGTTACACGGCCGTATGGCCAGGCTATGTGACTCACACGGCCGAGGGACACACCTATGTCTTAGGTAGTGTGGACATTTGAAGTAGGGACACACGATAGTGTCCCAGCTTGTGTCCATGCCCGTGTACTCACTGACTTGGGTCACACAGCCAAGCCACATGCCTGTGTGCCAGGACGTATGCTAGGTCGTGTAACAGCCTGACTTGAAACCCTTTGAAAGCTACAGGGGACACACAACTGTGTCACCTGGCCATGTGTCACACACGGCTAAAACAAATGCCCGTGTCTCTTCCCCTGTGGACGAAAAATAGGCCATTTTCAAGCCATTTTTCTCACCCAAACATGCATTCACCTACCACCAATTTTCTATATATAATCAATCACCTAAAGTGCAACAAACCATGCATAATCAAACCATTCAAATAAGGTATAGCAACATATAACCAATATGCCCAATGGCAGCTCAAGCTCATCATCTTAACATGTACAATTCAACAACAAACTTTTGATTAAGCTTATATCAACAACAAACCATTTACTTTACCTAAAAAAACATACCAAATATACCATTCAATAATTTGCACCAAAGATCACATGTTTCATTTATAGAAAATGTACCAAATTACCACATTCATACCAACCACAAGACATTTATAATATGTATACTTAACCAATCATTCTAGCTTAAACATTTTTAGCATAATAAGCTATGATATCAACCAATTTAAGGCCATTTTTATACATGCCAAAAACCAAGCCTTTGTCAACATTCAAAATATCATAATCACAACCAAGATACCATAACACAAGCCAAACTATATGGCTATTTCAACAACCTAAACACATAGGCCAAAAATTAGCCAAAAATGCCTATATATGCCATTATAACCAAAATCAAAACATCCGAAAGTACCGATAGAGCCGATGGATAGTGTGATGGATCTCCGACTAGCTTCCAACCCGATCGAGCTTCTGATAATCTGAAAAGTAATGGAAAAACAAGTACATAAGCAATGAATGCTTAGTAAGCTTGTATAAACTTTAGTCATATCAATCCATTTCAAATATGAAATTTATACATATAAAGAATAATCCTATACCGATACCGCAAGATTCATGAAGTCATATTCAACAACTCACAAAGTGAATAAATCCACAACATCACTTATACATATCATCCCTAGGATGGTAGGATTTTAAATAACTTTAAACCCTTTCAAATTTTATTATATTCGTTCACATTTCATTACTTTCCATTGCATTTACTCTTATTAGCTCAAATAACAACATCAATTCAATTTATCATTCCCTTTTTCATCATTCTACACTTCAGGTATGAACTTACTATTTCATTACTTTTCCACACCCGTTTCATATGCATAACACACAAGACATAAGCATATCATTCAATCATAGCCATAAGCTAGTGCATTTAAACATAATTCTTTTGGAACTAACCACATGATAAACCATTTCAATAGAAATTATGTAATTTAAACCTTACCACCCTTTCATGATCACAAGCATATTTCCATTTAGGTACTTACCATTTCAATGCATAACTTATAAGTTTAACGTGGCATAATAAACCTACAACTTGGCCAAAGCCTCAACATGTACACCAAGCATGTTAGCTTTATTAAACATATAATAAGACATTAAGAACATGGATGAGCATAACATTTATACATGTAACATATTCATATATCATCCATTTCAATTCTCAATATATCATGTAACCTCATTTCAATGTAGTTCACAATGTATTCTTGTAATAGTCCGTATCGAACTCTTACCATATCGTAAGAGAACATTGCCCGTTGAACCATTTAGAATATCATTGGATACTCGGGATAGCTCACACATAGTGTGCTAAACTGTAATTCGTCAATTCCTGTAAATGTATGCACATACGAGCTATGAATCGGTATGCTCTCACGAGCTGTAAATCGGTAAGCTCATACTAGCTGAGAATCAGTAAGCTCTAATGAGCTGTAATCGATAAGCTCATTCAAGCTGAGAATCGGTAATCCCTAATGACATATCATTTGTATCCTACGACTTTCTAAGGTCCAATTGAGACTCGGTAATTGTCATACGTTGTCGGATATGCGATCGGTATTTATACATGGAAATTATACAAATCACATACATATAATTCAATTAAAACATATAAATATACAATTTAATTACACGAACTTACCTGGCTAAATTGCAGAAATAATAAAGTTCAGGGTCATTTTGGTAATTTTCTATTTTCCTCGATTTCCACATGATCTTGATCTAAATTAATAATTTCATACAATATATTAATTTAGACAATAAAACAATTCATTTTATGCAATTTGGTCATTTTTGAATTTTTACAAAATTGCCCCTAAGGTTTTACTTTTACTCAATTTAGTCCATGAGCCCAAAATATGTAAATTAATCATTTTTACCCAAAATTGAGCTTATCCGAATGTTCATAGCTCCCAATACAGCCCATATTTATGAAAATTTCACATCAAATCCTTATACTTTTATTAATTTAACAATTTCGTCCCTAATCAATAAATTCATCAAAAATCACTTAACAAAATACTTTTAAATACTAACTAATATTTCAAATTCATCATTTAACATCAAATATCACAAGATTCATCAATGAAATCATTCAAAATCTTTAACAGTTTTAAAATCGAAGGTACGAGCTAGTTGGACCTAGTTGCTACAATCTCAAAAACATAAAAATTACAAGAAACAAAGCTAAATCGGACTTACATGCATACAATGAAGTTTGGCCGAAGCTTCAAAGCCTTTAACAATGGCTTTCTTCTCCACAATTCGGTGAAAGAAATGGAATAGAAAAGATGATGCAAACTTTGTTTTATTTAATTTAATATAATTATCAAATTACCATATTAACCTTAGTTAATAATTAAATAAAACATCAAATTCATGTCCATTATTGTCCACTAACACCTTGAATGGTCTAATTACTATTTAAGTCCCTTTTTATTTATTCAATAATCCTTTTAATCACTCAAATCATGTAGTGGATCAAATTTTACATCTTTTATCATTATTCCTTTTTAATTAATTAACCATCGAAATGTTAAAATTTTTCAACGAAACTTTATTAATACCTTAATGACACTCAGTAAATATTCATAAAAAAATTTACGGCTCGGTTTATAGAAACGAGGTCTTGATACCTCATTTTCTAAAACTACTGGACCTTAGGATCATACCACTTAAACTTAATAAATCGCTTATATAACAAAAATCACTATATTAAAAACCTTTTTAAAACCATGTTTGACTCGTAAATATTAAAAAATAATATTTACAAACTTACTCGTCGGATTTAGTGGCCCCAAAACCACTGTTTCCGACACTATTGAAAAACGAGTTGTTACAAATGGTCTTAAGAAAAGCTAACTTAAAGGTAAAGAGTTTAGGACTGCTAAGTACTAAGTATACTTACAGAGTGTAGCTACCAAAAACTGGTTGCCTTCACACCATAGCATGTTAGTCAGTAAGAAAATAGGAGTGTTGCTTCATAGTTAGCTACTATGATTATTTTTTATTTATTTGGGAACTCTTATATTTGATAAAATTGTGAAGCATCTGAGACCAAGCACAAACACATGAGGCTACACTTTCCATCTTAGATTTTTCAACTTCTAATTAAGCCGAAAAACATTGGTACTAAAGATGATTTCCATGAAGTTGAGTAATTTAAGATCAAATTCTATAGTAAGTGGAAGAGAGGCAAACAGAATGTTAATGTCTTTAGCTCTGAAGCTTAGAAGAAGATTTTAACTCTAAGTCTAATAATGATGTTCCTGTAGTTGCAATTAATGATGAAAAGCCTCGGTAGATCATATTTTACCAAGAGAGGAGGGTTGAATTAGTAATTAAAAATTAATTGCCTAAGGCTGAAAAGATAGAAAAGATAACACTTTAATTTATAGAGGTTTGAGCTCAATTGCCCATGTGCTTTACCTTAATCCCATTTGCCAAAAATTTTCTATTTCACTAACTTGAATTAGTACTTTTCAACAACAATGTATAACTTGTTACAATCTTATCTTTTAAGGCTTAATGGAAACCTCTCCTCCTATCTTTTATAGTGCAAAGATAGAACCACTCTAATTTTTTAGGATCAACTAGCAATTTCTCTAGATTTTAAGGCTCAAATAAAAACCCACCCTCTTTAAAAAGGTGAATTTAGTGTAAATAAAAAACACCTCTTTAAGATGAGTGTTAACACAGTATAATATCTCCAAAAGAATGAAAACTTGTGCAAAGATTTAGATTAAGACACTTACTAAAATATATACAAGAGAAAGATGTTGAAGATAAAGCTCTAATTAATTTTCTATTAGATATGAGTTTCTTGCTTTTTAGAGAGTTCTTGGTGTATTTATATTATGAAGTCATTTTTTACTGTTTGAAGCCGTTGATTTTTATTTTTATTTTTATTTTTTTTTTTTTGGGGGTTTGTTCTTAAAACACATGTTTGAAGAGTGCAGAAGAAACTAGCCAGCCCTTAAGCATTAGGGATAGATTCCAAAATATTTTTGTTCCTAATAAGTATTCACAATTACCTTGAAGTATTATGGTTTTTCAAAACCAATCAATTATCAAAGGTAATTGAACCGAACCAAATGGCACCAATTTAGATTGATTCGGTTCATTGATTTTTAATTTTAATTTTAAAAAATTAATTATTAATGAAAAGAATAAGATAAACTAGTCGGAAATTGAATCAAACACTATAGTTGAAATAAGTATTCGTTTTTTTCAGCTTCTTGCTCAGCCCACAATATAGAAATAACAGAAAAAGGGGATTTGAAAGTCACCAAACCCACAAATTTTCAAAAATTCCAATGTAGAAATAACATTATTTGGGTGTGTTTTATTATTATTATTATTATTAATTCCGTATTTGGGGAGGGTAAACAATTCTACCGCTTCAACTTTGGTTGTGTTATAGTAGTGAGAGATGCCCTCCTTTCTTAGGAGAATGCAAGTACTCGTTTTTTTCCCTTGTTTGATTATTGCGCAGTGAAGGGTCCCTTCAGTTACCTCCATTTGTGGAAAACAAGGGAAAGGGATGGATGATCTGTCTTTTGTATCAATAATTAATAGCTCAATAAAATCAACAAATGATTGAAAAAAAAAATGGAAGTGGACTTTTTTTTTCTATCTACCTAAATTAAAATTAAATTTTAGAGTCAAGATTCTTAGAAAGATTTTACTTCAATACTACTTTTAACTTAAAAAAAATTAAACTCAAACCGTAAAACAGGCAAAAACACTTACTGTTATATATAATTTTCTTACAAAAAAATCAATAAAACTCCTTGAACCTTTATGTAGTTTGGAGGTAAAACCTTTTGTGGTTGTTAAGGGAGCATTTCAAGTGTAATCACCACAACAACTATGACAATTAGTGATAAATTCTTAAAGCGACACATCAATTTTTTTCACGTAAATTATATCAAATATGACGAATTATAACATTAATTAACTTTAAATTTTAACCACTGATATCGTTAATATTAATATAAATTTTTAGTTTTGACATTATTAACTTTAATGAAAAAATTAGACGAAGGAATCAAGATTTTTTAAATGAAAAATACAGGGATTTCATGTCTCAAAATAAAAGAATAGAGATTAAATTTTAAATTTCAAGAGAGTATAGGGACCTTTGATAGATTTAAACCTTTTTTTATATAATTTTTGGATTGATTTGATGTTTCGATTGTATAAACTAAAATACTAATAATTTTTTTCTTATTTACCTACTTTCATAGATATAAGAAAGAAATAAAATTTGATATACGGTTAGTGGAACCTTTAAACTCTACAAGCAGGATTAAGAGGTTGATAAGTGTTTTATATAGATATAATAAAATATTAGAAAACAAATATTTAAAAAAAAACATAAAACTACACTACCAATTTACTAAATACTAACCCATATGTAAAATTGTTTTCCATAAATTCTTATAGCACATAATTGAAAAGTTATTTTTTTATCTTCTTTATTCTAATTGTAATCTTGATAACGGTTGTTCTTTATTTTAGAGTAATTTAATAAGATTAAATGAAATAATATTAATTAAATTATTTCAGTAAAATTTATAATATAAAAATAAAATACTAAAAAAATCACTATACCTAAAACATATTTTCAGCTTTTTTTTATTAAAATGACCTTAAAATTTTAATAAATTATAAAAATGACTCACTTTCTTGATTAGGTATGTAAATAACTTGAAATGAATAGTAAATGTTCGTAGAGCCAAAGAGATTAACACCACCAACATGTCACGTCAGCAATTGGGATTAAAAAATTAATTTTTTAGTAGAGCCAAAGAGAATGGCATCACTTGTATAAATATCAATGAAATACTAGTATTTCTCAATAATTGGGAGGCCCAAAATAAATAATGATGGTGGAGCCATTTTAAATGGCACCACCACTTTATGTCGGGTTATTATTTTTTTAGTTTTTTTTAAATTAAAAAAATATTATTTTATTTGGTGGAGTCATTCTAAATGGCGCGAACAAGGTAATCTATCACCTTTTTTTTTTAAAATATTTTTTAATTTAAAATGACATTTTATTTGGTAAATAAAAATGATATTCTATATGGAGCCATTCCTGAACTTTCTTTATTTTTTGATTCTCTATTTCTTGATTTCTATTAAAAATGCCCCTTATCAAACTATTAATTCACATTAGATAAAGATTTTGGCGAATTTGATTCTTGTTTTGTTTTCTTTTCGGTGTTCATCTTTGTTCGGTTAAAAGAATAATTGTTCAGTCAAAGGATTCAAAGGAGGTTTATCGAGGCAATTATTGTTGAATAAACGTTAAATGAAAGGTCAAGAGTTATGTTTTGATGGGTTTAATTTAGCAGTATTTTTAGGAGAATGAAAGGTCAAGAGTCATTGGTTTATGGCTATTATTAGATTTTAATATTTTCAGTTTTTTGAAGGGCAGACTATAGCCTATAAATAGTTTGCAAGCATTTGATATATAATAGAGAAAGAAAGAAGATTTAGAAGTTAGAATAAAAAGCTTTTTTTGCGAAGTTGTTTTTCTCCACAAGCCCTCACAGCATAGCTAATAAATAGTTGTTCGTTTTTGGTTCTGTCTTGAGCGATTTTCACAAATTAGTATTAGAGCCATGGCAAGTGTGACCAGTAATGTGTCTCTGCCTCGATCAACGAAGGCGAACTACTAGAATTGGAGTATCCAAATGAAAGCTCTTCTTGGGTCTCAAGATGGTTGGGAGGTGGTCCAAGAAAGTTTCGTAGAACCGACAACTACCGCGGGATATACAGCGGCTCAAAACAAGACGTTGAAAGAGATGCAATCGAAAGATAAGGCAGCATTGTACATGTTGTTCTGAGCTGTTGATGAGTCGGGCTTTGAGAAGATTGCGAGTGCGACAACTTCAAAAAAAGCGTGGGACATTTTAGCGAAGGTGTACAAAGGAGCTGGTCGAGTTAAACAAGTCCGCCTTCAAACTCTTCGCGGCGAGTTGGAAGGCATGAAGATGAAGGAATTGGAAGGTGTCTCCGACTATATCACGTGTGTTCAAACTGTGGTGAACCAACTCAACCGAAACGGAGAAGCGTTAACCGATGCACGAGTTGTGGAGAAGATTTTGAGATCGTTAACTGACAGTTTCGAGAATATCGTATGTGCCATAGAAGAGTCAAAGGATCTAACAACGCTCACAGTTGACGAGCTCGCCGGTTTTCTCGAGGCACATGAACAACGTAAGAAGAAGAAAGAGGAGACACTCGAGCAAGCACTTCAAACCAAAGCATCAATCAAAGATGAAAAAGTTCTCTATTCTCAAAACTTTTGAGGTAGAGGGCGTGGCCGTGGAGGTCGAGGAAATGGTCGCGATGGAAGAGGTCGCGATCAAAAAAGGCATTATGAAGAGAAGGAGCAATCAAACCAACAAAATTAGCGTGGAAGAGGATGCAGTCGTGGTCGTGGAAGAGGTGGTCGGTCGAATTATTCCAACATCGAGTGCTACAAGTGTGGCAAATATGGTCATTATGCGAAGGATTATAATTCTGATAAGTGTTACAATTGTGGCAAGGTGGGGCATTTCGCGAAAGAATGTCGCATCTTAAAAAAAGAGGAAGAGACAACCAACCTAACCACGGAAGATGAGGAGGCGAAAGAAGGTTTTCTTTTGATGGCACACAACGAAGTCAACACCAACAACGACATGGTGTGGTACCTTGACAGGGGTACAAGCAACCATATGTGCGGGCACAAGCACCTATTCAAAGAGATGCGAAAGGTTGAAATGGGACATGTGTCATTTGAAGATGCATCGAAAGTTGAGGTAAAAGGCCAAGGTACCATTTTTTATTTACAAAAAGATGGGTTAGTTGGGTTAATCCAAGATGTGTATTACATACCAGACCTCAAGAGCAACATTTTGAGTATGGGGCAACTCATGGAAAAAGGTTATTTGGTACTTATGAAAGACCAGGTGTTACACTTGAAAGATAAGCAAGGGCGTTTGGTCGATCGAGTTGAAATGGGGAGAAATCGCATGTACAAGTTGAATTTGAGAAGCGTTCGAGAAAAATGTTTGCAAGTCGACGTAAAAGACAAGACGTCACTGTGGCATCTTCATTTTGGTCACCTACATTATGGTGGTCTAAACGAGTTGGTGAAGAAGAACATGGTGCACGGACTACCGGACATGGACTACGAGGAAAAATTTTATGAAGAATTTGTGCTCGCAAGCATGCGAGAACTTCGTTTCAAAATAAGGCAGAATATCCAGCTAAGCAACCTCTCGAATTGATTCATACCGACATATGTAGACCAATCGCCCCCGAATCTTTTAGCTGTAAAAGGTATTTCATTTCCTTTATTGATGATTTCTCACGAAAAACTTAGGTTTATTTTCTGAAAAAAAAATCCAAGGCATTCGAGGTGTTCAAAAAGTTCAAAGTGATGGTGAAAAAGGCAACCGGTAGACACATCAAATCTATACGATTCGATAAAGGCGGCGAGTATACTTCAACGGCGTTCATAGAGTATTGTGAGGAGCAAGGCATAAGACGATTCCTATCAGCACCGTACTCTCCCCAATAAAACGGTGTGGCCGAGAGGAAAAACCAGACTGTTCTCGACATGGTTCAGTCAATGCTCAAAAGCAAGAAGATGCCCAAGGAATTTTGGGCGGAAGCCGTGCAATGTGCCATCTATGTGCAAAATCGGTGTCCACATGCGAAGTTGGATGATCAAACACCACAAGAAGCATGGAGCGAAAAAACTGACAGTTTCTCATCTCAAAGTATTCGGTAGTGATGCCTATGCATACGTGCCAGATTAGCGAAGAACGAAGCTCGAAGACAAAAGCAAAAGGTTTATTTTTATTGGGTATGATGAGAAAACAAAAGGATACAAACTACTCGATCCGATAAGCAAGAAGGTTGTAGTGAGTCATGATGTACGAGTTAATGAAGCAAGCAAGTGGGATTGGAATAACTCAATGGACGTTATCATCGAAGATGGAGGATCATCAACCGTTACACCAACAATCATACCGATAAATCCTGAAACTACTGATGATGAAGATGAACCGTAACAACCCAAAATGCGAAGTTTGCAAGATTTGTATGATTTAACAAATGAGGTACACATTGTATGTCTTTTGACATACAATGGTGTGGTACCGTTGCAAGAATGGAGACAATCCGATTGCTCTTTTCACAATTATGGTGATTTTACTTGGAAAGTACAGAAATGGACACTTTGTTTTGAGGTGAAAAATTGGAACGGTGGTCTTCTTGATCGGTGATATCTGTCACTTTCTATGAATATTCTCAATTTTCTTGCATGATTTTACGCATCTTGAATGATTTAGCTGTACTTTGCATGTTTTCTTGGCTTTGTGTTTTTGACTTTTCTTACATTTTCTTTTATATATGCATACGCCTTTTCGGTTCTCCTAAATCTTTTTTATTACGTAGAGTTTTAGTCATTAAAAATTCTCCTGTTTTGTGTTCTACTTTACGTTGTTTTTAGGGTTTTGTTAGTTTTACCTTTTATTTTCTCTTTTTTTTTTCTATTTGGCTGTTAAAACATTTTACTCTTTCTGTTTTTCTTTTCAAAAGTTTTTTTGTTATCAAGGGTTGCAAGCTCTTCTCTTCAAGGTTTTGCTGTCCCAAGAGGACTGTGAATCAGGTGGTGTTAATCATCTCGACTTTTGGCTTTCCTCTGTTTCTTATTCTTATCTAAAGACTAGTTTTCTTGCTGCTTCAGTCCTTTATTTGCTGCTTCTAGTTTGTGTTTTTGGAATCGTTGTTATTGTGGTTTTTCTTGTGATTTCCCTTTGGTCTAGATTTCTTTGGGGTAAAGTGGGTCTGCTTCTGTTCTTGGCTGTGGTATATTGTTGCTGTCCTATCTGACTTCACGCATGGTTGAGGATATTAATGATTTATTTGAAAGACTAACTTTCTCTGAAGAAGAATCAAAATGTGTGATTAGTATGAACAAGAATATATCCAACTTACAAGGTCACGAGGCGTAGGCAATAGGAAAGATTATGTCTGAGGAAAAAATTAATAGAGAAGCCATGTATTGTGTTCTGAAATCATTATGGTTTACAAAGGAATCAGTTAGTTTTGTGGCTTTAAATGACGAGGTTATTCTTGTGAAATTCGGGAATATTGATGATAGAATAAGAATTCTAAATCTGACTCTATAGCTTTTTTTATCAATGTTTGTTCACAATGCTAACTTTTGTTAAAGGTCAAGAAATGGTGGACTATGCGTTCAATATTGCTCCATTTTGGATTTGGATTTACAACATCCCTTTTGAGCAAATGGATAGACAAGTTGGCATTGATGTTGGAGAGGCGATAGAGAAGGTTGTGGCAGTTGAACTAAATACATGAAGATTAGGATTAAAATTGATGTTCTAAGACTTATTCGACCAGTTGTTCACCTAGTTGGAAATGAGGGGGCTGAAATTGTATGTGCTATCAAGTATGAAAGGCTTCCCATTTTCTGTTACATATGTGGTCTCAATGGACATACTACACAGAAATGTATTAGAAAAGAGGAACACCTTAAAAAGAGTAACCTAATTTTTTAATATGGCAATTGGCTCAGAGCTTAATTAGGGGGGTCAACCCAAAATAGGGGGAATTGGCGAAACGAGGTTGAAATCTTGGAGAGAAAAACAAACTCAAGTGAAGATAAAAATGGAAAAAAAATGGGAATGAGACTGAAAATAATATGGTAATTGTAAAAGGAAAAGAAAAGGTCAGGTTTAGGGAAGAGGAGTCAGAATCTTGCTCTCCTATGGATAAGCGTCCAATACGATTAACACATGATGAATGAGGAAAAATGAAGTGTAAACGTAAAAGAACAAAATGAAGCAATGGGAGAACAACGAAGAGAGTCCAAATAGAATGGTTCGAAGGAAATTAATGGATAGTCTTTCACCTTGTAAGGCTGTGGTTGGTGACCAGCCCCGCCAAGAGCAATAAGAATATTTTGCTGGAACTGTCAAGGGCTCAAGAACCCTACGACAGTTTGGGAACTTAGGCAACTCCTTGTTGCGAATAATCTTGATTTCATCTTTTTATATGTAATAAAAATGCATTCTATGAACTTCACCCGTGTTCATAATATTTGTAGGATGTCAGGTTGCTTGGCTATGGACTCAGAAGGTCAATGAGGTTTTGCGTTGATGTGGAAGGAAGGTATTGATGTAGCTATTCAAAATTATTCCAGTCATCATATTGATTCTCTTGTTAAAGTGGAGGGGCATAATAGTTTTAGGTTCACAGGGTATTATGGTTATGCTGATCTAAATTTAAAAAATCACTCTTGGGATATCCTTAGAACTATGGGAAGCTTGGTTAGGGAGGATTGAATCGTTGGTGGCCACTTTAATGCTATTGTTAACGATGTTGAAAAATGTGGGGGTCGAAGGAAACCCAGGGTGACAATGGACGAGTTTAGAGATGTGATGGAGGAGCTGACTCTCATTGATATTAAAACTGATAAGGATTGATTTACTTGGATTAATAATCGTGAAGGTAGTAGTATGATAAAAGAGAGGTTGGACAATTCTTAATTTCTGCTAATGCTATTGATAATCTCCCCTTTCTTGCGACAAATGTGGTGAGACAAGCAAATTCTGATCATGATGCCATCTTGTTGGACACTGTGGGTCGTAAGCCTAGAAAGGAATTTAAAGACTTAAAGTTGTTTTTTAAATTTGATGCATGGTAGGCGAAAGAGAAAGAAGCCAAGGATCTTATTAAGCAAGCTTGGAGCAGTAATGAGCCTAATATTATCAAGAAGTTTGAGAGGGTGCGTGAGGTGCTTGGCCCCTGGCAATATTGTCAGTATAGAAGAATGAAAAATCGTATTCGTCAGTCAAATCGACAAGCTTATGGATGGCCCTTATTTGGAGTCTAATGCCAACATGTTGAAAATTTCTCATATCAAGCTGGGACATCTTTATGCTAAAGGAGAAAACTACTGGGCCCAAAGATCGCGCATTCAATGGCTTAAAGAGGGTGATAGAAATACTCATTTTTTTCACGTTCGGGCTACTAGCAGGTTAAAGAAGAATAAAATTGAAGGGCTGAAGGATTTAAATGGTAATTAGGTGAGTGATACAAATAACATTTGTAGGGTTGCTTGGAATTATTTTCACAATCTTTTTAAATTGGATGCCTCCAATCATGATGAAAATTACTTGAATTACATTAAAAGAAGTGTCACTGAGGATGTTAACAACATGTTGGCTAGACAAATTATAGATGATGAGATCCTTGAAGATTTGAATCAAATGGACCCCTGTAAAGCCCCTGGTATTGATGGGCTCTCGGGTACTTTTTTTTAAAGAGAATTAGGATGTGGTGGGTAAAGATGTTCTTACTCTTTGTCATGATATTTTAAATGGTAAAAAGGATATTTCTAGCATTAATGATGAGATGATTGTCCTCATTCCTAATATAAAAGGACCCTAATAATATGACTAACTTTTGTCTTATTAGCTTGTGCAGGGTGATCTACAAAATTATTTCTAATGTTTTAGTAAATAGATTATAGGTTTCTCTTCCTTCTTGTATCAGTCAGAATCAAAGTGCTTTCGTCCCAAGCCGTATGATTCATGATAACATCCTTATTGCTCAAGAGTTGATGTACTATTTACAGAGTTCTAAAAATGGGCCAAATAAAGGTTTTGTCATCAAACTTGATATGAGTAAGGCTTACGTCTGCATCGAGTGGAATTTTCTCGAGAAGGTTATGAAGAAAATGGGTTTTGAAGACAGTTGATTTGAAAAAATCATGTGCTGTGTTCAGACGGTGAGGTATGTGGTTAAGTGCAACACGGTTATTTCGGAGGTTGTTATTCCCAAGAGGGGTCTTTATCAAGGGGACCCCCTCTCCCCTTATTTCTTTTTATTTTGCATGGAGGCTTTCTCAAGAATGCTTATAAATGTTCAAGATGTTGGTTATATCGGCAGTAGTCGAGCTAGTCAAAATGACCCCCATATTAACCATTTTTTTACCGATGATGCTATTCTTTTTATTAGGAATAAACAAATGAAGTCAGAGCTATTATGAAGATTATTAGGGAGTTTGCGCAAGCATCGAGACAGCAAATTAACCTTGATAAATCCATGGTGTTTTTTTTAGCCCTAACAACCCCAAGGACCAAAGCCAGTTTTATGGTGACATGCTTCATATGAGAGTGGTTGAAAATTTGGAGAATTATCTTGGCTTACCCCTCTACGTGGGGAAAAAGAAATCTATGGCTTTCCATAATATCCTTAACCGTCTTTCTTCCAGGACAAATAGTTGGTCCAAACGGCTCCTCTCTTACGGTGGTAAAGAAGTCTTCATAAAATCTATCTTACAATCACTTCTGACTTATGCTTTATCTGTGTTTCTTTCTCCTAGGGGTACCTTAGAGGATATGCTTTCAAAAGTACGTCACTCGTGGTGGGCATGCAAAGAGAAATGGAGAGGTTGGGCAATGCTTGCTTGGGACAAAGTTTGCTTGCCAAAAGGTATAAGAGGGCTCAGCTTTAGAAACCTAGGACTTTTCAACTTGGCTCTCCTTGGTAGACAAGTTTGGAGGCTTCTTACTTTTAAAGACACTCTTTGCTATCGGGTGCTTAGCTCGAAATACCTCCCTAATGGTGATCTCTTCCATCCTAAAAGAGTTGATAAACCGTCTTATACTTGGTCTAGCATTTTTACGGCAGCAAAGGCACTTGAAAGTGGCTTTGGGTGGCAGGTTGGGGATGGTAACATCATTAAAATTTGTGACGATAATTGGGGTTTCGAAGGTCTAAACGGTGAGTCCCTGTGTTTCTTGGCTTCTACAATTCCTGAAAGAAAAGTCTGTGATTTGTGGATTAATAACTTCCCTAGCTGGAACAACGATAGGGTCCGTGAGCTTTATGGCATTTTTATGGGGGGTCAAATCTGTAATTTACCCATTATTTCAAATGGCCTGAATGACAGGATAATATGGTTTCATAATCCCCATGGCTTCTACACTTCTAAGTCTGTCTATTCGTGGCTTCTTCTCAAGCAAGTTGGCTTTGGTCCGCATACATTTTTCTGGAAGACAATCTGGAAACTCAAGACACTTCCTAAAATATGTGTTTTTGCGTGGAGATTAGGTCATGATCTACTTCCTAGGAATGCAAAAATTTCCTCCATTCGACAGAACTTTAGAATGGATTGCCCTGGGTGTGGTGCTAGTGTAGAAACACTCATTCACGCCCTGAAAGATTGTCCTACTGCTCGTGCCATCCTCACCCTTGGTGGTTTATATGGTAGACTCCTTGATAAAGATTATCTCTATTGTGTTGATTGGCTTGAAGATGCTATGCGTATATTGGACAAAAAAGCTGTTGAAGACATTATAACGACGTTATGGAACAGCTAGAATAATCGAAATAATTTTGTCTTTCGAGGGAAGGAAGATGAAGCTCAGATCGTTTGGGAGAGGGCAAGAACGCTTAGTCATGATTTTCGGATTCATAATTTTGTGAATAAGCCGTTTCTTCCCTTAACCCCTGCTGTTCAAAAATGGGAGAAGCCACCGGTTGGTTCTGTGAAGATAAATGTGGATGCTACTGTCCTCAACAACAAAACAGGTTTTAGAGTGATTATCCGTGACTGCGATGGCTTTGTCCTTGGTGGTGGATGTGGCTTTAAGGAGGATTTAATGATGACACTATGGACGGAGTTATATGCGTTCGAAGAGGATCTCAATCTTGCCCGTTCTCTTAATGTTGATAATGTCATTTTTGAAACACTGTGCCAGCTTAGTTAACAGATTCAAAAAGCGCAAAGCAGATATTACGATTATTGGTAATCGTACTAATGCGATCCATAAAACTTTAGAGCTGTTCACTAAAGCTGAAGTTAGGTGGGCCAAGAGGAGCTGCAATAAAGCTACAGACTTTATTTTTATATTTGCTCTTTTAATTAATTGCAACATGTTTTTTAGTATGGATTATCCTAGGTATATCCATGATATTGTAATTCATGATTCTTTTAATTGAGTTTTGACCTCTGGGTCTTTATTTTGTCAAAAAAATAAAATTCACATTTTACATAACAATTATTTTGTATTGCTAACATTTCTAATAACTATCAATTTACATAATTAAAAGTTTATTTTACAAAAAATAATTTTATATTTGTAACATTTCAAAATAATTTCATTTAACTTATAATATATAATTTTACAACACGAGCAATTTTCTTAATACTAAAAAAAAAAATTAAACGATTTTGTTCAAGACCGACAATATTGTGTCTTAGAAATTGAAAAAATACAATGTTTAACCTCAACACTAGAAAGTTTCTTAGTGCTATTATCATGTAGTTTGAATGCTGTTGATATTGATGATCTCATCCGTACGATTCGATTTGGGATTTCGTAAAACCTTCAAACATCCCGTTGACTCAGAGAATCTCAAATAATCCACTCGTTGGTTGCATAACCAATTTGAACCCGTTGTTGAATAAATAATTGGCCGCAAAAAATAACCATTAAACATAAAAGCATAAAAAAAAACACTCATCATCTCTCTTCCATTCATCCTCTAACATGATATAATTAAAAAAAAATTTCTTCAACTAAGACTGATTGTCATTAGGGTTATATATAGCTATTTGATCACGCCAAAGAGAATGACTTCACCAAATAAAATATTATTTTTTTATTTTAAATTAAAAAAGAAAAATGGTGACTAATTACTCTAATGGTGCCATTCTGTAACAAAAAAACAACCTGGCATAAAGTGGTGGCGCCATTTAGAACGACTCTGCCAAATAAAATAATATTTTTTTAAATTAAGAAAAAACTAAAAAAATAATAACATGACATAAAATGAAAATGGCTCCACCACTATTATTTATTTTTTAGCCCCCCAATTATTGAGAAATACCAGTATTTCCTTAGTATTTATATAGGTGGCGACATTCATTATGACTCTACTAAAAAAATTGATTTTTTAAACTTATGACTTATGTAGCATGCTAGTGGCGTCAATCTCTTTGGCTCTACCACTTTTTATTATTCATTTCAGGTCATTTATGTACATAATCAAGAAAGTGGGTTATTTTTGTAATTTATTAAAATTTTAGGGTCATTTAATAAAAAGCCCATATTTTCACATTTCTACCAATTGCCTCTCTTTATTTATTTATTTATTTTTTCTCCATTATGATAGACAAGTCACCAGATTTCACAACTAGCAGCAGCCCCCTCTTCTCCAATCTCCTGCAATTTGCTGCAACTAGTAACCTCCATTCAACGCTTTTTCTTCTCTCTATTTATTTTGAGGTTTTTTTTTTTTGTACTTAATTGGATTTTTATTTCAATATGATAGTTATTTTTGTTTATGTTTTAATTAATTTTATTTTTGTTCAAATTTGATAAATTAGGACGTAGTTGAATAGTCTATAGCTAGTCAAAATATTGAGCCCATACTCTTTACTTTTAGCATATCAAATGTAATTGCTGAATTTATGTTCTTTACTTGAAGAAATATTCTGAAGTTTCTGTGTAATGGTAATCGAAAGTGCAGAAAGAAAAAACTGAAATTCTTATTCATTCTTCAGAAATTTAATTGATGATATTTGCATTGGTTCGATCTTATTTTTCAATGAAGACATGCCTTATTTCTGTTTTGCCTTCACTTTCAAGTAACATTGATCCCTCTACTAATTTTCATATTTCTGGTTCGAGATTTTCAACCCCACTGTTGTTAAAGATCATTTGAAGAAATATTTTCGGCACTCATCTTTGGAAGCTTGATCTTGTGTTCCCTTAAATAATTAAAAAGAGGAAATCAGTTAGAGGGGTGTAAGTTCTTTCACAAGTTAATGCTTCTGTTATTACTCGGACAGTATTATGCTTTATTTTTGCAGGTCATCTAAGTTTTGTCTATATTACATAGTCGAGTTTGATTAATAGGAGTTCTTTAAGGTCTATTGTCTTCTAAAACAGATTAGAACCCTTCATATATGTGACCATCTTTAATCTTAATTTTGTAGGGGAACCTTGTGGATGTATCATTGCATGCTTGAGACCAATTGTTTCCTCAAAATATAACCTTTCTTGGACACATGGTTTCTTTATTTTTGCTAATAGGAGAAGTAGAAAATGATCTTCTTTATTCTATTTCTGTATAGTAACTTGGTTGTCTATCTGGTTTTTGCTTGATAAGAGACCATTATATTAGATCCATTCTTAATATTTTTCTTTATTTATCTACTTTTAAAGTATTTATAGATTCTATTGGAGCCTTATTGAAAGCTTATGTATGAGCTACCATACCGAAAATGTTCTAATCCTATTTCTTTTTATTTCAAACATCTATGTTTATTATTATACGAGGAAGGAGGATATTTACATTATGTAAGCTTGTTAAGCCGACAACTTGTATTGTCTTTTACTCTTTTGTAAACCTTTGTTATATAATATTTTGAATAACATTTGAAAAGTATTTTATTTGAGAATCAATAAGGAAATGTTTATCATTTCTTGACAATATTGTAATATATAAGTGGTCATAATTTTGCTATGACACAACCATAGTTAATTAGGTGATGAAAAAGTTGTACTGATAAGATTCACATCATGTGCCAATATATTATGTCACTTACTAGTGACGATTCCAATTTGACACAAAATCAACATTTAAATTTTATGTTATTGACAATGTGACAATGTTTCTTTCGTCGCTAATGTGTTGAATTTATTATTAGTGATCTTATTTTTGTGTGTAATTTGGTGACGAAATTGGTTGTCACCAAATATTGATTACAAGATGACTTTATACGTTAATATCACCTTATTGCCGGTAATACATGACAATAGTAAAGATATCATCATTGTTGACTTTGAGTGACATATCTAACGCGATGAATGTCGTGACATCAATTTTTGTGTCACAAAATACAAGTGGTGACGTTTATTGATGTTATTTTAGATGCCACTAATACATAAATTTGTTGATGGTTGAAGGGGTAACTTAAATTCATTGCTGACGGTAAGAATGAAGTCATGAATTATATCATGAGAATCATAAAAGAAAGATAAAAGAAATTATTTATAAGCAAAATTAATTAGAGTAATAGGTTATAATGTAAAAAATTGGATTAAAATATAAAAGAAAAAAATTATTCATATGAAAGTTAATATAATTAAATTAAATTTAAATATTTAATATGTAGATGTATAAAAAATATTTAAAAGAAAAGAAACAAAAAGTAAAAAGATAAGATAAAAACAAAATTGTTATGAAATACATGATAAAGAGAGCAAATAATAAGAGAAATAAGAGAGCACAAGAGAGAACGTATGAATTTTATTGATCAATGGGAATGAATACAATGCTTCGCCAAAATTTATATTTATAAATATAAAAAGTATAAATAAAATAAAAATCTACCTTTAATGAACATTAGAGTTCTAATGTGTAACAAACTTACCTTAATTTTGATGATAAAATATTCATAACAAAAACATAATTATCATTGACAATAATTCTTTTCAAATAAAGTTATAGAGAATAAGGTTTTAGCTTAATGGTAAAGTTAAGGCTTTAAATCTCAAGTTCGAGTCTCACTCATTGTAAATCAAATATGTGAAAATTAGGGAATAATTTTTTTTTTCATATTTTCAAAAATTAGAAAATTTTAATTTTAAAATTAATTGATGAATTGATCTTGGTTCAAATCCATATAAACACAAATATACATATATATATATATCTTCAATTGTTTTTAAATATCAAATCTCATACCCTAATTCTAGAGTTGTCCAAGGGCAGTTCGAGGCGAGGTCTGGTTCCAAAAAATTTTCAAGCCTAGGCTCGTTTTGGGTTAGCTTGGCTTGGTCCATAAGTTTGTTTTACTCAATGTTTTTGGAACCAAACTGATGGTCAAACCAATTAGACCACCAATTCTTCGTTCGACTAGTTCATCCAGTCCAAAGTAAATAAATTATTAAAAGTTCAAAAAAATAATAACTAATAAGATTCGGTTCAACCATCAGTTCAACTAGTCTGTATTGGTTCCTAGGTCAACTGATTTTTTTTGTCACTCTCTATATCGGCACCCTAACCGGTCCAGTCCAATTTAGACAACATTAGTTTTATCATTCATAATATTAATAAAAAATAAAAAATATGTTTTATATATTCATATTTACATATATTTTATAGAATATATTTTTACATTAATATTTATATATTTTTATAATTAGATTTAAATTAAAAAATGTTTTTTAAATTATTTAAATCAAATTCAAATCATCCCGTGATAAAATAAAAATCCTTGTCTAAACCTCATTCAAGTCGGGTTGGGTAGGCTACCTTATCCTTGAGCAGCTCTACTTGGTTTAAATCCAAATAAATGTAAAAAATATATATTTTATTTCATTTATCATCTTTCTAATAAAATAGGTACTCAAAGTATTTTCATATTTCCATTTTTGAAAATTAATATATTGACAAAAATTAAAGAATAAAAATATTTTTAAAAAATATATAAAAATAAAAAATTATCAAATTTGACATAGTTTGTTCCTCCTACTTTCAAATTGATAAACCTTATTACCATTAAAGTGATGACATTTTAATTTTTTAAAACAACCTTAAACATTTAACTGACATGTCAGTTTATTAATCTATTATAAATGGAATATGATTATTTAAAATTTAATTTTGATTGTGGTTAAATAACAATGAAAAAAAATTCTACCTCATTATTTTAGCCACAATAATAATATTATCAATTTAAATTTACTAATAACATTATAAATATAAAGAGATGATTATATCAATTTAGTGTAAAAAAATAATATAAAACTTTAGCATAATAAAAATACACCCAAAAAGATCCAAAAAAAAGTTGTGCTAGAATGGAGTTATAGATATGGACAATTTTTTTGAAACAGTAATTAAAGCTCTCCTTGAGGATCCAAATGATATGAGTTCAAACATTCTAGAAAGATAATCAAAAACCATTTGATGTATTTGCTAATAAAAGTTAGCGTGAATCATCATTAATCTCATAATGCTGAACTTCTTGAACTCTGCATCATCTTTCCTCTCTATTTCTCAACTTTTGCAACCGAACAAATTTATTGAAAAAAACGTTATTATAAGACTTATTAAAGTAGTTAGTATTTTGTTTTTATTTTAATATTGGTAGGTATCATGTGGGTTTTTTACTTGAATATATTAAAAAAATTAAATATCCAAATAGTTTGTTAGCTGGATTATTTATCAAAATGGTACGTTTTTTTTAGTCGTGCCTATTTGACAAGCGCGACTCCTTTTTTTTATATTAAAAATATTTTTTTGTTTTTTAAATAAAATATTATTTTTTTCCGGATCAGTATATGACCCGTGTATATATATGAAAATAGTATATAGGTTGAGCCTATCTGATAGGCGCGACTAGTTGAGCCTATCTCAGAGGCGCGACTAGTTGTGCCTATCTCAGAGGCGCGACTGGTGGGGCCCACAAGAGCGTCTATCGCTTAATTTTTCCCTATATATACCCTCGAAAATTAAATGAGCAACAAACACAAAATTTAGCAGAACGGAAATAAGAAGATAGGGAGAAGAAAAAAAGAAAGGAAAACAAGAAGAAGGATAATGTATTTTAGTTTATTTCTTTTTAAACAGAATGTAGAGTTTTGTTAGTAATTTTATTATTTGAAAGTTATTTTGTTAGGTTATTAATTTTGTTAGCTTCTGAATGAAAAATTTTGCATTAAAATTTTTATGGAATTTTTTTGCTATTCGAAACTGTTTTGCGAATTTTGAAATTTTTTTAACAGATCTAGTATTGAAGATGGAGAATCAGTTTTTCGTATGTGTTTATTTCGATGGAGAATTTTTGACAACAACCGTAGGATGTATATTTGAATGTCGCAAACAAGTAGCAATGAGATTTAATAGAAATATCCCATTTGATTATATGAAGGAAAAAATTAGTGAAAACATTTATAGACGTTGTGGGAGAAGGATCTCAAAACCTTTCTACAAGTTTTCAGATTCAACAGATCCCATAAAATTCACCGAAATGGAACTTGTAGACAATGAAGATGTGGAGACAATTGTCACTCTTTATTGTGGGACTCGGAGCAAACAAAATGCACCGATTCAGTTATTTGCTGAGTTAGTTGGTGTGGAGGCAAATGAAGATCCCACTCCATTAGGTGAAGAAGATAGAGCTCAAGAGCCGTGTATGCTGGTTCTGATATCGTACGTTGATAGTCAATCAGCTATACACGGGATCGACATTGATTTTAATGTTGCACCCGAGACTGATGTGGTTGGTGATGATGTATAGCATAGTAGTGATCCTTCTGATCATGAAGTCGATAGTGAGAGTGATTTCGACGTGGACGAGGTCCCGGATAATATTGACGACGAAGGCGTGAATGAGGATGGAAACGTTAACACGTCTTCAATCAAGAACCAGATTCGTCGTATTGCGATACATAATAAACTTGGGCACACATGTCTCAGATAGACCCCGATACGGTGCAAGCAGCCGAGTTTTTAGGGTACCCTGAAATACTACCTGCTCACCGGATGGCCGTTTGTTTTGATCCTGAGGAGTTGTTCGTGGGCCAGAGATTCGAAAGTAAGGAAGAATGCATATTTGCCATTAAGCAGTATAGCATGAATATATCAGTAGATTACAAAGTCGTCGTGTCTAAACCGACATTATATATTGGAGAGTGTTGGAGGTCGGCGGAAGGCTGCAATTGGCGGATATGAGCTGCATTTATCCAGAAGTCGTATATGTGGGAGATACGGAAATTTGTTGGGCCTTACATATGCACTTCAACATGTATGACAGAAGATGATCGAAAACTTGATTCTAAAACTATTTGTACGTGCATCATGCCAATGGTGAAAGACATGCCGACCATTAAAGTTTCGATACTGATTGCCGAAATGCAGGCACAATTCCATTATTGAATATCATATTGGAAGGCATGGATAGCTAAACAAATGGCAATGGAGCAATTGTACGGAGATTTCAATGCATCGTACAATGAGTTACAAGGATGGATAACCGCTATGATAGAGTACGTGTCGGGGATTGTCATTGAGTTACAGACACGACCTAATTACAGGCCAGATGACCAACTACAATCGGGAAAAAGAAATTTCCATCAGATGTTCTGGACGTTTGATCCATGTGTGCACGCATTTCCCCACTGCAAGCCGTTTGTGCAAGTAGATGGGACCTGGCTATATGGAAAATATACATAGATCCTACTTCTTGCAGTTGCTCAAGATGGCTATAGGAACATACTCCAGATAGCATTTGCCATTGCCGATAAGGAGAACATGGAATCGTGGGAATTCTTTTTTACTGACCTACGGAGGTATGTTATTAGCAACGATAATATTTACATCATCTCCGATAGAGGAAAAGAATTAATTGCCTCCATTAGGTGTTCCGGTGTGCCATGGAGATCCGTTTACTGCATCCGACACATCGCGACTAACTTCTAGCGATATTATAAGAATGCAGACTGGAAGAGACAAGTTGTGAGAATGGGTAAAGGATTACCTTATCTTTTCAATATAAGTTTTAATGTTTTAAGGCAATACTATAACTTATCTTTTCTTAATACATATGTAGTGCACAAGCTAGAGCCACACATTTTTCGCCAAAAAATGACTCGACTTGAGAGTGACATGGAGAGTCAAACGAACACATTTTTTCGACAGTGGTTGATTACCATGGAGTCGTGGCAATGGGCTCAAAGTTTTGACGAGGGCTTTCGTTATGGTCAAATGACTACAAACTTGGTGGAGGGGATCAACGTTGTGTTGTTGAAAACACGACATCTTCTGATTTTATCTGTCTTCTCAACTACATTCTACAGGTTGGCTACCTTGATACCAAGAATGGGTCAGCAACAAGTTAACCAGATGGGCGCGGGACACGTGTTTGTAGAAGATGTCAGAGATGCAATGGTTGCAAACCGTAGGATGGCGAGGTCGATGATTGTAGAAGTATATTCACGATGTAATGAAACGTTTCGAGTTACAGAGACCATCGACCGTTGACCCGGTATACCACCTAGGTCCTACGGAGTTGATCTCCGAAACAGACGGTGGGATTGCAGGAGGTTTCAAACACTTTATTATCCATGTACACATGTCGTGGTAGATTGTGCTAAAGTCTCGCTGAATGTAGAACAATTTATCGATAAAGTGTACACCTTCGAATGCACGTTGCATGTAGGGGAAAACGAGTTCTCTATGCTTCCTGACCTATCTACTTGGAAGGTACTTGTAATAGCCAAATTTCAGTGATATTAGAAATAGTGGTTCGAGACCACCAAATCTAAGAAATTAACTCGTGGATTATATTATTTAAAATTTACGAGCCAAATGTAGCTTTTAAAAGATTTTTGAAATAGTAAATTTTGTTTTATAAAGATTTATTTGGTCAAGAAATCGAGAAAAAAAGGTATCGAGATTTCGGTGTTATAAACCAAGTCATAAATATTTTTATGAATATTTACGGAATGTCAATAAGGTAGTATAAAAATTTCGTTAGAAAATTTTGACGTTTGGGTGATTAATTAAATAAAAAGGACTAAATTGAAAAAGGTGTAAAAGTTGCTAAAAGGATTAAATAGCTTAATTTCAAATGAGGAAGGACCTAAAGTGCAAATAAGCCCAAAGGAGATATTTTGGGTGGCAATAGCTGAGAAAAATCAGGAAATTGGTGAAATAAGGGCAAAATTGGAAAATTGCCAAAATTAGTTAAATAAAAATGGGACCAAATTGGAATATCTAGAATTCTCTTCATTCCTCTTCATTTTCTTCAGCTGAAAAACAGTCATGGGAGAGAGTTCAAGCTGGTTTTCATATTCAAGCTTCATGTAAGTTTAATTCTTGCTTTCTCCTTGAAATTTCTATGTTTTTTGGACTTTTACAATTGGGTCCAACTTATTAATTCATTAGTTTTTTATTCTATGACTAATTTTTAAAGTTGATATGGATTAGTGCTGGAATAATATGATGAATAAATATTGAATTGAAGCTTTAATTTTGTTATATGATGATTTTATCAAGTGAAATTGATGGAAATTGGTTTTAGGACCTAATTGTGAAATAGTTGAAATTAAGGCCTAGTGTTAAAATTCTGATTTTCAAAGGTTATGAAGTAGTTTAAAATGATAGAGAAAAGTATTAAATGATAAAATTAGCTCAATTGAGGGGTTAATTGAGCAAGGACTGAATTGTATGAATTGTGGAATTTGGGACAAAATAGAAATCAACATGTTACACTAAAGCAATTTTAGACAGCAGCAGTTGTCTAACTTTGAAAAATTACCAAAAATGGTAGAAATTAAATTAGAAGTTTAATAAGATATAGAATTAAATCTTGTTGAGTCTATTTTCATATAAAAGAAACAGAGAAAGCAAAGGAAGTCTACATATTAAGATATTTAAATTTTTGTAAGACTAGTTTAGAATAACTTCATGATCCCCTATTCTTATTTTAGAAATTCACTAAAAATTATACAAAAATAATTATGAGTTATAATTTATATGTTTGTATTCCTTAGTGAGCCTATTTTCATTAGAAATAATCGGAAACACTATATGAAAATCGTACTATGAGATAATTGATTATTAGTGAAGAGAGGTCAGAGCTGTCAGACTGTGTAACAGGGGAGAACTTAACTAATAAAATGTACTAATTGGCCATACCAAAAATTCTGGAAAAATTATAGTAAGAATACATGTGAGTCTAGTTTCAAATAAAATTTAATGGATCTTAAATTGGAGTTTTTTATCTCAAGATAAAAATAATTTAGTGACTATGACACAGATGGACAGCTTGAATATTCACATAAGTAAATAGTGAAAATTATAGATAATGTTACTTACAAGTGTGTGGTTTATATTAAGGATGTGGATGGAGAGGAGGAGGAGGAAAAATAATATATGAATGACTTGTGTATAAATTGATCACATGCTCGATTATAATTGATAAATGTTGAATTAGAAATGATATAATGTTTTATTTGGAATATTTATTACAAATTATGATTATAGTTATAATACAAAAATTGAACTTGTGAGTTTATACTGCTAAATTAAATGATCATTTGTTAATTTTATGAACTTCATGATGTGTTATTTCATATGTATTGATGATAAAATCGTGAATAATGCAAAAGCATGAAAATTGAATAAATGATCAAATTGAGCACTTCAGTTCAGTGACAAGACGAATTGACGAAAAAGACCATGGTTGAACCATTGCAACAAGTGATAAGTGATAGCTTCGGCTACACTTATCTGATCAAGGACAAGTGAAAGTGAAAAGTGGTAGCTTCGACTACCTGATCAAGTGAAAAGTGGTAGCTTCGGTTACCTAATCAAGTGAAAAGTGGTAGCTCCGGCTACCTGATCAGTGAAAAGTGGTAGCTTCGGTTACCTAACCAGTGAATAGTGGTAGCTTCAGCTACAAGTGACAAGTGATTTCCGTGTAAGGCCATATCTGGGATATGGCATCGGTGTGATACGTGTTTAAGATGTAAGACCATAGTTGGGCTATGGCATTCTAGTGAAAAGTCATGAATTGACGGATAAGTCCATGGTTTCACCATGGCATAATGATAGTGAAGATGTAAGACCATGGCTGAGCTATGGCATTCTAATGAAAAGATCATAAATATGTTATGACATCAGTGATTAGCAGTGAAATTTAATGCGTACCGGTGCAGACCAATTCCGTAAGACGTTCACTAATTTGACGAAGTTTGGTCAGTGTTACATAGAATTATGTGATATAAGGAAACATGAGTTGATGAGACATGAACATAGAACTTGGTTGGTGAATGAGTTCATTTGTGATTATATATTTGTACACCCTTGAGTGTATTATCCGTATGAATTGGTATTCCAACTGAGTTAAAGAGAAAAGTTCTAATATGACATAATCTGAACTCGAAATGTAATATTATGAAAACGTACTTGGAATACATTGGTATGTATTGTATATGTTATTTGAGTTCATAATATGGAAAGTAAATGTATGTGAAAATATGAGGCGATGATACCTGTACATGGAATTTATTGGTGGATACGTACATCCTAATAGATTTTAGTGAATATTGAAATTGGACTCAATAAGTGATTTGTCAATTTAAATTGTGATTGGCAAAAAGAGTTAGTGAATTGCATGTCTATGAATTGTTACACGTATTTGTCTGAAATATGAGGAAATGATGGTACTTGATATATGGAAATATGAGATTGTGATATGTAAAAAAAAACATGGAATATGTTTGATAAATGTGTTTATCCATAATTATAGAACTATACATCTCAAGTGTACTATTTGTGTAAAGATAATGATTTCAAATTATCTGAAAGTGTTCTGTATTCTTTGGTAATGCCTCGTAACCCTGTTTCGGCGACGGATACGGGTTGGGGGTGTTACAGTACTTCTGACGACCTTCGAGCATGTCCCAGACAAAGGGTTGTGTAGGAACCCGAAAGGTCATCTGCAATCATCCAGAATCCTTAATGAAATGGATATTAGGGAGAAATCCGATGGGAATCTGTGTGGCGTATGTAGATTAGCCGGTCATAATCGGAGTAAATGCCTGCTCCGAAACTACCATGTTGGACAATCATCGCAATCGGGTAGAAATTGTGATGTAGTTCATTACATGTTAAGAGGATTGAATTACAAATTTGTCTACAATTTGTTGCAGTTAATCTAATTTGACTTACATAGTTAGTATAAAGTTTATTTATTGAAATTGAAAAATAAAAAAAACCATAAAACTGACAAATAGAATGGCAAAAAAATCATTACATAAATACAAAGTTGACTATTTGAATTGCAAAATAATAAATAAATAAATTGATAAATAAAATTCCAAAAAATTCATTACATAAATATGAAGTTATTTATATTACAAAACCCTCTAAAATTGATGGTTTGATGATGTGGTTCTAGGGGTATATATTTGTGGAGCTCGATGTTCACATTGCGGGTGATTACGGCGATAAACGTTCTCTTCATTCGTATGTGGGGGTGTGCTAAACATAGATGAAAAATCATATGTCTCAAATGCTATCGATGAACTTGAGCCGGGAGGAGTGGAGTACGGCAGTGGATATGGGTCGGAAAGAGCGGAGTACTGAGGTGGATACAAGTCAGGATGACTGGAGTACTGAGGTGGGAGTGGGCTGAAATATCAAACTCTGAATGATATCTGTGGCCTGACGAGCCCGCGAAATAGTCATTGCCCCCCAAATCTGGATGATAAGAACTATCCCTAGAGTGTAGTTCCGGCTCTGCCTCCGACTCTGGCTCTGGCTTTGGCTCTGTCTCTGGTGCATGATGCGGATCTTGAAGGGGTTGCTCAATTCCTGTCATATGTAGAGAGACTATCATTGACCACCCACCAAACAAAAATGGTTTCCTATCTCACAGTACCATTATATGTACTTTAACGAGGGTTACAGATCCAAAGCACGATTTATCTGAGGTACCCTCCCCAATCGGTTGTTCCACATCGTAATATATTCTTCATTGACTTCTCTCTAACCATTTCCATACTTCCCCCTCCTGTTCATCCCATAAATCTCCCGCAATCGTACTGGCGGTGTCGAATATACTGTATGCAACCGAACTGCCGGAGTACTCGATCGCCATGTTACCACTCCACTATCTAAAAATTGATAACGGGTGTGCTAATGCATCATAGTTTTGAGTGGATGTGGGCAAATGATGGAATAACCACCATAATTTCTAGAATAGAATACAGTATCCAAATGAACTGCACAGTTAATAACATTGTTATATTAACGCGGATCAAGTGAGATAAAATAGCTCAAAATTTTGTTTATATTGAAAAAACTTACCCCCTCCTAGCATGATTCTTAATCATCAGACAGTATATTGGAACCGTGTATGACCTCCCGATACCCGAATCAATGCTCCATCTACAAAAACAAATTGTTAGAACAGTATAATCTGAAAAAAAGTTAACTAACTGTTATAACGAGTAAAAATTCATCACCTATTAACAAGTGGAAATATATATGATTTGTGACTAATGGATGCTAAGAATGACATCCGGTAAAGTGCCCACGACTGTAGCAGTATGAGGCATCCACCTATGTCCATCGTTGAAGGATCTGTTGTCCGACAAAGTTCATGATATAGCATAGCTAACACTGCGGACCCCCAACTGTATAAACGGGTGTTATGCAAATTGGATAATAAGGGTAAGTACATCAAGTGGACCGTACTGTCGTTTGCATCTGGCATGAGTACACCCCCTATAAGGTGCATAATGTGAGCTCGAACGGCCTGCATCACCTCCCATTCATTGGTAGTACTCGGCAAATGCTCAAAATTGGCCTTTAACCATGAAAACCTCAAACTGGCAAATTTCCCCTCACTTGGCGAGTATCCAAGTAATTCATAGCAAAGGGTAGTCGGCCTAGAGATTGAACTTACGCTTGTGATTGCATTCCCGTTGATGGGGAGCCCGAGCTGTAGTGCAACATCCTCTGAAGTGATGGTGTACTCCCCGCACGGCAAATGAAATGTATGGGTCTCCGGACGCCATCGCTTGACTAAAGCGGAAATCAAGTTGTATCGCAGATCAAAAGTCTGGATCAATGCTGCTGATCCGAACCTGGCTAACTCCAAGTATGGTATTAGGCGTTCATCTGGCAGAAACCCTACACTATTAACACGGCCCCTCAATACGCGGTACGGACCCTGACATTATTAAATTAGAAAAATAGTTAATATAATATAATTTAATTCTGCAAATAACATGAGTATCAAATAAAAATTTTATTACCATCTCATTAATAGTACTTGATATGTGATTATTATTATTAATCAAAGAACCCATTTGTTGCAAATCTGCAATTTAAAAAATGAACTCATTTAATTTGTTTCAAAAAATACAATAAATTATTTCAAAATTCAGAAATAAAACACGGTAAATATCTAATAATTTTCCATAATTTACCTACAATAAAAAAATTTATGTTAGATTACAATAATAATATAATTAAAATTAATATAAACTATCTAAACATAAAAACATACGAATTTTAAAAATAAAAATAGAAATAGAAACATACCTGATTAGTTTCTTTCAAACAACCTATAAAATTATATAACAATAAATTTAATCGACATTTTAATAAATCAATAAAATTTGTCAAATAAATAAAAAATCAAATAAAATTACATGATATAAAGATTACATTAAAAAAATTATAAAACACTAAACTAAACACTAACAATTTATATAACCTAATCATGAATTACTAACAAAATAACTATAAAATTATTTTTAAAAAAATTCATGTACATGCATTTACCTTTGAACATTGATATTTGTGGGTGTTAAACTTTTTAATTAAAATGTTAAACAATTTTAATAAAAGCATTTTTCAATATCTTAATTCATACTTAGAGTCAACTCTAAAAGTGCATTAAATGGAATTCGAAGATTCATATCCTACTTGTTATTGTATATATAAATATTCATATCTCATATTTTTTCACACAGCCAAAGTTCTACTCCCATTGTTCAAAATATTTCTTAATTATGAGTTTTGAGAAACACTTTTAATTGATACTATTAATGTATTATTATCATTTTTTTAATTTTTTTAAGTTGTTGTTAATTATTGGTATGTTAATAATTGATTTATATTCTTCAATACTTCTACAATCATTTTTCTTATAAAAATAATTTTAAAGTAAATAAATTTATGAAAAGAGTCTGCTATGATAAAACTTGGACAAATTGATATCCAAGTTGATATAAAAAAAATTAATTGAGTTAACAGCAACTATTAACATACCAATACTTAACAGCAACTTAAAAAATTTAAATAAGCTTAAATATCATTTATCCAAGTTCATTTTCAAAATGAAACGATTTTTAATTTTTTTTATAAACTTATATGTTTTAAACTCGCCAAATACTAAACTAAACACAACAATTTATAACTTAATCCTAAATTACTAATAAATTAATTTTAAAATAATTACAAACACAAAAATTTATAACATAATCCTAAATTATTAACAAATTAATTTTAAAATAATTATTAAAAAAACAAAAAAAACTACAGTCATACAAAATATTAACCTAAAACCATAAACACTAAACATAAATAATTTATAAATAATAATTAATAACAAAAAAATTTCACAACATCTTAATTAAACTCATTAAATTATAAATAAAATTATTTACTAAAATAATGCATTACCTTTTTTTCTTTCTTTCTTTCTTTATTCTTCTTCTCTTCTTCTTCTTCTTTTTTTTTTCTCCTTTCTCTCTTTCCTTTCTCTCTTCCAGTGCATGAGTGTTTGGTTTGGGGGACCATGCTTATAAGGTCGCCCATTTGCAATGATTTTTTCCCTTTGAAGGGACAATACATATAATCACTCCTTTGCAAGCAGCAAAGCAGGGGATGCAGCGAGCGCGGGGGGAGTGTGTGCACTGTAGGGCATTTGCGCCTACTTGTCAGGCGTGACTAGTCGCGCCTATCTGATAGGCACGACCAATTTTCGGATACCTTTTAGCCCGTATTTTGACCCGTTAACCGTATTTTGACCTGTATAAAAAATTAAATATTTTAATAAAAATAATATTTTATTTAAAATATATATATTTTAATATAAAAAACAGGAGTCGCGCCTGTCAAATAGGCATGACTAAAAAAAACGTCCCATTTTGATAAATAATCCAACTGACAACCTATTTGGGTATTTAATTTTTTTAAAATTTATTTATGTAAAAGCCTCGTATGATGTGTTTCTATTTTATTGATATTTTTTAAATAAATATATTTATATGTAAATATAAAGTATAAAATTATTTATTAAGTTAAATAACATAAATTAAATATTTTGTAACACCCCAAACCAGGTCTATGCGTTAAGACGAGATTTGGTTTGTCACACAGATTGACATTCATTTAATTATCTAATGATTTAAGTAAAACAGTTCTACAAAACCTTTTGAAAATGAAGTTTAGTAAAAATTAAGAACAATGATTTTAAAATCGATGAATTAAGAAATACTAATTTGAAATCTTATCATTAATTGTCAAAAACCTTAAAGTAGTTTTTAAAGAGTTCAAAAGAATTTGAAAAGAAGAATAATTAAAGTATCTCAAATGTTTAAAACAAAATTAAATCCATCCACACAAAAAAAAAATCCATAAAAATATTAATAAAGGCCTTATTACGTCATACCCAAAATAGTAATTAAAATAAATAACTTAATAAAAGTTCATAGTTTATAAAACCCATATTCGTAGTATGGCCTCCATGAAGTCATCCTCGGCCCCAAGCCTCCGTCAATTGCCATTACCTGAGATGGATAATTAAACAGAGTGAGTTACTCAGAACTCAGTGTGTAACTCACTTACCACATTTATTGGGCCAGATCATCGAGACATTATTTTGGGCTTGAGCCCATTTACGGATTTAACATTATAATAAATAAAATGCATGTAAAATGAAATTTCCCAACCAAACCTAATTCCATCCGCTACACACCCCCGTACCAACCAACACACCTGTGGGGATCAAGTCAACCCACCCCGCCAACACACCAGTCGTAGGCATAAAGCCATTTTAAATAATATTGTGGTGCACCACCGAACTAGATTGTGACAAAGTCACCGAACTAGAGGCATTAAGCCATTAAAAAGAATTTGTGGCAGAGCCACCGAACTAGATTTTTGGCAACAGGCCTTTCTTCTCTTCATCAATTATCCCAACCCATGCAATCATGTATGCATAACAAAATATATAACCATATGATAATTTAACAGAAAGCCCATAATACATGTGAGTCTATATTTCAAGATTTTATTTTGGCCCACAAGACAAAATAGCATTTAGCCCATTTAGCAATCTAGCAAACTTTGGCCCATATATCGATCTAGCAGTTTTTCGGCCCATTTAACGATTTAGCAGTTTTTCGGCCCAATTTAACGATCTAGCAGTTTTTCGTAAATTTCACGACTTTAACCGTTTTCATGCATTTACACAAAAGTGTTAATTACTACGTATTTTTCTGATTTTGCCATCTTTACGATTTTATCCCAATACTTACGGTTAGTATCTAACCCGAGAGATAAATGTGAAGTTACACACCTGGTTACTATGAGAACTAGACTTTCCCGCTCGTCGGTACCTAAATGCATCACGATAAATTAGGACACTATAATTTATTTACAAATCGAATCTTTAGAAATAACGATCTAGGCTTTACCCTCAGAATTTCAAACCACTTCTATATGCGGTTTTTCCCCGATTGATGGTTCGTTACCCGATGAAAATCCACGAACAAACAAAGGTTCGGGAGTACGAACGACTTCAAACAACTGATTCTCCTCGGATGAGCGTCCACAACCCGGTGGAAAATCTCGGATCCCCGAAATAGCTCTTCGCTTAAACTTAGGGGGAATAGCGGAACCACCCCTCTTCCGGACACTATTTACCGCCCTTTTCGTCCCTATCTTGATTGTTTCTAATGACAAAAGATCATGAGTCCGACTAATAATATATCGAAATTATGACTAACGGTTTTAAGGGTGAGATTGCCTTACCATAAAATATCCTTGTTCCACAATATGTAAATCGAGCGATAACGTCCCCGTAACACTTTAGATCGATTCCAACGATTCACTATGCTTACGAACACTTGAGTTTTGGCCCTCCAATATCACACTAAAATATAACGAAATGAAACTTTTAAGAGAATGAACGATGATTTCAATCAAAGAAATTCTACCTATCATCATAAAGATTCAACCAAAGCAACTAATAACCACATAAACTAAAAAGAAACTCTTACCTGCTGTCCACGGTTGAAAAAGAAATGATTGAGAAGAATACTTATGTATGATGGGAGATTCGGCTATGAATAATCAAAGAAAAAAAAAATGATTCGGCAATGGAGTAAACTAACATTCGGCCATGAGTGAAAAATAATGAAGAGAGTGTTTGAATGATAAAAATGAAGAAGAAGAGAGAATGGGAAGAAGGTGTTAAAATTCGGTTTTTAAAGAGAAGAAAAGAGAATGAGGAAAAGAGATGAGTTTAGGAACAATGTGTATTTGACAATGGGGGAGGAAAAGGAAAAGAAAATGATCTTGGCTTTGGTATTTCGACAAAAAGAGAAAAGTGTCTTGAGATGCTAAGCAAAAATGTGCCCCAATCGTAACATGAAAATGAAATGGTCAAAAGAACAAGGCTTACCAAAAGCTCAAATTCGGCTAAGGGAAAAGGTTGAGAAGAGAATTGCAAATTTTGCACAAAAAATGCTAGGAATGACCAAAAGCTAACTCCTAATCCTAGCCAAGCTATTAACACATTCGGCCAACCCCCTTAGTCCATAATGGCGTCCAAGTTCATGGTTAAAATGGCCATGAAATAGTTTCCAAAACATCCACCTAGATACATGCCTTATGTCCCTTTATCATACCAAAATTTCTTAATTCTCTACCTTAAGTTAGTACTTACCTTATTCCCTTAGTCTACTTTCCATAATTGAAAAAGTCCATCCTTACCATAAGTATTGCTTGACCGACACTTGCCATACAAGTGCAAAAATAAAAGTCATCTAATTGCTATCCAAGGGATTCGAACATCTCCCCTAATGCAATTACTCATGCACCAACACCACCTTGCCAATTACTCAACTTATGCTAATTTTAGACACTTAAATTAACTTAAGTATCAGTGTCACTTGATCCACTTCAATAAATTCTCAATACTAAAAATTATTCTATACCGGAATAATTCTATGCCCTTTTCAAGGCTATAATAAACACTAAAAAGAAGAAAAGAAAATTTTCATTCATAAGCTAAACACCAAAACATGCAATATATTGATACTCGGATTTTTAGGGTGTTACAACTTTACCCTCCTTAAAGAAAATTTCGTCCTCGAAATTTACCTGGTTAAAAGAGGTGAGGGTATTGTTGTCGAATTGCATCCTCAGGCTCCCACGTAGCTTCCTCCGCTCCGTGATTACGCCATAAAACCTTGACCAACGGCACGGTCTTCTTTCTTAACACCTTAACATCTCGGTCTAAGATTTTCACTGGTTCCTCCTCGAAAGACAAGTCTGAACTCAACTCCACTTCTTCTACCGATATTATGTGTGACGGATCCGATCTATAGCGCCTCAGCATGGAAATATGAAAAACATTATGAATTTGACTCAACTCCCGAGAAAATTCAATCTGATAGGCCACTGGACCAACACGCTTCATCACACGATATGGTCCAATGTACCTAGGACTCAACTTGCCCTTCTTTCCAAATCTGAAAATCTTCTTCCAAGGTGAGACCTTCAGAAGACTCGGTCCCCACAAAGATACTCGATATCCCTACGCTCGGATCTCAGATACGACTTCGCCTATCCAAAGCTTCCTTTAACCGTGCTCGAATAACTTTTACCTTTCCTTCGGTTTCAGATATCAACTCAGGACCCAACATCTACCGTTCGCCCAATTCAGTCCAACAAGTAGGAGTACAACACCTACGACCATACAATGCCTCGTAGGGTGCCATCTGAATGCTAGACTGATAGCTGTTATTATACGCAAATTCTGCCAGCGGTAGAAAATCCTCCCAACTACCTCTGAAGTCAATTACACAACCTCTTAACATGTCTTCCAAAATCTGAATTACTCTTTCCGACTGACCATCTGACTGAGGATGAAAAGCCGTACTGAAGTTTAACTTTGTTCTCAAAGCTTCATGCAGAGCTTTCCAAAATCGTGATGTAAACCTATGATCCCTATCTGATATAATAGACACTGGTATCCCATGCAACCTCACGATTTCAGATACATACAAACTTTAGCCAACTTCAGTAATGAGTAATCCGTCTTTAACCGGTAGAAAATGAGCGATCTTCGTCAACGATCAACAATTACCCAAACAGAATTTTTCTTAGTAGGTGTTAAAGTTAACCCACTAACAAAATCCATTGTTATCCGCTCCCATTTCCAAAGAGGAATCTTTACCGGTTGTAATAAATCTGACGGCAATTGATGCTCCGCCTTCACTTGTTGACAAGTCAGACATTTTTCCATAAACTCAGAAATCTCACGCTTCAACCCTAGCCGCCAATACTGTTCACGGAGATCCCGATACATCTTATTTCCTTGGGGGTGCATAGAATAAGGGCTACTATGCGCCTCCCGCAGAATCATTTGTTTCAAATCTGAGTCCTTGGGCATACAAACTCTTCCACGAAAACACAGCACACTATCCGTGTTTATACCAAAATCCTCTATTCCACCACTTTTAACTTGCTGAATTAAGGGTCCCAACTTTTTATCTGATATCTGCTTTTCCTTGATTTGTTCTAACCACAGAGGCTTCACCTGAAATTCCGCTAACAGACTACCATCCTCTTACAAACTCAAATGAGCAAACATTGCTCTCAAATCAGATACCACCTTACGACTTAACGCGTCAGCTACCACATTAGCCTTTCCAGGATGATACTCGATTGAGAAATCATAATCCTTTAATAGCTCCACCCATCTTCTTTGTCTCAAATTTAACTCCTTCTAAGTAAGAAGATACTTAAGACTTTTGTGATCCATATAGATGATAGACTTCTCACCGTAGAGATAGTGCCTCCAAATCTTTAAAGCAAACACTACCGCAGCTAACTCCAAGTCATGAGTAGGGTAGTTTACTTCGTGCGGTCTCAGCTGACGAGAAGCATAAGCCACCACTTTTCCATTTTGCATCAGTACACAACCTAAACCCGTGTGTGACGCATCACAGTAGACGATAAATTCTTTTCCAGCCTCAGGTCGAATTAGTACTGGTGCTTCCGTCAAAATCTTCTTCAATTTCTCGAAACTCTCTTGTTATTTTTCAGTCCATACATACGGTACTCCCTTCTGCAACAGCTTAGTTAGGGGTGCAGCAATCAGCGAAAACCCCTCAACAAAGTGTCTATAATAACCACCAAACCCAAGAAACTCGAATCTCATTCATCGACATTGGTGGTTTCCAATCCAGTACAGCCTCAATTTTCCGAGGATCCACCCTTATTCCTTCGGCTGATACCACATGACCCAAGAAAGTCACTTCCCTTAACCAGAATTCACATTTACTCGAAGTAAATGGCTTTGGTATTTCGACAAAAAGAGAAAAGTGTCTTGAGATGCTAAGCAAAAATGTGCCCCAATGGTAACATGAAAATGAAATGGTCAAAAGAACAAGGCTTACCAAAAGCTCAAATTCGGCTAAGGGAAAAGGTTGAGAAGAGAATTGCAAATTTTGCACAAAAAATGCTAGGAATGACCAAAAGCTAACTCCTAATCCTAGCCAAGCTACTAACACATTCGGCCAACCCCCTTAGTCCATAATGGCGTCCAAGTTCATGGTCAAAATGGCCATGAAATAGTTTCCAAAACATCCACCTTGATACATGCCTTATGTCCCCTTATCATACCAAAATTTCTTGATTCCCTACCTTAAGTTAGTAATTACCTTATTCCCTTAGTCTACTTTCCATAATTGAAAAAGTCCATCCTTACCATAAGTATTGCTTGACCGACACTTGCCATACAAGTGCAAAAATAAAAGTCATCTAATTGCTATCCAAGGGATTCGAACATCTCCCCTCATGCAATTACTCATGCACCAACACCACCTTGCCAATTACTCAACTTATGCTAATTTTAGACACTTAAATTAACTTAAGTATCAGTGTCACTTGATCCACTTCAATAAATTCTGAATACTAAAAATTATTCTATACCCGAATAATTCTATGCCCTTTTCAAGGCTATAATAAACACGAAAAAGAAGAAAAGAAAATTTTCATTCATAAGCTAAACACCAAAACATGCAATATATCGATACTCGGATTTTTAGGGTGTTACATGTTCTTTAAATATAATTATAAAAAATTAAAATAATTAAGATAAAAATATTAAAATTTATTTAAAATATTAAAATATTGTACCAACTAATATAGGCCAATATGCACTAATATTAACCAAAATAGACCGCAACATACTGAATGGGAACATACCAAAATTTTAATTAGCCTTGATTCATGATTTAGTCATTGAAGTATACCCATTTTTCCATTTTGGCACTTAAAATTTTTTGTCCCAATTTTATATTTAAAGTATCAATTTCTTCTATTTTTGGTCCATTTTGTAACGGACGTCAAAAAAAAAACTATTAGGTAACTTTGATCAATGAAAAAGTGCCACGTAGTATATTTTGGCCAATGAATGAAAAGCCACATGGCAATTAGTGTAACACTAGGGGTGAAACCGAAAAATTTCAAGAGGGAGCCGAGATAATGAAAAATAATAAATTTAAAAATAAAAATTAATTAAAGAAAAATAATTTAATAAATAAAAATAAACTAGAAAGAAATCTTAAAATTTATTTGAATTGTACTCTTCGATCGTTAACCTCACTAAAATCATCAATTATTTCGTTTATATCAAATTTTTCTGCAATTTCTTTCTCTATGTACACAACCAAAGAACTTCTTAAAAAATCTTCCATCTTGCTACGAAGTCGAGTCTTCACAATCTTCATAGCAGAAAAAACACGTTCTGAAGATGCTGTTAAAATTGGAAGAGTCAATATAAGACAAATTAATTTGTCAACCAGTGGGTACATGACTGACGTTCCACTCTCACTTAAGCTCCTGCAAAGTTCAGAAAGTGTTAATATTTTTCTCAAATCAAGATGCTTACATACATCAAGTTCATAATGCTTCAACTCATATGGGAGACGTTCTTTCTCTTGTTGAGAAAAATCTTCCGGATAGAACTTTTTTACAAGAATGCAAATTTTATCAATATCAAATAACTTGAAAAACTCCTTGGGATCTAAAGCTGTAGTAAGAGTTAGAAGCTCGACAACATTTTTGTTAAACCTGCTATTAAATTCTTGCAACTAAGTATCTATTGTAGCAAAAAATATATCCACTTGATAATGATGCTCCACTGTAACATCTTCCTTCTTGTTGCGACTACGACCCACAATGTATTAAGCATTCATATCTAGAAAATCCAACTCTCAAGTTTCACAAAAAGATATCACATTTTTCAACAATTCGTTCCATCCATCATCTCTCAACTTTTTAATTAAATCTTTCGTTGTCAAAACTAAACTCATGGCATTTAATATGTCTTGAGAATGACGTTGCAAAGCTTGACAAAGGTTATCAGTAATCCCTAAAACTTCCTTCATCATATGCAAAATAAAAATAAACTCAAAAGATCTCAATCTATTATAAGAGTTATGAGCATCTCCTCGCTGAGAATAGTTAGAAGCGGTATTTTTTAGATTTTCAAGAACCGTGCTAGTAGCATTGTACATCTTCAGTAAATTAGTAACTGAATTTAAATGGGAACTCTATTGAGTCTCACCAGGACGTTGTAAAGTGCCAATCTGATTCATTCCTGTTCCAGTTGCTAACTCATTGATGGATACCAAACGAGTTATTTTAGCTGCTTGGGCTTTTTGTAATTCATCGTGTCGTTTGGAAGAAGCCGAAGCAATATTAACAATATCAGACAAGTCTTTAAAGAATTGATGTACTTCAACCACTTCTCTAGCTGTTGCAACCAATGCTAACTGAAGACGATGAGCAAAATAGTGAACATAATAAGCATATCGAAAATCATTCAAAATCAAAGCTTGCAAGCTGTTAAATTCCCCACGCATATTACTTGCTCTATCATAGCCCTAACCTCGGATATTTTGTATGTCAAAACTATGTTGCAAGAGAAAACTAAAAATCACATTCTTCAAAGTCAATGATGCAATATTTTTAACATGAACTATATCAAAAAAATCGTTCTTTTACTTGTCTTTGTTTATCAACAAATCTCAAAATAATTGCCATTTTCTCTTTTTTTGACTCGTCTCTCGCTTCATCCACAATAATGTTGAACTTTCTATCACCAATTTCTTCACAAATTACATTACGAACTCTACTGACATAAATTTGCAATGTAATGACCCGATAGTTAGGTAATCAGAAAACTGCATTTTTGGGTCATCATTTACGTAAAACGGATTCGTAAATATTTATTAAAAATATTTACGAAGTTAGTTGTGTGGTCAATTAGGTTTTGGTTAGGTGAATTAGTTTAAATTAAGATTAAATTAAGTGTGAGGACTAGATTAAATATAGGGTAAAAGTTGAATTAAAGAATAGAGAAAAGTCAAAGGACCAAACTAGTAATTAAACCAAAACATGACAAGTGTATGGTGATGGTGGTGACATGTGTGTAACACCCCAAACCCAGCCTAAACGTTATGGCCGAATCTGGTGATGTCACATGATAGTGCTTTGGAAAACATGATTGCACTAAAATCATTTGCAGATAATTAGAAAACGTAATTATAATAATGTCATTTTCGCAGCCAAAAACGCGTCGTTGATTCATTTATTAACCATTTTCAAAACGTTATATGTTGCGGAAGCTTTTTTAAAAGTAATTAGCGGATTTATGTGTTTTTGATAAAACATATGTTCATTTTAAAAACTCGAGTCTTGTCCTACTGCTAGCAGTTCATAAAATAATAATCCCAAATTTAAGTAAAAATCTGTAAAGGCCTTATTACATAAAAATTATCCAGATATAATCAAATCATAATTAATAATTAAAAAATAAAACCAGAGTAAAATGTCCAGAACCGTGGTCACCAACGAGTCCTCCGCCACATCGACTCGTCTGCTGCTGGGGATTACTTGTACAGATTAAATAGAAAACGGTGAGTTTTCGCAAACTCTGTGTGTAATCCTACAGAAAACATACACACAGAAATATCAGATAACAGTCATGATTTTCACAGTTCGGGTCTGAGCCCCTTATAGAAACGGTGTGGACCTTAGCCCACTCGAATCTGATTCGGACATATTGCGGGCCTTGGCCCATTTCGCATGAATATGCGAGATAATGTAGTCCTACCCATCATCCTCTACACACTAACTCCATTCAACCCTACACACCATGTGGGGATAAAATCAACCCACCCAACCCTACACACCATGTTGTACCGAATGCGGTACAAAATCAGAAATTTGCAGCTGAGCTACCAGATAACAGGCTTAAAAGCCTTTCAGATACTTCTTCCGAATAACATCAATCCCACCCTGATGCAGTGCAACATACATAGAATGTCATGCTATTATGCAAACACAGTTCATACATTCAGATATCAGAATTCATGCTCAGTACAGAAATTGAAAAATCAAGTAACATAATTAGGGGTTTAGGTAAAGCTTACCGACCCTACATTAGGCCCACAGTCGACTAGGGCGACCCATGCAACCTTACAGAACAATACAGAAAAATGGGCTCACATGCCCATGTGGTCTGCCGGTGTGGGCCCACACGTCCGTGTGGCCCACACGGCCCAAATTGGCCTTGGCCTTGTGGTTTACACTCGCTCGGCCCTCACTCGGCCGGGTACATTGATCACACGGCCTGGCCCAGAATTCCACACGCCCGTGTCGTTCACCCGTGTGGCCCACATGGCCCAATTGGTCGAGCCCTGTATGTCACACACAGCCTCACCTAGCCGTCACACGGCCGTGTCGCTTGCGCACGGCCTGGCTAGTTGATCACACGGCCGTATGGTGACTAACAGTCTTGCACACGGCCTACCACACGGGTGACCACACGCCCGTGTGGCGTCGACAGTAAGGTTTTCAGCTTCCGTCGAAACCTCGTTTTCTGTGTTTTCAAGTACACATCTAGTATCAAATTGATGCTAACAAAATCCCGAAGTCACCAACACCTATGATTGAGCACGTTTTACTCGCTAATCTCATAAACGATCGAATCAAACTAAATCTCGAAACAGAATGCTCATCTAGTGAGT
The DNA here is from genome assembly GCA_025503065.1 of Gossypium bickii. NCBI lineage: Eukaryota > Viridiplantae > Streptophyta > Magnoliopsida > Malvales > Malvaceae > Gossypium > Gossypium bickii. The sequence goes on along the minus strand of CP106714.1, from coordinate 93,313,971 downwards.
GACCAACTTACCTTTAAACACGAATTAGTGTTTGTTTGCACACAAGAACTCGATTACAGCCCTCGAGCAGCACCTAGCGTGAATAACACCATTCCTTCGTTAATCGGTTAATTAAAATAATGCTAGATCATTAAAGAAAACACTTACCGAATATGGGCAGTGATAGCTACATAACAGAACCCGATTACATGCAAAATCAAAAAGAGAAAAGTGGGTTTTCGACAACCAAAAGGAGAGGGGAAAACGACCAGAAAAGAGAAGAAAAAGAGAGGGGGGGAGCCGAATATTGTCTACTGAAACACTGCTCAGATTCTGATAACTTCCCCCCTCTCAATTCCTTAATTCTCTCCTTCAAACACTCCACCATAAGAGATTAACTAAAACTCAAACTCTTCTACCACACTAGCAGCAAAATAATTCCCTCGTTCACATAGGGATTCGAACACAAAACCTCCCCCACAATAACACACCATTTAACCACCAAACCAGCAGGCTCGTTATGTTATTTACTTACACACTTTAACTTATAAGCCTACTAACCAGAGTTTGAGCTTTATTCATAAAAATACCAAAATTTACCCAATTTGAGACTTGAACTTGGGACCTCTGAAACACACCCAAATCACTCAACCACTAAAGCAGATAGGTATTTATGTCTTAAAATTACAAAAGCCAAAATTAATGGAAAATCGGGGCGTTACAATGTGGATTAATTAAATACATATTGTAGGAGCCCAAATCTGCCCGAGCCCATTCATTAACCAAAAAAACCAAATGAAAATAAAACAGAAATAACAAAAATTAAACATTCCCTTTCACAGTTTTTATTACCAAAACTAATTACAACCCGTTTATGAATCCCAGCCCAAAACATTGAGGCCCAACTCAAAACCCAGTTTTAAGGCCAAAAATTTCGATGCCCATATGACCCAAATTGCCTGAAACATTTTGGGAGACAGGAAACCCTAGAGACCTTCTAGAGAATTCTAGCGCCGCAACAACCTCCCTCACACGTGCCTCCACGCGCGCCGCTTCAACAACCTCCAGTGCCTCTATATGCTCTACGCCCACACGAGTGCCACGTCCGCCTCTGTACGATCGTTGTACCTACAAAAGAGGCCAAATGACAGTAACAATACAGCACAGCAGAAGGGAAATAGGAGATTATTGTATTTTTCTTTTTTTGATTTTTTTCGGCCATAAAGGTCGAACGGAGAAAAGATTGTAATTTCACGATTTCATGAATCAATACAAAAAAAAAAATTCAAAAGCAAAAATAGAATACGAAAAGGTTATTTTCGGACTTGGTTTTCTTTGGTTTTCTTTCCCCATTTTCTGCTTTCTATTTCTTCTTTACCACAGGCGAAAGAAAACAAAAATAAAAAGAGAGGGAGGAGTTCACCTTGCCGAACGTTTGTCCTCGTCTTCTCCGTCGCAATCGGAGTTAGATCAGAGGGCAAAGCTTTAAGGTCGGCGCTAAGGGCAAAACGGATCATCGTATAACACCACGCGCCGCTGACCATGGCGTTTCAGTGGTTGGATGTTCTTTTAAATTTCAGCTGAGAGATTAGAAAGAAAAAGATTAGGGTTTTTATTATTATTATTTTGTTTTAAAAACAACTAAATGCTTTAATTTTTAGGTTTTTTAGTTTTAATCCATAATGCAAACGGCGCCGTTTAGGCAAGGTGTGGGATCCGCACGTCAACCCGATTTGTGACCCGGATCCGCGCCTTTCCACCTTAAAAGGATTATTTATGCAATTAGTCCCTCACTATCTGATTCTTTTGCAATTTAGTTCCCTTAAACGCAACGTTTTCATGACCGGGAATAATTGCTATTTTAATCCCTGATCGTTTGCACGCATTTCATTTAAGTCCTTTGGTTCTCTTTTATTTTTGACTTTTACCCCCAGATTTCTGTTTTCATTCTAATTTAGTCTTTTTTATATATTTTGTTTTCTTTAATTATTTTGCTATTCTGCCATTATTTAAATATTATTATTACTAATATTATTAATAATATTATTATTGTTTTACTATATTCAAACTATTATGTATAGTATTTTATTCATTAACTAACAAATCTCTATTGTTGTTATTAAATTATTTTTATGCATATATTATTAATTTCATATTATTTTATATGTGTATTTTCTTTTAAATCTATTCATGTATAGAGGTATATTTTAAATTCATCTATTAATATAATCTATTTTCTCTTAAGTCCACATTTCATTATATGTTTTTGTTTATTTCGAAAGCCCTTATATATTATTATCTTCATATATAAATTATTAATATTAAGTTTCATTTCACATGTTATTTGTATATTATTTATTCTGATTTTCTTTGTTTATAATATATTGATTTTAAAATTCATTTATATTATTATTTTTTTGTATTAGTTATTTTCATCTTGTTTTTTTTTATCTATTTTAAACTCCATCATGTGACGCTTATTTTTAAATTTCCATTTATTTAATAGCGTTAGTATTTTCAAAATAGGAATTGCGAGATTATTGTATAATTTGGATTGTATGTTCATATTATTATTTTTGTTATCCATTTGTACGAAGTTGTATCCACATATTATTATTCCATGTTTGATATTATATTTTGTTTTTTTTCATTATCGAATAGTGGTTGAATAAAATGTATGTTGAGCCAATTTTAAGATTGCTTATTCGAAAAACAAGGCAATATTTGCGTGTTTAGAAGTACGGAAAATTACATCCTAACGTGCTGGGTGTCGATTTTTCGTTCGACTAAATAACCAAATACCCTCTTCATATGTTTTGAAGATCAAAGATGATCTCGGTGTCAGAGTATAAATGCGTTATATCCTAACGTTTTGGGTATGATACTTTTATTCCTTTGAAACGAGTTAATCTTGAGATTCAACTCCGATTTAATTAACTTTCTTCCAAAATTCTTTACCCTAAATATTTTCAAGTTTTAGATATATTCGAATTCTTTTTGAATGTTTTCTGTCGTTAAAAACATACATTGAACCAATTTCAAGATTGCATATTTGAAAAAAACAAGGCAATATTTGTGTGTTTAGAAGTACGAAAAATTACATCCTAACGTGCTGGGTGTCGATTTTTCGTTCAACTAAATACCCAAGTACCCTTTTTTTTACATGTTTTGAAAATCAAAGATGATCTCGGTGTCAGAGTATAAATGTGTTATATCTTAACGCGCTGGGTATGATACTTTTATCCCTTTGAAATGAGTTAATCTTGAGATTCAATTCCAATTTAATTAACTTTTTTTTAATTTTTTGACCCTAAATATTTTCAAGTTTTCGACATTAGGACAACGTTAATCAATTTGGTACCAACTTTGGGCGTTGCAAGGGTGCTAACCCTTCCTTGCACGTAACCGACTCCCGAACCCGTTTTCTTAGATTTCGTAGACCAAAATTATTGTTTTAATAAACATGTTTTATTAAAATAATACATCTCAAGGTGATCCGATCACACCTTGAATAAAAGATCGGTGGCGACTCAATTTCCATATTTTTAATGTCGATCCCTCGTTTTTCAAACTCGTTAAAAAAATGGTTTCGACACATATATTAGTAATTATTATTTACTTATAAAATAAATAAATAAATTATATTATTATATATATTATATTATATTATAATAGTTTAATAATAAAAAAAAGAATAGAAGAAAAGAAAAAGAGACTAAAGAAACAGAATAGCAAAAACGAAGCAAGGGAAAGAAAAAGAAAGGGAGAAATTAGGGTTTTGAAGCTTAAGCTTAATTTGGTAAGTCAATTTAGTCCATTTTCTTGTGATTTTGATGTTTTTGGAATCCTAAAACAAAATACTACTTGATTTATGTGGAAAATTTGAAAGTTAGTTGACTTTTGGATGTAGTTCATGTTGAATTAATTGAAGAATTAGGATTTAAATTGATAGAATTTCAAGTTAGAATTGAGAAAATGATTGAATTGTAAAATAAATCATAAGTTTTTATGTAGTAGGGACTAAATTGAAAGAATTTTGAAATTAGGAAATTGTGGTGAAAATTAGAGAATTAAGTTTAATTTTGGGTGGAAATTGAATGAAAAATAAAGAATAAATTGTAAAGAAATTAAATTAGTTTTGGTTAGGGATTTAATTAAAAGTTATACGAAAGTTGAAAATAAATTGAAATATTCAAAGTGAAATTGTATGTGTATTGATAATTTGTAATTGTTTTAATTTCCGTAGCTAACGTTGAGCTGGACACATCGGCTAAAAAGTGGAAAGAGAAAGTCAACGACGAGTGACTCAGAAAAATACGGTCTGTATTTCTACAATTCGAAAACTAAAACCATTAGTTGTATTTATTATTATTATTATTATTATTATTATTATTATTATTATTATTATTATTATTATTATTATTATTATTATTATTATTATTATTATGTATGGTAGGTGGAATTGAGGTGAGTTTGGCATTGTGGCAATGAATTGAATTAAATTGAATTGAATTGAAATTGTGAGTATATGTGAAAATGTGATTGGTATGAGAATTGCAATTGAATTGAAATTATGTGATTATTGTGGAATTGATATTGAAATGTAAATTGATTGAGAATTGAGAAATGGATTGAAAACCTTATTAACTGTATCGGACTGAATAGAATATAGTTGGCATACCATAGGATTGGAAGTGTTCAGGGATACTTCGACCTCGAGTCGATGAGGCACTATATGTGTCGTAATATTGCTTCGGATAATTCCAATGAGGCACTATGTGTGGCATTATTATTGCTTTGGATAAATCCGATAACGTACTGAGTACCGTATTGTTTTACTTTGGCATGGCTGATGAGGCACTGAGTGCCATATTGGTGTGTTTGGGTTGGATTCGCGTATCCATCAGAGTTCGAGTAGTGTTAATAGGGATATATGAATGAATTGATCAAATAATTGAGATTGAATGGTATTGAATAAGAAATGAATATTAATATTGAAATTGAGAAATTTATTGTGAAATGCTATTGAATAGTAACTGTGAGATTGAAATAAAAAGATATGATGATTGAAAGTGATATGGAAGATGAATTTATAAAATTGATTATTTATTGAATGATTATTATTATGTATAATTATGTATATAAATTTTATAAATTTTTGCTTCATAAGTATTCAGATTATAGAAATACCACTGAGTGTATACTCAATGTACGGTTTGTTTCGGTGTGCAGGTTAGGTTAAAGTTCAATCGTTGAATTAGCATCCAAAGCCGATCTCGAACTCAAAAACGTGGTAAAGTATTTTCTCTTTTGAAATGGCATGTACCTAGGTTGTCTTTTGATGTCATTTAGATATGTGAATATTAATAGTGTATAAGATGATATTGGTTGATTTATATATATATTCAAACATATGTCTTATAATATAACCATTTACATTGTTTTAGTTTGAATTGGTTGAATGGTTTGTAATTAGATTGAAACGTAATTAGTCCGGGTTAAGTATGTATGAACACAAATAGTCATACTTCATCTGGAGTAAGTATGTGAAAGGAATTTATGTGGTTACATTGATTTGGTTATTAAATCTATCATTTTGGCATGTTTTAGAAGTGTTTAATCATGTTTTGAATTGGTTGAATAATTGGATATTGAGTTGTTTGTTATTTAAGATTTGCAGGGTTGGTAAATTATAATGTGTATGTTAAATATTTATGAGATTGTTAGTATTTATTCTGTAATGACCGGTAATGCTTCATAACCCTGTTCCGGCAATGGATAAGGGTTAGGGGGTGTTACATGCAATATCTCTTTTTGTATTATTGAAGAAGTATAACTAGCATTTTGTAGAGAACTTTTCAAAACATCTTCAACTTTCTCATTATACGATGCTAATAGTGATAACAATTCAAGAAAGTTCCCACGATTTTTTGATCCCGAGCTTTCATCATGACCTCTAAAAGCACACCCTTGAAATGACAACCATTAAACAATATCTATACTAGTTTTCAGACGTAGACGATTAGCTACAATTTATTGTGTTGTTTGTCTATCAAGTGATACTTCAATATGTTGAGCTTGATTCATTAAATTTACATAAGCTCATTGTGCATTGTTATGCAATGAGTTCAGATCTTTTCCCATATGTGTCAAAAAAGCTCAATTGCATCCATCGTATACTTTTTTCCAATTACTAAAGCAACTATGAGTAAATGCAGTTGATCCAAAACGACTACTTGGATTGCTATTAAAAAGAAAACAAGATAAACAAAATACTGCATCTTTAGAAGGTGAATATTCTAACCAGGAAAATTGTTTAAACCATGATGGTTGAAAATAATGAGGATGCTTTTCTGAATTGGAAGTAGGATATTCTGAAAGAATAGGTTGATATGGTCTAGCCTTAATATAAGCTCTTCGAATTTCATCATGCATATTAACCGGAGACTCATATATTTGCTTACGTAACCCAAGTTTACATTTTAAGTTAGACAAATCAAGTGCCTCATCTTCAATTCTAGGAATTTTAGAAGGGTGAGCATCAGGGTTTAAAGGAGCAAGCGATGAAGGTGGTACCTCAATTTGTGACGCTTCTGAAGGTGGTTGTGTTGTCTTTGTACTTTTCTTTTTAAAAAACGAATCAATTGCTTTAAACTTCATAACTACAATATCTTAAAAGATAATATATATATAATTAAATTAAACTATAAACTTTAAAATACAATAAAAACAATTGTAAAATTGTAAAAAGATAAAAAAAAACCTTAGAAGGTTAACTCGATGCCGCGTTTGAAGGACAAACGTTAATGACAATAGTTGTTAATAGCAATAGGAAAAGAGACTTCTTTCACTAGTTAACAAATTGAATTTTAACCTAAATTCACATTTAATGTTATATTAAAAAGTGAATAACTATCATCTAAAAAAAGAAAGTTAGAAATATATCAATATTACATTTAATATTATATTAACGTTGATTAAAGTAATATATTATATAAATATTTAAAGTCAAAAAGTTAAAATATATTATATGGAAAAAATTAAAAAGAAAAAAAAGAAAGATTTTTTTCAATGTTCAAAGTTGGAAAAGGGGGCCAAACAATAATTTAAAGGGGGCCAAAGTTTTTAAATATTAAGGGGCTAAATAATAAATATTCTTTTTTATAATTTTAAGGGGCCGAGGCCACTGCCAGCCCCTCCAGATTCACCACTGTCTCCATACCTAGCCTAGACGTTTAGACCAAGTTTGGAGGCTACATCAAAACGTTTAGGAAAAACCAACCTTAAAATAATTTAAAGCTTGTCATTTAGAAACACCATCCTAGTCAAACCAACGTGGAGTTTACAAATTGAAATCTGAAATAAAACATACGTTAATCCAAATACAAACAAACAATAGAGTATTTAATAAAGAGAAAGGACCGACCTCCTGACACGCCGAGCCTCCCAATTTTGTGTGTTACCTGCAATGCAGTCAACAAATAAAATGAGTTTATAACTCGTCGTGTGTGATTGATATGTAGGCAAGACAACGATACAGATTTAACAGTAACTGTCCAAATTCAGACACAAAATTAGATACAGATAATACTCATTAATGTTGTAACAGTTCAAGTAAGATGTAGAACAGATCAGATACAAATGCAGAGTAGATCAGATATAGATGCAGAACAAATCAGAATTTAATGCAGTTTCCTACTCCCATCCGTTACACACCATTTTCGACCTTCCCAACATACCATATAGGGTATTTACTACCTATCCAGCCATATACACCAATCAGTGTCGATATGACAAATTTCAGAGTAATTACAGAATAGCTGCCAGATCAGAATGTGATAAATCGCCAGTATCGGGTACAGAGTTATGGCTTAGCCGCTCAGTTTGGTAGATTATTAAACTACCGACACTTCCTTATTAATACCACTCCCACCAAATGCAAATGCATATTACAGATACCAGATATCAGGGATGTACATACAGTTATTCAATTACATTCCACAATCAGATAATACATATCATTATCAATTAACAGTTACTCCACCAACTATACGTACCGATAATCGATTATTTAGCTTCAGAATATCAAATATCAAGTTACACGGTTTAATTCAGATCATAAAGATCCTACAGAAGGCCTATGTTCGATTTGAACGACGCTTAGGATCCTAGGGAAAATTTCAATATTTTGACCCACAAGTCCTTATAGATTCACACGGCATGGGTGTCTGGCTCGTGTGGTCCACACAGACGTGTGGCTCAAAACAATGAGTTACACGATCTGGCACATGGCCAAGCACACGCCCGTGTAACTCACAATCCTTCACATGGCTTGGACACACGCTCGTGTCACTTGCTTGTGTGACCTAAGGTACAAACAGTGAGTTACACGGACACACGCCCGTGTCCCTTGCCCATGTGGCCTTAAATCCATAAACAGTAAGTTACATGGCTTATTACATGGCTGTGTGGGGTCAACAACCATATTTTCCAACATTCGAAAATCATAGAAAATTGGGTTTTCGGTACACACCTGATATATTTTTGAAGTAGGAACAACGCAGAAGAATCCTACTACCTAAAACGACCATCCAACAACCAATTAAACAACTTAAATGACAAAAATCGTACAATTCACATAGAACTAACTATGCCGAAAGCTTCAATGCAAAACCTTTGAATGAAACTAACGCTTACTGATGAATCAACGGCAATTGCTTGAATTAGCGCATTGGGAATCGCTACCTTCGATATCTATGCCTGAAAAGGAAAACCAAGCGATCACTTAACAGAGAATTCAAACAAATCAAGCCAAAACCAACTTCAACAGAAATCAACGGAAACGAATGTTTAACAAGAACTATACCACAACTTACACAGTAACCCCAAACGAACAACACAGAATTCCCAATTAAACCTAATATCAGTTTACGGAAATGAGCAAAAAGATAAAATATTGAAATGCGAAATAGAAAGAAAGAATAAAAGAAAAAGAAAAGAAGAAGAAAAAAAAAAGAAACGATAGGACAAGTAGCATAAAAAAGTTTCTTGATGTACATCAATGCAGAGATTCGAACACAAGACCAGAAAGTAAATATAAATTTAACCAATTAACTAGCAAACTCATTCTTAACATAAATTAACACGAAATTAAACTTAAGTCGAGGATCCAAAGATAGGGTTAAACCAAAATAAACAGAAAAATTCAAGGAAGAAAACTTGAACCCCCAATCTCAACCACCTAAACAGGGCACTTAACCACAAATACAAAAACTTAATTATTAACAAAAATTAACAAACAACAATTCAAAAATTCGGGGCGTTACAATTAAGTTTATTTAAAATGAAAACATTAAATTTAAAATAAAAAATAAAAATAAAAAAATTATAATATTAAATAGTTGAAAAACACTTTTAACTTTGATCGACAATTGATTGGCGTTGACTGGTTACATGGTGCTATTAGAGCTTGTTACATGTCCTTTTTATTACTTTAGTATTATATATATATATATATATATATATATATATTATATTGATTAAAAAGTTAAAAGATATATATATATATATATATAGATATATATATAATTTTTAAAACGTTTATAATTTTTTTTATAAAATTCTAAAATATATAACTTTAAATTTTAAAAAGTCAAAATAATATATAAAAATCAAAAAATATCATAAAAATTTAAAAAAGATATTTAAATTTGAAGTAATTGAGGAAAAACTTGAAATTTAAATACTTTTTAGAATTTTAGAATTTTATAAAAAAATATTTTTAGAAATATTATTAATTTCAACTAATTTATTTTCAATTATCAATTTTTTTAAATATTTTTTATAATTTATATTTTTTTCTAAAATTTTATACTTCTTAATATGAAAGAAAATGTTTGTTTGTTTTTACATAAATATGTCCGTGGTGTTTTGTGATTAGTTATATAAAAAATTTAACATCTACTAAAAAATGAATTAAAAAATATTACAGATACATACTTTAGATATCAAGCTGAGAATTTGAATATATTATAAATATCATAGACAAAATTTCGTACCAAAATGAAAAACGGTTTACTTTAGGAACTAAATCCCGAATTAAGCCTTTTAATTAAAATCAAACTTACACTACTTACACCGATTTAAAACAGAAACGGTACTGAAAGAATTTTAAGATGAGGGCTCGCACATGCTAACAATGGTTTGTTTATTTATTTGTTCAGAAGCTGACAGTTGTTTAAATATGCTGCAGATTTCTATTTTAGTTAAATTTAAAATTTAATCCTGATAATTAAAATATTAGAATTTAATTTGTTTAAACTAAAAATGTTAATCTAATTGTTGATGTCACAAGCTTTTGTCAAAACTTAGATTTAATTTGCTCGCATAATAGATGTTAGTAGGGGTGAGCAAAACTCGATTCGATTAAAAAAATGAAAGAAATTCGATTTTCGAGTCAAGTGAATCAAGTTATTTGAGTTATTCAAATTATTCGAGTTAACTCGAATAAGTAATTTGAGTTTCGAGTTCGAATCAAGTTAAATTTTACAATTCTAATAACTTAAATAATTCGAATAACTCGAATAATTCAAATAACAGATTGATATAAATACTCTTTTGATCACTGTCAAATTTAAAAATGAACAAATTAGTCTCTCTCAACAAAAATTACAAAAAGAAAATCAAAATATTTATAAAAATTTCAAATTTTTATTTTTTTAAAAATTATAAAAAAAGTTCAAAAAATTCTAGAACAATATATAAAATTAAAATTTTTAAATTTTGCTAAGATAATAATTTTGAGAATTAAATAAGTTAATTAATTATTCAAGTTTATCATATTAAAGTTTTATTATTATTATTTTACTTTATTTTTTTCAAATATATATGATTTTAAATTTATCTGTTTTAACATGAAATCAACTATACTGTAGCAAAATTTTAATTTAACATGTTTAATTTTTTAATTTAACTCGAACAATTTCACTCAATTCGACTTGAATTTCGTTTCACTTGACTCAATTTAAAAAAAATTCAAATCAAGTTAGGATGATAAAATAAAATTCATCAAGTCAATTAACTCGAAATTTTTTCACTTAATCCGATCAAACGTTCACCCTTATATATTAGTATAACCAGGCACATTTTTGGACCTACTAACAGTACTTTGGCACTTAAAAAACTGAGAGACAATTGGAGGAAAAAAGGAAATTGGTATTAAGAATTAAAAGATAAAAAATTATATATTATTGCTGTAATATTCTGCATGAATGCGCTCATAAATATATACATTCAACTTGATTGTACTTATTTTCCCTCATTGTTTTCTCATTTGAAAAGCTTAGAAATGAAAATCAGTAAATTTTTTTAAAAAAAATCTCCTTTTTTCCTGCCATACAAAAAAAAAAAAAAAAAAAAAAATCAATAATTTCAAAATTTCATCCTTTCACCACCGAACCTAAACTAAAACGGCTCATCCAACAAAAATTAAATAATTCATAACAAATTCATAAAACATTAAAGAATATATAAAAAAAGAAGTTACAAAATGAAATTTAACCTTTTTTTTCATTTTACTGGTTCCACGCAAAGTCAGTTCAACTCCTATATTTAAAGTGGTATATAATCACTCACGAACACTCAAATCCGAATAACATAACTCAAAATCACCCCTTATCAGGCCAATAAAGCTTTCTTTAGAGCAATACACAAACCCATATAAAATAGAAAATGCTAATATGTCATACAGCGTGAAATACAGTGCTATACATAAAAAACTAAGTAAAATTTCCACCATGATTTTTGAATCCAACAACATTGGGTTTTTTATTTGACTGATGACAAACAGCTCTATAGGCATGTATCTTGCAATAGCGAAATCCAAGAACAAGAAAGCAATAACAACTATCGAGTCAATTTAATGATAAAAATGCAAGCTTAGTAAGTTGAAACACTTCAAAGTGCTGAAACAAAAAGGCAGGATTAGTGTTCTTAACTGTGACAAAATGGGGAAGCCACCACCTTATTTGTATTCAAACGACGGCACCGGAGGAGCATCGAAGCTCTCCAAAACCTCAGTTTTACTTCCACTACCTGTTGCCGGTTCCTGCTTCTTTCCACCAAAAAGTCCTCCAAACCATGAAGAGGAAGAGTTAGATGAGGACTGTTGTGGGGGCGGCGGTGGCGAGTCGTGTCTCAAACTCTCAATTGATGCAGGTGCTTGGTTTGGCAATTGTCCCATCGGATATCCAGGCATTCCTGCTACATTGGGTGCTGGCTCGTCGATCATAATAGGCATCTGCGGTTGACTGAGAACTTTATTCAACATGATACCAGCTCCTTCGATCAAAGCAAGCAAGATGCCACCGAACATGGCTGATCGGGAAGCGGCACCAAATCCTTGACGCATTGAAAGAAAACCTCCTGTTGCAGCACCAGCTATAATGGAGTTCCAAGGATCTTCCTTCTGCCGGACGTAGACCATAGTGCAATCAAAGGTGGAAAACAGACCACCCCAAACGGCAAAACTACCGCCAACACGAGGGGCATTCATACGCACTGCTTGAGTTCCTCCTAGAAACCGAGAACCACTAGGGGAGTTATATGTGCCTTTCAAGAAGTGGAAGGCTGCACCTCCAACAGCACCCATGCCAAAAGCACCACCAATATCGTCGAGAATTCGATCAGGGCATGGCTCCCGTGATGTTTCCGGGGTCCCCATGGTTCACCTTTTCTATTAAAAACAACCCCCACAAGGTTCAAAATTCCCTACAAAATTCACCAATCCAAGAAATTTCTCAAATTTCCACAAACAAGAAAAAACTCCGAACATCAATTTGAAAGAACTGCTAATCTAGTTTGATTGCAACAAACTAAAATTATTTAGCAACTTAAATGAACTATAAAAACAAAATTAACACTTAATAAATTCAAAAGTTTCAAGGAGACAGATTTAAATATAAGATTACCTTACTACCAGCTAATATTAGGCAAACATTCATGTAAATAAAGAAACAATGATTTTTTTTTTCAAACAAAAAAAAATATCACATAAACGATCAAAGCAAAAACACCAAGAAACAAAACAAGAACAGATAAAACCCTAGAAAGAATATTTTATAACTTTCTGAAAATATTTGGGCAAAGGAAAAAAAAGGCAATAACTTTATAGCTTTGCATGAATTGAATCATCGATTTTCTTCTTACCTTTGTGGCGATCTGCTAGAAAACTTGAGGTATTGAGAAGAAAAAGGCAGATTTGTTAACGTAAATTTTGATTATTTTTTAAACGAATAGAGAGGAAACGAAAACCTAAAAGGTAACCCTTATTGAGGAAGCAAATGAATTTTCTTTTAGGGAATTGGGTTGGGTTTCTCCTTTTTTGGATTAAATTTAGCAATGGGCTCCATGAATGGCCTTTGAGTTTGAGCTTTTCTGTCGGTCTTCGTTTTAGAGCTTTCCCGAGTTGACCTTTTTTTTCAAATATACTAGTTAAGTTTAATTAGCAAAATAGTTGAGGTGGTGGATTAATTAGGGAAATGGATAAAGTCGGTGGTCAGCCTTCGAAGTCGGCACTTCTAGGGATCAACTTTCAAATTACAAAATTGAAAGTCGATTTTTGGAGGTGTCGACTTCATTGTTCGTTTAATTTTTTTTTTTTTTTTTATGTAACAACAACATAAGAATGCCCGTGAGCATGCAAGAAAGAAAAGAAAAGATTAACCCGTGGCAGGATGCACGAAAGCAGGAAAATGCAGTGTTTTGTTTGCATACAATAGAGCAAAGAAATAATAAACCTGTGAACAAGCATGCATGAAAAAAGCAAAAAAAAAAAAATAGTATTCTAGCATGTAGAAGTAAAGAAATTATGGAAGCAAAGTATGGGTTATGTAACACCCCTAACCCTTATCCGTGCCGGACTAGGGTTATGAAGCATCACCGAAGCATATACAACTCAAAACAGACATTTTTTTAAACATTTCATGTACTCATACTTTGCTTACCAAACACAACTAGCAGATATATTTTGAAACATTTAAACAGAGTCATTTGCATATTCTGTCAATACAAATTTCATATCACAATAATAAAACCAAAACCATTCACATCACATCTGACACCTATCTTAAAATTATAACATAATCGATCATCATTTTATTCAAGTCTAAATAAATAAACATCACTTTTAAAACTATTAACTCTAATATGCAACATAACCAATCCACATATGTCTCATTATTTTAATACATCTTATCTCAATTATCATTGCACTTTATAACCAAATTGTATAACTACATGCTATAGATATAATAATAATAACCTAAAAGTCGAACTTACCATGTACTAATGCATAACATATTAAACTTTAAACTTTAACCATATGTGTCAATATATCACATAAAATACAACCCTAATCATCAATATAATGCGATTACCAAAACTCATGTCATAGCCGAATATACCTAGTTAACCACAAGCCAATTTCTCTAAGTATGAAAACTCTACTTAGCCTTTCAAGTACATGCCATAACCGTATATATATAACATATCATAATTAAACAAAACATGCACTTATACATATATAACATACTTACTATTGCTAGCCCACACACATACATTTAATTTAGCATCTTTCATTACAAATACATTTGACACTTAATTCATCACATATTAATCCATCACCAATGCGCAACAATTATAAACATCTAACATAAGTTTAAACCAAATAATTAAACTGAACATACACGTCATTTAATCAACACAATTTAATATGTCAAAAGCCATAAAACCAATCTTTACCTATCAATATATATATATGCCATTTCCAAATTTATATCTTAATAAGCAAAACATACCTTACCTATATATATATATATATATCATACTTTCTTATATCAACCTATACACAAACAACTTAATTTTATCTAAAACTTATACATTCAGCATATAATCTACTTAACATTAACTTATATCACATTCAAATATGAATAAGCAAAATCTCCATTTTTACTAGTAATGACCATATGCTTCAATACCAAACTCACAAAAAGGAGATAAGCCATTTTCGCATGGCTATATATATATACATGCCCAAAATCAAACTCAAACATTTCGTTTATGCTATACATGCCATAAGCCCAAATTCAACCTAACAAAATACCGAAAGAAATAGTCGATAATGTGATAGGCTTTGCTGACGATCCTCGAGCTCGTAACGAATCCAAAATCTATAAAACAGAAACTGACAAAGAAACACGAACTAAGCTATTTAAGCTTAGTATATCAATAGCAAAGTAAAGTCAATTAACTTAGCAAAATAGCATATACAAAATTTATATCAAGTAACACTTTATACATAATAATAAATAATTACTCAAATCTCAAATCAAAGTCACATAATATACTCTTTGGCCAATTACACATAATTGAAGCTTTTACACTATTCACATGTTTATGCATTCACTTCCGAACAAATATAATGGATATATATTGTAACACCCCAAACCCGGCCCACGAGCCTCAACCGGATCTGGTATGTCACGGAGTAAAAACGTTTTAAAAAAAAATTTGGATTAACAGTGGAAATCAGAAAATAATATTGTAGTCATAAAACGGTGTCTATTAAAACTCAGGTGGGATTGATTTTTCTTTTATAAACATGGTCGAGTTGAAACCTTTGAAAACATTGGATCGTTTAAACTTTTTAGAAACATCGGGGTTACCATTAACTTGGTAAATTTTGTTACCCGATGGTAACATCCTTGAAAACGCGTACGATTACTAATTTTGAAAACGTTACTTTTAACCGATTTGCTTAACAGTTCGTAAGTTCATTCGTAATATAATAGAAATAAGTAAAAGCCACTACTTAAACATCCAAAATAATAACTAGCGGCCATATTACAAACCAAACCAAAATTTAGTAAATAGTAAACTTAAACGGTACGAAATAAAATTTCAAAATCCGAGGAACAAGCATGGCCACCTCGAGTCCTCTCCGGCTCCGTCTCCGCGATCTACTCACCTGCGAAAAGACATGGGAATGGGTGAGTCACCAAGACTCAGTGTATAAATCCCCAACCCGAAAATGCACCTCATACACAAATATTAGTAAGACATGCAATTATGCAACCCAAGCTAGCCATCCATACTCCTTTTTCTACCCCGTGTGGTACCAAACCACTGGTGGTGCCAAACCACTGGTGACCGAAGTCACAAATATCAAATGATGGGGCCAACCCATCGTGTGGTGCCAAACCACTGATGACCATAGGTCACAATATCAACATGTGGTGCCAAACCACTGGTGGTGCCAAACCACTGGGACTTAGTCACAAATTATATCAACGGTGTGGTCAAAACCACTAGTGGTACCAAACCACTGGTGACCGAAGTCACAAATATCAAATGATGGGGCCAACCCATCGTGTGGTGCCAAACCACTGGTGACAGTCCATAGAGATCATCTCCCTCCTCTCATCAATCCCACCATCATCATGCTCACATAACAAGTATCATGATCCCATATATCATGCATTCATATATAGCATAGCCTTTAACAGCATGTGATGGCGTACACAACATACAACATAGATCAATGCCCACAAGGCAAAAATTTACTACAGGAGAGGTTATATAGCAATATAATAGGCAGTCTATGCTAATAAAGTGTGTAAGAGTTTACACATCTATTTAATCGGAGATCTAAAGAGAAATCTCGAATCTATCCGATATCAGAAAAGTCTCGAACCGTATTCCCGTATTGCTCCTATATTCGGCCATTATAGGTTAGTATTCAAAAAGCCCTATTCGGCTAACTAGAAATCCCAAAAAGATGTGGCCCAAAAATAGCACTTCACCTTAAACCGATTTGGTCACCAACCAAATCCCGAAGGTTCACTGCATTCGGCTATAGCCTTCCCTGCAATCTATTACCACCTTATTTAAGTTTAAAGGCCATTCGGCCATAAGCATAAATCCCGAATCAAAAAGGGATTAATGCCTCCTTACCTTGATGATGGATTTAGCTCCTCCCTACCACAGATCGGCACCCTTTTGTGATGGTAAAGATTTCAGCTCCCTTCAAAGAACAAGACTAGAGTTTTAATACTTAGGTCCAACATGGAAAAAGGATAAAAGAGAAGTGGGTTTCGGCATTAACCTCATTAATCAAGTCAAGAAAACGAGCAAGTAGTTCCCTTACCAGAGTTTCGACTATGCTCCATAAGGATGAGTAGATTCGGCACTTGACAAAAAGGGGACTAGATTTAGTGAGAAAAGAAAAGAAAAAGAAAAAGAATACGGCCAAGGATATTCGGCCAAGGTGACAATTAAGAGGAAGAAATGATAAGGAAGTTTCGACTAGAGAGCAAGAATGATGAGAGTAAAAGATGAACAAGGTGGCTTTGGTTTGGAATAACAAGGAAAGAGATGAGAGTAACATGAGCTAGCCGAACCACTCCCTAGAACTCCTTCAAAATCGATACTCAAACCTTTGCTCTCTCTCTTTTCTACCCAAGAAGAATTTTTTGAAAGGAAGGCTAAACAAAATGAAGACATTCGGCCAAAAACATTGTGAAGGAAAGAAAAACAATGCCATTCATTTTCGGCCATGCTTCAATAATGTGATAATTCTTTATTTTATCACAACACCCATAAAACAATATTTAGCAATTTTTGCCAATCTCTTAATCCCATCTTCCTATGCATTAAAATAATAAAACAAAATAAAAATAAAACAACCCCATACTTCCAATACAAATAAAAAATAATAGAATCAAATAAAATAAAATAAACTTACTCCATAC
The DNA here is from genome assembly GCA_025503065.1 of Gossypium bickii. NCBI lineage: Eukaryota > Viridiplantae > Streptophyta > Magnoliopsida > Malvales > Malvaceae > Gossypium > Gossypium bickii. The sequence goes on along the minus strand of CP106714.1, from coordinate 93,296,185 downwards.
TTCATGCAGCCTTTGAAAACACTAAACAAAATAATAAAACCCATGCAGGCCACTAGTGCACGCCGGCCAAAAGAAAGGGAGGGAAAAGAAATAAAACCCTCCATTGCTGCACATGGGTTTCGAACCCATGACCTCACTGCCGCAGCCCCCCATGTAGCGCCCTTAGCCACTCGGCCAAGGCATCTTTCGTGACATAATCCCGTCATGCTTTCTTTTAAGCACTCAATCCATGGTTCCTTCACGCAATAATGCCAAAGGCAAAAATAAAACATCCAACTACTTTCTACGCTACTCGAACCTAGGACTAGCTGGACTGCATACAAGTAACGCCCTAGGCCACTTTGCCAAGGCGTTTATTGTGATATAAACCCCTATCAATTTCTTTTAAGGCCTCTTTCCCTAGCTCCCTTGTCTCAACGCCAAAAATAAAACACACCTTGCGCTCCCAAGGTGACTCGAACTTGAGTCCAAACGCCCCAGGCCCTTAAGTGGCGCTCCCAAGCCACTTTGCCAGGCAGGCTTCTATGCCTTTAAACCGCATCATTTTTTCTTTAAACCTTCCTAGCCCGAACCCCTTTTTAACGCAAAAATTAAAACACTCCCATGCTATCACCCAGACTCGAACCCCTTACCTCCTGAAGCCCCCTTGCACCCTGGCGCCCCAAGCCACTTCTACCAGCTACTTCCTTGTGGCATGCTTCGCACCAACAATTATTTAAAGCTTCCTTACTAAGCTTTTTCCTCTTAGGCATTAAAAGAAAATTTTAGCCCTAGTTCAGACTTAGCCCGGGTTTATGACCAGACCCAAGAATATATCAAACAACCAATACCTAAGCATTTTATCAGGCAACCACATGGAAACAATAAAATTGCAAAAGACCCCTAATTCGGGATATTACAGTTCTACCCCCTTAAAATAATTTCGTCCTCAAAATTACCTGGATCAGAAGAGTTGGGGGTATTGCTGCCGCATCACCTCCTTGAGTTCCCACGTGGCCTCTTCAGTACCATGATTTCGCCACAGCACTTTCACCAATGGTACCGACTTCCTCCTTAGAACTTTGACATCTCGATCCAAAATCTGTACCGGCTCCTCCTCAAAAGACAAGTCCGCGTTCACCTCAATATCCGCAATCGGTACGATGTGTGATGGATCTGACCGATAGCGCCTAAGCATTGACACGTGAAAGACGTCATAAATCTGACTTAATTCTGCCGGTAACTCGAGCTGGTAAGCTACTGGTCCCACACGTTTCAACACTGTGTACGGCCCGATGAACCTAGGGCTTAGCTTGCCCTTCCGGCCAAACCTCAACACCTTCTTCCAAGGTGATACCTTCAAGAAGACCTTATCACCCACTGCATACTCCACATCTCGGCGCTGAAGATCAGCATATGATTTCTGCCTGTCCGATGCCTCCTTCAGACGAGCCCGAATTACTCTAACCTTATCTTCCGTTTCTACCACCAACTCTGGACCTAGCATCTGACGTTCACTCAGTTCTATCCAACAGGTAGGAGTACGGCATTTCCGACCATACAGCGCCTCATATGGTGCCATCTGAATACTCGCTGATAATCATTATATAAGCGGAGTGCGCCAAGGTAGGTACTCCTCCCAACCGCCACGGAAGTCCAAACACACGACCCTTAACATATCTTCCAACACCTAGATTACTCTCTCGCATTGTCCATCGATCATGGATGAAAGGCGTCTTTGAAATTCAACTTCGTACCCAATGCCTGATGTAAGGCCTTCCAGAATCTCGACGTGAACCGGGGATCTCTATCTCGAGATAATAGACACAGTACTCCATGCAACCGCACTATCTCATTTATATCTGACTTTTGGCTAACCTTTGAAGCGAGTAGTCAGCCCTTACCGGTATAAAATGGGCTGATTTAGTTACCCGATCTACTATCACCCATATTGAGTCTTTCTTACTGGGCGTAAGGGGAAGCCCACTCACGAAATCCATCGTAATCCCCTCCCACTTCCACTGTGGGATCTTTCTTGGTCAGTATGCTGTGACTCGATGGCAACCGATGCTCACTTTTAACTTGCTGGCATGTCAGACACTTGCCCACTCTCAGTTACTTCCCGCTTATGACCCGGCCACCAAAACTGCTTCCTTAAATCCCGGTACATCTTATTGCCTCCAGGATGCATAGTGTACGGGCTGCTATGTGCTTCTTTAAGGATCCGTTGCCTCAAATCATCGTCCTTAAGCATACATACTCTCCCCTGAAAATACAACACTCCATCACTACCCAAGCTGAAACCCTTGGCTTCACCATTCTGTACTTGCAACCTCCGAGTACTCAAAACTTTGTCGGTCAACTGCCTCTTTTTAACCTCATCGATCCAAGACGGTTTTACTCGCAATTCTGCCAGAAGACTACCATCCTCATAGAGACTTAGGTGAGCAAACATTGCTCGCAATTCTGCCACCACTTTACGACTCAGAGCATCAGCGACTACGTTAACCTTGCCCGGATGGTATTCGATAGAGCAATCGTAGTCCTTCAGCAACTCAATCCACCTCCGCTGCCTTAGATTTAAATCTTTTTGGGTCAAGAGGTACTTAGACTCTTGTGATCCGAGTACACTACCGACTTCTCCCCATACAGATAGTGCCTCCAAATTTTCAAGACAAAAACCACAGCAGCTAATTCCAAATCATGCGTCGGATAGTTACCTTCGTGAGGCCTCAACTGCCGTGGCGCATAAGCGACCACCTTTCCTTCTTGCATCAACACACACCGTAAACCAGTATGCGATGCATCACAATACACAGTGAACTCCTTTCCGACTCAGCCGAATCAAGACGGCGCTCATCAAAAACTTTTTGAGTTTGTCGAAGCTCTCTTGCTGCTTCTCAGACCACACAAACGGAACTCCTTTTCTCAGCAACTTGGTCAACGGTGCTGCAATTAAGGAAAAATTTTCCACGAATCTTCTGTAATATCCAGCTAACCCTAGGAAGCTTCGGATTTTCGTAACTGACTTTGGTGGTTTCCATTCCAGCACTGCCTCGATCTTGCTAGGATCCACCCTGATCCCCTCAGCTGAAACAACATGCCCGAGGAAAGTTACCTCCTTAAGCCAAAACTCGCACTTGCTAAATTTGGCGTACAACTGTTTTTCCCTTAGCACTTGCAGAACCACATGAAGGTATGCGTCATGCTCCTCCTCAGACTTCGAATACACCAAAATGTCATCTATAAACACTACGACGAACCGATCCAGATAGGGTTGGAAAACCCAGTTCATCAGGTCCATAAACGCGGCTGGTGCATTCGTCAAACCAAAAGGCATTACTAGAAACTCGTAGTGCCCATACCGAGTACGGAATGCCGTCTTATGGATATCAGCTTCCTTCACCTTAAGCTGATGATATCCCGACCTAAGGTCGATCTTAGAGAAAACCGATACATCCCTGAGTTGATCAAACAAATCATCAATCCTGGGCAAAGGATATCGGTTCTTTATTGTCAACTTGTTCAGCTGTCGATAGTTTATGCACATCCTCATTGTTCCATCCTTCTTCTTGACAAAAAGCACAGGTGCTCCCCAAGGCGATACACTCTGTCGGATGAACCCTCTATCCAACAACTCCTGGATCTGGGCCTTTAACTCCACTAATTCTTTTGGTGCCATCCGATACGGAGCTATAGAGACTGGCGCGGTTCCGGGTAACAAATCTATGCCAAACTCAACCTCACGATCAGGAGGTAGACCCGGGAGTTCTTCTGAAAACACATCAACATACTCCCTTACAGTCCGCACATCCCTAATAGCTGTATCCTTAGCTTCCAAAGCACGAACATGCACTACATATGCCTCGTAGCCCTTCCTAACCATCTTTTCCGCCTTCAATGCAGAAACCAAATTAGATAGGTAATCTCTCCTCTTACCTATCATCACCACCTCATCTCCTTTCACGGTCTTTAACACCATGCGCTTAGCTGTGCAATCCAGGCTAGCTTGATACTTTACTAGCCAATTCATCCCGAGAATCAGATCGAACTCCCTAGACAGTAGTTCCATCAAATCAGCCAAAAACACGACCCCTTGGAGTTCTAGGGGTACATCCCTATAGAGTTTACTTACTTCTACAGAGTGACCCAGAGGGCTTAACACAGTCATCTTCTTAGAAGTAAGCTCAAAGTCTAAGTTCAGAGTTTTCACTACGCTACTAGCAATGTATGAGTGAGTAGAGCCAATATCAATCAAGGTGTTATAGGGTACTCTAAAGATAAAAAACATACCGGTTATGACGTCCGGTGCGTCGCCCTCCTCTTGACGCCTCAAGCATAGACCAAACCAGGTTGCCTAGCCTCAGTACCACCGGTACCTCCACTCGATGTCCCACGACATTTGCCAGCACCATTACCTCCCCTTCCTGCACCACGACCTCTCGGCGGCTGTTGGTTATCCCTCCTATTCAGTGGACGTTCCTGACCCTCATACCTTAGCCTAGCTGCCTTTTTCGGACAATTCCTAACTCGATGTGTCACGGATCCACATTCGAAGCATCCCCGATTACCATTCCGGCACTCTCCCGTGTGAGACTTTCCACACTGAGCACACCGGGGCGGCCATTGAGTATTAGCGAGAGCAAAGAAGCCTAGCGACTTGATCGACCCACCATACCTTGTCCTCTTCTGCTGATTCCTAGAAAGCCTCGAAGATCCAAAGTTCCTCTTGTTCCAGCTCCTATCTTGATTCCGTCTAAAAGATTGTCTTACCCCTTCAGCAACTTTAGCCTTCTCTACTGCAATGAACTCCCCCCGTTCTTGTTGCGGAGCTATCATCATCCTCAGCTCATCCCGCAGCCCATCCTCGAATCTGACACAGCGTTCATACTCAGTACTCACAATACCACGAGCATACCTACTCAATCGGAGAAATTCAGCCTCATACTCTGCCACCGTCTTATTACCCTGAACCAGATTCAAGAAGGCCTTCCGTTACGCATCCACGTAGCTAGCTCCTATATATTTTCTTTGGTAGGCTGCCCTAAAGAACTCCCATGTGAGATCCTCCGCCATTGCTCCATCCCTTACGGTGAGCCACCACTGGTATGCCTCATCCCGAAGAAGAGAGATTATACCCTTCAGTTTTTCCTCGGCTGAAAAATCCAGGTCATCCATGATCTTCTCAGTTGATTCCAGCCAATACTCCGCCGTACTGGGCGCCACACCGGATACACCTCGAAATATCTCTACCCCATTCGCTCGGAGTCGCTCAGGAACATATTTCCGAGCTCCTGTACCTCTACCGGCCCCAGCCATCATTTCTAGAACTTGTAACATAGCCTGTGATACTGACTCGCCCCCCGTCTGATCCTGATGTCCAACACCAAAAGTTGGGGGTGGTGGTGGAGGTGGTATCTCATTATCAGATCCCTGGCCCGTCCTAACGGGTTCTGACACAGCCATCCGGCCTCTACCGCATCCACGACGGCCACGGCCTCTAGAACTCATCTCTTATCGCGCGATCTATTTTAAAAAGTTTTATGAGTTAATCATTGTTCCACTGATTATTAGCGAAGAAATTTTTATGAACGAAGTTTAGAAGTTGTTATTTCGATCAAACAAGTTTCAAGTCTTCTATTCTAATTCAAAGATACACATTCACTTATTCCATCACCTTTTTGTCCAATTCCTATCCCGGGGGTATTATCGTCTTTTGCCCTACAGGGGTATTTTGGTAATAAATCAGGGTAGATTTGTAAATCTTGACAAATAGAGGGTAATTTAAAAATTTGCAAAACTTGGGGTTCCTTTTTGGAAATTCATTTTCCAAATTGGTAGTGTTGCAAAAATTTTGAAAACCAGGGTTATTTTGGTAATTTTGCAAGTTAGAGGCAATTTCGTAAATTTTCAAAATCGTGGCATTTTGATATGTGAAAACTAAGGTTTTGGGTATGTTTGTAAAATAAGAAAAATTTTGTTGAATTTGAGGGTAGCTTAGTAATTTAGAAACCAGGGGCGTTTTTATAATTTTACCACTAGGGGTATTTTTGAAATTTTCATAAATCAAAAATTTTTCGAAAAATTTTGTAAAATAATGCTCACAAGTTTAAGGGAAATTTTTAAGAGTTTTAAAACTAAAGTTTTTATAAAAATACGGCTAGTTCCCTTTCGGGTTTTAGTAATTGGGTTTGGCCCATGAACAAGTCCTCACGGTTAGGGTGAACCGAAGCTACGCACCAGGTAGGATTCCTGCGAAGAGGAGGTGAGTCACTAGGACCGCTTAAATACCAAGCTCTTCCGGATCCAATTTTAGACATGCGTACAAGGGTTACCACACCCTAATTCAGCGACTTAGTCATAGGTTTGTTTAATTAGGAAAAAAATCTTATGCGATTGTTGGGGTAAACTAGTCCTAGGGTTCACATACCTTTCATATTATCTACGCTCCATTTCTACCCCTTTACAGATAATCATTCACACAGAGGTTAGAAGTACTTACCCGAGCGGATTGGTGCCGGAGACTCGATGCCATGATGTTCAAAATAAAACCATTTTCATAATATTCCACAGAGGCCTATCAAGAAAACGTTTTTGGGCCTTGGGCCCCCACGGTCGAGTTTTGAACCGGGCTCTGATACCAATTATGTAACACCCCAAACCCGGCCCACGAGCCTCAACCGGATCTGGTATGTCACGGAGTAAAAATGTTTTAAAAAAAATTTGGATTAACAGTGGAAATCTGAAAATAATGTTGTAGTCATAAAACGGTGTCTATTAAAACTCAGGTGGGATTGATTTTTCTTTTATAAACATGGTCGAGTTGAAACCTTTGAAAACATTAGATTGTTTAAACTTTTTAGAAACATCGGGGTTACCATTAACTTGGTAAATTTTGTTACCCGATGGTAACATCCTTGAAAACGCGTACGATTACTAATTTTGAAAACGTTACTTTTAACCGATTTGCTTAACAGTTCGTAAGTTCATTCGTAATATAATAGAAATAAGTAAAAGCCACTACTTAAACATCCAAAATAATAACTAGCGGCCATATTACAAACCAAACCAAAATTTAGTAAATAGTAAACTTAAACGGTACGAAATAAAATTTCAAAATCCGAGGAACAAGCATGGCCACCTCGAGTCTTCACCTGCTCCGTCTCCGCGATCTACTCACCTGCGAAAAGACATGGGAATGGGTGAGTCACCAAGACTCAGTGTATAAATCCCCAACCCGAAAATGCACCTCATACACAAATATTACTAAGACATGCAATTATGCAACCCAAGCTAGCCATTCATACTCCTTTTTCTACCCCGTGTGGTACCAAACCACTGGTGGTGCCAAACCACTGGTGACCGAAGTCACAAATATCAAATGATGGGGCCAACCCATCGTGTGGTGCCAAACCACTGATGACCATAGGTCACAATATCAACATGTGGTGCCAAACCACTGGTGGTGCCAAACCACTGGGACTTAGGCTCCCTTTGGATGCCCGTTTGGCTCCAGGGAGGTGAGATTGGCCTAAATAATTGCTGCCCACCGTACTGCTGTGCTGTTTGGTTCAGCAGCAAGGTTCAGTGAAAACCCATCCCCACCACACTGGTCTGCCCAATCTCAACTGGGAGTGAAAGCAGCAATTAAAGGTCAGTGAGCAGTTCGTGTTTTCATCAGACCAAAATACCCATTCTTTTATTTACTATTTTATTATTTCATCAGTTCAAGCCTATGTTCACGTCAGAGATGTCGCATTAGCACACCTTCTCGTGTATGACAATCCCTCTGCCTCCGGCCGCTACCTCTGCGCTGAGAGCGTCCTCCACCGTGGTGAAGTGGTGAAGATTTTAGCCAAGTTCTTCCCAGAGTATCCCATCCCTACCAAGTAAGTTTTTACTCATCCAATTTGTTTTTCCTCCATATGAACTTTGACAAAATCGGTTCGAAACTTCACCAAAAATCGATCGCTCCAAATGTATTAACTCTCTGTGATTCGGTAGGAAGTGGGGCAACCCTTTCTTTGTTTGAGATGAAGGCGATTCACTCTTTCAATCGGCAATTTGGGTAAAAATTATAACAAACATGAGACATAATCACCATTTGTCAAAGATTAATCTTTTTAATACAAAGAAAATCGTCGTCTGATTTTTTTTTTCAAATACAGATATTGAAATTCAATTTCCAAGTTGGATTATATCAAAGATTCTCTACATAAAACAATGAAATAATGATATGCATGACATATAATATTAATGGAAGAATAGAAGTTAATTTAGTTTAATTAATTAATTGATAAAGTGAACAAAATCCGAATTCAGTTTTAGCTAGTTGTTAATTGCCTGTTAGTTTGTGCCCAATTGCATACTTTATGTATAGAATTATCTTAGTGGACGATCTCGTCTATTTCAAGTCTCTAACCTACTACAAAATTGCTAGGTGTTTTTTACTTGCCTTGAACGAATTCTCATGGGAGAATTTGAATACCCACTCTTCAGATAACCATGTATAGTAATATGTACATGTTGTGATGATTTGGAGAAGTTGAAGATGTGGAAAAGTTTTGGAAATTAGATTGGATTGCATCTTATTCATTGTTGTAATTGGCTAATTTGAAATTGTCTAATTTGAAATTAGATTTGATGTATGCTTGATGTCCATTGCTTTGGCTAATTTGAAATTGTCAAATTGTCAACTTGCTAGTTTAATGTGCTTGCTTGTATTGTTTCTTCTAAATACAGAGCATTGTGCATGGAGATATAAATCCTGATAATTTGTTGATTACTAGCACGGGTACGGTGAAGATAGGGATTTCAGTGTCAGCCAAGTTTTTGAGGTAATGGTTTTACTTCACCTGTAAATTCCCTCAAATTAGTGAGTTGTAACCGGAACTAGTGAGATGGATCCTGTTAGATGGTCTGGTTCAAAATGGAGATGCCTGCTGGTATGGTTGCAGACATTGCTTATACATTTCCAAATATTATACAAGTTCATAAATGATATGCCTTTCTGCTTTTAATACTGCCATAGCTTCTAATAAGGTTCCATTCAAACCTTAAGGTTATTATTCTAAAAGAGCTATATATGTTTATTGCATGCATGTTTCTGATTCAAGGCCACCTATCGATTTGTTTGAGTAAATTCTATTCCAATTGATGAGATGCATTGCCCTTTTGTCAGGTTCATCACCCCTGAACATTCTTTTAAATTTCATGTGACAATTTTTTTTTTAATCTTGAGTTGAGATTTATCATAATTGATTCTTAAAGGTAAAAATTTATGTTTATATTTGGAAGGTGCCAATTATTTATGTACTCACTCTTCGTTAGATGCCAATTATTTAAGTTTGCATATGTGGAAGGTGCTTGCACTTCAGAACTTAAAAATAATGTTTCGAGTTTGTTCGCCTGTCGAGCTTTACATGGTTGTTTTGATTGCTTTGGTTTGGTCTTGCTAATTAGTTCTCTAAAAGGCAATGTTCCATTAGGGGTGCATTTGATTGGAACTCCTTTGAGTTCCATTAGGTTCTATGTACCAGCTTACTTGATGGTTTTTAATGTATATATCTGAATATACTCCAGATTTTTTCCCAAAGTCTATATTCGTACTGCAGTTCTTCTCTATTTCTTTTCTTGATTTGTGGTTTACTTTTTGGACTTTGGGTATGAATCTCACTGCTATTTCTGAGATTTTTATTTATATATATGTTTTTGCTAAGCCTTAAGGAATCTAACTATATAAGAGTTGTGGGTTTAAAAAATGTTTAATATTCTGTTTCTGTTATATATTTTCAGAATTATTATTATTTTTATTTGGGAATAATAAAAAATCGATAGGTAAATATATAAGATAGCCATTAGTATATTCCACTTGCTGCTATTAGTATATTCCACTCTTAATTTGTCTTTGAAGGAAATTCCTTTTTTTAATCAATCATAATGTGAAACTATGTACTTTTTTTTTCAAAGTAAAAAAAGAGAGAAGAAAGCACCTTGTTTCACATTATATATTGTACGTATGCTTCATATTTTTGCTATAATGTAATTGTTCTTATATTATTTAAACTATTTTTTTGACATAACATGATAGTCAAATTTTATTCAACGGTAGAAAAAGGAGGTAATATTTTGAAACTAAAATCTTAAAAAAATAAACATTATTTACCTGACTTTCGTCGAGGTAATCATCGAGCATCTGGAAAAAAAGAAATCTTTAATCATGCCCATTCTTCGTTACGCTCTGTGATTGAACGAACATTTGGAGTGTGGAAAAAAAATGGCCAATATTAAGAGATATTCCAAGCTATTCATTCGACAAGCAAGTTTTAATAGTTATTGCAACAATGGTTTTGCATAATTACATTCGAAGACATGCTTGGTTAAATGATGAGGATTTTTGACAATTTGCAAATAGTTTAATGAATCAATATTTGTAAAAACAATTTTGTATCGTAACCTAATTTCTAGTAATAATGAAACTTGTTATGTCTTATGTTACTATATTTTTTTTATTAAAAATTATTCGGTTAGATACTTCAAAATTTGATCCAAGTATAATGTTACTATTTGCGAAAATAATATTTATCATTGTTATAAAAAATATTTAACTATAAAAATTAAAAATAATTTTTATTTTATCTAATAAATAATTTAAATTGATTATATAATGCATTAAAATATTTATAATAAAATATTAGAAGATACAATTTAATATTTTCTTAAATAAATTTATAAATTCATATACTTTAATAATTTTATATAAGTAAAATAATTTAAAAACTTCTATTATATATCAATTCTAATATGATGTCCTTAATAGTCATTTTATATTCTCACCTCACCGCTACAGCTGCGTTTGAATCCAAACACACACTCCACCGCTGTTTTTAATCTCACTGCTACAGTGTCCAATCTCACCGCTATAGTAACTAATCTCACCGCCACCGCTGTTTTTAACCTCACCGGAGGTAAACACACCGCCCATCCAAACTAGCCCTTAGTCACAAATTATATCAACGGTGTGGTCAAAACCACTGGTGGTACCAAACCACTGGTGACCGAAGTCACAAATATCAAATGATGGGGCCAACCCATCGTGTGGTGCCAAACCACTGGTGATAGCCCATAGAGATCATCTCACTCCTCTCATCAATCCCACCATCATCATGCTCACATAACAAGTATCATGATCCCATATATCATGCATTCATATATAGCAAAGCCTTTAACAGCATGTGATGGCGTACACAACATACAACATAGATCAAGTAATAGGGGACTTACCCGAAATCCAAGCTTATGCCCACAAGGCAAAAATTTACTATACGAGAGGTTATATAGCAATATAATAGGCAGTCTATGCTAATAAAGTGTGTAAGAGTTAACACACCTATTTAATCGGAGATCTAAAGAGAAATCCCGAATCTATCCGATATCAGAAAAGTCTCGAACTGTATTCCCGTATTGCTCCTATATTCGGCCATTATAGGTTAGTATTCAAAAAGCCCTATTCGGCTAACTAGAAATCCCAAAAAGATGTGGCCCAAAAATAGCACTTCACCTTAAACAGATTTGGTCACCAACCAAATCCCGAAGGTTCACTGCATTCGGCTATAGCCTTCCCTACAATCGATTACCACCTTATTTGAGTCTAAAGGCCATTCGGCCATAAGTATAAATCCCGAATCAAAAAGGGATTAACGCCTCCTTACCTTGATGATGGATTTAGCTCCTCCCCACCACAGATCGGCACCCTTTTATGATGGTAAAGATTTCAGCTCCCTTCAAAGAACAAGACTAGAGTTTTAATACTTAGGTCCAACATGGAAAAAGGATAAAAGAGAAGTGGGTTTCGGCATTAACCTCATTAATCAAGTCAAGAAAACGAGCAAGTAGTTCCCTTACCAGAGTTTCGACTATGCTCCATAAGGATGAGTAGATTCGGCACTTGACAAAAAGGGGACTAGATTTAGTGAGAAAAGAAAAGAAAAAGAAAAAGAATACAGCCAAGGATATTCGGCCAAGGTGACAATTAAGAGGAAGAAATGATAAGGAAGTTTCGGCCTAGAGCAAGAATGATGAGAGTAAAAGATGAACAAGGTGGCTTTGGTTTGGAATAACAAGGGAAAGAGATGAGAGTAACATGAGCTAGCCGAACCACTCCCTAGAACTCCTTCAAAACCGATACTCAAACCTTTGCTCTCTCTCCTTTTTCGGCCAAGAAGAATTTTGAAAGAAAGGCTAAACAAAATGAAGACATTCGGCCAAGAACATTGTAAAGGAAAGAAAAACAATGCCATCCATTTTCGGCCATGCTTCAATAATGTGATAATTCTTTATTTTATCACAACACCCATAAAACAATATTTAGCAATTTTTGCCCATCTCTTAATCCCATCTTCCTATGCATTAAAATAATAAAACAAAATAAAAATAAAACAACCCCATAAACTTACTCCATACTTCATGCAGCCTTTGAAAACACTAAACAAAATAATAAAACCCATGCAGGCCACTAGTGCACGCCGGCCAAAAGAAAGGGAGGGAAAAGAAATAAAACCCTCAATTGCTGCACATGGGTTTTGAACCCATGACCTCACTGCCGCAGCCCCCCATGTAGCGCCCTTAGCCACTCGGCCAAGGCATCTTTCGTGACATAATCCCGTCACGCTTTCTTTTAAGCACTCAATCCATGGCTCCTTCACGCAATAATGCCAAAGGCAAAAATAAAACATCCAACTGCTTTCTACGCTACTCGAACCTAGGACCAGCTGGACTGCATACAAGTAACGCCCTAGGCCACTTTGCCAAGGCGTTTATTGTGATATAAACCCCTTTCAATTTCTTTTAAGGCCTCTTTCCCGAGCTCCCTTGTCTCAACGCCAAAAATAAAACACACCTTACACTCCTAAGGTGACTCGAACTTGAGTCCAAACGCCCCGGGCCCTTAAGTGGCGCTCCCAAGCCACTTTGCCAGGCCGACTTCCATGCCTTTAAACCGCATCATTTTTTCTTTAAACCTTCCTAACCCGAATCCCTTTTTAACGCAAAAATTAAAACACTCCCATGCTATCACCCAGACTCGAACCCCTTACCTCCTGAAGCCCCCTTGCACCCTGGCGCCCCGAGCTTCTTCTACCAGCTACTTCCTTGTGGCATGCTTCGCACCAACAATTATTTAAAGCTTCCTTACTAAGCTTTTTCCTCTTAGGCATTAAGAGAAAATTTCAGCCCTAGTTCAGACTTAGCCCGGGTTTATGACCAGACCCAAGAATATATCAAACAACCAATACCTAAGCATTTTATCAGGCAACCACATGAAAACAATAAAATTGCAAAAGACCCCTATTTCGGGATGTTACATATATAACTTACCTTTCACTTCTCAACACAGATATAAAATACGTACCTGAGTTCTTTTAATTTAAATATCACATTGGCCTTCACTTACACATGCCCGTTGAACCATTCGGAATTAAAAAGGATACGTGGATAGTCGGAAGCTCGTACAATGCCAACATCCCAGACGTGGTCTTACATGTAATCACATATCGATGCCACTGTCCCAGACAGGGTCTTACACGTAAACACAAATCGATACCAACGTCCCAGATGTGGTTTTACTCGATAACACATAACGGATATCCTTTGTCATGACATATGTATCCTATCTATTCCTAAGTTTTGTACAGGGCTTACGGACGTCGAAACTCGGTCGAATCAAACTCGGAATTTATTCAATTATACATAACCACATTCGGCCATGAGTAAAATAAAGTCAAATAATTTAATTCATTTCATAACTATTACATATTCATTATTATACCAACATTTAAATGCTAATTGACTTACTTCGGACGTCGACGACTGTGAAATCGACTATTCAACCACTTTTGTCTTTCCCCGATCCAAATCCGATTTCTTTAATTCTTGATCTAAACATATTCAAATTAAACTTATTTAAACACCAATACACTCAATTTAGCCTAAAAACACATAAATGAGCAAATTGCAATTTTTCCCCTAACATTTTACACTTTTTACAATTTAGTCCTTTTTGCACAAAACACAAATTACACAAAATTTGACCACACTTCTTTAGGGCCGAATATTCATAGCATTATTACAAGCCCATACATTTCATTCATTTTTTATTTTAGTTCCTCAAAAATTTATTTTTGCAATTTAGTCCTAATTACTCAAATTCATCAAAAATTCAAAGATAAAACTTGTTAATCTAACACATATAATTCATATTTCATCATCAAACATCAGAAACCACAAGGTACCATAAATGGAAAAACACAAAATCATCATCACAATCAAAAATTAAGACATGGGTTTTGTTCATTTCTAAGCAACGATCTCAAAAACGTAAAAATTATCAAAAATCGAACAAAATACATACCTAAATTCAAGCTCCAAGGTACCAAAATAAGTTAAGTTTTCTTCCTTTTTCTTTCTTCAACTTTCGGCCAACTTAAAAAGATGATAACTCATCTTTTGTTTTATGTTATTTTAACATATAATATAAATTATAATTGGTTTACTATTTTACCCTTTTTAAATTAAATAATTTTAACATATAACTTAAGGTCATTTAAGTCCATTGCCGCCCACTATCTTTTAAAATGGGCTAATTGCCCTTTAAGGACTCCATATTAAAAAGCCACTATCAAATTGGCACTTTACACTTTAGTTTGTAACTTTTATATTTTACGCGATTAAGTCCTTTTATTTAATTGGACACCTAAACGACAAAATTAAGTCACGAAAATTTAACACAAAAAAATTCACATATAATAAACACGAAAAATAGTTTTAAAAATATTTTTCGGACTCAGATTTGTGGTCCCGAAACTACTATTCCAATTAGGGTCAAAATCAGGTTATTACAACTCTCCCCCTTTAGGGATTTTTGTCCCTGAAAATCTTACCAGTGAATAGGTTTGGATAACGTTCTTTCATCGTATTCTCTAACTCTCAAGTCGCTTCCTCAACCCCGTGCTTTTGCCACAATACTTTGACCAACGAAATTTTCTTATTTCTCAATTCTTTTATCTCACGAGCCCGAATACGAATCGGTTCCTCTTCATATGACATATCAGGTTGAATCTCGATCTTTATCAGGCTAATCACATGTGAAGGATCAGATCGATATCTCTGAAGCATCGAAACATGAAATACATTATGAATCTTTTCTAACTCAGGTGGTAACTGCAATCTATAAGCAACCAGCTCGATACGCTCTATGATTTCATACGGCCCAATGAATCTCGGACTCAACTTTTCTTTACGACCAAATCTGAGTACT
The DNA here is from genome assembly GCA_025503065.1 of Gossypium bickii. Lineage (NCBI taxonomy): Eukaryota > Viridiplantae > Streptophyta > Magnoliopsida > Malvales > Malvaceae > Gossypium > Gossypium bickii. The sequence continues at coordinate 93,280,893 of CP106714.1, read as the reverse complement.
TTCTTCCACGGTGAAACTTTCAAAAAACACTTAATCTCCGATCTGAAACTCAATATCTTTACGTTTCAAATCTACATATGATTTTGGACAATCTGATGCAACTTTTAAGCTATCACGGATCACTGCCATTTTCTATTCAGTTTCTTTGATCAAGTCAACCCCGTGTATCTTATTTTCACTGAGCTCGATCCAATACAATGGTGTACGACATTTACGACCGTACAAAGCCTCGTAAGGTGCCATCTTTATACTAGATTGAAAGCTATTATTATAAGCAAATTCAATCAAAGGTAAGTACCGTTCCCACGTACCTTCGAACTCAAGGATGCAACATCTCAACATGTCCTCAAGTATCTGAATGATTCGTTCAGACTGACCATCTGTTTGCGGATGAAAAGCCGTGCTAAAGTGTACTTTCGTACCTAAAGCATCTTGCAATTTCTTCCAAAATCGCGATGTGAACCTCGGGTCTCGATCTGAAACAATAGAAATAGGCACACCACGTAATCTCACAATCTAAGAAACATATAATTCAGCCAATCTATCAAGTGAATAATCTGTGCGAATCGGAACAAAATGGGCAGATTTAGTCAATCTATCCACAATAACCTAGATTGCATCTTTCTTGCTTGGTGTCAATGGTAGACCAGATACAAAATCCATCGTGACTCTGTCCCATTTCCATTCGGGTATCCTAATCGGCTGAAGTAACCCAGAAGGTACCTGAGGCTCAGCTTTCACTTGTTGACAAACTAGGCATTTCGAAACAAAATCTAATATGTCTCGTTTCATACCAGACCACCAATAAAACTGTTTCAGATTATTATACATTTTCGTGCTACCTGGATGAATAGATAACCGACTACTGTGAGCTTCATTTAAAATCATTTGAATCAATTCTGAATTCCTCGGAACACATTTTCGATTTTTGAACCTCAAACAGCCAATCTCATCAACTCGGAATTCTGATTCAAAATTAGTTTCACATTGAGCTTGCTTTGCTAATAAATCACTATAAACTTTCTGGGCATCACAAACTTGTTGAACAAATAACGGTCTTGCTTTTAATTCGGCTATTATCGAACCATCATTAGATATAACCATATGTGCATTCATTGCACATGTAACATCCTGGATTATAGCCTATGCATTAGTATGTCTTATGTGTTATGGATGTGATGTGTGCATTCTTAGAATCTTGGAAATGTAAGGAAATGACTTGGAAATGTAAGGAAATGTCCTGGAAATGTAAGGAAATGTCTTGTCTTAGAAATGTAAGGAAATGACTTGGAAATGTAAGGAAATGTCTTGTCTTGGAAATGTAGGGAAATGTCTTGGAAATGTAAGGAAATGCTTTAGAAATGATAAGTTTAAAGTTTAAAAGGGGGACATGAAGCAAGGTGGTCTTAAGAGGAATTGTATGCAAAACATGACACACAAATGAGCTTGGAAAAGTGGCTTGGAGGCACCACTTAGAGCTCTGGAAATGACGCCACATGCTAGGGGAAGGACTTGTGTTCGAGTCGCGTGGAGAGCAAAATTTTAAAGCCTTTATTTTGCTAAGTGGCGTCAATAAGAGGGAATGGACCGGATCTGGTATGTTCCTCGAAGTAAACTGGTTAAAAATTCTTTTATTACTTTGAAAATCTGTGTGTTTTAAAAGATAGTTTGCTGGTGGGTTGGGCTCGAGTTGAAAACAAATTTATTTTATATTGAAACCCATTTAATTTCAAGTGACAAAATATTTAAAGTTTATTTTAAATTAAATTGACTTAATCTCTAATAAATAAAATTACGTAACATAGTAAATAAAACAGAAAATAACATAGTTCACTATGGTTTTATTACATCAAATAAAAACCCAAAATGAAATTTAAAATACTTAGAAAAATGAAGGGTCCACATAATAATTTCCTTGCTAGGCATGGCCACCACTAAGCTCCCGCCGACCCCAGGTCCATCACTGTTCATCACCTCGAAAATGTTCCCACGACGGGGGTGAGTCAACAGACTCAATGTGTACTACAACACTAAGTCTTAACAAATTCGGGCATTTCATAACATACATATTCATATATCATTAAATTAAAAATGATGCAACCCGAACCCAAAACCTAGTTAGCCATCCGCTACACACCCCCCGTACCAACCTGCACATCGTGGGGACTACTAAGTCAACCTCTCCATCCGCTACACACACATCGGCTGAAGCGATCATTTGCGATCGACGTGCTCATCGCCTCTTATAAATATTCGTGGTCTTAAGTCACCACATTCGGATAATGTGACCAAGTCACCACATTCAGATATCGTGGTCTTAGGTCACCACATTCAGATATTGTGGTCTTAGGTCACCACATTCAGATGTCGTGGTCTTAGGTCACCATATTCAAATATCGTGGTCTTAGGTCACCACATTCAGATATCGTGGTCTTAGGTCACCACATTCACTTCCCCTTTTCAATAACCCATATGCCCCATATCATATATTATGCATTAACATGCCAAATTTCACATTCTTATCACTTATCACATGTTAAATATAACATATTTCATAATCCTAGTAGGAGTAGGAAACGTACCTGAGTACTTTGTACCATAACATGGTACCTTAGCCACATTCTTACACTTTCATATTAATACATATATCAAGTTTAAGCCATAAATCTATTAAGATTAGTGTAGGGTACACACCTGATTCGCTTAACAAATTCACTGAAATCCCAAAATCCGATCTACTGCCTTAGATCCTTAACTCCTTTGGTGCCAATTTCACTATAAATCAAATCCCGAAAACTTTGTACTACTCCTCCCTTCAATTGGCCAATGCTTGCGATTTCAAATCCCGAAAGTATCCCTTGTCTTAATTATCTGTCGAAATACCTATACACATATGTTAGATTCGATTCTAACATTAAATCATCATAGATGGCCCTTGGCTGAATGCTATAGACACTTACCTTGTGGATTTTAAATCCCGAAACTCACCGAATAACTAGGAAACATGCGGCCTATGGTGTACCTTCGGGAAAAAAACTTCTCCTTCCTTGTAGTCGACACTTAGTAAATCCCGAAAGATCTCTTCAAAGTTTCGGCAACAAGATATTAATGGGGTTAGTCCTAGATTTCGCAAATCTTAAAAGAAAAAGGATGAAACCGATCGAGATCTTACCCTTTACTTTAGGAATCGGCAATCCTTGCTTGAACCTTGAACAATATTCGGCTATGTAGGCTAGAAGGATCTTGATTTCGGCTTTTTGATTGGTATAAAGAAAGAAAAGAGAAAGAAGAATAAAGATGGAGGATTCGGCTAGAGCACAAGGTATTTCGGCTTGGCAAAAATAAAAGAGAAGAGAGGAGTTATTTGCTAGAGAGAATTCGGCAGAGAGAGAGTTGAAAGAAAGAATGAATGGCCCTCTTTTCCTTTAGTCACCGAAATTACTAACTTAGAATCCCTTACTTGGCCATCACTCTTCTATTTTGATAGCTTTATCTCTTTAATTATCACCTAAAATAAAAGATAATTCAAAGAACTATCCTTACTTAAATAAAAATTATTAAACTCAAAGTCCCTTACTTGGCCATCACTTCTCCCTTATTTTCCTAATTAAAGAATAATTCCACATTTATCATCTTTTATCCTTAAATAAAATAAAAGGGATAAAACTCCTAAAATTTAGCCATGTGCCGTCCCCCTATTCCCTCTTATTGACGCCACTTAGCAAAATAAAGGCTTTAAAATTTTGCTCTCCACGCGACTCGAACACAAGTCCTTCCCCCTAGCATGTGGCGTCATTTCCAGAGCTCTAAGTGGTGCCTCCAAGCCACTTTTCCAAGCTCATTTGTGTGTCATGTTTTGCATACAATTCCTCTTAAGACCACCTTGCTTCATGTCCCCTTTAAACTTTAAACTTATCATTTCTAAAGCATTTCCTTACATTTCCAAGACATTTCCTTACATTTCCAAGACAAGACATTTCCTTACATTTCCAAGACATTTCCCTACATTTCCAAGACAAGACATTTCCTTATATTTCCAAGACAAGACATTTCCTTACATTTCCAAGACATTTCCCTACATTTCCAAGACAAGACATTTCCTTACATTTCCAAGACAAGACATTTCCAAGTCATTTTCTTACATTTCCAAGACATTTCCTTACATTTCCAAGACAAGACATTTCCTTACATTTCCAAGTCATTTCCTTACATTTCCAAGATTCTAAAAATGCACACATCACATCCATAACACATAAGACATACTAATGCATAGGTCAGTAATCCGAGATGTTACGCTTCTACCCCCTTAAAAATAATTTCGTCCTCGAAATTACTTGGCTAACTGCATTCCTTCTCACCACACTACGCTTATGCTGCGCACTCTGATCTTAATAGAACCATCATACCATCTAGCCACAATCTCTAAGTTCACGTCCCCTAGAACTCATTTCTAACGTCGCGATTTAATCCGATTAAAGAGTTTTACGCATCAAAATTTTTGTTCCACTTATTAACCGCGAACAATTTTATGAAATATAGATATTTAGAAGTAGTTCTTTCGATCACACAAAGGTTCAGTTGAAGTTCACTACTCTAATTCAGAGAATCACATTCACATTCATCAACAGAGACACCTTCATTCCTCAATAGAGGCACATTCATTCCATAGTATCTCCCATACACATCCACTCTTCAGACATTTCTGTCCGTTCCTATCCCAGGGGTAGTTTCGTAATTTTTCAAAATAAGGTTCCTTGGTAATTTTATCAATAAGGGTATTTTGGTAATTTTACGTTCCCGGGGTATTTTTGGAATAAACCAGGGTAAATTTGTAAAGTTTAATAATTCATGGGTATTTCAAAATTTGCAAAACTTTAAGGGTTCTTTTTGAGACTTCTATTTTCCAAAACGGTGATGTTGCAAAAAATTTGGAAATCAGGGTCATTTTGGTATTTTTGTAAGTTAGGGGCAATTTCGTAATTTTCCAAAATCAAGGTATTTTTGATAATTTGCAAATTAGAGTTTTTGAACATTTTATAAAGTAATGAAATCTTGATAAGAACTGTGGGTATTTAGGAAATAAGCAGGGTTTTTTGGCATGGCACTCAAGTCTCCGACCCGCAGTCCACCAGGTAAGTACTTCTATCCATTTGTGTGATTTATAGTATGATGTGTGATTTATTCTTCTTTCTCTTTTCTTTCTTTATACCAATCAAAAAGCCGAAATCAAGATCCTTCTAGCCTACATAGCCGAATATTGTTAAAGGTTTAAGCAAGGATTGCCGATTCCTAAAGTAAGGGTAAGATCTCATTCAGTTTCATCCTTTTTCTTTTAAGATTTGCCGAAATCTAGGACTAACCCCATTAATATCTTGTTGCCGAAACTTTGAAGAGATCTTTCGGGATTTACTAAGTGTCGACTACAAGGAAGGAGAAGTTCTTTTCTCGAAGGTACACCATAGGCCGCGTGTTCCCTAGCTATTCGGTGAGTTTCGGGATTTCAAATCCACAAGGTAAGTGTCTATAGCATTCGGCCAAGGGCTATCTATGGTGATTTAATGTTAGAATCAAATCTAACATATGTGTATATGTATTTCGACAGATAATTAAGACAAGGGATACTTTCAGGATTTGAAATCGCAAGGTGAGTGCATAAGTACAATCGGCCAAGGTCTATTTTGGTAATCAGATCTATTCTTTATTTGTTTAAAAAGCCGAAACTAATCAAGTTAAATGATCTAGCATTGGTCGATTGAAGGGAGGAGTAGCACAAAGTTTTCGGGATTTGATTTATAGTGAAATCAGCACCAAGGTAAGTTTTGGGTTACAACAATCCTAATAGGATTTGGTTTAATGGCCGAATGGTTTTCATTAAATTTTTAAGTAATGGCCGAATGTAGGGACTAAGGATCTAAGGCTTTAGATCAGATTTTCGGGATTTGAAGTGAAGTTGCTAAGTTAATCAGGTGTGTACCCTACACTAATCTTAATAGATTTATGGCTTAAACTTGATATATGTATTAATATGAAAGTGTAAGAATGTGGTTAAGGTACCATGTTATGGTACAAAGTACTCAGATACGTTTCCTACTCCTACTAGGATTATGAAATATGTTATATTTAACATGTGATAAGTGATAAGAATGTGAAATTTGGCATGTTAATGCATAATATATGATATGGGGCATATGGGTTATTGAAAAGGGGAAGTGAATGTGGTGACCTAAGACCACGATATCTGAATGTGGTGACCTAAGACCACGATATTTGAATGTGGTGACCTAAGACCACGACATCTGAATGTGGTGACCTAAGACCACGATATCTGAATTTGGTGACTTCGGTCACAATTATTTAATCTGGTGGCTATGCTACAAATATTTACAAGGGCGATGAGCACGTCGACTGCAGCGACTGCCTTCGATGGTGTGTAGCGGATGGAGGGTTGACTTAGTAGTCCCCACGGTGTGCAGGTTGGTACGGGTGATGTGTAGCGGATGGCATCTAGGTTTGGGTTCGGGTTGCATCATTTTAATTTAATGATATATGAATTTGTATGCTATGAAATGCCTAAATTTGTTAAGACTTAGTATTGTGTTACACATTGAGTCTCATGACTCACCCCGCTAGTGGGAACATTTTTCAGTGATGATCGATAATGGACCGGGTCGGCAGGAGCTTAGTGGTGGCCATGCCCAGCAAGGAAATTATTATGTGGACTCTTTATTTTTTTTCTAAGTACTTTAAATTTCATTTTGGGTTTTTATTTGATGTAATATGGCCATAGTGAACTATGTTATTTTCTGTTTTATTTACTATGTTACGAAATTTTATTTATTAGAGATTAAGTCAATTTAATTCAAAATAAACTTTAATTATTTTGTCTCTTGAAATTAAATGGGTTTCAATATAAAATAAATTTGTTTTCAACTCGAGCCCAACCCACAAACAAACTTTCTTCAAAACACACAGTTTTCCAAAGTAATAAAAGAATTTTTAACCGGATTACTTCGAGGAACATACCAGATCCGGTCCAGGCTCGTGGGCCGGGTATGGGGTGTTTCAGTTTGGTATCAGAGCCCGTTTCAAACTCTCAGCCTTGGGTTTAAGGCCCAAAATGTTTTCAAATCGAGCCCAAATGAGTTTTATGAAAATATTGTTGGAAATAAGCAGGTTTTTGGCATGGCACCCAAGTCTCCGACCCGCAGTCCACCAGGTAAGTACTCCTAATCATCTGTGTGATTTATTGTATAATCTGTAGAAGGGTAGGAATGGAACGTAGAAATAGTATGATAGGTACTTGAATCCTAGGACTAGTTTTCCCCAACATTTACATAAGACTTAAGTGCCTAATTAAACAAACCTGTGGTTAAGTCGCCGAGTTAGGGTGTGGCAACCATGGTGCGCATGTCTAGGATTGGATCCGGAAGAGCCTGGTACTTAAACAGTCCTAGTGACTCTCCTCCTCTTCGCAGGAATCCTACCTGGTGCGTACCTACGGTTCACCCTAACCAAGAGGACTCAACCACAGGCTAAACGCAATAACTAAAACCCGAAAGGGAACAAGCCGTATTTTTATAAAAACCCTAGTTTTAAAACTCTTAAAATGACCCTTTTAATTTGTGAGAACTATTTTTACAAAATTTTCCGAAAAACTTCCGATTTAAAAAATTACCAAAATACCCCTAGTGGTGAAATTACAAAAATGCCCCTGGTTTCTGAAATTACCGTACTACCCCGATTTCAATAAAATTTTCCTTCTTTTACAGAAGCACCCAAGAATCCTATTATGCAAAATATTAAAACATCTTGATTTTGGAAAAATTACGAAATTGCCCCTAACTTACAAAATTACCAAAATGACCCTGATTTTTAAAATTTTTGCAACACTACCAATTTGGAAAACAAATTCTCAAAAAGAACCCCAAGTTTTACAAATTTTGAAATACCCTTGATTTATTAAGATTTATAAATTTACTCAGTTAATTACCAAATACCTCGAATTTCAAAATTACCGAAATACCCCCGGATTTTAAAATTTCCAAAAATACCCTGGGAACGTAAAATTACCAAAATACCCTTATTGACGAAATTACCAAGGAACCTTATTTTGAAAAATTACGAAAATACCCCTGTAGGACAAATTACTAAAATACCCCTAGGATAGGAATAAGGCAAAGAGTGTTCGAATAGTGAATGTGGGTGGTAGATACCACTGAATAAATATGTCTATGTTGATGCATGAATGTGCCTCTATTGAGGAATGAAGGTGTCTCTGTTGATGAATGTGAATGTGATTCTTTGAATTAGAGTAGTGAACTTGAACTGAAACTTTGTGTGATCGAAAAAACTACTTCTAAATATCTTTATTTCATAAAATTGTTCGCGGTTAATAAGTGGAACAAAATTTTGATGCATAAAACTTTTTAATCTGATTAAATCGCGACGTTAGAAACGAGTTCTAGGGAACGTGAACTTAGAGATTGTGCCTAGGAAGTATGATGATTCTATTAAGATCAGAGTGCGCAGCATAAGCGTAGTGCGGTGAGTTAAGATGTACGATTATTCGTTAGTAAGTAATTTCGAGGACGAAATTATTTTTAAGGGGGGTAGAACTGTAACATCCTGGATTATAGCCTATGCATTAGTATGTCTTATATGTTATGGATGTGATGTGTGCATTTTTAGAATCTTGGAATGTAAGGAAATGACTTGGAAATATAAGGAAATGTCTTGTCTTGGAAATGTAAGGAAATGTCTTGTCTTGGAAATGTAGGGAAATGTCTTGGAAATGTAAGGAAATCCTTTAGAAATGATAAGTTTAAGGTTTAAAAGGGGGACATGAAGCAAGGTGGTCTTAAGAGGAATTGTATGCAAAACATGACACACAAATGAGCTTGGAAAAGTGGCTTAGAGGCACCACTTAGAGCTCTAGAAATAACGCCACATGCTAGGGAGAAGGACTTGTGTTCGAGTCGCGTGGAGAGCAAAATTTTAAAGCCTTTATTTTGCTAAGTGGCGTCAATAAGAGGGAATAGGGGGACGGCACATGGCTAAATTTTAGGAGTTTTATCCCTTTTATTTTCTTTAAGGATAAAAGATGATAAATGAGGAATTATTCTTTAATTAGGAAAATAAGGGAGAAGTGATGGCCAAGTAAGGGACTTTGAGTTTAATATTTTCGGCTAAGTAAGGATAGTTGCTGAATTATCTTTTATTTTAGGTGATAATTAAAGAGATAAAGCTATCAAAATAGAATAGTGATGGCCAAGTAAGGGATTCTAAGTTAGTAATTTCGGCTACAAAAGGAAAAGAGGGCCATTCATTCTTTCTTTCAACTCTCTCTCTGCCGAATTCTCTCTAGCAAATAACTCCTCTCTTCTCTTTTATTTTTGCCAAGTCGAAAACAGCTTGTGCTCTAGCTGAATCCTCCATCTTTATTCTTCTTTCTCTTTTCTTTCTAAATCCATTCAAAAGCCGAAAGTAAGCCTTTTTAAGGCCATAGCCGATTATTCAAGAAAGCCGAAATCAAGTTCTTTCCAACCTATAGCCGAATATCTCAAGTGGCATCAAGAGGAAGTGCCGTCGACTTCTACAAATAGGGTAAGGGCCGATTATTGTCTTGATCATTCCTTTTCTTTATAGCCGAGTGTTAGAAACTAACCTTAATAATCTTGGCCAAAACTTTGGAAAAAGGTTTCGGGGTTTGCTAGTTGTCGATTTCATGGGGAGTATCTTTCGGGATTCGTCCAAGTCAACTATTTCGGGATTTAAGGATTAAGGTAAGACAATAAAGTATTCGGCCTTAGGCCATTTTATTGAGATTTAATGTTAGAAATTGATCTAACATGTGGCCATAGGGATTTCGACATACACCTAAGACAAGAGATCAATTCCGGGATTTAAGGTTTGGAAGGTAAGTACATATGTACATTTGGCCAAAGCCTAGTTCAGTATTTAGATTTGTTTCTTAAATTTTTAAAAGCTGAAAACTAACCAGGTTAATTGATTTAATATTGGCCGATTGAAGGAAGGTATAGCACAAATTTTTCGGGATTTGATTTATAGTGAAATCGGCACCAAGGTAAGAATTTGATTACAATAATCCTAATGGAATTTGGTTTTATGGCCGAATGGGTTTCCATTAAATTTCTAAGTATTGACCGAATGTAGGAGTTAAGGATCTAAAGCGATAGATCGGTTTTTCGGGTTTCAGGAAAGCGTTAATACCAGGTGTGTACCCCACACTAACTTTTAATAAGATTTATGGCAATATTTAATATGTGTATGTTTATAAGAATGTGAATATGGCTAAGGTACCATGTAATGGTACAAAAGTACTCAGGTACGTTTCCTACTCCTACTAGGAATATGAATATATGTTATGACTCATATGTGAACAGTGATAAGAATGTGAAATTAGGCATGTTAATGAATAATATGTATGATATGGGGCATATGGGTTATATGAAAAAGGGAAGTGAATGTGGTGACCTAAGACCACGATATCTGAATGTGGTGACCTAAGACCACGATATCTGAATGTGGTGACTTCGGTCACAATTATTTAATCTGGTGGCTATGCCACGAATATTTATAAGGGCGATGAGCATGTCGACTGCAGCGACTGCCTTCGATGGTGTGTAGCGGATGGAGGGTTGACTTAGTAGTCCCCACGGTGTGCAGGTTGGTACGGGTGATGTGTAGCGGATGGCATATAGGTTTAGGTTCGGGTTGCATCATTATTTTTATCTGTTATAAGTATTGATATGTGACATGATAATGTATGCCTGAATTGTTAAATCTTAGTGTTGGTTACACATTGAGTCTGTTAACTCACCCCATTATGGGAAAATTTTTCAGGTGATGAACAGTGATGGACCGGGTCGGCAGAAGCTTAGGGGTGGCCATGCTCAGCAAGGAAATTTATTTGATTGAGACTTTTTATTTTAAGTACTTTGGTTTTAATTTTGGGATTTATTTGATGTAATAAGGCCATAGTTGAATTACTTTAATTTTTCTTTTAATTACTATGTACGAATTTTTATCAAGTGAAGTTTAAGTAGATTTATTTTAAAACAAAGCCTAAACGTTTTGTCACCTAAAGTAAAGGATTTTAATAATGAAATAAACTTGTTTTCAACTCGAGCCCAACCCACCAGTAATTATCTTCAAAACACACAGATTTCCAAAGTAATAAAAGAATTTTTAACCGGTTTACTTTGAGGAACATACCAGATCCGGTCCAGGCTCGTGGGCCGGGTATGGGGTGTTTCAGCACGCAAAGTAAATAATGTTTTTCGACTTAGAGCATCAGCAACAACATTAGCCTTTCCTAGATGGTAGTCAATTACTAGTTCGTAATATTTCAACAGCTCTAACCATCGACGTTGTCTCAAATTCAAATCTTTCTGAGTCATCAAATACTTCAAGCTTTTGTGATCAGAATAAATATGACATTTCTAACCGAACAGATAATGACGCCAAATCTTCAATGCAAACACAATGGCTGCTAGTTATAAGTCATGTGTCGGATAGTTCTTTTCATGTGGTTTCAGCAGTCTTGAGGCATAAGCTATGACTTTGCCTTCCTGCATCAAAACACAACCCAGACCATTCAAAGATGCATCACTATAAATGAAAAATTCTTTACCCGATTCAGGCTGAACTAACACTAGAGCTTCGGTTAAAAATGCTTTCAACTGATCAAAACTTTTCTGACACTTCTCTGACCACTCGAACTTAACATCTTTCTGTAACAGCTTTGTCAATGGTGTAGCAATCATAGAGAAACCCTTCACGAACCGTCTGTAGTAACCAGCAAGTCCCAGAAAGCTTCGAACTTCAGAAACATTTTTCGGTTGTTTCCAGTCAAGTATAGCTGAAATTTTGCTCGGATCAACCCTAATACCTGATGCTGATACAACATGGCCCAGAAAACTGACTTTGCATAACCAGAACTCACATTTACTGAACTTTGCATACAATTGTTTATCTCGCAAAATCTGTAACACGAGTCTCAGGTGTTCGGCATGATCAGTTTCATCACGGGAATAAATTAGAATATCATCAATAAACACTACCACAAACCGATCCAAATACTTTCTAAAGATCCGATTCATCAAATCCATAAAAACAACAGGTGCATTAGTGAGTCCGAAAGGCATAACCAGAAACTCATAGTGTCTGTACCTCGTCCAGAAAGCAGTTTTTAGCACATCAGAGTCTTTAACTCGCAACTGATAGTATCCCGATCTCAAATCTATCTTTGAAAACACTGTAGCCCCTATCAGCTGATCAAACAGGTCGTCAATTCTTGGTAACGGATACTTGTTCTTTATGGTCACTTTATTAAGTTGCCTGTAATCAATACACATTCTCATAGTTCCGTCTTTCTTTTCACAAATGTAATCGTGCGCCTCAGGAGAGAAAACTTGGTCGCGCAAAACCTTTATCTGTCAACTCTTGCAACTGAGCTTTCAATTCTTTTAATTCTGTAGGTGCCATCTTGTAAGGAGCTATGGAAATCGGAGTCGTCTCTGGCACTAATTCAATCCCAAACTCAACTTTTCGAATAGGTGGCAAACCCGGTAATTCTTCAGGGAACACATCTGGATGCTCACATACAACAGGTACTGATTCAATCTTCTTTTCTGTCACTTTAGAATCAAGCACATAAGCAAAATAAGCTTCACAACCTTTTCTCACATATTTCTGAGCTGTCATAGAAGATATCGCTGCTGGTAAACCATTCAAATCATTAGATTCAATCTAAATAATCTCATCATTCTGACATCGCAAATCAATAGTCTTCCGTTTACAGTTCACGATAGCATCATGCAGAGTTAACCAGTCCATACCCATAATTATATCAAACTCATCAAATGGCAACAACATCAAATCAGCTGGAAAACATGAATCTCAAATAATCAACGGACAATTTTTACATATTTTATCAACCAAGACACACTGGCCTAAAGGGTTCGATACTTTAATTACAAACTCAGTAGGCTCAACAGGTAAAGTCTTACTGAACACCAAAGTCTCACACATATAAAAATGCGTTGAAACAGGATCAATCAAAGCAATAACGATAGTATCATAAAGAGTAAAAGTACCAGTAATGACATCTGATGATGAAGCCTCCTCGCGTGTACGTATGGCATAAGCTCTGGTTGGCGCGCGAGCCTCAGATCTAACAGCTAAATCTTTAGTCCCTCTCTGGTTGCCACTAGCAATGCCCGTATTTCTGGGTGGTCTACCTCGGGCTACAGTATTACCCGATCTAGTATTCTGAGTCAGATTTTGATTAGCTATCTCTGGACGCTCTCGAATAAAATGGTCTCTAGATCCACATTTAAAACAGACTCTATCATGTAATCTGTAACTGTCAGGATGTCGTTTACCACAATGTTCACACTCGGATTGATTTGATCAGACATTACCCACACTAGCCACAGAGGTAGCTCTCGAGCTCATAGGTGGTCTATCTCGATCTCGTTTGAATTGACTAGCAGTATTTTTCTAACGGCTAGTATCATCTAGGAATTTCTTTGAGGTCGACTGAAATGGCTTACTGAATGGTCTTTTGCATGAATCTCTAGCTTCAGAATCAGCTTTTCTTTTCTCTTTCCCGAGCTCTTCAGCTTTACAGCCTCGCTCAACAAGTACCACAAACTCTTTTATCTCTAGTATGCCAACTAGCAGTTTAATGTCTTCATTCAATCCATCTTCAAATCTCTTACACATAATAGCTTCAGATGAAACACACTCTCTGGCATATCTGCTGAGTCTGACAAATTTTCGCTCATATTCTATAACTGTCATCCGCCCCTATTTCAGCTCAAGAAATTCTTTACGCTTCTGATCAATAAACCTCTGGCTGATATATTTCTTATGGAACTCTGTCTGAAAGAATTCCCAGGTCACTCGCTCCTTCGGAACCACCGATACTAGTGTATTCTACCAGTGATATGCAGTGTCCCGTAGCAGAGATATAGCACATTTCAAACACTCATCAGGGGTACAGGATAATTCATCAAATACTCGGATGGTATTATCAAGCCAGAACTCGGCTCGCTCAGCATCATCATCATCTGTGGCTTTGAATTCTTCGGCTCCATGTTTTCTTATTTTATCAACAGGTGGCTTTGATAATCTCATCGGATCACTCACCAAGGGTATAATAGGCACTGCAGATGGATTAATCGGGGGTGGAGATTGTTGTGCAGCCGGATTAGTCCGAATATACTATGTAAACCAATCATTCATCATTTGGTAGAAGGCTTGTCTAGCCTCCCCCTCTGGATTACTCGAAGTAGGTCGAGAATCTATCGACTCTGTCCCTTGCGCGAGAGCAGGTGCTACACTTTCGACATCATCAGCTACAGCTTGATCGGGATATTACTATATGAAAACACATTTTCAGATGTCAGAAGTCACCACACTATCGCAGTATAAAATATGGCATGTATAGCTAAACTCTTACGCACTACGTTTTCTTAGAATCGACTAAACCGTAGCTGTGATACCAATCAAATGTAACACCCCTAACCCATATCCGTCGCCGGACTAGGGTTACGAAGCATCACCGAAGTAGATACAACTCAAAACAGACATTTTTTTTAACATTTCATGTACTCATACTTTGCTTACCAAACACAACTAGCAGAAATATTTTGAAACATTTAAACAGAGTCATTTGCATATTCTGTCAATACAAATTTCATATCACAATAATAAAACCAAAACCGTTCACATCACATCTGACACCTATCTTAAAATTATAACATAATCAATCATCATTTTATTTAAGTTTAAATAAATAAACATCACTTTTAAAACTATTAACTCTAATATGCAACATAACCAATCCACATATGTTTCATTATTTTAATACATCTTATCTCAGTTATCGTTGCACTTTATAACCAAATTGTATAACTACATGTTATAGACATAATAATAATAATAACCTAAAAGTCGAACTTACCATATACTAATGCATAACGTATTAAACTTTAAACTTTAACCATATGTGTCAATATATCACATAAAATACAACCCTAATCATCAATATAATGCGATTACCAAAACTCATGTCATAGCCGAATATACATAGTTAACTACAAGCCAATTTATCTAAGTATGAAAACTCTACTTAGCCTTTCAAGTACATGCCATAACCGTATATATATAACATATCAGAATTAAACAAAACATGCACTTATACATATAAAACATACTTACTATTGCTAGCCCACGCACATACATTTAATTTAGCATCTTTCATTACAAATACATTTGACACTTAATTCATCACATATTAATCCATCACCAATGCGCAACAATTATAAACATCTAACATAAGTTTAAACCAAATAATTAAACTGAACATGCATGTCATTTAATCAACACAATTTAATATGTCAAAAGCCATAAAACCAATCTTTATCTATCAATATATATATGCCATATCCAAATTTATATCTTAACAAGCAAAACATACCATACCTATATATATATATCATACTTTCTTATATCAACCTATACACAAACAACTTAATTTTATCTAAAACTTATACAGTCAGTATATAAGCTACTTAACATTAACTTATACCACATTCAAATATGAATAAGCAAAATCTCCATTTTTACTAGTAATGACCATATGCTTCAATACCAAACTCACAAAAAGGAGATAAGCCATTTTCGCATGGATATATATATATACATGGCCAAAATCAAACTCAAACATTTCATTTATGCTATACATGCCATAAGCCCAAATTCAACTTAACAAAATACCGAAAGAAATAGTCGATAGTGTGATAGGCTTTGCTGACAATTCCCGAGCTCGTAACGAATCCAAAATCTATAAAACAGAAACCGACAAAGAAACACGAAGTAAGCTATTTAAGCTTAGTAAATCAATAGCAAAGTAAAGTCAATTAACTTAGCAAGATCGCATATACAAAATTTATATCAAGTAACACTTTATAGATAATAATAAATAATTACTCAAATCTCAAATCAAAGTTACATAATATACTCTTTAGCCAATTACACATAATTGAAGCTTTTACACTATTCACGTGTTTACGCATTCACTTCCGAACAAATATAATGGATATATATAACTTACCTTTCACTTCTCAACACAGATATAAAATACGTACCTAAGTTCTTTTAATTTAAATATCACATTGGCCTTCACTTACACATGCCCGTTGAACCATTCGAAATTAAAAAGGATACGTGGATAGTCAGAAGCTCGTACAATGCCAATGTCCCATACGTGGTCTTACATGTAATCACATATCGATGCCACTATCCCAGACAAGGTCTTACACATAAACACAAATCGATGCCAACATCCCAGACGTGGTCTTACTCAGTAACACATAACGAATATCCTATGTCATGATATATGTATCCTATCTATTCCTAAGGTTCGTACGGGGCTTACGGACGTTGAAACTTGGTCGAATCAAACTCGGAATTTATTCCATTATACATATCCACATTCGGCCATAAGTAAAATAAATTCAAATAATTTAATTCATTTCATAACTAATACATATTCATTATTATATCAACATTTAAAATGCTAATTGACTTACCTCGGACGTCGACGACTGTGAAATCGACTATTCAACCACTTTTGTCTTTCCCCGATCCAAATCCGATTTCTTTAATTCTTGATCTAAACATATTCAAATTAAACTTATTTAAACACCAATACACTCAATTTAGCCTAAAAACACATAAATGAGCAAATTACAAATTTACCCTTAACATTTTACACTTTTTACAATTTAGTCCTTTTTGCACAAAACACAAATTACACAAAATTTGACCACACTTCTTTAGGGCCGAATATTCAAAGCATTATTACAAGCCCATACATTTCATTCATTTTGTATTTTAGTCCCTCAAAAATTTATTTTTGTAATTTAGTCCTAATTACTCAAATTCATCAAAAATTCAAAGACAAAACTTGTTAATCTAACACATATAATTCATATTTCATCATCAAACATCAAAAACCACAAGGTACCATCAATGGTAAAACAAAAAATCATCATCACAATAAAAAATTAAGACATGGGTTTTGTTTATTTCTAAGCAACGATCTCAAAAACGTAAAAATTATCAAAAATCGAACAAAACACATACCTAAATTCAAGCTCCAAGGTACCGAAATAAGCTAGGTTTTCTTCCTTTTTCTTTCTTCAACTTTCGGCCAACTTAAAAAGATGATAACTCATCTTTTGTTTTATGTTATTTTAACATATAATATAAATTATAATTGGTTTACTATTTTACCCTTTTTAAATTAAATAATTTTAACATATAACTTAAGGTCATTTAAGTCCATTGCCGCCCACTATCTTTTAAAATGGGCTAATTTCCATTTAAGGACTCCATATTAAAAAGCCACTATCAAATTGGCACTTTACACTTTAGTTTGTAACTTTTATATTTTATGCGATTAAGTCCTTTTATTTAATCGGACACCTAAACGAAAAAATTAAGTCACAAAAATTTAACACAAACAAATTCACATATAATAAACACGGAAAATAATTTTAAAAATATTTTTTGGACTCAAATTTGTGGTCCTAAAACCACTATTCCGATTAGGGTCAAAATCAGGCTGTTACAGGTTAATTATTATTTATGAATAACAATTTAATCCTTTTATTTTTGTGAATAACAATTTAATTATTATATATGAAGTAAAGAAAATCAATTTTCTAAATAGTTTCTTCAACTGTTGGTTCTCTGTCAGTATCCTTAACATGGTATCAGAGCCTCAGAAAATCGTCATTTTTTAGGTCACCGTAGTCCGAACAATGCAATCTCGGTTTGCTGGTGTTCTTCGCTAAGTGTTTTCTATTTTTGGGTGTTTTTCAGTGAATGCTTTTTTGGGTTCTGTTGTTTGATAGTCAAGCCTATTTTCTACTATTTTGTTTGCCCCAATATTATTTGTTGGGCGTGGTTTAATTGATAACCTAGGTTTTGTTTTTACCAACACCATCTTCTTCCTATTAGCGCCGTTCTTGCTAATGGTTTCGTCTATTCGTGTTTGACGCTCTTTGTCGTAATTGTCTACTCGTGTTCAACGCTTGAGGTTTTCTTGCCTGGTGTTGTTTCTTGTGCTCAACGCTCTTCTCTTCTATGTTTTTGGTACTGATTGTTATTTTGAAATCATGGTGAGTCCCGTCGATTTGGTTGTTGATTTCAATCACCCACTTTATTTGCATCCGCTGGATACTCCAAGTGCATTATTGGTCTCTCATTAGTTGCTTGGAGTTGAAAAGTACAATGTTTGGATTCGGTCTATGAAGGTTGCGTTGTTGGCTAAGAACAAATTAGGGTTTGTGGATGTACTTGTTGTAAGGCTTCGCTACCAGAGTATTTGAGTTATCAATAGGAGAGGCGCAATGCTATTGTATTGTCCTGGATTTTGAATACAATTAGCAGAGAGCTCTTGGCAAGAATTGTATTTGCTTCTAATGTAGCGGTCGTGTAGAATTATCTTAGTGAAAGGTTTCATAAAGTTGATGGCTCTAGGGTTTTTTTTTTTTTGCATCGTGAGATTACTTCGCATCTTCAATGTACTAATTTTGCATCTGTGTATTTCACTAAGCTGAAATTATTTTGGGATGAATACGATACTCTTGTGCCTTTTTCTTCCCGTGGTTGTGATAAGTCAGGGCAAAATGTGGAGCATGTTTTATAACAATGTCTCTTTAAATTTCTGAAGGGATTGAATGAGTCCTATAATGTAACACCCCTAATATTTCAACTTCTTTACAATTTAGTCCCTAGCTCATAAAAATGCAAATTCATGCAATTGAGTCCACACCCATGCTAGCCGAATTTTTCCTATACTCATAGTAGTCCATATTTTTCATTATTTCACACATTTACCACTTAATTTATCACATTTCTTAATTTAATCCCTAATTGACAATTTTATCAAAAATCACTTAACAAATATTGTTTATTTAACAACAACCATTCATTTTCTATCATCAAACATCAAAACACATACATATTAATCAATGGTAAAACCCTATACTTTTAATAGTTTCACAAATTAGTCCTTGGGCTAGCTAGATTAAGCTACAACGACTCTAAAAACATAGAAATCACTAAAAATCGAGTCAAAAACCACTTACATGCGCAAGGTATCAATGGCCGAGTGTTTAAAATTCTCCATGGCTTTTTCTTCTTCAAATTTCAGAAAGAAGATGAACATTCGTGCTTTGTTATTTTGTTTTCTATATTTTAATATCTTTAATTATCAAATTACAACATTAACCTTATTAATTAATTACTTAAAATAATTTATTCATGCCCATCTTTTTCCACTCATATTAACAATGGTCTAATTACTACATAAGGACCTCCACTTTAAAGTTCCATAGCTATTAGACTCCTTTAGCTATTAGAATCCAACTTTTACACTTTACGCGATTTAGTCCTTTTTATCAAATTAAGCACTCAAATGGTAAAATTTCTTAACGAAATTTTTACACAATCATACTATCATGTTGTAGAAATTAAAATAATAATAAAATAGATATTTCAACCTCATATTTGTGGTCCTGAAACCACTGTTTTGATTTGATTAAAAACGGGTTGTCACAACTTTCCTCCATTAGGAATTTTCCTCCCCGAAAATCTTACCAAAAAATAGGTTAGAGTACTATTTTCTCATAGATTTCTAAGGTTCCCACGTAGCCTCTTCAACACCGTGACGTTGCCATAGAACCTTCACTAAAGCTATGCTTTTATTTCTTAACTCATTAATCTCTTGAGCCAGAATTCTGATTAGTTCTTCGCTATACGACATATCAGGCTGAATTTCAATCTCTGCTGGAGAAATGATATGCGATGGATCCGATCAATATCGTTGTAACATCGAAACATGAAACACATTATGAATCTTTTCTAATTTTAACGGTAAAGTTAGCCGATATGCCACTTGTAACAGCCCGTTTTTAGTCAAATTCAAAACAGTGGTTTTGGGACCACAAATCTGAGGTTGAAATAATTATTTTATTATTATATTAATTTTTACAGCATAATAATATGATTGTGTGAAATTTTCGTTAAGAAATTTTATTGTTTGAGTGCTTAATTTGATAAAAAGGACTAAATTGCGTAAAGTGTAAAACTTGTGTGTTCTATTAGTTAAAAGTGTTTAATAGCTATGAAATATTTAAGTGGAGGTCCTTATGTGATAAATAACACATTAATATGATAGTGGATGATAGTGGCTTGGCATTGTTGAAATTTGGTTGAAATTAAAAGGTTAATTAAGTAAATATGTTATTAAACATAAAATAAATAAAACCAAATTAAAAGTTATCATCTTTTAATGTTTTTCAACCAAGAATTTAAGAGAGAAAAGCCATTGTTAGGGTTTTCATTCGGCCAAGCTCCTTTTGCTCATTTAGGTACGGTTTTTGTCCCGTTTTTAATGATTTCTATGTTTTTGAGATCGTTGCAGCTTAATCTAGCTAACCCAGAGACTAATTTACAAAAATGTTAAAGGTTTAAGGTTTTTCCATTGATCAAATAGCATGTGTTTTGATGTTTAACAATAGAAAATGTATCGTTGTTGTTAGATAAACAACATTTGTTAAGTGATTTTTAGTAAAATGTCCAAATAGGGATTAAATTGTGAAATGTGTAAAATTCATGGTTAAGTTGTGAAATAAATGAAAAATGTGGGCTACTAGGGACCTAATTGAAATTTGGCTAGCATGGGTATAGGTTGAATTGCATTAATTTGTATTTTTATGAGATAAGGACTAAATTGTAAAAATGTTGAAATATTAAAGGCAAAAATGTAAAGTTGCCTTAATGTGTATTTTGGATTAAATTGAATTGAGTGATAATTAAATAAGTTAATTTTGATTACATTTAGATCAAGAAAAGCGAAATACGGATTTAGATCGGGGAAAGAACAAGGTTTTGGACTAATTGACTCGTTTCGTCGTTTTTACATTTGAGGTAAGTTCCTATGTAATAATCATTGTTATTTTTGTGTTTTAAATGCTTTGATATTACATCATTTGTGAATGCGACCTTGCAGACATATTTGACGATGATTCGACAAATGTGAAATCCCGGTTGAACCTTAGGAATAAGTTAGGATACGAATGACATGTCATTAGGGGTTATGTGATTTGGGTGCTAGTCTATACGTCCTACCGGTGGCTGAGTTATCCGACATGTGTTGCGGATACTCGTTAGCTTGTGTGAGCAGCACCGTGTAGCTTCGTCATGACTGTCAGGTTGTGTGAGCAGACTCGTTGATAGCTCAAGAGTGAGCATTATATGTGATATGAGATTGAGATAGCTTCGGCTATGTATGTGGCACTTAGGGTGCGAGATTCCCGAGTATCTGATAGTATTCTGAATAGTTCAACGGGTATATCAAAGTCATGGTTGAGTATGAGACTAATAAGAGATGGTATAGGTATGTACATGAACCGTATAAGCTTTGAATAGAAGAAACTCGTGAATTTTACATCTAATCTTATGATTGAATATGTGGAAGGCTTGTTAGCTAATATGATTTATGTGTTGATATATTCAATTATTGGAATTGTGTATTTATGATTAATTGAGCTTATTGTTATACGAACTTACTAAGCTTTTGTAACACACTTTAACCGAATCTATCGCTACACTAGGCTTTTTTAATGCATTACCTATCTAAAATTTAAACGAAAAATCCAAATTTGTACACACGTCCATTTAAAATTCAAAATTTACTTTTGAAAATAACCCTACTTCAATTTCAATCTACTTATTACTATTGAGCCAATTAATCTCTAATCTGAACCAAGCATGCACATATTCTAACATCACAAAAATAATCTAGATGGTACTTATCTCACATTGATTTGCCGATCATATAAGTGAATATTTCAACTAGTTTGAGCAATTCAACCTTTCCTAACTATATCACCATAGTTACATATCATAAAGTGCCATAAATTAAAATATACCTACATTCCATTTGATATTCAAAAAAAAAAAAAAAACTTTAATTCATTCAAACCATCTTTTCTTTTCTTTTTTTTTTCATTCGCATACCATACAAAACATTTCAATTTCATATCAAGCCAACATCAAGACGAATTCATTCTAGACCAATCACCACAAATAGCCATTTTCGTATGGCATAAATTTATATACAACCATGTAAAATTCAATTCCCAAAATAAACTATGCCTACACATGCCATAATAATCAAAATTTATTATTTCAAAGGTGTACCAAAAGGGATGATAGTATGGTGAGCTTCCGAAACGATCCCGGGTGCTAACCAAGCTTCAAAAAGTGTCAACTACGAACACAAAACAACCAAAAACAAGATAAGCTTTTATAGCTTAGTATGATTAAGCAATTTGTACATTAACATATATATAAGCAAAAACAACCCGTACACTACCTCATGTTTCATGAGTTATAATGATATCTCTATCAAACCATACCCTAAATTAGCATTTTAAAGTAGCATCTCCACCATGTATATTTGTATTGACTTCCCTAGCTCAACGATTCATAATTTGCTATCTAGCATAACCACAATAAAATCTCAAATTTTCTACTTCCATGCCAATCCATTTGAAATCTCATGATAATAAGTATCACACATACCTTTAATAAGCATTTCCTTTCTTGTCTTAACAATTCAAAAGTAACCAACAACAATTTATTAATTTGTATACATACGTATATATATATTTATACATCCATATATCACAGCAAAAAAAAAAGAATATCTATTTAATTTCATACCTGTACACTTAGTAATACGATTTCGTAACGTATCGCTCACTTAGAGCCGTTACTTACTCTTCTCGTAACGTATCGCTCACACAGAGCCGTTACTTACACTTCTCGTAACGTATCGCTCACACAGAGCCGTTACTTACTCTTCTCGTAACGTATCGCTCACTTAGAGCCGTTACTTAATCATATGCCCACATGGTGCTTCCAATAATTTATCATACATTCGCATATAAAATTTATATACAAATCAAATCAACCACAATTTCGCCCATAGGCATATTCCTATATGAATAATATTTATACCTAAGCAATCACATTAAACTTTGCATTCGGCTAGGCAATGTAAAATCACTCACATACTCTTTAATCTATTTTCCTTCAACTATAGCACTTTTCCACCTAATTAAAGGCATCAATCAACACATAAATACAACATCTATGCCATTACTTTAACATCTACAACATCCACACATTCGGTGAAACACAACAACCATATATGCATTCGGTTATACCCATTTTTTTTTAATTTCTTACACTTACTATCGTTCAATACAAAGCAATATGATAAGGTATAACATTCAATTTAACATCAATTGCTTATATCATACCTCGGATATCAACGAGTTCAACTTCCCGGTTAATCGTTCAATTTGGTTTTGTCCCGATCTAATCCCACCTCCTTTTGTTCTTGATCTAAGAACACCAAATAAAGCTTGTTCACACACAATTCAATTCAATTAAAAACCAAAATTCATAATATCAAAGTTTACTATTTTACCCCTCAATTATTTAAGCTTTACACTTTAGTTCCTATAATTTAAAACATAAAAAGTCATGAATTTGGCCACCTTCATCAAGGGCCGAATGCTCACCACCCTTCTTCCCTCTCATATCTTCCATTATTTATTCAAATAAACCTTCTAAAAATTTTCTTTTTATTAAAAACCTCCCCCTTAATACCTGAATTCCATCTAGAATTCTAAGTAGATTTTAACAATCTAATAAATATATAATATGTGTCATTCCAAAACACAAAATCTCCACAATCCCATACACGGCTACAATCTAAATATACCATAAGAACAAAAATTCACAATTGGGCTACTCAATATGCATGACAACAAATCTAAGAGCATTGAATTTAACCAAAACAAAGCTTAAAACACCAACCTAATTTGAGCATGCACCCACCGAAATGAAGAAAGCTTGAGGTCTCTTTTTACCTTCAAAAACCGGCCACTTCCAAAAGAAAAGATGGACTCTTTTCTTCTTCTCTTTCTTTTGTTTTATGTTCCTTTCTTTTACTTAAATTATTATATTACTAAATTAACACCACTAACTAAATATAAAAAAATTTAATAAGGAGGCTAATGATCATGCCGTCCACTATCCTAATATGTGGAAAATTGGCATGCACATCCTTACTTAATTAAAACAATTCAATTTACTTTCCTAAGTCATGCACACTACTTTTACCATTTAAGCTGTTTGATCCTTCTTATTTAATTAGACTTCCAAACAATTAAATCGTACTACGATATTTTTACTCATGCTCAATTACTTAACATAGGCACCAAATCAATCAAGAAAAAATATTTTTCTAATTCAGATTCGTGGTCCCGAGACCACCATTCCGATTAGGATCAATTTAGGACTGTTACAGCTTTATAGCTTACTTTGTTTATTTTTTTGTGTTTATAATGAAATCAAAGCTAGCTCAGATACGAGAATCATCGGAGATCTCATCACACAATCAAGCTTCTATTTTTGTGCTTTTGAGCTTATGTTTTGGTTATATGGCATGTATAGGAGTTTAGTCATTTCGGTACATATGTGATAGTAATAAATTTAGCCATTTGAGTTGGCTTGTGAATGTTTAATGTTTGGTTTTGTATATAGACATAAGAGTTAGTTTATTTTGGTTGATTTGGATATGTATATATTTGTGCAAACAACTCTTGTTATGTGCTTGATTATGGATATGTGATGGTACTTGGTATTTGGTAATTAAGGGTACTAAATGGTTGAGAATTGAATTTGGTATGTTTGTAAGATTAGGCCAAATAATGCATGTTTGAAAAGTGTCCATCTAGTTGATTTGTGAATGTGAATTTGGTATAAATTAAATGACATATTATGATATTGTGTGCCTTGTATTTGTTGGTATTGAAATGGTATAAATGATGCGTGGTTGAGGTTGGTTGTGTGCCTATTTATGCCATGTTTTGGTGCCATTTGGTTTGATGTAGGTGTATGCAAATTTGGGTGGCAAAATGGCTTGGTAATAGCCTATTTTTGTCCACACAGGCATATGTCTCAGCCGTGTGTGATACACGGTCAGATTACACGGTCGTGTGTCCCCTGGTGTTGAATTAAAAATCGAGTCAGTATGCTCCACACGGCCCAGCACTCGGGCGTGTGACCTATAGTGTGGCATAAGTCAGTATACCCTACTGGTTTGGCACAGCCTAGCACACGACCCGACACACAGATGTGTGAGGCTATTTCGAAAGGCACATGGGCTAGTCACACAGGCGTGTGGTTGGCCGTGTGACCCAAGTCAATGAGTTACACACGACCATGTGATCCTATTTCGTATATCCACACAGCCTGTGACACGGGCGCGTCTTTGGCCGCGTGAGACACACGGCTGGGCCACACTGGCGTGTGTCCCCTATATTTTGCAAAATTTTCTAAGTGTTCCAAAAGTTTCCGAAGTTAACGGTTTATTCTCGAACCACCCCGAATGCATGTTTTGGGCCTCATAGGCTCGTATTACGGACTTGATGAATGATTATGAATGACTTGTATTTGAATTTGATAATTGTATGGGAAATGTATACTCGATTGTGTAATAAGTTCGGTAATGCTCTGTAACCCTATATCGGTGACGGGTACGAGTGAGGGGTGTTACATTTATTGGTATCAGAGCTACTTTTTAGTCGATTCGAGGATTAACATAGCGTATGTGAGAGTCTAGCTATACATGTCATATATAACCTGTGATAGCGTGATATCTCCTTACAATTTTAAATCGTGTTTTTATATAGTAAATGGATCCCAAACAAGCTGTACCTTATGATGTTGAAAGTAATGCACCAGCCTCCATTCACGAAGTAGCGCAATCGGAATCGAGACTCGTATCGAGTAGTCAATGAAGAAAGGCTAAGGAAGCCTTCTTCCAAATGATGAATGAGTGGTTTACGGAGTTTGTTCGAACAAATCCTGCTGCTCAGCAACCTCTACCCCCACCTGTTCCCCAACCGGTCCCCGTAGCTCCTCAAGGTTTGGAACCTTTATGATTGAATAAGCCACCTATTGATAAAATTTGAAAATACGGGGCTGAAGAACTCAGAGCTACTGATGATGACGATCCTGAGAGAGCCGAGTTTTGGCTTGAGAATACGATCAGAGTATTTGATAAACTATCCTGCACACCTACTGAATGTGTTAAATGTGCCGTATCACTTCTGAGAGACACTGCATGTCAATGGTGAAATACTTTAATATCTATGGTACCGAGAGAACGGGTCACGTGGGAATTCTTTCAAGCTGAGTTCAGAAAGAAATATATAAGCCAGCAATTTATCGACCAGAAGCGCAAGGAATTTCTGGAACTAAAATAGGGTCGAATGTCTATAACTGAGTACGAGAGAGTTTGTGAGAATCAGTAAGTATGCTCGAGAATGTGTTTCCACAGAGGCAATTATGTGTAAAAGATTTGAAGACGGGTTAAACGAAGATATGAGATTGTTAGTCGGGATTCTAGAGTTGAAAGAATTTGTGGTGCTAGTCAACAGAGCTTGTAAAGTCGAAGAACTTGATAAAGAAAATAGAAAAGCTGATTTCGAGGCTAGAGATTCGAGAAAGAGATCGATGAGTAAACCATATAAATCTTTGTCAAAGAAATCACGAGATTCGTATAACTGACCGATAGTTTCAATTAACTATTCAAATAGATATCATGGAAAGCAATATACTAGTCCTAAAGCTCAAACCACTTCAGTATCGAGTGTGGCTAGTGTGAGAAACAATAAAATCGAGTGTCAACAATATGAAAGGCAACATTTTGGAGATTGTTGGATGAATAATAAATGTTGTTTTAAATGTGGCTTGCAAGATCATTTTATTCGAGATTGTCCTAAGTTACCCGAGAAAGATAGATATCAGAATGCAAGATCGAGTAATATAGCTGCTAAAGGAAGACCACCTAGAAATGCGGGAAATATGTCCAGTAGCAAAAGAATGACAAAGGACTCTGCTGTGAGATTTGAAGCTAGAGCTTATGCTATTCGCACTCACAAAGATGTGTCGTCACCAGATGTTATCACCGATACATTTTCTCTCTATGTCACTAATGTAATTGCATTGATTGATCCTGGATCGACTCATTCATATATTTGTGAGAATTTAGTGTCTAGTAAGAATTTTCCTGTTGAGTCTACTAAGTTTGTGATTAAAGTGTCGAACCCCTTAGGCAAGTATGTTCTAGTTGATAAAGTTTGCAAGAATTGTCCTTTGATTGACTTAGGGTTATTGTTTTCTGGCTAATTTGATGCTATTACCGTTTGATGAATTTGATGTAATTCTGGGTATGGATTGTTTGACGCTGCATAATGCTGTTGTGAATTGTAGACGAAAGACTAGTGAATTGAAATGTCAGGATAGTAAAATCCTTAGAATTCAATCCGATGGGTCGAGTGGATTACCTATTGTGATATCATCAATGTTAGCTCAGAAATATGTGAGAAAAGGTTATGATGCTTATCTTGCATATGTATTGGATAAAAAAGTGTCTGAATCGAAGATTGAATCAGTGCTTGTAACACCCCTAACCAGTATCCGTCGCCAAAACAAGGTTATGGAGCATTACCAAAGTTTACAGAATAATTATAGATATTTCACATTATTTGCTATTCGTGTCTGATACTAATCATATTGTCCCTTGAATGGCTCTCGAGGCACAATATAAACATTAGAATCAAATCGGGACTTAATCGGGATCTCAGAAAAATTTTCATGAAATTTCAAAATTTTTCCAGATGCAGGGCTCACACGCCCGTGTGGCCAAGGGACACGCTCGTGTGACCCTATGACACGCCCGTACATCAAGTCATGTCCTACCCCATGTAACTCTGACTTGATTATACAGCCAAGTCACATGCCCGTGTGCTATGCCATGTTACCCACACGGCTGAGAGACACGCTCGTGTCTCTGCCCATGTGCTCAATTTTGAGCATTTTGTTTCTAAAATTTAAGATGCAGGGGACACACGGCCTGACCACACGCCCATGTGCTAAGCCTTTTGTCACACATGGTCAAGACACATATCCGTGTGTCTACCTGTGTGGACAAAATAAAGCCATTTCCTAGCTTTATTTTTCACCCCTTTTAGCCTTGCATCTACGCCAACAATTATACACAATTCATCACATTCACCAACCACATTTTCATACCAAAATTTAAGTATTATACATGTAAATTTATACTCATATTTATCTAAATACCATGTTCACATTTGTGTATATTGTATCAAATATGCTAATTTAATTCATTCATACATATCTCATTGTGATTTCTATTAATCAATCATTTTCAAACATATACCATGATATAGTCTTTTATACATAAACACCAAAATATGTTCATAAACTAGCCATTCCAGTAGCTAGTCATTAACAAATATTTACATGCCATTCCTTGGCCAATTTAACCTATACATGCCATTATAACCATAATTGTTTTACCTTATATATCAAATTGAGTCGATGGATACTGTGAGTGATCTCTGTTGAGCTTCCAATCTAACGAGCTTCCGATTTACTATAGAACAGGGAAAAAAATAAAACAGAGTAAGCATATAATGCTTAGTAAGTCTGTATAACTTGGTAATTAACTTACCAATTATTCATATTAAAAATAAACATGTAAATCACAATCAACCATTCAATCCCAAGCCCTAACACATATTTTCATCATCCTTGTTAGTAACTTATTTCATATAAACATCAAGAAACACATAAATGAGCTTAACAATATTCGGATTCTCATACACATATGTTTTCCAAATCACGTATTCATATAACATATATACAAATTATTTCCATATTTCTCGGGTACATTCTATGATAATTCATCTCGATTTTTAGTATATTTCATGTCAGAACTTTGCTTATTATTCAACTGAAATATTGATAATCACATAGATAATACACTCGAGATGTACAAATCTATTCTCATAGATGAATGTATTCATCAAACAAATTTTCATGTTCATATATCATAATTTCATACTTCCATATTTTATATAACATCATTTTCCATGTACTTTAGGCAGATACATGTAAATATCCATTTCTTTTCATGTCAGGATTTTACCCGTTAAATTGTTGAAAATATCGATGGATACTCAAGTAGTACACACAAAGTGTACAAATCAGTAAATCCGTCAATTCATATTCAGGAGTATCCATTAGGGAACTTAATCAAGAAGCACACTCTCGAGCCAATATCATATAACATGATTACCAGTCCAGGCTAAATCTTTTCTGTAACATATAATTAGAAGAGCTCAATTAGGATTACCAGTCCAGGCTAAATCTTGTAACATATGCTCAAGAGGGATTATATCAGGATTACCCGTCCGGGCTAAATTCTATCTGTAATGAGGTCAATAGGATTATTCGTTCGAGCTAAATCCCATCAGCAACAAATGCAGGATCTCATTCATTTCGGGAAATCACATATCCATCGATTTTTCATTTATTCAAACGGAATTTGACATTTATCAAGCAATAATCGAGTATGTGATAAATCTTATATATTTATGCATTTATGCAATTCAAATGTTCACATTCAACTCAAGCATAAAAATAACATTTTTATCATTTATCACTTATCGGGTATTATCATTTATTTCAGGCACTTTCATTTTCTGGGCTTTAACGAATATGGGATCACTTCACATAATTATGGCATTTATACAATTTATATACACAACATTCAATTCAAGCATATAAACATATACAATTTAGTTATACGAACTTACCTCAATAAGTGTTCATCTACATAAAGTCTATTAATTCGACATTTTCTCCTTTCCTTATTCTAACTCCATATTTGGTTTATCCGTATCTATACGAGTAAATTTAACATCAATTTAATGTAATTCATACTCAATTTAGTTCAATCTACACTTTAGGAAAAATTACCATTTTGCCCTTAAACTTTTAATATATGACGATTTCGTCCCTAGACTCAGAAAATAAAATTCATGCAATTTAATCCTTGTTCCTAGTCTAACCGAATTTTTCATGTAATATTTACAGCCCATATATTTCATAAAAATCAGAATTTTTCCTTGGATTTCTCATTTTTACAATTTAGTCACTAAATTAAGTTTTCATCAAAATTCACTTTGTAAAGTTGTTTATCTATTAACAACCTCTCATTTTCTCCCATAGATTTCATAATTTCAGCATATTCATCCATGTTAATAATTATATACTTTGATATCTTTTCAAATTGATCCCCAAAATAAATAGATTAAGTCACCTCAATCTCAAAAATATAAAAATTACTAAAAACGGGGCTTGAATACTTACATAATTTGACGAAGAAAGCTTTCTTCGGGGCTTGAATACTTACCTAATTTGACGTAGAAAGCTTTCTTTCTCTTTCCTAGGGTCTTTATGCAAAATATTTGGGGAAGATGATGATAAATGATGATATTTTCATCTTTTATTATTTATCACCTTTATTTTTTTCTTCCAATTTTGTCATTTTCTATAATTTTATTTTCCATGGATGAATCATCATCCTTAATGACTAAGCATTTTTAATGATCTAATTACCATATAAGGACCTCCAATTTAAAGTTCTATAGCTATTTAATCCCTTTAGCTATTAGAACTCAACTTTTACACCTTGTGCAATTTGGTCCTTTATCAATTTAAGCATGCAATCGATAAAATTTCTTTACGAAATTTTCACACAACATTATTATCATATTATAGACCATAAAATAATATTAAAATAAATTTTATTTTCGGAATAGGATTTGCTGTCCCGAAACCACTGTTTCGATTTCTCTAAAAATGGGCTGTTATAACTCTCCTCCTTAAAAATTTTCGTCCTAAAAAATTTATAACAGTAAAGAGATTTGGATATTACTTTCTCATATTTTCTTTCAGTTTTCTAGGTAGATTTCTCTATATCATATCTTTATTAGAAAACTTTTACCGGAGCTACCTTTTATTTCTCAGTTTTCTCACTTCACATACCAGAATTCTAATAAATTTGTAACACCTCAAACCCTGCTTAGACGTTATGGCCGAATCTGGCGGAGTCACATGGTAGTGTTTTTCGAAAAGTTAGTTGTCGTAAAAAACCTCCTTTCTCTATCACCTCTTTACCCTCTCTTATGCTTAATTCCAAGATGTGTCAATCAATTTCAAACGTGATTCATATGCAAAAGTTATCCCCTTTCAAAACGTTATTAATCTTCAAAATGTCACTTATTGCGGAAGCTTTTTAAAATAGTTTTCATATTTGTGCGTATTTTGTTCAAACGTTTGATTCGTTTTGAAAACTCGATTATCCCTACTACTAGCAGTTGTAAATCAAAACAATAGAAACCCCAAATTAAAAGTAAAAATCCAAAGATACCATTATTACAGTAAAATACCCCTAAAATAAAATCAAAATTTTAATTAAGTTCTAAATCGTATTAAATAGGTCGTGTGGTCACCGCTGAATCCTCCGTCTCACTAATCTTCCTATGTCTGGGATTACCTGTACAGTCAAATCAGAAGGGTGAGTTTACAAAAACTTAGTGTGTGATCCCATATAACACAAACAGATAGAAAGCAATCACAGTCTAGGCCTAAGCCCTTTTCAATACCAGTGACAATATTAGTTTGGGCTTTAGCCCGTCTCAACACAGAAGCAATCAGGGGTTTGGACCTTGGCCCATTACAGTAACACTAATCAGTACAGTAACAGATTATACAGTATACAAGTCCTACCCAGCCAGCCTCTACACTCCATCTCCGTCCAACCTTACATTCCATGTGGGGATACAATCAACCCACCCATCCCTACACTCTAAAAAGTACCGAATGCGACACTAGACAGTAGTTTGTAGCTGAGCTGCCAGTAAATTAGGCTCGAAGCCTTTCAGTACACTTCCTTCGATCAAAATAAAACCCCCAACCCAATGCAATGTAGCATACAAATATGATATGCTATAACATAATATCATGCATAAGATCAGGGCATACAGTATCAAATCAGTGGGACATCGTCATGCTTAATAACATGTATAATCCTATCAATTATACAGTCATTTCAGTCAATTAGGGTCTAAGTAAGCTTACCGACCCTACAGTAGGTCCATAGTCGACTCGGGCGACCCGTACTACCTTAGCAGTTAAACAGTGAAAATGGGCCTATAAGCCCATGTTGTCTGCCCGTGTGGGCCCACAAGGCCCAAAATGGCCTTGGTCGTGTGGATCACACAGCCTGGCCCAAAAATCTCACACGCTTGTGTGGTTCACCGGTGTGGACCCATACGCCCGTGTGACCCACATGGCCCAATTCGGTGAGGCCCGTGTACTGCACACGGCCAGCCTCGTCGATCACACGCCCGTGTTCGATCACACGGGCGGCCACAGGCCTGTGTAGTGTCGACAGTCTTACTTTTTGACTTTTTGCCAATTTTATTTTCCAGTGTTGTGGTTACACACTTGGTTTATTTCCGCCGCTAACCCAACCACGAGCACTCTAAGACCTAGAGCCAACAACCCCAAGCTCAAAAATCAGTGATATAAACAAAACTAAATGTAGCTACGATCAGCCCAATCACTACAACTTACCTCGGACAAAAAATAGAATGGCGATTCCCTACTGCTGAAGTGTCAATCAATAGCCCATTGCTCTTTGATCGAGTCCTAGCCATAATACAACCTTTAGTAAACCCTTAATTGACTAACCAAAAAACATATGAACCTCACTTACCGAATGCGCGAAAACATGGAATGGGAAAACGACTATTGAAAGAAGTAAAGACAGAGGCCAAAGGAACGATAATTCAGCTGCAACCAAGCAGGAAACAGAAGTACCCTCCAATCAGTCACTTTTAATCAAAGCATTAAGAACAAACAATTTCTATAAACTATAGACAACCTTACCTTCGACGAACAACAGTGGATTTGCAATTAAATGGCACCGCCCGAAATTTCTACAGTCGCCTAAAGGTCTCCTAACCAGAAATAGAACTCCCATTAGACAAAGAACAACAATAGTATGGAAGCTATAATAGCAAAACTTACCGTCATTGCTCAAAGATATTGAAAAAACAAATTGCGACCACAAGAAGAAGGTTATGAAACGAAAGAAATTCGCAGCAAACAGGAAAAGAGGGAATCGACAGAACCAAAAGAATAAAATAAAAGAGAAAGATGGAGAGGGAGAAACTAAAGGAACTTTTGGCAGGATAAAAAGAACAAAGAAATTCGGCTTCAGCAAAACTAGGGAAGGAAAAAATTGAATTTTGAAAAAAAAAAGAATCTAATCCTATCACAATCCCTTAATTTCTCCTATTTATACTCCTCAAATCTCTCCACATTACTCCCCACTCAATCCAAACACCCCAAACCGTCCACAACCTCTCACACATCTCAAACACTCAGTATTTTACCACATTTCAAACTCCTTCATGGCACACGTACCAAAAAACATCCCTCTTGCACGTATAGGGATTCGAACTCAAGACCCTTAGCACTCCAACACACCACTTAACCACCAAACCAGCAGGCGCATTTTGACATATTTTTCCAATATTTATTTTTAAGCCTACTGGCTAGAGATAGGGGTTTATTAATTTAAAAACAAAAATTTGCCCAAGCTAATGCTTGAGCATGGGACTTCTCAGACACTTCCTAAACACTTAACCACTGAAGCAGACATACAACTGTGTCACAAACATACGAAAATTAATATATAAGAGATTTTTGGGGCGTTACAACTCTACCCTCTAAAAAACTTTCGGCCTCGAAATTTTACCAATCAGAACAGATGAAGATACTGCTGCCGCATCGCATCCTAAGAATCCCATGTGGCCTCCTCAGAGCTATGATTACTCCAAAAGACCTTAACTAGTGGGATGGATTTTCTCCTCACAATCTTTACGCCGTGATCCAATATCTGAACCGGCTCCTCCTCGAAAGTCAAATCTGGTCTAACCTCGATCTCCTCCACTGGAACAATATGCGTTGGATCAGAGCGGTAGCGCCTCAACTTTGAGATATGGAATACATCATGAATCCGATCTAGCTTCGAAGGTAACTCCAACCGGTAGGCAACTAGTCCTACACGCTTCAGACTGCCTCGGAAGTCAATCATACAACTTCTCAACATATCCTCTAGTATCTAAATCGCCCTCTCTAACTGACCGTCAGTCTGAGGATAGAACGCAGTACTGAAGTCCAATCTTGTACCCAGAGCTTCATGTAGCTTTCTCCATAACCGAAAAGTGAAACGAGGATCCCTATCAGTTATTATCAAAACTGGTACCCCATGCAGTCTCACTATCTCAGACACATACATCTTAGGCAGCTTCTACAGAGAGTGGTCAGTACGAACCAGTATGAAATGGGTGAACTTGGTAAATCGATCCATGATGACCCATACTGAATCCTTCTTATTGGGTGTGAGGGGTAACCCACTAACGAAGTCCATAGTTACTCGCTCCCACTTCCAAAGTGGAATCTTAACTGGCTAAAGCAACCCCAAAGGTAACCGATGCTCAGCTTTAACCTACTGACATGTCAGACATTTACCCACAAAGTCTGTAACCTCACGCTTAAGACCTGGCCACCAATATAACACGAAAAGGTCTCGGTACATCTTATTTCTGCTAGGATGCATAGCATAAAGACTACTATGCGCCTCTCGCAGTATAGACTGCCTCAACTCGATATCATTCGGTACACAGATTCTCCTACGGAAATAAAGTACCCCTTCGCTATTCAGTCCAAAATCCACAGTATACCCACTCTCAATCTGTCGAAAGCGAATACCCAAAGACTCATCCTCCAACTGTTTACCCTTAATCTACTCTATCCACATCGGTTTAACTTGAAGTTTGGCCAATAAACTACCATCATCAAATAAACTGAGGCGAGCAATAGCCCTACGACTTAGCGCGTCGGCCACTACATTTGCCTTACCAGGATGGTATTTAATCGTATAGTCGTAGTCCTTAAGCAGCTCAATCCACGCTACTTAAGGTTCAGCTCCTTCTGAGTGAAGAGGTACTTGAGGCTCTTGTGATCAATGTAAATAATACACTTCTCACCATACAGGTAATGCCTCCAGATTTTCAATGCAAATACCACCACGACCAAATCCAAGTCATGCGTCGGATAATTTACCTCATGAGTCTTAAGATGACGAGACAAATACGCTACCACCTTACCCTGTTGCATTAACACACACCCCAAACCGACATGTCATTCATCACCAGGACGATAAACTCTTTTCCGACTGGGTCAGACGTAACGAGCAGGGCCTCCATCGATCTGATCTTGTGCTTCTCAAAGCTCACTTGCTGCGCGTCAGTCCAGTTAAACGGCACACCCTTACGTAGTAGCTTAGTCAAGAGTGCGGTGATCAGTGAAAACCCCTCTACAAACCATCGATAATACCCTGCCAGTCTCAGAAAACTGCGAATCTTGGATACAGTCTTACGTTGCTTCCAATCTAAGACAGCCTTAATCTTTCGAGGATCGACCCTAATGCCCTCAGCAGAAACCATATGTCCTAGAAACGTTACTTCACGTAACTAGAACTCAGATTTACTGAACTTGGTGTACAATTGTTTCTCTCACAAAATCTGTAGAACCACTCTGAGGTGTTCATCATGCTCATCCTCAGTCTTCGAATAGACTAGTATGTCGTCAATAAATACTACCACAAATCGATCCAGATAGGGTTGGAACACTCGGTTCATCAGATCCATAAAAGCTGCTAGAGCATTCGTCAGTCCAAATGGCATCACTAGGAACTCCTAATGACCATAGCGGGTCCTAAATGTCGTCTTATGCATGTCGTCTTTATTAACTCTCAACTAGTGATACCCTGATCGGAGATCAATTTTAGAGAACACTGAAGCAATTCGGAACTAATCGAACAGATCATCTATCCTAGAATAAATGATAATATATCTGATTAATACCATCCGATAAGCAACACTTCCAACTCTTTCAGTAAATTTCATGTAATTCAATAAATTAAGAACTTAATTTTCCTTTACAGTCATATCGGATCTCTTCAACATTTTCTTCTGTTTCACGAATCATATCAACTCCATGTATCTTTTCTTACCAAGCTTAGTCCAATAATATGTAGTTTTGACTAACAATAATTATTTCTTTTCTGTTTGCCTTCAAATTCTAAAATACAACATCAAAAAATATCTTCGAGAATCAGACTAACACACTCGGACTGACAATCAGTCTGAAAGTGAAATACGGTATCAAAAATTTGTAACTGCTTACCCAAAGCTTCTTATGATTTATTCCAAAATCAAGAAGTGAACAGTAAATTGTGGATCTCTATCAAACATATTGAAGACTGACACTCCATGGGCGTGTGTCTCACCCGTGTGTGGCACAAAACCTGGCACACGGTCGTCTGACTTGGCTGTATGGCCCCTGCAACTAATTAATGTAAATTAAAATGTTCACACTGCTTGGCCGTGTGACCCAAGTTAGTAACCACCCTAATTTGGACACAAGCTGAGACACGGCTGTGTGTCCCTATCTTGAATGTCCATACAGCCTGAGACACGGGTGTGTCTTTCGACCGTGTGAGAAACATCGCCTGGCCACACGAGCGTGTGTCTCTTACACCTTGGAAATTTTTTTAAATTTTGCAAAAAATTCTCTGAATTCCTAGTTTACACCCGACTTGTTTTAAAAGCATATTTTGGACCTCTAGGGCCCATTTAAGGGATAATATGATTGATTTTGAAAATAAATAGTAAATGATATGAATTAACTATATTTGTTCTGTAAACTCCAAAAATGCATCGTAACCTTATTTTGGCCACGAATATGGGTTAGGGATGTTACATCCATTCTCTTAATTATACTTGCACGCGAAACAAAATTTTATGGATTTAAAATCTTAAATTTGAACCTTAATTTTTTCCCTTAAACCCTAATTGATTGGTTGTAGCTTCAAACCTTAATGTCGAAACCTAAAATGATTGGTGGAAAATGGGGGAAATTGAAGTCAGAACCCTAGGGAGCCAACATCAAAGTCAACACCTCTAGAGGCTACTCTTGATTTGCCTTCACTTTGTCCTCATCAACATGAATACCTTCCACACTTACTATAAAACCTAAAAAATTTATTTTATCACAGAAAAAAGTGCATTTTTTCAATGTTGGCAAATAACTTTTTAGTTCTCAAAATGCCCAAAACAGATTTAACATTGAAAACATTATCATCTAAATAAGTTGAGTAAATTAGAATAGCATCAAAGTATACTACCGCAAATTTACCCAAATACGGCCTTAAAACGTGATTCATTAGTAACATAAAAGTACTAGGTGAGTTAGTTACACTGAAAGGCATAACAAGTCACTTGTATAGTCCAAACTTAGTTTTAAAGGTTATTTTCCATTCGCCCCCTTCCCTCATATGATTTTGATGGAAATCATTTTTTAAATAAATTTTAGTAAAAATCGTAGAACCATATAATTTATCAAGCATGTCATCAAGTATAAGGATAGGATACCTATACTTTACCGTAATTTTCTTGATTGGGCAATGATCAACACACATTCAAAATAAATTGTCTTTCTTAGGCACCAATAGAACAAGGGCGGCACCAGGTGTAACACCCTATACTCGACCCAATTGTTGGGTTCGAGCTACAGTGTACCACATTCGTCGTCGTAGCAACTACGATCCAAAATAAACACAATCAAACCATTTATCATTCAAATGCAAGCATTATGAGGAAACAATATGGAAATTATGCATTTTGGGTCTTATACGAGCTTATGAAAGCATTAAAGTTATCTCGAGGTTAAATGAGGATTAAATTGTAAAATATTCAAATTACATGGTTAACGTTGTGATGTCACCGCACAGTTTGTCACGTCACCACATCAGGCCACTTGATGTCACGACATCACTTACTATTTTGGCCTTGTCGAGACGATGTGGTTCCTCATCTCAACGTGACATTATAGGTCATTTCTTGTAACACCCCTAACCTACAACCGTCGCCGGAATAGGGTTAAGAGGCATTACCGAACAATTAGAACAAATCTCATTCTTTTTGCTACATAAAGTCAATCCTCAAACAAACATATTCAAATACGAGTATATAGTCCCTTAATGAGGTCAACGAGACCTTAATCATGGTTTAGAATAGGGCCAGGACTGAACCGAACACATATGGAATTTCTCAAAAATTTAAACTTTTCTAAGTTACAGAGGTCACATGCCCGTGTGGGCAGGCCGTGTGCCTCTCATGGCTACTAGACACACCCATGTGTCCTGTGCCAAAACAGAGCATGCATACTGACTTATCCACAAGGCCACTAGACACGCCAGGGTGCCATGGTCGTGCATAATTAAGCTAGATACTGACTTGGTCACACGGTCACCATGCACGCTTATGGGCCTCGACCGTGTACCCTGTCCAGACACACCTAGAAGTGACCCTTAAACCACATGGCGAGACACATGCTTGTGTCTCTTGGCCATATATGCAAAATAGACCATTTTCTAGGCCAGTTTGCCACCCACACAAGGGTCAACCCTACAATAACAATTAAGCATATTTTCACACACAATTTGGCAACCAAATACATGTTAAATGATCAATATATCATTCCATCCAATCTCATTTCTAATCATGCTAACTTATATACCAAATTGCACAACTAAAACACATACATTACCAAGCATGATTCATCCATAATATCACTTGATCACAATAGCCTCAATCCATCACTAAGCTTACCATTCTTAAGACATTTTCATTGCCAACAAAACATACCCTAAGCTTACCATTCTTAAGACATTTTCATTGCCAACAAAACATACCAAAACATACTTCATATACCAAATCCATATATGCATATTGTCAACATTTATCTAGCCACATCACATGGCTAATTACACATCTCAAACATGTTTCAAAACAACTAGCCTATACATGACATATTTAACACGTCTTCAAAAGTACCAAAATAGATTGCCGATAGTGTGATTGAGATACTGACGATCCTCGGATCCAAGCTAGCTTTACTGACACTGTAAAACAAAGAAACAAATCACACAGTAAGTTTTCAAAAGCTTAGTAAGTTCATAACATAATACTTTATACCAAAACAAACCATCACATAGATTAATCCACAATCACATGTACCATACCATCCAAAGCTAATATGTTCAATTAACCTTCCAAAAAATCATTCATAATTTCATCAACCACATAGGTTTCGAACGTACCTTAGCCAACACTTAGTTTTCGATCACTTATGCTACTCAATACTCACTGTTTCATTTCGATCAACTTTGGTCACCTCTTCGGTTCAATCGCACACTTAGTGCCCAAATCATTAGTCGAAGCTTAATTAATATCACACACTTAGTGCATCTATATCAAACCGATCTTAAATTGGTATCGCACACACAGTGCCAACCACAAAGCCGAAGCTTATATTATTTCGCACACACAGTGCTAATCATCTCGGTCACATTTCCGAATACGCATACTTAGTGCCATGTAACTCAAGCTCTCACATAGCGTTCATAATTCAATAATATCATACCATTCATTTCATAACATTAAGCATAGTTAAATACATGTATTATGTCCGAACTTACCTCGGACGTCGAAATACCGAAACAGTCGATTAATCGAGCACTTTGTCTTTGCCTCGATATCGATCCGAACCTTTCCTTGTTTGGTCTATACACATTCAAATTCAATCCATTCAATCACTAATTCATTCAATTTAGTACACACACACTTATTTAGGGCATTTTACAAAATAGCCCTCACATTTTCACATTTCGACACTTTAGTCTCTAATTCATAAAATCATCAAATACACATAATTTCAAATCACATAAGCTTAGCCGAAATCTCCCATGCTAATACAAGCCCACACATTTCATTAATTCTACAATTTAGTCCTTCAAAATATTATTATCACAATTTAGCCCTAATTAGCCAAATTCACCAAAGATTCAAAAACAAAACATGTTCATTAAACACATATCTTTCATTTAACACCAATACTCATCACAAATTTCACCATTTCATCAATGGCACATTTCATAAATATCATCAATTCTTCAAATTACAACTTGATAGTAGACTAAGCAACAATCTCAAAAACATAAAAATCATCAAAAACCAAAGTCAAAACATACCTTAATTTGGATCAAAAGCTAGCCGAATGCCCTAGCTAAATTTCTTTTCTTCTTCTTTGATGTTTCGGCCAAAACAAGATGATAATCATCATCTTTCAATTGTTTGTTTTATTATATCATATTATTACCCCATTTACAAAATTATCCTTATTACTAAACATATATATAACATATATAAGGCCATCAATGTCTTTTAACCAACCACTATCTAAATATTGGCATATTTTCCTCATAAGGCCTCCACATTTAAAAACCATAACACATAAATACTTCAACAATCAGCACACAGCTTTTACGCTTTATGCGACTAAGTTATTTTTTCTAATTAAACATACAATCGATAAAATCTTCACATAGAAATTTCACACAGACTAATTCACATATTAGAAACACAGAAAATAATATTAA
Source organism: Gossypium bickii (assembly GCA_025503065.1). NCBI lineage: Eukaryota > Viridiplantae > Streptophyta > Magnoliopsida > Malvales > Malvaceae > Gossypium > Gossypium bickii. The sequence continues at coordinate 93,240,191 of CP106714.1, read as the reverse complement.
AATATTATTTCAACCTCGGATTTGTGGTATCGAAACCACTATTCTGACTAGGGTCTAAATCGGGCTGTTACATTTCTCGTCACGACGTGATACATTTGATGTCACAACATCACATATTGTTTCTGCATAATCTAATACCTTTAACCTATAATTTCTTCCATTCAAAAAATGCACACATATATTTCAACATCTAGCTAAACTGTGCTAACTTCAACACTCAAAACTTGATTCTCAATACCTTGATACAACAATGTATCAAATCTTAACAATTTCAAATAGCTATATCTATGTTTTTTTCAACCATGTCAAAATTCATCCAGAATCAATTCCAATTGCAACATTATACACATCACAAACATATAATTTACTTATGAGCATATAACCATACTATCAACTAAATTCACATATGCTAATTTGATAATCAAATTCATATGGACATCAAGATATACCAAAAATGACTCAACTAGATAGGTACATGCCAAACTATTACAAAATCAGAAATACACCAACATTGTTAAGTCGGGTTCGATTCCTGGATGCTGAGATGACCTCCCCCCGATCTACTGAGAATCTACTTTACCTACGGATAGAGAAAACACTTAGTGGTATTTCTATGATACAAGCATTATCAACAAATTTATGTAATGTGCAAATTTAATTTCTAACCTAATTTCATTCCAATTCATATCAAGCACCTTAATTTCATATAAACATGCTTTTACAAATTTTACATGTCAAATGTTCACCTATTCATACCAAAAACTACCATTTATTACATTATAGGCATTTCTATACATACCATTCACTTCTTCAAGTATAATTCACACATTTGGACCCATTAAACATAATTTCATGTTACTAATTAAATCATTTCTGAGATTACAAGCTCATTAGAACTCGATTGGCCCCTAGAGTTCGTTCTCAATTCAATTTGCATACTATAAAAGTTCACACTTCATTTCATTTATCGTTTAACACATTTACATGTTTTTAACCCTATTAACTTGACACAGACTCAAAACGGATACACAGATCTATCACCCTAGGTTGCCAGGTAATGATGATGCAATAACGATACATAATACCATCCCGGATTACCCGACAACAATGGTTTTCTCAATTCAATCCATTATCTCTCCCCGAATTACCCGAAAACTATGGCTATCAACAATTCTCTAACCATATGGCATGCCAACTATATCTGACTCGGTCCGAACAGCTAATAAGGTGGGTATTCCACTTTTGATTCATTATATTCAAATCAATTTACAATTCAAAAAACTCAAATCAATTAACATATCATCATTCCATAAATCATATAACATATTTCAACTCAAGTCTAAGCCAACTAGCAAATATCAAGTAAATTCCAAAGGTTTGCATTTTATTCAATTTAGTCATTATCTCAGAAATCAATCTCATACATACCAAATCAACTCAAATAGTCAACAATGAATTACCTCAACAATGTATGATGTAAAATGGCATGAAAATTTATTAATTAAATAGGTCATGAATCATAGAAATACAAACTAAAAATTTCGAGATACTCATCGACAACTTTGGATTTTCCTTTCCTCCTCGACGAATTCGGGTCGATGTTAGCTACGGATTAACATAAACACATAGCACTACCAATAAACAGCCAATTTATAATCAATTATCAATTTACAAAAAAATTATAATTTATTCAATTTAGTCCCTAAAATCGAGACTAACCTAACCTTTAATTTAAAGCTCCAAATAGAATTTTGATTTCACTATTACCCATTAGGAACCTCCTATTTCTCATTTCTATAGTGAATTTTACAATTTTCTAACCCCTAATGTACGAAACTATCAATTAAGCTTTACAGTTTAGTCCTTTTTCATATCTAAGCTTAAAATCTATCAATTTAACACATAAAACTTTCAATTCTCAACTATGGGAACTTTCAAAACTTTAAAATTTTTACAAATTGGTACATGGGGTAGCTAATTCAAGCTCTCATGACCTCAAAACATAAAAATTACAAGAAAATGACTTGAATTACTTACCTAAATGTTTAGCCAAAAGCTGAGAAAATAAAAAAAAAAAGATTTCTTGGCTATGGAGGACAATAAAGGAAGAAGATAAATAGGTTTTACCTTTATTTCCACTCAATTTTCTTTATATAGTGTAATTAATTCGGTTAATTTGAAAATTAACCTTAGTTCAATTAAATAATACTCACATAACTATACCATCCACTTCCTAATATTTAAACATGTTCTAATTGCTATTTTGGGCCTTGGGTTATTTGCAATTTAAGTCCTCAAGACATTTTCTAATTAAAAATCTATAGCAATTGGACTTTACAATTTAGTCCCTAAACCTTAATTAATCACTAATTTGGCTAAATTACTTATCCAAAATTTAATTAAATTATATAATAACTATGTAAATATATTTATTTAATGTTTATGGACTCGGTTTACAGAAATGGGGTCCCAAAATGTATTTTTAACACTACTAGAAACTGAGTCATTAAGCAATGACTTAAACTTTCTCTAATGTGCCCTTTTCCTAATAGCTCCTCCTCTTGTCTTTGCAAATCCTTTGTATTCTTTAGATTGCTTCGGTAAGTTGGATGGTTTGGAATGGTTGCACTGGGCACTAATTCTATTTGGTGCTCAATGCCTCTCAAAGGTGGTAAACCTTTAGGCACTTCACTGAAAACATCCTCATACTCCTACAAAAGAGACATAAACACACTAGAAAAAGAATCGTTAAGGTTAGATAACGATAAATAATTTTTCCAAAACCTCACAAGGATACAAGGTTGTTTGTTTAGTTTGGATCTCCTCACATCTTTTGCACTTGCAAACAAATTTTGCCCTCAGTTTTTACCACTAAAGGATTCGCTTACCATTGGGCTTTTTTTTTTTAATTTGACTTCTTTTCACTAAGGGTATCATTTCTCTCAATCTTTTATGTTTTACCTTTACCTTTAACACCCTTCACAAAATTTCATTATTTTTAACTACTTGTTGTACATATGTTTGGGATCCAAAAAGGCTAATGTGTTCTTTTTTCCCTTTGTAAGGGAATAATGATTTATCTTAACATGGTGCACCACATCACGATTAAATTGTCATAGCCTTCCTAAGAATGAATGAATGGCATGTAAGGGAACCATATCACACCAAACACTATCCTAATGGTTCCCAAACTTAAATGTAACCAAGGATTGCTTCATGAATTGAACTTTTGAGCCCTCATTAAGCCATTGAATGTGGTATGGCTTAGGGTGTTTCGAACAAGGTAAAGCCAAAGAGTCCACAAGATAACTACTAACAACATTAACACAACTTCCACTATCCACAATAAGTGAAAATAATTTACCTTTGATAATTCAAACTTCACACCTACACACACATACACACACATATTTAACAATGCAAAAAAGGAATGAAATTCGTCTAAAATTGTAATGGCCCAGTTTTCAGTGGTGTTAGAAAAGGTAGGTTTGGGATCCCGTTTTCATTAACTGAGCCTGTAAATATTTTATAGAGACATTTATGGAGTTAGTGTATTATTGAATTGGATATTAGAAAGCCAATTTAGCCGAATTTGTGGTTAATTAAGGCCTGGGGACTAAATTGTAAAATCTAATTACTATAGATTTTTAATTAGTAAATAGCCTGGGGACTTAAATTACAATTAACCAAAGGTTCAAAACAATAATATACCTTGTTAAATATCATATAAGTGGACGGTATGATTAGGGGACCATTAACTTAAGTAAAACAAGGTTTAACTAATTAAATTTAAGGTTAATTAAGCTAAATTATAAATTAATCCTAGTATATAAGTTAATTTTTGATGGAAAGAAAGAGAATGTCATCTCCTTCAACTGAATGCAAGAAAGAACGAAGAGCTTGATGCTATAGCCAAGGATTTTGAGCTTTTTAGCTTTAATTTCAAGTAAGTCCCTAGCCATTTTTCTTTGATTTTTATGGATATTGAATCATGAGAAGTTGATCTAACTAACCCATGTACTAGTTTACAAAACTGTTAAAGTTATAAAAAGTTTTCACGATAGAGAATTGAATGATTTTGGTGTTAAATTGTTAGAAATTAAGCTTAGTATGTGAAAAGGACTAAATTGTAAAGCTTAATTATTAGTTTAGTACGTTAGGGACCAAATTGAATAAAATGAAAAAATTTGTGAATTATTGGTAGGGATAGAAAATAGAGGGTCCCTGATGGGCTTTGGTGAAACTAGATTTTAATCTGAGGCTTTAAATTGGAAGTTATGCTTGTCTAGATTTTAGAGACTAAGTTGAATAAATTGAATAAATTGAAAAATATGTTTGACTTTGCAAATGAATATGATTTGACATAGAATTTGATATTTCGTATTTTTGAATTATTATTCGTAGGTAAAGACAATGCAAGAACATCGAGAAGGGCAAAAAAGGTGAGAGCCAACAAGTAGTCCGCAATTTCGGTTTGTATTTTTATGATTCAAATCACTTTAATTGTTGCATATTTATACTATTTTGCATGGTATGATATTGAGGTGAGTTGAAAATAGTTAATTGAATTGAATTGATATGATTATGATTGATTATTGAGATAGAGGATTAAATTGATTAGAATGAAAAATAGCATTGCTTGATAATTTATGGTATTTAGTATGAAATTGAGTTAAAATATGTTGTATGACTTGATGAAATGATGTATTGACAATGAATTGAGATTGATATAATGTCACTTGAGCTATATAATGAATTCAGAAAATTGGTTACCCTATTAATTATTTAGACAGAGCCAAATATAATTGGTATGTCATAGGATAGATTGAGTTTAGGTTACTCCGGCTATATGTCGATGAACGTTGGGTGCATTTTCCTTCGGACGTTTCGACAAGTATTGGGCACAATTCCTACTTCGGTTTAACCGATGAACGCTGGGCGCAATACACTTATTTCAGATGTTCCAATGAGGCATCAAGTGCCGAATTGGTGTGTTGGTTGGATCCATGTACCCGTCCGAGTCTGAGTCATGTTAATATGGATTATAATATATTAATTGGCTGAATGATGATTGAAATTGATTAAATGTTACAAAGTTGGAATATAAGCACTTATACGACATTGGATGTTGAGAGTAGGTAAAATATCACGACTAGTTAATGAGCTAGAGAGCTGACTCGGTAATATAAGAAATGAATCGTTTAACTTGATAATGAAATGGAGCATGAGTATATGTTACAAGCTGAGTAATTATACAAATTTAACTGGCATTGTAATAATGGTATGAAATATTCCTATAGATTACTAGTACATGAAATGTTTAGATAATTCATCTTAAGTATAGACATAATGGTAATATATGCATATATAGATGTGTTTGATGAGATTGGTTATATGGTGCATTTGTATTGATTAATAGTATAAACATGGAAATTGTATACAATTGATTATTTCATATGTTATATTAATTTGAAATATAGAAATTTTAACACCCATTAACCGTATTCGACACCGAAACAGGGTACAGGGCATTACCGGACTCACATCACAAGCAATCACACGATTCTGAGTCATAAAATTTGCTTCCAAATTAAAACCATTCAACGAGCCTACAAGGCCCAAAACATGTATTGGAAGTGATTCGTGACTAAACCGAGAACTTAGGAAGATTTTACAAAACTTAGAAAATTTTTGCTAACTGCAGGACTCACACACCCGTGTGACCCTGAACACGCCTGTGCTTCAGACCGTGTTCGAATTAGGGTGCTCTCTGACTTGTTCCACATGTCCGTGTGCTAGGCCGCGTAGCACACACGACTGGGACACACGTCCATGTCTCTGCCCGTGTGATCAATTCTAGACATTTTGTTTTGCAAAAATTAAGGTGCAGGGGACACACGGCCAGAACACATGCCCGTGGGGTAGACCGTGTGTCATACACGGCCTAGACACACGCTCGTGTGTCTACCCATGTGGACCAAATAAAGTCTATTTACCAAGCCATTTGCCACCCTTGTTCACACATACACTTACACCAATTCAAAGGCATAAAACATATCATACTTAGGCAACCAAATATCCATAATTATGACCAACACATGCCAATACAATATCAACGTCTATCATACTCAGAACATTTACTAAGTCACAATTGACTACTTTCAAGATACCTAATTGTACACCACTTTATCATTTCATCAATAGACCACATTTCCAAACATCTCACATTCATGTCATAATTAACATTTCTATCATTCACCAAGCATATCATGACCATATCACCAAAGATATTAGCACATATATATCCATACTTAGGCTTACAACCATGATAGCCCAAATAAGCCAATCTACATGGCCAAATATCAAACAAGCCTTTGACAATCACAAGCCAACACATTAGCTACAATCACAATGACACATTTAACAAAATGACTTAGTCCCTATACATGCCATAAACTCAAAATACTTGAATTCACCAATAGCCAAAATGATAGTTTGATAGTGTGATAGGATCTCCGGCGATCTCCAATCTGAGCTAGCTCAATAAACCTATAAGATATTGGAAAGGAAGGGGGTAAGCTATATATATAGCTCAGTAAGTCCGTATGAATATAATAAGCAACTTTCACCAATCATTTACCAAGTCCGATGATATAAACACAAGATAATATATACTGCTATAAAACTCACAGTTATCATTTATTCAGTCACAATGTTTGCTCTATCAATTGGCAAGCATATTTTAACATGTTTTAACATTAGCCTAATAACCGTAAACTCTCTGTAACACCCCTAACCCAAAACCATCGCAAGAATAGGGTTAAGAGGCATTACCAAATAATCAGAACATTCCACATCCAATTTATGACACAAAGTCAATCATCATCAAAGCATATCTTAACATAATCATATAGTCCCTTATTTAAGTTTACAATACTTTCAACACATGCTAGAAAGGGGTCGGGACTAAACCAAACACTTACAAAAATTTTAGAAAATTTTCTAAAGTTTTTAAGTTTCAGGGGTTACACGACCGTGTGGGCAGCCCTTGTGCCTCCCACGGCTGCTAGACACGTTCATGTGTCTCCCCCGTGGTCGAATTTGACTAAACTCTAGGGCCATCAAGCACGTTTGTGTACCTTGGCCGTGGTCAATCCTGACTTGGCTCCACGGCCATGAAGCATACCCTTGCACTATTGCCATGGTCATTCTAACTAAACCACACGGCTACCAGGCACAACCGTGTGCTAAGGTCGTGTACTCTTAATCAGCTACTGACATAGTCCCACAGGTAATAGGCACGCCCGTGTGCCACAACCGTGTGGCAAAATAGGCCATTTGCAAGGCCATAATGCCACCCACATAAGGGTCAATCCTACAAGCACAATTAAGCATAATCCCACACACAAATTGGCAACCAATCTCATGTCAAATGATCAACATAACATCTCATACAATCTCATTTATAACCATGTTAACTTCTAGACTAAATTGCACCACTTGAACACATTCAATACCAAATATGATTCCTCCTCAAATTCACCTGACCATACTAGCATCAATCTATCACCAAGATTACCATTTATAAGACATATCCATTGCTATCAAAACATACCAAATCTCACTTCACATACCAAATCCACACAAGCATATCTCAAACATTTATCTAGCCACCTTACATGGCTATTTACACATCTCATACATAATTTACATATCTAATCTATACATGCCATATTTCAACTATGTACATCTTTCCAAAGGTACCAAAATAGATTGCCGATAGTGTGATCGAGATGCTGACAATTCCCGAAATCTGAGCTAGCTTTACTGACACTGTAAAACAGAGAAAGAATCACACAGTAAGCTTTCAAAGCTTAGTAAGTTCGTGATACAATATCATAATCTCATTAAATCAAATCAATGTACAAATAAACCATCACATAGATAATTTAACAATGATACATCAAATTCATCTATTCCAATATTCACATAGCATTCCATTCATCTACTTTCAATTTCCTCAACCACATAAGTATCATACATACCTTTGCCAACACATAGTTACTCACCAATCATGCTACTCAACAGCTTGATTTTACATTACAATCAACTGTTGCTATTCTTTTGAATTACTTGCACACTTAGTGCCAATTCGTAATCAAAACATATTTGACATCGCACAGACAGTGCTAATACGTTAAACCAAACTTATGTCGGTATTGCACACACAGTGCCAAATCATTAAGCCGAAGCTTTTATCTTATCGCACACATAGTGCTAAACATCTCTATCCCGTTTCTAATTCCGTACACTTAGTGCCTTCTATTTCCATTCAGCACATAGCAATCCAAATCTTATAATTATATTCATACTCATTCAATTTACATCACATAGATATAATTTAACAACTAATATTATATTTGAACTTACCTCGGACGTCGAACTATCGAAACGGTCGATTAATCGAGCACTTTATCTTTGCCTCGATCTCGATCCGAACCTCTCCTTTCTTGGTCTACACACATTCAAATTCAATCCATTCAGTCACAATTTCATTCAATTTAGTCCACACACACTTATTTAAGGCATTTTACAAAATAGCCCTCACATTTCACATTTCGACACTTTAGTCCCTATTTCACAAAATCATCAAATACACAAAATTTCAAAACACATATGCTAGCTGAATTCTTCCCATGCTAATACAAGCTCATACATTTCATTTATTTCACATTTTAACCCTTCAATTTACACTTTTCACGATTTAACCCAAATTACTAAATTTCATCTAAAATCTAAATACAAACTATATTAGCCCAACATCAAACTTTCATACTTCACCAACTAGCATCACAAAGATCACATATTCATCAATGGCATATCTCACATTCATCACTAATTCACAAAATTTAAGCATTGGTTAGCTAGAGCACGAAGCAACGATTACGAAAACGTAGAAATTATCAAAAACTGAGCTCAAACATACTTTCAATCAAGCTCAAATATTGGCCGAATACCCTAAAGCTCTCTTCCCTTCTTTTTCTTCAACATTCGGCACTCACAAAGATGATAACATTCATTTTTTCTTTCATTTGTTTTATTAATATTACCTTATTAAACATTTTACTCATTTGCCCTTTCATTAAACATATAAAACAAATATATTTTAAGGCTAATATGTCATTTAGCCATCCACTGTCTTTAATAATGGCTTAATAACAACATAAGGCCTCCACCTTAAAAAGCCAACAACAATTAAGCACTCGTAAATCAGCACACAACATTTTACACTTTATGCAATTAGGTCCTTTCTTACAATTTGACACACAGTCGACAAAATTATCACACAAAAATTTCACTTAAGCTAAATTACATACTATTCACACAGAAAATATTATTAAATTATCATTCCGACCTCAGATTTGTGGTCTCGAAACCACTATTCTGACTAGGGTCTAAACCGGGCCGTTACACTCTCCATTATAACAAACTACCACAATTAACCAATCATTTCATACCTCATAATAAACATGCACATTATTTATTAGTATTCACCTCTCAAGCATATACTTTAACATCTTTCAATTGTTTAAAGCTCATATCTTTTCAAACTTTCATAATCATTTTAATAGGCAATTATGCCAATCTTTCCTTTTTCTCATATCCGATAAATCACAATTTGTGTAAATAAAACATACTTTATCAAAACTCAATTTAGCCCGAAAGCCAAACACATAATCGTCAATCGAATTTACCATGTATTTCATACATCACAAGTATTGACCAATAATCACAAGGTTTTCACAAAAACATCACTGTGGAAATCATGAACTCATAATTTCATGAAGTCAATGCTTATGAACTTTACGTACGTACCTGTACCAATTCGTAATACTTACATACTCTTTCTCTCCCTTGACATACCCGTTGAATTTCCTATTGAACCATTTGGAATACTAAAGGATACTCAAGAATCTCGTACACACAATACCGTACCAATGCCATATCCCAGATATGGTCTTACAGGTAGTCTCGTATCAATGCCAATAGCCCAGCTATGGTCTTACACGAAGTCTCATATCGATGTCCTATCCCAGATATGGTCTTACACGTAATCTCAGTAACCTTAATGTCATGACATTTATATCCTGTCTATTCCTAAGGTTCAACCGGGACTTTCGCTGTACCGAATCTCTGTCGGTTATTTCCGTAGTATCGTACTAAATAGCATTCACATTTTATTTCAATAATATAAAATTTACCATAATTATATCAATTAAGCATTTATACACAGATAACTTAATGCTTATTAAACATACGAACTTACCTCGACATAAAAACGGCAAAAAGGACTAAATTGTCAAATGCTCATTTTTCCCCCATTCTAACTCCGAACCTTATTTTTCTCAATCTATAATATCACATTAACTTATTTAATCATTATACTATTCAAATCATTCCAAAATCACATTATGGAAAAAATTACATTTTTACCCCTAAACTTTTGACATTTTACATTTTAGTCCCTAGGCTTGTAAAATTATTTTCATTCAATTTCATTATACCCAAGCCTAGCTGAACCTATATCATGCTCATAAAAGCCCACATTTTTCATTTATTCACACTTTTAATCATTTTACAACTTTTACAAACAAGTCCTTTTAGGCATTTTTACCGAAAATCACTTAGCAAAAGTCATTTAACAAACAACAAACATGCATTTTCTACCATCAAACATCAAAATACAAACATGTTCAAGATGGGTAAATTTTAAAACTTTGACATCTCTTCAAATTGGTGGTAGAAATAGATAGATCATGTTACAAGGATTTCAAAAACATAAAAAATCATTAAAAACGGGGAAAGAATAGACTTACAATCGAGCTTGAAAGTGGCCAAACCCTAGCTATGGCTTTCCCATTGTAAAATTCGGCCATGAGGAAGAAGATTGACAAATTTTGGCTTGATTTTTGCTTTTTAATTCATTTTAATTACCAAAATGCCCTTAATGAAAAACTTTAGAAACAATGGTCTAATTACCATCTAAGGACCTCCAATTTAAAATCTCATAGTAATTGCACTTTTTTGCAATTTAGTCCTTTTAACTAAATTGAGTGCCCAAACATCAAAATTTTCGAACATAATTTTCACGAAATCGTTCCATAAAAATGTAGACCATAAAAATATAATAAAGATGAATTTTTCTTCGTCGGATTTGTGGTCCCGAAACCACTATTCCAACTAGACCCAAAATCGGGCTGTTACAGAAATACCATTGAGCTTTATGGCTCAACGTACGGTTTGTTTTTCCGTACACAGGTTAGGTTCAATTTGAGATTTCGTGCATCAACTTTAGAATCCAGTCAAAGATCCTAGACTCAACAACGTTTGAGTATTTTCTTTCATTAGTTATATGGCATGTACCTAGATTGAGTCAAATTCGGTACAATTATGTTTATATGCACTTTTGAGTTAAAAGGATCTAGGTACGAACTTGGTTAATTGAATATTGTAATACCCCTGACCCATATCTGTCGTCAAAATAGGGTTTCAGAGCATTACTAGAATTTACAGATCATATAACAAAAATTTCACTTCATATAACATTCATACCTGAAATCAATCAAATTTAATCATAATGTCCCTTATGTGAGCCATCGAGGCCCAAAATATATATATTGGGACTAAACCGGAAACTCAAAAAATTTTTTGAAAATATTTAAAATTTTTCAACACTGCAGAAGTCACACGGCCGTGTCATCTGGCCGTGTGTCACAGACGGCTGAGACATACGCCCATGTCTCTGCCCGTGTGGATGAAATAGGTCATTTTTCTTAGCCTCATTTCTTGCCCAACTTGTCATCAAACTAACCAAACATTTTAGAACATCAACATTATAAAGCAAACTGTGCATATACCAAAATACCAAAACACATATAGGCGAATATTTTATCAAAATAACCTATACATGCCAGTATAACCAGAATCATATTATCCAATATTACCAATAGAACTGATGGATAGTGTGATATAACTCTGACTAGCTTCCAACCCATTCGAGCTTCTGGTAATCTGTAAGGTAAATGAAAACAATTACGTAAGCAATGAATGTTTAGTAAGCTCGTATAATCTTTGATCATAATACTTCTTTTAATATATGAAATTTATACATTTTAAGAATAATCCATTATTTATTCCACAATATTCATGAAGCTATATCAACTCACAAGGTGAATAATTTCACAGTATCACTTGTACATATTATCTCAAACTTAGTAGGATTTTATATAACATTAACTCTTCCAAGTTTCTTTATTTTTATTTGCATTTCTTTACTTTCTACACTTATTTCATATGCATGACACTCAATTCATAAACATATCATTCAACCATGGCCACAAGCTAGTGCATTTAGCCAATGCCTTTTTCAAATTATTCACATGATAAGTCATTTCATAAGAAATTGCATAATTTAACCTTACCACTCTTTCACCAGCATTAGCATATTTTCACTTAAATACTTACCAAATCAATGTATCATATAAATAAACATTTTACCATTCAACCAACAACTTGACACTTGCCTTAGCATCAAACAACTTTGCACATATTTCATATAAATTCAACATTGATATACTTATTTTCTCGACATGTCACACTTGAGTTAATACTCGTCTCAACTTACATAATTTCCTTGTATCAACATATCAAAGATAATCATATATGTACATATCATGGTACATATCATTCTCTTACTAATTCTTTAATAATATATATCATTCATTTCATTATATCAATATTTCATGTGCCATAATTTCCATGTATTTGACGTATGTTTATTCCGGTAATAGTTCATATCGAACTTAAAATTAATCAAATTCCATGTACATATACTTTCCACACCATGTGTCCATATAACATGTACAAATCATTATATATATTTTAGACATATACGGTAATAATTCATTTCGTATTTATATTGTTTCATATCAGAATTTTTGTAACACCCCTATCCCATGTCCGTTGTCAGATTAGGGTTAGGAGTGTTACCAGACAGATCGGAAACATTCATAACATTTCATACATTTCATTCATCCATCACACATACAATGTCCCTTAAATAGGTCAACGACACCTCAATCATGCTTATAACCGGGTCGAGACTAAATCGAAACACATGCAGAAATTCTCGGAAATTTAAAACTTTTCTAAGTTTCATGGGTTACATGCCCGTGGAGGTAGGCCGTGTGCCTCCCACGACTACTAGGCACGCCCGTGTGTCCTCCCCGTGGACTATACTGACTTAGATCCCACGGCCACCCAGCATGCCTGTGTGCTGAGGCCGTGCACTCTTAGGCCACATACTGACTTCTCCACCACGGCCACCAAGCACGCCCGTGTGCCATGGCCGTGTGCTCTTAAGCTAGCTACTGACTCGGCCCCACGGTCTCTAGGCACGCCCGTGTACCACAACAGTGTGACATTATAGGCCATTTTAAAGGCCAAAATGCCACCCCTTTTTGGGTCTCACCTACAAGCAATACATACCAAAACATATCATGCATATATGGCAACCAAAAACATACTATTTTGACCATTCAATCTATACATTCAATACCTATTTCATTCATGCCAACTTTCAAGACAAAACATATACATAACTAAAGCATATTTCCATCATTCACCTACCCAAAAACTTGTCCAATCCTTGAGCATTAAACCATGCCAAAACAACAACACATACCACATTCATCAAGGTAAAATATGAACCAATCAGCCACATCTCATGACCAAGTTTATACATCAACTTATACCACCAACTAGACTATACATGCCATATATATATATACATTTCCAAAGTGTACCAAAATGCATTTAGTAGTGTGATGACGATCCGTGACGGTCCCGAGCCTTCAGTAGCTTTGACGACCTATAAAATAGAGAAAACACACACAGAGTAAGCTTTCCAAAAGCTTAGTAAGTCAATATACAAACAAACTTAGCATGAATTGCACATAACCAAATCAATAAAATGACCAATTTGGTTCTCATGATATAAATCATCTCATTCTTTCTTAAGCTTGTTTACTTAACCATCACTTACCATATTCCAATTCACATACCATGTATACACAAAATTCATCTAGTCAAACTTTACATATTGTATCATCAATTCCATATACATAACATCGTAGTAAGATCACATAGATACTTACCTTGTATACACATTTAGTGTATAATCAACATACCTGAATCAGACATTCATTTACTTAATCTATCAAAGCTCAGATTTGCCATTCGTATCTCAGACTTGCCCGTTGAACCATAAGGAATCCAGTAGGATACTCAGAGGCTCGGAATAAGCGTACAATGCCATCGTCCCAGACGAGGTCTTACATGTACTCAGATATCGATGCCACTGTCTCGGACAGGGTCCTACACGAATCAGTACGATGCTGATGTCCCAGACATAGTCTTACACGTAAGGATCATAACGATGCCAACGCCCCAGACGTGGTCTTATACGTAAAGCTCATATTGATGCCAACGTCCCAGACGTGGTCTTACAGATAATCAGATATCGATGCCACTGTCCCAGACAGAGTCTTACACGAGTCTCAAATCAACGCCAACGTCCCAGACATGGTCTTACATGATAAAAATAGAATAGATATCTATGACGTGACTTTGCCAATCCTATCTATTCCTAGGTTTATACGGGGCTTCTCAGACTTAGTCTATATCGAACTTATCTCGGAATTCAAATGCATAACCTCTCATAAGCATTCATTACTATCATTAATTATATGAACAATTACAATTGCATACATATACATTTATTTGCATAGTGACTTACCTCGGATTCGATATATCGGAATGAAAATGGCTACTCGTTTACTTTTGCTTTCCCGCGATCTAAGCCCGTTTTCCTCGGTTCTTGATCTAAACATATTCAAAATTAACCCTTTTATTCACTAATTCAATCAATTCAATCCAAAGACACATATTTAGGGCTATTTGCAATTTAGTCTTCACATTTGCACATTTTATCAATTTAGTCCATTTTTCTCAAAACATCAAATTCACAAAATCCACACATACACATGCTTAGTCGAATGCATATACATCTCATACAAGTCCATATTTTCAATCAAATTTTCTATTTAGTCCCTCAAGTTACGATTTTCTCAATTTATCCCTATTTAGCTAAATTCATCAAAAATTCAAGAACAAAGTATGTTCATCTAGCTCAAATCTTTCATTTAACACCATAAATCATCAAAAAGCTTGACATATCATTAATGGCATATCACACAAACATCACCAATTCACAAATTTAATACATGGGTTTTGTAGCTCTCAAAGCAACGATTACAAAAACGTAGAAGTTATCGAAAACCGACTTAAAACATACCTTAATTAATCCAAAACCATGGCCGAACCCTTGCTTGGTTTTTTTTCTTTCTTTTTCTTTTATGGTTTCGGCAAGAAGATGATAAAATGAGACCACTCACTCATGTTTTTTTATTATAATATAAATATAACTTATAAAATAAATATAATATAATTTTTAAATTATAAAATAACATATAAAAACATGTTATAAAACCATGTTGCCGTCCACTATAAATAAAAATGGGCTATTTTCTCTTTTAGGACTTCACCATAATAAAGCCATCTCAATTTGAATATTAATCAAATGAAAAGTCACATTTAAACTTTATGCAATTTAATCCTTTTATCAAATTAAACACACAGACAGACGAATTAGCTCACGAAAATTTACCACATTCTTAAACACATATCAACGGCACAGAAAATAATATTAAAATATTATTCAAACTCGGATTTGTGGTCCCGAAACTACTGTTCCGACTAAGGTATAAACCGAACTGTTACAATTCTCGTCCCTTAAAATCTTATCGTTAAACAAAGTTAGTTATTGTTGTCTCCCTGAATCTTCAGGCTCCCATGTAGCCTCTTCAATTCCATGCCAATGCCATTCACTAATGGAATTTTCTTATTTCTCAACACTTTCACTTCACGAGCTAAGATACGAACTGGTTCCTCTTTATATGTCATATCAGATCGGATTTCAATTTCAGATAGAGCAATTATATGTAACGGATTGGATCGATATCTACGAAGCATCAAAACATGAAATACGTTGTGTATCTTTTCTAGCTCGGAGGGCAACTTTAATCTATAAGCAACAGGCCCAACTCGTTTAATGATCTCACACGGTCCGATGAACCTTGGACTTAATTTACCTTTACGTCCAAATCGAAGCACTTTCTTCCACGGAGACACTTTCAGAAATACTTTGTCGCCAATTTCAAAATCTATATCTTTTCGTTTCAAATCTGCATATGATTTCTGACGATCAGATGCTGCTTTCAAACAATCTCGGATCTCTATTTGACACAATGGATAGTGGCACCCTAAGGCGAGAAACTCGGTCTAGCGAACCCTCTATCAGTCAACTCTTGTAACTGTGACTTTAATTCTTTCAACTCTGTTGGTGCCATTTTATACGGAGCTATCGATATAAGTGTAGTACCAGGCAACAACTCAATACCAAACTCAACCTCACGAATCGGAGGCAAACCCGGTAACTCTTTAGGAAATACGTCAGAAAACTCATAAACAATTTGCACTGCTTCAACTTTCTTTTCGAATACCTTTGAATCAATCAAATAAGCAAAATATGCCTCGTAACCCTTTTTCACATAACTCTTAGCTTTCAAAACAGATATCACAGCAGGCAATCCATTCAAATCATCAGACTCAATCCGTACAATCTCATCATTCGGACATCTCAAATCTATAGTCTTTCTTTTGCAGTTCACAACAGCATCATGCATAAACAACCAATCTATACCCAGAATAATATCAAATTCGTCAAATGGCAAAACCAACAGATCAGCAGGGAAACATATATCTCGATACCTTAACGGACAGTTCTTGCATACTTTGTCAACCAGGACACTTTTACCTAAGGGATTCGATACTTTTATAGCAAACTCAGTAGACTCTACAGGAAAAGTCTTACTGAATACTAAATTCATGCATATCTATGAATGCGTAGAACCAAGATCTATCAATGCAATCACAGAAGTATCATAAAGAGTAAAAGTACCCGTTATAACATCTGATGATGAAGCTTTCTCTCGAGCTCAAATAGCATACGCTCTGGCAGGCGCTCTAGCTTCAGATCTGACAACATTGTCTCTCGTAGTTCTCTGACTACCACTAACATTTCTTACATTCTTCGATAGTCTACCTCTCACTGGTGCATCTTCAGATCTCAAATTCTTTCTGGCTCGATAGTCTCAGGGCAATCACGGATAAAATGATCAAGTGATCCATATCTGAAACAAGCTCTGTCGTTTAATCTACAACTTCCCGGATGCCTTTTTTCGTAATGTTTACATTCAGGTCTCTCAGATTGAGCATTTCCAACGCTAGCTACTAAAGTTGCTAGAGTTTTGGAACTCATTTGCGGTCTAGATCGATTTCTATTCGAATGTCCCACATTATCTCTGAAACGACTTTGATTATCTCTGAATCTTTTCGGAGCAAACTAAAATAATTTACTCTGAAATCTCTTTCTCACATCTCGAGCTTCAGACTCAACCTTTCTTTTATCATTTTCGAATGCCTCAGCTTTGCAAGCTCGGTTAACGAGTACAACGAACTCTTTTATTTATAAAATCCCGACTAGCAAACGAATATCTTCATGAAGGCCATCTTCAAATCTTTTGCACATTATAGCTTCAGATGATACACATTCTCTAGCATATTGACTCAGTCTCACAAATTCTCGTTCATATTCTGAAACAGTCACACGGCCTTGTTTCAATTCCAGAAATTCCTTTCGTTCCTAATCGACGAATCTTTCACGAATATATTTCTTTCGGAATTCACTCTGAAAGAAGTCCCATGTAACTCGCTCTTTCGAAACAACAAAAATTAAGGTTTTCCACCATTGATAAGCTGCATCTCGAAGCAAAGATACCACACACTTTATGCATTCTTCAGGAGTCAGAGACATTTCATCAAATACCCGGATAGTATTTTCAATCCAGAATTCAGCTTTTTCAGCATTGTCATCTTTAGTAGCCCAGAATTCTTCGGCCCCATACTTACAAATCTTGTCAACCGAAGGCTTATTCCACAGATTCAGATTTGCAGTCGGAGGTATATCAGATGTCTGAGGGGGATGAACCGGGGGCGGAGGTTGCGAAACAGTCAGATTATTCTTTACAAACTGAGTGAACCACTCACTCATCATCTGGAAGAAAGCTTGCTTAGCTTCTCCCTCTTGACCGCTCGTAGCCGGCCTCGACTCAGAGGGCACTGTCCCTTGTGTGGGAGCAGGCACATTACTTTCTACATCGTCAGCTACGGCTTTTTCGGGATCCATTACTATACGAAAATCACATTTTATACGTTAGGATTCATCACACTATCATAATTCAGATATATGGCATGTATAGCTAGACTCTGACATGCCACATTAGTCCGAGAATCAGCTA
Source organism: Gossypium bickii (assembly GCA_025503065.1). Classification (NCBI taxonomy): domain Eukaryota; kingdom Viridiplantae; phylum Streptophyta; class Magnoliopsida; order Malvales; family Malvaceae; genus Gossypium; species Gossypium bickii. Next base: position 93,221,652 of record CP106714.1, on the reverse strand, counting down.
AACCGTAGCTCTGATACCAACCAAATGTAACACCCCTATCTCGTGTCCGTCGCCGGATTAGGGTTAGGAGCGTTACACGACAGATCAGAAACATTCATAACATTTCATACATTTCAATCCATCACACATACAATGTCCCTTAAATAGGTCAATGAGACCTCAATCATGCTTGTAACCTGGGTCGAGACTAAATCGAAACACATGTAAAAACTCTCAAAAATTTAAAACTTTTCTAAGTTTCAGGGGTTACACACCAGTGGAGGTAGGCCGTGTACCTCCCACGGCTGCTAGACACGCCCGTGTATCCTCCCCGTATACTATACTGACTTAGATCCCACGGCCACCCAAAGACGCCTGCAGCGCCGAGAGGCGTGCACTCTTAGGCCACATACTGACTTCTCCACTACGGCCACCAAGCACGCCCGTGTGCCATGGCCGTGTGCTCTTAAGCTAGCTACTGACTCGGCCCCGCGGCCTCTAGGCACGCCCGTGTGCCACGACCGTGTGACATTATAGGCCATTTTAAAGGCCAAAACGCCACCCCTTTTTTGGGTCTCACCTACAAGCAATACATACCAAAACATATCATGCATATATGGCAACCAAAAACATACTATTTTGACCATTCAATCAATACATTCAATACATATTTCATTCATGCCAACTTTCAAGACAAAACATATATATAACTAAAGCATATTTCCATCATTCACCTACCCAAAAACTTGTCCAATCCTTGAGCATTAAACCATGCCAAAACAACAACACATACCACATTCATCAAGGTAAAATATGAACCAATTAGCCACATCTCATGACCAAGTTTACACATCAACTTATACCACCAACTAGACTATACATGCCATATATATATATACATTTCCAAAGTGTACAAATATGAGTTTAGTAGTGTGATGACGATCCGTGACGGTCCCGAGCCTTCAGTAGCTTTGACGACCTATAAAACAGAGAAAACACACACAGAGTAAGCTTTCCAAAAGCTTAGTAAGTCAATATACAAACAAACTTAGCATGAATTGCACATAACCAAATCAATAAAATGACCAATTTGGTTCTCATGATATAAGTCATCTCATTCTTTCTTAAGCTTGTTTGCTCAACCATCACTTACCATATTCCAATTCACATACCATGTATGCACATAATTCATCTAGTCAAACTTTACATATTGTATCATCAATTCCATATACATAACATCGTAGTAAGATCACATAGATAATTACCTTGTATACACTAAACAACGTACCTGAATCGGACATTCATTTACTTAATCTATCAAAGCTCAGATTTTCCATTCGTATCTCAGACTTGCCCGTTGAACCATAAGGAATCCAGTAGGATACTCAGAAGCTCAGAATAATTGTACAATGCCATCGTCCCAGACGAGGTCTTACATGTACTCAGATATCGATGCCACTGTACCGGACAGGGTCTTACGCGAATCAATGCAATGACGATGTCCCAGACATGGTCTTACACGTAAGGATCATAACGATGCCAACATCCCAGATGTGGTCTTATACGTAAAGCTCTTATTGATGCCAACGTCCCAGATGTGGTCTTACACATAATCAGATATCAATGCCACTGTCCCAAACAGGGTCTTACACGAGTCTCAAATCAACGCCAACGTCCCAGATGTGGTCTTACATGATAAAAATAGAACAGATATCTATGACGTGACTTAGCCAATCTTATCTATTCCTAGGTTCATACAGGGCTTCTCAGACTTAGTCACTATATCGAACTTATCTCGAAATTCAAATGCATAACCTCTCATAAGCATTCATTATCATCATTAATCATATGAACAATTACAATTGCATACATATACATTTATTTGCATAGTGACTTACCTCGGATTCGATATATCAAAATGAAAATGGCTACTCGTTTACTTTTGCTTTCCCATGATCTAAACTCGTTTTCCTCGGTTCTTGATCTAAACATATTCAAAATTAACCCTTTTATTCACTAATTCATTCAATTCAATCCAAAGACACACATTTAGGGCTATTTGCAATTTATTCCTCACATTTGTACATTTTATCAATTTAGTCTATTTTTCTCAAAACATCAAATTCACAAAATCCACACATACACATGCTTAGTCGAATGCATATACATCTCATACAAGTCCATATTTTCAATAAAATTTGCTATTTAGTCCCTCAAGTTACCATTTTCTCAATTTATCCCTATTTAGCTAAATTCATCAAAAATTCAAGAACAAAGTATGTTCATCTAGCTCAAATCTTTCATTTAACACCATAAATAATCAAAAAGCTTGACATATCATCAATGGCATATCACACAAACATCATCAATTCACAAAATTAATACATGGGTTTTGTAGCTCTCAAAGCAACGATTACAAAAACATAGAAATCATCGAAAATCGACTCAAAACATACCTTAATTAATCCAAAACCATGGTCGAACCCTTACTTGGTTTTTTTTTCTTTCTTTTTCTTTTATGGTTTCAGCAAGAAGATGATAAAATGAGACCACTCACTCATGTTTCTTTTATTATAATATAAATATAACTTATAAAATAAATATAATATAACTTTTAACTTATAAAATAACATATAAAAACATGTTATAAAACCATGTTGCCGTCCAGTATATACAAAAATGGGCTATTTGCCCTTTTAGGACTTCACCATAATAAAGCCATCTCAATTTGATCATTAATCAAATGAAAAGTCACTTTTAAACTTTATGCAATTTAATCCTTTTATCAAATTAAACACACAGACAGACGAATTAGCTCACGGAAATTTACCACATGCTTAATCACATATCAACGGCACAGAAAATAATATTAAAATATTATTCAGACTCAGATTTGTGATCCCGAAACCACTGTTCCGACTAGGGTATAAACCGGACTGTTACAATTTTACCCATTAAATCAATTAAAGTATCGATGATTACGCAGGTAGTAAATTCAAGGTGTACAAATCTATAATCATAGATGAACATATTCATCAAACAAATTCCATGTTCATATAGCATTATTTCATACTTCTATATATCATGTATCATCATTTTCATGTGTTTCAAGAATATTCGAGATATAAATTCATTTAAACTCATATTTCTCGTTTCGAGAGTTTATATCCGTTGAATTATTGAAATTTCGATGGTTACCCCAGTAGTACACACAAAGTGCACAAATCAATAAACCGTTAATTCATATTCAGGAGTACCCATTAGGGCATTTGTTCCGAGAGCACACTCCCGAGCCATATATTATACTGAGATTACTACCCAAGCAAATCACATCATGTAATATACACTCTTGAGCCACATATCATACAAAGAAGATTACACCCGGACTAAATCACATGCAGAACATATGCTCTAAGAGTTTTGTCAGGATTACCAGTCCAGACTGAAACCTTTTTGTGACAAATACTCTGAACAGCTTAATCTGGATTACCAGTCCAGGCTAAATCCAGACTTTAACATATGCTCAAAGGGCTCAATTAGGATTACCAGTCCAGGCTAAATCCTAATTGCAACATATGCTCGAGAGGCTTGTATCAGGATTACCAGTCCGAGCTAAATCCTTTCAATAATGAGGTCAATAGGATTACTCGTCCGAGCTAAATCTATTCTGCAACAAATGCAAGACCTCATTCCATTTGGGAAATCACCTTTATTCATCGAATTTCAATATTCACACGGAATTTAACCTTTTCAAATATTTCCAAGCATGTGTTAATTTCTTACATTGATATCATTCATACTAGATACACATACTAAAATTCCACATTCAATTGGATACAACATTCAATTTATCATATTTACATGCTCAATTATGTTACACGAACTTACCTAGCTAAATTGTAGAAATACCAAGATTCATTGGCATTTTGGTAATTTTCTATTTCCCCTATTTTTCACCCGATCTTGATCTAAATTAATAATTTCATTCAATTTATTAAGTTAGACAATAAACAATTCATTTACCTCAATTTGGTCATTTTTGACATTTTTACAAAATTGCCCCCTAAAGTTTTACTTTTATTCAATTTAGTACATGAGCCTAAAACATACAAATTAGCCATTTTTAATATAAACCCACGCTAGCTGAATATTCATCTACTTTCCTCCTTCCCCTCTCCATTCCACATCCTTAATGCATATAACATGCTTATAAATAACATTATCTATAATTCCACTATTTACTAAAATGTTCATTCAAAGCTGTCCACTTGAGTCATAGTCACTAAATTATTTATATCTTGAGCTACAGAATTCCAAATTAAGATCCACTTGATTTTTTTGAAAATATACTCAAATATATTTCTACCATAAAAATTTCAGAATTTATAATTTAGCTAATAAGTACAGTAAAATCTTCAAATTTATCTCCATTTTTCTATTTGACAGCTTCGATCTTTCTTTACTAAAAATTAATTATCTCTTAGTACGGGATTTAGATGATGTTTCTGTTTATTTCTATGGAAAATAAACTCATTAAGAATTTAAAAATATAAATTTAAACCCATAATTATTTTTTTACAATTTTTTATGATTTTCCAAAGTCAGAACAGGGGAACCCAAAATCATTCTGACCTTGTCTCACAAAATTTATTATATCTCACAATTTACAATTCCATTGCTTACACCGTTTCTGCTATGAAAAACTAGACTCAATAAAATTTAATTTTATATTTTATTCAACCTATAATTAAATTTCCACAAATTTTTGGTGATTTTTCAAAGTTAGACTACGGCTGCTGTCCAAAACTATTTCAGTGCAAAATGTTGATTACCAAGTTTATAACACCCTTATTCCCCTTTCTCTATAATATTTCCCATCACTTTCTCTTATTTTCCTTCACTAGCATATCAAGAACATAGAACCTTATATAAGAAAACTCTAAATTAACATCATTTCCATGCTTTTTCAATAATATCAAACTTAAAAATATATTGAAATATTGATGTTCTTACCTTGTTATATTGATTTCAACCTTTAACTTGAATTTCTCTCTCCTCCAGCTTCTATTTCTTGAATCTAACTTGATATTCTAGCTCCCCATAGTCTCCTTAATATTTTTCTCTCTTGGTAGCTATGGAAATACTTTTGATTTCTAAGTGAAAATGGTGAATTTTTTGTAAAAGAACCAAATTGTAAAGAAAGTAAAACTTTCTTTCTTTCCTTTCTCTTCATACGTTGGATGCATGGGTAGAAGATGATAATTCTTCATCTTTCTTTCCTTATATGTATACTAAATAAAATAATAATAAAATATCATTTAAAAATCAAATCAAAATATTTATAAACTAATATTTATTTATTTAATTAATCTAAAATATCACCAACATCATCATTACCTTCTAGATTTCTCTCTCTTTCTAATTGACCATTTTGCCGTTTATAATCTTTTAAAATTCCATCATTGAGTCATCACTTAATTTGGTAAAATTTCAATTTAGTCCCTCATAATTCTTCACCTATTCAATTTGGTCCTAATTCATCCATTTTCCTTAGTTTCTAGATCATTCCACCCTTAAAATATTTGCACTATTGGTCTTTTAACTTTTTCATATTTACACTTTAACCCCTCAAATTTTGAGTATTTACTCTTAGGTAACAAACCTTTTCTCACTTTTCGATTTAGTCCTTTCTTGAATTAATATATCATAATATACTTCTCAATGTTGTCATAACTCAAAATTTCCCTTTTTGTCACTTTATTTCCTTATTTTTACTATATCAAGGATAATATCTTACTGTAGAAATTTTCGAGGTATTACAAATATGGATTGTAAATGTATTTAAATTTGGTTTGAAATGGTGTGAATTGCTATAATGATAATGACCTTGATTGAAATAGGTATGAATGTACATGAATTAAATGAATTGCAATAGGTAATTAGCTTATAGGTGATAAGGCATTGGCATAATGTTGAACATGGTTTGGGGTATATAAACCAATGTTAGCATGTTGTACATTGGCTGATTAGGAATAGGAGGTGTTTAAAATTTGTTTGGGAAGATTGCAGGTCATTGTTCAATAAATTTTGCAAAAATAATATGTGATGTCACGACGTCATGTGAGTGTCGTCCTAACTTAGTGCGATCAAACTTGGTTGTCGTAATGAGGCTAAAACAATATGTCACATTGCGATGAGGAACCCTCTATATCTTGAAACTTTTACAATTTAGTCCTAATTCGACCTCGGGTTAGTATTAGAGCTTTTGTAAACTCGTATAAACCCAAGAATGATTATAAGTCGTATCATATGCTTATAATTACTTGTATTTTTCATGTTAATTGGTATTATTAAAATATAATTCAGTCGTAGTTGCTTCCGCAACAAATTTGACACCTTGTAGCTTAGACTCTGCGATTGGGTCGGGTATAAAGTATTACAAAAATAAGATGGAAAAATATATAACATTTGTTGTATATATGATCCACATGTGAGTCAACCTTTTATCCCAAGTTGTCCACTAACATGTAAATAAAACCTTAGTCAATTGATCCTCACATATGTGAAGTCTAAAACAGGGAGATATTTCACAAATTGTTGAAAAGGAACTCAGACACTAGAATCCAAGTTAGGTTTTGATTGAAAAGATAAAAGTAATAATTATACTTTCTGAAATTGCTGAGTACTCTTAAAACTCATTCAAGCATGCTTTCATGGATGGGTGGAAAACCCTACCTTTGCTTTGATGGTTTTTGCATTTGGTTATTTTCAAGTTAATATATATGTTTCTTTTTGGGCAAAGATCCCAATAATACCAAAAAAATAATTTAATAACGGAAAAAGGCCGATTTGAAAAATATTTACGGGAAAGGGCCATTTCCCCCCAAAACGCATCTATGTCAGCACGTTTTGGGGGGAAACGCGCTTTGCTGCTGAATTACCAGGAAAACATGCTGACGTGGACGCGTTTTTGCCCTCCCCCCGCTCCAGTCCAATTACATGATATTCTAAGGTTTCTGGGCTAGGGTAAATATATATTTAGGGTTTTTGAGCAAAATATATTAGCCCAAAAAAATTAATTGAATTTTGTGACAGTTGTATCTGGCAAAATAATTTTGAGAAGACGTTTCTGAACAAACAGTGGCTAAAAACGCTTCAAGAAGGATGCACTGTCAGCAGGAGTACTGAAAAGAGCTCCCACATGGACGCTCTTTTGCTACAGTAGTCTCCGGCAAAATTATTTTGAGAAGATGTTTCTGAACAAACAGTGGCCAAAACATTTTCAGCATGGTGCACTGTCAGCAGGAGTACTGAAAAGAGCTCCCACGTGGACGCTCTTTTGCTACAGTAGTCTCCAGTAAAATTATTATGAGAAGACGTTTCTGAACAAACAGTGGCCAAAATGCTTCCAGTAGGGTGCACTGTCAGCAGGAGTACTGAAAAGAGCTCCCACGTGGACGCTCTTTTGCTAGAGTAGTCTCCGGCAAAGTTAGACTATAAATCAGCCAAATTTCATTCTCATGTTGCATAAGGGAAATTGAGGCAAAAGAAAAAAAAAACTGAAAATGACTGAACATATTAATACTGTTATTTACTCCATGGATGCGTAGTGTTCAAGCGTCTGTTCTGGACACTTAAGCAATGCCGAGATGCCTTCATATACTGCAAGCCATTGGTACAAATTGACGGTACATTTATGTATGGTAGATATACGCATCGGCTATTGCTAGCTGTGGCACAAGACGGCTATGGGAGAATCCTTCCGATTGCGTTCGTAATAACACCGGGGGAGTCAGCTGATGACTGGGACTTCTTCCTATCTAGGTTAAGGAGGCATGTCTGCCCCCAACCTGATATATGCGTTATATCATATCGGGGCCCTGGAATACTAGCCGCAATTGAACGCCAGGGAAGCATGTGGCATCGCACACACCATCGATATTGCCTAAGGCATGTTGCATCCAACTACTATGGGCAACATCGATCTAAAAGTCAGCGACGACAAGTGACTAATATGGGTATGAAATATCTATTAATATAATTTCGTTTGTAATATTCAATTTATTCTCAATTGAAAAGTGATATGTAATATTCGCTATCAACCTATATTGGTAGGGTACGAGATCAATAAGGACCATTTTCAGGAGATGTTGGCGAGTTTGCGCTCAGATAACGACGAAGGCGCAAACTACCTGTGCAATATTCCTTTGGAACAGTGGACACAAGCATACGACGGCGGCCTACGATATGGTTATATGACCACAAACCTGGCCGAATGCATAAATTCTGTTCTAAAAGGAACCCGTCATCTGCCGATTACATTGGTTGTGCGAGAGACATATTTTCGTTTAGCGATACTATTTTCGAAGCGAGCAGCGAGTTATAGAGGGCAGATGCAAGGAGGCCATGTATGGAGCCCGAAGGTCTTGCAAGAAATAAACAGGGGGAAGACACGGGCCAACACCATGCACACAGTGTGTCACGATCGCGACAGCCTATGGTTTCGTGTCACAGAGTTTGACAGACCAAACCAAGGCATTGTTGGCGGGCAGTATCGTGTACACTTGACAAATAGGACCTGCGACTGTGAGAAATTTGATACACTTCATTACCCATGCGCTCATGTACTTGCGGCTTGTCAGAATCTCCGTCTTGATCCCATGAGCTATGTCGACGAAGTGTATAAATTAGAAAACATGTACAATGTGTGGAGACACGTATTCCCACCAGTCCCAGATGAACGTAAGTGGCCGTCGGTATCGCTTGCACCGTATAAGCTGTTGCCGGATAGACAATTGAGGCGCAAACCAAAAGGTCGACCTTACTCGACTAGAATAAGCAACAATATGGATATCCGAGAAACGAGCAACCAAATGTAGGACCCCGGGGCATACATCTCGCTCGTGTCCAAATCGGAATAGTTGACCGTGTTCTTAGCTTTTTTGTCTCTTGGTGGCTATGTAATTTCTAATTTTTTGATGAAAACGGTGAACTTTTGTACAAGAATCCCGTATTTTATTCAAGTTATTAAATTTAAATTACAAAATTACAAAAAATAAAAAATAATGTTTTAATTTATTAAAAAATAAAAATTAAATTACTATAAAAAAATAAGAAACTGTTATTTTATTAAATATATTAAAACTAAATTACATGTAAAAATAATCAACTTCTATTTTATTGAATATATTAAAATTAAATTACATTAAAATAAAAAAAAATAACTTTTTTCTTTGTTAAAAAAATTAAAATTAAATTACATGTAAAAATAAACAACTTCTATTTTATTTAATATATTAAAATTAAATTACATTAAAAAAATAAAAAATAACTTTTTCTTTTATTAAAAAAATTTAAATTAAATTGCATTAAAATAAATAACTTCAATAAAATAGAAGATATTAAAATCAAATTACAAATACAAATAAAAAAACAACTTTTATTTTATTAAAAAAATTAAAAAATTATATTACAATTAAAAAATAAAAAAGTCGGTCCGAATCAGTGTTGATGCCGGTCGGAACCAGCGCCACACGGGGGTGGTCGGCAGTTACGCACTGGATTCCTTCGTCTTCTAGCTTTCAGCGAGGGTCGTAGAACCTCGGGCGGGGATTCGGGTTCCTCCGGCAGTGGGTCTGGTTCTGGGTGTTGCGAGGATGACCCACCTTGATAAAATAACCACCCGGAGGTGTTTGCATAAACCACGGCGGGGGTGTCTGAATCCCGTATGGAGAAGGAGCCTGGTAGAAAGAAGTGCTGCCCGACAGCGCCTCCTCTGATCCCACACGCGACGACGGCCTCAAGATCGGCTGGCCAGCGGGAGTAGTCGGGAACGGACTCGAACCCGGCCATGCATTCCAACCTGGGGTCGGACTGGGAAAAGGAAACATATACGGGTTAGGATACATATAAGGGGTAGGGTACGCACCTGGCATAAAGGGTGAAGGTTGTGATGTCGGTGTCATCGGCTGAACTGATGGACCCGGTGACTGTGTGGGCGCTATTGTTTGGCCCAGTGACTGTGTCGGCGCTGTTGATGGCCCCGTCTCATCACCACTTCTCCTTGGATTTAAAGGGCCCGACGTTCCCTTCGTTCACGAAGTTGCCGTCGCCTCTCTTCTTCTGACAACAGATACGGCTTACCATGGATCCTAAACCATGGCATGTATTCCGGCATGCACACTAACTCAGGAACGATGATCGGTTCTCGGATAGGTAAATAGTCATATCGGTTCTCCCACGTCTCTATATGTGTTGACCAAAATCTTGGCCAGTCCGTGTGCAGCTGCCGTAAGTCCACTTTGTGCTCATCATCGAGCACCTCACGTGGCACGGGAATCGGTTGCCGGAATCCAAATTGTCGTAGAACCCGATCTGACTGGTGCATCTCCACGGTCGCGTAGGTGATCAATGGGACCTTCACATGCCAACTGTTCAGATTTTGGAAGAACTCATCCGGAATTACTGCCCGAATTTCCGGATCCTCGTACGGTGTCCATTAAAACTATATTAACATTACCAAAATATTAGTTATATACATAATAGTAGACAGTAAATACGAAATACTAAATTATAAATACAAAATTCGAAACTTACTTGTGATTCCGACCGTTGGTCTAATAGAAGCTGTATATCTTCAAGCGACGTAGGTATTCCAACATGACTCGCCGAATGATTCCACCTAATTAAATAAATTTTTAGCATACAATTATACTATAAATCTACGAAATAATTGTAAAATATAACATTAAATTTACCTTGTTATCAGTGGGAATGAATATGGGTGGTCGAGTCGAAGACGTAAAAATGGAAATCGATACCATGCCCACGACTGTAGTAGTGATAGGCAACCTCCGATTTTTGCTTTACTCGGCCGCGTCGCCCCGCACATCTCCCGATACAACCTCGATAGCACGGCTGACCCCCAACTCAATTCACCGGCTACTCTGAAATCAACAAGTTTCAGCAGCCATCTCAGGTGTACGAGGTTTTTAAAAAGGTCCGACATCAGATAGCCTCCAATTATCTGAAGAATATGTGCCCGAGCATACCGTATTCTTTCTATTTCGGTCGAACCCTCCTGCGGCTCTAGAAATGTGTCTCGTAACCAAGCCATATCGATTCGAGCTCCTTGAATTTTATCCGGAATGGCACCCAGAAGCTCGTAGCATATGGCTCCCCAGTCACCAGAAGTTGCGGACCCGGTGACTACCAACCCGTCCACCGGCAATCCCAACTGCAACTGCACATCTTCTAGAGTGATGGTACACTCTCCACATGGAAGATGGAAAGTGTGCGTCTCGAGTCTCCACCTCTCTATCAACGCACTGATCAAAGGCGGCTCCAACTTGAACCCCCGGCCTATCGTGGCCACATGCCAAAAACCCGCTTCCCGCAGGTAATTCTCAATCAACGACGATGGGGGACCATGCATGTTACGAATGTAACATTCCAACACCCGATCTACAGACTGTTTAAAAAATTATAAAATAAAAATTAATTGAAATTACATAGACCTAAAAAATATTATATCAATATTGAAAAATTAAAATTAAAAACTTACCATTTTCAATTGCTCGACAGAGATGTGCTTGTTGTCTAGACGAAGTAATTCCCCGACCATTGTAATACGATCGAAAATTTTAAAATTTTTAAAAAAATATATATTAAAAAAATTAAAAAGGGCTTTTTTGTAAATAGTCAAGGACTATTTTGAAATTTGAGAGTAAATTTCAAGGACTTTAAGCAAGAATTGAGAGAAAATTGAGAGAGAATTGCGAGAAAATTGAGAGAAGGATTAAAGTGTGAAAAAAATAAAAGGGTTGGGGATTTTATAGGGAAAAAAATTTTGACCGTTGGCCAGAAAAGCGCGTCCCCAGGGGCGCGCTTTGCTGTCTTTTCCCCCCAAAACGCGCTGACGTGGACACGTTTTGGGGGGAAATGGCCCTTTCCCATAAATATTTTTCAAACCGGCCCTTTTCCGTTATTAAATTATTTTTTTGGTATTATTGGGTGTTTTGCCCTTTCTTTTTTTCTTCTTTTCAAACTAGGCAATGAAAATGCTCTATCAACCAATTGTAAGTGGTGGTTGCAATAGGATAGATGGTTGAATTACTCGTATCGTGAGTGAATCGGTTGGTTTGATACAATTTTAATAATACTGATAAAAATTGACAAGTTGAATTTAAATTAATTTGAACTTGAATTGGCACGAATCTAAATTAACTCAAACTTAATAATGATCCAAACCCATGATAACACTACAAATAACTTGACTCTAAAACGACCATAATCAAAATAATTCAAACTCGTAATAACATATTTAAAAAATCTAAATTTTGAACCCAAATAATTCAAATAAAAAAAATTATACTCGAAATGTTTAACCTTTTACGGTAATCAACTATTAACGGCGGTGGAGGGCTAACATTTCCCACTTGGTAGTATCTGACCTCATGATTCCCCAACTTTAAAAGGAACCTTTTAGGTTTTATTCCTCCCTTTTCATGTCTTTATTTATTGATATCTTACATAAATTTCGCACTTAACTTTCATTTCAATATTGCTTTTGCTCTTTGTTAAACATGGATGTTTTGTTTTACATGAATTCTTTTTATTGCAATTAAGTACCTATAAGTTTTTACATGGGACCACATGATATTATTTAATATAGATATCAAATTAAACATTAAAATCAAACCTTTTAGGTTTTATTCTTCCCTTTTCATGTCTTTATTTATTGATATCTTACATAAATTTCGTACTTAACTTTCATTTCAATATTGAATTTTGTTCTTTGTTAAACATGGATGTTTTGTTTCACATGAATTCTTTTTATTGCAATTAAGTACCTATAAGTTTTTACATGGGACCACATGATATTATTTAATATAGATATCAAATTAAACATTAAAATCAAACTCAAGTATCAAATGATATAATAACACTAAATTTTAACATAGATAAAAAAACATATGAAATAGAAAGTGGCAAGTTATTGTTATTGTTATTTATAACATTTAGATATATTACAACATATATATAGGGTGAATATTTGGGAGAGTGTACTTTTTGTATTCTACAAGTAGCCTTTAGAAAGTTAACATGTATTTTTTTTAATATTTTATTATATTACTATAAGACACTTGTCAACCCCTAACTCGGAGCTGTACAACTTCCCATATTTATCCATGTTTTCCATATATAGTGATGAGCTGATTATTGTGTAAGCTATATATGACAGTATTGTCCCCATGCAACTCATACTGTTTGAGAAGCTTGCCTCACCGTCTGAATGAAAAACCAGACAAAAGCAATTACTGTAAAATGTTAGTGCTCAATTAATTGTAAGTAGCAATATAATGATAAAAAAAATGCGAGACCTGAAGATAAACTTCGAGCTTCCTCTTTAAGATTGCATACTCTTGCTTCACTTGTTGAAAACTCCTAATGCATCTATAAAATCAACACCTTGAGTTCACTTTAGTATCTTTACTCAACATATATTCAAATATGAATGAGTATAATCCTCTTCAACTACATGAAAGAACGTTGAAAAGGTTAAATATATTTGTATTCAACATATACTCATATCCGATTCTACTTTGAATACGACTCTAAAGAGAGTTATACCAAAATATGAGTAATACTATAACCCAAAGAAAGATACATTAACCCATAAACGTCCGACCACTCAACATGAGCAACTCTTGATTATAGAGTAAGCCACTTGTTACTAGTCAAAAAGGAACTAAGCAACCAAAGGTTAGGTATAAATACCTAAGATATGAGTCTCACACTATCTCTTTTACGTGTTTAAAGCTTCCATTTCTTTATTCTTCCGATAATACCTTTCGCTAACGTAAGTATTAGAGAATGTCTCAAAATACAAGCTCCAGTATCTCTCACCTTACGCTAATTTTGTTGGAACCTAAATTCTCCAAACCCAGCTTAACTTCCTAGAAAAATACCTCCAAACCCACTTCACCACCAAAAAAAAAAATGACAAACAGATTAAAGAGTCTTTTAACGTGTGCTAATGGAACTTAATTGATGAAAGGAAAAAAGAAAAAAGAAGGAAGTAGACAAGAAAATTACCCTTCAGCATTTTCAGCATTGCAGTATTCTCTGAAAGCTGTGCATTCATTGGTAACCTTCTTAGCCCCAATGCTTCAAGAAAATCAATATAATCAAATGACTCAGATAAACAAGAGTAACATCAATTCACTTTTTTTTTTTTTTTTTTTTTTGGGGGGGGGTGGAGGGCGGTATGTAAGAGTTTACCTGGAGCTGCTTCCCTTGAACTGGTGCATGTAATCATCCAGTTTACAAAAGTCAATAGGGCTACTGTTCCTGCATGATATATGAGAAAAATTCTTATAGTGATCTTAAATATTTAATCACATTGAAGAATAATATGAGAGAATATATATGTTGTTCTCCACTTACAGTGCTTGTTCGATGTTCTGAATTAACCTTGCGGAATCATTGTAAAATAAGGTGACAACCTCTTCAACAAAATTAGGGTTGGTATCATCTTGTAACTCCTCCAGCTGAATGAATTGATCGTCAAGGTAGCCCTGCAATAATGCTTCATTTTGTAAATTTTACTTGATTTGGAAATGAAATTAAACATAAGTAATTTCCAAATAGAGGAAGTTAAGGAAAAGAAAAGTTGGTAAGTTTTTTTTTTTTTTTAACCATATATTATTTATTTTTTTATTCTTTTAACATATTGCTATTCAAAACATAATTAAAGAACTCTAAATTATGATCTATTAACAAGATGTTCGCTTTTTTAAGGATAATTTGAGTTCCAATCGACGTTAACCAAAATTTAAATATTATATCTATTTATGTTTTTGTTAAATGGAATATATGATAATTTTAAAATAAAAAACTAGATAAAATCGTGTGAAACCATGTATGTAATATATATTGACTTCATACTAAAGAATGAGAGAGAATGGACCTGATCAAAGAGGGACCTTCTCATGGAGGCAACTTGGTTGTGCAGGCGATTCCTATCCATCTTTGATTTTTTTCTTTTTCTTTTTCTTTTTCCCTTTGTAAACAAAGTGGTAAAAAGATGGGGTATGTCAATAATTGGTAGCTCCACACCTTTGTATTTATAGTATACGGCTAAACCCTAATGGTATGTATGAAAAAAAGAGGAAGAATAATAGGCCAATAATGACTAAAGGGAGAATCAAAGCCAAATTTTTAACGTGGCAAACGATTATCAATTTGGTATATCCCTTTAGATTTTGATTTTTTTCAACTGACAAAAAAAAAAAGAAATTGTTGAAGAATTAAGGACTAAAAAAATATAATTTTTTTCATTTTTATTACGAATTAAAAGTATTACAAAAGAATATCAAAGTAGTAGGAGCAGTTATAACTTCGCCTCAAATAGGGCATGGACAAATTCTATGAGTGTACCAAAAATAAATTAAACTATTCACCCCTTGCTAACTAGGGTAACCTAACCCAAGGGAATCAATTCACTTTTTATTTCAACCATCCTATCATGCTTTTTCTAGCTTTAGATAAAACTTAAAATTTGTTCTTTTTTTTAAAAAAATTAAATATAAATTTATTATAGTTTAACTTTATATTGACTTTTATTACTAGAGTTTAAATTTTTTTTATTGAATTTTACTATTCAAATTTAATTTAAAATTTTGAAGACTTAAAAAGTATTTTTAATAGTCAACAATAATAAATCAATATAATCTTAAAAAAATAATAAAACTTTATAAAATCTCTCTCAAAAAAAAAAACAAACTTCAGTTTTTTTCTTCTTGATACATATATTTTTTTTATTTCTCATGTCTTTATTTTATTAAATAAAAATTTCAAGTTGATTTATTAGTTTTCAATCTTTTATAAATTAACTTATCGTTAATTATTAAAATGAAATATTTGAACGAGTTTTTTTTTTTTTTGTTGAATTTTGTTTTCAAATCATCAAAATTAAAGTTGATGTCAAAATTCAATAAAATTTGAAGTTTAATGGTAAAACTCAATCATAAAAAAGTTAAGAGAAAAATTTATCTATATTCTTAAATTATAATGACAAATATCAATTAAAATAAATATAGTGATAAATTTTAATATTCACATATAATATTATGCCAAATTTGTAATTTAACCCTAAATCTTTTATCCCCAATTAGTTCATGTAATTATTTTTGGAAAATAACATCTAACAAGTTATGATTTTTTTGGTAAAATCAAGATATCTTTCATACCTATTTTACAATTTATAAAAATTAATTTTTTAATAATATTTATAGATACTACTCTTTTTAATAATATTGTCACTGAAATTCCAACTTAAATTCTAATTCATCAAATTTAAATTCTAAAAATATGTGTTTCTTTTTAACATAAATAGTTATTTTAACATTTCTCTAATTTTTCAAAAGGAAGTCAAACTATTACCAGCACTTATATTTTCAACCGCTAAAAGAGCTTGCCTTTATTTTAAATTGAAATTTTGCTTTCGGGCCCAAATCAAAGCGTATGGACAATTTTATGAGTGCACCTCAAATAATAATAATAATAATAATAAATAATTTATTGTAACCCAACTATTTAATTTATTGTCTTTTTTAGTCATCAATAGATTAATATAGAAATGGAAGCATTCAAAAATTTAAGATAATTAGATAATCGAAAAAAAAAATTAAAAAGTTAAATGATCATTTTATAACATTTCATTATTGAGTGATAAAAAAATTATAATTGGATGACTACTAATATAATTTAGCCTAATAATAATAACTCTTCACCAAGTGGCGGAACTTAGTAGAGGCCCATCGTCCCCCCTAAAATAGTAAATTTTTAATTTAGGTCTTTTATAATTTATAAAATTGATAAAATTACACTTTAATTTTAAAAATGATAAAATTTTGATTTAACTCTTTAAAAATTATGAATATATAAGCTATTAAAATGATAAAATTATATTTTTACTATCATAAAAATATATAATTTAATCCAGACTTTAAAAAAAAAAAAGTTTCTAGCTCTTTCAGTGTCTTCATGCTAACTAGAGTAACCAAACCCTAGGGAATCAATACACTTAACTCACCAAATAAGTCTACTTTTTATTTCAACGATCTTATCATGCTTTTTGGTCTCATCAAAGACGCAGACGCGAATAAATTACAAGGAATCGTCCCCAACGATAGAACTTACATAAGGTAACTTTTGATATCACGATCAATTCTATTTTTTTTATAGCAATAATTTAAAAATTAAATTTATAGTAAAATTAATTTTTATGTTTTATTTTACTTTTTATAACAAATTTTTCATTTATAATAGTAATAATCGAAAATTATATAACATCTCTCAAATTTTAATAAAATTAATTTTATTTAATTTTATTCCTAAATGAAATAAAATTAATAAATTTTAGTTAATATATTAATTTAATAAAATATTTAACTTTCACATAAAAATTTATTAATCATATTTTATTAATCACAATCAATATTTAAGAAATAAAATTATGTAATAAATTGTATTAAAGATATAATCTAAATCTTACTAGTTAATATTATTAATAGGAGAGAGATCCATTTACACCAATGTAAAACTAAACTGGTTTATACCATTCTTTAACTTTTTATAAGATTAATATTTTAACAATCTAACTGTCATATTTCATACTCTATTTATTGTAGATCATGCATGTCAAGTTAGGCTTAAATTAAAAAATTTTAACTATTTATTTTATGTAATAAAAAACTTTCAACCATTAAATATATATTAATATAGACAATTTTTTAGACGGATATGATAAAGATTTTAGAGCGATTTAAAAAAATTACATAAATGACAAGTGCAAATGCTATGATAGGTTGAGCAGTTGGATTGTTAAAATATTAATCGTATAGAAATTTACAAAAATGTGTTAAACCACTTTAGTTTTACATTAGTGTAAGTGAATCCCTCCCCTAATTAATATATTATACTTTTTAACTGAAAAATTATTTTAAAAAGTCAAAGATTAGCTAAATCTCAAATGTCGGCTAACTTTCTATAATAACTAAAATCTTGGAAAACAAATGAAACTATTATAAAAATAAAATAAAATAAAAAGGTTAGACGGTAGTATATTTGAGGGTGAATATACATAAGAGATAAGAGATTCATCTAATATAGGGACTTGATTAAATTAGTCTCTCTACTATTAAATGGATCAATTTAGTTCACATAATGTTAAAAAGAATCAATTAAGGTCATATTGGGATAAAGTTAACATTTACTATTTAACATAGTTAATATTTTTAATTTTTTTATGGTTACCACAATAAAATTTTTTGTTTGGAATTGAACTACAATTGAAAAAAAAAATTCAAGATAGCTTTTATACAATAAACTTTAACTCTGTTACAAATTAAACTTATTTGATTATTTTTAATAATTTAGAAACCAAATTGATCTATTTAGTAATTGAAGGATTAATTTGATCAAATCCCTATAATATAAGGACCTCCCAAACAATTTGACCTATATTTTATCATCCATGTGTAAATACATTCTACCTTCCTGCAAGAATATAACAACTTGCAAAAAAAAAAAAAAAAAATGAGCGAGAAAATTACTTTTGGCAAAAAGTTGTTTTTCCTCGTATTCTTTAGGAATTGAATCTACTCGTACTCAAGCCGAAGAAACCTTTTGATATAGGGAACGTGGCTAACCAAAATTGGCCGAAATTGGGATCCTTGTTAACATAATTCCATCGGTCCAACATCAGTTTCATTCTCTAAGCTGAATATCTATAATTTTTATAAAATTTAAATTCAAAAACAGAAAGTCTAAAATTCATATTATTTTCCTTAAAAATTCTCATATTCATTTATTATTCGCATTAAATCAAATTTACCCACATCTGAATTTAAATTAATTAACTTATTAATTGAATATTCACAAATACATGTGTTTTATAAAATATATTAAAATTTTAAATATATAAATAGATGAGGTACATATAATTTTCAATATGTTTGTGAAATAATAAACATCTAAAGGTTAATATCTACATTCATTCTAAATCCATTATGGATAGCAATTAAAATATCCGAATCAAAATATTACCTAAATTTAAAATTTTCAAATTAACAAAAAAAAAAAAATCAAATGTCTGTATCTGAATAATGGATATCCGAAAGTTAATATCCACATTTATTCTAATTCCATTGCGGATAGTTAATAAAATATACAAAATAAAATATTATCCGAATCTATAACATCTAAATATGCATAAAGACAAATTAAATATCCACAAATATCTTAATGCGCACTATCCATAACCATCTATACCGCCAAAGGTTACATTATAACACGTCCACTATCGAACAACCCAAGTTCAGTCAAACATTTCCACATGAAGAAAATATTAGCTCCTCTGTTAATCTTTCAAGAAATCGACTAATACTAACTATCGCAAAACTAAAGCCACAAAGTAAAGATATGTAAAAGAAAATGGTTTTATCCCGTGCTAGTGATAAAGCCACAGCATTAGTTACGTTACTTGAGAGTGATCGGTCCAATTACATATAATATTGCTAATTGATTTATTATGAAACAATGGTCATTTATTTTAATTATAATCGATTTATTATAAAAGATTTGTTGATTAATAATTATAAAAGATAAAAGTAAAAACAATTAATCATTGTCGTCTTTGAATCTTAACTTGATTGATATCAACATTATTGTCAATACGGAAATATATGAGTTTAATGCGCTGAAACGTATTATCTTTCTATTTATGAGTAGGAGAAAGACTATTTGCAGTTCTAGGCATCTTTTCAAAAATATATATAATCAAAATTTATAATAAAATTGTTCAAAAAAATCATTGTCACCAGTCAAGAACTAGAATAAACAATTTCAAAAAGGTGATCAAATATCAAAAACATTTCAAGCCACCGATACAGATAAATCTTTTAAATTTTGCTTGGTAAAAATGAAAATCGAAGAGATGAAAAGTTGGAATAGAAAGATAAGAAAATATCTTTTTTTTTAATGGTATGCTTAATAGGAAAATTTTTAAAATTTAAAAATGAACTGAAAATAAAATATTTTAAAAAATGAATAGTTTTGAAGTAACATACATTCTTCTAATTTTCTTTCCTCTTAGCATTCTAACTTTTTCACTCAGCCAAGGGTGGCAAATATCATACTCTAGAAAGATTAATCAAATATTGACCAACCATATGCAGACTGCAATTTTTGAACAAATGTTTAAACAAACAAGGTCATTGGCTAATCTAGAACTAGAACGCCTTCAAATAAATCATTAATACGCATGGCTGCCATCTGATTGGAAATCATCAACTTAAAGGAGCACATACTATAGTTTCCTAAAAGCACAAAGCGCCTATGGCAATGAAATTGTATTAGCAAAAGCGCGATTTCCTAAAAACTTTAGGCTATAATCTGTTCTAATAAAAAAAGGGGGGGCTGTTCTAAGCGGGAAAACCTTGTAAGAAGAGAAAATTAAAATGTCAAAAGGAGGCTGAAAGGATCATGATTCAAGAGGCTAACAAAACAGGGCAACAGAAAGCCCAAAAGTATCTTAATGATTGGAATGAGAACATTACCTTTACATAAGCGTCAAGTCTCTGTCCGTCCCTCCCATGGAACTGTCAGCCAAAAGTTAAAAAAGGAAGAGGTGAGAAGGATGCCTCCTTTATTCCTTTGCCACACATTGAAGAGAGAGTGGAAGAGACAGAGGGTAAAGGGGATTTTGCATGCCATTGATCTCAATGTCTTCCTCACATGGTCTTTTATAGATGCTTGATCACGTGTTCTCCTTCATTAAAGAAAAGGCGGAGGACACGTGGAGTTGGATGAGAATACGAATCGCTGACTTTGGTTTTCTCCCGAAGGATCAATATTCGCTCTTCTATCACCGTCTATGCTGATGAGAATCCCACCATGGACGCGATAAACACTACCCAAATTCTAAACTTTCCAAAGCTTAACTAAGCCTTAATTCAAACCAGTTGTGATAAGCTAGAATGCTAGATGAACCTTTGTCCCCATTCAAATCATTCAAAGAAATATCCTTGAAAAGACTGGGGAAACTTTGGAATGTACTTTCTAAGTTGTCTAACCAAAACATACAATAACACCTTATAAGTATCGTAAGCCGATGCGGAAAAAGCACTTAATCAGACCAATCACTGGAAACTACAGTTCACCTCGATGAGAAAAGAATGCTTGTTTTGCACTAAATAAATCAATAAATCAATGAGCACAGGCCTTCAGAGGGAAAAAATGACAGTTTATATAAGATTGGTAATTTGTTCCAATGCAAAACATGAAAGAGTTTAAATTTTAATTAGGATCGCTATATTTTATACAAATAAAATTGTCTTGGTAAAAAAACAGTAAGAGAGCCCCATCTTTAAAGAGCATTAAGGGATATAAATGGCACCTATCTGGAAAGGTGAGGTAGAGGAAACTCCATCAAACAATTTGTGGGCCTTCAAAGAAATAACCTTTGCACTCATTTAGACCATTTCAATGGGTATATACTCCAAAAAATGGTGGGCGATGATAAATCATCTAAAAATCACATTAAGGTTTGTACGCAAACCAATTTACTCATCTATGCAAGAAGCCCATTGCCTGGTAGACATTACTAAGAGTAGCATCAGCTATAGCTGCAGCTTTAGTAGCCCCTTCTCCCAAGACTCCGTCCAAATAAGCTGGATCAGAAATAATTTCCTCATGCCGAACCTGAAAAAGTTGAAAACCAAACTAATGATGGGGACACCTCAGTGGACATGCAAAACCAATGCCATACAAAAGTAGGGAAAATGAACAAAATGATTGGACCAAATGTGGTCACAACATTGGCTGAAAACAACTTCATGCACATCAACCAGAAAAAAATATTCATGCACATGCAATTTATTCATGAAAAGAAACACCTACCACTACCGTCAAAGATATAATCTAATCAAAAATTGGTACCATCTTGGCAGCAATGCAGGTTCAACACTGAAGCAGCAACATGGATATGACTAGATTTTATGTTTTGCTAGACTGCAGTAGACAGCTTCATAGCAATTGCCGGGAATCATTTATTGAAACTAAGGTTGACCAAACAGATGAAATAAGATAACCAGGAGACACTAGATCCTCAATTACATCTTTCATTAAAAAGAAAAATGAAGACCTGAATTATATCAAGAATGCTTTTACTACTAAATTATAATCATTTGAAAGCGAAAATAATTAGTCAAAAAAGATCCATAAATATATATTTCTTCCCCACAAACATGACTGTATGGTAAGAACTATTTGTAAGCCAGCATTTGATTTAACATGATTAATCTTAAGGTGAAATATATTTCTAGGATAAAGTATTAATACAAAAGTAAACACCTTAAGTCCACTTGGGGTAATAACATGCCTAATCACAATAAGATAAAAAGAATACCATGTATATGTTCCTATCATGCACGATAAAAAAATAAAAATAATGTTGCATATAGTGCTGAGAACCTGTATAGGATGTAAATGATTAACCAATGCATCTGTCAGGAGGGTTTTAAATGTGCCCCAGTTCATATCTTGGCATTCCTGTACAACTTCCTGAAATAAGGAGAAAAACATAACAGTTATCTGGTGTTGAATCTCTTCTAAGCTATCAAGCCTCAGATCAATGATCCCATAATTTCCTGAAATAAGGAGAAAAATATAACAGCTATCAAACCTCTTTTGTCTTGCCCGAAATTAGCTGATATATCGAAAGAAGATTGTTGCATTCAGGACGTTCAGGATTGTCAAATTCCATGCTATAAGAATTGCCAGAAGAAAAACAAGACAATAAGTTGGAAAACTTCATATCAGATGCTATTGTCATATAAAGAAACATGTAAAAAGAAAATAAAGCTGGAAATATAAAGGAAACTTCAAATTAGCAGTATAGACGAGGAATTTACCCTGGAAATGAGTCAGTCTTGCAACGCTTTATCTTGTTTGCTATCACCTTACCACCAAAATAAAGATGAGATTAATTTTGATTGAAGTGAAATATGGGTAAAACCAGACCTCTGAAACCAGCTAATCTCCATAATTTCTTCATAGCATCAATAATTGAGTGTATTAAGTCATAAAAGCATGTATTCTTTAATTAAAAAGCTGGTATTAACTTTATTAGATAAACTTACAAGAGGAGGGAAAACTTTGTAAGATGGTCCACAAGAACCCTTTCCTCCCCCCCTCCCCCCCAATAATACTGTAACTTACAATTAGTTTTTGAAGCCTATAAATTCAACTCTAGTAAGCATGTATTAATAAAACCTATTATCATTTTCAAACAAACACACACAAGGCAGGGAGAAACAAGGCAGAAAATGCATTAAACCACTCACATCCTTGGGGTCAAGAAGATTGATGCGAGACTGATCAGAAGGTGCAGATTTGGACATCTATAAGATTGAGCCCCAGAAATAAATCAGTCAGTGTCAGAAAAAATCATTTCGGAATACAAACAAATAGGTTATAACAGTTTCATCGGCTATTACTTATTTCCTCTTTAGCAGTTACAGAGCGAGAACTAAGAGATGAAAAAGGTTGAAAGGTGACTTCATATTTCCTATTATTTTCCAATCTGTAAAATGACGTTCAAGAACAAAGATCAAATATCCCCAGTTACAAACTGCGAAGCTTAGCTAAATATGATTCAATATGATTACTTCTATGAACAAGTAACTAGGTTAAAGATTGCAGAAAGCATTCTTAAGACCTTCATTATGCAATGGAAGTGAGAATGTAGGAAATAGAAGGCCTTATGCTAATTGAATAAGTGACAGGCGAAGTTAAATTTAGTGAGATTCATGAAGCCGTCTTAAGACAGTTTGGTCTATCTCTATTAGGTAATCATGATAGTTCAATTTAACAATTACTTTCTGGTATTAATCACTGAGAATGATAGCTGCAGAGAAATAAAAATGCGGAAGATAAACTTGATTCTTAAAATCCTAAAAGTTCCCAACATGATCATCTGCACCAGTGGCGGATCCAAAAATACGACTTGGGGGGGCAGGGGCAAAGTCACATTTTTTTTTTTGGGAAATTAAATTATATATTTTTATGACAGTAAAAATACAATTTCGCCATTTTAATAGCCTATATCTTCATAACTTTTAGAGGATTAAATCATTTTTTATCATTTTGGGGGGGGGGGGGGCAAAGTGCAATTTTACCATTACTAATTTAAAATTTTATAAATTATAAAGCACCTAAATGAAAATTTTTCCATTTTAGGGGGAGCAGGGGCCCTGTCCCCCAAAAGATCCGCCCCTGATCTGTACGCAATTCATCAAAGAGGAAATTGCACTATATAGGAGGTGGGAAGGTCAGAAACTCTTATATTCATCTACCAGCAGCAAGTTTAACATATCAAATTATCGATTGCTGGAAACCTTTGAAAGACCATCTGTTAGGGACATGACTCGTGCTCCAGCTGGCGGTATAAGGGGCTCAGGAACCTACAGAAGTAAACAAACTTAAATAAGGACCCTCCATAAGTTTTGATGGTTCGTAAGCCTCGATGCAAGGTCTAAACCAAGTGTTGGTATATACAATCACCTTAAAAATAGCACCACCACGCCTGTGACCAAAATAAAATATTAAGATTCAAAGGTTTAATGATGATAATGAGCAGCAACGGGAAGCAAAGCACAGATACAATGATGAATCAACTATTTAAATCAATATTATAAAATATAATAGATTCTCACCCTCCCAACTTTTTCCACTTCCTTCCTCCATATAAATAGTTAACACGCTCAGCCAACTCACGAGTCAACTCCAAATGCTGCTTCTGATCTTCACCTACTGGAACTAAATCAGACTGCAGAAGCATGCTGCAAGTGTGTAAGAGTCATGCATCTTCAGGGCACTTAATCAGAACGTCAACATTTTTCAGATAAGATACTCAAACTATCAAAGTTGTTAAGCATGCTAAAAAAACCAATGCTACTTATGCTTCCGGAACCACCTGATACAAAAGAATATCAGAAGCCATCAGAACAGGATAGGTCAATAAAGCAACTCCAACATTTTCATCTCCCTGCAAAACCATAAGAGAGGAAGGAAATTAATTTAAACAGTCAAAAAGCATAAATTTGGTAAGAGAAACAAGGTGAAATGAAATAATGACTCTACTGGAAAGAATACCCATCCCCTTTTACCCTGATATTAGAAGAACATCTTACATAATGTCACAAGTCCTACAAACTTCTTTGTTACGATAAATGGTGAAAGCACCAGAGGTAGAAGGGCATTTCTGGGAAATGATATCCAGTAGTATGATATTTGCTTTAGCTAAACTATTTCTGCATCATTGAGATAGATGCAATGATGCCTACACATTTAGGGCACGTAAGTATATTGGGTAATGCTCAATGATGATTAGTAGACCAAAGGAGGTCATAAAACCGGCTGAATTCTTCTCCAAACATTTATATTCAATAGTTACATCTAAAGCACTCCCATTTTGACAGACTGCAAATTCACTGGGACAAAAACTTCACTAATAAGAGGTAATATTACAGAATCCAAAGAAAGTTAAAGCTAATAATAATAGTGAAAATAACATCAATAATAAGGAGATGGAGCTGTCATACAGCTAAAAACGCACCGCCTTGCGAGATTTCTCTTTAAACTGAATCATTCTATTTAGCCAACCAATTGGTGTGGCAGAACTCAGTAGCCACATCAATTCTACATGAGCACGAACATGTGACTGCACAAAGACAGAAGCCTGCAGGGACAAAGAAAATTCTAAGCAACCAGAATTCAAACATCCAGCAAAATGACTCATGAAAATATCATATAGGAAAAAAAAAGGTAGCAACACACCTTTGAGGTGTCCACACCACATGCCAAATAAATAGCTGCTGTATTCCTTGTTGCCTTAGATAGTTGTTGTGTATCATATGGTAGTGTAATCTGCACGTTGAGAAAATGAATCAATTGAAAATAGGTAAATAGTCATCCAGAATCAAGAAAATCTTGCTTTCAAAAAGCAGTCCAACATAAAAGATGATTGCAAGGCAGCATTATCAATGAGAAATTTGCACATAGATGATATTTTAAACATACCGCATGGAGGTCCACAATGAAAAAGAGTGTGTCATATGAGTTCTGCAAAATAGAACCACATCAAGAAACACCTAATCATGCAAGAAATTAAACATAATGGTAAAGTTCGTTGTAAGTATCAAAATAACAAGGACAGACACTAGCTGAAACAGGTTTAGTCAATCTTATTCTCATTGAAACCAAGAAATTGGAAGCATTCATTAGTTCAGATCCATGAATCCAGAAAGGACCTGTCATCTAGAACCTGCTATAAAACCCAACCTTGTGGATATTTTCAAAGTCTAACAAGAATGAGTATATTGAGAAGACAGCAACAACAAAAAAAGATAGCACATGCCATTTTCACAATGAAAATCTAGAAAAGGTACACTGCACAAGGACAAACATCAGTCTCACACTAATTTCAAAAGCATCTAAAGTTGATCAAAAAGGAAACAAAGATATTTATTCCGCACACTTCATCAGAAGTAGCTACATTGCTGATGTCATAAAACCATTTTATTCATATTACTTAACATTTTTGACCTTGAGAATATAACAAAGAAAGTCAGAAGAACCTGAAGCTCAATCCAAGTCTTTATGGCTCCAAGATAATTCCCAAGGTGGATAGCTCCTGTTGGCTGGACTCCAGACACAATCCTCTTCCTGCAAGCAATTCAATATATGCTTATTAAGCCATGTTTGTGCTTTGAGAATTAAGTAAAAAAATAAAAACTAAGGTAATTTGAATTCACTTAGTCTAAAAAGCAATAAAACGGTTTCAATTTTCAAAATCAATAAAATCAAATATGAGCAAATCTTCCTTAAAATTCATTCTCTAATTCAATGAATTCAACTCTAGTTTCGTTCCAAACAGGCAATAAAAAAAGTTATTCTAGATTAGTATTCTGATTCTGGCTTTTCAACAATTCAATTTAACAATTCAGAACAAGCTTATATACCACTGCATTGCTTTTGGAATTAATGTAATGAAATAAAAATTTAAAGTCATTTGAAATCTATAATTCGCTTAGTCCTGATGCAGTGAACTTTTTTTTTTTGAATAAAAAAAAAATTCATATGTGAGCAAATCTTCTTTAAAATCTATTCTCTAATGCAATGAATTCAACTTTAATTTGCTTCCAGACAGACTAAAAGCAAAGTTATTGAAGATTAACAATCACATTCTCGCTTTTCAACAATTCGATTTGACAATTCAGAACAAGCTTGTATATTTTAAATCTATAATTTACTTAATCTGGATGCAGTAAACTGTTTTTTTTTTTTAATCGATAAAATCATATGAGAGCAAATCTTCCTTCAAATTCATTCTCCAATGCAATGGATTCAACATTAATTTGGTTCCAAACAGGAAATAAGCAAAGTTATTCTAGATTAACAATTACATCCTCGCTTTTCAACACTTCGATTTAACAAATGAAAACAAGCTTATATTTACCAGTACATAGACGATAAATAAATTACTAAGTCCTAAAGTTTTACTTCACTGATTACATTAGAAACAAGATAAGGAAATAACTATGCAAATAGAGATTTTACCTCACGGGGATAGAAGAAGTCTCGGGAACAGCTGGCTGCGAGAGCGAGACACTGCAGCAGCAACGGAAACCAGCGCCATTGTCTCCATTTATAATACGGTTATGACGGATGGATCCAGGCCTTTTCAAGTATTTACTTCCAAGTCTGCCGCAAAACCTGCTTTAGTACAAAAAAGAAAATGCCAAACAAGAATGTAAATAGTTTGAAAATGAAATTTTCATGGATCTAAGTATGAAGCGAGAAGGATAGAGTACGTACAGTGAAGATGAGAGGCGAGGAGTGGAATTAGAAAGGGTGAGAAATTGAGAGAGAACTGCGCGTCCCATTTTTTCCCTTTTTTTTTTTTCAAACTGTGATTTTGGGAAAAGATTTATCCAGCGATAACGAGGGAGAAACTAAGACCGCGAGATGACGGAGTGGGTGAAGATTGGACCGGTTTAAAAAATCAAACCGGACATCAAACCGATTCAATGAGCAATCCAATTCAAAAAATAATAATATAAATTAATAATAATTAGAAATTAATAAACTTCACAAAATAAAGAAGATAAAAAAATTAATATGTTGACCTTAAAATTTTTTAATATATTGCAATCCAAAGTATATATATATTTAAAAGAGTAAACTACAAAAATGGTTACTAAACTTTGGTAAAAAAGAAAATTTACTAATGAACTATGAAAAGTTATATCTTTGTCATTAAAGTTATCGACTTATAATGTTTGATCATTCATCCGTTAATGTTCGTTACATCTTTAACGGAAAAATGGAGTGGCACGTTAATTCAAGGGATAATATCTAATTTGATCCCTAAAATATAACTAAAACATTCAATTTGGTATTTTACAATATTTTTAACAATAATTTTGAAAAGTTATTAAAAATTCTAAAAAAACATATCAAAAAATCTTTTAAAAATCTAAAAATTCAGTATTTATTTTTTGAAATTATAATTATGTAAATAAAATTTAAAAAATCATATAAGAAGCAATAGGGGTATTAGAGATTTGGCCAGCCAAGTTGATTAGCCCAATGGTACCATCCGCATACTTAGATGGAAGGATCAAAGGTGATAGAGGGTATGGTTCAAGTTTTTGGAAACCACTAAGCGAAGACACGAAGAGTGCATGGAATGGCTTGAACAAAGCCATCTAACTCGGTGGTCTACGTTTCGTTTGGAAGCATGGTTTCATTATTAGAGGAACAAATAGCAAAGCTCGCATTGGGTTTAGAGGAAAGCGATATGTATTTCCTATCGGCTTTATTTGATGAAGGTGGTTTTTCTCAAGCAGTATGGGTTTTGCTTATTATATATTTTTTATGAATTTTTATTTTTTACATAATTATAATTTTTAACGATATTTTTATAATTTCAAAAAATAAATAATGAAATTTCAGATTTTTTAAAGATTTTTTTTGATAACTTCTAGAATTTTTAACATTTTTTAGAATTATTGTTAAAAATGTTGTAAAAGTACCAAATTGAATATTTAGTTATAGTTTAGGGATCAAATTAGATATTAACTCTTAAATTGTGCCAGCTCACTTTTTCGTTAAGGCTGTAACAACTATTAACGGATGAATGACCAAAACATTATAAGTCAATAACTTTAATGACCAAAATATAACTTTTCATAATTTAATAACCAAAAAAGAAATTTCACCAAAATTGTAATGACCTGATAGTCACGGGTATCGAAAAGTATATTTTCGGGTCTCCGTTTTAGGAAAACGGATTCGTAAATATTTAATAAAAATATTTATGAAGTTAGTTGTGTGGTTAATTACATTTTGATTAGGTGAATTTGCTTAATTTAAGAGTAATTAGGTGTAAGGACTAGATTGCACATAGGGAGAAAGTTAAATTATAGATTAGAGAAAAATGAAGGGACTAAATGAACAATTAAACCTCAAATTAATAAGTGTGTGGTATTGGTAATGACATATGTAACATTTAAATACATCTATTTATAATAATTATTACTTACTTATTATTTAATTAAATATTATTATATTGTTATATTATATTGTTATAATAAATTTAAGAATAAACAAAATAAATAAATGAAATGAAATGAAAATAAAACAAACAAAAGAATGGAACAGAGGAAAAAGAGAAAGAAAACAGGGAGAAAAATTAGGGTTTCAAGGGTTCAAAGCTTAATTGTTAAGTTAATTTAGTCCTTTTTTTTGTAATTTTTATGTTTTTAGAATTCTAGAACTAAATACTGCCCAACCCATGTCAAAATTTTAGAAATTATTGAGTTTTTTGATGTTGTTCATGTTGAATAATTTAAGTATTCGAGATTAAATTGATAGAATTTTAAGTTAGAAATGAAAAAGGGATTGAATTGTAAAATAAATTATAAGTTTTGAGTATTAGGGACTAAATTGTAAAAAAATTGAAATTTAGGGATTTGAGTGAAATTAAAGAGTTGAATTTAGTCTAAAGTGGAAATTGAATGAAAATATGGAATTAGTTTTGAAGAAATAAAGTTAGTCTTAATTTAAGGACTAAATTGGAATTTTGGAAAAAGTTGAATAAAAATTGAAATATTCAATGTGAAATTGTATTGTATTGATGAATTTTAATTGTTTTAATTTACGTAGCTAACGCTATACCGAAAACTTCGACTAAGAAAGAAAAAGATAAAGTCGACGAGGAGTAGCTCGAAAATTTTGGTTTGTATTTCTATAATCTAAATTTAATTATTAATTGTTGTGTTTTGATTTAAATGTTTATGGCAAGTAAATAAGGTAAGTGTTAGCATTTTTTATATTGAATTAAATGTATGTGAAATTGTGATTTATGTGATAATTAAGTATTGGATAATTGTGGCATTGGAAAAGTGAATTGAAACCTTATTAACTGTTGAGTCGGTTATAGATGGCATGCCATAGGATTGGAAGAGTTCAGGGATACTTTGACTTCAAGTCGATGAGACACTGGGTGTCAAATTATTACTTCGGATAATTTTGATGAGGTACTTGGTGCCAATTTACTTCAGCATGGCCAATGAGACACTGGGTGTCAACTTATTGCTTCGAATCATCCGATGAGGCACTAGGTGCCAAACTGGTGTATTTTGGTTGGATCCGTGTATCCGTCCGAGTCCATGTCATGTTAATAGAGGTTATTAAATAAAATAGTATTATGATTGATATTGAATGTGATTTGAAATATGGTTAGAGACACATGATTTGTGTATTTATGAATTGAATATGAATGAACAATATTGTTGTTCAAATTATTTGTGTTCATATTGTGAAAAGCTATCTGGGGATAGCAAATGATAAAAATTGAATGTGTTATAAATACCTTATTTATGAATTGAATAATTGTATAAATATAGTTATTGTATGTTATATTATTTTACCTTTAAGCATTCGGATTATAGAAATACTACAGAGTTTACACTCAGCGTACGGTTTGTTTTCTGTGCATAGGTTAAGTACTTAAGTTGATCACCGATTCAGCATCCATCAACGATCCTGATCTCAAACGTGGTGATGTATTTTTTTTTTTGTGCCGGCATGTACCTAGGGCGTCTAAATGTAATTACTTTGTGGATTAATTGTAAATATGATTATAAGTTAATTTTGGGTTAGTTATAATATGACATGTTTAAATTGATGTTCAAATTGAAACAATATAGGCCAATTAGGTTAAAATTAATATGTTTACAAATTTGATTTGAAGAGCCCTATTGAAATGTTTTGATAATATAATTGAAGTACCTATAAAGGTACATTGGTTAGACAAGTAGGTTGATTATTTTGACATGTTTTAAATGAATTTGATTGTGTTTTGGATTGGTTGAATAAATGGTTTTTGAGTTGCTTGGTGTTCAAATTTGCAGGGTATGGTAAACTTGATGCTTAAGGTTCATTTTGAGTCCACATGGCATGGACACACGGGCGTGTATCCTATGTTTCTTTGAAAAAAAATTTGATGTTTTTGGAAAAAATTTATTGAGTATTTCGTTTAGTCTCGATTTGTTTCTAACACATATTTTGGGCCTTAAAGGCTTATAAAAGGGACAATTTGATTAATTTATTACATGTATGTTAAATGATTTGGAAATGTTCGTATTTGATCTAGAAAGTCCAATAATGCTCCGTAATCATGTTCCAGCGACGGATAAGGGTTAAGGGGTGTTACATTTATTATAATCAAAGTTATGCAGGTTTAGCCGATTCTCGAACTAAATCGAGCTCGTAATCGAGTCTAGAGGTACATGTCAAAATTGAGTCGAATTGAGTCAGGATTTGGATGCTGATATATATATTGTTTTTGTTTTATAGTTGAAATGTCGAATGAATATATTGATGAATTTGATCAAGAAACGTATACCAGGGATAATGTCTCTAATGAGTTAGATGAAACCGAATCGGCAACACATTGTGCTAACCCAATTAGTCATCAACAACCTAATGTCAAACGAGGTAATCTAGGGGAAAGAGATGATTCACAATTACTTAGAGCTATTGCTGATGCTCTTCAACGAGTAGCAGGAACTGCATCTGCTACAACATCTACTCATACTGTCCGTTGAGCTCCAATTAAAGAATTACGTAAGTATGGTGCAACTGAATTTTTGGGTTTGAAAGGAGTTGATGGTGCAACTAAATTTTTGGGTTTGAAAGGAGTTGATCCTCTGCAACTGAAATTTGGATGGAATCTACAAAAAAGAATTTTACAGCAACTTGAGTGTAATCCATGATAAAGTTTATTATGTGTTGTCTCTCTATTGCAAGGAGAAACATATGTTTGGTGGGAGTCAGTAACACGACATGTTACCTGTAGAACAGGTAAATTGGAAATTTTTCCAAGAGGAATTTCAGAAGAAATATGTGGGTGAATTGTATATCGAAGACAGAAAACAAGAGTTTTTGATGCTAAAACAAGGTGAAATGTTTGTAGTTGATTATGAACGAGAATTTTCACAACTCAGTAGATATGCTGTTGAATTTGTGCCAACCGAAGTTGACAGTTGCAAGCTATTTTTGCGTGGTCTATGTGATGAACTACGAGGGCAACTGGTATCACATAGAATAATTAAATTTACAGATTTAGTTGAAAGGGCAAAAATGGTTGAACAAGTACTGGATTTGATAAAAAGGTTGAGAATACCCGTCCGGTTGGAAAACGTTCTGGAGCTACTAGTTCAAATCCACACCCAAAAGATCAAAAGAATCTCGTGGTAGTTGGAGATCAAGTTTAAATCAGACAGAAGTGATAGAAACAGTGAAAGGCAGTTGACAGTTTCTACGAGTAGTGTACGAGGTCTATCTCGGGATATTGAAATTTCGAATTGTGAACATTGTGGGAAAAAGCATCGAGGTGAATGTTGGAGATTGACTCGGGACTACTTTCGTTGTGGATCTACAGAGCATTTCGTTAGAGATTTTCCGAAAAATGAGAATGTTACACTTGTTACTTCTCAAAGATCTGTGCCTGCTTCTAGAGGCTGTGGATTAAGTCGAAGTGGTTCGTTCTACAAGGGTGGTGCTAGAAAAGGAAATGACGTTGTTACTCAACAGTCAGAGGCCAGAATACCAGCTCAAGCTTATGTTGTACGGACCCGTGAGGAGAGTGATGCAAATGATGTTGTGACAGGTATATTTTTATTACATTGGAAACCTGTTTATGCTTTAATAGATCTGGGATCTTCACATTCATATGTTAATACTAAATTGGTTGAGTCGAGAAGTTTAAAATCTGAGACGCCTAAAGTATCAATAGTAGTGTCTAGTCCATTGGGGCAATCTATACTAGTGGATCAGGTGTGTAAGAGATGCCCATTAACGATACAAAATATAATCTTCCCTGTTGATTTGTCGATAATGCCATTTGGTGATTTTGATATAATTCATGGAATGGATTGGCTTTCAGAGCACAGGGTGATTTTGGATTGTTGTAAAAATAAGTTTATTATTCAAAGTGAAAATGAAGATAAGATTTAGGTGAATGGTATTCGAACCAGTGGGTCAACCCGTATTATTTCAGTGATTCAGGCTAATAAACTTCTTCATCAGGGTTATGTAATGACCCGAATTTTACGGTTATCGGAAAAGTGTATTTTCGGGTCTCCATAGCTGAAAAATGGATATGTAAATATTTATTAAAAATATTTACGAAGTTAAGTGAATGGTTAATTAAAGTTTAATGAAGTGAATTAGCTTAAATTAAGGATAATTAGGAAAAAAGATTAAATTGAATGAAGTGTGAAAGTTTAGTTGTAGATTAAAAGAAAATAAAAAGGGCCAAAATGACAATTAAGCCAATTTCTATAGATGTGGCGGCAAACTTGGATAAAATCTAAGATTTTTATTGGATTTTTTTATATGTTTAAGGTTTTAAATTAATTATATTAATTATTATTAAATAAATAAAAGAAAGACAAGTGCATGGTAAAAATAAAATACATGTGTAATAAATATTGTACATACATTTCTAATACATGTATGCATTTACTTATTATTTAAGTAAATATTAATGTATTTATTATTATTAAATTGATATTATGTGATTAATAAATTAAATAAAGACAAATGTGTGGATATGATTTGATACAAGTGTATAAATAAAAATACATACAATTGTAATACTTGTATTTAAGTATTAATAGATATTTATTATTTACAAAAGATATTTATTAATTAAATAGTTATATTATAAGATTTTATTTGATAAAAATATTAAATTAAGACAAATGTATAGTGCATATGGTGACATGTGTGATATTAATATACATACATTTGTAAAATACATGTATAATACATGTATATTTACTTATTATATAAGTATATTATTAAATTATATATTATTATTAAGTAAAAGATATTTATATAATAAATAGATTAGAGAAAAACAAGTGTGATAATATAATGGATACAAACGTTAAAAGAATATTTGTTATTAAATAGATTTTTATAATAGATATTAAGTTATTATATTATATATATATTGGTTTAATGAAATAAAGAAAGAAAAGAATAGAAATAGAAACAGAAAGCCAAACGAAATAGAGAGCAGGGGAAGGAAAGAAAGAAAAAGAGAAAAGAAAGAAGAAAAGGGAAAATTGAAAGTTTGAAGCTTGGAAGTTTAATAGGTAAGTCAATTTAACCTTTTTTACTTAATTTTGATGTTTTAGAAGCCTTGGAACAAGGTTTTGATGAAGCTAAGTTGATATTTTGAAAGATAGTTAATTATTAGACATTGTTCATGTTGAATAAAATGATGAATTAAGGGTTAAATTGATAGAAATTCAAGTTAAGAATGAAATAAGGATTGAATTGTAAAGTAATTCATAAGTTTTGAATAGTAGGGACTAAATTGAAATAATTTCAAAATTATGGTTTAATGCCGAAATTAAAAAGTTGAATTTAGTTTAAAGTGGAAATTGAATAGAAATATTAAGTTAATGTGAAGAATAAAAGTTAGTCTCGATTTAGGGACTAAGTTGGAATTAAGGCAAAAGTTGGATAGAAATTGAAATATTCAATATGAAAATTGAAAGGTAGTGTATTGATAATATTTAATTAATTTTCATAGCTAGCGTCATGCAGAAAAATCTCGGCTAAGCGAGGAAAAGACAAAGTCGACGAAGGATAGCTTGGAAATTACGATTTGTATTTTTATAATCCGAACCTAGTTATTAATTGTTATATTTTATTCAATGCCTTTAGTGAATGTTGAAGTGAGAATTATTGTGTCTGATAATGGAAGAGGGTTGATTTGGTATGTTATGAATTTATTGAATTAATATTGAATTGAATTACATATATATTATAAATATATACATATGTGTGTGAATGTGATATTGTGCAATTATGGTAATTGAATTTTGGGTAAATGTTATGATAAATAATTAAGATGTGAATTATTTGTATTACTATAACTCAATCTATTTATTAAATGTTATATTGAATTTGTAATCATGGGACATTTAAGATAAGGTAAGTAATAATATTTGAAATTAAGTAAGAATATGTGTGAATATTGAATTATATGTGAATTGATATAGTAGATGTTTTGAATTGATCAAGTGTTTGAAATTGTTGTGGAAATGAATTCGAAATTGGAAAAGTAAAATAATACCCTATTAACTTGTCGGACTAGATTGGATACAAGTGGCATGCCATAGGATTCGTGATGTGATGAGGAGATTTGTAGCTCGGCCGAGAAGCTGATTCTGTTATTATATGTTTCGGTTTATCCGAAGAGGCATTTAATGCCTTATTGGTGTGTTTGGGAGGATATGATATACTGGTGTATTTGGGAGGTTATATTATACTGACGTGTTTGGGAGGTTATATTATACTGGTGTGTTTGGGAGGATTTCATTATTCTGGTGTGTTGAGGTTGGATATTCTAGTGTGTTTAGGTTGGATATTCTGGTGTGTTTGATTGGATCCGTATATCCGTTTGAGTCCGAGTCATGTAAATAGGGGTTATTAAATATAACACTGATCAGATTGATACTAAATGAAGAATCGAAATGTGGACTGAAACACACGAATCGTATTATACAGTGAAAGCTATCTGGGATAGCAAGTTGATTTGATATGAATGGTAATGACTGTTATTGAAATGGATATGTACAGAACACTGATTGAAAAGTGAATAGTTGAATATAGTTTATTGATATTAAACAGTGAATTAAAGTACGATTGAGACAAATGAATTATGTAGCTCTGGATTGGATAAAAGTGAATATTATAATTGTTAATGACTTGTGAATAAATCGTGGAAAACTATATAGGTTAGTAAGTAAAAAGAATGAAATAAATTATAATAAATTTATCTATGAATTAAATAATTGAATAGTTATGATTGTTATATGATTTTAAGTGTTTGTTATATTTTTATTTTATTAAGTGTTCGAATTATAGAAATACCACTGAGTATACCCATACTCAGTGTACAGATTATTTTCGTGCGCAGGTTAAGTTAAAGTGAGAATGTTGAATCAGCATCCCAAGCCGATCCCAAATTCAACGAGGTAAAGCGTGTTAATTGTTGATAATGGCATGTACCTAGAGTGTCTTATGTGTGTCATTTTGAATGGTGAATGTAAAAGTGAAATAAGTAGATTCAGATTTTGGTAATGGTATATAATAGGACTTGACTAATTTAGTATGAATTTGATTTATTTGATAATATTTGATAAGTAATTAGAATTGAGTATTGGATAATATATAAAATGTGTAAATTTAGCAAGTTTTGAACATATTTAAATGTGTTTAGATTGGTTGAACATAGGTATTTTACGTAAATTGTCCGATAGGTACGGTAATGCTTTGTAACCCTGTTTCAGCTAAGGTTTGGGGTTAGGGGGTGTTACAGGTTATGCAGCTTTTCTAGCTTATGTTATTAATTCAGATTATGTTGAAAGTCAATGCAGTAAAATTCAAACTGTCTGTGAATTTCCTGATGTATTTCCTGAAGAATTATCGGGAATACCACCAAATCGGGAAGTTGAGTTTGCAATTGAAGTATTTTCTAGTACAGTTCTGGTGTCAATACCCCCTATCGTATGTCACCTACAGAGTTAAAAGTACAATTGCAAGATTTACTGGATCATGGTTTTATACGTCCTAGTACTTCGCCTTGGGGGGCTCCAGTACTTCTAATTAGAAAAATGCGGCTTTGCATTGATTATCGGCAATTGAATAAGGTGACGATTAAGAATCGATACCCACTACCCCGTATTGATGCCTAATTTGATCAACTAAATGAAGCTTCTGTCTTTTTAAAGATTGATTTGAGATCGGGCTACTATCAGTTGAAAGTAAAAGAAAGTGATGTACTGAAGACGACATTTCGTACACAGTGTGGTCATTATGAATTCTTAGTAATGCCTTTTGGATTGACAAATGCTCCGACATCATTTATGGATCTTATGAATCGTCCAACTGTATCTAAATCAGTTTGTGGTAGTTTTCATTAATGATATTTTAGCCTATTCAAAATCTAAATCTGAACATGAATAACATCTCAGAATTGTTTTGCAAGTGTTACGAGAGAAGCAGTTATACGGGAAGATTAGTAAATGTGAATTCTAGTTATCAGAGGTTGTGTTCTTGGGGCATATTGTATCGGTAGATGGAATTAGAGTTGATCCGAAAAAGATTGAAGCAATTGTTCAGTGGAAAGCACTGAGGAATGTGTCAGAAGTTCATAGTTTCCTTGGATTGACAGGTTATTACCAGAGATTTGTAAATGAATTTTCAAAGATAGCCTTGCCGATGACAAAGTTGTTCTGGGATGATCAATGTCAAAAAAGTTTTGAGAAGTTGAAGCAGATGTTGACTAAAGCGCTGATTTTGACTTTACTAGAGTCGGGGAAAGATTTTGTTATGTATAATGATGTTTCTTTGAATGGTCTTGGTTGTGTTTTGATGCAAGATGGGAAGGTAATTGCTTATGCATCTCGTCAACTGAAAACACATGAACGTAATTATCCGACGCACGATTTAGAGCTAACTGCTGTGGTTTTCGCTCTAAAGATATGGAGACATTACTTATATGGTGAGAAATGTTATATTTATACCAATTATAAAAGTCTCAAATATCTTCTATCTCAAAAAGAGTTGAATTTGAGACAGCGGCGTTGGATAGAGCTTTTAAAAGATTATGATTGTGTTACCGATTATCATCCTGGTAAAGCTAATGTTGTAGCTGATGTATTGAGTAGAAAAACAACAATTGAATTACGTGCAATGTTTGCTCAGCTCAGTATCAGTGATGATGGAAGTCTATTGGCTGAATTGATAATTAAACTAGTGATGTTTGATCGGATCAAGTCAGCACAGCTAGAAGATGACAAGTTGATGAAGAAAAGAGAAATGGTTCAGAATGGTATGTTAGAAAATTTCAGTATTGATGAACATGGTTGCTTGAGATTTTATTAAAAGAGTTGATACTTCATGAAGCTCATGATAGTCTTTTACTTTACATCCCGGAGGAACAAAAATGTATCATAATCTGCGAGAATTATATTGGTGGCCAGGAATGAAAAGAGATGTGGTTGAATATGTGGCTAAATGTTAAACTTATCAGCGAGTTAAAGTAGAACATTAGGTTTCTACCGGATTACTTCAGCCTATTAATATTCCTAAATGGAAATGGGATTGTATCACGATGGATTTTGTAACGGTGTTACCTTTATCAGCAAGTAAGAAAAATGCTATTTAGGTAATTGTTGATCGACTTGCGAAATCGGCTCATTTCATAGTGGTCAGAACTGATTGGTCACTTCAAAAGCTTACTGAAGTTTATGTTCAAGAAATTGTAAGATTGCATGGTGTTCTTATGTCGATAATTTCTGATCGGGATCTGCAGTTTACATCAAGGTTTTGGAAACAATTGCATGAATCTCTTGGTACGCGAGTTAACTTTAGCACAGCTTTTCACCCACATATTGATCGACAATCTAAACGAGTTATTCAGATTTTGGAAGATATGATTTGTGCTTGTATTATTGATTTCGAATCATGCTGGGAATGTTACTTACCTTTGGCTATCGTTTGGCCTTACCTACAGAATTACAGAAAATTCATGATGTTTTTCACGTATCAATGCTCAGAATGTATCAATCAGACCCTTCTCATGTTATTTCGACTGAAGATATCAAAATTCGACCTAATTTGTCATATGTAGAAGAGTTATTTGAGATTTTGGCACGAGAAATAAAGGAATTGCGTAATAAGCGAGTTCCGTTAGTGTAAGTATTATGGCGTAGCCTGTAACAGTCCGGTTTCAACCCTAGTCGGAATAGTGGTTTCGGGACCACAAATCTGAGTCAGAAAAATATTTTAATATTATTTTCTGTGTTTTTAGTATGTGAATTGACATGTGTGAGATTTCCGTGATTTAATTTAATCGTTTGTATGCTTAATTTGCAAAAAAGATTAAATCGCATAAAAAGATTAAATCGCATAAAAGGTAAAAATGATAGTCTATATGTTAATGTGTTTAAATGAGTTGGCTTTTGAATGTGATGGCCTTAAAAGGTAATTAGACCACTTTAATTGATAGTGGACTATTATGTACAACCATTATATGTTTTAATGTTTAATTCATTAAGGGCAAATTGGTAAATGATGAATTAAGTTATAATTTAATAAAATAAAACATAAATTAAGGCATTCATCTTTGTTAATGCCGAAAATTGAAGAAGAAAAGAAAGATTTAGGGCTTTGAAGCATTCGGCTAACATCTAGCTTGATTAAAGGTTCGTTTTTGTTCGGTTTTTGATAATTTTTATGTTTTTGAGATCGTTGCTATGTAATCTATCAAACCCATGCCTCAATTTTTGAATTTGTGTTTTGCCATTGTTGAAAGCTTGTGATTTTTGTTGTTTGATGATAGAAAATAAAAGATATGTGGTAGATTTTGTCTTTGGATTTTTGATGAATTTGAGTAATTTGGGCTAAATTGTGAAAATAATAAATTGAGGACTAAAATGCAAAATAAATGAAATGTGTGGACTTATACAAACTATATGAATATTCGACCCGGCATGGGAAATATGAAATTTGTGTATTTTGTGATTTTATGAAATAGGGACTAAAATGTCAAAAATGTGAACTTAAAGGGCTAAAGTGCAAAATACCCTAATTATGTGTTTGTGGTTTGAATTGAATGAAATGTGTTATTAAATAGCCAAATTTAAATTTATATAGATCAAAAACAAAAAAAAAACGGAATTAGATCGAGGGAAGTCGAAAGTGGTCGAGTAGTCGATTTCATCCGTCGTTATCCGAGGTAAGTCCATAAGTAAATTATTGTGTTTAAAATTCATATGAATACGTTTTACAATATCGAATTGAATTTTATAATTATATATATGTATTTTCAAATTGATATAAGCTTGGAATGATTTGTGTCGAGATTGAATCGATTGAGATACGACGTTCGGAAGCCCCATACGAACCTTAGGAATAGTTAGGATACATATGTCATGACATAGGATTCCAATATGTGATTTCGTGTAAGACCACGTCTGGGACGTTGGCATCGATTTGTGTTTACGTGTAAGACCATATCTGAGATATTGGCATCGTATTTGATTTCGTGTAAGACCTTGTCTGGGACAGTGGCATCGATATATGATTACATGTAAGACCATGTCTGGTACGTTGGCATTGTACGAACTTTCCGACTATCCGAGTATCCTTATTAATTTCGAATGGTTTATCGGGCAATGTCGAGTTAAGATCAAATGTGAAATCAAGCTAAAGAGTCAGGTATGTGGTAAGTTAAATGCTTGAAAAGTAAGGTAAGTATATTCTTGAGATGAATATGTGTGTATTTGGCGAAGATAACATATTTTGATATTGTTCATTGAATGGCATGTGAGCTACAAGCATGAAAATGTGTATTTGATTAAAGATTTCTTGATTAAGCTTAGTTGATATAATGCTAATGTTCATTTGATTATTATTTGCTTATGACTTACTAAGCTATTAAAGCTTACTTTGTGTGTGTGTTTGTTCATTGTTTTATACGTTATTAAAGCTGCGTGAAGCTCAGGGATCGTCAAGGATCATCACCACACTATCAAACTATATTTTGGTACCTTTTGAATGTGTACATATTTAAGTATGGCATGTATAGGCTAGAAGTATTATATTATGTTTTGAGATGTGTAAAATAGCCATGTGATATGGCTTGTTAATGAATGTGTTTATGAATGAGTTTTGTTCAAGCTTATTGATGCATAAGTTGGTATATTTGATGTGCTCATAAATGGCTAAATGAAATGGTACATATATAGGTGAGTTCATGGTTGATTTTGGATATTTAAATGATGAGAGATTACTATGAATTGAAATGGTTTTATATGAAGTATTAGTCCTATGTTTTGATGTCCACTTTATGCTTTGAATTGGTGTGTTTGAGTAGAGTTGGTATATGAAAATGAATGATGTTGTTAAGAATCAATTTGTGCATGTTTTGGTTGTTATTAGGTCATGAATTGAGGCTTGATGTTGTATGTAGGTTTGACCCAAAATTTGGGTGGCAAATTAGCCTTGCAAATGGCATATATTTGCCTACACGGTTGAGCACACGTGCGTGTGTCTCGACCATGTCCCTCATAGTTGCAATTCGAAGCAAGTTAGAAAGCCACACGGGCTGGACACACGGGCGTGTGACTGGCCGTGTAAGCAAGTTAGTAGCCTCCCTAAACTTCACACGGCCTGGCACACGGGCGTGTCTTGTGGCCATGTGAACAAGTCAGTATGTATGCTCTGGTTTGCCACGGCCTAGACACATGGGTGTGTCTAATGCCGTGTGAGGCACACGGC
The DNA here is from genome assembly GCA_025503065.1 of Gossypium bickii. Lineage (NCBI taxonomy): Eukaryota > Viridiplantae > Streptophyta > Magnoliopsida > Malvales > Malvaceae > Gossypium > Gossypium bickii. Next base: position 93,179,667 of record CP106714.1, on the reverse strand, counting down.
CTGCCTACACGGGCGTGTGACCTCTATAACTTTGAAAAATGTTAAATTTTCGAAAAATTTTGTTTGTACTTAGTTTAGTCTCGACCCCTTTCCAATGCATGTTTAAGGTCTCGTAGACCTTTTAAAGGGACTTTATGTATATGATTTGCTATGATATGATGATGATATGTTTTATATTTTTGAAATGGTCGTAAAAGTTTCGATATGTCCGATAACGCCTCTTAACCCTATTCCGGCGATGGTTACGGGTTAGGGGTGTTACATAGCCATAGTGTTGAGGAAGCAACTTAGGAATCGGAAGAAACAATGAGATCTTAGCATCCCCACCTCTTCTCAAGTAAATTTCGAGGACGAAATTTATTTAGGGGGAGAATTGTAACGACCCGATAATCACGGGTACCGAAAGGTGTATTTAGGTCTCCGTTTTCGAAAAACAGATTCGTAAATATTTAATAAAAATATTTACGAAGTTAGTTGTGTGGTTAATTAGATTTTGATTAGGTGAATTTTCTAAATTTAAGAGTAATTAGGTGTAAGGACTAGATTGCATATAAGGAGAAAGTTAAATTATAGATTAGAGAAAAATGAAGGGAATAAATAAGCAATTAAACCTCAAATTAACAAGTGTGTGGCATTGGTAATGTCATATGTAACATTTAAATACATATATTTATAATAATTATTACTTACTTATTATTTAAGTAAATATTATTATATTGTTATATTATATTGTCATAATAAATTAAAGAATAAACAAAATAAATAAATGAAATGAAATGAAAATAAAACAAACAAAAGGAATGAAATATAGGAAAAAGAAAGAAGGAAAAAGAGAAAGAAAAGGAGGAGATAAATTAGGGTTTCAAGGGTTCAAAGCTTAATTGATAAGTCAATTTAATCCATTTTCTCGTAATTTTTATATTTTTAGAATTCTAGAACTAAATACTACCCAACTCATGTCAAAATTTTAGAAATTATTGAGTTTTTAGATGTTGTTCATGTTGAATAATTTAAGTATTTGGGATTAAATTGATAGAATTTTAAGTTAGAAATGAAAAAGGGAATGAATTGTAAAATAAATTATAAGTTTTGAGTATTAGGGACTAAATTGTAAAAATTTCAAAATTTAGGGATTTGAGTGAAATTAGAGGGTTGAATTTAGTCTAAAGTGGGAATTGAATGAAAATATGGAATTAGTTTTGAAGAAATAAAGTTAGTCTCGTTTTAAGGACTAAATTGGAATTTAGGCAAAAGTTGAATAAAAGTTGAAATATTCAATGTGAAATTGTATTGTATTGATGAATTTTAATTGTTTTAATTTTCGTAGCTAACGTTGTACCGAAAACTTCGATTAAGAAAGAAAAAGATAAAGTCGACGAGGAGTAGCTCGAAAATTCTAGTTTGTATTTCTATAATCTGAATTTAATTATTAACTGTTGTGTTTTGATTTAAATGTTTATGGTAAGTAAATAAGGTAAGTGTTAGCATTTTTTATATTGAATTAAATGTATGTGAAATTGTGATTTATTTGATAATTGAGTATTGGATAATTGTGGCATTCGAAAAGTGAATTGAAACCTTATTAACTGCTGAGTCGAATATAGATGGCATGCCATAGGATTGGAAGAATTCAAGGATACTTTGACTTCGAGTCGATGAGACACTGGGTGTCAAATTATTACTTCGGATAATTTCGATGAGGTACTTGGTGCCAATTTACTTCGGCATGGCCAATGAGACACTAGGTGTCAACTTATTGCTTCGAATTATCCGATGAGGCACTGGGTGTCAAACTGGTATATTTTGGTTGGATCCGTGTATCTGTCCGAGCCCATGTCATGTTAATAGGGGTTATTGAATAAAATAGTGTTATGATTGATATTGAGCGGTGATTTGAAATATGGTTAGAGACACATGATTTGTGTATTTATGAATTGAATATGATTGAACAATATTGTTGTTCAATTGATTTGTGTTCATATTGTGAAAAGCTATCTAGGATAGCAAATGATAAAAATTGAATGTGTTATAAATACCTTATTTATGAATTGAATAATTGTATGAATATAATTATTGTATGTTATATTATTTTACCTTTAAGCATTCGGATTATAGAAATACTACAGAAGTTATACTCAGCGTACGGTTTGTTTTCTGTGTGCAGGTTAAGTACTTAAGTTGATCGCCGATTCAGCATCCATCAACGATCCCGATCTCAGACGTGGTGATGTATATTTGTAACGACCCAAAATCTGTGGGCACCGAAAAAAAATGTATTATCGGGCCTCTGTTTTAGTAAATCGAGTTAGTAAATAATTATTAGGAGTAATTATGAGTCTAATAGTGTGATTAATTAGATTTTTATTTAGTAAATTTAGCTTAATTTAAAGTAATTAAGAAAAAGGATCAAATTGAATAAAGTGTGAAAGTCTAAATATATATTAAAAGAAAGCAAAAAGGGCTAAAATGGCAATTAAGCCATTTAGAATAAGTTGAGGCGGCAAATGATGATAAAAATCTAAGATTTTTATTGTTTTATTATATTAAATTATAATGTATATCATTATTGTATAGTTTTATATTAGATATATATTATATTATTTTAATATAAAGTAGATAAGAACAAAAATAAAATAAAAGAAAGAAGAAAGTAGCAGAAGCTTTCGACACAGAGAAGAGAAAGAAGAAAAGAAAAATAACAAGGGATAAATAGGGATTTAAAGCTTGAAGTTTAATTAGCTAAAAAGGAACTTGAGGCATCGACCCACAAAGGAAAGGAGAAGGTTACCGAGGAATAATCAAGCAAATTCGGGTTTGTATTCCTATAATTCAAATTATTTAATGTTAAATTTAAATTACGTGTATGGTAAGTAAATAATAAGGTAAGCGACTTTATTGAATTGAATTTAAAACATTGAATTGAATGAGAAATATGTGTTAGTATTGAATTATATTGTGGTTGGTGATTGGAAAAAGTGTATTTGATATTGAAATTGAATTTGTTATGAAAATGAAAATGAAAATGAAATTGAGAACTGAAATACCCTATTAACTAGTCGGGCTGAGTCGGATATAATTGGCATGCCATAGGATATGGAAGAGTACGGGTTTTTGCCGGCTTACTCGATCGTGCACTTATGTGCCGACTACTACTATCTTATTCATCATCGATTCGACACTTTGTGTGTCGATATCACATCTTTATTCTGATTTCACTTTGTGTGTTTGAATATCGATATTGTTATCTTTATTCTCGATTCGACACTTTGTGTGTCGTATACTGTGTACCGTTAAGGCACAATGTGCCGTATTGGTGTGTGGGTTGGAATCCGTGTATCCATCGAGTCCGAGTCAAGTTAATAGGGACAATGAAATAAATTCATTGATAAAACTAAATTTGAAAGATATGGCATATGAAAAATGTGAGAATTGAAATATAGAAATCAGGATTGTATGTATATATATATATAAGATTAAATTGTTTATTAAGTGATGATAATTGTAATGTAAAAGCATGTGTACGATTTAATGTAATTAGTTATAAATTGAATTATAGTGATACCACTGAGTATATGCATACTCAGCGTACGGTTGTTTCCGTGCGCAGGTTGTAGAAGTCAAGTACGGAACCAGCATCCGAAGCAAGACCCGACTTCAGCAAACTTTTGGTGATATATATTTTCTTTTGGTAATGTGGCATGTACATAGGATGTGTATAAGGATTGTTATGTTTTGAATATAAATGGTAAAAAAAAATAATGTTATTATTACAAATCTAAGAATTATAATAAAAGAAGTTTATCTATTTTAATTTAATTAGTACATTGATAAATTTAAATTGATATTATATCGATTGAGTTTGAATAGAAGATATTTAGAATAGAAAATGAATATGTGAAATGAATTTATTGAATTGGTTATTTTTGAAATAAATATGATTTTAATTGCAGGGGTTTATGTGAAAATAAGCAGAAATGCTGCTGAAATTTATACAATAAATAATAATAATAATTTGGAGTACTTAAACAAGTCTCGTTCACTTTTAATACATACTTTAGACTTCGAAAGTTCATTGTAGGGACTTAGTTATTAGATTATACTATGAACGTTATTTTATTTTAGAATTATTTGTAAATTGTCCGATATGTCCGGTAATGCCTCGTAACCCTGTTCCGCGATGGTTTAGGATTAAGTGGTGTTACAATATTTCTTTTTGTGTCGGCATGTACCTAGGGCGTCTAAATGTAATTACTTTGTCAATTGATTGTAAATATGATTATAAGTTAATTTTGGGTTGGTTATAATATGACATGTTTAAATTGATGTCCAAATTGAAACAATATAGGCAAATTAGGTTAAAATTAATATGTTTACAAATTTGATTTGAATGAGGCCTATTGAAATGTTTTGATAATATAACTGAAGTACCTATAAAGGTACATTGGTTAGAAAAGTAGGTTGATTATTTTGACATGTTTTAAATGAATTTGATTGTGTTTTGGATTGTTTGAATAAATGGTTTTTGAGTTGCTTGGTGTTCAAGTTTGCAGGGTATGGTAAACTTGATGCTTAAAGTTCATTTTGAGTCCACACGGCCAGACACACGGGCATGTGACTAGATAGTGTGAGACACACGGGTAACACACGGGCGTGTGGCTTGGCCGTGTGATCCAAGTCAGAGAGTTACACGGGCATGAACACGGCCGTATGTCCCTACTACGAATACCCACACGGCCTGAGACATATGTGTGTCTCTTGACCGTGTGAGCCACACGGCCTGGACACATGGGTGTGTGTCCTATGTTTCTTTGAAAAAAAAATTGGTGTTTTTGGAAAAAAAATTCTTAAGTATCCGGTTTAGTCCCGATTTGTTTCTAACACATATTTTGGGCCTTAAAGGCTCATAAAAGGGACAATTTGATTAATTTATTACATTTATGCTAAATAATTTGGAAATATTTGTATTTGATCTGGAAAGTCCGGTAATACTCTGTAATCCTGTTCCGGTGATAAAGGTTAAGGAGTGTTACAAAAATTTAGTGATCATTTTTATAGTTTACCCTATTAAAAAATAAGAAGGTAAACTAACCGTTAAAATTCTTATGTTTTTCTATAAACATCTAAAGTTTTTTAATAGAGTTGAATTTTATTTGTTTGAACTGATTTTTTTTCTCAATTTTTTTATTATAATAAATTTAGCTCTCAAGTTTATATCTTTTGTACTCCTTTTTTTAGTTAAATTGATCATTAACCTTTTAAATAGAGTCAAATCATTTTATTAAGGAAATGCTAATTAAAATATTAATTTTTAACAATCTTAGTGTGGCAACCCACATGACAGTCTACATGTACCTCATATTAATATAATACTATTTTTCTTGTATGTAATATCAACAAATAATTTATAATTTATAAAAATATTAAAAAAAATTCAAAATTTAGAAAAAGAAATAAGAAGTTCATAAAAAAAAAGTTAGCATTTTGAAATTTTAACATTTTAGTTAATATCTCTATTAAAAACAACAATTTGACCCTTTTTATAGGTAGATGATTTCGAATTTTTTTTAAGATTGAGGTCAAATTTAAATAAAAAAAAAAACAAAACTCAAATTTATAAAAAAATAATGTAAACATTAAAAGTTAACTTTATCATTAGGCCTTTTTTATAGATAGTACATTCTTTAATTTTTTTTTTTTTCAAATTGTTGGTTAAATGGATGATTTGACTTTATTTTTACTTTTTATTTTATTTCATGGTAATCATTATAATTAAGGGTAAATTATATCATTAGTCACTAAATTATGAGTAAATTTTCGTTTTGATCACTTAATTAAAAAACTTATAATTCGGTCACTGAATTATTCAAAAGCTTTTATTTAAGTCAATGGGTTGTTAATTTATTTATTTTTAAAAAAAAAATTCGCCAGTGAACTCCAAGCTACGATTGGACGATCGGTATGGTGGATCAATACTCATCGACAAGTAGAAAAACATACTTTAGATCAAAGTAAATCTGACAGTGAGTGTCGAATATCGAAGAAAAAAGCTATTTGAATTTTGGTTCGCCGGCAGTGTGAACAAAGAAAGCTATATAACATCAATTTTAACAGTCCAATGACTTAAATGAAAACTTTTAAACAATTTCATGACCAAATTGTAATTTTTTTAATTAAATGACCAAAACAAAAACATATTCATAATTTAATGGCTAATGGTGTAGTTTACTCTATAATTAATATGCGGTTATTAGTTAGAAAGGGAGATATTTTTTTATAGATTTGTTAAATTATTTATAATTGCCTAAAACCTTAAATTAAATAAATAGAATGATATTGAGTATTTAAGTACATTGGAATTCACAAGTTTTAAATTGAAATAAAATCAACAAAAAAATAAATAAATTAAGACTAAATAAACAAAAGTATCCTTTTAACTTATATTTAGTAATTTTGTTATTTTCGTGATTTAGTTATTATGCCTTAATTGATTGATATTTTATACACAAACATTGAATTGAAAATAACCCCCACAAAAAGAAAAGCAATATTGTGATTCATTTCAAAACAGGATTGAAATTACATAAAAGAGTACTCTCACAAGATTTATAATTGAAGAAAAAGAAAACAATGAATAGCGCATAACTTGGTGCTATGACAAGAGCAAAACCAAGTGAAGCTTAGGCTTTGCAAATAGCAGACAAACATACAAAGCATTGGAATATATAGGACGAGTCTATTCCAATTTCAAGTTTCTAACGGTAGGTTCTGTATTTTGGACTGTACATGCAGCTCTCTGCATATTTAACCAGATCCTTCGGCTGAGGAAGGTGAGAAGCCAGACCTACACCAATCAAACAAAATATCAATGGATGCTTATATATATATATACCACGAGGGCAGTGAATATAAGAGCTTAACGAATTATATAGAAGGGTCACTCACCGAGTTCATATGCCTTGGCGGCAACCTTAGCTGCGATGTTGGCTGATATCTTTCTGATATCGGAGAATGGTGGGTAGATCAATCCCTTCTCGTAGTGTTCCTCCGTCACTTGCAAAGCCAAAGCTTCCGCTGTATAACAAAAAGGGTTGCAGTTAGAGTCTAATTTTGATAAGAGGGGTTGTTGTAGAAGGATTTTGAGTGGTTTGATGCACTTACAGGCTGCTAAAAGCATGTCATCGTGAACACGAATCGCACCGGAAATTATGACACCCAAGCCAAATCCAGGGAAAATATACGCATTGTTTGCCTGAATTGACATCAAACAAGGAGATAACTAGTGTAAGAAAATCTGGGTGTAAGCAAACTTCAACCTTAAGAAATACTTTTCAAGGTTACAGATAGAACCTGGCCAGGCACGAAGACTTTGCCATCATATTCAAAGGGGTCAAATGGGCTTCCACTCGCAAAGATTGCACGACCCTTCAAATAAAAAAAAGGGGGTAAAGATTAGATGTAGATAATTTTAACTAAAATAAAAGAAAATTGCATGTCATATATATACCTCGCTCCATGTATATGCTTCTTCTGCTGTACACTCAGCTTGTGAGGTAGGGTTAGATAGAGCCATGATAAGAGGTTTCTGCAAGTTTGGTCAAACATTAGGATTAGAACAAAGGTCTTCGGTTAAGACTCAGATGGTGTCAACATGCATAGAGAGATATGTAGTTTGAGTGAGACAGAGAGAGATAAAGAACCTCATTCAAGGCTGCCATGGCCTCAACGACTTCCTTTGTGAATTGTTTTCCAACACCAGATGTTCCGATCAGGACCGTTGGCTTGATTGCCTGATTAATTTAAACAAAGGTGAGAAAGAAAAAATATATATATAAATATAATATTATACTATTATACTAATATATGAGCAGGTCATAGCTAAAGAAAGCTTAAGCTCACGAAGGCAAAAACACCACATTCTAGCAGTCAACCAGAGAGCAAGCCACCTGACACGGCAAGTAGCTATCAGAGCAATTTCATTGTCAAGTATCCTGAGCAACTTAGTAACCAATGTGCATGAACCGGGCAGCCTAAAGTGTCTCAAAGCACAAGCCTTGACAGTCCCTTAGCTCACCCTTACCTTGCAGGCAGTACCTCAACTCTACCAGGTCCAGTCCGGTCTACTACCTCAGAAATGCATCAATATAGATAGAATCCAACACAAAATATACACACCTTCACAGCATCAACGAGTTCCTTGACAGGTTCATGTTCATGAGCCCAAGGTTTCTTGAAGTGTTGAAGTGACTCCTTGCGCGAGTCAACAATCAATCCCCTTGAGTCTACAAGCCATATCTTCTTCCGGTTCTCTTCAATCGGATTTCCAGTCTGTCACGAGAAATTAAATGTTTAGCCTTAAACCTTTTCCTTAAGAAACAGTAAAAAAAAAAACATTTAGCATCAGAAAATGCTTAAACTTGTTACCTGCTTTGACATTTCAAGAGCTATGAGCTCAGCTATACCAGTTCCAGCCTATGAATACCCAAAATGTAAAAAAACAATTAAGGCTTGAAACATATCTAGAAAAGTTTTTGTTGGCATTGTGTTAGTTGAAGCCTTACCTCACCAGCACCAAGGAACAAGAACCTATGGTCTGCAAGAGTTCCACCGAGTAATCTCAGGGCTGCAAGTAGCCCGGCCAGTACCACAGATGCTGTTCCCTGCCATTATGAAAGAGCTTCCATTTAACAAAAGAATATTTCTTGAAATTAAAACAATGTAACCACCATGAATGAAAAAAAAATATGACGGCATTGACTTAGAATGTATTACCTGTATGTCGTCATTGAAAACAAGATGAGATGAACTGTATCTCGCCAACAACTCGAATGCGTTGTGGTTTGCAAAATCTTCAAACTGAAAGCCAAGCAAAGCATATACATTCAGAGAACAGTGCATGCAAAAATCCAAAAGTAAAGGCCAAAAAATGAACATGAACTGATGATGTTACCTGTATTAGAACTTTCTCTCCGTAATTCTGCTTAACTGCAGACATGAACTCATGAAGAAGTTCTGCGTATTCCTAAGCCACAGGAAATCCACGTAATTCAGTTTTTTTAGAAAGTAAATACATTTATGAATAATTATAAAGAGGTAAAGGAAAATCATCAAACCTGTCCAGTTGCCCTTCTTTGTCTAAGACCAATGTAAAACTCGTCATTTAACAACTTCTCATTGTTTGTCCCAACATCAATAGTGATAGGCAAGCACTGCAAATTATTGAGTGAAAATTGTAAACAATCAAATACCATGAAGAATTTGAACCAACATCATATATCCAACACAAATTTTAACTACAAACTCGTCCATTGAAGGAAAAAAAACAAAGCAAAACCAATCATGAAATAGAAATGGTTTCAATAATGCTTACTGCTGAGGGGCGGACTCCACCAAGAGCTGTATATAGAGAAAGTTTTCCTACAGGTATCCCCATTCCCTGAAAACAAACCATATATTAAAAACATTAAGTTGCAGTAAATTTACATGTTAGATCACTTAATTAAGTCACTTATGCTAACTTCATTTAAGTAATTTTTATGAAGAAGTTGTCCCAAGCATACATGGCTTAGCTCGAAATCACGTATGCATGCTAGAGCAGCTTACCTGGCAACCGAGATCTCCAAGTCCCAAAATTCTCTCACCATCAGTGACAACAATAACTTGAACACTCCTCTCAGGCCAGTTTTTCAACACTTCAAGAATCTTCCCCCTGGTGGATTTGCAGTGCTTAGTATTTGTTATGCAAATGCAATACATAAAAAAGGAAACAATCAAACAAAGGGCAGCACACCATCAAATTACATACTTCTCTTTCAAGCTGATGTAAAGACCCTGAGGGCGCCTAAAAATGCTCCCATATTTTTGGCAAGCTTCACCAACAGTTGGGGTGTATACAACCGGGAGCAGTTCCTCCACATTATCGACGAGAAGCTTGTAGAAAAGGCGTTCGTTTCTCTCCTGCAAAAATGCAGTGAAACCACCTTCATTGCATCAGTATCTGTAGATTAATTAAGAAGTGTGATGTTGAAGGGGAATTTAAGAAATGACGACGTACCTGAAGGTCCATGAGGGCCATGTAACGTTGCAAAGGAACTTGGTATTGGCGAAGGTTATGCATGAGCTTCTTCTCTTGAAGCTCTTGAGTGAGAACAACAGGGGGAAGAAGGCCACGCAGGTAATGGGCATCTCTCTCTTTCTCAGTGAAGGCTAGCCCTTTGTTGTGGCGAGGGTCACGCATCAACGAATACCCACTGCAACAACAATAATACCAAATTAAACCTATACTAAATTATGGCTCACTCATGCGGTTGATGAAAAAACTTAACTAACAAATATATTTAAAAAAAAGTAAATAAGCATTCCATTGAAGTGGTTAAGGTGGCATACCAAAGAAGATAATATTTTTGTTAAATAAGTACAAAAATACAATTATAAGTAATATTTGTTTTTTTCTTTTAACTAAGCTCCATTTAGCTTTAAGAAATAAATACAATTTTCGTTTTCTTGAAAAATGAAAATTGAAAACAAAAAGTAGTTTTAAAAATGAAAATAAAAAACATTTTGAAAAATCAGACAATAGTGAGCTTTTAATAAAAATAGATATCACCAGATAATTAAAAATATATATATTTTGTATATCATGATCGAAACTCGAAAGCTTAATCCTATTAACTCCAGGCAAAAAATTATCCAATATCCAAAATCATATAAAACAAAAATATAATCATTAGAAATGATCTGAATTCGACTTTGAGAATCCAACGCAAACACGAATAATCAAATCCCAAAATCATCTGACCCAATTCAAAGATAAGCAGTAGCTTTTCTGTTTATGTTATAATATATACATACACATACACACCATACTATAAAAATGCCAAGTGAAGGAAGATAATATCGGCAACATTAGTGCAGAAATCTGAAAATCCAATTAAATCACCTAGCAACAGAGACGGTCCAAGGAGTGACAGGCTGATCCATGGAGGCAGCATCCTCACCGTACACATCCTCCACACCACCAGCAACACTGTAATCACCACCGTCCATCCTTGTTCTCAGCAATAATCAAAGACTCTACTCAACTATCTAAGATCAAAGAAAGCTTTGAAACAGGGCAAAACAAAGGTTTTGAAACAGGGCAAAACAAAGGTTTTGGCTTTATATTTCAAATACCAAAAACCAACCCATCTTATAGGGGAAGTGAAATCAAAGGAAACCCCAAAAGGATTGTTCAAGGAAAGTTGGAAATCAAAAGCTTGGTGGCGTTTTGCTTTCTTTGTTTTTTTTTCCAACGTCAAAGAGAAGGTGCTGAGTACGGCCCCATGGGTAGAAATGGGTGCTTCATAAAGATATTTAGGACAAATTATTTTTATCTTATTTTATCCAAATCAAATGCAACTTGCAATATATGGGAAGTTTTTTTTTTTTTTTTTTTTTTTTTTTTTTTTTTTTTGAATGCATGAATGCATTCTTTGTGTTGCTAGTGGTAGGGACTAGGGAAGAAGAGGATGGAACGTGGTGAAAACTGGAACCAACCGACAGCTATATATATAGCAGCCATTATTTTTGAAATAAAATACTATAATAATTCCCAAATTGCAATTAAATTTTACTTTGGGATATAATAAAACTATTCCTATGCGCATGTGATTAAAAAATATAAAAATAGTGAAAAATGGAAAAAAAGTTTATTAATGATTATATTCAATCCTGGGGCTCTTGGTTTAGTGGCACTCTCTGTTGTTAAAATTAGATTAATACTTGAATTGGTGAGACTATTTATTTGTTAGTTAATTGATTCGATTAAAAATTATTAAATATTTAAAAAAAATCTAATTTAATTGATTCAACTGATTTTTAATTAATTAATTCAATACCAATCTAATCCCATTCGAATGTTATTCGCATTAACCCAAAACTCACAATAATCATGTTGTTGATGGGGTTGTGAGTGATTTGTAAATGTAAAAGAAAAAAGAAATACAGTTAATGAATATTGATAAAAATTGAATGGGAGGATGAGAAAAATAAAAAGCAATATTTTTTACTGTAAATAAAAATGATAGGATTTAATATAAAATGGTGATGAAATAGGTAGTAGTCAATCTAATCAAGGACATAAATCTCTTTTTGGGATGCTGACATTGTCAATTAAATAAATGAAAATATTGGTTGAAAGTTATTTATATTTAAAAAATTCAAAATGAAATTATTTTATATTTCCACGATGGTTGACGTTTTCTAGTATTTTTCATCAAGAAATTTGTCCATGCCAGTTTCACCAAATAGTAAAAATAAGGTGTGCATATTTTATGAAAAGCAAAATATTTAGACATTAATCTGTTGCTAAATGTAATTAGTTAGTTGTTGAATATAGTTAGAAAGGTAGAAAGATTAGTTAGTTAGCTTACTCTATATAAATATCATTTACTTCAGTGTTCTTCATATGACATCAAGAGCAAGGTTATTAGTGGTTTGGTTCTGCTCCATTACTTGTCTGCTATCTCTTTTGTTTTTTCATCTTCATTTCCTAGTTGTAACTCTTATTCTTTCATCAGTTTTTTTTCTTTCCTTAAACAATGGTTGTTTCTCTAATTAAACATTTGATGTGGATATAACACCCTTTATCTTATTCGATAATAAATTTAGATAAGGAATGTCATATATAAATTTTCAAAACTTTCCGTAACATTCATACACTTAATTTTTTATTATTGAATTCAATTTTAACAATTGAAATTCAATTTCGTATTTTATATCAAATTTATACATATATTCACCGTCCAAGTTTTTTTTATAGCCTTAAATTTTTATATTTTTCCCCACTAATTCACAAAAATTCATATAAACAATTTGAACAAATATTCCAAATCACATACAAATCATAATTATTCTATCTTACCAATTTCACAATTCTATTATTTAATTATCAAATATTTCATAATGTAATTATTATGTCCAGATTTATAACTAAATACTCTAGGATTGACAAAACAGTCCCTATTCCTCAGTTTCTACAGTTTTTACAAAATAGTCCCTAAAATTTTAGTTTTGTAGTTTTTACTATTTAGTCATTGAAATCCAAATTTTCACTGTTTTACAATTTAATCCTTAAACATAATTTATTCCTTCTAAAAGCATCCCAGAATTTCCATATTTTAAAAATCAGTCCCTTTTACCAAAATTTTAAAATTTCAATTTTTTTCAATTTGGTCCTGTAACCTCGAATCTTTATCAAACTCTCGTATCCCATAATCCCACTAGATTATTCATAATTATGCACACTTAGTTCTTACAATTTCACATCAAATTATATAATTAATTAAATAACATAATAATTTAAGCAATTTACCCATGTTTTCTCTCACTTCCACCTTCCTTTTCATGTTTCCATGATTGGTTTTATATGAAAGAACACTCTTGGCTTAGACTTTTGAAATCTCACTTTAATTTCATGAAAATTTCAAAGATTTTAGGTTAAAAAGGAGAGAAGGACCAAATTGGATAAAATAGAAAACTTTTTCTTTCCTTTTCTAAAGATAATTCTGAAGAAAACCATGGCAAAACCTCCCCCAAAATTCGGCCAAGGGACCTATTTATAATGATGGGAGAATTGTCTCCAATTTTTCTAGATTTTTCTTTTCTTTTCTTTATTTTTCTTTCCCTCTTTTGTTATTATTTTTTACTTGCTTGTTGTTGCTGCCAATTGCCCCTTATAATATGTAGAAAAATCTACATATTTGTTTTTTCAATTTAATCCTTTAATTATCAACCAATGAAATTTCAACACATTTCTTCCTTAATTTCCACAAATTCTCTCTCTTTTACTCTAATCTCATGATGATGCCTCCAAATATCTACTTAAAACTGGAAAAATTACATTTGGTCCTTCCTCTACAAATCTGAAAATTATACTTTAGTCCATTTACTTTTACACTTTTCAGTCTAGACCATAATTAAATTTTCAGACTCTACCTGTAGGGCCCAATTTTAGCCCGGGGCCCGTTAGAAAAAACCAAACAAATAAAAATAAATAAATAAAATAAAATGTCCAAATTAAGAGTCCAATTACAGCCCAAACACCAATAGCCCAAATTTTATAAACCCTAGCCCAATTTATCAGCCCATTACAAAGAAAATGAAACAGCAGCAGGCACAGCCCCTAAGCTTTATAGCCGCCGACCCTTCATCTCCCTCCACCACACGCACCAACCAGCGACCATCATGCTTCTGACACCTGCAACAAAGTAAATACAAGGGCAGAGACTATACACAAATAGACTACACGCAAGTAAAGAGGACAAACAGAGAAGACAAAACAAAAGCAAACAAAAAACGAATCTGTAACTCGGTTATAAAAACCGAAATAAATCCCTTGTAATATTTTTATGAACATCAGAAATCAAAGAACAAATATTCTAGGTGATTTTCGTTTTTGGTTTTTTTACTATTATTTACTGTTACTGTTTATTTTTTTTTATTTTTAAAACTTTTACAAACGAAAATAAAAAAGAAACGAAAGGAGGAGTCTTACTGAAACCCCTACGGTTGCAGCGTCGGAGTGCTCTCTCTTCGTCGCCAGAGCTCGGCCTGAGGAAGGGTGTCGAAGGCCATTTCCCTTTGTTCTAGAGGCTCTGAAAGTTGGGGCCTTCGGGGTGCTTTCAACCGGAGCCAAAGGGTCCATTTGCGCACTTCGTCGGCTGTCGGATTTAGTGGCGTTGCGGCGAATGGAAGAACCTTAGCAGAAAAAGAAGAAAAGGTGCGGAGGGGTTCTCTATTTTGTTTTTAAAAAAGGGAACTAAATGGCAGAAAAATAAAAAAATGGCTTTTCTAACAGAAGCAAACGGCGCCGTTTTGGGGTTGGGAGCCCTAGCGCTAAAACGACACCGTATAGGGCCTCTCAACCCGAACCCGACCCAATCCTAAAGCCAGGATCCGCGTGTTTTCCCTTAAGGGGAGATTTGCACGATTAGTCCTTCCCTTTTGTAGCGCCATTTGATCAGGCTTTATTTCCCTTTATTATTATTTTTTATTTGGCACTCAAATTTCGTGTGTTTTTTAATTCTGTCCCTTGGGTTGTCATGCTGAACATGCGCAGAAAACCAAGGGAATATTTTCCCATCTAGTCCCCGCTAGTTCCTGCGCGTCTCACTTAAATCCTTAATGGGCTTTTTTCCATATTTCGAATTTATACCTTGAATGTCAGTCCACTTTTTAATTTAGTCCTCGATTTGTTTAATGGGTTTATTTATCTATTTTCTTTAAAAATCGTATTATTATTATTATTATTTATTTTAAGTTTTTATATACTACTTTTATTAAACTGTTTTTTTATATATATTGTTTATTTTAAGACTCTTTTTTATACATTATTTATTCTAAAATCTTTCCATATATTATTTATTTCAATTGATTTATTTTTATTTTTAAATTTTTATGTATTATTATATTAAACCGTTTTTTGCTTTATATATTATTATTTTAAATTTCTTTTTACATATTATTTATTTTTGACTTTTTATGTGTTGTCTTAAATTGTTATATGTTGTTTATTTTAAGTCTCCTTTATTTTATTTTAAAATATTTTGTATATTAATTATTTTAAAATTGTTCTATATTTACTATCTTAAAGTGCTTTATATATTACTATTTTTAAACTCGTTTTTATGTATTATTTAAAATTGTTTTATTACCCATTTTAAATTATTTCATATACTTTATCTTAAACTCTCTTTATTTATTTTAAAGTGTTTTATTATTATTTATTTTAAGTTTTCTTCATATTATTATTTTATACTTTTATATATAGATATATATATACACTATCTGTTTAAAGTTTTTATATATCATCTTTTAAAAATTGTTTTGTATATTATTGATTTTAAAATATTTTTTACATTATCTATTTTAAACTAATTTATTATCATTTCAAATTGTATGTTTTTATATTTTATTTATTTTAACTTGTTTTATACTTTTTGTAAATTGTTATATATGTTTGATGTTAATATTTAAATAGTGCTCGTTATGTGATTATTATCCTTGTATGTATTATAATTTGTTTATTCGTATTTTTATATCACTGTCATTCACTTGTATAATGTTTTATTCATGTATTATTGTTCCATGCTCATTACCATATTATTGCTTCATGTTATCGAATCGTGAATTAACCCAACGCATTTATCCAACTTAAATTGCTTGATTTTACTCTAAACAAAATAAATGCGTGTTGTTAAATATCGTACTCGCTATATTTCGAAAAGGAATTTTTTTCTAAATAAGGCAATATTTCGCGTTTTAGGAAATTCAAGAAATTGTGCCCTAACTCACGGGGTTCTGGTTTTCTCGTTAAACCTAAATTGCCAAATATCCTTTTAAATTTCAAAATACATAAAACTTTAATTAAAATTAAAGGTAAACTTCCGCTCGAGTGTTCTAGGTATCGCGTCCTAACTTACGGGATGCGATACTCCGATATCTCGAGACGAGGAAATCTTTAGCAATCGTTTTGATTTAATTCAAGTATTGTTTTTTAAGACTAATAAAAAAGATCGTATTGTAAATTCATTCCCAGTTTTCAACTTTCAACATTAAGACACTAATTAACCAATTCGGTACTAATTTTGGGCGTGACGAGGGTACTAACCCTTCCTTGCACGTAACCGACTCTCGAACCCATTTTCTCAAATTTCATAGACCAAAAACACCGTTTTAGTAAACCAAAACGTTTTATTAAAACAAAGGTGATTCGATCCCACCTAATAAAGATCGGTGGCGACTCCCGTTTTATTTTCTTTTTCAAAACCCTAATCTATCCTTGTTTTTTTAAAAAAAATGGTTTCGACAGCTTGGCGACTCCACTGGGGACGTCAATAAGAGAGTCAGACCATAAATTGATTAATTTCTGTCTTTTGTCGAAATTTGAAAATCTGATTTGAATTCACGTTTTTTGTTACATCCGTCATTTTTGTGGTTTTTATCATGATGTGTTAAGCCTGTTGATTTATCTTCGCATGTTGCATCACATAGATCGATCGATCTTACCCCTTTTAAGTGGGAGTGAGAAGCTATGCCTTCGTAAGGTTTTCACCTCCGCATGGGCTAGTAGACTATTTCCGGGATACATCCGTACCTATGTCTTCGTGAGATTTTCATCTCCGCATGGCCACAGGGAAATGTATCCCCCTGAACTAAACTCGGTCTATATGAACCTATAATGGGTGAAGATTGAGGACTTTGCTGGTTCAGGTACCCTTACTTTAGAACCGAACCGCATATAGTGAGCCTTAAGAGCCCGCCTTAGGTAGAACTGCGCCAAATCCTAGTGGCCACCCAAGTAGGTGCTCTGTTTATTATCTATTTCCTCTGTACTGACGTGTTTTGTTTTGTCTTGTTTATGATTGCATTGCACTGCATCATCATAGAAAAGATGTGTTAGTTCACGTTCAATTACTAAATAGAGAGCTTGTCATGGAAAATGGATTTCTTGATAAAGTGAAATGTAATACAGCTGTCCGAATATGGTCCGAGTAAACAACAAGAGAAGGCTGATAGTCCGTGGAGGGATACACGACTTTGCATCGTTGCCCGAAGATTCAAACTGACAAAGATCATTCGAGAACCTTCATGCCCCGACATTCTTGAAGAAGCTAATGAGCATCGCGAGGATAAGTGAGCAATGAGACGTGGCCCGGATCAAGCAAAAGGAGCCAGTAGAGATCTATTGGAAAGTTCGCGAGATTTGACCTTACATCTAGATATGAAGAAAATGATCAATGTCTTCACTTTGAATATTGGGGCAAGGCCGTATAATTATCCACTTTATGTAAAGAAATTTATTTTCTAGTAAAGTTCTTCTAACAGAATTGAATCAGAATCAGCGCCTCTTTGTGCATTCATGCATCTGCATGGCATTACATCATATGCATTAAGTTTCATAAAAAGACTCTGATTAATTAAAATTATGACAGTTACCCTAGAAACCAACCAAAATCCACAGACTAAATATCGCTACAATACCCGCCGCAAAAGGAAAACAATGGATCAGAGACTAGAAAGATTAGAACAGATGCAAAAAGATATGCAGGATCAAATGCAAGAACAGTTGGCTAAAATGTAACAAGACATGAGGGATCAGATGCTGAAATCCCAAAGAAATATGATGAACCAACTGGCCCAGCTATTGGCCAGAGGTCCCGGTAAAGGAAAGAGCCCTGTGACCAATCCTGGTGATGATAATGAAAAACCTCCCTATCCTCCGGGTTTTACCCCAACGAACACCCAAACGCAACTAGATGCATACCCACAAAGGGTACCTATTACCATCAAGTCCCAGTACCAAATCGGTGCATCGGAACTGATGAATTTTCCAACGGGCTCGGGTTCTAACCTAGGGGATAATCCAACTAATCCCGTTGTCCCGGATCTTGATGAAGTGGCAGAAATGGAGAAAGTGAGAGTGGATTTGCCAAAATAACTTGAAGAACACTGTATATGGCTGGAAGAAAAGTTTAAGGTAATGGAGAATACTGACTACCATTGCGAGATTGATGCCAAAGACCTAAGTTTGGTCTCGGATCTGGTGCTCCCACCGAAATTCAAAGCTCCAGAAGTTGAAAAGTACAACGGGGCTAGCTGCCCTAAAGCTCACATCACAATGTTCTGTTGAAGGATGACAGGATACGTCAATAATGATCAGCTATTAATACACTATTTCCAAGATAGTCTGATTGGGTCCGTAGCCAAATGGTACAACCAGTTAAGCCGTGCCCAAATTGGTTCATGGAAGGACTTGGCACAAGTTTTCATGAAACAATATGGCCACGTGACGGACATAGCACCCGACAGAATCACACTGCAAAACATGATAAAGAAGCCAAGTGAGAGTTTCAGACAGTATGCCCAACAATAAAGGGAGATAGTGACGCAAGTCCAACCACCCCTCTTAGAAAAAGAAACTACAATGCTTTTTATCAACACTTTAAAGGCCCCATTCATCACTCACATGCTGGGAAGTGCCACAAAAAGTTTTGCAAACATAGTGATGGCTGGTGAGATGATAGAAAAATATAAGATGCGGGAGGATTGAAGCAGGAGAAAGCACCAAAAGGTCAGCCCCGAGAAACAAGGACAATGAAATAAATATTCTGAGCATGCATTTTAAATCGATCACCGTAGGCTAATCGAGAGCTGTAACCACTAGCTATCAAAGCTCTTTAAGGCAAGAACCCAACTCAAGGCCAAATACAGAAAGGCTCCAATTTACACCCATCCCGATGACATACAAGGAGCTCTATCAATATCTATTTGATGCGCATGTGGTGTCTCCTTACTACCCAAAACCAATGCAGCCCCCATACCCCAAACGGTATGACGCAAAAGCTCAATATTAGTATCATGCAGGGATTATAGGGCATTCAATAGAAAATTGCCTTGCTTTCAAGAAGTTGGTCGAAAGGTTCATTGAAATGGAAATTGTGTAGTTCGACGATTCTTCAAAACCTAATCGCTCTGACAAAGCAATAAATGCGATAGTTGAAAGTGGGGGCAAAAGAGTTGCGATGCCTTGAATAAGACAAGAGCCCGGAAGGAATATCGGGGAATCTGAATGACATATCCGAAGAGGGAACTGGGGAATAAAAGTTTCCAAGCCCTTACATACTTGGGAGAGTCTTGAACAATGGGACCGTGGAAGAAATCCCTGTGTTTTTAGAACTAATTTAGAGTAATATTCAAAACATGCTGGTTGTCTTAAGCCTATAGACAATAAGAGTCCTTTTGTGAAATAGGCTTGTGTCCAAAATCTTTATTTCAATTAAAATGCATTTTTGTGTCTCACTTTGAACAAATATTCTTTTATTCATTTATTTCATTCATGTTCATACCACATAAATAATTATTCTTAGATTCATTTGTCCTTTGAATATTTTTTCATACCTACAACAGGTCCCTAGATATCAATGACATGAGCCACGCTGCTACTGGCTCAGAGTCTACTTTTGAGCAAGATATGTGTCTAGAAGGATCTCAGGACTTTGAAGATGACCGGGACTGTAGATTATTTCCTAATTTGTTAAGGATGGTAGAATAAGATGAGAAACAGATCCCACCTTACGAAGAATAAGTAGAATCTATGACTTTCTTTATGTGGGGCATGGATGACAGCTGGTCAATCATGCCAAAAGCTTTTGACAGGTATCGATTCACCTATGTGGTTGTCGATTACTTCACCAAGTGGGTGGATGATACTTCATATGCCGATGTCACAAAGTCGACAGTCAGCAAATTTTATGTCGGTATAAAATCCCAAAAGGGGATCATATTTGACGATCCCAAAAGGACATCAAAAGTTCACAGTTTGTTCAAGATTAAACACTGTATCGACCCAAAATGAATGGTAAAAAAAAGATTACCGGGAAAAAGATTGAGACTCATAAAGATTGGCATCTGTGCTTGTCGAACGTCTGTTAGGACCCTCACTAGGGCAACGTTTTTCTCATTGATTCATGAAATAGAGGCAGTTTTGCCCATTGAAGTCAAGTTTCATTCTCTCTGAGTTTTATCAGAGTTGAAATCGGATAAAGCAGAATGGATCAAATCCCAATATGATTAGCTGAACTTGATCAAAGAAGAGAGGCAAAGGGTCATCCTCATGGTCAATTGTACCGAAAGCGAATGATGCAGGCATATAACAAGAAGGTTTGCCCTAAAGAATTTCATGAAAGAGACCTAGTTTTGAAAAGGATCATTCCCATACAAAAGGACTTTTGAGGAAAATGGATGCCAAACTAGGAAGGACCGTATGTGGTAAAGAAGGCATTTCTAGAAAAACATTGATTTTGACCTAGAGGGATAGCAAGAGCTTGCCTAATCCTATGAGTTCAAATAAACAAATATTTCATTAAAAAAAAGGGGGAGAAAAGAAAAGGAAAATGAGAGGCCAAGGTGAAAACCCAAAAATGGCTGCTCAAATTTGGATCAAAGTGGGGCATGCAGTGGTCTTACTATGCCTGAATTAACAATGGAGAAGTACGTTACGTCTTGGGGTATCGACAAAGTATTCTAGATCCCTTAAACGAATATTGAGCTCAAAATGGTCCTCAAGAGGTTCGTACAGAGAAGCTCAGGATGCGATATCTGGGGCACCTAGTTTTCATCTTACCCATATTGAATTTGCTATCTTTGATTACTTTATTCTTTTTAAGATACGCTCCCAATAAATTTCATTTTTTTATCTTGATTAATTCATTCTCATTTTGTATTTTTTGAAATTTGATATCTTGATTAATTTATTCATTTCGAGCTTTGCTCTCAATAAGTTTTCGCTTTGTCCATCATTATGATCTTTTTCAAGCATTTTGCATTGAAATAATGATTAATGGACTAATAATACTTTCACAAAAGAAGTTCTGCATATTACTCTAGAAGCTTCTAAATAGTACGAGAACTTGAAACAAGATTATTGTTTAGAACTCACTAAAACTAAGGGTTGGAAAGGAGTCTAATTTGAGACTACCTGTTAAGATTTTTTGTCAAAAGTGTCAGTTGAATAAAAAGATAAGATATTGCGTCGGTGATACAACCTCAAAAAATAATGAGTAACCCAAGCATTAAAATGGGATTATTCTTAAAGAAATTCGACATTCATATACATCTGGTCATGACACCAAGGGAATGGAAGGTGTAGCAGACAAAATTGATTAAATAAGTTACAAATTCTATACCCATGAGTCGCAATGGGATGGATTGAAGATGATACAAATTCTATACCCTTAAGTCACAGTGGGATGGATTGAAGATGACACAGATCCTACACCCCCCTGAATTGCAGTGAGGGGGTCTGAAGATGGTATAAGCCTTAAAGTCTCAGAGGTACCATGGAATGGACCTTGAAGTTACATTGAGGCAAGTCAATTGAGTAAAATATGATTGTTTCTTTGAGTTTTTTGGAAAAAGTACCAGCCGAGCGAGATTGCAGCGTAATACGTCAGCAATAAAACTCTGATGGACAACGAGCAGTGACAACCCTAAGCATTAAAAAAGGATCATTTTATTTTGCATTCATACATCATCATTCAAAGCACGTCTAATTAGGAGCATTTCGATCACGGCATCCTAATCATTCGGCATAAACGCAGACCCATTCTACAGATTTTGTCCTCTAGAGGACGGTGTAGAAGATAGATCGAAGATACCAGGCTCGCCTCCCTGAGTTTGCAGCGGAGTAAACTGAAGATTACAGATCTTGTCTCCTTAAGCAGTAGTAGAGCAGATCGAAGTCAACGAATCTTATCTCCATGAAGTAACGGAGTAGATTTAAGCCATCAGTCTTATCTCCCTGAAGTGGCAGTGGAGTAGACTGAAGATTACTGATCTTATCTCCCTAAGCAGTAGTGGAGTAGATCGAAAATGATAAATCTTATCTCCATGAAGTAGCGGAGTAGATTTAAGCCACCAACCTCGTCTCCTTAAAGATACAACGGAGCAGGTTGAAATTACCGGTTTTCATTTCCTTAAAGTTTCAGTAGAGAATATCGAAGCTACAAGTCTTTTGTCCCTAAATTCTTATCCCTTTGAGGTTCCAACGGAGTAGGTCGAAGCTACAAATCCCTTCTCCCTGAAATCCTCATTTCCTTGAATTTTCAGTAGAAAAGATCGAAGCTACAAATCTCTTCTCCTTGAATTATTATATCCTTAAAAGTTTCAGTAGAGAAGATCGAAGCTACAAATCTCTTCTCCCTGAATTTTTATCCCTTTAAGGTTCTAACGGAGTAAGTCAAAGCTACAAATCCCTTCTCCCTGAAATCCTCATTTCCTTGAAGTTACAGTGGAGAAGATCGAAGCTACAAATATCTTCTCTCTAAATTTTTATATCCTTGAAAGTTTCAGTAGAGAAGATCGAAGTTACAAATCTCTTCTCCCTGAATTAATTCTTATCCCTTTGAGGTCCCAACGGAGTAGGTCGAAGCTATAAATCCCTTCTCCCTGAAATCCTTATTTCCTTGAAGTTTCAGTAGAGAAGATTGAAACTACAAATCTCTTCTCTTTAAATTCTTATATCTTTGAAGTTTCAATAGAGAAGATCAAAGCTACAAATCTCTTCTCCCTGAATTCTTGTCTCGTTGAAACTTCAATGGGGTAGGTCGAAACTACAAATCCCTTCTTCCTGAAATTACATTGAGGATCAATTCTCATCTCCTTAAAGTTCCAGCGGAGTAGGTCGAGGCTACAAATCTCTTCTCTCTAAAATTACATTGGAGTGAATAAAGCTATTAACCTTATATCCCTGAAGTTGCAGTGGTGTAGGTTGAAGATACAAGTCTTATCTCCCTGAAGTTGCAGTGGAGTAGACTAAAGATAGCAAATCTTATTTCCCTGAAGTTGCAGTAGAACAGATTGAAGCTATAAATCACGGATCTTATCTCTCTGAAGTTGTAGTAGAGCAGATCATCGCAAACCTTATCTCCCTGAAGTTGCAGTGGAGCAGGTTGAAGCTACAAGTCTTATCCCCCTGAAATTGCAGTGGGGCAGACTGAAGATAGCAAATCTTATTTCCCTGAAGTTACAGTGGAAATGGCTAAAGCTACGAGTTACAAGTCCTATACCTCTGAAGTTATAGTGGGTCAGATCAAATCTATCATGGCGAATCTTATCTCCCTGAAGTTGCAGTGGAGCAGATGGAAGCCATTAACCTTATCTCCCTGAAGTTGTAGTGGAGCCGGTTGAAGTTAAAGTCCTATCCCCTTGAAATTGCAATGGGGTAGACTAATCATAGCAAACCTTATCTCCCTGAAGTTGCAGTGGAACAGGTTGAAATTACCAACTCTTATCTCATTGAAGTTCCAGCAGAGTTGATCGAAGCTACAAATCTCTTCTCCCTGAAATTACAATCGAGCGAATCGAAGCACCAATTCCTAAACTTTTGAAGTTGCAGTGGGTTAGAGCGAGGCTACTTGAAGAAGAAGAGAAGCGCCGAGACTCAGCAAGACCAGGAAAAAATGGTCCTCTTTAAAGTCTTTGCTCCATTCTCGTTACACGATAATGAGCAAAGAGGGGCAGCTGTAGGGCTCAACTTTAGCCCGGGGCCCGTTAAAATAAACCAAACAAATAAAAATAAATAAATAAAATAAAATGTCCAAATTAAGAGTTCAATTACAGCCCAAACACCAATAGCCCAAATTTTATAAACCCTAGCCCAATTTATCAGCCCATTACAAAGAAAATGAAACAGCAGCAGCCACAACCCCTAAGCTTCATAGCCGTCGACCCTTCATCTCCCTCCACCACGCGCACCAACCAGCGACCACCATGCTTCTGACACCTGCAACGAAGTAAATACAAGGGCAGAGACTACACGCAAATAGACTACACACAAGCAAAGAGGACAAACAGAGAAGACAAAACAAAAGCAAACAAAAAACGAATCTGTAACTCGGTTATAAAAACCAAAATAAATCCCTTGTAATTTTTTTTACGAATATCAGAAATCAAAGAACAAATATTCTAGGTGATTTTTGTTTTTGGGGTTTTTTTATTATTTATTGTTACTGTTTATTTTTTTTATTTTTAAAACTTTTACAAACGAAAATAAAAAAGAAACGAAGGGAAGAGTCTTACCGAAACCCCCACGGTTGCGGCGTCGGAGTGCTCTCTCTTCGTCATCGAAACCTAGCCTGATGATGGGTGTCGAAGGCCCTTTCCCTTCGTTTTAGAGGCACTGAAAGTTGGGGCCTTCCGGGTGCTTTCAACCGGAGCCAAAGGGTCCATTTGCGCACTTCGTCGGCTGCCGGATTTAGTGGCGTTGCGGCGAATGGAAGAACCCTAGAAGAAAAAGAAGAAAAGGTGGGGGGTTCTCTTTTTTGTTTTTAAAAAAGGGAACTAAATGGCAGAAAATAAAAAAAATGGCTTTTATAACAGAAGCAAACGATGCCATTTTGGGGTTAGGAGCCCTGGCGCTAAAACAACGCCGTATAGGGCCTCTCAACCCGAACCCGACCCGATCCTAAAGCCATGATTCTCGCGTTTTCCCTTGATGGGATATTTGCACGATTAGTCCTTCCCTTTTGTAGCGCCATTTGATCAGGCTTTATTTCCCTTTTGTACTATTTTTTATTTGGCCCTCAAATTTCGTGTGTTTTTTAATTCGGTCCCTTGGGTTGTCATGCTGAACATACTCAGAAAACCAAGGGAATATTTTCCCATCTAGTCCTTGCTAGTTCCTGCGCGTCTCACTTCGATCCTTAATGGGCTTTTATTTCGAATTTATACCTTGAATGTCAGTCCGCTTTTTAATTTAGTCCTCGATCTGTTTAATGGGTTTATTTATCTATTTTCTTTAAAAATCGTATTATTATTATTATTTATTTTAAGTTTTTATATACTACTTTTATTAAACTGTTTTTTTATATATATTGTTTATTTTAAGACTCTTTTTTATACATTATTTATTCTAAAATCTTTCCATATATTATTTATTTCAATTGATTTATTTTTATTTTTAAATTTTTATGTATTATTATATTAAACCGTTTTTTGCTTTATATATTATTATTTTAAATTTCTTTTTACATATTATTTATTTTTGACTTTTTATATGTTGTCTTAAATTGTTATATGTTGTTTATTTTAAGTCTCCTTTATTTTATTTTAAAATATTTTGTATATTAATTATTTTAAAATTGTTCTATATTTACTATCTTAAAGTGCTTTATATATTACTATTTTTAAACTCGTTTTTATGTATTATTTAAAATTGTTTTATTACCCATTTTAAATTATTTCATATACTTTATCTTAAACTCTCTTTATTTATTTTAAAGTGTTTTATTATTTATTTTAAGTTTTCTTCATATTATTATTTTATACTTTTATATATATACACTATCTATTTAAAGTTTTTGTATATCATCTTTTAAAAATTGTTTTGTATATTATTGATTTTAAAATCTTTTTTACATTATCTATTTTAAACTAATTTATTATCATTTCAAATTGTATGTTTTTATATTTTATTTATTTTAACTTGCTTTATACTTTTTGTAAATTGTTATATATGTTTGATGTTAATATTTAAATAGTGCACGTTATGTGATTATTATCCTTGTATGTATTATAATTCATTTATTCGTATTTTCATATCACTGTCATTCACTTGGATAATGTTTTATTCATGTATTATTGTTCCATGCTCATTACCATATTGTTGCTTCATGTTATCGAATCGTGAATTAACCCAACGCGTTTATCCAACTTAAATTGCTTGATTTTACTCTAAACAAAATAAATGTGCGTTGTTAAATATCGTACTCGCTATATTTCGAAAAGGAAATTTTTTCTAAATAAGGTAATATTTCGCGTTTTAGGAAATTCCAGGAAACGTGCCCTAACTTACGGGGTTCCAGTTTTCTCGTTAAACCTAAATTGCCAAATATCCTTTTAAATTTCAAAATACATAAAACTTTAATTAAAATTAAAGGCAAACTTCCGCTCGAGTGTTCTAGATATCGCGTCCTAACTTACGGGATGCGATACTCCGATATATCGAGACGAGGAAATCTTTAGCAATCATTTTGATTTAATTCAAGCATTGTTTTTTAAGGCTAATAAAAAGGATCGTATTTTAAATTCATTCCCGGTTTTCAACTTTCAACATTAAGACACTAATTAATCAATTCGGTACCAATTTTGGGCGTGACGAGGGTGCTAACCCTTCCTCGCACGTAACCGACTCCCGAACCCGTTTTCTCGAATTTCGTAGACTAAAAACACCGTTTTAGTAAACCAAAACGTTTTATTAAAACAAAGGTGATTCGATCACACCTAATAAAGATCGGTGGCTACTCCTGTTTTATTTTCATTTTCAAAACCCTAGTCGATCCTCGTTTTCAAAAAAAAATGGTTTCGACACTACCTATCAATTCATATTCATGTCACATTCATAAAAAAATTTCTTAAAATTTTTCCCTTTGTTTCTAAAATGATAAATTTGCTCTTTTAGTTCATCTTTCACAAATTTTCAATTTAATCCTTACTAAAATTTCATTATTCATGCTTTTTTTTCTAATGTCAAATTTTAACTTTACTACCATTGTTGAATTGATAAACTCTTACTTTTTGGAATTTTTTTTTATTTATCTTTCAAAATAGTACTATTGGTGACATTGAGATTTTTGGAGTGTTAAAGTAGATTTCAATCATCCTCTATACTTGCATCCCTCAGACACATCAGGATCCTTATTAGTTTCTCATCAGTTGACTGGAATTGAAACTTACAGCATCTAGAGTCGCTCCATGTGTATTGCTTCCAATAATAAGATTTGTTTTGTTGATGGCTCAAGTAAACGAGAGGCAGTCCCATCCAATCTACAGCCTCTTTGGGATCATTGTAATGCAATTGTTATTTCTTGGATATTGAACATTGTGAGTAAAGAATTATCAGATGGGATCGTGTTTGCTTCTAATGTTTTGGAAAGATCTTTAAGAAATGTTTGACAAGGTTGATGGTTCTCGTATTTTTTCCTTCATTGCGAGATTGTCACTCACAAACAAGGTACTACTTCCATTTCCATTTATTTTACAAAATTGAAGCTACTTTTAGGATAAATATGATGCCTTGGCAGCTTTTTCCACTTGCAATTATGAATTATCTCGCAAGAACTTGGAGCATGTGCAACAACAACATTTATTTCAGTTTTTGATAGTTTTGAACGAGTCTTATGCAGTTGTTCACGGTCAAGTTTTTCTTATGCCCCTTGTGCACTCTTAATCAAGCTTATTGTATTCTTGTGCAAGAAGAAGCTCATTGTTTGCATTCATCTACTTTCACTGCGATTGAGCTAGTTGAATTATACTCTTCTAATGCATAACAAGGGTCTACCAAGAAGCGGTTTCATGGAGCATGTGATCACTGCAAGGTTAAAGGGTACAAGAGGGAAAATTGCTATCAATTGATTGGTTATCCCTCTTATTTTAAGTTCACCAAAGGAAAATCTCATTCATCTCCTATAGCTAATAATGTAGTGGTTTTGGATTTGTCTCCTGATATTGAGCAGAAGTCATCACCCCCAGCATCCTATGCTTACACAAGAGCAATACCAGCAAATTTAGAAACTACTCGAAAATGACACTGAAGTTTCCACATTTGTTGGTGCAGCTACTCATATGGCAGGTATGCTTACTTAAAGTCTAACTAGCACAGTATTCCATACAAATCAGGCGTACCATACTTCTGATGAATACTCATTTCATACTTAACCCTTTTATCTCTCAACATAAATTTCTCCTTAATATAGCAGAATATCATGAAGTAAAATTCCTACTTTCTTATGTTGCAGGTACAGTTCGCCCACACGCTTACGCCAAAATAATCATTTGGGCGGATAACACGTCGCTAGACAGTCTATTTACTATAACACACCAAAACTTTTGATCCACCATAACTGGGTGTTACAACAACATTTTGGGTAATTAGGTACATTAAGAGAAGTCTTGGTCGAAGGTTTTTTTTTTTTCCAACAACAGGTGATTTACAACTGGTGGCATATTGTGATTTTGATTGGGCATCATGCATTATGACTAGACGATCTGTATCGGGTTTTTGTGTTAAGCTTGGAAATTCCTTGCTTTCATGGAAGTAAAGAAAGTAAAGCACCGTGTCACGTTCTTTAGCAAAAGCCGAGTGTAGAGGCATGGCTCTAACAGTCGCTGAGCTCGTGTGGTTAAGTGGCTTGCTTAAGTAACTTAGTGTTGAGCACAAAGAATCGGTTATATTGTATTGTGATAGTAAAGTAATAATACAAATAGCTACAAATCTTGTCTACAACAAGCCAACTAAACATATCAAAATAGACCGTCATTTTATACGAAAAAAAAATACAATGTGGTTTGATTCAGACGAGGCATGTAACAACTAAGGAACAAATAGCAGACATATTCACAAAAGGGCTAGGTATTCAACAACATAAATATCTTTTATCCAAGTTAGGGGTGAGACACATTTATCATCCTCCAACTTGCGGAGGAATGTAGTAATGTTAGTTAACCGGTTGCTAAATATAGTTAGTCAGTTGTTGAATATGGTTTAGATTGTGTTAAGGAATGTAACAGTTAGCTGTTGGTTTATTAACAGTTAACAGTTAGTTTGTTAGTTTGTTAGCAGTCTGGTTAGCGCTTAATGCTTAGCATTAAATACTGAGGGTTTTGGTGTATTGAGATATGCATGAAAAAATAACTTCAACGTTATTTTTCCTTTCCTATTCTTCTCTCTACTGTTTTCTACTCTCGTAGATTCTATCATGGTGTCAGAGCCTTGATCTTTTTTTTTCTCTACCATGGCAACCGATGACATCTTCGGTAATGATCCTTCCGTTCATGTTTCTTCTTCTGATATTACTAATGGTTTCTTGAAGAAAGTCCAGCAGTTTCCTAAGCATGATACAGTGAAGCTTGGAGAGCACAACTTTCTATTATGGAAACAGCAAATATTGTTGATTCTTGAAGGGTATGGGCTGCATGATTTTGTTCTTGGTACAGTTGGTGTTCCTCCACAAACAGTTGCCGATGGTAATGGTGTGCATGTTGTTAATCCTGATTTCTTGGTTCATCAACAATAGGATAAACTTTTGGCTTCTTGACTGTTGTCCACAATTTGCGATGCTATTCTAATGTACCTTACTGATGCTCATTCCAGTTTCGATGTTTGGAATTCAGTCGTTCAGAGGTTTGCTACTAAATCCACCATGTCCATTTCTACTCTATGCCATTTTTTATACTCTCAAAAGAAAGGGCAACTCACTATTAAAGAATATTTGAGCAAGATAAAGAGTCTTTGTGATAAGTTGCTGACTGTTGGTCACCCTATTTTTATCTATGAATAGATTAGTGTTATTCTTGCTGGCTTATCTTTTGAATTTGAGTCCGTTTGTGCCGTTGCTTCTGCCATGCCAATATCTTTTGAGCTTCTCTCTGAAATGTTGGTGGATTGTGAATCTCGACAATAAGATTTGGTCCTGGATACATCATTGCAGGCTAATATTACTCAACACCGTGAGTCTGGTGTTAAAGATACTGATCGTTTTGACAGAGGTTCTCGACCACCCTATAGAGGTAATGGTTCTCGTTTATATCGAGGCAGGGGTCGAGGTAGGCGGTCTATTCATAACAAACCTCAGTGCTAGTTGTGTGGACGTGTTGGTCATGTTGTACAGAAGTGCTATTATAGATTTGATGAGTCTTTTGAAGGAGTCTCTAGTCAACCAATGCAGGCTTATTGTCATCAATTTCAAGGTGTTTCAAATCTTTCTTGTGGGGGTCCTCTTTATGCTTGTCAGATGCACCCTATACATCAACCTCAAGTCAACACTACTGCTACAAGTAGCCCAACTTTTCCAGGCTCTCAACCTACAAAGATTTGGTATCCTGATTCTGGAGTGTCTAATCATGTCACTAGCAGTCTGGACAATTTACATGAGGCCACTCAATACACAGGTAACAATCGGCTCTACATGGGTAATGTTAGTTCTGTACCTGTTTCACACATTGGCTCTTCTACTGTTGCAACTTCAAATAGAGTTTTTCATTTGAAAAAGGTTTTACATGTCCCACAGATCTGCAAAAATCTATTGTCTGAAGCTCAATTTGCTAATTATAATCAGGTTTTCTTTGAATTTCATCCTTTTCACTGCTTTGTGAAGGATATCAAGACAGGGAAAATACTGCTGGTGGGCCGCACTCATAATGGTTTATATCAATTTAAACTGTCCGACTCACCACCTCAAACTACAACTTCTACTTCTTCTGCTACTGCTCATGTTGCGTCCTTGGAGCATTTTGGTTCTAATGATAAACGCTTTGACCTTTGGCACAAACGCTTTGGTCACCCTTTTAATAAAACTGTTCTATCAGTTCTTCAACAATGTAACATTGCTTCAAAGTTTTCAATAATGAAATCTATTTGTTCAGCATGTCAGTTAGGCAAGCTCCATAAATTACCTTTCTATCCTTCTACAACTGAATATACTGCTCCTTTTCAGCTTCTCGTGTCTAACTTATGGGGTCCTGCTCCCATAGCTTCTGATGGTTATTTTTATTACATTTCGTTTGTGGATGTTTTCTCAAGGTACACTTGGGTTTTTCTACTTAACCGAAAGTCTCAGGCTCTTGAAAAGTTTCTTCAGTTGCAAAAGTTGGTGGAAGTTCAATTTGATGTCAAGATTAAAACTCTTCAAACTGATTGGGGTGGTGAGTTTCGCTCGTTTCCTAAGATTCTCTCTCAGCTTGGCATTCAACACCGACTCTCTTGTCCACACATGTCCGAGCAAAACGGCTTGGTTGAGAGGAAACATTGACATGTGATTGATACTGGACTCACCCTACTAGCTCAAGCTCACATGCCAATAAATTTTTGGGCTCATGCTTTCATAAGTGGTGTTTACCTCATTAATCGACTCCTAACTCTAGTGCTAGCTGGTAGGTCTCCATTTGAGGTTTTACATAGAATGGTGCCAAGCTACAATCATCTCCGCATGTTTGGTTATCAATGTTATCCCTATCTTCGACCATTTAACAGTCACAAGCTTTAGTTCCGATCCAGTCCATGTGTTTTCCTTGGTTACAGTCCTACTCACAAGGGCTATAAGTGTCTTGATGATAAACAAAGGGTGTTTATATCCAGGCATGTGGTGTTTGATGAGGATTATTTTCCTTTTGAGTTTTCTGACTACTCAACTAGAGGTTCTGATCATAATCAGACCGTTCTACAGCATCAGCGTGCTTCAGTGCCAGTTGTGTTGCCTGCTGCTGTTTATTCTCAGTTTAATTCTCCAAGTATCACTGTTCCTTCTCCTTAACATGAGTCAGGGACTATGTTACGATCCCCATCTTCTCATCATTTGGAGTCCACAAATTCTTCAGTTGAGCATAATGCTACTTCTTCTCTCCCAAGGGCAGTGGAACCTGCTGTTCCTTCTTCACCAGAGGCTCATGGTCCCAACATTAACACTCATCGTATGATAACCAGATCCAAGAATGGCATATTTAAGCCTCGAGTGTTTTCTGCTGAACTAAGTAAAAGAGAATCGAGTTCGATCGAAGAGGCTTTTGCAAGCAAGGAGTGGACTTTTGCAGCTCAACAAGAGTATGCAGCTCTTCTCAAAAATGGAACCTAGGATTTAGTTCCTTTACCTGTCAACCGAAGAGTAGTGGGTTGCAAATGGGTTTTCAAAGTCAAAAAGAATTCTGATGGCACCATTGCTCGCTACAAGGGTCGTTTGGTGGTCAAAGGCTACATTCAAGAAGCTGGAATTGATTTTCAGGAGACGTTCAGTCCAGTTGTAAAGCCAACGACCATTCGAGTTGTTTTAGCATTGGCAGTTCAATTTGGCTGGAAACTAAGGCAGGTCGATATTAACAATGCCTTCCTCAACGGTGATCTATCCGAGGAGATTTATATGCTTCAACCACCTGGTTTTGAGCAGCATCATGGTGACAAGCCTCTGGTGTGCAAATTAAAGAAGGCACTCTATGGTCTTAAACAAGCTCCTAGGGCGTGGTTCTCTAAACTACGAGACTTTCTACTGTCTTCCGATTTCTTCTTGGCCAAGTCGGATAATTCTCTCTTCATTAAAAGGACTGACAGTATGGTTATGTATGTTTTGGTATATGTTGATGATATAACCATCACTGGTAGTCATCAGGCCAGCATTGATCAATTTGTTACAAATCTTGACACTCAATTCTCTTTGAAGGACTTAGGCCCTCTCAATTATTTTCTTGGCATTGAAGTATCTTCCACATATACTGAGCTGTTTCTAAGTCAGCGCAAATATGTACTTGATCTTCTCCGGAAGCTAATATGGATCAGGTAAATAGCTCTCCTACACCGATGGTAACCTCTTCCAAGTTATCCCAGCACACTGGTTGTTCGATTGAAAATGAATCAGAGTATCGACGTATTGTGGGCGCTTTACAGTATGTGGTAATCACAAGGCCAGATATTACTTTCTCGGTGAACAAGGTTTGTCAGTTCATGCACCGCCCTCTTGATCAACATTATAAAGCAGTAAAGCGAATTCTTAGATACTTGCAAGGGACTTTGGATTATGGTATTCAGTTTACTCCTTCCACTAGCTTGGATGTTGTTGGCTATTCCGACGCTAGTTGGGGAAACGATGTTGATGATCGAAGGTCAACCACTGGATTTTGTGTTTTTCTTGGTGGGAAACAACAGATAGTCTCTCGATCCACTGCGAAGGCTGAGTATAGAGCCCTTGCTCATATAGTAACTGAGGTGGTTTGGCTTGAATCTTTACTCTCTAAACTTCATGTCTCGCCGTCTAGGAAATCTACGGTGTGGTGTGATAACTCTGGAGCTGTGGCGGTCTCTTCAGATCCGGTGATGCACTCCAAGTTCAAACATGTGGAGTTAGACTTATACTTTGTTCGAGAGAAAATTGCTAGTGGCAAACTGAGTGTGGGATATGTTCCAGCACAGGAGCAAGTAGCAGATGTGCTTACAAAGCCCTTAACAGAACCATTGTTTACTCAGTTTCGGTCCTCTCTAAAAGTGGCTGCCAAGCATGACATTCGATAGAAACAAGATGATGGGAGCATGTTAAGGAATGTAACAGTTAGCTGTTAGTTTGTTAACAGTTAACAGTTAGTTTGTTAGTTTGTTAACAGTCTGGTTAGCGCTTAATGCTTAGCATTAAATACTGAGGGTTTTGGTGTATTGAGATATGCATGAAATAATAACTTCAACGTTATTTTTCCTTTCCTGTTCTTCTCTCTACTGTTTTCTACTCTCGTAGATTCTATCAGATTGTTAGAAAGATTAGTTAGTCAGCTAATAATAATAACACACTGTATATAAATATACTTGTAACTTTATTATGGGATGAATTGAATTCATTTTCCATTTACTTTTCTCCTTTAACTGTTGAGTTGGTGTTCTTCAACATCTTTAAATTGAAAAAGAAGAAGAAGAAGAAGAAAGAATTAACTTTTAATTTTTTTAAATACATAGGGTAAATCTTAAATTATATCAAAATGTAAGGACCGAAGGTATATTTTAACTAAAAAGCTTATAATTTTCAAAATAAATATCTTTTGACCAACTCTTCTGATTTTAACGTGTTTAACATATCGCAAAAAAGACTTGGTCAAATCTTTCTAGACTGCAAAGAAATTTGTAGACTTTTGACCTGACACCGACTTTCTATTTTCAAAATTCATATTATTGTTTAAGAAATATATCAATATTTATATAATTTATAGTTAAATTTTTTAATCATGAATTATAATTTAAATTGGATTACTCAAATTAAAAAATTAGGTTGAGGTATTACCTTTGGATTGGTCGTATTCCTCTTCCATTTCACCCTTTTTCAGAGCTCATTTGATACATATATATATATTATTATATTTCATTATTTTTTCCGAAAGATATTTATTTATTGAGTAAAAATATTTTTAAGTTTTTTTTATTTTTTGTAAATTTAAATTTTAAAATTTTATTTTTAATTTTAGGAATTTAATGTTTTAAAATTTTTAGATTTTAAAATTTAAGCTCAACTATTAATATTATTTAATTTATTAGTGTGACATTTTGAAAAAAAATATACATATTCACTTAATATCCATGTAACTAAATAATATATAAAAATAATTTAAAAATTATTAAAAAATTTAAAATTTTAAAAAAATAAAAATATTTATTAAAAATTAAAAAAAATCATACTTTTCAAAAAATTATAAGAAAAATTAAAAATTGTAAACAGATTGTAAAGAAAATATAAAAAAGATAAAAATTTAAAAAATTTCAAAATAATAATTTTGAGGACCTATACAAGTAAATTATCAATTCACATTTACATATTAAAAGTATCTTTTTAAAAAAAAATTCAAATATATATGATTTCATTTTTACATGCTCTAACATGTAATTAGTTATATTGTAACAAAATTTTAATTTGATATGTTTAATATTTTTAAAATTTAATTCGAACAATTTCACTTGATTCGGATCGAAAAAAATTTAAATTGAGTTAGAATAATAAAATAGAACTAGTCAACTTGACTAACTCGAAATTGTTTCACTTGACTTTATCAAACACTCACCCCTATGAAAAGATCATAAAATATGACAAGTAAATTGTTAAAAAATATAAAAAATACTTAAATTTTATATTAATATAAATGAATTTATCCCTGAATATTAATAAATGATGAAATGGGATGGAGTAAATTCAAAACATGAATGTCACACCTAATTATGGCTTTCCGATGTTAAAACTACGCCTAAGCGGAATTGAAAAGTGTAGTCTTTTTTTTTTTAGTCAAAATAACAGACTGATATTGTTCCTGCATTGCCCTAGGCGAAACAAAACAATAAACAAAGAAAAGAAAACGTCAGAAACAAAACAACAAAACAGACATAAAGTAAAAACAATAAATGAAGTAGCTGTAAACAGTAAATAAAAGCTTAAAACCAACAAAAACCACCAGAGAGAAAACCGCCTGCGCCCACAGCAAAATTCAACCCACCCAATATCAGTCGAAACATTTCTTCTCCATCAGAATAGCAGATGATAGAAGAGAAGAAAAACAAATACTTTGAAAATGTAGTGGAAATTCAAAGAACCTTCTCCACCATCAAACTATCATCAGAAAACCCCCTAAGGCCGAGGATTCCAAGCCACACAATCCTTCAGTGCTGACGTTTGAACAGATTTCGGTACCGCATCACTCCAAACTCTAAATTCGTGCCTTCTCCGACCTTCCATCACCAGAGTATGAGCCGTATTATTCGCTAACCGGGGAACAAAAAAGTAAGAAATTTCTTCAAAACCAGTTTCCAGAGATAGAATATACTGTGTAATCGGACGAAGAATTGATTTGTCATTCTGTTTCTTCTTAATGTTCTTTATAACTGTTAAGGAGTCACCTTCCATGATTACCCGTCTAAAGCCCAACGTTGCCGCCAAAATAAGAGCCCTTTCGCATGCCCTCGCTTCCGCCACAAACGCATCAGTCACGTCTTTGAACAGATAAGTCTCCGCTCCCACTATTTCTCCTTCTGAGTTCCTACCTAAAACCACAGTTATAGCAATTTTTGTATCAATTTGGAAGGATGCATCAAAGTTAAGTTTAATAAGACCTGTGTTTGGGGGTTTCCAACTTTGATTCCCCAAAAGTGTAGAAGACGGAAAGTAAATCTCTCTATTAAGATTAAGCTCATGGTTATAACCTTTTAGAAACCCCAAGATTTCCTGCATTGATAATTTAACTCCTTCGTGAAATAATTTGTTTCTTCGATGCCACAACCCCCACAAAGAAAGAACCATCATTTGTTTTTGTTGTTCATTTGCAGCAGAAAAGGTATTAACAAGGCAGATCTTACCACCTATCGATGGATCATAAGGAGGTTCCAAACAGCTTGTAGCATTTCACAAGACCACATAAGATGATCAGCATCCTCCGGGCCTTTCTTGTAAAGAGGACAGACAACTTCCACACATAGCTTCCTACGCGCCAGGTTACAAAGATGGGGCAAGAAATTATTAGCTAACCTCCAAATGTAAATTTTAATTTTAGCAGGAATGTGTAAAGCCATAAAGAGTTGTAAAATTTGGATTCGATCACACCATCAGAGATGGTGACTGTAGAATTCTTTAGATGTTTTGTAGATAAGACCCTATATCCACTTTTTACCGTGTATTCTCCGGATCCGTCATACTTCCATACCCGTAAATCTTCCGACTAACCCCCTGCAATGGGAATAGCAAGAATACGATTAACCGTATCAGCATCGAAAATGTTATTCAGGAGCTCTTCATTCCAGGTAAAGTTCTACAATTGAATAGTTGATTCACAGTAGTCCAATTTGGAAAAATTTGCTGTATTGAGACTCTATTATTCTCTTTTCCAGGTAACCAGGGATCATTCCAAATATTGATTCAGAACCACTTCCAATCCACCACAACAGTTCATTCTCAATCAACTCTCGTGCACTGCAAATGCTACGCCAAGTAAACGAAGGGTAAGATCCAACATTAGCAGTTAAAATATCAGAATGAGGGAAATATTGCGCTTTTAAGACTTTAGCTAAAAGACACTTAGGCTGAGTTAAGACACGCCAAATCTGTTTTGCTGATAAGGCTTTATTAAACAAAACAAGATCTTTAAAACCCATTCCACCACCAACTTTCGATTTACATAACGACTCCCATCCACTCCAGTGAATACCCTTTGATGACTTGTTATTGGTCCACCAAAACTTATTCATAATCCCTTCTAACTTTTGACAAAAAGATTTCTGCATAAGGAAACATTGCATAGCATAAAGAGGAATGGCCTGCAAAACCGATTTGATAAAGACTTCCTTCCCTCCAATAGATAAATAACGCAAGCTCCATCCTTCAATCCTTTTCCTAAAACGGTCCGCGAAATGAGCAAAGGCCCAGGATTTCTTTCGACCAACCATCATAGGGAGGCCTAAATACTTCTCAGGACTAGAAGCTACCCGAACTCCTAACAAATTGACAATATATTCTTTGGCCTCATGGTTCACATTGGCTCCAAAATAGATAAGAGATTTATCAAAATTCACCCTTTGCCCAGAAATCAATTCATATTCCTTGACAACATCTCGAACCGCTTCAGCTCTCTTACGCGATGCGTCACCAAACAATAAACTGTCATCCGTAAAGAACAAATGGTTGATAGAAAACCTTGCTCTACCAATAGGAGCCCCCTTCATCAAGCCTTTTTTCTTTGCTTCCTCAATTAGAATAGAGAAACCCTCAGCACATATTAGGAAAAGGAAGGGGCTAAGGGGATCCCCTTGTCTCAAACCCCTTGAAGGAGAAAACCAATTGCTGTTACACCCATTGATACTTACAAAATAAGATACCGAACAAATGCATCACATAATGAGAATAATCCACTCTTCATGAAAACCCAAGTGTTTCATCATTCCCGCCAAGAAATCCCATTCAAGCCGATCATACGTTTTACTCATGTCGAGCTTTAGATCGAAATTCCCTTTTTGACCTTTTTTTTTCATTTTGAGAGAATGAATGACTTCGTATGCAATTAGAACATTATCCGAAATGAGTCTACCAGAGACAAAAGCTCCTTGAGCTTCATTAATACAAAATCCCAACATATCACTCATTAGAGTTACCAAAACCTTCGCAATTATCTTATAGATAACATTACAAAGACTTATAGGTCTAAAGTGAGTCATGTTCTTTGGTTTATCAACTTTTGGAATCAAACAATACGAGTTTTATTGATAGAACCTATTTCACAATCACCATTGAGAATAGATAAACAAAACGAAGATATTTCAGGCCCAAGAATATGCCCATACCTTTGAAATAAGGTAGTAGGAAATTCATCAACACCAGAAGCGTGTAGGGGCGCCAACATCTTAACAGCATGGTCGATTTCATCAACTGTGAATTTTTTAATCAAATTGGTGTTCATACTTTCAATAACTTTTCGTTCCACAAGGCCAAATAAATTATCATCTAGACCCATATTTGAAGCCGTTAAAAGATTGCCAAAATAATCTGAAGCTAAACTTAAAAAAATCTTCTGTTGATGACAATTGTCTACCATTCTCATCCTTCAAAGCCAAAATTCGACCACGAGACTGTCGAGAAACTGCCACTTTATGAAAATAGCTTGTATTGCGATCTCCGTTCTTCAACCAATTAACACGAGCTCGTTACTCCCAAAAGAGTTCCTCTTTGTCTGTTTCCCAGTTAAAACCCATCTGGACATCTGTAATTTTGGCTAGAACATCATCGGATGGGTCCTGGTTGTAAAGGTGATTTAATCTGTCTTCAAGTATCATTTGTTGTTTCCTATCCTTCCGATTTTTTAGAAAAGCCCCATTGTTGTAATCGTCTTCTTAGATTCTTTAGTTTTACATCGACGCTTCCTGAGTCCTCACTCCACCAACCTTTAACCAAATTCTCGAAGGAGCTATCCAGACACCACGTAGCTTCGAATCGAAAGGGCCTCATACGATTACCATAATCATTAAGGAGCTTGTTAATAGTGTCAAGGAGAATAGGACAATGATCCGAAAACGAGTGTTCCAAATGTTCCACTTTATAATTTGGGAAAAGTTGTATCCAATCAAAAGTGGCAATCCCACGGTCCAATCTTTCCTGAATATTAGAGGTCGCAAACTTTCCTCTCTCCCAAGTGAACCACCTCCCAACATAGCCCAAATCATTAATATTACAATCTTCTAGAGCCATCCTAAACTCATTCATCTTCCGTTCCGCTCTAAGGCGTCCGCCTTTTTTCTCAAGAGAATTGGCAATTTCGTTAAAATCTCCCACCACGACCCATGGTAAGGATTGATCACGACTCAAACATCGAAGTAAATTCCATGATTCAGTGCACCTTCGAGCATCAGGATTTCCGTAGAACCCTGTTAGACGCCAAACTGTCCCACATTCATTGTCCTGAATTTCAGCATCAATATGGAAAGCGAAGAAGCTCTTCAGATTCACCAACGAGTTCCCCTTCCACCCTAAAAATAAACCCCCTCGCGAACCTATTGCTCTAACATCAATACTATTTACAAAACCACATTTCAACCTCACTATCTCCATTCGCTTAGCACTTAATTTCGTTTCTAGAAGAAACAAAATTTGGGGATTAATGGCTCTTAATCTATTTTTGAGCCTATTAACAGTTCGTGATCTTCCCAAACCACGAACGTTCCAACTTAGTATTTTCATAATGCTCGGCTGCTCTGGGCACCAGAGCTAGCCGTTAAATCAAAAAAGCCTCCGTCATTAGTGGTGCCCACAAGAGCTTTCGGTTCCTCCACTCTTCGTTGCCTCTTTTTTCCTTCTAACAAAGCTATTGGGTCATGTTTTTCATCCAGAATTAAGTCCATGGGCCCATTAGTCACACCATCATTTTTCGAAGAAACCATACTCCAATTGCGCCAACTAGCATGCCCCGTAATAATTTGTCGGTTAACCTTCAAATTAGTGGAATCAGGATTAATATCTTTATTCCTCAAATCCTCCCCAAAATCAAGCCTAATGGTATTCTCAGAATTGATAGGATTCCCTTGATTGGTACTTTCCAAAAATTCAGAGCTGAACTGAGAGCCATCCGCATCCCTTAGCCATCTGCTTGCCACCATATTCCGACGCCTTGGCACCGCCCGTAAAGAAAGATCCCAACCAAAAATAATTTTTGTAGGCTCGGTTCAAATGTGATAGGGGCAGTAACTTTCACCATGCCCTAGTTTACCACAAATGAAACAGAATAAACTCAGTTTTTCATACTTAAACCGAGCATAGACCGTGGTATCTTTACCAATCTGAATCTTCTTTTTACATTTTAATGGAGGCAAAACATTCAATTTAAACAGAATGCGCATATAATTCTTAAGACCATAACCAATAGGAGAGTCATAATCGAGAAACACTCCCAAGAAATCTCCAAATTGTTTTGCCATTGTTTCAGTAAACAGTCCTGGGGTAAATCATGCACTTGAACCCAGAATTCTGAAAAATTCAACTCCATAATTGATGGGTTTTCTCCATTTTGAATACGTTGCAGGATAAGCAAGTGATTATTGAAGAACCATGGAGTCCCATTAAGCACCCTTTGCACATCAACTTCATGAAAAAATTGGAATAAGTACCGTTTATCGCCCAGATCAGTGATGCAAATCCCACCAATTGGATGCCAAAGGTCTGCCATTGTGTTACGAAGAGAGGGGAAGTTCACCACATCGTCTGTCAAACAACGTCCCACTAGATAGAACTGGTATTTTTCATACACCGCCACCGCTTCCTCTTGAAAGGCCTCCTCCTCATCATCCAATAAACTCAGCCCTGCTAACACTTCCTCCATCAAGGAGAATAAAGACGATAAACACACACCAGAAAAACTATGTTCCAAAGAAGAAGATCAAGTATTAAAAAAAACACAGGATCTGAAAAGGAGATTCGAAAAAATCAACAAGCCTACGTGCCAAAAGACAGACAGAGAAAACCGTGCCAAAAGGCGGACATATTTAAGAGTTAACATTTAAATCATTTAGATTCATATTAAAAGTGTAGTCTTTTTTTGATAGAAGAAAAGAAAGCATTATAATGTCCTATTTCAATCTCGTCTCCTAATTTATCTTCTAGAAATGGAATGAAATGGTACACAACGAAAGAAATCCATGAAATTAAATCAATAAAAATAATATTAAAACAATTAATTAATGATTTTGTTAATTAGATTTTAATTGTTTCCATAAAGTTGGAAACTTAGAATTTTGTGCGGTCTGGGAAACTGATTTTTCATTTTATATTTAATCAAGGCTGGCACTAACCCTTTCCTAAAATAAATATTGTGTTTTAACTCCTTTAAAATTAATGCATAATAAACTTGCACTTTATCCCCTACAATGATTTAGTCTTTTTAAATATTATAAAATTTTAAATTCACAATGAAAAAAAAGAGAGAGTATATTTTGACTCTCATATAAATTTTTAATTCAATTTCAGTTTTTTTAAATTTTTTTTTGGCTTTACCCTACTTTTAATACGTGACTTTTATTTAAAAAATGTGATAATTTGATAATTTTTAATTAAATTAATGCTCAATTAACTCATGATATTAACTTACTTAGTTGTATAAATAAAAAAAAGGAGTAAATATTGAGGAGGATATTGTGCTATAAGTTCAAAAGCAATTGAGTGATATATTATTTGAAAGCAAATAAATAAGGATAATTGAAGTACAGATGTAGCTATAAACCATATACAATAAGGAGTCATGTAGTCTTTCTCAAAAATAAACAAACCAATTTAGCCAAAATTGAAGGGATAGAGACATTTGAGGTTGACTTTAATTTCAAAGTTTCAAAAAATTCCCAAAATTTAAAAACAAATTAACAAAGAGAAATTATTTTTTAAACCAAATTTTATCGGAATCAAATGTAAATTTCAAATTTTTTTACATTTAGTGTACCGGTAAAACACATCATACTTTTAAATGGTAAAATGAATTATACTTTTAAGAAAGTAAACTCAAATCTTTGAGACAATGGAAGAGATAATCAGAAACCCCGAACAAATATAAAAAATATTTGACGATATATCCATCAAAAGTAATATTTGTAACAGTATATCAGTTGAAAAAAAATTTTTGTTTCAAAAAAAAATCCTAGGGAAATAAATGTTTTGGAAGAATTTTATGTTTATCTAGTTAATTATCTGAAAAAAAATATTTTTAGAGATTTAGAATAATATAGTTTTTAATTCTAAAATTCAACCAATACACATATCCATTTGTTTCACAAATTAATTATGATAAAATCAACTTTTAGGAATGTAAATAATTAACACTATACTTATTTGCTCACTTTTGATAAATGAGACTCTATTGCCCTAACTAAATAATTTATTTGCTGGCTTTCAGATACTACAACAACACAAAGATTAAATTATCTATTTTAGTTTGGAAACCACTAAAGTACTCGTGTCTATATAATATTGATATTTATTCCTATCAAAATATTTATTTTGTAAACTTTTTATTTCTTCAAAATTTAACCTCATCTAATCTTAAATTTGAAATTTATTTAGTTGGTTAACTTTACAAAAAAATCACTTTAGTTCGTCATTTAATTTTTCATATTTTTAGCTTTTAAACTTGTATTGTTTGTTAAATTACCTCAAAATGAATGGAAAATTAACATATATTAACTTTGTTGACGTGGCATCTGCGTTGCATGCCACATTAGCAATTAAATAATTTTTTAAATAAAAATATAAAAAATATTATATTTTTATATTTTTTAATAATTTTTAATTTTTAATTTTTTATAATATTTATGAATTTTTAAATTTAGTTATTTGTTGATCATGTGGTAATCTACATGTTTGCCACGTCAGCAAAGTTAACATACATTAATTTTTTCATCTATTTTGTGGTGACAAACAATAAAAGTTTAAAAGTAAAAAAAAGAAAAGCAAAAAAATAAATAAAAAGTTAAAAAATAATTTTTTTTATCATTATGCGAGTTTGGAATACCTAATTTCTTATTTAAAAATGGCAATCTCTACCATTTTAATTCTTATGGGCCTGATTCTGTGGATGAGAAACAATTTATTTATATTTTTCTGTATAATATTTAATGATAATCCTTAATAAGAATTATATTTTAAAAAATAAAATAAATTTAAATAATTAATTAATTATTTTAATTGAAAGATAAATTGTAATGGTAATTATTTATTACTAAAGTTCCCACCTGTGCACTCTGTGGGTAAGAAACAATTTGTTATTTCCTAAATAGTGATATTCATTAATAATAATTATATTTTGAAAAACTAAATAAAATTATTAATTATTATTTTAAGTGAAAGGTAAACTATAATTGTAATTATTTATTAATATAGATAATCTGTACTAGACTTAATATGGGTTGAATAGTGTAACGCCTCGAATTTTGGGCATAGATGAATTGGGCTTTGGGCTTTAGGTTTCATAAAATTTTTAAGTGAGCAAGAAAATGACAAATGACATGATGGCTTTATGGGTTTAATGAGTTTGGAGTGTCTAGGTGTGTTGGAGAAGCTCTGGGTTCGAGTTTTGTGGTGGAGGATTTTTAATTTAATTAATTAAGGAATCAGGGTTGTGGGTAGTGGGCTTTTAAACAAAAATAAGTGTAAAATGGCACAGAGAAGCCTGTGGTGAAGTGGCTAAGTGATGCCACTAAGGTGTAGGGAGGTGGCGACATATGCATGCAGGGAGGTCTGAGGTTCGAGTGCTAGCTTAGTTTTATTTTGGAGTTTAATTTTAGGCTTCTAGAAGACTGGAAGTGGCGTGAAGTGATCAGTAGAGAAAATTTAGGAGAAGGATAAGGGAGATATCATGGAGAAAAATTAGGAGATGAGCAGTGGATGAAGTGGTGCCGAATTGGACTTTAGGGGTGGCTAAGTTTCGGCTATAGGCTATATAAATGTGTGTGTGCCGAATTTGGGGTTCTGGGTAATGCCGAATTTTCCACTCTTTTTCTTTTTCTTGCCGAAACCTTATTTTTCCACAACCGAAAATACCTTGCCTTGTTGCTGATTCTTCACTCTTCTCCTACCTTCTAAACCTTTATTCTTGCTTCTTAGCCGACTTTTCTCTTCTTCATTGACAAACCGAATAGCCTCTATTCTCCCTCAAGGATCTTCTTTGATTTTTGCGATTTCATCTTCTTCCTTTACCTTGCATTTAGGTGTCGAATATCCCTTTGCACCACTCCGATTTTTAGGCCGAATACACTTCAACCGAATCTTCTCTGTGTTTTTTCTTCAATTTTGGCCGATTGATTTTTGGGATTTAGCATCGATCTTTTCCCTCCAAGGTCGTTACCATTTCACTCTTGTTGCGTTTCGGGTTTTAGGTAAGTGTTCTTTACTTCGGTTTAAGGGTTGGTCGAATGGTCATATATGTTGTGAGGGTGACTTGTGTTGGATGCAAGTCATCTATTACTTAGGCTCTAATGATTAAGTTGGTACAGATCTAGGGTTTAATCGCAGTTGGTGTTAAAGAAAAGAGCTATTAAGGCTTGTCGCACACGGTAAGGTTACGATGAGGCTTCGATTTTTGATAAAATTTGTATTTAGCCTATGATTAATTATTAAGTAATATCGAATGTAGGTTCATGACTAAGAGGAAATCGCAGCACGT
The DNA here is from genome assembly GCA_025503065.1 of Gossypium bickii. Classification (NCBI taxonomy): domain Eukaryota; kingdom Viridiplantae; phylum Streptophyta; class Magnoliopsida; order Malvales; family Malvaceae; genus Gossypium; species Gossypium bickii. The sequence continues at coordinate 93,134,949 of CP106714.1, read as the reverse complement.
GTTATTACCAGGTGTGTACAAACACTACATACACATAATGTCGACAATGCCGGAAAGCTGACAAGCCGAAAGTGGCTAAATGGGCCTGGTGGGCCCTGAGGCTAAGTTTTGTGAAATTGTTTGATTTGGTTATGTAAATTGAGTTAGTCATGCATGTTACATGATCTAGAATTGGTTTGGGCCTAATAGACCATATGAATTGGATCTGGGCCTAATGGGCCATATGAATGAGATTGGGCTTAGTTGGTCGTTTGCATGTATGTAAGCTTATTTGGGCTTTGTATATGGGTTTGGTCTTAGTATTTGATAACTGCTAAAACATACATAAAACTTAAACACATAATTGCAACCGTGGACAAGTCATAAGGTTGAAGTGTGGTAATGGGTATATGCATGTCTAGGATTGGATCTAGAAAAAGCTTGGTACTTAAGCGGTCTCAATGACCCACCTCCTCTTCTTTGGAATTTTACCTGGTGCATAGTACCTGTTCACTTTGGCCAACGAGGATTTGTTAACGGACCCAGATAAGTACTAAATCCATAATACTTAAAAATGACCGAAATGCCCCTAAGGGCAAAAATGACTAAAATACCCTTATGTGTTAAACTTAGGATTTGTGGATGTTACATGCTGCATTCATATGATATACTACCTAGGTTGCATATGGGTGGGAATTATGGAACGGAGGAAGTATATGAGGATCGTATGGTTGCTTGACGACCGTGGATCCACCGATGGCTTTTAAGCCCATTAGCAGCTTTGCTGCAACGTAGGTAGTACCTCAACCGGGATACCGTTGATGTGTACCGGATGGGTGGGTTGATGTAGACATTCCCACATGATGTGTATCGGGGGACGGAGATGATGTGTAGCGGATGGATTATTTGGGGAGGGTTGCACAGCATTGCATGTATGATGTTGCTATGTTATTATTATGAAAAGGGCTTAGGCCCAATTGATTGCTTGTATGCTATTTGTTTGCTGAGGGTTGTACACACTGAGTTTCGAAACTCACCACCTCTTTTATTTTCTCAGGAAATCCCCAGTAGGCGGTTCGACGGATGGAGGGACTTGGAGGTGGCCAGCTAGCTTTGATCATTTTATAGTTTTAAGTACTTTGATCATTTTAAGTTGGATTGTAATAAGGCTTTCCCTTTGCTTAACTTTACATTGAATGTTTTACTTTATTTCTTTTAAGATTTATATCAAATTTTTTTCTAAAAACAAGTGTTTTATTCAAAATTAAGCTTCCGCTGGTAAAAAGTTTTATTTTCAAAATAATTGTTAACTTACAATCGAAAAGACAGATTTCCTAATACACTTCGTTTTGGAAGAAAACTATGAGTAGGGTTTTTAATCAAAATTCTTTAAGAAGGGTTTTCAATAAAAACAAGGTTTGGGGTGTTACAAGTAGGATCCGGTTTGGGGTGGGTCAATGCAAGGTGTCTAGGCCATTTGCTAGGTTTGAGCTCGACCTAGCTTGAAAAATGGGTAAGAAGTTCTATTCGAGCCCGATCTAGATTAGAAATATTAAACCCGATCCTGACTCGACTTGCTTGTATTGAATTTATTTTTTTATATAAAAATAAATTTTAAAAAATATAATGCATCAAATACACTAAAAATATTAAAATAAATGTTTTCCAACTCATTGAAAATACACGTAACACACATGTATGTATGAAATTTGTTTAAGTTGGTTTCTCAACCCTTTTAACCAGTTAAGTGACACATGTATACGTGTGAAAACCACAAATTTAGAACACAAATGTATGTTTAAAAATAACATATAATAAATAATGAAACGTGTAAAGCATACATAATAAAATTGAAGTGAATGTATAAAAAAGGTTTTAGTTGAGTGATAAATTAAAGATTTTACTAATGCAATTGATCTGAGTTCAAATATCACATTTTGTACATTTTTATTGGTTTTTTTAAAGTAAAAAAATTAAAATATCCTCGAATAAAATAACTCATTTTAAATATGGAAGGACATTTTCGTAATTTCTCTAATTGAGTTGGTGTCTGGCTGACTCGTGACACCAAAATAGTTAGGAGCTTAAATAATAGCACATACAATTGAAGGAGGTAATAAAATGTGCGGAATAAAATTAAAATGTATAAAAGTATACAAAAAACTTTAATTGAGTGATAAATTAAAGGTTTTAGTAATGCAATTGACGTGAGTTCAAATCCCACCATGTACATATTTTTATTGATTTTCAAAGTAAAAAAGACTAAAATATTCTCGAATAACATAACTCATTTTAAATACAAAAAGATATTATCGTAATTTTCCTAGCTAAGTTGGTGTCCTGTTGACTTGTGATACCAACTCAGTCAAGAGCTTAAATAGTAGTACAAATATATATACAAATTTGGTGATAGAAAACATTTTATGTTAAAGATTATTTTTTAAAATTTTATTTAAGAATTATTATTGGTGCAATGATAAAAAAATTGTTTATAAGTTCATTAAATACGAGTTCAATATTTAGACATATTAATTTTTAGTTATTTTATTTTAAAACTATATAAAAGTATGAAAAGACAAAAAGACCATCAAAATAATAATCATAAAAAATAAAAGGTATATTAATCATTTCATAATCGAGTTAGTGCTCGATTAACTTATTAGTTAGGATTTTATTAATAGTATAGATTATAGATAACATATATTAGTGGGTTTTCTTTTTATTTGATAAATGTATATTTCACTACTAGGTTGATATAATTAAGTCAAGACCTCCTTCATAAATAAAACAAATTAGAAATCTTATCACACACGTACACATGTTAAAACTATAAATTTAAAACAAAATGATGTGTTTAAAATAACATACAATAAACAATGAAACATATGGTTTGAAACTAATTAATAATAACACATAAAATATATACATATTAATTAAAATGAAAAAATTATATTAAGTTTTGAGTAAAACTAAATTTAGGCACATAAATACATCAAGTTAAGAATACTAAATGAATACAATTGTTTATCATGATATTATCATCAATCTTGAGTCGGTGTTGAGTTAACTTGTGACATCGACTCAATCAATAACATTATTAATACTAGAAACTCTATCATACACGTATGTATTTAGAATATAAATTTGTGTGTAAAAATAATACGCAATAAACAAAGTGTGCATAATAAAATTAAAATGTATAAATATATCAAAATAAAACCTTAGTTTAGTGGTAAACTAAGGTCTTATTAATGCAATTGGTGTGTATTCAAATCTCGTCATATGCATAATTTTATTGGTTTTTTAATTAAAAATTAAAGCACACTTGAATAATATAACTTATTTTAATTATAGAAGGATATTTTCGTAAATTCCTTAATCAAATTGGTGCCTAGTAGACTCGTGACACCAGCTTAACTAGAAGCTTAAATAATAGTATAGATATATACAATTGATGGATGTAATAAAGTGTGCATAATAAATTAAAATGTATAAAAATATTAAAATAAAACATTAATTAAGTGATAAATTTGAAGCTTTACCAACTTAATTAATATGAGTTCAAATCTATATATATATATTATTGGTTCTCTTAAATAAAATATTAAAATATCCTCAAATAATATAGTTAATTTTAAATGTGAAAAAATATTAAAGTAATTTCCCTACTAAATTGCAAGTTTGATAATAACTAATTTCAATAAAGTGCTTTAATATAATAATTTTTTCACCCAATCAAACCACACCAAATTGAGTACTAAACCCTTTTGCAAAGAGTATTGATGCATCTATCCATTTATCTCAAACTTAACAACCCCATCCAATATAACGACCTATGTAATCAAATCAATAAACATAATTTGACGTGATCTAACCCTAAATTTTTTTTATTTAAAATATTTTACAACTAAATTTAAATAAAAACACTATATTCCTATACTATATTTTTAATGTCAATAAATTCTAGGTGCAGTAGTAAAATATATTATATTTTTAATTCTTAAAAATTCATGTGAATAAATAGTACTACAATCAACTTTTAAAATTTAATTTAATTTTTGAAAAAAATTGAATAAGGATAATTATAAAAGCAACATGGTTTTATTAATCACTAATAGAAAAATAATTTGGTTCAACATCCCAAATCTTAGCATAATCAAATGACAAAGAACATTTAACAAGCTTAGGAGCTTCAATGTTGTTTGAACGCCGGATCCATTGGATTTTGACGTCCTAATGCTAGCATAGTCATTATCTTGTTCGAAGTTATTCATGCCACCATGTAGAGAGCCAACAACATGTGCATCTTGCCACTCCCTTAAATGCCTAATAGCCGAGTTTACGATTAGTGAACCATGTATATTAGAGTTGTTCCTGACCATCTCGTTCCTCGCCTACCAAAGACGCCAATAGACCATACTAAAATACTGCAAGACAGCATGAGGATGATGCTCCACAAGGACCTGGAAGCATTTAACAAAGAGATACTTTAGACACTATATCAATATCATTCCCACAGTCCCCGCATTGACGTGCTTTAGGACAAGAAATTAACACATGATTAGTGTCTCGATTCTACAATACTTGCAAGTAGTCTCAAGATCGATACCCTTCTCCCTTAATCGCACTTTCGGTGCCAACACGTTCTTCAATGAGTGCCACAAAATTTTCTATAATATATATATATATATTAAAATTATCGATATTTTACTTTTATAAATTCATTTATTATACACTTCAATTAATTACATTTTAAATATTATTTTATAAATATTAATTTTATTCATAGTTGTTTGAATCGGATCAAACCAACTGGTCAAACTAAGAACCAACTGGATATTGGTTCGAAAAAAGGTATTAGATTAGTTGGCTCGAGAATCGGTAAGAATCAGTTGAACTTGAATTTTTTTAATACATTTTTATTTTTAATGACTTATTTAATGGAACTGAACAAATCGATCAAACCAATCAGAACAGTTGGACAGATAAACTAATGGCCTGATTTGTTCGACTACCAATTTGATTCTGAAAAACCTTAATTTTAATTGTTCAACTATTCAATTATTATATACCAAAAAGCTAATTTTAATTGTTCACATTTTTTTTTGTTTAAATTCTTTTCACACACATTATAAGTGTTGCATAATCTGGTGCGAGTATATAATACTTTGAACAAACACAAAAAAATCATAAACATATTGTTAAAAAAAATTCAAACCATAAATTATAAGTTATGTAAAAAAATTATTTTTATAAAAAATAAAATATTTAACTTTTAGAAAGGATCCACTGATGCCGGTATAAAACTTGATTGGTTTAGACCTTTTCGTAACTTTTTATACAATTAAGATTTTTCATGATATTTATACTTGTCATACATATAAATTTTTTTAATTGATCCAATATCTTTATCATATCAGTCTAAAATATTACCTATACTAATATATATTTAACAGTTGAAAAAGCTTTTTACATAGCTAAAAAAAAAAAAATTATGTCAAAATTGACATGTATAATCTACATCAATAGTGCATGAACTATGATGGTTGGATTGTTAAAATATTAATCATATAAAAAGTTATAGAAAAATGTAAAATTACTTAAGTTTTATACCAGTATAAATAGATCTCTTTCTTTATTTTTTTTATACATATATTATAAAAATAAAAATATTTTATTTATATTAACAAAAGTGAAAGCTTACTTTAAATTTTTAAAAATGTTTAACCTCCTACCAATTATTATTTTTATTTCTCTTATAATTTATGTATTTCTAAATAAATTTAAAATCACGAATGATTGAAAAACTAATGTTGGCTTTGCCCATTTAAACTTGGAAAACTAATCAATGTTTTTTATATAATGTAATCAATGTTTAATTAAAGAAACAAAATCTACAATTTTTTTATATCCAAAATAGTCCCTTTAATTAGGTTATCCACTCTATAATAGCTGTTCTGTACTATGAAATGATAAAGACAGATTAAAAGGAATAATAATCCTCATCAGTAGTTATATATATAATATTATTGGTATTGCATCTTTCTTTTTATTAATGATACAACATTAATTAGCCAAGGAATAAGTTGATGTTACACAGAGAAAAGTAGTAATTATTAATGACCATCACATGCTGTTACCAAATAATTTCTACTTTATGCTATAAAATATTTTGTTTTAAGTGTACAATTTGGTGCTTTTCTCTCACTATTCTCTTTTCGAAGTTGCTGTACCACCCTATAATTGGTTGATATCACAACTTTTTTAGTATTAGAGGTAGAAATCCATTACACATAATATTCACTTGTGCTTATTTTATTTATACTAAACATTTATAAGGGAGATCTCACATTTTCCTGTTTCAAGCCACACCACTTTTTATGTTTATTTATGTAGACTTTCTTTAATGTTTCTATTACTTTAGACATCTAAATAATAAATAATATACTCATTAAGAGTATTTAAACTTATCCTCTATACACAAAGGATCATACGAGTCTCTATTAAACTTGTTTTGAAATAGTTTTACCAGTGCATCATGGACACATAATAATAACTTGTTTTTACCCATTAAACTTTAAAATTAAAGATTGCTAATTAAAAGTTGGGTTCTCATTATCGGTGTCTAATAATAGGGTTGAAACTTATTCTAGTTGTAGTACTACTAATCATACAAAATTATTTGCTTTCACATTCATTATAGTAAATTAGAGATTAAACCTCTTATATAATCAATTCATAGTCTAACATGTTTGAGCTTCTATTTTATATGTTTTTTTAGGAAATAGTTGGAATACGTTGTGACTAAACTCTACTTCCCATTAATATAAATTTTAATAACCTTGTTTCAATAACTTTAATCCAACTTGAAGTTAGATAAATATTTTCTTTCATTCGTCTTCTCACTATTTGGTGGATCTGTAATATTACTGTCGCATTATTAGAAGGCCTCCAACTATCCACCTTTATTGAAATATTATCAATATGACAATTTTTCGATATCTTGAAATTTTACTCTTCCATAAAATTTCAAAAACTTTTAATTAAGAAAATGGAAAATAAAATCACTCTCAAATTTATTCTTCTTTTATGAAAAAAATCTATGATATTCTTTGAACTTTACAAAATACTAAAAAAATTCACTTGCTGTCGGACAAAATTCCCCAGTATAAGCATAAAACCGTTATTATATGCTTAAAAGAATTATTTGGCGGTCAAATGCGATACCCCGATGAAAAATCTATAGAGAAGTGTCGGTATATTCCCATCGCTATACACCTTGTCTATATTTATAATCCATCCCTCAGTGTACTATTTTCTTTCCCATAATTTGATAGTTTTGTTACTGTCAGTACATTACTAAGCAATAAATGGCAAATGCCATCTCTCTTTTTGCGAAAATGCCTCGCACCATTTTCAATCTAAAGTAGCCACCGCCATTAATAATTATTGGCTAAATTGCCATCACTTTCTCTTCTACAAAATGAGGCTATTTTACTAATCTAAGTAAATTTTTTTTAATATTTACAAAAATATTTAAGTTTAAAAATAATCACTAAAATACCCTGAAATGAATAGAGAGATCAAGATTTTGAGAATCTAATGGCTGGCACTACCTAGTATTTTAGCCCTATGATTGCCTGATGATTGTGTCAGGCTTTAAAAAATTAATTTTTTTTACTTTGAGAATCCAATGGTCGGCACCAGGGTATTTCTTTTAAAATCGTATCATACTGGTATATAAAAATACCAATATTTAAAAAAAAAAATTGGTTCTGGCCATGTAATGGCTGGCACCATATATGTAAAAATAAAATAAAATAAAATTTGGTGCTGGCTAATAGATGGCAGGCACCAAGTACATTTTTCGTGTCCCAATGCAATTTTTTTTTACCTTGGTACACTGGTGGCCAGCACTAGTTAAATTTAAAAAAAAAAATTGGGTGCAGGCGACCGACATTAGAGATGTAAAAAAAAAAAAAAGGTGCTGGCCGGTAGATGGCAGGCACAAGATACTTTTTTCGTGTCCTAATACAATTTTTTTTACTTTGATACGCTGATGGCCGGCACCAAAGATGTAAAAAAAAATTTTTTTTTGGGGTGCTGGCCATGTAATGCCCGACACCAAGTACAATTTCGGCTCCCTATGCAAATTTTTGAAACACTGATGGCTGGCACCAGTGTATTTAATTTTTTTTTTTGGTGTTGGCCGGCACCAGAGATATAAAAAAATTACATGGAAAAAATAATTAAATTTATAGGGAAAAAAGATAATTTAAATGAAATAAGAAAAAAAATTAAATTTACATGAAAAAAATAATTTAAATGAAATGAAAAAAAATTAAATTAAAATGGAAAGAAAGATAACTTGAAATGTTACTAGTTGGGATTAATATGAAAAAAATTTATATATTAGGAAAAAAATAATAAATTTAAATGAAAAAAATTAATGAAATGAAATGTTAAATGAAATATGAATATCAAATAAAATGTAATTTGTAATGAATATGAAATGAAATGAAATGGTGATTATGAAATGGAATAAAAGTTTAAATGAAAAAAATTTATAAATTTAAATGAAAAAAAAACTGAAATGAAAAAAAAAATTCAAATGATATATAAATAAATTTAAATAGAAAATATAAATTTAAATGAAATGAAATGTAAATAAAATGAAAATTAAAATAAAAATGAAAAAAAAAAAAAGCTGAAGTGATAGGGCCTATGTCTGTATCAGGCCTGCATCATTGACCAAGGCCAAATTGACCTTCCAATGGGTGGCAATTGAAATAGAAATGAAAGAAAAAAAAAAAAAAAAAGGCCGGCAATAGAAATAGAAATGAAAAAAAAAAAAAAGTTCGAAATGATATGTTAGGCAGTCAGGCTTGCGCCAGGCCTGGGAAATGGGATGTCATTTGTCGGCACCAGCAGGCCTATTTCTTAGTATTTGACCTAATATTTCAAACTTAAAAAATTTAAAGAAAAAAACCTCCAAAAAAATTGAAATGAGAATTTTTTTTTTAACTTAAGTGAAATTTAAAATTTTGTAATGTAATAATATTTAAATTGAAAAAAATTTAAATAAAATATGAGAAATTTTAAATGACCCTGATATTGAGACTACTTATAATTAATATGAAAAAAATATGAAATGAATTGAAAAAAAATTGAATTGAAAAAAGATAACTTGAAATGATACTAGTTGTGATTTTTATGAAAAAAAATTATATATTAGGAAAAAAAATAATAAATTTGTTAAGTATAACTCCTATTTAAGTTAAATTTGAGAAGTAATCTTCTAGTTAAACTCTGTTTATTTGTTTCAATCAAAGATTGATTAGTTTAGATTATTTTATTATTATTTGACCTGTGAATTTAGCCTATAAATAGGCTCTTTTACAACTTTAGAATACACACCCATTAGATATTAGAATTCATAACACATTTAGAGAATTTTGTGTTAACGTTTTGAGGGTTCTTTATTTTCGGGGTTTAATTTTTATCTCCATCTTTTGTACTCTTCGTTCTTTACCATTATAGTAAAATTATCTTTGCCGTGGTTTTTTGTCCTCTTTGGAAGGGTTTTTCCACGTTAAATTTGTGTGTGTTCAATTTCTCAATTTATTCCGCTATTTTTTCTTGTTGCTTAATCGGGTCAATCCTAACAAAATTTAAATAAAAAAAAATTTAATGAAATGAAATATAAATATCAAATGAAATGTAATTTGTAATGAATTTGAAATGAAATGAAATAAAATTTTAAATGAAAAGAAACTATAAATTTAAATGAAAATAAAAACTAAAATGAAAAAAATGAAATGATAAATAAATAAATTTAAATAGAAAATATAAATTTAAATGAAATGAAATGGAAATTAAAATGGGAATGGAAATGAAAAAAAAAAGTTGAAATGATAGGCCAGTTTGGCCTTCTAATGGCCGGTAATATGATGGCATTTAACACATTTTTTTTCTTTTTTCTAATTTTGCCCCTGCTCAGCTGCCATTGTCCCCCACTATAAATTGGCTACTTCAACCCATAATAGCCGACCACAGCTGACCGACGACCACCAATCACCTCCGACAACCATCGTTTACCGCCAACCACCGTCGACCATTGCCGATCACTCCATGGGTCCTAATCCTAATATTATTTTAAATGACAACAACCACATTGCAGCCTATGTGCATAAGGTAAACGAGAAGAAAAATGCCTCATTTAATTTTAAATATTCATTAAATTCTAAAAAATACAAACATTCTAAGAAATTAATACATAAAAATATAAAAAATGAAACCTTAAATCCTAAACAATTACATTAAATTTATAGATATAAAAAAATACAAACATTCTAAAGAAATAATACAATTATTTTGAATAGTAGTTTCTCACAATTAATCGTCTTCTGCTTGAACTAGGTCTACGTTGCATTAGTACAAGATAATTAGATAGCTCAAACGGTCAGAAAATTAAAAAGAAACAGAAACCAGCTACATAAACCAAGAGAAAATTAATCATCTTCTGCTTGAATCATGTCTACGTTGCATCAGGACCTCACTTATAAGTTGCGGAAACGCTATTGCACCATAGATAATGTCCATCTGCGTTGGACATTTCGATTAGCCATCTATGGTACAGAAAGTCATCCAACCTTTAATAGCATAACCTTTAGGGTAGACATGACGGTATATAATTCAACCCCGAAATTTGGTTGTACACTACGAAAAACTCCTATCTACAATCCACTACAAAAAAAACTCTCATCTACAATCCACTATAAAAAACTCATTTGATGATATACTACAAAATACTCTCATTTTGATAGCCCTCTCAAAAAAAAAACTTTCTTATCCATTTACACTATCAGAACCCAAACCACCCATTATATATAAGGTTTGGTGCTAACCATTACATGGCCAACACCAATTTTTTTTTTTTAAATTAAGTAGTGTCGGCCATTAGTGTACCAAAGCAAAAAAAAAATGTATTGGAACATGAAAAAAATACTTGGTGTTGGCCAATAGATGGCCAGCACCCCAAAATTTTTTTTTATTCTTTTTTACATCTTTGGTGCTAGCTATTACATGGCCAGCACCCAAAATTTTTTCTTTTACATCTTTGGTGCCGGCCATTACATGGCCAACACCCAAATATATATTTAAAAATTTAACTGGTGCTGGCCACCAAAGTAAAAAAAATTGCATTGGGACAGAAAAAAGGTCCATGGTGTCTGCCATCTACTGGCTAGCACCAATTTTTTTTTTTACATCTCTCGTATCGGCCATTACATGGCCAGAACTATATTTTTTTTAAATATTGGTATTTTTGTATACCAATATGACACGAATTTAAAAAAAAAAACCCTGGTGCCGGGCATTTGGTTCCCAAAATAAAAAAAAAATTAATTTTTTAAAGCCTGACACAATTATCAGGTAATCATGGGGCCAAAACACTAGGTAGTGCTGGCCATTAGGTTCCCAAAACCCCAATCTACTATTCATTTTAGGTCATTTCAGTGATTATTTTTTAACTTAAGTCATTTTTGTAAATATCGAAATTTTTTAAATTAGATTGGTAAAATAGCCACAAAATGACCATTTGCCATTTTCTTTTTTTCTTCTTTCTTTTAATTCTCGTCAGGAAATATGAACTTTTTGTATATCCCAATGCTCATCATAATAAAAAATTATCCAAATTTCACATTAAAAAATTATTTAAAAATTGTTTAAAAAAATAACCTAAAATTATGCATTATTTTAACTAATCTCTCCAAATTATCAATTCATAAATTGTATTCCAAAAAACATAGAAAAAATAATTCATACAACAAAATGAAACAATTAGTTGACTTGTATACTCACTGGTGCATATGTTTTAAGTCACTAGTTTACTCAAATTCATTACCTATGTGAGACCGTATGTGAAGGAAATTGTAAAGAATTCTATTGTAATTTGCAGCATGATGTTGTGGAAGAATCATTCAATTTTCATCAAGTCAAGGTTACGAGGTAACATGTTTTCTTTTAGTCCAGCTATTATAAACTGATTTTTAAACAATCCAGGGATTAGTGATGAATACACCGAGGATTACAATCAGATTGTTAATGCTATTACTGTTGGTGTGGAGCAAGTATGGTCGGAGAATAACACTCTTTCTCCCGCTTGGCTAACGACTAAGTTTTGTGTTTCGCATAAAAATTCCATTCATAATCGGCTACTGGCTATTCACAAATAGTCGATCAATAAACTGCTTGCTCAACTTCTATACATGGTGGGAAAGGAGATTCGGTAGTTCAACCTTAGAGAGTATATCTTTGATCAAGTAGTCAAGCATGCAAAGTTGATAGAGTTAACAAATAACAGTTAGTTAGTTAAAGCTGTTAGATAGTTTTAGTTATTCTGTTAGTAATGCTAGTCTCTATCTTCTGTATTAAATACGTGAAACTCTTTCATTAATGGCATTGAAGTATGGTTTATTCATTCATGCACTGACGTATTTTCTAGCATGGTATCACGAGCCACAAAATTTTTTCCTCTTCTTTGCGATTTTAGTTTCTAAGGTTTTCTTATGGATTCGCCGCGACATTCTTCCAACACAGACAGGGTGATCCCTTCACAAGGTCAAACTTCTTCTTGTTTATCCAATATACAATACTTTTCCAAGCATGAAACAGTCAAACTTGGTGAACAAAATTTCCTGTTATGGAAGCATCAGATTCTATTGATTCTTGAGGGGTACGATCTTGAAGGGTTTGTTCTAGGCACTATTTCAGTCCCTGATTCTCTTATTCCTGGATCAGATGGACAACTCGTGGCTAATCCCTTGTACCTTCTTCATAAGAAGTAGGACAAATTCCTGGCTTCTTGGCTACTTTCTACGGTTACGGATGAGACACTAGTGCATCTCACGATGGCCAAGACCAGTCTTGATGTATGGACAACTATTGAACGACGATTTGGTGCTAAATTGAATGTCAGGATTTCAAACATACGTCATGCTTTGTATTCTGTCAAGAAAGCTAATCTTTCTGTCAAAGATTATTTGGCCAAAGTCAAGAATCTCTGTGACGCTCTCATTGCTGCTGGGAGTCATATCACTGACCAAGAATAGGTTAGTATTATTTTAGCTGGTCTCTCGATGGAGTATGAATCCATTCGTGTCCTTGCCTCCGCAACTCCTATGACTCTTGATCTCTTAACCGAGATGTTACTTGACTGTGAAGCACGCCAACTTGATCAATTAATGGAGGCACCTTTGCAAGCAAATCTAGTGTCTTGTTCAAAACATGATACTACTACTACCTCAACACCTACTGAGCCTTCCGGAGGGTATCAGCGAGAGTTTAAACCCAGTCATCGAGGCAATGGTCGTGGTTGGTCTCGAGGCAAAGGTCTTTCGAGTGGTTGTGGCTAGTCTCGATCTAGGCCACAATGTCAATTATGTGGAAAAATTGGGCACTTGGTTCAGACATACTATCACCGATTTGATGAAACATATTCTGGAGTTAATTCCAATCAATCCGCTTTAGTGAACTATCATGCGGTTGAAGGTCATGGCATTTCCTCGGTGCCTACGTGTTCTCACCAGTGTAGCCTCTATTGTTCATCTACCATATCATCTTTTTCTCCTTCTTCTCTTCGACCTCAAAATCAAGTTTGGTATCCGGATTCTGGTGCTACAAATCATGTGACTCCAGATATGACTTCCCTTTCGAATGTTGCTCTTTATACAGGTACGAATCATGTCTCTATGGGCAATGGTTTTTCTGTTCCTATTGCTAATGTAGGTACAACTGGTATGATGGCTGGTTCTCGACTTTTGCGTCTGCAAAATGTGCTTCATGTCCCTACTGTATGCAAAAATTTGATGTCCGTTGGTCAATTTGCTAGATATAATGCAGTATATTTTGAGTTTCATCATTTTATGTGCTTTGTGAAGGATATACAGACAAGGAACACTCTCCTAGAGGGCCACATGCATAAGGGTCTTTATCGGTTTGATGTTTCAAAAGCGTCTACTGGTGCTTCTTCTCCGTCTACTTCAGCTTACCTATATACCGTACAACACCCTTCTCCCACAGAACTATGGCACAGGAGAATTGGACATCCATGTTCTAATGTACTTGGTGTTGCTTTACGCAATTGTAACATTTCTTTTAATAAAAACAGTATTTCTTCTGTTTGTTCTACTTGTCAAGTGGGAAAAGCTCACAAACTACCTTTCAACTCGTCTACAACTGTGTATTCTACACCATTTGAGTTAGTGGCATATGATGTTTGGGGTCCTTCTCATACTAAGTCAAATGGGTTTCTTTACTATGTCACATTTGTTGATATGCATAGTCGTTATACATGGATTTATTTTCTCAAGTCCAAGGCTGAAGTTTTACAGTGTTTCCTTCAGTTCAAACAAATGGTCTCTGTTCAGTTTGGTCATACCATTAAGACTCTTCAATCTGACTGGGGTGGGGAGTATCGATCCCTCTCTAGAGAACTTGCTCATCTTGGAATTCAGCATCGAGTCACTTGTCCTCATACATCCGAGTAGAACGGGGTGGCTGAAAGAAAGCATAGACAAATTATGGATATGGGGCTGACTCTTATGGCACAATTTGGCGTACCTTTGGATTTCTGGTCCTATGCATTTGCCCATGGTGTTCATCTGATAAATAGGTTACCAACGCCTATCTTACAGCAGCAGAGTCCTTATGAGGTGTTGTATCAAGTCAAGCCATCCTATTCATACCTCAAAATTTTTGGTTGCGCGTGTTATCTATACTTGCGCCCTTATAATCAACATAAGTTACAGTTTCGGTCAGCTCAGTGTGTGTTCCTTGGTGTTGGGCTGAATCAAAAGGGGTATAAATGTCTCAACAGCAGTGGACGAGTGTTTGTCTCCAAGCATGTTACTTTTGATGAATCGTGGTTTCCTTTTCAACAGGGATTTTCTCTTGAACCAACATTAAGAACGCCAGCTCGCTGTCAGTCACATGTCCCAGTGGTGCCGACTGGAAGTGTTTCTACTTCTACTTTGCTACCTTCTATCCCTCCAGCAATAGCTTCTTCTAGACCTCATAATGCGCAATCTTCTTTAGCCGTGGAGGTCCTTATTCACTCACCAGGGTCCCATGCATTGTCTGACACAGTCCACTCAACGACAGACCCTTCGCCAACATCACATCCCTTCTCTAACTCGGTTCACTCAGCCTCTTCTACTGTCTCTCCTATACAGTCCATACCTTCTCTCAATGTTCATCCAATGAAGACAATGTCTAAAAGTGGGATTTTCAAGCCAAAGCTGTTCACTTTTGTTTTGCGAGATGAGGAACCCACCTCTATTATAGCAGCTCTTCGACATCCAGCTTGGGCTGCAGCAGCTCATGTTGAGTACAATGCTTTGGTAACAAATCATACGTGAAACATTGTGCCTCTATCTACAGGAAGGAAGGTAGTGGGGTGTAAGTGGATTTTTAAGATCAAGCGTAATGCTGATGGGTCCATTGTAAGGTACAAAGGTCGCTTAGTGGTCAAAGGCTATCTCCAAGAAGCTAGGGTGGATTTTCAGGACATTTTCAGCCCGGTTGTCAAGCCAACAACCAGTAGGTTGTATTAACTCTGGCCGTCTCACTAGGGTGGTCTCTTATGCAGATAGACATCAATAATGCCTTCCTCAATTGCGATCTTCAAGAAGAGATCTATATGATAAAACCTCCGGGGTTTGAACAACAAGGACATGATGGACAGCAGCTGGTGTGTCATTTAAGGAAAGCTCTCTATGGTCTCAAGCAAGCACCTAGTGCCTGGTTTCATAAGTTGAAGGAATTTCTATTAGCAACTGACTTTGTTGCTTCCAAAGCCGACAGCTCTCTCTTTATTCAATGATCCGGAATACAGCTACTGTATATTCTCGTCTATGTCGACGATATTATAGTCACTGAAACAACTCTTAAGCCATCGATTATTTTGTTCGAACACTTGATGCTCAGTTTTCGTTTAAGGATCTTGGTCGCCGAAGTTACTTTCTTGGTATAGAAGTTATGAGATTTTTCTCAACCAGTGGAAATACATCTGTGATCTTTTGAAAAAGGCCTCCATGGATAAGTCAAATGCTGCACCAACACCTATGGTAACGACATCTCCGCTGTCAGCAAGTGTAGGCACTCCTGTTACTGATGATCATCTCTACATAAGTCAAATATGTCGTCATTACACGACCAGACATAGCTTATGCGGTCAAAAAAGTCTGCCAATTTATGCATCAACCACTGGATACACACTTTAAAGCGGTGAAAAGGATATTGCGCTATCTACATGATACTCTCGACTATGGTCTTACCTTTACAAAAACTTCAAAACTCATGCTAGAAGGGTTTTCGAATGCCAGTTGGGGTCTGACATAGACAATAGAAGGTCTACATCTGGGTACTGCGTGTTTCTTGGAGGAAATCCAGTCTCTTGGAGTTCAAGGAAACAGCAGGTGGTTTCTCGCTCGTCTGCAGAGGCTGAATATAGAAGTCTCACTCAAGTTATTTCTGAAATGGTCTGGATTCAGTCTTTGTTAGCTGAGCTAAGTGTTACTCCCGATGCAAAGCTCTTGTATGGTGCGACAGTTCAGCTGCCATAGCTGTTGCAGGGAATCCAGTTCAACACTCCAAGTTTAAACACGTTGAATTAGATCTCTTCTTTGTACGAGAAAAAGTGATGCAAGGATTATTTCAGGTTGGACATGTTCCAGGGCAAGAACAGGTCACAGATATCCTAACCAAGCCTCTGTCAGCAAGTCTGTTCAACAAGTTTGTGAGCCAGCTTCAGGTTTCAAAATCTGCTAGTATGGAAAGGAGTTCGACAAGCTCGGGGCATGATAGAGTTAACAAATAACAGTTAGTTAGTTAAAGCTATTAGATAGTTTTAGTTATTCTGTTAGTAACCCTAGTCTCTATCTCCTGTATTAAATACGTGAAACTCTTTCATTAATGGCATTGAAGTATGGTTTATTCATTCATACACTGAAGTATTTTCTAGCAAAAGTCAGTTTCCACTCGTGAGTTTCTTCCTTTTCCCTCCTTGATATACCAAGTGCTTATGCTACAATTGAACATAAAAATGAAGAATGATATGGTTTTTTTTTGTTTTGCTTTGTTTCTTTTCTTTCTTTCATGCGTGAAAGGATGGAGAAGACAATCTTCTCTCTCCTTCCACTTAACTCATTTAAAACTTTATTTTTTAAAATTTTTTATTTCTTTTTTATAATAAATAATATAACAGCTCGTGATATTTGACATGTTTTCTTGTCATTTTAGACTTTTGGGCTATTAAGTAATTTTAGAACCCTTTTAACAATTTTCAAATTAAAATTTATAGTGATATAGTTCTATAATTTAATCCGTGGATAGATTAAATACTCAAATCAACTAAATTATTCATTCTTGATTCAATTCATTTATAACATAACTCCGTAAATATTTTTATTAATTATTTATAGCTTGGTTCACTAAAATAAAACCCGAAACCTTATTTTCCGGCACCACTATACCGAATTGTTACACAAAATATAAGTCGATTTTCGACCAAGACTCTTCAGTTCTTTAACCTATTTTATAAGGAAATTATGAGCTCTATCGGATAAGGATTGAAGTCTTAACCGTATCACTTTAGTTGGTTGAAGGATTAATCAAAGGATTTTATCTAAATTATCCAAGGGTTTTTCAAGGGATTTATATATATCATTTTATTGAAGTTTATCTTGGGATATCAACCTGCTGATCGACACTATAAATAGGTGTCCCATTCCTTTTAAAGAGTTGGATATTTACGATACACCAAGTATCTTTGCAGCAGGCATTTGTTTATTTTTCTTGTGTTGGAGCATTTCATGTTATTGATTAATCGGTGATGAACTATCTTGAATGGAGTTGAGAGTTATATTTGGTGTATGTTAATTGTAGTATTGGTTTTTATTGAGGTTACATGAATTTAGTTTGTAAAAAGGGTTATGGGCTTTATTCGATAGAGACAACTTGTTACTGTTAATTAGTTTAGCTGATTGAATAAAAGTATATACTGAGCGAGGTAGGTTTCATAGACGTAGAACTGTTGTATCTAAACTGTATTAACAAGGCTTGGTTTTGTTGTTTCTTATTTCTCTTACTTTATACTTTTACAAGTTCACAGCTTGCAACGAATTTAGTTAAATTATTCATATTTGCATATTAATTTTGTTTCAAAATAAATTATTAAAAATGATTGAAGCTAATAGGGAAGGGTTCTATCGTTATCCATAACCAAAATTATGTATAAAAGAATCTTAAATTCTGGTATAACTTAATTTCCTGCCATAAATGGAATAATGACACCTTTACTATCACTACATCCAAATTACAAATATATATTTTATTTTTTCATGAATTCTGTAAAAAAAATATAACGTCGGTAATGACAATATATCGCAAAAAAAAAAAATAGAAATAAAGAACACACAGATTTTACGTGGAAACCCTTTCGGGAAAAACCACGGGCAGAGGAGAAGAAAATTTACTATGTCGAATTCGAATCAATTACAAGAGGAATAGACCATGTCTATTTATAGGCTTATAAAGCCATATTCTAATAGGAGTAGTAAGATTGAAACTCCTTATTCTAATCAATATCAAATAGATGGAGTTTAATAAGGTTTAAAAACCTTATTCAAAATAAAATAAAAGAAGTGTAATTCTATAGGGATTCTTTTTTTTTTATTTTACCATTGTATTTTATTTAAATAGGAATTTGGGTCACTTAATTCTAACAATCTCCACCTTGACACGAATTCTCAATGAACAAGTTCTTCATCACGAACTCTCAACGAACAAGTTCTCCACCTCTTCCATAAAACCCCTTAAGGGTTTAACTTCAACAATGAACACCAACCAAGTCTAAGCAATGCTCAAACTTGGTTATAGGAAGTGACTTAGTCATCATATCTGCAGGATTTTCATGAGTACTAATTTTGCTCACAACAATATCACCACGAACAATAATATCACGAACAAAATGATACCGAACATCAATGTGTTTTGTTCTCTCATGAAACATTTGATCTTTTGTAAGGAAGATGGCACTCTGATCGTCACAAAATATCTTGTCTTTGATTTGAAGGTCTTCATTGAGCTCACTAAAGAGTCCCTTCAACCAAATAGCTTCTTTACAAGCCTCATTAATTGCCATGTACTCAAACTTGATGGTAGACAAAGTGATCAGAGTTTGCAAAGTAGCTTTCAACTGATTGCACAACCTCCGATTGTAAAGACATAACCAAAGAGAGATCTTCTTCTATCAAGGTCTCCAAAGAAAATCAAATCAACATACCCAATGACTCCATCTCTAGTTCTTCCAAACTGTAAGCAAACATCGTGAGTACCTCGTAAGCATCTTAAAATCCATCGAATCGCTTTCCAATGTTCTTTCTTGGGATTCGCCATGTATCTCGCTAATCGCACTAATCGCATATGATAAATCGGGCGTGAAAGCAGACCATATAGCATACATGAGAGATCCCATTTGCACTGTAGTATGGAACATGTGACATGTACTCAATCTCATCATCCGATTGTGGAGACAAAGCCGATGAAAGTCCGAAATGGGTCGCTAAAGGAGTACTAACGTGTTTAGCACTCTGCATATTGAACTCGCAAAGAACTTTCTCAATGTACCCTTCTTACTTAGGTACAATTTACTTGCTTTTCTATCTCTGAGAATCTCCATACCAAGTATCTTCTTTGTTTGGTCCTAAATCTTTCATCTCAAATTCTTCACTTAGTTGGGCTTTGACTATTCTTATCTCTCCTTTATCTTTTCTTTGCTATTAACATGTCATCAACATAAAGAAGTAGATACACAAAAGAACCATCACTGCTTTTCTTTAAAGTAAACACAATTGTCAAAACTACTTCTTTTAAAATCATGAGAAGTCATAAAAGAATCAAACCTCTTGTACCACTGTCTTAGTGGATCGCTTTCAAACCGTAAAGAGACTTTTTCAAAGAAGCAAACATAGTCCTCTTTTTCTCGGCTATCAAAAACCCTCTCGATTGTTGCATGTAAATATCCTCCTCAAGCTCTCCATGCAAATATGCAGTTTTTACATCTAACTGCTCAAGCTCCAAATCTTGCATGGCCACAATACCAAGCAAAGCTCAAATCGAACTATGCTTCACAACCGGGGAGAATACATTCAGAAAGTCCACTCCTCGGAATTTGATCAGTAACCCTTTGCAACAAGCCTTGCTTTATATCCGGGTTCTTCAACTCCTGAGTCCCTTCTTTCTTTTAAACACCCATTTACAAATGAACAACCTTTTTACCTTTAGGAAGTTTCACAAGATCTCATGTTTTGTTTTTGTGGAGTGATTCTATTTCCTCTTGCATAACAAACATCCACTTTTCTCGAGTCTTCACATTAACCGCCTCGAGAATAATTTGACTCTTCTTGGTTTGCATCTATATCTTCACCATATTTAAAGCATAAGCAACTAGGTCACCTCGGCATACTTCTTTGGAGGTTTAATTTCTCTTCTAGTTCTGTTTTTGGCGATAGAGTATTGTGGTGAAGAAGCAACTCTATTCTCAATTTTTATAATCGGCTTGAGGAGTTGACTCAGTATTAACTGATGCTCCACCGCTTTTGATTTTCTTCATTGGAAGAGTCTTTAAGATAAGTTAGTTAGGTAGCATAGCGGCTTCATCAAAAACATCTCTGCTAATCACAACTTTTCTATTTTCAGACACCATAACTTATACCCTTTTACACCACTTTATAACCAAGAAAAACACATTTAATGGATCTTGGTTCCAATTTTCCATTATTAACATGAGCATACGCAGACACCCAAAGATCTTTAAATCGTAATAATTAATGTGGATTACCGGACCATACCTCTTGTGGAGTCTTTGTCTCAATGGCAATGGATGGAGATCGGTTGATCAAAAAACATGTAGTAGAGACTGCTTCGGCCCAAAACAACTTTGGTAAGTTGGCATTTGACAACATGCATCGAACCTTCTCTATAATCGTTCTGTTCATTCGCTTACGCAACGCCGCTTTGTTGTGGAGTATGACGAATCATCAAGTGTCTCACGATCCTTCCGACTTACACGCTTTATTAAACTCATCGAACAAAACTCTAGGCCATTGTCTGTGCGGAGGTATTTTATTTGTTTTCCCGTATGTTTTTCAATCATAGTTTTCCAAGACTTAAATGCGGAAAACACATCACTTTTCTGCTTCAGGAAGAATGCCCAAACTTTTCTGGAAAAATCATCAATAAAAGTTAGCATATAATTAGCTCCACCTCTTGAAGGCACTCTTGATGGCCTCACGCATCGTAATGAATATACTCTAATGTTCCCTTCATGTTATGGGTTTCTCTGGTGAATCGAACTCTCTTTTGTTTCCCAAAAACACAGTGCTCACAGAACTTCAATTTGCAAATTCCTTGCCCATCAAGAAGTCCTCTTTTGCTCAATTCTGCCATGCCATTCTCACTCATATGCCCTAGGCGCATATGCCAAAGTTTAGTAATATCATCATCTGACAAAGAAGAGAAAGTGACAGCTGCATCACCAATAACATGAGAACCTCATAAAACATATAACTTGGCGGTCTTTCTCTCGCCTTTCATCACAATGAGGAACCTTTGGAAATCTTCAACATCCCACTTTCACCGTGTATTTGTACCCTTTTGAATCAAGAGTACTCAACGAAATTAAATTTCTCTTCAATTCTGGAACATGCCGTATGTCACTAAGTGTTCTGACAACTCCATCAAACATCTTAATTTTAATTGTTCCAACGCCTGCGATTTTACACGAAGCATTATTTCCCATCAAAACAACACCTTCAGACACCGTTTCGTAATTTGTAAACTAATCCCGATTGGGACTCATGTGGAAGGTGCAGCCTGAGTCAAGTATCCACTCATCGCTCTCTTTAGAATTATTGACAGAAGCGACTAGAAGTTCACCATCACTGTAGTCTTCTACAATATCAACTTCACCAGAATTTTCTGGTTGTTTTCCCTTTTGATTCGTAGCCTCCCTTTTAATCTTGTTCTGTAGCTTATAGCACTCAGATTTAATATGCCCTTTCTTCTTGCAGAAGTTACAAGTTTTACCTCTGTTTGAAGACTTTGATCTACCCTTAGATTTACCGCGAGGATTCATTTCCTATGTCCTTCCACGATCATCATCAGCATTCCGATCTTGTCTCCCACGAACAATAAGACCCTCTCCCTGGGAGTCGGTTTTAACCACAAGATGCTTCATCTTATCATACGAGGTCAAAGAATCATAAACCTCATCAATTGTGAGAGACTCGCGGCTATATAAAATCGTGTCTCTAAAGGTTGAATAAGACGGGGGCAACGAACAAAGTAGAATCAACCCTAAATCTTCCTTATCATACTGAACCTCCATGGCCTCCAAGTTTGAGAGAATTTCTTTAAACACTGTTAAGTGTTCGTGCACAGACGCACCTTCCTCCAAACGATGAGCATAAAGTCGTTGCTTCATATGCAACTTGCTGGTTAGAGTTTTCGACATACATATTTGTTCTAGCCTCTTCCATAATGCTGCGGCAGTCTTCTCCTTCATCACATCCTGCAAAATTTCGTTAGATAAATGCAGATGTAACTGTGTTAACGCCTTTCGATTCTTGCGCTTCTTATCTTCCTCCGTCAATGTCGAAGGCATCTTATCTACCCCTAGCAGGGCTTCCTCTAAATCCATCTGTGCAAGAACTGCCTGCATCTTTATCTGCTACAACGCAAATCTGGTGTTGCGATCCAACAGCGGAATTTCATACTTTAAAGACGCCATTACCGTGATCGAGATGAAAAAAACCCGAAAGCTCGGATACCAATTTGTAAAAAAAATATAACGTCGGTAATGACAATATATCGCAAAAGAAAAAAAAATAGAAATAAAGAACACACAGATTTTACACGGAAACCCTTTCGGGAAAAACCACGGGCAGAGGAGAAGAAAATTTACTATGTCGAATTCGAATCAATTACAAGAGGAATAGACCATGTCTATTTATAAGCTTATAAAGCCATATTCTAATAGGAGTAGTAAGATTGAAACTCCTTTTTTCTAATCAATATCAAATAGATGGAGTTTAATAAGGTTTAAAAACCTTATTCAAAATAAAATAAAAGAAGTGTAATTCTATAGGGATTCTTCTTTTATTTTATTTTATCATTGTATTTTATTTAAATAAGAATTTGGGTCACTTAATTCTAACAAATTCAAATAAATATTCCTTAAACACGAGGATATATTCTAAAGAAAAAGAATATAATTTACAATTTAGGGAAAGCTTATTATGCTATAATATTTGTTGCAACTAAAGAAATCCTAGTGGTTGATGTTTCATCAAATCTAAAACAAAAAACTTACTTATCAAAGGAATGATCATAGCTATCTTACATCATCGCCAAGGGAAAGATCAATGCTTTCTTTTCTAAACTTGCATGCAATTCCAAGGCCTTACCAACCTTGAATATTGTAGTGTTTTAGCTGGGGTTGAGTCAAATTCTCTCATTTTTCATTATTTATTTGGTCTTCATGGCCTAATATGGCTGGCTAATGTAATATTGCGTTTCCCATTCTATGAATCTTGATAAGAGAAAAAAGAAATTAAGGTGATATGAAAGAAATGTTAAGAAAATAAAACCCTACATCATATTCAAACAATTTCTTGTGTGTAAGAAATAGCAGCCTAACTTGATATAATACTAAAGGCGATTTTGAAAAGTGTTCGTTGATACTTTGATTTAAAATTTAAGTATTTAGTATTGTTGTCAAAAAAATATTTTTAAGAAATAAAATGTTCATTTTAGGTATGATGTTGTGATATAAAAAAAAAACAGACATTTAAATAATGTTCAAATTGTCGATTGGGTCATAGCTCGATTGACATGGGCATTGTTGCCAATGCAGGAGGACGTGGGTTCAAGTGCGCTGAAGTGTATTATCCTTTTATTTATGGATAGAGGAGGGGTTATGGGCAGTTCTAAACATTGTGTCGAAAAGAGCAGATATGATTAGAACTTATAATGAGATTGTTCAAAAATAATAATGTTCAAATTCGTTAATATTATGATATTTTAGTAAAAATATATGAAATATATTTTAAATATTTGTAAACAATTAATATTAATTCTTTGTAAATTTTAATTTGAATATATAATCTATATTTTAATTATTATTAAAATATAACCATTATAAATTTAAATATATAATTTTATATATTAGAAATAAAGTTCAATAGAAAATAATTATATACTTAATATAAATATTACATAAAATATATTAGAATATAAATACGGGTTAAAAATATCATTTTAGCTTTAAAAAGTACTTTTGAGTTCAAAACCTTTTGTTTAACATTGTTTATGGCTTCAAAAATACTTCTGAACCCAAAAACATTGATAAGCAATGAAAAATAAAGTCTTACCGAGCGCTTTAAAAATATATGATTTATTTATATAATAAATAAATTTAAATTTATTAATTAATACTTATTTTGAAATATTGTCAATTATAATGTTCAAAGTTTGTTATGATTCTTAAATAGCTTTTTGAGTCAATCATTTAAAATTTTTTAAAAACTATTAAATTAACATAATTATTTTTTCCACCACTAATACAGTAAAAAAGAAATCCAGAAACTTATTTAGAATGACGTGAAGTTTTTTTTAATTTATTATTATTTTACTACATAGGATAATAATTCTATTAAATTAAGGAAATTTATTTTAACATTTAAAAGAATATTTTAGACTCCATAAATAAATAGAAAGTGTAACACGTGTCTCATAAGATATAATAAAAAATAAAAAATTTAAATTAAATATATAAACAAATCAAAAATTTGTCATTTTTTAACATTATTTATGGAGTAAAGGAACTTCCCCACAATATTAAGTTAATATGTGGATAAACAGACCAACTTATTTAAATATATTATTTTTGAAAATAATGTAAATATATTAATTAATTAAATTATTTTGCGAGCAAAAGATGAACATCGAACTAAATGAGTGTTAAAAAATCTTTTAATAAATTATTTAAATGTAAAACAATTAATTTTAAATACTTTTTAAATTTTTTCTTAATTTTTTTTAAGAAAAGCCTGACCCACTTTTATTAAGTAAATAGAAATTCCCATACAATGAAAAACAAATCAAATAAAAGAGGAAAAAGTCAAGGCCCAAAAGCATAATCCCTAAAAAACAAAACTCCTAAACAATAATCAAAATACCTAACAAACCTTAAAAATCAACAGCCAATCTTCATTCATTTGACAAATCCCTTTTTTCTTTCACACTTTTTGCATTTCATTTTTAGAGAGATTTGTTAACAAACCAAGAAAACAATGACTCAAATACTCCTTTAGAGAGCGAATTTATTCGCTAAATAGTTACTCTAGTGTGTGAGCAAATTGAGCCAGATATCGTCACTGTCAAAACATTCCATTTCCCCAATCTTTAAAGGACTCAATATGGGCATTCTTATTTTACCATTTTCTTGACATATCGTCAATGGTTCCTTATCCTCAACTTGAACTCGTCGATTATGTTCTCCTTCCATCACGTTTATCTTCCTCGACATCCTGGGTAACAGATTTGAGGAGGCCATTTCTCATATAAGTATCTTCTTCCATATTGATTCCTTCCTTTGCTAATAGATGCACCACTTTGTTCATTTGTCTCATTGCATGTCCAAATCTACAAGAAATGAATTAATTTTTTAATCTTTTAGCATCAATAATGTAAGCCCTAATTTCAAATCTGTTTTCTTCTTCCCTTTTAATCTTCTTTATGACGGACAGAGCATCGTCTTCGATGTCACTTCTTAAGAAGCCTAATTCAGCCTCGAACTAGATCGCTTGAACAAGAGCGAGAGCCTTTTCCGCAAACGTCGAAGGAATGTGTCTATTAAAATGAACTTTTATTTTTAAGATTTGCCCACTTGAGTTTCTAATCACAATTCCAGTGAATGATTTCTTTTGTTGTTTGTCAAATGCAGCGTCAGAGTTGATTTTAACATAATTCTCTTTAGGAGGTTGCCAGTTTTCCTTCATCAGTTTGTTAACAAGTAACTGCTTGCATATTTAATTCAACTGTCGCAAGTAGGTAAGAATGAATTGAGTTAGTTTATCACTTTTTTGCATCTTTTTTTCATGAACCCATTTATTCCTGGCTGTCCACACAGCCCATATAGCACACAGAATAGTTCTAATTTTATGTGTTGACTCATTTTCAAAGAGAACCTGGATCCAATCCTGAAACTAAAATTGATTTTGCTCCAGGGTCCACCCGATCCCTAATCTGGCCCAAATATTGTGTACCAGAGGGTAGTCTCTGAACACTTGTTCTGTCGTTTCTTCACATTGCGAGCATCTTGGACAGATTATGGAGCTTACCAGCTTTTGTCGAAAAAGATTAGTTTGAGTAGGAAGGAAATTATTTAGAGTTTTCTATACTAATATTTTTATTTTCGATGGTACATCCACAAGCCAAAGTTTCTTGTACATAGATTAGTATTAGTTTTGTATGGTCTGTAAATTAATGTCCTGATCATTTTGTAATAATATTTTGTAATCGATGCGCATTGTTTAAGTCCCTGAAGCCTCTGCACTCCACACCATGTTGTCTGCTTCTTTTTCAGTTGAGAGAGGAATACACAAAATCTTCTCAGCCTCATCATGGTGAAAGGTATTTCTAATTAACTCTTCTTTCCATTTATTTTCATGTTGTTCAATTAACTTAGAAACATATACTAAATTTGGGTTAATAGCTGATAGTTGAATCTTGTAATTTGTAACACCTGAGACCCACGCTCCATTCCAAATTGAAATTTGTTGTCCAGACCCAACTCTCCAACACATCCCTTTCTTAAGGACTTTTACTGCCCATAGACTTCTCCAGATAAAAGAAGGTAGGTAAATTCTCCAATCTTGCTTGCAAAAATTTGAGTGTGGATAGTATTTTGATTTTAACGATCTTGCTAATAACGAATCGGGATAACAAATTAACCGTCAGCCTTGTTTTGCAAGAAGAGCCATATTAAATTTTGACATAACTCTAAAGCTTATTCCCCCATCTTCTTTTAAACCCCCAAGTTTCCTCCAATCACACCAATGGGTTCCTCATTTATTATGCTGTTTTTGCCACCAAAATCGACCCATAAGATTTTCTAATTCCAAACAAAAAGATTTTGGTAGTAAAAGCATGTCATAACATAGGTAGGGATTGCCTGTAGCACTACTTTAATGAAAACTTCCTTCCCTCCTATGAATAAGAAACGAGCACTCCACCATCTAATCTTACTAATCATTTTATCTTTCAAGATTTGGAACGTTCTTTTTTTATTTCTTCCCACATTATTTGGAAGACCCGAATATTTTTTTGGATCTCTTAAAGTTCACACGCCCAATAAAGTCGCTATTTGTTCTCTTCTTTGTTTGGATACATTCGAGCTAAAATAGGCTAATGATTTTTCAAAATTAATACATTGACTTGAACATATTTTGTATTCTCTTAATATGGTTTTGAGATTTTGTGCTCCTATTTCTGTAGCATCTCTAAATAAGATGCAGTCATCCACAAATAATAAGTGTGTAATACTTGGTCTCCTTCGGCAAACTTTTACACCTTTTATGGTTCCCTTACGTGATGCTAATCACATTACAAACGAGAGTCCTTCACTGTATATCAAAAATAGATATGGGCTTAAATGGTCTCCTTGTTGCAATCCTTGCATTGGTTTGAAATATTCCCCCATCTCATTATTCATGCACACTGCATAAGTAACTGTCTTAACACATTTCATGATTAAAGACACCCATGCATTAGCAAAGCCCATTTTCTGCATGACTCTCTCAATGAACTCCTATTCCACTCTATCATTTGTTTTTCTCATGTCAAGTTTTAGAGCAAGATTTCCATTCTGGCCCAATCTTCTTTGTTTAAGAGAGTGCATTAATTCATATGCAAGTAGAATATTGTCCGTGACAAGTCTCCCTGGCACGAATACACTTGGGGTTTTAACAATACAAACGTTTAAAACTTTTTGGAATTGGTTTGCCATTGTCTTAGCGATAATCTTGTAAATTATTGTGCAAATACTGATAGGTCGGAAACTCTTTAGGTTGACTGGATTTACCATTTTAGGGTTAAAGACAATAGATATTGTATTAATCTTCTCAATTGAACCGTCCCTGTTTAGAATATTTAGGAAAAAATCGCTAACTTCCTTTCCCACAATATGCCAATACTTCTGAAAAAAAAGTGCTAGAAATCCATCTCTCCCAGAAGCTTTGGTTTTTAAGAGCATAAACAATTTCTTCCAAAGTAAAGTTTTGTGTTAACATGTGGTTCGTAGTTTCTGATATGCAACTTTCAATCCCAGATAGAATATACTCGGGATTACTTATTCCTCCCGATGAAAATAACTCTTGAAAATATTCCCTCGCCACGTCGGCCATTTCCTTTTTGTCCATAACAAGTTGCCATTGCGCATTTTCCAGTTCCTCAATTCTATTAGCTCTTCTTCTTTATAAGGCAAATGTATGAAAAAAATTTGTATTCTTGTCACATTCTTTTAGCCAACTCATTCTCGCTCGCTGCTCCCAATACCTTTCCTCTTTATCAATTTCAAGATTTAGATAAATTTTTACATCAATAAGCTCCTCTAAATTTTCTTCTGTTCTTTCGAATTCATCCAATTCTACAATACAAGTAAGAAGTTTCATTGATAGCCCTTTACGTGATTTCTTTATTCCCCATGCCCATTTTTGTAAGTCTTTCCTAACATACTCTAATTTTTCCACCACTCCTCATCTGCTCATTTCCTATAATCGTTTCACTTCCTCCTCACATGATTATTCCATGACCCACCAAGCTTCAAATCTAAACCTTCCCATTCTTCTACTTAAATCTTCATGTTTTGTTTGAAATAATAAATGACAGTGATCCGAAAAAGAATGTGTCAAATGCCGGATACTATAATCAGGAAAAAAATAGAGCCATTCTATATTAGCCACTCCTCGACCAATATGTTCTTTAATGTTTGTTTCCGGAAGGTTCCCTCTTTCCCACATAAATCATTTACCTGAAAAACCCACATCCTCAAGTCGGCAAAAATTAAGAGTGTTTCGAAACTCCTCCATACGCCTTTCATCTCTAGGCAGACCTCATTCCTTTTCAAAAGAGTATAAAATCTCATTAAAGTTCCCACAAACTAACCAAGGCGTGGTTGGCTCTCTACCTAATGTTTTCAAGAGATCCCATGTCTCTCCTCTTCCTAATGTCTCTGGGGCACCATAAAATCCAATCATTCACCATTTAGCCCGAATTTCAAAATCATCAATATCAACATCAATATGGTTATTAGAAAAACTTCTCAAACTCATTGATATTTCCTCCTTCTAACCAAGACTCAACCCTTTTCATGTTCCAATTGCCGGTACGTCAATGCCAAATTGAAAGTCACAGCGTCATCTAATTCTTTCCATTCGATACTTGTCAATTTTGGTGTCCATAATGAAGATTATTTGGGGACTATTCGACTTCAACGCATATTGAAGCCTTCTAACGCCCCATGGACTCCATAATCTACGGACGTTCCAACTTAGGATTTTTATTGTGGTCAGTTAGCTTGCCTATTGGCAGCTGCCGATATTTGATCTGTGTAATTAATTCCTTGTTGGTCTGCTAGTTTACCCTCCTCTTTTGATAAAATTTGACCTAATTCATTGATATTTGACGAGTGTCTTTTCTTTCCTTCATCTCTCACTAAAGATATTTCCTTACTATCTTCGTCCATATCCTCACCCTTCTCCTCACTATTCTATACAATTCCCTTTTCTTTATCACACCTATTCCTACCCTCTAAATTAATTCCTAGGGTTTGGGTAATACAACCCTTATTTTGTCACATGCCAAGATTATATTCCCTATTATTGTTATTTGTAGCTGCTAGTTTACCTCTAATTTCCTTCAAGTTCCCTTCTATCTTATCCTCCCTCAACCATACGCTTGGTATGACACTAGCTCTTCGTGATTGTGCCTTTAAAGAAATATCCCATCCATATTCCACTTCTTTTAGGCCTAAATTAATCCTCTTTCGACAAAATCTATCGCCATGCCCCAAGCATCCACACAGGAAACATAATAAAGATAATTTTTCATATCAAAATTTCAAATAAACAAAACTAGATTGAGAAATCATAATTTTTTTTCCTTTTTAATGATTTTCTAACATCAATCTGGGTTCTAATACGCATAAAATTTCGATAACCTTGGGT
The DNA here is from genome assembly GCA_025503065.1 of Gossypium bickii. Taxonomy (NCBI): domain Eukaryota; kingdom Viridiplantae; phylum Streptophyta; class Magnoliopsida; order Malvales; family Malvaceae; genus Gossypium; species Gossypium bickii. The sequence continues at coordinate 93,104,620 of CP106714.1, read as the reverse complement.
AATCTGTTTTATATCATGTTCCAGGAACTTTCCAACGAAATCCCCCAGTTGTTTCACCACATAATTGGAGAAAAATCCTGATAGAAGATCGTGGACTTGAACCCAAAAGTCAGCATAACACAAAGGTACCAAATTCGGATCATCACCCTCTTGTAATCTATGGAGTAAAAGAAGATGATTATTAAAAGTCCATGGCATTCCACTCATTACCCTCCCCACATCAACCTCATAAAAAATGGAATAAGTGTCATTTATCACCTAAATCAGAGATTTAAATTCCCCCAACAAATGCCATAAATTGGCCATAGTGTTTTTTAATACCGGGAAATTAACTACGCTTGCTGTAAGACAACATCCCACCAAACACATCTCAAAAACAGGTTTCTGAGGCCTGGTCTCGATCGCAAATTGCATCCCTTCATCATCTTCTTCTTCAAGGTTTAATTCTTCCAACTCTTTCTCCATCGATATCTCTTCTGACATGATTCAAAAAATAGAGCTTCCCTAGGTATGGGAATTTGATTTTTTCAACCTAACTAAGAAATTCAAGAACTAAAACATGAAGACTCTGTTTAGTTAAAAGAGACTTATTTGTCGGCCATAAAAATCCACTTGCAGAAGCAAAAACCAATGAGAACAAATTGCAAGATTCCTATCGAAAAACCCTAGACTTTTGCTAGACTAAAACGTGCCACCTTAGGGCAGACTGATCAATTGTGAATTCTAAATCTATTTCTGAGTTAAAAAATAAAATAAAAACAATTAAGTAATAAATATTTTTTAAAAAATTGAATTGCTTTTAACAAATTTAACTTTTTTAATATCTTATGTAAGTGAATTTTTAGTTTAGATGAATTGACGTGACCAAAGAAATTAGTTGAAAAATAATTTAAAGATAAAACGAAAATAATTTGAACAAATAAAATTTTTACACACAGAATAAAAAATTATCTATACTATTTATATTTATAAATTATTGATAAATTATAATAAATACATTAAAAAAACAATAACCTAAAATGCTAAATATTTTCTCTTTCTTTTCTTTTTCTTTCCAGCTTTCTCTTCTTATTTTTCTACCTTTTAATTCTTCTTTTGTTCATCATCAAAATCACACAAAAACCTAATATATATATATATATATATATATATATATATAAAAGTAAAGGGACTGATGTAACATACATGGGTAGGCATATTTATGGTGCTCCCATGTATTTTACTTTTATATATTATTATAGATTTTAGCAAAAAAAAAAAATTGATCTAATATGCATAGATTTTTTAGCTATTATGTTTAAATCAGAAAAATGTTAACAAACATAATTAAAACCTCTTTTGGTCCCATTTAGGCAATTCTAAAAGCTTATTGCTAAATTGTACAAATTTACATGGCTTAATTAAGAGTAATATTGTTTGAAGAGAGAAAAATAAGAGGAAGAAATTTCATATTTTATTTGTTTTTCTTTAGAAAATGTTCTTTTTGTAATTTTTATGAACTAATAATTGCATTCTTTTGGCGAAATATAATCTGAGATACATGATATATGAAAAATAAACTCTTTACTTAATATGTTTTTCAGTGTTGACAGACGATAGCACAGCAAAGCTTTAAACCCACTAGTTCCCGAGGCACCAATGATTTGTGGATCTCAACGATCACCTTCTTGTCATATTTTTTAACTGGACGTTTCCCAAAGGCAGCGATCTCGTGATCCTTTAAGGTAGCTCCGTACCTACTACTAGGAGTTGGCTAACCCAAGTGGCTAAATTGAGATATATGTTGATTTTTTAATCGGTTAAATAGGTCTTTTTTTTTCAAGATTTAGGAAAATAGATCGATTTTGGAGAGTGTGTAAAAGTGCGTCCAATGGCCACCCATATTTTTAGGGTTTTTCTAGAGTTAGGGTTTTTTGTTTAGGAATTAGGGTTTAGTGTTTAAAGTTTTGAGAGTGAAACCGTAAAAGTTTGTAGGTAGATTTGAGGGATTGGGGATACGATAACGTGTCTCAAAACACATACGATTTCAGGGTGACAATGTTTGATATGGTCACGGGTCGAAGTTTAAGTGGAGGTCCTAGCCGGTGGTTGTGATATGGTTATGAGTTTGAGTATAACTGGGGGCCAGTTGATGGTCGTTATGCGATCACAAGTTCAAGCTTTTTGGATACCCATAAATGATGTCTTATATAGACCATACATAAGATTAAGACTATAATCATAAGGAAAACGAAGGGCTTTCCGTTGTAATCAACGTAGTTTTTTTCTCTATTTCCAGGTAGACGGTATCTTTAACATTTTATTCTTATCCGAAGGTTGACATCAAGGTGGACATAAGAGAGCTCTTAAGCGGAGAGCAGATGCTCCGATCAAGTAGAGTTCAAATTTGGGTCGATGGGATAACGATCGTAGTTATTAATGAATTGTTTAATAACAAAAACCATTGTCACCCCGAAAAGAGCATCACATTTACTCCACTGTCACAGGAGCTACTCGTTTAAGAGTCCTCCTACGTCTATGGCAATATCTGCCATCAGATAAGAGGAAGATTAAAGATACCAATTACGTGGAAATGGAGAAAAATTTATGCCGATTATAGCGGGAAACCCCACAATTTTTCCCTATGATTTTTTCCATCGAACTTTTGTATGGTATTTATAAGGCAACATCTTTGGGCATCCAAAAAATTTGAGCTCGTGTCCATATAAAGACCTTTAACTGGCTCCCCTATTATATTTAGATCCATGACCTCATATTAGTCATCGACTGATACCTCTACGTAGACTTCCACCCGTGATCGATAAGAAAAATCACCCTGGAACCCAACTTCCATAAGACAGGTTTTTGAGATAATGGTCTTATCTCAGCAGAATATATGAAATGTGTGTGTCTTGGAACGATATCGTATCACCGACAACTCAAGAATACCTTAAACAGGAAACTTTATTATCGAAAAAAAAATTTAACATTGAAGCGGGGAAGAAAACTGAGAAAGGGAAATATTGTAAAGTAGAGGGATGATGGTCGAGAGAGATGATGAGTTTAGGGATGATGGAGTGTGGAGGGAGAGCCCCCCTTTTATAGGCGAAGGGGAGGGGTGAGATTCAAAAGAAAAAAAACCTGTGGTTAAAAATGTGTCATAGAAGAGACATTTTTATCGAATATCTAAAATAGAAGCTTCAAATCTTACACAAGATTCCCAAAATTAGTGCACTTTTGTCAGGGTTTGGGTGGTGGTGGACAGAATGTGCGTCTAGCTGGGTGAGCTTTCCTACTGACATGGAAGGAAAGCGCGCCTAGCTGGTTGCACTTTCTTTGTATTTAGTGGAAAAGGCGTCCAACTTGGTGTGTTTCTTGCCATGTCAGTAGGAAAGCTTGTCAAGCTGGACGCGCTTTTTGTCCACCACCATTCAAACCCTGACAAAGTGCCCTACCTTCGAGAATCCCGGGTACGTTTTCAAGCACATTGAAGACCCTTTGAAGCAATTTTTAGATTCCTCTACACCTTCTATTGATACAACTATTGGTACAAGTCTAAACCCTTAAAACCCCCACACTTCTATTAAAACAAGTGGACTTCTACCAATACATCAAGCTCCAACGATTATAATTTTGAGACTTCTACCGGTACAAATCCACTTGTACTGATACAAGTATATATACAACTGCAAATAAGCTCGAATTTAATGCTTCAACAGCTACAATTCATCCCCAACAACCATAAATGTCCATAAACTTATTCGTTGGTATAAATACAAGTTTAAGATACATTAAGACCTAAGATAGACATATCCAAGCATCAAACACAAAAGAATAAACTTAAAATATGTATTTTCTTCATTTCTCTTGTACATATTATTGAGAGCTTATTGTAATATATTTTTTCATTTTTAAATCTTTGTAGTAGAGCTTCAATTTGCAAACACACACCTACTAAAGGTTCATTGTTAGTTCTCTCATCTTTTCTTTATTGTAAAGAGTATACTTAGGGTTTTTGAGGTATAAAACCTTAAGTAGATTGTAAAAGGTTTTTAGTTAAGCCAAAAAAGCTAGAGGGTTTTAGTTAATCCATAAAAACTAAGTGGAAGGTTCTATCTTAGCCTTGTGGAAAATATAGGGATTGTAAATGTATACCATTTCCGTAAAAGGAGAAAATTTAAGTATAGTGAATTGGGAAATCTTTGGTTGAGGTATACTAAGGTAGTAGAGGTAGGTAATTGAGGTTGAACCATTGTAAATCAAATTTTCCAAGCTTTTCTTTCCTTTCCTCATCATTTATAAAAGTTTGCAAAGATTTTCAAAATCTCAATTCACCCCCTTTTTATATTTCGGGCCTAAAAATTGGTATCAAAGTTAGCTCTCCATCAAACGTTTCACCATTGAGAAAGGCAATCTGAGGCAAAGATACTAAGTTTGAAGATGACACAATATTTCGATGTAACTAGCTTGGGTAAAGGTTAATCAATTATGAGACCACCATTTTTCAATGGAGAAAGCTACTTATATTGGAAGACAAGGATGAAGCTTTTCATTTAATCAAATTATTATCATGTTTGGAGTATAATCATAAATGGTGATTTTATAGTACCCAAGGATGAAGATGAGTGAGAAGAAGGTGACAAGAAGAAGGCTTAACTCAATGCCAAGGCCATCTACACTTTCTTTTGTGTAGTAAGGCTTAATGAGCATAATAGAATGTCCTAATGTCATAGTGCCAAGGAGATCTGAGACAAGTTTGCCACCGCTCATGAAGGAACAAGCCAAGTCAATAATCCAAGATTGGTCTTCTTACACTTGACTATGAGCTTTTCAAGATGAAGTCGAGTGAAAGCATTAAGGAAAGTTTTGATAGATTCACTAACATTATCAACAAGTTGAAGGCACTTGGGAAAGCTTATTCCAACAAAGAAATGGTGAATAAATTGCTCAATATCCTACCAAAAAATGGAAAGAAAAAGTGACGACTATTGATGAATCCAAGGATTTAGATAATATTTCTTTCGATGAGTTCATAGGCTTACTCCTCACATAAGAGATGAAACTAGAGCATGGAAAGGAAAAACCAAGACAAATAAGAGTTGCTCTAAAGTCATATGTAAAAAAAGAAAGCAATGATGATGACAATGATGAGGATGAGGATAATGAAGAAGTAATCACACTTGCCAAGAAGTTTAAAAGGTTCATGAAAATGGACAAAGGTAATATGTCACGTCCCAAAACCAAACCTAGTAGTTTTGGGTTTGTAGAATCAAGTCTTTTAACTAGAGGTTGTTTTAGGTAACAGAAAATAGGGTCATAAATAAGTAATTTAAGTATATAAGTGTCATAATAAGATTTTTATTTTATTAGTTAGCTTAAAAAAAGTTAATTTTGAGGTCTAACTTGAAAAAATAGATTTTAATTGAGTTAGGACTTAGTTGGAAAAGGGAAGAAACAAGGAGTGGCCAAAAGGGCAAATTGCTCAATTTTTGAAATTAGTCTTCTACATAGAGTATACCACAATCTTATTCCCTCTCTTAAACCCCAAACTATTCAAAATTTTTTTAAAACCTAAAATTAGAGAGTTCTTTCAAAATTAATTCATTCTTTCAGATTTATTAACCTCCCAAACACCAAAATAACCCTCAATTTCAAACGAAAATCGTGTTTTCTTCCCCAAATTCGTCATTATTCTTCTTGATTCCTAATCCTGAATTAGAGTTGTAGATCATTTTTTTCATCAAATTAAGGTAATATTCTGAATTTTAGGATTAAATGAAGACTGTTGTTAATTCTTATCAAGTTTTAAACGATTATATTTGGAGTTGGTGTTTTTAAAATAAGCTTGGGTTCAAAAATGGCAAATCTCAAAATCTTGAGCAAACTTGTTTTTTAAAGTGATTTTTGATTGATTCTAACCTAACTAAAAGTATTTCACTTCAATTTGATAGTTCATAACTGAATTTTTAATAATCAAACATTTCCCCTTTTACTTATTCTTGAAAGCTTGAATTTTTTAAAAATTTTAGAACCATGGATTTGGTGAAATTAATGGTTTAGATATGAAATTAAATGTTATTTAGGATGTTTGAATTCAAAATGGAGGATTAGAAACAAGGTTAGGGTGTTGAAACTTCATTTTTGGCAAAAGTAGCTAGTTTTCGGTAGTGAAAAAAAAGAGGCATGAATTGTGTATTTCTTGATGTTTGGTTGTATTCAAGGTTGCTTTTGATGAGTTTGGAATGTGTTTATTATGTGTGCAAAGTATTGGATTAATCAAGAGCCATTATAAGCAAGTCTAAAGGCAATGAAAAACTTGTTTGAGCTTTCGTCTTGTAAGCAGAAGGGTGATTGGTGAGTGTTCGGAGTCGCTGTTGGTATGTGTGATTCATAGCATTAACAGGGAGCTTAGGAATAGCCTAAACCATTATCCTAAGTTCCAAGTGTAAGCCTTTCTTATACTATTGCTTTGTTGTGAAATTACATTTAATGAATGTTGAGTTGTAGATTAAGATGTTATAACAGAAAATATGTGTGAATACTTGTATGTGATAAACTGATTTTAATGCACACATATGTGGTTGGATATGTGGTTCAATGAGCATATTTGTGGCACTTAAGCTGAAATAAATGTGAATCTGATAAGCTTGTATTGTACACAAATTTGTTATATGAATTGATGATTATGAACAGAGGTTATGTGCATTAAAACAATAATTTAATATGTGTATTTGTAGATATTTTTTCCTTGTGATCTCTTGAAACCGTTGGATATAGTTGGCATGCCATAGGATTGTAAGTATTAACCCTTGTGTTTTGTGATTTGGGCATTGAGACCCTATAACAAATTTGAGGGATAATGGAATGTTGAGCTAAACTCCATTCACCGGGATATGTGGGTGTGTTGGAGAGTGTTTAGCTTTATGCTACACTTTTGGGATATGTTAGACTCTTTGAGTCATTGGTGTGATAGAGATCCGTGTATCCAATATGTGGTGATAGAGTCCACTTTTTTGTTTCATGTTTTAAAGTTGTCAAATTATTATAAATTGATTAATATATGAAAATGTTGTGTGTACATACATGTGAATATATAAGCTAGACTTGTGAGTCATTAAAGCATGAATATGTTATTTTGTCTTGATGAATTATCGTTAAATGAATTATATATATATGAGTTGAGTGTAATTGCATGTGAGAATATATGTTAGTTTTATGATTTAATGAAGCGTGAATATGTTATTTTGACTTGATGAAAATATGGTTATGAGTGAGCTGTAGTATGCTCTTGCTTAACATGTGATGTGTATGCTTAACGGTAGTTCCAAACATTCACTGAGCTTATTTAAGCTCATACTCCACATTAACGTCTTGCAGATAAGTAGTTTTTTTTGGTGTGAGTAGAGCAACAAAGGAAGTGATCTAAGTAAGACAATATTTTTGAATAGGTGGTTTTTGCGATTCTTTTGAACTCATTGAATAAAGGCAATTTGGGTTAGAGTTTTAGTTTTGATTATTAACATTATTTTAATAATTCTATCTTGGTATTGGATTGATGGAATATGGATGTTGTTTTGGACTTAGTTTGCAATTAAATTGACGTTTGAGATTAAGGTTGATAATGCATATTAGATATTTTTATTTAAATGTATTGTTTTGGACTTTGTTTGCAATTAAATTGACGTTTGAGGTTAAGGTTGATAATGCATATTAGATATTCTTATTAGTTTTGATTATTAACATTATTTTAATAATTCTATCTTGGTATTGGATTGACGAAATATGGATGTTGTTTTGGACTTCGTTTGCAATTAAATTGACGTTTGAGATTAAGGTTGATAATGCATATTAGATATTCTTATTTAAATGTATGGATGTGGCATGATAAATGTTTAAAGGATGTTAATAAGTTCATTTAAATTAGACTATAATTGTGTGTTGAGTAGAACATTGTTTTGAGCACTGATAACATTTTAACTTGTGATTTTTTGGTATTTTGGGTAAATATATCAATACTCGAGATACGAATATCGATACCTCGAAGTTGGAACGGTTTCAAAATTTGACAAAATCCAATTTTGGTATCGATACCCATATATGAGTATCGATACTCGTGATAAAAATATCGATACCTGCTCATTCGGTATCGGTACCCACATAGTTTTTCGAGATTTGTTAAAAATGAACCTTAATTACAGTTAAAACTATTTCTATTGTAGTTTAAATGTTTAAATTAGCCATGAACTTTTCTTTAAATGTTAATTTTAGTAGTCGTTGCCCTTATTCGAAATCGTATATGCATGTGATTAAGTTCCGTTGATTGATGTAGCATCCTGTAACTCGGATCCAGCGACCGAACCGGGTGAGGGGTGTTACATAAAGGCTTTAAGAAAGGAAAATAATTTGAGACATTTGCAAGAAGTCAAGGCACAACAAGTATGATTGTCCTTTAAGGAAGGAACATAAGAGAAAGAAGAATGTTATGGTAGCTATAACACCCCTAACCTGTTTCCTTCGTCGGATAGTGTTACGGAGCATTACTGTACAAAACAGAACAATAACTTAAGTATAAGTTTCCAATAATTTATTCCAATTATAGCAAACGTACACATTTGGGCCTAAAATTGAGCTTTTGGGGCCCTAAAAACAATTTAAAAACGATATGGGATTGTCGAAACCGTTTTTTTATGTTGGAAAATGGGGTCGACTTTAAAAACGAAAATGGAGTCGCCACTAATCCTTTTTGAGGTGTGGTCGGGTCACCTTGAGATTGATCGTTAAATTTTTTTTATTTATTAAAACGATGACTTTGGCCCACAAAGTTCGAGAAAATAGTTTCGGGAGTCGGTTACACACGAGGAAGGATTAACACCATCGTAACACCCAAAATTGGTACCGAATTGATTGATTAACGTCTTAATGTCAAAAATTTGAAATGATTTTAAAATACGATCCTTTTTTAAAAGAGAACTTGAATAAATTAAATCGGATGCTGAAACCCTCTTATTTTGAAGAAGTAAAATATCATACCCAGTGAGTTAGGATACAACATTTTGAATCCTCGACACTAAGCTTGCCTTTTGACTTTTAAAACTCGCATTTAAATTTAAGAAGGATATTCGGTTATTTGGGTCAAATGAAAAATTGGAACCCAGCAAGTTAGGGCACAATTTCTTAAAATTCCAAATACGGAATATTGCCTTTATTTTTTAGAAATCTTTACTTAGAGATGTCATATCCAGTGAGTTAGGACACAACACCTCGAATTCCCGAGAATAAACTCTTATTTGAAATTTATGCATTTCGATTTAAAAAGAGTACTCGGTTACTTGGATTTAACGAAGAAAATTGGAACCCAGTAAGTTAGGGCACAATCTTCTCGAGATTCCCCAAATACGAGTATTGCCTTATTTTGAAAAGCTTTTGAATAAAATGTAATAATTAAACGAAATGTGTTTCTATTTAAGACGATGATTTGTTAATAAAATCATTACATCAACAAAATACAGAATACATATACTAAATGACAATTCACGGGAATTTCACAACATGCTAACTTTCAATATTAATATAAACAATTAAAAGAAAATGTAATAACAATTGTAGCAAAATGGAAAATGAATTACAGAGCTAACATATGCATGATTATAATAAATGTTAAAGTTAAAGTAAGAGAAACCAAAATAAAAAGGAATAATAAAGGCCAAAAATAAAAATCAGATAACTAATAAAAGCAAAAATAAACAAAAATAAAACAAACTTATTTAAAAAAATGAGTAAGTAAAATGAAAACTAAAAAAAATAATTAAGAATTTAATAGTAAATCAACAAATAAATAATCGAATGAATATTAGGTAAAACGATTTGAAAAAAATAATAATAGTAGTAGCAGTAAAAATAAAAATAATAGTATAAGTAGTAATAAAAAAATAATAATAATAAGGAAATTAATAATAATAGTAATAAATATAATAATAGTAATAATAATAATAATAATATTAATATTAATAGTATTAAAAATAATTGATTTAATAGCAAAAATAGCAAAAGGGACTAAATTGAACTTTTAAACAGAAATTTGGGGCCAATTAGAAATAAAAAGGAAAACAGACTCAATTAAAACGCGCGCCATGAATGAGGGACCAACTCAGCAATTTCACCTTTTCCCCAAAACGACGCCGTTCAAATGGGGACCCAATTGAAACGAAACAATAATGTTGGGTCAAAATTGAAAAATAAAAATAACCTAATTGTGAAACCACAAAAAAAGCAGAAGGACCAAACTGGTAATTATACCAGTTTCAAAAAACGCGCAGATCCTCCCGTGGTCGGGTCAACACGCATATCTTGGCCTGGAAATGGCGCTGTTTTGGGTCTTAATGACCCACTCCAAAACGTCGTCATGTGGGTCAACTTTAAATAGCAAAAAAAAAAGGTGATACAATCATTTTTAAAAACCATTTCTAAAAAAAATCAAAAACTCTCCGAAGGCTCTTAGAGTTTCAGCCTGAAGTCGGCCTTACTTCGTCATCGAGCCACTGTACTCCGCCACCGTCCGTCGTTGTGCGCGGTAGTCGAAGACCCCAAAATATGGCCGCTTCAGTCCTTTAAGACCCCCTAAACACAAATATAGACGCCGTTTTACCAAAACCCACTCCGAAATCCAAAGGAGATCAAGCGACTCCTCAGATTCTGTTTCTCAATAACCAGAAAAGATGGTAAAAAATATCTCCTCTCTCTACGTTTATGCTATGCTCCTATATTTAATACTCAAACAAACATTTAAATCTAGTAAACACATTCGAAGAAAATTTGTATTCTTTGATTTTTTCGATTTCTATTCGTAAAAACAATAACCCCCTTACAGTTTATTTTTGACCTCCTTTTATAGCCAAAGTAACAATAACAAAAAAGAAAATACAAAAGCTTTTTATTTTCTAATGTCATTTGCTCATTTATTGCTGTTTTGTTTCTTTGCAGGTACGACCGCCGTACGTAGGAGGACGTGGCGATACGGAGGCATGTTGCGCGCGTGGTGACGTGGAGGCCCAATCGTTGGAGCTGCGGTGCAAGGAAAACCTAGGGTTTCCAGAAGCTTCAATCCTGTTTGGGCCTAATCTGACATTGGGCCTGGGGATTACGTTTAGTGGTTTGGGTTGGTAGGGGTATTTGGGCCTGCTGTAATTTTGTAATGGACTGTTGTTATTGGACTTGATTTATTATAATTTTTTATTTTTTTCTAATTTCTGTTTGCTTTTTGTTTTGGTTTTATTTTTGTTAATTGGGCCCCGGGTATAAATTGGGTCCTACAGTTGCCCTCTTTGTTCATTGTCGTGTAACGAGAATGAAACAAAGACTTTAAAAGGGCCAATTTTGCCCGGTCTTGCCAAATCTTGACTTCTTTCGGTGCTTTTCTTCTTCGAGTAGCTTTATTCTATCCTACTGTATCTTCAAGGACATAGGAACTAGCGCTTTGATCTAATTCAAGGAGATTAGACTTGTAGCTTCAATCTGCTTCGCCATAACTTCAGGGAGATAAGATTTGCTATCTTCATTCTGCTCCACTGCAACTTCAGGTAGAGAAGAACCGTGGCTTCAATCTGCTCCACTGCGACTTTAGGGAGATAAAATTCACCATGATAGATTTGATCCGACCTATTGCAACTTCAGAGGTATAGGACTTGTAACTTGTAGCTTTAATCTGTTCCACTGTAACTTCAGGGAAATAAGATTCGCTATCTTCAACTTGCTCCACTGCACCTTCAGGGAGATAAGGCTGGTAGCTTCAATCTGCTCCACTGCAACTTTAGAAAGATAAGATCCGTCATAATTTGTAGCTTTAATCTATTTCACTGCAACGTCAGGGAAATACGATTCGCTGTCTTCAGTCTTCTCTGCTGCAACTTCAGGGAAATAAGGCTGGTGGCTTCAATCTGCTCACTACAACTTTAGGAAGATAAGATCCGCCATAATTTGTAGCTTTAATATGTTTCATTGCAACGTCAGGGAAATACGATTCGCTGTCTTCATCTTCTCCGCTGCAACTTCAGGAAAATAAGGCTGGTGGCTTCAATCTGCTCCACTACAACTTTAGGAAGATAAGATCAACCATAATTTGTAGCTTTAATCTGTTTCACTGCAACGTCAAGAAAATACGACTCGCTGTCTTCAGTTTTCTCTGTTGTAACTTCAAGGAAATAAGGTTGGTGGCTTCAATCTGCTCCACTGCAACTTCAGGAAGATAAGATCCGCCATAATTTGTAGCTTTAATCTATTTTACTGCAACGTCAGGGAAATACAATTCGCTATCTTCAATCTTCTCCGCTGCAACTTCAAGAAAATAAGGCTGGTGGCTTCAATCTGCTCCACTGCAACTTAAGGAAGATAAGATCCGCCATAATTTTTAGCTTTAATCTGTTTCACTGCAACTTCAGGGAAATAAGGCTGGTGACTTCAATTTGCTCCACTGCAACTTCAAGAAGATAAGATCTGCCATAATTTTTAGCTTTAATCTGTTTTACTGCAACGTCAGGGAAATACGATTCGCTGTCTTTAGTCTTCTTCGCTGCAACTTTAGAGAAATAAGGCTGGTGGCTTCAATCTACTCCACTGCAACTTCAGGGAAATAAGATTCGCCGTCTTTGATCTACTCCACTGCAACTTCAAGGAGATAAAATCTACAACTTCAATATGCTCTACTGCTACTTCAGGGAGATGAGATCTACAACTTCAATCTGCTCCACTACTACTTTAGGGAGATGAGATTTGTGGATTTGTCGATCTTGCTACACCGTCCTCTGGGGACATGACGTGTAGAATCGATTTCATGGGCATATGGTTATGCCAAATGATTAGGCCGTCATGATAAGGATGAATCAAATACTCCTAATTAGATATGTATGAATAATATTTGCATGAATGCATAATATCATTTTATGAGAAAGATCCCTTTCTAATGCTTAGGTTGTCGTTGCTCGCTATTCATTAAGGTTGTATCACTGACGCAATATCCTGTCTTCTTGTTCAGCTGATATCCTTGAGAGAAAATTCGAAGAAATAGTCACAATTTAGACTCTTCTTTCTCAGATATTTCCAACCCTAAGGTTTGGTGAGTTCTAAATAATAGTCCTATTTTAGGTTCTTGTACTATTTAAAAGCTTCCAGAGTAATAGACAAAACTCCTTTTGTGAAAGTATTATTAGTCCATTAATCATTATTTCAATGCAAAATGCTTAAAAATGATCATAATGATGGACAAAACTGAAATTTATCAAGAACAAAATCTGAAAAAAATATGTTAATTAAAGAAAGTAAACATTGCTAGAATACAAAATGGTGAAGAAAAGATAGGTGCCCCAAATATCGCAGCTTGAGCTTCTCTGTACGAACTTTCTGAAGATCATTTTAAGCCCAATATGTGTTTAGGAGATCAAGAGTACTTTGTCGATGTCCCAAGATGTAGCATACTTCTTATTTGGTAATTCAAGCACCGCAAGACTACCGCATGCCCTCCTTTAATCAAAGTTTGAGTTGCCTTTTATAGGTTTTCAATTCAAAACCCCTTTGGACTCAAGGCATAACATCTCTTAATACGGTCCCTTAATACGGTCAACGAGACCAAAAACATGCTTATAAACCGGGTCGGGACTAAACCGATACTCATACAAAATTTCTCAGAAATTCAAAACCTTTCTAAGTTTCAGGGGTTACACGCCCGTGTGGGCAGGCCATGTGCCTCCCACGGCTGCTAGACACACCCGTGTGTCCTCCCCGTGGTCGAAACTGACTTTTCTTCCACGGTCACCAAGCACACCTGTGTACTATGGCCGTGGTCGATCCTGTCAAATTCACACAGCTACTAGGCACGTCCATGTGCCAAGGCTGTGTACTCCTATGCTAGCTACTAACTTAGCCCCACGGTCACTTGGCACGCCCGTGTGCCACAACCGTGTAACATTATAGGCCATTTTCAAGGCCAAAATGCCACCCACTTGGGTCTTACCTACAAGAAAATATTTACCAACACATTTCATGCATACTAGACAATCAAAATAACCATTCAATCTAAACATTCAATATCCATTTCAACCATGCCAACTTCCAAGACCAAAACATATGTATATCAAGTATAATCCATCCAAATGCTTACCCAAAAACTTGAATAATTCATGTGCTTCAACCATACCAAGGTATACTTCATATATCACATTCATTTAAATATAATACCAGCACATAACTAGCCAAATCATATGGCTAAATTCACTTTATTTACAATACAAAAGACTAGCCTATACATGCCATATCTTGCAAAATATATATCCAAAGTGTACCATAAACAAGTTGAATAGTGTGATGGCGATCCTTGACGGTCCCGAGCCTTCAGTAGCTTTGACGACCTATAAAACAGAGAAAACACGCACACACAGAGTAAGCTTTCCAAAAGCTTAGTAAGTCATAATGCAAACAAACTTAGCATAGAAGGCATATATGCTCATAGATACATTGGCACATCTAAATCACTTAGCAAATTATCACATATATACTTTGGTCCATGTACTTGGCCATATTTGCCATATTCATCAATTCAAAAGTCTCATATATACAAAGCTCTTTCATGCTTACTATCACATCTCATATTGTTATCCGAATATACATAATCATCATAGTAAGATCGCTCAGGAACTTACCTTATATACACACTTAATGTATGAATCAACGTACCTGAAATGGAATCACTATTTACATGGCCATTTCGTATCACAGACTTGCCCGTTGAACCTTAAGAAAACTAGTAGGATACTCAGTAGTTGTACAATGCCAACGTCCCAGACGAGGTCTTATATGCACTCAGATATCGATGCCACTGTCGCAGACAGGGTCTTACACGAATCAATACGATGCCGATGTCCCAAACATGGTCTTATACGTAAAGATAATATTGATGCCAACGTCCCAGACGTGGTCTTACATGAAATGTCAAATCAATGCCAACGTCCCAGACAAGGTCTTACATGATAAAATAGAACAGTTACCTATGTCATGACATATGTAATCCTATCTATTCCTAGGTTCATACGGGACTTTTCGGACATTGTCACTAAGTAATCCTTATCTCAAAATTCATGACCAGACCATATTGTAAGTATTCATCGATAACAATAGTCATAAGAACATACATAATTCAATACGAATTCGTTTATTTGCATAATGACTTACCTTGGGTTCGATTTAATAGAAACAGAAACAGCTACTCGGTTACTTTCGCTTTCCCGCAATCTAGGTCTATTTTCCTCGGTTTTTTATCTAAACATATTCAGAATTAACCTTTTTATTCACTAACTCATTCAATTCAATCCAAGGACATACATTTAGGGCTATTTACAATTTAACCCTCACATTTGCACAATTTATCAATTTAGTCCATTTTTCTCAAAACATCAAATTCACAAAATTTGTTCACACACATGCATAGCCGAATCTCCCTAGGGACTATATAAGTCCATATTTTTCATCAAATTTACAAATTAGTCCTCCAAAATAATATTTTTTCAATTTAGCCCTAATTAGCTAAATTCATCAAAAATCAAGAACAAAATATGTTCATTTAGCTCAAAACTTTCATTTAACAACTAAATTCATCACAAAGCTCAACATATCATCAATGGCATATATCACAAACATCATCAATACACAAAATTGAGACATGGGCTTGATAGTAGACAAAGCAACGATTGCAAAAACGTAGAAATTATCAAAAACCGACTCAAAATCATACCTTAATCAAGATGAAAGCCAACCGAAACCCTTAAGCTTTTGTTCTTTCTTTTTCTTTAAAACATTCGGCCAAAAGATGATATAAATGTCTACTTTCATGCTTTTATTAAACCATAATATACTTAATACATGAATGCCATAATTACCCTTATAATATAAACTTATAAAACATATTTTCAAAGGTTAATATGGACCATAGCCGTCCACTATCTATAGTAATGGTTTAATTTCCTCATAAGGCCCTTTTCTTTTATAAACCACAATACATTAGTACCTTTACAATTAGCATGCTAGTTTTACACTTAATGCAATTCAATCCTTTTCATCAAATTAATCACATAGACAGATAATTCACTACACAGAAACTTCACATATAATAATTCACATATCAACAATACTGAATATACTATTAAAATATTATACGGACTCGGATTTTTGGTCTCGAAACCACTATTACGACTAGGGTATAAACCAGACTGTTAACAGATTGGGCAAGTTTTTCCCATCCATTTCGGTCAAAATCAGTGCTCCTCCAGAGAAAGCCCTTTTTTACCACATAAGGTCCTTCCCAATTTGACATTCATTTCCCTCTGGAATCTTTTTGTATGGGGAGGATCTTTTTCAATACCAGGTCTCCCTCATGAAATTCTCTTGGACGAACCTTTTTGTCATAAGCTCGCATCATTCATTTTTTTTTTGTACATCTGACCCTGACGAATAGCCCTTAGCCTCTTTTCCTCAATCAAGTTCAATTGATCATATCGAGACTAGATCCATTCTACTTTATCTAACTTTAACTTTGACAAAACTCGAAGGGAAGGTATCTCTACTTTAATGGGTAAAAGCGCCTCCATTCCATAAACTAATGAGAAAGGTATTGCCTCGGTGGAAGTTCTGATAGACGTTCGATAAGCATAAAGAGCAAATGGTAACTTCTCGTGCCAATCTTTATAAGTTTCAGCCATTTTTCCCACGATCTTTTTTTTTCTTTTTCCCTTTTTTTTATTTTTAGGTTACCTCCACTGTACCTAGAGGTGTGCATGGGCCGAGCCGGGTTCAAAAAAATTTTCGGCCCATTTATTAGGCCCGGGCCCGGCCCGGCCCGAAATATGGGCCTGGAAAATTGCCCAAACCCGGCCCGCTGTAAAATGGGTAAGCCCGAGCCCGGCCCGACTAATATTAATTTTTTAACTTATTTTATTAAAATAAAATATAATAAATTAAATACATTTAAACAAATAAAAACAAATATTAAAACAAATCGAAGTCTGCACAAAATTTTTCTAACACTGTTGAATTAAAATTCAAAACAAAACCATTTGGAAAAATGGCCCTACAAGATGACTAAAAAGTTGACTATTATGTGCTCAACATTGACTAATCTCCATTCCTAGCAAATAAAATCAAGTAGCAAACTATAGGATCTCAAAGATCATATCTGAATAATATTAAAAACGACAACAAAACAATAAGAAGTAGTTATATTAAAATTGAAACAACTTGTTTGAACTTTGAACTAAAATAATAACCAAATTGATAATAAAATAAAAGTTCTACAATATCGAAATAATATTAAAAACGACAACGGAACAATAAAATACCATAAAAGAACAATAAAACCGCATCAAAACAAAGACCAAACAAAGATCAAACAAAGAACAAAAGCGAGTGCCAAATAGCATAAAAACAATAGTAAAATGTGAAAAAACCAAGATCCCCAAAATAGTACCAAAAACCTGCAAAATATAATCAACCAACCAAAATATTTATACATTAACCAATTAACATATTTAATTTTATAAGAAACTATAAATTGTAAGCTAAATTAAATTGTCAACAGTTAGAAAGGAAGGTAACCTAAAAAGCAACCGAAGAAACATCGCCTCATCATCCTCATCGCCCTCATCGTCATCGCTATTCTTGTCACCAATTTCTAACATGAAATAAGAATAAATAATTAGATTATCAAATTGATAAAAATAATATAAAATTAACTATAAAACGAGAATAATACTTACCCGTTGAAAATCCCTTAGCTCGCATCCAATCATCAAGGCAAACAACGGCTTGAACCATTTTTGGCTTAAGTGAACTTCTCAAAGGTGTGATAACTTTCTTATCCACGCTAAAAGCGGACTCGGAAGCTACAGTCGATATTGGAATTGCCAAAAGATCACGAGCCAATAATGAAAGCTCATTATATCGAACTGAACTTCTGCTCCAATAATCCAAAACATCTATTTGACTACTCAACTCAAGCTCCGGTTCTTCCAAATAAATGTCCAACTGTGACTTTTCACTCTTAGTGATAGATTCCTTTAAATACCGTTTATAATCATCACTCTCATCAAAATCTCTCCCAAAACCAACACTATTAACATTGCATTGCAAACTAGAATCAACTAAGACATTAGAATTCTCGGCCAAAGAGGAAGACATGGATTTGGATTTCTTAGCATACTCATCAAGCAAGAGTCTAAGATTGCTAAGAATAGTTTCAACAGAATCTGAAGCATGAATACCATAGATTGTAGTAAAGCAATACTGCACATAATTCAACTTGTAACGAGGATCTAAAATTGCAGCACACGACAATATCAACGAATACTCAGCCCAATATTTATTAAATTTATCTTGCATTTGTTTAACCATTGGAGTTAAAAAGAATAAGGACCTTCAATCAGATCAAGCAAGACTTTGTGAACCTTCCAAACCCCTCTGAAATAAATATTGGCCGTCGGATAATTAGAACCAGAAAAAATACAAGTCACATCATAAAAGACTTTCAAAAATTTGCAAAGAACATCAACATTTCTCCACTCCTCATCAGAAAGTGCAAACATTTTATAGTCTTTATCCCGTTGGCCCCAATAATCTAGCACATCTTTATAGTATAGAGAAGATTCAAGCATCAAATAAGTAGAATTCCATCTCACGCACACATCTTGACGCAACTTTTTGGTCACATTCAAGTGAAAAATTTTGTCGGCCACATCATAAAATCTTTTCCTACGAATTCCCGACTTTTTTATGTACTTAATTCCATTTCAAATCTTACTAACAACATCATCAGCAAGTTCCAAACCAGCTTTAACTATAAGATTCAAAATATGTGCACAACATCTAACTTGAAAAAAAGCACTATCACACAAAATAGCTCGGTTCGCACGAAAATGATTTTTAAGAGAAGAAACCAACACATCATTATAAGAAGCATTATCCAATGTGATGCTAAAAATTTTCTTGTCTATACCCCATTGAGATAAACATAAAACAATTTCATCCGCTATGTTCAAACCATGATACGGAGGAAATAAAGCTCTAAACCTTATGATTCTCTTTTGTAGCTTCCAATCTTTATCAATCCAATGTGCAGTAATGCGAATATATTCATTATTAGTATGCTCTGAATTCCAATTATCAGAAGTTAGACAAATGAAATCGGGTGCTTTAGCTAACTCTTCTTTAACATGATCTCTCTCTTTTGCATAATACATTAGGACATCCCTAGCAGCTGTCCATCTACTTATATTCTTAAAATTAGGACTAGCAATTCTCATCACGTATTTAAATCCCGGTTCTTCAACTGTCCTAAATGAATGCTTGCCACACACAAGTAGAAACAGCTCGACGACACTCATCAGCATCAAACGTGTAGTTTTTCATAGATGAACTACCTCCTAATGATGGTTGATTGGCTATGGTGTATTGAGTGATGTCCTTATTAACTTTTTTCAAACATTGATTTAGATGACGTCTTAAATGAGAGGCTCCACTAGAAGATTTAGCAGAAAAGATACTCTTACAGTGATTACATTCTGCCTTCAATTCATTTTTGTCCTCACATTCAAGCTTTGTCATTTCATCCAACACCTTTGAAGTGGTAGACTTTTTACGTTTGGTAGCACTTTCATACTCATTAAACCCATCGTCCACATGTATAGAACTGCTCGAACTAGCCATAGTCATAAAAACTCAAGTCCTGGAATCCAAATAAACCAAAAGTTAATATAATTGTTCAACAATTATATATAATATATAAATCATTTATAAATGATATGGATAAGACAAAATGTGCCATATGCTGCTAAACTAAAATGAGATATAAGTTATATTTATAATGTTAAATTTGTATGGTGCAAAATATTTTAAACTATTTATAATGTTAAATTTTGTACAATTTTTAATAATTTTAAAATATTTTTTTGGACTCGGATCATAAATTAAACATAAAAGATAATCTTGATTATATTAAAAATATTAACTTGATATTAAAAAAGATAAATTGAATAATTAGTTATTCCAACTCCATTCTATTAAACATATAATGTTAATGATATCTAAAGAAATGGTATGGTAAGGAGATCGAGGGTTGGACTGCTCGGTTGCTTCCTTCAAGACAGTTTGGTTATATTGTGCTCACAACATCAGCCAGAATTATGGACCATGAAGAAGCCAGAAGAAAGAATGTTGGTGGGAAAGCACTTGGCTTCTTCTACTGAGAAATTTCCCTTTTACATTTTGAATCCAACTCATATTATTAAGATGGCATCTTTTTTTAGTTCAGCAATTACGCTTTGAATGTTTTGTTTACGATCATGAATTGTTGGGTTGGTAAGAGATTTGTTTCATATATGATTGTTATGTTTTTAAAGCATTTTTCGCAAGCTTGGTGGCTGGTGCCTTGGTAAAATTATTTTAGGAATTAAAAATGGTAAGGGGCTAGAACTTCTAACTTAGAAGTAAATTACACAACTCAAAAAAAAAAGAAAAGAAATGGTATGGTATTTATTATAAAATTGTATGTCCTGGTATTTGCCCACTATACTTTATTGGAAAATAACTCTCAAAACAATGTTGATTTAGCAAGCATGTATTGGATCTTAAGCAAACACCCAACTCCATCAGATAACATTCACAGAGTTGATTATATAATTCCTTTTATTTGTTCTTTGACTGAGTCTATTAAAAGGACTGATCTTTCTTTTTCTTCTTTTTTTTTTTAAATAAAAAGTTCAAAATAGCATTAAGTCAAAACCATTCCACCTACTAAAACATAGATATATCAGAAAATGCTACAACTTTCTTACCGAACATGAGCCAATGAAGCACATACCAGCTTCAAAAGAACATGATTTATTACAGTGGGCAAGAAGTTGAGCTGAGCATGGGATTTTCATTAAGTGATAAAGTTAAAAAAAAAAGAAGAAGAAGAAGAAGAAGAAGATGCTTACAGCTTACTATGTTGTTGTGGCCGGGAGGTGGAGAGTGGAGACTGCTGGATCGGAGGAGGTGGTGGCCAGCCGTGAGTCGTGACTTAGGGATTTTAGAAATGGGAGATGGGGAGGAAGAGAAACTATGAAGAAAGGTAAAGCTAGCCAAATAAAAAACAAAAAGAAAGGTAAAGAATAAAAAGAGTAAAGAGTAAAGACGAACTTAAAAAATTAAAAAAATAAAAAAATTATTTAATATATTTCGAGCTGGGCCGGGCCGGGCCCAGGCCAAAAATTCTTACCCGAGACCCGGCCTGTTTTTTAAACGAGCCTCATTTTCTGTCCAAGCCCATTTTTCGGGCCTACATTTTTACCCAAACCCGCCCATTTTTTATGGGTTTTCAGTGCCGCCAGTGGCCCACCCATGCTCACTCTAATCAGATTGTTCATTTTGGGGCAATGTGATATTCATCTTGAGCAAACTGCAAACTTCTACTATCACGCTGTTGTTTAACTTTAGGTTACCTCCACTGTCGATTTTTTGATATCGGCATATAAAGAAGCTTCCACACACTTGGTGAAGTAATCAACGACCATAAAGATGAATCGATACTCGTTAGAAGCTTTTGGTGAGATTCATGCCCCACATAGAGAAAGTCCACGGAAGTATCATACATAAGGAGATGAAGGAGGTATAGGAATCTTGTCTCCATAAATTTGGCACTTATGGCATTTCTTGGTATAACTAATGCAATCCCCTTCCATAGTGGACCAGCAGTACCCGAACCTTATGATTTGCTTGACCATTGTAAAATCATTAGCATGTGTTCTTCAGACACCCTTATGGACCTCTTCTAAGATTCTTTAGCCTTAACAGCATCCACACGTCTTAGTAGCCCAGACATCTCTTGAAATGATCATGTGAAAACATTTTTAACTTTTTTTTGAATAAATTCAATAACGTCTCGTGTTGTCTCTGTGGTGATATAGGTTCCGATCTTCACCTCTTTCTCTTCTCCTAGGCTCACGATGACTTTTTGTAAGGTATGATTTATTTTTCATCTTGTTCTACCATCCTGAACAAATCGGGAGATAGGTTACAATCTTTGTCGTCTTCAAAGTCCTGAGATCCCTCTAGACACATATCTTGCTCAAAAGTAGATTCTGAGTCAGTAGCAGCGTCGCTCATGTCATTGATATTTAGGGACCTGTTGTAGGTATGAAGGAATATTCAAAGAACAAATGAATCAAAGAATAATTATTTATGTGGTATGAATATGATTGAAATAAAGGAATGAAAGAATATTTGCTCAAAGTAAGACACAAAAATGTATTTTTTATTGAAATAAAAATATTGGGCATGAGCTTATTCTACAAAAGGATTCTTATTGCTTCTAGGCTTAAAGCAACAAGTGTGTTTTAAATATTACTCTAAGTAAGCTCTAAAAGATACAGGGATCTCTTCCACAGTCCCATTGTTCAAAACACTTCCAGGCTTATAAGGGCGAATGCCTGATAAGTTTTCTCCTCTGATTCCTTCTTCGAATGTAGCCTTGATGCTCTTATTTCTGAACATTTCGTCCGGGCCTTCAGATATTCATAGAATTCCAGTTCCTTATTATCCATCAGGCCTTAAACCAAGGCTCTGAATTTATTGCACTTCTGGATCACGTGAACCTCTTCATCATAGAACTCACAGTAGTTCCTTACTTCTCCAGGTTTCTCCCCTAAATCCTATGTGATTAATCCAATTTCTACCATCTTTTTCCAAACTTCTCTTAGTGGGGTCTTCACTTCTGCTATATTTGTTTTGATTCTCGTCCTTGCACTCTCGATTATTGCATTTACCCCTTTGTTAGAATGGTTGGGTAACAGATTTTCTGCATTGAATTTCACAATATCCATGTTGATGAGCCTTTCGATTATCTTTTTGAAAGTAGTGCAGTTCCCAATCTAGTTACATTCCTGCATGGTACTCGTATTGGGCATTCGTATCGTACCATTGGGAAATGGAGGTTGTATAGGTTTTAGGTAGAAAGGGGATACTATATGTGCATCAAACAAACTTTGGTACAACTCTCCATACGTGATCGAGATGGGCATAAATCGAAGTTTTTTTTTTAGTTCAGTCTTGGATTAGAATTTTGCCTTGGGAGGACTTGATGGCTAGTAGTTGCCGTCCTTGGCTGGCTTACGGTAATCGGCCTTGAATAGCCCTTATTATCGGTAATCGGCCTTGAATAGCCCTTATTATACATTCTCGCATTATTCACTTCATTTTTCCTCTTCCTTGGGGCCTTTAAAGTATTGATTTGGGAGCTCCTCTCTTGCCTTTTCTGTTTGTAACGATCTTTAAATTTTTTTGGGAGCTCTGCTCTCGCCTTTTTTATTTCCGCTACAAGGTTGATTGGGTTATCCCCTGGACTAGAACCTGAATCTGTCGGGAAGTTCACCGGTGTCGAGGTACCGGTCTGGTATTCAGGTCTGATGTTCATAGATACCCTTTGTGGATTCGCGTTTGGTTGTGCTTGGGTGTTTTCTGGGGTAAAGCCTAAATGATAAGCGGAGTCCTCGTTATCATCCCCGGAATTAACCATAGAGCTTTTCCCTTTTTCTAACCCTCCAGCTAACATCTGGGTTAACTGGCTCATCATGTTTCTTTGAAATTCTAGCATCTGATTCTTTATCTCTTGTTGAATTTTGGCTAATTGCTCTAGCATCTATATTTGAATTTGCTCTAATCTCTCCAACCTTTGGTCCATTTTTAGTCTTTGCTCGGGTACCGTAATGATGTTTGGTTGATAAGTCTTTTTGTCAGATCCACTCTTAAATGAATTTAACCAACTAGGGTCTTTCAATGAAATTTAATGCACATGATGTGATTTAATGCGAATACATGAAATGAATACAAAAAAAAGCGTCAATTCTGATTCAATTTCATTTAGAAAACTTTACTAGAAAATAAATTTCTTTACATAAAACAGATTACATATACGGCTTTGCCCTAATGCTCAAAGCCTTAACCTTCATAAGAAGCCAAGCTAACTCTTAACCCCGATCTAATTCTGATTCATACTTCAAAGTTAGTACGTCAGCCTGAACTACTAGGGTCTGCAAATGATCGGCCACCTCTCGTATTTGAGCCACTACTTCACCCATGATATAGTCTCTATCCCTGACCTGACTTTGAGAATGGTGAAGCTGCTCTTTCCACTGCTCGTTGCTTGCTTCAAGGAGTTCAACTCGGAGTTCACAATTTTGTAATGCGATCTCGAGTTCTTCTATTTTTCTTTTCAGCTCTTCAATTTTGTTTAAGCTTGCTTTCAGCTCAATTGTGGAATTGCAATTGCGACACTGATGAAGTGACTTTTCCAATTCTACAACCCTGGCTTTTAATCTAACCTTTTCATTCTGGCATTCTAATAGGTCTTTCTCTAAGGCATTTCTTTGAACTTGGGCATCTTGGTATTTCTTTTCCCATTGCTCGGCTCTGTTCTTTTCTTCGTTGATTTCTTGCCGCCATTGTTCTGATGTCTTTCCCAATCCATCAGTCCTCATTGATAAGCGCAGCTTCTTGTAATCCGTTTTTACTATCCAAATCTTCTTCAGCCTTATTTTTTCGTTTTCTTAATTTATCAGACTCTAGCTTTTGGACATCAACATCTAGTCCTAATTGCATATTTTCTTCTTCTAATTGCTCTATCCTCTTTCCTAGCTTCGAATTCTTTCTTTCAAAATCTTACTTTATAATCTCTAACTCAGACGGAACCACTCACAGATATTCCTCCATTGGTCGAATAGCTTCCTGACTTGGCCCAGGGACGTTATCATTGACTCTTTTACCCAACCATCCATTATATTCAGGGGTCGTCATCAGACCTGCGGCAAATCTCCTCATTCGGCGAGTTTGGTTCCAGGTAATGGACATTTCTCGGACCTTTTTCTTGTAGTTTTCCTCCTTATATGAAAGCTCGCATTGAGTTAGCCCTTGAGTTACTGGTATGAATTGTCTCGATCTATATTACCTTAATACAAGTAGAGGAGCATATCCAACAGCTCCCTAAATCCCAAGAAGAGGGACCCAATCGTACTCACCACATCGGTATAGAATCTCATTAGGAACCATCTAAGGAGCTCTCCATTCGACGTCTTCATCATGTAGGTTTTGGAGAATCATTATCCATTTCTCCTCTGTGATATCATCTCGTCCTGGCGTAACCACTAACTCTTTTAGCGGAGAATAGTTTTCGGAGAAGATTTGGTACGAGACCTTTTCAACTTTCCAAAAATGGCTGTGAAACCATGCTAATAAAAGTTGTACACACCCGATGAATTTCCTTTCACCCACTCTTTGGCATGAGTTCAGGGACCTGAAGGTTTCAGCCAGAATTGCAGGGACGAGTGTAACCCTTTTATCAAGTCGGTCAAATAAATCAGAGACGGCCTCATCTATATGCCCCAAAGCCTTGGGGAAGATCACCAATCCATAAATGCTTAACGCGAAGACGTCGACCCTTTTCTTCACGTCGGGATGTGCTAGCATCAAATCTCACAAATTTCTTCAAGGGATGCACTTACTGTCACCTTTCTATTTGATTCGAGCTATCACCCACTGTTCGCTCATCCCTGTGATGTTCATTAACTTTTTTAAGAACGTCGAGACATTGACAGCCCTAGAGTAGACTTTGTCGGTCTAAATTTTTTGGCAACGGAGCAAGGTTGTGTACTCTTCCATAGTAGGTACCAAATCCACATTTCCAAAAGTAAAACAACTATAGGCAGGGTTCCAAAATTGAACCAGAGCTCGAAACAAATGCTTGTCTACTTTTACATCGAGTAGGTAGGGTAGATCACCATAATTACTATAAAATAATTATTTGATTTCTTCATCCCATTGGACCCATATCTCTTTCAATTCCAAAAGATTGTTCCGGGTCACGCTGATACGAGTGAAATCCCATAATTCTGACGCATGCCCTTCCACCTAGTTATCACCTTTCTCTAGTTGTGTTCTCTCGGACCATATTCGAACAGCCGCATTATCTTCTACTTTATCAAGAAACCTGTTCTCCATGTCAAGCTCTTTATTTAGCAATCGAATATGAATCAACGCCCTCTTTTTTATGATGAGAATGTCATGCAATCCAAGCAAAATAAACAAGTCAGTATACAAAGCAAGAATTTAAAGCAAGCAAGAAATAATAAAGCGCCTATTCGGGTAACCACTAGGACTTGGTGCGGATCTACCTAGGGTAAGTTCCTAGGGCTCATTATATGTGGCTCGTTTCTAAAGTAAGGGTACCTCAACCGGCAGATTCCTCGATCCTCACCCATTATAGGCTCATACGGACCGAGTTCAATTCAGGGGAATACATTTCCCTATGGCTATACAGAGATGAAAATCTCACAAAGACATAGGTACGAACGTATCCTGAAAGCGATCCACTATCCTATACGGAGGTAAATACCTCACGAAGGAATAGTTTCCCACTCCCCCCTAAAAGGGTAAGACCAAACAGTCCTTATGCAATATGATGCGAAATGTTCTACAAGACTCAAACCACAGCAATCATATGAGATAACACAAACAAATGCAATAAAAGAATCGTAATTTTTCAAATCAGATTTTCAATTTTTGACAACTAGACAGAAAATAATCAATTTTACGGCTTGACTCTCTCATAATCCCCAGTGGAGTGGTCATGCTATCGAAACCATTTTTTTATGTTAGAAAACAGGGTCGACTTTAAAAACGAAAATGGAGTCGCCACCAATCCTTTTTGAGGTGTGATTGGGTCACCTTGAGATTGATTGTTAAATTTTTTTGATTTATTAAAACAATGACTTTGGCCCACAAAGTTCGAGAAAACAGGTTCGAGAGTAGGTTACGCACGAGGAAGGATTAACACCCTCGTAATGCCCAAAATTGGTACCGAATTGATTGATTAACTTCTTAATGTCAAAAATTTGAAAAGATTTTAGAATACGATCCTTTTTTAAAAGAGAACTCGAATAAATTAAATCGGATGCTGAGACCCGCTTATTTTGAAGAAGTAAAATATCATACCTAGTGAGTTAGAATACAACATTTTGAATCCTCGGCACTAAGCTTGCCTTTTGACTTTTAAAACTCGCATTTAAATTTAAGAAGTATATTTGGTTATTTGGGTCAAATGAAATATTGGAACCCAGTAAGTTAGGGCACAATTTCTTAAAATTCCAAATACGGAATATTGCCTTTATTTTTTAGAAATCTTTACTTCGAGATGTCATATCCAGTGAGTTAGGACACAACACCTTGAACTCCTGAGAATAAACTCTTATTTGAAATTTATACATTTTGATTTAAAAAGAGTACTCGGTTACTTGGATTTAACGAAGGAAATTAGAACCCAGTAAGTTAGGGCACAATCTT
Organism: Gossypium bickii; assembly: GCA_025503065.1. Lineage (NCBI taxonomy): Eukaryota > Viridiplantae > Streptophyta > Magnoliopsida > Malvales > Malvaceae > Gossypium > Gossypium bickii. Next base: position 93,077,239 of record CP106714.1, on the reverse strand, counting down.
CTCGAGATTCCCCAAATACGAGTATTGCCTTATTTTGAAAAGATTTTGAATAAAATGTAATAATTAAATGAAATGTGTTTCTATTTAAGACGATGATTTGTTATTAAAATCATTACATCAACAAAATACAGAATACAAATACTAAATGACAATTCACGGGAATTTCACAACATGCTAACTTTCAATATTAATATAAACAATTAAAAGAAAATGTAATAACAATTGTAGCAAAATGGAAAATGAATTACAGAGCTAACATATGCATGACAAAAATAAATGTTAAAGTTAAAGTAATACAAACCAAAATAAAAAGGAATAATAAGGATCAAAAATAAAAATCAGATAACTAATAAAAGCAAAAATAAACTAAAATAAAACAAACTAATTTTTAAAAAAAATGAGTAAGTAAGTAAAATGAAAACTAAAAAAAATAATTAAGAATTTAATAGTAAATCAACAAATAAATAATCGAATGAATATTAAGTAAAACGATTTGAAAATAATAGTAATAGTAGTAGTAGTAGTAGTAGTAGTAAAAATAAAAATAATAGTATAAGTAATAATAAAAAATAATAGTAACAGTACTAATGACAATAATAATAATAATAGTAATGATAATAAGGAAATTAATAATAATAGTAACAAATATAATAATAGTAATAATAATAATATTATTATTAATAGTATTAAAAATAATTGATTTAATAGCAAAAATAGAAAAAGGGACTAAATTGAACTTTTAAACAGAAATTTGGGGCCAATTAAAATAAAAAGGCAAAAAGGACTCAATTAAAACGCGCACCATGAACGAGGGGCCAACTCCGCAATTTCGCCTTTTCCCCAAAACGACGCAGTTCGAATGGGGACCCAATTGAAATGGAACAATAATTTTGGGTCAAAATTGAAAAATAAAAATAACCTAATTGTGAAACATCAAAAAAACGGAAGGACCAAACTGGTAAATATACCAGTTTCAAAAAACGCGCGGATCCTCCCCGGGTCGGGTCAACACGCGAATCTTGGCCAGAAAACGACGTCGTTTTGGGTCTTAATGACCCACTCCAAAACGACGTCGTGTGGGTCAGCTTTAAATAGCAAAAAAAAGGTGATAAAATCATTTTTAAAAACCATTTCTGAAAAAAAATCAAAAACTCTCTGAAGGCCTTTAGAGTTTTGGCTTGAAGTCGGCCTGACTCCGTCATCGAGCCACCTTGCTCCGTCACCGTCTGTCGTTGTGCGCGGTGGTCGGAGACCCCAAAAGAGGGCCGCTTCAGTCCTTTAAGACCTCCTAAACACGAATATAGACGCCGTTTTGCCAAAACTCACTCCGAAATCCAAAAGAAATCAAGCAACTCCTCAGATTATGTTTCTCAATCACCAGAAAAGATGGTAAAAAATATCTCCTATCTCTGTGTTTATGCTATGCTTCTATATTTAATACTCAAACAAACATTTAAATCTAGTGAATACCTTCGAAGAAAATTTGTATTCTTTGATTTTTCCGATTTCTATTCGTAAAAACAGTAACCCCCTTACAGTTTATTTTTTACCTCCTTTTATAGCCAAAATAACAATAACGAAAAAGAAAATACAAAAGCTTTCTATTTTCTGCTGTCATTTGCTCATTTGCTACTGTTTTGTTTCTTTGTAGGTACGAACACCGTAAGAAGGAGGACGTGGCGGTACGGAGGCATGCGGCGCGCATGGTGACATGGAGGCCCAATCGTTGGAGCTACAGCGTAAGGGAAACCTAAGGTTTCCAGAAGCTTCAATCCTGTTTGGGCCCAATTCGACATTGGGTTTAGGGATTAGGTTTAGTGGTTTGGGCTGGTAAGGGCATTTGGGCCTGCTGTAATTTTGTAATGGACTGTTGTTATTGGACTTGATTTATTATATTTTTTTGTTTTTTTTTCTAATTTCTAATTTTTGTTTGCTTATTTTTTTGGTTTTATTTTTTTGGTTGGCTAATTGGGTCCTACAGGGATCATTTTGAATAAATCAAAAAAATTTAGGAAAAACCTAAAAAATTGGGAAAACAGGGGCCATGTGACACAGCTCAGACCATGTGAGCATTCGAAGTAGGGACACATGGCCGTGTCCTAACCCATTTTATAGACGGTATAACTCATTGACTTGAGCCACACGACCATGTCTCAACCCATGTCTCAGACCGTGTGAAACCTGCTCCAAAACTAAGTATGGAGTGATCGTGTATGGCACACAGCCGTGTGAAAGATCATGTCCCAGGCCGTGTGCTTCCAAATTAACCCTTTAAACAAGTTGAAAACCAAGCCAAAACTTACACATTTAAAACACACAATTTCCACAAGCATGCATAAGACCAAAACTCATTCCAAACTTGCTCGTAATATCCCAAATCAATCATCCTATATGTTTTAACCAATGTGCCAATAGTAGGTACCATAATTACAATAAATTTTGAACCTATTCAACAATATAGTTTCCATCACATAGCATACCTTATGCATACCAAATGACCATATCACAAACATATCAAACAGCCTTATTCTTTCTATCCACATGAGAGTATGCATAGCTATTATTATCTCATATAAATACATATCATTTACAAGCCTTCATCAAATGACATGAAACAAAATGAACTTGGCACCATTCAAAAACAAACCAATCTCCAAAACAACATTAAAATCCTTATTACATTCAAATCATACCAAAATAACACACAACCCTATACATGCCACTTATAACCATTTCAATACGTTCAACAGCTACCAAATTAATTCAATGGATAGATTGATCATACTCTGATGAAGTTTCCAATCGTTTGAGCTTTCCAATGATATACAAAACAAAGAAAACAACTAAATAAGCAACTAATGCTTAGTAAGCTCATATAAAAGGAGTTAAACCCACTAGTTGTAAGAAATTAATTAACTATGAGTAATTTCATTTAGCCATAAATCATATTTCCCTTTTCCTATACACCAAACCTCACAAGGTTAGTAGCTGAAGCAATACGCATATAATTCCAACCCAGTCAAGGCATATAACATATCAAACATTTCAATTTCACCATTCATCTATCATATGACTATTGTATACCTTCATTTTCTTTTAACTATGCTTATCATATGTTCCATCCTCAAATCTCGAAATCAGCCAGAAGTTCCACTTAAAATAATTTTTTTTCAAGAAGAGTTTTGAACCCAAAACCTACGATCGAGTTTTGTAAACCTGGCTCTGATACCACTAAATGTAACACTTCAAACTTGGCCTAGAAGTTTAAGTCGAATCGGGACGAGTTACACCTACGTAGTAAAAACGTACTTTTTTTTAGAGTTTTAACTTTGAAAACCAAAAGTTATTTTAGTCTATTTAAATGATTTTGTAGTTTCGTTTTAGACTTAGCAGATACCGACGAGGTTATAAAAAAAAATTAAGACAAGTCCAAAATAGATTACAAATCCAAAGGATTAAATTGTAGTTATCTCAGTGCAAAATAATCTGAGCTTCCGCATGCCGTCCGATCCTAAATCAAATGTCTTCCTAACAGATAAAAGTAAGACAAGGGTGAGTCACCAAGCATGCGTATAACCAAACTCAAATACAAATAAATAGAACTTAATATATAAATCATAGTAACGCAAAAATTTGATACCAGTTGTATAACCAGTACGAAACAGATCTAGAGTATCACAAAGGTTTCAACAAAGGTAGTACAGCAGAACAAAGCAAAATAGAATAGAGTAGAACAATACAATTCAAACAGAACAGAACCGAATAGAGCAAAACAAAACAGGATGGAACAAAGCAGAGTACTGAACAGAACGAAGTAGAGCAGAACAGGACATGTATGTTTATGCAGATGCAATGTTTTTCAAACAAATCAAAATACATATTTATCGGAAATAGTCGTCCCAAACTTCGTTACACACCAAAATAGAGTTCTCCCTCGAACTCATCCATCCAAAACACACCAATAAAGTCATCTCAAGTTGCCCGGCAACGATGACCCGCCACCCTAGGGCTTATCAATATGCAGTTAAACTACCAATCAATTATATGTGGTCAAGCCACTATAGTACCATCGAACTGCTGAAACATAAGTGTAGATAGACCACCAGATAGTGCAGATCATTAAATTGCCAGAAACTTCCTCATTTTACATCAACCCAAGTCCCATGCAATGTGTCATGGCATGCTCAAGCAGAATTAGAGTAATGAGCATGTAAGTCATGCTATCTCTCAATAACAAAATTAGAAAATATGGGGGTCCATGTTTTGTAAAACAAACTTATCAAACCTCAGCGGACCATATGAGATTTTCCATGAAGTCACACGCACGGTTATAAATCAGAATCAATAACAATCAGTCTAACATGTTCAAATATCACATATTCTTCATCAACAGAGCAACGCAGAGGCATACCAACAAACTTAACAGAATATAGGTCGTACATGATAATTCGCACACATAAATAATAGCATATGACATTCTGACGGATCCTACTCACTTAGGTTTAAACATAACAGATATACGTACAGATCACAAGTTGTTCATCATCACTCTAACACGTTCAGATATCGCATATATCATCCACATATCAGTCTTAGAGCATCAGATAGTCCTCTTACGATCAAATTCAGATCATAAATACATTGTGGAGGTCCGTGCTCGTGTTGGGCAACACTCACGGCCTCAAAAATAAGATTCGGATCCTATTAATATGCCACACGACCTGGACACACGTTCATGTCCTTGCCTGTGTGGCTCACACGTCTTAGGCACACGCCTATGTCGTCTGCCTGTGTGGTTCCAAATCATAAACAGTGAGTTATACGACCCGGACACACGCCCATGTCCTTACTCGTGTGGCTCACACGACCTGGGCACACGCCCATGTTCCTAACCGTGTGGTTCTAAAGCGTAAATAATGAGTTACACAGCCTGGACACACGCCCATGTTTTTACCCGTGCGGCTCATACGGCCTGGGCATACGCCCATGTCCCTAGCTGTGTGGCTTCAACAGTCTCATTTTCTGATGACTAAAAATACAGAAAAAGAGGGGTTTTGACACCCACCTAATACAGACTCAATGCAGGAGCAACAAGGATGAATTCCCGCCTCAGCCAATGAGTTGGACTAAAATAGAGAAATTAGACCTTGTAGAGAATCAATGTAATGTAACATACAACAAAAAGAAAAGAACTTGAAACGGTGAAACTGAATCAATAAAGAAGAAAACAAAAGCGTACGTTAGAAAAAAAAATGAAACAATATGAAACAAAAAGGGAGTTTTTATTTTAGGAAAGTCTAATTGTAACATCCCGATTTTGGGCCTAGTTGGAACAGTGGTTTTGGGGCTACAAATCTGACAAGAAAAATATTATTTTTTATTATATTTTTATGGTCTACGATTTCGCGGAAAGATTTTGTGAAAATTTCTTTCAAAAATTTCGACGTTTGGGCACTCAGTTTAATCAAAAGGACTAAATTGTAAATAGTGCAAAAGTTGAGTTCCACATGTTAGAAGTGTCCAATTTCTATGAAATTTTAAATTGGAGGTCCTTAAAATGGTAATTAGACCATTGGTTAAATTTTTGGACAAAAATGGACATGAGATAAGTGAAATAGGATATTTTTAAGTTAGGGGCATTTTGGTAATTTGGTAATTAAATGGACTAAAAGACAAAATAAAAGCCAAAAACCCTTTTCCATATTCTTTCTTGGCCGAATTTAGCATGGGGGAAGCCATGGGTAGGGTTTTCAAGCGTTCAAGCTCAATAGTAAGTGCATCTAAGCCCCGTTTTTAATGTTCGTTACATTTTTGAAATCCCCGTAACTCGGTTTAGCTATTTGTACCATTATTTTGAGCTAGGTTTTGTGTTTAAAAATTTAGCCATGGATGACATGCATGTGTTTTGATGTCTAATGGTAGAATATGAATGCTCGGTGTGTAATAAACGACTTTTACTAAGTGATTTTCGATGAAATCGCATAAAAGGACTAGTTTGTAAAAAGTTGAAAAATGTATGAAAATGTGTGAATGAATGCAAATTGTGGACTGCTATAGTTATGAAAATGTTCGGCTAGGCCTAAAATACAAGGATAATAATCATTTTACGAGTCTAGGGGCAAAAGTATAAATATGACAAAGTTTAGGGGTAAAAATATAATTTTGTCATAATATGATTTTTGGACTGAATTGAATAGTATAATAACTTAATAAGCCAAATGTGATATTTTAGATAAAGAAAAACAAGTTTCGGACTTAGAAAGGGGGAAAGACGCATATTGGACGATTCGGTCCCTTTCGCCATTTTAAGTCTAGGTAAGTTTGTGTGTAATGAATCAACATTATGTTATTATGTATTTAAATGCTTGATATTACATGAAATGTATATTCTTTTTATGAAATTGGTTAATAAAGTCTCGATGATAAAAATGATGAAGGTTTACTATATCGAAGTCCCGATTGAACCTCAAGAATAGAGAGGATACCCTTGCCATAACCTTAGATTAATAAGGTACCATATAATACCATATCTGGGATATGCCTCAGTACAGAATTGAGATCCTGTGTAAGACCATATCTAGGATATGGCATCGGCATCGAATAGTGATTCCGTGTAAGACCACGTCTGGGACCTGGATTCGGTATGAAATCATGTAAGACCATGTCTGAGACATGGCATCGACATACGATCTCGTGTAAGACCATATCTGAGATATGGCATCGACATCGATATGAGATCCCGTATAAGACCATATCTGGGATATGGCATCGGCATTGACGTACGATTTCGTGTAAGACCATATCTGGGATATGGCGTCGACATATATATGAGATCCCATATAAGACCATATTTGGGATATGGCATCGACTTTGACATGTGATCCCATGTAAAACCATATCTGGGATATGGCATTGGCATCTTACTACGTGTATGACAACTTCCGAGTATCCTTCGATATTTCAAGTGGTTCAACAGGGTAAAGAATTAAAGTTTATGTTAAAGATGGAAAAAGGACTAAAGTGTAAATGAATGTGATTAGCTCGAGAGTGAGCCTATGTGAAAAGTGTGATATGAAGTATCTTTAGCTACAAGTGTGGCACTTATGTGCAAATTTTCGTGTATCCATTATTATTCCGATGCGTTCAACGGGAAATGACTAAGTGCAAACGAATATGACTATGTGATGACTAAATGCAGGTATGTGTGTGTAAACTTATGAGCAATGTGCTCGATATATGATCGAACTTTGGAAAGGTTGATACAGAGTAAGTGTTACAATGAAAGTTACTATAAAGAAAACATGAAAGAGTGAAATTTAGAAATAAAATAGTTTTGGGCAGTAGCAGTTTTGTGAATTTGAAAAATCACCAAAAATGGTGGAAAATAGAATTAGAGGTTGAATAAGATATGAAATTAAAGCTTATTGAGTCTATTTTCACATAAAAGAAACGGTGTAAGCAAAAAAAAATTTCATATTCTAAGATATTTGAATTTTTATGAGACAGAGTTAGAATGATTTCTGAATCCTCTGTTCTGACTTGGGAAATTCATTAAAAATTTTAAAAAAATAATTACGGGGTACAATTTATATTCTTGAATTTATTAATGAGTCTATTTTCAAGAAAAATAAATAATAACATTATTCGAGTTCTGTACAACGAGATAATTAATTTTTAGTGAAGAGGGGTTGGAATTGTCAGACAGTGAAATAGGGGAGAACTTAAAGAATAAACTATACTGATTGATTTAAACAAAAATTCTAGAAATTTTATGGTAAGAAGATATGTGAGTCTAGTTTCAAGGAAAATTAGCAGATCTTAATTTTGAGTTCCGTAGCTCCAGATAAAAATAATTTAGTGACTGTAAGTCGAGTAAATAGCTCAAGATGAACATAAATGAATTATGGAATTTTATGCAATAATGATGGTATTATCTTGAGAGCTTATAATGAGGATTGTTAAAAGCATGGTAATCAATTATTTATTATGTACATACATACTTGCTAAGCTTTATAGCTTACTCTGTTGTCTTCTGTGTTTATAATGTACTCAGGTTAGCTCGGGTTGGAAGTCGCCAGAGAACCTATCACACTATCAAGCTTACAATTTATGTATCGATGATTTTATACTTAAGGTTATGGCATGTATAGGGAACTTGGTCATGTGTATATGTTACTATAAGTTGTTCTAGAATAATGACCTATGATATTCGAAGTTCATTGTTGTATAAGGCCATTTAATGTAGTCAAGAAATTGGTTATGCTATAAACTCATGATGATGTATTCCATGGTTGAGTAAATTGTATGCTATGACTTGTTATGTGTGTGTGGTGGATGTTTCGGTAGCTTTGTATGTCATGAAATGTGTCATTCAAGTTATACTCAAGTATGGGCATGATAGGGTAGAAATTGGCTTGGAAAATAGCCAACTTCTTGACCACACAGGCAGAGACACAGCTGTGTGTCTTAGCTGTGTGGAGGACACGGTCTAACATACGGGTGTGTGACTTGGTTGTGTGATCCAAAATGAATGATGACGTCATAAACAGAGAGTTACACGGGTGGAGGACACGCTCGTGAGCGTGTGACTCTCCAAAACAAGGAAATTTTCTAAATGTTCCAATAGTTTTATAAGTTCCGAATCGTTCCCAAAGCATGTTTTGAGCCTCGTAGGCCCATTTTAGGGACTTGATGATATAAGATAAAAGTTTTAAATTTTAAACAAAAATTTATGCCTTGAATTTGTTCAGTTGCAAGTGTTATTGTCCGGTAACGCCCCACACCCTGTTCCGGCTTTGAATACGAATAAGGGGTGTTACACTAATTAACTAAAATAAACTACCCCACAAGGCAATTCAGTAAAAACATCTCTCTAGCTTTTGCCGAGACTCGAACCCACGACTAAAGGGTATGTAGACGCTTAACCATTAAACTAGTAGGCTCATTCTTGTCATTAGTTTATTGAAAATAGAACTTATGCCAGGCGATCAAGAGTAAGGGTTTGATAAAAATAACAAAATTTGAAGGAACAGGGTTCGAACCCAGAACCTCTCACACATGACTAGAACACCTAACCACTGAACTAGATCAATTTCCTTGTCAAAAAACTCAAAATCGAATGATGACCATACTTGGTTTCCAAAACTCAATTTCTTCTAACCCGATTTTTGGGGTGTTACAAAGAATGACGTGGATAAAGTGTTGAGTCCTCTTCCCAGAATTTCCATGGCAATTCTGTTGGTAATCAATCTCACCATTTGCCACGGCAATTTTTCACTTCCCTTATTTTCCCTCTTCATCTTCTTCCTCTTCCTACATATGTGTTCACACAAAACCACACATTTCCTCCTCAAGTGATAAAAGTAACAAATAATGGCCATTATATCGCAATCCAAGCTTTGTTATGCAATGTTCTAAAAATATCCTAAAAGTGCAAATTTATTCAATTAATTACAACCAATTAATTCCATTCAGAGGCCTTAAATATAACTCTTTTCAAGAGTTATCATCTTTCAAAATGAAATTTCTCTTAAATTTTTGTTATATCAAAAAGTGAGAGATTGTTAGCTTTGATGTCTCAACCTTTTGGTATAACAACATTTAAGATAAACTTTTATTTATATTTCCTAAGTCATTTGGTGAAAATAATTATTAAAAATGTTGTTAAACATTTTCAAAGCATTTCAAAGACTTATAAAAGTACTCAAAAACATATTTTAAATGTGTTTTAATTTATCTAAATATTTTTGAGTCAATGCAAAATGTTTTTAAGTGCTTTAACTCATTTTATGCAACTATGGGAATTTGTATCGATACTTGGAGGAAGTTCTACCAATAGAAGTAAGTCACAGAGCACTTTAAGCATACCTCTAGGCTTTTACTAATACTTAAGTGACTTCTATTGATATAAACAAGTCAATAAGCAATCTTTGGATTCTCCTGCACCTTCTACCAATACAATTATTGATACAAGTCTAAACCCTTGAAATCCTCAGATTTCTACTAATACAAGTGGACTTTTACCGATACATCAAGCTCCAACGACCATAATTTTGAGACTTTTACTGACACAAGTCCACTTATACCGATACAAGTATATCTAAAATTGCAAATAAGCTCGAATTTAATGCTTCCAACAGCTAGAATTTATCCCCAATGGCCAAAAACGTCCACAAACTTATTCCTTGGTATAAATACAAGTTTAAGACACATCAATACATAAGACAGACATATCCAAGCATCAAACACAAGAGAATTAACTTGGAATCTTTATTTTCTTCATTTCTCTTGTACATATTGTTGAGAGCTTATGATAATATCTTTTCTCACTCTCAAATCTTTTTATTTAGAGTTTCAATTTGCAAACACACGACTACTAGAGATTCATGTTAGTTTGTTCATCTTCTCTTTGTTGTAAAGAGCATACTTAAGGGTTTTGAGGTATAAAACCTTAGGTATATTGTAAAAGGTTTCTAGTTAAGCCACAAAAGCTAAAGAGTTTTAGTTAAGCCATAAAAACTAGGAGGAATGTTTTATCTTACTGTTGTGAAAAAGATAGGGATTATAAAGGTTATACATTTTTCTTGAAAGGTAACAATTCAAGTATAGTGAATTGGAAAATCCTTGGTTGAGGTATACCAAAGTAGTGGAGGTAGGCAATTAAGGTTAAACCACTATAAATTGAATTGTCCAAACTTTATTTCCTTTCATCACCATTTAGGAAAGTTTGCAAATATTTTCAAAATCCCAATTCACCCCCTCATGGTATTTTCAGACCTAACACCTTAAATGGAACAATTGTCACTGTTGTGATTATGCTTAAAGAGTCTAAAATTATTAACCCTATGTTTGGATAAATAATTAAAAGGAAAGGAAAGGGAAAAGGAATGTTAAAGAAAAGATATTGCGTAGGTTTATTTTGTTTATAAAAATAAAAAGGAAAGTAAAATAAATGAATATTTATAATTTTTATTTGATTAAATTGTAGAGAAATTAAGATAATAATTGATTATATGATTTTTTTTCAATTATGTCCATTTATAAAATAATTAATATAAAAAATTAATAAGATATAAATGTAATTTCACATCTTAAAACTAACCTTAATTTTCTTTCCCCAACTTTTTCCCCAATTTAGGGTAATTAAAAATTAAATAATTTAAGGGAAAATAAGGACAATTTAACTCCCTTTACTTTCCCTTACTCGAATAAAAGAAACTATACAAAAAGGGGAAAAATGTTAATTTCATTTCCTTTCCTTTCCTTAATTTGAATACAATCCGAACATAATATAAGTAATTTTCCATTATAAAAATGGGTTTGTGAGACTTTAATTGTGGGAGCTATTTGTTTTTCTTTAGATTCACATATTACAAGGGACTCCAACTTGAAAGATAAGTCGGCTCATAAATATTTTTACTCGAAATTTATTGTATTATTTTATAAGTTTTGCTTGTAAAGATGAGTAAGAAAAATCGAAAAAAATCTAACATCGATCTGAATTGAGGTGTTTTAGACGGTTTATGAACTATAAGTAAAAAAAAAAAATTTACTTGAATCAAATCAAATATTATTTTTTATTTAATTTATAAATAATTTTAATTTTTATGACATAATAATAAATATTTTATATTTAAAATAATAAAAATAATTAAAAATTATATAAAAATTTTAAAAAATATTTTATAAGAATTAGTAATTTGACTTTTTCTTTTGAAATTTTATTGTAAAATAAAATTAATCTTATTAAAATAAGTCTAATAAAGCAAAACATAAAATTAATATTCCAAATTATCACCAAAGATTCGAGAACTTCAATAAACTTGAACGAATTCAACTTCCCTTTATTTGCCGGTATAAATAGGTGGAAGCCCTTTTGTTTTGGATTAGCCAAAACCTGAACCCAATAAAGTTTATATGACGACCCAAGGCCCAAATACGAACAACTCAGTAAGACGCAGCACATGAGGATGAAATTCTATAAGGGTTTAATCATGAATTTCATCTTTCAACTTATAAAATCTCAGAAGTTAGTCCCTCTATTTTTTCAGATTTTGATATTTATATTTTTTGAAAATTAAGAAGTTAATCCAAATGTTGACAAATTTGTAAATTTGAATGTTTTTATTTTTATAATTTGTCACAAAAAATTTGTTGAACTGCTAATATTTTCTTAATTTTTATATATAAATTAATGAACTGATGACTTTTAAGTGAACAGGGTGACGTGATTCAGTTGGATTACTATATTTTTGTAAAATATGAAGACCAAATTTTAATAAATTAAAAATAAAATACCTAATATTTCAAATTTTATAAATAAAAAGGATGAAATTTATAATTAGAACTTCTGAAAGATTTCTCTGTTTGAATAATTTATAATTCTATAAAAATTGAATCCGAGACTTTGAAAGGCGCTTAAATGGTCATACTTACGCTGTACAACACACACAGTTTCAGAAACTTCAAGAATTTAGGGTTCACTAAGGTAAACAAGATTCCTGAATCCCCAAATCGTTTCTCAGTTGCCTCCACCAAGTTTTAAACTTTAAAGTGTGTATTTGAAGAAAGCAAAGGAAGTGTTTTGGAGTGTTTAATGGATCGTCTACGCTCAAGGCAGAGACAGAGACAAAAAGCAGCCTTCTCTGGGTTTACAAAACCCGAGGTGAAAAACCATGTCTTTTCTGTTTTAAGTGCCATTTCTTCTTCTGGGTAGTTATCAGTTTCTCCATTTGTTAACAAATATGTAGTTTTAGCTGTTATTTTTATTTTTGGGGGTTTATTTTCATGTTCTTTTCTTTTAAAGAAACTTATCGGGATATTGCATTCATATGCTGTTACGAGTTTATGAATGATTAGCTGAGAAATTGAGCTTTAACTTGTGGGTCTAGAGCAAATTGTTGCTTTTTTTTTCTTCTCATATATGCATATTTCTCAATATAGAAAGCTTACTTACTTTATTTCTTATTTTTAATATATTGTACCATGTTTATGCTTCTGGTTAGCTCTGGCATACATGTTGATATTTTTTTTAATTCATGAACATATATTCTTTTTTTTCTGTTTATTTTCATGTTCTTTGCTTTTTAAAGATATTTACCAGGATATTGTATTCATATGCTGTCACCCGTAGTTGTTTATTTATGAATGATTAGCTGAAAAATTGAGCTTAAATTTGTTGCATGCTTTTTTTTTTTTTTCTCTTCCATACATGCATGTTTCTTAGTATAGAAAACTTCCTATATTTCTAGTTTTTTTTTTTTTTTGTTAAAATATATTGTCCCATGTTTCTGCTTCTGGTTAGCTCCAGCATTCGCGTTGATGTTTTTTTGTAATTGGTGAACACATGAAGTTCGAGCTCATGTCTTTATTGTGGATCTTGTATGTTATTTTTATGTAGCATTTCTTTATTTTCATAGTTACGAGCTTCTCTGGTTGTTATCAAAGGTGTATATTTAGCTGTTACATTTTTGTTTATTTTTATGTTCTTTGCCCTTAAAGAAACTTATCAGCATATTGTATTCATATTTGCTGTTAGCAGTAGTAGGTTTGTTAATGAATAATTAGTTTCGAAATTGAGCTTCAAATTGTGGGGTTTAGAACAAATGGTGGCATGCCTTTTTTTCCCCTTTTTCATACATGAATGTTGCTCTATATAGAAAGCTTCCTATATTTCTTACCTTTTAATGGATCGTCCCATATTTTTGCTTCCGGTTGGCATGCATACGTGTCAATGTTTTTTGTAATTCACGAACATGTGAAGTTAGAGCTGTTGTCTTGATTCTGGATCTTGCATGTCATAGTTCTGATTCTCTGCATGATGCTTTGTGCATATGTTAAAATTAGTATCTTTCAACCTTCTAGTTTGAAATGGTAATATTATTCAAGCGTTGTTGATTCTAACCTTTTGCTCTAAGCGAGTCAATGTGATCCTTAGATAGAATTTTTGTAGTAGTAACTGTTGAGATATATTATGTTTGTGTTTTTTGCAAAGCTATTGTGTTATGGGATTATAAAACATATATTTCCTGTTTTATTATATATTTATGTTCAGATCAAGAAGATGGAGAAATTTTTAATGAAATCAAGAGAGCTACTGCTGAGTAAGGAATTCTGTAAAAAAATGGCTAGAAATTTCAGGTTAGTTGCATTTCATGCATATTTCTCACCCTTCCTTCCTTTTATAGATAACCAAATGATTTTTATTAGACATTGATGCATATTGTCTTTGCAGTTCATCTGCCGGTCGTGCTGGCAAACCTATTATTAAATGGACCGAGGTCTTTCTTTACTTTTTTCTTTCTTTCATTTTCGGTGTTACTTATCTCATTATTTCTCCTCTTGTCCTTAAATTATGATCATGGTGTTTATGGTTAACAGTTTAGGTTTTCTCCTATTGACCCCTAATTCCTTATATTTTCTCAGGTACAAAGCTGGTTCTTAGCTAGGCTGCAAGAAAGCGCATCTAAAGTTCCTTCCTTGACTGATACATCCAAAACTGAGTCCAGAATCTCTGAAACTTGCCCTCTAGATGATGGGCCTCAAATTCCTCAGATTCTCAAAGGTTCGTGTCTTTTAGGGAAATTGAAAAGTGGAATGTTCAAAATCAAAACTGGCAAAGTTTCAGATGTCCGGTTGTTCTAATACTGTTTCAGTTCAATTTGTTAGCCCATTTCATAGAACATGAAAGCTCTATAAGCATTGAGGATAGTGTTCTCCCAACTTTGTTTTGCACATGGTCTCATATAAACTAATTGTTTGCACAATGTTATGGTTTATATTATATTATCGCAGAAATCTTTAACGGGTTTCTTGGTCATTTCTACGTTTGCTTTGTGATTTAGAAACCATGACATAAAAATGAAATAAAGAACTTAACCATCACTTTAGTTCCTTATTCTAGAGGCTAAATTTTTCCCTCTTTGTCTATTGGAGTGGTTTCGAAAGTGGGAGAAAAGATCCCTGATCTATCGGGACTAGAGTTCGAGGCACAGTCATCTAAAGATGGAGCATGGTAAGCAACCTGAATCTAAATCAAATCAACAGAAACTGTCTAGGCTTTTCTGTTGTTATCGTTGATCTCTCTACATATAGTATACTACTAGAATTGACACGCATTTATACTGTTATGTCATAGGAAATCTTATCATTTAGACCAGCTTATATTGGACTGTGCTGATTTTAATGTGCAGGTATGATGTTGATACGTTTCTCACACAACGACATCTCGGTTCTGGTGAACCTGTAAGTAACTAAGTTGAACTATTGCAATCACTGTGTAGACTGATGCTCTTCCACAGCTAATATTAAAGTGGTCATAGTTGTTGCCAAACTTTTTGTTGCATGATGGATTCAAATTGATGTCTAGGCAGAGACTGGTAATAGGGTGATTTATAACTATTTATTTTACAAGTCGTTTGATAAAGTATATTGTTTGTTATAGGAAGTTCTTGTTAGATTTGTTGGATTCGGGGCTGATGAGGATGAATGGGTTAATGTAAAAAAGGCATTGCGACTTCGATCCATCCCATTTCAACATTCTGAATGTAATAAGGTGATGGTCGGAGATCTTGTATTATGCTTGCAGGTCAGCATTGATGCGCTTATTCTTTATAAATTTCTCCAATTATCTTACACCTCTTTGTTGCTTAATTTTCTTCTTTCTCACTCTCTTGATTTTAGGAGAAAAGGGACCAATTAATCTACTATGATGTTCATGTCAACGGGGTCGAAAGGAAAACGCATGACATAAGAGGTTGCAGGTGTATCTTTTTAATCCGATACGATCATGACGGCTCTGAGGCAAGTGTTGTATCTCACTGCATACTCCTTTTAATTAACAACTCCGTTGCAGGTACGAGAAATTCATGTCCGTTCCAGCTGTTAATACTGACCTTTCTTGTTTTCTTTCCCATTTGCCAGGAGAGAGTTCGATTGAGAAGACTATTTTATATTCGAGGCCAAGAAATCTGATAGTTTTCATGATACTTCTGAATCTTTGCTCGTCTCCCAATCACATTCTCGCATTGTCATCTGAGTGAGTTCATTTATTGTGGTTTTCTGAACAAGAGAATTACAAGTATGTAAATCTATAGCTTATTTGGATCTTGGAACTATATTTGTTTCGAGGCTTGAGGGATAGTTTCAATGTGTGTTAGGGTTCATTTTGGGTATCTCTTTTTGTCCACGTTGTTCCTCCCTTGGTCTTCAAGCTTTTGTGATGTTTAGGGCTTAGCTGGTTTTGGTTTTGTAAAAGAATTTTAGTTTAAATTAGGTTTCTTATAACCTTTTTTTAAAGTAAAGATTGATGTTTAGGGTTTGTTCCTCACATTAATGCTATCACCTTATTTAGGCAATGATATAAAAAACCGGATTGGATTATTTCAATCGGTTTAATTGAAAATCAGTGGGTTTGGCACTTCAACATTTCACATACAAGTGGAATCTCCAAAACCGAAAACTAAATCGAGAATAACACAAGACAACAATAGAAATGTACCAAAATTTGATTGAAATGATGAATAGAAAACTACTCGCTGTGAGGAATTCGAGTTGGTCGGATTGATAGAAGTTGGCCGGAAAATCACAGTAACAGAAGAATAAGGAAGAAGAGAAGAGAAAGATAGCAATTATGAGAAGAGAGAGTTCATCTTTAACAGAACATTGTCCTTTTTTTATCTTCTCACAACAGCCTAAAAAATAGAAGACGACAAAACTAACAGTTTAGAATTAGGATACTGCAGCTGCCACACAAAAACCCAATGTTTCCTCTTAAATCTGAAATCCGTTTTCTTAACTCAGGTTTTAACAAATGCTCCTCTCGAAATGATCCTTGTCCTCAAGGGGCTCCCATGTAGCATCCTCAGGAAATGAATTACCACATTCCACTAAAACCTCCATCACTACCCTGCTTCTACTTTTGACTAAGGGTGTTCAAACGGTTAACTTATCGGTTAATCGAACCGAATTAGTATTAATCAAATTAATTATTATTTTTAATCCATTAACCATTAATCAAACCAAATTTTTTTCAAAAAAGTTAATCGAACCGAAATATTTCAGTTTATTCGATCGGTTAACTGAATTAATCAAAATATAATTTTTTTTTATTAAAACAAGCATAAAACATATGAAACATTAACCCAAATTTAAGTATTGAAACACTACATAAGTCTTGAAATTAACACATAATTAAAATATAAGTCTTTAATATTCTCCATTTGCATCCATTTCTTCTCTCCAAAAGATCTCCATATGCATTATACCTAAAAAAAATATGTGCAAAAAATAGCATATAATAGAAATATATGCATTTTAAAAAAAATCAAATAATAAACAAAGGAATAGATTGTAAGTTAACAAGAATAAGATAGTAAGCATATCCTTCAACTCACAAAAGCTCATAAATTTAGGGTAGGCTCTAATGCATTCCAAGAAAAGTTTAAACATTGAATTGATTAAATAAGTTAGTGTAGGAGTGATGTGGTAAAAAAAATTGAAACTATTAAATTAAAAATAAATATACCATTTTCAATCTTGTCAAGCTCTTAGATTTGTTCTTCATTCTTTTTGATGTCTTCTGTGATGATAATTTTTGAATCCAATCTTGAGTACACACAAGAGCTTGTACAATTTTAGGAGTTAAAGAACTCCTAAATTGATCAAGCACACACCCCCCGGTGCTAAACGCAGACTCTGAAGCAACCGTAGAAACTAGTATAGCTAACACATCTTTGGCCATCTTTGAAAGAGTGGGAAATCTAGGGCTATTCACTTTCCACCACAATAAAATATCAAAATATTCAACAAAATTCTCATTAGCCTCAGCTAGATATTTATCCAATTCAGATGTTTTTTCCTTACCACCATTTTCCAACTCATACTTTTTATACAGAACTTGTATACGCCTTTTCATTTTTTGTTGTGGTTCACCAAGATAAACATGTGTTGCCACACTCGATTGGCTACAAGCACTATGAAGTGGAGGCTTATACTCATCAAACAATTCATACAAAGCTTCCTTCAATTTTTGCATCATTTCACAAGCTTTTTCAACATTAGACATTTCACTAAGTGCAAATTCAAGATACTTTAATTTTTTTTTCTAGGATCTAAAACACAAACAACAAAAATAAGTAAATTCATCTTATCAATATCACCCCAACACTTAACTTATTTGTCTTTTATCTTCATGGCCATAACACTAAAGTTAACATCAATATTTGACTGAACATTTCGTAGAATGATATCAACTTTAGAAAACTCATCAAAAAAATTATTGGATGTGACATATGAAGTGCCAAAAATACGCAAAGTGACTTCATAAAAATGTTCTAAGAAATCCCTCAAGTTTCTAACACTATAATAAGAACTTTTCAAAAGTTGTTTTATCTTGGCCCTTTCATCTAAATTCAATTGATAAACATCCCTAGTTATAGTAGTTCGTGAAGGAATATGAAACCTAGGACATGCCTTGAACATAAATTTCCTAAAGCCTTCACTTTCAACAAATTTGAAAGGTAATTCATCAATCACAATCATTTGTACTAACCCTTTCCTACATACTTCTTGATCAAATCTCCAAGTTGAAAGATGCCCTTCCGCCCCTTCAACTCTCTTACTATGTAAAACTAGTTGTCTTTGGCTAGTGTCAACAACATTACTAGGATTTTTCTTACATGAACTGATATGATATTTCAATGACCCCATACCATTTTTTCCCATCACAACAAAATTTCTTTGCACAATAATTACATTTAGCTTTTCTTTTTCCAGCAATCCTTTTTGTTTGGCTTGAAGCTTCACCTACTGATTTTCCAGAATCTATCAAAGTAGGAGGTGTAACGTTATCCTCAATAGATGTTGGCTCGGTGGACAGTCTGCCAGAAGAAACTATACAATAGATTAAAATACATTTATATACAACATATAAATGGATTAAAATGTATACATATTTAAATACATTTACTGGTGAACAATCATGAATTTTTCACCACAAATTATCACCACAAATTATCAATCTGTTTATGTATTGGGACAATGTGAAGGTGATATAGGAGATTCAGATTGTAGGGAATGTATTAAAAATGCAGTTCAAAAAGCTCAAGTTGAATGTGTGATTCAAATTCAGGCCAAATCTATTTACATAAATGCTTCATTAGTTACAATTATTATATCCATGGAATCCTTAAAAGATGATCATCTTCATTTTCACATCCTTTAGTTGCTGCTTCGACAGGTAAAAATTTAGAGAATTTTAAAAAAGAAAAATTAGTTTCAAAAATAGTTTTTTTTTTCATTTAAACTTTTTCAAAGATCAATTTCTACTTCTTTGAATTTTCAATCACACAAAAGTCTTTGATAATTTTTTGAATAAAGTACTTTTGTGTGATTAAAGTCAATCCAATCCATAAATATCAATACTGATATAATTTTAGATAACTTTTAAATAGTAAATATATGCTAGCCAGGTAGGAACTTTGGTATTATTCAAAGTTGCATGTGATAAACAAAGGAAATGAGAATATATCTTATAAATTTTAAATACTAAACATACGCTAATAATCAATCATGTCACATATGCTAAAATAATTAAATTTATAAATACTCTAATTTTTAGACATTAGATTTTATTTTTATGTTACACGAGTATACAAACAAGTAAAATATGTATACATATGATTTCCAGTAAATTTGATTAGATGTTAGAGTATTCAACTATTATTATAATTGTTGTTCCAGTATGCAAAACCATATGAACGACCTTGTTCAGCATATTGTATGTTAGCTTGGTATATGTTCTATCTTCTAGAGTATTCAACTATTAACATGAATCAGAGGCTATTTTACCCAACTAACCTAAAAATAAATAAATAATTACAAAAATGACCTCGTTTGAAAAATTATGAGGGAAAACCTGAAATCTACAGTGTCGGGCGGTGCCGACATCTCACCTCCAGTACCACCCTCCATCATTCCCCAATCATGCCTTAATGATTGCCCCGTCTAATAAAAAAAGATATTTTTTGGTGTCGGCACTATAATGGTCGGACCCATATGTATTTTTTTGAAATACCTTCAAAAAATATGGATATTCTACGATTTAAAAAGAAAAAGGAATAAAATAATATTTTAATAGGTGTCGGCTCTGAAGTGGCTGGCACCGGTTCAAAACTTTAAAAAATTGATTTTTTTTTTTTGGTGCCGATGTTGAAGTGGCCTACATTGGTTCAAAAAAAATGGATTGAGGAGGAAGAGAGCTGCACTCTGATTATGCTAGTTGGTCCAATAGACATCGGCGGTGGTTGACTGCATAATAGAGTGAAGGCGGAGGCTAGGACAAATGGAGAAGGAAGAAGAGATGGAGAAAGAAGAAGAGAAGCAAAGAATGAAAAATAAAAATAAAACTAAAACTTATCTATTACCATTATTGAGGAGAAAGAGGATATGAGATAAAAGCTCAATAAAAGAGAAAATTCTTTCAGTTACCAAAGAAATAACAAGTTTTAACATCAATGGTCCACCAAACAAATTTTAACATTAATGTTCCACCAAACAAATTTTGAAATAATAATAATAATAATAACAATAATAATAATAATGCAATGGCTCTCACTGAACAGCAAACATTGGGGATTTTATGTTAGAGTCCCTGTCAAAGACATTATCATTTGTTTAGACCAATAAATTGAATTATTTATTTTTACCTTCTTCTTTTTTTTAGTTCACAAGAATTGACAAGAGTTAAATAAAATTTTCATTTACCACTTAAAAAGATATAAAAATTTTATTTGAGTAAATTTTTTTTTTACTTATTAAAACTCATGGTATTCTTTATTAAATAATTCATGTTTAACATTCAATTAAGTATTTCTAAAAAAAATCATTCAATACATTTTAAACCCCTTAGCATTTAAAGTATTTAAACTTAGATGTAAGCTCCCGTCTAATTCCAAATTTCATTTTTTTAGTTAATATCTCATATTTTAAAAGGTTGCATTGATTTTGAATACAATCAAATCAAGCAAGAGTTTTTTTGTTTTATTTTATTTTTATTGTTTTGGTTCTTTCTTATTACTATAAGATTAAGAATGATTCTTTTCAAAAGTTTTGGTGCTTTCCGGTATGATATCATTAATTTTCATTTTTAATTATTTTGTTTTTATGATTAATTTCATAATAATAATGTAAATAAAACTCTAATGTTATTTCATTGGTTATTGTAACAGATTTTCTCTTTTATTGAACTTTCATCTCATCTCCTCTCTCTCCTGAATAATGGTTACAGATGGGTTTTGGTTTTTTTTTTTTTCATTCTTTGCTTCTCATCTTCCTTTTCCATTTGCCCTAGCCACCTCTTTCACTCCACTCTGCAATCAGCTATAGCCAACGCCTTTCGGCCCAATTGACACAATTGGAGTGCAGCTCTATTCCTCAATCTTTTTTTTTTATCATTTTGAATCGGTGTTGGCCACTTCAACACTGACACCAAAAAATAAAAATTATTTTTTTAAGTTTTGAACTGATGCTAGCCACTTCAACGCCGGCACCTATTAAATAATTATGTTTTTCTTTTTTTATTTTTAAATCAAAGAATACCCATATTTTTTTAAGGTATTTCAAAAAAATACATATGGGTGTCGGCCATTATAGTGCTAACACAAAAAAAAATATAATTTTTTATTGGAAGGGGCAATCATTAAGGCATGATTAAGGAACGATGGAAGGTGGTGTTGGCGATGAGATTGCTACCACCGCCCGACACTATAGATTTCAAGTTATTTTTGTCATAGTTTTTCAAATAGGGTTATTTTTGTAAATATTTATTATTTGAGGTTAGTTGGGTAAAATAGCCTGAACCAGGCCTTGATTTATATATTGAATGATCATAGTATATTAATAGTTGAATACTTAAACATATAAATGACCTCGAGAAATGGCTATCTATAGATAGTTTTAAACATATAAAAATAGTACATTGCATGTAGTTAGTGAATAAAGAACAAATTGTTGAGGGAAGAGGACTAGTATCTCTTTAAATGCCATAGCATAAAGAATGAACACATCAAGAAACAATACTATGGAACTAACTTTTCAAGAATCATGTTTAAATCTAAGCCTAGCACGATACACAATTATACCACACTAGATTTAACCTTCTTTTTTTTTTTAAGTTCACAAGCATACCAATACAAATATGCGTTAAAATACAAATACTTCTTAACAATCACAAAGTTTAGAATCAAACTATTATAGTTCAACACAAACTAAAAACTGAAATAATCTAAATTAAAATTGAGTAACTAAACTAAAATCTACAACAACACATGGTGAGATTCAGATACCCACATATATAATTCAGATACCTAATTTCATAATTTCAAATAAAGAAAGAGGAAGGGAAGAATGAAATTTTTGTCATAAAAAAGAAGAAGATATCTTTAATCCTAACCATTAATAGTAGAAAAGTTCATTTCCAGTGAAAACAAAAAGAAGAGACCTTTGACAAAAAAAAAAAAAAAATGAAAAATCCAAGGTGAGTGCCGAACAAACGTTGAACAATGAGGATGACCTGGTAGACGCTAGACAGTGTGACTAGTAGTAGGAATTTTGGAAGATTTCAAATCAGGGATTTCCAATTTTGAGGGATAAGACTAAAGATTTAGGGTTAAGGATTTCTAATTTTTTGATTTTTTGTGTATTATTTTTAAACTTCAAGATTTTCATGTTTTATTAAATTATTAAATTGTTTTAATTTTTTAGGATTGGGTTGGGCTTATAGATATATATTGGATTGGGTTTATTTTGGTGGTGGGCCGGTGGTTAGGGTCTAGGTGGGTAGTGGGCTAATACTTATAATATATAATATTAATTATTAAGTTTGGTTAATTCGATTAATTACCCAATCTCGAATCGAATTAACCGATAACTGAACTTCCAAAAAATAATTAATTGACCTCTAATCGACCGAATTAGATCGGTTCGATTGATTAATTCAGTTCTAACCGAAATTTGAACACCCCTACTTTTGACCATTCGACGATATATAACTCGTGTTGGTTCCTTGGCCCAAGCTGTAACAACCCGATTTTGGGGCTACTCGAAACAGTGGTTTCGATACCACTAAACTGAGGTTAGAGAAAATTATTTTGATATTATTTTATGTGTTATGGTATTAATATATGGCTATGTGGATATTTTGGTACTTTAATTTTAGCAATAGCATGCTTAATTGTGAAAAAGGACTAAATTGCATAAGGTTCGAAAGTTCTATTTTATAAGATAGGGGTACCTAATAGCTTTAGAATGTAATTTAGATTTAAAGTGCAATTACGCTATTTTGGAGTGTAATGCTCGGCCATAGGGTGCATAGGGGACAAGAGCATTAATTTTAGTCAAATTAGGTGATAGTTGGTGACATTGACTAAAATATGATAAAATGAGAAAAGGCTGTCATCTTTTTCTCTTCTCTTCTTCTTCCACCGATTTTTACATTCAAAGAAGGGTTTGAAAGCTTGAAAATTTCAGCTACATATCATCCTTGCAAGTAAGTCCTTTTGATGATAACTTTTGATGATTTTTGTGTTTTTGGAGTCCCCAAAGCTTAAGTTAGCTAATGAGGGGGCTAATTTGTGAAATGGTTGAAAGTCTAGGGACTTTCCATGAGAATGGTTATGTTGTTAGCTGAGTTTTTATGGAAGAAAATAAATGTTAGGGAGATGAGAAACAACTTTTGTGAAAGGTGTTAGCATGAAAACACCTAATTAGGACTTAAGTGCAAAGATTGATTTTGTGTCATAAATGCATGAAATAGTTGGAATTGTGAGTAGTTGTAAGAGAAATAAATGTTCAACTAGGCTTGTTTAATGAGAAAATGCGTTGAAAACTGATTTACGAGCCTAGGGGCAAAATTGTAATTTTGCCATAGTGCAAGGGCAAAATGGTCATTTTTGCCTAAGTGTAGAAATTGATGCAGTATGATCATAGAGTAATCTAAATGAATGAATTTTATTATTATAGATCGAGAAGAACATGGAATTAACCTTGACCGGGGAAAAGGCAAGGTCACGAATTAAACCGCAAACCGATACGTTTTGCACTGAGGTAAGTTTATGTGTAAACGATGCATTTTTATATACACATTGTTGTTGCTAATTAGTACATGGTGTATAAGCCCAAAATTGCCCGGCCCCACTAAACCCATTAACAGGCCATTTTTAAACCAAACAGATTAACCCAAGACCCAATAACTAAACCTAGCCCAAATAAACCAAACCCATTAAATCCCAACCCAAATACAAGTAAACCCAAAACAGAACCCATTTTACAACCCAATAACACCTGAAACCCATTAAACCAACCCAAACTCGGATGGCCCATTAGACAAACCCAACCTAAATCTACCCAAACCGTAGCCCACATCCATTACAGAAGCCCAAAACCAGAACAAGATTAAACAAAAAAAAAAAAAAACAAACAGCAAACCCTAGGTGCGCGCACACTAAGTATCTGTCTTCGACCCTGACACTCGGACGCGCGCGCATGCAAATAACCGCCTTGTCACCTCAACACCGCCCAAGCCACCTGCAGCATTAAAATGAGAAGTGACAAAAAGTTTGTAAAATGAGGCTATAAAAGCCCATTCGAATTCTTTGTAAATTTTTTAGACACGATTTAGAGGAGAAAATAGAGAGAACATCCAATTTCGAATACAATCATCAATACACTCGAATATACAAGCAAAGAATACCCCAAAGCAGATTAAATCGTGTAAAGGTGGCTTTAATTTCTTTCTCTCCTTTATTTTTTGAAACTGGCATTAGTCGGATATTTCCCTTTTATTTGTTTTTTTTTTCTAAAATTTTTACATATATATACTTATACACTAAGAATAAAAAATAATAATAATAAAAAGGAGATTTTTTACCTCGCCGACGCCAGACGGTGGCAGACCGCCGAAAGTCGCACCGGCCCCCTAGCCCTGCAGAGAAAACAGAGAAAGGGTTAAAAGCTTTTTTTTAGAAAGCTACTAAAAATGAAATTTTTGTTGATTTTTTTTACTTATATAGGCTACCTAAAATGACGTCGTTTTGGGACTGGCCTTAAACACCAAAACGACGATGTTTGGCCTAGGATCCGCGTGTCGACCCAACCCGCCCAGGAGGATCCTCGTGTTTTTGCTTTTGGGGCTAATTGTCCATTTGGTCCCTCCGCATTCTCAGTTTTTCAAAATTAGGTTTCTTTTTATTTTTAATTTCACCCAAAATTTTCACGCAGTTTTAAATTTAATCCATTTAAACGTTGCGTTTAAAGGACTTGGGTAAATTGCGCTTCTCGTCCTTCACCATTTCGCGCATGTTTCAGTTTTGTCCTCCTATTATTTATTTTACATAATTTGTCCCTTTTACTTCCGTTCTAGATTCGATTTAGCCCATTTTTAGTTATTTTGCCATTTTTACCACTATTATTTAATATTTTTATTTTTATTACTATTAATTATTTATTATTATTATTTTATTATTACTATACTATACTATTATTATTAGTATTACTATTCTTATTTTTTATTTAGTTATTATCACTACTATTATTTTATTTCCATTATTATTGTTATTACTATTATTATATCATTATTTTTATATATCTATATATTTTTTATTATTACTATTTATTATTATTATCATTATTTTATCATCACTATCACCATTGTATTTATTTATTTACTTATTTTATATTTTTGTTTTTTACTATTGTTTTGCTTATTATTATCTTTATTATATTTATTATTACTATCATTTCTATTATTGTTTTGTAACTATACTATTATTATTATTATTACTATTATTTAATATTTAATATTATTATAGTTACTACATTTACATCTATATTTATTTTCCTAGTTTAATACTATTATTATTTTTAATTTTCATCTATCTATTTATACTTACATTATTTCACATATATACTTCTATTTTCACTCATTTATGAAATTAATTATTATTATATTATATTTAGCATTATATTTAATACTATATTATTAAATAAAAATACATTTTGTGAAATTACTATATTTCATCCAAAGGTTTTTTAAAATAAGGCAATGTTTTGTATTTAAAAATTCGGGGAATAGTGCCCTAACGTGCTGGGTTTCGATTTTCCGTTTAACAAAATAACTAAACATCCTTTTAATAGATTTCGTAAATCATGAGATGACTTTGATTACGAGGGTTTAAAATATCATGTCCTAACGTGCTGGATGTGATGTTTGTATCCTTTCAGAACAAAGAAATCTCAAATTTTAACCCAAATTGTTCACGTTTTTAAAGAAATCATATTTTCAGATCTTTTCGAACTTTCGACATTAAGACATGAAATTATTTGTAAAATTACTATATTTCATCCAAAGGTTTTTAAAATAAGGCAATATTTTGTATTTAGAAATTCGGGGAATAGTGCCCTAACGTGCTGGGTTACGATTTTCCGTTTGACTAAATAACTAAACATCCTTTTAATAAATTTCGTAAATCATGAGATGAATTTGATTACGAGGGTTTAAAATATCGTGTCCTAACGTGCTGGATGTGATGTTTGTATCCTTTCAGAACAAAGAAATCTCAAATTTTAACCCAAATTGTTCACGTTTTTAGAGAAATCATGTTTTTAGATCTTTTCGAACTTTCGACATTAAGACATGAAATTATTTGTAAAATTACTATATTTCATCCAAAGGTTTTTAAAATAAGGCAATGTTTTGTATTTAGAAATTCGGGAATAGTGCCCTAACGTGCTGGGTTTTGATTTTCCGTTTGACTAAATAACTAAACATCCTTTTAATAAATTTCGTAAATCATGAGATGAATTTGATTACGAGGGTTTAAAATATCATGTCCTAACGTGCTGGATGTGATGTTTGTATCCTTTCGGAACAAAGAAATCTCAAATTTTAACCCACATTGTTCACGTTTTTAAAGAAATCATGTTTTCAAATCTTTTCAAACTTTCGACATTAAGACATGAAATTATCAATTAGGTACCAATTTTGGGCGTGACGAGGGTGCTAATCCTTCCTCGCACGTAACCGACTCCCGAACCCGTTTTCTCGAATTTCGTAGACCAAAAACACCGTTTTATTAAACCAAAACGTTTTATTAAAACAAAGGTGATCCGATCACACCTAATAAAGATTGGTGGCGACTCCCGTTTAATTTTTGTTTTCAAAAACAAAGTCGATTCCCGTTTCCAAAAAAATGGTTACGACACATGGCATGATTGAGAACATGTGTGGTTCAAGTGGATTAAATTTAGTAGTTATTGAATAATTATCGTATGAATTATGAAATAGATATGTAAATGTGTAATGACAACACTTAACGGTGGGCTAAGTGCGATACCACCTTATTACGTAACTATGATGGGCTGTGTGCGATACCATCGTTTATTTATCATTTGGTGGGCTATGTGCGATACCATCATAACTATCCTCAACTATCCTTTTGGTGGGCTAAGTGCGATACAACCATAACTATCCTTTAGTGGGCTTTGTGCGATACCACTCTATTAGAGAGTGACGGTGGGCTAAGTGCAAAAACACCGAGTGATAGGTAGTATGGCTTATTGAGAAATTATGATGTGTTGTATTGTGTGACTTTGTGGTGCTAAGTGCAGGGATGTATGTTAATGAATGTGAGTACTAAGATTGTGATGTGGTTGGAAAGTGGTAAGAGAGAAAATGAGTAAGCATGGATAAGAATGTGAATTGTTCTTGTTTAGTATGTAATGCTATTTATTGTTCAGCATATACTATAATGCTATTTGTTTACATGTAAACTTACTAAGCTTAAAGCTTACTCCCCTTTCTTTTCCCTTGTTTTATAGAGTTTAAGAGTCAAGCTGGGAAACGCAGAAACCAGAAGATCACCCACACTATCAGTTCACCTCAGTATATCTAGTCTTAGTGATTTTGTGTATGGCATGTATATAGGCTAGATTCGGTTTATTATTTTATTATTTTGGCATAATCTGTGTTGGCCCCTTTAATGAGAAACTCTTGTGTATATAGCCATAGATGTTGGCTCTTTTTGTTATATATATGAAAAGATGTAGTCATTTATGGAAGTATATATTGCAAAACATGAGTTGTTTGGTGATATGTTAAATGGATCTATGTTGTGTGAGCTAGAAAGGTGAAAAGGGCTGGGCAAATAGCCTTGTTCTTGTCCATACGGGTAGGCACACGGGCGTGTGCCTAGGCCATGTATGACACACGGTCAGCCCCATGGGTGTGTGACTTGGCCGTGTGTCCCCTGTATGTTGGAGTTGTAAGTCAGTGTTGACTACGGGCTAGCCACACAGGCGTGTACCTAGGTCGTGTGATCCTTATAAGGTTGCTGACGTCACAAATAGAATACCTAGGTTTTTACACACGACATGTCTACGCCGTGTGGTGCACACGGGCCAAGGACATGAGCGTGTGTCCGACCGTGTGAAAACCCCTGTAGGTTTGAAATGAAAATAAATCCCACACGGGGTAGGGACATGGGCGTGTGTGACCACACAGCTTGGCCACACGGGCATTTCGCATTTCACACGGGCGTGTGGCCCCTGCATAGGTGAAAAATTTTTAAGATCGCAAAAGTTTTCGAGTGGGTTCCGAAACCCCTCGTAAGTATGTTTAAGGCCTCGTAGGTCCGTAATGAGATTCATATGAAGGTGAAAGAGGTATTTTACGGGTTAAAGTTGCATGGTTAAGTGAGTTGAGTTCGGTAATATCTCGTGCCCAGTTCCGGTGTCGAATACGGGTAAGGGGTGTTACACAAGCACCACTTGTATTGACTATAGGTAATGCCTCTTGGACTAGAGTTGGACCAACATGCTTTTTAATTTGTGAAACATGAAATGTGTGGTGCACTCACAAACCAGATGGCAATTTCAACTGATATGCTACCTTCCCCACTCGAGCTTCCACCCTGAAGGGACCAAAGTATTTGGGGGACAACTTCTGATTTAGTAGCCTTCTAACCGAATGCTGCCTATATGGCTGCAACCTTAGATATACCAAGTTATCCTCCTTAAACTTTCTCTTCTATGTTTGTCTGCTTGTTGCTTCATTCTATTTTGTACCCTCTTCAAATGGAATTGAAACAACTACCTAGCAACTTCTCTTTTTGTAAACTCCTATCAACGTTGATTATGGGAGAAGTATCTACAAAATAAGGTATATAATGTGGAGGCTGTTGGCCATACAGTGCCTCGTAGGGGGAGTGCAGATAGAAGAATGATTAGTGGAATTGTACCACCATTCGGCCATAGGAAGCCATTATAACCAATCATTTAACCTTTCCCCTATCATGCACCTGAGGTAACCTTTAAGACATTAATTTAATACCTCAATTTGGCCATCAATTTTTGGATGGTACGCAATCGTTAAATGTAGCTTTGTTCTATCTTGCCTGAAAAAGTCCTGCCAGAAATTACTGATAAATATTTTATCTCTGTTTGAGACTATAGACTTGGACAGCCCATGCAATTTAAAAATATGGGTCAAGTACTTTTGTGCCACTGTAGTTGCTATAAAAGGATGTGAAAGGCCAAAAAAATGCCCAAATTTAGTCAAACGATCCACCACAACTAATATAACAGACTTTCATTTTAAGCTTGAGATGCCTTCTATAAAGTCCATACTAATGGAGGATCAGGCCCGATCTGGTATTGGCAATGGCTAAAATAGGCCAAGTTTAACTACAATCTTTGTTTTACACTTTTGGCAGATAAGACACTCTTTGACTGAAGTCTTTATATCCCCTGTCATACCCTTCCAGTAAAGAAAGGATGCCTTTATACTTTTAGAAGTATGAAACCCTGAGTGCCTTCTTATAGCACTAGTATAAAAGTGTTGAAAGAGTTCCCTCATTAGCTCTTCATAATTTCCTACCACAATATTTCCCTTCCTTCTTAAGAATCTTCCATCACACACATACTTAGGGTGCTGAGATGGTTGTTGTAGAACCTCTTCACATAACTTTTGTAGCTTCTCATCTAATTGATACAAGGCTCGAACCTTGAATAAAATTTCAGAAACAACAGTTAACCCATTCATCTACTATAATTGGCTATCCATTAAGGATTTTTTCCTAGAAAGGGCATCGACAACGGCATTATTCGAACCCTTCTTATAAATAACTTCATGATCATACCCTAGCATTTTAGCAACTCATTTTTGCTGAAATGAGGTAATAGCTTGCTAATTTGATAGGAAACACAAACTTTGATGGTCTATTTTGATTTTAAAATGTCTCCCTACTAGGTAGCCATGCCATTTTCTCATGGCTAACAACACTGCAAGCATCTCTTTCTCGTATATCGATAAAGCTTGATGCCAGACACCAAGTCCCTTGTTGAAAAAAAACTACTAGTTGTCCTTTTTGCTGAAGGATAGCCCCAACACCATATCTTGATGTATCTATGTCTATACAGAATTCAGTTTAGAAGTTAGGAAGGACTAGTACTGGGGTTGAGCACAGGGCCTATTTTAGTTGTTGAAATGCAGTAACAGCTTGTTCATTCCAACCCCAAGCATTTTTCTTAAGAAGATTTGTTAGTAGCCTGGCCAAAATACCATAGTGCTTTATAAGCCTCATATAATATCTAGATAGGCCCAAAAAACCTCTCAATTATTTGATACATGTAGGCACCAACCACTTAGCAACACAATCTACCACGCTTAAGTCCATGGCCACAATCTCATTGGATATTACATGGTCCAAATACTCCACCTATCCCGTACCAAATGAACACTCACTTTGCCTGATAAAAAATTAGTGTTGCCTTAATATTTGAAAAACTTATTTGAGATGTTTCAAATGCTCATCCCAATCTATCGAATACACTAAAATGTCATAAAAAAATACCAAAATTGACCTTCTCTATAGGGGCTTGAACATGGCGTTCATAAGATCTTAGAAGCTTAAGGGGGAATTAGTGAGCCCGAAGGTTATTACTAAGAGCTCGTAATGCCCTTCATGCATATTAAAAGTTTTTTTATGGATATCTGCCTTACGCATTCTGATTTGGTGGTAACCCGACTTCAAATCCAGTTTCGAGAAAACTCTAGCATTGCCCAATTCATCCAGCAACTCTTCGAAAATTGGGATAGGGAACCTACCTTTAGCGGTTAGTTGGTTGAGCTGCCTGTAATCAATGCAAAGCCTTGAACTGTCGTCATTTTTTTCCCATAACAATGAGGGATGCGAAGAAGTTGTTACTGTCTCTTATGATACCATTATGCAACATTTCCTGAATGATTTTTTCCATCTCAGTTTTCTGAACTTTAGGGCATCTATAAAGCCTGATTTCCACTACCACATCCTCATCTTTTAGTGGGATTTTATGGTTTTGGAGTCTTGGTGGAGGTAAACTAGTTGGAGTTTTGAATATGTCACAAAATTCCATTAGGAGTGCTTGTAGATCAGTAGGTACCATTGAAACTATTGTTGATAGAAAACCTAGGCAGTGGAGATCATAACTATGGTACAAGGGCCTAATACCTGATAAGCTTGAGACAGACACTTCGATGATTGTGTAACAGACACTAATTAAATATTGCCAAGCAATATACCTTGTAAGGTACATGAACTACCTTCAGAAATAAACTTCATGGTCATGAAACTAAAATTCCATGTGATCAACCCCAGAGAGAACAACCACTGTATCCTAATAACTATATCACAACCCTTCAGAGGTAGTAGCATAAACTCGATCACAAACTTAGATCCTTGAGTCTCACATTGAACTTTTTTACAGGTACCCCTAATGAATAATATCCTGCCATCAACTATTGTTACCTTGAGTTGCTTTTGCTGCCATATAGGAAGAGATAACTTAGCCATAAAACAAGTGTCCAAAAAATTTACGGGTGCTACTCGAGCCTACCAAAGCAATAACTCTAACAGCTTCCACAGTTATTTTGATTCTCATTGTGTGAGGGCCTTGTGAACCTTTTATGGCATGAAGGGATAGGACAGGCTCTTGAGACTAGTCTCTTTCAGTAGGAGGATCTTCCAACTGATCTAAGCACTCATGAAAGTCCTCTCCCTCTCCATCTAAGAGAGAGTCAAGTAGCATTTGGTAAAGTTGACCCTTTACACATTTATGGCTAGTGTGGTATTTGGCACCGCACCAAAAACACAACCCTTTTTGTTTTCTATCAGCAATCACTACTGGATGATACCTTTTGAATGGACCATTGGTGCATTAGTCCCACTAAACCTAGCAAAGATCCGGTTGACACTACAAAGAAAAAGACTTTTTCAAGCGTTTTTTTGGCCTTTAGCGGCGTTTATAAAGCGCCACTAAAGTGTTCTGCGCGCTTTTGTAAGCGCCACAAAAACGCCGCTACTACACCCGCCAGAAAATTTTGCGGCGTTTATGTTGAAAAAGCGCCGCTAAAGACCATGACTTTTAGCGGCATTTTTATGAAAAACGCCGCTAAAAAGTCATGGTCTTTAGCGGCGCTTTTTCAAAAACGCCGCTAAAAGTCATGGTCTTTAGCGGCGCTTTGCACAAAAACGACGCTAAAAAGTCATAGTCTTTAGCGCGCTTTCCCAAAAACGCCGCTAAAAGTCTGGTATTTAGCGCGCTTCTCACAAACGCCACAATTGGCCACTTTTAGCTGGCGCTTTTTCTAAAAATGCCGCTAAAAGTTATGAAAAATAAAAATTTATTATTCTTTTAATGCGCGCTTTTTTTAAAAACGCCACTAAAAGTAATGAAAAATAAAAAAATTTATTATACTTTTAGCGACGCTTTTAAAACGCCGCTAAAAGTCAATAAAAATAAAAAAATTATATATTATAAAAACACCAAAAATCTAATTTAAAAATGTATAATTTAATTTCAAGACATTAAAATGAAAATTTTAGAAGAATACATATTTCTATAATTCCATCTAATAACAAGCATGTGAGATTTGCCTAAAATTATAAAAATGCTCCTAATAACAAGCACATTACGATGAACGTAATACCCGAAGCTAGCATAATATGAGTGCTCTTGAATAGCCATGATCTGAACAGCATTGTACCCAAGTCTTTTAATACGGGGAAGAACATCATTTCTAAAGTTGGCGTATGTGTTAATCATTGGCTCCTACATCAGAGAGTAGATAATACTAAGAGAATTGTAACAATGAAAATAAAGATCAAAGGTGCTCGTGGGACAATTTTTCTTTGAATGATGGAATGCATGAACATTAAGTTTTAGCATGTTAGTCATATTCTATACAAACATGTTAGTCTTATATCATATGCATATGCCATTATCCATAGTGAGACCAAACATAAGTCTAAAATGTTTATTGATGCAAAATCAAATGTTTAACCACCAATGGAATGGAACTACCTAAACGAAGGATAAGGATTAGATGTCAGAATCTTCTTCTGTAAAAACAATTAAAACACACAATACTATTATTTCTGGTCTTTTCCAATTTGCGAGGAAAATTTTATAATTTAAGTACAAAAACTACTGCTTTACTTTTAGTCCTAATGCCTAGGAGGAAGATTTATTCTAACAAGTCTTGAAATAAATAGAATATAAAATAAGATCTCACATATTATAGCATTGAATGAAGATTTTATAGAACTTATGATCCTCCTTCACAATTAAAAAAAACCATATGCAACTGAACTTGTGGAAGAGTTGACTAACAATTTGCTACATGCCAAGGAAAAGGGAGATGCATAACAATTCACCAAATATTTCTACTTTTATTTCTCAATCCATAACATAAAGTTTAATTAAGGATGTGGGTGGCTTACAGTCAGTGGGACTAAAGACAACCAGGTGAGAGTTTGTCATTCTGCATGCACCACGTATATTATGTTATAAATACTCCATTTATCAATTTATGATATGCTAATCCGGGTAGAATTACAAATTGTAAACGTTTAGAAGCAAGAAGATGATAGCAAATGCCCACAGAAGTGTGCTGCAACATCCCCAAAACCAACAACCAATAAATTTCAGAGTAGCAATATAAAGCTAATTTAAATTTAAAGTGGTTTTAAATGCACTGATACTGACGATTTACTTACTTTGAAATCGTCTTCCATGGATCTTTTGATGTATTTATGGAAGTCAAATTTTGCGATGGTCAAATAGTTCACCTTGCTCACCAACCAATGAATTGCACTCAAGGCCACCTACAATTATATTTTTAGATTTTTATTCCAAATAACCAAATATACTTAAAAGTAAATATATAAATCTTTTTAGTTTATTAATATATAAAATATTAATCAAAAATGTAAAAGCAAAATATTAACCAAAAGAAGAGATGTCCTCCAAATTATTGTAAATAAATTTGCAGAAAGTTTTACTAAATTAAGTTTCATCTTTATCATATCCAAGGGATGGTAGGAATAAATTTGGGTTCTTCAATCATCAAGATGCAGTTCAAAGATGCAAAGAACCTAGAAAAAAATACAATAAACCTAATTTTCTCAAAATATTTTAATGCTACACATGCATGCCATGATGAAGAACTGCGAAAAGCAGAGAAAAAACAGATTTTTAAAATAAAGTACAAAATTTTAAAAATTTGAGTTGTTTTCGACTTAAAATATCACAAAGAATTGTTCATATTAACATTTCCAAATTGGTCATGTCTTCAAAAGAACTTCTTCTTAAAAGACCATAGTTTCTTTATAACATCAACATAAAAGGAATGCAAGTTATAAGAACATCTTATGGTATCCAATGATGTACAGCTGTGTACACTCAAGTTTGATGCAAATTGGTTCTCATTAACAATTCCATTTTTTTATGAGCCCAAAATTTTAAGACAATTGGTTTATGCAATTTAGTAGTTTAAAGTTTGAATTTAATCATTTCAACTCCTGTTAAGCTAAAATTCAACTTATGAAAATATAAAAATAAAGAAAATCTAAGATTTTCCTGGATAATTTGAGCCAATCCAAATCGACCAACAATATTATTTAAAAATAAAAATATTTTTTATTTAAATCGGGCATCCAAATTTCCATAAACTCAAGCTTGCTGGTAAGGTAAGAGAAACGACTACACTCGAATAATGAACAAGTCTACTTCATAATTGAAACTATTGAAGAAAAACACATGAATATTTAATCAAATTCAAGCTCTTGGTATACTTACCATGTTCCATAATGATCTAGCCTCATCCACTCTGTTATCCATACCAAATGCAAGTAGAAAGGTGTCATATGTTCCCATTGTAGCTCCTTGGCCTTTATTCAACATCCACTTTGTCACCTGAGTATCAGCAACTTCATTAAATCTAATTTAACCTGAGAAAGTATTAAACATAACCAAGTCGGCAGCCACAATTTAAATTATTTGCTGAGTATCCATTTGATTGTTTGTTTTGCTGATTACTTTTATGTTGGTAAAAAGTTGCTAAAAAGAAAAAGAATGTCTAGAAAGGAAAATAAAATATCATACATAGTTAAAAAGAAGGTTAAGATTATAAAGTAATACAAACTCTAAACATAATTGTGTCACAAAAACTACACTTATGCATTTTGTTGCTTCTTAATTCTTCAAATTGATTAGGCTTTATGTCCAAAGCAACAACCAACCAAAGACTAAATTTACATTCCTTTTAAGTTTTTTTTTTTTCGAAAATTGATAATGATTTAGAGACCAATTAAATGTAATTGCTCTAAATTTTACAAATACAATCCATCATTTCATAAAGAAAGCATTGATCATTCATACTATCAAACAACAAAGCTATCACATTTCTACCAAAATTTACAAATTCTAGATACCAAGGTTGAAAGGAAATCAAATTTCAACCCAATTCACTTCTCTATCCCTTTAGTTTCCTTCTTTTCTTTACCAATAAAACCTGCACAATATAGCTAAGTAGCTAACCGAGTCTTATATTCTCCTATTCAACTAAATTCTGAAAGTGAACATAAATTGTCCAAAAAAAAATGGTCGAAACAAAACAAATTTAAATAATAAACTAAAATGAACCAATAATTAATTAATAAATAAATAAATAAATAAAAGTAAACCTGCTAATGTTAAATTGGTGAGTCTTTCACAGTTCTTCATTGTCATCATTTATTGCTAATAATCTTTTTATCTAAAACAGGAATAGATCAAAATAGTTAGTAGATAAGAAAATGAAACTGAAATTTAATTAGGAATTAGAACTTTGATTTAATTTTCCTCTATTGCACTTTCCAACAAATGATGGAATTTTATAGATCAAAGATGCAGAAAATGAGAGCGAAAGAGAGAAAATTTAAATAAATAAACCTAAAGATTTGATTTCATTCTCTCTCTTTTTCTTTTTTGATTGAATGGGGAATCGACATTGAATTTGAGAACAAGAACTAACTATCGGCTATAGGTAATGCCCACGACCACAACAAATGAAGAAGTCTCACCCTCCCGGCGTTCACGCCATCGATCGGAGCCTCGCTGACCCATTAAGTCTTTGGGATGCACGGTGGGAGACGTGCACATTTCTTTGAAAAGCCGCCTTCGACATCAATTTTTCTATATTTTCCACCACACGAAATTTGCCACACGTAAAACCCAAATATAGAGTCTTCTAATACATTTTATCCAAAACTCAAGAAGATCTCTTGCTATTGTTATAGGAATGATGAACGAAGGTGGTAAGAGATTTTCATCTTAAAAGAAATAATAGAAGTTAAACATGTAGGAAGCTGACCTTGGGCTGGTAGTATACGGCTCCTCAGTGATTACACTTCAAACAAACGATTGAAAATAAATTTAACAAGGATCAGAACTCTGCAATGTTAGTAGATTTTCTCGAGAAACCTAATAAACTGAAAAAGAAAACCTTGAACTGACTTAAAGAGAGTTCAAATGAATATAAACCTAACTTCTACGTTTAAGAACCATACAAAAAAAGGTGCAACATGGCAAGGACTCAATCAGCATTTCTATACGAAGAAAAGGGTTAACCATATTTAATCAATTTATAGAAAATAACAGGTTTAACTTTCATGCAAGAAGAAGATAGAAAGCAGCAGTCTACTTCTCTCTGAGACATTTTATCAAATAAATCAAAGACATAAACCAACTGATGACACTTTTGCTAGGAAATGCTAAAAACTTACAGTGTAAAAGTCAAGCTGACAGTCATTATTAAGGGTCATCAAAATTGGCACAGAGAAACAAACGTGACGTGAGCTACAAACGTGACGAAATCATTTCGTATAATGGTGGTGATCAAGGTTACCTTAACGAAGTGTTCGTATGGTGGCACCGGTTGCCGAGGAGAGTGAATTTTCTTAAGAACTTTTGGTCTAACACCACGGCGGAAACAAAGATGAAGAACCAACTCTTTGCGGCGGAGCCACCCAAGCTTTATTCCATTCATTACTTGGGGTTAAAGCCATGGCTTTGTTATAGGGATTATGACTGTAACTGGAACCGAGAGGATCACCATATCTTTGCTAGTGATGTAGCTCATAGAAGATGGTGGAAATTTCACAACGCCATGGATGAAAAATTGCAGAGGTTTTGTGGGTTAACGAAGAAAAGAAAAGTGCAATTGGATGCAGATAGGAAGAAAGCTAAAGAAATTGGGTTGAAAGATAAGCATTGGAAGATCAATATTAAGGATCCTAGACGAAAATATTTGAAGAAATAGAAAAAAATTTGGGATTAAGGATTTTTGAGTTTGGGGAGGGAAACAGATTGGGAAACGATAGGGAAAATTTGGGAAATTTTGAGTTTGAGTTTGGGGAAAACAAATCGGGGTTATAGGATAGTGGATTTAATTTTTTAGCAGGGAATAAAACGGCACCGTTTTATGTATACAATTTTGCAATTTTTTGTGGCATGTTTTGTGGCGTTTTTTATAAAAACGCCACTATAGCTCTATTTTTTTGTGGTATGCAATTTTATTTTTTTTCTATTTTTAACCTATATTTTTTTTTCAAAATTTTTGTGTTGAGATTATCTTTTTTTTTAATTTTTATTTTTAATATTTTGAGTATTGAACTTTTTAACAAAAATATTAAATATTAAATTTTTAAGTTTTTTAGATTTTAATTTTTTAATTTTTTATTATTAAATTTTAAAAATTTAATTACCATTACCAACTCTTTTACGAATTTTTTTTTTTCTTTCTTTTTACATCAACATTATTTTTTGAAGTATAATCTGCATTAGTTGTTTAGATTTTTATATAAATGGCATTTAATTATATGTATACATCTACATCTCAGAATTATATATCAATTTTGGTTTAATGTGTAATTCTAGATGTGAAATTCTAATTGTGGTTTAAATGTATAGTTGAAACTTTAATTTTGATTTAATCATGCATACACATTATTTTAAAATATAAATACATCAATATATTTTTATATTGAATAATTATAAATTTTATGTATGCAATATATAAATAAAAAATGATGTTAATATATCAATAATTGTGTTATTATATATATAAATTTAAAATCTTTAAATCATACACCCATAAATCTTTAAAATTATTTTAAATCATAATATTTTAAATCATAGTATTTTAATTTTAAATTATTTTAATTTTTTCCATTTTAACATAGTTTTTTCTATGTTATAATTTGTTTCAAATTTTTCTATGTGTTATTAATTTTCTCTAAATAATTTAAATATATAATTAAAAACTTACATTTTAGTTAGTACGAAGTTAAGTAATAATTATAAGAAGAGATCAATGAAAGAGTGCTTGAGTACTTTTATTACAATTTTATATTTAATTATTACATAATTCATATCAATTTTAAATAAATAATTTTGGAAATTGTGACTAATATTTAAAAGAATTAGATACATGACATATTTTTATAAAATTTTTATGTAACAATATTTATATACAAAAATTTCAAAATATGATATAAAAAAGGTTTAAAATACTATAATATCGCTTTTACGATTATATAATAATTTATTTAATATATAAATTTAAATACTTAATTAACCACAAACCACACAATACATAACCCCAACTTTAAACTTTTAAACCCTAATCTCTAACATATAACCCCAAACCCCAAAGTATATAATAATAAAAATATTTTAATATTAAAAATTATATTGTCTATTTTACAATTATATAATAAATTATTTAATATATAAATTAAGGTTAAAGACGAGCCTATTTTAAATAAATAAACACTCGGATAAACCTTAAACCATAAACCCTTGACCATCGGCCCTAAATCACTAAACTCTAAACCTTAAAACCCTAAACTTCAAATCCTAAACCATAAACACTAACCCCTAAATATTAAAACCCTAAACTTTAGAATCACAAGACTTAAAACTCTAAACCCTAACCTTTATCCTCTTAACCCTTAAACCCACAACACCTAAACCCATAAACCTTAAAAATGTATCCTTTAAACCCTAATCCCCAATGAATAACCCCTAAACCCTAAATCATGGACTATAAACATTAAACCTTAAATCATGAACTCAGAAACACTAAACTCATAACCTTATAAACTTATAAACCCTAAACATTAGACAATATTTGAACCACTAAATTATAAACACTAATGCCGAGTTTTTTTCCAATTTTTGTATTGATACCAAAATGGCGCCGCTTATATTTTGGAATAAAATAAATTATTTGCGGCGTTTTTCGGACAAAAACGCGAGTATTTTTATTTTATATTGATACCAAAACGGCACCGTTCTATTTAGAAATCAAAATAGTTTTTTGCATTTTAATTGAAATAGTTTTAATAGATTTTAGCGGCGTTTTTCCAGAAGCGCCGCTAAAGGTCGGACTTTTAGCGACGTTTTCCCGAGCGCGCTAAAGTCGACTTTTAGCGGCGTTTTCCCGCGCGCGCTAAGGTCTGACTTTTAGCGGCGTTTTTGCCGAAGCGCCGCTACAAGTCTGACTTTTAGCGGCGTTTTAGCGATAAACACCGCTATATATCATTTTTAGCGGCGTTTTTAAAATAAACGCGCTTACTCATTTTTAGCGGTGTCCTTCAAGCGCCGCTAACGTATAATATTTGCGGCGTTTTTCTCTAAAACGCCACTAAAAACGCCGCTAAAAGTCTGTTTTGCTGTAGTGTGAGTAAGTGTACCATGATTAGAGGAGGTCCCTAATTTGTTCAAAGCATTATTCTAAGTCAGAAGTGGCCCAATTCAATTCAAAGGGCTAAAGCTAGTAAGGAACCCTTTCTTTGAAAAATTTCTTAGGATACACTCCACTTGTTTAGCAATATAGAAACCCTCAACTAAGGTTTGTGGTCTAAACAATTGTAAGTACTAACTTACCTCCTAACTCAAATTGCTAAAAAAATGCTTAAAGCATAAGGCTCAGGTAGTTGTAACTGATTTAAAAGACTTACCAAAAAAAAAAAATCATGGTAGTTCTCTACTGATCTTTGTTGCTTCAGACCGTACCTCCCACTTTATCTCATCTTTGAACCCTTGCAACCCTACACCAACCTTAGCTTCTTGTTTAGCATCTAGGTGAGATAGTTCCTCCTAAATCTTCGCCATATCTTGTTGCAG
Source organism: Gossypium bickii (assembly GCA_025503065.1). Taxonomy (NCBI): domain Eukaryota; kingdom Viridiplantae; phylum Streptophyta; class Magnoliopsida; order Malvales; family Malvaceae; genus Gossypium; species Gossypium bickii. Next base: position 93,036,697 of record CP106714.1, on the reverse strand, counting down.
TACATTCACTTCCTTTTGCAAACGTGTTGTGATTCCATCCCCAGCCATAGCAATTGTTGAAGCTCTAGTAACTCTGATACGAATCGAACTTGAAAATCACAGTAACAAGATAGAAGAAAGGAGAATAGAGAAGAATATGGAAGAAGAGAAGAGAAAAATAACAATTAGGAGAAGAGAGAATTCATGCTTAACAGAATATTGTCCTTGTTTTTTTTACAACAGTCTAAAAAAATAAAAGAAAACAAAACAAACAGTTTAGAATTAGGTTACCGCAGTTGGCACACGAAAACGCAACGTTTCCACTTAAATCTAAAATTGTCAAAATGCGCATGTTTTCTTAAATCATTTTTTTGGCTCGTAACAAAGAAGTTTTGGTTTCATTGTTTTGATTGGTTTATGTATATTTTAGGGTTTAAACAAAGGAAAGGGTTACATTGGGAGAAGAATGAAAGGGAAATGTAACTTAACAATCAGGGCAAATGTATCAATTTGTCAGTTGAATTGATGAAATCGAAAAAAAATGAAGATTTAAACGATTTAATCTCAATTTTAGATGACTTTCAGTGTACTTTGACCGCTATCTTCTTTAGAGAAGAGAATGGCTAACGTTAGTCTCAAGCTTAGAATCTCAATTTTGGATTTAGATAGTTTGGTGTTTGTAATTTGAGTTTTTTAAGTTTTGACAATTTTAGGTTTTGACATTCAAATTTAAATTACTTATTGGAAGGGCTTTGGTAAAATGGTATAATTTTGCTTTTAGTCCCTCTTAAAAAATAAGAGTTCAATTTTAATTTCTTTAGCTTTGGGGAAATGGAAAAAAAAATCACATATTGGCCCTTCGAAGGGTGATTTATTCAATTCAGATAATTTTAATTCTCGTTACAAAATTTTTAGTTTCATCCTATTGATTTGAATTCAAATTAATATGAAACGGAGAAATCTTTATATTTAGATGACTTGTAGTTGAGGTTAAAGAAGACATAAAAACAAATAGGGAATGAGGAACACAATTGGAGAAATGTTAAATAATTAGGATGCATAGTGGGGTGAGAAGATTCTATTTAATAAGGATAATATTTTTAACTAAGAACATCCATTTAATAAAGATTGATTGTCCCGAATATTAGAATCAACCTGAAATTATATTTCGAATGACACCATCACCTGTTTCCATAGTCAATACTTGACACTTTTCCTACACAGAATACACAAAAAAGCAGGCCTTCGTCCTCACTCTTCACTTACAATTTATATATTTTTAATTAAATTAATTGTATCAATTCAATTTTTTTCTTAGTAGACATTAAATATTAGATCAAATATATCAAATCTTAATCACATGTGAACCTATCACATGGACAATCAAGATCTGACATGTTAAAAAAATTATTCTCATAAAATTTTATCACATTATCTATTTTTTAAAATTTAAGTTGTCTATATAACAAGCATACATATATCATGTGGTAACAATAAGTTTAAAATTTAATCTACATGCTCTAAATTAAATTCGAGCTGACATTTAATATATAAATTGACGGATAAAGTAGTGAAATAAAAAATTAGTTGATATTATAATGAATTAAAATATTTTGAAGTTTTGGATTGAATTTAAAATTTAAAACATGAGTTTATTAACTCTATGTAATCAAATTATGTAAAAGTTAGAGAAGAGTGTGGTATACAGCTACATAATGGAGGGAGAATATTCCCATGATCTAAAAATATTGAATAAGGATAATTCAATATTTTTAATCAGAAAGGAGACTACCAAATATTAAAATCAAACTGAAGTTATATTCTTTACTTAATTGCAAATGACAGCATCACCAGTTTCCATATTATAGATTTCCATACAGAATACAGAAAAAAAGCAGGCATTTGTCCTCACTCTTCAAAACTAACAATTAAACCCTAAATTATGACTTAAATTTTGTTCATCAACCAATGATGTCTTCTTGTTTTTAACCTCCACATCTAATAGGATTTTATGAGGTATATTTAAAATTCATGTTAATTTAAAATTTGGGTCACGACTACTATTTAAATGATTGATTGAGTTAATATTGAGAAATTATTTAACAATAAAAATAAGATTGTAACTTAAATATTTAATATTGTAATGATTGTAAATTCAAATTAAAACCAACCATAATCAAAAAACAGATGAGCCTGATATCGTAAATTTCGAGATTTCAACCTTAGCATCCAACCATTTCTTAATTGCAAATTTTCATATCCATTGCTTAAATACAAAATACACAGAAAAAAGCGGGCGTTTGTCCTCCGTCTTCAAAACCCAGAATCAAATCTGAGTTAAAAACGAAAAAGAAAACCAGAGGGACAAAGATAGCAGGAAAGAACAACTTTGTCGTTAAAAACCTTTGCTGAAATGTTACATATGTTACATATCTGTTGAATTTGTTTCCCCTAAAGATCAAAGGATCAACATATATATAAACTTCCAAAATTATACAATTTTTTAGGGTTTTTAGCCATAGTAATCGGTTGCTTCCATGACAGCCAACCATTTCTGCAACCTTAGTTGCGTATAAAAGCTTTGAATAAACTCCTCAGCCGCTTCATCTACACGGTATTCATCCTCATCATCTTCATGATCCTTCAACACCAATGGCAACTCCCTACTAATATGCACTCTCCTTCCTTTTAATGGCTTCGGCGACACGTAATCACCCGAATCTCTACATCCCATTGCTCCCAAAACCACACCGTCTCGCCCCCGAGGCCGCCCTGCGTAGTAACGGTAACGGGCGGCAGCTTTTCGCTTTCTGCCATTGAAGGGGACGTAAGGTTGATGCGACGGACTTGTACGGCAGCTGAACTCGTACTCCATTGGTGATACGAAGGAAAGATGCACGTCACGTGACCTGCAACTCAGTGATGCCTCGTTTAATGCTTTTCCCATGATCTTCCCACGTTTCATTAAGAATTGAAGGTCGTCAAGCACTAGCTTGCCCTTTGAGAACCCTTTTCTTATCATGAATACACTTAAACGAGCCAAGTTAGATAGCTTCTTGGTGATAAAGGGTGGGCTTGGTTCCATATCTAGAGGGAGACTTTAGGGTTTTCTTTTTTGGCTTTGTTGTAGGAGAAGAATTGGAGAAGATTAGGGTTTATATTTATTGGAAAGAAATTTGGAAAAGTTGATGAGTGTACTGTTTTGGGTGGTGTATGTCATGATTACTTGACTTTGCTTTTCTATTGGCTTTATTTGTTGATTATGTTTCTTTGTCCTCAACCATGAGAGTTTGGAATTATTTATTCAAAAGTGGTTTTTAATTTAATGCCTCCACTTCTAAAAGGGGTTTGATTTCGATTGAAATTGACCAACTGAGTATTGTTTTTTTTACTATCATTTCACCATCATGGTTGCCAATGAGAAGGAAATGATGAAAAAGAATCTTGCCTGTAATCATATTGTTTTACATGAAATTTTACGGCAAAAGATAATGATATTCGTTTGTCTTTTTGGTAATTGGATAGGATGAATGGGCTCGTTTTGCGAGTTAAGAGGAGGTTGAAATTGGTATTTTGAGACGTTATCTAATGTTTTAAGTTAGTAAAAGATGTAGTCTGAGCAAAGAAGCAAAACAAATTAGGCTAACAGTAAAATTGATAGTGTAGAAAGGAGGTCATAGTTGGGTATTTGTATTGATCGGTCGTCTAGCCGTCTTAGTATGTTGGTTTGTCGAGTGATCAAGCTGTTTTCCCTACCCGAAGTAAGGAAGCCATACAATTTAGGCTAGTAATAAAACTGAGAGTGTAGAGAGAGAGAGAAAGGAGGTCGAGAGGCTACTTGAAGACTATTAATTGATCGGTCGTTTGCCTAGAGATTAATTTGTTGGCCCTGCTGTCTAGAAATGTTGACGCCCTATGAGCTTAGACATTTTTTGAGCTATGGCCTACTTTAGTATTAAGCTATAGCTTTACTTATAAGTTGAAATAACAATATTATTCAACTTAAAATAAATAAGAGATTCCATCTGAATATAAAATTATAAATAATTCAAAATTTTAACCGATAATATTTTTGAAACCCTAAATCCCAAATCACAATTCTTATGGTAAACATATCAGCTGTTTCATGCCAGTAGTTTGAAATTTAGGTGTGTATTTAAGATAAGTTGGAAGGGAAAGAAAGAAAAGATGGAAAGTTAATTCCATGGACCAACTAATATTAGTGGGAAAGTGTGAAAAAGAAGGAAAGATACAGGCGATTCGTTATGTATTTATTATTATTTGTTAAAGTTAGGTGTAAACCCTACTTTATATCCTTACACTATACAATACAAATTAAAAAATTAGCTTTTCTTTACTTTATTAACTAATGGGTTTCATAATGATTACACAAGCTAGGATCCTATGGAGAGGCTTATTAATCCCTGGCTAGTGGATTGCAGAAAATAAATGACAGGTTTATTTGCATTTGAAGGAATTATGGCTTTGATTTATACACAAGCATGCTAATGTTATTTTGCTTTATGTATGTGGAATTGGGGCATTGGGGGTGTAAGGGAGGTTGATTCCTTGACATCATAATTTAGGCTGGATACTGATAATAACAGGTTTATTTTGATGTGAGGATTAGGATTGGTAATGGTTTTTCTTGTAAAATTTTGAATTTATATATGTGAATCTACTTCCAAATTCATTTATTATATGCATTATATCCAAGTAGAGAATGGATTGTATGAAACTGTGATTCCACGTCATCTCTATCCCTTTTTAATAGGAGAATGACAAATCAGATCAGCTTTTTTCCTCCCGACATAATTCAAATCAAACTAACAATACTAAAAATGAGGAGGAAAAATCTGATTTGTCATTCTCCTATTGGAAACGGATAGGGATGACGTGAAATCATAGTTTTATACAATCCTTTCTCTATCCGAATATTATCATTTAAATTAATTAAATTATCTATCAAATATTCAAATATGTTAAATGTTAAATTATCTGTCGGATATTCAAATATGCTAAATATCTGCATTTGGTAAGTACAAAAATATTTTTTTTTCAAATAAAAAATTTTGAAAAATAAAACAGATAATAGACTCAAATATTTTAATTTGAACTCATTATCTACAAAAATAAAGTAGATTCAAATATCCATTATCCAAATCCATCGTTCATAAATATAAAATAAATTTGAATAATAAATATTTAAAAATTAATTAATATATCTACATCCACTCTAAATTAGTTGCGAATAATAATTAAAATATTTGAATTCACAAATAATAAGTCCAACATTCATAAATATTTCAAGCTCCATCCTTGGTAAGGATATTGCCCTAACATAGATTGTACAATGTTAGAAGAGAGTTGTGCTGCTTTGGGCTTGCTTCAACGCTTGAAGTTAAATTTAAGTGTTGAAAAATTAAGTATTAGAATTTTTACTTTTAAATTTGAATATATATATATATAATATTTGATAAATTTAGTAAAATATAAGTAGATAAAAGTAAATAATAATTTTAATTTATTTATTTATTTATTAGTTTTAATGTTATTAATATAACATTTTCTATTATTTGGATGGTGGAGGTTGAGCCTATGGTTGTTGCTGCATAAAAACTAATACCGACTGAAATTGTGCATTTTGCTCCCAAACCTGTATATGTTATGATTGAAGTATCGTATTATGTTCCTAAAGTAGCACATTTTGTACTTGTATTTCCTCCATCTTTCTCCTATCTTCATCTTTTTCGGCTTGCATCTTTTTCATTCTTCCTTTGACTTCATCTAGTTCTTTGATTATTTATGTGAAAATGTATTTCATTAAGAGCCAAATCTGAAGAACTGAGATGGAGTCAGACCTATTTCGGAAATTTGCACTCATCCATTCCTCTTCAGTCCAAACACTTCAATAATAACCCAATTTTCAAGTTTTTACGCATCCAACAGCATCTCGGGTGATTTGAAAAACAATGCAAGTTCAAGAGTTAAAAGAGATGAAAAATTAAAGAGAGGACTAAAATGATTTTTCTTGTAAAGTTGGAGGGTCAAATAAGTCATTATGCATTTTTCAACTATATATGAACATTTTGGCAAAAAAAAAAAAACGAGACTATGAACACGGCAAAGTGGCATGGCCTCATATTTTTTCTATATATTATATAACAATGGTCAAGTTTCAATTTTAGTCTTTATACTATGCTAAAATTTAAAATTTAATTTTTATACTCCAACTTCTTGACATAATTGGTACCTCAACTTTTACAGTGTATTAGTTAGCTCAACATTCTTTATTTTGATTAAAATGATTATGTAATTTTTAAGAGTTATTAACACCATTAAAAATATTTAACAAATTCATGTCCATTGCAATCTTTTCTTCTTCTTCTTTTTTTTTTCGGTTACATGTGTATTGGATGAGCATTTTCTTAAAAAAAAAAAAATCAAATTGTCAGTCCAATGAATTTAGTAGAAAAATCTAATGGCGTTAACAACTGAACTTGAATTTTTATATTTAAAAAATAGAGAGACTAGATTTTTAAAAATAAAAATACAAAGACTAAATTCTAAATGTATAAAGAGTATAGAGATTTGAAGTATATTTCAATCTTCAAAATTTACTTTATAATTTAATTAAAAATAATTAATCCAACAGAAGCATGATAAAAAAAATATTATTTTAATGTTGAACCCTCAACCCTCAATAGAGTGTTATTTTAAAAAATTATAGACCCAAGTATTTGAGGGCTATTTCAGTTGAATTGGCAGCAAGTAATGGTTAACTGATTGGACACTCTCAATGCTGCAACTTTCCAAAGCTTAAATGGTAGGCCAAGGTTTCTATTTATATGGAAGGCTATAGCAACATCAAACTTTGGACTTTTTAATATATATAGACTTCTTTTTAACTTTCATAAATAGGTATCTGATTTTAAAAAAAAAAAAATTATGTCCACGTAATCAGATTATCTATTCTTAGTGTTGATATATTATAAAAATATTTAAAAAATTATATATTAATATTTTTTTAACATTAATCTCATTATAAGTTTTTATAATATACGTTCTTTATAATACGATACAATACAAATTACTTATAGCCCTTCCCCAACATTTTAATAGAAGGATAATACATTTCAGTCTACTCGAATTCATGTGCTCTTGCATTAATAATAATATTGATATCAATTATGCTAAAACTCAATCAGTAAATTATATTAATATTCATATATATATATATATATATATATACTTATAATTTAATTTGAATATAAAAAAAAAAGAAGAAAAGAACTTATTTCAATTTCTTCGAATGGTTAGTATTCAAAATTTCTTTTAAAAAGTTGGAAACGATAATGACAATGGCATGCCCGTTAACTTAGGCTTTATTTCTTATATTTTATGCATTAAAATAAAATAAAATTCTTCAAAATAAACTATACAAAAAGAAGTTGGCTTATAATTCAAACTTTCACAACGATGTGGTCCACTAATTTATAATAATATAAGCATAATACAAAATACATAAATATGTAAATTTATTATAAATAATATTATATGATGTACTATTCATAATATATAATTATATGTGTTTGAAGATCAAATTGATAGAATTTGTAAATATGAAAGATTAAATTTATTGAATTATTTAGAATTAAGAATGTGTAAGTATTGAAAACTAAATGTGTTATTATAATTGTTAGAAAAAAGTTATATCAGTGACCAAAATAGAAATGATGTAAAATATTAGTGAGTAAATTGAATATCCAAATATGCAGCACCCCTTAACAAAAACTAAAGCTTTGCATAGCAAGTAACAATCACAAACGCCAACCCATAGAATGAAAAAATTTTAGACATCAACCGCCATATATATAACATCTGAATATGGTTACAGTTTTCATTATAAACCTCAACCCTGAAACCAACTTCGTAAAAACATCTACACGTGCTTTCCCAAAAAGAAAAAATAACACTTATCTATCCTGATTACCAGAGGCAATCAATCTTTTAATATCTGCCACTGCCATCTAATCTCTTCTCCATCCAGTCGATTATATCCTGCCCTATTTCTTCACGTTCCGGTTCGAACAGAAGGTCGTGCAAGAAGCCGTCATAGAGCCTTATGTCTTTGAACTTAGAGGCCGCTTCGTTGTATAAATCCTGGGAGGCAAGTGGATCAGTGACTTTGTCTGCGGTTCCATGAAGAACAAAGAATGGGACCGTCACAGACTTGAAGTTTTGCATCAAGTATGATGAAATGCGTAGTATTTCGTGCCCTGTTCGGACCCTTATCGGACCGGTGTAGACCAAGGGGTCGGAGTACTTGGCCAGTAGTGCAGCAGGGTCCCTCGAAACTGGGATGCCCCTCTTGTTTGCACCTTTGAATTGGAGCTTGGGGACAACCAGAGAAAAAAGGGGAGCAACAGCCTGCGTGTGGACAAAATGTACAAAATTCAACATGGAGAAAAACGAGATGCACTTTGTCATAGGCAACTGAATTAACACCACTCCCATTTTTATTCTGTATACAATATGTCACCGAATACCATGACTATATCCTAGCATTATCAAATGGAAAAAGAAAGAGGTTGTACAAACCCAAAGAAACTCACACTTACCATAATATACATGACATCAACATCATATACAGTTATCGAATCCTGGTCCAGCTTAATATATGAACTTCAAATTTTGACATGCCCATCCACAGTTTTAAATAGTTAGACTCAAGCCTATTTAAGTTAAATTTTTTATTTTTATTTAATGCTTACTGATTTTATTTTTTTTCTTTTATTAAAATTTTAAGCATAAACTACTTAAATATTTTTTTAATATTTACATTATAATATATTATATTTAATAATCATATGATATAAATTTCATAGTGTATAAAAATAAAATAAACATAATATATTATAAAATTAAAAGACGAGGTAAACCAAACCAAATTTGAACCTTAAATATTAAAGCTCAACCCAACTACTTTTAAACCCAACCCCATTTTGTCAAAACTTTAATCCCCAAATAAAACTCAAGAGGCAAGTAAGGCATGATTTAGCACAAATATAAACCAAGAACAAGAAGCAGCAACTGACCCTAACAATGGGATGTGCTGGCCTAACACGCAGGGCTGGAGATGTCAGCACAATTCCCTCCACCATTTCTTCAATATGAGGATATGAAGCTGCCTGCAATGTTGCACCCTTATTACCTCAACAGTTTCAGTTCATAACAGAGTTGCTTAAAACTAATATATAGATAAGAGTACCTTCAGAACCACAGCTCCACCAGTTGAGTGGCCAAAAAGGAAGCAAGGTACACCTGGGTTCTCTGTTTTGATCTTTTCCAAGAAAAACCCCTGAAGTAAGACAAGAGACAGTGCTTAACACCAAAAACTTGAAACCCTAATCCTAAAATGACCCAAACCAAAAACATCTCAACCCAAAACTACCGGAAATCAAAATAACTCAAAACTGAATATCCTGAACCCTTAACCTTAAACCCTAAAATGACACAGATATAAGATGACCCGGCTGGAAAACGCTAATGAATCAGAATATTTTAAAGCCTAAATGAAACCGAACCGAATTTACCTAATCTGAAATCAATCTGACCCGCCAAGGTCTAGGTTCATCAGTAAATGGTTTACCATCAAAGACAAATGCATCTCAAGTGCACATTGAAAGGATACAGAGAAACTGAACGAGAACTTACGGTATCTGCAACAACATGATCAAGTGAAGGAACATATCCATGCAATCCATCGCTACCACCATGACCTATATAGCAAGAAAAATTATCTCATTCACTACAAAACAAAGGAAAAGAAAGAAAAAAAAAAAAAAAAAAAGGGCATAAACATAAACTACACTACTGTCAAATTATGTACCTATCCAGTCCATGGCATATACACCATAGCGGCAAGAAGTTAGTTGCTTAGCAAATTGAGTATACCTTCCACTGTAAATGAACACCCCCCATGAAACAGAACATGAGACAGAAATTGAAAATCTTAAAAGGAAACTGAAATATGTTCATGGGATCAATTAATAAATTATTGTTTTACCTATGCTCATTCAGGCCGTGTATAATGATCAAAATTCCCCTAAAATCAACAAAACAAGAAGCACTTAGGAGGAGATACTAGAGTTAAGCAAAAAGGCAAACATAATGAAGGCAGCTACAAGAAAGGAAAGAATCATTCTCATTAAGAAAGAAAGAAAAAGATTAACTTTGAATAAAGGAAAATTAATGTTTCTTTACTTCAATTCATCGACAGCCGGCAACCAAGATCGGCAAAACAAGGCATTTCTTCGGACCCCAAAAAACAGGGACGTGCCCCATCGACACCGGGCCTCTCCGTCGGCGGTTTCGAACCCCATGTCCCAACCCTCCGCTAAAGCTCTCCTTCTCAACGTGTCCTCCTCTTCCCGCCTCCATACGGACCTCCGCCTCGCGGTTTTAGCCTGCAACTGCGGCGCCTCATCGGCAGCTCCGACCGCCGTCTGGCGTCGGCGAGGGAAGAGGAAGAGGAGGAGGTATAGTATTATTGATTGAAGGAAAATGAGCGGTATTCTTAGCGTTCTTAAGATGGGGATTATACGATTGCTTGCTCCCGACGTTAATTGCTCCATCCCCGTCTCCCCCGCCATTGACATGGCAGAGAAGGAAAAAAATTAAATAAATAAAATAAAATAAAACTTCGTTAAAAATGGAAAATAATGAAAAATTAAGTATTACGTATATATGATATGAAGGAGAACGAAGAAAAAACCGATAATGTCGGGATTCAGTTGGGATATTTATAGCGCGCGGGGTGGTTTTCGGACAAGGAAACTACTAAAAAGGTTTAATTATAGTTTTGATCTTTCTATTATGCTGAAATTAAAATTTAACCTTTTTATTTTTTTTATCAAAATAATCCATCTATTTTAATTTTCCTTGATCTGATACTGTATTTTTATAATATTATTACATCTAATTTAACATTGAATTTAAATTTTTTAGTTTAAGATTTAAGTATGAAGTATTACGGTCAAAAAATGATTTTAAGAATACAAAATATTGATTTTAAATATGATATTGCAAAGTACAAAAAATACATTTAAATAATATTAAAATTATTTTTGGATGCCATAATCCTCCATGTATATTTTATGGTACATAAGATTGATTTTTTAGAGGTTCGTGATTGTTCCTTCCAAGAATGTCATCTCTAAAATTCTAACTCGAATCATTCCCTTAAAAATACAATGTATCTTATTAATATATCCACTAATTATTGATAAAAAAGTACTTTTTAAAAGTAATTATGAACAAAGCTTTAGTAGGTCCAACAATAACACTATTAATTTTTTGCATTAGGATGATCACGCGAATTCCTTAAGCTAATTTTTTTTTATAAATTTAACATGGTTGGTTGGATTTCGACATAAGGTCATCTTGTCGATTTCTTAAATTAATTTATTAAAAGTTGAATATGGATGATTGGATTTTGGCATTGGGTGATCACGCCGATTCCTTAAGCTAATTTTTTATAAGTTTAACATGGTTGATTGGATTTCGACATAAGGTCATCATGTCGATTTCTTAAATTAATTTATTAAAAGTTGAATATGGGTGATTGGATTTTGGCATAGGGTGATCAAGTCGATTCATTAAGTTAATTTATTATAAGTTGAACATAGTTGATTGAATTTTCACGTGATCTATTATTAACATTAAATAAGAAGAGATTGAATTATATTGAATTAAAGTAGAATGATTAAATTTCTAATTTCAACCTAATATAGGGACTAAAATCAGAATTAGGCCGAAACAGAAACCAAAAATTAACTGCGGTCTGTAGCGTGGAATTTTATGATTGAGTGGTGGATACGATTTGAATTTTGTAAGCAAGATAAACGGTGATGATATGGCGCGTGCGTTTCATCATGGGAATAGGAAAGTGAAAATCTGGTTTAAATTCAATTAAAAGTGGAACTAAAAAAGTCAAGGTTACACAACTCTACAATCCGCGTAGCCAGCTTGATGGCTCGGCTTCGAGCCGATTGAGTTTTAAGTTTTAACGGCTTGTCGTTGGCTCGAATAATTAGAAGCAAAATCTCTTTTAGGTGAACTGCATTTTCATTTTAATTATGTTTAATAATAATTTTAGTCGGTTTGATTCCATAAAATTTAATGCTAAGTATCCACTTTCGTGTAATCTAAATTGTGATGAGAAAAAAATAAAATTACGTTGAATCAATCTAAAAAAATAGCATTACTTAGTAAAAGAAAAAGTATTTTTTTAACTAAAGACAACAAAAATGATTATTTGAGGAATGAGATAAATCAATCAATTCTTGTGTATTATTGAATATTGAACAACCCTTTAAACAATATTTTTACTCACTTTTTTCTTCTATTTGCAAAGCATAAACATTATTATTGGTATCCTGATGCTTTCATCTTTTATCTTGTATGAAGCCTAATTCAGTCCAAACACTCTAACCTTCTTCTCAAGCTTTTACTAAAAATGACATAAACAAGTTGTAATATTTAGGAAAACAACAAATTATTAGAATAATAAAATTGTAAGTGAACTATTGTTCTTTTGTAATTTGAAGTTTAAAGGCAACCAAATCATACGTGTGAAGTTTGAACACTAAAAGCAAAGCCAGCCAATGGCACCATGCGGCTAGAGGTTATGAGGGAATTGTATTTGTTCCGCAAACCCACGCGACGTAAATTCTTTTTGAGCCTCGTCACCGCGTGTCATTCTTGAAAGCAAGCTCCACAATCACACACACACAAAATTTATGAAATAATTATAGGTAAATTACACAATTAATCACTAAATTATGGGTGAATTTTGTTTTGGTCATTTGATTAAAAAAGTTACAATATGGTCATTGAACTATTTTAAAATTTTCATTTAAGTCACTATGCTGTTAAAATTAGTGCTATATAGCTTTTTCTATTTGCACCGCTTATACAAACCAAAAGCTCTCTTTCCCCTTCTCTTTTACAATTTAGTTCTTTTTTATGAAACAATTTTGGACGTCATGAGTCAAAAATCTGCAAACTAAAATTCACACAGTTTTTTTCTCCTATCTCCGACATTGACCCTCATATCGATTTAAATCTAATATATGTTCTTTTACTCATCGATGAATACCGATCCATTATATCGATCGTCTCACTGGAGGAACTTTGAAAGAAAAACTTAATCACTCAATGACTTAAATAAAAACTATTGAATAGTTTTGTGACTTAAATGAAAACTTTCGAATAGTTCAGTGACTAAATTATTACTTTTTTTAGTTAAGTGATCAAAATAAAAATTTACCCATAATTTTTTCTTCGAATTAAACTTATCCATAATTTAGTAACTAATGGTGTAGTTTAATCATAATTATATCACGTCAATATAAATTATTTTTATTTAATTTTATCAAATGTGAGAATAAGTGTGATAATGTGATAAAATTTGAAAGAAAAACTGTTTGACAGAATGTGATTGTTTAATACAAACCTTTTAAAGTTAACTTATTATTTTATTACTTGAGAATTGTTATGACACCACTTTATCGAAATGGATATATATATATATAGCTAGTTTAACAATGTTTTTGAAAAATGTTTTAAGAAATGTTGTCGAAAAATATTTTTAAGAAGTATTTTTAAAGAGTTTGGTTAAGATTTGAGTATTTAGCATTACTGTCAAAAAGTGCTTTTGAGAAATAATATGTTCATTTTAGGCATAGTATTATCAAGTAACAAATATGCATTTAAATAATATTCAAATTAGTTAATATTATTATATTTTAGTAAAAATATAAAAAATTTTATAACTTGTTGTTAATATTTTTATATATTAAATATAATTTTTAAATATTTTAAAGTAATAAATATTAATTATTTATAAATTTAATTAGAATATATAAACTATATTTTACATATTGTAATTAGTGTGGCCAGGCCGTGTGGCACTAAATCACTCAAGCTCTAATTCCCAAACTTATACGCCTGTGTGCCTAGGGGACACGGTCGTGTGAAAATCGACTAATTTTCCCAAATCAGCCACACGGGCGTGTGGCACCAAATTTCACCCGAAAAGCCTAATTCCTAATTCCACACGACCGTGTGAACAGGCACACACCCGTGTGGCCGCCCATGTGGTCACGAAACCCTATCGGAACAGGCCAAAATGTCCGTTTCAGCTGTCAAAACAGTCCCCAACCTTTGCAATTATAAGAGTAAATCGAAATACGCTGTATTCCTTGCACTTCCTCCACAACTAAAACCCAAAACAATTGAATAAAGCACACTCAAGAAATGCCGAAACAATAAATCGTAAAGTAAAATAGTTAAGGTTCGAATCTCACACCTGTTTCGCAAACGAAAACGTTCAAATGCTGACCCGGTGACCAAGAAATTGAAGTCTCTTGAAAACCACCACTTTTCCAAAAAGAAAAGAGAAGAAGCAAAAAGAAAACCAAAAGAAAAAGACAAAAAAAAAAGCAAAAAGAATAACGTCCAGCCACCAAAATAGAAAATAGAAATAAAAAAATATAAAAAAATATATAAATATTAACTAAAAACAAACCAAAATAAAACGTCTCTCCAAAAAGCACACACCAAGACTCAAACCCAGATCCTCGAGATATTGTAACTCTAACTTAACCTCCAGACCAATAAACCCATTCTAACATTTAAACGAGCGACTAAACACAAAAGCACACTTTTCTCTTTGACCCTAACCACAAGACTCAAAAACTTCTAACTCCAAAATTTAGGGTGTTACATTCACCATATTCTTATAATTGTTAAATGCTTCCTAAAGTAAAACAAATATATATATTATGAGTTTTTTTTATATATTAATAATAAAATTTACAAATTTATATAAGTTCAATTACAAAATTATCATGTGTTTATTACATTTATAACATATAAAAAGATTATATGAAAAATGTTAAAATTTAAATTAATAAAAATTTGATTGAATTAATTCCAACCACTTAATCGATCCATTATATATATTATAAACATCTATTATAAAAATGTAGTCTTATCAATAGTTAATAATTTCACCAGTAAAATCAGTTAATGAAAATTTGATTTTATTATTATTATTAATTGTAGTGACCAATTGAACACCTTTAAAAGAGTTTGATTTGGACAAAGTAAAAGCATGGAGATTTTTATTTTCTCAAAAGAAACACCATATATATATATAACTACTAAAGTATTATATGAATAGAGAATATAAATAATTTCCTTTAAAAATATATATAAAAAATTGTAGTGGACCATGAGAAACATAAACACAATTAACTAAGATGTATTTAATTTTAAGGAAATTAGTGGATTGTGGCAATGCCAATTTTTATAGGAAATCATTTTTTCCCTTATTTTCCTAACTTTCGCTTCCAACTATGTTATGTTTTTTTTATAGACCTTGATCAATTTATTAGTAATAATAGGCATATATTTTTACCTATATTATTCCAAAACTCCATTGATGTTTGTGTGTTTATAGGATATCAAAGTCCATAGATGACTTAAAAATTAAATATCATAATAATGTTTTTTTTCATATTTTTATATAATTTTTAAAAAATAAAAACTAGTTAAAAGCAACTAATATTTTAAGAATTGAATCCATTGTTGATGTAGATTTTACATAAAATCTTTCATCGCCATTTAATTCATAAACAATTCATTTATTACTATATTTTTATATTTTTATATATAATAGGTGTTATATAATATGATATTAGTATTCTTTTTTAATAGTAGAGGGAAATTATAGGAGTTGTAATTTGGGATTGATTTAAATTGAAAACAATTATACAATTAATATTTATAATATTAATCATAATTCGAAATATTATTTTGTTTGTCGATTGAATTATAGACAATTATACAATTAATATTTATAATATTAATCATAATTTGAAATGTTATTTTATTCGTCGATCGAATTACACGTGAAGTGATTAAAAGAATTATATTTCATTTTTTAATTAATACTAATTTTAATTTAAAGTTGGATCTTAAAAAAAACCTCACCCCTTTATAAAAGTACTATTTTTTTCATAGATGTAATAATTGAAATAGATTATAATATTGAGTAAAAAATCATTAAAAAGACTTTTCATAATATTACATGAGCAAAATAACGGTTAGAGTCGTGTGATTCAAATCTCATTTGATTCGGTCTGAAAATTTCGAGGTACAATTCGTTTATTAAAGAACAAGTTGAATCCGTGTTAAATTTAAAATCTACGTATAGCCGAAAATCTTTTATTTTCTTAATTTTTAACTTTAATAAATTTCTCCTCGTGATTTTTTTCAAAAATATTTTTTACATGAAATTTACATATTCTTACTCTTTTCTTTCTTATCGTTTTTTAATAACTCATATCGCTATTACTCACGTATAGTATAACAGATGGAATAATTAAGAAAGCACCACATAATTTTAAAGCTGTTTAGCCATAATTTCCACTTATTATGTCTCTTTTGTTTTATATGTGAAAAAGGAAGGCATATTAATGGATGATCCAAAACGAAGTTGCCAACCACTTATGGTGACAACAACATCCTTTTCTCCCTTCTGCCCCAACTTTATACTGACATTCTTGGGAGTGTAAAAAAGAGCCTCAATAATTATTTTCATTAGTGAGAGAAATATATTTAGCTTTTTCTTTAACGTATTAAATAAAAACGATAAAGCAATATATATTTAGTTATTAAATTTAATAATTTTTAATTTCTTTTTACCTAAATTAATCTTAAAATTTAAGAATTTTTTCAATTTTGGTTCATGTAATTGATGTAACACTCTAATATTATACCACATTATCACTTAAAAATATAAATCTTTTTAAAAATAAAAAATAACGATTTTTTAACATCAAAATGTCACATCATCACAAATATCAAAATTAAAAAAAAGTTATCAAGTTTCCAAAATGTGGATCAAAACAATTTTTAAAGACTAAATTGAAAAAAATCACCAAGTTTAAGGACTAAACATTATTTTATCTCTAAATAAAAATATTTAAAGCAATAAATTAACAGATGAAAGAAGTCATAAATTTCTATACTTTTCATAAATTTAAAATTTAATCCATGTATTTATATTTAGGAATTTTGTTTATTTATTTTTTATATTTCAAAATTTAAATTTAATTTTAAATACTATTAAAATTATTTTAAATTTAGGCTCATTACACCGTTATTTACTAAGTTACTTGGTTGCAAGAAAGTATTTTTATTCTTTTAAAAGGTTATACCAACAAATTTAACTAAATAAATTTAATCATATTAACAATTAAATTTAAATTTTAAAATCTAAAAAATAAAATTTAAATTCTTTAAAATAAAATAGAAAAATTAAAACCTTCAAGTTATTTAGTAAAATATGTCGAATTGACAAGGGAAAAGAGAAAACGTCACTGTTTTTCAGCTATTTTAGGCAGGAGAATGATTGGATAAAATGCGTTTTTGAGAAATAAAAATTAATGTTTTTTTCGTGCTTCAATTTTAGAAAAAAATTGTTTTAGTTGAAATCATTTAAAATTAATGGAAAAGTTAATGTTTATTAATTTTGTTGATATGACAATTTATGTTATATGTATATCATATTAGTAATTAATTAATTTTTTAAAAATTATTTTTTATAATTTTTATACTTTTAATAATTTATGATTTTAAAAAATATTTTAATATTTTTTAGAATTTTTAAATTTTAAAAAATCAATTAATTATTGATGAACAATTCACCTGTATGTCAAATCAACAAACGTCAATTTTTTTCATTCATTTTGAGATGATTCAACAAACAAAACAAATTTAAGGGCTAAAAAAGATAAAAATTAAATGGAGTACTAAAATAAATTTTTTGTTAAAGTTAAAAGGAGAAATAAATCATTATGCCAAAAAAATAGAATAAAATGTAATTTCATTAGTGGCGTTTCTCTGTCAATTTCACTAGTGTTGTTAAGAAATTTTAAATTTAACTTTTAAAATATATATATTTTCATTTGATGTATTATAAAAATCCAAATAATTTATATTAAGTTAAATTTTCTGTTAGTCGTTATATTCGTATAGAATTTGAGATTTGATTCTTATACTTTAAAAGTTAAATTTTCAATCTTTTTTATTTTTTTCGATTTAAAAATTCTAGTTTAATCATTATCGTCGTTCATTATTTTTGTCAAAATTTGTCAATTTAGCATTTTTTTTGTTAATCA
This sequence comes from Gossypium bickii, assembly GCA_025503065.1. NCBI lineage: Eukaryota > Viridiplantae > Streptophyta > Magnoliopsida > Malvales > Malvaceae > Gossypium > Gossypium bickii. The sequence goes on along the minus strand of CP106714.1, from coordinate 93,018,464 downwards.
TATCCCACGTCATATGAGGACAACCTAATCAAAATTTTAACTTGATAAATTTTGACAAAAATACTTACGATTTTAATGATTAAATTGATAATTTTTAAATAAAAAATAGGAGAGCATAAATTTCTTACTTTTAATTTTGCAAAATACAAAAGCTAACAACATAATTAACCTTTGCAATATTTAAATAATTTATTTTAAAATTAAAAAAAAATCGAATTGCTTTCGGCTAAATAAATTCCAATTAAAATTCATAAGCTCTGAAAAGGAAAGAAGTAGAGAGATGATTGCAATTGGCTTCCTCACATTATCACATGATGGTTTGATAATTATGGATTCTATAAGCAATAGGTCATTATTAACCAAAGAAGGATATGGTGCATGTTATTTTCAGATAGGGACTTCTATTTATTTGTTTCTTTTACTATTTCAATGAAAAATATAGCAACAATACTTTTCTAGTTTATAAATGAAAGGAATATAAAATATGATTTTAGGTAATGATAAGATTATATTATATGAACACAAGATGAAAACATTATATGATTATACTTGGCACAATAATAAAAACATTATATTGTAGGTATGAGAATTTAGATTTAAATTCAAGTAAACCTATTTCTCTCTTCCAATTATCAATATATATATATATATATATGAATATCCTAAAGGGTTTGTGGTTTGGTAGTTTAAAACATTAAAAATAAAAAACATATAAATTAACTAATTTAATTAAATGCTTCTAAGATTTGATTTTTTTTAGAACCATGGATATTATTACAATTTAAATATATATATAGATATTAACTTGTGGTCCAAAGTAGAGAAAAATATACGATGACTTGTGGTCCAAAAATAGAGAAAAATATATGATGGTGACTTTAGGCCGAAACAGTGAGATTTGTTTTGGTTAGGCAAATAGGGTCCAAATTAGGTTGATAATTTTAGAGTTCTATATTTGATGTATTGTCTGGGTTATAACTTTGTACGTTGCTAGTGAATAACATGATGGTATATTTGGATTTTTTTTTTGACCATATCATCATTTAGTTTACTAGGAATATGTAGAATTATACACTATATTTATGTGGAATATAAATAAAAAATGATCCCAGTATAATATTAAAAGTTATACATAGCATTTGATGGTATAATAAGAACGGTTCATATTATATGAGACACGAAAAATCATTAGAATAAAAACGGTTCATATTATAAAAGGTATAAGAAGGGTCTCGATTGGATTCTCACCTCATGATGACCTCCTTGTAGAGTTTAACTTTAGCCCTAGCTTAAGATGTGGGTTGGATGTAATCTTTTTGGGAATTGGTGAATTTGAAGAGTTGAGATGATTAAATAAAATGAGACTTTTGTAACACTCCCTACCCGTATTTGTTGTCAGAATAAGGTACGAGCCATTATCGAAGGTTACAATTTTTTTTTAACCGAGACCATTCCAATTCAATATATTTTCAAAATAAAATTCATGCATATTTATAAGATAACTTCAACACATAAGCCATATCAATGGCTGACCTTATACTCATTCATATTAACATTTATTTTATTAGCTTATACATGCCATTGATTTCCAAAATAAAGTTTCTTAAAATACCGAAATCTTGGGGTTGATAGTGTGATATGTCTCCGACTGAAACCGACCTCCGAGCTCTTAACACTACAAAACAGGGAAAAAGGAAATAGGGTAAGCACTTTGTGCTTAGTAAGCCCATGTAACAAGAATTATACTTACCTAATATTTTCAATACAATGTAATAAACATTCATATATCCATTCAATACGTTATTACCCTAACATACACAAGCTCAACATTCAAGTTAGTTCAATAATTACCATGTATCAATAATATATATACTATGATTGATGAGCTCATCAATATCATGATTTCCATTTCCTTGTTATTTTTCCATATTTATCCTGTTGAATTACTCGAAATTTCGATGGATTTTCAGATGTACACTTCAGTGTACAAATCCGGGTCCGTCAATTCATATTCATGTGCGCACGTTACATGAACTTACCTTGATACTAGTTCGTTTACAAAATCTACTAATCCGGGACTTTTTCCTTTCCTTGATCTAGCTTCGTATTTGAGTTTTCCGGATCTAAATAAATAAATTCAATCATCAATTCAATACATTTCATGTTCACATGTAGCATTTTCTATAATTCTATTATTATTTTTAGTTTGTTCAAATCTGTCTACTTGAGTCATAGTCACTAAATTATTTATTTCTCGAACTACAGAACTCCAAATGAAGAACCGTTAATTTTTCCTGAAACTAGAATCACATATCTTCTTCCCATAAAAGTTTCAGAATTTTTGGTTTAGCCAATAAGTACAGTTTATTCTTTAAAGTCACCCCTGTTCTGCTATCTAACAGTTCTGACCCTTCTTCACTAAATATTAATTATCTCCTCATACAGAATTCGGATGATGTTCTCGTTTATTTTTATTGAAAATATATTTATTCAGGATTCCAAATATATAAATTTAAGACCCTAATTATTTTTCTTCAATTTTTTATGATTTTCTAAAGTCAAAACAGAGGAACCCAAATTCATTCTGAACCAGTCTTACAAAAATCTAAATATCTCAAAATACAGAATTTCTTTTCTTTCCTTGTTTCCTTCATATGAAAATAGACTCAATAAGCTTTAATTTCATATCTCACTCAACTTCTAATTCCACTTCTACGATATTTGGTGAATTTTCAAACTTACTCTACTGCTGCTGTTCTAAAACTGTTTTCTTATAGCTTGTTTTGCAATTAAGTCCTTTATCCAATTCTAGCTTCAAATTCTTTCAATTAAACCACTAACTCATCATTTTATTCATCATATGCTATATTCAAAAACTCTAAAACTTCAAAAACTTCAACTTAAATTCATCAAAACTTTGTTCTAAAACTTATAAAGCATCAAAATTAAAAGAAAAGGACTAAATTAACTTACCAAATTAAACTCCAAGCTTTAAAAACTCTATTCTCCCTTTTTCTTTCTTTCTCCCCTATTTCTTCTCTGTTTCGTCTTTACTCTCTGTTCTTTTCTGTTCTTTCTTTTACTTTCTCTTTATAACTTTGATGTAAGTATGACAGTTATCCTTAATGGCTTAAGGCAATGATGTGAAGGTAGTTATTAATGGTGTGGGCTTCATCTCAAGGTGTGGGTGATAACATGGCATAGGGTATAACAAAATAATATTGGAACATATTATATACATGCAATTGCTAATTGTATAGACAAATTGGGTCTAACATGTCAAAAGAATAAAAAAATTACCCTCCTAAATTTATTAACATCATCTTTTTTTAATATGTCAAATCTAAATTGTTATTTTAGTAGATATACATGTATTTATAATTTAATTCGTGTGTTTTAAATGTACTCCACATTAAGTTCGACTTGCTTTAATGCGTAAATTGATATCTTCATTGGCAGAAAGACCTAATTACGTACTATAATATTGATACATAGATATAATGCGAAACATATTTAAAATATATGGATCAAATTAAAAGCATGTATGTATCTACCATATGCACAACTTAAACCTAACATTTCAAAAAATAGACAATGTCAATAAAATTTAATTGTCACATTCAAATTATCCATACAATAGACACTTGTTTATAATTTGATACTGTATTTTAAATATACTTCATATTAGATTCAAACTAACATTTAAAGTCCAAGCTAATAGTCAGGTTAGAATAACATTATAGATACAATATCGATACATTGAGGTCTCAATTAAAAAACTTTATAGTTTAAAATTTAATTTAAAATATGAGAAATTAACAAAAAAGGAAAAGAAAAGAAACGAAAAGAAGAATTATCTTTATTAAGTAGGTTGATGTTGGTGAGCTCAAGTGGCCCAAACCATTTTGCCCCAAATGACTTCAATATAGATATTCCCTTAGGGCTCTGGGTTCATAAGCACACATATTATGGTCTAGCCCACTTGAGAATCCAGAGCCATTAGAAAGTAATTGGTTAGGTTGAAATAGGTTAATTGCATGTGAACTTGATCCAACTTTATATTAAAATTTCTTGAAGTAGATTTTGGGGTTTATAAGAAAGGAAAGAACCAATTTTTGTACTGGGAAGTTAATCCAGAATACTAAATAATCCCTACAAAATATATACAGACAACTTCAGTTCTACACTTCCAAAAATGGATTTAATTCAACTGATTTTACCATTCCATGGAGAAATGCATGGGATTTCATGCAAGTTGGGTATAGAGTTAAAAAGGACAGGCATTCTCATTTAACTTTGTTGACCCTAAAATTTACACCCATAAACACTAATTCCATGTCGGTTAATTTGGTTGTGGATAAAAAAAAAAAGCAGTACTAAAAAGAGTTTTTACTATTTATTTCAAGAAAAAGCAAAAATCCTACTTTTTCTTCCTTTTCTCCGGGACCCATGTGAATGAAAAAACCCTCACTTTTTATTAAATATGTATATATATATTTGCGAAATCACATGCAAGCTTTGATGTAGTTCTCGTGAAAATGGAGTTTTTTAGTTTATGTGTGTTAATGTTGGCTAAAAAATGATCACACTTGGAAATTCGTATGGTAGGAGTAGACCATCTCGTGAGTAACCATAAAAACCTGATCCAACAATAACTTTCATCAAGGCATCCCAAATGTCATTATATTCCTAAAACAACCTAGTTCTCCACTTTACCTGACTTCACTCATTCTCAGTAGCTTTTCTTCCATTTTATCACTTTGACATTGGATGTAGTTAAAACCGCCAGCCGCCTCCCTCTGCCACTTTACTTATTCCTATTTAATCATTATAGTTTAAATTATTTTAAATTTCATCATACTTTTTGGTTTGAGTTTTCAAACCAAGTTATTAATGAGTTTGGAACAGCTATCATTTCAGGTTATTTTAAGACTTAATTTGAGTTCACATCTTAGATAATTTTGAGTGCAAACCATTTTAAATTATCTGTAAAGTAGCTTTTTGTTCATATTATGTGTTGAATAATTTTAGATTTAAATTGAATTAACTTTTTATGATTAAATCATATATAATACATAGGGTGAAAATCTACCTTATTCCGGACATATCTCTCTATTTCTCTCTCTTATTAATTGCAATTTTGAGGCCGCGTTAATAGTTTCAGCAGTCCATGTACATTTCCCCCAAGACTTCTAGAGAAAATTACAACATCTATATATAACTTAAATCATTCCAATAAAAAACTACGTTATTTTTTGGTTTTCTCCATGGCACCGAATAAAGAAAACAACATAGCTAACTCCCAACCTCACCCCAACAATGGTACTGTCAACAAGCCTCGACGTCTTTCAATGGAAAGCCTCCAGAGAACGATATCTGATATATCGTTTGAGCTAACCAAAGAAGCCATCGACGCAACGCAGCTTCCATCCATATCCGAAGTCGAGGAGGCCAGCTGCGAATGCTGCGGCATGTCCGAGGAGTGCACTTCCGAGTACATCAACCAAGTCCGTGACAAGTTCTCAGGGAAACTGGTGTGTGGGCTTTGTGCGGAAGCAATCAACGAAGAGGTCGTGAAAAACGGAGGCAAAAGGGAAGAAGCTTTGAACGAGCATATGAGTGCTTGTGTGAGGTTCAACCGGTTCGGTCGGACTCACCCAGTGTTGTACCAAGCCGAGGCAATGAGAGAAATATTGAAGAAGAGCTCGGGAATTCGGGCTAAGTCAACGAGTCCCAGAGACAACAGCGGTCCCAAGAAGGGTGGCATCGCGAGGAGCTCGAGTTGTATGCCGGCTATCGCCAAGGAGATTCGTGACCGAGCAATGGTGAACTAGGGGTCTTTGTATGATATATAATATTTTACGTATACTAAAACTTAAAATCGAAAGATTTAAGTTTTAGATTAGTAGGAAAAAAATAACTCGTTATATGATAGTGGGACGTTGTAGGCATAATTTGTAACTGTGTTGTGAATATGTTTTATTGTAATTATCATATTTCTTATTATATGTATTTTTTTTTTTTGTTTTTAAATAGAAATCTTGTTGTTTGATTAGTTAAATTATATCTCCAAAAAGATAATGAATATATAATTTAATAATTTCATAGAGATATAATTAAAGAGGTAATCCCATTAAACATCTATGACTTTAATTTTAATTTAAGTCTTAATTTTTAAAACATTCTAATTGTATCTTCAAACTATCCATGTTTTATTAATAAACTCCTTTCGTTGTTAAAATTAATTTAACCGTTAAATGAAATGTCAAATCTTATATGATATAATTTAAAATGAAAAATCTAAAGGAAAATAAATATTATAAAAATGGATGTTGTAAAAAGTTTGGTTTTGAGTTTTTCAAAATTTTTATAGAAACTGTGTTTGCTGTATCTTTTTTTCCTATTTTATTTTAGTTTTAGTTTTTAATTTTAAAAATTAGGCGACAATATTTCATTTTTTTTAAAAATTTTAATTTTAAATTATGTCATATAAAATTTTTAATATTATTTAATAATTAAATTAACAGTTTCAATAACTGAAAAGATTTAATTGATATCACATCTATAACTTTACAAAGAGAAGGGGAATGAAACAATTAAGAGTAAACCATAGCTATATTTAGAAAAAAAAAATCAGCTTGATAAACAAATATGAGTAAATAAATTCGAATAGTTCTTTCAAATTAAAAAAAAATCCATTAAAATTGGAATGGCGGAATTTGAGTGAAGCTGAGACAAGAAACTGTTTCTTTGAACCTTCATTTGGGGTCATAAATCATGGAAAAGTCTCATTGGCCCAAGAAAACATGAATCTAAGACTTGGCATGGCATTTGAGGGAGTGAGGCCGAAAAAAGAAAGAAAGAAAAAAAGGCTGAGATTGGCCCACAAAGTAGCTTCAAATTATTTTCAAAATTTGGAGTTTTTGGGGTTCTTTTTTTTTAATAAATAACCTAAAAAATTTTAAAAAATTATGAAAATGATCTTAATATTAAATTATTTAGAAAAATGACATTGTTTCTATAGTAAAAATGGGCGCCTCAATTTCCCATGATAGCACCCTAAAAAGCAACTCAATCATTGCTTTATGATTAGAAAAATGATCAGATGAAAACAAATTAATTTTTTTTGGTGCCGCCACTTCTCAAGGGGGCACCCATATAAATATTTGTATTTTCATGCTTATTTTTATAGTTAAACAAAATATGTATATATTTTTATTTTTGGTGCCACCTCCTTTAATGGAGGCACAAAGTTGGATTAAAAAAATTGTTTTCTGGTGTTGCCTCTTTCCACGGAGTGACCGATATTTGTAAAAAAAAAATTTCTCCTAATGACTACATGAGATGTGACGGCACCAGTATTATTTTTGGAATTTTTTGGTGTCGCCACTTCACATGGTGTGTTCAAATTTTAAATTTTTTGATCCCGCCACTTCATGTGGTGTCACAAAAATTGGTAAAAAAAATTCTCTTGGTCTCTACTAAAGATGTGGTGGCACCAGTATATTTTTTTGATTTTTTTTCCCACCACTTCATCATATAAAGTCACTAAAACGGATAAAAAAAAATTATTTTCCTAGTCCCTACACCAGATGTGGTGGCACCAGGTAAATTTTTTTTAATTTTTAGGTGTCACTTGTAAAAGTGGCGGCACCAAAATCAATATGTTATATAAGCCCCCATTTTGGGCATGGTTCATTATATGTGTTTATTGCTAATTGTTAAAGAGAGAAGAATAAAAAGGTAGTCTTTTTTTGTTTTTTTAGTTGGAGTGTGCAGCATAAAAATCGTAAAAAATGAATAACCAAATTGTTGTTTATGTTCATTTTGATGGAGTCATTTTAGAATGAGTGGTTAGTTGTGTATTTAAATCTCGTCAGAAGGTTGGAATGAGATTCGATAAAAATGTAAGGGGTGTAAGAAATGAAAGAAAAGATTGGTACCATAATAGCTCGACGTTGTGGGAGAAAAATGTCCAGACTATTTTACAGATTTCCAATTTCCTTCAATCCGTTAAAATTTCAACAAATGGAACTTGTAGATGAAGAAGACTTTTTACAATGGTGGGAATTTATTGCTTAAATGGGGACAACAACACTGAACCAATTCCATTGTTTGCTGAGTTAGTCAACCTCGAGCCCGTTTAAAATGTTGTTCCATTAAGTCAACACCACGGGTTTGACATTGATCTCAATGTTAGATGGACAGAACAATCATGTTATGGAAGGCCATCAACAGGGCTGAAAATACACAACATGGGTCGACAACGTATAATAACTCCATTCTCACTAGCCATTTAGAAATACATCTTGAGGTGAGGGGCACTGATGCAAACAATGAAGAAGAGTCCGATAATGATGTTCATTCTCACCATGATGGTGAAGAATATGGTGACTTCGATCAAGATAAACTCTCGGATAATATTAACGATGAAGGCGTAAAGGACGGTGAAAATCTACAACCCCTTTCGATCGGGCACTCGAGTCATGGGATTATTTTGCGAAATGACCCTAGGGCAGACATGTTGAGTGTTGACCCCAATGTGACACCTGCACTTGAGTTCTTCGAGTATGAAGATATACTACCTGCTCAAGGTTGATGGTATCTTCAGAAACGAAAGATTTATTCATAAGGCAACGATTCCCAAATAAGCAGGACTACTTACATGCTATCAAGTGGTACAACATGAAGGTGTCGGTGGACTACAAAGTCATCAAGCCTACACTGACATTATATGTTAGACAATTTTGGAAGTCTGGGGAAGGTTGCCAATGGTGGATTCAAGCTGAATTGGGGCAGGCGACTCAATAACGGTGCATTCAGAATCTTGAAGAGCCCCATACATGCACGTTCGCACGTATGACGCAAGACCGTCGCAAACTAGATGCGAAAACAATCTGCAACTACCTCATGTCGATGGTGAAAGACATGCCCACCATACAAGTGTCTATCATCATTATTAAAATGCAAGCCTGGTTTTAGTACCGGGTGTCGTATAGCAAAGCATGATGGGCAAAACAGATGGGGATGGAGCAGTTGTACCGTGACTGGGATGCGTCATACAACGAACTTCAGGGGATAGATAGTCACGATGCAACAGTACATGTCAGGTACTTTCGTGGAGTTACAAATGCGGTTTTATTATAACCCGGATGGCCAACATCAGCCAGGGAGAAGAGTTTTCCACCGGATGTTTTGGACATTCGATCTATGCGTTCGGGCATTTGTACACTACAAGCCGTTTGTGCAAGTTGACGATACCTGATTATATGGGAAATATACCCAAATACTCCTTATTGCGGTTGCACAAGACGAGAGCCAAAATGTCTTACCGATTGCGTTTGCGATCATGGAAAATGAGGACATGGAATCGTGGGAATTTTTATTAATGAACTTGTAGAGTCATGTTGCTAGAGAAGACAACATTTGTATTATCTCTAACAGATCGAATGGGCTGATTGTTGCAATTCAACAATACAAGGTTTTGTAGAGATTCGTCTACTGCATCTGTCACATCGCGGTTAATTTCCACCGAGAGTTCAAGAATGCAAACTAGCGTAAAAATTCGATGAAAATGGGTAAATTCCTGAATCACAATATTATTTAAATATCTTGAATACATTTGGGGCATATATTGAAAATGTAATATGTCGTATCGTAATACATATGTAGGGTATAAGCGAGCTAGAACCACACCGCTTTAGGGAAATGATGGCGAGGCTTGAGGCTGATATGCACGGCGTGATTAATCCTTCTTTTCAGGAATTTCTAAGTACCATGGAGCCTTGGAAATAGGCTCACAATTTTGATTATGGGTCTCGATATGGCCATATGACCACCAACCTTTTGGAGGGGATTAACTCCATCTTGAAGCGTACATGTCATCTACCAATTTCTGCCATTTTCTCAACTACGTTTTACAGGCTTGCAACATTAATACTGAGAATGAGACTGAGACAACTGAAGCAGTTGGAGGTAGGATACATGTTCATGGAGTATGTGCAAAAGGTGATGGATGTGAACACCCAAAAAGCAAGGTTGATGAATGTAGAACTATATTCACGGCACATGGAAATTTTTCGGGTAACTTAACACATCGGTTGTCAAGCGGGTGTACTAGCTAGGTCTTATGGTGTTGATCTGTAGCACCTCTCACCCGTATTCATTGTCGGAATAGGGTTACAGAGTATTATCAGACTTATAACATAAACAAACATACATTTCTTATACAAATATCAATTTCAAATACAATTCATTCATAATCAATCATATTGTCTATAACACCCCTTACCCGTATTCGACGCCGGAATAAGGTACGAGGCATTACCAGACTCATTACACAAGTAATCACACGATTCTGAGTCATAAAATTTACGTACAAAATTAAAACCATTCATATTCGATCATGAAGTCCCTATTACGAGCCTACGAGGCCCAAAATATGTATTTGAAGTGGTTCGGGACTAAACTGAAAACTTTAGAAAATTTTACAACACTTAGAAAATTTTTGCTAGATGCAGGGCTCATACACCCGTGTGGTCCAAGGGACACACCCGTGTGTTCTTGGGATACACCCGTGCTTCAGACTGTGTTCAAATTAAGGTGCTCTCTGACTTGTGCCACACGGCCGTGCCACACGCCCGTGTGCTAGGCCGTGTGGCACACACGGCTGAGACACATGCCTGTGTTCTCTGCCTGTGTGCTCAATTCTGGACATTTTGTTTTGCAACAATTATGGCGAAGGGGACACACGGCCGGAACACATGCCCGTGGGGCAAACCGTGTGTCGCACACGGCCTAGACACATGCCCGTGTGTCTACCTGTGTGGACAAAAACAAGGCTATTTACCAAGCCATTTTGCCACCCTTACTTGCACACATCTATACAACATCTCATGGCACAAAATCAAGCATGTGAGAGCAACCAAATAACCACAACCACAACAAAAAAAATAACATGTCATTCTCATGCCATTATTTATCATGCTAAGAACATCAAACTCTCTCCACACAAAATCATGCAAGATTCCACATATACAAACATTTCACATTTTTTGTCATAAATCATATTTCTATCATTCACCAAGTATACCATATTCATATCACCAAAGACATTAGCACATATATATATGTAACACCCCTTACCCGTGTTCGACTCCGGAACAGTACCAAATAGTACGGAACACCTACAGATTATTTAAACCATTTATCGCTCAAATATCAAAATTGATTATAAAAGTTCCTTTAACAGACCCTTGAAGTCCAAATCATGCATTGGGATTGGGTCGGGACTAAATTAGAATCGTATAATTTTTTTCGTAAAATCCTTAAGTTTATCTCATTTACAAGGGTCCCACGCCCGTGTGGCTCACATGGCCGTGCCTCTAGGGCGTATAACTCTCTGACTTGTATCTATGAAGGAACTTGGGTCACACAGCCTTGGTACACACCCGTGTTGCTAGGCCGTGTGGTAAATTTAATTTTCACAAATTAGGCTATTTTCCAAGCCATATTTCTCACTCATTTGATCCTTATTCTTCACCCACGTTTAACACATACAAAAACCAATTTAAGATATTCAACTGAGCCTTATACTTAATACGATTTGTTAGTCGTACACTTCATATAAATAACAAGAAACGTATTTAGGCTCAATTCTCATTAAATTTCTCTTGTACTTATACTTTTTCATACTATGTATTCATATAACATATAACAATCGCACCTCTGTATTTCATATACATTTTTATAACTATTTGTCTTGGTTTCAAACTACTTCATATTTGAGTTTTACTTATCAACTCATTTGAAACATCATCTTTACACATATAGTGCACTTGAGATGCTAAAATTCTATAATTATGAATGAACACATTTATCAAACACATTCCATGTTTTTATATATTATAGTCTCATATTTTTATGTATCAATTACCATCATTTCCTCGTATTTTTGACAAATACATGTAACAGCTCATAATCATGCAATTCACTAACTCTTCCTATCATTCAAAATTTAAATTGACAAATCACTTATTGAGCTCAATTTCAATGTTCTCTAAAATCATTAGGATGTACGTATCCACCAATAAATTCCATGTACAGATATCATCACCTCATATTTTCACATACATTTACTTTCCATATTATGAATTCAAATAACATACACAAGACATACCAATGCATTCCAAGGACGTTTTCATAATATTTCATTTCGAATTCAGATTATGTCATATTAGAACTCTTCTCATTATCTCATTCGGAATACTATTTCATACGGATAATACACTCAAGGGTGTACAAATATATAATCACAAATGAACTCATTCGTCAACCAAGTTCTATGTTCATGTATCATCAACTCATATTTCCTTATATCACATAATTCTATATAACACTTACCAACTTCGTCAAATTAGTGAACGTCTTACGAAATTGTTCTGCTCCGGTATGCATTGAATTTTATTGATAATCACTGATGCCATAACATAGCTATGGTCTTTTTACTAGAATGCCATAGCTCAGCCATGGTCTTACATCTTCACTATCATTATGTCATGGTGAAACCACAAACTTATCCGTCAATTCATCACTTTTCACTAGAATGTCATATCCACTATATGGTCTTACATCTTAAACACGTATCACACCGATGCCATATCCTAGATATGGTCTTACACGAAATCACTTGTCACTTGTAGCCGGCTACTACCACTATTCATCGATCGGTGGCGGAAGCTACCACTTTTCATCGATCGGTGCCGAGCTACAACTTTTCATCGATCGGTGGCCGGCTACCACTTTTCACCGATCGGTGCTTGGAGCTACCACTTTTCACTGATCAGGTAGCTAGAGCTACCACTTTTCACTTTCACTTGTCCTTGATCAGATAAGTGTAGCTGAAGCTATCACTTATCACTTGTTGTCATGGTTCAACCATGGTCTTTTCCGTCAATTCGTCTTGTCACTGAACTGAAATGCTTAATTCGATCATTTATTCAATTTTCATGCTTTTACATTATGCACGATTTTATCATCAATACATATGAAATAACACATCATGAAGTTCATAAAATTAACAAATGATCACTAAAAATTTAGCAATATAAACTTACAAGTTCAATTTTTGTATTATAACGATAATCATAATTTCATAATAAATATTCTAAATAAAACATTATATCAATTATAATCGAGCATGTAATCAATTTATACACAAGTCATTCATATATTATTTTTCCTCCACCTCCTCTCCATCCACATCCTTAGTATAAACAACACACTTGTAAGTAACATTTTCTATAATTTTCACTATTTACTCATGTGAATGTTTAAGCTGCCCATCTGTGTTATAGTACCTAATTTATTTTTATCTTGAGCCACAGAGCTCCGAATTTCAAACCGTTAATTTTTCCTGAAACTAGACTCACATATCTTCATACCATAAATTTTCTAGAATTTTTGGCTCAGCCAATTAGTACAGTTTATTAGTTAAGTTCTCCCCTGTTACACAGTCTGACAGCTCTGACCTCTCTTCATTAAAAATCAATTATCTCATAGTACGATTTTCATATAGTGATTCCAATTATTTCTGATGAAAATAGACTCACTAAGGAATACAAAAATATAAACTATATCTCATAATTATTTTTATAAAATTGTTAGTGAATTTCTAAAGTAAGAACAGGGGATCACGAAATTATTCTATACCAGTCTTACAAAACTTTAAATATCTCAAAATGTAGACTTCCTTTGCTTGCTATGTTTCTTTTATATGAAAATAGACTCAACAAGATTTAATTCCATATCTCATTCAACTTCTAATTCAATTTTTACAATTTTTGGTGAGTTTTCAAAGTTAAACAACTACTGCTGTCCAAAACTGCTTTAGTGTAACATGTTGATTTCTATTTTGTCCCTAATTTCACAATTCATACAATTCAGTCCTTGCTGAAAACCCCTCAATTGAGTTAATTTTCTCATTTAATACTTTTCTCTATCATTTTAAACTACTTCATAACCTTTGAAAATCAGAATTTTAACACTAGGCCTTAATTTCAATTCTTTCACAATTAGGTCCTAAAATCAATTTTCATCAAATTTACTTAATAAAATCATCATATAACAAAATTAAAGCTTCAAATCAATATTTATTCATCATATTCTTCCAGCACTAATCCACATCAACTTTAAAAATTAGCCATAGAATCATAAACTAATGACATAGTAAGTTGGATCTAATTGTAAAAGTCCAAAAACATAGAAATTTCAAGGAGAAAGCAAGAATTAAACTTACATGAAGCTTGAGTATGAAAACCAACTTGAAACTCTCTCCCATGGCTGTTTTTCAGCTGAAGAAAATAAAGAGAAATGAAGAGAATTCTAGATAATTCCAATTTAGTCCCATACTTATTTAACTAATTTTGGCAATTTTCCAATTTTACCCTTATTTCATCCATTTCCTGATTTTCCTCAGCTATTGCCGCCCAAAATATCTCCTTTGGGCTTATTTTCACTTTAGGTCCTTCCTCATTTGACAATTAAGCTATTTAATCTTTCTAGCAACTTTTATACACCTTTCAATTTAGTCCTTTTTATTTAATTAACCACCCAAACGTCAAAATTTTCTAACAGAATTTTAATACTACCTTATTGACATTCCGTAAATATTCATAAAAATATTTATGACTCGATTTATAACACCGAGATCTCGATACCTCTTTTTCTCGATTTCTTGACCAAATAAATCTTTATAAAACATAATTTACTATTTTAAAAATATTTTAAAAACTACATTTGGCTCGTAAATATTAAATAATATAGCCTACGAGTTCATTTGTCAGATTTGGTGATCTCAAACCATTAATTTTGACATCACTGAAATTTGGGCTATTACAATATATCTATTCTTAGGCTTACAATCATGATAGCTAAAATAAACCAATCTACATGGCCAATTATCAAAACAAACACTTGACAATCACAAGCCAACACATTGGCTACAATCATAATGACATATTTAACAAAATGACTAAGTCCCTATACATGCTGTAGACTTAAGATACTTGAATTCATTTATACTCAAAAGTGACAGCTTGATACTGTGATAGGATTTCCGGCGAACTCCAACCCGAGCTAGCTTAATAACCCTAAAAGACATGGGAAAGGAAGGGGTAAGCTATATATATAGCTTAGTAAGTCCGTACGAAAATAATAAGCAACTCTTACCAATATTTTATCAAGTCTAACAATTTAAACACAAGATAATACAAATTACTATAAATCTCACAGTTACAATTTATTTAGTCACATTGTTTGTTTTATCAATTTGTAAGTATAAATTAACATATCTTGACATTAGCCTAACCATAAATCTTTCCTTTGTAACATATTACAGCAATTCAACAAATGATTTCAAACCTCATGGTAAATATGCACATTAATTATGTGTACTCATGTGTTCGAGCATATATCTTAATATCTTTCAAATGCCTAAACTCTTATCTTCCATTACTTCCATAACCATTTTAATAGGCAATTATGCCAATCTTTCCTTTTTCTCATATCCGATAAATCATAATTTGTGTGAATAAAACATGCTATATGATAACTCAATTTGGCCCGAAAGCCAATCACATAATTGTCAACCTAATTTACCATATATTTCATACATCACAAGCATAATCCAATAATCACAAGGCTTTCACAATAACATTCTCGTAGAAAATCATGAACTCACAGTTTCACAAAGTCAATGCTTGTAAACTTTACGTACATACATGTACCGATTCGTAATTACTTACATACTCTTTCTCTTCTTTGACATACCCATTGAATTTCCCGATGAACCATTTGGAATACTAAAGGATACTCGAGAATCTCGTACACATAGTATCGTACCAATGCCATATCCCAGATATGGTCTTAAATGAAAACTCGTATCGATGCCAATAGCCCAACTATGGTCTTACACAAAGTCTCACATCGATGCCATATCCTAGATATGGTCTTACACGAAATCTCATATCGATGCCATATCCCAGATATGGTCTTACACGGAATCTCATATCGATGCCATATCCCAGATATGGTCTTACACGTAATCTCAGTAACCCTAACATCATGACATTTGTATCCTATCTATTCCTAAGGTTCAACCGGGACTTTCGCTATATCAAATATCTGTCGGTCATTTCTTTAGTATTATACTCAATAGCATTCACATTTCGTTTCAATAATATAACATTTACCATAATTATATCAATTAAGCATTTATGCACAAACAATTTAATGCTTATTAAACATACGAACTTACCTCGGTATAGAAACGGCAAAAAGGACTAAATAGTCAAATACTCATTTTTCCCCCGTTCTAGGTCCAAACCTCGTTTTTCTTGATCTATAGTATCACATTTAACTTATTTAATCTTTATACTATTCAAATCAGTCCAAAACCACATTAAGGCAAAAATTACATTTCCCCCTAAAGTTTGACATTTTTACAATTTAGTCCCTAGGCTCGTAAAATGAATGTACTCAATTTATTTGATACATATGCCTAGAAGAGCCTTATACATGCTTATAATAGCCCATAATTTTCATTTATTCACATTTTTACACCATATTTTATAACTGTTACAAAGAAGTCCTTTTAGGCATTTTTACTAAAAATCACTTAGCAAAAGTCGTTTATCATACACCAAACATATATTTTCTACCATTAGACATCAAAATACACAAATATCCATCATGGGTAGAATTTTAGACCTTGACATCTCTTCAAATTGATGGTAGAAATAGAAAGATCGAGTTATAACAACTTTAAAAATGTTAAGAGCATTAAAAACGAGGTAAGAACAGACTTACAATCGAGCTTGGAAGTGGCCAAAGGCTTCTCTTGAGACATTCGGTCATAGAATGAAGAAGATGAATGAAGTTTTGGCTTATTTTGTCTTTTTAATTCTTTTAATAACCAAATTACCAAAATGCCCTTAATGAAAAACTTTGGAAACATACCAAACCATGTCCATTTTTGTCCACTAATTTAACCAATGGTCTAATTACCATTTAAGGACCTCTAGTTTAAAATCTCATAGCATTTGGACGCCTCTAACATATAGAATTCAAGTTTTGCACTTTTTACAATTTAGTCCTTTTAACTAAATTGAGTGCCCAAACGTCAAAATTTTCGAACAAAATTTTCATGAAATCATTCCATAAAACTTTAGACCATAAAAGTATAATAAAAATAAATTTTTCTGCGTCAGATTTGTGGTCCTGAAACCACTATTCCGACTAGACCTAAAATCAGGATGTTACATTGTCCCTAATATGAGCCTACGAGGCCCAAATCGTGCATTAGGAGTGGTTCGAAACTAAACTGATAAATCAAGAAATTTTTGGAACACTTAGAAAATTTTACAAAATATAGGGGACACACGCCAGTGTGGCCCGGCCGTGTGTCTCACATGGCCAAAGACACTCTCGTGTCACAGGCCGTGTGGATATTCGCAATGGGATCACATGGCCGTGTCCCAGCCCGTGTCCAATACTGTGTAACTTTCTGACTTGGGTCACACGGCCACGCCCGTGTGACCAGCCCGTGTGCCCTAAGAAATGGCCACACACGCCCGTGTGCCAAGCCGTGTGCTAGGCCGTGTCAAACTTGTAGGGTATACTAACTTATGCCACACGACCAAGTCACATGCCCGTGTGCTGGGCTATGTTGAGTATACTGACTTGATTTTTAATTAAACACCAGCGGACACACGGCCGTGTCACCTGTCCGTGTGTCACACACGGTTGAGACACACGCCCGTGTGGACAAAAATAGACTATTTTTCAAGCCATCTTTTTCACCCAAATTTCATACACATTATAGGAAAATAGGGCTTTAGCGGCGTTTTTAGTGGCGTTTGGAAAAAAAATGCCACAAAGGTTATCCATTAGCGGCGTTTGCAAGAAAACGCCGTAAAAAGTTGAGCAATAGTGGCATTTTTATAACAAACGCCGCAATTGAGCAATAGTGGCGTTTTTGGTCCAAACACCGCTAAAAAATGAGCAATAGCGGCGTTTTTGGTCCAAACGCCACAAAAAGTTGAGCAATAGTGCCATTTTCGTGTAGGGTAACCGACACTCGTTTCGATTTGATTCGATTTAATTTTCATATTTTTTTCTTCTTTTTTGTTTTGAATTCAATTTTATTTTGATATTTGGAACCAACTTTATAAAAAATATAAACTACACCATTCACTTAGCTATGAGAAAGTTTCATTTTAGTTACTTAATTATGAAAAGTTACAAATTGATAACTAAACTATTTAGAAGTTTTCATTTAAGTTACCAAGCTGTTAAAACCGACGCCATATGGCTTTCTCTAAACCCCTAAACCTTGAATCTTAAAAAAATAAACACTAAAACCTAAAATCCTAAACCCCAAAAAAATTCATATGGATATTGATGTGTATATATATAGATATTAATGTAAAAGCTTATGTTTATAATAAATTGTGAAAGCAGTACTTAATATTGATTAAATTTATTTTTGGGTTTAGGGTTTAAGATTTAAGATTTTATGTTTGTAGTTTAGAGTTTTATGGTTTATGGTTTAATGTTTAATATTTTAAATTTATGGTTTAGGGTTTGTTATTTTGGGTTTAGGGTTTAGTGTTCTAAAGTATGTTGTTTGGGGTTTAGTGTTTTATAATCAAGGTCTTAGTGTTTATGGGTTTAAGGGTTAGGGTATTAGGGTTTAAGGGTTAGGGATTTTAATAAAAATGACAAAAAATCAATTTATTTTAGGGTATAAGTAAGCAATAAAATTATTTTTTAATTACTTTTGTATCTAGTAATATATATATACAGGGTTTATGGTTTTAAGGTTTATGGGTTTATGAGTTTAAAGTTTAGGGTTTAGGGTTTATTATTTTAGGTTTAGGGTTTAAAGTGTGTTATTTTGGGTTTGGGGTTTTGGGTTTGGAGTTTGGGGTATATGGTTTTAGGGTTTGGTTTCATTTTTTAAAATTAATTTCATACACAATTATAAAATTTTACCGCTGCAAAAAATTAATCAAAACGTTACCGTTTTATTTTGCGCTTTAGTGGCGCCAATTCAGAAATGCCGCAATAGATTGAGAATTAGCGGCACTTTTTGAAAAACGTCGCAAAAAAATTAAGCAAAACGTCGCTGTTTTATTTTTCGCTTTAGTGGCATTAGCGGCGCTAGTACAGAAACGCTGCAATAGATCAAGAATTAGCGACGCTTTTTGAAAAACGCCGCAAAAAGTTTATTAAAACGACGGTGTTTTGTGACGTGGTTTAATGACGTCATTATGTTTATCAAAACGACGTCATTTTTGTTTCATCCATTTTATCCCCAAATACCAAAACCCCGATTTCCCCTATACCTTAAATTTTCCCCAAGATAACCCTAAACTTGAAATTCCTTGAGTTTTTCCCCAAATCAGATGTTGGTGATGTTGATGAGCAGATTGATGATGAATCTGATGAAGAGGATGATCCTAATGAGGCAGACTTGTAGAAAAAAAGAAGTATTTTTTTTGAGTTGCCTTATTGGGAGCATCACATTTTGCGACACAATCTTGATGTTATGCATATTGAGAAGAATGTTTGCGAGAACATCATTGGGACAATTTTGAATGTCGATGGAAAAACGAAAGAAAATCTTCAGAGTCGACTTGATCTAGCTGATATGGGAATTCGGCGTAAACTTCATCCCCAAGTACTTCCGAGTGGGAAATATAGGTTGCTGCCTTTAATTTTTGCAATTTCGAACAAAGAAAAAGAAGTGTTCTACATGGTGTTGAAGGACATAAAGGTCCCAGATGCGTAAGCATCAAATATATCTCGATGTGTAAGTATTAAAGATCGAATACTATATTCCCTAAAATCACATGATTATCACATATTGATGCAAGAGTTACTACCGTTGCTCTACGGTGTTGTGTGTCAAAAAAGGTGACGTCTTGTATAATTGAACTATCCAATATAATAAAAGATATTTGTGGCAAATTTTTGAATGTTGAAGAACTTGAGAAAGTATAAGATCGAGCCGCCTTGACTTTATGCAGATTGAAGAAGATCTTTCCACCTTCTTTCTTCACTATTATGGTGCACTTGATAATCCATCTCCCTCATGAAGCAAAACTTAGTTGACCAGTTTTCTACCGGTGGATGTATCCTATAGAGAGGTGCTAATTTATTTGTAAAGTTTTTCATTCATTCATGAATATACCTTGAGTTACAACTTTTGATAATGTTGTATATCGTCTTTAGGTTCCTATTCAAATTGAAGTCTTATTGTCGTAATAAGCGTTATCCAGAAGGATCAATAGCTGAAGGGTACTTGACAGAGGAGTGTATGACTTTCTGTTCTAGATATTTAGAAGATGTTAAAACAAGACTGAATAGACTAAGTAGAAATCCTGGGCTCATTGATCATAACTTGGCTGAAACTTATTTATTTCAAAGTTATGGGGAACCAATCGGTAAAGTTGAAATTATAGAATTAGATGATATATCTTTGGTACAAGCACATCGATATGTTCTTTTTCACCACACAAGTAAGTTTTAGGATTTGATAAATATTCATCTTTTTTATTTGTTTATCTTCTAACCAAGTAATCCACTTTTTAACATAGCGAGTACAAACAAATCTTGAGATCTCGTTCACGTTCTCGAAGATTACAACATCGAGAGATTAATAAGTTATTCACAAAATCTTTTCATGAATGGTTAAGGCAAACGGTATGCAACTGAAGCTTTCATTGACAAATAATAATGTTTTCTCATAACATTTATAATTACTCAATTTACTTTCGATTCAATAGGTTTGGAGTGGAAAGGACGTCAATGACGAAGTTAAATGGCTTTCCCAAGGTCCGAATAGAGTAATAAAAAGATATAGTGCCTTCCTCATCAATGGATTTAGATTTCATACAAAATATCGTGAGAGATTGAGGAGAACTTAAAATTGTGGAATAGTTGTTAATTCTTCAATTACAATTTATGCTAGTGCTAGGGACAGTAATCTTGTTGAGGGAAATGTGGAGTATTACGGACTTCTTATTGACATTATTGAGTTGGATTACTATGGTAAATGGAAAGTTGTCTTATTTTGATGTGATTAGGCTGATGTTAATATTGCTCGCGGAATTAAAAAAGATCAATTTGGTTCTACAATGGTGAACTTCTCTCAATTGATTCACACTAGACAACAATTGATAGATGAGCCGTATGTATTTTCTTCTCAAGTGAAACAAGTTTTTTACTTGAAAGATCCAACTGATGAGGGTTGGTACGTTGTACTCCAAAACACCCCTAGAGACTTGTTTGACATAGGCAATGGAAGTAGAGATGACATTGTCGAAAGATAAGAAACTTTGCCTTTTCCAAAACAAAACTTAAATGAAAATGTCCCTAGTACTACTACACAATCTCAATGGGTTAGCCAGGATGTGGATGAAGATATTTACGAATTATGATGTAGTAAGATTTTACAATTTTTTAATTATATGTAATATTATAATTTAAATCTTGGTCTTGTTAAATATTTCAACTATTTTATGTAAGAGTATGCACAAAGATCAATCATGAGATGGTTGTAATAACATACTTTATTTACCATATTTATTAATATAAAGCATTGTCATTATTATTTCAGTTTTTCTATCTGTGTATACAAATAAACTGTTTTATAATAATGTCCTGAGAATAATATGATTATTCTTAAAAGATCCTTAGTCGAGTATTATTGTTGACTAGGACAACAATAATGCATTAAGACTAACATGTAGTTGATTGATGATAAAGAGTTGTCATTGATGTGGATTGTCAAAATCAATGCATGAATATGTATGTTAGAGAACAACATATTGGATTGACCCGTTATGAGTATGTTTCTTTGGATTATTATGTAATTGTCACAACATTACTCATAGTGATTAATATGTATATGATCCTCGGACTTGAGACAATTATTATCTCAACATCGTGAGTTGTATATTTTGATCTGATCAAAACGTGCATAATCGTAATTGGTTGTTCTATAAAGGCTGATGTTGGATATACCACAATCTATGTAGAGGGATATGGTTGATCA
Source organism: Gossypium bickii (assembly GCA_025503065.1). Lineage (NCBI taxonomy): Eukaryota > Viridiplantae > Streptophyta > Magnoliopsida > Malvales > Malvaceae > Gossypium > Gossypium bickii. Next base: position 92,996,344 of record CP106714.1, on the reverse strand, counting down.
ATATAGGATAAGTCCCTCCTACATAATGGGAGTAATATCTTAGGCCACTTGATTGAGTGAGACTAGAAATGCATGGCCATGCTCAAATAAGTTGACATGAGATGTCATACTAATTTGTATATCATAGTCTACTCAAGATATCAAGAAACATGGGATGGACTATACAAGTGTGACTATTCCATGACTTGTGTCCATTCGAGAGATAAAGGACTTAAGGATTAATGTATGAAAGGTTAATCACGAAAGGTTATGTCGAATCATGACTTCTTGTAACTTAGGTAGCAATGATGCATTGCTAGATGCCACTCATTATGCGTGATAATAGAATCGTTCTAGTATTCTCGCTAACATTGCAAGAACCTCTGAGGGTCACACCCTATGGTTGAAATGAACTAATAAAATATAATTGGTATTGTTTTTGGTTGTCACATGAATTAAATTAATTAAAGAATTAATTTAATTGGGTAATCAAATATTGAACATATTATATGTACAAGGATGTTGTACACATAATGACAACATAATTCTATTAATATATGAATTTGATTCATATATAAATTTAAATAAATATAGTTTACAAAATCCTTATTATAATTAATGTAATTATAATTTTCGGATATAATTAATGTAATTATATTTTCGGTTAAAAACTTTATTGTATTTATTTAATCTTATGATACATTCAAGAGATACCAATTATAAATGGGTATTAAAAGGATACCAAATAATGGGCCCAATGAAAAGATACCCATTATAAAAGGCCCAATTAAAAGGATACCCATTATAAAAGGTATTTAAAAGAGGCAAAGCTTATGTAAAAAAACAAAAAACCCTAATAGATTGCTTGTTAGGTCTAGCAGCCGTCAAGCAAATAAACCTCCAAAATAGTTTTGGAGATTTCTTCCGTTCATAGTCAAACCGGGTGGATCACGTAGAGGCCGACATCGGAAAAGGTTGTGGCTTGATTCGACAGTAGATCAAAACTCTTGTTGTCAAGGCGTCGCTGTCTACTCAGATTGAAGTTTTGGTAATTTCGAAACCTTTATTTCACCCCGATTCGTTCCTCACACATGGATCCATGGTTTGGATCGCCGGATCTAATTTTATTCTGCTGCGCCATGGGGTATCGGCGTTCCAACATTTTATATGTACTATTCTTGTTGTAATTAGTTACTAAAATTTCATCTATTTTATGTGTATTACAGAAAAAATGCTTAGAAGAAGATTGCGAGATATAAGTATTGTTTAGAATACTCTAAATTCGGAAGAAACAAACAGTGAACAACAGACTGCCATTGGATCTTCGAATGTTCCGAATACATCTGACTAACCTGCAGAATTTCAAAGTAATGTTAACTTTAATTTACATGCGTGTTGACTTTTATTATTGATTTCTTTTTCAAATTCTTATATTATAATATACCATTTTTCAGCTAAAAGTGGTGGGACGTGCAAAGCTCGAGGACGTACGCTACTAAAAGAATTATACGAGTTAAATCCTGTCAAGCGTGTCAAAGTATCTAGAAACAGTCATGTTCAGCCTGTTGGATCAGAAGCTCGACTTTTAGCAGGATATTTGGGCATTATAGCACGAAATGCCAATATGTTGCCTATCAACTACAAGTCATGGCATCAAATGCCTGATAGTAACAAAAATCAAGCTCTCGATAATATTAAGGTAACAAAACGTGAATGTAATTTATAATACTTTGGTTTAAGTTTCATTTCTATTTACTTTATAAACTTGTGTTTTTTGTAGGAGAGATTTGCTTTAGAGGTCTCGGATAATTATGTCAAGAAGGCATTGGGAAAAAATGGAGAGACCATAAAAGCACTTTGAAGAAAGAATATGTTAAGAAAAATATAAGCCTCGAAGAGAAATTGCGAAATGTCCCGCTGGGAATGCTGAGGTACCAATGGGAAGATGCGGTTAGATTCTGTAATTCAAAGAAAGGAGAGGTATTACGTACTTCTGAACTCTTATAATTAATTCAGTTTATAGTATTTACTATATACATAATAATAATTTCATAATGTAGGATCGTGAGCGAGTTGGAACAACAAGCAGGAAAAAACAAAAATTCACGCACATAGCAGGGTCAAAAAGTTTTGCTTATGTAGCTGAGGCCGAGGTATTTTGAATTTATTAATTGTGTTAAATATTAATTACTTTCTATTAAATTATATTTTTACTACTATATTGTAGGAACTCTCATCTAGTCAAAAAGTTGGACGCCTTCAGCTTTTTTACATTACACATAGGAAGAAAGATGGATCTCCTATGACTTCTGAAGCTGGAGAAATTACGGTATATTTACTTAATAAAATTTGATTTATTTTAAATAGTTATAATGTTTAATTATAATGGTTTAATTCGTCGTTAGTAGTTCTAAATAATGTTAAGTTATGTTGCATTTGTTTTTATTATATATTTCGTTTCTAACTTTTTGATTGATTTATTAGGAGAAACTGAAGGATAAAAAGGCAGAGTATGAAGCGGTTGTCGAGTGATAGTTCTGTTAATCTTGACGACATTGATAACATAATTATTACTAAAATTTTGGGTCCTAAAAGGTATGGTCAGGTTCGATTTCAAGGATCTGGTGTTATCCCAACCTAATATTTTGGATCTAGTTCGCAACAATACAAGCCTTCGGGGAGTCAGGCTCAAGCTGAAGTTCTGAGGTTAAAAGGATAGATGGCTCAGATGGAAGCGAGCACAGTTGAGCAAATTGCTCAACTTAAAGCGAAGGTAGTAGCGAGGGAAGCAGAGGCAACAGTGAGGGAAGCAGAGCAGAGCAGAAAGTGCAACGCACTCAAGCTACAGCTTTAGAATATGATGAAAATGTTTCAGTAATCGTAAAATCCGCCATCTTAGACATTTGTTTTCTTATTGTAAGAATATTGTTAACATTCTAAATTTTAACATTATTGTAAGAATATTTTGAATTATACTTCATTTATTAATTTATATCATATCTCTTTCGTTGAATTTGAAGTATCATTTAGATTTGCTGTATTTGGTTAGATTTTATGTTACAGGAAGGGTTATATATAGATGAAAATGGGATGTTGCAAATCTGCCAAAGTTAGTGGCGTTTTGCTTAAAACGTAGAAAAACGCCACTAAAGAGCGGTACTTTTAGCTGTGTTTGTAATAAAAGCGCATCTAAAGGCCATGTTCTTTAGTGGCATTTTTAATAAAAGCGTCGCTAAAGGTCATGTTCTTTAGCGGCATTTTTTTTTCACATAAACGCCGCAAAATTTAGCGGCATCGTCTATGGCGGTGTTTTTTGCGGCGCTTGTAAAAACGCCACAAATAGTTTTACCGGCGCTTATAAGCGCCGCTAAAGGCCTAAAAAAACACTGCTAAAAGTCTGTTTTACTGCAGTGACACCTGCACCAAACCCATAAGGCACATAACATGGCATAAATAGGCATTCAACCAATCTCAACCAAGCATAGTTTATAACATTTCAAAACAAAAAACAACAAGGCTCACATATACCACAATAGGCCATTCAATTTCATACCAAAGTTCACATTCTCAATTCATCAATAGGGTCACTTTCAATTATGCATTATTTTACTTAATTTCATAAGTATACCAATCTCAATTCTCAACCATTTGGTATTCCAAATACCAATTCACAACAAGCATACCAATCTCAATTCTCAACCATTTGGTATTCCAAATAATAATTCACAACAAGCATATTAAATGGCAATTATCAACCAAACAACAAAAGGCTATTTGCACAAATATATACATCACCAAGTATATCAAAATAAGCCAACTCTCATGGCTATACACATAACCAAACACTTTCATTTACAAGCCAACTCAAATGGCTAAAATTCATTACTAACATATATCAAAATGACCAATACTCCTATACATGCCATATAACCAAATACATAAGTTCAAAAGTACCAAAGTAATAGCTTGATAGTGTGATGAGATCTCCAACGATTCCCGAATCCGAGCTAGCTTTGATTTCACTATAAAACAGGGAAAATAAACAAAGTAAGCTATAAAGCTTTGTAAGTTCGTATAAAAATAAACTCAATTAATCATAAATATAAAATTCCAATAATTTAATATATCAACACATAATTCATATTAGCTAACAAACCTTCCACATATTCAATCATTGGATTAGATGTGAAATTCACAAGTTTTTTCGATTCAAAGCTTATACGGTTCATGTACATACATGTACCATCTCTTATTAGTCTTATACTCATCCATGACTTCGATATACCCATTGAACCATTTAGAAGACTATCGGATACTCGGAAATCTCGCACCCTAAGTGCCACATACATGTTGAAGCTATCTCAATCTCATATCACATATAATGCTCACTCTCGAGCTATCAACGGGTCTGCTCACACAAGCTGACGGTCATGACGAAGTTACATGGTGCTGCTCACATAAGCTGACAAGTATCCGCAACACATGCCGGATAACTTAGCTATCGATAGGACGTACGGACCAGCACCCAAATCACATAACCCTTAATGACATGTCATTCGTATCCTAATCTATTCCTAAGGTTCAACCGGGATTTCACATTTTTTGAATCGTCATTGAATATGTCCACAAGGTCGCATTCACAAATTATGCAATACCAAAGCATTTAAAACACAAAAATAACAATGTTTATTACATACAAACTTACCTCGAATGTAAAAACGGTGAAATAAGTCTATTAATCTGATACTTTGTTTTTCCCCCGATCTAAATCTGAATTTCGCTTTTCTTGATCTATATTAATCAAAATTAACTTATTTAATCACCACTCTAGTCAATTTAGTCCAAAATACACATTAAGGCAATTTTACTCTTTTGCCCATAATATTTCAACATTTTTACAATTTAGTCCTTACCACATAAAAATACAAATTCATGCAATTCAACCTGTACCCATGCTAGCCAAATTTCAATTAAGTCCCTAGCAGCCCATAATTTTCATTTATTTCACAACTTAACCATAAAATTTTAACATTTCTCAATTTAATCCCGAAATGACAATTTTGTCAAAAATCACTTTACAAATTTTGTTTCTCTAACAACAAGCATAAATTCTCTACCATTAATAATCAAAACACATGCTATTTCATCAATGGAAAAACCCTAAACCTTTAACAGTTTTGCAAATTAGTCCCTGGGCTAGCTAGATTAAGCTGCAACGATCTCAAAAATATAGAAATCATTAAAAACGGGACAAAAATCACTTACCAATTTAGCCTCAAAGTGACTGAACCCTAAATGCATAAAAATGGCTTTCTCCGTTTGAGTATTCGGTTGAAGATGAAGAAATAAAAAGATGATATGTGATTTTATTTCATTTAATTAATCTTTAATAACTATATTACAAAATTAACCTTAATGAATATTAATTATTTCACTAAATGCCAAACCATTATCATCCATTAACTCATTAATGGGTTAATTACCACTTAAGGACCTTTACTTTAAAGTTCTATAGCTATTAGACACCTTTAGCTAATAGAACACAAGTTTTTACACTTTACGTGATTTAGTCCTTTTTATCGAATTGAGCACTCGAACGATAAAATTTCTTAACAAAATTTTCATACAATCATACTATCATGCTGTAGACATTAAAATAATAAAATAATTATTTCGACCTAGAATTTGTGGTCGCGAAGCCACTGTTCTGATTTGACTAAAAACGAGCTATTACAACTCTCCCTCCTTAGGGATTTTCGCCCCCAAAAATCTTACCAGAAAAGAGGTTAGGGTGCTGTTTTCTCATAGCTTCCATGGATTCCCACGTATCTTTTTCGACACCGTGACATTGCCACAAAACCTTCACTAAAGCTATGCTCTTATTTCTCAACTCTTTAACCTCTCGAGCTAAAATTCTGATCGGTTCTCCGTTATACGTCATATCAGGTTGATTTTTAATCTCTGTCAGAGAAATTACGTGTGATGGATCTAATCTATATTGACGCAACATCAAAACATGAAACGTATTGTGGATCTTTTTTAACTCTAATGGTAAAGCTAGTCGATATGCTACTGGCCCTATTCTTTCAATAATCTCATACGGCCCGATGAATCGTGGACTCAATTTGCCTTTGCGACCAAAACGAAGAATTTTCTTCCACGGAGATACTTTCAAGAATACTCTATCGCCGATTTAAAATTCAATATCTTTACGTTTCAAATCCGCATTCGATTTCTATCGATCTGAAGCTACTTTTAAACTATCGTGAATTATTTTCACTTTATCTTCAGCCTCTCTAATCAAATCAACCTCGTGAATCTTTTTCTCACTAAGCTCGGTCCAGTACAATGGAGTTCGGCATTTACGACTATATAATGCTTCATATGGTGCCAACTTTATACTCGATTGAAAACTATTATTATACGCGAATTCAACCAATGGTAAATATTTCTCCCAGTTGCCTAAACTCTAAAACACAGCAACAAAGCATATCTTCGAGAATCTGAATTACTCTCTTAGATTGACCGTCAGTTTGTTGATGAAATGTAGTACTAAAATGAAACAACGTACCTAAAACTTCTTGCAATTTCTTCCAGAATCGTGACGTAAACGTCAGATCTATATCTAAAATAATCGAAACTGGCACCCCGTTCAATTTAATGATCTCAGAAATGTAAAACTCAGCCAATCTATCGAGCGAAAAGTCTATACGTATCGAAATGAAATGTGCAAATTTTGTCAGTCAATCAACGAAAACTAAAATAGCATCTTTCTTTTCAGAGATATGGGTAATCCCGATACAAAATCCATCGTAACTTTGTCCCATTTCCCCGCTGGTATCATCACAAGCTGTAATAATCCCGAAGGCACTTGATGTTCAGCTTTGACTTGTTGGCAAATCAAGTATCTCGACACAAACTCTGAAATGTGTCGTTTCATGCCCGACCACCAATATAACTATTTCAAATCATTGTATATTTTAGTACTCCCCGGGTGAACAAATAAACAACCACTGTGTGCTTCGTGTAGAATTTTTTGAATAAGCTTGGAGTTTCTTGATACACATATTCTATCTCGGAACATTAAACAATAATTGGATCCAATCTGATAGTCTGAATCAGTAATCAACTCACATTGCACTCTTTTAGCTTGCAATTCATTATCAAATTTCTGAGCTTCACAAATTTGTTGAAGAAATAATGGTTTAGCTTTTAATTCAGCCAAAATTGAACCATTATCAGATAAACTTAATTGCGTATTCATCATTCGCAAAGCAAATAAAGATTTTCTACTCAGAGCATTCGCGACTACTTTCGCTTTTCCCAGATGATAATCAATTACTAACTCATAGTCTTTCAGTAACTCTAGCCATCTTCGTTGTTGCAACTGAATCCTTCTAAGTCATTATATGCTTTAAGCTCTTGTGATCAGTAAAGATATGACACTTTTCACTGTATAAATGATGTTGCCAAATTTTCAATGCAAAAACAATAGCGGTCAACTCTAAGTCGTGCGTCGGATATTTTTTTTCATGTGGTTTCAACTGTCTAGAAGCATAAGCTATCTCTTTGCCCTCTTGCATTAAAACACAACCCAAACTGTTCAATGACGCATCACTGAAAGTTACAAACTCTTTGCCCTGCTCAGGTTGAACCAAAACTAGTGCTTCAGTTAACAATGCTTTCAACTATTCAAAACTCTATTAACATTTCTTGGACCACTCGAATTTCACATCTTTCTGCGGTGTAGCAATCACCGAGAATCATTTTACAAAATGCCGATAGTAGATAGCTAATCCCAGAAAGCTTCTGACTTTGAATACGTTTCTTGGTGGTTTCCAATCAACAACTGCTGAAATTTTACTCGAATCAACTCTAATGCCTTCCGCTGAAACAATATGTCCCAAAAAACAACCTCTCAAAGCCAAAACTCACACTTTTTGAATTTAGCGAACAATTGCTTATCTCTCAAGGTTTTTAGTATAATTCTCAAATGTTCAGCATGCTCAGACTCATCCCGGGAATAGATCAGAACGTAATCAATAAATACAACAAAAAACCTATCTAAATACGATCTAATCATTCGATTAATCAAATCCATAAAAACTGCAGGAGCATTAGTTAATCCGAAAGGCATAACAAGAAATTCATAATGCCCGTACATTGTTCTAAACATAGTTTTCGACATTCGAATCTTTTACTCTCAACTGATAATAACCAGATCTAGATCAATCTTCGAAAACACTGTTGCTACTTTCAATTGATTGAACGAATCATCAATTCTCGGTAAAGGATACTTGTTCTTTATCTTAACCTTGTTGAGCTGACGATAATCAATACACAGTCTTGTCGATCTATTTTTCTTCTTTATAAACAACACTAGTACACCTCGGTGAAAAACTAGCTCGTGCAAAACCTCTATCTGTTGACTCTTGCAACTGAGCTTTCAATTCTTTCAATTCTGTTGGAGCCATTCTGTACGGAGCTATAGATATCGATGATGTTCCTGACACTAATTCAATAGCAAATTCAAACTCTCTAATCAGTGGCAACCTAAACAATTCTTCTGGAAACACATCCAGATATTCACCAACTACTGGCAATGATTCAATCTTCAATTTAGATATTTTTGTATCCAGTACATATGCAAGATAAACATCACAACCTTTTCTCACGTATCTCTGAGCTAGTATCGACGAAATCACAACAGGCAATCCACTCAACTCATCTGATTCAATTTGAAGGATTTCACTATTTTGATATTTCAATTCAATAATCTTTCGTTTACAATTCACAACAGCATCATGCAGGGTCAACCAATCTATACCCAGAATCACATCGAATTCATCAAACGGTATAAGCATCTAATTTTTCAGAAAGCAGTAACCTCGAGTCATTAAAGGACAGTTCTTGCAAACTTTATCAACTAGAACATACTTACCTAAGGGGTTCGACACTTTAATTACAAACTTAGTAGAATCAACAAGCAAACTCTTACTAGACATTAAATTCTCACAAACATATGAATGAGTCGATCCAGGATCAATCAAGGCAATTACATTAATGTCATAGAGAGAAAATGTACCGGCGATAACATCTGGTGAAGACGCATCTTTGTGAGCGCGAATAGCGTAAGCTCTGGTAGGTGCTTTAGCGTTAGATCTCACTGCGGAGTCCTTTGTTGTTCATTTACTACCAACCGCATTTCTCGCATTTCTAGGTGGTCTCCCTCTAGAAGCTATGTTGCTCGGTCTTGCATTCTGAAATTTATCTTTCTCGGCTAACTCAGGACAATCTCGAATGAAATAATCTTGTGAGCCATACTTAAAACAACATCTATTATTCATCCAACATTCTCCAAAATGTCGTCGTCCGGACTATTCATATTAGCGTTTATTGTTTTTCACACTGCCAACACTCGATACTGATGTAGCTTGAGCTTTAGGACTTGAGTATTGCTTTGCACGATCTCTGTTTGGATACTCGATTGAAGCATTCGAATGAGTGTATGAATCCCGTGATTTCTTTGACGAGGATTGATAGGTTTATTCATCGATCTCTTCCTCGAATCTCTAGCTTCGAAATCAGCTTTTCTCTTTTCTTTGCCAAGTTCTTTGCCTTTGCAAGCTCGATCAACTAACACAACAAATTTCTTCATTTCCAGAATCCCGACTAGCAATCTGATGTCTTTGTTCAATCCGGATTCAAATCTTTTACACATAATGGCTTCGGTTGAAACACATTCCCGAGCATACTTACCGAGTCTTACGAATTCTCTCGTGCTACTCGATTCATGACGCACGACCTGTTTTCACTCTAGAAACTCTTTTCGCTTCTGATCAATAAACCGTTGACTGATGTATTTCTTTCTGAATTCGGCTTGAAAGAATTCCCAAGTGACCCGTTCTCTCGGTACCACAAATATTAAAGTATTCCACCATTGATACGCAATGTCTCTCAGAAGTGATACGACACATTTAACACATTCAGCAGGTGTGCACGATAGTTCATCAAATACTCTGATTGTATTTTCAAGCCAAAACCGACTCTCTCAGGATCGTCATCAACAGTAGCTCTAAACTCCGGTGGCTTATTCAACTGGTGGCTTATTCAATCGTAAAAGTTTCACACCTTGAGGAGCTACGGGAACCGGTTGGGGATTAGGTGGGGGTGGAGGTTGTTGAGCAGCTAGATTTGTTCGAACAAACTCCGTGAACCACTCGTTCATCATTCGGAAGAAGGCTTCCTTAGCCTCTCCTCCCTGACTACCCGATACGGGTCTCGACTCAGATTGCGCTACTCCGTGAATGGAGGCTGGCGCATTACTTTCAACATCATCAGCTACAGCTCAATTGGGATCCATCACTATATAAAAACACGATTTAAAACTGTCAAGAGATATCACACTATCACAGGTTATTTATGGCATATATAGCTAGACTCTCACAAACGCTAGTTAGTCCTAGAATAGACTAAATCGTAGCTCTGATACTAATAAATGTAACACCCTTCACCCGTATTCATTACCAAAATAGGGTTACAGAGCATTATCAAACTTATAACATAAACAAACATACACTTCTTATACAAATATCAATTTCAAAAACAATTCATTCATAATGTAATACCCTTTGTAATCACTGAATTTTGTCCACGTCTCATACCATTTTTTTTTCAAAATTTTGGCCTATTAATTTATATATATATTAAAAAATAATAAAAAATAAATACAAAAAATCCAAAATTACATGTTGACCCCTTATTTTTTCCAAAATTACATTTTGACCCTTTAATTTTTCTAAAATTACATTTTAACCCTTTAACTTTTCCAAAATTATATTTTGACCTTAAAACTTTTTTAAAATTACATTTCAACCCTAAAACTTTTCTAAAATTATATTTTTGACCCTAAAACTTTTCTAAAATTACATTTTGACCTTGATACTTTCTTAAAAGTATGTTTCGACCCCACAAGTTTTTCTGCAATTGCAATCTGGTCCTTCTGGCAGATTACGTGATTTGGGACACCTAATTCCCGGATTTTTCGGCCACAAGCATGGGTGGTCACTCTTTCCTTCAACCACTACCTGCAAATACAAAGAAAAAGACAAAAAAAATGAATGCATAAAAAGAAAAAACACACCAAAACAAGGGGGGATTCGGCCATAAAAAAAGACTACAAAGAAATTTTCAGCAAAAATCAAGAAGATTTGGGCAGACTACAAGGAACTCTCAATCATCTCCCTCATTCCCCAAGTGCTTCCAGTTCTAAATCACCCACCTTCAACACCGTAAATAAAAATCCATTCGGTTATCAAAAGATTGGGTGTTCTATTCGGCACCTAGGAGAGAAAAAAAAACAATATCCAAGGCTCAACCTGTAGTAGCCATAGAAGAAGTACTCCGGTGATCGATGCACCACCAGGCCAAGGGAGTTTACGACGTGAGGAGAAGAAGAAAAAAAAGAAGAAAAAAGAAGGAAAAAAAGAAGAAAAAAGAAGGAAAAAAAGAGAAGAGAAATAAAAGCAGGAGAAGAAGAAAGAATATAAAAGTAGGCCCCCACACACACACCAGCAGCCCAATACCAGGCCTGGTGCAACTCCAACCGACCCAAACAGCAGTAGACTCCCCAAGCAGCATCCCACCAGTAGCCGGACCCGACCCAGTACATCAAGGCAGCAGCAGCAGCCCAACCTGAGGCCCAACACCAAGAAAAGGAGAAGAAAAAAAAGAAAGAAAAAAAGAAAAGAAAAAAGGAAAATAAGAAAGAGGAAAAAAAATCTGAGACGCGTAAACCATTCGATCAAGCCCGTAGTTTGGACTTTTCGATAATTTCTTTTTTTTTTAACCCACTTTTAATTTAATTCGTGTATTTTAATGATATCTCGTTTTAATATTATTATTATTTTTAGCATTTTTATTTTTTAATTGTATTTTATTTTACTTTTAATTTTAATAATTTTAATAAATAAGGCAACGAATCAGTTTAACACTAGTCGTTGATTTCATCGCTATGTTGGGTGAATATCACAGGTTTGAGTTAAATACGATACGTCATTTTAAAAATAAAAAAATCTAAATTTTTTTTCGAGTTTTAAAATAAAATGTTTAATTTTGGCGGTTATTTTTTAAATTGTCAAAATTTCGTTTTTAAAATATATATAATACGATAATATGTAATTTATCAAAATTTTCGTGTTTCAAAACTTTTCGTGTTTCAAAAAAAATTTTCGTGTTTTCAAAACCTCTTGTGTTTTCAACATTCTCATGTTTCAAAATTTTCGTGTTTTCAAAAAAAATTTCGTGTTTCAAAAAATTTCGTGTTTTTAAAATTTTCCTATTTTCAAAATTCTCGGGTTTCAAAAAAATTCTCGAGTTTTAAAATGTTCGTATTTTAAAAAAATTATCGTGTTTCAATCGAATCATGATTAAATATTAAATTGAACTCGTATTTTTGAAAAATTAAGACAACACGCGTTTAACGAGATACCAATTTTGGGCGTCGCGAGGTGCTAATACCTTCCTCGCGCGTAACCGACTCCCGAACCCTATTTTTCTCTGAAAATTTGACGTAGACCTAAACTTGGCCCTTTTTTAAAAAAATTCAAAAAATAAATTTTCTTTTAAAAATAGGATTTATTAGGTGTCCGATCACACCTAGAAAAAAGATCGGTGGCGATTCTCTCTTTTAAATAAATTCAAAACCATGTTTTCAAATTTTCAATAATTTTCTCAATTAGCGCCCGAGCAAATTTTACGCCGCTACAGTTGGCGACTCCACTGGGGACATTTTTTTGAGAGTCGAGTCTGGAATTAAACGCGTGTTGTCAAAATTTTTGAAACTCCTTGTTCAAATTAATATTTAGTCGTGATCCTTAAATTTTATTTTTTTTAAGTCATGCATTTGCATCATGTTGTAAATATTTTTCTAACTTATTTTATCTTTTTGTTTTTCAACTCTAAGTTTTTACGGTTTTAGTTTTTTTAGTTTTAAAATAAAAACGAAAAGGTTTGTGAGTTTCTCCCCACACACTGTGCACTTGCATTTTTGCATAACATGAGCTCTCTACCCGAGCTCCATCCGCTTAAGTGGAAGTAAATGCTATGCCTTCGTGAGTTAACTTGTCCCTCCGCACAGGCTAGTGAATACTTCCGGGTTACATATGACTTATGCTTTCGTGAGTTAACTTGTCCCTCCGCATAGGCATAAGTAAATGTAATCCCTCGAATTGAGCTTGCGAGCCTATGATGGGCGATAACCGAGGCTCTGTACTAGCCTTAGTAGGTGACAGTACAAACAATTTGAGTACCTTTTTAGAACCGAAACTGTTTGTAGTGAACCGTATGAGCCACTCGACTAGAGCCATGCCGAACCTTCGTCCGTTAATAGTCACCAAAATAAGTACATGGGAGAAACGCCTCTTACCTTTTATTTCTTTTACATTTACACTTTTTATGCAAGGGAATCGGGTCCGTTTAATAATTTGGATTGGATATATTATCTGATGAGCATGTGAGCTAGGTTTTTGTAAAGCATGCTGAGTGTAAAAAAAAAAGTAGGTCAGTTCCACTAAAATGCATGATTAAATAGCTTAATTTGTTAGATTTTCCATTTTTTTTATCCGTTTATATTTGTTGTGATTACTAACCAAGGTTATTTGTCTTCATTTATATTTTTAATCATGCATCATAGGCATCTTGTTAGGAAGGTGTTGATTAGAGATGGGTTTCTAATGGAGGAGTCAATTACACAAGTAACCGAGAAAAATGTCGTGGTTTGAGACTGGTCTTTGAAAACCCAGAAAGCTAAAAGGGACAGTTTAAAGGAAGGATGTATCTCCAATCTTCCTGAGCATGTGACTACGAATGCTCGTCAGAATAACCTCGAAGACTTGACTTGGATCTGGAAACAGTGGGACTCAGACACTAGGGGCATCTTCACTAAAAAGTACGGGGATATAGCTCACTTGATCGCCGTCAACATAGACGAACAGTTGATTCAAGCCATGGTTCGATTCTGGGACCCAACTTACCAATGTTTCACTTTCAATCAGGAAGATATGACTCCGACCATAGAATAGTATGCCGCATTGCTTCGCGTTGACAATGCACAATTCAACAAGATATATGTGAAAGAGCCCAAACCAATGACCTTCAAGAAAAAGCTAATGAAGTTGACGGGAATGACCGATACATGGGCTAAAAAATAGATAAAGAAAAAACGACGAAGTCGATTGTGTTCAAATGCTTTTCTCTGCGAGACTTAGTTCAAAACCATCCAGATATTGTGAAGAGAGTGGATCTGTTTGCTTTGTCCATTTACGGATTAATCATCTTCCCAAAGGTTTTTGGGCATATAGAAGTTGCGGTAGTGGATTTTTTTTACAAGTTGAGACAAGGAATCAACCTCGTCCCAACTATCTTAGTTGAGACTTTTAGATCTCTAAGTAGTTGTAGGAGGAAAGGGGAAGGACATATTATCAGATATGCACAGTTACTTAATGTTTGGATTCTGAGCCACTTCTAGAAAGTGGAGCACACACCTTTCCACATGTTTTCAAAAACATTCGCTCCATTGGAAGCTTACATTGGGAAAGATTGGCTAAAGGATGTCACCGAACAGCACTGAGTTTCGGTTTTTTAGAACCTCTGCGCCAAAGGTATAACTTGGAGAGCACCATGGATCCGTCCTTCGGTTCTGTTATACAAATGCGAAAGCCAAGATTGGGTGCCTTTACTCGGATTATGGGGAGGAGTTGGTTATGCTCCGTTAATGGTTCAAAGGCATTTTGCTTCACCACAGTTCATACCAGCTACCGGAGGATTGGCACAGTCGGAGTTTGCTTTTATAGGTGAAAGTTACATGAAAAAAGTCTGAGATTCTGCAAAGTCTTGGAAGGAAATTTACCTAATGGAGTTAGCTCTGTATGCTGATACTATCACTCAAGATTATGACATATGGAGACAACGACGAGTGAATAGTCAACAAATCTCACCGACGGATTACACTTTCCAGAATCCTTTGTCAAAAGAAATACCGTCCGAGGTGGAAATGGCAAGACATGAATTTGAACATGAAAAGGCCAAGCTGTTACAGGATATTAGTTCTCTTTAAGAGGAAAACTACCAGCTGAAGATCGATGTTCAAATTGAAAAATCTAGAACAGAGAAAGTCTAGAAAGAAGCTGAGATCATGAGAAATGACTTAAAGGATCTTCATTTGGAAATACGAAATTAAGAGGCACTATAAGGAATAGCGGGCTGGGCAAATCATCGACAGAATGGAAGGAAGAACTAAGTAACATCAAAGGTGGGATGGAATTTTGGAGAGGGAAAGCGAAGAAGGAAGAAGAAAAAGCTGCGCGTGCTATGATAGAGTTAAAGAAGAAGAATGTTAAATACGAAACCATGTCTATAGAATTAATGGCTAGTCAGTCTGAGCGTCAAGAGCTAAGAGGGAAAATATGAGATTTAGAAAATAGGCTGCAAGCTCATCAGCAACATTTAGATACTCTCCTAAAAGCCCTAGAAGAAAAGAATGGTCAACATGACAGAGACACTCGCGTCTATGAAAGAGCTCTCCAAGAAAAAGATCTGCATCTCGGCAGTTTGATAAATCAAATTCGCAAGGCAGGTGTGCAAATCGTGCAATTATCAGATGAAGCCGAAGCTCTCAGTTGCCAATTCCCTCCGAGCCAAAGATCAAGCATGTCGAATTTCTAGAACGAGTGAAGAAACAAGGCAATGTGGCAAGAAAATTTGTGTAGCTATTAAATCGGAGATGGCAAAATGTTTTGTAATGGACTCTTTTGATTAATGAAATGCCTAAGCATGGGGCTATCTTGAAATCAACACCAAATTCTTGCATATTTATTCATGACTAACATTCATTTGTCATTTATCTATTCATCCATTCATTGCATGTGCATATCACCCTAATCATTCACAAGGGCTAAAACCGTATAATCCAAAGTTGCGACACCACGAATCTAGAATCACGTCATTCTTATAGGACGCGTCTAAGAGCTAGAGCTATGGATGCTGAACTCAACGAAAGAATTGAAAGGATGGAAAGGATCCAAAGAGAGTTACAAGAGAAGTTGGCCAAGTCACAGCAGGAAGGAAGAGATCTAATGGTAAGATCTCGAAAGGAATCGCTCGAGCAAAAGGATCAAATGGCCAAAATGATGGAGGTAATGACAACTTTGGTCAAAGGAAAAGGACCCATGCAGAGCCCTGATATTATAGAACCCCAGTCAAGGGCTAATCAGGGTCTATTCTATCCCCCAGGATTCACTCCACCTCACGTCCATGCAATGTAAAGAGGATATCCTCAAGGGGAACCTGCAGGCCTGGAGCAACGACCTGCACCACCTGCTCAAAAGTGGCAAGGTATATTCGTATCGAACCCCAGAGCTAATCTTACTGATCCAATTGTTCTAGATTTGGATGATCCGGTAGAAATAGCCAGGTTGAAAATGTATGATCATAATGCCCAGGATAAGTATAGGAGCCTAGAAGAAAGGCTCAAGGCGATAGAAGGTACCGAAGTCTTCTTTGCACTGAGTGCCAAAGAGCTCAGTTTGGTGCCTGATCTGGTTCTGCCTTTGAAATTTAAAGTGTCAAATTTTGGAAAATATGATGGAACGAGATCTCCAAAGGTGCATCTTATCATGTTTTGTCGGAATATGACTGGTTACGTGAATAAGGATAAATTGCTAATATACTGTTTCCAAGACAGCTTGGTCGGATCAGCTCTTCGATGGTATAATCAACTCAGTAGAGAAAGGATCCAATCATAGAAAGACTTAGCATCAGCATTTTGTGAACAATACAAGCATGTATCTGACATGGTGCCTAATCGATTAACTCTGCAGATAATGGAAAAGAAGCCGACAGAGACTTTTAGGCAATACGCGCAAAGATGGAGGGATATCTCAGCCCAAGTAGAACCCCCATTAACTAAAACTGAGATAACAGTCCTCTTTATCAACACTTTGAAAGCGCCATTTTACGATAAGTTGGTAGGAAATGCCACGAAAGACTTCGCAGATATTGTAATATCTGGGGAACTTATAGAGAATGCCATCAAGAGTGGAAGGATGGAAGGCCCCGAGAGTTCGAAAAGGGCAGTACCCATAAATAAAATAAAGGCAAAAACCTATATGCTGGGAATCGAGAACCACTAAACTTCTAATCTGTACCCAACCCAATCACGACCTCGATATCGCCCGCCTTCAAACTTCTACTTTCCTCCCTAAAGCCCTTACTATCAAGCACCTCCTCCTTACCCCGTCTAAGGCACAAATAACCAAAGACCATTCGCCATGTTCCCACCAAATACCATGCCTGCTCAAAGCCAACCCAAAAATGAACAAAGACCGACAAGACCCAATCTTGAAAAACCTCAATTCACCCCTATTCCCGTGTCATACGGAGAGCTTTACCCAAAACTATTGGAAAAACAATTAATATCCCCACATTATATGGCACCCCTGAAGCCTCCATACCCAAAATGGTACGATCCTAATGTTAGTTGCATGTACCACACTGGAAACCAGGGGCATTCTACAAAAAATTGTCTTGCCTTTAAAAAGAGGGTTCAAAGTCTTATTGATACAGGCATTTTACGATTTGATGGTGCTAGTAATATGGCTGGAAATCCGCTCCCTAACCATACTGAAGGGAACGTGAGCGCGGTGACAAAGGAAGACAGGTGGTGAGCCAAAAGTTGTGTTTTTGAAATAAAGACACCTTTGTGGAAGGTATGAGAAATAATGGTTGAGAAGGTTTTGTTCTGTCCACTCAACAAAAGTTTCACAGAAAAATGTACAAAAGGTCAAAGTTTTTGTGTCTTCCATGGCATAGAAAGGCATGACATCCAGTCTTGTGAGGGATTCAAGAAATTACTGCAAGATATGATGGACAACAAGGAGGTCGAGATCTTTAACAGAGTGGAAGAGGCCGATGAAGGAGAAATATGTGCTTCTGATAATCAATCATTAGGTTCCCCTTATAGCGCTGATCGACCTTTGGTGATCTATTACAAGGCAAAAAAGGAAAAAGTAAAACCAAAGATGATAATTGAAGTACCATCTCCTTTCCCTTACGAAAACAACAAGGGGGTACCATGGAAATATGATGTCAACATTATCGTACCCGAAGGTGAAAAATCCAAAGCTACGACTGGAAGTGTTGGCGAAGTGGGACACTTTACCCGCAGTGGGAGATGTTATTCTCCTGAGGTGGTTGAACCAAGGAAGAAGACTGGTGACTCGAACAAAAAAGGAAAGGCACCTGAGGCTGAGGTCGAGTTTGAAACTCTGTCCGAACAAGAAGTTAAAAAGCCTGTGAATGAAGAGGAAGCACATGAATTCTTGAAGTTCATTAAGCACAGTGAATATAACGTCATAGAACAATTGAACAAGCAACCGGCGTGAATCTCGGTATTATCCCTACTGTTGAATTCAGAACCACATCAAGCTTATGTGGCGAGCAATGTATCTGTTGAAAAGCTTGATAGGTGGGCGAACAACCTGAATGCGGATAATTTCATCTCTTTCAGTGATGACAAAATACCACTAAATAGTAGGGGCTCCGTAAAAGCATTGCACATCACAACCAGTTGCAAGGGTTATATAATACCGAATGTGCTTATTGAAAACGGGTCTGCACTCAATGTCATGCCTTTGGCCACGCTTTCTAGGATACCAATTTATATGTCTTATTTGAGGCCTTGTCACTCTATAGTAAGGGCATTTGATAGGACACGGCGGGAGGTCATAGGGAAGATCGAAATTCCTCTAGAAGTGGGCCCATGTACATATGATATCGAGTTCTAGGTCATGGACATCACACCTTCGTATAATTGCCTTTTAGGGAGGCCTTGGATCCATTCTGCTGGGGCAGTTCCTTCATCTCTCCATCAAAAAATAAAGTTTATCATGGATAGCCAGTTGATCACGATCGCTGGTGAAGAAGACATTGTTGCATCTATCTCTGCTGATGCACCCTACATCGAAATAAACAAAGATACATAGAATGTTCCTTCCGTTCCTTTGAATTTATCAATGCTACATTTGTTGCTGAAGGAAATATGATTCCCACACCCAAGCTGTCAAGGAATACCAAGATGGGAATTAAGCTGACTGTGAGAAAAGGAGCCTGAGTGAAGAAAGGTTTGGGAAGATATCAGCAAGGGATAGTTAGAGCACTAAACCAGTACATCACAAGGCTCAATACGGTTTAGGGTTCAAGCCAGATATACGACAAAGAAGAACACAGTTGCAGAAAGATCAAGAAAGGAGGATTGCAAGAGCCTCAGGTCGAGAATTGGAATGGGAGCCCATAGCGTATCCTCCTTTGTCAGAAACATTTACATCTGCTGGAATGATGTACTTAGGACAAGATAATTTACGAAGCACACTGTTATTGATTGAAAGGGGTCTTCAGAACGTCAGTATAAATTTTATTGGCAAAGGAGATGATGCAATTAAAGATGTTTCAATGATACGCCCTTGTCCTTCGTTTTGAACAAATGGACTGCTGTGGACCTTTTTGTAGTTTCTAAGTCCTCTCCAGAGTAATGATCAATGTTAACTCTCTTTTTTTTGTGCCCCTAAGTAATAGTGGGATTCTTTTGTAAGAGCTTATGTTTGCTCTTTATCATTTAAATGAACATTAATGGAGATGCATTTTGTCATAGTCTTTTCATTCTCATTAACTTCATAATTATCCCCCCTTCTCATAGCTTGTCCTTACATGTATCTCATATCATGCCATAACATTATGTTTGTTGATTCCCATACCTAGATGCTCCTCTATAGTTTTCTTTTCCATTCACTTTCAGGTGCTCAGATATCAACGACATGAGCAATCCCATTACAAGTCCTGAAATCAATTTCGAGAAGGCTATTTGTTTGGGAGAATTTGAAGCTAAGGAAAATGCTGAAGATTATGTTTCGTCTCCTGACTTACTAAGAATGATAGAACAAGAAGATAAACAAATTCTACCCCATCAAGAATCTGTTGAGATAGTAAACTTAGGAAATGAAGAAAAGAGGCAAGAAGTGAAGATTAGGACCTCCATTTTTGAGAATACCAAACATGATTTGATCGCCTTGCTTCGCGAGTATAAAGATGTATTTGCATGGTCGTATCAAGACATGCCAGGGTTAAACGAGGATGTAGTGGTCCATAGACTCCCACTGAAACCAGAATGCAAACCCATTCAACAGAAGCTAAGACAAATGAGACCTGAAATGCTATTAAAGATAAAAGAAGAAGTCAAGAAACAATTTGATGCTGGCTTCTTACAAGTCTCTAAATATCCAGAATGGGTAGCTAATATAGTCTCGGTATCGAAGAAAGACGGAAAGGTGCGAATGTGCGTAGCTTATCGTGATCTGATTCGAGCAAGCCCTAAGGATAATTTTCTTTGCCACACATTGATACGTTGGTGGATAATATAGCAAAACATTCTTTATTTTCTTTCATGGATGGTTTCTCGGGTTATAATCAGATAAAGATGGCTCCCGAGGATATGGAGAAAACTACCTTCATAACAATGTGGGGAACGTTCTGCTATAAGGTGATGCCATTCGGATTGAAGAATGCCAGGGCAACATATCAGAGGGCAATGGTGATGCTATTCCATGACATGATGCACAAAAAAATAGAAGTCTACGTCGATGATAAGATTGCCAATTCTCAGGGGGAAAGAGAGCATGTTGGGAACCTCAGGAAGTTGTTTAAAAGACTAAGAAAGTTCCAGCTGAAGCTTAATCCAGCAAGTGCACGTTTGGGGCTACATCAGGAAAATTACTAGGCTTCATTGTCAGCGAGAGAGGTATAGAGGTTGATCCAGATAAGATTAAAGCTATACAAGAACTACCACCTCCGTGCACACAAAAAGAAGTCAGATGATTTTTAGAGAGGTTGAACTACATCGCTCGATTTATTACTCAGCTTACCAACCAGTGTGACCCAATTTTTCGACTCCTTCGAAAACATAATCTTGGAGAATGGAATGAGGAGTGCCAAGTGGCTTTTGACAAGATAAAACAGTATTTGTATAGTCCCCCTGTGCTAGTACCGCAACTCCCGGAAGACCGTTGATATTGTACTGTGTTCGAAAACTCAATGGGTTGCATACTGGGGCAGCATGATGAGTCGGGGAAAAGAGAAAATGCGATTTACTACCACAGCAAGAAGTTCACAGAGTATGAAGCAAAGTACCCGTCAATTGAAAAATTCTGTTGTGCTTTGGTCTAGATAGTTCGAAGGCTCAGAATATATGTTGTATCATACGACGTGGTTAATTTCAAAGCTGGACCCAATAAAGTACATAATGGAATCACTTGCACTCTCAAGAAGAATGGCACAATAGCAGATCTTACTATCGGAGTACGACATTGTATCTGTGAGTCAAAAGTCTATAAATGGGAGCGTGATAGCTGACTTCTTAGCAACTCGAACAACGAAGGAATATGAGCCATTGAGATTTGATTTCCCAAATGAAGACTTGATGTGCATTACAGTGTGAGTCATCAAAAGAGAAATCATGGAAGATAAGCTTTGATGGTGCATCGAATGCATTGGGGCATGGGATTGGAGCAATCTTGGTGTCACCAGAAGGGAACCATTATCCGCTCACTGCCAGAATAAATTTCTTTTGTACCAATAATGTAGCAGAATATGAGGCTTGCATCATGGGACTTCGTGCAGCTATTGAACAAAATATCAAAGTCTTAGAGGTGTACGGGGACTCAGCGTTGGTGATTTACCAAATCCATGGAGATTGGGAAGTGAGAGATTCAAAATTAGTTAAATATCGTGATCTAGTTGTGGAACTGATTAAAGAATTCAAAAAAGTGACTTTTAATTACTTCCCACGAGAAGAAAACCAATTGGCTGATGCCCTGGCCACTTTGGCTTCAATGTTCAAAGCAAATCGAGAAACGAAAATAATACCTTTACAAATGGGCATATATGAGGTCCCTGCATATTATTTTAGCATTGAAAAAGAGTTAGATAGACGACCATGGTTCCATGATATCTTAGAATATGTCAAGAATCAAAGGTATCCCGAACAAGCAAATGAGAACGACAAAAGAACAATCAGAAGAATGGCAGTGGGATTTGTCCTTGATGGGAATATCCTGTACAAAAGAGGAAAAGATCAAGTGCTCCTGAGATGTATGGATGCTGTTGAAGCTTGAAAAATACTTGAAGATGTCCATGAAGGAATTTGTGGGACGTATGCCAATGGTTTCACTATGGCTAGGCTGATTATGAAACTCGGTTATTACTGGCTGATGATGGAAAACGACTGCATTAGTTACGCACGAAAGTGCCACAAATGTCAAATTTACGGCGATAAAATTCATGCAGCCTCTTCGCCCCTTCATGTCATGACTTCTCCGTGGCCTTTTCTATGTGGGGCATGGATGTTATAGGGCCAATTTTCCCAAAAGCTTCTAATGGACACCGATTCATTTTTGTGGTTATAGATTACTTCACAAAATGGATAGAAGCCGCTTTGTTTGCTAATGTGACGAAGACTGCAGTTTGCAGGTTCTTAAAAATGGAAATCATATATCGATACGATTTGCTTGAGAGAATCTTTTCAGATAACACTTTAAATATGAACAACAAGATGATGAAAGAAGTGTGCGAGCAACTTCAAATAAAGCATCATAATTCCTCACCCTATCGCCCAAAGATGAATGGAGCAGTAGAAGCAGCTAACAAAATATTCAGAGGATTATTGGGAAAATGACCGAGACATATAAAGATTGGCACGAGAAGCTACCATTCGCTTTGTATGCATATCGCACATCTGTGCGGATATCTACGGGAGCAACTCCTTTCTCTCTGGTCTATGGAATGGAAGCTGTGCTGCCCATCAAAGTTGAGATCCCCTCTCTACGAGTCTTAATGAAGTCGAAACTAGAGGAATCAGAATGAGTTCGAGCTCGATACACGCTTGAAGGCAATCTATCATGGATAGATGTACCAGAAGAGAATGATCACGGCCTATGACAAGAAGGTGCGGCCAAGAGAATTACACGAGGGAGAGCTCGTACTGAGAAAGATTCTATCAATACAAAAAGACTTTCAAGGAAAATGGGCACCAAATTGGGAAGGGCCATACGTCGTAAAGAAGGCTTTCTCAGGTGGAGCTTTGATTCTCACTGAGATGGATGGGAATGAGTTACCTAATCCAGTGAACTCAGATGTCGTGAAAAATTACTATGCCTAAAAAAAAAGAAAAAAAGAGAGATCAAGATGAAAACCCGAAAAGGGCGTTTTGATAAAAAAAGAGAAAAAAAGAAAAGAAAGAGAGATCAAGATAAAAACCCGAAAAGATGCGTCTTGATAAACAAAAAGGATTAAGATGAAAACCCGAAAGGGCATCCTAGTGAAGTAGATTTGGGCTTAAGGAGCAAGGCGATTTGAACAGGGAGTCAAATGGCGAGATTACAATATTTGAAGTATTCTCGGAAGCTCGAAATCTTCTACACAAGAAGCTTTGCTCGAAAAGATCCAGGATGAAGAAACGTAGAAAAGTTCATGCGTTGGATATCTAGAGCATTTGTGACAATTGAATTTGCTTTCCTTTCTTTATAATGTTTTCTTTATTGAACTATTCCTTGTCAATTTTCTTTGCATGTTGCTTTTGAAATAAATATGAATGTGAGGTATTTCTTTCGTACCTACTCTGTCATTGTCAAGCATATCATGTTTGGTTCATTTAAATAATAAATAGTGAAATGACATACTCTAAACAAAAAGAATGTTGAGCATTACCCGGATGAGAATTTGGTAAGTACAAGAGACTTAAAACAAGGACAAAATTCAACCGGGGGCAAAAGGGTGATATACAAGAAACGCAGATTACTCGTAAAGCTTGAGGACGGATACAAAACCTGAAAGGAAAGTCAAGATTCGAAGCAATGAATGCAGGTCATCACGAAAATTGTAACGAAAAGGGATATATGACAAACAAGCCCAATGCTCATGGCATAATCATGTAGGCATGAAAGCATTTAAGACAAACATGTGCATATCATGATAACATCATGCATGACATATACAGGTTCTCTAGTAGAGCAAGAGGTTTTGATGATAGCTGTACTGAACCAAGGAAAAAGAAGACATCCGAGTTCAACCAGATGATATGTTTTGAAATTCTGATATTTTTTAAAATTATTTCATTTTTGTTTTTTAAAAAAATCAACTCATATTACGAGAGGTGAGTTGAGCCTCAGGTCATAGGCTGAGGTATTTTTCAATTTCTGTTTTTTAAAAAAATCAACTCATATTGTTAGAGGTGAGTTGAGCTTCAGGTCACACGTTGAGCTATTTTTCAATTTCTATTTTTCAAAAAAATCAACTCATATTGTGAGAGGCGAGTTGAGCCTCAGGTCATACGCTGAGATATTTTCAATTTTTGTTTTTCAAAGATCAATTCATAATCCGAGAGGTGAGTTGAGCTTCGTATCGTATGCCGAGCTATTTTCAATGTCTATATTTTTAATAGCAATAAAAAGGACTGTGGGATAGTCAAACAAAATTCAGTTCTTTGAAGTCTTTGCTCTATCTCTGTTTCACAGTGATGAGCAAAAATGGGCAGCTTTAATCACTGAATTTTGTCCATGTCTCATATTTTTTTTTCAAAATTTTGGCCTATTAATGATATATATATTAAAAAAATAAATACAAAAAATCCAAAATTACATGTTGACCCCTTAGCTTTTCAAAAATTACATTTCAGCCCTAAAACTTTTCTAAAATTACATTTTAACCTTGATACTTTATTAAAATTATGTTTCGACTCCACAAGTTTTTCTGCATTTGTAATATGGTCCTTCTGGCAGATTATGTGATTTGGGACACCTAATTCCCGGATTTTCCGGCCACCAGCATGGGTGGTCACTCCTTCCTTCAACCACTACCTGCAAATACAGAGAAAAAGGCAAAAAATGAATGCATAAAAAGAAGAAACACACTAAAACAAGGGGGGATTCGACCATAAAAAAAACAAACTACAAAGAAATTTTCAGCAAAAATCAAGAAGATTTGGGCAGACTACAAGGAACTCTCAACCATCTCCCTCATTCCCCAAGTGCTGCCAATTCTAAATCACCCACCTTCAACACCACAAACAAAAACCCATTCGGTTATCAAAAGATTGGGTGTTCTATTCGGCACCCAAGAGAGGAAAAAAAAACAATATCCAAGGCTCAACCTGTAGTAGCCGAGTTACCTTCCGGAGAAGAAGTACTCCGGTGATTGATGCACCACCAGGCCAAGGGAGTTGACGGCGTGAAGATAAGAAGAAAAAAAAAGAAGAAAAAAGAAGGAAAAAAAAGAGAAGAGAAATAAGAGCAGGAGAAGAAGAAAAAAAATATAAAAGTAGGCCTACACACACACATCAGCAGCCCAATACCATGCCCGGTGCAACTCCAACTGCCCAAATAAAGAAGAGACTCCCAAGCAAGAAATTTCACCAAAGAGGCGGACTGACCCAAAGACATCAAGGCAGCAGCAGTAGCCCAACCCGAGGCCCAACAGCAAGAAAAGGAGAAGAAAAAGAAAGAAAGAAAAAAGAAAAGAAAAAGGAAAATAAGAAAGAGAAAAAAAATTTGAGACGCGTAAACCATTCGATCAGGCCCGTATTTTGGACTTTTCGGTAATTTCTTTTTTTACCCACTTTTAATTTCATTCATGTATTTTAATGATATCTCGTTTTAATATTATTAATATTTTTAGCATTTTTATTTTTTAATTGTATTTTATTTTAATTTTAATTTTAATAATTTTAATAAATAAGGCAACGAATAGATTTAACACTAGTTGTTGATTTCACCGCTATGTTGGGTGAATATCATCGGTTCGTGTTAAATACGATACGTCCTTTTAAAAATAAAAAAAATCTAAAAAAATTTTTGAGTTTTAAAATAAAATTTTTAATTTTTGTGGTTATTTTTTAAATTATCAAAATTTCGTTTTAAAAATATATATAATATGATAATATGTAATTTATCAAAATTTTCGTGTTTCAAAACTTTTCGTGTTTTTAAAATTTTCGTGTTTCAAAAAAAATTTTCGTGTTTTTCAAAACCTCTCGTGTTTTCAACATTCTCTTATTTCAAAATTTTCGTGTTTTAAAAAAAAAATTCGTGTTTTCGAAAAATTTCGTGTTTTCAAAAATTATCGGGTTTCAAAAATTTTGTGTTTTTAAAAATTTTCGGGTTTCAAAAAATTTCTCGAGTTTTAAAATTTTCTTATTTTCAAAAAATTATCGTGTTTCAATCGGATCATGATTAAATATTAAATTGAACTCGTATTTTTGAAAATTAAGACAACACGCGTTTAACGAGATACCAATTTTGGGAGTCGCGAGGGTGCTAATACCTTCCTCGCGCGTAACCGACTCCCGAACCCTACTTTTCTTTGGAATTTTGACGTAGACCTAAACTTGGCCCTTTTTAAAGAAAATTCAAAAAATAATTTTTCTTTTAAAAAGAGGATTTA
This sequence comes from Gossypium bickii, assembly GCA_025503065.1. Classification (NCBI taxonomy): domain Eukaryota; kingdom Viridiplantae; phylum Streptophyta; class Magnoliopsida; order Malvales; family Malvaceae; genus Gossypium; species Gossypium bickii. The sequence goes on along the minus strand of CP106714.1, from coordinate 92,969,824 downwards.
TTAGGTGTCCGATCACACCTAGAAAAAAGATCGGTGGCGGCTCCCTCTTTTAAATAAATTCGAAACTATGTTTTTAAATTTTCAACAATTTTCTCAATTAGCGCCCGAGCAAATTTTACGTCGCTACACCCCTAACCCGTATCCGTCGCCGGACTAGGGTTAAGAGGTATTACCGGGTATATCGAAACATTTCACAAATATTTCACAAACATACATTATGCATCAACAAATCATCATCATTCACAATCACTTTGTCCCTTTAGAAGGTCTACGAGACCTTAAACATGCTTTAGAGAAGGTTCGAGACTAAACCGATCTCAAACAGAAACTTTACGAAACTTAGAACATTTTCTTTCAAAACAGGGCACATGCCCATGTGGCTAGGCCGTGTGCCTCACACAGCCGTGCCTTGGACACTGTCTCAGCTCGTGTGCAAAGCTGACTTAAATCACAATCCTGACTTGGGTCACACGGTTTATCACGCGCCCGTGTGTTCAACCGTGTGGGCAATTATAGGCCATTTGCAAGGCCAAATTGCCACCCATTTTGGGTCATACCTACAAGCATCACACAAGCATCAAATTATAAACTTAAAGCAACCAAAACATGCCAAAATTGACCATTTCTTTTGGTCATTCAAGAGCACATCCAACATACCAACTTTTACATCACATAACATGAACTATATTCATCCATAATCACATGGTTATATATATACATATTCCAAAACATATCTTAACATTTCTAGCCTATACATACCATACTTCAGTATGTACATTTTAATAAGTACCAAAATATGGTTCGATAGTGTGGTGATGATCCTCGATGATCCTTGAGCTTCCAGTAGCTTTGATAATCTATAAAACAATGCAAACACACACAAAGTAAGCTTTCAAAAGCTTAGTAAGCCATATACAAATAAACTTATCACAAAGAACAATTACAAACCATTTCATACATATAGTTCATGGTATAACACAATCACAAATCATATTTCTATTATATCTCAATTGATCATGTCCACTTGCTCAATATCACATGTCATGTGATGTAGTTCACATATCAAATAATCATATACTTACATACCTATCATTTCCAAATTTCATATACAAACATACATACCGAAATTTGGATGCATATTCGTATACTCATTCATTTCTCGGAATGCCCGTTGAACCATTCGAAATTAAATAGGATACTCGATAAGCTCGTACAATGCCAATGTCGCAAACGTGGTCTTACATGTAATCAATATCAATGCCACTGTCCCAGACAGGGTCTTACACGAAATCAAATATGATGTCGATGTCCCAGACATGGTCTTACACGTAAATCAAAAATCGATGCCAACGTCCCAGACGTGGTTTTACACGATAACTCATATTGGAATCCTATATCATGACATATGTATCCTAACTATTTCCTAAGGTTCGTACAGGACTTTTCGGACGTCGTCACATTATCGAAACATTCTCGGGTTTCACATATTCAGCTCAAATAGCCATATATCGTAATTCATTCACATATAAGCAATAATAATTCAATTTAAACACATTTATTTGTATATTAACTTACCTCATACGGATACGAACGGATGGAAACGACTACTCGACCATTTCGATTTCCCCGATCCAATTCTGTTATCTTTTGTTCTTGATCTATATAAATTCAAATTTAGCTATTTAATAAGACAATTCATTCATTTCAATCCATATACACATATTTAGGGCTATATTTAGGGCATTTTACAAATTTGCCGTCACATTTTCACATTTTCACATTTTAATCCCTATTTCATAAGATCACCAAACACATAAAATTTCATTTTACACAAGCATGTCTGAATATCATTCTAGTCCCTAGCAGCCCATATCTTTCATTTATTACACATTTTAGCCCTCCAATTTCTCATTTTCACAAATTAGCCCATAATACTCAATTTCATCAAAAATCCAAATACAAAACATATTAATCTCACACCAAGCTTTCATAATTCACCATTTAACATCACAAAGCTCACAACATCAACAATGGAATAACTCAAAATCATCATCAATTTCATAAATTAAGGTATGGGCTTAAGAGAACACGAAGCAACGATCACAAAAATGTAGAAATTATCAAAAGCCAAACAAATTACATACCTCAATCAAGATATACCAAGGCCGAATGTTTAAGAACTCAAACCCTTGTTTTCTTTTCTTATTTTCGGCAAAGATGATGAACATAATGCATGGTTTATTGTTTTGTTTTATTTTAGTTTATTAACATTAATATCTAATTTACCAAACTATCCTTAATGAAATAATATAAAAACTTAAAAATAGTTGTCTATAACCGTCCATATCATCATTCAATGGCTTAATTTCATTTTAAGGCCTCCACACTAAAAGAACATGGTAATAAAGTACTTTAGCAAATAGCAAGTCACTTTTGCAATTTACGCGATTAAGCCCTTTTTCTCAAATTAAGCACACAAACGATAAAATTAATTCACCACATATTATAAACACGAAAAATAATATTAAAATATTTTTTACGACATCGAATTTGTGGTCTTGAAACTACTATTCTGACTAGGGTTTAAATCGGACTGTTACACATAATCAATCACATTGTCCCTAATACGAGCCTAGGCAGTGCGCAAGACACAGTCGTGTGCTGGCCGGAGTGTGGCCGTGTGGGCCACACGGGTGTGTCACATGGGCGTGTGAACTTTGGGCCAGGCTGTGTGATCCATATGGGCAAGGCCAATCTGGGCGTGTGGGCCACACAGGCGTGTACTGAGATTTTTCTGTAGGGTCGCATGGGTTGTCCTAACCGACTGTGGGCCTATCGTAGGGTCAGTAAACGCTATCTAACCCTAAAATCAAGTGATCTGTTAGACTAAAATATGGTTAATAGCATGCCTATGTTTGTATATCTATTATCTGTTATGAAAGCATGTTAAGTATGATATATCTGTTAATTCTGTATGTATGTTATGCTATCTGACATTAGGGATGGGTTGATGTATATTGAAGGAAGTGTTCTGAAAGGCATTGTGCCTATTATCTGAAAGCATGGCTGCATTATATCTGTTATGTGCCGCATCGGTACAACATGGTGCGTAGGGCTGGATGGGTGTTTTAAATCCCACATGGTGTGTAGGATGGTCGGAGATGGTGTGTAGAGGATGGGGGTAAGATATCTGATTTCTGAATCTGATATGCACATCTGCATCTGTATTTGTAATGGGCTTAGGCCGAATTTGTATCTAATTGATTCTGATATTCTGGTTGGTTGCATGCTTAATTCTGTGTGGTTACACACTGAGTTTACGTAAACTCACTCTATCTATTTATTCTGTACAGGTAATCCATAGTCTTAGGCGGATCGGTGCTGCGGAGCCCCTCGGTGACCACACGTTCGAACTCGACTTAGCTACAATTTAATGTCTATAATCTGGTTTATCCTGGTTTTATGTAATTCGGGCTTTACGGGCTATTTTTATTTTTATTTTGGATTTGACTGCCATTTAAATGATTTTATAACTTCCAAACACGAAATAATTCGGTTTTCACCAAAACAAAGGTTTCTAAAATATTAAACGGTTTCCTAAAAACAACGATTTTCCTAAGCTTCCGCTAAAATGATACGTTTTAAGGCAAGTCGACTAATTGAACATATGTTTTGAAATAAGTGAAAGCAATTAAAGGTTTATAAGCTTAATGTTTTTATCGAGTTAGTTCCATTTTCGAAATCTTTTCATGTGACATCGCCAAGTTCAGCCATAACGTCTAAGCCGGGTTTGGGGTGTTACATAGAGTATGAGTGTAACACCCCTAACCCATATCCGTCGCCGAACAAGGGTTAAGAGTCATTACCGGACATATCGGAACATTTCACAAATATTTTACAAACATACATTATACATCAACAAATCATCATCATTCACACTCACTTTGTCCCTATAGAAGGTCTACGAGACCTTAAACATGCTTTAAGAAAGGGTCGGGACTAAACCGGACACATACAATTTTTTTTTGAAGCTTAACATTTGTTAAAGCTATAGAGGTCACACACTCGTGTGGTCAGGTCGTGTGCCTTACACGTCATTAGACCCGCCTATGCGTCTAGGCCATGGCAAAACAGGGCATACATACTGACTTGTCCACATGGCCACAAGACACGCTCGTGTGCCAGGCCGTGTGAAAATTAAGGAGGCTACTGACTTGGTCACACGGCCAGTCACACGCCCGTGTGTCTAGCCCGTGTACCTATTCAAATTGGCCTCACACACTTGTGTGCTCGACCATGACAATCGAAGGGGGTATACTAACTTGGCCACACGACCTAGCACATGCCCGTGTGTGCGACTGTGTGCTCTGCCCAAGCTCACTTCGAAGTGGCCCTTGAGCAACACGGCAGAGACATACGCCTGTGTCCCTACCCGTGTGGACACAAATAGGCGATTTACAAGGCCAATTTGCCACTCAATTTGGGTCCTCCCTACAAGCATCAAACAAGTAACAAATATGCCACATTTCCAGCCAATTTCAAGCACAAAACATACACCATTCAAACCATCTCCTCATCAACCAATTTCATGCTCAAAATCTAAACCAAAACATACCAAAATCTCATAACAACTCACTAATTCATACATGATCAATGTCCTAAAATATCACTTCCATTTTCATACTAAAATCATACCAAATTCTCAACAAAGCACATACCAAATTGACCATTTCTTTTGGTCATTTATAAACATCAAAACATATAAAACAAATCATGTACCAAATCCAAACCATATTTTCTTCCACAAGCAAGCCATATCACATGGCTATAAAATGCATATCTCAAAATGTATCACACTAGTCCTAGCCTATACATGCCATACTTTTAACATTTACACTTCCAAAATGTACCAAAATAGAGTTCAATAGTGTGGTGATGATCCTCGACGATCCCCGAGCTCCCAGTAGCTTCGATAATCTATAAAACAATACAAACACACACAAAGTAAGCTTTCAAAAGCTTAGTAAGCCATATACACATAAACTTATCACATAGAACAATTATAAACCATTTCATACATATGGTTCATGGCATAACACAATCACAAGTCATATTTCTCTTATATCTCAATTGATCATATTCACTTGCTCATAATCATATATCATGTAATGTAGCTCACATATCAAATGATCATATACATACACACATACATACCTTTCATTGCCAAATTTCATATACATACATACGTACCGAAATTTGGATTCACATTCGTATACCCATTCATTTCTTAGAATGCTCGTTGAACCATTCGAAATCAAACAGGATACTCGGATAGCTCGTAAAGCTCGTACAATGCCAACGTCCCAGATGTGGTCTTACATGTAATCAATATCGATGCCACAATCCCAGACAGGGTCTTACACGAAATCAAATACGATGCCAACATCCCAGACATGGTCTTACACGTAAATCACAAATAGATGCCAACATCCCAGACATGGTCTTACACAATAACACATATCGGAATCCTATGTCATGACATACGTATCCTAACTATCACTACTTTCGGTAGTGTCATAATTTAACATATAGTGATAATTATACTTAGTAAATAAGTCTTTATGTTTTTCATAAAGCTCTTCTATTAATTTTAGATATTCTACTTGCTCATATTTATCTTCTGTTTTAGAAAATTGGTTTTTCCAATGTTCTATTAAAGTCTTATAAGATTCAAAATCATATTTTTCTTGTTTTTTAATTTTTTCTCTTTTTTGTTTTGTTTTTTCCTTATTATAGTTAGAAGATTCATCCGAAAACTCATCTTCATTAGATAAAGCTAAAATAACATTACTATTACCATAATATAAAGGACCTAAATCTAAATCTGCATCTATATTATTATTATTATTAATGACTTGATCTAATTTACTATTAACATCAGATAGTAATTCTTTAGACTTGTTATTCAAATCTAAATCTGTTACTTCTCCCATATTATCTACTTTTTCTTCTATTTTACTAATCTTAGTATATAATTTATTAAAGTATATAGATGTCATATCTATTAAACTATTGATACCTTTACTAAGAGCCGAAATATTATTTTCATTCTTAGAGTCTATATGCATAGTATGATTACAAGTTTTATCTTTGTATAAACAATCCATTTGTTCCATGTTTTTATCCCTGGTACCTAAAACCTTCTGTGTCTTTAACGTCTTCACAAACGCCTACAACGTCCCACTCGGACTCAACGGCAACAAGAAGACAGAACGACAGATATATGGGTTTTGAGATAAAAACAGTGAAATAAACAGAATTGAAGATAAAAGATAGAAACTTACAATGATAACTACGATATTAGAACTCCAAAAATCGTTACTCTGGGGCTCCTCTGATACCAATTACGGGGGGGAAGGGGGAGGTATATGCACAAGCGGAAGGATAATAATATCCCAGACATGGTCTTACACGTAAATCACAAATAGATGCCAACATCCCAAGCGTGGTCTTACACGATAACACATATCGGAATCCTATGTCATGACATACGTATCCTAACTATTTGCTAAGGTTCGGGACTTTTCGAACGTCATCACATTATCAGAACTTTCTCGGATTTCACATATTCAGCTCAAATAGCCATATATCACAATTCATTCGCATATAAGCAATAATAATTCAATTCAAACACATTTATTTGTATATCGACTTACCTCATACGGATTCGGATGGAAATAAACGATTACTCGACCACTTTAGATTTCCTCCGATCTAATTTCGTTTTCTTTGGTTCTTGATCTATACACATTCAAATTTTAGCTTATTCATTCAAAAAATCATTCAATTAAATCCATATACACATATTTAGGGCATTTTACAAATTAGCCCTCACGTTTTCACAATTTTACATTTTAGTCCCTATTTCATAAAATCACAAAATACACATAATTTAACAATATCATTGTAGAAACCCAAATTTGCCCGGGCCCTTTAATCCATAACCAAAAACCAAAAATAAATAAACAATAAAAAACCAATTAAACAGCCCAAATTCACAAATAAAATAACAGGCCCAATAACTTAAACCTGCCTCTACCCAATTACAGTGGCCCAAATGTTAGACCCAACTAAGCCCAAACCCAAGTCGAACTCAAATCAAATCCAAGCCCGAAACAAAGCATAACCGCAGGAAACCCTAGAGGCTTCCAGACCCTTCAGAGCCGTAGCCTTCACCAAGCGCGCCTCTTGGGCTACCGCGCGCCTCTTGGGCTACCTCGTGCCTCCATGCGCGCGACCACACGTATTCCCGCACGCCCCACGCGCCTCCTTACGCCACGTCCGCACCGTCCGTACCTGTAAAACAGAGGCTCCAATAGCAGAGAAACAAAAAAAATATATAGAAAAAGAGAATAGATTTATATTTTTTGTTTCGGCTATAAAAGAAAAAGCCATCATTGTATATATTTTTTACGCACACTATTAACAACAATACAGAATACATCAGAAATGAAAAGGTTTTTCCCTTTTTCCGATTACATCTCTTTGCTATTATTCATTCTAGGAGTCTACTTTCAACATTATTTTCTCTTAATTTGAAATATTAACAAAAAGGGAGAGAGGAGATACCTTCACGTGGTTCTGTCCGTATCCTCTCCGTTGCGATCGGGATCCGGATAGGGGCGGGAGTTCAAAGAAGGTATGAAAAGACCTCCCTTGGGCTCTTCGTGTGCCACCAAGTGCCTTTACAGTGGCGTTTTAGGTGGTCGAACGGAGGAATTTCCCTTGGCTGCGGTCGGGGTTAAAAGAGAGGGAATTTTAGGGTTTCAGAAAAAAGAAAAAGAGGGCGTCTGTAAGTTTTAATTCGGTTTAAGGGGGTGTTATAGGCTGTTAAGAAAACGGCGTCGTTTGGGGTTTATTACGATAGCCCCAATACAACACCGCATAAGGCCACGACCCGGATCCGACCCTATTTGGTCCCATGAGACCCGCGTGTTTCTCCAATTAATAGAGGATTAGCTCGTTTAGTCCCTTCTATTCCTATATTGTTTTTAATTAATCCTGTTATGTGTTGCTTTTATTGTTTAATTAGCCTCTGTAATTCATGCATACTTCTAATTTAGTCCAGTTTATACACTGCGTTTTGGTTGTTTAAGTATCTGCGGTTTTAATCCCTAATTGTTTGAATGCTTTTTAATTTAGTCCCTTTTTTATTATCTTATTTATCATTAAATTAATATTGTTATTATTATTGATGATATTTTAGAATATTATTACGAATATTATTTCTAATATTATTATTGTTACTTCTAATCAATGTTAATATTTCTATTATCATTTTGATGCTTTAATATCTTAATAAGTTCTTATTTTTATCATCGTTATTATTATTATTTAAACTATCATATAGTATTTTATCCACTTAGTAATTTGCTATTATTTCCAATAATTTACATTAAATTATTTTTATACGTATACTATTGATCTTATTCTATTATGCATATAATTTGTTTCTTTAAAATACTATACTCTATATTAATTTCCAAACTCCTTTAAATATTGTTATCTTTTTTATATGTATGTATAATTTTTATTTATTATAATATATTTAAAATCGTTTTTTATTTTAGAATACTTCTTACATATGTTATACTTGTATGAATTAAATTAATTTTCTTTATCATTGATTTAATGCTTGATAATTACGTTATTATGTATGTTCTAATTCTTGCTCTATATTTATTTGTTGCTTGAGATTCAATAGCATTGTATTTCACTTGTAAATTATCGTTCCATATTGTATTTTATTATGCCATTACATTGCATTCACTTTAAAATATCATGTGTCAATATTATTCGAACTTTAAAATCATTTTTACTTAAAATTTTCAAAACAAGGTAATATTTATGCGTTTGGAAATTCGAAAAGATCGTGCCCAATCGTGCTGGGTGTGAATTTTTTTTTTTTTGTTTAACCAAATAAACGAATACCCTTTCAAAATTTTGCCCATAATTCCAAAACAAGGTAATATTCGTGCGTTTGGAAATTTGAAAAGATCGTGCCCAATCGTGCTGGGTGTGGTTTTTTTTGTTTAATCGAATAAACAAATACCTTTTCAAAATCTTGTCCATATTTCCAAAACAAGGTAATATTCGTGTGTTTGGAAATTCGAAAAAATCGGGCCCAATCGTGCTGGGTGTGGTTTTTTGTTTAACCAAATAAACGAATACCCTTTCAAAATTTTTCCATATTTCCAAAACAAGGTAATATTTGTGCGTTTGGAAATTCGATGAGATCGTGCCCAATCATGCTGGGTGTGGTTTTTTCATTTGTCCAAACAACCAAATACCCTTTCAAAGTTTCATTACATGTGCTTGAAGAATTTTGGGATGATCATGAATTCGAGGACTCAGATTGTCGTGCCCAATCGCGCTGGATGTGATACTCTATTCCTTCGGAACAAGGGAATCTCAATATTCAATCAAGTTATTTGAAATTATGAGAATTTCAAAACTACTTCAAATTTTTCAACATTAGGATATCAATTAGTCAATTTGGTACCAATTTTGGGCGTTGCGAGGGTGCTAATCCTTCCTCGCATGTAACCGACTCCCGAACCCATTTTCTTTGTGAAATTTGTAGACCAGAATTTATTTTATAGGTGACCTGATCACACCTAAACAAAAAGGATTGGTGGCGACTCCAAGTTTTTAAAGTTGATTCCTGTTTTCCAAAACTCAAAAAAAATGGTTTCGACAGCTTGGCGACTCCACTGAGGACTTCATTGAGAGTCAGGCCATAAATTGATTAATTTTTGTTCTTTTGATTGAAAAGTTGAAGAAGGGTTTTATCATGTTTCTTCTAAAGCGTTTGCTTGTGCTATAATTGCTATAATGTCGAGCTTCATAATATTTTGGCATTGCATTGTATGACCGTTGTGGTCACACCTTTAAGTGGGAGTGAGAAACTATGCCTTCGTGAGGTTTTCACCTCTACATGGGCTAGTAGACCACTTCTGGAATACATCCGTACTTATGTCTTCGTGAGGTTTTCACCTCCTCATGGGCATAGGGAAATGTATTCCCCTGAAACGAACTTAATCCGTGTAAGCCTATAATGGGTGAGGATTGAGGAATCTGCAAGTTTAGGAACCCTTTTTCCTAGGACTTTTCCCCATATAGTAGATCGTAGGAACTCCTCAAGCATAGTAGTGTTGAATGGTTACCCGTATAGGTGTTTGATTATTTTCCGTTTGCCTTCGATCTGATTATTTGATACTGACTTGTGTTTTTCTGGTTTGCATGACATTGCATATTTAAGGAGGAGTCGATTCGGGTTCAGTTGCTAAGTTAGAAGGTTTAACATGGAGAACGAATTCCTTGATAGGGTCGAAGATAATGTGGCCGTCCGCACGTGGTCAGAGAGACTACAATTAGAAAAAAGGGATAGTTTGGCTAAGGGATACATATCGGAGCTGTGGGACTTTACTCGCGTCAGCATGGTACAAAATGAGTTACAGGAGTTGAGAGATATATGGGCCCGTTGGGATAACGAAACTAAGCAGATGTTCTACCAAAATTACGGTGATATCCCCTATTTGCTAAATATTAAGGTAGATAAATCTTTGTTCGGGCTATGACCCAGTTTTGGAATCCTGCGTATAATTGCTTCACTTTTGGAGGAGTAGATTTGGTGCCCACTATGGAGGAGTATACGACCCTGCTCCGTTGCCCAAAGATCTTAGTTGACAAAACTTACATTAAAGTCACTAATGCCTCGACCTTCATGAAAAAATTAATGAGTATTACGGGGATGAATGAGCCTTGGGTTACAGCTCGGATTCAACAAAAGGGTGACGGTAAATGTATCCCTTGGACGGTTATGAGAGACTTGATCCTAGCACACCCAGATGCAAAGAAGAGGGTGGATATCTTTGCCTTTAGCATTTATAGCCTGGTGATTTTTCCTAAAGCTCTAAGGCACATAGATGAAGCAGTCACTAATTTATTTGATCATTTGGATAAACGAATCATGCCGGTACCCGCAATACTAGCTGAGACATTCAGATCTTTGAGCTCATGTCGGAGGGAAGGCGAAGGAAGATTTATTGGATGTGCACAATTGCTACTGACCTGGTTTCACGGACACTTTTGGAAGGTGGACAAGGTTTCTTATCGGGTCTTCTCCGAAATTATTCCCCATTAAAGGAAGAGGTAGCTACACAAAGGAGAAGCGACATCTTAGAAGAAAAGTGGATGATAATCCTTCAAAATCTCAAAGAGGAGGATGTGGAGTGGAGAGCCTTTTAGATGGTCTCTAACGAGATCCTTTATCGTTGTGGAAGTTTTGATTATGTGCTATTGCTCGGGATTTGGGGAGCCATCGGATACACTCTGTTGCTTGCACTAAGGCAATACCAGTCAAGGCAATTTATACCGGCGACTTATGGGATGGCTCAATCTGAGTTCTCATATCAAGCAGACAATTACAAGAAAAGAGTTCGGGGGATTCAGGATGCCTGGAAGCAAAATCGCCGAATGAAGAGGTTGGCCATCGGTCCTATGACAACGTCTGAGTATAGTGATTGGTTCAACCGAAGGATTAACGATAATATATCGGGGCCGAGTTTAGAAAAGGTTCAATCAATAGAAGAATGTTTGCAGGTTGTCCCGTCCGAACTGGAGATTATAAAGCAAGATTTTGAAAAAAAGAGTCTCGAGTTTGGGAAGAAGATCGAGCAGCTAGAAGAGGAGAAAATGCATCTGAGATTAGACATGGAAATATAGAAGGCTGAGGCTGAAAAATTTAGAAAAGGAAAAAATCGGGTTGAAGAGGATCTCGACAGCTTAAAAACTTACTACAATAGGATACGTCTAGCAATGAGGACCGCCAGTTTAGGAAAAACTCCAGATCAATGGCGTCAGGAAATTCAAAACGAAAGGGTTAAAGCTAACCAATGGGAGGAGAAGTTTAGAGAGGCACAAGCACAAAACGAACTCATGAAAAAAAGCCTCTCAGAAAGCCAAGGTGAACAAAACGAGTTAAAGGCCAGAGTCGCGGAACTCGAGAGATCCCTTTATCATCATCGAAGCCGCAACTCGGTGAAAGAATTAAGAGCAAGTTTGAGCCAAATTGAGGAAATGAAGAGGAGGATCGAAGAATTAGAAATGGCTTTGCTAAATTGCCAAAACCATATCAAGTATCTGGAGGTGAGTGAAGAACGAAGGGAAGAGGAGCTTCATCATTCCCAGAACCAAGTCAGAGATAGGGATTACCTCATGAGGGAAGCTATAACCCAGATGTAAGAGATAGCTGAATATTTACAGATTTAGCCGTACAAGCTGATGTATTGAGCATGTAGTTCGAGACGCGGTCAGAGCGTGGACGAGAATTGGCTTCATTACTCGAAAAAATCAGAGCTTTAGGTTCTAGGGTCAGGCCTTATTTGTAATTCGATTCTATGTAAAGGACTTTGTTCTCTAGTAAAACTTTCTAAATAAAACTGAATCAAAATCGACACCTTCTTTGCATTCATGCACTTATCTTCATTCCATTCATACGCATTAAAGGTCATTAACAGATTCTAATAATAAAAATTATTTCAGCAACCTGGAAACCAACAAAACCTTACCGGAGACACATCCCTACGGCACAAGAAAGAAAACAAAAAATATGGATCAAAGAATAGAGAAGCTTGAACAACTCCAAAAGAAGATGCAGGAAAAACTTCAGCTGCAAATGCAGGAGTAGCTTGCTAAGATCCAGCATGATATGATGGAATCGCAAAAAATCATGATGTCCCAATTAACTCAATTACTGGCAGACAAAGGAAAACCCACATGGTTAACACTGCTGAAGATAGTGAAGAGCGACTATCTCTTCCGGGTCTCACCCTGACACATCCTGAAGTGCATCCACGAAAGACATCCGTCATGATTAAACCTCAACAATTTCAAAAAGGTGTTTTGATACCGCCAAATTTCCAAGTTGGATCAGGTTTCAATTTAGTAGACCATCCGATTAATGTTGTTATTCCCGACCTTGATGAGGTAACGGAAGAGGAAAAGGCAAAGTCTAAATTGCCAAGACAGCTAGAAGAGTGTTGCAAATGGTTAGAAGATAAATTCAGGGCTATGGAAAGCGCTGATAGGCAACGGGGAGTTGACGCTAAAGATCTAAGTTTGGTGCCAAATCTAATACTTTCCCAGAAATTCAAGATGCCAGAGTTTGAAAAATATAAGGGAATTACTTGCCCCGAAGCTTACATAACTATGTTTTGCCTAAGAATGACTGGGTATATTAACAATGACCAACTGTTGATACATTGCTTCTAGGATAGCCTGGTCGGAGCAGTAGCCAAATGGTATAATCAGTTGAGCCGTATAGAAATTGGTTCTTGGAGAGATTTAGCACAGGCATTTATGAAGCAGTACAGTCACGTAACCGATATGACCCCTGATAGAATAGTATTGCAAAATATGGAAAAGAAGCCAAACGAGAGTTTTTGGCAGTACGCACAGAGGTGGAGGGAGGTTGCCATTCAAGTCCAGCCACCACTTCTGGAGAAAGAGACCACGATGCTATTTATCAATATGCTAAAGGCCCCATTTATCACTCACATGCTAGGAAGCGCAACCAAGAGTTTCTCAGACATCGTAATGACTGGAGAGATGATTGAGAATGCTATAAAAAGTGGAAAGATTGAGGCGGGGGAAAGTAACAAAAGAACAACTACGAGAAGGAAAGAAAGCAAAGTGAATAACGCAAGCATAGGGTATTCAAAATCGGTCACCGTTAATCAGCCGAAGGCAGTGGCTACGGGTCATCAGGGTTTGTCCAGGAAGGAATCTGGCATCGCAAGACAGAACAATGAGAAACCCCAATTTATACCGATCCCGATAACATACAAGAAAATGTATAAAAACCTATTCGACGCACATATTGTGTCTCCTCACTATCTAACGCCAATGCAGCCCCCGTACCCCAAGTGGTATGGCCCGAATGTGGAATGCAAGTATCATGCGAGGATCACGGGGCATTCAATAGAGAATTGCCTAGCCTTTAAGAAATTGGTAGAAAGGCTTGTCAATATGGGGGTTATAGAGTTAGCAGACTTGCCAAAGGCAAAAAATCTATTACCCGATCATAATGGGGTCAATGCAGTCAACAAAGGTTCAGAGAGAAGGGTCAAAATAAGCGTTGCGGAGGTTAAGACTCCCTTAAGATTGGTCTGGAAAGGAATGGTCAAACAGGGGCTGATCGTTGCAAAAGAGAGTCAAGGAAGGTTGACAAGTTATTGTGAGTACCATCAGGAATTGGGGCACGAGATTCTGAACTGTGAGGAGTTCAAGACTATGGTACAAAATTTGATGAACAATAAAGAAATTGATTTTTGTGGAGAGAGCACAGAAGAGAAAAGTATATGCACCTCAGAATCGACAACGAGAAGCTCAAAAGTCAAATTTCCTCTGATCGTTATATTGACACCCAAGAACAATGGGGCCGGAATGCAAACAGCACAGAAAGTAATAATACACAAACCCGCAGAACCCAGGTATAGCGGAGCTAAAATACAGGCAGCACCAAAAGTGATAATACAAAGACCTTCGGTCTTTGCTTATGAGGATAGCAGGAGGGTTCCCTGGAACTATGAATGTAGTGTGACAATCTCAGGAAGGAGAAATTGGATAGTGCTACAAAAGAAGAGTTCGATGCAGGCTCTCATACTCGCAGCGGGAGGCGCTATGATTTGGTAAAAGGGAAATCCCCCATGGAAGAGCCAGAAGGAGAAAAATTAGTCGAGTCTGAATCACCCATCAAGGAACCAGTGAGAGAGGAAGAAGCTGAGGAGTTCCTAAAGTTCCTGAAACACAGTGAATATTGTATGGTAGAGCAGCTGCATAAGCAACCAGGGCGCATATTTGTATTGGCTTTGCTTCAGAATTCGGAGGTACACAGGAACGCATTAATGAAAGTCTTAAATGAGACCTATATCGCCAATGATATTTCGGTTGATAAATTGGATCGGTTGGTGGGTAACATAAGTGCAGACAACTTCATCCATTTTAGTGACGACCAAATACCACCAGGTGGTAGGGGTTCCACCAAGGCTTTGCATATCACCACTAGATGCAAAGGGTACACGCTACCAGGGGTCCTAATAGACAATGGGTCAGCATTGAACGTATTGCCTTTGTCCACTCTAAACAGATTACCGATAGACAGCTCGCACATGAAGGAGTACTAGAGCATAGTAAAGGCATTCGATGGCACGCAAAGAAAAGTGTTGGGAAGAATCGAGATACCTTTATTGATTGGCCCGACTACTTACGAAGTGGATTTTCTAGTAATGGACATCAAGCCCTCCTATAACTGCTTATTAGGGAGGCCGTGGATACATTCGCTCGAGGCGCCTCATCATTACATCAAAAAGTGAAGTTGATAGCAGATGGTCGGCTAATAACGATAAAGGCTGAGGAGGATATTATTACAGCTGTGACTAGCAAGATGCCGTACTTGGAGATAAACGATGAGACAATCGAATGTTCTTTTCGGTCTCTCAAGTTTGTGAATGCAACTTTTGCCACGGGAGGAAATAGAATCCTGATACCAAGAATCTCTAAGAGTACGAGAATGGGACTGAAAATGACCATAGGGAAAGGAGCTTTACCGGGAAGAGGACTTGGAAAATATCTTCAGAGGAGAGTTGCGGCCCCGACATTGAAAGAAAAACAAGATTGCTTTAGCTTAGGATTTAGGCCAGATGCAAAACAAAAAAGAAAAAAATTGGAAAAGAGACAAGAAAGAATGCGTGCTCATTTGAATGGCGAAGAAACCAAGTGGGAACCTATGATAATTCCACGCATATCTAAAACTTTTGTCTCGGGTGGGTTAATTCATGCTGAGCCCAGTGCACCAAAAGGAAAAGACTTCGTAGCAATGTTGGGTAATGTTTGCATCAATGTCGTATTTGAGGAGACAGTGGAAGAAGGGACCTTATCGGATATTCGACCTTACGAAACAGGAAGCGTTTTAGACAACTGGACTGCAGAGGAGATTCCTGTAGTATTTAACTTATTCAGAGTAATGCTCAGAATGCACTTATTACTTTAAGCTTAGAAGTGATAAGATTTCTTTTGTGAAATAGGCTCGTGTTCAAACATTATTATATTAATAAAGTACATTTTTGCTATCATTTGAAGCAAACATTCTTTTATTCTTTTCTTTACTTTATGATTCCTTCAAATCATTCTTTCACAACCATTATACATACAAATGACCATCCATAAATTTATTCATTCTTTCCATATTCTTGTGAACTACAACAGGTCTTCAGATATCAATGACGTGAGCAACGCTGCCACGAACTCGAAATATCCTTTTGAGCAGGACATGTGTTTAGAAGGATCACAAGATTTTGAAGATAATATAGACAGTGATTTATCCCATGACTTGTTAAGAATGGTAGAACAGGAGGAGAAACAAATTCTACCTCATGAGGAAACGGTAGAGATTGTGACATTGGAGGAAAGGAATGTAGTAAAAATTGGAACGCGTATAACTGGGGAAACAAGACGAGATCTTGTCGAACTGCTACAAGAATTCAAAGATGTCTTCGCATGGTCATACAAGGATATGCCTGTTTAAACACTGACATTGTAGTACACCGCCTGCCCATAAAAGGAAATTGCAAACCAGTTCAGCAGAAGCTCCGAAGGATGAGACCAGATATTGTGTTAAAAATAAAGGAGGAGGTTAAAAAGCAGTTTGATGTCAGATTCTTGCAAGAGACCAAATATTCGAAATGGGTAGCCAACATCGTGCCTGTCCCTAAAAAAGATGGGAAAGTACGAATGTGTGTGGATTATAGGGACCTAAATAAGGCTAGTCCAAAGGACAATTTTCCTCTGCCTCATATTGATACTCTAGTAGATAACACGGCAGGCTTTTCACTGTTTTCTTTCATGGATGGTTTCTCCAGGTACAATCAGATAAAAATGCATCCTGAGGATATGGGAAAGACTACCTTCATAAAATTGTGGGGTACGTTCTGTTATAAAGTAATGCCGTTTGGGTTGAAAAACGCAGGGGCTACATACCAAAGAGCTATGGTGACTCTATTCCATGATATGATGCATAAAGAAATTGAGGTTTATGTGGATGACATGATTGCGAAGTCTAGAACAGAAGAAAAACATATCCAAGTTTTGAGAAAATTATTCTTGAGATTAAGGAAATTCTAGTTAAAGCTCAATCTCATAAAATGCACTTTTGGAGCTAGATCTGGTAAATTGCTGGGCTTCATAGTCAGCGAAAAGGGAATTGAGATTGACTCAGATAAGGTCAAGGCTATACAAGAGTTGCCTCCACCATGCACTCAAAAAGAAGTTTGAGGTTTCCTTGGGAGGTTAAATTACATAGCTTGGTTTATTTCACTGGTAACTGAAAAATGTGATCCCATATTTCCTCTTCTGAAGAAATATAATCCAGGTGTGTAGGATGATCAATGCAAGAAAGCTTTCCATAGGATCAAACAGTACTTGTCGAATCCTCCCGTCTTATCACCTCCTTGCCCAGATAAGCCGTTAATCCTATATTTAACAATGTTTGATCACTCTATGGGGTGTGTATTGGGTCAGCATGACGACTCAGAAAGAAGAGAAAAGGCAATATATTACCTCAGTAAGAAATAACTGAGTGTGAGATGAGATATTCACCAATTGAAAAATTGTGTTGTGCCTTGATCTGGACAACTCGAAGGTTGAGGCAATATATGTTGTATCATACGACTTGGTTAATCTCGAAACTAGATCCTCTTAAATATATGATGGAGTCAACTGTCTTGAATGGGAGAATGGCTCGATGGCAAATTCTGCTCTCTGAATTCGACATAGTCTATGTGAGCCAGAATGCGGTAAAAGGAAGTGCAATAGCAGACTTTCTAGCCAGCAGAGCACTAGACGATTACGAACCCTTGAACTTCGATTTTCCCAATGAGGATTTGATGTTCGTAGCAGCTACTGAGAAGGATACCTTAGAAGATTGTCCTTGGAAGTTGAACTTCGACGGAGCGTCAAACGCCGTTGGTAACGGAATTGGGGAAGTCCTAATATCCCCAAATAGAGATCACTACCCATTTACTTGCAAATTAGATTTCGATTGCACAAATAATATGGCAGAGTACGAAGCTTGTATTATGGGAATTCAAGCAGCCATAGACCGCAAAGTCAAGATGCTAGAAGTATATGAAGATTCTGCATTGGTGATCTATCAGCTCAAAGGAGAATGGGAAACAAGGGACCCCAAATTGATCAATTACCAAAAACTAATCTTGGAGTTAATGGAGAAGTTTGATGATATCGGATTCTTTTACCTCTCGTGTGATGAAAACCAGATGGCTGACGCATTAGCCACATTAGCTTCCATGATCAGAATAAATGACCAGGAAAATATGAAGCCCATCCAGATGAGTATTTACGAAGCCCCAGCTTATTGTTGCAATATAGAGGAAGAAGAAAGGGATGATCACCCTTGGTACCAAGATATATTGCAATATGTAAGGAATCGCGAATATCCTGAACAAGCGACCAAGAATGAAAAGAAGACATTGAGAAGCCTAGCTTGTGATTATGTCTTAGACGGGGAATTCCTATACAAAAAAAAAGAAAGGATCAAGTACTGTTGAGATGTGTCGACGCTGTTGAAGCTAAAAAAATTTGGAGGAAGTCCACGAGGGTATTTCTGGAACGCATGCTAACGATTTCACAATGGCTAGACAAATCATAAGATTCGGATACTTGGTCTACTATGGAAGGAGATTGCATCAATTATGCTAAAACATGTCACAAATGCCAGATATACGGGGACAAAATTCACGTGCCTCCTTCACCTTTGCATGTTATGACTTCCCCATGGCCTTTCTCCATGTAGGGCATGGACGTCATCGGGTCGATCTCTCCGAAAGCTTCAAACGGGCATCGGTTCATCTTCGTGGTTATCGACTACTTTACCAAATGGGTAGAGGCTGCCTCATATGCCAGCGTTACCAAAGGAAATCATATGCCGATATGGAATTCTAGAAAGAATTATATCAGACAATGCGTTAAACCTGAACAACAACACAATGCGGAGGTCTGCAGTCAATTTAAAACCAGGCACCACAATTCGTCACCATATCGTCCAAAAATGAATGGTGCAGTAGAAGCAGCTAACAAGAATACTAAGAAGATTGTGGGGAAAATGGCTGAAACTTATAAGGATTGGTACGAGAAGTTACCATTCGCTCTCTATGCTTATCGAACATCGGTCAGGACCTCTACCGGGGCAACTCTTTTCTCACTAGTTTACGGAATGGAGGTAGTGCTACCCATCGAGGTTGAAATTCCTTCCCTTCGAGTTTTGTCAGAGCTAAAGTTAGATGAAGCCAAGTGGATCCGGTCTCGATACGATCAGTTGAACTTGATTGAGGAAAAAAGGCTAAAGGTCATCCGGCATGATTAGATATACCAAAAGAGGATGATGTGGACTTATGAAAGAAAGGTTCGCCCAAAGAATTTTTTGAGGGGGACTTGGTATTGAAAAAGATTCTTCCTATACAAAGAGATTTCAGGGGGAAGTGGATGCCAAATTGGAAAGGACCTTATGTGGTGAAAAAGGCTTTCTCTGGAGGAGTAGTGATTCTGACCAAAATGGACGGGAAAACTTACCTAACCTCGTAAATTCAGATTCTGTTAAGAAGTACTATACTTGAAGAAGAAAAGAAGCCAAAGTGAAAACCCACAAAGGGCGCTTTGAGACCTTCTCAGAAAAAAAGAAAAAATGAAAAAATGAAAAATAAAATGGAGAGGCCAAGGTGAAAACCCCGTAAATGGCACCTTGAGACCAAAAGGGATTTGAGTTGAAAACCTGAAAAAGGAGGCTCAAATTAAGATGGGGAATGATCTTGCTATACTCGAATTAACAAGGAAGGGGTATGTTGCGTCTTGGTGCATTGACAAAGTACTTAGGATCCCTTAAATATATGTCGAACTCAAAATAGTCTTCCAGACGCTTGGGCAGAGAAGCTCAAGCTGCGATATCTAGAGGGCGCATAATATTCGTTTTTTATTCATATTAAATGTGTTATCTTTGAATACTTTGTTCTTTTCAAGATGCACATTTTGATTAATTTCCTTTGTTAATCATAAGCTTGGCTTCACACTAATTTTATTCTCATCTATTGATATTACATCCATGCAAGCATGCCGGATTGAAATAATGATGGATGAACTAATAATGCTTTTATAAAAGAAGTTCTGAGTATTACTCCAGAAGTTTCTAAATAATACAAGAACCCAAAACAGGACTATTGTGTAGAACTCACCAGGTTTAAGGGGGTTGATAACATCTGAAAAGAGGGTATTTGTATAAGTGATGATTTCTTTGTTTTAAGGTACCACGGCAGAGGTGAGGCTTTAACAAACAATAAGAGAGAGACTATTCTCAGAGATGAAATTCTGTGTTCAGACTAAATACTCAAAGAATGATGTAACAAATTATTCTAGATATTGAAGATACGGCAAGGGGTCGTGCGATAATGCAAACCTCACACCTTCGAGATATGAAGGAATAGACATTGAAGCCAGAACAGGGGCAAATTAATTGAGCAAAGTAGTGGTTCCTTCGAGCTTTGGGGTTAAATTACCAACCAAACAAGGACAACATGATGCGAGCAAGGGCACCCTTAAAACATTTGAAAAGGGGCATCCTCACAAAATTCTGTATTCACGCCATATGCATCTATTTAAAGGCATTCGATTCAATCCGACCATTGCATCCTAACCTTTGTAAAAAGATCATCTTCATGACATTCTACATTCATATGTCATCCGTACTACATTTAGTTAGGAGCATTAGATCCATTCTGATCATTACATTCTAACCATTTTGCATAAGCATAAACACGAAACTGATTTTACAGCATAGGTCCACTAAAGGACGTTACCGCAGCATCAGTAAATTCAAAGATCTTGCCTTCCTCAGCGAAGTGGACCGAAGACAGTAGATCTAGCAATCCTGAAGTTACAGGAACAGATCAAAGCCAAACAATTTTTTTCTCCTCGAAAAACCAGTGGAGTAGGTCGAGGCTACAAATCCCTCCCCCCTAAGTTTACAATGAGGATCGGTCAGTATTTCTTTGAAGTTTCAGCAGAGAAGATTGAAGTTACGAATCTCTTCTCCCTAAATTTCTTTCACCTCAAAGTGCCTGTGGAGTAGGTTGCGGCTACAAATCCCTCCTCCCTGAGTGTATTGAGGATCAATTTTCATTTTTTCGAGAAGTTTCAGTAGGAAGATTGAAGCTACGAATCTCTTCTCTCTGACTTCTCATCCCCGCAAAATCCTAGTGGAGTTGGTTGAGACTACAAATCCCCCCTCCTTGAGGTTACAATTGAGCAAATTGGATCTACAAGTCTGCGATCTCTCGAAGATGCAGTAGGATGGAATGAAGATACTTGAAGAATAAAAGCACTGAAAGAAGCCAGGATTCTACAAGACTAGGCAAATTTGGCTTTCTTAAGGCCTTTGCTTCATTCCCGTTATACAACAATGAGCAAAGTGGGGCAGCTGTAGAAACCCAAATTTGCCCGGGCCCTTTAACCCATAACCAAAAACCAAAAATAAATAAACAATAAAAAACCAATTAAACAGTCCAGATTCACAAATAAAATAACAGGCACAATAACTTAAACCTGCCTCTACCCAATTACAGTGGCCCAAATGTTAGACCCAACTAAGCCCAAACCCAAGTCGGACTCAAATCAGATCCAAGCCCGAAACAAAGCATAACCGCAGGAAACCCTAGAGGCTTCCAGACCCTTCAGCGCCGCAGCCTTTACCACGCGTGCCTCTTGGGCTACCGCGTGCCTCCATGCGCACGACCACACGTATTCTCGCATGCCCCACGCACCTCGGTACGCCACATCCGCACCGTCTGTACCTGCAAAACAGAGGCTCCAATAGCAGAGAAACAGCAAAAATGTATAGAAAAAGAGAATAGATTTATATTTTTTGTTTCGGCTATAAAAGAAAAAGCCATCATTGTATACATTTTTTACGCACACTATTAACAACAATACAAAATACATCAGAAACGAAAAGGTTTTTCCCTTTTTCCGATTACATCTCTCT
Source organism: Gossypium bickii (assembly GCA_025503065.1). Classification (NCBI taxonomy): domain Eukaryota; kingdom Viridiplantae; phylum Streptophyta; class Magnoliopsida; order Malvales; family Malvaceae; genus Gossypium; species Gossypium bickii. The sequence continues at coordinate 92,947,656 of CP106714.1, read as the reverse complement.
GCTGTTATTCATTCTTCGAGTCTACTTTCAGCATTGTTTTCTCTTATTTTGAAATATTAACAAAAAGGGAGAGAGGAGATACCTTTGCGTGGTTCTGTCCGTATCCTCTCCGTCGCGATCGGAGTCCGGATAAGGGCAGGACTTCAAGGCTGGTACGAAAAGACCTCCCTTGGCTCTTCGTGTACCACCAAGTACCTTTACAGTGGCGTTTTGGGTGGTCGGACGGAGGAATTTCCCTTGGCTGCAATCGGGGTTAAAAGAGAGGGAATTTTAGGGTTTCAAAAAAAAAGAAAGAGGGCGTTTGTAAGTTTTAATTCAGTTTAAGGGGGTGTTATAGGCTGTTAAGAAAACGGCGTTGTTTGGGGTTTATTACGATAGCCCCAATACGACACCGCATAAGGCCACGACCTGGATCCAACCCTATTTGGTCCCATGAGACCCGCGTGTTTCTCCAATTAATGGAGGATTAGTGCATTTAGTCCCTTCTATTCCTATATTGTTTTTAATTAATCCTGTTATGCGTTGCTTTTATTGTTTAATTAGCCTCTGTAATTCATGCATACTTCTAATTTGGTCCAGTTTATACACTGCGTTTTGGTTGTTTAAGTATTTGCGGTTTTAATCCCTGATTGTTTCAATGCTTTTTAATTTAGTCCCTTTTTATTATCTTATTTATCATTAAATTAATATTGTTATTATTATTGATGATATTTTAGAATATTATTACAAATATTATTTCTAATATTATTATTGTTACTTCTAATCAATGTTAATATTTCTATTATCATTTGATGCTTTAGTATCTTAATAAGTTCTTATTTTTATCATCGTTATTATTTAAACTATCATATAGTATTTTATCCACTTAGTAATTTGCTATTATTTCCAATAATTTACATTAAATTATTTTTATACGTATACTATTGATCTTATACTATTATGCATATAATTTGTTTCTTTAAAAGACTATACTCTATATTAATTTCCAAACTCCTTTAAATATCGTTATCTTTTTTATATGTATGTATGATTTTTATTTATTATTATAATATATTTAAAATCGTTTTTTTTTTAGAATACTTCTTACATATGTTATACTTGTATGAATTAAATTAATTTTCTTTATCATTTATTTAATGCTTGATAATTACGTTATTATGTATGTTTTAATTCTTGCTCTATATTTATTTGTTGCTTGAGATTCAATAGCATTGTATTTCACTTGTAAATAATCGTTCCATATTGTATGTTATTATGCCATTACATTGCATTCATTTAAAAATATCATGTGTCAATATTATTCGAACTTTAAAATCATTTTTCTTAAAATTTTCAAAACAAGTTAATATTTGTGCGTTTGGAAATTCGAAAAGATCGTGCCCAATCGTGCTGGGTGCGATTTTTTTTTGTTTAACCAAATAAACGAATACCCTTTCAAAATTTTGCCCATAATTCCAAAACAAGGTAATATTCGTGCGTTTGGAAATTCGAAAAGATCGTGCCCAATCGTGTTGGGTGTGGTTTTTTTTGTTTAACCGAATAAATGAATACCTTTTCAAAATCTTGTCCATATTTCCAAAACAAGGTAATATTCGTGCGTTTGGAAATTCGAAAAAATCGGGCCCAATCGTGCTAGGTGTGGTTTTTTGTTTAACCAAATAAACGAATACCCTTTCAAAAATTTTTCCATATTTCCCAAACAAGGTAATATTTGTGCGTTTGGAAATTCGATGAGATCGTGCCCAATCGTGCTGGGTGTGGCTTTTTCGTTTGTCCAAACAACCAAATACCCTTTCAAAATTTCATTACATGTGCTTGAAGAATTTTGGCATGATCATGAATTCGAGGACTTAGATTATCGTGCCCAATCGCATTGGATGTGATACTCTGTTCCTTCGGAACAAGGGAATCTTAATATTCAATCAAGTTATTCGAAATTATGAGAATTTCAAAACTACTTCAAATTTTTCAACATTAGGATATCAATTAGTCAATTTGGTACCAATTTTGGGCATTTTGAGGGTGCTAATCCTTCCTCACATGTAACCGACTCCCAAACCCGTTTTCTTTGTGAAATTCGTAGACTAGGATTTATTTTATAGGTGACCCGATCACACCAAAACAAAAAGGATTGGTGGCGACTCCAAGTTTTTAAAGTCGATTCCCGTTTTCCAAAACTCGAAAAAATGGTTTCGACAATCATAACTTGGCCGAATATTCCTTTAGCTCATATAAGCCCACATATTTCATTTATTTCACATTTTAGCCCCTCAATTTCTCATTTTCACAATTTAGCCCAAAATACTCAAATTCATCAAAAATCTCAATACAAAACATATTAATCCAACACATATCTTTCATAATTCATCAATTAACATCATTAAACTCACAAATTCATCAACGGCTTAACTCACAATCTTCATCAAAATCAGAAATTGAGGCATGGGCTTAATAAAATGCTAAGCAACAATCACAAAAATATAGAAATTGTCAAAAATGGATCAAAACACATACCTTAATCACCAAATATCAAAGTCGAACCCTAGCTTAGTATTTTTCTTTTCTTTTCTTGTTATTTTCGGTCAAAGATGAACATAGTGGCCTATTTTCATACTTTTGTTTTATTATTACATCATTTAATTATCAATTTCCATTTTTAACCTTTATAATATCATTTAAAATCCACTAAGTAATGTCCAACTTTGTCATTTAATGCATTCAATGGTTAAATAACCACATAAAGACCTCCTCTTTATAAAGACACATCAATTCGTCCATTATCCAAATAGAAGGACAATTTTGCATTTTTCGCGATTTAGTCCTTTTTGCAAATTAAGCACAAAAACAATCAAATTAAATCACAAAAATTTCACACATACCAATTCACATGCTGTAGGCTCAGAAAATAATATTAAAATATTTTTCAAACTCGGATTTGTGGTCCCAAAACCAACTATTTTGACTAGGGTCTAAACCAGGCTATTACAATGAGTTTAGCCACTTATTTGGTTATGTTTTTGCTTTGAAAAGTGTAGATCCAAATGGTAACTTTGACTTATTAGTTGTGAGACCAACCTTCTGTATTATTATAATATATAACCTCCTAAACTTAATAAATTTGTTTCAGTGCTTTAAATAGTGGATTTAAAAACTTTTGCAGACCTGTTTGCTCTTTAGATAGTTGTTACCTTAAAGGGTCGTTTAAGGGAGAACTCTTAGCTGTTGTGGGTAGGGATGGTAACAACCAAATTTTCCCTATAGCTTGGGTCGTTGTAGAGGCAGAGAATAGGGAATTCTGGGCTTGGTTCTTGAAACATCTTCAATCAGACTTGGAAATGGGAGATGGGAAAGGCTTCATTGTAATAAGTGATATACAGAAGGTTGGAAATTTCTATATATTTTTTCTTTATTTGACTACTGTTATGTGTATAATAATATTATAATAATAAATTTTACTTCTTTTAAAGGGTTTGCTAGAAGAAATGCCCTTGATATTACCACATGTTGAGCATAGATTCTGTGCAAGACATGTATATGCAAACAGGATGAAAGAGACTAGGGCTGGTGATTTACATAAACTATTTTGGGCTTGCTGTAAGTCAACAACTAAAGGTCTCTTTCAAAAATATACTACAAGAATTAGTCTGTTAAAAGTTGTTTTGGAAAGTTTGATGAGGAAGGAATCAAAACATTGGTCAAAAGCTTTTTTCAAAACTCATTCAAAGTGTGATGCAATCGATAACAACTTCAGTGTGGCCTTCAACTCCGCAATTGTGAGAGCTAAGTTTAAATCTATCATTTCTTTGTTTGAGGATATTAGACACTACGTCATGAATAGGGTAGTGCAAAATAAGAAAAAGTGTGAAAGTTGGTCCACTGATTTATGCCAAAAAATAAGTAAAAAATTTGAAGAACATAAATATTTAAGTTCTTTCTGTCATGTCTATTGGAATGGGCAAGATGGTTATGAGGTCGACTATAATGGGGATACTTATGTTGTAGATATTAGAAGCTGGAAATGTACATATAGGTCTTGGGATCTAACAGGCATTCCATGCCCACATTTTGTATATGTAATTTTGTTTAGAGAACAAAGAGTTGAAGAATATGTAAGTGATTATTACAAAAAGGATATGTACCAAATGTTGTACAATTGTACACTTCCTACTATCCCAAGTGAGAATTTCTGGAAGGACACTAGAATAGGGTCGAACGATCCCTCTTTGAAAAGGAAGCTTATTAGAAGATCCAAACATAAAAAGAGAATGAAAGAGGGTGAGACATCGAACAAAAGGAAGCTATCCAAAAGAGGAATCACAATGACTTGTTAAAGGTGTGGGATAGTTGGTCGTAACTCTAAAACATGTCCAACTCAAAACATATCAGTAAGCTTATTTAAAACTTCTTATTTTCTTTTATACATGTGGTTCTCTAATCTTATTAGAAATGACTTCAATTACTCTTACATTTTTTTTGTAGCAAATGGGTCAAAATGAAGGAACTGACTCACAACAGCATCCCCCAACAGAGTCATCGATAGATGAAATGGTATTCAATGATATAAACTCTACAATTGTTAATTTTTCACATTTATTCAACTCTTTTGTTGATTTGTTCGTAGGTACCTCAGCGAACAAGTAAAAGGAAAGTTTGTACCTCAAGGATGGATGCATCAACTACTTATCACTCACATCTTGAAACTGAAGAAATGAGGAGTAAACCCTTTGGTGCGAGAGGGAGAACAAGAATGCAAAACATAGGCATCTACACCAATAATACAACAGGAATGCAAATTCTTAATGTAAATGTCCTTAAACCCTCAAAACTTAATTGTTATCGCTTTGATATTGGTTTGTTTGGTTTATAAATGTTTCTTAGAAAAAAACCTTTTTTGCCAACCTGGAAGATGAGGGCAAATGATGATAAATAGGCCTCCTCATTAATCGCACCAACATTCCCCCAATTTGTTGCCTTCTCAACACCTACATCCTCTGCTACTTCCTTAATATCTAAACCATCTTAGCATGTAGCCTCATCAAGACTTGCACAACCATCCTCATCAAGTCATTGCCTACTTGAAAGAGACAGTTTGTTAGTTAGATTGCAGTTGTGAAATGCTCAAATTTTGAGATTTTTGGTGTAATGTTCTTTTTGTATTATTGGAAAACATCAATGTCAACATGTCAAACTTTGAGATTTTTGATATTATATTCCCTTTGTATGCAATGTTATTGACATATTCTAATGTTTCTGTTGCCATGATTTATATCTTTTGGCTATTACTTCTTGGGGTATCTGTGCCAATAAAAAGTAGTGTATGATTCTTTTTTTTTACTATTATACTTAATTTTGTTTTATAATCAATTTTTTTTTAAAAAATCATAAAAATGGTGTAATGACCCAAAATTCATAGGCATCGAAAAAGTGCAGTATCGAGCCTCCGTCTTAGTAAACCAAATCCGTAAATAATTATTAGAAGTAATTATGAGCCTAGTTGTGTGTCTAATTAGGTTTTTATTAAGTGAATTTAGCTTAATTAAGAGCAATTAGAAAAAAAATGGACTAAAGTGAATAAAGGGTAAAAGTTGAATTGTAGATTAAAAGAAAATAAAAAGGACTAAAAGGGCAATTAGGCCAATCCTCATAAATGACGCGGCAAACCATGCTAAAAATCTTAGATACTTTATATTTTAATTATATAATTATATATGATTTAATTATAAAATATATTAAATTAAGTTATTATAAATATTATATTATGAAAATAAACTAAATTATGCCAAATGTATGGTGATGATAAAATACATGTGTAATGTTTGTATTTATACACTTGTAAAATATTTATATATTTTCTTAAATAATAAGTAAAATATATTTGTATATTCATTATATTATAAGATTTTTATATGATAAATAAATTAAAATAAAGACAAATGTATGGTGATTAAATTATACATGTGTAATGCGTATATTTATACACTTGTAAAATAAATAAATAATTACTTATAATTTAAGTATAAAGATATTTATTAATTAAATAATTATTATTATATTATTATAAAACTAATAAAGTAAATAAAACATAAAAGGAACAAAAGAAACAAAGCATAAAAAGAAACAGAGAGTGAAACGAAACAGAGAAATGAAGGGAGAAAAAGGAAAGAAAAAGGAAAAACTAAGGTTTTAAAGCTTGGAGCTTATTTTGGTAAGTCAATTAAGTCCTTTTCTTTTAATTTTGATGTTTTAGAAGTTTTAAAATAAAGTTTTGTTGAAATTAAGTTGAAGTCTTGGAAGTTCATAGGTTTTTAAGCATGGTTCATGTTGGATAAATTGTTGAATTAGGGATTTAATTGAATGAATTTCAAGTTAGGATTGATAAATGGACTAAATTGTAAAGGAAGCTATAAGTTTTGTGATTGAGGGATTAAATAGAAAGAAATTTTAAATTAGGGTTTTATTATGAACACTTGATAGTTAGGTTGAATTTGATAGGAATTTGAATAAGAATAAAGTATGAATTAAGTTAGTAAAGTGAATGAGTTAATTAGGACCTAATTGAAAATAAGGTGTAAATTGAATAGAAATTCAATTATTTGTTATAACTAGTGTTGAAATTAATGGTATAATTATTTTAATTTTCGTAGCTAGTAAAGAACCCGAAGTACCGACATCGAAAGGAAAGGGAAAAGTTATCGAGGAGTAATCGAACAAATCCGGGTTTGTATTATTATAATTCAAATTACTTTTTATTAAATATTATATATAAATTATACTTAATAAATGAGTATAAGGTAAGTATTAATATTTGAGTTGAATGGGAATTGGATTGGATGGTGAATGTGTATGTATAATTGAATTGTATATTGATTTTAATGTGAAATTGAAATTGAATAATGATCTTAAATTTGATATGAAAGTGAAAATTTAGTTGAGAATTGGAATACCCTATTAACTGGTCGGGCTAAGTCGGATATAATTGGCATGCCATAGGATTTGGAAGAGTACGGGATTTATCGACTTTGCCAATCAAGCACTTTATGTGTTGTATTTCATGCACCTCGTGTTTCGTATCAGGCACTTCGTGTGTCCTTTCAGGCACTTATGTGTCGTATACTGATCAGGTACAATGTACCGTTTTAGGCACAATGTGTCGTACTGGTGTGTGTGGGCTGGAATCCGTGTATCCGTCAAAGTCCGGATTTGTTAATAGGATGAATAACTGAAATGGAAAAAATTTTAAATGAATTTGATCGATTGTACTATTGAAAATGTGAGAAAGTTGAATTATGGATTGAAATTGAGATTGGAAATGAAAGGCATGAACTTAATGCTCATGTAATGATTGAAATTGAGACATATGATATGTGAATGAAATTGAAGAATAGCTAATATATATATTGTTGATTAATGAAAGTTTAAGAATGAATTGATATTTGAGAAATTGGATAGTTATTTGCTGATAATTATATTCCATTATAATTATAATTTGAATTATGGTAATACCACTGAGTATGAAGTACTCAACGTACGATTGTTTCCATGCGCAGGTTAATAGGAGTCCAGAGTCCCGGTCCAGCATTCGAACGATCCCGACTCCAGCATAAATATTTTGGTGATGTTTTCTTCCTTAAATGAAAGTGGCATGTACATAGGTGTTGTAATGGTCACTTTAAAATGTTATATAATTTTTTGTTGTAATGAATGATATTTGGTGTTTTGGATACTAAGTTTAATAAAATGGTATGACAAATTTGGTAAGTTTGGGTAATAAACTTGGAAAGAAAAATGAATAAAGCTAATTAGTAAAATTTTATATGATTTTATGAATGTAATTTGATTATATGGTTAAATCAAAGTTATAGACATAATTTAGGTATATTAAGTGTGCATAAGTATTGGTTGAAAGATTGGTTTTGGATTGTATTTAGTTTGAAAATTGCAGGGAAGGTTAGATGTTTATAAAGAGGTTATATTAAGTTTTAAAAAAAATTATGAAAAATTTCTAGAGTACTTGAATAAGTTTTTGGGCCTTGAGGGTCCATCTAAGGGACTTTTTGATTATTTAATAATATGTTCGATAATTATTTGTATATTACTTGTAAGTTATTCGATATGTCCTGTAATGCCTCTTAACCCTGTTCTGGCGACGGTTTAGGATTAGGGGGTATTACAGATGGGCTGTTGAACTTTCATACATTAGGCAAAATATTAAAATCTATTAATCAATTGTTCAATTTTTTAATATGGTTTTTTTTTCTAGGGTATGTTTCTGTCTTTAAAATAATTACAGTTTGTAATTGGAAGCTATGCCTTTATCAGGGCAATATGTTGAACTTGCTTCTCATTTCTTGTAGGATTTTGGTTGTTTCTTATCATCACATCTGCAACAGGGCTATTGTTAAGTATTTTGGCAACTACATCAACCATACTTAATCATTACTTGCAATGTAATCCAGCATCTGCAAGAAGCCTATGCCTTTCAATAAGGTTTCATATCAATTGTTAATAATTATAAGTGCAATTCTAAAATATTGTTTGTGTTGTTTCCTAGTAAAAGAATATGTCAGATTTATGTAATCCAAAATAAATCTGCTCATAAACGTACTTCATAAACATATTTTTAAAAGCTAAATCATCTCATTACATTTCATAAGTCCATAACTTCCATTCTATTCCAAAGTCAATAAACAATGCAAAAGCATTACAAATAATTATTCTACACTTTAGACCACAAATTTAAGGACAACAAAAACTATCTATGATGCAATGAAAGAAACCTTATAGAAGTACATATCATTCTTAGCCTTTGTCACCAACAATTTATACCCTCTTAATTTCTCCTTTTTCTTTGCAACGTTCCTCACTAACTTCTCTATTTCATCCACCTTCATCATTTTCTTCAATTCGGTGTTCTTAATTCTAATTTCTCTATTCTCAATCAATAGCATTTGGATCTGCTCTTTCAATTCATCAAGATTTCCATTGCCATCTTGCTTTTCAACCCATTTAAAGAAATCATAGCCACCCTACACCATTCGAATATACAAATCAATTTAATTCAAAAATCAAATCTCTCATTTTAACTAAATAACATCATCAAACTAAACTTCATATCAAACAAAACTCATTTAAAAAATCAACCCTATAATATTAACAGTAAGCATTCATTAGTCAATTTTTAGTACATCTCAAGTTCAGAACAAAACTAAATTCCTGTCAAATTAAGCCTTCAACATAAAAACTCATAGATATATACAATTACCCAACATTTATTTATGCCATATATGGTGTGAAACAAAAATAAAAAACAAAACAAATTAAAATACATAACAACCATATAAGTTCTTCCTTTTGCCCCAAGGGGTATTTGAAGTATAAATCGGTGCTCTTAATCCACAAGAACAATGGACAACCCTCAACCCACCATGAGTTTTTAAGCTTACAATCAACATCTACTACATCCAGCCAAGTAAGAAAGAAAGGACCCTAAGTTTTTGCTCTACACCAAAAAAAAAAAAAAAAAAAACTCTTCAGTCAAACAAGGGTTTTAATAAAAAATTAGTTCTTCAAACTTACCCTCCTATCAATTCTACAAGGGATTAAAGGTTGTAATAAGATAATTCAAAGGGTTGATGAAATTTTTAAAGTAAAGAGAGTTGTTGAAATTTTTTTAAACCAAATAGGGTTCGTGAAATGTTTTGGGGATATATTGAAGAAGTAAAATTTTACTTACATTTAAAAATGTTTTAATTTTTTTTAACTATTTTTAAATGCATTTATGAATTTTACTAATATTTTGATAAAAATAAATAGATGTCTATGTCGCAAGTTGGGATTGGTTGAATTTTTTTTTTTTAACGGGACTAACAGTTGGGGTAAAATGGGTAACGATTTAATAGTTTAGGTACTAGTTTTGACCAAAAAAAATTTAGGTACTAATTTAGGAAAACTAGTATAGTTTAGGTACCGTTTTTTTGTTTAAGCCTTTTAAAATTTGAAAAGTACATGATTAATGGCCAATTTAAAATACAAGGACTAGATTCACAACTTACAAGTAGTACAAGAACTAATAACAAAATTGATGCAAAAAGCCAAAACAACCCGAAAACATTTAAGAATATTGTCAATAAGTTGAATTAATAAGGAGGAAAAGGTTGATTATGTGGTGGTTCACCTTTGGTTAGGGCGGAGAGCTACTGGGTATTCAGCTAAGGATATTTTTGATGACATGAGAAGGTGAATGAGGGTGGAAGGAGGATGATATTTATGTGTCTTGGCCTCTCTCAGGTATTGTGATGAGTATATATACTAGGGGAAAAAGATGCCCACATCCCTTGAGCTCACTGACACTTTTTGTAGTGACAGTGATGTGACATCCTATGATATAACCCCTTAGGATATCTGGATAATCAATAAGTTTGAATCTCCATGTGCATCCATTTACATCTAATGAGAATAGTTTATAGAGGTTCACATTCTACTATGGTTTGAGTTTCGCCAGGCTCGCCCAATTAAAGGTTCACTCGATGTAGACATGTTAGGTAGTGACTTGCATGTTGAAGACACATGGAAGGACACATGGGGAAGGTGCAACAATTGCCCCCTAAGTAAGGGAAGATTATAAAGTGACATTTGTGAGTCTGTCAAGGTTGTTCATAAAGTTGGTGAAGTTGTGTGGTTCCCTTATAGGGGTTGTAGCTTGGAAAAGGTCCACACATTTTTTTTTTTGGAAATATGAAAATTATGTTTATGGGACATTTGAAATATACAATTTGGATATTGAAAATATTTTTAAAATTATTTGAATTTTAACATTTAAAGTGGGATTTGATTTAGACTTGTGGAGGAAGTTTTAAAAGCATACACTGAATTGATGACGCTGATTAACCAACAATATCAAAGGAAATGGCATAATCAAGCCACGTGTTTTGTTATAAGTGGATAAGTTATACTATTTATGGAGAGAAGTGCGGGAGTGAGGTGCATGTTAACTTTGCCGTTATGTCTCATCTAAATTGAAGAGTCAAACATTCCTATATAAATAGGTGACTTTAAAAAAAAATTGGTTTCTTTATTATATTATTTTTCTACTTCTCTAAATTGCCTTTGTGTTTTCAAATTATTTTGTATTTTCATTCTATCTTTCTTCTTCAATCCTTGCTTTAATCTTCCAATAGATGGCTTGAAGAGTCTAATCCTTGAAGTCATAAAAAACCTTGAGGATATTCTTACTATGAGTGAAGAATTTGAGTGTTTAACCACTTTAAAGGAGATGTGAAAGTTGTTGGAGCGTAGGGGAACTCAATGTTTTGATAATTTTAAGTAAATATTTTCAATTTTTAAGTGAAAACACCAATTGAATGAGGTGGGGTTGAGGGAAATTGAATCACCCTATTTTTTATTGTCTTTGTATGTGTTTGAAGAAGGTTTTCGTCTACCTTTACATCCATTTTTCGTGGATGTTTTAAACTAATTTGAAGTTGCCCATAGTTATTTAATGGGGGCTTCTTTTTTATGTTGGTAGCTCACAAAGAAACTAGAGTAATACTGGATAATTTAAAGAACAACACATTCCTAGTAAAGGAAAAATACATAATGATTGAGCAGAAATACGATGGTGATTTTCCCTTCCCAATTTTTTGGTGCAAGCTTAGCAACAGCAAAAGCACCTTGAATTCAGATTAACAAACAAATGAAAAAGAATTTCAATTCAAATGCTTACCAAACTCAACCTGATAAATCGAATCCAAATCTTGGGCGTTACCGATTTTATGCAATTAAAATTTAGTTCTACTTATACAAATTGCAATTGAATACAACTGATCAACTTTAAAATATCTTTAAGTAAATTCGTAAGTATAAACCATGAAGAAATCTTATTAACAAACATCGAGAAATTGTTACAATTACGACCAAATTGAGGCCTCAGCCTAATATAGCTATCTAACGAAAAGGTTTATATATATACATATATATATATCAACTTAGACTTGATCTCGCCATCAAGCTCATTCTGTATGTATAATAGCCAAATATGCCACTTCTTCGGTATAGCCCTGGCGTTGTCCCTTTAGGCAAAGACCCTAAAACCCATTTGAAACATAACACATAAAGATAAGTTCAACAGAACTCGGTGAAGCAAACACCATTTACCTGAACCATACTTGCACGCCACATTTAATGTTTCAAGAACCATCTTGTTGCTCTTATTCTTCCTCAAGTCTCTAACAAAAGCTGCCTCCATTTGTGTTACTTTATTCATGTTCGTTACCATACCTTACTTTGAGACCGTTCCCTTCTCTTCAGTGCCTTTGAGACCTTACGTTCTGTCTCCATTCACCAAGCCATAACTTCCTCAAACTTCAGGAAGAGATCCATACACGGTGATTGATACTTCCTTTCGATTGCATCATGTTTACGTTTATTTCCCGAATACATTCTCATTACTTCGTTATATCTCTTACAATGTCCACATCTGCACCAATCTCAATCATATTATGTACCTTACCATAATACCCAAAGATATGTTTCGTAGTTACTGATCTCACTGTTTGCCTTTAGAAATAATAAGAAATATGCTTATCATTTAGTATAGAGTCCACACACAATGTCCTTCATGGTTTATTCTTGGAAGCCTTCCTAGAACATGCCATAAGAGTAGCTCATTTGGTGTGTGCTGTGAAAACTTTCTCTATAGGATTCGCCATAGAGAATAGTCATTCGTAACCCGCCACAAAGGCATTTCTTTTATTCTTTGTCGCGAATGCTTTAAGTCTAGAATCCACCTTTCATATTATTCCTTCCTTATTCATCAAGAATTTCATCCCTTCAAAATACGTCATAGAAATCATTTCTTTCTTTCAGGGTCCGCCACAAAGGTGTTTCTTTTAGAAGGTTGCCACATGGGCCATTCTTTAGAGTGCGCCATAAAAGCGTCCTTTCTTCATTTGCCACACGGTTTCCATTTCTTAGATCACCACAAAAGCTTTCATCTATTAGATCACCATGAAGGCTTCTATTTCTTAGATCGCCACAAGGGATTTCATCCCTTAGATCGCCACAAAGGCTTCCATCTCTTAGATTGCTACAAAGGTTTCTATCTCTTAAATCGCCACAAAGGCTTCCATCTTTCTGGCATGTTTACGATAGGGATTTGCCTAGACTCAAATTTGGTGAGGTTTGTCCCTCATCATTTTGGGTTGCCTAGAGAACCCTATTAACAGCTCATCATCATCAATAGTAGAACATGAAGTTAACCACAATATGATAACACAGTACTGATATATATATCAAACAACCACAGAGAGTTTGAGTTTAGAACTCACCAACAAAATACCTGAGTTGATACAACTTACACCTGTTTAGCCTTTTCTTTATCACTTGGACCTTTTCTTTCTTGGTCGGCTAAATATACAATCATATAAAAATCAAAACGAAGATATACATATGTAAGAAACCTTAATCCATATGCATGTAGAAGAGTTATAAATGATATTTATGATTTAAACATCACAGTTCAAAATAGACTATGCTGAAATCCCTTGACTGTTCGTCCTTTACTTAAATCGAAAGATACGTAAGAGTTAAAAAGCATACTAGATTGCTAAGTTCTCAAGTATTTATGCTAACATCTTAGATTCTTCCTGTAACACCCCCGACCCGGCCTAGGAGTTTCGGCTAAGTCGAATGCATTACATTCAATCACCAAAGTGATCCCGTAAAGCCATTCTTTTTACATTGATTGAAAATCAGTTTTTAGTTTTTAGGAAAAACATTCTTTAATTTAAACCAAATTTACCTAGTAATTTAATTACAATAATATTAATGCGAGATTTTGAAAAAAAAAATGGTTTAGGTTTTGAGGAAAAGATTTTTTCAAAACTTTCAGTATTTTATAGAGAAAAAGATAGTTTTCTAAACCGAATGACATGCAAATATTAGAGTAATATTTAAATGTCATGCATAAATAAGGTAACAAATTCCAAACCTAAGATTTATAAAAACGAGAAAGTACTAAATAATTACAAACTCAAAATAAACAATTAAGGAAAATTTTAAATAAAACCTAATAGTAGAACTTAAAAAAATGGCTTTCTAATCCGAGGGTCCTCCGATGCCGATTCGAATCCTATTTTTTGCATTACTTGAGAGGTAAGGAAAATGGGGAATTAGCTTACAACTGCTCAGTGTGAGACTAATCTTAAATCATTATATATAATCAATTGAACAGTAAAATATTTAATTCATAGCATAATAATAATTTAGGCATAATAAGAGGAACATATAATAAATCAATACATATACAAAATATAATTATGATGAACATGTAATACATCAATACATATAATAAATCAAACCACCCTTGAGCATTGCTCGACACACCATCTCGCATACCACATAATAATAACTGGGCATCCCGAATTTGATTTCCGACGATGATGGTCGTTCACTAGTCATCTATGATGATGTCTATTACTACCACCCCGGTTTGGTCCAATTTTGATGGTGTTTTAAAATGATCATCCCTTCTTATTCGGTTTAGATGGCATTACACATAAACTATCATCTCGGTTGACCTAGTTTGGTGGCTTTTTAGCTTACCATCTTAGCTTATCCATTTTGGATGACATTTCCGCCTACTTTGTGCAGTACTCACTTTCGGTGTGGACTTAAATTGACACTGTCTCCAATGGAACTCCTCCATCCTCCATTCCCAATTTCATGTAATATGCACATATACTCATCATATCATACTCGTTATCAAATTTTGATACTATGCTTATTTAGCACATTTGTTGTCACAAATTATTATCAAATGCCATGCAATCATGTATTCAATCAATCTCACATGTACACATATATTTGGTGTGTGTACTAAGAATAACAATGATGCATATACAAGGGTTCGCATAAAACATACATATAGTTCGCATATAGCATGTATAGGGTTCGAATAATTAAATATGTATAACACCTATTAAGCAGTTAAGGTTCCCATAAAATTTCTATGGGTTCACATATAACTTCTACGTGTTCACATTACAATTCCTATAGTGTTCGCATGATATTTCCTCTAGGTTCGCATATTATATTGTTCACATAACAACTCTTTCAATTTCCTAACACTACAATTAATCACACATAATGTTTTAAGTTTAGATCCCACACCTGATTTGGAGACTTAAAAACCTTAGCTTTAGAGAGATTAATGATCTACTCAAGAAAAGAGAGATGGTTTTAAATTCCTTGATTGAAAATCGATTTATCAATGGAAGAGAAAAAGAAAGAACCCAAAAATTTGAAAGAATTTTGCAATATGAGTTTTGAAGGAAAAATAGAGAATAAATAGAAGGAAGGAGGATAATTTCTATTAGGATTTGAAAAGGAGCAATTTGAATTCTAGTTAGGATAAGAAGATAAAAAAAACTATGGGCTTCTATTTCTATTTGAATTTATTTAAAAAATAGATATAATTTCAAATTAGGATAAAAAGATTACAAAAAAATATATGGAATTTTAATTCTATTTAAATTTTAAACAATGATAAGATATGAATTCTAATTACGATTGGAGTGAATTTCTAAGGTTTAGAAATGTTTGGGCATTATTGCAATTTTCCGAAGCTGGAAGAATTAAAAGGAGAGCTAAAGGGGGAGACGCAACTCAAACACAAGTTTAATAAGAGGGTTGGCACATTAACCAAAGGGCTATTGTTCAATTCTTGTTTGATTTTTACGCTTAATTATTCTT
Organism: Gossypium bickii; assembly: GCA_025503065.1. Lineage (NCBI taxonomy): Eukaryota > Viridiplantae > Streptophyta > Magnoliopsida > Malvales > Malvaceae > Gossypium > Gossypium bickii. Next base: position 92,931,906 of record CP106714.1, on the reverse strand, counting down.
ATTTCTTCTTGCTGGAGGCTTGTTCATTTTTCAAAATAAAAAAAAAAAGGATAGGATTTGAACATGGGATCACAAGAGGAAAAGGAGAATGCTTTACCACTTAAACTATATCTTATTTCATGTTTATTTTAGTCAATTAATTGTACATATCTATTTAGGGCTCAATTTACCTATTCTCTATTAGTTTATATAATTACTCAATTTTTTTCTAGTTTATTTAAATATTATAGTTTTTTTTAATACTCCTCTATTTTAGTTCATATATAATTATTAATACACATAGTCAAGACTCACTATTAATATTTTATTTTACCTCTTTTCCAATTAGGTCCTAATTCAATTAAAACTCACTATTTCCAAATTAAACCTCGTAGTCAAGTTTCGTTCTAATAAAATCTTATTATATTATCTTAATACTTTAATTAATTTTTATTTTATATTTTTTACCTTAATTTTTTTTACTATTCGTTTCGACCCCATAATTTTGTAACCTGATTAATCTAACTCCCTATATTTTGGGATGTACACTTCCTTTCATGCAACCCATTTCTTAGTTTTCCTATCATACAGAAAGAACTAGAAAAGAAGATAGAAGTACAAAAGAAAAATGAATATCAATATGAAAAATCCTTCCTATATATAGTCTTTCCACTACCGCTTCCCTTAATCCCAAGTCAGTCAGTATTATTAACACCCTTAATCATAATGTTTCCTACTAACAGAAACTCTTAGTTATAATTTGACGAAACTAAATTTAAAATTTAACTATTTACCCAACCAGCCCGTAAGGTTCACATAATTACATTAGAACCCGCTTAAATAGAAAATTTTTTGATTAAGTACTCATAATTTCAAATTTTCCAAATCTTTAATATTTTCGAGTGTGACAAATAGTATTTTTTAAATGGAGAATTAGAAGAAGAAATTTATATAAAACAACTTGAAGGTTGTGTTGTTTTAGGTCTAGAATTTAAAGTTTGTAAACTTCTCAAATCCTTATTTGGTTTAAAACAAGCTCTTAAACAATGACATGATAAATTTAATCAAACTTTAGTAAACGATGGTTTGTCTTTTGTTGAAGTTGATAAATGTGTTTAGACAAAGTTTGTTAATAGTGATTGTTATGTTGATCTTTAGTACTAATTATGAGTTAGTACTCAAGGTAAAAAGGTATCTTGCTTCTAAATTTGACATGAAAGATATGGGGGAAGAAAATGTTACATTGGATGTCAAGATCACAAGGAAATGTGATAGTTTGATGCTATCACAAGAACATTATGTTGAGAAACTTCTAAATAAGTTTGGACACTTTGATGTCAAATCAGTGGGTCCTCCTTATGATATTAGCTCTCAATTGGAAAAAAAATAAATGTAAGCCTATTGCTCAATTAGAATATGCACAAACTATTAGAAGTTTGACTCATTTAATAAATGTATGTCGACTAAGCAAAACTCAAATCATAAGCAATAGGCTACTATAGTTAGATATGTGAAATATATAGAGGCTGTCGTGAATTATGGTATCTTATTTAGTGGGTTTCCCGATGCTTACTGGATTTCAAATTCAGATGAATAAAATCCACTAGTGGTTATATATTCACCCTAAGTGGTGGTGCAATACTGTAGAGATCAGCCAAACTATTATAGCAAAATTTATCATGAAGTTTGAGTTTCTTACTCTGGAATCAGCTTTTGTATCCATGCATTGTGATTGCCAATTAGCAAGAACCATTACAAAGAATAAAACTTTCAATGGAAAAAATAGACTTATTCATCTAAAACATTATGTGATTAAGCAAATACAAAATGGACTAATATCAATTGTTTATGTGAAGTCAAAGTTGACTTTGGTCGATCCTTTTACTAAACCCTTGGGAAAGAAACTAATAAATGAAACATTGATAGGAATGGGACTACTGTGAAAGGATGAGGTCAACAATGATGGAAACCAACCTATGTGATTGGAAATCCACGAATTAGGTTCATATGGGTAAGAACGCAGTTATTAGTAGACCTGTTAAGCACTATAAGATTATGTCTCTCTTATGGTGCAAATAGTGCTAAAACAAAAACTACATGGATGGTGAGGATGAGTAAAAAATCTTAATCAAATTCATATCATTTATATGCGATGTATTGATATGCAGAATACACTTGATGGATTAATCTGTACGAGTGTGAAGTAGGACCGCTTCTATGAGATTTATGACAGAATTTCTAGAGTACTCATGAAAGCCAGGCACGCGCATGACCTATTAGCACACAACCACGCTGAAGAACGAATCATAGATATAATGTGATAAATGGAAATGTTAGTTTACATAATGAATAATTGGTTCATACAAACTTGTTTCACCAATTATTTAATAAATTATATCTCATTTGTCAAAAGTTTTAGTTCATAGTCTAAAGGATACAAGATTATTGCATTGCATCGAAATACGCAACTAAAATTCTTTCATAATTCTTTGAAATATGTGAGGGATTGTTGGGAGCTTTAATGTATTTCAAAGAATTCCACAATCCCAAATCCTTTAAAGAAACCTCTTAAGATGATGTTTTATAGCATTGCTTTACATTGGACCTATAATAGCTAAAACAAGAAGATGGACACGTGCGCACGAAAGGTGAGCCGAAAAGCTCAATTCAAATTAAATAGGCCGATTTCCCCCTGCGCATGATACTAGGCCCAAGTATGGCTTTGCACTTCTCACTCAAGTTCTAATATCTTTCCTCTTTTCTTCCAACACTGTGTTTTCCTCTCCTCTCTTAACACTCTTTGTTTTTTTTTAAGCTTTTTTCTCCCTCTTTCTAGTTTAGTATTTAATTGATTAGTTCTTCATGCTCTTTATTTTCCAACGATTGACAAAAAAGGTTGCTGAATCTTGGGGGAAATAGTACACAACGAAATATCCTTAAAGGAAGTGTCCAACACGTCTCAAGTTAATCAACTCATATTTTTGGTTCCTTAAATTGATGAATATTGTACAACATTTTTCACACATTTAGTATATGAGTTAGCAATAAACTAATTACAATTAGTAATTTTTAGCTACTCACATGACTTGTTTCTAGTAAAGAGAAGGAAATTTTTTTCACTTATGTTGAAGAGGTCTTATTTTTTACAAAAGTTTTATTCATTCTTCTACTTTCAATTTTTTTTTTTTTGAACATTAATCTCATTTTAGGTTTTTATTATATCTGTTCTTTTTTATACAATGCCTAGAACTAGTCATAACCCCTCCTCCCCAACCCTTAAATAGGAAGATGATACGCTTCAACGCACTCGAATTTACGTCCTCCTACACTGACAACAATACTGATGTCAATCGAGTTAAAACTCAATCGACTTCTATTTTCAAATTTAAATATGTACTAATTATTTTTTATTTTATATCTAGCTATTTTAATAACTATGTATCAAAATAAGTTTTTTTTACCGTAATAGGTTCTTAATTAGTGAACTTTATATGTAGTAAGTCCAAAAAGAACTTTATATATAAAGTAAACTACGTCATAATGTATTGGCCAAAAAGGGGAAGAAAACTAATATCGTAAACTTTAATTTATGTATATGAATCTAATTATATATCACCTTTTATTACTGATAAAACAATGCAATACAAGTATATTACATATATACACATCAGCAACACGAGAGAAGATGGGTTTCTTCTTTTAAGTGTCAATGTTGTTCTATCTTCGTCTGCAATTTGTGTTGTTAGGGTTGGTAGCCTACGATGGGGACCATTTTAATAAGCTCCTATTCTCATGATGTGCATGCAAATCAGTCTGTCCATTTTTAAAAAAAATATTTTTCTAACTTTTTTGTTGAAAAAAGTATATTATCTCACTTTCCTCACTAATCTATCCCTTATCCATTTACAGTTGGGTGCATGCACGAATCTGTTGCACCATAAAATAATATTTACTTGGTATGGAAGTGTTGATACAAGATGTCGCGTCGGGGGTTGGAGGAGAATTACACAATGTGTTGAATGACGCAAATGATTGTTTAGCAATGGAGTGAAAGCTTGGAGTCTTATTAATGATGGAAAAGATCGCACCTTCTAGACCAATGTCATACTATGTAGGGTGATGAAGAGCTCTATTAACATGTAATGGGATGTACCGAGTTATACTTTGGTAATAGAATTGTGGGGTTTTTATTGCACCTAAATTTGAATGTAATAACAGTCATCTTTGGATAAATATTAATATAATTTAACGGGAGTCTATATGATAAATATGTAAAATTTTCAATTAAGAGAATCTTTATATGGACGAACTCTTTCTTAATTAAAGTGGTTAACCTAATGAGATATCACGGATGGATGATATAGATATAACATGAAGCAATAGTACTATATTACTCTACAAATTGATATGAAGAAAGGCTTTGTTTAAAAATAAAAATTGATGGATAGAAATGCTTCCACGCCTGCCTCTCTCTATATAAAACCTTGCAAGCATTGAATCCAATGGCATTGTATATTATATAAAAATTAGACAGTGAAGGGTGCTCGTGAATCCTCACGGGATTGCAGTATTCCATACCTTCTTCAAACAGCCAAAACACTGTCTCAATATGGATTGGCCATCTTTTTATTTTAATAATATGCACGTCCTTCCTCCTCGTGCATGTATTCCCCCCCCCCCCCCAAAAAATATAACATTTGACATCGCTATCTTCCCTTTTCCAAATCTCAGGACAACCATTTCCCTCCTAGTGGTACAATTTGCTAATTAATTTATCAGGTTATGATGAGAAAAGAAGTGATTCAATCTAAAAAAGAAATAAAGGGAAATTAGATTACAGATATTTTAGACCGTAAAGTGTAAAATTTAACAGCTACACGCTCTATATATAGTCTTCCAATTCAAAACTCTCCTCACTGTTCTTTTTTCTATTTTTATTTTTATTTTCCTTTGATAGCAAATTTCCAAACCATTAAAGAATTGTCAAATCCCTTCTCAGCCATGGTATGTTATATTACAATTATATATATATATATATTGATAATTATTTACTTCTTACTAGAACTATCAATTAGATAAGTGGAGTTAGTTTTGGTTCACATCATTTTAATCAATTTTAAATTTTTTTAAATAATTTCGAGTTTGAATTGTTTCGAATTCCAGTTATTTTTTACACTGATGATTTGAGTTTAAATTTTCTAATTTTCAAGTGAAATTATTATAAATTTGAGTCATTTTAGTTTTAGATAATTAAAATCATTTTAAGTTCATCAATTCACAAACTAACTCACTTTTTAATTGAAATTTAAATTAATCAAGATCAGGAGTTCAAATGTCTTCTTCTTATAAGTACATTCAAAGCTTAATTTTCCGCAGAATACTGAGCAAAGGCATCTCAGAAAGGTGGTATCTGATGTTACTTTGGAAATGGAGAGGTATATAAAGACAGCATCTTCTTCAACAGAAATTGACGATGAGGTGAAGCAAGCCGAATGCGAATGTTGTGGGCTCGAAGAGGATTGCACCGCGGATTACATCAGGAGAGTGAAGGGTCGGCATTGCGGGAAATGGGTGTGCGGGCTGTGCTCGGAAGCTGTGAACGAAAGGCTGTACCGAAGTCCCATGGCAGGCATGGAAGAGGCAGTGAGGTGTCAAAGGGAGTTTTGCCAGAGATTCAACAGCACCACGCGGCTCAATCCCAAGCTGTCCCTCACTTGCGCCATGAGGGATATAGCTAAAAGAAGCAACCAGAATCGAAGCTCCAACACACCAAAAAAGATTGGCAGAAGCAATAGCTGTGTCCCCAAGATCAATCTTAATAACCATTCACTGGTTTAAACATCTTTCTTGCTTACACAATGCTTTTAAACTTTATCAACTATAATAGTACCGTCAATAAATCATATATGGGTTTATTTTTAAAAATTTTGGATTTTATTTTATTATAATTTACTTACTAAATTATACATCCTTAATCAATCAAGTATAATTTCTTATTATATCTTACATTTTGTGTTTATTTTTACATTCATAAATAAATTATTTTATATTTTACACACTCCAAAGGGTTTACATATATATATAGCCTTCCTATTAATACACATTTAATAGTATCAATTTTGTTGAAAATTACTAAACCTTGCATATCTAGAAAACTTTAACATGTAATTTCCTTTTCTGGTGAATATAATTAGTAAGAGATAGGAGGGGTTTAAGGATTGATTAAAAACACCACAAAGTGATATTTAAGTAATTTTTGAATCCAGGAGAGCTTTCATTTCTGACTCAAATAATATTAAACTTCAACTGTAAAATAGAGAAAATATAGTATATTGTGGGTCAGTGACTTATAGCATAAAAATAAAAAAGTTATGGTTAGGAATGGGAACGGGATGGTTTTTTGCATGCCTTAATCTTCACCTAATTTTCACTTATAACTACTTGGATTTGTCTTCTCACAAATCTTATTATTTGTATATTAGCATGAATTTAAAATGATTTCCTCTATCTTAATTCGAAATTTTACAAAATATTTATATTATGCTGATTTTATAAAATTAAATCATATAAAAGTAAGAAATGGTAATAAAAATATATATATCAAGGGGGTTACCTGACATAACTTCAAAATTTTGAATGCAGCCTACCCAACCCCCAATTCAGAAAATAAAACTAACCCCATAGGATTGGAAAATTCTACTCTCTGCTTACCTAAATTTTGATGTAATTTCTTTTTCCCAGCAAAGTGGAACCTTTTCTCTTTTTCTCATTTCTACTTATGGGGTTAGGATTTTAAAACAAATTTAATGGGCCTCGCTGCTCACACATCCCATTTACTTTTATATTTTAACATTTATATTCCGATATTTAATTTCTGCTTTTCAGATTTACAATTTTAATTCTAATTTTTATTACTGTTAAAATTATGAGTGTGAGATTTTGAAATTAAAAAATTCACTTCTTGATGTGCCTTTTTTTTGTCGTATAGACGTGGGAGCACACTTTTGGAGGGATGAGAAAAAATATGGGCAAATGAGTATGTTTTAGGATCACGTATATGGCTTGCCTGCATGTAAGAAAATGATAGCTGCTAAAAATGCCTGCCTTTTTACACTTTAGCCTTGCATTCCTACATTTTCTGCTTTTTGCTTTCGCACTTAACAGACAATGGTCAAACCATGTTATTCTTTTATGTAATCAATACTTCATATATGTACGTATGCCTTTGTATATGTTCAGGCAACTTCTTTGGTTTCCACTTTCCAACCATGGCAGGGCCTGACCATAACCTTTCTTCTCACTTCGATGCAGGTTTTTAAAATTTTTGAATCATTCTAGGGTTGAAGTCATTCTTCGAGTCCTTTCAGTTTACGATCACTTCAAATTTTAGTTATTTAAAATTATAGTTTCCAATTGTTCTGAGTTTGTGGTTGGTTCATTTTGGATTGTTAGTTTTCTTTAAATACAACGCTTAGAACTGTTCATAATTTTTCACTAACTCTTAAGTAAGAGAATAAACAATACCATTAATGTCAACTAAGTTAAAATTTAGACGATAAAAATGTTAACCTTTATAATTGAATCATATTGGATTAGATTTATATTCAACTCATTGAATTGTATTTTCATATTCTAATCAAAATTGAGAGGTCTACTCAACCACCACCCACTTAAAATAGCTCATGTGTTAGCGAATTATGTTATATGTCAAATTATACTATTAATCTCAGTACTATGTGTAAGTAGTGAATTTAGTTCTTATACTTTTCAAATTGATCAATATAATTCTAGTATTTTTTGTTTAACTCTAAAATTTCAGTCATAGCAGTTAAATCTATTTAGTTAAATTTCATTATTAGTCTTGACCATGCATAAGTTTGTATATTTAGTCCATATTCTTCAATTTGATCATTTTTAGTCTTTATACTTTTTCAAATTTTAAAAATTTCTACAAACAATATTTGTTAAATTCATTAATTAGATTTTTTAAAAGTAAAATGTAAATTTAGTAAGTAAACATGATAATAGTTTTTATACATAAGATAATATTATTGTCGAAGCCATTTTTTAATTCGAGGGAGTTTGAAAAACGAGGATCGACTTTAGAAATATGAAAATAGAGTCGCCACCGATCTTTTATTCGAGGTGTGATCGGATCACCTTTAGATGAATTATTTAATAAAACATTTTGATTTATTAAAATAATAATTTTGGTCTGCGAAATCTAAGAAAATAGGTTCGAGTCGATTCATACGAGGAAGGATGATTAGCACCCTCGCGACGCCCAAAATTGGTACCTAATTGATTATTTAATGTCCTAATGCCGAAAATTTGAAAAGATTCTAGATTACGATCCATTTATTCAAGATATATTTGAACAGAATCATATTGGATGCCGAAATTTCTTTTTTCGAAGAAATAAAATGTTGTACTCAGTAAGTTAGGGCACAACATCTTATATTCTCGAAGTTGGATTTATCCTTCGACATTCAATACTTGTATATTAAAAAAATAAGAAAGATATTCCCTTATTTGGATCAAATGAAAAATCACAGCCCAGTAAGTTAGGGCACTATTTCTCAAAATTCCCGAATACTGAATATTGCCTTTATTCTTTTAAAATCTTATCTCGAGATAATAAAATGTCATACCCAGTAAGTTAGGGCGCAACATCTCAAAAATCCCAAGAATAAGTTTTTTATTTGAAATATTATGTATTTTGATTTAAGAGAGAAAATGGTACTCGGTTGCTAGGTTTTAACGAGGAAAATCGAAACCCAGTAAGTTAGGGCTCGATTGAATCATGAGAAACAGAAATGTAATATCGAACATGAAAGAATAATATGCGAATACAACATTTATACAAATGGATGACAAGAATAATATGCATCTACAATTCAATACATGCACCATCAATAATCACACAATTTCTATTTTGAAAATATCAACATTATTAATCAAGAATCAAAAATCGAGAATATAGCTAATTAAAAGAACAAAGTAAAGTATAGCAAATTTTAAAATAAATAAGCAAATATTATACATAAAATAATATGTGTCAATTGAAATAATGTATACGTAATAAAAATTTGATATAAAATAAATAATAATGATATATAAAAGTATTTAAAATAAGATCTTAAAATGAACACTTATATTTATATAAATACATATATATATAAATTTTAATAGAGAGTACATACATAAAATAATATGAAGTACATAAAATAAAATGATCTTAATATAAATTATATGTATATAAAAAATATAAGATTTAAGAAAATAAACCATATATAAGGAGAAACAAATAATATCTTGCATGATTTAAAACATATATAATATTAATTTTTAAAAGGAGATTGATTAAATAAAATAAACAGATGATTAAATAAAATAATTGAAAGACTATGTTGAAATCAGAACCAAAATTAGAGAGCTAAAAAAAAATTTAAAGAAGAAATCGAAAAAGGATTAAAACGCCACGCGCGTGCATTAAAGGGGACTAAAAATAAAATTTGCCCAAACTATTAAGTGCTGCGTTTAAAGGAGGATTAAGTTAAAACGAAGTAAAATTTAAAGGCGAAATTAAAATAAAATACAACTTAATTGAAAAACAAATAAATTGTGGAAGGATTGAAAGAATAAATATCCCAATTCCCTGAAACACGCGGATCCTTTCCCCGGGTCGGGTCAACACGAGGGTTTTGTCTCTTAAACGACGCCGTTTTGGTCATTGGCAGACCCTACCAAAACGAAGTCGTACCAAGGGGCAATAAATACTAGAAAAGACCAAAAAAATCTCATTTCAAACATTCTCTCTTCAAAAAAAGTTTAAACTCTCTGATGAAACCTCTGCCTCCGAGCACCGATCGTCAGGCCGTCGTACTCCGCCACTGTCCGCCGTCGTGCGCGGTGGCCGGAGGCTAAAAGAAGCCGATTTAAACTCCTTTATGAGTCCTAAACACAGATCTCAAAGAACTAAAGCCAAATCTCTTATTAAAATCGAAAAACCCACCCAAAACGCTTCGGATTCGAGACTCCGATCTCACGAAAAGGTAAAAGCTTTGATATTTTTTTGTTTCTATGTATATGCTATGTATATCTGAAATGAAAAACAGACTGAAAACGGGCCCGAAAATATACCTTTTTCTATTTCTCTATTCAAAAACGTAACCCCTTTACAGTGATTTCTTCGGCTCTTTATATAGCCGATTTGAAAGTAAAATCAAAAATACAAAAGTTTTCCTTTTTTTGTTTTCTGTATTTGCTGTCTTCTGCTCTCTTGCGCAGGTACGGAAGGCGAACGTGGCGTACGGAGGCTTGCTGGCGGTACGGAGGCGCGCGTAGAGGCCTGGGTGGTGGCGCGCGTGGAGGAAAGCGCGCGGCGCTGTTAGGGTTAGGGGCTGTTACGGCGCACAGCTATTGCTAGGGTTTCTGTTTAGTTATTTAGATTTTGGGCTTTGGTTTAAACATTTGAGCTAGCTCTAATTTGGGTTAATTTTGGTTGTATAGACTGGGACTGTTAATTGGATTTTATTGGATTTTGCATTTTATTTATTTTTTAATTGTTTGGTTAATGGGCCGGGCAAATTGGGCCTGCTACAATTATGAAAATAACAAATGTTTTGGTTATGATAAAATTTGAAAACTACATCAACTAATAATAACCAAATTAAATATGAACATGGTGTACAATTGCAAAGGAAACTAGGTTTCTGATAACAAAATATGAGCTTTGGTTGATTTAGGGTGAGAAAACATAGCAAATTAATGAAAGTAGACGTCATAGGACATAGAGCTTTGTTAATGACTGTACCTGCATGAACCAACTGAACTCAGCTGTCCATTATTAACTTACAATAGTGATGGATCAATTAAGGAGGCAGCAAATACACAAAAAATGGGGTAAACCGAAATCTAGGCCCCCCATACCATTTTGATTCGATATCCCTGTAAAACAGTATCATATCACTTCAAAGGTTTCTCCAAACTACAAAAGTCTTGGGAATAAAAAATGGAAAGGGAGCATCTTCTGATCTAGGTTGATATCTAAATCCTATTTTCTCTTAGAATTTTCATACAAAAGACCAGTTGATGAAAGTGAAACAGATACAATGAGCATTTTCTTCATCATTTACCACTTTCCATGCAACAGCTCTCTCGTACGAGACCGGCCTCCCCATGCTTGATAAGCAGATACCACCTTGAAGACACATAAAACCCTGATCCACCCGAACACAAAGCATAAATGAATCAATCATATATTTTTTGCATTGGTTTCCTTTAGATATTCAAGATATCTAATGCATTCGATTGTTATTTTTTGCGCTTATAATTCAACATTCATTCAAAGAACATGTATCATACCTGCTGCATTACTTGTGTGAACTCAGCAAATAGGGTTTTTCGTCCGTTCTCATCGAAAATTTTCTCCAAACTAATGTCTTGAAGTGATACCAAAGTTGTTTCGAGCATGTCAAGTCCCGCTTGATTTGCAAATGTGAAAACTGGTAGTGCCTACATATATATTACCAATAATCAATTGTGCTAACTAAAGCAGAAAAGCAGCTAGGCATAAGGAGACTCGTATTCATGTGTTACAGGGAAGGCTAAACCTGGGACAAGGCCAACATATAACTTGATTCAAAAACATGATCCTTTGACTAAATACCTTCAAAGAGCAGCACAGAACCGCATCTGTGTGATGCCAAAGCACTTTTAGAATGGATTCACTTCCTTCATGTTTGAGCAGCTCGTCCCCCATATAGCACCTGTGAAGAGATAAACAATCCGAAATATATCGGTTAACACAAATCCAAATGGCATAAATAATGTTAACAACAAAGCGTTACATGTGAAACGAAAAGGAATAAGACATGGATTTGGCTGACAAACCTATAGCTTTGACAAATCCAGCGAGCAAGTGTTTGTGCTTCAGGAGTACCAGGGGGTGACCCTAAACCTGCATGAGAACCGAAGAAGGAAGGAGAGAGTGCTAATGCTACCCTTTGAACCGAGGCAATAATACTCCGGACATATTGTCGAGCCATGATTGCCACATTCTCTTGAAGTTGCATCTCATATACAAACTGAAATGCTATTGTCATCACAGATTTTGTGCTCCCACGACTAGATTTATCACCAGTTGCTCGGTTTCCGGAAGCTCCAACTTCAAGAGTAGAAGCAAGATCAAGTGTACGATTTGGACTGGATGCATCCTACATTAGATTTATATATTTATCCGGTAAGAAACTAAAAATAAAATAAAATGAAATATAATGAAAGAATCTTAGAACACTAACCATTCCAGAATCAAGGGGGATGATGCGGAAACCAGAAGGGATAATAGGCGCATCCTCAGAGAATGAGCCATCAATGGGAGCAAAGATGAGTTCAGCACAGGTGCTGACTGCATTCTCATCTACTCCAGTACAAAGCTGATAGATTCATACAAGGAAAAACATAAATGAAAAGTGTTAAATGAGAACTAAACGCTGTAAAATAACACCGGTTGGAGGATAGTTGGTGAAACTTTACACTTAAGTACCTGCAAGAGGAAGATATCACTTGGCATGATCATGTCCTGATAGTGGCCCACATTTTCGAGCTTAACAACCTCCATGAACTGTAACAAACAAGTGATGGTGATTTTAAGGATACATTTTATCAATTGATGCCAAAATTCAGTATAATATCACTTACCTCTTCATGCTCAATTGTGTGAGCCAATGGAAGAATGACTTGACCCCCAAAACTTCCCCCTCGAGGCACTGGCAAGCTACACGGTCCAGCTTTGACAGCAGCAGCAGAGTAAGCATCAATACCACTGTCTGCCCACTCGGATCGATGTTCCCGCAAGAATCTGAGAAGTACTGCTGGCGGCACATTCTACAAAAAGAATGAAAGCATTGGTTTATAGAAATAAAATTTTGTTTGACAAGAGTAAAAGCTGAGAAAGCTATAAGATGGTTCATTATACCATAAATTTAATATCGAGGCCATTGTCACAACATTGGGAAGAAAAAACAGTTTTTCATTGTTTAGTATTTGTAAATCTTCTGATGGAATTGATATGCTTGTAACACATCTAGAAACTGACCTGTAATAACATGGATGCTTTGGCACATAGAACCGCATTTCCCATTGAAGGAAATCCATTACTATAAGAAAAATTTATGTCCATCATCTTTCCAGGAGACGAGTTCACAAGGAGGGTAACGTCATCAACGCCGTCACTTTCCAGCATCGACCATCCTTCATCAGTAAACCCATTAACAGCCTCATTAAATCCCCTGGAGAATAGAATATGTTAGACTGCCATCGATCAAGAATCTACCTACACTGACATAGACGGTGAATTACTGAAGAGAAGAATGAACATACTTGCTCAATTTGTGACTAAGTGCACGCAGAGCTGCAGGTCTTCTCCCCCAACCAGTAACATTCGGCTGAGATATTTCCTGAGAAATCTGCCTCAAATGACGCAAAGCCTGCACTAACGCCAAGGTTATACCATGAGACATTTAGTGTCTTGGTTTAGCACCTAGCTCTACATTCAAAGTATAGATGCAAGGAATAGTCTTACCGCCATTGTTGTCTTCTGAGCAAGCAAAGTTGAGGACTCGTAAAGGGGCCGCAACACTTCAGGAACACTCCAAGGCTACATATAAGCAAGAAGAAATTTGAAACCGTTGCCTTGTACAATAAAAAGTTTCTATGTTTCAAAATGGAAGCAAGGAGATTTATATACCTCCAAATCCATGTGATCAACTATGTGAATGATGGAACCACCCCCTTCACAAGGTCTAATCAGGTAACCACTAGGCAGCAATTCTGCTCTCACAAAATTTACTGCTGGCGGCATGCTTGGACCATTTTGAGTGTTGTTAAGTGATCTTTCACATACCTAAGCACCATATCATTATTATAATAGTCGGGCTATAACAAATTTCTGACAACATAAAGGCAAACAAATAATAAAAGCTCCATAGGAAACATACCACAAGACTACCATCTTCCATAACAGATGTGTAGCGCAGCAACCAGAAGTCGCGAGCTGGTGCCAATGTTGTAGGCGCGTAGAGCTAAAAGAAGGCAACCAAAATTTGAAACTTTTACCATAAGCTATTGCACCATTAATTCAAACCTTCAGTTGCAAATTTAAAGGGGGGAAAATGATAGTCTACCTGCATATAAAGCAGTTCGATGGTTCCACCATTAGCAGTGGACAACATGTTTATAACATCCACAGCTCGGCAATCACGGTACCATGAAGGCCGATCTTTAAGGATTTCAGCAACCTAAAGGGGAAAAAACACCATTAATTCCACCAAATTTGAACAAAAAAAAAAAAAAAAAGCCCTCTAGCCAGAAAGCAAACAACAAACTTACTCTTGTAGGATCTAGTCCCACAAGTCCACATGCACGTGCTGCAACTCCAGTGCAACCATGAGAAATAGCAACGATTCCAATGGAATCCGGACCAGGCTGCATAGATAAGAATTGATATTAGTATATAAAAAAGGGCAAGCATTGAAGACAACTACTACTATTCAAACAAGAAAGTTTTGGAATCCCTCTTTTGCTAATTACCATATTCATATTGGATTACTATTAATTCAAGTAATGTTGCTCCATAACGGGGAAATAAACAGGAAACACCAAATTCAACTAATGAAAAGATTAACAAATAGTAAAGGGAAACAGAAAATATCACTATATTAGTAACCAATGGAGAAAGTAGGATAATGAAGGGTTCCCTAGATATTGACATAGCAGGCATGGACTTGAAGGTTGCTTAGAAGATTAGCAAGGTATTTTACTTTCTTATAGATATTATCGATAACATAAAGCATAATGAAAGATAATGACATAAGAGAGAAAGAGAGAGGGCCGTAACCTTCATCCCAGGCATTTGGACCCACTCCACAGCAGTTCCAGTGGCCTTTGAAAGAAACTCTGTTAAAGTTTCCTCTGCAATGGACAAAAGTCTGGAAAACCATACAAAATCACATAAGCAATAGGGCAACAAACAATTAAAGGTTTAATTTTATAGAAAAACTAGGAAAGAAAGGGACACAAACAGCAAAGATATTCGCACTAACCCTGCAGGGCTGGCATCCTTTGGAGGATGCTGAGGAGTCAAATGGTGTTGACCACTCGTCACCGCCGAGTCACAGCTTGTATCTGTGGTGGCAAGGGTCGTCTGCAAAACACAACCACCGCAATTAACTCCAACCATATGCATATTACCTAATAATACTAACAAGTCAAAGCAGATCAAAGACTTGCAAGAAAAGGGTTCAATTATTATGATAAGGATTTTTATATTATACATTGAAGACAAGATTTTAAATACTTCATATAGGCCATGGACTGTGAAAAGAAAGGGAAGATGAAGATTCTTACATTTTGAGTCTGTTGGCGGAAATAGCTGTTTTCATAAACAAGGTGAGAAACTTGCTTTTGTAACCTATCATTCTCCTCCATTAACAGTTTATTCATAGCAGTCAACTTCCTATTCACAGCTTGGAGGCGTGATGCCTCTTTCCTTTGTTTTTCTCTACATCTGTTTATAAAAAGCAAACAAAATTCAAACCCCTCCCCCCCAAAGCCAGCAACCAGTAAAAAAAGGTTGGAATATTAGATGGTTAGATGTTGGGGTTACGGACCTGCGATTTTGGAACCAAACTTTGATCTGTTTAGGCTCGATGTTGGAGAGGATGGGGCACTCACGAATGAGCTGTTGGCGACGCATGGAGCTTGGCTTGGGGCACTCATGGTAGAGCCGTTCTAAAGCTTCCACTTGCTCCGGCGTGTACCTCACATACTTGCCATTATCCATTGCTATCTTGGTCCCTTCTTTGCAGGCTGAGGTCGCCGCCATCATCTCGTCTCTATGCCCCATCAAAACAAAACATACATACATATGTATGTATATCAAAAGCATACGAATAGAACATATAGTAGTAAAAATTGGAGTAATGGATTAAGTTCAATTATACCGTTCAATCTCTGGGGAACCTTGAAAACACAAAGATTACAGGCGAGAGACCTCAAAAATTCATCAAAAAATCTCTACTTTGGGGGTACTTCAGCTTTGGAGATTTTGTCTAGAAATGAAGGAAGATCTTTGTATAACGAAACCTTTGAAACATGTCCAAAAGAAAACATCAAAAACAGCTGTCTTTGTTGTCGGTCTGGGTCTTGGCAAGTAATCTTAAATATATGAAGATGGGGGTTTTCTTTGTTTTTTTAAGGCAAAAATGAAGGAAAAGGAACAGGGTGAGGAAAAAAAGAGAAAGGGATTGATTTTGATATTGGGATTGATTGAGAAGGTAAAGAATGGTGTGGTGTTAAAAAGGCATTAAAAAAAGAACTTTAAAAGAAGAGAGACTCCTTAATACCAGACAGAATATCAGACTTTGTTTGGTTTTCACATCATAATCATAACACTGTTCCATTTCTCTAATTTTTGCCTTTTTTTTTTTCAACTTTTGCAGTTTTAAGCTAAGTTCTTTTTTCTTGTTTCTTTTGCCGCTGCAAGTAAACTAAATTTTGATAGCTTTATCTATTTTTATCATATTTCATATTTGGTCAAATTGCGAGTGTCAGCTTTGTACTATACTTGATTTTGATATTTAGTCCTTTTTGTGTTCTGTTTAATGATTTTTTATATCTAGATCGAATGTTTATTTATACTATTTATTAAGCTTCTTATTGGTTAATGTAACCCATCAACCAATACCAACTTAACGGAGGCGAATTTAGGGCTGTTGGGGCCTGGCCCTCTTAAAATAAAAAATTATTTATTTAGGTCTTATAATTTTTTTAAAATTTTTAAATTACTAAAGATAAAATTACATTTTAACTTCTTAAAATTATAAAAATTTGATTTAATCCTTTAAAAATTATAAAAATATAAGTTATAAAAAATTAAAATTTCATTCGACCCTCTTAAAAAATTATTTTGGCTTTGCCCCTGCAACTCGATTAAGAAATTATCAAAAAAAAAATCATTTTATTTTTAAACTAAGTTATATGATTAAGTGGGTGTTTTTATCTTTTTATTTTTTTTATAAATCAATTGTTTTTATATAGGTTCCATTTTCTACTATACATTATTTTTAAGTATGCACTTATAGTTTTCATATAGAGCGTGTGATAGAATTTTTTAGTATAGTTTTTTGTGCGATTTCAAATTAGTTATTTTTATTATTTCATCATTTAGAAAGGAAATTAACTCAATCTTATGAAATGGATTATTTATATATTTTCACTTCGTTTATTAACATAATTTTTTAATGATATTAATTATTTATATTTAAGCATGATATCAATAACAAGAGAAGGAGAAGGACTGAATCCCCTAATTGAGTATAGTAAGAAGAGACCAATACTTTAATCTTCGTATTTTTTGTTTTAATTTATTATAAATCTTGAAAATTAATAATTTAATTTTTTATGTGTTTTGGTGTGTAAAATATGCAAATAACTGTTGTATATTGGGAAAAAAAAAGAGAAAAGAAACTATAGTATAATGGAGGATGGATTCACAGTCTCAGTTTCAGCGCGTGTTCATCCACTTCGTTTTGGACGAAATTACCCTCTATGTATTCTATAACGTATTATGCATGCATGTCAACTTGAAATTAAGATTAATTTCTTTAAAAAAAAAATTCACTTCCATAATAGTCCTGCCTTGTTCATAATACTAATCGTGGTTTAATGGCAACGAGAAGTTTACGAGGGTTCAGGTTTGAATTATTTAAATTTCACTCTACCTATTCAGATTTATTTTAATTGAAAATTGAATATATTTTAATTATTTAAATATATTGATTGTATGATTTCTTTAAAAATTTTACTTGAATAATAAAAAATTAAATTAAATAAAAAAATCAACATAACATTTTCCAATGAGATATAGTAAAACAAAATATTATGGAATTATCAATTTTTAATACTTCTATCTTTGATATTTTGAACAACAAAAAATTATTAGAGAGGCCATAGATTAAAGTGTAATTTTGTTATTTTATTAATCTAAAAACTCTATTTTAACATTTTCGAAGAGCTGTCCCTAATCCAAGCATAGCACAACTATAAAGTAAGAATATTGTTTGAGCTAAACACACATGATGTAAAAATAACATAAATGAATTAAACATTTATCTAACTCACCTTACTAATGCATAATACTTAAATACACATGGTACTACATTTATATCATATTTAAGGCACTGATCAACATTAATTCAATTAGAAAATTACTAAAAACACAATTCTTTTTATAAAATATCAATTTTTTTAAACAAGTAGCCATATGAAACCTACAAAATCAAGATAATCTCATAATAAATATTTATGACCTACGAGGTTTCCAAATGAATGAAATTTTATCAACTTATATTCTTACCCATTTTAAAGGAATTTTACAAGTATTGTAGGGATATTAGGGGCAAAGTGGCGTGAATATGTGGTAATTTAATTTAAATAAAAGAACCAATTAAATGCATGGGTTGACATTTGGGAAGAAACAAGAGAAGCAAAATTATGAAGGAATTGCATGCGGCCTCCATTTCTCATAACATATTGTGACATAATAATTATTAAATGGGTCCGCTCTAATTTTTTTCTTTTTTAATTTTACTCATTACCATGTATATAACTTTAACTATCCTCACTACAAACTAATTAACATTACCCTTTACCCAACGCTCAAATTTTTACTTTTTATAACTTTCATCTCACCCTTGCTGCACCTGCATACACTTGTATAATTTCTCAAAGTTTAAAACCTATATATGTTTAGCCTGATTTCAATCCATTCCAACTGCCTTTTCTTTAATTACCATTTACTTATTTCATAGCTAGTACGAGGGTGAGCTTCGAGTCAATTCAAGATTTGTGTGATGCATCTTTTTTTTTAAATGGAGACTTCAATTTAATTTTATACTTCTTAGAGAGGCCAAAAATAAATTATTTCTATTTAATAAAGAGGCTATAAGGGATATAAATTGAATTGTTAATATTTTAAAGGATTAAAGTTGAATTTTACTATTTAGCGAGAAGGTCAAGGTCTCTACCTATCCTCACTATGCATCAAGAATATAGCTGAATTCAATCATTTATATATTGGTACCCAAATTATACCCTTTTTTTCAATTTGGTGCATAAATATTTTTGGTCAAAAGTGGCATTTAAATTACATTTTTATTATTATTCAAATTACTCAAAAACATTTTGGTTAGAATTTTTTAACAAATTTAATGTTTTTAAGTGATTTAGAGTATAAGAATATGGGTTCTAATAAAAAAATTTGATATCAAATTAAATATATATATATAATTTACATACCAATTTATCATTCAAGAATATATACGTGTTATATATATTCCTTAGTAATGTTAATAGTTGGAGAAAAGCCATTATCAATGACCTAGAATTAATCGATTCCCATTTTATCGTGATGGATGACTCTATTCATGTTCAAATGTAGAAAGACCAACTCTATTGTTGGCCTACCTATTACTGTTCTAAGTATGAAGCGTTGTTTTATATATATAAGGGTGAAATAAAAAATTTTGCATTAAAAAATACATATTAATTATAAATTCTTATGATCAAAATAAAAATCGTATAATGTGGTTTAGATTGAACTGTTAATTTCTGCAAGTCAAGGATCTCCTTGGATCCGCCCCAAGTTTTATATGTTTTTTTTAAGAGCAATCTAAGTAATGGATTTACTTTTTATTGAAAAAAACAACAACAAATTAAGTATAAAATTGTTGATACTGATGTTCAATAAGAAAGAAATAATCGTAGATATAAAAAAATGGATTCACCTGAGTTAAGTGAAGAGCATAATAAGCAAAAAGTGAAAGATGAGAGGATGTTGTGATGCTTAAGTATAAAGCTTAAGGGAGTTGAGAATCAAGGAAGAGATTCTTTCCTCATCATGCCCCAAAGTATATATAGGGGAAGTTCCCATACCTTGTAGTGCTACGTCACCGTACATTAAATTTAATCAAGTATTTTTCATATTTTTTTATGTTCGAAATGGCAACGATGTCATGTTACAAGCCAGTTATACATTGACTAAATTGACACACCATAAAAAACTAGCACGGTTTGTATATAGGAGATAATTTGTATGACAGTTTATAAGTTGAGGTAGTAAATTGAAAAAAAATTATAAGGATTAAATTAAGAAAAATATTAAATTCAGATACTAAATATTATATTAAATATTAAATTTAAAATAATTTAAACTAAATTTATATAAATTTTGATATTTATTAATTTTGGGTTTGTTTAAATTCATTGAATTAAAATATTTTCGAATTTAATCAAGCCACCTCATCATGTTAAAAGTCACTTAAATTAGTATTAATTAAATAATATTATTTTACAAAAAAGTGAATTGAAAATGTTTTTTTTAAATAAAAGAATAAAATAATATAATTTTTATCATATTGTGATTATATAAAATTATTACAACATCAAATATCAATCTTATATTGTTTGCGATGGAAATGGAATATAAAATTATTAGATAAAGATTTAGAATTTTTAGAATAGTGAGTAAGTTAGACAGGTGAGGTAGAGGGCAGCGGAGCATATCCAAGGGTGTGGACCACACGAGGGAGACACCAGGTGTGGCCCCCGCACGCGTGAAGATTCCCGTTTTCGCTTTACAACGTGCTACTTACCAGCCCCAGGTGTACCCTCTTTCTTTAACCCCTCACGCGCTGCGCAATCCACCTGCTCTCAACCATTTTAATCAAATTAACTACTTCCGAAATTTTGAATAGTGAATTTTTCTTAGACAATAAATGTGGAGGGATTATGAATGCCACTTATTTCATCTTGTTCCATCCCCTCCCACTTCATTATATAATTATCATTTATCTTCAAATATATAATTATAAAAAAATTCACATGTCCTATAATCTTTTACAAATATTTAAATGTTAAAAGTAAGTGGTAAAAATTAAATTGAAGTAAAGTGGTGGGATGAGACGTGAATAGATACATCCATAAACATGATAATAATTTTTAATATTATACATTCATAATGAAACATGGCAAATAGTGAAGCACAACATATCAATTATAGAGCGATGATAGATTTAGCAACAACTATCCTACTTCTCTTCATTGACCTTTGAAGAAAATGATCTAAAAAAAATTCCCTAAATTTTTTTAAAAAAAAATAGAGAATTTTCTTTATGTTTTGCAATGAAAAACAAAACATGTCCTTTTTTTTCCTAAATTTTTAATAATATAAATATAAATATAAGTTTTGAACACGTATTTCTGAATAAATATTCAAATTGAATTTGAACAAATAAAATTATCTTCTTTTACTTAAAATTATTTTTATTAAGATCCACTTAGTATTTTCAACTTAAAATGTGCATGCATCAAATCTTTTAAAAGAAAAAAGAAGTTAAAACATAATCTCAAATAATAATTTTTCTGAGTGGTAAAAGTATTATATTATAAGCATAAAATTTGAGATTAAATAGTAAGATTGATGTTTTGAGAATTTTAAAATTTTAGATTCGAACTATATAAATTATTTTTCATATATTAATTAATTTAAATTAAATTAAATATTAATTATCCAATTTAATTATATTGAAACGAGTATAACATTATACATAATTAAATTAGAAGCTAAATCGTCAAAATTCTAAAACTTGAGAACATTTATTGGTTCCCATTTGTTTGGGGGTAAAAGAGATGTGTTAATTTTAGGTTGATTGTATAAATAAGGAGAGCAGTAGTATGTGTGGGGAACAGTGACCATTCAAAAATAGTACGCGTGTTGGCATCTTTCGGCGTGTCAGATTTAGGCACTCACTCTCTTGCTCCGCTTGGAATACCTTTGTGTTGCGTCAACGTAACTCTCCTTTTTTGTCACTCTCTTGCCCCTGCCTCTTTTATGCTTGCTTTTATTATTATTATTACGGAGCAGTTGTCTTTACTTTTTGTATCACATAATTAGTAATACGTTCTTGAGCCAGTAATATGATGTTAAGATTTGGTGATATAAAAATATAATCTCGCTATCCTTTTTTCCTTATATAATCTTACATTTGTTTGGTAATATGAGATTTTTTTTATAATTTACTTACATTATTTTAGGAGTTTTAGCCATAACGAAAATTTGAATTTATAATGTCTACAGCATTTTCATCTCATCCATAAATGATTTTATCTTGTTATATTGGTCATGCATTCACATTTTTCACCTTGCATAAAACTTTTCGGTATTCATATATTTGTAGATTTTTTTATGGTAGAGTTAGGATCATGTATGAGTCTTGATACCAATATTTAATTGAAAACCAAAAAAGATATTTCATACCCTTTTTAAAGATTGTAGACAAAGTCTTGAGAATAAAACCTAAACATTTTAAGAATCCCAAACAAGATAGAATATCAAATGCTATCAAATTATAGGGATGGAAGGCACAATTTAAGCATAAAAATGATAAGGATTATCACTTTTTGGACTTCCTCATTTAATATTTATCCCGGCCTCTTTCTTCAACCGTAACTCCCCATATCACAAGTGCCCACCAAGTAGCCAAAATTTATTTCTACTATAAATCATCAAAATGTGCCCATATTTTGATAAACTTTACCTTAGAAAACTAATATATAAGTGAAAAAAAGAATTAGAGTTCCCATAATGGGATTAAGATTGGATGATTATAGCTACCATGTGTGGTAGAAATAACAAACAGAGAAGAAGAAGAAGAAACGTGTAATGTAAGCATGTAAGATGATAGCACTTATTGTCTATTTTTGTTGTAGTGAATATAATTTGAAGCTTTAATTATCTTTGTAAACAAGCAAGGGCAAGGCAGGCCACGCGACGCCAAGCACAAGTAAACATGCCCTGCCCTGCCATGGGGAAGTGAGTATTATTTATTTAAAAAAAAAAAAAGTAGTTCCAGTGAGAGGCTAAGAGTGGGCCGACAACGAAATGGTGGGCCAACATACGCCGCGAATATAGAGGATTAGGCCCATCTTCTTTGTAATGATTTTGACTTCCTATTGTCATTTATTTTATCATTCAAAATAGAGAGAATAATCGGCGGCGGCACTTTATGTGAAATACAACATACCCTTGTATTTATGAATAAATCTTTAAATTAGTGGAGCCCACCTGTAGAGTGCTAATTGGTGTTTGATTAATTAGCTTTTTGGATCATTAGTAAGTGCTCAACTACTATCTTTTCTTCCCCTCATTTCTTAAATATATCTCCTAAAAAGTAAAGAAAAAAATTTTAGATGGATAGTCAAATCAATAGTGCCCGAACGGTTGATATGAATTAATTAAATAAATTATTTTAAAATTAGTTCAATTTGTCCATATTAAAATCATAAGTCAATTGATCTTATACATCAATTCTTTATCTTACTCATAAATCTGATCCAATTCAAATAATAGCATGTAAAATACTAATTTTGTTTCATTTTATTCAAAAAAAAAAGAAAGAAAGAAAGAAAACGCATGCCTCATGGGTTACCTTTTGAGAAGAGAGTGAAGTAAATTTGATAGTTTAGATATCAATTCTCATTAAATGAATTTTAAACACCTATATGAAAGTACAATGGTGAATAAAGGGAAAAATAGATATAGAAAGGAATAATAAATATGGGCCGTAAAGCCCATGAAATCCTGGAGGACTATCCAAGCCTGAATTTTATATTTTATATGGATCAGAATTTATGCTTTTGTAGTTTAAATCACTTTGAAGTTGTTATTGGAATAAGTTTGATGTCTAAAAAAGGTTATATGAAAGCAAATGGGCTTTGATTGAAGCCTGCTCTTGTTTATAATAAAAGGTTTCATATCCAATGTATATAAAACAAAGCACTTAAATGGTGAGCCAATACCAAGAGGATTAGGTAACATTGTGATGAAGCAATTCAAGTTTATTTTCCCAACCTTGTCCAAATAAACTAGCAACAACATTATAGTTTTTCTCATTTAATATTCGACTTTAATTAAATTTAAAATCGAGATCCTCATTTTTTTTTATCAACAAAATTTAAATTCAAGGAGATGTTTGGGTGAATCCTTAATGAGTAAAAGAGGTACAACATTTTTGGTGTCAATAATTGAACATATAATTGTTATTGTCAATAATTTAGACTATTACAACGTTAATCTGAGATGAGTGGTGGATGATGTTTCATTTGACTTAAATTTTTATAATAAAACTGCATTTATTGTAAAGAAAATGCAATGACAATTTACTATCATTTACAGCGAAGCCAGGGGCCTGGCATGGAAGGTAAAATTTTTATTTAGGCCCTTAAATTTTTTTAAAAATTTTAAATTGGTAAAGATAAAATTGCACTCTGCCCCCCTAAAATTATAAAAATTTAATTTAATCCTTTACAAATTAGAAAGATATAAACTATAAAAAATTAAAATTTCATCCGGCCCCCCTAAAAAGTTGTCCTGGTTTCGCCCCTGATCATTTAATTCAATTTATTAAAAAATAATTCATTACACAAATATTAAAAATATAATGAGATACGTCAAACATGAATACCTAAATTGTTAACCATATTAAACATTTTGCTGCTTCTTCTTCTTCTTATTATTTTAATCATACTCCATATTATTTTTTAATTATATAGAAAATAAAATATAAACAATTAATTTTGATCGGTTAATTTATAATTAAACTAATTTAAATAAATAATGAATTATAAAAATTTCCATCATTTCTTGTACATCCCCCCCCCCCTTTTTTTTAATCAATTCACTTGAATACTTTTCATTCCCTTTTTCCTAATTTCATATTTACATCTAAAATTTCTTTCTTTCTTTTCTTTTTTTTTTTTTTGAAAAAATTTCAACTAATAGTTTTAATATAGTCATTCGTAGGCCTAATCATGTGTCGGGCCAAATTCAAGCCAAGCTAATATAAAATTTTAGGTTTGTTTTCTAGGCCCAAAAATGGGACTTAAATTATGTCCAAACCCGACTTAAATTTTATGTCTGAGCCTAACCTAGCCTACCCATATTAATTTTTTAGATTATTTTTTATAAAAAACAAATTTAAAAAGTATAATACATCAAATAAACTAAAAACATTAAAATAAATATTTTCCAACAAATTAAAAATACATTAAAAAAGTTTTTATACTTAAATAATACTAAAATAGTTGCAACTTAGCAGACAAATGCCTCTAAACTAGTAGCAAAATTAACAATAAAATAAGAGTTATATAATATCCAAACAATAACAACAAAATAGTAATCAATATAATAACAAAATAGTAGAAAAATAGTAGCAAAATAACTAATTCAAGTAGGCCCAGTCAAAAAATTCTACCCAAAGCCTGATCCATTTAAAAAAGTGACATTTTTTATCCAAGAGTATTTTTGGGCTATATTTTTTTCCCTAACCCGCCCACTTTTCAAACAAACCTTTAAACTTAGGCAGACAACTTAATCCATGATCAAGTTTATTCATTCGCTAATATTTTACATTCATATAATAAAAATTAAAATAAAATATTATGAATTCATATACCACAAATCTAAAAATGTGATTTGGATAATTGCTAAATTATTTGCAATATCAATGATAGTTCTTACATTTGAAAAAAGGGTGCTATATATATATATTACAGTTCATTCTTGTTGCTATGTTTTTTTTTTTTAATTGTAATTATAGTATAATTTTCTCCATTAGCATAGCTAGTTGTCCTACCTAATAAATATAGAATGCATATGTAACATAATATTAATAAAAAAAATACATAACGTTAATAAATAATCAAGTTAAAAATCAATGTAAAAAAATTGCCGCCTCCAACTCCAACTCTCGACCCTATAAAACCATGTCCATCATTCTCACCTTCATTATTGGTGTAGAAAATACTGCAGAAGCCCAAATTGTTGTAGTGTTTCTAGCCATTTATTATTAATTAAATTGTCTTGTTTAATACAACATAATATAATTAATATTATCAAGATAAAATATCAAATAAGCTAATTTAAAATATCAAATAAATAATAACAATTGATGAAAACTAAAGTTTAATATTATCAAGACTTGTTGATTTGAGCAATAAAAGATTTTTTTATTAAGTAAAGTTTAAATCTTATACATAAAATAATATTAATGTTGAAAACCTTTATCTTTCATTTAAAGGTTTGATTTCAATTTTAATGGAAAGTTAATATAAATTTAGAATTTAGAATTTAGTTAATTTGTTTTATTTTTAGGAAATTAGTTTATCTACTTTTCAGATTTCAAAATTTAAATTTAATTATTAATATTATTAAAATTATTTTGTCAGATTCAAATTCATTACAACATTTTTTTTTTAGTTATTATTACAAAGTGACTTTTTCTTTTTTGGATCTAAATTTTAAAAGATGAAAAATAAAATGATCACCTTCCTACAATTAAAAATATAAGGATTAAATTCTAAATATATAAATGGTTGAGATACCTATGAGATATTTTAACCTAATACTAACGTATCAAGAGACTGCAATGCAAGATTTGATTTGGGTTGGTGGAGGTGAGGAAGCATCCGTGGCATTGACCACCGCCCGTTTAAGCGCTCACATGGCTTATTCCCTCGCCTCTATCACGTGCACATTGGACCCCACCCATGCAGCCCCTCCAACTTTAACTTTTTATGAATTACATCCTCAATTGTTTAGTAAATTAGGCGATTTTTTACTATGTACGTGTAGGATTTGCCCAATTTATTTGAAATTTGAATTAAAATTATTAAAATTTAAAATTAATTTTTTTATCTATTATAGATTCCTGTTTCGTATAAAAAAATATTTTTTATAAAAATAAAATATATTTAAAATATGAGTCGGATTTAATATATAAAATTTAAGCTTACCCCGCTTTACTCATTTTTAGATTTGTAATATGTTTTTTTTCTTTTAATTAATTTTTTAAGAAAAAAATTTAATCATATAAAAATTAATTATTAAAATATATGTTAAATTGTTTATGTTAAAAAATTTAGTAAAAAATATATAATGTTAGTAAAATACATTTAATTACTAAAATTAATAAAAGTAATTATATTATTAAATAAAAATGAATATGGGAAAATGCATACATGCTTTGATTAATATTTACAAATAGGATTAATATGGAGTTTACTTTGAACTTGTTTAAAAATATCTAATTGGTAGTGAACTTGTATTATGCCACCTAGGTTGGTACCTCTGTAGTAATACCGTTAGTTTATGTTGATGTGGTATTGATGGCCAATCTTATAGTGACACGTGATAATCTTTCAGTATATCACGTAGTAGACATAAATTAAAAAATAAAAGAAATTTAAAATATAAATTAATTTTAAAAATATATTATTTTTTAGACAAGTTTATGTACCAAATTAGGTACTTTTTTTTGACAAATTTAAGGGGCAAACTACATGTTAACCCTTAAAAATTTAACTTTGATAACAAATTGAGACAATATGTGTAACAGAATATAAATTTAAGTACCAACTAGATAAAAAAATTTAAATACCAATTAAAAACTTTTTAAACATATTAACCCTTATAATGAGAGTTGGGGTGAGGTTGAGTTTAGTGTGCATGATATGCGTCCATCGCCTCGTAACTTTCCTATGCCTAAAAGTGCACCCCTCCAAATTCTATGTTTTAACCCTAAGTCTCCTAAAAGCTCACACACAACCACCCAAATATTTCATAAAAAGAAAACATGTTTAATCAAAATGTAAGTTAATAAATGTTTTTCCCTCCTGCTGGAATCTGTAATGCTTCTTAATTACAAATTACATTGACTGGTTTGTAAAAAAAAAAAAAAAAAAAAAAGTGGGAATAAAGTTGGTAAAATCCTGGACCTCCAACTCATCAAATTGAGCTGTAATAATCGTGCTTATTAGTGGGGGTCTTAAATATAATTCACCAATTAGCAGGAAAATAAAATAAAATTTAATTTGAAAGTGCGACTCCCCATAGTAAAGCATAAGCCTCAGCGACAAACCTGCTAGATCGGATTGAATTTCAACATAATTATATTATTATTCGCCTAATCATTGAGTATATTTAATTACCCAATTTTATTCCTCAGTTTAATTAAATCTGACAAATTAACTTTACATTATCTTTATTGCCCATGTTCCTCACTGCAGTTTTCATTAACCAAATGAACTCATGATTCTGTGCGGTACGTGGTGTGATCATTGTTGTACGCTTGAATCATCATCGCCATTAAATTTTTCCTATCCCAAAAATAATACTGTAATTATAGTTTTCAGATAAATTAACATTATTTTTTACAGAATGTCTAGAATTATACATAACTCTTTCTTAACTCATAAATAAAAAGATAATGCACTTCAACGCACTCAAACTTACGCCCTCTTACATTGACAACAATGAACATGCCAATCTAACTCAATGGGCTAGTAACTTTTTTTTTCTTTTTTTGTACTTTGATTCTTAAGTTTTTTTTTTAGTCCATATTAATCTTGAAATTTGACAACATTTTTTAAGTTGGTCCATAAATTTGTATTCTAGGAAAGTATAATAACATCTTTAGTATTACGTCACATCATCACCTTTTCTTTGTATTTTTAAATTTTATATAAAAATTTTAAAACTTTCAAATGATGATATGTCACAACTTTAAAGTATCATATCATTATACTTTAATGAAATTTAAATTAATGAACTAAATTAAGAAAAAAATACCTAGTTCCATAACTAATAATGTGAATAAAAAAATTTCAATGAAGAAGGAAAAGTTACAAAATTTTTGGGTTAAATTATGCTTTATCCAAATGATTTAACCCTTGCATTATCTTAAATTTTAAGATTCAATTTTTTAGAGTTACAAATACAATCATAATAATAGATGATTACAGTAATTATACAAACAAAATTAATTATTGAACATATATAAACTACAATAATTCCAGGCTAGAAATAAGATTAAACACCGCTCACAAATGGTTTAAATAGGATGAGACTCAAACCTATACATACAAAGTCTTAAAATTTATTTTTACCAACACAGTCGAGGTTCCAAGCTCAATTTCACTTCTTTAATTTGCCAGCCTATCTATTTTTACAATATTATTAATATATCTAAATTCATACATTGCTAATTGTTATTATTCAAGTTGTGGAATGATTTTGTAAAATAAGAAAAATTTGCATGTTGTCATTTTTTTTATCAAGTATGTTTATTTTATGATCCATGTTTAGGGTGTATAGTTGCCTCTTTCAACAATATTATTTTCGAGGCTCAAATCTGCATCTCCCATTGAAAATGAAAGTGCAATGTACTTTATCACTATCCCGATACTTGCTGATGGCATGTTGTCACTTTGACAACAACTAATAATATAAAAAAAATAAAGTAACCAAATTATAGGGGACAATTATAATGATAACTTTTGTAATGAAAACCACGAGAATCAAAATATTAGATCAAAATGAATATATTTAAAGCATAGATTTATTATTTACCTTATCAAGTTAAAATAAAATACTCAACACCCCAAATTTTTTTTCTTATTCTTTTTATTATTTATTTAAATAAGAATATAAAAAAATTACAGAACTCTAAATTCAAATAGAGTATAATTTGGAAAAAATAGTGTTTATGTGATGTTTTACTCTTAATTATTTTTTATTTGAATAGTTACTGTTTATTTTATTGCTAATTTTTAGGATTATATATGATGTGTGCTCTAAAATTATTAGAATCGAATCAGATCGATTGGATCAAGAATTAATCGATTCATCGATATGTAGAAAAAGATTGAATTAGTTGATCCGCGAATTGGTATGGATGGGTGAATATACTTTTTTTTAATAACTTTTTTAATAATTTATTTAATTAGACCAACTGATCCAATACGAAATTGATGACCTAACTAATCCAATTACAAAAATATTAATGTATTTTGTTTTATTTATTTATTTTTAAAGAAAATTTAATTTTGGAGGATAAATTTTTTCATAAAAACAATACGATTAATGGAAATTTGTAATTCTTTTTGCAATTTTTTATATCCTTATTTAAACAATAAAAAAATTGACTGTTACACATTATTTTAATGTAATAGAATAATAATGTATAAAAAAATGTGATAGAATAATTGATAAATTTATTTTAATTCAAATATGGGTGATATTTTGATTTTCAAAGTTATCACCTAAATTATATTAGATAAATTAAAATTTTTAATTTCATTGCAAAAAAAAAAAAAAAAAAAAAAAACACTGTAAAAAGATGTCGGCCCTCTTAAATTTATAGCCCCTTAGATTTGTTAATCCTATGTGCCATACTTAACTTGTTCTATTGTCCTTTACATAATCTTGCTTAAAAATTATATTAAGATTATTTTTGTTAGGATTTGGGAACTGATATTCCAAGTGGCAGATAGGATCTGGACCTCCGACCTGAATGAACTCGATCCGGAAGAAGAATGTTTGCCTACAAGCATAATCAGCTAAAGGCCTCGCAGGAATGCAAGATGTGCGCAAAAATAGCTCGCACGGGGAGAGCTCGCGTAAGCCTTGCAGGGTCGAGGTCGCCAGCCATGTTTGTGAAGAGGACCTCTACTCGTGACTAGCAGGTGTGAGGTTTGCTAGGAGAATCAGTCCCATGGTCAAAAAGGACTGAGTGCTCCATAGTCAAGCGTCCAATAAGCTGAAGGAGATCTAAAAAATGTTAGCACCAGGGACAGGGAATGTCAGTACCATCGGCCCAAAGGTCGAAACAAAATAGTGGGCCCTATTGTGAGCTATAATAATAGCAGTAGGAATGTGTATAAATACCCCATTGTGTTTCCCTTAATACAACATGAGAAAACATTACTCAACAATTGGTGCGATGAACGTGGACTACTTTCAACCAGCAAATTTTCTCCAGTTTGATTCAGTTCTCTTCAACTTAAAGCAAAAAATGACCCACCCCGACGAAACCTTTCCTTTTATCCCCCTTTTGGTCAAGTAAGAGCATCGGGTCTTGACCCCTGACATTATGAGAAAGACTTGTTTGCTGCCTGGTTCGCTGACAGGCCCGAGAACCCTGACAACGCGGTCTATCGGGGGCCTTCTCCTTCCCTGGATCTTAATCTCTCCTCTGGTTAAGGAATGTCGTCTTCCTTCAACCAAGAACCACCTCGTCGCATCTCTTGGCCCTTTAGGAGTAGGTGAAGTTCATGAGGAAGCATATGGCAACGCAAGAAGTACGGTTTGTAGAATAGCTTTAAAATCAAGGTTCGCAGGCGAAGAGCCGTGACCACTAAAGTAGTTAACGAGAGTAAAGCTCTTAGCTGTAAAATCAAGCTTCACAGGTGAAAAGTCGTG
The DNA here is from genome assembly GCA_025503065.1 of Gossypium bickii. Lineage (NCBI taxonomy): Eukaryota > Viridiplantae > Streptophyta > Magnoliopsida > Malvales > Malvaceae > Gossypium > Gossypium bickii. The sequence goes on along the minus strand of CP106714.1, from coordinate 92,900,549 downwards.
ACCTCTAACACAGTTAACGAGAGCAAAGCTCCTAGCTCTAAAATCAAAGTTTTTCAAGTCAAGAGCCACGACCCCCAACAGTTAGCGGAAGAAAAGCTCCCATTTGTAGAGCCAAGGTTCACATATAAATTTTTTTTTTTGTTAATCTTTTGTGCCGTACCTAACTTTTTCTATTGTCCTTTTTAACTTACTTAAAAATTATATTAAGATTATTTTTGTTAGGATTTGGAAACTGATATTCCAAGTGACAGATAGGATCTGGACCTCCGACCTGAATGAACCCCACTGAAAGAAAAACGTTCGCCTACAAGTATAGTCAGCTAAGGACCTCGCGGGAATGCAAGATGCGCGCAAAGATAGCTCGCGTGGGAAGCCTGCGGGAGGGAGCTTGCGTAAGCCTTGCAGGGACAAGGCTGCGAGCCATATCTGTAAAGAGAACCTCTACTAGTGACTGGCATGTGCGAGGTTCGCTGGAAGAGTCAGTCCCAAGGTTAGAAAGGACCGCGTGATCCGCAAGCAAGTGTCCAATAAACTGAATGAGGCCCAAATAATGTCAGCACCATAGACAGGGAATGTCAGTACCATTGGCCCAAAGGCCGAGACAAAACAGTGGGCCCTATTATGAGCTGTAATAGTAGCAGTAGGAATGTGTATAAATACCTCATTGTGTTTCCCTTAATAAAGCACAAGAAAACATTACTCAACAATTGGTGCGGTGAACGTAGATTACTTTTGACCAGCAGATTTTCTCCAATTTAATTCAGTTCTCTTCAACCTAACGCAAAAAAATGACCCACCTCGATGAGACCTTTCATTTTATCCCTCATTCCGATCAAATAGGAGCATCGGGTCCCAACCCTTGACATGATGAGAAAGACTTATTTACCGCCTGGTTCGCTGACATGCCTGAAAACCCCAACAACGCGGTTTATCGGGGGCCTTCTTCCCTGGACCTTAATCTCTCCTTCGATTAGGGAATTTCCTCTTCCCTCAACCAAGAAATACCCCGCCACATCTTCTGGCCCTCCAGGAGTAGATGAAGTTCATCAGGTAGTAGATTGCAATGCAAGAAGCACGATTTGTAGAATAGTAACACTTTCAATAGGAGTTGCTAAGACAAAATGAGGAACTGCGCTGAAAGGCACGTAATGATAACTCGGGATCCGGAGGAAACGCTAACACTCAAGATGAAGCCTCGAGCACGCAGGTGAAGGAGTGGATGAATGAGATGGATGAGCTTTGTTGCGACGTACGGGCCTTACACCCTGAGTCACGAGACATGCACTGGTTGTTCTGCTCTAACAACCCACTAGCTCCCAAAATCGTGGCAATAAGCCTACCCCGCGACTTCAAGGTGCCTAAGGACATGTTTGGAGGAATAAGGGATCCGTAAGCTTATCTAATACAATATAACGTCTATATAAACGTGCTAGAAGTGTCAGACATGACCAAATACAAGGTCTTTTCTACGACGCTGAAAGCAAGTGCCAATGACTGTCATCTCCTCCTTCTATAAGGCTCAGTTCGTAACTTTTTATAACTGGGACAAATGTTTTCGGAAAGATTTCGAGCCCACCGAGCAATCATGAATACACCCATGGGTTTAATGTCGATGAAACAATGAGAGGGTGAATCTTTTCAATACTACATAAAGGGGTTTCACGCAGATACACTCAACACAAAGAAATTAAAAGATCAATGGGCAATAGATGCCTTCATCATTGGGGTGCAGAACGACTCTGTGCAGTACTCGTTCACAGAAAATAGGCCGTAGAGCCTAGCTAACCTATATGAACAGGCTCATAAGTTCACGAAAATAGAGGAAATTAAGAGACAATCACAAGTCAGTTTCCAAAAGAATGATAGACAACTTAAGAATAGAGAAGGGCAATGCGTTAGGCAACCTTCTAACAACCAGTCCTTACGGGTTATGACCGACAGGTTGCACAGAACCTTAGCCCAATGTAATACACTTAGAAACCTGCAGGGTCACCAGCAAGAGTATGTGAGGCGTTACACCATTTAGAGCAGGTTCAAAGCTTACATCCCATTGTTTGCCATGCGAGCTTACATCCTTAATCAAGTGAAGCGCTTAGGCATCCTTCCCAAGCTACCCCCGATGCGAAGTACTGGCAGAAGGAGAAATTCTAGAGATTGGTGCGCCTTCAATGTTGATACGTGACATAAGGTCGATGATGGCTTCACGCTAAAGGGCACTATAGAAAAAGCTTTCCGAAATGGCAAACTGGTTGAGTTCATAAACCGGAGAGGTACGTAGTAGGGCCAGAGCTCGCAATGACCATTCATGTAATAGTAAGCACAAGCGACAAGTGGATGCAGTTAAACACAAAGAAGCGAGTTCACATAGGGGTGTGATGTCACTCAATGCCTCCAAGAGACTACGACACCAGGAAAAGTGGAGTGTGGAGTTCAAAAAAGATGACAATGAGCTAATACGTGATGAAGAAGGGAACGACCCAATGGTGGTTTCGACTGAGATTACAGGTTTTGAAGTTAAGACGATACTTGTTGATAGAAGCAGGGCAATAGAAGTCCTATCTTGATAAGCGTATAAGAAAATGAGCTTAAAAGAGTAATCCTTATCCACAATCAACCTTTGTACGGCTTCGTAAACCATCCTATTGAAGTAAGGGGCACCATCACATTGCCAGCCATTCTGGGTAACGGTAAACATACGACCACAGAGTATGTCTAGTTCTATGTGGTCGATCATCTGATGGCATATAGCATCAATCATGTGAATGACGAAAATGGTAATGGCAACTTATTGTATGAAGATCAAGTTCCCGACAAGTACTGACATTAGCTTTTTACGCTCTAACCAACTCATGGCGATGTAGTGTCATATGCTGCCAGTGCAACAGGCAAAATAGTCTTTGGTTGAGAAGTAGAGTTCGCCAGCCTAAGCCATCAACTTGGATGACTTGGATGTGAAGGAAGAACATCGAGAAACAAAACCCAAGGCAGTAAAGTTAATTGAGACCTTGCAGCTATTTTACGATAATAAAGAAATGACAAGCAAGATTTCGGCTCTAAATGGAGAGGAAAATATGTTACTAGTCGAATGCCCGAGAGGGAATTCAGACGTCTTCGCATGGTCCACAACGGATATGCCAGACGTAGATCCGTGGATGATAGTGCACAGGTTAAATATACTCCTAGAGGTGAAACCTGTGAAACAAAAGAAGAGAAAATTCTCATCATATGTAATTAAAGAGGAAGTTGGCGGATGAATTTATCAGGGAAGTGGAGTACTTGGATTGAATTTCGAATGTGGTGATGGTAAAAAAGGCGACAAGCAAGTGGAGGATGTGTATTGACATCACCAACTTGCACAATGCATGCCTCAAGGATAGCTTCCTTACCAGCGATAGACTGTTTGGTGGATGCCTCCACTGGACACATGTTCATAAGCTTTATAGATACCTTTTCGGGCTACAATAAAATCCTATTAGACCAAGGCAACCAGGAAAAGACAATCTTCATCACTAATAAAGGTCTCTTCTGTTACCAGGTTATATCATTCGGACTCAATAACGCGGGTGTAACTTACCAAAAGTTGGTAAACAAGATAATCAAAGAGCAAATAGGTTGCGGCTTAAAGGTTTATGTGGATGATTTGCTCGTAAAAAGTGAATCCATGGAGAAACATGTGCATAACCTATCTGACACATTCGCAACGTTGAGGGCCCACAACATGAAGCTTACCTTGAAAACTGCACCTTCAATGTGCGAGTTGGCAAGTTCTTAAGTTTCGTGATCTTAGAGAGGGTAATAGAGGCGAATCCAAAAAAAATTCAAGCTATCGCAGAGGTACCTCCACTGCGAACTATAAAAGAAATCCAGCGCCTCACGGGCAGGGTGATGGCATTGAACAAATTTATCTTTAGAATGGTAGACAAATGCCTACCATTTTTTAGAGCTTTGAGGAAACCATTCTCATGGATAGAAGAATGCCAAACTGGCTTCGAACAACTAAAGTAGTACATTACTTCCCCCCACTGCTAAAGTCGCCTCAAATAGGAGAAACACTACATCTATACTTAGCAGCTTCAAAGGAAACAATTGCAATCGCTTTGGTCAAATTCGAAGGCACCCTCCAATTTTTGGTGTACTATGTCAGCAAGGTCCTTCAATATGACGAGCTTAGTTATAAAAAAGAAAAAGAAAAATGCATATATGCTCTAACCGTTGTAGCTTGCAAGATACAACTATACTTCCAGGCCCACTCAATCATTGTCGTCACTAACCAGTCAATGAAGTAGGTGTTCGCCGAGGTAGACACCCTGTGGAGGATAACAAAATGGAACATCAAATTGGTAGAATTCGGGATAGACTTCACCACCGCAGACAGCAATAAAGGGAGAGATGTTGGCAGATTTCATGGTAGAATACTCGTTTGAATAAAGTGAAGACACGACAGGTAACATAGAATGTAATTTGAAACATCAAATAGCGAAATACCTCGCGAATATAATGTAATATGCAAATACTGAATTAGCAATTTAACAATGGCACATTATACGATGAAAATGGCAACTCTAACGATTCTCATATATTACGGAGAAACAATACTCACATTGTATTTTTTTTTTACTAAAACTGCTTTTCGTTGTTGGACGCTACCAATAGTAAACATACCCCAGGAATTGTGTGCATAATAAATAAATAGAAAAATTGAATGGTTTACGTCGATGGCTCCATAGCTAGAACAGAATATAGGGTAGGCGCATTCGTGATAGACCCAGAAGGGAACGAATGACAATATGGAATGTCATCTGGATTCCAAATATCAAACACCACCTCCAAATACGAAAATTTGATCTCTGGGCTATAATTAGCTCACCAATTGAGTGTTAGAAAATTAACCATACATACTGACTACCAGCTCGTGCAAAGAAAATACATAGAGAGTATGAGGTTAAAGAACCAACACTAAAACGGATCATACAAAGGCAATTCAATTGTTGGAAGGATTTGACAAAGCTGAGGTCAGACAGCTCCCAAGGAACAATAACATGCGGGTGAATATTCTGTCAAACTTGGCATCCTCCATCACCATTGAGTAGAGAGAAAAATCATGTTCGAACAAAAGGAGGTGCCAAGCTATGACGTTCCCCAAGTGCTTTCTACAACCCAAGAAGAAACATGGATGACCCTTATAATCCACACACTATAGGATAAAAAGGAAAGTTAAGACTGAAAAGAGCTCATCAAACAACAACGTAATGCAACACGATACACCTCCTAGAGGGCGTGCTATATAGAAAAGGGTTTTCACACCTACTTCTTCCATCTTCTCTCCCTCGGAAGTTGAGTATGTCATGAGAGAAATCTATGAGGACATTTGCGGCGATCATCTGGGAGGCAAATTGCTGAGAGACTCAACCTAGACTTAATTGCCGAACTTAGAGAGACTACTAAGATAAAAAACACAACTTGTGCCCAACAAGTAGCTTGCTACTACAACTCCAACGTTAGATGAAAGTAGTTTCAAGTAGGTGATCTTGTGCTAAGAAACACTAAAGCCAGTTTACCTATTTCCCAGTGTGGAAAGATAACCCCGAACTGGGATAAACCATACAATGTGGTAAAGAAAATATGCTATAGAACATATAAGTTGGCAAGTATAGAAGGCGCAATGATACCGTGAACCTAGAATGCCCGACACCCCAAAAAGTACTATTTATAAATACCCATCATATGAATAAAATTTCTTCTTCACAAATTTATCATTTGTAAATTCAAGGTTCGCAAGCAAAGAGCCACAACCTCTAATACTGTAGCGAGAGCAAAGCTTTCTGAAGTAAAATCAAGGCTCGCAGGCGAAAAGCCACGACCTCTAACATAGTTAGCGAGAGTAAAGCTCCAAGTTGTAAAATCAAGGCTCACAGGCGAAGAATCGCGACCTCTAATACAGTTAGCGAGAGCAAAGGTCCCAGCTGTAAAATCAAGGTTACCAGGCGAAGAGTCGCGAACTCTAACATAGTTAGTGAGAGCAAAGCTCCCAGCTGTAAAATCAAGGTTCGTAGGTGAAGAGCCGTGACCTTTAACACAATTAGTGAGAGAAAAGTTTCGAGTCATAAAATCAAAGTTCGCAAGCAAAGAGCCGCGACCTCTAGCACAGTTAGCGAGAGCAAAACAACTAGCTATAAATCAAAGTTTGTAAGCGAAGAGCCGTGACCACTAAAGCAGTTAGCGAGAGTAAAGCTCCCATTTGTAAAATTAAAGTTTGTAAGCGAAGAGCCACGACCCCTAAAAGTTAGCGAGCAAAGCTCCCATCTATATAGCCAAGGTTCGCATATAAAAATTTTTTGTTCAAAAAATTCTAAGTATGAAATAGCTCGCAAAAAAAAAAAATAAAACATAAAGAGAACCAAGCAAGAAATCAAAACTATGTTTATTTATTCAAAAAAAAAAGGAATACAAGATCATTGTTTAACTACATCATTACCCACCAACCTAATCTTCATCAGTAGGAGCAACATCTTAACAGCTAGGGTAGCAATCGTAACATCCCTAGTCACTGAGGGAAGAATTAAAGTCACAACCTCACCAACAGTAGATAGAGCCAAGTTCACAGTATTAGAGCGCTCCTTCTCCTCCGCAAAAAACTCTTTTTTCAAGTGGTCGCGAAGAAATCCCAAGCAGACCTAGCAGGATTACGAACATCGAAGCCCAAGCTGCTCACATATACATCTGTAAGTGCATCAAAATCCATATTGCGGATATCAAAAGAGCCGCAGGCAACCTGGGTTGAAAAAGTAGGTTCTCCTTGAACCTTTAAAGGGAGCCCCAGATGTTCTAGGATGTTTGCTGCTTGAAAGCTATCAATGTCTCCCTTTACTTCCGAAGGGTATTATCCACTTACTCTTGACACTCCCTAATGATTCTTTCCAGCTTGAAGGAGTTCCTCGCAGTGACCTTCTTCAACTCCGTCTCTACGGTTATGCGCCTCTCTTTTCTCCGGCGAGCTCAGCTCCACACTCCTCCGTTTTTGTCTCCATCATCGCTAGTCGCTCGGTGAGGACCCTTTGTTGTTAATTTATTATCTCATTTTCCTCCATCACCTTGTTGTATTGCTCGCACACCCTATCTAGCTTAGCCTGAGTATCAACGAGCTCCTTACCACGGGTACAGCGTACCTTAGGCCGAGAGGACCAACCTCAGATTATAGGCAGCATAAAGATGAAGGAAAATCTTCCACAACCTCAACATACACCCATTTAGCTGCGGGAACCACCAAAAAGTTCTCACGAGCAGGAGGAGAGGAAGTGTCCTCGGTGATAGTAACGGGGGAGTTCGCCTGGCCAATGCTTGGCAAGTTCGCAAAAGGAGAAGAGTGGATGGGGGTGACCACAGCAGCAGGGCCTCCACAATCAGCTCCATTCTTCTGTCGATGCTATAGTTGACAACCGCTCCCTTTCTCCTCGCTAGAAGTATTGACACGTGTAGGCCCAGCTGAAGTCTTGCACCTCTTGCTATAACTGTTTATTAAAACATCAATGTCCATGGCTTTGTTAAGCTCGTATGAGATGCTGTTATTGTCGCTTGAACTACCTTTGCTACCTTGATTGCCCTCTGCACCACCACCAATCCTAGGATCAGTAGAAGTAAGTAACAAGTGATTACCTCTTCCAACACTCTCCTCTAGTTCGAACTCTGGGAGGGCAAAGGGATGAAGCGCTAGCTCAGAATAATGGAAGAAGAAGTTCGCAGGCTCCTCTAAGTGCCCCGTTAATATCATCTCCAACTGATCGTATGAGTCTTGAGGCCAAGTGTTCCTCGCTTGTTGCCCACTAACAGACTGTGTGACCTTTTAGTTGTCATTAGCCCTCCAACCATCCGGGCTAAGATCCTCCAAACAAAATCTGAAGATGTTCCTGGTAGTCAGAACCTTCTCCAGGGTCAGTATGCGACCAATGCGTAGCCTCTAAAACTGTGTGATAGCCTCATTGGTGATGAGACTCCTCTGAAAGATGCGCATGTCTTTACTAGGGGAGGACCACCTAGTTGGCTGTGAACTTGGATGTATTTCTTCTACTTCAGGTGAAGATTCTTGCACTGGTTTTTGATAATTATTCGCGCCTTACGACGGGGGAAAAAATAGTAGAACCTCGCGGATTCCCCCACGTCAATCCTCTTCAACGAATACAGATGTTGGAAGACGAAGAGCATAAGGACCTCGCCATGCAGCTGTCAATAAAGTATGCCATGGCAAGCCACCAGGAGAAACCAGAAAGTTGGCCAAAAGTAAGCCTATAGTTGTTGAGAAGATTGTAGAAGAAGGTGCAAAGGAAGGTAGGAACTCGCTTTTAAAACGTGCAACAGAAGAAGGAAGCTATCCTCCGTCGCCTCACACACGCGGTGTGACCCTGAAGGAATGGAAAACTCATAAGTGAAGTGGGGAAGTTGGATTCCTTGCACAGCTAGAGCCCGTTTCATTTCCTCTGGCATTGTGGTATAAGCGTAGGGTTTTTCAGTCACGATGATTGGAATCGGGTGAGCCAAGACAATTTGGCTATAAGTCCCTCTCATTCTTACCATATGTCGAATAAAAGAAGAAAGAAAACATATATCGGAATTAAAAAATAGAAAAAAATTTTAGATTTACCTCGGTTCTGATTTGCAGAAAGTCCAAACAATGAAGAAACCAAAAACCTCCGACTATCCCCTTTTAAAGGGAAACCCCTAAAACCGTTTAAATAACAAAAAACGAACCAACGACCTAGATACGAGCAAAAAAAAAAGATTCGTATTTCAACGGTTAGATGTAAGTTCCCAATGTTTGGATTCATACGTGGCAAGGCAGCTGTTATACACTATGGCCTCACGGCGTGCCAAGGAAGTTGTTTCTGCAACAGACTTAAGGCCTGCCACTTTATAATGTCCCTTAGGCTCACTAAGAGGGACTAGACTGTTAGAATTTCAGAACCTATAGCCCTAGTGAGCGATAGGATCTAGACATCCGACCTGAATAAACTTGACCCAGAAGAAAAGTGTTAGCGTACAGGCACAATCAGTTGAAGACCTAGCGGGAATACAAGATGTGTGCAAAGATAGCTCACAGGGGAAGCTCGTGGGAGGGAGCTCGCGTAAGCCTCGTAGGGATAAGGTCGCGAGCCATGTCCGTGAAGAGGATCCCCGCTCATGACTGGCAGGTATGAGGTTCGTTGGAAGAGTCAGTCTCAGGGTCAAAAAGGATCGCGTGCTTCACAGACATGCGTCCAATAAGCTGAAGGAAGCCCAGAGAGTGTCAGCACCAAGGACAGGGAATGTCAGTACCCTTGGTCTAAAGGCCGAGACAAAATAATGAGCCGTATTGTGAGTTGTAATAGTAGAAGTAGGAATGTGTATAAATACCCCCTGTGTTTCCCTTTCCCTTAATACAACACGAGAAAACATTACTCAACAATTTTCTGAAGTTAATATAGATTTAATATGTAATTGTATATATGAATTTTAATTTGGGGCAATTATACACTAATTATGGTTCAAATGTATACTTGAAACTTTAATTTTGATTTAATCATACACATTTAAAGAAATGAATACATCAATTTATTTTTATATTGAATTAATATAATTATTTATGTAGGCAATATATAAACATAAAATAATGTTTAATCAATAATTATGTTAATAATTTACAAGAATTAATCAAATCAAAATTTCATGTATACAATTGCACATTAAACAACTTGAACTATTATATAAAATAATTAACTTTTAGTACATCAAAATCCAAGAATTAAGTTAACAAGAATTTAATTAAATTTAAGAAGAATGGACCCAAAGTTAGCTAAAGCATTAAACAATTTGAATAAGCCATTGAAACTTGGAGTTTGATTGAATTTAGATCTATAATTAAATAGAGATTTGAAAATATCAAACATAAATTAAGAAATATAAAATTTTAAATAACTGAGAACTATTTTTTTTCATCAATTCACAATAAATTTCTATTTTTTTTATATTACATTTATATCACCTTTTCTATTTTTTTTATTTTTGGTAACCAAATGTGCATACTTTAAAGTGTAACCCTATGTTTGGAAATTTAGAACCCAATTTGGCAAAGTATTGTGATATTACTACCTTATATTTGCCTTAAAAAGAAAAAGAAAAAAAAGGTAAGCTATGTATTAATGCAACAACTAAACTTTGACACGAACTTGGTTTAAACCATTATGGGTATAATTTAAATTTACCACAGGCCTTTGACTTTACCTTAACCAATCTCCCACCTTCCATTTCTTTTAATAATGAAACAAATCCAGCTCAAAAATGTATTTCTTTTTGAAATTTCACTTTTGTTTGTTTCTTGGGTTAACTCCACCAAACTATGGCACAAAATTTACATCTTTCCAACCAACACAATTGTATCAATCATTTAGTCAGCTGTGATGTTAAATAACAGTTCAATTTAGGCATGGACGTACTGCTTGGATTTAATGTGCGAAAAGAAAGGAATAAAGTAACATTTAAACATTGATTTTGAAAAAAAGTTTTTAACTTGGTCCACATTAATTTTAAAATTTGATAATCTTTTTTTTAACTGAATTTCATTTAAGACATGATAATGTAAAATTTTCTTTACTTATAAGTAAAAGAAATAGAAATAGGTAATGATGTGACATAATTTTAGAATATTATACAAAGAAATAAAATAAAAAATATTGATATATTTTTTTAACATGTCAAATTTATATTTATAAATTAATCAATGTGTTTTAGAGTTTTGAAGTGTACGGCGATGTTGGATGGAGTTAACTCATTTGTTTAATTTAAATTATATATATATTGTTTATAAAAAAAAGAAAGATATTCACGTCGTCAAAACTCAAAATCCTCCATTTTAGGCTGTCCGCCTGTTCCCTTCAAAACGCAAATAAAAACCACAACACACACACACACACTCACTTATCTCTATCTCTCTCTCTTTTTCTCTTACACTTGCATATAGTTTTTTCCTCCGTATAATCTCCCTTTAACGCTAAAGCTTTGATTTGAGTTATTAACGAAAATAAAAGTTGGAAATTATTATGGAATTCATTCAAGAAAGCAGCTATTGTGGCGGTGACCATTTTATTGTGGAGGACTTGCTCGATTTTTCCAACGACGATGCCGTTTTTACCGAAGGTACGTTCGACTCTTCCCTAGCCCTCTCCCATTCGACTGATTCCTCCACCTTCACGCCCGTCGACAGCTGCAATTCTTCGTTGTTTTCCGTTTGCGAACCCAATATTGGGACTGATATCGGTTGCCGAGGTCTCAACGACGATCAGTTTGTCGGTGACCTTTCTCTGCCGGTAATTTCCTCCCCACATGCAATTGTGTGATAGGTTAAAATATTTTCTGTGTATGTATACATGAAGCGTTGATCGAAGTTTTGTTCTTTTTTTCATTATTGTAATTTTAGCTTGGGTTCAAATTTCGAGAAAATAAAGCTAGTGAAATCTGGACATTTTACAGTTTTACGTTTTTTTTTATTACTATTTTTTAGATAAATTTTCCCGGGAACCAAAAATGGATAAAGACCCATATGCATACCGAATGTAATGGTGACAATGGTATCTTTTTTTTAACAGTACGACGATTTAGCTGAGCTCGAATGGCTGTCGAATTTCGTTGAGGAATCATTTTCCTGTGAGCACCCGCAAAAGCTCCATCTGATATCCGGGTTGAAAACTCGACCGGAGAAATCGTCGGAAACTCGAGAAACCCAAGCCGTTGACGGTGACAGCGACCACAGTAACAGTAACGGCAGCCCGATTTTCGACCCGGACATGGCAGTACCGGCCAAGGCGAGGAGCAAAAGGTCCCGGGCTGCCCCGTGTAATTGGGCCTCCCGCCTCCTTGCTCTCAGCCTGACAAGTTCATCTTCTGAACCGGGAACGGATGTTGCTGTCCCGGTTCAACAGCCACTAACGAACCAAACCGGAAAGAAGCCGGTCAAAACGACCTCGTCGAAGAAAAAAGACGGTGGTGAAGTGGCGACTAACCCGGATGGACGGAAATGCTTGCATTGCGCTACGGATAAGACGCCGCAGTGGCGGACCGGCCCAATGGGTCCGAAAACTTTGTGCAATGCTTGCGGAGTGAGGTATAAATCGGGTCGGCTTGTGCCCGAATACCGACCCGCCGCGAGCCCGACATTTGTGCTGACGAAGCACTCGAATTCTCACCGGAAAGTGCTGGAGCTTCGGCGGCAGAAGGAACTGGTGAGGGCCCAACAGCAACACCATCACCAACATCATCAGAACATGGTTTATGATGTATCCAACGGTGATGATTACTTGACCCACCAATATGTAAGCCCTGATTTTAGGCAGCTGATCTAAGTGGGTGGTGCTAGAGTAGGTTCAATTAACGTGCAGGTTCTTTAAAAAATTTCCCCAGGAGTTAGGTTCTTTGAAAATTCTAGTTTAGTTTTTATTTTTTATTTTTCCTTAGGTGTAATTCTTCCAAACTGTTGTTATTTATGGGAAATTTTTGTAGACTCTAATTTTCCTTTTCAGTTTCTTTTTTCCTGACAAATTCCGCAAAGCTCTTGAAACCCACGTTGTTTTTCTTTTTTTCAGAACTTGAATTCTTAGATTAATGAATATTTTGCATGAATTTCTATAATGGTCAAATTGTAGTTTTCATCCCTGTACGATATTCAACTTGAGGATTTAGTTTCTATAATATGGGACGATTTGAATATCTCCTACTATTAGTAAGGTTATGCCTCAATCCAAATCATAATTGATGTGATTCAAATTTAATTTTTTTGTTACATTTTAAATGTGATATTATGCATATTAAAATAATAATTTTTACTAAATTGTCATTTAAATTTTTAGGTAAATCTCATTTTTGGAAGAAACTTAAAACCCAAATTTGTTTTTGTGTTTTAAAAGGTGAAAATATGATTATTAAGTAATTTATCATTTAAAATAAATCAATTCGACTGATTAACGTACATAATATGAATGATAATAAAAAATATGAAATTAAAATCATAATTTGACGGTTTTCGTAGTTCATATGCAAAAGAAACATACTTGAAGATCCCATCCCCACCGGGGAAGCTAAATGCAAACCTTTTTCAAGGGCTAGCTGTAAAGGGGTTTAGGTCAAATTTTGAAAGGGAAATTATTGGCCCTAAAGGACAAAGTTGATGTTTTTAAGGTAAATCTGCAAACTCTAAACCCTAACTGCACCAGCTTTTTAGTAAATGAGGAAATCATGGAGTGGGAGATGATTATTTAATTGAAAAATGAAGCTATCAACATAAATTTTAGTGCAAAAGAAATGGAGGGGTAGCTTTTACATGCAGTAGAGAATGTTGGTAGTTCAAGTTAAATGTCGATTCCTTAACATTGTTTTCTGCCTTGTACTTGAATCCCCTTTTTGCCCGTATCTTTTCCTTTTTCCACCCTTGCTTTGGAACACTTGAGATTTCAAAGCAAAATGAAGAAACAAAGTTTTCAAAATAATTATTAATATTGATTTAAATTTTAGATTAATCTCAAATTTCAAAACATCCTAAATGAGTAATCAAAGTATCATATCATATTACTCAAGTCCTTCAATTAGTATAATTGTTTGCTTGAGTGTCAAATACCAACTCGGACATGATATTGAGCATATTTTATGCACATGCATGCCTAATTACCTACAATATAAACAACTTGGATATGTCATTAAAATTTAGGAGGGATAGTAACAAATCCTAAAAGTATTAATCATCACAGATTGTATAGCGATCATAGGCAAATCTATAAACATTTTTAGGGGAATGAAAGTAAATAATAAATTTTTAAGAGATTAAAACATAATTTTATAATGTATTAATTTATTATTTCATCATTTTTAAAGGGATTAAACACAATTGACTTCATTTTAGAAGGTCCAAGTCGACGCTGTTTTTTAAAAAATGATTACGACAGCGTGGCTGATCGGGTCACCTCATAAAACGTCCAAAGTAAAATTTTATCTTTAATTAATTTTTAATTTAATTATTTTATAAATACTTAAATAGTATTTTTTTTTTATTTGAAGGGACTAAGGTCTGCGCCTGCCTTGCTTCGGTTCATCCCTTTTAATGGACATGGAGGATCCCTTGACTCCACAAAATAAATTTAAAAAGAAAAAGATTTAGGAGAGTTGTTATCTTGATAGATAATTTACATAGTTTAGATTTAAGCTCACATTTAATGCTCAAGCAGATAGTCAATGGATGGAAGAATATAATAAATATAATAATTTGAAGACTCAAGTAGAATTTTTTGAAATTTGAGATCGTAATTTGAGTTAACTCTTATTCTATGAATTAATAAACATCTATATAGAATAGTAAAATAGACACGAAATTGTTAAAGGGGAAATCCACCAACCCCAAAAAAGTAAAACTTTATAAAAAAATAAAAAACCTTCCTTAAAAAAATCCATTGGGATCCAAGAGATTGTAGTGGGATATATATATATGCAGGATGGTAGGCAATGCTGATCCCATAGACCTATTTTAATTGAATACTTGCAAAATCTTCCCAATTTCAACCATTATTAATTAGACAAATACTGTCAACACTTCAATCATTTGTTCTCCAAACCAATGGTTTAATTTACCTTTTGTCTTAAAACAAACCAGCTCTGGTAATATATTTATATGTTTTACACTGCAAACTTATATATCAATTAATTTAGTGTGAAAAGAGGCAAAGTTTGCGGTGGTCACATGACTCTTTCTCATTAGATTACAGCGCTTAAATATGCAGCTACTCCCACATTTTATCTTTATTTCAATAAGTAAGAATATTTAATTTTTTTTTACTTTCTTTTTCTAAAGATTAAACACCAAACTTTATGGGCCCAGATTGTTTGACAATTCTTATATATACAAGTTTCCATTCAATAAGTTTCACTGCGGAACCCTATTCGGCCAATTAGTCATGAGTCGCAGGAATTGTTTGCTGTGACAGTAAATTCCATTGTTTTTTGTAATATCTTTTTTACTACTAGAAAAAGGTTATCAAATACATTTTCTTAATAAAATTACTAGAAATATTATTTTAGACATAGGAACAAATAATAATGGTGCTGTGTGATATACCATAATGGGGTTTTCTATGAATATTCCAGAAAGAATTGAACATATATATATATGGGTTTCCATGCATAGTGGTTTCTTTTTGTTCCCATGTTCAGTTGTAAAGAAGCTGTCCCATTTTCACAGCCACTTCAGCTGTACATGACTTGGCAATTGTCAGCACCCTTTTTCTTTAAGATATTAAGCTTACATGGAAACCGATGAGTTTACCTTTGGAGTAATTATGTTTATTTGGGATGCGGGAGATTTGGGATTCGAGTTCTTAAGGTCAAATCAAATTGGGTTGAGTGCAGATGGTCGGGCTTGCAAGTTTGAGTTAGAATTTACAGGTTTTGAGGATTTTTTCCATTCGTCAAAATGAGCACGGTTGGTTAATTGGAATCAGGCAGGAAAGACTAAGGATAACCAGACAAGGGACGGTTCCATCATGCAAATTGCTTACACTAATATGGATAAAAGTATCATAAAAGTGTTTTGTATTAAGAGTTTAATTATATTTGATCTCTTTTACTTAAAAAATTAGATAAATTAGTTCTTATATGTTAAATCAAAGAGTAAATTAATTTTCTGTTAAAAATTTTATCTATTTGTATTGTTAAAAATTGGTCTCTATACGTCAGCAGGAGATAAAAGTGATATGTCATGTGTTACTGTCTTATTATTCTATCAACTACGCCAATTTTTAACAGTACAAATGGATGAATATTTTAAAAGAAATGACCAATTTGCTATATGGTCTAACAATATAAAGATTAATGTGCCTATTTTTTAAGTAAAATGAGATAAATATAATCTAATTCCTAGTACAAGAGCATTCATTGTAATTTCACCCACTATATCCTATTTGATGGGCTTATTGCACTGTGTTTGAACATGCATGGTGATGGAATCACATGATTGTCTGTAGGAAATGGTCTACAAGAAAAAATAAAAAAAGAAAAGAAGGTAGAAAGGGAGGGTGTTGGAGAGGCTCCACATGCAGATTTTTTGATAGAGGTGGAGACATGCATATAGACAAAGGCAAGTTTGAAATAAAATGGGAGACATGCATGGGGACATCATATCTAATCCTTCTCTTGTTGTTGCTTAGGAATATAATTTAATGCAAAGTAGTAATCAAATTAATTATATATCATTGCTTTCTTTGAATATAAAATTTGGGAAGACTTACCATTCCATTTTTAAAAAGTTGAATGAGCCCAAACCCAAATTCTCAATTTGAAAATATTTGAATTCCCACATATTTAAATTGGATTTGGCTTCAACTTAAAAAGTTTTAGACCTAAAAAAATATAAATTTTAAAAAATTAAACTTAAAAAAACCCAAACTAAAAAATTCGAACTAACACTTGAATAAAAAATTCAATCCCAATTTTAATCTATTTTTAATAAATTAATTATGTATTTTTATATATAATAAAAAAATAATATTAAAAATAATATTAATCTATTTTTAATAAATTAATTATATATTTTTATATATAATAAAATAATAAATTTTGAGGAATTGAGATGGCTAGAGTTGCACATAAACACAAAAGCTCTATGTTACTTGTTTTCGTTCTTCGTCTTTAATTTTTTTCTCATGCATTTCATTTGCATTATTCTAGCTTCTAGTTCTTGCGACATAAATTTACATCGGATCATTCTTTTTTTTTTCTCTTTGATTTTTTATCATTAAATTTTATTCCTATTGTTTTAATTTCTAAATGAGTAGCTTAAATTTAACAAAAAAATATTGAAGTGCTTGAAATAAATAAGAATATTATGAAAATTTATAAAAACATTCATTAATTCAATTGAATGGGTTTAACAATATAATATGTAGTTATATTATTTGAAAAAATGTATAAATTTTTAATATATATATATTATAATTAATACATGCATTGCATGATATAAGAAACTAGTGTATTTTATTACAAGGTTCTCCCTATAAATGATAAGTTTTTAATGTGTTTACACTTTAAAAAGTTGACATGTGATCATGAGAAATTAAGCATTTGAAGAGGGGAAATTTGCAACAAAAAGTCCTCTGCCTTTTGTTTACAATTTTTAATGGTGTTCTACAAGTTATATTTTTATAATAAGTCTTTTCAGTTTAGACCTACTTATGGGGTAGGCCACTCTGCCCTGGCCTGAAAAATGGGAGGGTTTAGGTAAAAGTATAGCCTAAAAAATGGGTTTGGACAAAAAAATCTAAACAGGTTGAGCCACGAGTAAGGCTTTTTTTAATTGAACCCAGCCTACTCCGAATATTTTTTTACCTTTTTTTTATTGATTTTTTTCTATTTTCTTGTTGTTTTTTCACGATTTTGTTACAATTTCACCATTATGTTGCTACTATTTTATTGTTATTGTATAACTCTTGTTTTATTATTTATTTTGTTATACTATTTTAGATGCATTTGCTTGTTAAGTTGCACCTATCTTAGTGTTATTTAAGTATACATAATTTTTTTTAAAATTTATTGGGAAACATTTATTTAAATATTTTTAGTATTTTTGATGTATTTTAATATTTTAAAAGATTATATAAAAAAATTAATACTGAATGATTGGGCCCAAGTTTTAGTATTTTTATTCAGATCGAGCTTAAGTAAAAATTTAGGCCCATTTTCTGAACAGGGCCCGAACAAAACAAACGGACCTAAAATTTTAGTTGGGCTCAGCCTTGCTCATAAGCACTTCTATTCTAGTTTGTTTATATGAAATAATTCAACTTATATTTTCACATAATAAATCACTGTAAATTTTAAAATTATTTGAAAAAGGGTTTTTTTTAAGTTCATCATTATTTTTTAAATGTTACATACACCAGTAAAATTGAAATAGCTATTTAAAAATATAAATTACAATAAATTAGTTAGCGGTCACAATATTTAAATTTAATTAGTAACCTACCTTCACTAATTAATAGTTAAAATTAAGTTAGAAACCATATAAAAATAGAATTTCACACTATTTGCTATTATAATATTTATATTTTAACAATATATTTAAATGGCATTACCGACTTTGGAAGTTGAAAATAACCCATCAAACCTAAAATGACATCAACTTATAAAAGAAAAAGTAAATTTTTTTTAAAAACTTTTTGTAAAATAAAAGGTTGATTTATTATTATTATTATCTAAAATCGATTTTTGCTGCACCAGAAATTGTGTACCGATACCTCTCCCGGCAACAGAAACATCCTATTTTGACTTTTTATAAGCTTTTTGATATTAAAACCTACATAATTACTACAGACCTTTGATATTTCTAATATTGAAAATTGAAAACATTTGAATTTCCTCGCATCAAAAAGATAACAAAATGAAGCAAGGAAAAAAAAGGAAACTCCGGTGTTTTATTTTTATTTCCATCTACCCCGTTATACATGAAAATAAAGGAAAGAAAATGCCTTTTATATTTGGGAAATGCGGAGGGTTATTTACAACAAAACCTCTCAATGTTTTTAATTTATTTTATAAAGGGCTTTCGCCTTTTTAATTTTCTCATTTAGTCCCCATAATTTAAAATATTATCTAATTTTAGAAATATGATAATATTATTAACTATGTTAATCCCTATAATTTTTATATTACTTAGGAAAAGGAATTTATCTTATTTAATTTCCATTTTTGAACAATTAATTTCCATGTGAGTTATATTTATAAATATAAAATAATTGCAAATTTATGGTGAGTTGTTGTCCTATTTGTCGAGAGGCTGAAGAATCGGTGCAACATGTGTTTAGTGAGTGCCCCTTCACGCATCAAATCTTGCAAGAGTTGAATGTGTTGTTCTTATCCTCCAACAAAGAAGACAGTTGGAAAATATGGTTAGCTAAAGAGTTTATTCATAGAAATCAGGATACATGCAAATTGTGGGTGATTACTTTTTGGGCATTATGGCATAATCGCAACAATCTCTATCATGAAGGAGTTCATTAAAATGTGTATGGGGTACTAGCATTTATTAAAGCCTACATGCAAGAACTGGATAATTTGGATATGGTAAGACTAGTTTGTTAGGGATCGAATTTTTACACATGGGAACCACCATCAGGAGATGTCATGAAAGCAAACTTTGATGCCACCTTTTATCAAGGTACAAAAAGTGCAATAGCTGGGATTCTAGTTAGAAACAATGAGGGATTTGTGATGGCAACATGCACTTACCCATTTGAGCACGTGGCGGACTCAACAGCGGCAGAAGCAAGGGCTTGTTTGAGAGCCCTAATTTTTATGAAGGAGCTTGGGTTTTGAGAGATTATGGTGGAGGGTGGTCCACTGACAGTTATAAAAAAGATAAACTCTCTTGAGGAAGACAAATCGACAATTAATGTTTTGATTAATGAAATCAAAGAATGAGTCAAGAGATTTGTCTCATTTGAGTTTAGACATATACCCAGATAGGTGAATGAAGCAGCGCACTTGTTAGTCGAGGAAGGAAGGAGGCTTACATTACCTAGATTTTGGGTAAAGGAAGCGCCGAGGGAGATGAAGGTAGAGGCAGAGGCAGAGAAAATCGATGAGCCATGCTAGGTGGAAGTTAATCTAGGTATACTAGCGCCAGAGGATTTGAATGATTTGGGACTCTGATTCTATCACATCAAATGAAGCGAGAAGAGAATCAACAAAGATATGTTGTTACTGGAGGGAGGAGAAAGAAGATACATTCTGTTTAGGCTTGTGATCAGTTTTGGATGCTTGAGCTTCAGAGGGGGCCGGTTCATCTTCATAGAACTCTGTTGTGTTTTCTTTTATGTTTTAGATTTATTTTGCTATTTCTTTAAATTTTGTTTTAAGTTTGTTAGGCTGTTTTCTTTAAAATTTATTTTGTATTACACAGATAGACAACGAAGTCAATTTAAGAAATCTCATAACAGATGCTCTAGGTATCAACATCCCAACTCTTAATGAGAGTTTTGATGAAGTTTCAAGCAAGTTTTAGAATAATGGTCGGGAGTATGATGCTAATGAGACCCAAAGGACTACGAAGAGAGCAACTACTCTTTTAGATGATTGCGATATTTCGCTTTATCCCAGTTGTGTCAAGTTTTCATGCATCTTATTCCTACTTCGGCTTTACCACTTCAAAGCACTTTTTGGATGGTCAGCAAAATCTTTGACATGTTTATTGAAGTTTTTAAATGAGGCATTTCCAAATGGAAACATAATCCTAACTACATACTATAAAGCGAAGAAAAATATTTCTGCACTAAATCTTGGGTATGTGAAGATTGATGCATGCCTGAATGATTGTATATTATACTGCGGCGATGCTAGTAAAAATGTCAGTTGTGATGTTTGTAAAAGCTCAAGGTGGCAATCTTCTGATGAGTTGGATGCAAATGAACAGGTTGATGGTAGTTGTCACCGTCCTAAGCCTGCCAAGGTATTACGGTACTTTCCCTTGATTCCCAGACTTAAAAGATTGTTTCAATTCTCCAAGATATCACAATCCATGATATGGCATAAAGAAGGACGAACCAAAGATGGTATATTGAGACATCCAGCCGATGCTTCTACCTGGGATGCGTTTGATAAGAGGTTTCCTAATTTTGCATCTGATCCTCGCAATGTTAGGCTAGGTTTGGCTAGCGATGGATTCAATCCATTCTGAACAATAAGTACAAGTCATAATACATGGCCCATACTTCTTATTCCTTATAATTTAGATCCTTAGGCATGCATGAAACAATCATCGATGATACTATCAATGGTTATCCTTGGTGAGAAAGGACCCAGCAACGACATTGATGTTTACTTGCAGCCTTTAATTTATGAGTTGAAGCAATTGTGGACAGGAGTTGATGTTTTTGATTCATCAACTTTCGAATCTTTCACTTTACAGGTTTGTCTTCTTTGGACAATTAGTGAGTTCCCGGCTTACGCTAATCTTTCAGGGAGGAGTATAAAAAAGTCAGGTTGCTTGCCCAGTATATGCTGAAAAAACTCAATCTTGATGGCTCGGTAAGGTCAAAAGTTTTGTAATATGGGTTATCATCGATAGTTATTGGCTGAACACCCATTTTGAAAACAGAGTTGTGAATTCGATGGCACTATAGAGTGTGGGGTAGCTCCTATACCACGATTTGGGGAAGATATCTTAAGAAAAGTTGAAGGTATCAATTTCATTTATGGAAAAGCCCGAAAGAAGGATAGAGAAGAATTAGATGAAGGGTCGGTAGAACTCGATGTAGACGAGGGGTGTGATTTGTTTAACGACTTTGAAGAATTGGTGGTAGAGGGAGATGAAGCAAATCTCATAAATCAAGACAAAACTTTATGGAAGAAGATGAGCATATTTTTCGACTTGCTTTATTGGCGTTACAATCTACTTCAACATAACTTGGATGTCATGCACATCGAGAAGAACGTATGTAACAATGTCATTGGCACCCTTCTTAATCTCTCACGTAGTGATAAAGATAATATCAAGGCATGCAAGGACCTACAAGATATTGGCATTCGAATTTATCTTCATCCAAAAATGAAAAACGGGAAAGAGTACCTACCGCAAGCGTGTTACACTCTTGCATCAAAGGAAAGAGATACTTTTCTTTCCATTGTGAAGAACTTGAAGGTACCCGATGGTTATGCATCAAACATATCTCGATGCGTGAATTTGAAATAGCACAAGTTGAGCAACCTTGAAAGTCATGACTGTCACATTCTCTGCAAGATTTGCTTCCTATATGTTTAAGAGGAGTTGTAGAAAAGAATGTGCTAGTGTTATTACAAATCTATCAGATTTCTTTAAAAGATTATATGCAAAAAGTCTTGATCCATAAGAAGTTGATCAACTTCAAATACAAGTCGTGTTAACACTTTGTGAAATGGGGAAAATATTTCCTCCAAGTTTTTTCACAATCATGATTTATTTGATTATTCATTTACTGATGGAGGCTAAGCTTGGTGGAGCTGTTCAATACAGGTGGATGTACCCGATCGAAAGGTATATGAAATATATCAATAATATTTCATAATATTTTATTTTTATTATTTTAATATAGTATATAATAAGTATGTAAAAATATATGTATGTGATGCAGGTATCTTATGAGATTGAAAGCTTCGGTGTGAAATAGAGCTTATCCCAAAGGGTACATAGTTTCAAAATGTCTTATATTTTGCTTCCGTTATTTTTCTGATGTGGAGACTATATTTTCCCATCTTCCCAGGAATGATGGGAATATTCAAAAATGGTACATTTTCTCTTCTGGAGGACGTCCAGTTAGTAACATGAACACAAAGATATTGGACATGCGATCTCTTGCACAAGCAAACTGTTATACTCTATTGCATAGCGATAAGTTATCACCATATCATCACTGAGTTTCCTGAGGAAAATCTTGTCATTTTGTTCTTTTTCTTAACCAATAGACGAATAAAGTAACATTTCTTAATTTGTATGCATTTTTACAACATTTTTCACAAAATACTAAATATAAATAGGGAATTTTTGGAGTCTCAGCGAACTGCTTATGATGGCATTCAAATTAGTAAACGCATAGAGGACAAATGGTTGGTTGAAAAGTTCCCAAAATGTCTTACGAACCAGGTAAATTGTCACCGTAAAAATAATTTATCATATTATTTTTATAATGAGGGCACATTGTAGAAATTTGTTCATAGAACTAGAGCTAATTGATTTCCCACTATATGGTCATATTTCAAAGATGGAAGCTGAACAAGTTGATGCCGATGTAATTGCTCTTACTCGAGGACCACATAATGTGGTTTCCACATATAATGGGATTATAATTAATGGTTTTAGGGTCTATACTAAAAAACATGAGCAACATCGTAAGACTCAAAATAGTGGCGTGATGGTTTTTGCTGACGGGAGAAACTATTATGGAAATTGCATTGAAATTATCGAGCTAAACTATTATGAAAGGTTTTGGGCGATCATGCTTGGATGTGATTGGTTGAATATTAAATCTCCTAGGAGTATGAACAAGGATGCAAATGGTTTTATTATGGTGAAATTTTTTGAGCTTATCCATACAGGGAATTGTGATTCGAACAATCCATACATACTGGATTCTCAAGCGAAACAAGTATTTTATGTCTAGGATGGCAAGAGTGAAGGATGGCTCCATGTTATCGGTATAAAGCCAAGAGATTTGTACAATCTAGACGTTGAAACCCCTGTAGATGATGATGAATATCCGTAGTGTGATCATCATATTATAACTTAATAATTTTAGTTTCAAAATCTCTTTATTTACAATTGTACTTAACTGAAAGTTATAATTTTCAAAGTGTTATATAAAGAGTGAACTCAGCTTCCTTGTTCCTTTGCTGCTTCAGTTTTTCACTATACACCACTATATCCAATATGGGGAGATCACCAGCAAATCAGTTTTTTTAAACATTTTTTGTCTACTTTATAATCTTTTTTTTTTTTGTCTTTAGATGAGTGATAGATTGAGAAAATTCTAGGGTTTTGTGTAAAGGTTACTGTCTCTATTATGTTTTTACTTGTCTTTTTTTTCCTTGAGGTGGTCTGCCATTGCCACTCACTTGCCAAAAAGATTTCAAAATTAGAAACCTCTGCTAATTCACAAGATTTCAAGATTATGGCAATTGCACCATTCAAGTTCTTAGAAATCTCTGCTAATTTACAAGATTTCAAAATTACTATGCTTGGTTTTTTCGTGTTAATAATTCAATATTGACACTTGTGACTCAACATTAATGATTGAACTTGATTGATATTTTTGATAAACTTGTCATTTAACATTAATGATATACACATTTCAGGAATTGCACATGAGAGTTGTACCAAAAAAATATTTTAATAAATTAACTTAAATTTTTTATTTAATGAATAAAGACTTGAAAAGTTAAAATATATTTAAAAGAAAAAATAAATTTATCTCTTTATGAAATAACATTTTTTATTAATTTTTAATACTATATCAATTAACTGATTATTGCTAATAACTATTAAAATAAAATATAAAAAAATTATTAGATCTTGTCCTAATTTATTTTAATTAAATTAAAATTGCATAGCAAAATTCAATTAAATAGTAAAATGAAAAAACTCAATATAGAACTCAAGTGTAATTGTAAATTTACTTTTAGTTTAAAAATATAATTTAAAAAAAAAGTAGACGGATAAATATGAATTAAAATAAAATGAATCATTAATAAAATTTCACATTAATCCTTTTAAGTTTCACCTCGAAAAGTGTTGTCTTCTTTTATACATAACCTGATGGTAATATATAATGAATCATTAATAAAATTTCACATTAATCATTAATAGTGTCACATTATATATATTGATTTTTAAAATTTTGAATTAACAAAAACTATTTTAATTTTTTTATCACTTTGAATAATATTGACTATAATTTAGCCTTGCAATGGAATGGACGTTCTCCCTTCTTTTGACTATAAACTTGTCAACCCAACCCTAAAATCCAAAATAAAAGGTAAGCAAATAAATAAGCCAACCTTGCTCCAAATTTACCGTCGACTTTAAGTTTCTCGACAACAAATCTCAAAAGGAAGTTGAAAATTCATATTTTTCCTAGTTCAAATCTCATGTTCTTTCCTCCTCCTCAAAACCCATGACCTTTTTGGTGCTCTGCTAGGTGCTTCATTGTTAACCGTCACTTATTACCACTCTGTTTTTCTAGGAAAATGATCAGCAAAGCCGTGAACATTAAAAGGTGTATAGTTTTCATCAAGGAGTTCTTTCATGAGTTCGAACACCTTAGGAAGTGCTGCTACAGATAGTCAAAATACGGAAGAAGAAACTCCAACTCAAACAACGGAAGAAGTACCTGCAACTCTAGCTGGTACTTTCATTGCCTTCTCACTTATTCTTTCTTTGGCTTTAGACTCATTTATTACATTCTGCAAATACCCCTTCTCACTTTTTCCAATTAAGTTTCTTGATAGATTCTTGTTAGCATATAAGGGTATATAACAATTCGTGCTTGAATGAGAGATAGATTTTGGTTTATGCAACAAGGTTAGGTCTTCAACTAGTTTCCATTTAAGTTTGACTTCCTTTTGTCTAATTTGATTCTCACATTAAAAATTTATATAAATTACCACTTTACTTTGACCGTTTTCAACTTTTATGCAACATATGTTCAAGCTTATTCTTGATGTATATAGATTTTGGCATCTGAAGTCTTTACTTATTGCTGTGATATGATAGGTTTCAGTTTCACCTAGAAATTAGAAGACAACTATTTGGTTCTTAAATAGAAGACTCTTGGGAATTTTTTACTCTCTGGCTTATAATTGATCCATGTCATTATTTGCAAAATAATCAACATCCTTTTTTTCCCAATTTAGTCATCTTTTAATTTTTCATCTTTTTTAACTATTAAATTTGTGTTTTTGTCAAATCATACCAAAATAGATAAAAAAAGTTAATGTTTAAATTGACAAATGATATGTCAACATTTAAATAATTAACACCATTTTTTTCCCTTTTAGGATTAGTTTACTACATGAAGACCGTTTTTCGCATTACTAGGAGGTCGATTTCCTGCGTTAACAGACATAGCTATTTAAGTCTCTAATTATCAAAAAGGAAAGTTTAGACCTTATTTGTTTATTTTTCTCATGCAATCCTATTCATAATCCCATAGGAAATCTCATCAAAACAATGGACATTGATTTCATTAGTATAACACATGAGTAGTGCCATGCAGGTTGGAAAATGCGTAGAGGACGAAACATGTCAGAGGCTTATTATAATTCATCCATTAAGTCTTCCCATATATACACTTGTCCATGAGATCAATCCTTTTAATTACAGGATATATAAACCCATTCTGGTTAGGATATTTGACACTAGACAGTAGGACACTATATCAAACTTTTGCCATAATCCCTAACCTATACTTCATTTGCCCTCCGCAGAATCATAGTTTGAACCATCATCCAAACCCTTCATTGATTGATATACAATTAAAAGTTGTTGGATACAAATGATAAATTATAAACTTTTGTAAATTCAATACAAAACAAAAATGACAGAGTTTAATAATTGCAAAAAAAAAAATACTGATAACATTTGAATATAAACCACAAACCTCTATATTCATCTTCTATTATGCTTTTATATATTTAATATTGGTACGTTTTTTTTTTTTTACCATATTCATAATTTGCTCCTGCATCATATTTATTTTTTCACATTGATACATAATATTTTTTTTGTTCCATTTTCATATCTAAACTATAAGTGCTACTTTTAACTAAGGCTACTAAAGGTACTAAGAGAAAGTGAGGACCTACAAATATGAAAGATATATGGAATCTTCAACTTGAAACTTGTATAGTAGTAGATGCCAACCAATATGGCCAGTCTATTGGGAAGGAAACGTTCAAATTGGCTGAATTTCTTTGCACAATTACAAGGGCTGTTTCTATCTGTCCTTTGAATGCAAAACATTGGAAACATCTTTCCAAATATGTGTTGGAAAACATATTGAAAACCGTTCATGTATGTAGTACATAATCATTTTTTAATTTAATGTATTGCCATAATTTTGCATTATTTGAAATTGTATGTAATGAGTACTTGTTACATTAATTTTTTATATGTGCAGGAAAAGTTTGATCTCCAAGGTAAGGTGGAGGACTCTGACATCGTCTCACATGTTGGAAAACTTCAGAAGGAGTTTAAATCGAGTTTGAAGACTAGATACTACAGAGAGATGGTCCAAGAAGGTCGACCAGTTGAAGAAATATATGAAAACAATCCTCTTGGGGTGCATGATGATCAATAGAAGTGGCTGGCAGAGCAATGGGGAACACCACAAGATGTGGTATACACTTTTATTAGACTAAATGTTCTACTTTTTCTGCTTCCACTTACGGTATGATCAAATTAGTGGGTGCATATATGTGTGATTTGTTGAATGAGCACAATAAACTTAGTTTTACTATTACTCTCATATTTTTCTCATTAATTTAAACAACATGCACAATCAGAAAAGGCGAAAGAATCTTGAAAAAAGATGCGTTATGCACATATCACTCAATGCACAATTTGTAAGTATTACATATTAATCAATATGTAACTTATATTAATTGTTCTGCACTCATTGGTGAATATAATAGGCTGAGAAGGAAGGCCGTGAACCCTTGCGCTTGTAGTAGTTTAGATTTCAACATTTTCGGAAAGATAGGAGTGACAAATTGAGCAGTAAGGCAGCAGAACAAGTTTATGTAAGAAACAAATGGGTATTATTTATTTATTTTAATTTATTTTGACATTAGTTTTACTTTTATTCAAAATAGATTTTTCTAGTGAAAGAGAAATGTAGGATGAATCATGTAAGAGGGTTAATGTAACATCCCGAATTTTAGTGGTGACGGAACAGTGGTTCGAGACCACAAATTTCCATCATATTAACTCGTAAATATTATCTTTAGAATTTTTATAGAGTCACTAGAGTTGTATTAAAATTTGGTTAAGAAATTTTAACGTTTAGATAGTTAATTTAGGAAAAAGGACTAAACTGAAAAAGGTGAAAAATTTAGTAAATCTTGAATTTCCATTGATTTGATATCTTAAATATGAAATGAAAAGGAACTTAAAAAATAATTAGTCCATTTGGATATTAATGGACCATAATATGCTTTTAAATTGTGGTTTTATAAGGTTTTTAATTAAGGGTGATTATGTAATTTAGTAAATTAATTAAAGTTTAATAAAACAAAACCAAATTTATCATCATCTTTTTGATGTTCCATCGAAAAACCTAAAAGGATTTCACCATTTTTGAAGCTTCATATTTGGCTAGCGTAGGAACCTTGCATGTAAGACCATTTTAATTTCGTTTCTTATAATTTTTATGTTTTTAAGATCGTTGCAACTAGGTCTAGCTAGCATGTACCTTCGTTATTTATTCTGTTAAAATTTTTTGAAGTTTCCATTGATGAATCTTGAATGTAGTTGATGAATACTATGTATTTGGAGCTTTGATGGTATTCTTTGATGATTTTGTAAAGTGATTTTTGTTAGATTTTGATTTTAGGACTAAAATGTGAAAATGTCAAAATTTTAGGGTTTTATAGTGAATCTAATGTTAATTAGGGACTTTTTAAGGGCCTAGTATATTTGGATATAATTTTGATTTGAAAAAAATGGTTAATTTGATGAATTTTGGTTTAAGGGACTAAATTGCAAAAATTATAAAATTTGGGTAATTATGTAAATTTAAAAATAAAAGGGTATTAATTGTAAAATGGATCGAAATGTGAAATGTAAGTTGATAATTAAGAAATTTTACATTATAGATCAAGATCCCGTAGATACTCGTGTAAAAAGAAAAATAACAGAATAGTCCCTGGACTTTTGTAATTACAACCATGCAGTCCAAGTAAGTTCGAATGGTTTAAAATTTAACATCTATATGATTTGTTGAATAGTATAACATGATACAATATATATATTCAATTGTTGATAATGAATGATTATTAGAGATTTGTTATTGAATTTGATGTTCGGATTGGATTGAACGCGGGATAAAGTACAGTCGTGATATGGTGTGTTGTGAGGGATTGGATGTAACAACCCAATTTAGGGGCTAGTCGGAATAGTTATCTCGGGATCACTATCCGAGGATAGAGAAAATTATTTCGATGATATTTTATGAGTTATAGTGTGATGGTATATGTGTATGAAAATTTTGGTGCTTTACTTTTATCAATTTCTTGCTTAATCGCAAAAAAAGACTAAACCGCATAAAGTGCGAAAGTTCCATTTTATAAGCTAAAGGTTCCAAATAGCCATCGAATGTTAATAGGAGGTCGTTAAAAGGCAATTAGCCCCTTTGTAAATGGTTGGCCTGCCATAGTAGATCATAGGAGACAAGAATTGACAAATTGGTCAAGGTTGGTAATAGTTGTTGACTAATTGATAAATAGAATAAAATAAAGAAAAGATGATATCCATCTTTTCTCTTCATCTTTCTCCACCGAAAATAGCAAGCAAATAAGGGTTTTTGAAAGCTCAAAATTTCAGCAAGCTCTTCTCCATTCAAGTAAGTGATTTTAATGATTTTTCTTGAAGATAGTTGTACAGGACCCTTAGAGCTTAAGCTTTCAAATGAGGAGACTAATTTGCAATATGGTGAAAAGTTTAGAGTTTTTCAATGAGAGTTTTCATTTTTATTTGCTGCATTTTTTATGGAAGAAATTGAGTCTTAGTTGTTAGATGGGCAACTTTTGTGAAAGGTGTTGTCATGAAAACACCTAAAAGGACCTTGTTAGAAAGGTTATAAAAGTTGTTGTAAATGTGTGAAATGTTGAGTTTTGATGATAGCCATAAGAGAAATAAATGTTCACCTAAGCTTATTGAAGATAGAAATTTAATTAGAATAAATTTCCGAGCCTAAGGGTAAAATGGTCATTTTGCCAAAATTTAAGGGCAAAATAGTAATTTTGCCAAAGCATGATTATTAAAATGCTTTTATTAATGTGATGATTGAAACGAGCTAATTTGCTATTATAGAGCAAGAAGAACCAAGAATCCACCTCAATCGGGGAAATAATAAAGTCTCGGACTAGATCGACGATATAGCTTATTTTGAAATCGAGGTAAGTTTGTATGTGATAAATTCAACGTTATGTTAGCACGTTTGAGAATATTTGGTATTATATTGATACATGATGTTCTACTAAATTGAGTAAGTTGAGATGTTGAAGTCCTAGTGGACTATAATGAATGTAAAAATGCTATCATCGAGACATGAAATGGATAAGGTCCCGTATAAGACCATGTCCGGGACATGGCCTCGGCACCAAATTGAGATCCCGTATAAGACCATATCCGGGATATGGCGTTGATACTTGATGTGAGATTTCGTATAAGACCATATCCAGGATATGGCATCGGCACTCAGAGGTGACCCCATGTAAGACCACATCTGGGGTGTGGCATTGGCTTCGTACTTATATTAATGAGGATGAATATGCATCCTTGAGTATCCCTAGTGATTAATGGGATAGATAGATAAGCTTGGAAATAGAAATGTGATTAGTACTAAAGTCATGTGAATGAGTGAATACAGGTACTCGTGAATGATTCACGAAAAAATATTTACGACATATGGCGTGGTATGTGCTTAATAAGGGCGAGTGTGAGTAAGTATGGCAAGAAGCCTATAACCTTATGTATGGTTAATTAATGCCATGGATGGATTTTATCATGAGCTTATTATTGTTATTTATTTCCATGCAAACTTACTAAGCTTTATGCTTACCCCTTTTCATTGCCCTTTTTTCCTTGTAGTATTGCCAAGATAACTCGAGGAACGTGGAAGTCGGAGTTTGGAAATCACACTATCGACATCACTTTGGTATAACAATTTAGACTCATTTTGAGTATGGCATGTATAGGACTTGGGTATCTTGTTAGGTTGTAATTGTTAGCCAAAGTGTTGGCTATGTATGTTATTAAAGTCATTTTGTATATGGTCATTAAAGTTGGGCCAATACTTGGCAAATTCTTATGTTTAATGAAAATGAATTTATGAAGTTTATGCTTGTGTGAATGTTTTGAATTGAGTTCTTGGATGTGCCTTTGGGTTATGAGTTGTGTTGAGATGAGTTGGAATAAGTATGTTTGCTATACAGGGTGGCATTTGGCTTGGAATATAGCCTTTTTAATGTCTACATGGGTAGACGCATGGGGGTGTGTCTAGGCCGTGTGAGACACACGGTCAGCCCCATGGGTGTGTTGATCGGCCGTGTGTCCCCTTGCATGCTAGGCTTGTAAGTTAGTATGCTCAGTAGTAAACACACGGGCAGAGACACGACCGTGTGTCTCAGCCGTGTGGGAGGCACGGCCTTGGACATGGGCGTGTGCCCAGGCTGTGTGAAGTCTGTACTTTAAATGTGGAATTTAATTTGACATACGGTCTAAGGACACGGGCATATACCTTGGCTGTGTGACCTTCTTAAGGTGATGACATTATAAACAAAATGCCAAGATTTTGGCACACGGGCTGAGACACGAGCATGTTGAGGCCGTGTGAGGGACACGGGCCAGGGACACGGGTGTGTGATGGCCGTGTGAAATAAGTTAGTGTCGACCACCTGTGAAGGACATGGGCGTGTATGACCACACGGACGTGTCCCATTTCACACGAGCGTGTGACCTCTGTTTAGGTAAAATTTTTCTAAGTGTGTAAAAGTTTCGATTCTTTTCCAAAACCTTCCGGAAGTATGTTTAGGGCCTCGTAAGCCCATTATAAGGAGGTTAGATATGAGAATGGGAAAGTTTAATTTGGAATGGATTTTTGATAACCTAAAGTGGTATGATCATGTGAGTCAAGTATGGTAACGCCTCGAACTCGGTTCCGGCATAGAATACGGGTAAGGGGTGTTACATTAAAGTGGAGATGACTTTGGAGAGATGTATATATTTATTTCCCAAGTAAATTGAGGTTCAGCATTTGTTGTGAACTCTCGTGTTATACTCTCTATTTGGCGTGTTTTGGTTGGACTAGCTCTTATAAGCACTATGTGTTTCGGTTGGACTAGCTCTTATGAGCATTGGCGTGCTTCGGTTGGACTAGCTCTTGTGAGCATTTGGTGTGTTTTGGAGGGATTGGCTCGTATGAGCATTTGGCGTGTTATGGTTAGACTGACGATGTACTACTATCCGTAATTCATTTTTTGAATTGAAAAGCTCGGTAAGGTAATTTGTTTAATGAATTTGATGGATTTGCTATACATTTGAGTATTAAATTGAATGTATGTGATTTATCGGTTGAGATTATGGATGACAAGGAACCTTTTTGGTTGAGTTGATATCGTTTGAATTGTTGTATTTATTTCGGTAAGATTTATCGTTTTGATATGTCAAACTTACTAAGCTTTATTGAGCTTACTTGTGTTATTTAATATTTTTGTAGATACTCAGAAGGTTGGACAATTGGATCGGCACTTAAGTCACACTATCCAGCATAATTCAGTAGTTTTTAGAATGTTTATTCCAGTTTATATGGCATGTAATAGGTTTGAATGTTGATACTAATGTTTTGGATAAATAAAAAGTTAAGTATGAACTTGGTTGTATAAGTTGTTCTGGTTGATACCCTTTTTGGTAATTTTGATGTCTTAATAATATGTGTTAAAGTGGCTATGTGATGCATGTTAGAATGGCAAAATTAGTATGTGATGAATTGATTATAGGATAGCTAAGATATGGTATGTTTGAGATGGTGTTAAATTAGATGTTAGGTTTGAGTAAGTGATAAGTTATGTTTGAAGATTTATTTTGATATAAAATTGTATATAATTATGGTAGCAATGAGGCATTAGGCACATAATAGGTTGATTTGGTATGTTTTTGGCTTGATTAATGTCACTTTGAATAGGTGTTTTGGTTGGTAAATGGTTTACTTAGGACCTAAGTAAGCTTGAAAGGGTAAACCTGTAGTTTAAGGTTCATTTTAGGTCCACATGACTTGAGACATGAACGTGTCTCTCAGTTGTGTGTGACACATGGCCATGCGACACGGCCACGTGTCCCCTGTAGGTTTAAGGCTCACAAGTCAGGGAGTTACACGGCCTGGCACACGAGTGTGTGAGGCTATTTCGAGTGTTAGACAGCCTAGCACACGGGCGTGTGGCTTGGCCGTGTGGCCCAACTTAGAGAGTTACACGGGTAAGGACACAGGTTGGGACACGGCCGTGTGTCCCTATTTTGAAAGTTACACTATCTAAGACACGGACATGTGTCTCAACCGTGTGAGGCAAACGGCCGTGTAACCCCTGTAGTCCAAATTTTTTTCTAACTGTTTCTTGAAATTTCCAAATGTTTTTGATTTAGTCCCAAATTATTTCTATAGTATTTTTAGGGCCTAGAGAGCTTGATTAAGGGACATTATGAATGTAATTGAATGTAATTAGATTATGTTTGCATAGATGTATGAATTGAATGGTTTACTGTGTTATTTGTACGGTAATGCTTCATAACCCTATTCCGGTGACGGATACGGGTTAGGGGTGTTACAGTTAAAGACTCTATGTCAACACCTGAGAGTTCTTTTGCTCCTCAAGATAATATTGCATTAGAAAACGAGGAGTATACACAAGTGTTTGGCCCTGACAAGGATGGAAAAATATTGGGATATGGATGTGGGATGACCAAATCCAGGTTGTTTGGCTATGGTTCAGTCACTCGAGGAAGCCAATCTACATCGGCCATCAGTATATTGAATGAAGAGATGAACGCTAAACATGTCGAGCAAATACAAACAATTTAAGTCAAACAAGCAGTTCGAGAGAAGACTCTACTCGAGGAAGCAGAATCTCGATTCCGTACACAGGGGCGAAGCTAGAATAATTTTTTAGGGGGGTCGGATGAAATTTTATTTTTTATAGTCTATATCTTTATATTTTGTAAAGGATTAAATCGAATTTTTATAATTTTAGGGGGGCCAAAGTGCAATTTTACCTTTACTAATTTAATTTTTTTAAAAAATTATAAGGGCCTAAATAGCAATTTTTCAGTTTAGGGAGGCCGGGGCACCTGCTAGCCCCCTAGCTTCGCCCCTGTCCGTACGGAGGCCGCAGAGCGCAAAGCTCGTTTGATAATTGAGACAGAAGAAAGATTTATGAAATTAACTGAAATTCGAGAGGCAAAGTTCATTGATATGATGGAAGCTCGTGAGAAGAAGTATAGGGCTTTCCTCAACGAGTGTATGGCAAAGGGAATGTCAAGTAAGTACAAGGCTTTTCATAGTAAGAATAGTAAAGTGACTATTTTATATCTAAATTGTCAATCAGTTTGTTAATGGTTTAATAGACATTGATTTTTGTAACTGAATGCTAGGTTCTTATTTGATGTCTTCATTGTTTGCTCAACTAATAATTAGTGGATATACTAATGAAAATTCTTTATTTAGCTTCAATTTATGGTTCTTTGGTTAATACTAAAATATTCTTCCTACGTGTTCATGTTGTTTCTCATCTAACTCTTATAAATAGAAAATGTACATTGCTACTTTTACAGTTGAATTTCAGAGTAACGGATTTGATGATAAAGCCTTCAGTTCGGATGATGATGAATGAGGCTTACTGTATATTATGTATTATGTATATGTTATAGTGGTTGATGAATGCAACTGTCCCATAATTTTTTGATGCTGTGGGAAAGATGTTGACAACATGTTTGCAACATGTTGACTGCTTCAATTAGGGTTTATATAATTTTTTAATGTCATGTTAAACAGGTTGACAACATGTTCGCAACTTGTTGACTACTTTTATTAGGATTTTGTATATAAATTACTAACTGCATTATTCAATTGTAATTTTGTATTTATATGATTGTTTTATGTTAATTAACTATTCAATTAATATTGTCTCAAACTTTTCCAACCCCAATACATACAAATTTGCTCATATTTAGCCAAAATAGGCTATTAAAAATCGGGGAAAATGTTGTAAAAAACCATTGGACATGAGACGAAATCTAACCAACCTTTGTAAGTTTACCTTGGACGGGTTTACCCTAACCTTTTTAAGGTTGCCTTAGACGGGTTTATCTTAACTTTTTTTAAGTTGCCTTAGAAAAGGTTTATCCCAACCTTTTTACTGTTGTTTTAAATGGGTTAATCCCAACATTTTTAAGGTTGTCTTAGACGGGTCTATCCCAGCTTTTTTAAAAGGTTGCCTTAGACTGGTCTATCCCAACCTTTTTTAAAGGTTGCGTTAGATAAGGTCTATCCCAACTTTTTTAAAAGATTGCCTTAGATTGGTCTATCCCAACATTTTTTAAAGGTTGCCTTAGACAAGGTCTATCCCAACCTTTTTTAAAGGTTGCCTTAGACAAGGTGTATCCCAACTTTTTTAAAAGGTTACCTTAGACTGGTCTATCCCAACCTTTTTTAAAGTTTGCCTTAAACAAGGTCTATCCCAACTTTTTTAAAAGGTTGCCTTAGATTGGTCTATCCCAACATTTTTTAAAGGTTTCCAGACAAAGTCTATCCCAAACTTTTTTAAAGGTTGCCTTAGACAAGGTGTATCCAACTTTTTTAAAAGGTTATCTTAGACTGGTCTATCCTAATCTTTTTCAAAGGTTGACCATGACTAGGTCTTTCCCAACCCTTCAATAAGGGTCGACTTATGTTGACTTATGCCAACGCTTTTTCAAAAGTGTCGCGGACCCTATGCCAACTGTATTATAGGCAACCTTTTTGGAAGTATCAGGAGAAGCGTCGCGAAATCTATGCCAACCTTTTTTGCGTCGTCTTAGGTCAAAAAAAGTGTTGCGGTAGGCTTGTTTTGTTGTAGTATAATTTATATAAATAAATTTTATTATAAAATTATTTAATATATTTTAATTAATACATACAATTAATCATATTACAAGTTTTTAAGAAATATTTGTGTTCACACAAATGTAAAGTTAAAAAACATGTTTTTAAAAAAAGTAAAATAAAATATAAATTCCCTTTGCATTTCACATGCTTTTTAACTATTTATTAATTTCATAGTACAATAGAATAAAATTATTGATTCTGTATTTACATTGTATCCATTGTGTATATATATTTTTGAACATTAATTTCATTATAGATTTGTATTGTATATGTTTTCTTTTATATAATATCTAGAACTATTCATAATTCCTCCTCAACCCTTAAATAGGAAGATCATGCGCTTCAACGTAATCAAATTCACATACTCCTACACTAACAATAATACTGATGTCAATCTAACTAAAACTCAATCCACACATCCGTTATATTTTAATTAAGGTGTAAATACAAATTCACATCAGTCTTTACTATTAATTTCAAATCTACATCTAAAAAGTCGTATCTCACAATGCGTTGGTATTCCACTTAAATCATATTCAAAGCAATTATTATGTACAAAATGAAAATATTTTTCCACTTAAATCATATCTATGGCCATTCCGAATAAAGCATTCATGCACAAATGATCTTCATATACATTAAAAGTGATATGGTCAACTCTTTAACTCCTTACCATTTATAAATAAATGTTATCCAGATGGAAATTGGACATATATTTGATAGTTTCAAGTCCATCACATTACTTCTAATGACTTAATTTAATATTTTTTACAATAAATTATATAAAAATCCAACAATTTCCCATTAAATAAAATTTGAGCATGATTGTAGGTTTCCGAACTACCCGAAATGGTCAAGGCAATTTTGTTTTCAATTTGTTAATAAAAAAAATGTAAGATGCTGATATCTTCAAAAACAAGACAAAAGGAAAGAAATCCTGAGTGATGTTTGGAATAGTAATATGAAAAATAAAAATTATTCCAGTTTAAGTTAAATTTTGTGAGGTAATTTGTAACGATAGGACCAAGAATTTTAAAGTTTCTTAATAATTTTTGGATGAATAACTTGTTAATTAATTTTGTTTATCAAACTTTTTTTAGTAGTTTCATTTTAATGAAATTTAAATAAAAATATATAATTGATCCCAAAAAGGAGAAAAAGTGTGGTTTGCTTACACCATGAAATAACTTTGCCTTACTCACAACCTACCATTTTTCAAACCATTCATGCCTTTTAACTTGCTTCAGAATCAACCTTAGATACCATATGCCCATATTGGCTATTGCCATTGTCATAGTATTTCCCCAACAATACCGCTATTCCTCTCTTGTCCTTCAATTTCCCCCAAAGAATCTAACCCCAAAATTCTCTTTACAAGCACCATAATCTTTTCCCTTAAAACACCACATATTTTGCCTTCACTTTTCAATACCTCCAATCATGGACCTCTCTTCTAGTTCATCATCATCCTCATCCTCATCATCATCATCAACCCCACGACCAAACAACCATCATCATCACCTCCATTACACCAGGCTACATTATCGATTCAAACCAACTCAACCAGTTGCTGAACGGATAGCTCGAGCGCTCCGTCACCCGCTCTTCCTCCTCCATCGATCCGATTCCGACTTTTTCGTGTTAGGTGCTACGGGGAATGTCTACACCGTGACCTTATCTTCCACCCCTTCATGCACCTGCCCCGACCGTACAACCCCATGCAAGCACATCTTATTCGTTCTAATCCGAGCATTGGGCGTCTCGGTCGACGACGCGTGTCTCCGGAGGCGAACTCTCCGTCCATGTAGGCTCAGCCGTCTCCTGGGAACGCTGACGTCGCCTGAAGCTCTAGCCGGGGCAGGGGTACGCGAGAGGTTCCACCAACTTTTCTCTCAGAGGAAAAAACAAGGCGAGTCCGGGGGAGTTAAGGAGATAGAAGAAGGAACGGTTTGCCCCGTTTGCTTGGAGGAAATGGAGAAAGGAGAGAAGGTGGCGGCGTGTTCCACGTGTCGGAACCTGATCCATGAAGAGTGTTTGATGAGGTGGAAGAGGAGTCGAGGGAGGAGGTCGGCTAATTGTGTAATTTGTCGTGCCAGGTGGAGTACTGATCAAGAGAAGTATTTGAATTTGGCTGCTTATATTGGTCGTGACGACGTTGGCAACGGTGGTAGTAGCCTATGTGCCGGATAAATTTGTTTTAGGTTGGTAGTTGTAGGGTAAAAAATTGTTAATCACGAATTCTTTATGTTTAATTATGAAACTGTTAATGGATAATATCATTTGATAATAGGGTAGTGGAAATAAATAAAAATTGACTTAAATATTTTAATTATTTAATGATGTCATGAATTTGTACTATGGGGTTAATTAGACGAGACTTTCTCAAAGTATATTTTTACTGAATGTTTGTTTGGATTTAATGTAAGTATACATATGAGATTAACTTAAAAAAAGGTGGTGGTGCATGATAGATTACACTTATATCCAAGCTTAAAATAGACTCCACCTTCAAGTTATTATCTAAAACTAATTTGAAATAAATTTTATTATTGGAGGACAATCTTTTATTTGTCTAACTTCAAAATAATATATTACTGGAAAATAAACTTTTTGTGGCGTTTTTTTTGCCTTTAGCATCGCTTTCACAAGTGCCGCAAAAAACGCCGTTATAGACAACGCCACTAAATTTTGTGACGTTTATTTGAACGCCGCTAAAGACTAGGACTTTTAGCGGCGTTTTTATAGAAAATGCCGCTAAAAGTTCTGGTCTTTAATGGCGTATTTTTCAAAGCGCCGCTAAAAACCAGGACTTTTATAGAAAACACTGCTAAAAGTCCTGGTCTTTAGCGGCTCTTCTATTGAAAATGCCGCTAAAAGTCTTGGTCTTTAGCGGCGCTTCTATAAAAAACGCTGCTAAACGTCCTGGTCTTTAGCGACGCTTCTATAGAAAACGCTGCTAAAAGTCTTGGTCTTTAGCGGCGCTTTTTTGGCAGATTTGCAACATAAATTTTTCACCAATATCCCACCCTTCCTGCATAAAATCCAACCAAAAACAGCAAAGATAGCATGAAATCCAACCAAAACAGCAAATATAGCATGAAATCCAACCAAAAAGCAGCAAATCTAAATGATACAAAATTATACGAAAGATATATGACATAAATTATAAATGAAGTATAATTCAAAATTTTTTTACAATAATGTTAAAAGTTACAAGTAAATAAATGTCTACGATAGCGGCATTTACGACTGCTGGAACATTTTCATCATAGTTTGAAGCTGTAGCTGGAGTTCATCATACTTTCTACTCTGCTCTGCTTCCCTCGTTGTTGCCTCTGCTTCCTCATTCTTTGCCTCTGCTTTTAGTTGTAGCCAAAGTTCTTCATATTTTCTTTGAACCTCGCCTTTCTCTCGATGTCGCCTCATTTTAAGTTATAGCTGGAGTTCTTCATATTTTCTTTGAACTTCAGCTTTTCTCGATGTTGGCTCCGCTTTAAGTTGAGAAATTTGATCAATTATGCTTGATTGTATCTGAGCTATCTGGTCTCTTAACCTCTGAACTTCAGCTTGAGCTTGACTCCTGGAAGGCATGTATTGCTGCGAGCTGGATCCAAAATATTGGGTCGGGTTAACACTAGATCCTTGAAATTGAACCCGACCATACCTTTCAGGACCCAAAACTTCATTAATAATTCTGTTAACAATGTCCTCAAAATTAACAGAACTATCAGTCAAAGCAATCGCTTCATACTCTGCCTTCTTATCTTTTAGTTTCTCCTAATAAATCAATTAAAGAGTTAAAAATGAAATATATAATAAAAAAGGAATGCAACATAACTTAACATTATTTAAAACTACTAAAGACGAATTAAACCATTATAATTAAACATTATAAATATTTATAATAAATCAAATTTTATTAAGTAAATATACCATAATTTTTACAGCTTCGAATATCATCGGAGATCCATCTTTCTTCCTATGCGTAATGTCAAAAAGCTGAAGACGTCCCTTGGTACTCCCACCAGAT
Source organism: Gossypium bickii (assembly GCA_025503065.1). Classification (NCBI taxonomy): domain Eukaryota; kingdom Viridiplantae; phylum Streptophyta; class Magnoliopsida; order Malvales; family Malvaceae; genus Gossypium; species Gossypium bickii. The sequence continues at coordinate 92,861,081 of CP106714.1, read as the reverse complement.
AAATTGGCATAAGTCGAGAAGTCATTAATAGTCCACATCAAAGCTGCATGTAAATTGAAGTTCTCCTTTCTCAGTACATCATATGTCTCAACACCAGCCCATAATTGTTTTAACTCTTCAATAAGTGGCTGCAAATATATGTTAATATCATTACTGGGACCTTTCTCTCCAGGGATAATCATAGATAAGATAAAGGATGATTGTTTCATGCAAACCCATGGAGGCAAATTTTAAGGAATAAGCACCACAGGCCAAGTACTATACGCAGTGCTCATGATTTTGTAAGGATTAAATCCATCAGATGCTAGCCCAAGCCTTACACTCCAAGGATCGCTTGCAAAGCTTGGAAATTTGGAGTCAAATGATATCCAAGCTAAAGAATCTGCAGGATACCTTAACAATCCATCATCGGTTCGTCCATCATGGTGCCACGTTATTGACTCGGCTATCTTCGACGACATGAAAAGCCTTTGAAGCCTTGGTATTAGCGAAAAATACCGCAAAATCTTAACTGGCTTCTTCCATGACTGTGCATTATTTTCATCATCGTTACCATCTTTTGTATTTCTATTCATCCAAAGGGATTGACCGCATACATGACAGCACTATTGGTTTTTTCGGTCGCCCCAATACAACATGCAGTCATTTGGGCAACTATGAATTTTATTGTACCCAAGGCCCAAATCTTTTATCAGTTTCTTCATGTATTTGGAAGATTGAGGGATTTTCGCAAACGGAAACATTTCTCTCAAAAACTCTAACAGCATTGTCAAAGAGTTTCCGGTTCACCCTCCCAAACATTTTAAATGAAAAAGACGAATACAGAAAGACAGTTTTGAAAATTTTGATCCCTCATATAGTTCTTCATTCATTTCACCAGGTAACGTGTAGAATTTCGCCGCTTCTTCATTTGGTTGTTCATCAGGCACACTTCTTCCCGTTTCGGTGAAAGTATTTCCACCAAAATTATAATCATCGGTTGCACCCAAGTCAGGTGGAAATGATTGCAAACCATCACTACGCATATTAAATGCATCCCGCAACATGCCTTCCATGTCATCTTCTCTAACATTCTGATTGTAAGCACTATGAGGATAACCCAGATTCATCGTTGAAGAGGCTCCATTAGATGTACACTCTCCATGGAAAATCCATTTTTTATACCCCCGGACAAAGCCATCAACAATTAGATGTTTGTAGACAACTTCACGATAATGCCAATTGATATTGCAACACTTCTTACACGGGCAAAGAATCATATTCTCTTGGCTTGCATTTTGAAATGCAAAATTTAGAAAAGTTTCTACTCCATTTTGATAGCCGTTGCTTACCCTTGAAAAATTCATCCAAGTTCTATCCATTTCGTAGTTGTTGAAGTCTAAAGTTGACAATAAATTACAAGGTTAAATTGTTTATTTATAAGTGTAATTACATGTAATTTGATCTTTAAATTATGTAAGTTACGTATAATGTAAGTTATGTAAATTACATAAGTTATGAAATTTGAACTCTAAATTATGTAAGTTATGTAAATTATGTAAGTGTAGGGTTAATTATTTATTTTGGATTAAGTCCATCATGTGTGGTCAATTTAATTAGGTAATGTTAAAATAAAATAAAATATTGAAAATATTTTTCGTGATTAAAATAAAAGAAAATATTCAAAATGAAACTTTAAATATAATTTAATTTTATTAGGTAATTTAAAAATAAAATAAAAGTTGACAAAATATTTTTCGTGATTAAATTGAACTAAAATAAAATAAAATATTTAAAATAAAACTTTAAATACAATTTAATTAACTAGGTAAATTAAAAATAAAAGAAAAGAAAACAAAATATTTTTCTTGATTAAAATAGCATAAAATGGCATTTTGGAAATGAATTAATTGAAAAATGGCAGAAGATTTAAAATACAATTTGGATAGCTTTATTGATTAATAAGCATAATCTACACTGGAAACAAGTGAAATGACAACAACCTAATCTGTTACCAAATTTCTTTTTTCTGTATGAATTCCCAACCAATATGGAGATATATACAGAATTTAAAATTTAAAAGTTATTCAAGGCATAAAATAATGTTGCACCTTAAGTCAATTGTTAATTTCCGTTAAGAAACTAAGGTTGCATCTTAAGTCATCAGTTGGATCTTTCAACTATGTTAAACAATAACCTATGGTACAACAAAGTGATGTAACATGAAAGAACATAATATGCACAGCAGCACAAACATAGAAGCAGATAGGTTTGAAAGGGTTTTTTTTCGTTTCCATTTCAGTTTTAAAGTTAAAGATCATGACGATGCTTTTAAAGTGATTCGAGTGTAGTTGTAATGCAATGAGCAAGCAAAAAATTGGAGTGAAGAGGAAAAACATATATTAACCAACTCAAATTGCAACTTCATTTACCCAAACAAAAATAAAAATTTATATAACACTATGAACAGAAACCATATTCAAATCTCAAACATGAAATATCTGCATAACCAAGTATCGAGACATGTAAAAAAAATATAATACCGACTACATAAATATATATATATATATATAAAACAATCACTTCATGCAAATGAAAGTAACATGATTAGGAGTGTTAATACAACTTCAGAAACCAAATAACTGAATTATTCATTTAGATTGAACAAACCTTGGTGTTTGGATGAACAAGGTTAGGATGCAATTTCTTCTGCCAATCACCAGTCAATAAAATAGTAGAAATAGGCCTATCAGCAATAAGCAATTTTAATGTCAATGTAAAATATCCAACGATAAGCACTTCAAACAAGATATCATTTCCCTTTAAACAAAATTTTTTTTTTAATTAATATTAAGAAAAGAAACTGTTTCTAATAAAAAACCAAAGCACTTGGAAGCATCTCCGGTACCTATGTAAAACAATGTCACAAAGTTGCACCAACTTCCAACAATAGACAATATCACAAGGCAGCAATCACCTGAACTATCATAATGCTATTCGGATATAACTTTCAAATGCAAAATAACAAAATTCGTAGCTCTCGTATCAATAAAAACTGATCAACACATAACAATTCAAGAAAAAAAGTAACAACATACATAGAGGAACTTCTTAAGATCTCTCCCAGAAGCAATATCCCACAATACAGTAAAAGCCAGGTTAGTCTCAAAGTGACTCAAATTTAGTCTCAAAGTGACTCAAATCATGTCTGCGATTTAAATCCAATGTTACACGATATATAATAATAATATCAGGGTTTACGAAATTACAACCATGTTTCAACCATAGCAATCCAAAGTTCTCTAGGTTAAACTTGTACAAATTTTTATGGATTTAAAAGCACCCTTATGTTTTGGTAAAGGTTTCATTTAGAACTGATATCCAAGAATTGAAGTTGAAATGAACTTTTGATTAGCAAATTTACAGGTTGAATATAAACCAGTTACCAGAATCGTTTAGTCATTAGCTCTATGAACTTAGTCCGATGGAAGAATTCTGAGACGATTTGATCGCAACCAATCTTCTAAAAATCAGGAACAGAGCTACAAATAACAATTACATACAAGAACTCTCAATAAAAGCAACAAGAAGAACTTGTGAGATGATATGACATAACTTAACAAAAAGGTAATTTTTTTTATTATTTTAAGAAAAAGGGAAAATAAAATTCATGATTTTTACATATATAATGGGGTGAATATTAAAAACAGAACATCAACAGAAACAAAAATTGGAAGCTATCATACATCATATATAAACAAAGAGTTAAGATCAAAAGTGAAGCAAAATACTAAAACCAAAACAAGGAAACACTTGTAAGATGATATGAACAACAATTAAATAAAATAATTTAGTAAAATAAGACTCTAGTATAGATCAATCATTAAACAGAATAATAAATTTATCTCTACAAAACTAGCTAATTAACAAAAATAAATCAGGATAAGAATTCACACATTTAATACGTTAGACTCGAACCTAGGATCAGTTTTTTAATTGTCAGAAGCAAATAAAATAAAAGAAAATATATGGCTTGAAATAATCTACATCTAAAATATACGACTTGGAACAATAGGGTTGATGAAAAGGGGAAAATAAGGGACATAATTCAACTGCATTATATATTTATAGCTTCAAAAAATAGTACATTCACTCTCACATTCAATTACAAAGCAATGCAGCTAAAACAGGGTTTAAAGACCTATATGCTATACACATCAAACGACTGTGATGCTATCCTATTTGATCAGTTTGAGACCTGACAATTTTCTACACAATATGATTACACATAAGCCAAAAAAACAACCATGAACACAACACAGACGTAAACATGTCAAAATCTATATACTATTTTAAAACACAAATCTGACACAAAAAAGAAAATAATAATATGGGTCGAACATACAGAAGATATCGTCACTTGAGAGATGGGAACGATTGTCTTGATCATGCTCTACTTGGACTTCGTGCTAGATGCGTTCTGGTTTAGTAAATCATATTTATCAGCGCTGTTGTATCTATCACCACTGTTCATACCATACTACAAAGACAAAGATAACAATTACATACACGAACTCTCAATAAAAGCAACAAGAAGAACTTGTGAGATGATATGACTAAGAACAAAAATGTAATTTTTTATTATTTTAAGAAAAAGGGAAAATAAAATTCATAATTTTTACATATATAATGGGGTGAATATTAAAAACAGAACATCAACAGAAACAAAAATTGGAAGCTATCATACATCATATATAAACAAAGAGCTAAGATCAAAAGTGAAGCAAAATATGGAAGAGGAAAATAAAAAGCAAGTTTCAGCACTTCCTAACAGTTACATGCAAATGGTTTAAAAATACCTCCACGACCCGAATATCCAGCGGCGGCGGTGGAGAGAAGATGCACCGACTGAGAGGAGAGGCGAAGAACTTCCTTTTGAAGCGACAGAGAGATGAGTCGAATAGTCTCCAGACACACGAGCATAATTGAGGATTTAGGAAGTTTAATGGTTTTGATAATTTGTAGAGACTGAGGAAGAAGGTACTCAAATTTGGGAGATTGGGGAAGAAATTGGGGATTTTGGAATTGGGGATTTAGGAAGTTAGGAAATTAGGGGAAGAAAATCGGGATTTCTGAACTGGAGGAAGAAGGTAAATGAAATCTAAAAACAAAGCATAAAAACGGCATTGTATTACGAACACTTATCAATGTTTGCGGCGTTTAAGCTAAAAATGCCGGTAATGTATAAACATATTGCGGCGTTTAGGATAAAACGCCACTAATAACCACGACAAAACGGTGACGTTTACGATCTTAGTGTACAAATTTGCTGCGTTTTCCGAAAAAACGCCTGTAATTCATAACATTTTACGGTGTTTTTTCAAAAACGCCACTAATTACGCACAGGTGAAAACGACACCGTTTCCCTATTCACCATATTTTGTGGCGTTTTGTTTGAAAGCGCCACTAAAACAAAGCTGAAAACAGCATCATTTTTTATACCCCGAAGCATATTTGTGGCGTTTATAACCAAAAACGCCACTAAAAGTACACATAAAACGACCATGTTTTTGCAGACTCTTTTGCGGCGTTTTCATAAAAACGCCACTAAAATTGCTCAACGTTTTCCTCATATTTCATATTTGATCTCTATTTTTTAAATTTGAATATAAACCACTTCCTATATTTTAATTTTTAATATAAACAAAATATATATTTTATATACTTATATTAAATAATATGGGTATAGTACAAATTAAATGGCATGAATCTCGTTAAATTCCAAATATTGCTTCAGTTATCAACAGTATACCTTAAACCTCAAACCATAAACACTTCAGTTTTTAATAATATACCTTAAACCTCAAACCATAAACAAATTCTCAACCCTAAGTATAGTTGAAACTTTAATTTTGATTTAATCATACACATTTTAAAAAATAAATACATCAGTATATTTTTATATTGAATAAATATAAATATAAATATTTATGCATGCAATATATAAATGATAAAAAAATAGTGTTAATTATATCAATAATTGTGTTAATATTTTACAAGATCTGGATCAAATTAAAGTATACAATTGCATACTAAACTATTGTTCATGTATGCCTTTGGGGTTTAACCCATTAATTTTGATATATATTTTAAAAATAATAATTTATATTTATCTTATTTAGATTATATTCTAAAAAATCCAAAATTAAACCCTAAGTCGTATACCTAAACATATTAATCCTAAACCACAAATACGAAACACCAATACTAAACTCCATACTCTAAACCCTAAACCATACACCATAAACCCTAAATTAACCATAAATCCTAGACCATAAAACACATACCTGGCCTAAACTATAAACTGTACATAAACCTTAAACCATAATCCTAGACCATATTTTTTGGGAATTCGTATCGCCAATGTTAATGTAGTACAAAACATATATATATTTTATATGCTTATATTAAATAATATGGATATAGTACAAAATGACATGAATCTTAGTAAAATTAATCCAAATGTTTTTCAGTCCAAACAATATATATCCTTAAACCTTAAACCCCAAACATAAATATATATGTGATTGAATTTCTAATTAAATAAAACAAGAGAATGTTTACAAGTTAAGTTAAACCAAAAATATATTAAATTAATACTATCTCTTTTACAATTATATAAGAGAAATTATTTAATATATAAATTAAAAAACAATTATCTCATTTAAAACAACTTTAAAATTGTTTTAAATAATATTATTTTAAATTATTATATTAAATAATATCAATGTAGTACAAAACGACATGAATCTAAAAAAAAATCCAACTGTTGTACATCCAATTCTCTAACAATATCATTTCCTTGAATCATAAATTAAACGTAGCTAGCTAAATCCTAAATATAAATTTTATAAGGGACAAAAGTAATTAAAATAGAATATTAATACTTACCTAGACCCTAAAATAAATTAATTTTTTATTAATAACTCTAACCCCTAAAGCCTAATAGCCAAACCCCTAGAATCATAACCCTTAATTTAATTTTTTTTTTAAAAAACGCCGCTAATGACAGACTTTTTGTAGTGTTTAACAATAAACGCCACTAATTCTCGATCTAGCCACTATAGCTCAACTACAAAACGTCGTCGTATTGCTTAACATTTTTGCGGCGTTTGTGGAGAAGCGCCACTAATACTCTTCATATAGCGGCATTTTTTTAGAAACGCCGCTAATTATCGATCTTTTACGTCGTTTTTCAAGTAAGCGCCACTAATACTGATCTTTTGCGGCGTTTTTTTTCAAAAATGCCACTATAGGTCTAACCTTTTGCGGCGTTTTCCTTCAGGCGCCTCAAATGTATCAACTTTTACGGCGTTTTTATTTTAAACGCCGCTAAATGTCTATTTTGAGCTGTTTGTTGTTTTCTATTTATTACCCTAAAAAGGATAGTTTAGTGTCAGAAGTTACAAAGAATGATGAGACTTTCAAATGCAAGTGATTTTATTGGAACCAGGCTTTTTTATTTTATTTTTAATAAATATTATTTACCATTTTATTAGGAAAAAAATGATCAAATTTTCTTTTAATTTTAAATTAAAATTCGAGTCTAAAATTATATTCGAATTTAATATATAAATAAAAAAATTTAAGGCGTAGGTGAAATAATAATTTCAATTATTGGAATCTGAATTTGTAAAATTGGATATTGAAATACATTATTTTACAAAATTTAAGTGAATTTGTAATTTTGTATAATCGATAGATGTATGAGTGTTGGGAATTTTATTTAAGAAACTTATTCTTACTTTACTTTAGTTTCGCCTCGTAACCAAACACAGGTCGAATGAATCCCTCCTTTCCCCCTCATTTCAACGTTTGCAAACCCCCTCGAAAACCCTAACGCTTTCAGACTCGCACTCACTGATTTATTGGCAAAAGGAAATGCCCGGCGTCTCTTCTGATTCCGCCCGCGGCGCCTTGGTTCCACTTTCACCCGAGTCCCCGGGCGTGGCGGTGTATCCTCTCCGCCATGGTCTCAAGTCTCCAATCTCTAGACTCTCCATCTCATGGTCGCGCGGTAACTCCCTCCGCGTCTCGGTTTTCGCCGCTCCTTCTTCCGATGGCTCCGTCAATGACGGTGACGGAGGAAAAGTAGTGGAAGTGAAGCTCGGCGGCGGAGACGGCGAGATCAGCGAGGCTCATTGGCGGAGGATCGCCTACGGTTCGGTCTCTCCTTTTGCTCTACTCCAAAGCAGGAAAAATGCTGTCTCCAGCTTGTCCAAAATGTCCATGAATTCTTCACCTTACGATGGTGACTGGTAATTGATTTTCAAAATTCATTTTTTTATACCAATATATCTTTGAAATTTATTTTCTTTTCTTCTGAAAAAAAATTGAATTCGCTGTTTTCAGGTGGGATTACATAATGGAGTATAGCAAGGACATAAATGCCCTTCTAGTTAATCATAAATCGGCTTCAGTTCCGGTTCTCGATGACCCGAAGTCAGTCATAACTGTGAGTTCCATTTTTTTGATGAGCCATTTTGTCTTTGCTTGGTATGAGGGATGGAAATTTTGTTAATATAATGGTTAAGCTAGAAAGTGTTAATTTAATGGTAAGTTCTTTTAATTTCAAGTTACCTTTTTTTTTTCTCCTCTCAGAAAGGAGAGGAACCAACTAGTTTGAAAGCTGCGTGGGAGCTATTGGAAATGTTTTATGCAGAAAAGCCATCTCATTCATGGTTACCCGAACGCCTTGTTGATTGGTTAGCTGTAAATATCCTACCCTTTTCTTTTGTTACTATAACCATTAAGTTTTACATTAGTTTGGTTTTAAAGTTGTTTGTTACTAGTAAGCAATTTGTGTCTTGGCAGGATTACGATAGCCTTTTCTCTGGAACACACCCGACAGTCCACTCAAAGCTTGTTGATTTTCAAAAAGAACTTGTTAACTTGCAGGTGTTAAATAATTAGCCTTCTATGTTCCTTATGAAGTTAACTTCTTTTATATGGTACTTCTGCAGTTTTGGAGGTTTAGGCTTGCGAGTTGTTTAACTGATACTTGGTTCTATATTCACCTAAGATGATGATATTTAATTAGTTTATTGAATGCAGGTTGTGGAGGATGATCCCAAATATTGGGAAGTTATGTCATCCGCACTTGCTGTTGGTTGGCTGAATATTGTAGTAAGTGGTTTGATAGTCTAATGTGGTTCATAGCTTACAAAGAGGAAAGCATGGTAGGCACATTTTTCTGTGGAATTTTATTATTTGATACGGTTTTTATTCTCGCTTGCAGGTTAAAATGTTGCGCTTGCATGGATCTTATCGATTAGATCAACTCAGCAATCGTGAGGTTGGTACGAGATTAGTTGTTATGTATTGCATCTGAAAGTTGTAGCTCTATTTACCTGTAGTAGCATGTTTTGAGTGTAATCGAACAGTAAGCATTTTTCTTTTCATGCACATCAACAGACAGAGAATGGTCTTGTAGAGGCAGTTGCCGTTCTTATTTCAAAAATGCCACGCATGCGTTTGGAACAAGAAGCTGGGAAATTGGGTGAATGCTATAAGGCCAAGCCTGATTTTGTAAAGGTCTCTTAATTTTAATGGTTTTTTTTCTTTCATTCTGCTTCTTGATCCGCTACCACCATAGATAAGTCATTCGAGTTTTTCTCTTGCATAGGCATGGGAGAAATGGCGGGGTCAGATAAATAAGCTGGATTCAAGTGCATTCTGGTTTCATTGTGCTCACCAGCAGACTCGGGAGGGCTTGAGAAGTATGTTACAAATAATGCTGGGTAATGCTAATAGTCTCTGCTCTGCAACATATAACTGGATAGAGCTGTATATTTCTCATTTCCTATACATGAGGCCATTAACAGTGGTATGTATCTTCCATGTATAACATATATCGCAGTGTTGATAGTTTATGCATGATAGCTGGACCCTGAAATAATCACTTGATTTCTTTTCTTCTGTTAGGGGTTAGAAAGCATGTACAGCTTGGCACAGAAAAGCATTCAATTGAAACCAATGGCTTCTGCACATAGGTTGATGGGGCTTATAATTGGAATTCTTGGGGAAAATACTGAGGTGAAGTATGGGGATATAATATCAATTTGCATTCTCTGTTAATTCTCCTTTTGATTCCTTAACTTTAAATTAAATTTTGCTATGGGTATTTCTCAGGTTGTATTAGCAGAATGCTTGAAAGGATTTGGTCCTTGGTGAGCTGTCATATTTGCATCTTCATATATTTCTGTTTGTTAGTAGTGCAATTTTGGAGCCTTATATGGGGTGCTATTTCAATTTATTTTTGTTCTGACAACTATAAGAGCTTATCATGAAATTAAAGCTTGGATTTTTCTTGTACATTCTTTTGAGAAATATGTGTTTTCTTTTCATCAGGATGGTTGCTCATGCCATAGAGTTGTTGACTGCTGGGAGTGACCATGCAGAAATGCTTTTACATGAAGAGCGTCAGAACTTGGGGGGAATAAGCATAGAGGAGCTTCATCGACTTGTTTATGCTCAAGTCCTATCTTCATTTCCATTAACTTGGCAAGTGAGTGTAAATAACTGTGGATTTCTTCATTGGTATATGGAGCTGCAGTTGTGCATCTTTTATGCATCGTATGGTTTAGGATTACCCTTCTAAGCTAGACAAATGAAATGTGGAGTGCAACTTAACCAACCTTATTGGATATAATTCATAGTAATGAGTAAATTAATACTATTTTCTATTATTATCTTTATAGTGGGTAAGATGTAATTATTGAATGGAACGATAGCACTTTGAATAAATATTTCTTAAATATTCTTTTCCTTTAACATCTACAGATTGCTCCAATTTATCTTATATCATGCATGAAGCACGGGATGGTTCTGTTACAGATATTATTGTCCAAGCAACCTGTTCAAGATAATCAGTTATTGCTGAAGGTCATTGATTCATTTTTTTTGATGCCTCTCATCTTTTCCATTATCATTTTGCTTTCCCCTATTGTGTTGGATTTCAGGGGCCTATAAAGTAGTTTATTGGTGATCAAATTCTCTGTTGTATGCAGAGCATAGAGATTTGCCGCCTTTATGAACTTCATAGTGTAACTTCAAATATTATGAAGGTATAAGCATCCATGAAGGCATAATTTTATTTTGGTGATGGAAAACATATAAAGCTTGGCATTTGTTTTTGGAAACACAGTTTCCTAACCAGTAGAGAAATATTTTGTTAGACATGATGATTGAATGTGTTAGCATGTCAGTTAAAGATTCTCACTGTCCATGTTTAGATTGCTGGAGTACACCACTGGAAGCATGGTCGGAAAGGTTCTGGAGTCTTTTGGCTTCAGCAAGCTCGGGATGAATATCGTCTTAATAGGATAGCTCTGCAGTTGTTTGATTCAGTTGGAAAAACAATCTCTGATGAGAGTTTCAAGGTAAATTTTATAAACAACCTCTGAAGCTTCTTTACTTTCCATTTCATGAATTGAAAGATCTTTATATTCTGAAGGTATTTAGATTATGGGATATTATTTAGTGCGTCCTCTATCTTTGCAGCAATGGGAAGGTTTAATTCAGTTATTGGGTTCAGATTCTAAGTCTGCTGGTGGACTAGAGTTCCTACACAAGTAAAGAATTTTCCATCTTCGCTTACCGTTGGATTATTATGTATAATTACAAAGCACATTGCATTAGTTTCTCTTCAGTGTTCTGAGCCCCAATCCATAACCTTCGATGCGTCACAGATATAGAGATTTCAAGAAATCTCTTCGGCAGATTCATGACGGAAAGGCTACAGATTCTGCTCGGCAAGCTGTGGAATCTCTCATATCAGTACATATCATCTCTTATAATCTATTACTTCAAGTTACCATCATATTATCAAAAATCCTAACAAGAGCAAATATTGGTATGTGACTTTCTTTGTTTTTTATTTCTTACTACAGCTTATGGAAAACCCTTCTACACCTCAACGCTTTTGGCTGCCGCTTCTTTATGATTCGGTAAGCAATGATCTTCACGAAGTTTTTTATATCTATCTCATTACAGATTGTACTATGCAGTATTGATTTTTTTTTTTTTTTCCAAATTTTTCCACAGTTGAAGCTGCTTAATTGGAAGGAACGTCCTTTGTTGAATGTGTCTCAGACAAATCTTCTATTAAATAAACTACAAGAATTGTCCATGGCAAGGCTTCGGCCGGACTTTATTGAATCTGAGTTACCACCCCAGGCCTTGAACTCCGTTAGACTAGCTCTTGGCACGAATCTTGGACGTGCAATCCTAGAGGAATGAGCCCCTTAAAGTATGTAACCTTTGTCCACCTCCATAATTGTTATTTCAGGTTTGAGATTATCACAAGCAAACCCAACTTGGCATATTTTAGAGAGTAGTCTTTGTAATTACATGATATGACTAAAAGAGTTGGGTTTGATAGATATAAATGTCAAGTAATATTTTAATTTTGCTAAAAAAGGGAAAAAGAATGGCTGTGATATTTGCATGCTATGGCTTGAAATTTGTACCACTCTTTTTGCGATGCAATTGTTAAGGGCTTAATGCCATATTTTGGACCATTTGATTGAACTCGAACCAATGATTTAAATATAAAATAATTGAAATAAAATAAGTGATCTAATTCAAGATAATACAACTTGAATAATTAGATTCTTGCCTAAAATTAACTTGAATATTAAATAGACCAGAGTTACTCCTGAGATATTTTTTGTCATCTATATAATACTGATATTTTATGTAATCTGACTTTGATTTATGGTAAATCGGGATTTTGTTTTCTTCTACGTGGCTGATATTGACTCTATATTTGCTGAATGATTAGCATGTATTTAAACTGCTTAATTTAACATTATGTATTTGTTTTAGTGCATAAATCAAAGGGGTGGCCGATTTTAACTAGCGCATAATTCCCATAATCTTCTATATTAGGGCCAATTCAACCAAAGATGACCCAGGTTTTAAATTACTCTTCCAACTTCAAAATATTTTTATTGACTCCACAAATTTTTTTCTCATTGTGTCTTAAATATGCTCTATATGTGAAATATTCAGAGTACATTGATCAAATTGTAAAAATATGTGTATACTATTTGTTTAACACCTCAGATCCAATCTGTCTTTTGGTAGTATATTTATGCCGACAAATTGATCAGCGTGTTTTCATTATGTTCCACGTTAGATACCTAAATTGATGTTAGCATTGATGGAAGGACTTGATTGATATAGTACAGATGCATTGATGACTAAACTAGAACTTTTGAAGTTTAAGATCCAATTTAAATATTAGCAATAATTTAGGGATGTTTGGTAGAATTGAGCCTTTATGTAAAAGCGACACAAATGGCTGAAAACAGTCTTAATTTGCTTCTCTTTATATCCTCCTTGAAGACAAATACACTAAATTTCCTTTACATAAATTCATGATATTACAATCCAAATATTCACTCTGGTTTCAATCCTCCACAGGCTACACTATATATGCGTTTCTTTTTTTTCTTGCTAATTGCTTAATAGACATACATACATACATAAATCACACTAATGTAATAATATCATATCCATAAATTTTATGCACTGAATTAAAGGTGGAGTAATCAAAGAATTTGTGTCCAAATCTTTAATTAACACCAAGACAATCCCTACTCATTTAAAAAAAAAATTTATAGGTATTATTTCTTGGGTACCCAACATCCATGTAAGCCATAAGGTAGACCATAAGGGAGCTTTGCTCTTGCAATTTCTTTGAATGTTGAACCGTCCAACAATAAAGCATATCCACCTCCATTTTTCTCACTGATTAGGGAGATTACAACGCCTGCAACATTTTGTGTTTTTTTAAGGTAAAATAAAATAGTACAACCAAAATTGAAACTGCAAAGCATACAATGATTGAATTAGCTCACCATCATCTTCCTCGGTGGCACCTGGTCGAGCCACAAAGAATGGCTCCGATGGCACAGCTCCCTCATCGTACCAATTCTTTGCCTTTTTCTCTACGAAATCAAGCTGCCATTGGCATAAATAATTAAACATTGAGGACATCTTTAGAGGTTTTTAAGTGTTATGCGTGTAGCATAATACTGAAATAAAAAATTAAACTCAATTTAATCATAAAAAGCTAATAATCTAAACCTCTCAAGTTTAAACTCTAGATTAACACCACTTGAAATAACCTATAATTTGAATTAAAAATAATTTGAACTTAAAATAACTTAAAAACCCAAATTGACCATAAGAGTTTACAGCCTAAAACCACCAAACTCACACCTGAAGCCAAAAACTGTGGGGTGAAAGGGGGTTGGGAAGATAAAATTCTAAAATTCAAGGGGAAGAAGCTAAAAAATTTATTTTAAAACTGCTTAGATTATATAGTAGGAAAATAGAGTTGAATGTTGCAACCATGGATCATTGACAGTAAACATTTGATTAACCTTGTTAAAACAACAGACCTGGCAACTCGAGATATCACATGGCGGACACTCGAAAATGGGCCACTTTCTCTTCTAAATTTTTATATCTTTTCTTATAACTAAGATGTAAATTTATATGCTTGCTTATTTATAAGAAAAATATAGTTAATTTTTAGGAGAGCCTGAAAATACAAAATTTTTATTTATTCAAATGACTAAAAAGGTTAAATTAAATGATTAATGCTTAAGATAGGTCACTTTACCAAGAATAGGTCAAGACCCTAACTTGTACCTTAATTTTATCTTTGATTCAAATTCGGAATCGTCCAAACAAGTAAATGATGAGAATATAAAATGATTCAAATTTGTAAGGATCAAATGAAAAAAAAAAAAAGAAGTAAAAAACCACACTCACGCGAATTCAAAAGTAAACCCAACATGACATATGAGTGGAGTAGCATCTAAAAATTAAGTTGAAAAATTTCAAATTTAAATGGATGTAATTCAACCCGATTATTCTGATTCGCATATAGTGATAATGGATGATAAAAAGTTAAAATACCTTGGTGAGGGTGTTGGGGAAATGACATGGGCGTTGAGCTCCACAAGCATAGGCGTATCTATATTTTTTACCCAAATAAGCAGGGTTTATGCTGCACATGTCCATGCCTCTTCCATGTTCATCTGCCTCCAATGCAGCCTCCAACTTCCCATTCCGACTCCCATCCAATGGGATTTTGAATCTTCCCACCCTATTATGTTCATTATTTTTAATTAATTTCAACCTTTTTGAATACATCCTTTAATCTATGTTCTTACAAAAATCTAATAAGCCTATAAACAGGCAAAAAATGTAAAATAGTCTATATATGACCTAAGGATGAGATTTTTCCATCTTTTGATCTCACCTAACAAGCTACGTAGGAGCTTGACTCCCATATTCTTGTAAACACATGCATGCAGTATTCAGAGCTTGACGTGCCATGCTTATTTTATTTGTATGTTTAAATTAATAAAAAACCTTTAGCTAAATAAACCCTCATACATATTGACTACTTGTATTCTAATAAAAATCCTTAACATGAATCAACAATTCATGCGGAATTTAGATGGAAAAAAGAAGTATCTAAATAAGTCATTATGGTTTACTAGATCTTTTTAACAATATTATAGCCTACATGTACGTATAAATCAGGCAAGAGAACTTAAATTCCCTTAATTATAACACGAATATAAAAGATAACTTAATCATAAAAAAATGATATATTATCTTACCTTGCATCTGGTAGAACATCTTCCCCCTTGAAGAACCGGAGGTTTTTAAGCCTAAGCTGATCTAAAATGGAGGTGTCGGCGTGGTGTTCACAACAATCAGCGATAATAGAAGTCACTCTCCCATCTTCATCTTCCTCTTCGTATGCATTGATGAAATGAAAGGTCACGAATAACGGCACTTCCACACTCGTCACCTTCAAGATTTGAACCGTTCATAAAGGATTCGTGTTGAAATCCGTTCAAAACAAAGAAAGATTAAAAGAAAAAAAATGGGAACTTACTACTTTTCCACTAGCTTTACACATAACATGCAGGAATGCTTTAGATTGAGGATGCCACTCAAATTTGTACAAAGGAGTAGGCTCAGCTCGGAGCAAATTTTGTGCACAGTACCTCAATGGCATTTCAGGCACCACAACATAGTGTTGAGTCACCGGAAATGAATGGACCCAACCTGGAGCTGGTCCGCCACTGCAGTTCACCCTTCCAATCACCTTCCTTTCATTGGTCCCTGGCTCCATACGGACCACTAAGTACCCAGGCTTCAACAAATCTGGCAACAGGGTCAAGAACTCGGCATCGGTCACTATAGGATGAGCCGAGTGTATCAATCCCCCAAGGCTATCGTTATATTCGAACCTCCCAAGTGTTTCCAAGCTGTTGGGGTCGATAACCAAGGACCCTTTCTGAGTTTCCGTCAGGCAAACCACTCGTCCATCCCCGAGCTTCACGACGCCGGTGTTGGCATTATCCGTTAAAGATGACCCAGAGAAGAGCTTTGCTAGATCTCCAACATAGGCCATGAAGTTTTCATGCTTAGGAACCTCCGAGAATTCCCGGAAGCAAATCTTCTTGTTCTTCTTTGCGGCCTTGTAGGCTTCCGATTCGATTTGGCGGTGACCGGCGATTAACCGGCCGTCCTCAAAGTGGAGCTTTACTAGTGTGGCGTAGCCGTCAAAGAGGTGACGGAAGTTGTAATCTTCTATATGCCATAGACCTGGACCGTTTCTGAGGTACGTTCCTTTCTACATAAATAATTAATTAACGAAAAATTGATCAACCAAATTTTTTTTAATGTAATAAAAAATTGATGTTGTCAAGATATTTTATTGCATTTAGTGTATAGTTTTTTATAGCTGACAAAGGACATTATGATTATGTGTGACGATCAGTTGAAGATTTTTTAAGAATATTCTAGCTGGCGTAATGTTATGAATTAATGGCATCCTATATTTCAGTATCACCTAATTATGACACCTAGCTAGCAGAATGTATTTAGCTTGGACGTTGTTTCCTTTGATTCTTTAGATATGTCCGATGATCCGAGTATCAAATATTAACCTTAAATATATATGGTAAAATTTATGTATTTACGTACCAGCCATAAAGGTATTTCTCCTTGCACAACCAGCTCTCCTTCCCATCGTTCTTGTTTCACACTAGTCCACGCAACATGGTTCTGATCCGGGTCGACGGGTTCTTTATCTGGAGACGGAACAATCGCTAGTTGCGATGGACTCACGACTCGGGCGATTGTTAAGGCTTGCTTGTATAGTTTTCTACCAAAAACAAGCTTGTTCTCCAAGGAAAACCCATGTTTTCTATGACAGAATTGATCAAAATCCAACATGGTAAAGGGAGAAACATGGTGCCCGCAGATATCTGAAAACCATAGGGAATCCATGAGAGTGTGTGTGTGTGTTTAAGAACAAAGGGTTTGTGATAGTTTTAACTAAGGGTGTGAATACCATATGGTATTTATAGGACGGCTTGGGGGTGAGCAAAAGTTAGAAGGTTAAGGAAACAATATTCGGAATCTTGATTGGTGGAATTCCTTTGCACTACAAGACATAGTAATTCAAGTATATTTATGGTCAGAAATTGGAGGTTTACTATATGTATAACTAAGTATATTTATGGCTGGCAATTTTTGGCATAAGAGTGATATAGGAATGGAATCATATGGTGGGTTCATTTTTCTTTTAAGAAAAAGAAAATTAAAGTACTACTTATCACTTAAATATTGCCATTTAGTTTGTCCTTGGTGCCCCGGCAATAATGTTTTGGGGATGCTATTGCTAATGTTGCCAAAGGTTGATGCTTTTCGTATTGGATTCTGCCTCATCAGGTATCCGAGGCTTTGAAATCTTGTGGTGCATGACAAGTACTACTTTCTCATTTACCCAAAAATCTTGTGTTATGTTATACATGTTAATGCCTCTTTGGTAATGTATCTGAGTTTGAAAAAGGTTTCAAGGAGGAGGCAGATTGAGTTAGAAATGTTCTTGCAATATAAATGTGATTGGAGGTGTTGAGCTTTTTGTTTGATACGTGTTCTAATGCTTAATTAAGTAAAAGATAAAGTAGAAATAAAGAGGTAATATAGCATAAGGTGATAACGTTTATAATATAAATAAATATATGTTATTATTTACTATTATAAAATGTTAGTCTAAATTAAAATTGATTTAATATGGTTAAAATTGATTAGATTTTAATTATTAAATAAAGTATTGGCCAAATATATGTATATAATTTAGTAACTAATTTCTAATTGATGATGAGTTGATTAGAAAATAAATTTAATGTGCAAAAGTTATATATTTAGGTTATGGTCCTTAAATTATATAGACATAACTTTTCTAACATCCTATTTTCAGAAGAGAGAGAGTGAGAGTCACATGTTTTAAAATACTTGTGTGTTAATTTAAAATATTTAAACTACAAGACTTGAAGATTTTAAGATCGATTGATTTAGGTACGCTTTTATATTTAATTTTTGTTCTTGATGATATAATATGATAAATTCTAATTTTTTATGTTTTGTTTCATTATTTTTTAATTCTAAAGAGTGGTATCATATTCTTGTCATGTTGAATCATTTAAACAAATTGGTTTTTTTTAATTTGGTATTTAAAGTATATATAGGATGATAAAAGTTTTAGAGTTTTGATGTTAAATTTGGGCTTTTTTTCGATTGTAATGCTTTAATCAAGAATTTGAATTATAATTGAGCTTAGAATGGTTGTGCAATATATTACAATTGACGCTTGAGCTGGAATTCAATATTTATAATCGTTTGTAGAAATTTATTTGTGCAATTATTATTTTGTGCTTTTACACAATTACTTCGGCCAGGAATCATTTTGGTGCCACTCAAATTTAACAATAAAAAATTGGTTTGGTGCACCATTTCGATTCAAAATTGAACTGATATGCATATTCAGGTTTAATGGGTTCCTGTGAATATTGATTATTATTATTATTTTTCTTCTTCTTCTTATTAAATAGGGTTGATTAAGGATTAAATAAGTCAAAGAAAAAGGTTTTTTTATTGTGCCATTTAAATAATTTTATTTTTTTGTTATTTTAGAATTTGCAGTAGGATTAGAAATTTCAATTTTGATTTTTGGATGTTATAGAAAATTTTAATTTGAATATTAATATATTAATATATTTTTAAAATCACTTAGTTGAAATAATAAGTTGTTAGAATGACTTATATTGTTGAAATTATTTTGTTTTAAAATATAAAAAATTGTGTGTATGTAACTTAAACCATGTTAATATTGACTAGCCCAAATGAAAGTGAACATTTAACAAATTTACGTGTGCAACTATGACAATAAACATGTGATGATTTTTCGGTTTTAAATGGAGTAATATATCGGTCAAAATGAATATATTTTGTTCAACATGTTCTTATTGTTAGTATTTGATTACTATAACAAGATATCACTTATAAGTTAATATTTTATCCAAAGATGAAATTAATGAAATACTCAGTATCTTGAGATGGAGTTTACATCTATTTGAATTTATTATTATTTCAGCTTATATTTGAAGATTTCAGTTTATATTTGAAGTTTTAAGTGAACTTGTTTTGTTTGATTCAACTACTTATATACTTGCTAATATTACCACATGCATTGATTATATTTCCATGTTGAATGGTATGACTGTAACACCCCTTATCAATATTCAACGCCGGAACAGGGTATGAGGTGTTACTAAACTTATACACAAGCAATTATGCAAAACCGAGACATGACTTTCCGCTCAAAATTAAAACTTTTCATATCACCTCTTAAACAAGCCTACGAGGCCTAAATCACACTTTAGGAACGGTTCGGGATTAAATCCAACTCTTTAAAAGATCTCTAGAAGACTTAGAAAAAAATTCATCAAACAGTCCACACGTCCGTGTGGAACTTCACATGCCCGTGTTCCACACCCGTGTGGATTTATTTCTCATTTCGAACCAACAGGGGTTTTCACATGGCTAGACACACACCCGTGTCCATCACACGGCCACGACACGCCCTTGTCTTAGCCGGTGTGCAAAAACCTTGGCATTTTGTTTCTGACGTCATCATCCCATATATGTCATACGGCCAAGGCACACACCTGTGTCCTTCGACCGTATGGCGAATTAAATTCCTAATTCAGGAGCAGACTTCACACGGCCTGGGGACATGCCCATGCCTAAGGCCGTGTCTTCCACACGGTTAAGACACACGGCCGTGTCTCCGCCCGTGTGGTTCCTACTGAGCATACTGACTTGCCAACTTAGCATGCAGGGGGATACACGACCTAACAACACGCCCATGGGGTTGACCGTGTGTCACACATGGCTTAGACACACGCCCGTGTGCCTACCCATGTGGACAAAAACTAGGCTATTTACCAAGCCCTTATCGCTATCCCTACTTGCACCATTATAAACCACATTAAGTAACTAACTTATTCATACATAAATACCCCAATTAAACAACCATAAAACTTGCATATTCATGAAAAACCTCATCATTTCTTAGATTAAAAAGAAAGAGCCATCAACTATGGCCATATACAAAAGAATTCATCCTCAAATGAGCCAACACATTTGGCCAAAACAATATGACATTCAACTAAAACTAAGTCCCTATACATGCCATACTCAAAATGCTAAATGTAACTATACCAAGATGTGCTGATAGTGTGGGTGATCCTCTAATTATCTCCGTATCCCGAGCTGGCTCTTCGATACTATAAAACAAGGGGAAAAGAGAAGGGAGTAAGCTTTAAGCTTAGTAAGTCTATATGTAAACAATAAGCATCATACCACATACTTATCAATAAAAAACATTACATACTATGTAAAAACAATTCATATCCTCATAATCATGCTTACTCATTTCAAACCTTACCACATCCCAAACACATATTATAAACATTGCTCACATTTACTTGCACTTATACCCTGCACTTATCACCACAAAGCCACATGTAATGTAACATCCTGAAATTGGGCCTAGGAGAATTGAGCCCAATGGGCCTTAGGCGTAGTAGCGTTTACAATTTTTGAGAATGGCATTAATGCAAGTTAGACTTATTAGATAAGTGATTTTGGAAGGTTAGAGGACTTCTATGAAGTTCCGGGATCAAATATTAGCTTTGGGGAAATTTTGGTTTTAGGTGAAAAAAACCCTGGAAGTTGGCAGGTAGGCCTTAAGAATAAAATATGGAGAAAAATGACACAAGTGGAGTTTGTGGTGTAGTGGCAAAGTGACGCCACATAAGGGGCAAGGGAGTGATGCCACAAGGAAGGAAGGAGGTCCAAGGTTCAAGTCTTGGCTTTTGCATTTTGTTTTCTTTTTATTTGGATCTTAAAATTTGGGCCATAGTTTATATTTAGTTGCGCATGGTTTAAGACACAAGAGGAGCTTGTGGCCAAGTGGTTGGCAGCGTAGATTATGTTGTAAGGGAGCCTGGGTTCGAATCTCGTGAGAAGCAAAGGAGTATTTATTTTGCAGATTGGACGGCAAGAGTTTCAGTTGAATTTAAACTCTACTGACGAAGGGATCCCACATCGGAAAGACACAAAGAATGAAGGTGAAGAGCTAGCTATATAAAGAGCATTCCAGGAGAAGAGTTAACATACCTTGGAGGGCGTTTGGGCACAGGAGTTGTCGGAGCGCGGATTAGCACCAGACTCCTATCAGGTGTGTGTGTACTTCTCTACTCTAGTTGTAGAGCGACAAGTGCCGAAATACCGGTCACACGACATTAGTAGCCACACGAGCGTGCGAGCGTACGTGTGGGGCTTCGACGCGTTAGTTGAGGCCATCAGTAGTATTCGTGTGGGTGGTCGCTGGGCCTCGATGGGTCGAAGTGGGCCCAATGGGCCCGTGGGCCCATATGAGTAAATTGTATGATTGGTTAGTATATGTTGAACTAGACTAGGTGGAACTTATATACGTGGCTAGATTCGTGCTAGGTGGGCCACACGAGCGTGTGGGCCCAGATGGGCTGAAATTCAGTTTTAGGCCCAAACGTCCGGTATGACCGAAAATGGTAGCTGAGTCGCTAGTGGCGACATTAGGCCTTCAGAAAGGCCATTGCAGATGCGAATTTACGAAAATATCCATGGTGGGTAAATTACAAAAATACCCTTGGTAGGTAAAATTACGATTATACCCTTAGAGGTTGATTAGCTTGATTTTGTTGTTTTATGTCTATATGATTATGATGGTAACTCATGTTATTCTTATATTTGATATATGTTTTGCATACATGACACATTGCATAATATCTGAATAATATGTATGTTGCATGGGCATATGGGTGATATTGATAAAGGGGAAGTGTTCCGGTGGTTTTTACCACATTATCCGGTGACTTATGTCACATATTATGTATCCGGTGACTTTTGTCACATATTATGAATCCGGTGACTCATCACATTATCCGTGGCTTTGCCACGATTATAAAGCGCGATGTGCGCTTGATCGCAAATGCGCGCTTCGATGGTGTGTGTAGCGCGATGAAGGGTCGATTTAGTAATCCCACGGTGTGATTGGCGTGCACGGGTGGTGTGTAGAGGATGGATACCTAGGTGGGTTCGGGATCGCATTGTCATTCTTATATGTACACGTGATTTAATATGCTATGGTTTGATATGCTATGTTATGGGCTTATGGCCGAATATGACTAAAGAATGGGTTTTGCATCATTTGGCATGTGTTATCTGCTATACTGTGATATTAGGGCTACGACCCGATTCGATTTATGTGTGCTTTGGCCAAGTATGTTATTGTGAGGGCTAAGGCCCAATCTGCTTTTGTGGGCTTAGGCCCAGTTATCACTCGTAAGGGGAAACACACACTGAGTTTTCGTAAACTCACCCCTTCTTTTTAATGTTTCCGTAATCATTAGACCGCGGGATTTGGGGAGCCGAGGCAGACTTGTGGTGGCCCTGCAATGTTTTCTCGTAAACTCGTTTCTTATATTTAAACTTACTTTTAATTTTGGGATTTTGATATGTAATAAGGCCTTTGGTATTTTATTTGGTTTTAGCTTTCAATTTGGTTATTGTTTATTATTTAATGTTCAATATGGGATTTTCCTGAAATGATAATAAACCGTTTTTATTCAAAATTACTTAAACTCGATTTTCACAACAAATACAATTTTATTCAAATTAATAACAACTTTGTAAAGTGGGCATTAAATGAATCGGCTTTTATAAACAAACCACAAAACGCAGAGTTTCAAAAAGAATACGAACTTTTTAACAAACGCACAGTTTTTAAATAACCCTTTTATGTGACATGCCAGATTCGGTCGTAACGTTTAGGCCGGGTTTGGGGTGTTACATGTAACTTCACTTAGACAAGTTTCTCAATGAACACTTCGAAATAATGGTAGATACTCGGTGGTTTCACACACAGTCCACCATTTAATAATCAACAAGATGGTATCGCACATAGCCCACCAATAATTACATGTCCACGGTGGTATCGGACACAGCCCATCAATGACAATAAATACAATGGTATCGCACACAACCGATCGTTAATAAATAACAAGGTGGTATCACACACAACCCACCGATAATTACATATTCATGGATATTTATCCGCACCCATTTTCCTATTCCGAAGGTTCATCCGAGAATTTCCTCACTTTCTATTATTTTTAATAGATCTTAACAATAATCATTCGCATTCAGACAATGCATCAATGAGTAAAATAAACACAATAAGGATGTATCGTTTACACATAAACTTACCTCGATACAAGATATGTCAGTTTGCAATTTAGTCCGTAACCTTGCCTTTTCCCCGATCAAGGTCAATTACACGTTCTTTTTGATCTATAAAGACATATTTAACTTATTAAATGACCACATTATTCAAAACATTTCAACGTTTCTATTTTGGAAAATTACCATTTTGCCCCTATACTTTCACAAAATTACACTTTTGCCTCTAGTCTCGTAAAATGAAATGTGCTCATTTTTCACATATACAAGCCTAAATGATTCATTTTCTCTCTTATAAAACTCAATGTTTCAATTATTACACACATTCACCACCTATTTTACAATCTTTATAAAAAGGTCCTATTAGGTGTTTTCATGAGAAATCCTTTCACAAAAGTTATTCATTTAACAACTAAGTTTCATTTTCTTCCATAAAATTTCAGAAATCAACACTAATACTCTCATGGAAAAACTCTAAACTTTCAACCATTTTGCAAAATAGTCCCCTCATTAGCTAGCTTAAGCTTTAGGGTCCCAAAAGTACAAAAATTATCAAGAAAGACCATAAAAATCACTTACTTGCAAGGAAGATATGTTGCTGAAAATTTCAAGCTCCCAAACTCCTATTCTTGCTAGAATTTTTGATGGAGCAAGAAGATGGTGAAAAAAAAATATGATAGCTTTCTTGTTTTTATTTTATTTTATTCATTAATCACCTAATACCACCAAACATTGACTAAATTAAGCCTCTTGTCCCACCTATGGCCGGATATTGCCTTTAAAAAAGGCCTAATTGCACATTTAGAGCCTCTAATTAAAATTCTATAGCTATTTGACACCTTTAGGTTGTAAAATAAAACTTTCACACTTTATGCGATTTAGTCCTTTTTTTTGCAATTAAGCATGCAATCACCAAGATTAATGCACCAAAATTTTCATGCACTCATATAATCATGATATAACACATATAATAATATTAAAAATAATTTCTCTGGTATCGAATTAGTGGTTCCAAAACCACTGTTCCGATTAGCCCTAAAATCGGGCTGTTACAATGAGCTTTAATCATGACAAGAGAATTTTATGATAGTTCTTGGAGTAATGAATCTTGACCTTATGTTAAGGATTGATTCTCCCCCATTGCTTATTTATGAGAGTACCTCTGGTCAAAATAGGGGGTTGAAAAGGTGGGAGAGATCAAATCGCATGTGCATGATGATCATGAATAATGTCATTCCAAAAATATTTAGGGGCACTATGTCTGATAAAATTACCATGGCTAAGGAATTCATGATTGACATTGAAAAGGGGTTTGTTAAGAACAAAGAGGTTGGGATCGGTCCATTCTTAACAAATCTAACTTCAATGAGGTATGCAAAGAAAAATAAACAAAGTTGTAGATATAACAAAAAACAAAAACAAAATACAACAACAAAAATAAAAGGAACCAACTAAGGATGATTGTTTATCTTGTGGTGTGACATATGCACTTTTTAATTTTTAGGTTATTTTGACTTTGGTACCTCAACACATTTGGTGGATAGATTCCGATGCAACAACTCACACCATTGTGTCTATGTGAGGTTGTTCATACGAGCTGTGAAATGGGCTTGCTCACACGAGCTGTAGGTCAGAATGCAACCTACACGATGCTGCTCACACGAGCTGTGGTGTATCTGCAACAAATGCAGGATGTTAGCCATCGGTAGGACATTCAAGACTAGCACCCGAAACATGAAATCCCTAATGACATGTCATTTGTATCCTACGAATTCCTAAGGTTCAACCGAGACTCAATAATCGCCATAGCATTGTTTTGGACATACATCATTCATTTGCATGATAAATAACATATAATTTGAATCAAAATTAAAATGATAATTATTCTCACGAACTTACCTCGACGACTAGGGCGTAGAAACGAAGTCAAACTAATCCGAGGCTTTAGCTTTTCCCTAATCTAAATTTGTACGTGGTCTATCTTGATCTAAATAGACAAATTCAATACATTTAATATACCTAGTATTCAATTTAGTCCACATTTCATATTTATGCAAAATTACTATTTTGCCCTTAACGTTTTAACTTTTCACAATTTAATCCTTAAGCTCATAAATTGAAAATTTAAGCTTTTTAATCCTCTTCTCAAGCTAATTTATTTCTATAGGGACTTATCAACCCATACCAATCATGATTTCATAAATTTAA
The DNA here is from genome assembly GCA_025503065.1 of Gossypium bickii. Classification (NCBI taxonomy): domain Eukaryota; kingdom Viridiplantae; phylum Streptophyta; class Magnoliopsida; order Malvales; family Malvaceae; genus Gossypium; species Gossypium bickii. The sequence continues at coordinate 92,835,161 of CP106714.1, read as the reverse complement.
CATGAACTTTTACTATTTTTACAAACAAGTCCCTAAATGCAATTTTCATCAAAAATCACTTTACAGAACTTGTTTATTTATAAAAAAGGACTCATAATCTATTATTAAACATCAAGAATCATAAAAAATTATTCATGGCATAACCCTCAATTTTAACACTTTTACAAATTGATCCCCGGGGTAGCTAGATTAAGCTAAAATGACTTAAAAAACATAACATTCATTAAAAATAGGGCTTAAAAACACTTACATGCAAGAGAGAAAACCAATCAAATTCTCAAACCTTAAAATGGCTTCTTTCCCTTCAATATTTCGGTGGAAAAATTAAGTGAAGAAGATGATACATATTTCTTTACTTTAATTTTAAGTTTATTTTTTTAATTTACTATTTTAACCTTAGCTTTTAACTTAAGGATCACTTAATATGTGTCCATAAAAGTCCAATAACTATTTGAATGGTCTAATTACCATATAGGTCCACTCATTTTAAATTTTCATAGCCATTTGACCCTTTTAATTAATGGAACTCTACTTCTACACTTTTTGTGATTTAGTTCTTTTCACTTAATTAATCATGCAAACATCAAAATTTATTAACGAAATTTTAATAAAACCTTACTAACATCCCATAGACATTAAAATAACAATAAAATATAAATTTACTCATTGAATTTGTGGTCCCAAAACCACTGTTCCGATTTCACTGAAAACGGGCAGTTACAATGTCTAATGATATAAAGTCAATCGTTTGCAAATTAAAGAAATCCATTTGTAGGCTTAAGCAGGCTTTTCACCAATGGTATTACATAATTTTATTCCTCAACTATTTAACCTCTCGAGCCAAAATCTTAATTGGTTCCTGTTCTTAAGTCATATCCAGTCGTATCCCAATTTCAGTTGGAGGAATCGCATGCGAAGGATCGGAACAATATCGTCACAACATCAACACATGAAACACATTGTGTATTTCCTCTAACTCCACCGGCAAAACTAACCAGTAAGCTACTGGTCCAATCCTTTCAATAACCTCATATGGTCCTATAAATCGGGGACTCAATTTTCTCTTCAGGCCAAATCTCAATACTTTCTTCCACGGGGATACTTTCAGGAATACTTTATCACCCACTTGAAAATCAATTTCCTTCCTTTTCAAATCTGCGTATGACTTTTGTCGATCTGAAGTAACTTTCAGACTATCACGGATCACTTTCACTTTCTCTTCAGTTTCTCTAACCAGATCAACCCCGTGAATTTGCTTCTCACTAAGCTCAGTCCAATACAATGGAGTCCGACATTTGCGACATATAATGCTTCAAATGGTGCCATCTGTATACTCGACTGATAACTATTGTTGTAGGCAAATTCGACCAAAGGTAGGTATTTTTCCCAACTACCTTCAAACTCTAAAACACAGCATCGGAGCATATCCTCGAGAACTTGAATCACTTTTTCGGATTGACCATCGGTTTGTGGGTGGAACGTAGTACTGAAATTCAATTTTGTACCCAAGGCTTCTTGCAAATTTTTTTAAAACCTTGAAGTAAATCTTGGATCTCTATCCGAGATAAAAGACGTTGGCACCCCATGTAATCTCACAATTTCAACAATATACAGCTCAGCCAACTTGTTAAGTGAGTAATCAACACGTACCAGTATAAAGTGAGCCGATTTCGTTAATCTATCAACGATAACCCACACATCTTTCTTTTTCAGAGTCATAGGTAACCCCGTTACAAAATCCATCGTGATTTGGTCCCACTTCCACTCGAGAACCATCACTGGCTGAAGTAATCCAAAAGGTACTTGATGCTCGGCTTTCACTTGTTGATAGATTAAACACTTTGTAAAAAATTCGAAGATATCTCTTTTCATACCCAGCCACCAATACGACTTCTTTAAATCATTATACATTTTTGTGCTGCCCAGATGTACTGACAAACAACTATTGTGTGCCTCATGTAAAATTTTCCGAATCAACCCATCATCTTTAGGTACACAAACTCTATCATGAAACATCAAACAATCATCTGAACCAACCCAAAAATCAGAGTTATTTCCCGATTCACACTGAGCTCTCTTAACTTGCATTTCACTATCATTCTTTTGAGCTTCATGAATCTGCTGAAGAAATAATGGTCTAGCCTTCAACTCGGCCAAGATAGAACCATCATCAGACAATGGTAAGCTTGTACTCATGGCTTTCAAAGCATACAGGGATTTTCTACTCAAGGCATCCGCAACCACATTCGCTTTCCCCGGATGGTAATCGATTACTAGCTCATAATCCTTCAATAATTTGAGCCACCGTCGTTGTCGCAAATTCAATTCCTTTTGGTTCATCAAGTATTTCAAACTCTTGTGATCGATAAAGATTCGGCATTTCTCACCATACAAATAATGACGCCAAATCTCCAAAGCAAAAACGATGGCAGCCAACTCCAAATCGTGCGTCAGATAATTCTTTTCATGTGGTTTTAACTGTCTCAAGGCATAAGCTACTACTTTACCATCTTGCATCAACACACAACCAAGCCACTTAATGACGCATCACTATAGATCACAAACTCCTTTCTTGACTCAGGTTGTACCAAAACCGGTGCTTAAGTCAATAATGCTTTCAATTTCTCAAAACTCTGTTGGCACCTCTCGGTCCATTCAAACTTAACATCTTTATATAGCAATCTTGTCATCGGTGTAGCAATTATAGAGAACCCTTTAACGAACCGTCTATAGTAACCCGCTAAGCCAAAAAGCTCCTAATCTCTAACACATTCCTTGGCAGTTTCCACTCCACAATAGCCGAGATCTTACTCGAATCAACTCTAATTCCATCATCTGACACGATGTGTCCTAGGAATCCGACCTCTCGGAGCCAAAACTCACTCTTGCTAAACTTAGTATACAACTGCTTGTCTCTTAGAGTCTGCAAAATAATTCTCAGGTGCTCCGCGTGCTTATTCTCATCCGGAGAATAAATTAGTATGTCATCAATAAAAATGATACAAACTTATCCAGGTATGATCGGAAGATACGGTTTATTAAATCCATAAATACTGTATAAGCATTCGTTAAGCCAAAGGGCATGACAAGGAACTCGAATTGACCATACCTTGTCTGAAGTGCAATTTTTGGCACATCTTGCTCCTTAACTCTTAACTGGTAATAGCCAGATCTTAGGTCTATTTTAGAAAACACCATGACTCCCTTCAATTGGTCAAACAAATCATCGATCCTTGGTAAAGGATACTTATTCTTCACTGTCATCTTGTTGAGCTATCTGTAGTCTATACACAGCCTCATCGACCCGTATTTCTTTTTCAAAAAAAGTACTGGAGCACCCCATCGGTCTTACAAAACCCTTATCCGTTAACTCTTGTAGCTGAACCTTCAACTCTTTTAACTCAAATGATGTCATCCTATACGGGGCAACCAAAATAGGTGCTGTACCAGGAACTAACTCAATGCCAAACTCAACTTCTCTAACTAGAGGCAATCCGGATAAATCTTTCGGAAACATGTCCGGATACTCGCATACCACAAGCATTGATTCAATCTTTACTTCTGACTCTTGGGTATTCAACACAAATGCGAGATAGGACTCATATCTTTTTCTCATATATTTCTCAGCTACCATAAATGAAATCACTATAGGAAAACTATCGGATTTACCTGATTCAACCTGAATGATATCTCTATTTACACATCCCAGTTCAATAAACTTACTACCACAGTTTACTAAAACATTATGAGCAGTCAACCAATCCATGCCAAGAATTAGGTCAAATTCATCAAAAGGCAACAACATGAGATTAGCCGGAAAACAATGACCTTTAATTGTCAAAGAACAATTTCTACACACTTTGTCAACTAACACATGTTTGCCTAATAGGTTTGACACTTTTATCTCAAATTCTATAGACTCAACAATCATATTCATGCTAGAAACCAATTTCATGCAAATATAGGAATGGGTAAATCCCAGATCAATCAAAGCAACAATAGAGATATCATGAAGAGAAAAAGTACCCGTTATCACATCTGGTGATGATGCCTCTTCACGAGCACGAGTTCTTGTAGGTGCTCTACCCTCTAATCTCACAGTAGGATCTTTAGGTGCACCTCTACTACTTGTCCCACTTCTCGAGTTCCTCTGTGGTCTACCCCTCGAAGGTACATTACCCGCTCTCACTTCTTATTTTCTGTCTTTCTCAGGACAGTTTTGAATGAAGTGGTCTAGTAAACCGCACTTGTAGCAAGATCGATTGTTTCCCTAACACTCTCCCGCATGTTGTCTACCACAATTTGGACACCCGGGTTTATTTGACTTTGCATTGCCCACACTTGCCATCGAGGTGGCTTGAACTCTAGAGCCCGAATATGTGTTACCATGATCTCGGTGTGAATACCCAGCTGAGGCGGTCGTCTGAGGGTTTGTTTTTTTGGACCTCTTTGTTGAGTTTGGAACGACTTACTCATCGGCCTCTTTCTTGCATCTCGGGCCTCAATCATAGCTTTTTCTCTTTTCCTTATTCAACTCTTCAGCCTTGCAAGGTCTATTGACTAACACCACGAATTCTTTCAACTCTAAATCCCAACTAACAGTCTTATATCCTCATTTAACCCATATTAGAATCTCTTGCACATAATAGCTTCTGTAGACACACACTCTTGAGCATACTTACTGAGTCTAACAAATTCACGTTCATACTATGCCAGACATTTTACCTTGCTTCAATTTAAGGAACTCTTTCCGTTTCTGATAAATAAATCATTGGATTATGTACTTCTTTCAGAACTCTTCTAAGAAGAAGTCCCTTGTCACTCTCTCCCTCGGAACTACAGATGTTAGTGTTTTCCACCAGTGGTATGCTGAGTTCCTCAGTAATGATACAACACATTTTAAGCTCTCCTCGGGTGTGCAAGAGAGTTTATCAAACACCCTCATAGAATTCTCGAGCCAGAACTCTGCTTTCTTGGGGTCATCATCTATGTTGGCTCTAAATTCCTCGGCCCCTTGTTTTCGAATCTTATCGATCGGGGGTTTAGTCATTCTTTCTAAATCTATACCTTGAGGAGCCACGGGGACTGGCTGAGGTATAAGAGGGAGTGGAGGGGGTTGAGCATTAGGATTTGCTCGTACAAATTCGGTATACCAGTTACTCATCATGTGAAGAAAGACTTCCCGAGCCTTTTCTCCTTTACCCAAGGTCTCGGGTCTATTTTCTACTGGCGTGGAGCCTTGCACGGGAGCCGACGCATTATTAGCAGCATCATCAGTAGCAGCTCGGTCGAGATCCATTTACTATATGAAAACATAGTTTTCAATAGTAAGGAGTCACCACTCTATCATAACATATTTATGGCATGTATAGCTAGACCCTCACACACGCTATGGCAGTCCAAGAACAGACTAAAACATAGCTCTGACACCACTAAATGTAACACTCTTTACGCATATCAACGTCGAAACAGGGTACAAGGCGTTACCAAACTTATACACAAGCAATTATGCAAAACCAAGACATAACTTTCAGCTCAAAATTAAAACTTTTCATATCACCTCTTAAACAAGCCTACGAGGCCTAAATCACACTTTAGGAATGGTTCAGGATTAAATCGAACTCTTCAAAAGATCTCTAGAAGACTTAGAAAAATTTTCATCAAACAGTCCACACGCCCGTGTGGAACTTCACATGCCAGTGTTCTATACCCGTGTAGATTTATTTTTCATTTTGAACCTACAAGGGTTTTCACACGAGTGGACACACGCCCCTGTCCATGGCCCATGTCCTTCACATGGCTACGACACACCGTGTCTTAGTCGGTGTGCAAAAACCTTGGCATTCTATTTCTGACGTCATCATCCCATATATGTCACACGGCCAAGGCACACGCCTGTGTCCTTCGACCGTGTGGTGAATTAAATTCCTAATTCAGGAGCAGACTTCACACGGCCTGGGGACATGCCCATGCCTAAGGCCGTGTCTTCCACACAATTGAGATACACAGCCGTGTCTCCGCCCGTGTGGTTACTACTGATCATACTGACTTGCCAACTTAGCATGCAGGGGGACACACAGCCTAACAACACGCCCATGGGGTTGACAGTGTGTCACACACGGCTTAGACACACGCCCGTGTGCCTACCCGTGTGGACAAAAGCAAGGCTATTTACCAAGCCCTTATTGCTATCCCTACTTGCACCATCATAAACCACATTAACTAACTTATTCATACATAAATACCCCAATTAAACAACCATACAACTTGCACATTCATGAATAACCTCATCATTTCTTAGATTAAAAAGAAAGAGCCATCAACTATGGCCTTATACAAAAGAATTCATCCTCAAATAAGCCAACACATTTGGCCAAAATAATATGACATTCAACTAAAACTAAGTCCCTATACATGCCATACTCAAAATGCTAAATCTAACTATACCAAGATGTGCTGATAGTGTGGGTGATCCTCTGATTATTTTCGTATCCCGAGTTGGCTCTTCGACATTATAAAACAAGGGGAAAAGAGAAGGGAGTAAGCTTTAAGCTTAGTAAGTCTATATTTAAACAATAAGCATCATACTGCATACTTATCAATCAAAAACATTACATACTATGTAAAAACATTTCATATCCTCATAATCATGCTTACTCATTTCAAACCTTACCACATCCCAAACACATATCATAAACATTGCTTACATTTACTTGCACTTATACCCTGCACTTATCACCACAAAGCCACATGTAACTTTACTTAGACAAGTTTCTTGATGAACACTTCGGAATAATGTTAGATACTCAGTGGTTTCGTACAGAGCCCACCATTTAATAATCAACAAGGTGGTATCGCACATATCCCACCAATAATTACATGTCTACGGTGGTATCGCACACAACCTACCAATGACAATAAATATGATGGTATCATACACAGCCCATCGTTAATAAATAACAAGGTGGTATCGTACATAATCCACCAATAATTACAAATTTACGGATATTTATACGCACCCATTTTCCTATTCCGAAGGTTCATTTGAGAATTTCTTCACTTTCTATCATTTTTAATAGATCTTAACAATAATCATTCGCATTCAGACAATGCATCAATAAGTAAAATATACACAATAAGGATGTATCGTTTACACATAAACTTACCTCGATACAAGATATGTCAGTTTGCAATTTAGTCCGTAACCTTGACTTTTCCCCGATCAAGGTCTATTCCACGTTCTTCTTGATCTATAATGACATATTTAACTTATTAAATGACCATATTATTCAAAACATTTCAACGTTTCTATTTTGAAAAAATTACCATTTTGCCCTTATACTTTCACAAAATTACACTAATGCCCCTAGACTCGTAAAATAAAATGTACTCATTTTTCACATATCCAAGCCTAGCTGATTCATTTTCTCTCTTATAGCAACTCAATATTTCAGTTATTACACACATTCACCACCTATTTTACAATCTTTACAAAAAGCTCCTATTAGGTGTTTTCTTGAGAAATCTTTTCACAAAAGTTATTCATTTAACAACTAAGTTTCATTTTCTTCCATAAAATTTTAGAAATCAACACTTATAATCTCATGGAAAAACCCTAAACTTTCAACCATTTTGCAAAATAATCCCCTCATTAGCTAGCTTAAGCTTTAGGGGTCCCAAAAGTACAAAAATTATCAAGAAAGACCATAAAAATCACTTACTTGCAAGGAAGATATGTTGCTGAAAATTTCAAGCTCCGAAACTCCTATTTTTGCTAGAATTTTCGGTGGAGGAAGAAGATGGTGAAAAAAAAATGATAGCTTTCTTATTTTTATTTTATTTTATTCATTAATCACCTAATACCAACAAACATTGACTAAATTAAGCCTCTTGTCCCACCTATGGCCAGATATTGCCTTTAAAAAGGCCTAATTGCCCATTTATAACCTTCAATTAAAATTCTATAGCTATTTGACACCTTTAGGTTGTAAAATACAACTTTCTCACTTTATGCGATTTAGTCCTTTTTTTTTTGCAATCAAGCATGCATGCAATCACCAAGATTAATGCACCAAAATTTTCATGCACTCATATAATCATGATATAACAGATATAATAATATTAAAAATAATTTCTCTGGTATCGGATTAGTGGTTCTGAAACAGCTGTTCAGATTAGCCCCAAAATCGGGCTGTTACATTGAGCTTTAATCATGACAAGAGAATCTTATGATAGTTCTAGGAGTAATGAATCTTGACCTTATGTTAAGGATTGATTCTCCCCCATTGCTTACTTATAAGAGTACCTCTGGTCAAAATAAGGGGCTGAAAAGGTGGGAGAGATCAAATCGCATGTGTTTGATGGTCATGAATAATGTCATTCCAAAAATATTTAGGGGCACTATGTCTGATAAAATTACCATGGCTAAGGAATTCACGATTGACATTGAAAAGGGGTTTGTTAAGAACAAAGAGGTTGGGATCGGTCCATTCTTAACAAATCTAACTTCAATGAGGTATGCAAAGAAAAATAAACAAAGTTTTAGATATAACAATGCAAAAGAAAAAAAAACAAAAACGAAAAACAACAACAAAAATAAAAGGAATCAACTAAGGATGATTATTTATCTTGTGGTGTGACATATGCACTTTTTAATTTTTAGGTTATTTTGACTTTGGTACCTAAACACATTTGGTGGATAGATTCCGATGCAACAACTCACACCATTGTGTCTATGTGAGGTTGTTCACACGAGCTGTGAAATGGGCTTGCTCACACGAGCTGTGGGTCGGAATGCAAGCTACATGATGCTGCTCACATGAGCTGTGGAGTATCTGCAACAAATGCAGGATGTTAGCCATCAGTAGGACATTCAAGACTAGCACCCGAAACATGAAATCCTTAATGACATGTCATTTGTATCCTACGAATTCCTAAGGTTCAACCGAGACTCAATAATCGCCATAGCATTGTGTTGGATATACATCATTCATTTTCATGATAAATAACATATAATTTGAATCAAAATGAAAATGATAATTATTCTCACGAACTTACCTCGACGACTAGGGCGTAGAAACGAAGTCAAACTAATCCGAGGCTTTAGCTTTCCCCTAATATAAATTTGTACGTGGTCTATCTTGATCTAAATAGACAAATTCAATACATTTAATATACCTAGTATTCAATTTAGTCCACATTTCATATTTATGTAAAATTACTTTTTTGCCCCTAACATTTTAACTTTTCACAATTTAATCCTTAAGCTCATAAATTGAAATTTAAGCATTTTAATTCTCTTCTCAAGCTAATTGATTTCTCTAGGGACTTAAATCAACCTATACAATCATCATTTCATAAATTTAACATGAACTTTTACTATTTTTACAAACAAGTCCTTAAATGCAATTTTCATAAAAAATCACTTTACAAAACTTATTTATTTATCAAAAAGGACTCATAATCTATTATTAAACATCAAGAACCATAAAAAATTATTCATGGAATAACCCTCAATTTTAACAGTTTTACAAATTGATCCCCGGGCTAGCTAGATTAAGCTAAAACGACTTAAAAAACATAACATTTATTAAAAACAGGGCTTAAAAACACTTACATGCAAGAGAGAAAACCAATTTCTCGAACCCTAAAATGTCTTCTTTTCCTTCAATATTTCGGTGGAAAACTTAAATGAAGAAGATGATACATCTTTCTTTACTTTAATTTTAAGTTTATTTTTTTAATTTACTATTTTAACCTTAGCTTTTAACTTAAGAATCACTTAATTCGTGTCCATAAAAGTCCAATAACTATTTGAATGGTCTAATTAGCATATAGGTCCTCTCACTTTAAATTTTCATAGCCATTTGACCCTTTTAATTAATGGAACTCTACTTTTACACTTTTTGTGATTTAGTCCTTTTCACTTAATTAATCATGCAAACATCAAAATTTATTAATGAAATTTTAATAAAACCTTACTAACATCCCATAGAAATTTAAATGATAATAAAATATAAATTTACTCATTGAATTTGTGGTCCCAAAACCACTTTTCGATTGCACTGAAAAGGGGCTGTTACAATGTCTAATGATATAAAGTCAATCGTTTGCAAATTAAAGAAATCCATCTGTAGGCTTAAGCAGGCTTTTCATCATCGGTATTACATGTAGTTATAAGGTAATTAGTATATATATAGATATAATTGATGGAAAAGATTGCTCGAAATACTTTTTGCATATGATATCAATGTTTTAAGTTCAAAAGGTTAAATAATAACATGTAGTTATAAGGTAATTAGTATATATGTGTGGTCCAAGTGTGAGATTATTAGATAATATGGACCTCACATATATAATAAGAATAGTTATACACTATTATTTACTATCCCTAAACTTTAAACCCAAATTAAAAGTGATCTAACATGGTTAAGGTTTATTGGGATTAATTATTAGATAACGTAGGAGCCACATATGTCTAGATACTCTAGTAACTAAATTCTAATTGATAATGGATTGATTAGAAATTAAGATTCATGTGTAAAAGTTATATATTAGGGTTATGGTCCCTAAATTACACAGACATAACTTTTCTGACATTTCATCTTCAAAAAAGAGAGTCACATTCTTTTTCTGACATCTCATCTTCAAAAAAGAGAGTCACATTCTTTAAAATACTTATGTGTTAATTTGGAAGGTCTAAACCACAATACTTGAAGATTTCAAGATATCGATGGATTCAAGTATACTTCATCGTCTAGTTTTTATCTTGATGATATAACATGATAGATCTTGGTTTATTAAGTTTTGTATTAAACTTTTTTGGTTCTAATAGTAAATAGTTAAAAAAATGTAGATAATCGGGATAAGAGTCGCTAGTTCTTAGGTTGCCTATAGGGAAGCCCGATGCATGGCCATTTGTTTTCTGTCTGTTCATGTCGGTGATTCATCAAGCTTAATTTGCTTAGTCACTGATTTGCTGGTTTTGCAACCTTAATTGCTCAAAGATTTTCCTAGTAAGGTTGTCGAGTCTTAATAACTATTTATTGTAATAGCTCGATTTTGGGTCTAGTCAGAACAGTGGTTTCAGGACCACAAATTTGACGTAGTAAAGTTCATTTTCTGGTCTACAATTCTATGAAATGATTTCGTGAAAATTTCGTTCGAAAATTTTGACATCTGGACATTCAATTTAGTTAAAAGGACTAAATTTCAAAAAGTGAAAAACTTGAATTCTATATGTTAGAGGTGTCCAATTGCTAGATTTTAAATTAGAGGTCCTTAAATGGTAATTAGACCATTGGTTAGGTTGATGGACAAAAATGGACATGGTTTGGTATGTTTTCAAAGTTTTTCATTAAGGGAATTTTGGTAGTTTGGTAATTAAAATGAATTAAAAAGCCAAAAAAGCCAATTTTTATCCATCTTCCTCCCATGCTCAAAATTCACAAGAGGAAACCATGGTGAGGGTTTTTCAAGCTTCTAAGCACGATTGTAAGCCCGTTCTAGCCTTGTTTTTAATACTATTTACATTTTTAAAGTCGTTGTAACTCGATCTTTCTATTTCTACCATTAATTTGAAGAGATGTCAAGGTCTAAAATTTTACCCATGATGGATGTTTTTGTATTTTGATGTCTAATTGTCGAAAATGCATGTTTGGTGTATGATAAATGACTTTTGCTAAGTGATTTTCGATGAAAATACCTAAAAGGACTTATTTGTAAAAGTTATAAAACATGGTGTAAAAATGTGAATGAATGAAAATTATGGGCTGTTATAAGCATGTATAAGGTTCAGCTAGGGATGTGTATTGAAGAAATTGAGTACATTTCATTTTACGAGCCTGGGGACTAAATTGTAAAAATGTCAAACTTTAGGGGCAAAAATGTAAATTTTCCATAATGTGATTTTGGGCTAATTTGAATTGTATAATGATTGAATAAGTTAAATGTGATATTATAGATCAAGAAAAACGAGGGTTGGACCAAGAATAGGGGAAAACGCCTATTTGATGATTTAGTCCTTTTCGCCATTGTTTTATGTCGAGGTAAGTTTGTATGTAAATAATGCAACGTTATAATTGTATTTATAATGTTTTGTTATTGCATGAATTGCATGATTGACTCTATGGATGAAATTGACGAAATTTTGACAAGCAAGTAAATCCCGATTGAACCTTAGGAATAGATAGGATACAAATGTCATGACATTAGGGTCACTAAGATTACCTGTAAGACCATATCTGGGATATGGAATCAATACGAGACTTTGTGTGAGACTATACCTGCGATATGGCATCGATGTGAGACTTCGTTAAGACCATGGCTGGGCTATTGGCATCGATACGAGATTACATGTAAGACCATATCTGGGATATGGCATTGGTACGGTACTGTGCGTACGAGATCCCCGAGTATCCTTTAGTATTCCAAGTGTTCAACGAGAAATTCAATGGGTATGTCAAAGATGAGAAAGTATGTGAATATGTTATGTGATGGTACAGGTATGTACATAAAACTCAAAGAAAATGGGCTCAGTATATTGTAACATCCTGGATTATAGCCTATGCATTAGTATGTCTTATGTGTTATGGATGTGATGTGTGCATTTTTAGAATCTTGGAAATGTAAGGAAATGTCTTGGAAATGTAAGGAAATGTTTTGTCTTGGAAATGTAAGGAAATGACTTGGAAATGTAAGGAAATGTCTTGTCTTGGAAATGTAAGGAAATGACTTGGAAATGTAAGGAAATGTCTTGTCTTGGAAATGTAAGGAAATGTCTTGGAAATGTCTTGGAAATGTGAGGAAATGCTTTAGAAATGTTAAGTTTAAAGTATTAAAAGAGGGAAACGAAGCAGGGTGGTCTTAAGAAAATATCTAGGGGAAATAAGACATAAGAACCAGCTCAGTAAAGTGGCTACAAGGCGCTACTTAGAGCCCATACAGGTGACGCCACATACAAGGGGTGAGAGCCTAGGTTCAAGCCACAAGGTAAACAAAAGGAGCTTTTATTTTTCGGCATTAAGAGGGAGAAGTGGACGGCATTAAGGCACAAGGGAGGTGTTTTATTTTTGTTAAAATTCGGCAAATAGATGGATAAATGATGGATAATTATTAAGGGATAAGAGATAATTAAAGGATTATTTCTATTAATTTTAAACAAAGTGATAAAGATAAGAGAAGTGATGGCCAAGTAAGGGAGTCTTGGCCTAGTAATTTCGGCAATGGGAGGAAAATAAGGCCATTATTCATTTTTCTTCCTTCCTAGTCTCTGCCGAATTCTCTAGTAAGCTCTCTTCTCTTCTACTTTTTGTTAAGCCGAATAATCCCTTCACAAAATCCACTATTGCCGATTCTCTAAGCCTCAACACCCTCTCTTTTCTTTTTTTTATTAAAGCCGAATCTCTTGTGCACCTTATTCTCTTCTCGTTCTCTCAATCTTTCAAAAGCCGAAAGTTGTGAGATCATCATCTAGCCATAGCCGAATCTCTGAAGGTTGAAGTGAAGGTGCAATCGATTTCTTCAAATAAGGGTAAGATCCAAATTTGGTTTCCATTCTGTTATATTTTAGACTATCGAAATTTAGGGACTAACCCGTATTATTAATCTTGACCGAATTATGGAAGGGAGGTTTCGGGATTTAGGTGTTGTCGACTTCAAGAGATGATCTTTCGGGATTTTTAAGATCAGGGTAAGATGATATTCGGTCGTAGGCCATTCTTAATGTGTTTAAATGTTAGAATTGATCTAACATATATCCATTGGGATTTCGACAGACATCTAAGGCAAGGGATACTTTTCGGGATTTGAGAATTTCAAGGTAAGTGTACTCACACATTCGGCCAAGGGCCTATTTTAGTATTTAGACTTGTTTCTCATTATCTTAAAAGCTGGAAACTAACCTTTGAAGAGATCTAGTGCTTGGCCGAATACAAGAAGAAGCATAGCAAAGATTTCGGGACTTGATTAGTAGTGAAATCGGCACCAAGGTAAGTTTTGAGTTACTACAATCCTAATAGGATTTGGTTTTATGGCTGAATGGTCTTTATTAAATTTTTGAGTGATGGCCGAATGTAGGGAGTTAAGGATCTAAGGCAGTAGATCGGATTTCGGGATTTCAGTGAATTTGTTAAGCGAATCAGGTGTGTACCCCACACTATCTTTTAATACGATTTATGGTAATATTTAATATAAGTATGTATAAGAATGTGAACATGGCTAAGGTACCATATTGTGGTACAAAATACTCAGGTACGTTTCTTACTCCTACTGGGATTATGAAATATGTTATGTTTAACATGTGAAAAGTGATGAGAATGTGAAATGCATGACATGTATGATATGGGGCATATGGGTTATTGAAAAAGGGGAAGTGAATGTGGTGATCTAAGACCACGATATCTGAATGTAGTGACTTCGGTCACATTATCTGAATGTGGTGACTTAAGACCACGATATCTGAATGTGGTGACTTCGGTCGCAATTATTTAATCTGGTGGCTATGCCACGAATATTTATAAGGGCGATGAGCACGTCGACTGCAGCGACTGCCTTCGATGGTGTGTAGCGGATGGAGGGTTGACTTAGTAGTCCCCACGGTGTGCAGGATGGTACAGGTGATGTGTAGCGGATGGCATCTAGGTTTGGGTTCGGGTTGCATCATCTTTTCTATCTGTATATGAATACGTATGTGATATGATAATATATGCCTGAATTGTTAAATTTTAGTGTTGTGGTACACATTGAGTCTGTGGACTCACCCCGTTGTGGGAACATTTTTCGTGTGATGATCGGAATGGACCGGGTCCTGGGAGCTCGATGGTGGCCATGCCCAAAGAAGGAAATTATTATGTGGACTCTTTATTTTTCTAAGTACTTTAAATTTCATTTTGGGTTTTTATTTGATGTAATAAGGCCATAGTGAACTATGTTATTTTCTGTTTTATTTATTATGTTACGAAATTTTATTTATTAGAGATTAAGTCAATTTAATTTAAAATAAACTTTAATTATCTTGTCACTTGAAATTAAATGGGTTTCAATATAAAATAACTTTGTTTTTAACTCGAGCCCAACCCACAAACAAACTTTCTTCAAAACACACAGTTTTCCAAAGTAATAAAAGAATTTTTAACAGGTTTACTTCGAGGAACATACCAGATCCGGTCTAGGCTCGTGGGCCGGGTATGGGGTGTTTCATATATGATGAACAAGTGGTAAGATTGTGATTGAGTAAGTTGTGCTTATGAAGCTTAAATGACATTTATGTTGAAACTTGTTATGTAATTCATATGATGAGCTATTAGTATATGACAATTATGTTGATATGTGTTATGTTGATATTAAATGACATTTATGTTCATATGACATTTATGAAGGTTTTAATTACATTCATGTTGATATATGTTATGTTATTCATATAATGAGCTATAGGCAAGAATGTGATTGAGTAAATTATACTCATGAAGTTTAATGACATTCATGTTAAAATATGTTATGTTATTTATACGATGAGCTGTTGGTAAGATTGGGATTGAGTAAGTTGTGTTTATGAATTTTTAATGACATTATGTTAATATTTGTTAAGTTA
This sequence comes from Gossypium bickii, assembly GCA_025503065.1. Lineage (NCBI taxonomy): Eukaryota > Viridiplantae > Streptophyta > Magnoliopsida > Malvales > Malvaceae > Gossypium > Gossypium bickii. Next base: position 92,819,572 of record CP106714.1, on the reverse strand, counting down.
TTTGTATGTCAAGTGTATGAATAATGTTTTGTATTATTTGCATATGAGCTTACTAAGCTATATAGCTTACCCCCTTCCTTTCTCATGTCTTTTAGTGTTATTAAGCTAGCTCAGGTTGGAGTTCACCGGAGATCCTATCACACTATCAAGCTGTCATTTTGGATATAAGTGAATTCTAGTAGTTTAAGTCTATGGCATGTATAGAGACTTGGTCATTTTACTATATGTGTCATTATGATTGTAGCCAATATGTTGGCTTGTAATTGTCAAATGCTTGTTTTGATAATTGGCCATCATGGTTGTAAGCCAAAGTATATATATATGTGTGTGCTAATGAGTTTGGTGATATGGTCATGGTATGCTTGGTGAATGATGGAAGTGTGATTTATGACATGAATGTGAAATGTTTGGCATGTGCTGGTCATAAATGTGGATGTTTGGTTGCCTAAGTATGTTATGTTTACTGCCTTTGAATTGGTGTAAGTGTATGTGTTAATAAGGGTGGCAAATGGCTTGGTAAATAGCCTTTTATTTTGTCCACATGGTAGACACACGGGCGTGTGTGACACACGGTCTGCTCCACGGGCATGTGTTTCGGCCGTGTGTCCCTTGCACCTTAATTGTTGCAAAATAGAATGTCCAGAATTGAGCACACGGGCAGAGACACGGGTGTGTGTCTCAGTCGTGTGTGCTACATGGCCTAGCACACGAGCTTGTGGGACGGGCGTGTGGCACAAGTTAGAGAGCGCCCTAATTTGAACACAGTCTGAAGCACGGGCGTGTCCCTCGGACAACACGGGCGTGTGAGCGCTGCATCTAGTAAAAATTTTATAAATTTTGTAAATGTTTTCTGAGTTCTCGGTTTAGTCTCGAACCACCTCCAAAGCATGTTTTGGGATTCATAGGCTCGTATAAGGGACTTTATGATTGCATATGAATGGTTTTAATTTGGACGCAAATTTATGACTCAAAATTTTGTGAATATTTGTGTTATAAGTTCGATAATGCCTCGAGGCCTGTTCCGGCGTTGAATACGGGTAAGGGGTGTTACATTTAGTGGTATTAGAGCTATGGTTTAGTTGATTCTCGGGCTAAAATAGCGTATTTGAGTCTAAATATACATGCCATATTACTACCTGTGATAATGTGATGTCTCCCGACTCTTATGAAATTGTTTTGTTGAGGTAGAGATGCTTTCCAACTGAGCTATTTTTGAAAGCGCTAAAAGTGATACTAAGATATTTGAAAATGTGTTTGTGATGAGTCGAAATTTGGAAAAGTATGAATAAGGGTTCATGATATGTATATGATGATGTACAAAATAAAATAACCATAAGTTGAGAAATATGGATAAAATGTCATTGTTCCGGTTGAACGTTGTATTTCGATGGATTATGGTGATTTTATGAAACAGATAAAATGTTTTAAATGTTACAAAAAGGATTTAGCCCGGAAGGGTAATCCTGAATTAAGCCCTCGAGCATAAGTCATGAAATGGATTTAGCTCAGACGGGTAATCTAGGGTAAATCCTTTAGGGCATACGTTACTGAAAGGATTTAGCTTGGACTGGCAATCCTGTTTTATCATATATGGCTCGAGAGTGTGCTCTATGAATATATGCCAAAAGGACATTTTTGAATATGAATTGACGGATTATTAACATGCATACCTTGAGTATACTACTTGAGTATCCATCAAAATTACAATAGTTCAATGGGAATTATTCTTGAAATATGGAAAGGTGAAAAAGTTTATATTGTAATAAGCTCATCCATGTTTGTTTGGCATTCATATGATGTTATGTGCATAACATGTTTGATTAAGTGAATGCGATAAGTGAACTTACTCAAAATTTATGGAATGTGTGTTTAAGTGCACTTGTTTGAACAAAGATAATTAGAAAGTTCGTGTAACATAAATATGTATGTTAATTAGCTTGAAGTGAATTAGATGATGGTGAAGATATTATGTTGGCGATGAATGCTAAGTTATATGTGTGTATATATAAGAGTCGAGTTAGAGGTTTTACGACCTCACCCCCTTACCAATGTGGTATTTTATAACGAAATTTCATGACATTTGAGTTGAATGAGCTTACAAGTAAGAGACTAAAGAGTTCAATAGTGGAATGACTAATAATGTGGTCAGAGTTAAGAATAGTTTGACAAGTGAATACAGTTCTGGAAAGATGCCAGATTATTCTAAAGATCATTCGGATGTTGCGATGTCACGGTTAAAGAAAAAGTTAATCTCTGCTAATCGACTCATTCAAATATGATGTCTAAAGTATGTATTTATGGAATTTCTACCGAAGTGATTTTCGTTAGTGAATGGAATAATACGAGATTAGTGATGACAGAATTAGGTTGAGGAATAATATTTGAATCGTAAAGATGTCTGAGTGTAATAGTTGTAATTGAATAGATCATGATGATCTCTCCTGGGTATTTTATGTATTCATTTATCCTCAGAGATATATGTGATTGTTTGTTTTCTGATCAAATTCTTATCATATGAGAATGCTAGCTGCTTATAATGTTAGATGAGAGCATTGTTGATTTGGTTGGTTGATGAGCAGTATTTCTTATCTCTCTCTGTGGGATTCTATTCTATTATGTTTGGAATAAAAGTTGTTGGTGAAAATTTATGTGAGGCTATTCTTCTATTTCTACTAGATGTTGTGTTGTTTTCTATATATATTTGGAAAATATATTATCTCTGTTACGATTGATTCCAGAGCATATAAGCATTGTTTTTCTTCTTGTTTTCTTCGAGGAATCATCATGATCTTTATTATTTTTCTTATGAGTTATGTTCTCGGACTTCCGATATGATATCGCATCTTGGATTTCTTTATCTCGAATTTCTTATCATCCTTATTTCGTAAATTATCAATCATGGCTCATATTTCAAGTGTGTTCTTTGGCTTGTGATAACCATGTCTATTATGGTTGTATTTTTGGTTCGATTATGGGAACGTGGTAATTCTAGTATCGAGATTTCTCTAATCTTTGTTAAAGGAATTGACATCGGCAAAGGTCTAGGTAGTGGAAGCTTAGGCTCAAATTGTACGATGGTTTTTTTTCTTATGTTAGTTTGATTAAGGTCAATGAGCTGAATCAGAATATTTTGTTTCCTTGAGCTAATATGATTGTAAAGATCTTTTGATTAGCATGTGAGGAAATTTTGAAAGATTGTATGTTTGAATTGTTTTAACAACATAAAGAAGTGAGTATTTTGATATGATATTATTTGATAGTTGAGATCAACTCAGTTGTTTTTATCTGAGCGAGCTGGTTAGGTGAAAGGTAATTTGAGTTATATGCATTTAAGTTTATCCTCAGGTAAGAAGATAAAATCTTGTACATTCATGGGTGAATAGACGAGCAATTTGAAGGAAGAATTTATATTCTAGAAAGTATGATACGGAGATATACCTATTAGATTTGTTCTAATCAAATGATGTTGTTATGAGTTAAAGCTATTCCGATTGATAAAGTTATCACTTTTGTGAAAGTTTGAATGGTATGTTGCATGTTAGCAAAGTTGAAAACTGATGAATGTGTTATTAACCGAAACACTGATTCTGGGTTCTGTTTCAATTGAGTAAAGAATTCATAAGTTTTCAGTGATGCACTATCAAACGAATTGGAATGTGTTTAATACAAGAACGTAAAGTGATAGTTTATGCCTTCAAACGGATAAAGTCATATGAAAGGAACTATCTGACGGGTGATTTAGAGTCGGCCACTTTTTATGTCTGTGTTGAGAATTTGATGGCGTCGGTTGACCGACGAAAAATGTCATATGTTTCTTGATCCGAAGGGTTTAAAGTATCTAATGTCATAGAAGGAATTTGAATTTAAAACAGCATAGACGGCTTGCACTATTGAAAGATTGTGAGCAGTTATCGATTAACCTTTGAGGAAGAAGATGTAGTTGCAAATGCTTGAATGGAAAATCTTTGATTATTTTGTGAGTATTTGATATATGATTAATCTTATTTGATGACAGTCTGAATCTAGCTAAATTAGAAGCTAAAGCGATGTTTTCTTTGCAAGATTGAAAACCTCAAGAATATAATAGTGAGTGGCAAACTAAATGAGTACAATGTGAGATGTCTTTTGATTCTGGATCTCAGGTCGGACTTGATGAATGTTATCATTATTATAAGATAGAATTTACACACTGAGTAATTCAGATCTTATGCAGAAAATTTTGTACGAAGCTCAGTAATAGCTCGTTTGTTCATTTAGAGAGTAATAAAATGTACAGTTATTTGAAATAGATGTTCTAGTGATTGGATATGTAACATGATAGATTGGTGGAGTTATATGATACCGAAAGTAAAAGTGATTCATGGTAGTTTAGAATCCACTTTAGATTGTAGGAGAATGTATGTGAATTTGAAACATGAAGATAAGAAATTCTTGTTCAACGATAGCATATTTCCGAAAGTATTGCATTGGAAAAAGATTCAAAATGTGTTTTGTGTATCTACGTTGCGATGGTATCAATTGGACTCTTTGGATATGAATTCTCCGATAGAGATTAAGATTCAGTTGATTGTGTTGTATAACGAAGAATTGATCATAATTTTGACACGAGAAATTAAAAAGTTGGGAAATAAAAGTAGTGTCTGTAACAGTCCGATTTGTACCCTAGTCGGAACAGTGGTTTCGGGACCATAAATCTAAGTCAGTGAAATATTTTAATATTATTTTCTGTGTCATTGATGAGTGATTAAGCATGTGTTAAATTTCTGTAAGATAATTTATCTGTCTGTGTGTTTAATTTGATAAAAGGATTGAATTGCATTAAAAGCAAAACTAGCATGATATTTGTAAAAGTGTCCATTTGAGATGGCTTTTTAATGGGAAGGCCTTAAATGGCTATTAAACCACTTTTAAAATAATGGATAGTAGTTGGACAAATATGCCCTTATTGTATCACTGCTTCAAATGTTTATTAAATGGCTAATTTGGTAAATGGAAAAATTATATGTTATAATAGAATAAACAATTGAAAGATGGTTTTTATCATCTTGTTGTCCAAAACATTAAAGAAATAAAAAGAAGAAAACTTGCTAGGGCATTCGGTCATTTTTATTGCAAAATTAAGGAATGTTTTGGCTTTAGATTTTGATGATTTTTATGTTTTTGAGATTGTTGCTTAGTCTACTATCAAGCCCATGTTGTAATTTGAAGAATTGATGATATTTGCGAGTTGTGCCATGGATGAATTAGTGAGCTTTATGATGAATATAGTTGTTAAAGGAAAGATATGTGTAAGGTGAACATATTTTATTCTTGAAATTTTGATGAATTTAGCTAAATAGGGCTAAATTGAGAAAATGTTAATTTGAGGGACTAAATTGTAAATTTGATGGAAAATATGGGCTTGTATGATATACATAAGCATTCGGCTAAGCATGAGTATGTGATGATTTTGTGTATTTGATGTTTTGAGAAAAATGGACTAAATTGATAAATGTGCAAATGTGAGTGCTAATTTGTAAATTGCCCTAAAAGTGTGTATTTGGATTAAATTGAATAAATTATTGAATAAAAAAGTTAAATTTGAATATGTATAGATCAAGAGCCGATGAAATCAGACTTAGATTGCGGGAAAGCGAAAGTGACCGAATAGCCGTTTTCGTTCAGTTAAATCGAAGCCGAGGTAAGTCATTATGCAAATAAACATATTTGTATTGAATTGTGTAGGTCCTTATAACTATTGAATACGATGAATGACTATGAAATGATGTGTACATGATTTCTGAGATAAGAACGACATAGTAGCAAAGTCTGATAAGTCCATACGAACCTAGGAATAGATAGGATTAGCTATGTCATGAATAGGTATTTGTTCTGTTTTATCATGTAAGACCATGTTTGGGACTTTGGCATCGATACGATCTTTATGTGTAAGACCATGTTTGGGACATCGACATCGTATTAATTCGTGTAAGACCCTGTCGGGGACAGTGGTATCAACATCTGATTACATGTAAGACCACGTTTGGGAGATTGGCATTGTGTGACTATCCTGAGTATTTGGTATATCCTATTAGATTTTGAACGGTTCAACGGAAAAATTCTGAGCTATGAACAATTACGTGAATGTATATTCGTTTAAGGTACGTTTGGTATATCACTATGTAATATCTTGAAATAGGGGTTATCTGTGGTTGAATTGTTTTGCATGAATTTGGACTGTTGTGTTATTAATTGTGGTGTTTTAAGATCTAGTTATAAGTCTAAAGTAGGCCTGGGTTGCGGAAAATTTTTGTTTTAAGTTCTAAGTAAGGGGAGCTGAAGGAGCTAGGGCTTAAGTGTAACTCGTGGGGTATTTTAGCACAAGAATGGGCTTGGTAAAGTGGCAAGGAGGCGCCACTTAGAGCCTTGTGTATGACGCCACCTGCAGGGAAGGGAGAGCTCAGGTTCGAGCAGCAGAAATCTCACCTTCTGCTTTTTATTTTGATGCCAAGGGGGGAGAGTTGTGCTCAGTACAAACTCTGTCAGATAAGCATTCAATAAGTCAAATTTATTTGAATTTGTGGCAAAAAGAAAATTTAGGAGCTTGACTAATTCAAACTCCTTTGAATTAGTGGCCAGGAGGAATTGGAGGAAGTTGCCGAAATTTGAACTCCTGCTTAGAGAGGAGTGTTCGGTTGGAAAGCTAAGGGGAGGTGAGTGCCGAATTTTCCTTAGGTGCCTAGAGTGCATTTTCGACTAGCTTTAGTTTTGTGTCAAAGCCGAAAAACCCTCTTTGTGTGCAGGTGCCGATTTCTCCCTAGTGCACCATAGGGAACCAAAAGTCGAAATCACCTTAGGTGCATGTCGTTTTCCCCTCCAAAGTAGGTAGCCGAATCTTCACAAGAACCCTTTTGAAAACTCTCTTTTCTCCTTTGAAACCGAAACATTATTTGACATTTTTTTCTCTTCTCTTTTTCGGCAATTAAGGTGCTTGGCCAAATCTACTACTCTCCCATCTCTCTTTCTCTTTTCTTTCTTCCATTCTTGCTCAAGCCGAAAGCATTCCCTTTCCCTTTCATCTTTTTCTTTTCTTCTCTCAAGGTCTTGTGCCGAAATTCTCTCCATCTTCCTTTGCCGAATTCCCTCTCTTTCCTTTTCACTTTCTTTTTCTTTCTCTTCCTTCACTCTAGCCGAATCCTATTTGTTGCCTTTAATCAACCATAGCCGAATCTCCCTTCCTTCTTCTTGTTGTGTCTTGGCCGAATATCAAGCAAGGGCAGATCTACTTTTTGGTTTTTCTCCAATCGGTTTTGGAAGGGGGTAAGTGTCTTGGTCAAATTTCTTTTAGTTCTTTTCTCTTCTCTTTGTCGACTCACATGTTTAGACAAAAGCCGGACTTCGGCATTTGTTGTCAATATTTTTAATCACCTTGGGAAACCGATTTCTCCTAGGCTCTTCAGGACTTTGGAAGCAGTAGATCTGAGCCAGTCATTCTCTGATAATCAGATTTGGTAAGCCAGTGGTAAGGATTCCTGTTAGTGCAGTCTTTTCTATTAGATATTTGAAAGCCGAAGGCTATTGGGACTAAGTCTGGTTGTTGGCCGAATGTAGGGGAAGGAGCAGTCTCGCATACTTTGGTATGTGATTTGTTTTCGAAAGGCAGAAAGGTAAGGGTGGTGTTGTTTATGCGTACCTCACCCTTCGGGATTTGTTGGTGTGGCCGGATGGCCTTGTTAATGGTTTTGTGGTTTGGCCGAATGTAGGATCAAGGGAACATTCGTGACTTTGGGTCACCAGTGGTTTGGCACCACATTATTATTGGATATCGTGACTTTGGGTCACCTGTGGTTTGGCACCACCAGTGGTTTGGTACCACACGGGGTAGGAAAGGAGTTATGGATGGCTAGGTTTGGGTGCATTATTTATATTGCTTGGTTATGATTTGTGTAAGTATGTTGCATTAACTGGAAGGAGGATTTATGCACTGAGTCTTGGTGACTCACCTTCTCCCTTATCTTTTCAGGTGACTCGTAGATGGCGGATAAGGAGCCGGATGGACTCGAGGTGGCCATGCATTAGAAACATTTGGTATTACTTGGATTTTGAATTGGATATTTATTTTCATTTCAGTTTTATTTGGGTTTGTAATAAGGCCTTTTAGATTATATTTTTGGATTATTTATATGCTTTGGATTTGTTTTAAAATGGCTAAGAAACTACTCGATTAACTTAATAATTTGAACACAAGTTTTCTAAACTACAAACGCAAAGGTTTTCAAAACTTTACCATCGGGTAATACTAATTACTTATTGATAAAGAGGACTCAAATGATTTCCAATATTAAGTTTTCCATACTTAATTCAAACGATTTCAAATTAACTAAACAAGAATCAATCGGGTTTTTATAACATAAATGTTTTTCTACTTATGGATCGACAACTAAGTTTTAAAGAGTGATTTCCAGGACTTCAACAGTAAACTATCGATTTTAACTAGTCATGCACCTGATTTCAACAAACATAAGACAACAAAGAGTTTTTCTCTAAAATTTTAACCGGTAACCTGTTTTCTTCAAACTGATTTCCTCTGTGACATGCCAAATTCGGTCGTGATGTGTTGACCGGGTTTGGGGTGTTACAATACAATACAATACAATTGAAAATTTGAAGAAATTTAAATCTCGATCCTTCGTTAAAATAATTGCCTTAACAACATTTTTAGAAAAGAGCATATTTCAGGTTGATCGAGAAAAAGAATTACTTCCCATAAGTTAAGACATAATATCTTAAATCCCAAAACAAGAACAAATACCGAAAAATTTGTTTATTTTGAACTACATTCGATTATCTCGATTTTAGAAATAAATCGTATTCTGTAAGTTAGAACACGATTTTTCCTAATTCTGGAGAATGTTTAAAAATTTATGCTTTTAAAAACGTTCGCTTATTTGGATTTATCGAGAAAATCGAAATCCCATAAGTTAGGAAACGGTTTTTCGAATCTTCAAATACGAAACAATGCTTTTATTTTAAAAAAAGTTCCTTTTTATGAATTTGGGTAAAATTTGATGGAATATTTAAAAATGATATATAATACACAATAAAACATCATAATAACAATGGTGTAATTACAAAGATGGAGGCAATATTAATAATCAAGTCACGATAAATAAGTGAATAAGGCGATAGAATGAAAAATGCATGATTTAAATAATAGCAAACATGACATGAAAATATTAAAAAAAATAATAACAAGTGCACCAAATGAAACCAAATAAAATGACAATAAATATCAAGCGTACAAATATAAAGAGTACGAACAAATTTAATTTTAAATGTAAAAAAAATGAAATAATAAAAGGGATTAACACTTTATAAAAGTTGAAAATTAAAAAAAGGAGTTAATTGGAATTAAAATAAAATTTAGAGTCAAAGTTTTAAAAAAAATGAAAGGATATAAAAGGATAAACGCAAATTAAAATTTTAGGGACAAATTTGAATAAAAAATGAATAATGGACTAAATCGTAACGTGCTAAAAGTACTATGGGGCGAAAGGGAAAATATCCCTGCCCCTTTTATGCGCAGCGTTTTAGTATAGACCATAATGCAATAAAAATAAAATTTCGCGGCCAGATTAAAAAAATAAAAATAATAAAAAAGGTAATCAAGGACCAAATCGCAATGTGTTGCAAAAACGGAAGGGTTGCACGCATAAATATCCCACTCACAGGAAAAACACGCGGATCCTCAGGGTAAGCGGGTTAGGTTGGACGAGTTAGTGTTGAAACAGCGCCGTTTTGGCACCTGAAACCAAGTCCCAAAATGACGTCGTATGGGCTACACTATAAAAATTAAAAATTTGACAAAAAATCACTTTTCAAAAAAAAAAAGATTTCTTTCTCTTCTTCTCTTTGCCCTCTCCGGGCTCCGATCAACGGTCCGACACCGGACCACCCTGGCGACCGCTGGTCGCTGGCAACGGCTCATCATTCCACGGTGGCCAGAAAACGAAAATGTCCCTTTTTTTGGGGTTTTTCAACTTCCTGGGCCTAAAAAATGTCATTTTTCATTGGAAACGACAAACCTCGGCCACCCACGGCGGCAGGATTCGAAAAGTCAGGTTAGCTTTTCAACCCCTCCTTTTTTTTCGTATTTTTAAGAAAAAAAGATTAGAGCAAAATCGAAAAAACGAAATGAAAAAATAAAAATGCAACCTTTCTTTCTGCTGAATGCTTCTATTGTATTTAAATAAAATGTCTGTGTTCGTAAAAATTTAAAAAGGTTTGTTCTTCGATTTTATAGCCAAATTTAAAGAAAATAAAATACAATATATTTTTTTTTGCTGTAGTTATTTGTGTCCTTTGCAGGTACGGAGGGTAACGTGGCGTGCGGTGGGCAGAGGTACGGAGGCCGTACTGTGGTGGCGACGTGGATCAGGCTAGAGGCTATTGCGGTGCACCTTAGCTAGGGTTTTTTTTCTTGTTTTTTCTAATTTGTTGTGGGTTAGGGTTAATTTTGGGCTTGTAATGGGGTAGTGGGCCGTAATTGGGTTAAATTGGTTTGGGATGATGTTGATTGGGTTTAAGTTGTAGAAAAAGATTGTTAATTGTTTTTGTTTGGGACTGTTTTAGCTCGGGCCAAAATTGGGCCTTACAGCTACCCCTCTTTGCTCGTTGACGTGTAACGGGAACGGAGCAAAGACTTTAATAGGGCCAATTTTGTGCGGCCTCGCTGAGTCTCTACTTGTTTTGGTGCCTTTTTTCTTCGAGTAGCTTTATTCCATCCTACTGCATCTTCAGAGGCATAGGAACTAGTGTTTCGATCCACTTTAGGGAGATTAGACTTGTAGCTTCAATTTGTTCCACTGTAACTTCAGGAGATAAGATTTGCTACCTTCAGAGTGCTCCACTGCAACTTCAGGGAGATAAGGCTGGTGTCTTCGATCTACTCCATTGCAACGTCAAGGAGATAAGATCCATGACTTCGACCTGCTCCACTGCTACTCTAGGGAGATGAGATTTCTAGCTTGTCTTTAATCTGCTCCACTGCAACTTCAAGGAGATAAGATTTGCTTATTTCAACTTGCTCCACTGTAACTTCAGATAGATTAGATTAATGGATTCAAACTTCTCCACTGTAACTTCAGGGACATAAGATTTGCCATGGTAGATTTGATCCGACCCACTGCAACTTCAAGGGTATAGGATTTGTAAATTGTAGCTGTAATCTATTCCACTGTAACTCTAGGGAAATAAGATTTGCTATCTTCAACCTGCTCCACTGCAACTTCAGGGAGATAAGGTTGGTGGCTTCTATCTGCTCCACTGCAACTTGAGGGAGATAAGATTCACCATAATAACTTCAATCTATTGCACTGCAACTTCAGGGGTACAGGATTTGTAACTTGTAGCTTAAATCTATTCCACTGCAAATTCAGGGAAATAAGATTCGCTGTCTTCAGTCTGCTCTGCTGCAACTTCAGAGAGATAAGACTTGTGGGTTCAATTTGCTCCACTGCAAATTTAAGGAGATAAAATTCGCCATGGTAGATTTGATCTAACCTACTGCAACTTCAGAGGTATGGCAATCTACTCCACTGCAACTTCAGGGAGATAAGATTTGTTATTTTTGACCTGCTCTACTATAATTTCAGAGAGAAAGGTTTGTGGATTCACCGATGTTGCTACACCGTCCTCTGGGGACGTGACCTGTAGAATCGATTTCATGGGCCTATGCTTATTGATAAACCGTAAAGGTAACATATTTTAAGCCCACATTTAGCATGCTTTTGGATGATTTAAGCCTTGAATTATGTAATTTGGTGCTCTTAATCCTTTGTTTTTATGTTTTATACTCAGAAGAGCACCAGATAATGAAAAGAACAGAAAACGGGCCCAAAATGGAGTAAATGGGCCATATCATGAAATCCACACGGCCTGGGCCCGAGACCACACGACCATGCCTCATTCAATAGCTTCGAACACGGCTTGACCACGACTTACACGGGCGTGTGCCATGGGCGTGTCCCTACCGTGAGAAATAAGAGTTTCACTCGGATTAGGATACTTAGGGGCAAAGAAACATATTCAGAAGCCTATATGAACACCCTAAGTATGACCTAAAAGGGGGGAACCTAAGGCTTTAGTCAGGGGGCATCCAGCTAGGCCAAAGAGGGCAGATTTGTGGAGATTTACTCGAAGATAGCCAGTTGATTCATCTCAAGAAGCCGAAATTATACTCAAGACAGAGGATCTCTCCTTTAATTCCTTCAGAGGGTTTTAGGGATTTCTTATGTTTTGTTTTATCCTTTCTTTTGAGATGTTTTCTTTTTTTGTTATGAACTAAACCCTCAGATACTTGAGGGGGATGAAACCTAAGATGAATCTTGTTATCGTTTGCTGACCTATATGATAAATATTTGACTTGTTCTTAATTATATGTTCTTAATTCTTGTGTTGATATTTTCGGGATATTAATTCAAGTGTGATGTGCTTAGGTGGAGGAGCAAAAGTCTCTGCTTAAGAGTAGATCTAGCATAGTTAAGCAGAGTTGATCACACGCCTAGAGATAGGGCGACGAGATTTTGCCGAATTAGGGTCAAACCTAATATGGGAGTCCATAGATCGAGTTAATACAATTCTAAGGGTTTTAATTAGAAAGAGATTTCAATTAATTAACCTAGGGTTAGACGTTAGTCGCCCCGAGAGAGGGATTAATATGACTTAGGGAATCTTACGGATCAAGTCAAATGAATAAATCGTCTAGTTCAGAGTTAGATAACAAGTGAAGTCTAGGTGGATTCTTCCTTGGGTATCGTCTTAATCAATTGGTTTTTCCTCAAGGTTATTTTCCCAATTTCATTCTTCTTTGTCTTAGAGTCTTTAGTTTAGTAGTTAGTTAATTTTAGATTAGATAAACAATTCCTTTAATTCTTAGGCTAAATAATAAAAAGAGATTAGTATTAGTACTTTTGGTTCCTTTGGGTTCGACATTCCGATCTTGCCTTAACTATACTATTGTTTGATAGGTGCACTTGCCTCAAATCGTTGTCATAGTTAGTTTCCAGGTTCGATCATTCTTTTTATAAATTTTAAGACTTTTACATTGCATAAAACAATAATCACGTATGCCAAATGATTAGGATGCAATGATCAGAATGAATCAAATGCTCCTAATTAGACGTGTTATGAATGGTATTTAAATAATTGCATGATGTCATGAGAATGATCCCTTTTTATTGCTTAAGTTATCATTGCTCGTTATTCATCAAGGTTGTATTACTGACGTCTTTTTGTTCAGCTGATACAAAAAACCTGAAAAAATAGTCACAATTTAGACTCTCCTTTCTCAAATATTTCCAATCCTTAGGCTTTGTGAGTTCTAAATAATAGTCCTGTTTCAGGTTCTTGTACTATTTAGAAGCTTCCAGAGTAATATGCAAAACTCCTTTTGTGAAAGTATTATTAGTCCATTTATCGTTATTTCAATGCAAAATGCTTGAAAAGGATCATAATGATGGACAAAAATGAGATTTATCAAGAATTTTTTTTGAAAAGAATGGATTAATTAAAGAAACTAAACATTGCTAGAATACAAAATAGGTGAGGGGAAAAAATAGGTGCCCCAGATATCCCAGCCTAAGCTTCTCTGTACGAACTTTCTGAAGACCATTTTAAGCTCAACACGTGTTTAGGAGATCTAGAGTACTTTGTTGATGCCCAAAGATGTATCATAGCTCCTCTTCGTTAATTTAGGCATAGCAAGACTCTCGCATGCCCCACCTTCGATCAAAATTTGAATTGCCCTTTCACGAGTTTTCAATTCAAAACCCTTTTGGTCTCAAAGCGCCCTTTGTGGGTTTTCGCCTTGGCCTCTCCTTTTTTTTTAAGAGAAGTATTTCTTGACTGCATCTGAATTCACTGGATTAGGCAAAGTCTTTCCATCCATTTCAATGAATATCAACGCTCCTCCAGAAAAGGCATTCTTTACCACGTAAGGTCCTTCCCAGTTTGGCATCCATTTTCCTCTGAAATCCTTTTGTAAGGGTAGGATCTTCTTCAATACCAAGTCCCCCTAATAGAATTCTCTGGGGCGAACCTTTTTTTTTGTAAGCTCGCATAATTCATTTTTGGTACATTTGACCGTGACGAATAGCTTTCAGCCTTTTATCTTCGATCAAATTTAACTGATCATATCAGGCTTGGATCCATTCTGCTTCGTCCAATTTTAGCTTTGACAAGACTCGAAGGGAAGGAATCTCAACTTCGATGGGTAAAACTGCCTCCATTCCATAGACCAGTGAGAAAGGCGTTGCTTCGGTAGTGGTCTTGATCGATGTTGGATAAGCATAGAGGGCAAGTGTTAACTTCTCATGCGAATCTTTATAAGTCTCAGTCATCTTTCCCACAATCTTCTTGATATTCTTATTGGCCGCCTCAACTGCACCATTCTTTTTTGGGTAATATGGTGACGAGTTGTGGTCTGTAATCTTGAACTGACTACAGACCTCTGCTATCGTGCTATTGTTCAAATTCAAGGCATTGTCCGATATGATCCTTTCTGGCATTCCATATCAGCAAATGATCTTTTTCTTTAAAAACTTGTTGACTGCTGACTTGTTGACATTGGCATACGAAGCAACCTCTACCCACTTGGTGAAGTAATCAATGACCACAAAGATGGACCAGTGCCCGTTAGAGGCCTTTGGCGAGATTGGCCAAATGACGTCCATGCCCCATATAGTGAAAGGCTATGGAGAGGTCATAACATGAAGAGGTGAAGGAGGCACATGAATCTTGTCCCCATAGATTTGGCACTTGTGCCACTTCTTGGCATAATTGATGCAATCCCCTTCCATGGTATACCAATAATACCCGAATCTCATGATTTGCCTGGCTGTTGTAAAACTATTAGCATGTGTTCCACATACACCCTTATGAACTTCTTCCATGATTTTCTTAGCCTTAACAGCATCTACACATCTTAATAACACCTGATCCTTTCTTCTTTTGTATAGGATCTCCCCATTTAAGATGTAGTCACTGGCTAGTCTTCTCAAAGTCCTTTTATCATTCTCAGTTGCTTGATCAGGGTAGTCACGATTCTTCACATGTTGCAGTATATCGTGATACCAAGGATGATCATCTGTTCCTTCCTCTTCGTTGATGTTGTAGCAATGAGCTGGAGCCTCATAAATATTTATTTGGGTAGGCTTCACATCCTCTTGTTTATTTACTCTAATCATAGAAGCTAATGTAGCCAAAGCATCGACCATCTAGTTTTCATCTCGAGGAAGGTAACAGAAGGTGATGTCGTCGAACTCCTCAATTAATTCCAAAACTAGCTTTCAATAATTGATCAACTTGGGGTCTCTTGTTTCCAATTCACCTTTGAGTTGATAGATTACTAGTGCAAAATCCCCATACACCTCTAGCACTTTGATTTTACGTTCTATGGCTACATGGATTCCCATGATACATGCTTCGTACTCTGCCATATTATTTGTGCAATCAAAATCCAATTTGTAAGTAAATGGATAATGATATCCATTTGGGGATATCAGGACTGCCCTAATTCCGTTACCAACAGCATTTGATGCTTCTTCGAAGTTTAGTTTCCAAGGATGGTCTTCTGGAGCGTCTTCTTCGGTAGTTGCCACATACATTAGATCTTCATTAGGGAAATCAAAGTTCAGAGGCTCGTAATCTTCTAGAGCTCTACTGGCTAGAAAATTTGCTATTGTGCTCCCTTTCACAGCTTTCTGGTTCACATAGACTATGTCAAATTCGAAAAGCAGAATTTACCATCTGGCCATCCTTCCATTCAAAGCAGTTGACTCCATCATATACCTCAGAGGGTCCAGTTCCGAGATGAGCCAAGTGGTGTGAAACAACATGTACTACCTCAATCTTTGAGTTGTCCAAATCAAGGCGCAACATAATTTCTCAATTGGCGAGTATCTCATTTCACACTCAGTGAATTTCTTACTGAGGTAGTATATCGCCCTTTCATTTTTTCCTGTCTCATCGTGTTGGCCAAGCACACATCCCATAGAATGGTCAAATCTCACAAATCTGATGACGGTGGCCAATCTGGACTTGGTGGTGACAAAGATCGGGGTATTGGATGCAGTAATCGCTTACCTTGTCAAAAGTTTTCTGGTATTCATCATCCCGTACGCTTGGTTTGTGTTTCTTACGAAGACGGAATATTAGGTCACATTTCTTAAATAGTTGTGAAATAAACTAGGCAATGTAATTTAGTCTTCCTAAGAAACCTCGAATTTCTTTTTGAGTGCGCAGCGGAGGCAATTCTTGTATAGCCATGACTTTGTTTGGGTCGATCTCAATTCCTTTTTCACTGACTACGAAATCTAGCTGTTTTTCTGACCTAGCCTCAAAAGTATATTTGGTTGGATTGAGCTTTAGCTAAAATTTTCTCACCCTTAAGAACAATTTCCTCAAAACATGCACGTACTCCTTTTTTGTTCGGGATTTTGCAATTATATCGTCAATGTAAACCTCGATTTCCTTGTGCATCATGTCATGAAACAAGTTTACCATGGCTCTTTGATACGTTGTTCCCACAATTTTTAATCCAAATGGCATCACTTTATAACAAAATGTTCCCCACAGGGTCATGAATATGGTCTTTTCCATGTCTTCAGGATGCATCTTTATCTGATTGTATCCAGAGTTGCCATCTATGAAAAGGAACAGTGAGTAGCCTGCCATATTATTCACTAAAGTGTCAATGTGAGGCAATAAGAAATTGTCTTTTGGGCTGGCCTTGTTTAAGTCTCTGTAATCTACACACATCCATACCTTTCCGTCTTTCTTACGGACCGGGATGATATTGGCTACCCATTCTGAGTATTTGACCACTTGTAAGAACCCAGCATCAAATTGCTTCTTGACCTTTTCTTTTATTTTTATCATAATATCAGGCCTTATCCTTCGGAGCTTCTGCTGAACTGGCTTGCATCTTCTTTTCTGGGGAGGCGGTGTACCACAATATCAGTGTTTAACCCGAGCATATATTGGTATGACCATGCAAAGACATCTTTGAATTCTTGAAGTGATTCAATGAGGTCTCGTTTTGTTTCTTCGACTATAGGAGTTCCAATTTTTGCTTCTTTTCCTTCTTCCAAGATCATAATCTCTACTGTCTTCTTGTGAGGTAGGATCTGTTTCTCTTCTTGTTCTACCATCCTTTAAAAATCTGGAGATAATTTACAGTCTCTATCATCTTCAAAATCCTGAGATCCCTCTAGACACATGTCTCGCTCAAAAGGAGATTCTGGGTTAGTAGCAGCGTCGGTCATGTCGTTGATATCTGGGGACCTGTTTTAGGCACGAATGAATATCCAAAGAACAAATGAATCGAAGAATAGCTATTTGTATGGTATGATTATGAATAAAATGAAAGAATAAAAGAATATTTGCTCAGAGTGATAAAAAATGCATTTTTTTATTGAAATAAAGATGTTGGACATGAGCCTGTTTCACAAATAGATTCTTATTGCTTCTAGGCTTAAAGCAACAAGTGTGTTTTGAACATTACATTGAGTCAGCTCTAAAGACTACAGGAATCTCTTCTGCAGTCTAGTCGCTTACAACACTTCTAGGCTCATAAGGGCGGATGCCCAATAAATTTTCTTCCACTATTCCCTCTTCAGATACGGCATTGATGCTCAGACTTCCCATCATGTCTTCAACAATTTCTTTCCTTGTCATCTTCCATTTAGGGTAAATAATTCCTCCTGATACAAATGTTCTGGATATATGGGGAAATGTCATTGGTTCCCACTTGACCTCTGCCCCGCTTAATCGCGCTCCTCTTCTCTCCTGCTTCTTCTCCAACTCTTTCTTCCTTTACTTTGCATCTGGCTTATACCCCAAGCCAAAGCGATCCTGTTTGTCAGTCAAGGTTGGTACTTCGACCCGTCCATGGAGGTATTTTCCGAGTCCCCTTCTAGGCAATGCTCCTTTTCCTACTGTCAATTGTAAGCTCATCCTCGTGGCTTTAGATATCTTGGGCATTGGGATCTTAATTCCCTCGACAATGAAGGTTGCGTTCATAAATTCTAGTGAGCAAAATGAACATTCTATCGCTTCACCATCTGCCTCTATGTATGGCGCATTACTGGTAATGGACGCGATAATATCTTTTTCCCTCGTTTATCGTTATTAGTCAGCCTTCCGTTACCAACTTTAGCTTTTGGTGCAGTGATGATGGTACCACCCCTGCTGAATGAATCTAAGGCCTCCCCAATAGGTAATTATAAGAAGGTTTGATGTCCATCACTAAGAAGTCTACCTCGTATGTGTTTGGACCGATCAAGAGAGGTATCTCAATCCTTCCCATTACCTTCTTTTCAGTGCCGTCAAATGCTCTCACTATATTTTGGCATGTTTTCATGTGAGAGCTATCCATAGGCAACCTGTTCAATGTGGATAGGGGCAATACATTCAGTACCGATCCATTGTCAATTAGTACCCCCGGTAATGTATACCCCTTACAATGGATGGTGATGTGCAGAGCTTTAGTGGATCCCATGCCCCTGGTGATATTTCATCGTCATTAAAAAAGATGAAATTATCAGTGCTTATGTTGTTGACGAGACGGTCTAGCTTGTGTACTGAAATATCATCAGCAACGCATGTTTCGTTTAAAACTTTTATGAGCGCGTTACGGTGTGTCTTCGAGCTTAAGAGTAAAGCCAGTACCGATATGTGAGCTAGCTACTTGTGTAGTTGTTCCACGACACTATACTCGCTGTGCTTTAGGAATTTTAAGAATTCCTTAGCTTTTTTCTCGTTCATCGGCTCGTTAACAGGTAGTTTTGGCCTCTCTTTCCTTTGTTCAACCACCACAGATTTCCCTTGTACAGGTTTGGCTTTTGTATTTAGGGCATCATAACGTCTTTCGCTACGTGTATAGAAACCCACATCCTGTCCTTCCTCTGGCGTGCTGACCGGGCCTACCTCTCCCAGGATTGTCACATTGCAGTTATAGTTCCAAGGTACCCTTTTGCTATCTTTATAAGGAAAAGCAACGGGTTTCTGGATTACAACTCTTGGTGCTATTCTTGTTCCGGCTTCGTCGATTCTTGGTTTTAAGATGATTACCATCGGATAGTTGGCTTCATCGACCTTCTCTGTCGACCCTCCCTCTGAGGTGCACACTTCTTCTCCTTCAGTGTACTCAAAGAACTCGAGCTCTTTGTTGTCCATTAGACCCTGTACTAAAGCCCTAAATTTACTGCATTTTGGAATCTCATGATCTTCTTCATCATAGAACTCACAATAGTTCCTTTCTTCTCGGGACCTGTTCCTCGGGTCTTGTGGGATTAACCCTCTTTCTACCATTTTCTTCCATACTTCTCTCAACGGGGTTCTCACTTCTGCAACATTCATTTTGATTTTCTTTCCTACCTTCTCAACTATCGCGTTTACCCCATTATCAGCACGGTTGGGTAACGGATTTTCTGTATCAGATGGATCATCGAATTTTATAATGCCCATTTTGATGAGCCTTTCGACTAAATTTTTAAAAGTGGTGCAGTTTTCTATCGAGTGTCCCGTGATTCCCATATCGTATTCACATTGGGTATTTGTGTCGTACCATTTCGGGTATAGGGGTTGCATTGGCTTTAGGTAGAAAGGGGACACGACATGTGCATCGAATAAACTTTGGTATAACTCCCGATACATCATTGGAATTGGTGTAAAATTGAGTTTCTCCGTATTTTGCCTCGTGTTGGACTCCTGTCTCGGTGGGCCTTGATGGCTAGTGGTTACTGTTCTCGGTTGGTTCACATTGACCGGTTTTGAGTAACCCCTATTATACATGCTCACATTATTCACCTCATTTTCTCTTTTTCTCGGGGCCGACCTCTTTGTGCTTTCCCCGGCCTCTATTTTTCCGCACCTTATAGCATTTTCTATCATTTTGCCAGACGTCACTATGTCTAAGAAGCTCTTAGTTACGCTTCCCAGCATGTGATTGATAAAAGGTGCCTTCAGGGTATTAATGAAGAGCATGGTAGTTTCCTTTTCTAGTAGCGGTGTTGGACTTGCGTGGTGACTTCCCTCCACCTTTAGGCATATTGCCTGAAACTTTCGTTTGGCTTTTTATCCATATTTTGTAGTGTGATTCAGTTAGGCATCATATCTGTCACTTGGCCGTATTGTTTCATGAAGGCCTGTGCTAGGTCCTTCCACGAACTAATCTAGGCACGATTTAGCTGATTATACCGTTTGGCCGAAACCCCAGTCAAGCTGTCTTGGAAACACTGAATCAATAACTGATCGTTACTGATATACTGGTCATCCTCCAGCCGGGGTAGCTAGTTCTGTTATATTTTTCAAATTTTGACATTTTAAACTTTGGAGGGAGAACTAGATCTGGGACCAGGCTCAATTCCTACGCGTCAATTCCATAATGGTAATCGGTGCTTTCCAACACTTTGAATTTCTACTCTAGCCATTTGCATCTATCTTCCAGTTGTTTTAGGAGCTCCACTCTTGTTTTTCCCATTTCTGCTATATGATCAAGGTCGGGGACAACGGAATTTGCTGGATTGTCTCTGGAGTTGGAGCCTGAACCCGTATAGAAGTTTATTGGTGCTAAAGTAGTCTAATATTGGGGTCTGATGTTGACTGACACCCTTTGCGGCTGTGCTTGGGTGTTCGTTGGGGTGAAGCCTAGAGGATAAGCAGGGTCCTCATTGTCGTCTGCGGTATTGATCATAGGGCTCTTTCCTTTTTTAGCCCCCAGCTAGCAACTGCATTAACTGGCTCATCATGTTTCTCTGGGATTCTAGCATTTGATCCCTCATATCCTGTTGGATTTTGGCCAACTGTTCTTGCATCTGTATTTGCAGTTGGTCCTGCATCTCTCTTTGTATTTGTTCTAATATTTCTAATCTTTGGTCCATGACTTTAGTCTTTCTTCTTGCACCATAATGATGTTCTTGGGTAACTGCCACGATTTTAGAGTCTATTTGTGAGTTTTAGTTCACACGATGCAATGCAATACGATGCTAATGCGTGAAAGCAATGAATGCAAAAGAAAAAGGCATTGATTCTAATTCAATTTCATTAGAATAACCTTTCTAGAAAACAAATTTCTTTACATAAAATATATTACATATATGGCTTTGCCCTAATGCTTAAGGCCTTGACTTGCTTAAGAAGCCTAGCTAACTTTTGGCCTCGATCTGACTCTGACTTATATTTCAAGCTCAGTACGTCAGCCTAGACTGCCAAGGTTTGTATATGATTAGCCACCTCTCACACTTGAGCCAAAGCTTCACCCATGACGTAATCCCTATCCCTGACCTGGTCTTGAGATCGATGAAGTTGCTCTTTCCCTCGCTCATCATTTACTTCCAGCAGTTCAACCCGGAGTTCACAGTTTTGCAGTGAGATTTCAAGTTCTTCTATCCTCTCTTTTAGTTCCTCAATCTTGCCTAGGCTAGCCCTTAATTTGATTACGGAGTTTCGACTACGATGCTGGTCTAGTGACTTTTCTAACTCTGCCACTCGAGCTCTTAACTTCTCCTTTTCATTTTGGCTCTCCAACAAGCTCTTTTTTAAAGTGTCCCCCCGTACTCGAGTATCATGGAACTTCTTCTCAGACTGATCAGCTCGTCTTTTCTTCTTGGATTTCTTGTCCCCATTGCTCAGCGTTTTACCTAAACCAACGGTTCTTATTAACATGCGCAGCTTCTTGTAATCCGTCTTCAAACTGTCCAAATCCTCTTCAGCCGTATTCTTTCCCTTCCTTAGTTTCTCGGCTTCTAGTTTCTAGACATCACGTTTAGCCCTAGCTGCATTTTCTCCTCCTCTAATTGCTCGTTTCTTTTTCCTAGTTCCAAAATTTTATTCTCAAAATCATGTTTGATGATTTCTAGTTCAGACGTGACCACCTGCAAGTGTTTTTCTAATGATCGGATATTTTCTTGATTTGACGTGGGGATGTTGTCGTCGATTCTCTGATCCCACCACCGGTCATACTCAGGGGTATTCATTGGACTAGCAGCAAACCTATTCATTCTACGAGTCTGGTTCTAGGCGTTTGATATCTCATGGACTTTCTTTTAGTAGTTATCCCCCTTGTATACGAACTCGTACTGAGCTAACCCTTGTGTTGCTGGCGTGAACTGTCTTGACCTGTATTTCCTTAACACGAGAAAGGAAGAATACCCGACAGCTCCCCATATCCCAAGTAGAGGAACCCAATCAAAATCTCCACATCGATACAAGATCTCGTCGGGCAAAGGGGCCCTCCACTCGATGTCTTCTTCTTGCAGACTTTGGAGAATCATCATCCACTTTTCCTCCGTGATATCAACCTGTCTCGGTGTAGCCACTATCTCTTTTAGCGAAGAATAACTTTCGGAGAAGATTCGATAAGAGACCTATTCCACTTTCCAAAAATGGCTGTGGAACCATGCCAACAAAAGTATCGCACAGCCTATGAATCTGCCCTCGCCCGCTCTCCGGTACGCGTTCAAGGATCTAAATATTTCGGCCAAAATTGCAAGAACTAGCGTGACCCTTTTGTCAAGTCGATCAAAGAGATCCGAGAATGCCTCATCTACATGCCCCAATGCCTTGGGGAAGATGACCAAACCGTAGATACTCAAAGCAAACACATCAACCCATTTCTTCATATCTGGATGTGCTAGAATCAGATCCCTCAAGTTTTTCCAACGGATACACTTACTATCTCCTTTTTGCGTGATCCGGGCTGCCACCCACTGCTCACTCATCCCTGTGATGCTCATCAATTTCTTTAAAAAGGTTGAGACATTAGCGGCTCTTGAATAAAAACTTTTTTGGCTTGAATCTTCCGGCAATGAAGTGAGGCCATATACTCTTCCACGGTAGGTACCAAATCAACTTTCCCGAAAGTGAAACAACTGTAAGTAGGATTCCAGAACTGGGCGAGGGCACGAAATAAGTGCTTGTCCACCTTCACATTCAGTAGATAGGGCAAATCTCCATAGTTACAGCAAAACAATTACTTGATCTTGTCGTTCCATTGATCCCATATCTCCTTTATTTCTTGAAGATTATTCTGAGTCACGCTGACGCGAGTGAAATCCCACAACTCTGATATGTATCCTTCGGTCAGACTATCGGCTTTTTCTTGCTGTGCTGTCTCGGCCCAAATCTGGATAGCCGCATTATCCTATACTTTATCAAAAAACCCCTTTTCCATGATAAGTTATCTATTTAGGAACCAAATGTGAATAAACACCTCTTTTGTGATGAAAAATGCCATGCAATTACAAACAAAGCCAAAACAAAGCAAGTCAGTACTTCGTACACAATTTAAAGTAAGCAAAGAATAATAAGTAGAGCGCCTACTCGAGTGACCACTAGGGTTTGGCGCGGCTCTACCTAAGGTGGGCTCTTAAAGCTCGCAATATGGGGTTTGGTTCTAGAGTAAAGGTACCCGATCCTGCAGATTCCTCAATCCTCACCCATTATAGGCTCATGCAAACCGAGTTCAGTTCAGGGGAATACATTTCCCTATGGCTATACGGAGATGAAAACCTCACCAAGACATAGGAACGGATGCATCCTGAAAGCGATCCACTATCCTATACGGAGGTAAAGACCTCATGAAGGAATAGCTTCTCGCTCCCACTTAATAGGGGTAAAATTGACCGACTTATGCAATGCAAAATGCAGAGACTCATCAACAGGTTTAAACACAGCAAACATGAAAACCATGAAAATGATGGATAAAATGGAGTAATTGTAAATTTAATACAGATCTTTGATTTTCAAAAAAAAAAAAAAAAAAATTAATCAATTTATGGCTCGACTCTCTTATTTGTCCCCAGCAGAGTCGCTAAACTGTCGAAACCATTTTTTTTGAAAGAAGGTCGAAAAACGAAAACTAAAACGGGAGTTGCCACTAATCCTTTTTTATGAGGTGTGATCGGGTCACCTCGTAAGATGGTCGTTTTAAATAAACAGTTTGATTTATTAAAAAACATTTTTAGGTCTACGAAATTCAGAAAGATGGGTTCAAGAGTCGGTTACGCACGAGGAAGGATTAGCACCCTCGTAATGCCCAAAATTGGTACCTAATTTATTAATTAATGTCTTAGTGTCGAAAATTGAAAATTTGAAGAAATTTAAATCATAATCCTTCGTTAACATTTTTAGAAAATGACATATTTCACGTTGATCAAGAAAAAGAATTTCGTCCTGTAAGTTAAGACATAATATCTTAAATCCCGAAACAAGAACAAATACCAAAAAATTTGTTTATTTTGAATGACATTCGATTATCTCAGTTTTAGAAATAAATCGTATTCTGTAAGTTACAACACGACTTTTCCTAATTCCGGAGAATATTTAAAAATTTATGCTTTAAAAACGTTCGCTTATTTGGATTTATCGAGAAAATCAAAACGCCGTAAGTTAGGGAACGATTTTTTGAATCTCCAAATATGAAAGCATTTTAAAAAAAATTCCTTTTTATGAATTCGGGTGAAAGTTGATGGAATATTTAAAAATGATATATAATACACAATAAAACATCATAATAACAATGGTGTAATTACAAAGATGGAGACAATATTAATAATCAAGTCACTGTAAATAAGTGAATAAGGCAATAGAATGAAAAATGCATGATTTAAATAATAGCAAACATGACATCAAAATATTAAAACATAATAATAATAAATGCACCAAATGAAACCAAATAGAAACGACAATAAATATCAAGTGTACAAATATAAAGGATACGGACAAATTTAATTTTAAATGTAAAAAAAATGAAATAATAAAAAAGGGATGAACTCTTTATAAAAGTTGAAAATTAAAAAAGGAGTTAATTGGAATTAAAATAAAATTTAAAGTCTAAATTTAAAAAAAAAACGAAAAGATATAAAAGGATTAAATTGAAATGCAAATAAAAATTTTAGGCAAAAATTTGAATAAAAAAGGAATAATGGACTAAATCGTAACGTGCTAAAAGTACTATGGGGCGAAAATGAAAATATTCCTACCCCTTTTATGCGCAGCGTTTTAATGTAGACCAAAATGCAATAAAAATAAAATTTCGCCGATAGATTAAAAAATAAAAATAATAAAAAAGGAAATCAAGGACCAAATCGCAATATGTTGCAAAAATGGAAGGGTTGCGCGCATAAATATCCCACTCACAGGCAAAACACGCGGATCCTCAGGGTAAGCGGGTCGGGTTGGACTGGTTAGTGTTGAAACGGTGCTGTTTTGGCGCCTGAAACCAAGTCCCAAAACGACGTCTTACGGGCTACACTATAAAAATTAAAATTTTGACAAAAAAATCACTTTTCCAACTTTTCTAAAAAAAAAAAAACAGATTTTTTTTCTCTTCTTCTCTCTGCCCTCTCCGAGACGCAGCCCATGGTGGTCCTATTTTTTGGGTTTTTAACTTCCCGAGGCTAAAAACATCATTTTTCATCGGAAACGACGAACCTCGGCCACCCATGGCGGCGGGATTTGAAAAGTCAGGTTAGTTTTTCAACCCCTCCTTTTTTATTTTCGTATTTTTAATAAAAAAGGGTTAGAGCAAAATCAGAAAAATGAAATGAAAAAAATAAAAATGCAACCTTTCTTTTTGCTGAATGCTTCTGTTGTATTTCAAAAAAGTGTCTGTGTTCATAAAAATTTATAAAGGTTTGTTCTTCGATTTTATAGCCGAAGTTGAAGAAAAGAAAATACAATATATTTTGTTTTTTGCTGTAGTTGTTTGTGCCCTTTGCAGGTACGGAGGGTAACGTGGCATGCGGTGGGTGGAGGTCTGAGAGTCATGCGATGGTCGCGACGTCAAAGAAAGTTGTAGAGGCATTGCGGTGCACATTAGCTAGGGTTTTTTCTTGTTTTTTCTGATTTGTTGTGGGCTAGGGTTAATTTTGGGCTTGTAATTCGGTAGTGGGCCGTAATTGGGTTAAATTGGTTTGGGCTGATGTAGATTGGGTTTAAGTTGTAAAAAAAATACTATTAATTGTTTTTGTTTGGGACTGTTTTAGCCCGGGCCAAAATTGGACCTTACAGGATCATTCTTAGTGGTTATATTTTTTTAATTTCAAACGACAATTGTTAAATCTATTAACTGAATTTTTGTGAGTAATATGTGAAAATAACAAATAGACATATCATTACACATATGATAAAATGTTTGACACATCAAATTTTAAAAATAAAAGAACTCAACTTAGTGAATTTAATAGTTATCAATTGATTAGGACTAAAATTTTCAAATTTTCAAAATACAAGGATTAAAATTTGCCAAATTAAAGTACATGTACTGAATCCCCATCTTACACAGTACAGGGTATAGTAGTAGAATTTGACTTTATTTTTTCAATTGCAATTGGCAAGGTTGATTGGGGAGAGTTCATATTGAATCTAATAGAGTGAAGTTGTGATTATTTAAAGGTCAGGGTAGTTTGAGCTTAAATAATTGCTTGTATCATGGGTTTAGTAACGGATTTCTTCTCTAAATAAGGTGGTGCATTGAACTGTGTGACAACTTTGCTTGTTTTCTTTCCAATGTTTATTGCTTTGTTCATATTGTTGTGTCAATACTTGTGTCAAAGCTTGTAGCCTTATTGTATTTCACAAGAAGTTGCTACCATTGATCTCCTTTATGATAGGAACTGGAAAAAGCTTTGATCGAAGGTTATCAAGATCAAGACAATAACTATAACATCCAAAAAACCGGGTCATAAGAAATTGGGTTAGTGAAACCCAGAGTGGTTACATCTTGAGTTTGGTTTAAGATTGTGAAATTGTGACAAGTGAATTAATCTGGTTCAATGAATATGTGTTGTGTTTGTGTGTGGAAGGTTCTAGGTTCTAACCCTTTATTTTGAAATTTTGCTACTTTTTTCTAAACCCCTATTCTTGAGTATCTGGTTTATATATCATTTTTGCTCAATTGATTACAACGATGAGCCTAGTGGTTCAGTGGTTAAGCTTCTGTATATCCTTTGGTCTTATGTTTGAGTGTGAAACCAATAAGAAAATGTTTTTTTTTTTTTGTTATGCTACCTTGTGATTTAGTTTTTATTTTCTTAAATTAATTAAGTTTTTCTCAAAAGCTTCCTATCCTTTTCATGTTCCTTTTCTATTTCTTCTCTCTAATAATTCAATCAGACCGCGTAAGTGTTTCTTATTGAGTTTTGTTCGCGTTTGTTAATGGAAAAAATTACGTTCCTTTTTGTATAGTGTTCTGACTTGTGTAAATAATTGTTAGGGAAGATCTTAAGATTTACATCCCTCCAACGATTTAAGAATTGCGTGTTGGTTGATTTATTTCCCGGTAAGTTTTGATTTGGGGTTTTGTGTCAAAAGTTCTTCGATGTAACTTCGGTTCTGGATGTTAGTTTAGCGTTTTGATTACAAATAAATTATTTGACTGGACATTCGAACGTTGTTTTTAGGTTCTGGGATCATCTCTGTTGCTTCTACGTCCAAACTATATCTGATGTGTAATGAAAACCCGAGTAATTTGTGATCTGCAAAAGGCAAAATTGAGGCTGTCAATGCTACAAGTCCGTGTGGTAAGGCATTAACTTGGGTCACACAGACATGTATCTAGGCCGTGTGCTGGACTGACTTGAGCCACACGACCGTGTGCCAGGCCGTATGGGCCATACGAGCCAACCATGTAGGTCGTGTGAATCCACACGTGTGTGTGGGCCAAAAATTAGAATATTTCCCTAGGGTTATAAACGTCGTTCGAATAAAATGTAGGCCTTTCATAGGGCCCGTTTGATATAAAACAAGCTATAAAACTTAATTTTTGATGATCTATTGATGTATAAGATGATATCTGTACGTATGTTTGATATGATATAAGCTAAGTAAGCATGATCTGTTAGCGTATAATGTGCTTTTGTTTAGGACGTATTTTAGGTATGTGATATATTTAGCTATGGTATGTGCTATGTTAATTTTGATGATTCGTTTTTGTGTTACCTTGTTGGTTGTGAACATGTGATATCCGAATAAGTTGTTGTGTTTGATATTGATTCTGATATGTAACCATGCATGTGATTTCATGGCAAATTTGCTATGTTGCATTAAGATTTGATTAAAATTTGCAAATTTGCGTGGATTTCCATGCCTTTCGTTCTGTTATTGTACGACAACATGTCCTATATGCTTATCATTCTGATTCTGAGTATGCATGCCATGACACATTGCATGGGGTTTGGGATGTTGTGAAAAGAGGAAGTTTCTGGCAGTTCAATGATCTGCATTATCTAGTGGTTTATCCACAATTCCATCTGGTAGTGTGTCTGCAATTATGTTTGCTTGATCACATACATTTGTTTTGGTAGCTTGACTATAACATAGTGGCTTGACCACATATATCTGATTTGGATTTTTTGATTGCAATTCTAGTGGCATTGTCCATAATTATCTGTTGGTGTGATTTGGTTGAATGAGTTATGGGAAACTCTATTTTTTTGTGTAGCGGAGTTGGGTAGGATGTTTTTTGATAAATCTGCATTCTGATTTTCTGAAAAACATCGTGTAACAGCCCATTTTCAGTAAAATTAGAATAGTGGTTTCGAGACCACAAACCCCACAAGTAAATTATTATTTTAGTATTATTTTAATATCTATGGAATGTTAGTAGGGTCATATTAAAATTTCGTTATGAAATTTCGATGTTTGTATGCTTAATTAAGTAAAAAAGGACTAAATTGTAAAAAAGTGTCAAAATAGAGTTCCATTAGTTAAAAGGGTCAAATGACTATGGAAATTTAAAGTGAAAGGACTTAGATGGTAATTAGACCAATGCCATAGTTAGTGGATATTCATGGTAAGGTTTTTTTCTGTAAATTTTAGTAAGTAATAAGGCTAAAATGGTAATTTGGGAATTAAAAGAAAATTAAGTAAAGAAAATATGAATTAATGTTGTCATCTTTTCTTTTCTTCTTCTTACTTGGCCGAATACACCATTGAAGGGGGGGAGAAAACTTTGTTTTGGATTTCATTTGCAGGGTATGATTTTTAAGTCTGTTTTTAATGATTTTTATCTTTTTAAGGTTGTTTTAGCTTAATCTAGCTAGCCTGGGGATCAATTTGCAAAACTGTTAAAGATTGTGGGTTATGCCATGGATGCTTTTTTATGAGTCATTATTGATAAATAAACAAGTTTTGTAAAGTGATTTTTTATGAAAATTGCATTTAGGGACTTGTTTGTAAAAATAGTAAAATTTTATGGTAAATTTATGAAATGATGATTGGTATGGGTTGGCTTAAGTCCCTAGATAATTTGTCTAGCTTGAGAGGAGGATTAAAATGCATATATTTCAATTTATGAGCTTAAGGATTAGATTATGAAAAGTTAAAATGTTTAGGGGAAAATAATAATTTTTCATAAATATGAAATGTGGACTGAATTGAATACTAAGGATATTAAATGAATTGAATTTATCTATTTAGATCAAGATAGACCACGTACTGATTTAGATAGGGGTAAAGCGAAAGCCTCGGATTAGCTCAGTTTTGTTTCTACTTCCTATTCAACGAGGTAAGTTTGTATGTACGAATTACTATACTCATGTAATTCAATTTCATGTTATTATGTATTTACAATGCTATTGAACAATGTATATCCAAGGCAATGCTATAATGGTTATTGAGTCTCGGTTGAACCCTAGGAATTCGTAGGATACAAATGACATGTCATTAAGGATTTCATGTTTCATGTGCTGGTCTTGAATGTCCTATCGATGATTGAAGTCTTGCATTTTTTGCGAATACTTCACAGCTCGTGTGAGCAGCATCATGTAGCTTGCATTCTGACCTACAGCTCGTGTGAGCAGGCCCATTTCACAGCTCGTGTGAGCAACGCTGTAGAGGAAAGGTTACGGTTATATATTTAAGCACACTTCGTGTGAGCTTTCCCGAGTATCTGATAATATTCTAGATGGTTCAACAGGTATGAAATGGAATTGAAAAAGTAAGTTTCCAAATGGAATAATGCATATGCGTATGAAAAGGTGGTATAAATCAATGATGTCTTTTCTTATGAAATTGGCTTATCATGTGGTTAATCCAAAAGAGTTATGTATAAATGCACTAACTTGTGTATTGATGATGATGTTTAGGCTTATGCCAAGCTTGTGGTTTGGATTACATTATGTTATTCATTATTGTTATGCAATGAAATGGTAAGCTATGTTTTATTTTCTACGAACTTACTAAGCATTATGTGCTTACGTAGTTACTTTTTTATGTTTTTAGATAATTGGAAGTTTGATTGGTTTGGAAGCTCACCGGAGATCTATCACACCATCCAACATAATATCGACAGTTTTTGAATATTTTTGCCAAGGTTATAATGGCATATATAGGTGGACTTATAATGATGTTTAGTTAATGATTTGGTATGTATAAGTTATTTTGGTTTAGTTCATTTGATGGCTATGTTATGTTGCATGTTTGAATGGGTTAGGTATGTGCACATAAGGCTTATAGGTGTACGCATGATTTGGTGTTGGAAATGACTTGATTTTAGTAAAATTTATGTCCACACAGATTGAGACACGGGCGTGTGACTCAGTTGTTCTCAGTTGTGTGTGACACACAGCCTAGCGACACGACCGTGTGTCTTCCGCAGGTTCCTTTGTATGCAAGTTAGTTACACAACCTAGCACATGGCTTTGCACAAGTGCGTGTAGGGCTATTTCGGGAGTTACACGGCCTAGCACATGGGCATGTAACCCTACCTAAAGAGTTACACGAGTGAGGATACGGGCTGAGACATGGTCGTGTGTCCCTAGTTTGAAGGTTACACAGCTTGAGACACGAACGTGAGTCTCAGCCGTGTGAGGCACACGGCCTGGCCATATGGCCATGTGACCTTTGTAGTTAAATTTTTTTTAACTTTTCATAAACTTCTCAAATGTTTCCAAATTGGTCCTGAACTGTTTCTGAGGGCTAGGGAGGAGAGGCTAAAGAAGCTTTCTTCCAGATGATGTCCGAGTGGTTGTCAGGGTTCTTGCGAATGAATCCAATGGCTCAACGACCTCTACCCCCACCTATACCCCAACCGACCCCCGTAGTTCCTTAGGGTTTGGAACCAGTACGAGTAAATAAGCCTCCAGTTGATGAAATCTGAAAGTTTAGGGCTAAAGAGTTTCGAGGTACAAATGAAGATGATCCAGAGAGTCGAGTTCTGGTTAGAAAACACGATGAGAGTTTTTGATGAATTATCGTGTACTCTAGTCAAATGCTTGAAATGTGCTATTTCTTTGTTGAAAGACTCGACTTATCAATGGTGTAACACCTTGGTTGCAGTAGTACCGAGAGATTGAGTTAATTGGGAATTCTATTAGATAGAGTTCAGAAAGAAATATATGAGTCAGAAGTTTCTATATAAGAAACGTAAAGAGTTTCTTGAGTTGAAGCAATGTCGTATTTCAGTATTTCAGTATGAGAGGTAATTTGTATGACTCAATAAGTATGCCCAAGAATGTCTACTGACAGAGGTTGATATGTGTACTCAATTTGAAGACAGCTTGAATGAAGATATCAAGCTGTTAGTCGGGATTCTTGAGTTAAAAAGAATTTGTGGTTTTAGTTGATAGAGTATAGAAGGCCAAAGAACTTAGAAAAGTGAAGAGAAAAGCCGATTCTAAGGCTCGTGATTCAGGAAAGTGACTTATGGGAAAATCATTCTCATCTCCATCAAAGAAGTTGAAAAAATATCATAGCCGTTCATCAGTTTCAGTGGGTTATTCTGGGAATGATAGAGGAAAACAATATTTGAGCTCGAAACCTCAGGTTACATCTGTAGCGAGCGTGGGCAGTGTCAGAAACAACAAGCTCGAATGTCAGCAATGTAATAGATGAAATTTTGGTTAGTGCTGATTGAAGGACGGGTCATGTTTTAAATGTAGTGTTTAGGAGCATTATCTTAGAGATTGCCCTAAAAGATCTGATAAAGAAAAGGCTCAGAATACCCGACCGAGTAATGCAGCTGCGAGAGGGAGACCACCTCGAAACACTAGAAACATAGGTAACAGACGTAGTGGGATAAAAGACTCTGCTATGAGATCTAAGGCAAGAGCACCAACAAGAGCTTACACGATCCGTGCTCGAGAGAAAGGTTCAGCACCTGATGTGATCACCGATACATTTTTTATCTTTGATACTAATGTTAATGCTTTGATTGACCTGGGGTCAACGCACTCTTATGTATGCACAACTTTAGTGTCAGATAAGAAAATACCTTTTGAGTATACTAAATTTGTGGTTAAAGTAACGAACCCTTTAGGTCAGCATGTGTTAGTTGATAAAGTCTGTAAAAACTGTCTTTTGATGATTCGGGGTTGCAACTTTCTGACTGATTTGATGTTGTTACCCTTTGATGAATTTGATGTAATTCTGGGTATGGACTGGTTAATTCTGCATGATGCTATTGTGAACTGTAGACGAAAGCATATTGTGTTAACATTTCAAAACGATGAGAAGCTTCGAGTTGAATCAGTCAGATTGGGTAGTGCATCTAATGTTATTTCAGCTATGACGACACATAAATATGTCAAAAAAGGCTGTGAAGCATATCTAGCTTATATATTTGATTCCAAAGTTTCAGAATTGAAATTAGAATCAGTTTCGATTGTATGTGAGTTTAAAGATGTGTTTCCAAAAAAATTACTAGGGTTACCGCTGATCAGAGAGGTTGAATTTGCTATTGTATTAATGCCGGGAACATCTTCGATATCGATAGCTCTGTATAGAATGATACCTACAGAATTAAAAGAATTGAAAGCAAAGTTGCAAGAGTTGAAAGATAGGGGCTTTGCTCGGCCCAACTTTTCTCCTTGGAGTGCTCATGTATTATTTGTTAAGAAAATGGATGAGTCAATGCGACTATGTTTCGACTATCGACAACTAAGCAAAGTCACGATTAAGAATAAGTATCCATTGTTGCGCACCGATGATTTGTTTGACCTATTGAAAGGTGCGATGGTATTTCCAAAGATCAATCTTCGTTCTGGTTATTATCAGTTACGGGTTAAAGACTCTGATGTGTCAAAAAGCGCGTTCAGGACCAGGTACGGACATTATGAGTTTCTTGTGATGCCATTTGGTTAGACTAATGCACCTGTTGTGTTTATGGACTTGATGAATAGAATATTCAGACTATATTTAGACAGATTCATTTTGGTGTTCTTTGATGACATTTTGATCTATTCACGAGATGAGATAGAGTATGCCCAGCTTTTGAGAATTGTTTTGCAAACTTTACACAAAAAATAACTGTTCACTAAGTTTAGCAAATGTGAGTTCTAGCTCTTAGAAGTTAGATTTTTGGGACATGTGGTATCGACAGACAGTATTAGAGTTGATCCGAGTAAAATCTCAACTGTGGTAGACTGGAAACCTCCGAGAAATGTATTTGAAGTCAGAAGTTTTTTAAGTTTAGCTGGATATTGCAGAAGATTTGTCAAGGGATTTTCGATGATTGCTACACCGTTGATGAAACTGATGCAAAAATATGTTAAATTCAAATGGTCTAAGAAATGTCAACAAAGTTTTAATTAGTTGAAACCTTTGTTAACCGAGGCACCTGTCTTGGTTCAGCCAAAGTCCGGTAAAGAATTTGTAATTTATAGTGATGCTTCATTGAATGGTTTGGGTTGTGTTTTGATGCAAAAGGGAAAAGTGGTAGCATATGCTTCTCGACAGTTGAAATCACACGAAAAAAGTTATCTGCCTTACAATTTAGAGCTTGCAACTATTATTTTTGCTCCAAATTTGGTGAAACCATTTGTACGAAGAAAAATCTCATATCTTCATAGATCAAAAAAGTTTGAAGTATTTAATGTCATAGAAAGACCTGAACTTAAGACAACGCAAATAGATTGAATTGTTGAAAGATTATGATTTAATCATCGACTATGATCCGTGAAAGGCTAATGTTTTTTTATGCTTTGAGTAGAAAATCTTTGCTTTCTTTGAGAGAATTGAATACATGGTTGACGTTGATTGATGATGATTCAATTTTAGCTAAATTAAAAGCTAGACTGATGTTTCTGCAATAGATTTGTGAAGCTCAGAAGTATGATGAAAATTTGATCATTAAAAGGAAACATATTGAGACAACATTTGATTCAGATTTTCATGTTAGTTCTGATGATAGTTTGTATTTCAAAGATAGAATATGTGTTTTGAGAAATTTTGATCTCATTTAGAAGATTTTGTAGGACGCTCACAGTAGTGGCTTATCTCTTCATCTTGGCAGCAATAAAATGTACGACAATTTGAAACAGATGTACTGGTGGCTAGATATGAAACGGGAGATTTCAGAGTTTGTATCAAAATGTTTAGTATGTTAACAAGTTAAAACTGAACATCATGTACCTCCTGGTTTATTGCAACCTGTGATGATTCCAAAGTGGAA
Source organism: Gossypium bickii (assembly GCA_025503065.1). Classification (NCBI taxonomy): domain Eukaryota; kingdom Viridiplantae; phylum Streptophyta; class Magnoliopsida; order Malvales; family Malvaceae; genus Gossypium; species Gossypium bickii. The sequence continues at coordinate 92,785,140 of CP106714.1, read as the reverse complement.
ATGGGAACGTGTTACAATGGATTTCATATCGAGATTGTCTCTATCTCTAAGAAAGAAAGATACTGTGTGGGTCATTGTAGATCGTTTGATGAAATTCGTGCATTTCATTCTAGTGCGTATGAATTTTTCACATTAAAGATCGGCATAGTTGTATGTTGCTAAGATTGTTAGACTACACGGTGTGCCAGTTTCTATTATCTCTGATAGAGATCTATGGATTACATCTCAATTTTGGATAAGCTCTAGGTACTTGACTGCATTTTAGCACAACATTTCATCCACAAACTGATGGTCAATCTGAGCGAGTAATTTAGATAGTCGAAGATATGCTTCGATGTTGTGTTTTAGAGTTCGAAGGTAATTGAGAGAGTGCAGCGTCCTGAATTTGGGCCTAGTAGGATTGGGCCTTATACGTGGGAGCCGCTAGGAGACTGCACATAAAAGTTTATGTGTGCAAGAAATATCACAGTTAATTGTTTGCTTTGATGGTTAAGTGATTTAAGAGTGTTTGGGAGTGTCTTAGAAGTCCTGGGTTCAAACCTGGGCTTTAGCACAATTTTTTGGTTTTAGGTGAATAAAACCCTGGATGTAAGTAAGTAGGCTTTAAGAATATTGTTGGGGAAATCATGACACAATAAGGGTTGGTGATCCAGTGGTAGTGGCGTCATTATGGTGGCAAGGGGATCTTGAGTTCGAATCGCATGGGATGCAAAGGGATTTTATTTTATTTCCATGAGGTGAGAGAGGTAAAGTTGGTTTAAAACTCTCCTGGTGTGGTTGTTGACTTGGTCTTGGATGAAGTTGTTGGGGAGTTCGAATTGGTCTTTGAGGGACTTATAGAGTGATTTTAGGATGGTTTTGGGGGATTTGGATAAGAGGGTTGTTGGTTGAGGATTTTTGGGAGAAAAAGAAGGATATATCATTCTCTTTTCCCCTCTTCTTTTTCGATTTTGGTCTGTCAAAATTCTTCTTCCCTTGTCGAACCTTTTCTATTTCTATCATCTCTTCATTTTTTCTGTCGACTTTTAGTTAATGATTTTCTTGATCGATTGTTTTTGATCTCTCCTCCCCTCTAGTGTCTTGATTCTGTTACCGATTTCTATCTTCTTCTTCTTTGACCAGTTTCGGTTTGGGAGTGGCTTTAGCAAACGGTGAGTTACTAGATTTCTTCTTATTTTTTGTATTCCTTCGATATGTCCAAACTCCTTTCATAAATGTATGCTCTTTTCTTTTATGTTCTCTGTTGGCTGATTCTCTTTCCTCCTTATGCTTGGTAGTGCCTTTGGTTCATAGAATTCCACGAGGAGTGCAAACCATTCGCTCATCTCGCGATCAAAGGTAAAAGTTGAAGGCTTGTAATTTCTCAAGTGGTTGGCTGGATGTTACTTTCCCCTTTTTGGGGGAAGGGTTGCGTGTACTTCCTTTAGACTAATGTGTGCTAAACCATGGTTTTTGACCATCGGGGTTGATAGGTTGTATTTGTAATGCTGTTAATCGTCAAAGAGGAGTGTGATCAACTCTAGCCTGTGATCTAAGGGAAATAAACCGATTAGCAATCAGTCAAGGTAAGTATGGATTGTCATTTTGGGCTTGGACAGTTATTAACCTTATTGGTTGTAAATCTGATATGATATTTTGGTTGATTATAGGATTCGGAGAGTGTGGATCTTAGCTAGTTTCGTGAACAGGTGTGTATTTGTATGCGATATTCGATGATCGGCTGAAAAGCCGAAAGTATGTGTGTTTACACTGCTATGACTGTAGATCGACAAAATGCCGAAAACACAGAAATATGGTGTATGATGCCACACGAGCGTGCGATCGTGCGTGTGGTGAACTGAACCCACGAACATGGGCATTAGTCTGTAGAGGCCACCACGAGCGCTCTCGTGGTCTTTGGCTATTCTGGGCCTCGATGGGTCGAAATGGGTTGTATGGGGCCAGTGGCTTGTGGGCCCACACGGATAAAATGTATGTGATGTGGTAAGTGTTGTTTGGACTGTGACGTTTGCATAACTGTGGCTATTTTTGGGCTAAATGGGCCACACGAGTGTATAGGCCCACTTAGGTCGAGTAATGGGCCTTAGGCCCATTTACACCGTTGTGACTGTTTAGGTTACTTTAGTCGCACGAGACGATGGTGGACATTCTGTTGGGTCACTGAGACCCCAGTTTGTAAAATTACCGAAATACCCCCGGTTTGCAAAAATATCGAAATACCCCGATTTGCAAAATTATTGAAATACCCCTGTATGGTAGAAGTACCAAAATACTCTTGTCAGGCAGAATTACCGAAATACCCCTGAAAGGTAGGATACCGAAATACCCCTGAAGGGTAGGATTATCGATATACCCTTATAGGGTAAAATGACTATTTTGCCCTTGTGGGTAAATGTGTAACAGTCTGATTTAGGGGCTAGTCGGAACAGTGATCTTGGGATCACTAATCCGAGGTTAGAGAATATTATTTTCATGATATTTTGTGAGTTAGAATATGATTGTAAAAGTACATGAAAATTTTGGTGCTTTAATTTTAGCGATTTCATGTTTAATCGCGAAAAAGGACTAAATCGCATCTAGTGCGAAAGTTTCATTTTATAAGCTAAAGGTGCCAAATAGCCATAGATTGATAATTGAGGTCTTTCAAAGGCAATAGACCCCAAAAAATAGGCCGGCCATAGGAGACAAAGATGGACAAAATTGGCCAAAGTTGGTGATAGTTGGTGACAAATTTGACTTGTATTAATTTAATAAAGAAAAAAAAGATATCATCTTTCTCTCCATCTTTCTCCACTGAAAATAGCAAGCAAAATAGGGGTTTTGAAAGCTCAAATTTTCAACAAGCTCTCCTCCACTCTAGTAAGTGATTTTGATGATTTTTCTTGAAGATAGTTGTACTTTTAGAACCCCTAAATCTTAAGCTTTCAAATGAGGGGACTAATTTGCAATATGGTAAAAAGTTTAGAGTTTTTCATGATATCTTTCATTGTTATTTGCTGCATTTTTATGGAAGAAAATGAGTCTTAGTTGTTAGATGAATAACTTTTGGGAAAGGTGTTGTCATCAAAACACCTAATTGGACCTTATTGTAAAGGTTATAAAAATTGTAGTAAATGTGTGAAATGTTGATTTTTGATGATAGCCATAAGAGTATTAAATGTTCACCTAGGCTTGTTGAAGGTAGAAATGTGATTAGAATTAATTTCTGAGCCTAAGGGCAGAATGGTCATTTTACCAAAGCATGATTATTAAAATGCTTTTATTAGTGTGATGATTAAAATGAGCTAAATTGCTATTATAGAGCAAGAAGAACCAAGAATCCACCTTGATCGGGGAAAGAACAAAGTCTCAGACTAGATCGACGAGCTAGCTCATTTTGAGATCGAGGTAAGTTTGCATGTGATTAATGCAACATTTATGTTAGCATGTTTGAGAATACTTGGTATTATATTGATGTATATAATGCTCTATTATGTTGAGATGTTGAAGTCCAAGTGGATTATAACGAATATGAAAATGCTATCATCGAGAGATGAAGTAGATAAGGTCCCGTATAAGACTATGTCCGGGGCATGGCCTCGGCACCGAATTGAGATTTTCGTATAAGACCATATTTGGGATATGGCTTCGGTATTGAATATGAGAATCATATAAGACCATATACGGGATGTGGCATCTATACTTGATGTGAAATTTTGTATAAGACCATATCCGGGATATGGCATCGGCATCCAGAGGTTACTCCATGTAAGACCACCTCTGGGATCTAGCATTGGCCTCGTACTTATATTAATAACGATACTATGCGTCTTTGAGTATCCCTAGTGACTAATGGGATGAGTAGATGAGTTTCGAAGTAGAAATGAGATTAGTACTAAAGTCATGTGAATGAGTGAATACAGGTACTCGTGAGAAATTCATGATGGAGCATTACGATATGTGACACGGTATGTGTTATATAAGGGCAAGTATAAGTAAGTTGACTAGGAGCCTAATACCTTATGGATGTTTAATTATTGCCATGAATGGATTTTACCATGAGCTTAATGTTGCTATTCATTTCCATGCAAACATACTAAGCTTTATGCTTACCCCTTTCATTGCCCTTTTTCCTTGTAGTATTGCCAAGATAACTCAAGGAATGTGGAACGTAGGAGTTCAAAAAATCACACTATCGACATCACTTTGGTATAACAAATTTAGACTTATTTTAAGTAGGCATGTATAGGACTTGGGTATTTTGTTAGGTCGTAATTTTTAGCCAAAGTGTTGGCTATGAATGTATCAAAGCCATTTTGTAAATGGTCATTAGAACTGGGCCAATACTTGATACTTTATGTATTCAATGATGATAGAATTATGAAGTATATGCCTTGTGTATGTTTTGATTTTCTTAAGTTCTTAGAGATACCATTTGGTTATCATATGTATTGGAAAGATTTGGCATGAGTATGATTTCTTGATAGGGTGGAAAATGGCTTGGTAAATAGCCATCTAATTGTCTACATGGGTAGACACACGGGCGTGTGTCTAGGCCGTGTGTGACACACATCAGCCCTATGGGCGTGTTGATCGACTGTGTGTCCCCTTGCATGCTAGAATTGCAAGTCAGTAAACCTTGTAGTAAACACACGGACAGAGACACGGTAGTGTGTCTTAGCCGTGTGGGAGGCACGGCCTAAGACATGGGCGCGTGCCCAGGTCGTGTGAAGTCTGCACATTAATTGTGGAATTTAATTCGACACACGGTCTAAGGACATGAGCGTATGCCTTGGCCGTGTGGCCCTAGTGAAGTGATGACGTCATAAACAGAATGCCAAGGTTTTGGCACACGGGCTAAGACACGGGTGTGTCGAGGCCGTGTGAGGGACACAGGCGTGTGTCTAGCAGTGTGAAATAAGTCAGTGTCGACCATGGATGGAAGACACGGGCATGTCTTAGGGGCAAACGGGCGTGTCCCTAGACCAACACGGGCGTGCGGCCCCTGTTTTGGTGAAAAGTCTTTCGAGTTTGCAAAAGGCCCCGGTTAAATCCTGAAACCTCTTGGAGGTATGTTTAGGGCCTCATAGGCCGAGAATAAGCAAGGGATGGGTTTAAATGAATTTTATAGCCCCTTATTACATGTTCAATCAAGGTTAAGCATGGTAATGCCTCGTATCTGGTTCCGACGTCAGACACGGGTAAGAGGCATTACAAAATGACTGACTTAGACTATAAATTTGACTGATTTGACTGTGATCGTATGACTGTGTTTAAACTAACTTGCCTGTGGTCGTGTGACTGATATAATTTTAATATATGTCTAAATGACTGTTATGGAGCATGGCCATTTTGCATACACGTGTAATGATTGAGCATGACATACACGACATATTGCATGGGGTTGGGACATTGATATGGAGGAAATTCTAATAGGGTCGTACGGGTCGCATGAGACAACTGTGGATCGACGGACGACTTAAAGCCGCGTAATCTTGATTATGGCTTTGTGCCAATCGTATTTACCCGTGGCTATGTGACTAACATATATATTGATGACTCTGTGTCGATCATAATTACTTGTGGCTGTGTGCCGATTATATTATCGTCGTTGATGGCTATGTTCCAAACTTATTACAGTTACTGATAGCTTTGTGCCATCCTGATTATGGCTCTGTTTATGGCTTTTAGCCGTTCTGTCCACGGCGCCGAGCCGTTCTGTTGACTTAGTGTCGCAACCTGTGCTAAGCTTGGTGTGTTGGCTAGGTGGGTCGATTTTATCCCCACGTAAGTGTAGGGTTGGTACGGGTGGTGTGTTGGCTGGATTGGGGTGGGATGCATCCTCATACTGTTGGATATTTGTTTATGAGATTCGTCATTGTACTAGGATTAGGGCCACTTGTTCTGTATTGGTTTGGGCTGGGCCCAATTGATTTCATTATGGGCTGTGACCCAAATGATATTGTAGTGGGTTTTGGGCCCACGAATGCTCTCTGGATCTGGTTTGTCTTTATTACTATTAAAGGGCTCTGCCCGCATCGCTTTTGCTTTACTGTTTTTGTATACCGATCATTACTCTAGTAAGGGGATTACACACTGAGTTTTCGTAAACTCACCCCGTTTTTAACTGTGAAGGTAGTCCCCAACGTTAGGAGGATCGGTGTTGCGAGGGACTCGAAGGTGACCACACGATTGCGGCTGTTATGTTTTAGACTTTATATATTTTTTAAATTCCGTTTTGGGTTTTAATTTCTATAATAAGGCCTCTTTGGATTTAATTCTGAATTTGGGATTTTGTTACGTTTTATATCTGTTAGATGTAGACGAGTTTTCAACCCAATTACTATTTTTTTTAAAAACATACGTTTTAAACTTATTTACCTTAAATTAGCTTCTGTAACTAAAAGAGATTTTTAACGAAGTTAATAACGTTTTTAAAAGTGATTAACTTTTCAATGAACCACGTTTTAAAATTGAACGAACACAAACTAAGGCTTTAGTTTTTAAATCTTTAAGTAGGGTTTTCAATGAAAACATGGTTTTCGGAAAACACTTCAATGTGACACGCCAAATTCGGGCCTAATTTTCGGGCCGGGTTTGGGGTGTTATAGGGAGATTTCTACCGCTAGTTGAATTTGCATATAATAATAATTATCAAGCGAGCATTAAAATGGCACTATACGAAGCTTTGTATGGTCAAAAAGTGTCAAACTCTTTTATATAGACTAGGCTGAGTGAGAAAAATTTATTTGGTGATGATTTGATTCGAGAAACCGAAGAAAAAGTCAAAGTGATTCGTGACAGTTTGAAATTAGCTTTAGATTGATAGAAATCCTACGCAGATTTGAAAACCAAAGATATTGAATTTCAAGTTAGCGACAGAGTATTTTTGAAAGTATCATCTTGGAAGAAAGTTCTTTGATTTGGCCGAAAAGGAAAACTTAGTTCGCGGTTTATCGGTCTGTACAAGATCATTGAGAGAATTGGTCCAGTAGGTTATTGGTTAGCTTTGTCATCAGATTTAGAAAAGATTCATAATGTATTCTATGTATCAATGTTACAACGGCATTGATCAAATCCTTCACACGTGATTTCACCTGTTGATGTTGAGATACAATCAAATATGACATACAATGAAGAACCGATTAGAGTTCTAGCTTGGGAAGTTAAAGAATTGAGGAATAAAAGTATAGCTTTAGTGAAAGTTGTCTAGCATCGACATGGAAGAGAAGAGGCTACTTGGGAACTGAAAGAAGCTATGAAAGTGCAATACCCGAACATATTATGGTAAGATTTTCGTGGACGAAAATTCTTTTAAGGGGGGAGAGTTGTAACGACCCGTTTTCAGTAAAATTGGAACAATGGTTTGGTGACCAAAAATTTGATGATTAAATTATTATTTTAGTATTATTTTAATGTCTATGGAATGTTAGTAGGGTTGTATTAAAATTTCATTAAGAAATTTCGATGTTTGTATGCTTAATTAAGTAAAAAAGACTAAATCATAAAAATTGTAGAAGTAGAGTTCCATTAGTTAAAGGGTCAAATGACTGTGGAACTTTAAAGTGAAAAGACTTAGATGGTAATTAGACCATTTCCATAATTAGTGGATATTCATGGTAAGGTTTTGTTGTAAATTTTAATAAAACTAAAATGGTAATTTGGGAATTAAAAGAAAATTGAGAAAAGAAAAGATGAATTAATGTTGTCATCTTTTCATTTCTTCTTCTTGCTTGGCCGAATACACCATCGAAGGGAGGAGAAAACTTTTTTTTTGAATTTCACTTGCATGGTATGAACTTTAAGCCCGTTTTTAATGATTTTTATGTTTTTAAGGTCGTTTTAACTTATTTTTAAGGGATCAATTTGCAAAATTGTTAAAGATTTAAGGTTATGCCATGAATGTTTTTTCATGATTCTTGATGTTTGATGATAGATTATGAGTTATTGTTGATAAATAAACAAGTTTTGTAAAGTTATTTTTGATGAAAATTGCATTTAGGGACTTGTTTGTAAAAATAGTAAAAGTTCATGTTAAATTTATGAAACGGTGACTGGTATGGGTTGGTTTAAGTCCCTAGAGAATTTGGATAGCTTGAGAGGAGGATTAAAATGCTTAAATTTCAATTTCTGAGCTTAAGGATTAAATTGTGAAAAGTTAAAATGTTAGGGGTAAAATAGTAAATTTACATAAATATAAAATGTGGACTAAATTGAATACTAGAGATATTAAGTGGATTGGATTTAACTATTTAGATCAAGATAGACCACTACGAATTTAGATCGGGGAAAAGCTAATGCTTCATATTAGCTCAATTTCGTTTCTATGCCTTATTAGTCGAGGTAAATTCGTATGTACGAATTACTATACTCATGTTATTCAATTTCATGTTATTATGTATTTATAATGCTATTGACCAATGTATATTCAAGGCAATGCTATAACAGTTATTGAGTCCTGGTTGAACCTTAGGAATTCGTAGGATACAAATGACTTGTCATTAGGGATTTCATGTTTCGGTGTTGGTCTTGAATGTCCTACCGATAGCTGAGGTCCTGCATTTGTTGTGAATACTTCATAGCTTGCGTGAGCAGTATCGTGTAGCTTAAATTTTGACCCACAGCTCGTATGAGCAGGCCCATTTCACAACTTGTGTAAGCAAAGATGTAAATGAAAGGTTATTGCTATATGTTTAAGCACACTTTGTGTAAGCTTTCCTGAGTATCCGGTGATATTCTAGATGGTTCAACAGGAATTAAATGGAATTGAAAAGGTAAGTTTAAAAATGGAATAATGCATATGCTTATGAAAAGGATGTATAAATCAATGATGTATTTTCTTATGAAAATGGCTTATCATGTAGTTAATCCAAAAGAGTTATGTATAAATGCACTAACTTGTGTATTGATGATGATGTTTAGTCTTGTGCCAAGCTTGTGGTTTGGATTACATTATGTTATTCATTATTGTTATGCAATGAAATGGTGAGCTGTGTTTCATTTTCTACGAACTTACTAAGCATTATGTGCTTACATAGTTACTTTCTTATGTTTTTAGATAATTGGAAGTTTGATCGATTTGGAAGCTCATCGGAGATCTATCATACTATCCAACATAATATCGGTAGTTTTTGAATGTTTTGGCCAAGGTTATAATGGCATATATAGGTGGACTTATAATGATGTTTAGTTAATGATTTAGTATGTATAAGTTATTTTGGTTTGGTTCATTTGATGCCTTGCTAGTTTGTGTCAATATGGCTATGTTATGTTGCATGTTTGAATGGCTCAAATGGTATGTGTTGAATTCGTTTGAATATGGTCAAGATATGGTATGTTTTGGAAAAATATTGAGCTAGATGTGGATGATTGAAATGCGGTAACATATACATGTTTATGTAAGTTTTGGATGAATGTGTTTGAGGTGCCTTGTAACACCCCAAACCCGGTCAACATACTACGACCGAATCTGGTATGTTACGGAGTGAAAACATTTTGAAAACACAAGTTGGTTGGATAATTTTCCTTAGAAAACCCTTTTAAAACATTTTTGAAATCCCTGTTTAAGATGATATTGAAATCGCGTGATGGTTGCTTTAAAACTCATGCTTGTAAATCCACTTGTTGTTACAGGTTTTAGAAAAACATACGATACTTGTTAAAAACTGAGTGCGATGCGTATAATTGAGTTAAAAACCGTTTGCTTTTGGAGTTGTTTGAAAATTTAAGTTTAAAAACATTCAAGTTACCTTTGTTATCAACTTATAAGTTATGTTACCCGATGGCAACGTTTAAAAACCCGAAAGAATTATAATTTTAAAAACATTGCTTTTTACCGGTTAATTTAACAAGTCCATAAGTCCATCATATGTATAATATAATCAAAATAAAAGCAAATAATAAAAACCCAAGGTAATACTTAGCGGCCTTATTACAAAACCCCAAAATAATAAACCAAATTTACAGAAATTTAATAAAAACGAAATAGCAGTTTAAAGTCAAAACCAAACTAAGATGCATGGCCACCTCGAGTCCTCCTCGGCTCTATATTCGTGATCTATGCCTCATTTGTAAAATATAAGGGAAGAGGTGAGTCACCGAGACTCAGTGTATAAATCCCCAACCCGATAGCTAAAGCACTTACACAGATCATCAGTAAAACATGCAAATCATGCACCCCATAACCTAACCATCCAATCTCTTTTAACTACCCCGTGTGGTCAAAACCACTGGTGACCGGAGTCACAAGTATATCGGTGTGGTCAAAACCACTGGTGACCGTAGTCACAAATTAAGTGATGGGGCCAACCCATCGTGTGGTTAAAACCACTGATGACAATCCCATAATAATCATGTGGGGCCAACCCCCTGTGGTACCAAACCACTGGGACGAGTCACAATATCCATATATGGTCAAAACCACTGGTGACCGTAGTCACAAATATCAATCGTGTGGTCAAAACCACTGGTGGTCAAAACCACTGGGACTGGTCACAGATCATAATAATAATGTGGTCAAAACCACTGGTGACCGTAGTCACAAATCAAATGATGGGGCCAACCCACCTTGTGGTCAAAACCACTGGTGACAGTCCAAATAAATCATTCCCCCTCCTCTCATCAATCCCGTCATCATGTTCATAACATACGTGTCATAGTATCGAATGATCATGCAAATATCATATAACATAGCATTTAACAGTACCATGGTGATGTATATCAAAACCACGTAACAGGGGACTTACCCGGAGTCCATGCTCATGCCCACAAGGCAAAATCACTGATTCAATAGTTATAACGGTAACATAATAAACATATTATAGTAATAAAGTGTGTAAGTGTTTACACACCTGACTAAACGTAGATCTAAGCAAAAATCCCGAAGCTATATGATCTTAGCAAAATCCCGAAACGTTGTTCCCCCTTCCTACAATCGGCCAAAACTTGTTAGTAACTAAAAAGCCTATTCGGCACGAATAGAAATCCCGAAGGATATGCCGCCCAAATGTAGCACTTACCTTAAGCCGATTTGGTTTCCAACCAAATCCAGAAGCCACACAACGAACCTCTTTGCAATTGGCCACACACTGCTGCACATAAACAATTAGCCTTCGGCTTTTGAATGATTAAGAAATGGATCTTGAAACGTTAAAACCTTACCTAGATCGACCACCAAGTCCCGGAGATTCACTGTGTTAGACTGCACTTCTCCCTACAATTAGCCTTAACACATCATTATGAATCATAGGGCCATTCGGCCATGGCATAAATCACGAAACCAAGAAGTTGTCGCACCCTTACCTTACAACTGATTCGGCCTCTACTCACCAAGGATCGGTACACCCTAAATGAACATGAATAGAGTTTTAATACTTATATCTAAAATGGAAAAAGGGATGGAAGCACTACACAAATCAGTCAAGAAAAGAAAAAGATATTACTTACTAAGAGATTCGGCCACAACCCCAAAAGGAAGAATTAGATTCGGCTTTGAGAACCAAGATAGAGGTGGGTTTTGGCACTTAGAATGGTGAAGAGAGAAAACGCAAGGGAGAGGGATTTATGATCAGAGTATTCGGCCAAGAAGAACACTCAATCAAACTTTCGGCTTTGAAGGTGTTTGAGATGAACACTCAATCAAACTTTCGGCTTTGAAGGTGTTTGAGATGTAGGGTAAGTGCAATGGAGGAGAAAAGATTCGACAAAGGGAGATTGAGAAGGGTTTCGGCACAAAAGGTTTTGAAAGAGAAAAAGAAAGGGTGTCGAATGAAGGATAGGAAAGGTTGGTTTCGGCTTTGAACAAAAGTAGAAGAAGAAGACGTAGAAGAAGTGAACCAAAGGTAGTTTCGGCTTGTACCAATTAAGAAGAAGAGGAAGAAGTGTGTAGGGTGATTTCGGCAAGAAGCAAATTCGGCTAACAATGGAAGAACCGAAAAGAGAGGAAGATGGCTACTTGTGTTTCAGTTACCCAAAGAATTGGCTTACAAGGTTCGGCCAAATGCTCAAATTGAAAAAGGGAAAAGAGAGAAAATACTTGGGGTTTGGTTTTAGCACAAACGCAAGAAAAAGAAAATCTATCTAAGCTAGTCGAACACCCCCTTAAACCACCATAGACATTCGGCCATACCAAGGACTCCCCAAACCGATAGCACCCCTTGCCGAAGTCCACATTTCGGCAAACTTTTCACAAATGAGTTTGAAATAATTCAAACTCCTAAATTTCCTCCCTTCCACCAGTTCAAATCCATTTGACTCCTTCCATCCTTATCCCCGAGAGTCCATCCTGAGCACTCTTCCTCTAGCTTGTGGCATGAAAAAGAAATAGCAGGGAGTGCAACTCCTGCTGTTCGAACACAAGCCCTCCCATCCTGCTTGTGGCGTCACTCCTTAGACACCTTAGTGGCGCCTCCTTGCCACTTTTCCACTGGTATTCTTATGTCTAAAACTCCCAATAATTTCTTTTAACCCCTTGTTCTCTTAGTTCCTTCTTCCTAAATGCTAAAACAAAATTTTAGCCATGACCCAGGACTAATCCCGAGGTCCTGCCTAGACCCCAAAACATACCAATCAAACACAGCAAACATAACATCACATGCACAATGCAGAGACCCCGATTTAAGGATGGTACATGCCTTGGATGACATATTGGTTGGTTGATTTATGACTCTTGAATTGGTCATTATATGTAAGTTTTGGTAAGGTTTTGATGTTTTGGTTATGTGCACAAAAGGCCTATAGGTTTATGCATGATTTAGTATTGGAAATGGCTTGATTTTAGGTAAATTTATGTCCACACGGTTTGAGACACGGGAGTGTGACTTAGCCGTGTGTTACGGGTGTGTGACTCAGCCATGTATGACACACGGCTTGAGACACGGGCGTGTGACTCAGCTGTGTGCGACATGACCATGTGTCTCTTATAGGTTCCTTTGTGTGCAAGTCAGTTAGTTACATGGCCTAGCACATGGCTTGGCACATGGGCGTGTAGGGCTATTTCGAGAGTTACAAGGCTTGGCACACTGGTGTACTTAGAGAGTGACACGAGCTGGGACACAGCTATTTTTCCCTAGCTCAAAGGTTACACAGCCTAAGAGATGGACATGTGTCTCAGACGTGTGAGGGACACGGCCTGGCCACACGGCCGTGTAGCCCTTGTAGTTAAATTTTTATAACTTTTTCATACACTTCTCAAATGTTTCCAAATTGGTCCCGAACCATTTCTAAGGTAATTTTAGGGCCTCAAAAGCTCGATTTAGGAACGTGTGTATGTGAATGGTTGTTTTATATTATGCTTAAAATGAGGTATGAAATGTATGTATAAATGTTCCATTGGTTCGGTAATACTCTGTAACCCTAATTCGGCAATGGATACAGGTTAGGGGTGTTACACATCGCATTGGTATAACCATACATCCTCTGTTGTATTATACGTTCGTTATGAAAATCTCTATAATACTCTGATTTGTTCCGCTCTGGTTATATAATCGTTATGAAATTCTCTGCGTCACTCTGATTTATATATTATGTTTTATTTGATCTTTGTTTGAGTTTAGTTATAAACTGAGTTTTATGACTCGCCCTTTTATTTTATCGTTGTCTGTTCAGGTAAACCTCTTACTTAGGACCGAACGGTGTGTAGGAGCTTGGATTGTTTTTCCACTTAATGTAAATATGTTGAATTTTGTAATTATTTGTTTTGATCCTTTGGGGTTTGTAATATATTTCTGAACTTGTTTTGGGTTTTTGCTTAATTCGTTAGTAATTGATATTTTCTAACGCGAGGCTGCAAAATCACTTATGTCGACAAAATGGATTTCGGTTTTCAAAACTAAAACTTGGGAAAAGGTTTCCGCTGCAGATTAAGTAACTTCTGAAGTATTTTTGGAAAGCGAACAAGTAGCTTTTAATGACTGTTAGCTATAGTCATGTTTGTTAAATATTACTAAGATTGATTTTCCAAATGAGTCGATCTAATTTCTCCAAATTTAGTCATAACTTCTAGGCCGGGCTTTAGGTGTTACAATAACACCATCACCTTCTTACATATCCCTCAATAATGAACCAAAGAAACATTAACCCATGAATAAGACTATCTTCATACCCCCAAACCACTTGATTATCCTCAAATCATGATTGCAAGTATCAACACCTATCATTGCCACATAACTTAACAAATTAGCCTCAAAATCAAGCAACGGTAAGATGACTAGAATAATTTAGCGTCAGAATCAAGCCATAGTCACAAATAGACCTGTTCATGGGCTGCGTCACCTGTCTAGGTCCGAAGGCTTGCTCGAAAAATGGAAGGGTTTGGACAAAAATACGAGGATCGAAAAATAGGCTTGGATAAAATTTATGGCCCGTTTTTTATATGAGCCAGTACCCAAATATTTTATGTTATAAAAATATTATGTTAATTATATATGTAAAAATTAATTATATATTTATATTTATATTAAATCACTAACCCAATAATAATTAAACCCAAAACCCAGTTCCCAAAACCTAACAAAAAAAAACTTGCCCAACTAAGTAATTCAACCCAAAATATAAAATTTTAACAATTATATTTAATACAATAAAATATTTATTATATTTATTTATTTTTTAATATAATAAAATATTTATTATATTTATGTTAGTGTTTTTAATTTAAATACTTTTTAATGTATTAGAATACTTTTAGTTTACTGTTTTTAGTGCATTTACTGTATTATATGTTTTTAAAATTTATTTTTAAATAAAAATTAATCTAAAAAAATAAAATATTGGCAGACCGAGTTGGACCCAGGTTTACCTTCCTTAAGTTAGGTTGGGTTTGAAGAAAAAAAAATCTATTTTTCTAGCTGGACCGAACGCAGACTTAAAAAATTAGTCTAAATACATTACATGAACTTGATCCAACACATGAGATGCTCTAGTCACAAACTAATTAGTCTCCTTTTTACCGGTGAATAAGATGAAATAACAACTTTTGAAAGTTCTTCAAAACTATTGCAGCAACCTCCTAAAGTTTTTTTGAGTTCTTTCCAAGATTTCTTTAAATTTTGGGGACCTCCATTTGACTTCTAAATTTTATATTTTTAAACTTGTCAACACATTGAAGTGACTTTTTTTTATGGTGTCACATTATATGATTTTTTTTTTGAGAAATAATATGTTTACTTATAATAAGTGGTCCACAAATATTATCTCTTTTTAAATATTTATTTCATTATTAATTATATTAATTAGAGATAAGATAATCTTTATTACTTACTATATATTAATTTAAACTAATTATACTAATTAATTTAAATTTTTTAATGTATCTTTTTATGGAATAAATTGTAACACATGATGAATTTTCTTAGTACATTGAGTCAACATTTAATCTAGAAGAAAGCAATTCCTTTCATGGTCATGAAATGAAGAAATGATCTCAAGGATTCAAAAGCTAGATAGCAACCCTATCAATGTCGTAGTCTTTCAAGGTGGTTGCGTGAAGCCATTAGCCAATGACGTTTACTGTGCCAAGCCATACTTTAAAGGTAGGTCAAAACGAACCTAAAAGTCTTAAAAGAGGGCCTATGTTTTTTTATCATTTTGCAGCTTGTGTTTGCCAAATTAAGCTATTACGCAATTAGGCTATTAGAGAATAGACCTCTTCACAGGTCAAGTGACTTGTCTAGTTTGGTTTAAGCTTAAACAAAGACAAAATTAAATATTAATATTTTATTTAAATTTAATTATAAAATATGTAAACAATAATATAAAATTATATTTTTAATATTTATTATTTTTAATTAATAAAATTTAATATTTAAGCAAATCGGGTCAGGTGGGACCCAAATCTTGACGTGACAATCAGACTCTAATTGGAAACACCGATAATTTCATCTTGTGCTATATGTATTTTTGCTCAAACGAAAGACAAAAATATTTTCTTTTGCTATAATACATTAAATGGATGTTTATAACTTTTAAACATTTATGAATGTAATGAGTTAAACCCCCCATTCATTATTAAAAGAAGCTTAATGTACGTGTTAATGAAGCAGTTAAATAAGCTTCATCCATTTATGTTGCATTGAATGTCAATGGCTTATATATAGCTTTTTTATAAATGAAAAGAAGAGACGAGAAAATTCTCTATTTATTTTAAGTGTTCTTTTATTTAATTATTTTATAACACGTTATCAACACGAGCTTCTACGAGTTTGTAGTGAAGCTCACGTCATTTCACATTATATAATTTGCTTGTATAACTCTCGTTAAATTATATACAGTATACGTATTTTCATAATTCCTTTATTTTATTTTCTAGATGAAATATTTGCTTTGGGTAACATTTGCACATTTATTTTTACAATTCAAATCTAATAATGATAATTATATATACATTTTTTTTATTAAAAGAAATATCAATTAATGTAATTTGTGTTAAGTTATTATTATGACTATTCTTCTCTATGCCAATATTTGACATACATATTATTATTTAGCAAATTTGATATATATAATTGAATTATTTTACGATTGAGAATGCTTATTATTTTACTAATATATGTTTTCTATTTTGATTAAGTGATTATAATGTCAAATCTTGCCAAACTTGAATTTGCAGCCTTAGACATCCCAGGCAAGAATTATTTGTCATGGGTGTTAGATGCTGAAATTCACCTAGATGCTAAAGGTCTAGGAAATACTATATTAGCAGATAAAGAAGCATCTAATCAAGACAAGGTAAAAACAATGATTTTCATTCGTCATCATCTACATGAAGGATTAAAAGTGGAATATTTCACTGTGAAAGACCCTCTTGAATTGTGGAAAAATTTGAAAGAACGATTTGACAAAATGGTGATATTCCCTAAAGCTCGTTATGATAGGATGCACTTACAGTTGCAAGATTTTAAGACTGTAAGTGAATACAATTCAGAACTTTTCAAAATTAGTTTTCAACTAAAATTATGTGGAGAAAACATAACTGATGAGGACTTGTTAGAGAAAACATTTTCAACCTTTCATGCTACTAATGTGCTCCTTGTAACAGTCCGATTTAGGGCCTAGTCAGAATAGTGGTTGCGAGACCACAAATCTGAAGTAGAAATATATGTTTTATGGTTTTTATGAGGTCTATGACATGTTTGCATGGTTGTGTGAAAATTTCATGAAGAAATTTTATGATTTAGTGATCAATTTATCTTTTAGGACTAAATTGCAAAAATTGAAAAATATAAGATTCTAGAAGTTTTAAGTATGAGATAGCATTAGAAAATTTATTAGAGGTCCTTATTCAGTAAATAGACCATTATATCTCTTGATGGACAAAAATGGACATGGAAGGGAAAAATCTCAAGGAAGGGCATTAAGGGCATTTTATTCATTTGGTAAATAAAAGATTAAAAAGGGAAAATGAAAGCCAAAATTATGCTCATCTTCTACCTCTAGCCAAAAATTAGAAGAGAAGCCATGGCTAGGGTTTGGCCAAGCTTTCCAAGCTCCATAGTAAGTGCATCCTAGCCCCATTTTTAATGTTCTTTGTATTTTTGAAGTCCTCGTAACTCGATTTACCTATTTCTACCATTATTTTGAAGTAGGGTTCTTGATTAAAAATTTACCCATGGGTGACATGTATGTGTTTTGATGTTTAATGGTAGAAAATGGATATTTATGGTTAGAGAAACGACTTTTACTAAGTGATTTTCGGTAAAAATGTCAAAAAAGACCTATTTGTAAAAGTTAAGAAATATGTGTTAAAAATCTGATTTTATGGAAAATGTGGGCTGCTATAAGCATGAAAATGATTCGGGTATGCATGGGTAGTAAAGAAATTGAACACATTTCATTTTACGAGCCTAGGGGCAAAAGTGTAAATATGATAAAGTTTAGAGGTAAAAACATAATTTTTCCATAGTATGATTTTTGGGTCACAATGAATAATGTGACTAATAAGTAAGCTATATGTGATGTTATAGATCAAAGAAAATGATGTTCGGACCTAGAACGGGGGAAAAATGAGTAATTGACCGTTATGTCCCTTTTTGCCATTTTGGTATCGAGGTAAGTTCATGTGTAAATAATACAACCTTATGTCATGTATTTAATATTTCGATATTACATAAATTGTATATTGTCTCTATGAAATTGATTAATGACGATTTTGACGAAATGTCGAGGAATGAAAATTTCCGATTGAACCTTAGGAATGGATAGAATACAAATGTTGTGACATTAAGGTTACTAAGGTTCCGTATAAGACCAAATTTGGGATATGGCCTCGGTATGTGATTTCGTATAAGACCATGTTAGGACATTGCATCGATATGATATTTCATGTAAGACCATATCAGGGATATTGCGTTGATACGTTACTATATGTATGAGATTCCCGAGTATCTTTTAGCATTCGAGTGGTTCAACGAGAACGTTAAAAACGAAAAAGTATGTGACTATGTTACGAGTGGTACAGGTATGTACATAGAACTCATGTGAAGTGAATTCGGTATATGATGAATTCTTGGGAAGAATGTACACGAATAAGTTATACTTGTGAAATATTGATAACCACGTGATTAGTGATCTACATACATGATGAATGGATGCATGATAAGATTTGATAATGATCATGTGATAGGTTTATGAACCAAATTGAATTTTGATATAGAACGATTTATTTATTTAAATTTGTGTTTCATTGGATATGAGAGAAAGGATAGATAGGCATAATAGTCGAATAAAGTTAGTATAGGCATAATTGTTGAATAAAGTCACAATGAGAATATAGTATGATACGAGCTTTGACAAATGAAAGGTGGTTAAACCATATGTTGAAATTATGATTACTCATAAATGATGTTCATGTGATTAAGAGGATGGGAAATAACTTGTTAAATAATGTGATAAGTTATAATGGAGAGACTATGTTGGTTAGGCTAATGCCAAGGCACGTAAATGGTATTTATAAGATAAAAGAGTAAGCATTACAAATGATTAAGTGGGAATCATGAGATTAAATGCAAATCGTATTATAATATCTTTATGGTTGGGTAAAATAAATGAATGTCAATAGTTGTCTATTATTTGCATATGAATTTACTAAGCTTTATTGCTTACTCCGCTCCCTTTCCTATCTCTTATAGGTTAATTTAGCTAGCTCGGGTTGGAAATCACCAGAGATGCTATCACACTATCAAGCTGTCACTTTGGGTATAAGTATTCAAGCCTTCTTGAGATATAGCATGTATAGGAACCTTGTCTTTTAATTAATTAAGTCATTGTTAATGTAGCCAAATGTGTTGGCCTAAAATGGTTTATGTTTCAATTTGAATATAGTCATGAATGATGGCTTATGTTGATTATATGTTTATGCATGTGATAATGCCCTCTTGTGAATGTAAAGCTAGTATGGTTATCATGAGCTAAATATGATGATTAAGTATGACAAATGATGATATGAGAATGACATGTGATGTTGTTTGAATGTGTGCAAGTGAGGGTGGCAAATGGCTTGGAAAATAGCCTTGTAATTTTCTACACGGGTAGACACACGGGCATGTGTCTAGGCCGTGTGTGACATACGGTCTATCCCCATGGGCGTGTGATCTAGCCGTGTGTTCCCTGCACCTTAATATAGCAAAATAGAATGTCCAGAATTGGCCACACGAGCTGAGACACGACCGTGTGAGTGACACGGCTTTGGGATATGGGCTTGTGCCCTGGCCGTGTGAAGTCTGCACTTGAATTATGGAAAAAAAAATCATGAAAATAAAATCGACCACACGGCCTAGCATATGGGCGTGTGACTTGGCCGTGTGGCTACCATTTGTTGCTGATGTCATAAACAGAATGCAACCTAAAATCGACATGGCTAAGCCCACGGGCGTGTCCATTGATCCACACGAGCGTGTGCCAATTAAACCTCAAAATTTTCTTGAGTTTTGTAAAATCTTCCTAAGGTCTCAGTTTAGCCTCGAATCACCCTCAATGTATGTTTAGGACCTCTTGGGCCCACATAAAGGACGATGTGCACATGAATGAAAAGTTTTAATTTGGATGGAAATTTAAGTCTCAATTTTGTATGAGTGCTTGAGTTTATGTCCGGTAACGCCTCGTATCCTATTCTGGTGTCGAATACGGGTAAGGGGTGTTACATTTAGTGGTATCAGAGTTATGGTTTAGTCGATTCTCGAACTAACCTAGCTTATGTGAGTCTAGCTATACATGCCATAATACTACTCATGATAGTGTGATATCTTCCAGCTCTAACAAAATTGTTTTGTTAATATAGAGTTGACTTCCAACCGAGCTATTTTCGATAATGCTGAAAATGATATTGAGATTATTGAAATGTGCTTATGATGTGTTGAAATTCAGAAAGGTATGAATAGAAGTTCATGATATGTATGTGATAAGGTACAAAATGAGATAATCATAAGTTGAGAAATGTGAAAACATGAAAAGAAATGAAAGTTAGATGGTGATAAGCCCGTCCATGTTTGTTTGGCATGCATATGATGTTATGTGGCCAACATATTTGATTAAGTGAATATGCTAAGCACACTTACCCAATGGATAGAATATGTGTGTATGTACACTTGTTTGAATAATGTATAATCAGTATGTCCACATAGTTGAATCTCATGTTTAATTGTTAAATTAGAGAATATATAATGTTTTGTTTTATGACTCTGTTATGAAACCACAAATATTATAATAGTGTGGGAGTTGAACTGGAAGATCAAATTAAGTAGAACGCAGGAGATGAGTACAATCACTCAATGACGAATTGACGGATAAGACCATTGTTGGACCATGGCAGTACATGTGATCCCATGTAAGACCATGTCTGGGACATGGCATTAGCATCAATGTGATCCCATGAATGTAACACCATTAACTCGTATCCAACACCGGACTAGGGTTACGAGGTATTACCGATCAAATCATAACATTTAAATATCCATAACTCATACATCATTAAATTTTTCACGAAGTCCCTTAAGAAGGTTTACGAGACCTCAAACATGCCTTAGGAAGGAGCCGAAACATACCGGGCACATATAAATTTTTTTCGAAAATTAAACATTTCTTAAAGTTACAGAGGTCACACGCTCGTGTTGGCAGGTCGTGTGCCTCACACGACATTAGACACACCTATGTGTATAAGCCATGGCAAAATAGGGCATACTGATTTGTCCACACGGCCACAAGATACACCCGTGTGCCAGGCCATGTGAAATTTAGGGAGGTTACTGACTTGCTCACACGGCCAGTCACACGCCCGTGTGTCCAGCCTGTGTGGCTTCTTGACTTGATTCGAATATGGACATTATTGGACACAGGCGAGACACACGCCCGTGTGCTCACCCGTGTGGACAATTATAGGCCATATACAAGGCCAAATTACCTCCCAAGTTTGGGTCAACCTACATGCTAAATTACAACATAAAAAACATACATTTAAATTACCATTCTCATCTACCAATTCAAGCATGAAACATACCACTTACATTTTACCAATTCATACCATAATGATCATTCACATAAAACTACATAAAACTACATATACACATTATAACCATCATTTTCACATATCCAAAACATATAATAAAGTATTTAAACTATCAAGCCATATCACATGGCAAGATCTAGACATCTCAAAACATTCCATAATTGCTAGCCTATACATGCCATATACTAAATATACAACTTCCAAGAGTACCAACATAGATGTCCGATAGTGTGATTGAGTCGCTGACAATCCCCGAATCCAAGCTAGCTTTAATGACACTATAAAACAGAGAAAGACTTCACATAGTAAGCTTTAAAGCTTAGTAGGCTCGTAATATAACACAATTAACTCAATAATTCAAATTCAATATGCAAAATTAACTAACACTTAGTTCAATTCATATCACTACTCAATCTCATCCATGGTTATTACTCACTTCATACCATATCTATAGATTCAAGTACGAACATATATAATGCTACTGAATCCAACCATTTTTATTTATCTCATACACAACATCATCAACCACTTAGGTTCTATACATACCTCTACCAGCATGTACTTATCTATCACATTTATCACTCAATGCTTGATGTTATAACTCATTCGATTCCCTTTTAAACATTGGATGAACTCGCACACTTAGTGCCAAATAATTTGCCGAAGCTATAATAATATCGCACACTTAGTGCCATCAAATTAAACCGAACTTATCTCGGTACCGCACACACAGTGCCCAATAATACAGCCAATGCTTTCTTTATCTCGCACGTTCAATGCCATTTATCACAATAACGAATCTATTTACTCACATTTAGTGCCACATTTAATTGAACTCACATTTCACATTACTAATTCAACAATCACATTTCTATTCATTTCATAAAAGATAAATATTGTCTAAACAATTTGTATTATACACGAACTTACCTCAGACGTAGAAACGACGACACTAGTTGATCAATCGAGCACTTTGTTCTTGCCTCGATCTAGGTCCGAATTTCTCTTTTTTTTTATCTATATAATATTAAATTTATCTCATTTATTCACCAAATCATTCAATTCAATCCAAACACACATATTTAGGACATTTTACAAAGTAGCCCTCACATTTTCACATTGTGACATTTAAGTCACTATTTCATAAAATCATCAAATACACAAAATTTCATTATACATATTCTTAGTCAAATTTTCCCCTAGCTCATATAGGCCCACATATTTCATTTATTTCACATTTTAACCCTCATTTACTCATTTCAGAATTTAATCCATTTTTGACATTTTTGTCAACAATCACTTTACAAAACATTAAAATCTATCAACAAATATTCATTATTCATCATCAACTATCACAAAGCTCAAACATTCATCAATGGAATTTTACAAAATCACCAACAATTTCAAAAATTAGGGCATGGGTTAGCTAGAACACGAATCAACGATCACAAAAACGTAGAAATCATAAAAAATCGAGTTAAAAACACATACTAATTGAAACTTAAACTTGCCGAACCTAACTAGCTCTTTTTCTTTTATTTTTCTTTCAATTTCGATGAAAAATGATGAATAATAAGCATGAATTTGTCTTCATTTTATTTAATTTAACTTATTATACTAATTACCATTTTGCCCTTTTATTAACTCATTTAAATTTCCACTAACTTAACCCATTTTTGTCCATCCAATCTATTAATAGTTTAATAACAACATAAGGACTTCTCATTTAATAAGCCATGTCAATTAAGAAATTTAACAATTAGCATACAACTTTTGCATTTTATGCGATTAGGTCTTTTTTCGTAAATCGACACACAAACAATAAAATTTTCACACAGAATTTTCACACATGCTTAATCACATACCATCAACATAAAAAATAATATCAAATTATTTTTCTGACCTCAAATTTGTGGTCTTGAAACCACTATTCTGACTAGGGTCTAAACTGAATTGTTACAATGTAAGACCATGTCTGGGACATGGCATTGGTATCGACATGAGAATTCGTGTAAGACCATAGTTAGACTATGGCATCGTAACGACATGTAAGACCACAGCTGGGCTATGACATTGTGATATGAGTAAGACCATAGTTGGACTATGGCATCAAGTAAGCGACGTACTCAAACCTGTAAGACGTTTTCTAATTTGACAAGTGATGGTAAGTGAAATTGGAGTTAGATGTTGGGTATTTAATTAGATATTAATATTGAGCTTGAGTAAGTAAATTCACTGTTTGAAATTATAGATGACAGAAAAATTTGTAACATGAATAAGTGTGAAAATTTGCTTGGAGTGAGTTATGTGATTATGATGATGTTACATTAATGAAGAATGCTAAGTCGTATGTGTGTTTTCATGAGAGTCAAGTTAGAGGCTTTACGACCTCACCCCCTTACCAGTGTTGCTTTATGAAGAAATTTTACGAGAATCGAGTTGAATAAGTTCATAAGTGTGAAACTAAGGAGTTCATAGATGAAATAATTAGTAACGTATGCAGAGATGAGAATAGTAGTGAAAAAAGAAAAATTGAAATGTTTTAAAGATTACATAGATTATGCAATGTCACGAATAAAGAAGAAGCTAGTCTCGGCTACTCTACTCAATTTGTAACAGCCCGATTTTGGGGCTAGTCGGAACAGTAGTTTCTGAACCACCAATCTGAGGCTGAAGAAATCATTTTTAGTATTATTTTGTGTGTTATATCATGATTATATGAGTGCATGAAAATTTTGTTGAATTAATTTTGGTGATTGCATGCTAAATTGCGAAAAAGGACTAATCGCATAAAGTGCAAAAGTTTTAGTTTACAAGCTAGAGGTGTCAAATAGCTATAAAATATTAAATTGGAGGTCCTTAATGTCTATTATACCTTTCTAAGGGTTATAGCTGGCCATAGGGACAAGAAAATCAAATTTGTCAAGGTTTGATAGATTAGGTGACTTAATTGAATAAAATAGAATAAAACAAAAGAAAGGCTATCATCTTTTTCATTCTCCTTCTTCCTCCACCAAAAATATCAGCTAAAGAGGGGTTTTGGAAGCTTGAAATTTTCAGCAACTTATCCTCCTTGCAGGTAAGTGATTTTGGTGGTCTTTCTTGATAATTTTTGTACTTTTGGGACCCTTGTAGCATAATCTAGCTAATAAGGGGATTATTTTTCAAAATGGTGGAGAGTATAGGGTTTTTCCATGTGATTATTCATGTTGATTTCCGAAATTTTATGGAAGAAAATGAATCTTAGTTGTTAAATACACTACTTTTGTGAAAGGTGTTTCCATGAAAACACCTAAAAGGACCTTTTTGTAAAGGTTGTAAAATAGGTGGTAAATGTGTGTAATAATTGAAATCTTCTGTTGCTATAAGAGGGAATATGAATCGACTAGGCTTGGGTGTGTGAAAAATGAACACATTTTATTTTACGAGCCTAAGGGCAAAATTATAATTCTGTGAAAGTATAGGGGTAAAACGGTAATTTTTCCAAAATAGAAACTTTGAAATGTTTTGAATAATGTGGTGATTTAATAAGTTAAATATGTCATTATAGATCAAGAAGAACATGGAACCAACCTTGACCGAGGAAAAGACACGATTACGGACTAAATTGCAAATTGACATATTTTGTATCGAGGTAAGTTTATATGTAAATGATACATCCTTTTTACTTATGTTTTTACATATTAATGTGTTGTGTGAAACGTGAATGAATAATATTGGTATCCAATAAAATGATAGAAAGTGAGGAAATTCTCGGATGAACCTTCGAAATAGGAAAAGGATACGGATATATATCCGTGGTCATATTATTATTGGTGGGCTGTGTGCGATACCACCGTATTTATTATTATTGGTGGGCTGTGTGCGGTACCACCGTGAACATGTGATTATAGGTGGGCTATGTGCGAAACCACCGTGTGTCAGGTATTATTCCAAAGTGTTCATCGAGAAACTTGACTAAGTGAAATTACGTGTGGCTTTGTGGTGATAATTACAGGGTATAAATGTGAGCAATGTTTATGATATGTGTTTGGGATGTGGTAAGATTTGAATGAATAAGTATAATTATAAGGAACTGAATTATTCTTGATTAGTATGTAGTGATCTTGATTGATAAGTATGTGGTATGATGTTCATTGTTTACATATAGACTTACTAAGCTTAATGCAACACCCTTAACCCATATCTGTCTTCGGGTCAGGGTTAAAGGCATTACCAGACAGATCAGAAACTTTTACAGACATTTCATACAACCATTCATCAATCGCAATCAAAGTGTCCCTTTCATAGGTCAACGAGACCTTAATCATACTTTAGAATAGGGTCGAGACTAAACTGAACACATATTAAAATTCTTGGAAATTTAAAACTTTTCTAAGTTATAGAGACCACATGCCCGTGTGCCATGGTCGTGTAACATTAGGCTAGCTACTGACTTAACCACACGGCTATCAGGCACGCCCGTGTACCATGGCCGTGTAAAGTTAGGCTAGCTACTGACTTATTCACACGGCTACCAAGCACGCCTGTGTGCCACAACCGTGTAGGCAAAATAGACCATTTGCAAGGCCAAAATGCCACCCACATTAAGTTTAAACCTACAAGCATTATACCAATGCAATCATGTACAATTGACAACCAAAAATATGCCAAATAATCAACTAGTCTTCACATTCTATTACATTTCCATACATGTCAATTTGCACTACTAAAACACATACATATATTCAAGCCTGATTTATTCACATTTACCTCTCTTTTAACCATTCCCTTACTCAAACATACATACTCATAATGCATTCATATGATTACCATAACTTTGGCCATTACATTAGCTATCTAGCCATACCAAAACATGCATCATATATCATATTTACTCATGTACATCACCAACATTTATCTAGCCACATCTCATGGCTATTTACACATTTCAAACATAATCCCAAATGACTAGCCTGTACATGCCATAACTAACTATATACATATTTCAAAGGTACCAAAATGAGTTTATGTAGTGTGGTGACGAGCCTCAACGCTCCCCGAGCCTTCAGTAGCTTTGACGATCTATAAAACAGAGCAAACACACATAAAGTAAGCTTTCCAAAAGCTTAGTAAGCCATATACAAATAAATTTAACATAAAATGCATATAGCCATATTTACACAATGACAATAATGGTTCTCATAGCATATACAACACATGTAGTATTTGGCTCATTTACTTAGCCATATCTTACCACATTTCTCAACTCAAGTATCACATAAACATACAACTCATTTAAGCTTATCTTCACATCTCATTCCGTCATTTCTTTGCACATATTTATCTTAGTAAGTTCATATAGATACTTACCTTTCATTCACACATAGTGTACATTTCGTACGTACCTAAAACAGAAATACAATTCACAGGGTCGTTCAAGCCTCGGACTTGCCCGTTGAACCGTTTGGAATCTAATAGGATACTCAGATTGCTCGAAATAGTTGTACAATGCCAACGTCCTGGACGTGGTTTTACATGTAACAGGATATCGATGCCATTGTCCCAGACAGGGTCTTACACGGATCAGTATGATGCCAATGTCCCAGACATGGTCTTACACGTAAATCTCATTTCAATGCCAACATCCCAGACATGGTCTTACACGAAATCTCGAATCAATGCCAACGTCCTAAATGTGGTCTTACATGATATCACACAACAGACACCTATGTCATGACATAGACTACCCTATCTATTCCTAGATTCAAACGGGACTTCTCAGACATTATCACTATGCCGATTCTATCTCAAAATTCATGTATACATCATCTCATGTACATTCATCATTCTCAATAGTCATAATAACATGCATAATTCAATACAAATACATTTATTTATATATTGACTTACCTCAGATTCGGATATTCGTTCGGACTCGGTTATTCGACTACCTTCCCTTTCCCGCGATCTAAGTTCGTTTTTTTCGATTCTTGATCTATACATATTCAAATTTAATTCTTTTATTTACTAATTCATCCCATTCAACTCAAATACACATATTTAGGGCAATTTGCAACTTAGCCCTCACATTTGCACATTTTATCAATCTAGTCAATTTTTCACAAAACATCAAATATACAAGATCACCATATATCCATGCTTAGCTAAATGCTCATGTATCTCATACAAGTCCAAACATTTCATCAAATTCACAATTTAATCCCTCAAAATACTATTTTCACAATTTAGCCCTAATTAGCTAAATTCATTAAAAATTCAAGAACAAAACATGTTCATTTAACACATATCTTTCATTTAACACCTAAACTCATCACAAAACTCACCATTTCATCAATGGCACATAAGGTTATAAATGTCTTCTAATCATCCACTATCTAAAAAGTGGTTTAATTGCCTCATAAAGCCACAACACTCAAAAGACAAAACACATAGGTGCTTCAACAAATAGCAAACAAATTTTGCATTTAATGCAATTTAACCTTTTTCTCAAATTAAACACACAAATAGTCAAATTTTCATACGAGGCTTTCACACATGCTTAGTCACATATTAAAGGCAGAGAAAATAATATTAAAATATTATTTAGACTCAGATTTGTGGTCCCAAAACCACTGTTCTGACTAGGGTCTAAACTGGACTGTTACAATTCTCCCCTTTAGGGATTTTCGTCCCCGAAAATCTTACCATTAAACAGATCCGGATATTGCTGTTTCATTGAATCATCAGGCTCCCATGTAGCCTCTTCTATTCCATGTCGATGCCATAACACTTTAACTAACGAAATTTTCTTATTTCTCAATTCTTTCACTTCACGAGCTAAAATACGGATCAGTTCCTCTTCATAATTCATATCGGATTTGATTTCAATCTCAGACGGAGCAATCACATGTGACGGATCAGATCTGTATTGACGGAGCATAGAAACATGGAAAACATTATGTATCTTTTCTAACTCGGAAGGCAAAAATAATCTGTATGCAACAGGTCCAACACGCTCGATGATCTCATACGGTCCGATGAATCTCGAACACAACTTGCCTTTACGTCCAAATCAGAGTACTTTCTTCCACGGAGACACTTTCAAAAACACTTTGTCACCGACTTCAAATTTAATCTCTTTTCGTTTCAAGTCCGCATAGGATTTCTGACGATTAAACACTGCTTTCAGACTATCACGAATCACTTTTACTTTCTATTCAGTGTCTTTTATCAAATCAAACCCATGTAGCTTATTGTCACTAAGCTCAGTCCAATACAGAGGGGTTCAACATTTGCATCTGTATAAAGCCTCATAAGGTGCCATTTTGATACACGACTGAAAATTATTATTATACACAAATTCAATCAGTGGTAAGTATGATTCCTACGTACCATCAAACTCAAGAATGCAGCATCTCAAAATATCCACAAGAATCTGAATAATCCGTTTGGACTGACCATCTGTTTGTGGATGAAAAGCTATACGGAAATACAATTTCGTGCCTAAAGCTTCTTGTAATTTCTTCCAGAATCGCGATGTAAACCTCGGATCTCTGTCTGACACAATAGATAGTGGCACCCCATGTAATGTTACAATCTCGAAAATATAAAGCTCAGCTAATCTATCAAGTGAGTAATTAGATCGTACCGGAATAAAATGGACGATTTTCGTCAATCGATCAACTACAACCCAAATCATATCTTTCTTTCTCGAAGTCAAAGGCAAACCAGAAACAAAGTCCATCGTTACTCTATCCCATTTCCACTCGGGAATCAGAATCGATTGTAACAAACTAGATGGGGCCTGATGTTCAGCTTTAACTTGCTGACAGATTAAACATTTCGACACAAAATCAGATATATCTCATTTCATGCTAGACCACCAATAATGTTGCTTTAGATCATGATACATCTTCGTACTACCCGGACGAAAAGATAAACAACTATTATGAGCTTCACTCAGAATTAGCTGTAATAACTCAGAGTTTCTCGGAACACAGATACGATCTCAAAATCTCAAGCAATCATCAACGACTCGAAATTCAGAATTAGAATTTGAATCACATTGAGCTCATTTTGCTATTATTTCATTATCAACTTTTTGAGCGTCACATATCTGCTGCATAAACAACGGTTTCGCTTTCAATTCAGCTATCACTAAACTATCATCAGACAGATCTAATTGAGCATTCATAGCACACAATTCAAATAGAGATTTTTGACTCAGTGCATCGGCTGCAACATTTTCTTTCCCCGGATGATAATCTGTCACAAGCTTGTAGTCTTTTAACAATTCTTACCATCTTCTCTGTCGCAGATTCAAATCTTTTTGAGTCATGAGATATTTTAGACTTTTATGATCTGAAAACACATGACATTTCTCATTGAATAAATAATGATGCCAAACCTTTAATGCGAATACAATCGCAGCCAGCTCAAGATCGTGTGTCGGATAATTCTTTTCATGCGGCTTTAGTTGTCTCGAGGCATAAGCTATAACTTTTCCTTCTTGCATCAAAACACACCCCAGACCATTTAACAAAGCATCACTGTATATTACAAATTCTTTACCCGATTTTGGCTGTACTAAAACTGGAGCTTCGGTCAAAAGGGCTTTCAACTGATCAAAACTTTTCTAACATCTATCGGACCATTCAAATCTAACATCTTTCTGAAGCAGTTTAGTTAATAGAGTAGCTAACATCGAAAAACTGTTTACAAGCTGATGATAATAACCAACGAGTCCCAGAATGCTACGGACTTCAGATACATTCTTCGGAGGTTTCCATTCCAGAATAGTAGAAATCTTACTCGGATCAACCTGTATTCCAGAGGCCGATACAATATGTCCCAGAAAACTAACTTCACGCAACCAAAATTCACATTTGCTAAATTTCGCATACAATTGCTTTTCTCGTAGAGTTTGTAACACAAACCTCAGATGTTCAATATATTCAATTTCATCCCGTGAATAAATCAAAATATCATCAATAAGTACAACAACAAGTTGATCTAGGTACGGTTAGAAAATTTTGTTCATCAAATCCATAAAAATGGCAGGTGCATTCGTTAATCCGAAAATGCATAACTAAAAACTCATAATGCCCATACCTTGTTCTAAAAGTAGTTTTCAGAATGTTTGAATCTTTCACTCTTAACTAATAATATCTCGATCTTAAATCAATCTTTGAAAATACGATGGCTCCTTTTAGCTGATCGAACAAATCATCTATTCAGGGCAACGTATATTTGTTCTTTATTGTCACTTTGTTTAACTGTCGATAGTCAATGCACATTCTCATAGTTCCATCTTTCTTTTTCACAAACAAAACAGGAGCACCCCAAGGTGAATAACTTGGTCTTGCGAATCCTCTGTCAGTCAATTGTTGCAACTGTGACTTTAACTCTTTTAACTCTGTTGGTGTCATTCTATACGGAGCTATCAAAATAGGTGTTGTACCAGACAACAAATCAATACCAAATTCAACTTCACGTATCGAAGGCAATCCTGGAAATTCTTCAGGAAAAACATCAAAGAACTCACAAACAACTGGCACTGATTCAATTTTCTTTTCAGACACTTTCGAATCAATTACATAAGAAAAATAGGCTTCATATCCCTTTTTCATATAACTCTGAGCTTTCAATACAGATATCACAACAGGTAATTCATTCAATTCACTATACTCAATCCAAACTATTTCATCATTCTAATTTCTCAAATTAATGGTCTTTCTTTTACAGTTCACGACAGCATCATGCAATGTCAACCAATCCATACCCAGAATGATATCAAACTCATCAAATGGTAATAGCATCAGATCAGCAGGAAAATAGATATCTCGAAACTTTAATGGTTAGTTCTTGTATACTTTGTCAACCAGGACACCTTTACCTAAGGGGTTCGATACTTTTATAACAAATTCGGTAGACTCTACAGAATAATCCTTACTAGATACTAAGTTGATGCATAGATACGAATGAGTAGAACCAGGGTCTATCAATACAATCATAGAAGTATCATAAAGTGTAAAAATACCCGTTATAACATCTGGAGATGAAGCTTCCTCCTGAGCTCGGATAGCATATGCTCTGGCAGGTGTTCTAGCTTCGGATCTTGCAATAGTATCTCTCGTAGTTCTCTGACTACCACTGACATTTCTTACATTTCGCGAAGGACTACCTCTCACTGTAGCATTATCAGATCTTGGATTCTGAATAATATCTGGCTCAACAGACTCTAAGCAGTCACGAATGAAATGATCTAATGATCCATATTTGAAACAAGCTCGATCATTCAATCTACAACTTCCCGGATGCCTTTTTCCATAATGCTTACATTCAAGTTTCTCAGATCGAACATTTCCAACACTTGTTATAGAAGTAGCCGGAGCTTTAGAGCTCGATTGTGTTCTAGCTAGCTCTCTATTCGAAAATCCTATATTAACTCTTGAACGGTTTTGTTCATCCCTGAATTTCTTTGAAGCAGACTGGAATGATCTACTCTGAAATCTCTTTCTCACCTCCCTAGTATCAAACTCAGCTTTCCTTTTATATTTCCCAAGTGCCTCAGCTTTGCACGCTCGATCAACGAGTACAACGAACTCTTTTAATTCCAGAATCCCAACAAGTAAATGAATGTCTTTATTAAGACCATCTTCGAATCTTTTGCACATTATTGCCTTGGTGGATACACATTCACGAGCATACTAACTAAGTCTTACGAACTCTCGTTCATATTCTGTAACAGACATACGACCCTGTTTCAATTCTAGAAATTCTTTCCATTTCTGATCAATGAATCTCTCACTGATATATTTCTTCTGGAACTCAACCTGAAAGAAGTCCCATGTGACCCGCTCTTTCGGAACAATAGAAATCAAAGTTTTCCACCACTGATAGGCCGTGTCTCGTAGCAGTGAAACAAAACATTTAATACTTTCTTCTGGAGTCAAAGACATTTCATCGAATACTCGGATAGTGTTTTCTAACCAGAACTCGACTTTCTCGGCATCGTCATCACTTGTAGCCCTGAACTCTGTAGCCCCATACTTGTGGATTTTGTCAACTGGAGGCTTATTCACAGATTCAGATTCATAGTCAGAGGCATAGCAGATGTCTGAGGGGGATTAAACGGGGGCAGAGGTTGTGAAACAGTCAGATTATTTCTTACGAACTGAGTGAACCACTCACTCATCATTTAGAAGAAAGCTTGTTTAGCTTCTCCCTCTTGACCGTTCGTAGCCGGTCTCGAATCAGAAGGCGCTATCCCTTGCGTGGGAGCAGGCGTATTACTTTCTACATCATCAGCTACGACTCTTTCAAGATCCATTACTATACGTAAAACACATTTTACACGTCAGGATTTCTCACACTGTCACAGTTCAGATATATGGCACGTATAGCTAGACTCTGACACGCTACATTAGTCCCAAAATCGACTAAACTGTAGCTCTGATACCATTAAATGTAACACCCTTAACACGTATCCATCGTCAGATCAGGGTTAAAGGCATTACCCGACATATTGAAAACTTTTACAGACATTTCATACAACCATTCATCAATCGTAATCAAAGTGTCCCTTTCATAGGTCAACGAGACCTTAATCATACTTTAAAATAGGGTTGGGACTAAACTGAACACATGCTAAAATTCTTGGAAATTTAAAACTTTTCTAAGTTATAGAGACCACACACCCGTGTGGGCAGGCTGTGTGCCTTCCACGGCTACTAGACACACTCATGTGTCCTGGCCGTGCCAAATCAGAGCATGTATACTGACTTATCCACACGGCCACCAGGCACGCTCGTGTACCATGGCCGTGTAACATTAGGCTAGCTACTGA
This sequence comes from Gossypium bickii, assembly GCA_025503065.1. Lineage (NCBI taxonomy): Eukaryota > Viridiplantae > Streptophyta > Magnoliopsida > Malvales > Malvaceae > Gossypium > Gossypium bickii. The sequence goes on along the minus strand of CP106714.1, from coordinate 92,751,835 downwards.
CTTAACTACACAGCTATCAGGCACACTCGTTTACCATGGCCGTGTAAAGTTAGGCTAGCTACTGACTTATTCACACGGCTACCAGGCACACCCGTGTGCCACAATCGTGTAGGCAAAACAGTCCAATTACAAGGCCAAAATGCCACCCACATTAAGGTCAAACCTACAAGCATTATACCAACTCAATCATGTACAATTGACAACCAAAAATATGCCAAATAGTCCATTTTTCACAAAACATCAAATATACAAGGTTATCATATATCCATGCTTAGCGAATGCTCATGTATCTCATACAAGTCCAAACATTTCATCAAATTCACAATTTAATCCCTTAAAATACTATTTTCACAATTTAGCCTTAATTAGCTAAATTCATCAAAAATTTAAGAACAAAACATGTTCATTTAACACATATCTTTCATTTAACACCTAAACTCATCACAAAGCTCACCATTTCATCAATGGCACATCTCATAAACATTATCAATTCTTCAAATTACAACATGGGTTTTATAGCATACGAAGCAACGATTACAAAAACGTAAAAATTATTGAAAACGAAAGCAAAACATACCTTAAAATTAAATCAAACCTAGCTGAAACCTTGAAGGTTCTTATTCTTTCTTTCCTTTTGTAATTTCGCTCAAATGAAGGAATAAAAGATGATTACTTTCATCTTTTTGTTTTATTATTATAACATTAACATCTATTTTACTAATTTACCCCTTTTAATATAACATATAAACATATGAACAAAGGTTATAAATGTCTTCTAATCATCCACTATTTAAAAAGTGGTTTAATTGCCTCATAAAGCCACAACATTCAAAAGCCACAACACATAGGTGCTTCAACAAATAGCAAACAAATTTTGCAATTAATGCAATTTAACCCTTTTCTCAAATTAAACACACAAATAATCAAATTTTCATACGAGCTTTCACACATGTTTAGTCACATATTAAAGGCACAGAAAATAATATTAAAATATTATTCAGACTCAAATTTGTGGTCCAAAAACCACTGTTCTAACTAGAATCTAAACCGAACTGTTACACTTAAACCTTGCTCCCATCTCTTTTCCCTTATTTTATAATGTTAACGAGCCAGCTCGGGATATAGAGACCGTCATAGGATCATCCACATTATCCTCACATTTTGGTATAGCTAGATTTAGCGTTTTGAGTATGGCATGTATAGGGACTTAGTCTTTTATTGAATGTCATATTGATTAGGCCAAATGTGTTGGCTTATGTGAAGATAAATAGTTTTGTATAAGGCCATAGTTGATGGCTCTTTCTTATTCATTTATGAAGTGACAATGTTATTCATGAATGTGCAAGTTGCATTGTTGATTCTTTGGTTTATTCATACAAGAATGAGTTGGTTGCTTGATGTGGTTATTGAGGTGCAAGCAAGGGTGGCAAAGGGCTTGGTAAATAGACTTGATACTGTCTACACGGGTAGATGCACGGGCATGTGTCTAGACCGTGTGTGACACACAGCCTGCCCCATGGGCATGTGGTTAGGCCGTGTGTCCCCCTACATTCTAAGTTGGCAAAACAAAATGCTTAGTAGTAACCACACGGGCTGAGACACGGCCGTGTGTCTCAACCGTGTGGATGACACAGCCGTAGGACCTGGGCTTGTGCTTAGGCCGTGTGAAGTCTGCACTTGAATTTTGAAATTTAATTCACCACACGGTCTAAGGACACAGGCATGTGCCTTGGCCGTGTGACATTATTGGGGTGATGACATCAAAAATGGAATATTAGGGTTTTTACACACGAGTCAGAACACGGGCGTGTCATGGTTGTGTGAGGGACACGGGTCAGGACACGGGCGTCTCATGGCCGTGTGAGGGACACGGGCCATGGACACGGGTGTGTGTCAGGCCATGTGAAAACCCATGTAGGTTCGAATTGAGAAATAAATCCGCACGGACAAAGGACATGGGCGTGTGTGATAACACGGCCTGCCCACACGGACGTGTTCCCTTCTACACGGGCGTGTGGCCCTATCTTGAGTAAAAGTTTTCTAAGTGTTTGTAAGTTTCAGTTTAGTTCCGAAACTACTTCTTATGTATGCTTTGGGCCTCGTAAGCCTATATTAAGGATGTTAAGAGGAAGTTTGAAAAGTTTTAAATTTGAACGAATTTTTATGATTTGGAATTGTGTGTATGCATGTGTTTAAGTTAGGAAACACCTCGTACCTTATCCCGACATCAGATACGGGTAAGGGGTGTTACATTTAGTGGTATCAGTGCTATGGTTTAGTCGGTTCTGGGACTGCCGTAGCGTGTGTGTGAGAGTCTAGCTATACATGCCATAAATATATTATGATAATGTGGTGACTCCTGAAAATTTCAAACTGTGTTTTCATATAGTAAATGGATCTTGATCGAGCTACTGCTGATGATGCTGCTAGTAATACGCTGGCTCCCGCTCAAGGGACCACGCCAGTGGAAAGTAGACCCGAGACTTTAGGTCAGAGAGAGGAGGCTTGGGAATCTTTTCTCTATATGATTAGTAATTGGTATACTGAGTTTTTACGAGCAAATCCCAATGCTCAACCTCCTCTACCCCCTCATATACCTCAGCCGATCCCCGTAGCTCTTCAAGGTATTGATTTGGTAAGACTGACTAAACCCCCGGTAGATAAAATTCGAAAGCAAGGGGTCGAAGAATTTAGAGCCAACATAGATGATGACCCTGAGAAAGCTGAGTTCTGGCTTGAGAACTCTTTGCGGGTGTTTGATGAACTTTCTTGCACGCCCGAAGAATGCTTAAAATGTGTTGTATCACTACTGAAGGGTCGGCATACCGCTGGTGGAAAAAGTTGACATCTGTAGTTCCAAGAGAGAGAGTGACATGGGACTTCTTCTTAGAAGAGTTCCGAAAGAAATACATAAGTCAGTGATTTATTGATCAGAAACGGAAAGAGTTTCTTAAATTGAAGCAAGGTAAAATGACTGTGGCAGAGTATGAACGTGAATTCATTAGACTCAGTAAGTATGCTCAAGAGTGTGTGTCTACCGAAGCTATTATGTGCAAGAGATTTGAAGATGGGCTGCATGAGGATATTAGATTGTTAGTTGGAATCTTAGAGTTGAAAGAATTCATAGTATTGGTTGATAGAGCTTGCAAGACTGAAGAGCTAAATAAGGAAAAGAGAAACGCTATGATTAAAGCCTGAGATGCAAAGAAGAAATCGATGAGTAAGTCGTTGCAACCCCAATCAAAGAGGTCCAAGGAAACAAATCCTCGGATGACTTCTTCAGCTGGGTATTCATACTGAGATCGCGGTAAAACATATTCAGATTCTAGAGTTCAAGCCACCTCAATGGCAAGTGTGGGTAACGTGAAGTATAATAAACTCAAGTGTCAGAAGTGTGGTAGACAACATATTGGAGAGTGTTGGGGAAACAATCGAGCTTGCTACAAGTGTGGTTCACTAGACCACTTCATTTGAAATTGTCTTGAGATGGATGAGAAGGATAGAAAATAAGAAGTGAGAGCGAGTAATGTACCTTCGAGAGGTAGACCACAGAAGAATGCGGGAAGTTGGACTAGCAGTAGAGGTGCGCCTAGAGATTCTACTGTGAGATCAGAGGGTAGAGCGCCTGCAAAGACTTATGCCTTTCACGCTCGCGAAGAGGCATCATCCTACGATGTGATTACGAGTATATTCTCTCTTTGTGACACTAATGTCATTGCTTTAATTAACCCCAGATCCACTCAATCTTATATTTGTGTGAATTTGGTAAATAATAAGAAATTATCTGTTGCATTAACTGAATTTGTGATTAAGGTGTCAAATCCTTTAGGCAAGTATGTGTTAGTAGATAAGGTTTGTAGGAATTGTCATTTGACAATTCAAGGTTACTATTTTCTGGCCAATTTGATGTTGTTTCTATATGACGAGTTTGATGTTATTTTGGGCATGGATTGGTTGACATTACATGATGCTAAGGTAAATTGTAGGCAGAAAACTTTTGAGTTGAAATGTGAAAATGGTGAGGTTCTTCGGATTGAAACAGACGACTCAAATAAGATGCCTGTGGTGATTTCATACATGTCTGCTCAAAAGTGTATGAGAAAAGGGTGTGAAGCATACCTTACATATGTGTTGAATAATGAGGTGACTGAGTTGAAGCTTGAATCTGTGCCAGTAGTTTGTGAGTTTCCAGATATATTCCCGGGACAGTTACCTAGGTTGCCTCCAGTTAGAGAAATTAAATTTGCTATCGATCTGGGACAAAGGATGGCACCGGTCTCCATTGCTCCGTATAGGATGGCTTCGACTGAATTGGAAGAGTTAAACGCTCAGCTACAAGAATTGACCAATAAGGGATTTGTTAGACTGAGTTTTTCTCCCTGGGGTGCTCCCGTATTATTTGTGAAGAAGAAAGATGGAACAATAAGGCTTTGTATTGATTACCGTCAACTTAACAAGGTAACTATTGTAATATCCAGGATTTTGGGCTTGTGCATTTTTCTTGATTATATGAAGTAGTATGCCTATGTATGTTTTGAATGTGTTATATAGATTTTGGGAACTTTAGAAGGTAGGAGAATGCCTTAGAAAATATTAGGTTTTAAGTCTTAAAGGGGGAACTAGGCAAATGAGGCCTTAAAAAAAATTGTAAGGGAAATTGGACATACAAATGGGCTTGTTAAAGTGGCAAAGAGGTGCCACTATGAGCCTTAAGCAGTGACGCCACAAGCAGTTTGCAGGGCCTAGGTTCGAGCAGCAAGGGGAGCACTTTTGGGAGTGTTTTTGCGTCAGGAAGGAAGGGAATTGGATGGCATTGGGAGACTGGGAGGATGAGCTTTAGATGTGGTCAAATTCCTTTTAAAATTTGGCTAAGGTAGGAAGATAACTGGTGATTTATTCAAATTATTTTTGAATGGGTGAAGAAGAGGAAAAATAGGAGAATAACAAGGGATTGAGTAGTGAGATGAAGAGTTGGCCGAATGGAGGGGTCTAGGTGTGGTATTTTCGGCCAAAGGGAGGAGAGTGAGGCCATTTGCTTTCTTTTCTTTTCAATTGTGCCTCTGCCGAAATTCTTTTTCTTTGTTGACCAAAAACTGAAAGTGAATCTTCTCTTTTTCTTTTATTTTGTCAAAGCCGAAAGCTCCTTCTTCTTTTCACAAATCCATCAAAAGCCGAATACACCAATAACCCCTAGTCGATTGTTCATTAAACCCCAAAAGCCAAAACTTATTGATCAACATCTAGCCTATATAACTGAATCTCTCTGTGGGGTTAAGCAAGGGTGCAGTCGATTTCACCACTAGGGGTAAGATCAAATATTATTCGATTTTCCTTCCTCTTTCTTTTAGATTAGCGAAAGTTCGACTCTAATCCCATTAATGTTCTTTGGCCGAAACTATGAAGGAGGTTTCGGGATTTGGTTGTTATCGATCTTTTGGTACAAGCCATTCAATCGGTTCCAATAGTGACGTAAGGAATTCCTTGTCATTTAATCTTCTTCCTACGCCTTCAATTAAGTCGACATTAAGGAAACTGATCTCTTTTATTCTCTTGGCCGAAACCTTGAAAGGGATCTTTCGGGATTATTGTAGTTAATGTTTGGAGAAGTAATCATTCAGGATTTGAATATCCACGGTAAGTGAAGTGTGATTTAGGCCGAAGGCCATTTGCTTTGGTCCATTAAGAGTTAGAATCGACACTAACATAGGTTATGCAGGGATTTTGACATCTTCATAAGTCAAGTGGTATTTTCGGGAACTAGATCCGCAAGGTAAGAGGGTATTAATATTCGGCCAAGGCCATATTAGTATTAGTGATTGGCCGATTCTAACTTTGGTTTTTAGGAAAAAGTGCAATCTATTTTGGTAGACTTTCGGGATTCAATGAACACATTAGTACCAGGTGTGTAGCCCTACACTAATTCTTGATAGATTTATGGTATTGATTTAATACATGTGATAATTGAAATATGAATAACGTGGCTAAGGGTACCATGCAATGGTACAGAGTATTCAGGTACGTCAACCTTTAATACTATGTTAATAATGTTTATGAACATTGAATATGACACATATGTGAATTTGTTATGAATGTGGAATAAGGTATATGGCATGATTTCTACATGTTGTGTATGACGCATGGGCATATGGGTGAATATGAAAAGGGGAAGTGATCTGGTGGTTATACCACATTATCTGGTGACTCATGTCATATAATCTGAATTTGGTGACTAATGTCACATATTATTATATCTGGTGATCTGTCACATTATCTGGTGGCTATGCCACGATTATAAGGGTGATGTACAGTTGACTGCAGTGACTGCCTTCGATGGTGTGTAGCGGATGGAGGGTCGATTTAGTAATCCCCACGGTGTGATTGGCAGGTACGAGTGATGTGTAGAGGATGGATATTTAGGTGGGGTTGGGATTGCATCATTGCTTATATTTGTTATGTGTGATTTGATATGCCTAAATCATTTGGGAGTTTGTGTTGGTTGTTACACACTGAGTCTGTTGACTCACACCTCGTGGGTTAACATTTTGCAGATGACACTCAGTAATGGACCGGCTCGGCAGGGACTTAGTGGTGGCCAATGCTCAGCTCAGTGTTTACTTTTAATTTTGGGATTTTACATTAAGTTTTGGATTATTTTGGGTTTTGCTATTATTGTAATAAGGCCATTACTATTAAACTGTTTTATGCTTGCAATTTCAATTTCGATTATGATACGACTAATTTTAAACCAAAGGTTAAATAACTTCTTTTTAAAATAGATTTAAAATGTTTTGATACTTAAACATCAACGACTTTCAACTTAATGATAAACCCTAAAAACTCGACATTTCTTTAACTTATAGTATTCAAATACGGAAATAATGTTTTAATAAAATATAGATTTCAATAACGACACCATTTTCAATTCAATCACAACTCAAATCAATTTCTCTTCAAAATGACCAAATTTTCCGAATTAACAAACAAGTTTTTGAAGTGTTTTACTCCAGGAGCATGCCAGATCCGGTCGAGGCTCGTGGGCCGGGTTTGGGGTGTTTTAATTTGGTATCAGAGCCCATTTTTAAACTCTCGGCCTTGGGTTTAAAGCCCACAATGTTTTCAAAATTAAGCCCAAATAAGTTTCTGTGAAAAGTTTTGGAATTAAGCAGGTTTTTTTTTGGCATGGCACCTGTCTCCGACCCAAAGTCCACCAGGTAAGTACTCCTAACTGTTGTATGATTTGTATTGTTGTATGTATGTGGGTAATACGGGATCATAGATTAGTACATTAGGAGTTATTGAACCCTAGGATTAGTTACTCCAACACAAGATTACATAAAAATTTAAAGCCTAATCAAACAAACCTGTGAGTAAGTCACCGAGTTAGGGTGTGGCAACCATTGTGCGCATGTCTAGGATTGGATTCAGGGAGAGCTTGGTATTTAAGCGAATCTAGTGACTCACCTCCTCTTCGCTCGAATCCTACACAGTGCGCGATGTGAATCTGCTCACCCTAACCAAGAGGACTCATTCACGGGCTAAATTCAATAACTAAAACCCGAAAGGACTAGCTACACTATTTTTTAAAAACCTTAGTTTTAAAATCACCAAATTACCCCTCTGATTTGTAAAAACCATTTTCAGACCTTGAAAATTTTTTTCCAAAAAATTTTCGATTTACAAAATTACCCAAATACCCCTGGTTTGTAAAATTACTAAAATACCCTTGGTTTATAAAATGACCGTACTACCCTCTACTTTTACTAAGATTTTCTTACTTTACAAAAATACCAAAAACCCCTATTTTGCGAAATATCAAGATACCCTGATTTGGAAAATTACCAAAATACCCCTATCAGACAAATTACGAAATTACCCCTGGGATTAGAATGGACGAAAATGTTCGAATGGTGAATGTGGGTAATGGATACTATTGAATAAATGTGCTTCTCTGAATTAGGGTAGAAGACTTGAAACGAAAACCCTGAAATGATCGAAAGAACTACTACTAAAACTTCTTTGCATAAAACTTCTTCGCGGGTAATCAGTTAAATAAAGACTAATGCATAAAACTTTTTAAACCAGATTAAATCGCGATCGCAGACATGAGTTCTAGGGGACGTGGTCGTAATGTGCGAGGGCATGGTAGAGCCAGAATGACCGTATCGGAACCCATTAGGTCTGGTCAAGGGTCCGAAAATGAGGTACCACCACCCCCACCACCAACTACTGGTGTTGAGCATCAGGATCAGACGGGGGATGATGCAGTATCGCAGGCGATGATGTGGGTTCTTGAGATGGTGGCTGGAGTAGGTGGAGGTATGGGAGCTCGAAAATCTGTACCCGAGCGACTCCGAGCCAATGGAGCTGAGGTATTTCGTGGTGTATCTGGTGTGGCGCCCAATACGGCTGAGTATTGGTTGGAGGCAACGGAGCGAATCATGGATGAGCTGGATCTAACGACTGAGGAGAAACTGAAAGGAATAGTGTCGTTACTTTGCGATGAGTCATATCAGTGGTGGCTCACGGTTTGGGATGGCGCTACAGCTGAGGATCTTACTTGGGAGTATTTTAAGACGGCGTATCAAAAGAAGTATGTTGGTACTAGTTATATTGATACGTAGAGGAAGGCATTTCTGAGGCTGGTTTAAGGGAATAAGTCTGTAGCGGAGTACGAAGCGGAATTCTTAAGGTTGAGCCGGTATGCTCGAGGAATCGTAGCCACGGAGCATGAGCGGTGTGTCCGGTTTGAGGACGAACTGAGGGATGACCTGAGATTATTAATAGCACCACAGCAGGAGCGGGAGTTTGCCGTGTTAGTAGAGAAGGCTAAAGTAGCCGAAGGGATTAAGGAATCTGTGAGACAAAATACGGATTGGAATAGGCAAAAGAGAGGCTTTGGATCAGCAGGGTCATCCGGGAATGTTCAAAAGAGGCATAGAGTTGATGGGCCGCGAGGTCAGCAGGTTGTTACAGGAGCAGTATCGTACTTATGCTCAGTGTGGAAAGATGCACCTATGAGAGTGTTGGAAGAAGACAGGGGGATGTTTCAAGTGTGGATCTAAGAAACACATGATTAGAGATTGTCCTATGAAAACAGATGGGAGTCGACCAACAGGTCAGGGTTTTAATCAGGCTGGAAGAGGTGGACAGCAGCCACCGCAGGGTCGTGGTCCGATTGGCAGAGGTAATGGTGCTGGAAGAGGACGGGGAACACTGGGCAGAAGTGTTGGTAATACAGAGGCTAGACAGCCAGGTCTGGTATATACAGTTCGCCGGAGGGAGGATGGAGATACACCGGACGTCATAATCGGTATGTTCCTTATAGCTGACAAGCCTTACTTTGCTTTAATTGATGTTGGCTCGACCCACTCTTATGTTGCATGTAGAGTAGTTGAAACGCTAGGAATAACATCTGAACTGTCTGATAGGGAGATGACTGTAGTGAGCCCGTTAGGTCAAACTGTAGTGGTGAATAGGATATTTTGGAATATACCTCTAGAGATTCAGGGAGTGGTATTCCCTGCTAACTTGATGGAACTACCTTTTAGAGAATTCGATCTCATTCTTGGCATGGATTGGCTAGTGGAACATTAGGCTAAATTGGATTGCGCAGCTAAGCGAATGGAGTTAAGGACCCCGGAGGATGAGGAGATAATTATGATAGGGGAAAGAAGAAACTATTTGTCTAACATAGTCTCTGCATTAAAGGCTGATAAGATGGTTCGGAAAGGGTGCAAGGCATTTTTGACCTTCGTTAGTGCGTTAGATGCAAAAGAAGAGGGAGTTAGTGGAGTTAGAACAGTAAGGGAATTTGTAGATGTATTTCCAGAGGAGTTACCTGGGATACCCCCGGACAGGGAAGTGGAGTTCGGAATTGACTTGCTACTGGGTACAGCTCCTATGTCAATTGCTCCGTATAGAATGGCACCAAAGGAGTTGGTTGAGCTCAAGGCTCAAATCTAAGAGTTGCTTGATCGTGGGTTTATTCGACCCAGTGTGTCTCAATGGGGAGCACCAGTCTTGTTCGTGAAGAAGAAGGATGGGACTATGCGTATGTGCATAGATTATCGTCTGTTGAATAAGCTGACCATCAAGAACAAGTACCCGTTGCCAAGGATAGACGTCTTGTTCGATCAGTTTAAAGGGGCCGCGATATTTTCGAAGATAGATTTACGGTCTGGATATCATCAACTTAAGGTAAAGGAAGCAGATATCATAAGACAGCTTTCCGAACAAGATACGGGCATTATGAGTTCTTAGTAATGCCGTTCGGATTGATGAACGCCCCAGCTACGTTCATAGATATGATAAACCGGGTTTTTCAACCTTACTTGGATTGGTTCGTCGTTGTGTTTATAGATGACATTTTAGTGTATTCCAAGTCTGAGGAAGAACATGATGAGCATCTTCGGATAGTGCTACAAGTGTTAAGGGAGAAGAAGCTATATGCCAAATTCAGCAAGTGTGAATTTTGGCTTAAGGAAGTTACATTCTTAGGGCATATGGTGTCTGCAGAAGGGATAAGGGTGGATCCTAGGAAGATTGAGGCTGTGCTAGATTGGAAACCACCTAAGTTTGTGGCTGAGGTTCGTAGTTTCTTGGGATTGGCAGACTACTACCGAAGGTTCGTGGAAGGGTTCTCATCAATAGCCGCACCTTTGACAAAGTTGTTGAGAAAGAGGTACCTTTCGTATGGATAGGTAAGCAACAGGAAAGTTTTGAGAAGCTTAAAAGGGTTTTGACTGAAGCTTCGGTTTTGATTCAGCCTGAGGCAGGGAAGGATTTTATAGTGTACTGTGATGCTTCTTAGTGTACTGTGATGCTTCTCACACTAGATTGGGATGTGTTTTAATCCAAGAGGGGAAAGTGGTCGCGTATGCATCTCGACAGTTAAGGCCATATAAAGTTAATTATCCGACGCATGACTTGGAATTGGCGGCGGTAGTCTTTGCTCTTAAGGTATGGAGGCAGTATCTATATGGAGAAAAGCCAGTGATCTACACAGACCACAAGAGCCTTAACTATCTACTGACTCAGAAAGAGCTGAACCTGAGACAGCGAAGATGGGTGGAGTTACTGAAAGACTACGATTGTTCTATAGAGTATCACCCGGGCAAGGCGAATGTAGTGGCAGATGCCCTAAGTCAGAAAGTAGTGTCGGATCTGAGGGTGATGTTTGCACATCTCAGCTTGTATGACGATGGGAGTTTGTTAGCAAAATTGCAAGTTAAGCCATCATGGTTGAATGAGGTGAAAGAAGGACAGTTGGCAGATGATGATCTAAGTGCTAAGTTGCGGCAAGTGCAGAGTGGGGAGTTGGAAAACTATGATGTTAACAGTGATGGAGTGCTGTGTTTTCATGGCAAGGTCTGTATGCCTAAGAATAAGGAGTTAAGGCGGAGAATTCTTTAGGAATCGTATAGTAGCCCTTATGCTATGCATCCTGGAGGTAGTAAGCTGTATAGAGATCTACAGGAACAATTTTGGTGGCCTGGTCTTAAGCGGGAAGTTACAGAATTTGTAGGGAAGTGCTTAACGTGTCAGCAAGTCAAGCTGAACACCAAGTTCCATCAGGATTGCTTCAGCCGATAAAGATTCCACAGTGGGAGTGGGAGAGAATCACCATGGACTTCGTTAGTGGGATTCCCCTTATGCCTACTAACAAGGACTCGGTATGGGTGATAGTGGACCGATTGACAAAGTTCGCGCATTTCATTCCAGTGCGGGTTGATTATTCTTTGCAGAAGTTAGCGAGGTTGTATGTGGTAGAAATTGTGAGATTGCATAGAGTACCGGTGTCAATTATTTCAGATAGGGATCCAAGGTTTACGTCTCAGTTTTGGAAAACACTACATTAGGCTTTAGGCACACGAGTTAGACTTGATCGGCATTTCATTCGCAATCGGACGGCGATCGAAATGAGTGATCCAAGTGTTAGAGGATATGCTGAGGGGCTGTGTGATAGAATTCAGAGGGAGTTGGGAAGAATATTTGCCTTTAGCGGAATTTGCGTACAATAACAGTTACCAAGCTAGTATTCGGATGAAGCGCTGTATGGACGGAAGTGTCGCACTCCTACGTGTTGGACAGAATTGGGGGAACGTCAAGTATTGGGTCCAGAGATTGTGGCAGAATCCGAAGAAAAGGTTAAGTTAATTCGGGCACGGATAAAGGAGGCATCTGATAGGTAGAAGTCGTATGCGGATCTCAAGCGGAAGGAAATAGAGTTTGCTATGGGAGATCAGGTGTTTCTTAAAGTTTCGCCTTGGAAGAAGGTAATGAGATTTGGTCGCAAAGGGAAGTTAAGTCCCAGGTTTATAGGACCTTATCAGGTATTGAAGTGAGTTGGACCAGTGGCATACCAGTTAGAGTTGCCTCCGGAGTTGAAGCAGATGCACGATGTATTCCATGTTTCTATGCTACGTCGTTACCGATCAGATCCATCTCATGTAGTGCCAGTTGAGGAGGTAGAGCTGAGGCCAGATTTGTCCTACGTGGAAGAGCCGATTCAGATTTTGGAGCAAGATGTGAAAGTGTTGTGGAGGAAATTAGTTCCTCTGGTCAAAGTATTATGGCGTAATCATGGATCGAAAGAAGCTTCTTGGGAGCCGGAAGAAGCAATGCGACAGCAATACCCTCACTTATTTAGCCAGGTAATTTCGAGGTCAAAATTATTTTAAGGAGGCAGAACAGTAATATCCGAGATTTTGGGCTTGTGCATTTTGCTTGATTATATGAAGTAGTATGCCTATGTATGTTTTGAATGTGTTATAGAGATTTCGAGAACTTTAGAAGGTAGGAGAATGCCTTAGAAAATATTGGGTTTTAAGTCTTAAAGGGGGAACTAGGCAAATGAGGCCTTAAGAAAAATTGTAGGGGAAATTGGACATACAAATGGGCTTGTTAAAGTGGCAAGGAGGCGCCACTTAGAGCCTTAAGCAGTGACGCCACAAGCAGTGTGCAGGGCCTAGGTTTGAGCAGCAAGGGGAGCACTTTTGGGAGTGTTTTTATGTCAGGAAGGAAGGGAGTTGGACGGCATTGGGAGACTTGGAGGATGAGCTTTAGATATGGTCAAATTCCTTTTAAAATTCGGCTAAGGTAGGAAGATAATTGGTGATTTATTCAAATTATTTTTGAATGTGTGAAGAAGAGGAAAAATAGGAGAATAACAAGGGATTGAGTAGTGAGATGAAGAGTTGGCCGAATGAAGGGGTCTAGGTGTGGTATTTTCGGCCAAAGGGAGGAGAGTGAGGCCATTTGCTTTCTTTTCTTTTCAATTGTGCCTCTGCCAAAATTCTTTGTCTTTGTTGACTTAAAACTGAAAGTGAATCTTCTCTTCTTCTTTTATTTTGTCAAAGCCGAAAGCTCCTTCTTCTTTTCACAAATCCATCAAAAGCTGAATACACCAATAACCCCTAGCCGATTGTTCATTAAACCCCAAAAGCCGAAACTTATTGATCAACATCTAGCCTATATAGTCGAATCTCTCTGTGGGGTCAAGCAAGGGTGCAGCCGATTTCACGACTAGGGGTAAGATCAAATATTATTCGATTTTCCTTCCTCTTTCTTTTAGATTAGCGAAAGTTGGACTTTAATCCCATTAATGTTCTTTGGCCGAAACTATGAGGGAGGTTTCGGGATTTGGTTGTTCTCGATCTTTTGGTACAAGCCATTCAATCAGTTCTAATAGTGAGGTAAGGAATTCCTTGTCATTTAATCTTCTTCCTATGCCTTCAATTAAGTCGACATTAAGGAAACTGATCTCTTTTATTCTCTTGGCCGAAACCTTGAAAGGGATCTTTCGGGATTATTGTAGTTAACGTTTGGAGAACTAATCATTCGGGATTTGAATATCAACGGTAAGTGAAGTGTGATTTAGGCCGAAGGCCATTTGCTTTGGTCTATTAAGAGTTAGAATCGACACTAACATAGGTTATGCAGGGATTTCGACATCTTCATAAGTCAAGTGGTATTTTCGGGAATTAGATCCGCAAGGTAAAAGGGTATTAATATTCGGCCAAGGCCATATTAAGTATTAGTGATTGGCCGATTCTAACTTTGGTTTTTAGGAAAGAGTACAATTTGTTTCAGTAGACTTTCGGGATTCAGTGAACACATTAGTACCAGGTGTGTAGCCCTACACTAATTCTTGATAGATTTATGGTATTGATTTAATACATGTGATCATTGAAATATGAAAAACGTGGCTAAGGGTACCATGCAATGGTACAGAGTATTCAGGTACGTCAACCTTTAATACTATGTTAATAATGTTTATGAACACTGAATATGACACATATGTGAATTTGTTATGAATGTGGAATAAGGTATATGGCATGATTTCTGCATGTTGTGTATGACGCATGGGCATATGGGTGAATATGAAAAGGGGGAGTGATCTGGTGGTTATACCACATTATCTGGTGACTCATGTCACATAATTTGAATCTGGTGACTAATGTCACATATTATTATATCTGGTGACTCTGTCACATTATCTGGTGGCTATGCCATGATTATAAGGGCGATGTGCGATTGATCGCAACGCATCGCCGATGATGTGTGTGTAGCGGATGGAGGGTCGATTTAGTAATCCCCACGTTGTGATTGGCAGGTACGAGTGATGTGTAGAGGATGGATATTTAGATGGGGTTGGGATTGCATCATTGCTTATATTTGTTATGTATGATTTGATATGCCTAAATCGTTTGGGAGTTTGTGTTGGTTGTTACACACTGAGTCTGTTGACTCACCCCTCGTGGGTTAACATTTTGCAGGTGACACTCAGTAATGGACCGGGTCGGTAGGGACTTAGTGGTGGCCAATGCTCAGCTCAGTGTTTACTTTTAATTTTGGGATTTTACATTAAGTTTCGGATTATTTTGGGTTTTGCTATTATTGTAATAAGGCCATTACTATTAAACTGTTTTATGCTAACAATTTCAATTTCGATTATGATATGACTAATTTTAAACCAAAGGTTAAATAACTTCTCTTTAAAATAGATTTAAAATGTTTTGATACTTAAACATCAACGACTTTCAACTTAATGATAAACCCTAAAAACTCAGCATTTCTTTAACTTATAGTTTTCAAGTACGAAAATAATGTTTTAATAAAATATAGATTTCAATAACGACACCGTTTTCAATTCAATCACAACTCAAATCAATTTCTCTTCAAAATGACCAAATTTTCTGAATTAACAAACAAGTTTTTGAAGTGTTTTACTCCAGGAGCATGCCAGATCCGGTCGAGGCTCGTGGGCCGAGTTTGGGGTGTTTCAACTATAAAGAACAAGTACCCATTGCCGAGAATTCATGATTTGTTCGATCAATTAAAGGGAGAAACCATGTTCTCAAAGATAGATTTAAGATCCGACTAATATCAGTTGAGAGTCAAGGAATCTGATATGTCGAAAACTACTTTTAGAACAAGGTATGGACACTATGAATTTATTGTGATGCCTTTCGATCTAACTGATGCACCAGCTATGTTTATGGATTTGATAAACCAAATTTTTCGGCTGTATTTGGATACATTTGTAGTAGTGTTCATTGATGATATATTGATTTATTCTCGAGATGAGGCTGATCATGCCGAACACTTAAGAACGGTATTGCAAATTTTATGAGAGGAGAAATTGTTTGCTAAGTTCAGTAAAAGTGAATTTTGGCTTCATGAAGTCAGATTTTTAGGACATATAGTTTCAGGTGATGGTATTTGGGTTGATCCGAGCAAAATTTCGGTGATTATTGATTGGAAACCGCTAAAGAATATATCCGAGATTAGAAGCTTTTTGGGCTTAGCTACGTATTATCGACAGTTTTTCAAGGGATTTTTGATGATTTCTTCCCCGATGACTAAGTTACTGCAAAAGAATGTAAGTTTGAATGGACTGATAGATGTCAACAAAGTTTCAAGAAGTTGAAGGCACGATTAACTGAAGCAACGGTTTTGGTACAACCTGAGTCGGGAAAGGAGTTTGTGATTTATAGTGATGTGCCATTGAATGGTCTTGGTTCTGTGCTAATGCAAGAGGGCAAAGTAGTAGCTATGCCTCAAGGTAGCTAAAACCACATGAAAAGAATTATTCGACGCACGATTTGGAATTGGCTGCCATCGTATTTGCTTTAAAGATTTGGCGTCATTATTTGTATGGTAAGAAATGTCAAATTTTTACCGATCACAAAAGTTTGAAGAACCTGATGAACCAAAAGGACTTGAATTTGTGTGAACGGACGTGGCTCGAATTATGGAAAGACTATGAGCTGGTGATTGATTATCATCTAGGGAAAGCGAATGTGGTCGCGGATGCCTTGAACAGAAAATCCTTATATGCTTTGAGAGCTATGAGTTCGAGTTTGACATTATCTGATGATGGTTATATATTGGTCGAGTTAAAGGCTAGATCGGTGTTTCTTTAGTAGATTTGTGAATGATAGTGGAATGCAAGCTAAGAGAGCTTAGTGTGAATCATGAAGCAACTCTGGTTTTCGGGTTGGTTCAGATGATTGTTTGTTGTTTCGTGATAGAGTTTGTGTACCGAAAGATGATGAGTTGATTCAAAAAATTTTACATGAAGTATACAATGCTTGTTTTTCGGTACATCCGGGCAGTACAAAAATGTATAATGATTTGAGGAAGTTGTATTAGTGGCCGGGTATGAAAAGGGACATCTCTGAGCTTGTTACAAAGTGTTCGATCTGTCAATAAGTGAAAGCCGAGCACCAAGTACCTTCAGGTTTACTTTAGCCAGTGATGGTTCCAGAGTGGAAATGGGACCGAATCACGATGGATTTTGTAACACGGCTACCCATGACTACGAAAAAGAAAGATGTTGTGTGGGTTATCGTTGATAGATTAATGAAATCAACTCACTTTATGTCGGTACGTATTGATTATTTGCTTGACAAATTGGCTGAACTATATATTATCAAAGTAGTGAGATTGCATGAGGTGCCTATGTCCATTATTTCAGATAGAGATCCGAGGTTTACTTCGAGGTTTTGGAAAAAGTTGCAAGAAGCCTTGTGTACGAAATTAAATTTTAGCACCGCATTCCATCCGTAAACTGATGGTCAACCCGAAAGGGTAATTCAAGTTCTTGAAGATATGCTCCGATGCTGTGTTTTAGAGTTCGAAGGTAGTTGGGAAAAGTATCTACCTTTGGTCAAATTGCCTACAACAACAGTTATCAGTCGAGTATATAGATGGTATCGTACGAAGCATTATTTGGACGCAAGTGTTAAACTCCTTTGCATTGGACCGAACTTAGTGAGAAGGAAATTCACGGGGTTGATCTAGTTAGAAAAATCGAATAGAAAGTGAAAGTGATTCGTGATAGTTTGAAAGTTGCTTCAGACTGACAAAAATCATATGCGGATTTAAAGAGGAAAGAAATTGAGTTTCAGGTGGGTGATAAAGTGTTTTTGAAAGTATCCCCGTGGAAGAAAATATTGAGATTTGGTAAAAAGGGCAAATTGAGTCCGCGTTACATTGGGCCATATGAGATTATTGAAAGGATTGGAATAGTAGCATACCGGTTAGCTTTGCTAGCAGAGTTGGAGAGAATACACCTCTCAATTCCTTGATATTAGTAAGAGACGACATCCCCAGTATGTCTTTTGTTTTGGCGGGATACACCTTAATCCCCTTCTTTTGTATTATGAATCCGAGGAATTTCCCTGCCAATACTTTGAAGAAGCACTTTGTAGGGTTCATCTTCAGGTTGTGTTGCCTAAGCCTAAGGAAGACTTTTTGTAAATCTGTCAAGTGGTCGACTCTTTTACGGCGTTTTACGGCTAGGTCATCCATATAGCATCCTACGGTTTTATGCAATATCTCTCTGAAGATTTGCGTCATAGGCTGTACTTCGTATCCTGCGTTTTTTAACCTAAGGCACATGCCTATATAAGGTAAGAGTCAATGCTGAAAGGGATGCGGAATGGGCGAATCTCTATAGGTTGTCTGGGTGCTAACCCATCTTTTGCTTCATCATCATTGTTTTTACTCAAATTGCCTCATTCCTTTTTCGACATTGGAGTCTAGGGATCGAATATAAAGTCTAGAAATTCATGCTAAAAAATAAACGTGTTGTGAAAGATTTTCTTTAAAGCATCCCTAATTGAGTCATCCCATATTTTTAAGTATCTCTAATAAGATTGTTGCTGTCACTGCATATGTTGCATTAAATCCATTAACTTTGATAGCTCATCTCGAAGATTTGGGCTCGACGAATGAGTTCTAAATGTTAGGGTTGCCATGTCAGGTTCAAAATCTGGTTCAATTGGCTCTGTCAAGTTAGGAATTTTAATTGGCTATACTCGTTTTGATTCTATAGGAACTTCATCTACTTCGACTACAAAACAAGATTTATAACAAAAATCACTTAGGCTACAAGTCACCTTTTTTATACTGTATTAAACCACATCAAAAGCAAATAAAAACAAGCCTAAATCCTATGTGCCTAACTAATATGTCAAAATTGGCACCTCAATTCATAATTTTAAGCTAATCAAATGAGTATACACACAACAATATCAATATGCCTTTAAGGCAGCTCAACCATTTTTGTAACAACCCAAATTTAGGTCTAGTCGGAACAGTGGTTTCGAGACCACAAATCCGACGAGGAAAATTTTATCTTTATTATATTTTTATGGTCCACAATTTCACGGAAAGATTTCGTAAAAATTTCATTCAAAAAGTTCAACATTTGAGCACTCAATTTAATCAAAAGGACTAAATTGTAAAAAGTGCAAAAGTTGAGTTCTATACATTAGAGGTGTCAAATTGCTATGAGTTTTAAATTGAAGGTCCTTAATTAGACCATTGGATAACTTGATGGACAAAAATGGGCATGAATAGGATAAAATTGAAATGAAAGCCTTAAGGGTATTTTAGTCATTTAGTGTTTTAAATGAATAAAAGGACAAAATAAGAAAAAAATTTACTCATCTTCTTCAAGGGGGCTGCCAAAATTGGCCTGACTCCATGGCTAAGGGTTTCAAGTTTTTTTTAACTTCATAGTAAGTGATTTCGAGCTCTGTTTTTAATGTTCATCGTATTTTTGAAATCCCGATAACTTGGTTTAGTTATTTCTACCATTATTTTGAGCTAGAGTTTAATTTTCAAAATTTACCCATGTTGAATAATTGTGTATTTTGATGAATTATGGTAGATTATGCATGTCTATGATTAGAGAAACTGGTTTTATTAGATGATTTTCGATGAAATCGTATAAAAGGGTTAAATTGTAAAAGTTATAAATTGGTCATAAGTGTGTGAATTAGTGAGAGTTTGAAGTTTCCATAGAAGAGAAAAAATATCATCATGTAATGAAACATAAAAAAATTTGAATAAAAATTATTTTACGAGTTTAGGGGTAAAAGTGTAATTTTTGAAAAGTTAGGGGCAAAATTGTAAATTTTCCAAAATTTGATATGCGAATTGAATTGATTAGTGTGTTGATAAAATGTATTAAATGAGTGTTAATTTGACATGTTAGATCAAGAAAATCTAAAATTTGGACTAAGATCGGGGAAGAACGAAGTTGTGGGCTAAGTCGGGAAAATTAGTCGTTTCGGCATTTGAGGTAAGTATGTGTGATTAAATTAGCATGATATTGATTTCATTGTTATTATACTTGAGAATTTATCTTGCCATGATTGTATTAAAGTTTATGTTGATGATATTGTATATGAGAAAGTGATGTCAAGTGTAAATAACATTTGTGTGTAAATAATGCACTATTATGTTTAAATAAATTTATGTATTGTTAAATTGTTATACATGTGCTATTATGATTGTCATTACGAATGTTTGATAGTTGCAAAATTAGTATGTGAAATGTGTATTGATTTTGAGAAATGAAATTGTATGTATAAGTGATACTGAACAAATAAGTGAAATCCCGGTTGAACCTTAGGAATACTTTAGTGATAAGTGGTAGCTTTGGTTACATAGCAGTGGTAGCTTCGGCTACATATAAGTGGTAGCTTTGGCTACATATCATTGGTAGCTCTGGCTACATATCAGTGGTAGGAGGCTACATATCAGTGGTAGCTTCGGCTACATTTCAGTGGTAGCTTCGACTACATAAAAGTGGTAGCTTCGGCTACATATTAGTGTGGCACTTATGTGCAAGATTTCTGTGTATCCTTTAGTATTCCAAATGGTTCAACGGGTAAATTGATGATACATAAGATGAGAAAGCATGTAATTGTATATATAAGTAATGTGCAGGTATACATGTAAGCATGAAATTATATGTACAAATGGTACATGTATGTACGTAAATTTTATAAGTGTTGGTCTTATGATATTACGAGTTATTATCATTATGAAAGTGACCTTAAGTGAATCTTAGGAATAAGTAATTATGTTGATGATGTATGCATTTGGTTGAGAATCATGTATTAGGCTTTTGAGCCATATCAAATTGAGAGATAAGATGTTTAGTATATTTGTTTTATGATGCTTTGGATATTTGTGAAACATAAAATGCTAGTGATACTCATGACATCATTGTTATGCTAATTACAAGCTTAAGTCTTTGGTGTTATGTATGTTTAAATAGAAGTGAATGCAAAGAAAACATGAAAGAGTGAAATTAGCATTAAAATAGTTTAGACAACAACATTTATGTAAATTTGAAAAATCATAAAAAAATAGGAGAAATGGAATTAGAAAGTGAATAAGATGAATTAAATCTTATTGTGCATATTTTCATATGAAAGAAACAGTGTAAGAAAAGGAATTTTATATTCCGAAATATTTGAATTTTAGTGAGATAAGGTCAGAATGAGTTTGGAATCCCCTGTTTCAACTTTGAAAAATCATTAAAAATCTTAAAAACATAATTATGAGATATAATTTATATGTTTGAAATATTAAATGAGTCTATTTTTATTAGAAACAAGTGGGAACGACATATAAACATTGTACAATGAGATAATTGATATTTAGTGAAGAGAGGTCAGAACCTTTAGACAGTGTAACAGGGGAGAATTTAATGAATAAACTGTACTAATTAGCCAAACCAAAAATTCTGAAAATTTTATAATAAGAAGATATATGAGTCTAGTTTTAAGGAAAATTAGCGGAACTTGATTTGGAATTTCGTAGCTCCAGATATAAATAATTTAGTGACCGTGACTTGAGAAAACAACTTGACTGGAATATGAGTAAAGATGCAAATTGGTTGTATTACCATGAGAAACAAGGGGATAAATTGTTTTTATTATTATTTTCATACAGTCTTACTAAGCTATAAAGCTTACTCCCTCCCTTCATTTCCTTTAGTGTTTTCAGGTTAGCTCGGGGTTGGAGATTGTCGGAGGCAGCATCACACTATCAAGTCGCTACCTTTGGAATAATGAAGTATATATATATATTAGAAATTTCAAGTGAGTGGCATGTATAAGGATTTAGTTGATTGACATGCATTATTTTGCTTTAGCCAAATGTGTAGGCTTATATTAAGTTATATGCATATGGCCATGAGATGTGGCTTATATTGATTATGGCTTGTAAGCCGAGTTATTCATGTCTTATCTTAATGTTTATAATGTGATTATGTTTGTTTGCCATGCATGGTCAGTAATATGACATGAGTTCTTGATAGATAAGTTGGTAACCATATTATAATGGTAAAAGTGGTCATCAAAATAACAAGTCTTATGAGGGTGAAATATGAA
Organism: Gossypium bickii; assembly: GCA_025503065.1. Taxonomy (NCBI): domain Eukaryota; kingdom Viridiplantae; phylum Streptophyta; class Magnoliopsida; order Malvales; family Malvaceae; genus Gossypium; species Gossypium bickii. The sequence goes on along the minus strand of CP106714.1, from coordinate 92,730,134 downwards.
ATCTAGACTTGGTATTGCATAAATGTGTATGTTTAAGTTTGGTAATGCCTCGTACTCTGTTTCGGTGTCGGTCGTGGGTAAGAGGTGTTACATTTAGTGGTATCAGAGCTATGGTTTAGTCGGTTCTCGGACTAACATAGCTAGTGTGAGAGTCTAGTTATACATGCCACCAATATGTGATAGTGTGATGTTTTCCAACGCGATTGAGGACCATCTTGTTAAAACAAAAGTACTCTCCAACCGAGCTATATCCGACCACTTGATAGTGCTACTGAAGTATTTGAATAAAGTGTAGTTATGATGAGTTAAACTTGAAAATGTATGAATAAGAGTTTGTAATGTGCATATGTGATAATGTGTGAAATGAAAGTTTATATAGTGATATGCTTATTCATATTTGTTTGGCCTTCATATGATGTTGCATGCTGACTAAAACTGATTAGTGAATGTGATAAGTAAAGTTATTTAAATTTTATAGAATGTATGAATGAGTGCACTTGTTTGAATGAGATGATTGGAAATTTTATGTGAGACAAATATGAATGACAAATTGCTTGAAGTGGATAGTATAATTATAATGACATATGCTGATAATGAAAGATGTGTCATATGTATAAATATGCGAGAATTTTATCGAAAATTCATGATAATCATGTTGATTAAGTTCCTAATTGTGAAATCAAAGAGTTTAGTGATAGAATAACTATAGATATGGCCAGAGACTAAAAATGGTTGACAAGTGTAGGACAGAGTTAGAAAGATATTAGATTGACCCAAGAATTATTCGGTTTTTACAATATCATAATTAGTAAAGAAGTTAACTTTGATAAATCGATTTATTTGGATACGATACCGAAAGGATGTATTAATTAAAATTTTTCTGAACTGATTTTCTTTAGTGAAAGGAATAATGTGGAAATTAGTGAGGGCAGAATTAGGTAGAAGAATGATGTTGAAATGTGAAGATGTTTAAGTATGACAGTCACAATTGAGCAATTTATGACTATCTCTTCTAGGTATTGTATGTGTTCATATATTTGCAGAGACAATTATGATTGTTTGTTTTATGATGAAAGTATCATTAGTCTGATTGATATATGATCAACATTCCACTATCTTCTATTGGAATTCAATTCCGTTAAGACTGAGATAAAAGTTGATAGTGAACTTACATGAAATTGTTCTTCTGTTTCTTTTGGCTATTGTTCTGTTTATATGTGTACGGAATATATCTTATTTCTGTTACAATCTATTTCAGGACACATGGACCGTGTTTCTTTCTCTTCTAGTTTTCTTTAAGGAATTGTCAGGATTTCTATTATTTCGTATGAATGGTGTTCTCGGACATTCAGTATGGTCTTATATCTTGGATTTCATTATCTTGGTTTTCCTTTCCATCCTTATTGTTTAACTTATCAAGTGTGATTTATCATTGAATCGAGATCGATAAAAGTGCGAATTGTGACAGTCAAATTCAAATGATATAATGATTTTGTTTCCTCGGGTAATTATGATATTTTTCAATGAGCTCAAGTAAGATGTTACGTTTCGTCTGAGTTAATACCTATTGGATTTATCTTAAATAGGTGATGTTATTCTGAATTAAAGTTGTTTTGTTGATAAAGTTATTCCAATTGTGAAAGTTTGAACAATTTGGGCATGATAGCAAAGTTGAAGCAGTTGAAGGTATGATTAACTGAAGCTTTAGTTCTGAGTTTAGTTTGAATTGAGCAATGGAATTATGATTTCTCAGTGAAGCACTAGTGAATGGACTAGAATGTGTTTATCTGCTAGAAAGTAAAGTAATAGTACATGTTTTCAGATGGATCATATTAAATGATAGTTTTATTTTAGTTAAGTAAAAAGCTAAAGTGTTATATACTTGCAAATTCGAGAAACTCAGGATATGTTAGTGGGTGATCAGCTAAATAAGTGCAGTGAGGATCAACTTTTGATTCTGAACTTTAAGTTGGACTTGATTATTATTATTATTATTATTATTATTATTATTCTAAGATGGACTTTATGTATTGTGGAACTCCGGATTTATGCAAAAAATTTTGTTTAGAATTTTATAGCAGTAATATTTGGTTTAGAATTCTCTTTAGAATTCTACTGAAAGATACAGCTTATCATTGGTGGAATACCATAACTTCAGTGGTACCGAGAAAGAATGTTACATGGGAATTCCTCTAGGATGAATTCAGAAAGAAGTATGTTAGTCAGAGATTTATGGATCAGAAAAAGAAAGAATTTTTAGAACTCAAATAGAGAAACAGGTCTGTATCTAAGTATGAGCGAGAATTTGTTCGGTTGAGCAAATATACTAGAGAATGGGTTCTAACTGAGGCTGATATGTGTAAATGATTTGAAGTAAGGAAATAAGGAAATTTGTGTCGGTCGAGCACGCAAAGTTGAGGAAATGAATAAAGAAAAGTAACAAGCTGAAAGAGAGGCTCAAGTTTCTAGAAAAAGGACTATGAGTAAGTCACAATCATCTGCTTCTAAGAAGTCAAAGAAGTATTATGATCGTTTTACAACATCAGTGGGATATTCAGGGAAAGAGCGAGGTTCCCAACGCTCCAACCCGAGATCTTCATCTCCATCTGTAACTAGTATGGGCAGTGTCGGTAACCTTAAACCAAAAGGTAAGCATTGTAATAAATATCATCATAGAGAATGTCAGTTTAGAAGTGGAGCTTGTTACCGATATGGATCCCTTTATAATCTTCTTAAAGACTATCCAAAAAGAATTGAAAAAGAAGTTGAACAAACTCCAAAACCGAGTAATCCTGTTTCGAGAGGTAGACCACCCCGTCACCTCGGTTGTAACGCCCTAAAATTTCTAATTTTATTATTGAGAAAATATGATACAAACATCTGTCAGCTTTAGTGGTTATATGTTCTGGGAGGTCCTAAGTTCAAGCCTTCGCTTGGGCAAATTTTAGTATTTTGAATGAATTAGGCCTTACTCTTGTTGAGTAGGGTTTTATTTGATTGTTGGTAAAAATATATCGGAATGGGTCTGCTGGCCTGGTGGCTAAGGTGTGTGTTGGAGTGTGGTAGGTCTGGAGTTCAAGTTCATGCATGAGCAAGGGAATTATTATTGTTGCTTAGCCATGTGGCGTGGTGGAGTCCTAGTCAAATTGAAATTTCGAGTAGTGGAGTTGTTGTGGGACGTTAGGGAGAGAATTAAGGAGATGAGTTACCAGATTTTTAGGCATTATCTTTTTGTTTAGTTTTTTTTTTCAAATTTCAGACTCTTTTTCACTTTTTTGACGTTTTCTCTCTTCTCCCCCACTCTTAATTTTCGGTTTTTATCTTTCTTCTAAATAATAAATCCTTGCCGCTGAATTTCCTTTGAATTCCCCTTCTGTTTTCTTTGTCTTTCTTCATCTTTTCCCCTTTGTGCAAGCGTGCAACTCTGTTGTACGGTAAGTTTCTATTTTATTAAACTCGAATGTTACTCTGGATAAGGGATTAATGAGTGTTTTGTTGACTGTTTAGGAGTTGATAGTGAGGCTGGAAATAACGTTCGTCGATTTGACTCGAATTGGTGAACATTTGGTAAACGTATAAGGTATGTGTTTTCTTGTGTTGTTTGGTGAGTGGTTTTGGCTTTGAATAAGTTCTTAACTTTGTTGAACTCTTCACTAATAAGGAATGATTATTTTTACAACAGTGAATCGTTTCGGTTGCTATCTCCCTCGTGTTGAGTAGTGGTGGAATTGTGCGAAGTTAGAAGGTAAGTGATGAACAGACAAGCTTAGACCTTTTGGTACGTGAATACGGTTTAATCTTAGTTTAAAACCGATTGTAAAGTTGGGATTGTCAATTGTACGTTTTTGGTGATCTCGGGATTGCTTAAGTAGCGAAAATGATATAGGTGTATACCCAAAACGCAAAAAACGGGATTCGAAAAAAATCCAAAATTGCTTGCTGTCAAGAAATAAAAGAAATAAGAGAAAATGATGCCAAAAATTGTAGAGAAAGGAAATAAGGGTGATAAATTTGGAAGTCAACATTTTGAACTAAAATAGTTTTGGACAGCAGCAGTAGTCTAACAGTGAAAAATCATAAAAAATAGTGGGAATTGATTTAGAGGTTGAATAAAATATGAAATTAAAGTTTATTGAGTCTAGTTTTTCATGTAAGAAATAGCGTAACCAATGGAATTGTACATCATGAGATATAATAAATACTATGAGACAAGGTCAGAATGATTTTGGGTTCCCCTGTTCTGACTTAGGAAAATCATCAAAAATTGTAAAAAATAATTTGTTGCTTAAATTTATATGTTTAAATATTTAATGAGTCTTTTTTCAAGAGAAACAAATAGAAAAATCATTTAAAATTCTGTTCTAAGAGATAAATAATTTTTAGTAAGGAAAGGATGAAGCTGTCAAACAACAGAATAGGGATAACTTTAAAGATTTTACTGTACTTATTTAATAAACTATAAATTCTAAAAATTTTATGGTAGAAAGGTATTTAAGTCTAGTTTCAAAAACATCAAGAGGATCTTAATTTGGGATTCTGTAGCTCAAGATCTAAATAATTTAGTGATAATGATTCAAGTAGACAGCTGATAGGCTCGAAACTAACTAGTATTTCAACAAAGGCAAGCGCACCTATCGAACAGTAGTATAGCTTTGGTAAGTCCAGAATATCGTATCCTCCAAGACTAAAATTACTAGTAATAACTATCTTTTTATTATCTAGCCTAATAATTAAGGGGTTTTGTTTCAATAAAAAAATTAACTAACTAATTGACTATGAACGCGACAGAGAGTGAAAGAAATAATCGAATAAACCAATAATAAAGACAATACCGAAGGAAGAATCCACCTAGACTCCACTTATTATTCTGACTCTCAATTAAATGATTTATTCACTTGACTTGATTCGTAGAAATCCCTAAATTATGTTAATATCTCTTTCAAGACTACAAACAACTGACTCTAGGTTGATTAACTGAAATCCTTTTCTAATTAAAACCCCTATTGTCGTATTAACTCGATCTATAGGTTCTCTTATTAGATTTGACTCTAATCTGACAGATTTATGTCATCCTATTTCTAGGGTTGCAATCAACTTCGCTTAATTATGCTAGATCTTCTCTTAAACAGGGACTTTTGCTCCACTGAATAAGCACATTAAACTTGAATTAATATTCCTGAAAAACATCAAAACAAGGATTAAGAACACATAATTAAGAACAAGAACAAGTATTTATCACGTAATTCAGATTTATTGAATAATAAGATTCATCTAGGTTTCATCCTCCCTAGGTATTTAGGGAGTTTAGTTCATAATATAGGAGAAAAACATCTCAGAATAAAGATAACAACAAGACATAACGAACCCAAAAACTTCTAAAGAACTTGATGGAGATCTTCAATCTTGGAGTGAATCCACTTCCGAGATGATTCCCACGACTTCCTTTGAGTAATTTCTTCGTTCTACTCTGCGTCCTACCTTAGGTCTTCCTCTGATGTGTATTTATAGCTTTAGAAGGATTAGAAACCCTAAAAATTAGCTTTTTCTGCGTGAAAACAAAGCAGGGTGCGGCACAAACACGAACGTGTGCTTAGCCCGTGTGAGAGTGCGCAGGCTGTGTGGGAATTTTGAGTGAATCGCGATCGACACGGGCTGGCACAGGGCATGTACCCTACCCGTGTCATTTTGTCCTTGGCCGTGTGGAACCTTAAGGTGGCCCGTTTTGTCCGGTTTAGGCCCATTTTCCACTCCTTTTGCTTCTCTATACTCACCTAAGTATAGAAATACAAATTCAAAGGATTAGGAGCATCGAATTCACCAAATTATATAAATATTCATCCAAAACCATGCTAAGCGTGGGATTAAAATGTGTTACTTTTATGATTTATCAATAGCTTTGAATGAACATATAAGTAAATAGTGAAAACATATATAAGTATTGAGCTAGCATAGGTTACCTTAAAAATGGATCACACGGCCAAGGCCAATTTAGGCTGAGTGGGCCACACGGGCGTGCGGGCCCACACAGGCAGATTGCATGGGCATGTGGGCCTATTTTTACTGAAATGTTTTTAAGTTTGCATGGTTGCCCAAGTCGACTGTGAATCTACTGTAGGGTTGGTAAGTGCTACTTAGACCCCTAAATGTGTGAAATTGACTGAATGATATCTGTACTGGGCATGTTAATTTCTGAACTGAATATATGTACTGAAATTGCATAATAACATGTCATCCATTGGGTGTTGCATTTGTAATATCCGGGATTTTGGGCTTGTGCATTATTGCTTAATTGTGTGAAGTAGCATGCCTGTGTGTATTATAAATATGTTTTATGAATCTTGAGAACTTTAGAGTATAGAAAAATGCCTTAGAAATTATTTGATTTTAAGTTTCAAAGAGGGAGTTAAGCCTGATAGGCCTTAAGAGAAATTGTAGGGGAAATTGGACACAAAAATGGGCTTGTTAAAGTGGCAAGGAGGCGCCAATTAAAGCCTAGGAAGGTGACGCCATAATCAGTGTGAAAGGGCTTGGGTTCGAGCAGCACAAGCAACATTTTGGGGCTTTTATTTTTTGGCAATGGAGAGCAGTAGTGGACGGCATAGGGACTTTATTTAGATGAGGATTAGACTTGGTCAATTCCTTTTAAAATTCGGCTAAGGTAGAAGATAAATGTTGATTTATTTACAATTATTTTGAATGTGTAAAGAAGAGAGAAAATAGGAGAAAACCAAGGAGTAGCTAGTGTGCGAATGCTAGCCGAATTCAGGAGGGGGAAGTAAGTGAGACAATCGGTCATAAAGGGGGGTTATGTGCCGAAATTTCTTCTCTTCTCATCTTTCTCTTTTGTGCCGAAAAGTCCTTAGGAATTCAATTTGCTCTCTTTGTTTTTTCTTCCCTTCCTCTTCAATTGACCAAGCCAAATATTCCTCTCTCAAATCCCATCATTGCCGATTCTCCCTAAGCCTCATATTCTTTCTTTTCTTTCCCTTGTTGAAGCCAAATCTCTCTAAGTGATCATCAAAGGCCGAACACTCAAGGTAACCCCTAGCCTATTGTTCAAAGCTGAAAGTTCACTTCATTGCCACTCTTTGAATCGATTTCTCCTACAAGCTCTCTTGCCGATTTCTTGAAGGTAGTGATCAATTGCGTTTTAGTCATCTTATTGCCGAAACCTTGAAGGATCTTTCGGGATTTTTGGAGTAGCCGACATCTAAGGGAGATCATTCGGGATTTCAAAATCTAAGGTAAGCAAAGAAGTTCGACAGATACCACAACCAAGTAGCAATTTCGGGATTTAAGATTCGCAAGTGTTTGGCCGATTGCAATGGGGAAACATCACGAAGTTTCGGGATTTCATTAGTAACCAAATCGACAGCAAGGAACTAGGGATCTAGGGCATTAGATCGGGATTTTCGGGATTTCACTGAACACGTTAATATCAGGTGTGTAGCCCTACACTAATTCTCGATAGATTTACGGTACTAATATTATGTATGTCTTAATGAAAAATACGAGAATATGGCTAAAGGTACCATAGAATGGTACAGAGTATTCAGGTACGTAACCCTCAATATTATGATATTAAATGTTATGAACATTTGGAATATGACACATACGTGAATATGTTATGAATATGGAATAAGGAATATGGCATGATTTCTGCATGTTTTATTGTGCATGGGCATATGGGTGATTATTAAAGGGCAAGTGGTCTGGTGGTTGTTACCATAATATCTGGTGACGCATGTCACATAATCTGAATGTGGTGACTTATGTCACAAATTGTTATCTGGTGACTCTGTCACATTATCTGGTGGCTATGCCACAATTTATAAGACGACGATGTGCGAGTCGTCCCGCAGCGCATCGCCGATCATGTGTAGCGGATGGAGGGTCGATTTAGTAATCCCCACGGTGTGATGGCAGGTACGGGTGATGTGTAGAGGATTGATACTTAGGTTTGGGTTTGGGATTGCATCATTGTTTATATTTGCTATATGAATATGTATGATCCAATATGCCTAAATTGTTGGGATTTTGTGTGGGCCGTTATACACTGAGTCTGTTTGACTCACCCCGTTGTGGGATATCTTTTCAGGTGACACTCAGTAGATGGACCGGGTCAGCAGGGACTATGTGGTGGCTATGCTAAAGATTTTCGGGATTTCAAACAGTTGAATTTGCGTTTTCTATTATTTTATTTTCGGGATTTATTTGGTATTTTTTTCAATTGTAATAAGGCCATTACTATTAACTGTTTTAAGCATGCATGTTATTTGTTTTATCATGATACGATTTTTATCAAATTAAAGTTAAAGTAACTTTTCTTAAAAATAAAACTTTTAAATATTTTGACACCTAAAAACAAATGATTTTCAATTTTAAGGTAAACTATAAAACAAATTCGGCAATTCTTTTAACTTTTAGTTTTGAAATATGAAAATGAGGTTTCATAAAAACCCAGACTTCAAGAGAAAACACAGTTTTCAATTTAAACTCAACACAAATCACCCTTCCTTCAAAACCACTCAAATTTTTCCAAAGTAACAAACGAGTTTTAAAATGTTTTACTCGAGGAACATACCAGATCCAGTCAAGGCTCGTGGGCCGGGTTTGGGGGTGTTTCAGTTTGGTATCAGAGCCCAATTTTAAACTCTCGGCATTGGGTTTAAAGCCCATAACGTTTTCAAAATTAAGCCCAAATAAGTTTTGTGGAAACTTTTGTGAAATAAGCAGGTTTCCTGGCATGGACCTAAGTCTCCGACCCGAAGTCCACCAGGTAAGTACCCCTAACTGTTGTATGAATTATTGTATGATTTGTATGTGGGTATATCGGGAACGTAGATTAGTATATTAAGTTATTGAACCCTAGGATTAGCTTACCCCAGCATAGAGTTACATAAAACTTTAATGCCTAATTAAAACCAACCTATGACTAAGTCACCGAGTTAGGGTGTGGCAACCATTGTGCGCATGTCTAGGATTGGATTCAGGAAGAGCCTGGTATTTAAGCAGTCCTAGTGACTCACCTCCTCTTCTTCGCCGAATCTTACCTGGTGCGTAGTGATGGTTCACCCTAACCAAGAGGACTTACTCACGGGCTAAACTCAATAATTAAAACCCGAAAGGGACTAGCCATACTGTTTCATAAAAACCTCAGTTTTAAAATCACCAAATTACCCCTTTGGTTTGTAGGAAAATTATCTTAAAAATTTTTCCAAAATATTCCCGATTTACAAAATTACTTAAATACCCTTGGTTGTGCAATTACTAAAATGACCTTGGTTTGAAAAAAAAAAGAAAAAAATTAAATTACCATACTACCCTCGACTTTTACTAAGATATTTTTCAAAATACCAGAAACCCCTATTTTGCAAAATGTTAAGATACCCTGATTTGGAAAATTTACTAAATTACCCCTGATTTATAAAATTACCAAAATAACCCCGATTTCCAAAATTTCTGCCATACCTCTGATTTGGGAAAATTTTCAAAATACCCTCGACTTTTAAAAATTTCTGCATGCCTTGATTTATTAAGATCTTCAAATTGACCCCGATTTATTACCAAAATACCCTTATAGGATAAATTACGAAAATGCCCCTGGGATAGGAACCCACAAAAAGGTTCCAATGGTGAATGTGTGTGGTAGGTACGACTGAATGAATGTATTTCTCTGAATTAGGGTAGAGAACGTGAAACAAAAACCTTGAAAGGATCGAAAGAACTACTACTAAGCTCCTTTTCATAAAATTGTTCGCGGATAATCAGCGGAAGAAAATACTAATGCATAAAATTCCTTAAATCAGATTAAAGCGCGATCGTAGAAATGAGTTCTAGGGGACGTGGTCGTAATGTGTGAGGACGTGGTAGAGGCAAAATGACCGTAACGAAACCCGTTTGGTCTGGTCAAGGGTCCGAGAATGAGGTACCACCACCCCCCACCACCACCGGTGGTGTTGGCGCAAGAAGATCGACGGGGATGATGCGATGACGCAGCGGTGCTGCGAGTTCTTGAGATGGTGGCTGGAGTAGGTGGAGGTATGGGAGCTCAAAAATCTGTACCCGAGCGACTCCGAGCCAATAGAGCTGAGGTGTTCCGTGGCGTATCTGGTGTGGCACCCAGTACGGCTGAGTATTGGTTGGAGGTGACAGAGTGAATTATGGATGAGCTGGATCTAACTACTGAGGAGAAACTGAAAGGAATGGTGTCGCTACTTCGCGATGAGGCATATCAATGGTGGCTCACAGTTCGGGATGGTGCTACAACTGAGCATCTCACTTGGGAGTATGTTAAGGCCGCGTATCAGAAGAAGTATGTTGGTACCAGTTATACTGATGCACAGAGAAAGGCATTTCTGGGGCTGGTTCAAGGGAACAAGTCCGTAGCGGAGTACGAGGCTGAATTCTTAAGGTTGAGCCGGTATGCTCGAGGAATTGTGGCTACGAAGCATGAACGATGTGTCCGGTTCGAGGATGGACTGAGGGATGACCTGAGGTTGTTGATAGCAGGAGCGGGAGTCTGCCGTATTGGTAGAAAAAGGCTAAGGTGGCCGAAGGGATTAAGGACTCTGTGAGAGACGTAATACGACGGAACAGCAGTAGAGAGAGGTTTTGGAACATCAGGGCCATCCGAGAATGTTCAAAAGAGGCCTAGAGTTGATGGGCCGCGAGGTTGACAGGCTGTGACAGGAGGGCAGTACCGTACTTGTGCTCAGTGTAGGAAGATGCACCTAGGAGAGTGTTGGAAGAAGACAGGAGGATGTTTCAAGTGTGGGTCTAAGGACCACATGATTAAAGACTGTCCTATAAAGATCGACGGGAGCCGACTAATCGCTTCGGGGTTTTAATCAGCCGAAGAGGTGGACGAGCCTCGGCGCGGGTCGTGGTCCGATTGGCAGAGGTAATGGTTCTGGAAGAGGACGTGGAACACCGGGCCGAGGTGTTGGTAACACAGAGGCAAGGCAAACGGTCCGCAGTGTATGCGATTCGCGAGAGGAGAGATGGAGACGCACCGGACATCATAATCGGTACGTTCCTTATAGCTGGCAAGCCTTACTGTGCTTTAATTGATGTTGGTTCGACCCATTCTTATGTTGCATGTAGTGTAGTTGAAACACTAGGCATAGCCTCTGAACTGTCTAATAGGGAGATAACTGTAGTAAGCCCATTAGGTAAAACTGTAGTGGTGAATAAGGTATTTCGGAGTGTACCTCTAGAGATTCAGGTAGTGATATTCCCTGCCGACTTGATGGAACTACCCTTCGGAGAATTTGATTTCATTCTTGGCATGGACTGACTAGTGGAACATCGGGCTATAATAGATTGTGCAGCTAAACGGATGGAGTTAAGGACCCCGGAGGATGAGGTGATAATTATGATAGGAGAAAGAAGAAATTATTTGTCTAATGTGGTCTCCGCTCTAAAGGCTGATAAGATGGTTCGGAAAGGGTGCAAGGCATTTTTGGCCTTTGTTAGTGTGTTGAAAGCAAAAGAATGGGGAGTTGGTGGAGTTAGAACCGTAAGGGAGTTTGTGGATGTTTTCTCAGAGGAGCTACCTGGAATACCCTCAGACAGGGAGGTGGAGTTCGGAATTGACTTGTTACCGGGTACATCTTCTATGTCAATTGCCCCGTATAGAATGGCACCGAAAGAGTTGGTTAAGCTCAAGGCTCAAATCCAAGAGTTGCTTGATCATGGGTTTATCCGACCCAGTGTGTCTCCGTGGGGAGCACCGATCTTGTTTGTGAAGAAGAAAGACAGAACTATGCGTATGTGCATAGATTATTGTCAGTTGAACAAGCTGACCATCAAGAACAAGTACCCGTTGCCGAGAATAGATGACTTGTTCGACCAGCTTAAGGGGGCAGCAGTGTTCTCAAAGATAGATCTAAGGTCTGGATATCATCAGCTTAAGGTGAAGAAAGCAGATATCCATAAGACGGCTTTCCGGACAAGATATGGGCATTAGAGTTCTAAGTAATGCCGTTCGGATTGATGAATGCCCCAGCCGCGTTCATGGATATGATGAACTGGGTTTTTCAACCTTACTTCGATCGATTCATCATTGTGTTTATCGACGACATTCTAGTGTATTCCAAGTCTGAAGAAGAACATGATGAGCATCTTCGGATAGTGTTGCAAGTGTTAAGGAGAGAAGAGTTTCATGCCAAATTCAAAGAAGTGTGAATTTTGGTCAAGGAGGTCGTATTCTTAGGGCATGTGGTGTCCGCAGAAGGATAAGGGTGGATCCTCGGAAGATTGAGGCAAAGCTTAGATTGGAAACCACCTAAGTCCGTGGATCGAGGTTCGTAGTTTCTTGGTTTTAGCAGCTACTACTGAATGTTCGTGGAAGGGTTCTCCTCAATAGCCGTACCTTTGACGGTTGTTGAGAAAGGAAGTACCTTTCGTATGGACGGATAAGCAACAAGAGAGCTTTGAGAAGCTTAAGAGGGTTTTGATTGAAGCTCCGGTTTTGATTCAGCCGGAGGCAGGAAAGGATTTTGTGGTGTATTGTGACGCTTCTCACACAGATTGGGATGCGGGATGCGTTGATGCAAGACGGAAAGTAGTCGCTATGCGTCTCGACAATTAAGGCCTCATGAGGTTAACTACCCAATGCATGACTTGGAATTGGCGGCAGTGGTCTTTGCTCTTAAGGTATAGAGGCACTATCTATATGGAGAGAAGTCAGTGATCTACACAGACCACAAAAGCCTTAAGTGTCTACTTACTCAGAAAGAGCTGAACCTGAGACAGCGAAAGTGGGTGGAGTTATTGAAGGACTACGATTGTTCTATAGAGTATCACCCAGGCAAAGCGAATGTGGTGGCAGATGCCCTAAGTCGGAAAGTTGTGTCGGATCTGAGGGCGATGTTTGCACACCTTAGCTTCTATGACGATGGAAGTTTGTTGGCAGAGGTGCAAGCTAAGCCGAGGTGGTTGAATGAGGTGAAAGAGGGACAGTTAATGGATGAAGATTTAAGGCTGAACACTAAGTTCCGTCAGGATTGCTTCAGCCAATAAAGATTCCGCAGTGGAAGTGGGAGAGAATCACCATGGACTTCGTTAGTGGGCTTCCCCTTACGCCTACTAAGAAGGACTCGGTATGGGTGATAGTGGATCGATTGACAAAATCCGCGCACTTCATACCAGTGCGGATTGACTATCCCTTGCAGAGGTTAGCAAGGTTGTATGTGGCAGAAATTGTGAGGTTGCATGGAGTGCCGGTGTCGATTATTTCAGATAAGGATCCAAGGTTTACGGCTCAGTTTTGGAAAGCACTACATCAAGCTTTAGGCACCAGATTGGATTTAACTACGGCATTTCATCCGCAGTCGGACAGCCAGTCTGAGCAAGTAATCCAAGTGTTAGAGGATATGCTGAGGGGCTGTGTGATAGACTTCAGAGGAAGTTGGGAAGAATATTTGCCTTTAGCGGAATTTGCATATAATAATAGCTATCAAGCCAGTATTCGGATGGCACCGTATGAAGCGCTGTACAGACGAAAGTGTTGCACTCCTACGAGTTGGACGGAATTAGGGGAACGTCAAGTTTTGGATCCAGAGATTGTGGCAGAATCTGAGGAAAAGGTTAAGGTAATTCGGGCACGGCTAAAGGAGGCATCTGATAGGCAGAAGTCGTATGCAGATCTTAAACGGAAGGAAATAGAATTTGCTATAGGAGATCAAGTGTTTCTTAAAGTTTCGCCTTGGAAGAAGGTGATGAGATTTGGTCGCAAAGGGAAGTTAAGTCCCAGGTTTATAGGACCTTATCAGGTATTGAAGCGAGTTGGACCAGTGGCATACCAGTTAGAGTTGCCTCTGGAGTTGAAGCAGATGCACGATGTATTCCATGTTTCTATGCTACGTCGTTACCGATCGGATCCATTCCATATAGTGCCAGTTGAGGAAGTGGAATTAAGGCCAGATTTGTCCTACGAGGAAGAGCCGATCCAGATTTTAGAACGAGATGTGAAAGTGTTACGAAGGAAATCAGTTCCTCTAGTCAAAGTGTTATGGCGTAATCATGGATTGGAAGAAGCTTCTTGGGAGCCGGAAGAAGCAATGCGACAGCAATACCCTCACCTATTTTAGTCAGGTAATTTCCAGGACAAAATTATTTTAAGGGCGGTAGAACTGTAATATCCGGGATTTTGGGCTTGTGCATTATTGCTTAATTGTGTGAAGTAGCATGCCTGTGTGTATTATAAATATGTTTTATGAATCTTGAGAACTTTAGAGTGTAGAAAAATGCCTTAGAAATTATTTGATTTTAAGTTTCAAAGAGGGAGTTAAGCCTGATAGGCCTTAAGAGAAATTGTAGGGGAAATTGGACACAAAAATGGGCTGGTTAAAGTGGCAAGGAGGCGCCACTTAAAGCCTAGGGAGGTGACGCCATAATCAGTGTGCAAGGGCTTGGGTTCGAGTAGCACAAGCAACATTTTGGGGCTTTTATTTTTCGGCAATGGGGAGCAGTAGTGGACGGCATAGGGACTTTATTTAGATGAGGACTAGACTTGGTCAATTCCTTTTAAAATTTGGCTAAGGTAGAAGATAAATGTTGATTTATTTAAAATTATTTTGAATGTACAAAGAAGAGAGAAAATAGGAGAAAAGCAAGGAATAGCGAGTGTGTGAATGCCAGCCGAATTCAGGAGGGGGGAAGTAAGTGAGGCAATCGGTCGTACAAGGGGGGTTATGTGCCGAAATTTCTTCTCTTCTCGTCTTTCTCTTTTGTGCCAAAAAGTCCTTAGGAATTCAATTTGCTCTCTTTGTTTCTTCTTCCCTTCCTCTTCAATTGACCAAGCCGAATATTCCTCTCTCAAATCCCATCATTGTCGATTCTCCCTAAGCCTCATATTTTTTCTTTTCTTTTCCTTGTTGAAGCCGAATCTCTCTAAGTGATTATCAAAAGCCGAACACTCAAGGTAACCCCTAGCCGATTGTTCAAAGCCGAAAGTTCACTTCATTGCCACTCTTTGAATCAATTTCTCCTACAAGCTCTCTTGACGATTTCTTGAAGGTAGTGATCAATTGCATTTTAGTCATCTTATTGCCGAAACCTTGAAGGATCTTTCGGGATTTTTGGAGTAGCCGACTTCTAGGGGAGATCATTCGGGATTTCAAAATCTAAGGTAAGCAAAGAAGTTCGACAGATACCACAACCAAGTAGCAATTTCGGGATTTAAGATTCACAAGTGTTTGGCCGATTGCAAGGGGGAAACATCACGAAGTTTCGGGATTTGATTAGTAACCAAATCGACAGCAAGGAACTAGGGATCTAGAGCATTAGATTGGGATTTTCAGGATTTCGCTGAACACGTTAATATCAGGTGTGTAGCCTTACACTAATTTTCGATAGATTTATGGTACTAATATTATGTATGCGTTAATGAAAAATATGAGAATGTGGCTAAAGGTACCATACAATGGTACAGAGTATTCAGGTACGTAACCCTCAATATTATGATATTAAATGTTATGAACATTTGGAATATGACACATACGTGAATATGTTATGAATATGGAATAAGGAATATGGCATGATTTCTGCATGTTTTATTGTGCATGGGCATATGGGTGATTATTAAAGGGGAAGTGATCTGGTGGTTGTTACCACAATATCTGGTGATGTATGTTACGTAATCTGAATGTGGTGACTTATGTCACAAATTGTTATTTGGTGACTCTATCACATTATCTGGTGGGTATGCCACAATTTATAAGGGCGATGTGCGAGTCTTCTGCAGCGACTGCCTTCGATCATGTGTAGCGGATGGAGGGTCGATTTAGTAATCCCCACGGTGTGATGGCAGCTATGGGTGATGTGTAGAGGATGGATACTTAGGTTTGGGTTCGGGATTGCATCATTATCTATATTTGCTATATGTATATGTATGATCCAATATGCCTAAATTGTTGGGATTTTGTGTGGGCCGTTATACACTGAGTCTGTTTGACTCACCCCGTTGTGGGATATCTTTTCAGGTGACACTCAGTGGATGGACCGGGTCAGCAGGGACTATGTGGTGGCCATGCTGAAGATTTTCGGGATTTCAAATAGTTGAATTTGCATTTTCTATTATTTTATTTTCGGGATTTATTTGGTATTTTTTTTAGTTGTAATAAGGCCATTACTATTGACTGTTTTAAGCATGCATGTTATTTGTTTTATCATGATACGATTTTTATCAAATTAAAGTTAAAGTAACTTTTCTTAAAAATAAAACTTTTAAATATTTTGACACCTAAAAACAAATGATTTTCAATTTGAAGGTAAACTATAAAACAAATTCGGCAATTCTTTTAACTTTTAGTTTTGAAATATGAAAATAAGGTTTCATAAAAACCCAGACTTCAAGAGAAAACACAGTTTTCAATTTAAATTCAACACAAATCACCCTTCCTTCAAAACCACTCCAATTTTTCCAAAGTAACAAACGAGTTTTAAAATGTTTTACTCAAGGAACATACCAGATCCGGTCAAGGCTCGTGGGCCGGGTTTGGGGGTGTTTCAGAAACCTTCATTCCTCCTGAGTTATTTCAAAATTACCAAAATACCCTTATTGACAAAATCACCAAGGAACCTTATTTTGACAAATTATGAAAATACCCCTGTAGGACAAATTACGAAAATACCCCTGGGTAGTGGAAAAAAACAACAACAATGAAAACTACAACATTTCTCTGAATGAACGAAAGTTCATAATTGGTTGATGAATGTGAACGTGACTTTCTGAATAGTGAACTTGAGCTGAGAACTTTGTTTGATTGAAAGAACCACTTTTAAACATCTCTTTTCATAAAACTGTTCGCAGTTAATCAGTGAAACAAAAGTACTAATGTATAAAACTCTTAAATCAGATTAAATCGCGACGTTAGAAAATGAGTTCTAGGGGACGTGGTCGTCGTGGACGGGATAAGAGGAGTCTTGGACCATCCGAATCGTCTAAGAGTTTTCAGAAAAGACCGAAGGTTGAGAATTCTGCTCGTGTTTTTAAGCCAACTACAAAAAATTCGGACCGTCCGTGTGCTCAGTGTGGAAGGTATCATGTTGGCAAGTATTGGAACCGAGATCGGGAATGTTTTAGATGTAAGTCTAAGGCTAATTTGGTTAAGAATTGCCCTCAGGCAACGAAGGTTCGTGGTTTAAACCATGGAGGAAATGATCATGGAACACCCGGTAGAGGTGTTGAAGGTTCAGATGTGAGACAACCAAGGATATGATAGTAGTTAAGTTCCTTGTTTTGGAGTACTATTTATTGTTTTAGAGATAGTTCATTCTTGTGTTACAAGTGAACTGCTTGAAACTTTGGATGTGAACTTAGACATCGTGCCTAGAAGGTAAGATAGTTCTTTAAGATCAGAGTGCAGCAAATAGCGTAGTGGGGTGAGTTAGACCGCATTTATGGTTTGTTAGTAAGTAATTTCGAGGACGAAATTATTTTAAGAGGTAGAATCAGTAACATCCTCGAAAAGGGCCTATGCATTTTCGATTTAGTTATGCAGTGACATGTTTTATGTACTAAGAATAAATTTTGAATATTTTTGGAAACCCTAAATGAATGAAAATGATTTGGAAATGAACATTTTGGAAACTGAAAATGTATGGAAATGATTTGGAAATGAATATTTTGGAAACTCAAAATGTATGGACATGATCTAGAAATGATTCAAAAGAGGAAAGTGAACATTTCTGGAAACTTGGAAATGTAAGAAAATGTCAAGTTTACAGAGCCGAACGAAAATTTTTGGAAACTTAGAAATGACTTAGAAATGTCGAGTTTTAAGTTTTAAAATAGGAAATTAAGGCAAGGTGGCCTTAAAAGAAAAAGTTTGTGAAATTTGACACACAAACAGGCTTGGAAAAGTGGCTCAAGATGCCACTTTGTAGCCTCTGAAATGGCGCCACATGCAATGTGTTGGGCCTGAGTTCGAGTCACTAGGGAAACAAATAAAGGAAGTTTTATTTTTGCTTCCAGAAGCTCTGAGGTGGACGGCACAAGCCTTCTAGAAAGAAGGAGTTTTATTCTCTTTAATATTTGATTAATAAGGTGATAAATAAGGGATTTAATTTGGATTATTTTTGAAGAGATAATAAAGGATTATTCCCTAATTAATTTAAATTAAAGAGATAAAGCTATCAAATAAACAAGAGTGGTGGCCAAGTAAGGGATTCTGAGTAGTAGTTTCGGCTATAAAAGGAAGAACACAGGGCTACTCATCAATTTTTCTTCCTCCTCTTCTCTCTGCCGAATTTCTGAGTGCTCTCCTCTCTTCTCTTTTCTTTTTCTTTTGTCAAGCCGAATCTATAGTCCACCATTGCCAAAATTCTCAAGTTTTCTTTTCTTTATTTTCGTGGAAACTGAATACCCCAAGAGAACCCCTATTCGACTTCTCCATTAAATCTCAAAAGCCGAAACTTTATCATCTAGTCATCAAGGCCGATTCTTTAAGGAGCTTTTTAACAAAGGTGCTATCGATTTCTTAAAAAAAGGGTAAGATCCAAAGTTTGGTTTCAATTATTTTATATTTTAAACCTATCTAAAATTTAGGGACTAATCTCTATTATGGATTTTGGCCGAATTATGGAAGGATGTTTCGGGATTTAAGAAATTGTCAACTACAAGAAGGTATCTTTCGGGACTTCTAAGATCTAAGGTAAGTTATGAATATCATTCGGCCATAAGCTATATTATTATGATTTAATGTTAGATTGGATCTAACATGGGTACATAGGGTTTTCGACAGCATTAAAGAAGCAAGGATCCAATTCGGGATTTAAAATTTGGAAGGTAAGAACAAAGGTAAATTCGGCCAAGGCCTATTTTAGTAGTTAGATCTATTTTTATGTGTTTTAAGCTGAAAACTAACCGATTCAAGGGATCTAGTGATTAGCCGATTTCAAAGGGGAAGAATACAAGTTTTCGAGATTTGATTAATTATCAAATCGGAAGCAAGGTAAGAAAGTGGATACGATAATCCTTCGGGATTTGATTAAATTAGCCGAATAGGCTTTTTCCTAAAATACTAATTGTGGCCAAATAAAGGGATTTAGGATCTAAAGCGATAGATCGGTTTTTTTGGGATTTCAAGGAATTCGTTAAGCTAATCAGGTGTGTACCCCACACTACTTCATAATACGTTTTATGGCATGTTTAATTAAAATATGTGACATTAAGAATATGAAAGTGGCTAAGGTATCATGTTATGGTACTAAGTACTCGTGCACGCTTTCCTACTCCTACTAGGAATATGAAAAATGTTATTAGTAACATGAGAATATGATAAGAATGTGAACTCTGGCATATTTATGCATATTATTATTATATGGGGCATATGGGTTTGTTTGAAAGGGGAAGTGAATGTGGTGAACTAAGACCACGAACACGGTGACCTAAGACCGTGATATCTGAAAGTGGTGACCTAAGACCACAGTAATTTGAAAGTGGTGACCTAAGACCAAAGTAATCTGAACGTGGTGACCTAAGACCACAAATGCGGTGACCTAAGACCGCAATTTGGTGTGTAGCGAAAGGAGGGTCGACTTAGTAGTCCCCACGGTGTGACTGGCAGGTACGGGGGTGTGTAGTGGATGGACAATTAGGTTTGGGTTTGGGAATGGATCATAACTTATATTCACTGTTCTGAATGTGTAACTCTTGTATGCCTAATTCTATTATGATTTAGTGTCGTGTACACATTGAGTCTGTTTTGACTCCCCGCTGTGGGACTATTTTCAGTGACGAACAAGAATGGACCTGCTCTCGTGAGAAGCTTAGGGATGGCCATGCACAAAAGGAATTTAATTAATGTGGATTTTATTTTTATCAAGTACTTAAACTTAAAGTTTGGGGAATTATTTGATGTAATAAGGCCATAAGGCCATAGTTGGTTTTCTTTAATTCTTTTACTCTTATTTATTATGTTTACAAATTATTAGTTATGGATTCAAGTAAATTTATTTTGAAGTAAACCCTAAATGTTTATCACCTTAAATAAATGGATTTCAATGTAAGATAAATTGGTTTTCAATAAAAGCCCAACCCAAACAATATTTTTTTTATCGCACAAGTTTTCTCTAAGTAACAAAAGAATTTGAAACCGGTTTTCTTGAGGAACATACCAAATCTGGTCAAAGCTCGTGGGCCGGGTTTGGGGTGTTTCAGAAACCTTCATTCCTCCTGAGTTATTTCTTTGTTGGCACAGGGTCTAGGACTGGGTTCAATTTTGTTCTTTTGTGGTGCTTCCTGAAAAGAAGGTTTAATCGAATGGTTTTGAATAGAATTTACGTTCTCACCTTGATTCTTCGATGTCCTAGCCGAATCGAGAGCTTGAAGATTGACTTTCTTGTTACCTAAACAGAGTATAAGTTCACCTGCGTCGACATCATTTTTAGTCCTGGCAGTTGTTGAAAATGGTCTTCCTAAAATTAATGGGATTGTCTTGTCCTCATCTATGTCTAAAACAACAAAGTCTACTAGGAATACAAATTTATCAATTTTTACGAGTACATCTTCGATTATACCCCTAAGAATTCTAACAGTTTTATCAGCTAATTGAATGCTCATCCTAGTTTGTTTGGGTTTCCTTAGACCTAGTTGTTTAAACAATTTATAAGGCATAACATTAATGCTCACCCCTAAATCAGCTAACGCATTATCAATAGATAAACTACCAATTAAGCATGGAATTGTAAAACTCCCTAGATCTTTTAATTTTCGTGGTAGTCTATTTTGCAAGACTGCCGAGCACATTGCGTTTAGTTCCACATGTGGTTCCTCGTCTAACTTCCGCTTGTTTGTTAGAAGTTCTTTTAAAAATTTCCTTGAATCTGGTATCTGCTAAAGAGCTTCAATTAACGATAAGTTAATATGTAATTTTTTTAAAATTTTAAGAAACTTACCGAACTGTTCCTCTGTGTCGTCTCTCTTTATTGCTTTGGGATATGGTATGCGAGGTTGGTGTTCTTTGATTACCGGTTTTGGCTTTTTATTACTTACCTCAACCTTACCTTCTTCTACCGAATTCTCTTGCCTAAAATTGGGCTCGTCTAACCCTTCGCTATCTTGAGCCGTTATGGCTTGAATTTGCTCCTTTGGGTTAGTTTCGGTGTTGCTTGGTAGGTTTCCTTGTGGTCTTTCAGAGATTAGCTTAGCAAGTTGCCCTAACTGGTTTTCGATCCCTTGAATCGATGTTTTTTGATTTTTAAGTGTTGTTTCGATATTTTGGAAATGTGTTTCTGAGACTGCTATGAATTTTGTCAACATCTCTTCAAGGTTCGGCTTCTTTTCCTGTGGGTAGGGCTGTTGTTGGAAGTTTTGGGGTGGTTGTTGTCTCTGATTTTCTTGACCACCCCATGAAAAATTGGGGTGGTTCCCCCCAACCTGGATTATAAGTATTACTATAAGGGTTATTTTGAGATCAGAAATTGTTACCCATATAGTTCATTTGTTCGCTCTCCATTCCCTGTCCGTAGGGTAGGTGCTCGGGATTCGCCACGCCTCTACTTGTCTCACATTGCATAACTGGATGTACCTGCGAAGAACACAAACCATCAATCTTTTTATTTAGCATGTCTACCTGATTTGATAGTAAGGTTACTGCGTCGAGGTTGAAAACTCCGGTTGCTTTTGCTGGCCTTGTCCTTGTAACTTGCCACTGATAGTTATTCAATGACATCTCCTCTATAAACTCGTAGGCCACTTCAGGAGTTTTGTTATTCAAAGTTCCACCTGCTGCTGAATCGATTAATTTCCTTGTTGAAGGGTTCACACCGTTGTAGAAAGCTGTAGCCACAAAGGTAATCCGTGGTGTGGGCACCTTCTCAAAAAATCTTTGTATATCTCCCATGCATCATAAAGTGTCTCTAAATCCATCTGCACAAAAGAAAAGATATCATTCCTTAACTTGGCCTTTTTATCCGGTGGAAAATATTTCAATAAAAATTTTTCGGTCATCTGATCCCATGTAGTGATTGATCCTCGTGGAAGAGAATGCAACCACTGTTTGGCTTTATTCCTCAAAGAGAAGGCAAATAACTGAAGACGGATGGCATCATCAGAAACGCCATTTATTTTAAAGGTCTCATAGAATTCTAGAAAATTTGCTGAGTGTGTGTTCTACAAACCATCAAACTGAACAAACTCTTGTATCATCTGTATAGTGTTAGGTTTTAGTTCAAAATTATTTGCAGTAATAGTAGGTCTAACAATACTTGACTCAGTTCCTGTTAAATTAGGTTTAGCATAATCATACAAGAAGGTTCACGGAGCTGAAGCTCCTCTCTTAATTCCTTGAAATCTTTACCATTATAAAGTTTCAGTCGATGGCCATTTACCTTGAATATTCCCTGAGTTGGGTGGGTTACCTCGACTGTGCCGTAAGAAAAATTGTTTTGATCATGAATGGGCCTTACCACCTTAATTTCAGCTTTCCAGGAAATAGTTTGAGTCTTGAATTGTACAATAGGACCAAGTCTCCTACCAATTGCTTTGATTGTTTTAATCGAGCATCATGGCATCGTTTTGTTGCCTTATTATATAGTCATGAGTTCTCGTAGGCCTCAGCTCGCTATTCATCTAATTCGTTCAACTGCATCTTCCTTTTTTATAGCCCAGTATGCTTTGTGCTCTAAGTAAAATGGTAGATGACAACTTTTCCCGTAGACAGGTTTGTATGGGGATGTTCCCAAAGGGGTTTTAAATGCTATTCTATAGGCCCATAAAGCATTATCTACTTTTACTTCCCAATCCTTCCTATTTGATTCAACTATTTTTTCTAGGATTCGCTTAAGCTCTCGATTTGCCACTTCCACTTGCCCACTAGTTTGAGGATGATAAGGGGTAGCTGTTTTGTGGTGTACTCCATATTTTCTTAAGACTTTACCAAATTCAGTATTGCAGAAGTGAGTACCCCTATCACTGATGATCGCTCTGGGTGCTCCAAAACGAGAGAAAAGTTTCTTAAGAAACTTTACTACAACTCTAGCATCTTTAGTAGGTAAAGCTTGGGCTTCCACACATTTTGACATGTAATCTACTGCTACTAAGATGTATTTATTTCCGAATGAGCTAGGAACGGACCCATAAAGTCAATACCCCATACATCGAATTTCTCACATGATAACATAAATGTCTGAGGCATTTCATCGCGTTTAGAAATATTACCTGTTCTTTGGCATTTATCACACGAAGTGGCATACCTGTTGGCATCTTTAAAAAGAGTTGGCCAATAAAATCCTGATTCGAGCATTTTGTGTGCTGTCTAAATCCCACTGTAATGTCCTCCTGAAGGTCCTGAATGGCAACGTTCTAGGATCTTACTTGCTTCCGTCTTTGTAACGCATCTCTGAATTACTTGATCTGCACATATGCGGAAAAGAAAGGGATCCTCCCAAAAATAGTTTTTCGCATCAGCAAAGAATCGCTTCTTTTGATGATGTGTTAACCTTTTTGGTAAGATGTTAGCAGCTAAATAATTTGCAATATCTGCAAACCACGGTACCTCGGAGTTGGTTATAGAAAAGAGTTGTTCCTCGGGGAACGAATCATTTATCTCACTTTCGTTTAGCTCTTCAATATGTGGGTTCTCAAGCCTAGAGAGGCGAACTGCTGCAAGATTTTCAGCTCCCTTCTTATCCTGGATTTCCAAATCAAATTCTTGTAAGAGTAAGATCCATCAAATGAGTCGAGGTTTTGCCTCAGATTTAGTTAGGAGATAACGAAGAGCTGAATGGTCAGTGTAAACGACAACTTTAGATAATATCAAATACTGTCTAAATTTGTCAAATGCAAAAACTACAGCTAGTAATTCTTTCTCTGTGGTGGTGTAGTTTTCTTGTGCTGGTGTCAATGTTTTACTAGCATAATAAATTGGCTGAAAATGCTTGTCTCTTCGCTATCCCAAAACTGCACCTACTGCAAAATCACTCACATCACACATTAGTTCAAACGGTAAATTTCAATCAGGTGCAATTATAATCGGAGCATTTATTAGTTTATCTTTGAGGGTATTAAATGCATCTAAACACTCTTGATCAAAATTGAAAGGAATGTCTTTTTCTAGTAATTTTGTTAAAGGCTTAGCTATTTTAGAGGAATCTTTAACGAATCTTCTATAGAATCCAGCATGTCTTAAGAAACTTCTAATAGCCTTAACTGAACTAAGGGGAGGTAATTTTTCTATGGTTTCAATCTTTGATTTTTCTACCTCAATCCCTTTACTAGAAATCTTATGTCCTAACAATCCCCTCTCTAACCATAAAGTGACATTTTTCCCAATTCAAGACAAGATTTATTTCCTCACATCTTATTAGAACTCGTTCTAAATTTTTGAGGCAAAGGTGGAAAGAATTACCGAATACCAAGAAGTCGTCCATAAATACCTCCATAATGTCTTCCACAAGTTCATCAAAGATGGCCAGCATACATCATTGAAAAGTAGCAAGAGCATTACATAATCCAAAAGGCATTCTACGATAAGCAAACGTACTGTATGGACATGTAAATGTTGTCCAAGAAATAGTAGTGCATATGCCCAGATAATCTTTCTAACATCTGATCAATAAAGGGCAAAGGGAAGTGGTCTTTTCTGGTGGCGTTGTTCACCTTCCTATAGTCAATACAGACTCTCTAACCTGTGACTGTTCTTGTAGGAATAAATTCATTCTTTTCGTTGGCTACAACAGTCATGTCTCCTTTCTTTGGAACTACCTGCATAGGACTTACCCAAGTACTGTCAGAAATAGGATAAATTATTCTTGCAACTAGAAGTTTAATTACCTCAGCTTTGACAACGTCTTTCATATTGGGGTTCAAACGTCTCTGAGGTTGCACACACGGTTTATACTCATCTTCCATTAAAATTTTGTGGGTATAGAATGATGGGCTTATTCCTTTAATATCAGACATTTTCCACGCTATGGCTCTTTTATATTTCCTTAGTACCCTTAGCAAATCTTCTTTTTATTTGGGTCCTAGTTCTGAAGAGATGATTACTAGTAGCGTAGAATTATCCCCTAGGAAAGCGTATTCTAAATGTTTTGGCAACTGTTTTAATTCTAATTTGGGCGTTTCATCACCAGAGGATCTCTATTTTTGTTCGTCATTGATTTCAATTTCCTCTATTTTCATCTGTCTAGAGGATGATGTATTAAGAAATGATTCATCGATATCGTCATCTATCTCCTCTCCTTGTGAAAGACACAGTTCCATCGTGTTATTGTGTATGATTTCCTGCAAAGACTCTTGACAAATTTGATCAGTGGTATCAACAAAGTAAAAAGAATCATCTTATTCTCTAGAATATCGCATGGCATCATAAATTTGGAACAGAATTTCCTCATCGCCTACCCTTAGTGCAAGTTTACCATCACAAACATCAATGACAGCCCTAGCAGTAGCTAGAAAGGGTCGTCCCAAAATTAAAGGTACCTCTACGTCCTCATTCATGTCAAGCACAACAAAATCAACAGAAATTATAAATTTATCTACTTTTACCAGAACATCTTCGATAATTCCCCTAGGATACTTAACAGATCTGTCAGCTAACTGAATACTCATCCTAGTGGGTTTTGGTTCCCTGAGACCAAGTTGCTTAAACATTCTATAAGGTATTAGGTTAATACTGGCACCTAAATTAGCTAATGCTTTCTCTATGCTCAAACTACCAATTAAACAAGGAATAGTGAAACTTCCTGGATCTTTCAATTTGGTTGGTAGCTTGTTTTGGATGATAGCTGAGCATTCTTCATTAAGTTCCACTGTTGAAATTTCCTCGAACTTCCTCTTATTTGTTAGAAGCTCTTTTAAAAATTTTGCATATGTTGGCATTTGCGAAATAGCTTCAACAAAAGGTAAGTTAATGTGTAGTTGTTTGAAAAGTTTAAGAAATTTACCATATTGTGCGTCTAAGCGTTCTTTCTTTAATTTTGCTGAATATGGGATTGTTGGTTTAATTTCCTTACGAGTTGGGGTTATCTTTGTCTTATCAATTTCATGTGGTACCTCTTTCTTTGTTTCGATTAACTCCCTTCCACTTCTTAGCGTCACTGCCTGTACCTACTCTTTTTCCCTAGGTAAGCTTTCTGATCGTGTTTCAAAAACTAACTTAGTGAGTTGCCTGATTTGATCCTTGAACTCCTGTGCCAATGCCTCAAGTTTTGTTTCTATATTTTGGAAATGTGTTTCTGTGGCTGCCATGAATTTTGTCAGCATTTCCTTGAGGTTTGGCTTCTTTTCCTGTGGGTAGGGCTGTTGTTGGAAGTTTTGGGATGGTTGTTGTCTTTGATTTCCTTGGCCACCCCATGAGAAATTGGGGTCGTTCTTCTAACCTAGATTATAAGTATTACTATAAGAGTTATTGTTAGATCGGAAATTGTTACCCATATAGTTCATTTGTTCACTTTCCGTGCCCTGTTCGTAAGGCGGGTACTCAAGATTCGCCACTCCTCCACTTGCGTCGCACTACATAACTGGATATGCCTGCAAAGAACCATATAAACCATCATTTTTTTTATGTAGCAACTCTACCTGATTTGATAGCGCGGCCACTGCGTCTAGGTTGGAAACACGGGCTGCTTTGGCTGGCCTTGTCCTTGTAACTTGTCACTGATAGTTATCCAGTGACATCTTCTCTATAAACTCGTAGGCTGCTTCAGGAGTTTTGTTATTCAGAGTTCCGCCGACAGCTGAATCAATTAGTTGCCTTGTTGAAGGGTTTACACTGTTGTAAAACGTTTGGACCTGTAGCCACAAAGGTAATCTGTCGTGCGGGCACCTCCTTAACAAATCTTTGTATCTCTCCCATGCATCCTAAAGTGTCTCTAAGTCCATCTGCACAAAAGAAGAGATATCATTCCTCAATTTGGCCATTTTAGCTGGTGGGAAATATTTTAATAAAAATTTCTCGATCATTTGAGCCCATGTAGTGATTGACCCTCGTGAAAGAGAATGCAACCACTGTTTGGCTTCATTCCTCAGAGAAAAGGGAAATAACCGAAGACGGATGGCATCATCAGAAACGCCATTTATCTTGAAGGTATCATAGAATTCTAGAAAATTCGCTAAGTGTGTATTAGGATCCTAATCCTGCAAACCATCAAACTGAACAAACTGTTGTATCATCTATATAGTGTTAGGTTCCAGTTCAAAATTATTTGCAGCAATAGTAGGCCTAACAATACTAGACTCAGTTCCTGTTAAACTAGGTTTAGCATAATCATACATAGTGCGTGGAGCATGATATTCGGCCATCTCTAGAGGGGGCGGATTATTCTCAGCCATCTCTTCGGTGGTATTAATTTTGGCATCTTGCTCTTCTTTTATGTAGTTTCAGCTTCGCCTTATTTCTCTACGATTTCTGCGAACGGTACCTTCAATATCACTATCGTAAAGTAAGGGTCCTGTCAGGTTTCTTCTAGTCATAAACTAGAGGTACCTGAAAGGAGTGAAAGAAGAAAATTTAGCAAAACAAAAATAAAATTTAATTGCAAAAATAAAATATAAATGAATATGGCTAAAGTAATAAAAATTAAGCATTCTTAATATTTCAGTTCCCCGGCAACGACGCCAAAAACTTGACCGTTGTTTTATGCGATGTCAAAGTCTTAAAATTTATATAAAGAATGATCGAACTTGGAAACTAATTATGACAACGATTTGAGGCAAGTGCACCTATCGAACAATAGTATAGTTAAGGCAAGACCGGAATGTCGAACCCAATGGAACCAAAAGTACTACTACTAACTCTCTTTTTATTATTTAGCCTAAGAATTAAATGAATTTTTATCTAATCTAAAATTAACTAACTATTAAACTAAAGACTCTAAGACAAAGAAGAATGAATTAGGAGAATAACTTTTAGGAAAAACCAATTGATTAAGACGACACCCAAGGAAGAATCCACCTAGACTTCACTTGTTATCTAACTTTGAACCAGATGATTTATTCATTTGACTTGATCCTTAAGATTCCCTAAGTTATATTAATCCCTCTCTATAGGCGACTAACGTCTAACCTTAGGTTGATTAATTAAAATCTCTTTCTAATTAAAACCCCTAGAATTGCATTAACTCGATATATGGACTCCCATATTAGGTTTCACCCTAATCCGGCAAAATCTCGTCACCCTATCTCTAGGCGTGTGATCAACTCCGCTTAATTATGCTAGATCTACTCCTAGGCAGGGACTTTTGCTCCTCCACTTAAGCACATCACACTTGAATTAATATCCCAGAAATATCAACACAAGAATTAAGAACACATAATTAAGAACAAGTCAAATATTTATCATATAGTTCAGCAAACGATAACAAGATTCATCTTAGATTTCATTCCCCTCACGTATCTGAGAGTTCAATTCATAACAATAAAAGAAAACATATCAAAGGAAAAGATAAAACAAAACATGAGAAATCCCTAAAACCCTCTGAAGGAATTGAAGGAGAGATCCCCCGTCTTGAGTATGATCCCGGCTTCTTAAGATGAATCAACTGGCTATCTTCGAGTAAATTTCCACAAATCTACCCTCTTTGGCCTAGCTGGACGCCCCCTGACTAAAGCCTTGGGTTCCCCACTTTTAGGTCATACTTAGGGTGTTTATATAGAATTCTGAATATGTTTCTTTGCCCCTAAGTATCCTAATCCAAATGAAACTCTTCTTTCTCACGGAAGGGACACGCCTATGGCACACACCCGTGTAAGTCGTGGCCAGGCCGTGTTTGAAGCTGTTGAATGAGGCACGATCGTGTAATCTCGAGCCCAGGCCGTGTGGATTTCGTGATATGGCCCATTTACTCCGTTTTGGGCCCATTTTCTGTTCTTTTCATCATCTGGTGCTCTTCTGAGTATAAAACATAAAAACAAAGGATTAAGAGCACCAAATTACATAATTCAAGGCTTAAATCATCCAAAAGCATGCTAAATGTGGGCTTAAAATATGTTACTTTTACGATTTATCATAAATTCATCTGCACAAAAGAAGAGATATCATTCCTTAACTTAGCTGTTTTAGCCAGCGGAAAATGTTTAAGTAAAAATTTTTCAGTCATTTGTTCCCATGTAGTGATTGATCCTCATGGTAACGAGTTCAACCACTGTTTAGCTTTGTTCCTCAACGAGAAGGGAAACAACCGAAGGCGAATGGCATCATTAGAAACGCCATTAATTTTGAAAGTATCACAGAACTAACAATCAAGTTCAAAAATATTTGCAGCAATAGCAGGCTAACAATACTCAATTCAGCCCCAGTTAAATTGGGCTTAGTATAGTCGTACATAGTACGAGGAGCAGGATTTTTGGCAACCACTAAAGGTAGCGGATTATTATCAGCCATTTCCTCGGTAATATTGGTATCGTCCTCTTGCTCTTCTTCTATATACTGTAGACTTTGATCGGGTCAGGAGGTCTTAAAATTTATATAACGAATGATCGAGCCTAGAAACTAACTGTGACAACGACTTGAGGCAAGTGCACCTATCCAACAGTAGTATAATTTAGTGGCAAGACCAGAATGTCAAACCCAAGGGAACCAAAAGTACTAATACTGACCTTCTTTTTATTATTTAGCCTAAGAATTAAGGGAATTGCTATTTAACCTAAAATTAACTAACTATTAAGCTGAAGATGCTAAGACACAGAGAAGGAATTGGGGAAATACTTTTGGGAAAAACCAATTGATTAAGACAATACCCAAGGAAGAATCCACCTAGACTTCACTTGTTATCTAACTCTGAACCAGACGATTTATTCACTTGACTTGATCCGTAGAATTCCCTAATTTATATTAATACCTCTCATGAGGCTACTAACGTCTAACGTTAGGTTGATTAATTAAAATCTCTTTCTGATTAAAACCCCTAGAATTACATTAACTCGATCTGTGGAATCCTATATTAGGTTTGACCCTAATCCGAAAAATTTTCGTCATCCTATCTCTAGGGTTCTGATCAACTCCGCTTAACTATGCTAGATCTACTCTTAAATAGGGAATATTCCTCCACTGCCTAAGGGCATCAATAGTTGAATCAATATCCTGAAATATTAAAACAAGAATTAAGAACACATAATTAAGAACAAATAAAATATTTATCATATAGTTCAGAAAACAATAACAAGATCTGTCTTAGGTTTCATCCCCCTCAGGTATTTGAGGGGTTTAGTTCATAATCATAAAAGAATACATCTAAGAAGAAAATATAAAACAAAACATAAGGAAAACCCTAAAACCCCGTGAAGGAAATTGAAGGGGAGATCTTCTATCTTGAGTATGATTTCGGCTTCTTGAGATGAATCAACTGGCTTTCTTTGAGTAAATCCCACAATTCTGATCTCTCTGGCTTGGCTCCTCGGCCTACCTGAACCCCCACCTCGGCCTCTAGGGTGTTTATATAGGCTTTTGGAATGTCTTTCTTTGCCTCTAAGTACTCTATTCCAAATAGAATTAAAACATGTCACGTCAGGGACACGCCTGTGTGGCACGGCTGTGCGAATCGAATTTAGGCCGTGGTCAAGTCTACTAAAGAGACACAGCCGTGTGGCATGGGCCCAGGCCATGTGCATTTCGTACTTTGGCCCATTATCTTTGTTTTTGGCCCGTTTCTCGTTCTTTTCATCCTCCAGTGCTCCTCTAAGTATAAAAAATGAAATTAAAGGATTAGGAGCACTAAATTTCACAATTCGGGGGAAAAATCATCCAAAAGTATGCTAAATGTGGGATTAAAATATGAACATATCACGGTTTATCAAATACCCCCACACTTAAGCATTTGCTTGTCCTCAAGTAAAATTCCCAACTCACAATTAAAATGAACTTCCTCAATTCGTAATATTCATCAATAGTGTTTGATCATAATTCATAGATATTTATACATGGATAATTTTAAGTAAAAGGGTCCTAAAGATTCAAGAAATAAAAGTCATAGTTTTTATAGCATGAAAATATAGGTGTTTCCCCTTACCTAAATAATCACCTTTAATTCAAAATCGACAAGAGTTGACATCCTCACTAAAGATTCACTCAAATCACTTAAAGTGTTTGAAGGTCGAACATGAAAAGTTAATCTCATAGGCTTGCATGAAAATCAAATCTCCACCATTATAAAATGAAATGATACACAGATCAAAAGGTCTTTTACGGGTTGTAATGGGGCTTGGGTTTAGAGATGTGGATAAAGGCTGAATTAGAGGGTTAAAATCGAGATTGAATTGACAATTTACCTAACTAGAAAAATGAACTAGTCATGAATAATTACATCAATTGAAAACTTGAAACACTAATAACACGAGCTTTTTTCTCAGAATGTGGAATTAATTGCTTAAGCTCAAACATAGAAATAACAATGAATAACTTTCCAACATTGTTTTTAAGAACAAATCAAGTACAGTAATAGAATTTAACAACTGAAATGGAAAACGTAGTTAGGCAATTGCTCAAAATCAAATCTCGACAAAAAATGGAGTCAAGAAATGGTGATAACAAATACAAGATGGGTTTTGGGTTATTATTAGTGGGTGAGTCAATAAATGGTTTGTTAAGATCAAAAGGGTTCACTAGGGTTTAATTGTGAGGGTAAGCTTTTAATGGAGTAAGTGGGTTAAATCCTAAGTGCTTTTATCATCTCTGTATATCAATTCAATGATGTGGTCTTGACATATATAATCGAAGCAAGTTCTAGAATAACAAATCAATGTTGACACACTCATAATCAATAAAGTGAGCAAGAAAAGAATGTATGCTCTAAAAGGCTCAAAACCTCACAAAAATTATGGGTTTTTGATATCAAATTTGTAAATTTCAAACATCAAGGTAATAATTAAATTCAGGTAGACAACCTAACAAAATTTTAATTTTTGAAAATAGACTCATCATGCTTGATTCTCTAGTCTCCTAAAGTTTAAATCATCACTGCACAATTATCAATGGTTTAATCCAAAACATATTAATAAAAAACATGAATCAAAGGAAATTTCATTCTAATAGTAATATGAGAAAATTACTTAAGAACAAGACATAATTCAGGGATTTGAGAATAATACAAAAAGTTAAGAACTTTTTCAAAATAAAATTCACCCCTACACTTAAGATGTACATTGCCCTCAGTGTACAAAGATATATATATCTAGAGATTAATCGCATGAAATTAAGTGAGAAAGGGAGAGATGAAACTTCCTGAATTTTGGATGGATTCCTTGAGTGGGTAGTGTAGAAATTTTATTCGGAGGTGAAAGATAAGTTAGAGGAGGCGTTTTTGGTGGTGGTATGGTGGCTGCCAACAATCTCTGCACTAAATGAAGAAATTGGGAAGCTCGTGAAGAATTAGCCAGGAAATAATAAGAATAATTCAAAATATACTAATTATATTTTTAAAGAAAAGAAAAATAAAAAGAAAGAGTGTAAAAAGTGAAATAAAACTAGAAGAAAAGATTAATGGACTGAAAAGTCCTTATTATTAGATGGTTCGCGAGGTGGGTGTGATTTCTAAGGCGTGGTATGGTGATTCCCTAACAGCCTTTAGAACCTAAATCAAAGAAAACAAAATGTAAGAATAAAAATTAAGGACAAGAAAGATAAAGGAAAGGAAAATAAAGGAGAAGAGAAAAGAAAAATAAAAATTAAATGGACTTAAAGGTCCGTGTCCTGTCGAGTTAATGAAGCGGCCGGCATGAACTTATGTAGATCGGTCTCATATGGTGAGACTTTGCTAGGCTCCTTTCACTTCTTTGACATAGATAAGGTGTAGACCAAGAGTTTGGAGAATGAAGAAGGGTGAAAATGAAAAGGGAGGGGAGTGTAAAGGGTATGGAAAAGGGGAAATAGGGAGTAGGTAAGAAGGGGAGAGGAGGATAGGGGTGTTTTAAATAGAAATTTCAGATCTGGTACATCCCCATGCCCGTGTACCTTGAGTGTGTTGAGTCACAC
Source organism: Gossypium bickii (assembly GCA_025503065.1). Taxonomy (NCBI): domain Eukaryota; kingdom Viridiplantae; phylum Streptophyta; class Magnoliopsida; order Malvales; family Malvaceae; genus Gossypium; species Gossypium bickii. The sequence continues at coordinate 92,697,213 of CP106714.1, read as the reverse complement.
GGCCGTATCATATGGCCTTGTCGTTTCACGTTCGTTTCTCCCACGCCCATGTGCAGGTCGCCACGCCCATGTTGATAAAATAGTGTCGTCCATGGCTGTATCGCACGGTCGTGGTGTTTAGTTGGAGCCCGTGGCTTGAAGATATTGTTCATCCTGTTTTGTACTATCTCTGCCACATCGATATGAAAATCTGTGGTGTCCACACGGCCATGGCCACGGTCGTGTGTAAGGCCGTATGGAATGGAAATCTGTGTGGTTAGTTTGTAGTTCGATGCTTAAAGTAAAAATGGAAAAAAATAAAAAAATAAAATAAAAATATGCAAATTAATGGGGTTAGTGCTCGGGTTGCCTCCCGATAAGCGCTCGTTTATAGTCTTAAGCTAGACTTACCTCTCATTCGCACACTCATGGTGGCTTGAGGAGTTGAAAATCCTTTCTCATGCTATCAGTTCTATTATCAGTATATAGTTTGAGTCGAGTAGTGTTTACTTTAAAAGTGCCAAATATAGGATGACTTACCTCGACTGTTCCGTATGGGAAGACATTGAGTACTTTAAAAGGGATTTCTTCATTTGTATGAAGGTCAGGAGGATATATTCGAGGTCTGTCTTATCTAACAATACCTGATCTCCTATTTTGAATTTGTTTGTCCCATGGAATGGCGCTGGGTCTGCTTCATGGATTCCTAATTTCTCCTTGAAATGTGTATTCCACTCGTCTAGTTCATCGATCTGAAGCCGTCGTTCCTCGTGAGTTATTTCTTTACTGTCATAAGGTATAGGATCTGGCTCAGTTGTGTAGTTTCGTGGTGCTTCCTGAAAAGAAGGTTTAACCGAATGGTCATTAATAGAATTAATTATCTCACCTTGATTACTTAATGTCCTAGATGAGTCAAGAGCCTGAAGATTGATTGATTCATCACCTACACGAAGTATGAGTTCTCCTGTACCAACATCAATTTTAGTTCTAGCAGTTGCTAAAAAGGGTCTTCCTAAAATTAAAGGGATACTATTGTCCTCATCCATGTCTAAAACTACAAAGTCTACTGGGAATATGAATTTATCAATTTTCACGAGTACATCTTCAATTATACCCCTAGGAATTCTAATAGTTTTATCAGCTAATTGAATCCTCATCCTAGTTTGTTTGGGTTTCCCTAGACCTAACTGTTTAAACATTTTATAAGGCATAACATTTATGCTTTCCCCTAAATCAGCTAAAGCATTATTAATAGATAAACTACCAATTAAGCACGAAATTGTAAAACTCTCTGGATCTTTTAATTTTCGTGGTAGCCTATTTTGCAACATTGCTGAGCACACTGCGATTAGTTCCACATGCGACTCCTCATCTAACTTCTGTTTGTTTGTCAAAAGCTCTTTTAAAAATTTCCTTGAACCTGGCATCTGTGAAAGAGCTTCAAGAAACGGTAAGTTAATATGTAATTTCTTTAAAAGTTAAAGAAATTTACCGAATTGTTCATCTGTGTTGTCTTTCTTCATCGCATTGGGATATGGTACACGAGGTTGGTACTCTTTAATTACCGATTTTGGTTTGTCATGGCTTACCTCAACCTTACCTTCATCTACCACATTCTCTTGCCTTAATTTAGGCTCATCAACCCTTCACTAACATGAGTTGTTATGGCTTGAAGTTACTCCTTCGGGTTAGTTTCAGTGTTTCTTGGCAAGCTGCCTTGTGGTCGTTCGGAGATCAGCTTAGCAAGTTGCCCTAATTGGTTCTCGATCACTTGAATCGATGCTTGTTGATTTTTAAGTGTTGTTTCGGTGTTTTAGAAATGTGTTTCTGACACCGCTATCAATTTTGTCAGCATCTTCTCATGGTTCGGCTTCTTTTCCTGTGGGTAGGGCTGTTGTTGGAAGTTTGGAGGGGGTTGTTGTCTCTGATTTCCTTGACCACCTCATGAATAATTGGGGTGGTTCCTCCAACCTGGATTGTAAGTATTATTATAAGGGTTATTTTGAGGTCTAAAATTATTACCCATATAGTGAACTTGCTCGTTCTCAGTGCTCGGGTTGTAAGGCGGATATTCTGTGTTGTTCATCCCTTCTCCATTCGTATCGCACTGCATAACTAGATGTACCTACGAAGAACCACATAAACCATCAATCTTTTTATTTAACATCTCTACCTGATTTGATAGCAAGGTTACTGTGTCGAGGTTGAAAACAATGGCGACTTTTGCTGGCCTTGTCCTCGTGACTTGCCACTGATAATTATTCAGTGACATTTATTTATTTTACTTTATGGATTTATACCAATGGTAGTAGGAAATTCAATTTTCAAAAAGTTAAAGTAATTTCTAAACGCATGATCACCTAGACTGTTTTATTAAAGCATCCGCAACGAGGGATGTTTCAAAACAAATGTTTTAAACGAATAAAGATGACTTCCTAAATTCTAACAAAGGTTTACTAAAGATAATAACATGGAATGCTTTCATCGTAACAACGAGGTTTCAAAAACACTATCATGTGACATTGCTAGATACGGCTGTAACATCTAGGCTAGGTTTAGGGTGTTACATTTAGTGGTATCAGAGTCAGGTTACAAAACTCAACTGTGGATTATGGGTTTTATAAAAAAAATAGGCTTTCGAAAAATTGATTGATTTCCAAATGATTTGAAATGTTTTTACTAAGTAAGTGGTACACCGAGTCTTTGGCGCTGATCCTGTAAGTAATCTGAACTATGATTTGTTTTAAACTAAAATTGTTATGGATAGTATATTCTGAAACTACTATAGGGAGTAAACTATACTGAAAACACTCTAGTTAGTATATACTGAAAATTGTAGAGAAACTGAAAACTTTAGTGAGACTACGATTTACGAAAACGAACTCTAAATAATTGATACTATTTTACATAAAACATTTGTTAATAAACATTGGAACTGTAACTAATTCATAAAACTGTTAATACATATAAACGTGATTAGACAATGAGCCCACGAGGTATCTGCAGATGGGGTACTAGAGGCCGAGGTAGAGGCCGCAGAGGAGCTCGAGTTGTGTCCTCTTCACTGGGTAGCATACCGAATTTGGATACGAGTGAGACACCAGTGTCGCCTACTACTGAGACTGGGTCTCAAGATCGCATAGCTGGGGATGACGCATTGTCCCAGGCTATGCTAAGGATTTTGGAGTATAATGATAGTGAGGTAACTGTATTGAGTCCTTTGGGGAAATCTATCCGGGTTAGTAGACTATATAGAGATGTCCCGTTAGAGGTTCAAGGGACAGTATTTCTGGTTGATCTGATGGGGCTCCCGTTTGGGGAGTTTGATAAACCATAATATAAACATATTTTAATCCCATATTTAGCATACTTTTGGATGATTTAAGCTTGAATTATGGAATTTGGTGCTCTTAAATCTTTGTTTTCATGTTTTATACTTAGGAAAGCACCGGAGGATGAAAAGAACAAGAAACGAGCCTAAAACAGAGTAAATGGGTTGTATCACGAAATTAACATGGCTTGGGCCTAACGGTCGTGCCACCTTAATAGACCCGAACACGGCCTGGCCACGATTCACACGGGTGTGTGCCATAGGGCGTGTCTCTGCCGTGACAAAGAAGAGTTTCATTCGAATTAAGGTACTTAGAGGCAAAGAAAGCAATTCCAAAAGCCTATATAAACACCCTAGAGGCCAACCTTCAAGAGGGTCCAGTTAGAGTCCAGTTAGGTGTCCAGTTAGGCCGAAGAGCCGAGCCAGAGAGGCCAGAATTGTGGGATTTACTCGAAGAAAGCCAGTTGATTCATCTCAAGAAGCTAGAGTTATACTCAAAACGGAGGATCTTCTCTTCAATTCCTTTAGGGGGTTTTAGGGTTTTTCTTATGTTTTGTTTTATATTTTCTTTTGAGATGTACTCTTTTATCATTATGAACTAAACCCCTTAAATACCTGAGGAGGATGAAACATAAGACAGATCTTGATATTGTTTTCTGAACTATATGATAAATACTTGATTTGTTCTTAATTATGTGTTCTTAATTATTGCTTTGATATTTCAGGATATTAATTCAAGTATTGATGTGCTTAGGCAGTGGAGCAAAAGTCCCTGTTTAAGAGTAGATCTAGCATAATTAAGTGGAGTTGATCGCAACCCTAGAAATAGGATGACAAAAATCTGCCAGATTAGGGTCAAACCTAATATGGGAGTCTATAGATCGAGTTAATGCAATTCTAGGGGTTTTAATTAGAAAGGGAGTTTAATTAATCAACCTAGGGTTAGACGTTAGTAGCCTCGAAAGAGGTATTAATATAATTTAGGGAATCCTACGGATCAAGTCAAGTGAATAAATCGTCTGGTTCAGTGTTAAATAACAAGTGAAGTCTAGGTGGATTCTTCCTCGGGTATTGTCTTTATCAATTGGTTTTTCCCACAAGTATTTTCCCAAATTCTTCCTCTTTGTCTTTGCATCTTTAGCTTAGTTGTTAGTTAATTAATAATTCACTTTTATTATTAGGCTAAATAATAAAAAGAAAGTTAGTATTAGTACTTCTAGTTCCTTTGGGTTCGACAATCTGGTCTTGCCACTAAACTATACTATTGTTCGATAGGTGCGCTTGCCTCAATCATTATCATAGTTAGTTTCTAGGCTCGATCATTCTTTTTATAAATTTTTAAGACTCTAACACATGATCAAGTTTTTGGCGTCGTTGCCGGGGAACTAAAATATTAAGAACGCTCAATTTTTATTACTTTATCCATTTTTATTTTTGCAATTTACTTTATTTTTATTTTACTTTTAAATTTGCTAATTTTCCTTCTTTTATTTGTTCCTAGTAGGTACCTCTAGTTTATGACTAGACAGAACCCAACATGACCCTGATTTACGACAGTGATATTAAAGGTACTGTTCGCAGGAATCGTAGAGAAATAAGGCGAAGCTTAAATTACATAGAAGAAGAGCAAGCAGTCGAAACCAACACCACCGAAGAGATGGCTGAGAATAATCCGCTACCTCCAGAGGTGGCCGAAAATCATGCTCCTCGAACTATGTATGATTATGGTAAACCTAATTTAACAGGAACTGAGTCAAGTATTGTTAGACCTGCAATTGCTGCAAATAATTTTGAACTGAAACCTAACACAATTCAGATGATACAACAATTTGTTCAATTTGATGGTTTGCAGGATGAAGATCCAAACAATCACTTGGCAAATTTCCTAGAATTTTGCGATACTTTAAAATAAATGACGTTTCTGATGATGCTATCCCTCTTCTGTTATTCCCCTTTTCTTTAAGGAATAAAGCCAAATTGTGGTTGCATTCTCTTCCACGAGGGTCAATTACTACATGGGAACAAATGACTGAAAAATTTTTATTAAAATATTTTCTGCTGGCTAAAACGGCCAAGTTAAGGAAAGATATCTCTTCTTTTGTGTAGATGGATTTAGAAACACTTTACGATGCATGGGAGAGATACAAAGATCTATTGAGAAGGTGCCCACACCATGGATTACCCTTGTGGCTACAGGTCTGGTGGCTAAGGTGTGTGTTGGCGTGTGGAAGGTCTGGAGTTCAAGTCTGTGCGAGTAAGGGAATTATTTTTGTTCCTTGGCCGTGTGGCGTGGTGGAGTCCTAGTCAAATTGAAATTTCGAGTAGTGGAGTTGTTGTGGGAGGTTAGAGAGAGAATTAAGGAGATGAGTTACCAGATTTTTAGGCATTATCTTTTTGTTTAGTTTTTTTTTTCAAAATTCGAACTCTTTTCCACTTTTTTTGACGTTTTCTCTCTTTTCCCCCACTCTTAATTTTCGGTTTTCATCTTTCTTCTAAATAATAAATCCTTGTCGTCAAATTTCCTTTAAATTCTCCTTTCGTTTTCTTTGTCTTTCTTCATACTTTCCCCTTTGTGCAAGCGTGCAATTCTGTTGTACGGTAAGTTTTCATTTTATTAAACTCGAATGTTACTCTGGATAAAGGATTAATAGGTGTTTTGTTGACTGTTTAGGAGTCGATCGTGAGGCTGGAATTAACGTTCGTCAATTTGACTCGAAGTGGTGATCGTTTGGTAAGCGTATAAGGTATGTGTTTTCTTGTGTTGTTTGGGCGAGTGGTTTTGGCTTTGAATACGTTCTTAACTTTGTTGAACTCTTCATTAATGAGGAATTATTATTTTTACAGTAGCGAATCATTTCGGTTGCTATCTCCCTCGTGTTGAGTAGTGGTGGAATTGTGTGAACTTAGAAGGTAAGTGATGAACGGACAAGCTTAGACCTTTTGGTACATGGATACGGTTTAATCTTAGTTTAAGATCGATTCTAAAGTTGGGATTGTCGATTATAGGTTTTTGGTGATCTCGGGATTGCGCAAGCAGTGACAACGATACATGTGTGTACCCGAAACACAGAAAACGGGATTTGACAAAAAGCCAAAATTGCTTGCTGTCAAGAAATAGGAGAAAATGATGCAAAAAATTGTAGAGAAAGGAAATAAGGGTGTTATAAACTTGGAAATCAACATTTTTGCACTAAAATAGTTTTGGACAGCAGAAGTAGTCTAAATTTGAAAAATCATCAAAAATAGTGCGAATTGAGTTAGAGGTTGAATAAAATATGAAATTAAAGTTTATTAAGTCTAGTTTTTCATGCAAGAAACAGTGTAAGTAATGGAATTGTAAATCATGAGAAATTTTGTGAGACAAGGCCAAAATGATTTCAGGTTCCCCTATTCTGACTTAGGAAAATCATCAAAAATTGTAAAAAATAATTAGGGGCTTAAATTTATATGTTTAAATCTGTAATGAGTCTATTTTCAAGAGAAAAAAACATAAACATCATCTAAATTCCGTACTAAGAGATAAATAATTTTTAGTAAGGAAAGGACGAAGCTGTCAAACAACAGAATAGGGATAACTTTAAAGATTTTACTGTACTTATTTGATAAACTATAAATTCTGAAAATTTTATGGTAGAAAGGTATTTGAGTCTAGTTTCAAAAACATTAAGTGGATCTTAAATTGGAATTCTGTAGCTCAAGATATAAACAATTTAGCGATAATGAATCAAGTAGACATCTTTAAATGAACACATAAGTAAATAGTGAAAACATATATGAGTATTGAGCTAGAATGGGTTATTTTAAAAATGGATCACACGGCCAAGGCTAATTTGGGCCGAGTGGGCCACATGGGGTTATGGGTCCACACGGACAGATCACATAGGCATGTGGGCCCATTTTTTTTGAAATATTTTTACTGTGAACCTACTGTAGGGTCGGTAAGTGCTCCTTAGACCACTTAATGTGTGAAATTGACTGAATGATATCAGTACTGGACATGTTAATATCTGAACTGAATATATGTACTGAAATTGCATAATAGCATGTCATCCGTTGTGTGTTGCATTGCATTGGGTTGGGGGTTGTTATTCGGAGGAAGTGTATTGAAAGGCTTTAAGCCTAATTTCTTGCAACTTTCAAACAGCAACCTCTCAGACAGTGCCGCATTCGGTACTACTTGGAGTGTAGGGATGGGTGGGTTGATTATATCCCCACATGGAGTGTAGGGTTGGACGGAGATGGTGTGTAGAGGCTGGTTGGGTAGGATTTTGCTACTACATAATTGTTACTACTACTGACATTGTGATGGGCTAGGGCCCTACTGCATTTTGACACTGTACTGAGATGGGCTAAGGCCCAAATCACATCGAGATCTTTGAAAAGGGCTTAGGCCCAAATCATTATCGATCATCGAAAAGGGCTTAGGCCCAATCATTTCAACCGTACCTTGTGAATACTGATTGTTTGTTTGTTTCTGCGGGATTGCACATTGAGTTTACGTAAACTCACCCTTTTTGTTTAATGTGCACAAGTGATCCCCAAACTTAGACGGATCGGTGCGACGGAGGACTCAACAGTGACCATAGTAATTTTTGAACTTCATGGTTTTTAATTTACAATTTATGATTTGATTATTATTGATTATTTGGGTTGTCATTTAAGGACCCTCTAGGACTTTGGTTTTAAATTTGGGTTTTTATTTATTTATTTTACTTTATGGATTTATACTTTCTGGTCGTAGGAAATTTAATTTTCCAAAAGTTAAAGTAATTTCTAAATGCATGATCACCTAGACTGTTTTATTAAAGCTTCCACAACGAGGGATGTTTTAAAACAAATGTTTTAAATGAATAAAGACGACTTCCTAAGTTCTAACAAAGGTTTACTAAAGATAATAACATGGAATGTTTTCATCGTAACAATGAGGTTTCAAAAACATTATCGTGTGACATTGCCAGATACGGCCATAACATCTAGGCTGGGTTTGGTGTGTAACACTAGTAATGTCTGCGGTGGCCGAGGTGCTACAAAAGATTCAACCGTTAAACCTGAGGCATGAGCACCGACAAGGACATATGCTATTCGTGCTAGAGAAGATTCTTCTGCACCAGGTGTTATTACTGGTACATTTTTTCTACTTGATATTGATATTACTGCTTTGATTGATCCTGGTTCCACACATTCATATATATACACAAACTTAGTGTCTGTTAAAAATTTACCTGTTGAATTCATTGAATTTGTGGTTAAAGTTTAAAACCCCTTAGGCAGTGTGTTATGGTGGATAAAGTCTGTAAAAACTGTCTGTTGATGGTAAAAGGTTATTGCTTTTCATCTGACTTGATGTTATTGCCATTTGATGAATTTGATGTGATTTTGGGAATGCATTGGCTAACCCAATATGATGCAGTAGTGAATTGCAAGCAAAAATATATTGTATTGAAATGTCAAAGTGGTGAATCACTTTATGTTGAATCTAATAAACTGGATGGATTATCTAATGTGATTTCAGCAATATCAACACAGAAATATGTCGGAAAGGGTTGTGATGCTTACCTTGCATATGTATTGGATACTAAAGTATATGAATCAAAGGTCCAGTTAGTGCCAGTTGTTTGTAAATTTCCTGATGTATTTCCAGAAGAATTACCTAGTTTACCACTAATTAGAGAAGTGGAGTTCTCTATTGACCTTGTTCCGGGGTCAACGTCAATATCCATAGCACCTTACAAAATGGCTCCTACTGAATTGAAAGAGTTGAAAGCACAGTTGCAAGAATTGATTGACAGAGGTTTTGCTTGACCTAGTTTCTCACCTTGGGGTGCGTCGGTTCTATTTGTAAAGAAGAAAGATGGATCGTTGAGGCTGTGCATTGATTTCAAACAGCTCAACAAAGTTACAATAAAGAACAAGTATCCATTTCCTCACATTGATGACATGTTTGACTAGTTGAAATTTGCCACTATATTTTCAAAGATTGATCTCCATTTTGGCTATTACCAGTTACGAGTAAAAGATTCAGATGTACCCAAGATAGCTTTTAGAACCATATATGGGCACTATGAGTTTCTTGTAATGCCATTCGGTTTGACAAATGCACTTGCAGTGTTTATGGATCTGCTGAATAGAATTTTCAGACCATATTTAGACGAGTTTGTGGTGGTATTTATAGATGATATTTTGGTTTACTCCCGAGATGAAAATGAACATGCTGAGCATTTGAGAATAGTGTTGCATACACTGCGAGGGAAACAATTGTATGCCAAATTTAGTAAATGTGAATTTTGGCTACGGGAAGTTAGTTTTCTTGGGCATATAGTATCTGTTAAGGTGTTAGGGTGGACCCGAATAAATTTCAGCCATTGTTAATTGGAAACCACCGAAGAATATATCTGAAGTCCGAAGTTTTCTGGGACTGGTGAGATATTATCGAAGGTTTGTAAAATAGTTCTCAATGATAGCATCTACGATGACCTGTCTATTGCAAAAAGATGTGAAATTTGAGTGGTCTGATTAATGTCAGCAGAGTTTTGACAAATTAAAAGCCTTATTGACAGAAGCTCCAGTGTTAGTTCAGCCGGAATTGGGTAAGGAATTTATAATTTATAGTGATGCGTCATTGAATTGCTTAGGCTATGTTTTGATGTAAGAAGGTAAAGTAGTAGCCTATGCTTCAAGACAGGTAAAACCACATGAAAAAAACTACTCGACACATGATCTTGAATTGGCAGCCATTGTGTTTGCATTGAAAATATGGCGACATTATTTGTTTGGTGAAAAATGTCACATATTCACTGAGCATAAAAGTTTGAAATATTTGATGTCACAGAAAGATTTGAATTTGAGACAGCATAGGTGGCTTGAATTCCTGAAATATTATGATCTTGTTATTGACTATCATCCGGGAAAAGCCAATGTAGTTGCAGATGCTCTGAGTAGAAAACCCCTGTATACTTTGCGAGCAACGAATACTCGATTGTCATTATCTAATGATGGTTCAATCATAGCTGAGTTAAAAGCTAGACCAACGTTCTTGTAACAGATTTTCAAAGCTCAGAAAAATGATAGTAAGTTGCAAGCAAAACGGATACAAAATGAATCGGCTCCTGACTAAGAATTTCAGATCGGGACAGATGGTTGTTTGTTATTTAGAGACAAAGTATGTGTATCGAAAAGTTCAGAACTAGTACAGAAGATTTTGAATGAAGCTCATAATGGTAACATGTCTATTCATCTTGATAGTAATAAAATGTATAATGATCTGAAAAAGATGTACTGGTGGCCGGGAATGAAACGGGATATTTCTGAATTTGTATCTAAATGTTTGATATGTCAACAAGTAAAAGCTGAACACCAGTTGCCTTTTGGACTATTTCAGCCAGTTGCAATATCAGAATGGAAATGGGAAAGAATTACTATGGACTTTGTATCGGGATACCCCTGTCTTTAAAGAAGAAAGATGCCATTTGGGTGATTGTTGATTGGTTGACAAAGTCTGCACACTTTGTTCCGGTATGTATGGATTTTTCTTGGGATAGATTGGTTGCATTATATATCTCTGAGATTGTCAGATTGCATGGAGTGCTTGTCTCCATTATTTTAGATAGATATCCTCGGTTTACGTCTCGATTTTGGAGCAAATTACAAGAAGCTCTGGGTACTCAGTTACACTTTAGCACTGTATTTCATCCCCAAACAGATGGTCAATCTGAACGAGTGTAATCTGAAAAATATATAGGATTTTTCCTATGCAATTTATCACCTTTTTACTTAAATTCATTGTAAAACCTAAGTAATTGTTTAATAAATTAATGAAATATGTGAAAATATGAAATTAGGATATAAAAATTATTAAAATGTGATTTTATGCTTTATTATATAATTTTCATGCATAAAATGGCTTATTTTATATTTATTTGAACATATTATATTTTTAAGACATAAAATGGGCGATGCATGATTAAATTAAATAATAAAACATAAAATTATATTTAATAATTCATTTTAAAATATTTCATTAATAATTTGGGTTTTAATTATTTATTTATTTTATTCTTTGGCCCTTTAATTTATTGATTTATTTTGGACAAGTCTGATAGCTTTGTTGGATTACAAAAACTATGCAAATTGAAGACCAAGTCAACCCAATTTCGGCTGCACATGGCTATCCACATAAACCACTTTTTGGTTTAATTACACAAGGTCTTTGCAATGTTGAAGAAATTAGAGATTTGTTCGAAAATTTACATTTGACCGAGTCTCAGTCCTGAGTTGTGATGACATTTAAATTGCTTAAAATCAAGCAAAATTGAACTCAAAATCCACTAGTCATGGCTGGCCACTCATTGAAGAAGCTTAAAGAGACCAAACCTCTCTATTTTTAGCAAATTACTCTCCTCTCTTCACCTATAAATAAGACTTCATTTCATCCCTCATCCCTCATCATTCTCTCTTTTCTCTCAATTCTCTTTAGCATTTTCCATTCCCCATACCTAGCATCATCTCTTCATAGAGATTTTAGCAATTAAGCCTCTTAAAGAGCCCTTGGTTGGCCACCTTGGAGAGCCATCAGCAAAGGAGCAAAGCGAAGGAGCGAAAGAGCCTCGTCGATCAAAGTTTTGGGTGACAGCCACTTTGATTTGGGTTTAATCTTTCTTTTCTTTGATTTAAACTGAGAATGTTTGCTATGTATTCTTTGTTCTCGTTTACAACAATGTTGGTTTAATTTTATTTAAGCTAGGATGATTGCTTTGATTAAATAATATTTATTTGGTTCATGCTTATAATGTTTGTGCATCAATCGATCATGTTTTCAATTAAAATCAAGTATGTATTTTGTTCATACGTGATTGAAATGCACCTGAATTAGCTGAGCAATCCTAACCAGACAACGGGTAGTGGACACATAATTGAAATGTGCATGCTCAATTTAGATCCTAACCTAATTAAATTGCAGGTTGCATAACAACTCTAACCAAGCTCTGTTATCTGCATAGTTTTTAGATCTGTGTGATTAAACTGTTTCAAACCTAACACATCCTTGTTACCTCACACGAATGCTAAGAAACCCTTAGTAAATAAGGATCAGTAAAATGCATATTTACTAAGTAAAGGATTCCGAAACGACCGAATGTGGTTTCCAAACTCATGAAAGATTAAGTTGCCATGAAATGTTTTTTCGAATGTTGTTAAGCATGTTGATAATAAATTGAGTTTATCTATGAAACCGAGGAAAAAGTGAAAGTAATTCGAGACAGTTTGAGAGTAGCCTCTGATCGTCAAAAGTCCTATGCTGATCTGAAACAAAATGAAATAGAATTTCAAGTCACTGACAAAGTATTCTTGAAAGTATCGCCTTGGAAGAAAGTCCTCCGATTTGGTCGTAAAGGAAAACTGAATCCACGGTTCATTGGACCATATGAGATTACAGAAAGAAATGGACCGGTTGCATATCGGTTAGCTTTACCACCAAAACTAGATCGGATTCATAATGTCTTTCATGTGTCTATGCTGTGGCTATATTGATCTAATCCTCACATGTTATTTCTCCGACAGAGGTAGAGATTCAGCCTGACATGACATATAGTGAAGAACCAATCAAAGCTCGGGAAACAAAAGAGTTGAGAAACAAAAGAGTTGAGGACGAAAATCCTAAAGGGGGAGAGTTGTAACAGCCCACTTTTAGTGAAATCAGAATAGTGGTTTCGGGACCACAAATCTTAGTTTAAAATAAAATTTATTTTAATTTTATTACATGGTCCGTATTATGTTAGAAATGCCATGTAAAATTTCTGATAAGAAAATCTTATCGATTAAGTGCTTAATTACGTGATGGACTGAATCGCATAAAATGTAAAAGTTGAATTCTAGTAGCTAGAAGGATTAAATAGCTATGGAATTCAAAACATGAGGTCCTTATATGGTAATTAGACCATTAAAGAAAATTGTGTAGATATTTTGGTGACTCATCCATGGAAATTTAGAAAAAGGACAATGACTAAATTGGAAATTGAAATAATTTAATTAATTAAAAGATGATAAAAGAATTATCATCTTATTTTATATCAACTTCAACCTCAAAATACATGGAAACCCTAGGAGAGAGAGAGAAGAAACTTTCTTGGCTTAATTGGGTAAGTTTTTTGGTCTGGATTTTAGTAATTTTGATAATTTTGAAACTGGGATAGCTTAATTTATCTATTTGGGGGATCAATTTGAAAAGTTATAAAAGTATGAGAATTATGTCATGGATGAATATGCTGAAAATTTTAAATTTATGGTAAAAAATGAAAGGTTGATAATAGATAAACAACTTTTACAAAGTGATTTTTGATGAGAACATGATTTAGGGACTAAAATGTAAAGTTGTGAAAGTTGAAGAAAATTTCTGAAATTTATAGAATATATGTGCTGTAAATTCTATATTAAAATTTCAGTTAAGCTTGGAATAGGGTGTAAATTGCATAAATTTCATTTTCCAAGCCTAGGGACGAAATTGGAATTTATGGAAAAGTTGGGGGCAAAATGGTAATTTCGCCTAGGATGTAAATTGAGTCCACTTGAATATGAAATGTGATAAATTGATGAATAAATTCATTTATATAGATCCAGACAACAAAAATTCAAGGTTAGACCGAGGAAAAGAAAAATTTTTGGATTTGTAGATTTTTAAACGCGAACAAGTGTCGAGGTAAGTTCGTGTAACTTAATCGAGCAAGTAAATATGTTAAACTGAATTTTTTTTGTATGGAATGTGACTTATATTGATGTGAATTATTTGATTGCTATAATGGAGAATTGAATACATGTTTGAAATGGTGAAAAAGGGTTAACTTCCGTTTGAATATTGAATTCTGATGAATATATGTGCTTTCCCGAAATGAATGAGGTCCTGCATTTGTTGCTGACGGGATCTGACTCGGATGAGTAATCCTATTGACCTCGTTATAGAAAAGATTTAGCTCGGATGGGTAATCCTGATATAATCCCTCTCGAGCATATGTTACAATTAGGATTTAGCCTGGACTGGTGATCCTAATTGAGCTCTTCTGAGCATACGTTACATAAAGGATTTAGCCTGGACTAGTAATCTTGTTATACAATATGTGGCTCGAGAGTGTGTTCTTTGATTAAGTGCCCTAATGGGTACTCTCGAATAAGAATTGATAGGTTATTGAATTGTACACCTTGAGTGTGCTACTTGAGTATCCATAAGAATTTCAATGATTCAACAGACACAATCTTTGCATGATAAGAGAATTATGGGATGAAATGAATAATGTCTTGAAGGAATATAGTATGATGAACTCGTCTATGCTTACTTGATGTATGTGTGAACAATTATGTAACTAACTTGTTTAATTGAGTGTATGTGTATAGGTAAATTTGCCAAATGGATGAAAAAGCATGTTAATGAATGCTTAATGTTAATAAATGTATATTAGTAAGTTTTAATTCCTATTATACGAACTTATTAAGCATGTAATGCTTACTTAGTTTTATTTTACTTGTTTTATAGTACTCAGAAGCTCGCGAAGGTTGGAGATCAGTAGAGCATCATCACACTATCTACTAGTTTATTTTGGGTATATATATCAAAATCATTTTGGTATGATGGCATGTATAGGATAACTTGGCCATTAGTGGCTTGAAAATGATGCTTGTAATCTAGCCATTGGAATGCCTGGTAATGGTTTGTTTTGATATACTTGTAATGTCATACTATGGTAGCTACACATATGTTAAGTACTTGATCAAATTATGTCTACATATGGATTAAACCAATGTAAGATTATAAAACATGTATGCATGTAATGATATGCCATGTTAAATGATAGAGTTTGCTTAATTTGAATGCTTGAAAAGGTTGGTATTTGGATGTGAGTTTTAGTACAGGTCATTGGTATGATTTTGGGTGAGAAATGAAACTAGAAATGGCTTTATTTTGTCCACACGGGTAGACACATGGGTGTGTGGTTTGGCCGTGTATCCCCTACACCTTAAATTTGAGAAAATAGAATGCTCAGAATTGAGCACACGGGCAAAGTCACGGGCATGTGTCTCAGCCATGTGTCCCGTACGGCCTTTGTAACAACCTGAATTTAGGCCTAGTAGAATTGGGCCTTGGACACGGAAGCGTTTAAAATTCTAGAGAACAAGAGAATGACACTAATGCAAGTTGGACCTATTAGGTGAGTGATTTTGTAAGGTTAGGGGGCTTCTATGAAGTCCCGGGTTCAAACTTGGGCTTTAGGAAAATTTTGGTTTTAAGTGACTAAAACCCTGGGACTTGGTAGATAGGCTTTAAAGATAAATTGTGGAGGAAAATGACACAAAAGGAGTTGTGGTCTAGTGGAAAATGGCGCCACATGGGAGACAAGGGAGTGACGCCATAATGGAAGCAAGAGGTCCAAGGTTCAAGCCTTGGCGCTGGCATTTCATTTTGATTTAATTTTTTAAGTGAACTTGGACTTTGGCCCATAGAT
Organism: Gossypium bickii; assembly: GCA_025503065.1. NCBI lineage: Eukaryota > Viridiplantae > Streptophyta > Magnoliopsida > Malvales > Malvaceae > Gossypium > Gossypium bickii. Next base: position 92,681,418 of record CP106714.1, on the reverse strand, counting down.
TTATATTTAGTTGCACATGATTTTAGACACAAGAGGAGCTTGTGGCTTAGTGGCAAGTGGCATGGATTGGCTGATGGGAGAGCTTGGGTTCAAATCTCATGACAAGCAAGGGAGTATTTATTTTGCGGATTGGACGGTCAGAGTTTGTGTTGGATTTAAACTCTACTGAAGGAGGGATCCCACATAGGAAAGCTAGCAAGAGGGAAGGTGAGAAGCTGGCTATATATAGAGGTAGGCGTTTTGGCATAGGAGCATTCGGAGTGCGGATTAGCTTCAGACTCCTATCAGGTGTGTATTTCGCACTACTCTAGTTGTAGAGCGGCAAACGCCGAAATACCCGTCACATGGAAATGATAGCCACACAAGCGTGCGAGCGCACGTGTGGGAGCTTTGACGCGATAGTCGGGGCCACCATGAGTATTCTTGTGGGTTGATGCTGTTCGGGTCAAGTGGGCCAAATGGGCCCGGGGGCCCATATAAATAAGTTGTATGATTGTGTAATAGATGTTGGATTAGACTATGGGAATCTTGTATCTGTGGCTAGATTTAGGCTAAGTGGGCCACACGAGCGTATGGGCCCATTTGGACCGAGAATGGGCCCTAGGCCCATTCGCATCATTATATTTGTTTAGAATACCTTGATTTACAAAATTACTAAAATACCATCAACTTGTAAAATTACCGAAATACCCCTAATTTACAAAATTACTGAAATACCTCTAATTTGTAAAATTACCGAAATACCCAAAATTCACAAAATTATCGAAATACCCTCAGTTTGCAAAATTATCGAAATACCCTCAGATTGCAAAAATTACCGAAATACCCCTGATTTGTAAAATTACTGAAATACCCTCAGATTGCAAAATTATTGAAATACCCTTGATTTGTGAAATTACTGAAATACCCTCGGATTGCGAAATTATTGAAATGCCCCTAATTTGTGAAATTATCGAAATACCCTCGGATTGGAAAAATACTGAAATACCCCTGATTTGTGAAATTATCGAAATACCCCTGGTTTGCAAAATTATCGAAATACCCCAATTTATGAAATTACCGAAATACCTCTAGTTTGCAAAATTACTGAAATACCCTCAACGGGTGAAATTACCGAAATACCCTTAAGGGGTGAAATTATCGTTTTAGCCCTAAATGACAAAATGATCGTTGTACCCTCGTGGTAGTACTAGTGTTGTATGTGTTAATTGTATGGTTATTATGTTTGAGATGCAAGGCATACATGGATTTGTTATGAGTAGAATTACCACATTACCCCTGTAGGGTAGGATTACCGAAATACCCTTATAGGGTAAATGTCTGTTTTGTCCTTGTGAGTAAATGACTGACTTGTGCCAGGATTTGCTGTGATCGTATGACTATGTTTTAACTGACTTGACTGTAGGCGTGTGACTAATATGTTGTTAATATGTGTTGAAATGACTGTTACTGAGCATGGCCATTTTGCATACATGTGTAATGATTGAGCATGACATACATGACATATTCATGGGGTTGGGATATTGATGATCGGAGGAAGTATAATCTGGTGGCTCTACCACATATTCTGGTGGCTCTGTCACATATTCTAGTGGCTCTGCCACAATCTGTATAGTGGCTATGCCACGTACATTCTGTTATTGTAGTGGCTTCGCCACAAATTCTGTGATGAGCAGCTTGTCTGCCATCGAGGTGTGTAGCGGATGGATGGGTCGATTTAGAAATCCCCACAGGTGTGTTGGGCTGGTACGGGTGGTGTGTAGCAGATGGATTATTAGGTTTGGGTTGGGCTGCATTCTCTATTTGTATATCTGTTATGAGATCTGTTATTGGTTTGGGCTAGGCCCAATTGATTCTGTTATGGGTTGTGACCTAAAGGATATTACAGTGGGCTTGGCCCACGTATGCTCTTGTCTGTCTCAGATCACATTCTTTGTAAAGGGCTTTGGCCTAGACTACTTCGGTTTCTATTTACGATAATCGATCACTACTCTAGAAAGGGGATTACACACCGAGTTTTCATAAACTCACCTGTTAATCTTAATGCGGTAATCCCCAGCCTTAGATGGTTCGGAGCTGCGAGGGACTCGGAGAAGACCACACACTGCTTATGTTTTCCGTTTTGATTATCTACTTTGGAATATTTTGACTTGGGTTATAATAAGGCCTTTTAAAGTTTTCGCACTTTAAATTTTAGATCGGTTTTACTTTAATTAATATCTGTTAGAAGTAAATCACAACTTTTTGAAATGTTAACTGTTTTAAAACAACACTATGTTTTCGCAACATTTTTTTAAATGGTTTTACGATTTAATCTTTTCGTAAATCAATTACTTTCAAAATTGGCTTTCGCAACTAAAAAAAAAAAGTTTTGGGAATAAAACTAACGTAACTGGGATTTTACTTAAGCTTTTAAACAAGAAGGGTTTTCAACAAAAATAAGGTTTTCGAAAAACACTTCAATGTGACACGTCAGATTCAGGCCTAACTTCTAGGCCGGATTTAGGGTGTTATAGCCAAGAACACGGGTATGTGTCTTGGCCTTGTGAAACCTGCACCTAATTTTGAAAAATAAAATTAACCACATGACCCACCACACGGGCGTGTGGCCGGCAATGTGGCATAAGTCAGAGAGTTACACGAGGTTGAACACAGCTTGTAGCACGGGCGTGTCTGTTAGACCACACGGGCGTGTGAGCCATCCGCCCTGGAAAATTTTTGAAATTTCGCATAAAAATTTTAGAGTTTGTGTTTAAGTCTCGACTCGATTCTAATGCTCAAATTGACCCTCGAGAGTCTATTTAAGGGATGTTATGAATTGTCTCGAAAAATGAACAGTGATTGACATGGTTTATCTATAAATGTTCTGTAAACACCGGTAATGCTCTGTAACCCTATTCCGACGATGGATACGAGTTAGGGGTATTACAGCATTTGTTGTGGATTCTCCACAACTCGTGTGAGTAGTGTAGCCTAACATCTTAACCTACAACTATTGTGAGCAAGCGCATTTCATAGCTCTTGTGAGCATTTTCCTGCATATCCAATGTTTTTTCACTGTGGCTGATCGGGTATTGAATGGTATATGAATGAGATATGTAACACCCCAAACCCGGTCAATACGCCACGACCGAATCTGGTATGTCACTTAGGAAAATATTTTGGAGAAAATTTAGTTAACGATTAAATTTTAGTGAAAAACTCTTTGTAATTCTATATTTGTAGAAATCAGATGTTTAATAAGTTAAAACTGAAAATTTACTTTGAAATTCTGTAAATAAATCTTTAAAATATAGCTGCAAATCCATGGATTAGAAAACCTTTAATAATTTTAAAAGAGACCAAAGTGAATAGTTTGAAAACCATTTCTAATTGAAATTTGGGAACTTGAGTTTTGAAAAAAAAAATAGTATGAGTTATCGAAAACACTTAAGTTGTTAAATATTATCAAATGATTTATATTACCCGATGGTAACGTTTTGAAAACCATTGCATTTTGTAGTTTAGAAAACTTTGCGCTCATATTATTTAATTAACCATGTCGTTTATAAGCCATATTTAAAACGAATCCAAAGCATATAAATATTCCAAAAACATAATTAAAGAGGCCTTATTACAAATCCAAAATAAAACAAAAACCAATTTAAAATAAATTAAAGTACCCCAAATTGAAGTTCATGTAAAATCAAATTTTATTGCATGGCCTCCTCGAGCTCATCCGCGATCTCACGAATCACCTGAAATGATAAGGGAGAAGGTGAGTCACCAAGACTCAGTGCATAATCCCTCTCCCGGATAATGCAAAAATTCTTACACAATTTATAATCAAGCAATATATATATTATGCACCCAACCTAGCCATCCATAACACCTTTACTACCCCGTGTGGTACCAAACCACTGGTGACCCAAAGTCACGATATCCAAAAAATGTGATACCAAATCACTAGTGACTCAAAGTCACAAATAATCCATCTGTGGGGCCAACCCACGTGTGATACCAAATCACTGGCGACGATCCTATATCTCAAAATTGGGGCCAACCCACGGTGGTGTTAATCCACAGGGACAAGTCGCTATGAGGTGCCAAACCTCTGGTGTCCCAAAGACACAAATGTGATACCAAATCACTGGTGACCAAAGTCACGAATAATCAAGTTGTAGGGCCAACCCACGTGTGATACCAAATCACTGGCGACAATCCCATATCTCAAAAGTGGGGCCAACCCAGGTGTTGTTAATCCACAGGGACAAGTCGCTATGAGGTGCCAAACCTCTGGTGTCCAAAGACATGGATATCAAATTCTTCCCCCTCCACTCATGTTCCCAAACCAATGTATTAATAGTATAAAACATGCCATCATACTTTGATATGATCATATAACATATTTAAATCGTAGATCATGATATCAATCAATCATATATTAACATCATATCGAAACGGACTTACCCGAATCCTTGCACATACCCTTCAAGGTATCAAATCAAGATCTCATAGTATTTCACTTTAATAAAACGATTAGTATATATATAAATACATATCACCAAATTATAAAGTGTGTAAGATACACACCTGTCACTAACGCAAGTCAAAACGTTACCATCAGGTAATATAAATCATTTGATAATATTTAACAACTTAAGTGTTTTCGATAACTCATACTATTTTTTTTTCAAAACTCAAGTTCCCAAATTTCAATTAGAAATGGTTTTCAAACTATTCGCTTTGGTCTCTTTTAAAATTATTAAAGGTTTTCTAATCCATGGATTTGCAACTATATTTTAAAGATTTATTTACGGAATTTCAAAGTAAATTTTCAGTTTTAACTTATTAAACATCTGATTTCTACAAATATAGAATTACAAAGAGTTTTTCACTAAAATTTAATCGTTAACTAAATTTTCTCCAAAATATTTTCCTCAGTGACATACCAGATTCGGTCGTGGCGTATTGACCGGGTTTGGGGTGTTACAAGATATATGAAATGGCTATATGAAAATTTACTTTTGAAAGTGACATATATGAAATTGCTATATGGAATTAGGCATTAAATGGAATGTGTTATATAACAAAAACATGAGATGGGTGATTGAGTTACATTAGTTACTTACAGTTGTTATATGACATGATATGGTTATAAGTTCTCATATATGTGAACTCACTAACTTGTGAGATTTGTGGTGTGTATAGGAATTGAATGATCTCATGAGCTTGATAATGAAATTATGCATGAATTGTATAAATTAATCCTATTTGGTAAGTTTACGTTTAAGTTTTATACGAACTTCCTAAGCATTGATTTCTTATGTTAGTTGCATTCTTTTCTTGTAGATCATCAGAAACTCAATTGGTTGGAAGCTAGTCGGAGCACTCACACAATTCGTTCTACAACTCAGTGGAAGTTTGATCATTTTGAAGTTGGGTTATGAATACCATGTACTAGGAGCTTTTAAGTTCTATTGTTATTGGTTTGCGATAGAATGTGCAAGTGTACATAGTCGTTCTCGAGTAATGAGTAAGTAAAAGGCCTGATGACACGATCGTGTGACCTTATTTTTGAATTGTAAATGGCCTACTGACATGACTGTGTGATTGTATTTTTGCATTGTACATGCCTGTGTCTCAGGCAGTATGGACATTCAAAGTAGGAACACACGGTTGTGTCTCAGCCCCTGTCTGTGCCTGTGTAACTCTCTGATTTGGGTCACATGGCCAAGCCACAAGCCTGTGTGCTAGCCCGTGTAACTCTCGAAATGCAACCTTTAAAAACCTACAATGGACACACAGTCGTGTTGCCTGGCCATGTGTCACACACGGGTGAGACACACGCTTGTGTCTTTGATCGTGTGGATGAAAAATAGACCATTTCCAAGCCATTTTTCTCACCCATTCATGCACACACCTATAACGAGTTTACTACATGTGATCAACCATTCCAAAGTACACCAAACCATACAACAACAAGCTATCCAGATAGGTACATATTCATACAGACAATATGCCCAAAAGGCACCTCAATCACAACAATTAAACATGTATAAATAAATGCTTAGTTTAGCCAAAACTTACCATTTTGTACACATATCAAATCCACATTCATATGTACTTAATTTACCATTTAACATTTATCATCATAAGCCATAAATACCAACTACATTTTTAATACCAAAATGACCATGTTCTACTTCCATCATCTAAGCATCATAAAGACTATAAAGTCATCCATCAAAAGGCCACATACATATATCCACATGTCAACAAAAAACACCTATACATGTGCTTATTTATCCAATTATCAAATAACTTATTTCCATGCCAAAACATAACATAATTGCTACATAATCACCACACCATATTAGATTCATGTCATATCTAGTTCAAAACCTTTCAAAAGGATACCCTATCTTGACCATGTTGAGGTTAATTCATCATATATCACTTTGATCATTCAAACATGCTTTAACACATTATCAAATTAGCACATATCAACAAGGCACCAAATATACCAAGGCTACATCGCCCAAATGACATATACATGCCAAACTCATTAACTAACATTCAACTATCATCAACCATAAGTCCACCTATACATGCCATTATAACCTTAACCAAGACATCGAAGACTATCGATATAGCTGTTGGATAGTGTGATAGATCTCCGACGAGCTTCCAACTCGATCGAGCTTCTAATAATCTGAAAAGTAAAGGACAAACAACTACGTAAGCAATGAATGCTTAGTAAGCTCGTATAAACTTTAGTCATATTAATCCATTTCAAATATGAAATTTATACATATTAAGAATAATCCTATACCAATACCACAAGGTTCATGAAACCATATCCAACAACTCACAAAGTGAATAAATCCACAACATCACATATGCATATCACCCCTAGCATAGTAGGACTTTATAAAACTTTAAACCCTTCCGAATTTTCTTATTTCATTTCCATTTCATTACTTTCTATTGCATTTACTTTCTTTAGCTTAAATAACAACATCAATTGAAACCATCATTCCCTTTTTCATCATTTTACACTTCAAGTATGAACTTACTATTTCATTTCCTTCCCACAGCTGTTTCATATGCATAACACACAAGACAAAAGCATATCATCAACCATAGCCACAAGCTAGTGCATTTAAACATAGCTGTTTTGGAATTAACCACATGATAAACCATTTCATATGAAATTACATAATTTAAAACATACCACTCTTTCATGAACACAAGCATATTTCCATTTAGGCACTTACCAGTTCAATGCATAACTTATGAGTAAACATCATACAATCCAACCAATAGCTTGGCCAAAGCCTAAGCATTCATACCAAACATGTTAGCAATATAAGCATAAGACATATGCACATAAACATAAATAGCAATTTAGCCATAACATGTATCTCATAAGTTTATAACTCCTCTCAACCTATATAATTTTCATGTATCATCATATCAAGGATGTTCGCACATATACATTTTATAATTCATATAGTTCTCTTACCGTTTCAAATCCAAATAATGCTCGTTAAACCATTTAGAATATCGGTTGATACCCGGGATAGCTCACACATAGTGTGATAACTTATATAACTGTAATCAATCAATTCCTGTACATGTATGCTTACACAAGCTGTAATCAGAATGCTCACACAAGCTGTAAGAATGGTCATGCTCACATGAGCTGTGGGTTGGAACGTTGCTACACGATGCTGCTCACACGAGCTGTGAAGTATCCGCAACACATTTCGAACCTCAACCATCAGTAGGACATTCAGGTCTAGCACCCAAATCATGTAAACCCTAATTACATGTCATTTGTATCCTACGAATTCCTAAGGTTCAAACAGGGCTCGATAATCGTCGTATGTTGTTGGATTTACGTCGTTTCATAACATGGTAAATTGCATACTAATATATATATATTGATTTAATTACAATATAATCACATATTAACATTCAATTTAATCAAAATTATACAGTTCATACATACTTACTTGGCTAAGTTGCAGAAATACTAAAGTTTAGTGACATTTTGGTAAATTTCCATTTTCCTCGATTTTCTACCCAATCTTGAATTAATAATTTCATTCAATTTATTAATTTAGACAATAAAAAAATGCATTTCATGCATTTCATTCAATTTAGTCATTTTGTATTTTCTACAAATTTGCCCCTAAAGTTTTACTTTTATTCAATTTAGTCCCTGAGCCCAAAACATGAAAATTAACCATTTTTAATGCCAATTTATGACAAAAAAAATATTCATGGTACCTATATCAGCCCATATTGGCAACAATTTCACATCAAATCCTTGCACTTTTACTATTTTAACAGTTTAGTATCTAATTGAAAATTTCATCAAAAATCACTTAATAATATACTTTTAAATATCAACCAACACTTCAAATTCATCATTTAACATCTAAAATCACAAGGTTCATCAATGGAAACATTCAAAACCTTTAACAGTTTCAAAATCAAAGGTACGGGCTAGCTGAACCTAGTTGGAACAATCTCAAAAACATAAGAAGTACAAGAAATAGGGCTAAAATCACATACCAATTTTGCTTGTGAAGTTGTCGAAACCTCCAAGCTAAGAAAATGGCTTCTTCCTCCATTTACAATCAGTTACCAAGATTTAAAAAAGATGAATAAAACTTTTGTTTTATTTATTTTAATATAATTATCAAATTACCATATTAACCTTAGTTAATAATTAATTAAAACATCAAATTCACGTCCATTATTGTCCACTAACACCTTGAATGGTATAATTACCATTTAAGTCTCTTTTCCTTTATTCAATTAACTATTTAATCACTCAAATCAAATAGTGATTAAATTTACATCTTTTACAATTTAGTCCATTTTAAATAATTAACTATCAAAACGTTAAATTTTTTCAACGAAACTTTAATACCACCTTAATGACACTACGTAAATATTTAAAAAAATATTTACGGTTCGGTTTATAGAAACAAGGTCCCAATACCTTATTTTCTAGAACCAATTGACCTTAGGGTCTTACCACTTAAACTTAATAAATCGCTTATAACATAAATTATCAAATCGAAAACATTTTTAAAACCATATTTGACTTGTAAACATTAAATAATAATATTTATGAACTTTCTCGTTAGATTTGGTGGCCCCGAAACCATTGTTTCCAACACCACTGAAAAACGGGTTCTTATAACTCTCCCCCTTACGAAAATTTAGTCCTCGAAATTTCTCACCTAATAAAAGCCATCAAGTCGAGTCTTTATGTCTTCTTCTTAATGGTAATCCACAAATAAATCATTTATAACTTACCTCATTTCAAAACTCACATCAGAACTTATAATAAAACTTGATACTATATCTGAACTTAACTAAACAGCTATGAAGTTCTTCTGTTATCACTTTATCATTAGTAGTATATCTACCAAGAAATTCACAGTAATCGTCTATCGACACATAACCAAGAAACTTAGATTATCAAACTCTGACTAGTGCTTCTAACATGTAACACCCCTAACCCGTATCCGTCGCTGAAATAGGGTTATAGAGCATTACCAGAGTTTATAGTTCAATGATAGTTAAGTCATGTCATTTACTATTCATTTCTAAAAATCAATCACAATCAATCATAATGTCCCTCATATTCGAGGCCCAAAATACATATTAGAATCGAGTTGAGATTGGGATCACAGAAAATTTTTCGCAAAATCTCAAAATTTTTCTTAGGTGCAGGGGACACATGCCCGTGTGGCCAGGCTATGTGGCTCGCACAGCCAACGACATGCCCGTGTTCCAGGCTGTGTGGCCATTCGATGTGAGGCACACGATCGTGTTCCAACCTGTTTCCTTACCCATGTAACTCTCTAACTTGATTCACACTGCTAGCCACACGTCCGTGTGCTAAATCATATGGACAATTCAATTTTCAAAAATTAGGTGCATGGGTTACATGGCCAGGACACACGCCCATCTACTGGGCTGTGTGTCTCACACGGTTGAGACATACATCCATGTCTCTACCCGTGTGCTCAATTTTGAGCATTCTGTTTCTCAAATTTTAAGATGCAGGGGACACACGGCCGACCCACACGCCAATGCGCATGGTCATGTGTCACACACGGTTGAGACACACGTCCGTGTGTCTTCCCGTGTGGATAGAATAAGGCCATTTTCTAGTCCTTATTTCTCACACTTTTCACCTTGCACCTACATCAACACTGCAATATATTCACCAACCAATTCAAGGCATATAAATCAATCTAATGATCAAGTTTTATGCATAACACATTTACTCATGCTTTCAAGGATCATCTTTACATTAAAATTTTATACTTACCCAAACTTAATTGCATCTAATATATTAAACCAAACACATTCATATACTTAATATAATAAATCTCATGCATAAGTATGCATTCAATTTGCTATCATTAGCCATTCCAATGGCTAGTTACAACCAAAGCATTTACATACCCTCATTTATTATCAATAGCCTATACATGCCATTACATTAAGGTAAGATTCTTATTTATACCAAAACGAGTTGAGGGATAGTGTGATGATGCTCCAACCGATCTCCAACCTTTACGAGCTTCCGAATACTATAAAATAGAAGAAAGAAAACCTAGTAAGCATTTAATGCTTAGTAAGTTCGTATAACAGGAATTTCACTTACCAATCATGTTCATTTTAAATAAGCATGACAATAGCATGCATCCCAACAAACTAGCCATTTACCTAATCACATACACTCAATCAAGCAAGTTAGTCATAAATTTTCTAAATACTTTTCAAATAATAATGATGAGCTCATCAGGTAATAACTTTCATATACATAATCCTTTCATATCATGTTTTCACATAACTCATACATTTCCATAACAAGTCATCTCAAGCTCAGTTTAGACATGTTAAAACTTTACCCATTGAATTTATTTGAAATGTCGATGGATACATCAGTAGTACACTTAACGTGTACAAAACTATAAAGCCGTCAATTCGTATTCAGGAGTACCCGAATAGGGCACATAATCAGGAAGCACTCTCTCGAGCCATGTATCAGGAAACTTATCCAGGCTAAACAGGAAACTCATAAGAGTCTATAACAGGAAGCTCATTTAGCTTAACAGGTAACTTTGAAAAGTTATTAGCATGGAGCTCCGGATAACATAACAGGGAGTTCAAGCGAGCCATGTCAGGAAGCTCATAAGAGCCTATATCAGGACACTCGCGAAGGGCTGCATTTGTGTCCGCAATAAATGTTGGATCAAAACCGATCGAATCATGTAACAGGACGCTCACAAATAGCTATGATAGTGCGCAACACATGCAGGATCACTACCGATCAGGATGCTCCCAGGAACTATATAACAGGACGCTTGAGAGGGCTTATAACAGGATTGCTCGTCCAAGCTATATTCTGTCCGCAACATATGCAAGACCACATTCAATATGGGAAATCATGTATCTATCGAATTTCATTATTCAAACGGAACATAACATTTTTCAGACATTATCGAACATGTGATTATTTCATTGATTTATAACATTTATATAATTCACATAAATACATACCACACTCAATTCAATCATAAAAATAAACACAATTTAGTTACACGAACTTACCTCGACACTTGTTCGTGTATGATAATCTACTAACCGTTACCTTTTCTTTTCCTCGATCTAACTATTTATTTGATATTTTCGGATCTAAATAAATGAATTTAACATCAATTTAATCCAGTTCATACTCAAGTGAACTCAATTCACTTCCTAGGAAAATTTACCATTTTGCCCCTATACTTTTCATAAATGACAATTTTGTCCCTAGGCTTGAAAAATGAAATTCATGCAACTTAATCCTTATTCCAAGCCTAACCTATTTTTACATGTCTTAGTAACAACCCATGAATTTCACAAAAATTAGAATTTTTCCATGGGTTTTACAATTTCTCAATTTAGTCCCAAAATCATAATTTCATCAAAATTCTCTTTGTAAAAGTTGTTTATCTATAACCAACTTTTCGTTTTCTACCATAAATTTCAAAATTTCAGAATTTACATCCATGGAAAAATTTCTATATTTTGATAGCTTTACAAATTAATCCCCAAAATAGATACATTAAGTTATTCCAAACTCAAAAATATAAAAATTACTAAAAACGAGACAAGAATGCTTACCCAATTAAGCCAAGAAAGCTTGCTTGAATGTTTTTCTCTTTCCTAGGGTTTCCATGTATTTTGGGTAAGAAGATGATAATAATAATAATAATATGTTATTTCTATTTAATTTAATTATCATCCATTAATTTTTCAACATTCCAATTTAATCTTTTTTCTTTTTCTAATTATCCATGGATGATTCACCAAAAATATCTACTAACTTTTCTTAATGGTATAATTACCATATAAGGACCTTAAGTTTTGAATTCCATAGTTATTTGATACTTATAGCTACTAGAACTCAACTTTTGCATTTTATTCAATTTGGTCCTTTCCACAATTAAACATGAAATCGATAAAATTTTCTTAATGAAATTTTCGTACGTTATTTCTATCATAATGCAATTCATGCAATAATATTAAAATAAGTTTTCTTTCTAACTCAGATTTGTGGTCCCGAAACCACTATTTCGATTTCACTAAATATGGGCTGTTACATAACAAGTTTGCATCTGTAACTTTCAACTGATATTTGTTCCCTTTTTTTTTGGAAAGCGTCAAGTAATATCATTTTTCACAAGTGCGATAGCTTCAACAATTGGGATGACTTTAGCTCATAATAATGTTTCTCGATTAGAATTGATCTGATAGATATATTTTTGTATCATGTCTTCTAGAATATGAATTGTTCATTCAGACTGTCCGTCTATTTACCCGTGAATCCCAAAACTTTATTCCCAGACTTGAGGATAAACTAAAATGCATATAACTCAATTAACTTTTCAAACGAATAACCCGCTCTGATTAAAACAACTGAGTTGATTTTATTTATCGAATAATAACATTTCTGAATAATCCCTTCTTTTTGTTGTCAAGACAACCCAAATATACAATCTATCATATTTCACTCAGAATACCTATCAAAGATTTCTACAAAATGCATTAAGTCAAACGAAACATAACATATCGTTTTAACTCCTTGACATATATCGAGATTACCTGAGGAATCAAAACCAATATACATATTTGAGCTCGATCTTCCACCGTCTACACTTTTGTCAATGTCTAACCCTTCACAAAAGCTAGAAAGAGGATATATAATAAATCTATTTCAATTATTATCATCAAAGCTTTAAACCATACTAAAGCCACAACCATCAGATGAATTATAACCATAGTGTTATAATAAGACCGATGTTACAACCCTATAGATAGAATAATACCTCAACATCAATATTGTACTCCGAAACAAAAGAGAAAAACCGAATGTAGTTCCAGTAACAACCAGTGCAGAAACACAACCTCTAAAAACTTGATATCTATATCACCGTGCTCCCATGACTGAACTAGAAGTTATAATCGTAATAGATATAATTATCTCTGGCCAATGAATATCCTTTATAGATGAACCATGTCTGATATTTAAATAAAAAAATGATAAGAAAATCGAGATAATGAAATCCAAGATATGAAACTATATTGAATCCTCGAGTATACAACCCATATGGTAAGATAAAGAGATTGATGATACCACAAAGAAAATCCAGAAGAAGAATATCACTGATATGCACTGGGACCAGTTGTGATAGAGACAACATAAATTGCATAAATATATAATTCAGAACATCAACCAGTAGAAGAAATAAAATAACACCATATGAGACTTATTGTTGAATCATCTACCAAACATAATAGAATAGAATGCCAAAGAAAGATAGAGTAGTACCGATCATAAATCAACCAGACTAACAAAATTTTCATCTAACATTATGGTTAGCTATCATTCTCTTATGATAAGAATCAACTCTGAAGATGAACTATTACATATACCTCTGAGAATAAATGAACATATAGAATACCCAAAAGAGATTGTCGTAAGCTACTTAACTATAACTGCTGCATTCAGATATCTTTGCAATTTAAACATTATTCCACTAACTATTACAGTCATCATTAATCCCACATTATCCCATTCACTGAAGAAATCAATTCAGAAGAAATTCTGGTTAATACATTTTTTAGGTACCATACTTGGAGAGGTTGATTACTTGAGAATGACCTCTTTTTCAATAGCGGCATTGCGTATTCTGAATGATTTTCAAAAAAAAAAATTAATATCTCTTCTAGAACTCTCTTTATTTGCTAACCCGTTCTAGGCTCTGATCGCATTATTATTCATTCATCCACTGAACTCTTCAATTTTACACTTGTGAGCTTAATCAAGATAAATCTTGTGAATTCCATTGTATAAAACTGTACAGGTGAGGGGGTGAAGGTCGTAAAGCCTCTAAATTTGACTCTCATATAAATACACATAACATAAAATTCATTATTAGCATATATTATAAAACATTTATTCATACCTTTATGAGTTTCTACTCATCATAATCAACATTTTTACTCAGATACTTGAGTATCGTATTCAACATTATCAGGATTAGCTCGGTTGGAAAACATCTCTGTATAAAAATGAAACAAATGTCATCATAGTCTGGAGGTATCACACTATCACAGGTAATATAATGGCATGTATTTCTAGACTTCACACATGCTACGTTCAATCCAAAATCGACTAAACCATAGCTCTAATATCGATAAATGTAACACCCCTAACCCGTATCCGTCGCCAAAATAGGGTTACGGAGCATTACCGGAGTTTACATTTCAAAAATATCAAAAATTTTAAAAACATTCAATTCACTACATTAGTCATAGCAAAATCAATTAATAACATACATATTGTCCCGTATACTAGCCCTCGAGGTCTTAAAAACACACTAGAAACAAGTCGGGACTAAATCGGAAACATATAGAATTTTTCAACAAAAAGTGAAAATTTTTAAAATTGCAGGGTCACACAGCCACGTGGACATTTGAAGTAGGGACACACGGTTGTGTCTTAGCCCCTTTTCCGTGCCCGTGTAACTCTCTGACTTGGGTCACATAGCAAGCCACACACCCCTGTACCAAGTCGTGTAACTCTCGAAATGCAACCATTAAAAACCTACAATGGACACACGGTCGTGTTGCCTGGCCGTGTGTCACACACGGGTGAGACACACGCTTGTGTCTTTAACCATGTGGATGAAAAATAGACCATTTCCAAGCCATTTTTCTCACCCATTCATGCACACACCTATAACGAGTTTACTACATGTGATCAACCATTCCAAAGTACACCAAACCATACAACAACAAGCTATCCAAATAGGTACATATTCATATAGAAATATGCCCAAAAGGCACCTCAATCACAACAATTAAACATGTATAAATAAATGCTTAGTTTAGCCAAATCTTACCATTTTGTACACATATCAAATCCACATTCATATGTACTTAATTTACCATTTAACATTTATCATCATAAGCCATAAATACCAACTACATTTTTAATACCAAAATGACCATGTTCTACTTCCATCATCTAAGCATCATAAAGACTATAAAGTCATCCATCAAAAGGCCCATACATATATCCACATGTCAACCAAAAACACCTATACATGTGCATATTTATCCAGTTATCAAATAACTTGTTTCCATGCCAAAACATAACATAATTGCTACATAATCACCACACCATATTAGATTCATGCCATATCTAGTTCAAAACCTTTCAAAAGCATATCATATCTTGACCATGTTGAGGCCAATTCATCATATATCACTTTAATCATTCAAAAATGCTTTAACACATTATCAAATTAACACATATCAACAAGGCACCAAATGTACCAAGCCTACATCACCCAAAATGTACCAAATGTTTTGATGCAAGAAGTCAAAGTTGTAGCTTATGCTTCTTGAAAACTGAAACTGCACGGGAAAAATTGTCTGACATACGATTTGGAACTTGCAGCTATCGTGTTTGCCCTAAATTTTTGGCAGCATTTCCTATACAGAGAAAAGTGTCACATTTTCACCGATCATAAATGCATGAAATATTTGATTTCCCAGAAAGAACTAAATTTACGATAATGTAGATGGTTGACGTTATTTAAAGACTATGATTTGACTATCGACTACCACCCGGGAATAGCTAATGTTGTTGTGAATGCTCTAAGTCAAAAGTCATTGTTTGCTTTAAAAGCTATGAATATTCGTCTGACACTAGTTGATGACAAATTGATTTTAGCTGAATTAAAAGCTAAATGATGTTTTTACATCAGATTCGAAAGGCTTAGAAAAATAATTTTGAATTAGTTGCGAAATAGGAGCAAATCAAGAAATTTCAAGGTACAGAATTTCATATTAGTGTTTATAATAGCTTATACTTCAGAAACAGATTGTGTTCTAAAAAATTCGAAAGTTAAATAAGAGATTTGTGGGAAGCTCACAACAGTAGTTACTCGATTAACCCTGGTAATAATAAAATGTATAGTGATTTGAAACAAATGTAATGGTGGCTAGGTATGAACCATGAAATCTTGGATTTTCTATTGAAATGTTTGATTTTTTCAACAGGTTAAATTTGAGCATCAGGTACCAAGGTTACTACAGCCTGTTATGATTCCGAAATGGAAATAGCAATGAGTTACCAAGGATTTCATGTTAGGGTTATCATTATCACTGAGGAAGAAAGATGCAATTTGGGTTGTTGTCGACCATTTGACTAAATCCACACATTTTATTCTTGTTCGCATAAATTTTTCACTATAGATATTTGTAGAGTTATATGTTTCTGAGATCGTTAGATGCATGGGGTACCCTTGTCGATTATTTCTGATCGCGATCAGCAATTCACCTCTAGATTCTGGGTAAGTTACACAGAGCTTTGGACACTAAATTGACTTTCAACACAATACTTCATCTTCAAACATATGGCTAGTTTGAGATAGTGATTCAAATACTTAAATATATGTTTCGCTATTGCATTCTTGAATTTGAAGGTAACTGGGAGAAATTTCTTAAGATAGTTGAATTTGTTTACAACAATAGTTTCCAGTCGAGTACTAAAATGGCCCCATACAAAGCTTTGTATGGTCAAAAGTGTAGAACTCCACTATATTAGACTTAATTGGGTGAGAAAAAGCTTTTGGGTATCTATTTGGTTTGTGAAATTGAAGAAAAAGTGAAGGTGATATGAGATTGTTTAAAACCCGCTTTTGATCGTCAAAAATCATATACTGATTTGAAAAGAAAAGACATCGAGTTCCAGGTTGGCGATGAAGTGTTTTTGAAGGTGTCACCTTGGAAGAAAGTTCTTCGCTTTGGCCAAAAAGGAAAGCTTAGTCCACGTTTCATTGGTTCATATGAAATTATTGAGAGAATTGGGTCAGTAGCTTATCGTTTAACTTTACCGTTGGAGTTGCATAAAATTCATAATGTTTTTCACGTGTCGATGTTGAGAAATTTCATAATTTTTTAGCTTGATTTAGAGCTACGGCCTGATATGTCGTATAGTGAGGAACTGGTTAAAATTCTGGCTAAAAAATCAGAGGGTTGAGAAATAAATGGATAGTTTTAGTTAAGGTTCTTTGGCATTGCCATGGAATTAAGGAAGTTACCAGGGAACTGGAAGAAGCTATGAAATTGCAATACCCGAACCTATTTTCTGGTAAGATTTTTGGGGTCCCTTTAGAAGGGAGAGTTGTAATAGCCCATTTTTAGGGGTGTCAAAAACAATTTTTTTGGACCACAATTTTGACAAATGAGTTACTAAATATTATTTATTTATTATTTACAAGTACTTATTAAGGTCGTATTAAATTTTGGCGAGAAAATTTTAATGTTTAGATAGTTAATTAAGTAAAAAAGACTAAATTGTAAAAGCTGCAAAAGTTAGTTCCAAATAGCTAAAGCTATTAAATGGCTATATGAATATAAATTGGTGAACTTAAGAGGAAATTATACCACTTAAGTAGATAGTGATGGTTTTGGGAGTGTTTTACCATGAAATTAAACTAATTTAAAAAGGGTAAAGTTGTAAATTAATAATTAAGTAAATTAAAACAATCAAAGGCCAAATTACTCATAATCTTCTTCATTTGTTTTTCACAAAACAGAAACACCATAGTTAGAGAATAGGAAGCTTTCATAGCATTTTCAATTGCTATGTAATTTTTTCCCCTTTTTAATGGTTTTATGTTTTTGTGATCGTTTTAGCTTAATCTACCTAACCCGTGGGTAATTTGTAAAATTGTTAAATGTTATAGATTATTTCATTGATGACTTTGAAGTGTTTTTGAAGTTTGAATATAGATTCTTAATCTTGGTTGATAAATAGGAATAATTTGTAAAGTAGTTTTTAGTGATTTTAATGTTAAAGGACTAAATTGTTTAAATGGTAAAACTTCATGAAATTTTTGTGAAAACATGATAAATATGGGCTATAGAGCGATCCTAGGAAATTCGGCTAGCATGAGTTTTGCTTAAATATGGTTAATTTGTAAATTTCAGGTTTATGGGTTAAATTGCATAAAGGGTAAAATGTTGGGTCAATTTTTTAAATTTATAATGAAAGGGCTTTGTAACACCCCAAACCCGGTCAACACACCACGACTGAATCTGGCATGTTACGGAGTGAAGACATTTTGAAAACACAAGTTGGTTGGATAATTTTCCTTAGAAAACCTTTTTAAAAGTTTAGAAATCTCTGTTTAAGATGATATTGCAATCGCATGATGGTTGCTTTAAAACTCATGCTTGGAAATCTACTTGTTGTCACAAGTTTTAGAAAAACATACGATACTTGTTAAAAACTGAGTGCGATGCGTATAATTGAGTTAAAAACCGTTTGCTTTTGGAGTTGTTTGAAAATTTAAGTTTAAAAACATTCAAGTTACCTTTGTTATCAACTTATAAGTTGTGTTACCCGATGGCAACGTTTAAAAACCCGAAAGGATTATAGTTTTGAAAACATTGCTTTTTACCGGTTAGTTTAACAAGTCCATAAATCCAACATATGTATAATATAATCAAAATACAAGCAAATAATGAAAACCCAAATTAATACTTAGCGGCCTTATTACAAAACCCAAAATAATAAACCAAATTTAAAGAAAATTAATAAAATCGAAATAGCAGTTTAAAGTTAAAAACCGAACTAAGATGCATGGCCACCTCGAGTCCTCCCCAGCTCTATATCCGCGATCTATGCCTCATCTGCAAAATATAAGGGAAGGGGTGAGTCACCGAGACTCAGTGTATAAATCCCCAACCCAATAATTCAAACACTTACACAGATCATCAGTAAACATGCAAACCATGCAACCCATAACCTAACCATCCAGTCTCCTTTATCTATCCCGTGTGGTCAAAACCATTGGTGGTCAAAACCACTGGTGACCGAAGTCACAAATATATCGGTGTGGTCAAAACCACTGGTGACCGTAGTCACAAATCAAGTGATGGGGCCAACCCATCGTGTGGTCAAAACCACTGATGACAATCCCATAATCAATCATGTAGGGCCAACCCACTGTGGTACCAAACCACTAGGACGAGTCACAATATCCATATGTTGTCAAAACCACTGGTGACCGTAGTCACAAATATCATAAGTGTGGTCAAAAGCACTGGTGGTCAAAACCACTGGGACTTAGTCACAAATAATAATAATATGGTCAAACCCACTGGTGACCGTAGTCACAAATCACATGATGGGGCCAACCCATCTTGTGGTCAAAACCACTGGTAACAGTCCAAAATGAATCATCCCCCTCCTCTCATCAAACCCAACATCATGTTCACAATATACGTGTCATAATATCGAATAATCATGCAAATAACACATAACACAACATTTAACAGTACCATGATGATGTATATCAAAAACCACATAACAGGGGACTTACCCGGAGTCCATGCTCACACCCACAAGGCAAAGTCACTGATTCAACAGCTATAACGGTAACATAATAGGCATATTATACTAATAAAGTGTGTAAGCGTCACACACCTGACTATATGTAGATCTAATGTGAAATCCCAAAACTACGCGATACTACGAGATCCCGAAACGTATGCCTTCACTGCACCTACAATCCACCAGCATCACCCTTTAGATCTGAAGCCATTCGGCTTACTCACAAAATCCCGAAAATGTGTCGTAAGAAGGTAGTACTTTACCTTCATACCGATTTGGTTTCCTACCAAATCCCGAAGCTCTGCGATGTATCTCCCTTGCAATCGGCCAAACACTGATACCTATAAATGATTAGCCTTCGGCTTTTGAACGAATAAAAAATAGATCTAAACATTGAACCCTTACCTAGAACGGAAATTAAAACCCGAAGATCCACTGCATTAGACTGCACTTCTCCCTACAATTGGCCTTAACACATCATTATGAATCATAGGACCATTCGGCCATGGCATAAATCCCGAAACTGAGAAGTTGTCGCACCCTTACCTTAATGATAGATTCGGTTGATCAAATACCAATGTTCGGCACCCCTAAATGACCATGAACAGAATTTTAACACTTAGATCTATAAGGGAAAAGAAGATAGAAGTGAAGTGGGTTTCGGCATTACCCACGTTGATCAAGACAAGAAAACGAATAGGAAGTTCACTTACCAGAGTTTCGGCTATGATCCACAAAGAAGAGCAGATTCGGCACTTGTCAATAGGGACTAGATCTCGTGAAAAGAGAAGAAGAAAAAGACTAAGGATATTTGGCCAAAGCTCTTGATGAAACCAAAAGGAAGACAACCAAGCTTTCGGCTTTCCAAAACAATAAGAAAGATAGAAGAAGATGGGATTAAGATTCAGCTTTTGAAGGTGTTAAAGATAAAGGGGACAGATGAGATGGAAGAGAGGGGATTCGGCAAAGAGAGGGTGGTAGAAGTTTCGGCACAAGGTACTTTGAAAGAGAGAAGAGAGCGTGTCGAATGGAAGTGGGGTTGTTGATTTCGACTTGAACAAAGTTGAAAGAAGAAGAAGTGATCCAAAGGTGGTTTCTGCTTGAACCAAATAAGAAGAAGAGGAAGAAGTGTGTATGTGATTTCGGCAAGAAGCAAATTCGACTAACAATAGAAAAACCGAAAGGAGAGGGAGATGGCTACTTGTGTTTCGGCTTTTTAAAAGAAGCAAAACTTGGTTCTGCCAAGCACCCAAGTTGCCGAAATTAAGAGAAGGAAGAACACTTTGGGTGTTCTGGTTCTAAGCACAAAACGCATAAAAAAGAAAAACTATCTAAGCTAGCCGAACACCCCCTTAAACCACCATAGACATTCGGCCACACTAAGGACTCCCCAAAACCGATAGCACCCCTTGCCAAAGTCCACATTTTGGCCAACTCTTCACAAATGAGTTTGAAATAATTCAAATTCCTAAATTTCCTCCCTTCCACCAGTTCAAATTCATTTGACTCCTTTCATCCTTATCCCCGAGAGTCCATTCTGAGCACTCCTCTCCTTGCTTGTGGCGTCAAAAATAAAGGCACAAAGGGGATTTCTGCAGCTCGAACCAAGGCCCTCCTAGCTCCCTGTGGCGTCATCTCCCTTGTACCTAAGTAGCGCCTCCCTTGCCACTCTACCAAGGTAATTCTTTTAACCCCTAATTCTTCTAGCTCCTTCCTCTTAAGTACTAAAACAAAATTTTTGCCATTCCTCAGGCCTAACCCGGGGTCATTCCTAGACCCCAAAACATGATAAATAACTATATTAGACAATTTATCACATGCAACATAAGCAAAATGCAGAGACCCTAATTCAAGGATGTTACAGTTCTACCCCCCTTAAAAATAATTTCGGCCTCGAAATTACCTGGTCAGAAAAGTTGATGGTATTGCTGCCACATCACATCCTCTGGCTCCCACGTGGCCTCCTCCGTGCCATGGTTCCGACATAATACCTTCACCAGCGTTACTGACTTCCTACGCAGAACTTTAACATCCCGATCCAAAATCTGTATCGGCTCCTCCTCAAAAGACAAATCAGGACTCACCTCTATCTCCTCAACGGGTACAACATGCGACGGATCCGATCGATATCGCCTAAGCATTGAAACATGAAAGACGTCGTGAATCTAACTCAACTCTGCTGGTAACTCAAACTGGTACGCTACCGATCCCACTCGCTTCACTACCGTATACGGTCCGATAAACCTAGGGCTAAGCTTGCCTTTTCGCCCAAATCTCAACACTTTCTTCCATGGCGATACCTTCAGAAAGACCTTATCACCCACTGCATACTCAATGTCCCTGCGCTTAAAATCGGCGTAAGACTTCTGCCTGTCTGACGCTTCCTTAAGACGAGCCCGAATCACCTTAACCTTATCCTCTGTTTCTGACACCAACTCCGGACCCAACATCTGCCGTTCACCCAATTCTGTCCAACACGTCAGAGTACGACATTTTCGTCCATAAAGTGCCTCATATGGCGCCATCTGAATGCTCGCTTGATAACTATTGTTATAAGCGAACTCTGCTAATGGAAGATACTCCTCCCAACTATCACTGAAATCCAGAACACAGCCCCTTAACATGTCCTCTAGAATCTGGATTACCCTCTCAGACTGTCCATCATATTACAGATGAAAAGCCGTACTGAAATCCAACTTCGTACCCAATGCCTGATGCAAAGCCTTCCAGAACCTCGACGTAAACCTGGGATCCCTATGTGAGATAATTGACACTGGGACACCGTGCAACCTTACTATCTCTGCCACATACAACTTAGCTATCTTCTGGAGTGAATAATCAACCCTCACCGGAATGAAATGAGCTGACTTAGTCAAACGATCCACTATTACCCATACTGAGTCTTTCTTATTAGGCATAAGGGGAAGCCCACTGACGGGATCCATCGTAATCTTTTCCCACTTCCACTGTGGGATCTTTACCGGCTGTACCAACCCTGACGGTAACTGATGCTCAGCCTTGACCTGCTGGCATGTAAACACTTGCCCACAAACTCTGTTACTTCCCGCTTAAGACCTGGCCACCAGAATTGTTCCCTCAAATCACGATACATCTTACTGCCTCCAGGATGCATAACGTATAGACTGCTATGAGCTTCCTGAAGAATCTACTGTTTCAACTCGACGTCCTTAGGCATACATACCTTCCCTTAACAACACAGTACTCCTTTACTATCCAAGTTGTAACCCTCAGATTCACCATTCTGCACTTGTAACCTCCGAGCACTCAAAACCTCATCTGTCAGCTGCCTCTCCTTAACCTGATCAATCCAAGATGGCTTAATCTGCAATTCCGCCAAAAGACTCCCATCATCATAAAGGCTAAGGTGAGCAAACATCGCTCGCAAGTCCGCTACCACCTTACGGCTCAACACATCAGCTACTACGTTAGCCTTACCCGGATGGTACTCAATCGAGCAGTCGTAGTCCTTTAACAATTTGATCCACCTTCGCTGCCTCAAATTTAAATCTTTCTGAGTCAAGAGATACTTCAGACTCTTATGATCCGTGTAGACTATCTATTTTTCCTCATACAAGTAATGCCTCCAAATCTTCAAGGCAAAAACCACTGCAGCCAACTCCAAGTCATGTGTCGGATAGTTACTTTCATGAGGCCTCAACTGCCGAGATGCATACGTTACCACTTTTCCATCCACCCCATGCTAGTATGTGATGTATCACAATAAACCGTGAATTACTTTCCTACCTCAGGCTGAATCAAAACTGGAGCTTCAGTCAGAATCTTCTTCAACTTTTCGACACTCTCTTGTTTTTTCTCAGTCCACATAAACGGAACCCCTTTTTTCAACAACTTAGTCAATGGCGCTGCAATCAAAGAAAAACCCTGTACGAACCTTCTGTAGTATCCTACCAAACCCAGAAAACTTCAGATCTCCGCAATCGACTTAGGTGGTTTCCAATCCAACACTGCCTCGATCTTTCGAGGATCCACCCTAATCCCCTTAGCTGATACAACATAACCCAAGAAAGTTACCTCCTTAAGTCAGAACTCACACTTACTAAACTTGGCGTACAACTGCTTTTCCCTCAGAACCTGTAGAACCACACGAAGATACGCGTCATGTTCCTCCTCAGATTTCAAGTACTCCAAGATGTCGTCGATAAACACTACAACAAATCGATCCAAATACGGCTGAAACACCCGATTCATCATGTCCATGAATGCTACCGGCGCATTAGTCAACCCGAATGGCATTACCAAAAACTCGTAGTGCCCATACCGAGTACGAAATGCCATTTTATGAATACCAGCCTCTTTCACCTTGAGCTGATGATACCCCAACCTAATGTCTATCTTAGAGAAAACTGATGCACTCTTAAACTGATCAAACAGGTCGTCAATCCTAGGCAACGAGTACTTATTTTTTATCGTCAACTTATTCAGCTGATGGTAGTCTATACACATTCGTATCGTACCGTCTTTCTTTTTAACAAAGAGCACAGGTGCTCCCCAAGGAGATATACTCGGCCGGATGAAACCCCTGTCCAACAATTCCTGAATCTGCGCCTTTAACTCCACCAATTCCTTCGGCGCCATCCTATATGGAGCAATAGACACTGGCGCGGTTCCGGGTAACAAGTCTATACCGAACTCAACCTCGCGGTCCGGAGGCACACTCGGAAGTTCCTCTAGAAATACATCAGCAAATTCCCTCACAGTTCAGACACTCTCCACAGCTGAATCCTTAGCTCCCAAAGCACAGATATGTACCATGAATGCCTCGCAACCTTTTCTAACCAGTTTCTCCGCCTTCAGTGCCGAAACCACATTGGATAGGTAATCTCTCCGATTACCTATCATCACCACCTCTTCACCTTCCATGGTCTTCAACACCATGCGCTTAGCTGCGCAATCCAAACTAGCTTGATACTTTACTAGCCAATCCATCCCGAGAATCAGATCGAACTCCCCAAATGGCAGTTCCATCAGATCAGCCACAAACACTACCCCTTGGAATTCTAGGGGTACATCCCTATACAGCTTATTTACTTCTACAGAGTGACCTAGAGGGCTTATCACTGTCATCTTCCTAGAAGTAATCTCAGAGTCTAAGTTCATGCTTCCCACTATGCTACTAGCAACATACGAGTGCGTCAAACCAACATCAATTAAAGCATTATAAGGTACTCCAAAAATTAAGAACGTACCGGTTATGACGTCCGGTGCATCGCCCTCCTCTCGATGCCTCGCTGCATAGACCAATCCAGGCTATCTCGCCTCTGTACCACCTGCACATCTGCCCGGTGCTCCACGGCCTCTACCAGAGCCATTACCTCCCCTGACTGAACCACGGCCCCTCTGTGGCTGCTGATTATCCCTCCTAAACTGTGCATGATTCTGATCCTCAGACTACAGCCTAGCTGACCTCTGTGGACAATCCCTAACTCGATGCCCCATTGATCCACACTCAAAGCATCCCCTGTTACCAGTCCAACATTCTCCCGTGTGAGACTTTCCACATCGAGCACACCATGGCGGCCATTGAGTATTAGCAGCAGCAGGCCTAGTAGCTTGATTCGGCCCACTATACCTAACCCTTTTCTGCTGATTTCCAGCAAACCCAGATGATCCAAAACTCCTTTTATTCCAACTCCTATCCTGGTTCCGCCTTACAGACTGTTTTACCCCCTCAGCAACCTTGGCTTTCTCCACTAAAATGGAAAACTCTCGTTCCTGCTGTGGGGCAATTATTATACGCAGCTCGTCTCTAAGCCCATCCTCAAATCTAACACAGCGCTCATGCTCTGTACCCACAATACCCCGTGCATACCGACTCAACCGGAGGAATTCCGCTTTATATTCCGCTACAGTCTTATTACCCTGAACCAAGTTCAAGAACGCCCTGCGCTGCGCATCAACATAGCTAGCCCATATGTATTTCCTCTGATAAGCTGCTCTAAAGAATTCCCAAGTGATGTCATCTGCCATCGTTCCGTCCCTAACCGTGAGCCACCACTGATATGACTCATCCTGAAGCAGAGATACAATCCCCTTCAGCTTTTCCTCAGCTGAAAAATCCAGGTATCCATGATGCATTCCATCGCCTCCAACCAGTATTCTGCTGTACTAGGTGCTACGTCAGATACACCTCTAAATACCTCTGCACCATTAGCCTTGAGTCGCTCGGTCACAGACTTTCGAGCTCCTGTTGCAAGGCCTTGCACTCGTAACCCTTTCTAGCACCCGCAGCACAGCCTGTGGCACTGCGTCATTACCACCTGTCTGATCCTGATATTCCGCGCCCACAGCTGGCGGCGGTGGTACCTTATTTTTCGAACCATGTCCAGACCCTACTGGTTCCGAAACCGTCATCCTACCCCTACCTCGTCCACGACTATTACGCCCACGTCCACGTGCACTCGTGTCCACCGATATATTCGAGTTGATTACAAGTTTTATGCATTAGACTTTTATTCCACTGTCTATTAAAGCACAGTTTTATGAATAGTTTTAGTCAAAGATTGTTTCGCGATTACATCCATCCTATAGTTCCAGTCTCTAGAGTAGTTCCTACGACTATTCAGTCATGCCATTAACATCGTATTCATATAATCATATCATCAAAAGCCACAGTTCGAGGTACTTACTTGGGCGGATTGATGCCGGAGACTCGGTGCCATGCTTTCACCACTATTCTTTTTCCCATAAAAGCCTTTCATAATTCTTTTTAAAACATTTTTGGGCCTCAGGCCCACAGCCGAGCTGTTGAATCTGGCTCGATACCACAATTGTAACACCCCAAACCCGGTCAACACACCACGACCGAATCTGGCATGTTACAGAGTGAAAACATTTTGAAAACACAAGTTGGTTGGATAATTTTCCTTAGAAAACCCTTTTAAAAGTTTAGAAATCCCTGTTTAAGATGATATTGCAATTGCGTGATGGTTGCTTTAAAACTCATGCTTGGAAATCTACTTGTTGTCAAAACATACGATACTTGTTAAAAACTGAGTGCGATGCGTATAATCGAGTTAAAAACCGTTTGCTTTTGGAGTTGTCTGAAAATTAAGTTTAAAAACATTCAAGTTACCTTTGTTATAAACTTATAAGTTGTGTTACCCGATGGCAACGTTTAAAAACCCAAAAGGATTATAGTTTTGAAAACATTGCTTTTTACCGGTTAATTTCACAAGTCTATAAATCCAACATATGTATAATATAATCAAAATACAAGCAAATAATTAAAACCCAAAATAATACTTAGCGGCCTTCTTACAAAACCCAAAATAATAAACCAAATTTAAAGAAAATTAATAAAATCGAAATACCAGTTTAAAGTCAAAAACCGAACTAAGATGCATTGCCACCTCGAGTCCTCCCCAGCTCCATATCCGCGATCTATGCCTCATCTGCAAATTATAAGGGAAGGGGTGAGTCACCGAGACTCAGTGTATAAATCCCCAACCCGATAATTCAAACACTTACACAGATCATCAGTAAACATACAAACCATGCAACCCATAACCTAACCATCCAATCTCCTTTATCTACCCCGTGTGGTCAAAACCACTGGTGGTTAAAACCACTGGTGACCGAAGTCACAAATATATCGGTGTGGTCAAAACCACTGGTGACCGTAGTCACAAATCAAGTGATGGGGCCAACCCATCGTGTGGTCAAAACCACTGATGACAATCCCATAATCAATCATGCAGGGCCAACCCACTGTGGTACCAAACCACTGGGACGAGTCACAATATCCATATGTAGTCAAAACCACTGGTGACCGTAGTCACAAATATAATAAGGGTGGTCAAAACCACTGGTGGTCAAAACCACTGGGACTTAGTCACAAATAATAATAATGTGGTCAAAACCAATGGTGACCGTAGTCACAAATCAAATGATGGGGCCAACCCATCTTGTGGTCAAAACCACTGGTGACAGTCCAAAATGAATCATCCCCCTCCTCTCATCAAACCCAACATCATGTTCACAATATACGTGTCATAATATCGAATAATCATGCAAATAACACATAACACAACATTTAACAGTACCATGATGATGTATATCAAAAACCACATAACAGGGGACTTACCCGGAGTCCATGCTCACACCCACAAGGCAAAGTCACTGATTCAACAGCTATAACGGTAACATAATAGGCATATTATACTAATAAAGTGTGTAAGCGTCACATACCTGACTATATGTAGATCTAATGTGAAATCTCAAAATTACGCGATACTACGAGATCCCGAAACGTATGCCCTCACTGCACCTACAATCCAACAACATCACCCTTTAGATCTGAAGCCATTTGGCTTACTCACAAAATCCCGAAAATGTGTCGCAAGAAGGTAGTACTTTACCTTAATATCGATTTGGTTTCCTACCAAATCCCAAAGCTCTGCGATGTATCCCCCTTGCAATCGGCCAAACACTGATACCTACAAACGATTAGCCTTTGGCTTTTGAACGAATAAGGAATAGATCTAAACATTGAACCCTTACCTAGATCGAAAATCGAAACCCGAAGATCCACTGCGTTAGACTGCACTTCTCCTTACAATCAGCCTTAACACATCATTATGAATCATAGGACCATTCGGCCATGGCATAAATCCAAAAACCGAGAAGTTGTCGCACCCTTACCTTAATGACAGATTCGGCTGATCAAACACCAATTTTTGGTACCCCTAAATGACCATGAACAGAATTTTAATACTTAGATCTATAAGGGAAAAGAAGATAGAAGGGAAGTGGGTTTCGGTATTACCCACGTTGATCAAGAAAAGAAAATGAATAGGAAGTTCACTTACCAGAGTTTCGGCTATGATCCACAAAGAAGAGTAGATTCGGCACTTGCCAATGGGGACTAGATCTCGTGAAAAGAGAAGAAGAAAAAGACTCAGGATATTCGGCCGAAGCTCTTGATGAAACCGAAAAGAAGACAACCAAGCTTTCGGCTTTCCAAAACAATAAGAAAGATAGAAGAAGATGGGATTAGGATTCAGCTTTTGAAGGTGTTAAAGATAAAGGGGTCAGATGAGATAGAAGAGAGGGGATTCGGCAAAGAGAGGGTCGTAGAAGTTTCGGTACAAGGTACTTTGAAAGAGAGAAGAGGGGGTGTCGAATGGAAGTGGGGTTGTTGATTTCGGCTTGAATAAAGTTGAAAGAAGAAGAAGTGATCCAAAGGTGGTTTCGGCTTGAACCAAATAAGAAAAAGAGGAATATGTGTGTATGTGATTTCGACAAGAAGCAAATTCGACTAATAATAGAAGAACCGAAAGGAGAGGGAGATGGCTACTTGTGTTTCGGCTTTTCAAAAGAAGCAAAACTTGGTTCGGCCAAGCACCCAAGTTGCCGAAATTAAGAGAAGGAAGAACACTTTGGGTGTTTTGGTTCTAAGCACAAAACGCATAAAAAAGAAAAACTATCTAAGCTAGCCGAACACCCCCCTTAAACCACCATAGACATTCGGCCACACTAAAGACTCCCCAAAATCGATAGCACCCCTTGCCACAGTCCACATTTCGGCCAACTCTTCACAAATGAGTTTGAAATAATTCAAACTCCTAAATTTCCTCCCTTCCACCAGTTCAAATTCATTTGACTCCTTTCATCCTTATCCCCGAGAGTCCATCCTGAGCACTCTTCTCCTTGCTTGTGGCTTCAAAAATAAAGGCTAAAATGGGACTTCTGCAGCTCGAACCAAGGCCGTCCTAGCTCCCTGTGGCGTCACCTCCCTTGTACCTGAGTAGCGCCTCCCTTGCCACTCTACCAAGGTAATTCTTTTAACCCCTAATTCTTCTAGCTCCTTCCTCTTAAGTACTAAAACAAAATTTTTGCCATTCCTCAGGCCTAACCCGAGGTCATTCCTAGACCCCAAAACATGATAAATAACTATATTAGACAATTCATCACATGCAACATAAGCAAAATGCAGAGACCCTAATTCAAGGATGTTACAAGCTTATAAGCTCAAGTTTGATTATTTCAGTTGTTTGAATTGATTGATTGATTGAATGAAAATTATTATTTTACTCAAGAAACGAATTAATTGGACTCAATTTGTATAAAAGCAAAATTAAAGTATTAGTCGCCAGCATCGTATTCGTAACCGTTTTTGTCTAGTTAAGTTTGTATATTGATTAAGCCTGTTAATTGTTATTTTGAGTAAATTTTTTATTAACATTGGTGTTATGTATAGGTTAAATTGATTGTCAAATATTGATTGATGATTTGGATTTAATTATACTACTAGCTAAATTAAAGGTTACGATTGAAAATGGGAAATTACATGGATAAGTAATGGTGATGAACTAATGTGTAAATAATTACATGATTTGGATAAGATATGGCCCGTTTGATCCTTATGAGTGTTTATGATAAAAATGACATGTTATTAGGGGTTATTATCATCTCGAGTGCTAGTCTTGGATGTCCTACTGATCGCTGAGATCCTGCATTTGTTGTGGATTCTTTATAGCTCGTGTGAGCAGCATCGTGTAGTCAAACATCCCGACTGTAACAACCCGATTTTGGGTCTAGTCAGAATAGTGGTTTTGGGACCACAAATCCAGCACAGTAAAATTTAATTTTATTATATTTTTATGGTATACAATTTTATGGAATGATTTCATGAAAATTTCGTTCGAAAATTTTGACGTTTGGGCACTCAATTTAGTTAAAAGGACTAAATTGCAAAAAAGTGCAAAATTTGAGTTCTATGTGTTTAAGATGTCCAATTGCTATGAGATTTTAAATTGAAGGTCCTTAGATAGTAACTAGACCATTTGTTAAGTTAGTGGACAAAATGGACATGGAGTAAGTGAAATTTTATGTTTTAAGTTAAGGGTATTTTGGTCATTTGGAAATTTAATGAATTAAAAAGTGAAAATCAAGCCAAAATCTTGTCCATCCTCTTCATGCTAGCCGAAATTTAGAGAAGGAAGCCATAGCTAGGGTTTGGCCACTTTCATGCTCGATTGTAAGTCCGTTTTTGCCTCCTTTTTAATGCTCTTTAGATTTTTGAAATTGTTGTAACCCGATCTATCTATTTCTACCAAAAATTTAAGATATAATCAAGGTCTAAGGTTTGACCCATGTTAAATATTTGTGTATTTTGATGTTTAATGGTAAATTATGCAAGTTTGATGTTGGATAAACAACTTTTACTAAATGATTTTTGGTAAAAATGTCAAAAAAGACCAATTTGCAAAGGTTATAAAATATGTAGTCAAAGTATGATTTAATGGAAATTGTGGTTGTTATGAGCATGAATAATGTTTGACTAGGCTTGGGTTTTAAATAAATTGAATACGTTTCATTTTACGAGCCTAGGGATCAAAATGTAAAAAGTTGAAAAGTTAGGGGCAAAAATGTAATTTTTCTATAATGTGATTTTTGGGCTGAATTGAATAATGCGAGTATTAAATAAGCTGAATTTTCTATATAGATCAAGAATAACGAAGTTCGGACCTAGATCGGGGGAAAAACAAAGTGTTTGACGATTAGTTCCATTTTCACTATTTTTGTACCGAGGTAAGTTCGTATGTAAATAATGCAATGTTATATTTGTATTTTAATGTTTTGATATTGCATGAAATATATGATTGATTCTATGAGCATATTCGATGAAGTTCCGGCAAGATAGAAATCTCGGTTGAACCTTAAGAATAGATTAGGATACAAGAGACATGTCACTAGAAACCCATGTGATTATGTGATTATGTGACCCAGCTGCTTATCTTGTACATCCTACTGGTGGTTGGGTATACTTGCATATGTTACGGATACCTGACAGCTTGTGTGAGCAGCACTGCATAGCTACTTCTTGACTAACAGCTTGTGTGAGCAGGCCCATGGATTTACTCGAGAGCGAGCTTATATGTGTTATGAGAATTGTATAGCATTGGCTATATATGTGGCACTTATGTGTAAAGTTTTCTATGTATCCGATAGTATTCCAAGTGGTTCAATGGGTATGTCAAAGACGAGAAAGTATATGATTATGTTACAGTTGGTACAGGTATGTACGAAAAACTCAAAAGAAATGAATTCGATATATGATGAACTATTAGTAAGAATATGATTGAGTATGTTATGTTCATGAGGTTTAAATGACATTTAGGTTGATATACGTATGTTACTTATATGGTAATTGTATGGTTAATGTTGTTTATTATTTTCATATGAACTTATTAAGTTATATAGCTTACTCCCTTTTCTTTCCTTTGTCTTATAGTGTCACCAAGCTAGCTCGACATTAGAGATCGTCAGAAATCCATTCACACTATCAACTATTATTTTGGTACCAATGAATTCTACATTTTGAGTTATGGCATGTATAGGGGACTTGGCCATTTTTTATGTGTCATAATTGATTTGGCCAAATGTGTTGGCTATTATTGGTATAAGGCCATTGGAAATTGGCTATTATTGGTTAAGTATATTCATATGATAATGCCTTTCATGGATGTGGGAATCTACTTGATATGAGTTGATATATATGCGATGTTTGTATATGATATATGGTAGCTTGTAAATGATGTGTTGTTGTCTTGGTTGTGGCTGATTTGGTTGTATGTTTATGCTTGGTTTGGTGCTATGTTATGTTGTGTAGGTGTGTACATTAAAGAGTGGCAAAAAGGCTTGGTAAGTAGCCTTATTTTTGTCCACACGGGTAGACACACGGGCATGTGTTCCGACCTTGTGTCCCCTGCACCTTAATTTTGAGAAATAAAATGTCCAGAATATAGCACATGGATAGAGACACGGGCATGTGTCTCGGCTGTGTGTGCTACACGAGCGTGTGTCTCGGTCCTGTGAAGTTTACATCTATTTTATGAAAATTTATGAAAATTAAATTGCCCACACAGCCTAGCACACGGGCGTATGGCACAACCGTTTGGCACAAGTCAGAGAGCACCCTATTTTGAACACGATCTGTAGGACGGGCGTGTCTAAGGGTCACACGAGCGTGTCCCTTGGACCACACGGGCGTGTAAGCCCTGGAACATGGAACAATTTTTAAGTTTTGTAAAATTTTCTAAATTTATCAGTTTACTCCCGAACCACTTCCAAAGCATGTATTGAGCCTCGTGGGCTCGTTTTAGGGACAATTTGAATGTGTATAAAAAATTTTAATTTGAATGGAAATTTATGACTTGAATATGTATGTTTGCTTGTGTTTATGTCCGATAATGCCTCGTACCCTGTTCTAGTGTCTAATATGGGTAAGGGGTGTTAGATTTAGTGGTATCAAAGCTATGGTTTAGTCGATTCTCGGACTAACGTAGCGTGTGTGAAAGTCTAGCTATACATGCCATAAATAAATCGTGATAGTGTGATGACTCTTAACAATTTTAAAATGTGTTTTCAAATTGTAAATAGATCTCAATCGAGCTGAAACTGATGACATAGAAAGTAATGCGCCGGCTCCCGCTCAAGGGGCAACGCCGTCTGAAAGTAGACCTTCCGCTATTACTCAGGGAGGAGGAGAAGGGCTAGAGAAACCTTCCTCCACATGATGAACGAGTGGTATACGGAGTTTGTTCGAACAAATCCGAATGCTCAACCCCCTCCACCCCTACCTATTCCTCAGCCTATTCCTGTAGCTCCACAAGGTATAGAATTCGTAATAGTGAATAAGCCTCCGGTTGATAAGATTCGAAAGTATGAGGCTGAAGATTTTAGAGCGAATATTGACGATGATCCCGAGAGAGCAGAATTTTAGCTTGAGAATTCTATCAGGGTATTTGATGAACTGTCTTGCACACTGGATGAATGTCTGAAATGTGATGAATGTCTGAAATGTGCTGTATCACTTCTAAGAGACTCAGCATACCGATGGTGGAAAACCCTTGTGTCAGTAGTACTGAGAGAAAGGGTTAATTCGGAATTCTTCCAAGATGAATTTAGGAAGAAGTAGATCAGCCAACGGTTCATTGATTAGAAACGTAAAGAATTTTTAGAGCTGAAACAAGGCCAAATGTCTGTAACCGAGTATGAATGAGAATGTAAAAAGTTGCAAAGTTAAGGGCAAAAATGTAATTTTTCCATAATATGATTTTTGGGCTGAATCAAATAATGAGAGTATTAAATGAGCTGAATTTTCTATTATAGATCAAGAAAAATGAAGTTCGGACCTAGATCGGGGGGAAAATAAAGTGTTTGACAATTAAGTCCATTTTCACTATTTTTGTACCGAAGTAAGTTCTTATGATAATAATGCAATGTTATATTTGTATTTTAATGTTTTGATATTGTATGAAATGATGATTGATTCTATGAGTATATTCGACGACGTTCCGGCAAGAGAGAAATCTCGATTGAACCTTAGGAATGGTTAGGATACAAGTGACATGTCACTAGGAACCCATGTGATTATGTGACCCCGAGTGCTGGTCCTGTACGTCCTACTGGTAGCTGGGTATACCTGCATATATTGCGGATACCTGACAGCTTGTGTGAGCAGTACTGTGTACCTATGTCTTGACTGATAGCTTGTGTGAGCAGGCCCGTGGATTTGCTTGAGAGCAAGCTTATATGTGTTATGAGAATTGTGATAGCATTGGCTATATATGTGGCACTTATGTACAAAGTTTTCCGTGTATCCGATAGTATTCCAAGTGGTTCAACGGGTATGTCAAAGACGAGAAAGTATGTGATTATGTTACGAGTTAGTACAGGTATGTATGAAAAACTCAAAGGAAATGAATTCAGTATATGATGAACTATTGGTAAGAATGTGATTGAGTATGTTATGTTCATGAGGTTTTAATGTCACTTAGGTTGATATACATATGTTGCTTATATGGTAATTGTATGGTTAATGTTGTTTATTATTTGCATATGAACTTACTAAGTTATATAGCTTACTCTATTTTCTTTCCCTTATCTTATAGTGTCACTTAGCTAGCTCGGAATTCGAGATCGTCAGAGATCCATCCACATTATCAACTATTATTTTGGTACCAATGAATTCTACATTTTGAGTTATGGCGTGTATACGAGACTTGGTCATTTTGTTATGTGTCATAATTGATTTGGCCAAATGTGTTGGCTTATATTGGTTGAAAGCTCATTTTGTATAATGCCATTGGAAATTGGCTATTATTGGTTAAGTACATTCATATGATAATGCCTTTCATGGATGTGGGAATCTACTTGATTTGAGTTGATATATGTGTGATGTTTGTATATGATAGATGGTAGCTTGTAAATGATGTGTTGTTGTCTTGGTTGTGGCTGATTTGGTTGTATGTTTATGCTTGGTTTGGTGCTATGTTATGTTGTGTAGGTGTGTACATTAAATAGTGGCAAAAAGTCTTGGTAAATAGCCTTATTTTTGTCCACATGGGTAGACACACGGCCTGCCCCACGGGCATGTGCTCCAATCATGTGTCCCCTGCACCTTAATTTTGAGAAACAGAATGGCCAGAATATAGCACACGGGTAGAGAGACGGGTTTGTTTCTCAGCCATGTGATGTCTGCACCTATTTTATGAAAAATTATGAAAATTAAATTACCCACACGGCCTAGCACACGGGCGTGTGGCATGGCTGTGTGGCACAAGGTAGAGAGCACCCTATTTTGAACACGGCCTGTAGCACGGGCGTGTCTAAGGGTCACATGAGCGTTTCCTTGGACTATATAGGCGTGTGATATAACATGAGAAATTTTCTAAGTTTTGTAAAATTTTCTAAAGTTCTTGGTTTGTCCCGAACCACTTCCAAAGCATATATTGAGCCTCGTAGGCTCGTTTTAGGGATGATATGAATGTGTATGAAAAGTTTTAATTTGAATGGAAATTTATGACTCGAAAATGTATGTTTATGTCCAGTAATGCCTCGTACCCTGTTTCGGCGTTGAATATGGGTAAGGGGTGTTACACCGACCCATAGCTCGT
Organism: Gossypium bickii; assembly: GCA_025503065.1. Taxonomy (NCBI): domain Eukaryota; kingdom Viridiplantae; phylum Streptophyta; class Magnoliopsida; order Malvales; family Malvaceae; genus Gossypium; species Gossypium bickii. The sequence goes on along the minus strand of CP106714.1, from coordinate 92,645,496 downwards.
GTGTTCATTTACAGATACAACTCGTGTGAGCATTTTTTCATGTATCTAATGTTATTTCACTGTGGTTTATTGGTTTTTAAATGGTATACGAATGAGATATATGAAATGGCTATAGGAAAATTGATTTATGAAAGGGACATATATGAAATTGCTATATAGAATTAGGCATTGAATGGAATGTGTTATATAATAAAAATATGAGATAGGTGATTGAGTTACATTTGTTATTTCGAATGTTATATGACATGATATGGTTTTAGTTCTTATATATGTGAACTCACTAACCTGTGAGATTTGTGGTGTGTATAGGAATTGAATGATCTCGTAATTTTGATAATGAAATTATGCATGACTTATATAAATTAATCTTATTTGGTAAATTTACGTTTGATTTTTATACAAACTTACTAAGTTTTGATTTCTTACGTTTGCAGCATTCATTTTTTGTAGATCATCGGAAAACTTAGTCGGTTGGAAGCTAGTCGGAGCACTCACCCTATACATTCTACAACTCAGTAAAAGTTTGATCATTTTGAAGTTGGGTTATGAATGGCATGTACTATGAGCTTTTAAGTTCTTTTGTTATGGTAAAGTTGTTTAAACTTCGGTTTAAGCGTACTTGTGAATGTATATATATCTTTTGTTATGGCTTGTATATGTCCATATATATGTGCCTTTGGTTATTTGGTTCATGCTTTTTGGATGTGGCTGAGATATGGTAAAATGTATGTGAATGGAATGGATGAAATTGTATGTTTGGCATATGTATAAGGTAAGTTATTGTGATCTTTGAGTGTGAATTTAGTTTAGTGTATGAAATGTGGTGCCAATGAGGGCATATTGGTTAGGCACTTAAGTTGAATGTTTTGGTATGTTTTAAGAATGTTTGAATGTGTTTTAAAGGTGTGAAAATGGTTGAAATCAATCTGGTTTGCTACCTAAGAAATGAGTGATGATTTACCTTGTTCTAAAAGCCATTTTAGGTACACACAGTGTAACGTCCTAAAAATCCTGAAACCCTAATTTTTGTGCCTATGTATGTATATCACTTAGAATAATATTATTAGATAGTATCAGGATTATTTGAAGCCTTAAAGTTAGGGGTGACCATAGGGAAAAAATTATTTTTCTTACTTAATGGACCCTAGTCTCAGGTAGGAGGCCTTATAAGCAGATTAAGAGAACAAAATGGACACAGATGGGCTGGTAGTCCAGTGGAAAGTGGCGTCATATAGGGACTATGAGGTGGCATGTTAAACAGTTAAGGAGGTCCAAGGTTCGAGGCTTAGGAAGGGAAATTAAGGAGTTTTATTTTTGTGCCTGGATAGAAGAAGTTCGCATTGGAGGGGACTCTGAAAGGGAGTGTTCAGGAGAGAAATTTAAGGTGAAGATAAGGGAGAAAAGATAGGAATTGGGAGGTGGATATAGTGGTGTCGAATTGGACTCTGAGGGAAGGGAAGTTTCGGCTAGGGGCGATATATATGAGTGCCGAATTAAGTTCCTAGGTTAATGCCGAATTTTTGCTTTCCTTCTGGCCAAATTTCTTCACTTGTGAGAGGCTCAGACGTTTTTTTTCTCTAAGTGTGCCAAAGTTGAATCGTTCATACTCTCCCTTCTCAAATTCCCTTTTTGGTTCACCACTTGGTTCTAGCCGAATCACCTCTTGTCTTATTCCCCCTAGTATTGCCGAATTGCCTCTGTCACCTTGCTAGTCGCAAAAGCCGGACTTGGGCCGCAGGATCAAAAGAAGATTTCGGTAAGAGCTTAGTTGCATTTTTAATTTGTTCTATTAAAAGCCGAAGGGCTATCTAACCCCCTTTTTTGCTGTTACCATGTATTAACAAGAGTGAGGCTCAGCAATCGCGAGCGCGGTAGGTAAGGATTGCTATCAAGGCAGTAAGTATTCTCGACTCAGTTAGGGTTTAGTAAATGGCCAAATCTATTGTGGCTCATAGGGGTGACTTATGAACAGTATGGGTCACTCGGTTCTGACGTTATAGGTGTTTTGGGTGCAGATCTAGAGGATAAACGCCAATAGTAGCAAAGGAAGGGCTACTAGAATGGGAGGTACACGATTCGTGACTAAGGGGTTCGCAGCACGCAAGGTTACTAGGTGTGTACAAACACTACACACACGATATCGGCAATGCCGAAAAGCCAAAAGTGGCTAAATGGGCCTGGTAGGCCCTAAGGCTAAGTTTGATGAAATGGTTTGGTTTGTTAAACCTATTGAGTTAGTCATGCGTGATACACGATTTGGATTTGTTTTGGGCCTAGTAGGCCGTATGATAAGATTTGGGCCTAATGGGCCGTAAGGTTGTAATTTGGGCTTGATGGGCTTTATGGAGACGTAGACAAGTATGCTAGGGCTTATGGACTTAGGCCTAGTTTGAACAACTCTTCAATTTCATAAGACTTAATCTAATTAAACATGTCTATGAACAAGCCGCTGGGTTGGAGTGTGGCAACCGGCATACGCATGTCTAGGATTGGATCTAGGGAGAGCTTGGTACTTAAGCGGTCCTAGTGACCCACCTCCTCTTCTCTGGAATCCTACCTGGTGCATAGTGTCTGTTCACTTTAGCCGCGAGGACTTGTTGATGGGCCAAAGTTCATAACTAAAACCCGAGAGGGACTAATTACCTTTATATTTGAAAAATTACTAAAATACCCCTGATTTGTAAATTACCAAAGTACCCCTGTTTTGCAAAAGTACCAATATACCCCTGTTTTGCAAAAGTACCAAAATACCCCTATTTTGCAAAATTACCAAGATACCCCTATTTTGCCAAATTACCAAAATACCCCTGTAGGGTAGAATTACGAAAATACCCCTAGGTACTGAAATGACGAAAATACCCCTATGTAACGGATATGAGTTTATGGATGTTACTTGTGTGTTTGATGCATTCATATGATATTCTGTTTAGGATGCATATGGGTGGGAATTATGGTACGGAGGAAGATTTGAGGATCGCATGGCCGTATGGTATGGATCCACCGGAGGCTCTAAGCCCAATATATGATTAGCAGCTTTGCTGCAACGTTCGGTAGTAACGCAAACGGGCTACCCTTGGTGTGTAGCGGAGGGGTAGGTCGAGCTAAAATCCCCAACATGAGTCATAAGGTTGGAAGGGAAATGGTGTGCGCAGTGGATGGGTTTTTGGGGTGGGTTTTACATTATCTTGTTGAATATGATGTGATATGATATGATATGAGGTCATTGTGGGCTAAGGCCCAAGACCATCGATTTCGACAAGGCTTAGGCCCAATGTGATTATTTGTATGTTGATTTGATTGCCAAGGGTTGTACACACTGAGTTTCGAAACTCACACCCTTTAATTTAATGTTTCAGGTACTCCTGAATAGACGGCTCGACGTGGAAGACGACTCGGAGATGGCCACACTACAAGTTGTTCAAATGGTTTAATTTGTTCAAATGAAATTGTTTTAAATACTTTGTTTATTTTTATTGGATTGTAATAAGGCCATGTAACTCCTAAATGACTTTAGACTTTGGGTTTATTATTATTGTTCCAACTATCTACTTAATAAATTTCATAAAAATTTCTAAAGATAACATGGTTTTCGAAATAACTTAATATATGAACGTTTTCCTAAAATGTGGGTTTTTTTCCCTCTTAACTTAATAGGATAAAAGGGTTTTGGGCTTTTGGGCCCTAAATTGTTAAATTGTAAAATTGTTTTAAAGTGTGCCTTTGATGTGACATTCCCGAATTCGGGCCTAACTTCTAGGCTGGGTTTGGGGGTGTTACACATGGTCTGGGACATGAGCTGCCATACGAAAGTGTGCCACACATGGTCACTCCACACAACCATGTGGCCTATTAAAATTTGGTGTACGTCTTTCCCACGCGAACACATGTTGTTACATAGCCTGGCGACACGGTCATGTGACCCTATTTTCGAATTGTACACGGTCTGGCCACACGGCCGTGTGACCCTTGTTTTCATTTTTTTTCTACATTTTCTATCGTTTTTTTGTCGAGTTTTAAAATTTATAAAAGAATGATCGAACCTGGAAACTAACTTGACAACGATTTAAGACAAGTGCACCTATCGAATAGTAGTATAGCGTAGGCAAGACCGGGTTGTCGAACCCAAAGGAACTAAAAGTACTAATACTAAATTTCTTCGTATTATCTAGCCTAAATATTAAGTGATTGGTTGTTTAATCTAAAATTAACTAACTACCAAGCTAAGATGCAAAGACAAAAAGACTAACTTGGGGAGATAACTTTTAGAAAAACTCAGTTGATTTAGACGATACCCTCAGGAAGAATCCACCTAGACTTCACTTGTTATCTAACACTGAACTAGACGATTTATTCACTTAGTTTGATCCATAAGACTCCCTAACGTATATTAAACCCTCTCTCGAAGCGAATAACGTCTAACCCTAGGTTAATTAATGGAAATCTCTTTCTCTGTTAATAACCCCCTAGAATAGAAGTAAATCGATCTATGGACTCCCATATTAGGTTTCACCCTAATCCGGCAAAATCTCGTCACCCTATCTCTAGGCGTGCGATCAACTCCGCTTAATTATGCTAGATCTACTCTTAAACAGGGACTTTTGCTCCTCCATCTAAGCACATCAATTTTGGATTAAGCTCACATAATTAAGAACAAACTAAGTATTTATCATATAATTCAGTAATCAATAACAAGATTCATCATAGGTTTCGTCCCCTTCGGGTATCCAAAAGGTTTAGTTCATAACTAATAAAGAAAATACCTCAGAAGAAAAGAAAAAACAAAACATAAGAAATCCCTAAAACTCCCTGAAGGAATTGAAGGAGAGATCTGCCGTCTTGAGTAGAATTTCGGCTTCTTGAGATAGATCAACTGGCTCTCTTCGAGTGATTCTCCACAGATCTAGCCTTTTCAGCTTGGCTCCTTGGCCTAGCTAACCGCCCCCTTTTCAGCTGATACTTAGGGGGTTTATCTAGGCTTTTGAAATAGGTTTCTTTGCCCCAAAGTATCCAAATCCGAATGAAATTATTCTTTGCCACGACAGGGACACGGCCATGGCACATGCCCGTGTGGTCAGTCTTCAAGCCGTATCCAGATTTCTTTAATGAGACACAACCGTGTGGCACGAGGTAAGACTGTGTTCTAGATGATCAGTGAGGCACGGTCGTGTGAGCTTAAATCTAGGCCGTGTCGATTTCTTCCTTGGCCCAATTTGCTTCGCTTTAGGCCCGTTTCTCGTTCTTTTTGTCTCGGTGCTTTCCTGAATATAAGACATGAAAAGAAAGGATTAAGAGCACCTTTTTACATAAATCAAGGGATAAATAATCCAAAAGCATGCTAAATGTGGGATTAAAATATGTTACTTTTACGGTTTATCAATTTTTCTATTTTGTTTCAGATTAGTCCCTAATTGTTTCCAAATTGATTCTTTTAGTTTTGTATACTCGATTTAAAGCCCGTTTTTTGTAAAAATCCCATGAATGGTGATTGGTTAGAATAAATAGTATTTAAGTTAATACCTTATTAATTTTTATGATTATTGAGATTTAATTTGTGTTGTAATACGCCCTAACCCTAATCCGGCAACGGAGACAGGTTAAGGGTGTTACAATGCTAAGAAAGTGCATGCTAAGAAATTGTTTAGTTGAAATTCTCTCCAAAATGGCTCAAGGGAAAGCATGCATTAGTGGCCTCTGTCGACCCAACTGAAGGAGAAGAAGAAGTTGAACTTGATGTTAAGACTACAGTAGTCACTCTAAAGATGACCATTTAAGCAGGTCATGCGAGCAACCCAGCTAGTTTTCATAAGAAGAATGGTTGATCACTTTCATTTATCCATTGTCTATCACAATTGAGTTGTGTCCAAACTTTAAGCTGAAATCTGAATCTTAGCACAATCCAAACAACAATTTTTAACATATTTTTTCATTAAAAAAATGGGGTCAAAGAAGAATAGGAAAGGAGATGATATGCTTGTTTTTTTATTTGCTCCTACTAATGGGAGATTTTTCTTTTGTTTTGTAATTGTTGAACTTTTTTATTGTATAATTGATGTTATTTTTATGTATAAAATCTTTCTTCATCTTACTTAGATATAATTTTAGTATTTTGATTATTGATGCAAATACTTAAAATTCATTAATAATTAATTTGTTTGATTATGTTTTAAGTTAAATTTAATGCATTAAGGTGAATGTACTAATGGGAAGCATTTGTTGTTACTATTGATGAGCTTCTTCATTTGAATTGGTTGTTCAAAAAAGTGCCAAAAGGAGAGATTGTTGTGACAAGTTTTTGAAGTGTCCTGTATAGTGCCAAACAACTAGCACTACAACAGACTTAGTAACTTGCCATGTTTGGAGTTGGCAAATTTTGAAATAAAATCTTTGGGCTTTGAAAAATATTGCAGAAGTATGAAAGCTCATCTATGAAATCAGTCCATTTAAAACAACTTATCTTGAAGATCAGATTGGGCCAGATTAAGCAATCAAATCCCTTAAATTATGGAAACTGGATCAGGATAACATTAATGACATATCTATAACAATCCATTTTATATTGCTCTTTATTATTATATTACATTATATTATATTATATTTATTATATTATATTTTCTAGTTTATCTATTATTAATAAGGGATCGAATTGTAATTAATCCAATAAGTTAGCAAGTCTCGAATTATATTGTAACAGCCCGATTTAGGGGTTAGTCGGAACAGTGATTACGAAACCACTAACCCGAGGTCGGAGAGAATTATTTTAATATTATTTTATGAGTTAAAGCATGATTATATAGGTGCATAAAAATTTTGGTGCTTTAATTTTAGCGATTTCATGCTAAATTGCGAAAAAAGGACTAAATCGCATAAAGTGCGGAAGTTCTATTTTACAAGCCAAAGGTGTCTAAAAGCCATAGAATATTAATTGGAAGTCTTTAAAGTGCAATTAGCCCCTCAATCAATGGTTGGCTGGCCATAGGGGACAAACCAAGTCAAAATTGGTCAAAGTTTTTGAAATTAGGTGGACTAAATTACTGTTTTATAATAAAATAAAGAAAGGAAAGATATTTTAACACCCCTAATCCGAAACCACCATCGGAATAGGGTTAAGAGGCAATACTAATCATTTCCTAACATTTCATATCATTTCACAACTAAACATGTCAATTTGTAATCATATAGTCCCTTATATAGGTCAACGAGACCTTCAACATGCTTTAAAATAAGGCCGGGACTAAACCGAACACATGCGAAAATTCTCAGAAATTTAAAAATTTTTGTAAGTTACAGAGGTCACACGCCCGTGTGGGCAGGCCATGTGCCTCCCACGGCTTCAGACACGCCTGTGTGTCTAAGCCGTGTCAAAATAGGGCATACATACTGACTTGTCCACACGGCCACATGACATGCCCGTGTGCCACACCCGTGGTCACTACTGACTTGCACCACACGACCAGTCACACGCCCGTGTGTCCAGCCCGTGGTCGAGTCTGACTTGCTATAAATACAACCACGAGGGACACGGTCGAGTCACACGCCCGTGTGCTCAACCGTGTGGGCAGTTATAGGCCATTTTCAAGGCCAAACTTGCCTCCCACACATTGAATCACCTACAAGCTTTAAATCAATACCAATTCATGCCCCAAAATGCATCCAAATATATAAAACAAACACCAATTCATCATCAAATATACGATCTACAATCATACATTATTTCTACTCAAATATGTCCATTTAAAATACCCTATTTTACATCCTAAATCATACCAAAACAAGTATCATGCATTACATATCATAATTCCACATTTAAACCTCATTTCTCAACAACCAATTAAGCATAAAATATACCATATCCATTTTCTCTAACTCATGCCATATTCATCATTTCTATAGCTCATATATAAGTATCAACATCATTCAACTTCCAAGCCAAATCACATGGCAAGGTTCAAACATCTCAAAATGTACCATATCAACTAGCCTATACATGCCATATACCAACTATATACGTCTTTCAAAAGTACCCGAAATAGGTAGCCGATAGTGTGATAGAGATGCTAACGATCCTCGAATTTGAGCTAGCTTTACTGACACTATAAAACAGAGAAACGAATCACACAGTAAGCTTTCAAAGCTTAGTAAGTTCGTAATATAATACATACTACTCAATAGTGCAACATTAATATACAATTAAACCACCACATAAATAGATACACAATTAAGCATATTATCATCCTCAACCATATGCTCAAATATCCTTTCATTCAATCTTTAAACTATTATCAACCACATAGGTTCAAACATACCTCTGCCAACACTTAGTTACCATACGTACTTGCTATTCAATGCTTGATACCATGTCTCATTCAATGCTCGATATCTTTCCAATTCCATCGCACACTTAGTGCCCAAAACATAGCCGAAGCTTAATTAACATCACACTCTTAGTGCCTCAATACAAAACCGAACTTAATTCGGCATCGCACACACAGTGCCAGTCAATAAAGCCGAAGCTTCCATTACTTCGCACACACAGTACTATTCATCTCTATCTTGATTTCAATTACGCACATTTAGTGCCACATTTCTCAATCTCATATTTAACATTTCTAATTCAATAATTATGCATTCATTCAATTCACATCACATAGATATAATTTAACAACTAGTATTATATCCGAACTTACCTCGGACGTCGAAATACCAAAACTGGCCGATTAATCGAGTAGTTTGTCTTTGCCTCGATCTCGATCCAAATCTCCCCTTTCTTGGCCCATACATATTCAAATTTAGATCATTCCATTACCAATTCATTCAATTTAATCCACACACACATATTTAGGTCATTTTACAAAATAACCCTTACATTTTCACATTTTGACACTTTAGTCCCTATTTCACAAAATCAACAAATACACAAAATTTCATTTCAATCATGCCTAGTCAAATTCTTCTAATGTCCACACAAGCCCTCACATTTCATTTATTTTACATTTTAGTCCTCTAATTTCTTATTTTCACAATTAAGCCCAAATTACTCAATTTCACTAAAAATTCAAAGATAGCATATGTTTATCTTTCACCTATCTTTCATATTTCATCATCAACTATCAAAAATCTCAAGCATTCATCAATGGCATATCTCAAAATCACCATCAATTTAAAAAATTAAAGTATGGGTTTGATAGAACACTAAGCAATGATCACAAAAACATAGAAATTATCAAAAACGAGCTAAAATCACATACCAATTTATCCTTCAAAGTGCCAAATGTTGAAAAAGCTAAAACCCCTTTTTGTTTCCTCTTATTTTCGGTAGAGAATGCTTGAAAATGATGAACTATTTGTTTTTATTTTAATTAATTTTAACATTATTATAAAATACCAACATTACCCTTAACCAATACATTTAAAATCCATTGACACATGTCCACTAATGTCCATCTATTTAATTCATGGTCAAATTTCATAATAAGGACTTCACATTTAATAAGACATGGCAATTAAGCACTTTAACAATCAGTACACAGCTTTTGCATTTTATGCGATTAGGTCATTTTTGCTAATTAAGCACTCAAACAATAAAATTTTCACAGGCTTAATCACATATTATAAATATCTAAAATAATATTAAAATATTTTTTTGACCTCGGATTTGTGGTCTCGAAACCACTGTTCCGACTAAGGTCTAAACCGGGCTGTTACAGATATCATTTTTTTTTCTCTTCTTCTCCACCAAAAATTAGCAGCAAAATAGGGGGTTTGAGAGCTCAAAAATTTTAGCAAGCTTTTCCCCTTGCAAGTAAGTGCTTTAATGGCCATTCTTTGTTAATTTTTGTACTTTTGGAACCCCTAAAGCTTAAGTTAGGTAAAGAGGGGACTATTTTGCAAAATGGTTGGAAGTTTAAGGTTTTTCCATGTGAGCATTTATGTTGTTTGCTACATTTTTATGGAAGAAAATGAGTCTTAGTTGTTAAATAAACAACTTTCGTGAAAGGTGTTACCATGAAAACACCTAAAATGACCTTTTTGTAAATGTTATAAAATAGGTGTTAAATGTGTGAAATAATGAGTATTGAGGGTTGCCATAAAAGTAATAAATGTTCATCTAGGCTTGGAGGAAATTCGATTAGAATCGATTTATGAGCCTAGGGGTAAAATCGTTATTTTGTGAAAGCTTAAGGGTAAAATAGTAATTTTGCCAAAATATGATTATTGAAATGTATTGATTAATGTGGCAATTAAATGAGCTAATATGTTATTATAGATCAAGAAGAACGATGAATTAACCTTGATCGAGGAAAAGGCAATGTATCGGACTAGATCGGCAATTTGGTCTATTTTGAAATCGAGGTAAGTTTGTGGGTAATAAATTCAACATCATGTTATTAAGTTTTAAAATGTTTGATATTAGTAAAGATGTATATTATTTCCATGAAACTGAGTCATGATGTTGAATGAGAGAATGATGAAAATTTGTGATGTTGAAGTCTCGGTTGGACATTAAAAGTGAAAGGATATCATTATTGAGAATGATAAGGTCCCGTATAAGCCATATATAAGACCATATTCGGGATATGGCATCGACATCAAAATGAGATCCCGTGTAAGACCATATTCGGGATATGGCATCGTCACCAAAATGAGATCCCGTATAAAACCATATCTAGTATATGGCATCGGCAACGAGATGTGACCCCATGTAAGACCATATCTAGGATATGGCATTGGCATCGTGTTTATGTGTATGTTGACAATTGTGTAGCCTCTGGTATTCCAAGTGATTCATTGAGATAAATAGTTAGGCTTATATAGAGACGAAATTAGTGCTAAAGTTATGTGATGAAGTGATACAGGTACACGTGAGTAATTCACGAGAAATTTTTACGATATGTGACATGATATGTATTTGGTAAGAGTAAGCATGAGTAAGTTATGGCAATGTGCTTGAGACTTTGTGTTTTATTATATGCAATTGATGGATGACATTATGAGCCTTTATGTTGCTATTTATTTCATGAAAACTTACTAAGCTTTATGCTTACTCCTCTCATTTCCCTCTTCCTTGTAGTATTGCCAAGCTAACTCAGGGATCGTAGGACGTCGGAGCTCGGAATCACACTATCAACTTCTCTTTAGTATAGTAAAGTTAGATTTATTTTGAGTATGGCATGTATAGAACTTGGTCATTTTGTTATGTCATATTTGTTAGCTAAGATGTTGGCTATTAATGTTGTTCTATTCATTTTGTAAATGGTCATTGGAAATTGGCCAATGCTTGTCAAGTTCATATTTATAAATAACGATGAAATTCATGAAGTGCATGTTTGTGTGGATGTCTTGATTTTGGGTTCTTGGAAGTGCCTTATGGTCGTGATGTATGTTGAATTGATTTGGTATAAGTGTGGTTGCTTTGTAGGGTGGCAAATGGCTTAGTAGATAGCCTTACAATTGTCCACATGAGTAGACACACGGGCGTGTGTCTAGGCCGTGTATGACACACGGTCAGCCCCTTGGGCGTGTTGAGAGGCCGTGTGTCCCCATGCATGCTAGGTTGACAAGTCAGAATACCCAGTAGAAAACCCACGGCCTGAGACACGACCATGTGTCTCAACCGTGTGGAGCACGGCCTAAGACACGGGCATGTGTCCGGGCCATGTGAAGTCTGCACCTGAAATTAGGAATTTAATTCGACACACGGTCTAAGGACACATGCGTGTGCCTTGGCCGTGTGACCTTATTGAGGTGATGACGTCATAAACAAAATGCCAAGGTTTTTACACACGAGGTAAGACACGGGCGTGTCGTGGCCGTGTGAATGACACGGGCTAGAGACACGGGCGTGTGTCCGGCCGTGTGAAAACCCCTGTAGGTTCAAATTGGAAAATAAATCCACACAGGTGTGGAACACGGGCATGTGACATGCCACACGGGTGTGTGGCCCTGTTTTATGTCAAATTTGTCTAAGTGTTCAAAAGTTTTCAGTTTGGTCCCGAATCATTCCGTGTACAAGTTTAGGGCCTCGTAGACCTATAATAAGGACATTAAGGTTTTGAATGAAAAGTTTCAATTTGAAATGGGATTTTATGAATCGATGTTGCACGATTAAGCAAGTTAAGTACGGTAATGCCTCGTACCAGGTTCAGGTGTCGAATACGGGTAAGGGGTGTTACATATATAATTGGGATACTTGTATAAGTTTTGTACTAATTATTGAGAGAACTTATTTGTTCATTGAGGAATATATTTTTGTAAGTGCATCTAAGAGAGTAAACAAGTTTTTTTGCTTACTTTACTACTAAATTTTTAAGAGGAGAACTTAGAGGTGAGTGATCTCGATTTTTAGGTATAAAAGTAAGGTTGCTATATCAGGGTGTGACAGGACTTGAATCACTTGTTGTATTGGATTGAAAGATAGTGAATTTACTTATTAAGTTGGTCTTCACAAACATTAGGATTCTAAACTACTTCAACAATCTAGTGTGTTTATCATTTTTGTTGTTCTTGTTGTAGTGCCACCTTCAGTGGGCACTATAGCCATTACTTCCATTCAAGCACTCTATTTTTCTAAGCAATAACCAACTGTTTGTTTCAAAATATTCAAAGGTCCTTTAGCATTTTTTTTTTTAAATGTTTAGGAGGTTGACATTTTCTAGTGCATTTAATATTATTGGAACACTAGGGAAAAAACTATTCTAATAAACTCTTAAACTTGGTCGCAACACTTCATTTCACAATAAGGCAAGTTGGAATTATAGTCCTCAACGAGACTCATAACTTATGATCAAATAAGTGAAGTAAGTGCTTGTGAACACTTTTGATGAGCTCTCTTATGTAATTAGACAAGTTAAAGGGCACTTATTATGAATTAAACTATAGGATCTTGGAGTACTTGCTATATACAAGAAACAATGCATGGCCCTTTTAACATTCTATTTTGGAGGAATCATAATGACTTCGTAGTATCGAGCAATACTCTATATTTACTTTCATTTCAAAAATTAAAACCTTGGCTACTTTTGGTTACATGTCACTTAGATGTCGAGATATAACTCAATGTTTTATTTCAAAATAAGTGATTATTGTATATGATAAGTGTTACCTTGTATAATTTATTTTCAAATAATAAGTATAAATTTTCACTTGGAGAGAAATCAATTTTTTCATCTTCCCTCTAGTTTTTTAGGGCACTTTTAAGTTTGTTCTTCTATCTATAAATTGGAGCAATCTCCCCACTATTTTCTCGAGATCTTTAAGAGTTTCTTCTATGAAAAAGAAACATCATAAAAGAGCTTAGAGTCAAAATTTCGTGTTTTATATATAAATAATAATAAAAAGAAAAAAAAAAGAAATGACTCAAAAAGAATAAAAGAAAAATGACTGTTGCTTAAGTTTTAAAAATTAGTTAAAGATTCCTTTGCGATCCAAAGGGACGTCCTAACATTTTAGAAGCCTTTCTTATTGAAAGGTTGTGCCCTCTTTTGAGGGAAACCTAAGCACTAGTTTTATATATAGCCCTCCTAATAAGTGGTTATTTACATCAATTTAAACAATTGTCTCATACTTTTTTCTCTCTTTAGGTTGGTTGGATTTTGTTTTGATTTACGAACAGTTCAAAAGTGTAGTATACCAATTATCCATGAACAATTCAAAAGTGTAATATACAAATTATTCAATATGGGATAAAGCTATTGTATCTTGAGAATATTATTTATCTTTTCTTAGAAATGTCATACCTAATTTTTGCTTTTTTTATTTATTCCACAAATACATGTATAATAGTAACCAATGTCACTTGAATTAAGTACTAAGAAAGTTGATGTCTTTTAAGTACCATGTAAAAATTAGTGTCGAAAAGACTTTTTATTAAGACTTAATCTAATTTAACTTTAAAATAATTGAAATTTAATGTGATTATCAAATACAAGAGTTAAAAAGAAAGTGGTAATAGTTTGAATATCTAAACGTCCAAAGTGGAATATCGAAGAAAAAGCTTCATTTAAATTCCAAAGCAACTATGATTTTTTCTATGAAAAAGAAATACAATTAATTCGCACGATTCTTTGTTTTCATTTAATTCATAGTCTATACCCATTTGGGAAAGTGGGAAGCCTCAAGTTGCTATACTTTACAATAACTAGAATACCTGTAATATTATGACAAATATGACAACGGGTCCAGTTGTTTGCCACCTAGTCTCATGAAAATAAAAAACACTAGAAAATTTTGCAATTTGCCTCTAAATGGCAAGCAATATATTCTTCCTTTTATTACATTTTCCCACCCTTCAAGTTAATTTTAATGATAGCTATTGCTTTTATATTATAGAGAATTGGGTTATTCCTTAGTTTGATATACGAGAGAGCTATGAATTAAAATATCAGGCGAAAAATAGATTTAGATAAAAAATTTAAATTTATTCAAAATATGAATTGAATTTAGATTGAAAGATTTAAATATTCAGTGTGAGAGTTTAACTTGATTCATTTTTTAGTTTATAATAAATTATTTTTATGTTACTTTATATATTACGGAAAAATAAATTATATTAGTAGACGAATCTAAACATTTCTTTAGTCTAATCAGAAATGAACAAATCGATTAAAAGATTAATATGTCGTTTCTCGAGTCCAGTTGAGGAGATGCTTTTGTCTTAGGCATTAGAGCGGATGACTCCCAAAAAATAGATGTATAGATGTGGCTGGCTAGACTGGTAGTATATCGGACTAGACCCAAGAAGAATAGATCCTGAATTTGTTTATGGATTTATTCACTTGTGACGTTCATAGTGTGACATACCTAAATCCTGAATAGATAACAGACTATGTATGCATGACTCGTACACTTTGATGTAAGTAAAAGTCTAAGTTCAAATAGATAAGAAACTGAAAGTTGGTACGTTGGGTGTATGACTTCTGCAGTCTGTATCGTCATTCACAATAGTGGAATTCATAGCCCAAGACATAGGTAAATGATATACTCTCATTGGCATTACATGGTTGATGAAAAGTAAACGTGGTTACGGGTCATTCGTCTTTGTGATGGATGACTTAATCACTATTTGATAGTGATTGACTTTTAATGAAGAAAGATGTAATGGTTACCATGAGATAAAATAATATTATATTGGGAGAACGGATATTATCCCAAAGAGATTAAAGATGTCATATGAGGGTAACACACTTATGATAAGGTCATTGGGCGAGCACTGATCAAATTGCTATGTAATGGTATGTCGTTGAGGAGTGCTCGGTCACGATACTATAGTGGAATGACTTTGTGACTAAATGAATTTATAATTAATAGGAGAAAATGATACATGCATGGATGGGGTGAAATTTATTAAATTTCATTCATCGAATGTGCCAGTTTTCAAGTTTGGAAAACTAGCAGACTTGCAACGACTTTTTGGATGGGATCCTGGCTTTTTGGGGTTGAGATGTCTTCATGGCGTTCGAAGATCTATCTCTTAACTTCGAAACATACTTTGAAACACCGATTTTAAGTTTAGGAGCTCAAGTTATCAAAAAAGTTGTCTTCATTGCTGGAATGACTTTGTGACTAAATGAGTTTATAATTAATAGGAAAAATGATCTTTTTTTCTTCTTCCTCCACCCCTCCTTTATCATAAAAGCTGGAACTTAATTATAAATCATTTGAGCCTCAATTATATATGTCCAATCAGTCCCTCCAAAATGGAAATGAAAATGAGAAATGAATTCATTTAGAAATGAATAAGGATTTCCCAAAAATGATTTTAAGATTGAGTTTATGTTTTTGAGCCATTTTAAAGCCCAAAAATGAAAATAAATCATATGATCATAATAAACAAGTTGAATGGTGAAATATTAAATATATTTTCTCAAAAACTTTATCAGGGATAAAATCGTCATAATCTTATCGAGGGTAGAATTAAGATGAGAAAATTATTTAATTAAATATAAATATTGAAGTTTATTTTGGGAAATAAAAAAACAGAATCGGATTGGATCATATTATAAAGTATTGAGTTGAAAAGTTTGGGAAGTACTTGTAATTGGACCTGATGTGAGAGAGGCCCAAAATCCCCTTATGGAATATGAAGCGGCGACAACACTAGTAGGAATATTAGGGTTGTGTCACCGTCCCTAATCCTACTCTAAGTAGGAAGTGTTCTTCTATTTGAAATAAACTTCTCTAATTCAATAAGGTTTTACCTTCTCTCCTTATAAATAGGTGGCACCAAAAGAGTTATTTACACACAACTTTTTGATATTGTTACTCTGCCCCCAAAAATTGAGAGATTTTTTATTCTTTAAGAATTAAATATAATTTTTAGAATAACAATTCAACTGGTTTTTATTTGAGAAGAGACTTTTTGTTTTCACCTTAAAAGAAAAGAAAACTATTTCTAGTTTCTATGTTTGATTTAAATCGTTTAAGCCCACACTCAAAGCAATTCGTTATACGAGAATAGCCAAGAAGATTATTTGTTTGAAAGTCAGGAACGATAAAGATCTGTCTATTCGAAAACACAGGTACAATTTTAGTTTAGGATTTATTGTTATAAATATCACAAACCAGATCGATTTTCAAAATTTTTATTTTTCGCTACGTTAAAAAACTTTTTATAAATTGGATTTTTTCCAGGACTCTCTTTAGGTGGAATTTCTCTTCAGTCACTCTCTTTTTAAGTATCCTTAGTTTAATTTAATGACTAATTATGTTTGGTATTTGGAAGGTTATTATGACAACAACACTAATTAAGAAAATCAACACTCTTCTTGTAATGCCTTGGGTCTTTTCATGCTTCTCTTGATTCCTACAATCATCAGTTGAGGTATTATGAATTTAATCATTTTCATTTTGTGGCAGACAACCCACAGCAATTCCAACACCTAATTCCCTTAACTTAATTATGGGTTTAACAAGTTAGATATAATTAGTGGAGGGTCCGGTTTCCATGAATGCAATCATGACCGGGTTTTCTAAGTTATGCCCATTCAATTTTATGTGTTAAAACAAATTTTTGCAACTTGGAATGAAGCACGTTTTCATTCTTGCAAAGTTCTCATTGTTGTTAAGTTTTAAAAAATAAAGTAATTATCTTCCTTTTTATTTAACTAATGCAATTAATGTTACAAAATAAAACAATAATGTGTTTCATTTAAGTTGTCAAGTTAATGCACATACGTATGATTGATGCCCATAATGTCTTGTCAGTGTCATTTCATTGCTATAGCATTTGAAAATTAATCAGTTGAAAATTTGAAAGTGGTCGTTTGAAATTTGACTTAATTTGCGAGCCATCATCTACATCATTGACTAAAATTTTGAAAATTAGCCAAAGGTCTATTCCTGGTAAGTCAAATTTTTTTCCCTTCAAGTTTAACGTTAAATTTACATGTGGGTAAGGTGCAAATATTTTCTTGGGCTGCATCGCACTCACGTTGTGGGTACAAATTAATATTGATGTTTGATGCTTTCAAGATTTTATCATTTAAAGGTGTATTTTTCATATTTGAACTCAATTAAATTTTATATAAAATATTTTTTTATAATGTATAATTCAAATTTATTCATTTTATATACTTAAAAGCCCTTTAAGATTTTGACACTTTTAGGTCAGACTTGCACAATAACTTTTGTAACTTCATGTTGTCCTGCAAACATCTCTATGTGTGACTCTATATGTTTTAACCCACATCTTCGTACACAAAAGTGTGCAGTTTGCATTATAGATGAAGCCTTTAGGTATCATAATTGTAAAAAAAAAAAAAAAAAAAAAAAAAAAAAAAAAACTTCTTATATAAGGTTATAGGTTCGACTTTGAAGAGAAACACTTTCAAATTTCAAAGCTTTTAGAGGCTATTAGGCATCCAAAGAGAACAATATTAAGTTAATCTAACAACATTAGTATGGAAAGACAAAGCCAAAAAAAAAAATTATTAGGGAATCGAAATAAAATAAAATAAAATAAAGGCAGAATAGAGTTAAAAGAATTGTATTGAATTTTTTAAAATTAAATTATTAAGTTTTTGAAGAGGCAAAAATAGAAATTTCCATTTAACCAATGAGCTAAACAAAATTATATTGAATTATTAGTTATCAAAAAGAAATTAAAATTATATCATTTGAGTGAGAAGGTCAAATTCTTGCTCTGTATCTTCTTCCTTTAAAATTAGATTTGTTTATAAGTTGAGTTATTTGCTCATATCTAAAACTTTATTAAAATTTAGAAGGATTAAGGTAAAAATATTAGTCTCAAAAAATAAATTTGAGTAAAAAATGTAGACCCATTTAAAATATGGATTGGACTCGGGCTTGAACATTCAAGACTTGAGTCCAACCCAACCCGTTTTTCAAGTTTGTAATATTTTATATAATGTTATTTTTATATAATATATAATTTATAAAACATAAAAATTAAATCTTTAGTAATATATAGTACTTCTATAATGTAAACATTAAAAATTTTAAGATGATTATATATAAAACTATAATAAATAAAAATATGTAAAATTATTAAATATTGAATATAAATATATGTTTTTTAAAATTTTTAAAAATATAATATGAACGAGTTTAAAATAAATTTGGGTTAGCCATTTGCAAATATGGACAGACATGAATAAAATTTTATATTCATATTCTAAACCAGACTGAAATTAAACAAATATAAAATATATTAATATCATAATTAAACTCATGAAAACGTTTACTTAAAATTGATAATACCTTACCGATGAACGAGGTATTTTAAAATTTCCCCGTTCGTGCTAAAATCGAAAATAGAATTTCCCAAACAAAAGGGTGGCATATTCGGACACTTGACGACAAACAACCCAACTTGAACAAGACGGTCCATATAATTACAAGGCAAATAAAGTCATGAATAAATATTAATAATCTCACTCACAAAATCCAAATACGTTGATGTCTTCATTGAAAATTTTGGATTAAACAAAGATCTCTATGGGTTTCAACTGTTATTTTAGCATTGAGGTTAGAGAAATATGAGGAAAACTTGGTAAAATATTGGATTAATAATTGTTGCATGAAAGGGATGATGGTGGTGAGTGAGTCAGATATAGTGTCCATTTAGGTACAAGTTTTTATCCATTACATTACATTACATACTGTTGATACAAAGATACGGAGAGGATGTTAGGAGCTATACATCCCGCATACTGACAGTCGTGTCGTGGTTTAGAGTCGAACTAGATTGGAGATGAGGGTAAAAAGTCAGTCTCCAAGGAGATATTCAACGTGTAGAACAAGTAGAGCCCATTATATTAATATTTTTAAATATTAGAGAGTAATGGTTGAATCAGTAGATCATCTGATTTTTGTTCAATCAATTTGACAGGTTTGATCGTGGATCAATAATAATTAAATAAACAATAAAATTATTAAAAATTTCTAAATCAGTTCAATAGTTGTTTTGTTTCTCTTAATTTTTTTCTATCGATTTCAAGTAATTTGCTTAAAGGTTGGTTCAATTTCTTTGTTTGAATTGGTATATTAAGTGGTTCTCGATGTGACCAATTAATTCATTCTAATTCCAACCTCTTTGTATTAAACCTTATTAGATATTTCCATATCTATAAACGAAGATCACTTGATCAATCTTAGAGATGACCTTGGCGGCATCTCACCTTGCCAAGTTCTACATGGCTGTGGACATGTGGACCCTAAATGTTATACACGTGGCTATATAAGCCTCGTTTCTAGAGAAAACGAGAGACTCCTCTCTCTCTTTCTTAGTGACTAACTTTTCCTCCTTTCTTCTTTAATCTAAGAATTAGTTCTCTATTACTATTACTTTTGAAAAACATAGTATAAAAATGCTGTAAAAAAATGTGGTATGTTAATTATTGCTCCCTATTGCTGATAAAAATTATGTTAAAATATTATTTTTGGAAAAATTAAAAATTAGTTAAGTTATATATATTTGAATAATTTAATATAACAGTACATGTATTATACATTTTAATAATTAATATAAATTATTTGAAAATTTAATAAAATATTTTTAAAAATTAAATATAATAATAAATAATATTTAAATAATTTAATATAATGATAGATAAAATATAAATTATTTTAAATTTTATATACCTTTTAAATAGTTAACATAAATAAAGGATATTTTGAAAATTTTCACTTTCAAATGTAAAAGTCAAAAGCATTCAAATTTCAACTTTTACATGTGGATAGAAAAACACTTTTCTTATGAAGTTTTGATCCCAAAATTAAATATTTATCTTTATTTTTGTGCAGATCTGTTCATAGGTCGGGTCACCCGGTTTGGTCCAAAGGCCCGCTCGAAATGTGAGAGGGTTTGGGCAAAAATATAGGTCCGAAAATCGGCCTGGACAAAAAAAAAGGCCCATTTAAAAAATGGGTTGGGCCTTGGGTAAGGCATTTTTGGCCCAGACTCGACCCGAATTCACAAAAAGATAAAAAATCTGCTTTTTTTAATATTATTTTCTTGTTATTTTCTTCCTATCTTGCTACCATTTTACTATTATGTTGCTACTATTTTGTTGTTATTGTTTGGATATTATATAAAACTTATTTTATTGTTAATTTTGTTATTATTTTAAAGACATTTGTTAATTTTGTTATTATTTTAGATGCATTGTCTTGTTAAGTTGCATCTATCTTAGTGTTATTTAAGTATACATATTTTTTAAAAATTATTTTTAATTTGTTGGGAAATATTTATTTTGATATTTTTAGTGTTTTTGATGTATTATATATATTTTAAAATTATATAAAAAATAATATAAAAATTAATATGGGCAGGCCGGGTCGGGCTCGAATTTTAGCATTTTTATCCTGGTCGGGCTTAAAAAAATTATGCCCTTTTTTCGGGCCAAAACGAGCCCAAACCTAACAAACGGGCTTAAATTTTTAGTTGAACCCGACTCGACCCATGCACATCTCTACTTCTACGGTGACAAAAACAATTTTAAAACTCTAAACGTAATAAAAAAGGATCCAATTCTTGACCTCCTGGATAAACCTTCCATATCTTTCTTTCAGCACATACTAATCAAATTACCATATTAATTTTAATAAAGAAAAATCTGACTCACGATGAAGAAATTTTAAACTAAAAAATGGCAAAATAGTTTGTCTTGTGTGCGATGGACAACATATAAATATTAAAAAACCATATTTTATTAGAATATGCAATAAAAGCTTTGTAGAGATTGAGTCGTATTGCTTTGTCTCGTTATAAAAATCCCCTGTTATACCTTACGTACACATGGTATATACTCGTTTTTGATGGTGCTAGCTAGATGCTCAAACTTAAAACTTTTGTCCTGAAATATATGGTTCTATAGAATTATAAATGTATATATTTTTATTGGTTGTTCTAACAAGTTAGCAATCCTTATTTGTATGTATTTAACCTCGGAAAGAAAGATATCCAAAAGTTTTACATATTAATTTGCAATTTGTTGATAATTAGTGAACTTCGTGAAAAAAAAAAGTTAGAAAATAGGTTCATTGACATGGATCACACTTAAGAAACTTCTTTTAATCAAATTAATAATCCTTCAACCTAATTTAATTTTTCAATGTGTGCATGTTCAAAGTGATCTAGAAACTTTATCAACTCATACACGTTATTGGATTAGAATTTATTTCTATTTCTACCTTTGTTGATTTCGCAGTTTGAATTTATTTACAATTAAAGTGCTAAAAGTTTTCTTTCTGATTTGGGAGTTTGGAATTATCTACAATTAAACTGCTAAACCTATCAATTCTACAAGGATAACTTTGGATCTAAAGTCAATTTAGATTTTAAAACTTTCACATTATATTTTGGTTTTGGTGAAGTTTGTGTTAGCTGATTTTGGGTTTGGGTCAATTTCATATTCTAATCTTTTAGAGCTTGGGGCTCATGGGTTTAGGATATGAAGATCATTGGTTTGGATCATTTTATATTTTGGTCACTTTGGGTTTTAGAGAGTTTGAGTTTAAGTTTCAATTTTGGATTTAGGTCCGTTCAAGTTCTATTTAGGTTTTAGAGAGTTTGAGTTCAAGTTTTAATTTTAGATTTGGGTCAATTTGAGTTCCAGTTGAAAATTTTTGGATTATTAACATTTTATGATCAAATCAAATTAAATTGAATTTACCTTTTAATTAATTGAATTGAGTTTTTTTTTCTTTCTCGTTGGTTGAGAGCAGATATCTTGTTGTGTGAGATTTCTCTCTCTATGAGAGCTTGGTGGTTATGTGATGATTTTTTCTTCATTTTTCTTTGTTTCTTGATTTCTAGAGTCTGGACACTCTTAAGATATATGTTTTTTTTCTTGGGTGTGTTGATTTCCTTTTGGTTCCAACGCTTAGGTTAATTGAATTTCAAGATTAGTTGTTGATTGTGTGTCAATACTTTCGTGTCTTGTTAAGCTTTGCTTTTTTTTTTATTTGTTTGTAGGGAAATTGGTGGCTTGACCTACTATTAACAAGGACGCAGAAGGGGTGGACTTTAGAGTAAGTTAATCAATTTGGAATAGAGTTCATTGAGCCCTAAAGGTGTGGGGATTATGTTAAAAGTAGCTCAGGAAGTTGTTGTGAATTCTACTTAGTTTATGGTATTAGGGAAGTTGCTTGTTGATAAATCAATTAATAGAAGAGGGATTCGATGAGTTCTTCAAAATGTATGGTCATCGAAGGAGGTGATTGATATTAGGAATTTGGATATGAATATATTTGCTACTTCATTTGTGGATGGAATTCAATGAATAATGCTCTTGAAAATAGTCATTGGTTTGTGATGGGGCATTGTCTTAGTTTAAAGAGATGGAAACCTAATAAATCTTTGAAGAAGATAAACTTTGATTGTATTGAATTTTGGATACAAATCCTTTGATTGCCGTTAGATTTTTTTACAAAATCTAATGTTATTAAAATTTCTAAAACCTTGGGAACTCTGGTTAAGATTGATGAATGTCTATAAGATAGGGGTATGGGGAAAAGTTTTTTAAGGATAAGGGTTGGTATTGATGTGAAGAATTCACTAGTTGAGGGGTTTAGTGTTTCAAAGAAGGATGAGGGAAGGATCTAGGCTACTATAAAATATGAAAAAATAACAAATTTTTGTTTTAAGTGTGAAAAATTAGACCATATTGGTGGGAATTGTGAGCAAAAGGGAATTTGTGGTAGAAAGGGTGAGGGGAAAGGTAAATTTGGGATGTGGATGAAAGCGACACCTTTGAAAGGTATGAGTTTGGGAAATAAGGTGGTTTGAGGGGGGAAGAAAAGTGGTGGGAAGGGAATTGAGAGTAATTACAAGGGATAGGATCAATGTAAAAGGGAGTAGAGGGATAGTAGAGAGGATTTACCAGTTGAGAGAGGAAAAGGTATAGGGAGAGGGGTGATTAGTAGTAGTAAGGATGATAGTTGTTTGGGTAATGGGAGAGGAGTGGAGTTGGGTCAAGTAGGAGATGTATTGTATTGGCAAAAGAGCAATAGTAGTTTTTCTTATAGAGGAATGGAGGGTTTAAAAGATAAAGATAATTATGTGAAGTTAAAGATTGGGGCTGACAAGGGTAAGGTTGTTGAAAGGGAAAATTTTAAAGATAAAAGAGAATGAGAGAGTTGAGAGTCAAACAAAAGATGAAGGGAAGGAGAATAAGGTACATGGAATATAAGTTTATAAGAACCAAAGGGTAATGTGGGATATGATTAGATGGGTTAAGAGGGTGGAGAGGGGAATGGAGACATTAGAGAAAGAAGAGAATTAGTATATTGTGGAGCTACCTCCTAAAGATGCTGGAGAAGATGAAAGTGAAGAGGAGCAAAAGGGACAATTGGATGTTGATAAGGAAAAATATATTGTTTCTGAGTTGAAAGAATTAAAGTTGAAAAGGATATTTGAGGATAAGGAAGGGAAGAAAGAAAGAATGTTAAGTTTTTGGAGGTAAAGGTAGGTCTGGTAGAAAGTGTGGGAAAGAATAATCATGACACTAGTGGGAAGATGAGGAAGAAATATAAGATAATAAGTAGGAAAGTGGTAAAATAGTGAGGGGTAATAACAGGAGTCACTAGCCTCTGGGATGTGCTTGTTAATGGAAAAAATCTGGTTTTCTTACACAGCGAAAAATAAAAATTTTAAAAACTAACCCTGTTTGTGATATTTATAGCAATAAACCCTAGACCGAATTCACATCTATGTTTTCAGATAGACGGATCCTTGTTGTTCCTAGTTTTCAACCAAACAATTTTCTCTGTTATTTTCATACCACAAACTACTTCGAGTGTGACTTTGAACAATTCGAATTAAACACAGAACTAGAAATAGTTTTCTTTTATTTAATGTGAAAACGAAAATCTCTTCTCAAATAGAAACCGGCATAATTGTTATTCGAAAAAATATATATTTAATTCTCAGAGAATAAAAGTCTCTTTATTTTTGAGCAAAATATCAATATCTGATAGTTTTGTAAATAGCCCTACTGGTGCCATCTATTTATAGGGAGAGAAGGTAGAAGACCCTTGTTGAATTGTAGAAATTTATTTCAAATAGAAAAACGAACTCCTAGTCTAACTAGGAGTATAGGAGGTGGCAACCTTAGTTAATAATACTAGGGTCTGTCTTCCCACCCTATTACATAAGGGGTTTTTGAGCCTCTTTCATATCAAGTCCAATTACAAGTACTTCCCGAGTTTTTAACCCAATGTTTTATAATTTGATCCAACGGAATATTTATTTTTCTATTTTCCAAAATAGACTTTAATTTATTTTCAATTAAAAAATTTTCTCAACCCAATGCTAATCCCATTTTTATTTCCAATTAAAAAATTTTCTCAACCCAATGCTAATCCCATTAAAATCATGACGATTTTACTGTAAAAGAATCTATAAGAAATATATTTAATATTTTTGCATTCATTTGGTCACTACGACCAAATGATTTATCGAACTTCGTTTAATTCAAAAAACATAAATTCATTTTTAGGTCATTTTCATTTTTATTTTGGAGAAAAACAAATTCAAAAAATAATTTATAATTAAGTTTCAACTTTTCGCCTATTAATTATAAACTCATTTAGTCACGAAGTCATTCCACTATAATATCGTGACTGAACTCTCTCTAACAGCATACCATTATGAAAGCAACTCAATTAGTGCTCGTCCAATGACCTTGACATAAGTGTGCTACCTTCATAGGGTATCCTTAATCTATTTGGGATAATATTCGTTCTCCCAATATGATCCTGTTTTATCTCATGGTAACCATTACATCTTCCTTCATGAAAAGTCAATTGCTATCAAATAGTAATAAAGTCATTCATCACAAAGACGAACGACCCGTGGCCATGTTTACTTTTCATCAACCATGTAATGAAAATGAGAGGATATCATTTACTCGTGTCTTGGGATATGAATTTAATTGTTGCTAATGATGCTACATACTTTAAAAGTCGTACACCCAACGCACCAGCTTCTGATTCCTTATCTATTTGAACTCAAGCTTTTACTTACATCAAAGTGTACGAGTCACGCATACATAGTCCGTCATCTACTCGGGATTTAGGTATGTCACACTATGAACGTCACAAGTGAATAAATTCGTAAATAGATTCAAGATCTATTCTGTAAAATGTATTAAAATGTCACACTATGAACGTAATATACTTTTCAATAGAATATGAATACATAACCCATTTTTTTTATTAATTTCCTCTTCAACAACACTTAACATTTTTCCTCAGAATGGTTGTTCATAAATACTATTTCTTGGCGGACATTTACTAATTGATCATACATTTGGCAAATTCTCATATTGCAACACCCCTTACCCGTATTCAATGCCGGAATAGGGTATGAAGCATTACTGGACATACAACAAAAACATTCATACAAATCGAATCATAAGATTTGCATCCAAATTAAAACCATCCATATTCAATCATAAAGTCTCTAATACGAGCCTAAGAGGCCCAAAACATGAATTAGAAATTGTTCAGGACTAAATCGGGAACTCAGGGAATTTTTATGAAACTTAGAAAATTTTTGTTAAAAGCCGAGCTCACATGCCCGTGTGGTCCAAGGGACACGCCTGTGCTTCAAACTGTGTTCGATTTAGGGTGCTCTCTGACTTGTGCCACACGCCCGTGTGCTAGACTGTGTGGTTAATTAATTTAATTCGAATTAGGTGCAGGTTTCACACGGCTGAGACACATGACCATCTTCTAGGCCGTGTAAAACACACGAATGAGACACACACCCGTGTCTCTGCCCGTGTGCTATATTCTGGACATTTTTTTTTCAAAATTAAGGTGCAGGGGACACATGACTGGAACACATGCCCGTGGGATAGGCTGTGTGTCACACACGGCCTAGACATACGCCCGTGTGTCTACCCGTGTGGAAAAAAATAAGGCTATTTACCAAGCCATTTTTCCATCCTCACTTGCACATACCTATACACATTACAGGGCACAAATCCAATCATATAGATGCAATCCAAAACCACCACAACCAAGGCAATAACCTGGCATTCCCATGCCAACATCTAAATGCACATAACTTCATACATTTATCAACATAAACCATACAAGTTTCCACATTCATGAATGGTATCATCATATAAATATACTCATAACGAACATTAGCCAATTTACATGGCCATATACAAAATGAAATCATTAACCATTATAAGCCAATATATTTGGCCACATCATAATGACATATATAACAAAATGACTAAGTCCCTATACATGCCATAACTCAAAATATTGGCATTTCAATGGTACCTAAAATAATAGTTGATATTGTGAATGGATCTCCGACGATCTCCAATCCCGAGCTAGCTTTGTGACACTATAAGATAAGGGAAAGAAAGGGGAGTAAGCTATATAGCTTAGTAAGTTCATATGCAAATAATAAACAACATTAATTATGCATTCATCATATGCATAACATAACACGAATCAACATAAATGTCATTAAAACTTCACGAACATAACATACTCAATCATATTCTTACCAATAGTTCATCATATACCGAATCTATTTCCTTTGATTTTTTCGTACATACCTGTACTAACTCGTAACATAATCACAACTTTCTCATCTTTGACATACCCATTGAACCACTTGGAATACTATCAGATACACGAAAAGGTTTGCACATAAGTGCCACATATGTAGCCAATGCTACCACAAACCTAATAACACATATAGGCTCGCTCTCGAGCTATCCACGGGCCTACTCACACAAGCTATCAGTCGAGATGTAGCTACGCAGTGCTGCTCACACAAGCTGTCAATTATCCGCAACATATGCCTGTATATCCAGCCACAGGTAGGACGTACAGGACCAGCACCCGAGTCACATAATCACATAAGAACATGGGTTCCTAGTGACATGTCACTTGTATCCTAATCTATTCCTAAGGTTAAATCGGGATTTCTCTCTTATTGGAACTGTAACAGCCCGTTTTTGAGTCAAATTGAAATAGTGGTTTCGGACCACAAATTTGAGATTAAAATATTATTTTATTATTTTTTACAGCATGATAGAATTATTATGTGTAAGTTTCGTAAAGAAATTTTACCGTTTAAATGCTTAATTCGGTAAAAATGGCTAAATCGCTTAAAGCGTAAAACTTGTGTGCCATTAGTTAAATATGCCTAATAGCTATGGTTTATTAAATTAGAGGTCCTTATGTTGTAATTTGACCATGAATAAGGTTAATGGACATTTATGTCCATGAATTATATGATATATTAATGTTTTATAATAAGGTTATAATGGTAATTTAGTTAATAAAGTTTAATTTAATAAAACAAAACAAATTAAAGCTTTATTCTCATCTTCATGCACTGAATATTGAGATGAAAAACCCTGGAAGAGAGCTTGCTAGGGTTTGCCTATGTTGATGCTTAATTAAAGGTCCATTTTTGTCCCGTTTTTGATGATCTTTACGTTTTTAATCATTACTTCGTATTCTAGCTAGCCTGTGCCCTAAATTTTGAATTTGTTAATGATTTCATGAAGTGCCATTGTTGAATGCTTGATATTTTATATGATTGATGATTGATGATTGATTTGTTAATAGTTAAACTAGTTTTGTAAAGTGATTTTTTGATAAAAATGCAAAATAGGGATTAAATTGTGAAAATGTAAAATGTGGTCATTAAAAGTGTGAAATAATGAAAGATATGGGCTTCTAGTAGTATATAATGAATTCGGCTAGGCATGGATTGATACTAATTTGCATGAATTTGCAATTTTATATGATAAGGACTAAATTATAAAAATTGAAAAGAATAGGGGCAAATGTGTAAATTTTCTAAAATATGAATTATGGACTAAATTGAATAGATTGAATGCTGAATGTATTGAATTTGATAATATATAGATCATGATAAGCCGAGATCTAGTTTAGATTGGGGAAAAGGAAAGATTGACGAATAGCCGATAGTTTTTATCCGAGCAATATGAGGTAAGTTCGTATAATTAGAATCGAACTTTTAAATACTTGTAATTATTGAAATGAATGTATGTGATTGAATAATTGATATATGTGAAATATGAATGCTTTATTGATATAATCTATTGGTTACCGAGCCTCGTTTGAACTGTATGAATTCATAGGATACGAGTGACATGTCACTAGGGTTACTGTTTTGGTTGAGCTCCTGCATTTGTTGCAAACTCACCATAGCTCGTATGAGCTTACTGTTCAGCTCGTCAGAGCTTACTGTTCAGGTCGATGGAGCTTACCGTTTCAGCTCAATTGAGCTTACTGTTCATCAGCTTAGTAGGAGCTTATCGATCATGACTCAAAAGAGCATAAATGATAATGAATTGACGGATTACTGATCTCTATCACCCAAGCATCCTTTGGAGTTCTAATATGATCAACTAGCATAAATTCTGTTTATACGGATGAGTATTGTTTTGATTGTGTATAAGTGTGCCATTATGGTATGTTTTGGGCAAGGAATTGATGGAATAAAAATGTGCAAAAGATGTCTTGTTATGCAGTTGATATATGAATGGATTATGCATGATGTTAATTAGACATTTGAGAACTAAGTTGAATTGGTATAATATAGGTGTAACACCCTTAACATGTATCCATCGTCGGACTAGGGTTACGAGGTATTACCAGTCGAATCATAACAATTTAAAGCACCATGGCTCACACATCAGCATATCATAATTAACCAATAACACAAAGTCCCTTTTTTAAAGTCTACGAGGCCTTAAACATACTTTAGAGAAGGTTCAGGACTAAATCGATCTCATACTGAAACTTTGTAGAACTTAGAAAATTTTTCTTTAAAAACAGGGCACATGCCCGTGTGGCTAGGCCGTGTACCTCACACGGGCATGCCTTAGACCATGTCTTACCCCGTGCTCAACACAGACTAGGGCCACAAGGCTTGTCACATGCCCGTGTGTCTGGCCCGTGTGCAACACTAAATTAAATCACACGGCCTGTCACACGCATGTGTGTCTGGCCCGTGTGCAAGACTGACTTGCTTTGAATTGGGACAGTGAAGGACACGGTCGAGACACACGTCCGTGTGCTCACCCTTATGGACAATTATAGGCCATTTACAAGCCTAAATTTCCACCCAATTTGGGTCATCCCTACATATTCAATTCCAATATCAAATAACATACAAATCATTCACCATATCAAATACCAAATCAAGTATGAAACATACCATTTCTAATTCACCAAAGCATACCATAATGGCTATTCACACAAGACCATATATACACATCACATACACAATTTTCACATAGAAAAATATATACCAAAATCAATCCATTATCAAGCCATATCACATGGCAAGATTTATACATCTCAAAACATTCCATAACCTCACTAGCCTATACATGCCATATACCATAAATACAACTTCCAAATGGTACCAAAATAGATGTCCAATAATGTGATTGAGTCGTTGACGATCCCTGGATCTGAGCTAGCTTTAATAATACTGTAAAACAGAGAAAGACTTCACTCAGTAAGCTTTAAAGCTTAGTAAGTTCGTAATATAACATAATTAACTCAACAATTCAAATTTAATATGCAAAATTAACTAACACTTAGTTCAATTCACATCACTATTCAATCTCACCCATGGCTATTACTCACTTTCATACCATATCTATATGTTCATGTACAAGCATTTATAATGCTACTCAATTCAACCCTTATCATCATTCACTCACATAATCTTCCATCTATCTCATACACAATATCATCAACCACATAGGTTCTGTACATACCTGTACTATCACGTATATATCTATCACTTTTACCAGTTCAATGCTTGATGCCATAATTCATTCGATCCTCTTTAAACGTTCGATAAACTCGTACACTTAGTGCCAATTAATTAGTCGAAGCTATAATAAATCGAACACTTAGTGCCATCACATTAAACCAAAGTTGTCTCGGTATCACACACATAGTGCCAAATAATATAACCGATGCTTTTCTTATTCTCGCACACTTAGTGCCATTCATCACTGCAACCATTCTATTTATTCACACTTAGTGCCACAAATCTTCTAACTCACATTTCACATTACCAAACTCCACAATCACATTTCCATTCATTCATCACATATAAGCATTGTTTAAACAATACGTATTATACACGAACTTACCTCGGATGTAGAAACAATCATACTAGTCGATCAATCGAGAACTTTCTTCTTGCCTCGATCTAAGCCCGAATTTCTCTTTTCTTAATCTATATAATATCAAATTCAACTTATTCAATCTCATCATCATCCAAAACAACCCATAACACATAGTTAGTGCATTTTACACTTTACTCCTCATAATTACACATTTTGACATTTTAATCCTTATTTCACAATTACACAAAATACACATAATTTACTCACACCCAAGCTTGGCCGAATTTCATACTAGTCCCTAACAGCCCATTTTTCACATTTATTTCACATTTTAGCCCCTCAATTTCTCAATTTCATAATTTAACCCATAATACTCAAATTCATCAAAAATCCAAATACGAAACATGTTAACCCAACCATATCTTTCATTTTTCGTCACCTAACATCACAAAGCTCACAATTTCATCAATGGCATAAATCAAAATCTTCATCAAATTCAGAAATTGAGGCATGGGCTTGATAGAACACAAAGCAACAATCACAAAAATATAAAAATTATCGAAAACGGATCAAAACACATACCTTAATCAAGCAAAATTCTAGTCGAACCCTAGCTAGCTTTCTTTTCTTTTCGTTCTTTGTATTTTCGGCAAGATGAACACAAAAATGGACACTAATTCATGTTTTGTTTTAATTTAGTTAACATTAAAACATCAATTACTATTTTATCCTTAATGAATTAACATGAAAACCATTTAATACAAGCCCATTTATGACCATTAACCTTATTAAAGGTATAATATCATCATAAGGACCTTTGGTTTAATAAACCATAGCCATTAAACACTTTTAACTACTAGCACACAATTTTTGCATTTTTCGTGATTAAGTCTTTTTTCACAAATCAACACACAAAGGATAAAATTTTCACACAGAAATTTCACACATACTTTATCACATGCCATAAACATCAAAAATAATTTTATATTATTTCTCCAATCTCAGATTTGTGGTCCTAAAACCACTATTCTGACTAGGGTCTAAACTGGGTTGTTACAAGTCTCCCTCCCGTAAGGATTTTCGTCCCCGAAAATCTTACCAGTGAATGGATTCGGATATTATTCCCTCGTAGCATTCTCAGGCTCCCATGTAGCCTTTTCAACCCCGTGTTTGTGCCACAACACTTTCACTAAAGAAATCTTATTATTTCTCAATTCTTTGATCTCACGAGCCAGAATTTGAATTGGTTCTTCGCTATACGATAGATCAGACTGAATCTCAACTTCAGTACGAGCAATCACGTGCGATGGGTTTGATCTGTATCGTCGAAGCATCGGTACATGAAACACATTATGAATCTTCTCTAACTCAGGTGGCAACAATAATCTATAAGCAACTGGCCCGATACGTTCGACAATCTCATACTGCCCGATGAATCTCAGACTCAACTTGCCATTTCTACTGAAACGAAGTACTTTCTTCCACATAGACACTTTCAAAAACACTTTATCACCGATCTCAAATTCAATATCTTTTCGTTTCTAATCAACGTAAGACTTCTGACGATCTGATGCCGCTTTCAAACTATTTCGAATCATTTTCATTTTTTTCTCAGTCTGTCTGATCAAATCTACACCGTGAATAATATTCTCACTAAGCTCAGTCCAATACAATGGTGTTCTGCATTTACGACCGTAAAGAGCCTCATATGGTGCCATTTTAGTGCTTGATTGAAAGTTATTATTATACGAAAATCAATCAGCGAAAAATATTTTTCCCACATACCTTCAAACTTAAGAATACAACATCTCAACATATCCTTGAGAATCTGAATGGTCCACTCGGATTGCCCATCCATTTGCAGATGAAAAGTAGTACTGAAGTGCAACTTTGTACCTAAAGCCTCTTGTAGTTTCTTCCAGAATTGCGAAGTAAACCTCAGATCTCTATCTGACACTATAAAATTAGGCACCTGTGCAATCGCACAACCTCAGAAACATACAATTCAGCTAACTTATCAAGCGAGTAATCCATTCTTACTGGAATAAAAAGAGTTGATTTCATTAATCTGTCAACTATTACCCAGATTACATCTTTCTTTCTCAAAGATAGGGGCAATCCCAACACAAAGTCTATCATGATTCTCTCCCATTTCCACTCAGGAATCATGATCGGCTGTAATAAGCTCAAAGGTACCTGATGTTCAGTTTTTACTTGCTAACATACTAAACATCTAAGATATCCCATTTTATACCAGGCCACCAATAAAACTGTTTCAGATCATTGTACATTTTTGTACTTATCGGATGAACCGATAAATGAATGTTATGAGCTTCGTTCAAAATCAACTAAATCAACTCTGAATTTTTCGAAACACAAATCTAATCTCAGAATCTTAGACAATCATTATCATCAACTCGAAGTTCTGAATCAGAATTCAAATTACACTGGGCTCGTTTCGCTAGCATTTCATTGTCAACTTTTTAAGCATCAGAAATCTACTGTAAAAACAACGGTCTTTCTTTCAATTCGGCTAAAACCTAACCATCACCAGACAAAACTAAATGAGCATTCATTGCAAGTAAAGTAAATAAAGATTTCAAACTTAAAGCATCAGCAATAACATTTGCTTTTCCCAGATGATAATCAATCACAAGCTCGTAGTCTTTTAATAGTTCTAACCATCTTCTTTGTTACAGGTTCAAATCTCTCTAAGTCATCAAATATTTCAGACTTTTATGATCAGTATAGATGTAACATTTCCCACCAAATAAAGAGTGACGCCAAATCTTCAATGCAAATACAATAGCTGCTAATTCAAGATAGTGCGTTGGGTAGTTCTTTTCATGTGGTTTTAACTGTCTCGAAGTATAGGCTATAACTTTGCCTTCTTGCATCAGCACACAGCCTAAACCATTCAACGATGCATCACTGTAAACTATGAATTCTTTACCCGATTCAGGTTGAACTAACACTAGTGCCTTTATCAACTATGCTTTTTACTATTCAAAACTTTGCTGACACTTTTCTGACCACTCAAATATAACATCTTTCTGTAGTAATTTCATCAACAGAGTTGCAATCATCGAGAAGCCTTTCACAAACCATTTGTAATATCCCGCTAGTCCTAGAAAAATGCAGACTTCAGACACATTTCTCGGAGGTTTCTAATCTAAAATTACTGAAATCTTACTCGGATCAACTCGTATTCCCGCAGCTGACACTATATGTCCCAAAAAACTAACCTCAAGCAACCAGAACTCATATTTACTAAACTTTGCATACAATTGCTTATCAAGCAAAGTTTGTAGCACAATTCTCAAATGCTCGGCATGTTTCTTCTCATCACAAGAATAAACCAATATATCGTCAATAAACACAACGACAAATTGATCCAAATATGGCCTGAATATCTGGTTCATCAAATCTATAAATACTGCAAGGGCATTCGTTAGTCCGAAAGGCATAACTAAAAATTCATAATGTCCATACCTCGTTCGAAAAGTAGTTTTCAGTACATCTGATTCTTTGACTCTCAACTGATAATAACCTGATCTCAAGTCTATTTTCGAAAACATTGTATCCCCTTTCAACTGATCAAACAAATCATCAATTCGCGGTAGACGATACTTATTCTTTATTGTCACTTTGTTTAACTGACGATAATCAATGCACATTCTCATCGTACTATATTTCTTTTTCACAAACAGAACAGGTGCACCCCAAGGAGAAAAGCTCGATCGTGCAAAACCTCTGCCTGTCAATTCTTGCAACTAAGACTTCAATTCTTTCAATTTTGTGGGACCTATTCTATACGGAGTTATTGAGATAGAGGTCGCCCCCGGCACTAACTCAATGCCAAATTTAACTTCTCGTATCGGAGGTAATCCCGGTAATTCTTTAGGAAACACATCAGGGAACTCACAAACCATAGGCACAAATTCAACTTTCTTTTCTGTCACTTTCGTATCAATCACATACGCAATATAAGCTTCACATACCTTTTTCACATAATTTAGAGCTTTCATCGAAGATATTATGACTGGTAGCCCATTCAAATCACTAGATTGAATTCGGACAATCTCGTCATTCTGACTTCTCAAATCAATAGTCTTCCATTTGCAATTTACAATAGCATTATGCAAAGTTAGACAATCTATACCCAGAATCATATCAAATTTATTAAAGGGTAGTAGCATCAGATTAGCCGGGAAAGAGATATCTCGAAACATCAACGGAAAATTTTTGCACACTTTGTCAACCAGAACACACTTACCTAAGGGGTTCAATACTCTAATTACAAATTCAGTAGACTCAACAGATAAAGTCTTACTAGATACTAAGTTCATTCACACATATGAATGGGTTGATCCTGGGTCTATCAATGCAATCAAATCAATATCATAAAGAGTGAAAGTACCAATAATGACATCGGGGGATGACGCTTCTTAACGAGCGCGAATAACGTAGGCTCTAGCAGGTGCTCTCGCCATGGATCTCACAGCTGTATCTATTGTTCCTCTCTGACTACCGCTCACAATTCTTGTGTTTCTGGGTGGTATACCCCTAGTTTCCGTTTTACTCAGCCTCGCACTCTGAATATTATCTTTTTCAGCCAACTCTGGGCAATGTAACAACCCGATTTAGGGGCTAGTCAAAAATAGTGGTTCGAAACCACTAATCCAAGGTTAGAGAAAATTATTTTCATGATATTTTATGAGTTATAGTATGATTGTATAAGTACATGAAAATTTTGGTGCTTTAATTTTAGCGATTTCGTGCTAAATCGCGAGAAAGGACTAAATCACATAAAGTGCGAAAGTTTAAAATTTCCAGCTAAGGGTGCCAAATAGCTATGGAATATTAATTTGAGGTCTTTAAAGGTAAATTACCCCCTTAAATAAAGGTTGGTCGGCCATAGGGGACAAGAAAGTCAAAAATTAGGTCAAGTAGGTGGATTAGGTGGACTAAATTGGGATTTTATATTAAAATAAAGAAAGAAAAGATATCATCTTTTCTTCTTCACTCATCCACCGAAAATTAGCAACAAATAGGGGCTTGAAAGCTCCAAAAATTTCAGCAAACTCTTCTCCCTACAAGTAAGTGTTCCAGTGATCATTTCTTGATAAAAATTGTACTTTTGGAACCCCTAAAGCTTAAGCTTTCTAAAGACGGGACTATTTTGTAAAATGTGAAGAGTTTAGAGTTTTTCCATGAGAGATTTTAAGTTGTTTGCTGCATTTTTATTGAAGAAAATGGGTCTTAGTTGTTAAATGAACAACATTTGTGAAAGGTGTTACCATGAAAACACCTAAATGGACCTTTTTATAAAGGTTGTAAAATATGTAGCAAATGTGTGAAATGTTGAGTTTTGATGGTATTCATAAGAGGAATAAATGTTCACCTAGGCTTGCTGAAGGTAGAAATTTTATTAGAATTAATTTCCGAGCCTAAGGGTAAAATAGTCATTTTGCCAAAGTCTAAGGGCAAAATAGTAATTTTGCCAAAGCATGATTATTGAAATGCATTTATTAATGTGATGATTAAAATGAGCTAATTCGCTATTATAGAGCAAGAAGAACCAAGAATTAACCTCGAACGGGGAAAGAACAAAATATCGGACTAGACCGACAATTTAGCCTATTTTGAAAACGAGGTAAGTTTGTATGTGATAAATTCAACAAATAGACTAGCATGTTTGAGAATGTTTGATATTATGATGATACATGATATTCTACTAAATTGAGTATTTGATGTTGAATGAGTAAGTTGAGATGTTGAAGTCCTAGTTGGACTATAATGAATGTGCAAACACTATCATTGAGACATGAGATGGAAGAGGTCCCGTTTAAGACCATGTCGCGGACATGGCCTCGGCACAAACTGATATCTTGTATAGGACCATATCTAGGATATGGCTTCGACATTGAATATGAAAAATCGTATAAGACCATACCCGGGATATGGCATCGCTACTAATATGAGGTTCCATATAAGACCATATCCAGGATATGGCATCGATATTCAGAGATGATCCATGTGAGACCACATCCAGGATGTGGCATTGGCTTTGTGTTTATGCTAATGATAATAAATACGCATCTTTGAGTAATCCTAATGATTTAATGGGATAAATAGATCAGTTAGAAATAGAAACGAGAATTGTATTTAAGCTATGTGATTGAGTTAACACAGGTACCATGAGTAATTCACGAAGAACATTTATGATAAGTGGCATGGTGTGTACTAGATAAGGGCCAGTATGAGTAAGTATGGCAAGGAGCCTATGACTTTTTGTGTGGTTATTTAATGCCATGGATGGATATTGTCATGAGCTTATGGTTGCTATTTATTTCCATGCAAACTTACTAAGCTTTATGCTTACCCCTTTCATTGCCCTTTTCCTTGTAGTATTGCCAAGTTAGCTCAATAATTCGCGGACGTCGGAGTTGGAGATCACACTATCGACTACTTTTTGGTATAGCCAAATTAGACTTAATTTGAGTATGGCATGTATAGGACTCGAATATGTTGGTTGTCATTTTGCAAGCCAAATATGTTGGCTACTATGGTTGTTTCAATTCATTCTGTAAATGGTCATTAAAGTTGGGCCAATACTTGACTAGTTCTTATATATATATTCATTGAGGATGAATCATGAAGTTTATGCTTGATTTGAGTTGGTGTTAATATGGTTGCCATGTAGGGTGGCATTTGGCTTGGAATATAGCCTTTTTAATGTCCACACGAGTAGACACACGGGCGTGTGTCTATGCCGTGTCTGATACACAATCAGCCTCATGGGCGTGTTGATCGACCGTGTGTCCCCTTGTGAGCTAGGTTTACAAGTAAGTATGCTCAGTAGTAAACACACGGGAAGAGACACGGCCATGTGGCTCAGCCGTGTGGAAGGCACGGCCTTAGACATGGGCATGTGCCCAGGCCGCGTAAAGTCTGCACCCGAAGTTAGGAATTTAATTCGACACACGGCCTAAGGACACGAACGTGTGCCTTGGCCGTGTGCCTCTTGTTAGGTGATGGCGTCATAAACATAATGCCAAGGTTTTGGCACACGAGCTAAGTCACTGGTGTGTCAAGGCCGTGTGAGGAACACGGGCTAGGGACACGGACGTGTGTCTGGCCATGTGAAATAAGTCAGTGTCGACCACGGGTGAAGAACACGGGCATGTCTCAGGGGCATACGAGCGTATCCCTGAACAACACGGGCGTGTGGCCCCTGTTTGGACAAAAATTTTCTAAGCGCGTAAAAGTTCTTGGTTTAATTTCGAAACCTCCTAGAAGTATGTTTAGGGCCTCGTAGCCCAGAATGAGCAAGTTATGAGTTTAAATGGAAAGTTTCTAAGCTGCAGCAAAATTTTATAGCCCGGTGTGTTATGTTTAAGTATGTTAAGTTAGGTAATGCCTCATATCTGGTTCTGGCTTTGAACACGGGTAAAGGGTGTTACAGGCAATCTCGAATGAAATGATTTCGTGATCTACATTTATAACAAGCTCTACTATTATACTTGCCCTAGCATTCACCAATATGATGTCTCCCACACTGTCTACACTCAGGCTTATTATTTCTGACATTGCTAACACTTGATTCCATTGGAATTTGAGCTTTAGAACTCGTATATTTTTCTCACGATCTCTACTCGAATATCCAATTGAAACATTTGAGCAACTGGTTGCATCTCTAAATCTCTTTGATGAAGAGTGATACGGCTTGCTCATCAATCTTTTTCTCTCGTCTCTAACTTCTGAGTCCGCTTTCTTCTTTTCTTTACTAAGCTCCTTGGCTTTACAAGCTCTTTCAACCAATACTACAAATTTAGTCAAGTCAAGAATTTCGACCAGAAGTTTAATATCTTCATTCAACCCTTCAATAAATCTTTTATACATAGTAGTTTCTGTCGAAACACATTCTCGTACATACTGGCTCAATCTCACAAATTGTCGCTCGTATTTTGTAACAGACATACGGCCCTATTTCAGCTCAAAAAACTCTTTGCGTTTCTGATCTATAAACCGTTGGCTAATATATTTCTTCCAGAATTCAGTTTTGAAGAAATTCCATATGATTCGGTCTCTCGAAACCACATATATTAATGTTTTCCACCAATGATACGCCGTATCTTTCAACAGTGAAACAACACACTTAAAGCATTCATCATGAGTACATGATAATTCATCAAACACTCTAATAGTATTCTCAAGCCAAAATTCAGCTCGCTTAGCATCATCATCAACTGTGGCCCTGAAATCTTCTTCCTCATACTTTTGAATCTTATCAACTGAAGGTTTACTCAATCGAATCGGGTCTATAACTTATAGAGCTACAGGAAGTTGCGAGGGTGGAGGTTGTTGAGCAGCCGAATCCGTTCGAACAAACTCCGTGAACCACTCGTTCATCATTTGGAAGAAGGCTTGCTTTGCCTCTCCCTCGTAACTACTAGTAATCGGCCTAGATTTAGCCAACGCTGTCCCTTGAGAGGGAGCAGGCACATTACTCTCAACATCATCAGCTACAGTTCGATCAGGATCCATTTGCTATACGAAAACACAATTTATCTGTCAGGATTATCACACTATCATAGTTCGTATATATGGGATGTATAGCTAGACTCTCACATGCTAACTTAGTCCTAAAATCGATTAAATTGTAGCTCTGATACCAATAAAATGTAACACCCTTAACCTGTATCCATCGCCGGACTAGGGTTACAAGGTATTACCGGTCGAATCATAACAATTTAAACCACCATGGCTCACACATCAACATATCATAATTAATCAATAACACAAATTCCCTTTCTTAAAGTCTACGACGCCTTAAACACGCTTTATAGAAGGTTCAAGACTAAACCGATCTCATACTAAAACTTTGCAGAACTTAGAAACTTGTTCTTTCAAAACAAGGCACACGCCCGTGTGGCTAGGCCGTGTACCTCACACGGCCATGCCTTAAACCATGTCTTACCCCGTGCTCAACACTGACTAAGGTCAAATGGCCTATCACACGCCCGTGTGTCTGGCCCATGTGCAACACTGACTTAAATCATATGGCCTATCACACGCCTGTGTGTCTGGCCCATGTGCAACACTGGCTTGCTTCGAATTGGGCCTCTCACATATGCTATTTTCACATAGAAAAATATATACCAAAATCAATCCATTATCAAGCCATATCACATAGCAAGATTTATACATCTCAGAACATTCTACAACTTCACTAGCCTATACATGCCATATACTATAAATACAACTTCCAAAAGGTACCAAAATAGATGTCTGATAGTGTAATTGAGTCGCTGACGATCCCCGGATCTGAGCTAGCTTTAATAATACTATAAAATAGAGAAAGACTTCACACAGTAAGCTTTAAAGCTTAGTAAGTTAGTAATATAACATAATTAACTCAACAATTCAAATTCAATATGCAAAATTAACTAACACTTAGTTCAATTCACATCACGATTCAATCTCACCCATGGCTATTACTCACTTTCATACCATATCTATATGTTCATGTACAAGCATTTATAATGCTACTCAATTCAACCCTTTTCATCATTCACTCACATAATCTTCCATCTATCTCATACACAATATCATCAACCACATAGGTTCTGTACATACCTGTACTATCACGTATTTATCTATCATTTTTACCAGTTCAATGCTTGATGCCATAATTTATTCGATCCTATTTAAACGTTCGATAAACTCACACATTTAGTGCCAATTAATTAGTCGAAGCTATAATAAATTGCACACTTAGTGCCATCACATGAAACCAAAGTTGTCTCTGTATCACACACATAGTGCCAAATAATATAACAGATGCTTTTCTTATTCTCGCACACTTAGTGCCATTCATCACTGCAACCATTCTATTTATGCACACTTAGTGCCACAAATCTTCTAACTCACATTTCACATTACCAAACTCCACAATCACATTTCCATTCATTCATCACATATAAGCATTGTTTAAACAATACATATTATACACGAACTTACCTCGGATGTAGAAACAACGATACTAGTCGATCAATCAAGAACTTTGTTCTTGCCTCGATCTAAGCCTGAATTTCTCTTTTCTTGATCTATATAATATCAAATTCAACACATTCAATCTCATCATCATCCAAAGCATTCCATAACACATAGTTAGTGCATTTTACACTTTAGTCCTCATAATTACACATTTTTACATTTTAATCCTTATTTCACAATTACACAAAATAAACATAATTTACTCACACCCAAGCTTGGCCGAATTTCATACTAGTCCCTAACAACCCATTTTTCACATTTATTTTACATTTTAGCCCCTCAATTTCTCAATTTCATAATTTTGCCCATAATACTCAAATTCATCAAAAATCCAAATACAAAACATGTTAACCCAACACATATCTTTCATTTTTCATCAACTAACATCACAAACCTCACAATTTAATCAATGGCATAACTCAAAATCTTCATCAAATTTAGAAATTAAAGCATGGGCTTAATAGAACACAAAGCAACAATCATAAAAAAAAGTAAAAATTATCAAAAACAGATCTAAACACATACCTTAATCAAGCAAAATTCTAGCTGAACCCTAGCTAGCTTTCTTTTCTTTTCTTTCTTCGTATTTTCAGCAAGATGAACACAAAATGGCCATTAATTCATATTTTGTTTTAATTTAATTAACATTAAAACATCAATTACTACTTTATCCTTAATGAATGAACATGAAAACCATTTAATACAAGCCCATTTATGACCATTAAACTTATTAAAGGTATAATATCATCATAAGGACATTTGGTTTAATAAACCATAGCCATTAAATACTTTTAACTACTAGCACATAGCTTTTGCACTTTTCGCGATTAAGTCATTTTTCACAAATCGACACGCAAACGATAAAATTTTCACAAAGAACTTTCACACACACTTTATCACATGCCATAAGCATCAAGTAGAATATTAAATTATTTCTTCAACCTCAGATTTCTGGTCCCAAAACCACTGTTCTGACTAGGGTTTAAACCGGGTTGGTACAATATGTTTGAAATGTTATGGAATGGTTGCTTATTTGGTTATGAAATGTTATCATTTATGCTTATGTTTGCTTGGGAAAATAGGGTGGCAAATTGGCTTTGCAAATAGCCTATTTTTGTTCACACGGGTAGGGACATGTGCATATGTCTCAACCGTGTGTGACACCTGGTCATGTTACACGACCGTCTGTTCCCTGGTGTTGAAATAGAATTGAAGTTAGTATGCTTCACACGGCCTCACACACGGCCGTGTGACTAGCCGTGTGGTACAAGTCAGTATACCCTCTAAATGGCACGCGACCTAGCACACGGACGTGTGACTTGGCCGTGTTGATAAGTTAGTATACCCTATGGTTTTGGCACGACTTGCACACGGGCGTGTGTGGCCATTTCGAAGGGCGTGTGGTTGGTCATGTGACCTGAGTCAATATACTCTCCAATTTTCACACGGCCTGGCACACGGATGTATCTTCGGCCGTGTGTTGCAAGTTAGTATGTATGCCCTGTTTCCACACGGTCTAAGACACAGGTGTGTCTACTAGCCGTGTAAGACACACGACCTGTTCACACGGGTGTGTGATACTTGAAATGTTGAAATTTTTCTAAGTTTCCAAAATTTTTATATTTTACCGATTTAGTTTCAAATGCATGAATTAATCTTTGTATACTCGATTTGAATATATATTAAATGTGAATGAATGATATTTACTGAAATGAGATGATATTTGATAAATGATTGTTCTGAACTGAGTTACTAGTCCGATAATACCTCTTGAACTATTCTGACAACGGTTACGGGTTAAGGGTGTTACAGTTATTAGTATCAGAGCTACGATTTAGTCAATTTTAAGACTAATGTAGCGTATGTGAGTCTAGCTATACATGCCATATATAAAACTGCGATAGTGTGATGACTCTTGACATTTTCAAATGTGTTTTTATATAGTAAT
Source organism: Gossypium bickii (assembly GCA_025503065.1). Lineage (NCBI taxonomy): Eukaryota > Viridiplantae > Streptophyta > Magnoliopsida > Malvales > Malvaceae > Gossypium > Gossypium bickii. Next base: position 92,602,869 of record CP106714.1, on the reverse strand, counting down.
GGATCCCGAACGAGCTGTAGCGAATGATGTAGAAAGTAACACGCCAGATCTCGCTCAAGTGACTACTCCTACTGAATCTTGACCCGAGTCTAGTAGTCACGAGGATGAGGCTAAATAAGCCTTTTTTCAGATAATGAACGAGTGGTTCACACAGTACATTCGTACGAATCTGGCTGTTCAGCAACCTCCACTCCCACCTGTTCCCCAACCGATCCCTGTAGTTCCTCAAGGTATTGATCCTCTGCGATTGAATAAATCACCTGTTGACAAGATACGGAAACACGGGGCCGAAGACTTCAGAGCCACTGTTAACGACGACCTTGAGATAGCTGAGCTTTGGCTTGAGAACACAGCTGAAAGAGAACAACTGGAGAAAGTAAGTAACACGACTACTAGAGGGAGTCCACCCCAAAATACTGGAAATATGAGTGGTAACAGAGGTGCTACGAGAGATTCGATTGTGAAATTTGAGGCACGAACACCTGCCAGAGCTTATGCTATTCATGCATGGGAGGAGGCATCATCTCCAGGCGTTATTACCGGTACTTTTTCTCTTTTTGATATTGATATTGTTGCGTTGATATATCCTGGATCAACTCATTCATATATTTGTATGAATGTAGTATTTAAGAAGAGTTTATATGTCGAGTCTATAGAGTTTGTAATTAAAGTATTGAACCCTTTAGGCAAGTCTGTTTTAGTTGATAAAATTTGTAAGAATTTCCCTTTGATGATTCTAGGTTACTATCTTCGGGCTGACTTGATGCTTCTACCGTTCGATGAGTTTGATGTGATCCTCGGTATGCATTGGTTGCTAAGCACAATGCGGTTGTGAATTGTAGACAGAAGACTATCGAATTGAAATGTCAAAATGGTGAGATTTTTCGGATTAAGTTTGATGATTCGAATGAATTACTTATTGTGATATCCTCTATGTTAGCTCAGAAATATTTGAAAAAAGGGCTCTGATGTATATCTTGCATACTTACTAGATACAAAGGTGTCTGGATCAAAGATTGAATCTGTACCTGTTGTTTGTGAGTTTTTGGATGTAGTTCCAAAAGAATTACCGAGTTTGCCACCGATCAGAGAAGCTGAATTTTGTATCGAATTAGTACTCGGAACAACGCCGATATTGATAGCTCCATATAAAATGGCTCTAACAGAATTAAAAGAGTTGAAAGCTCAGTTGCAAGAATTAACAGACAGAGGTTTTGTACAACCGAGTTATTCTCCCTAGGGTGCACAGGTATTGTTTGTGAAAAAGAGAAATGGTACGATGAGAATGTGTATCGACTACAAACAGCTGAATAAAGTGACTATAAAGAATAAATATCCTCTACTATGGATTAATGCTTTATTTGATCAGTTGAAAGGGGCTACAATATTTTCAAAGATTGATTTGAGATCAGGTTACTATCAGTTGCGAGTTAAAGAGTCGGATGTACCGAAGATCGCATTCAGAACAAGGTACATACATTATGAATTGCTTATTATGCCTTTCGATTTAACTAATGCTCCTGCCATTTTTATGGACTTGATGAATCGAATATTTAGACCGTACTTAGACAGAATTGTTGTTGTATTCATTGTCAATATTTTGATCTATTCACGAGATGAATTTGAGCATACTGAACACTTCAGAATTGTATTATAGACTCTACGTCATAAGAAACTATTTGCAAAGTTCAGTAAATATGAGTTTTGGCTCAAAGAGGTTGGATTCTTGGGGCATATTGTCTCAATTGACAGTATTAGAGTTGACCCGAGTAAAATTTCTGCTATTGTTAATTGGAAACCTCTAAGAAATGTATCTGAAGTTCGTAGTTTTCTGGGCTTAGCGAGATATTACCGAAGATTCGTAAAAGGATTTTCTATGATTGTGACACTAATGAAACAACTGCTACAGAAAGACGTGAATTTTGAATGGTTAAAAAAATGTCAGCAGAGTTTTGAATAGTTGAAAGTGCTGTTGACTGAAGCACTAGTTTTGGTTCAACTAGAAATGGGGAAGGAATTTGTAATTTATAGCGATGCATCATTAAACGGTCTGGGATGTGTTCTGATGCAAGAAGGAAAGGTTATAGCTTATGCTTCTCAACAATTAAAACCGCAAGAAGAGAACTATCCGACGCATGACTTAGAGCTCGTTGTGATTGTATTCGCATTGAAGATTTGGCGGCACTACTTATACGGTGAAAAATACCACATCTATACAGATCACAAGAGTTTGGAATATCTGATGTCACAGAAAGACTTGAATTTGCGACAACGAAGATGGCTCAAGTTATTGAAAGGTTATGACTTTGTGATTGATTATCACCTGGATAAAGCTAATGTTGTTGTTGATGCCTTGAGTTGGAAATCTTTGTTTACATTATGAGCAATGAACACCCAGTTGATGGTTTGTGATGATGGATCTCTTTTAGCAGAATTAGAAGCTAAACCGATATTTTTTCAACAAATTTGTGAAGCTCAGAAAGATGATTGTGAATTGCAAGTTAAACGGATTCAGTGTGAGAATATCCCTCATTCAGTGTGAGAATATCCCGGAAAAGTGTTTGTGTACCGAGAAATTCAGAACTTATTCAAAAGATTTTGCACGAAGCACACCATATCTGCTTTTTTGTTCATCCGGGTAGTACCAAGATGTATAACGATCTGAAATAGTTGTATTGGTGGTCGAGTATGAAACGGGATATATCAGAGTTTGTAATGTTTGATATGTCAGCAAGTCAAAGCTGAGCATCAAGTACCATCAGGATTACTACAGCCTATAATGATTCCTGAGTGGAAATGGATAGAGTTACAATGGATTTCGTGCCGGGACTGCCCCTATCTATGAAAAAGAAAGATACTATATGGGTTGTCGTTGATCAACCAACGAAGTCTGCTCATTTCATACCTGTACGTATAGATTACTCACTTGATAGATTAACAGAATTGTACATTTCTGAGATTGTTCGGTTACACGGAGTGCCAATATCTATTATTTTTTTATAGAGATTCGAGATTTACGTCATGATTCAGGAAGAAATTGCAAGAGGCTCTAAGAACAAAGTTGAATTTTAGTACTACTTTTCATCCTCAGACTGATGGTCAGACTGAGAGAGTTATTTAGATTCTCAAAGACATGTTGAGATGTTGTATTTTAGAGTTTGAGGGCAGTTGGAAAAAAAATTATCGTTGATTGAATTCGCGTATAACAATAGTTTCCAAATGAGTATAAAGATGGCACCGTATAAAGCTTTATATGGCTGCAAGTGTCGAACTCTATTACACTGGACTAAATTGAGTGAGGAAAAGATTCACGGGGTTGAATTGATCAGAGAGATTGAAGAAAAAGTGAAAATGATTCACGATAGTTTAAAAGCAGCTTCAGATCGACAGAAATCCTACACAGGTTTGAAACATAGAGAAATTGAATTTCAAGTTGGAGACAAAGTGTTTCTAAAAGTGTCACCATGGAAAAAGGTTCTTCAATTCAACCGTAAAGGAAAGTTAAATCCGCAGTTCATCGGGCCGTATGAGATCGTTGAAAGAATAAAGCATGTAGCATATCGACTAGCTTTACCATTAGAACTTGAAAAGATTCATAATGTCTTTCACATTTCTATGCTACGTCAATACAGATCCGACCCATCACATGTAATTTCTCCAGTAGATGTTGAGATACAAGTTGATTTGACGTATAACGAAGAACTGATCAAGATTTTGGCTCGTGAAATCAAAGAGTTGAGAAATAAATGCATAGCCCTAGTAAAAGTTCTCTGGCACAAACACGGGATAGAGGAAGCTACATGGGAACCCGAGGAAGCTATGAGAAAATAGTACCCTAACCTATTTACCGGTAAGATTTTCGGGGACGGAAATCCCTAAGGGGAGAGTTGTAACAGCCCGTTTTTGAGTCAAATCAGAATAGTGGTTTTGGGACAACAAATCTAAGGTTAAAATATTTTTTATTATTTTATTATTGTTTACAACATGATAGAATTATTATGTGAAAGTTTCGTAAAGAAATTTTACCGTTTAAATGCTTAATTCGGTAAAAAGGACTAAATTGCATAAAGCGTAAAACCTGTGTGCCATTAGTTTAATATTCCTAATAGCTATGGTTTATTAAATTAGAGGTCCTTATGTTGTAATTTGACCATGAATAAGGTTAGTGGACATTAATGTCCATGAATTATTTGATAAATTAATGCTTTATAATAAGGTTATAATGGTAATTTAGTTAATAAAGTTTAATTTAATAAAATAAAAAAACTAAAGCTTTATTCTCATCTTCATGCACCGAATATTGAGATGAAAAACCACAGAAGAGAGCTTGCTAGGGTTCGGCTATGTTGATGCTTAATTAAAGGTCCGTTTTTGTCTCCTTTTTTATGATTTCTACGTTTTTGTAATCGTTGCTTCTTATTTTAGCTAGCCTGTACCCTAATTTTTTAATTTGTTAATGATTTTATGAAGTGCCATTGTTGAATTCTTGAGCTTTTAAATGATTGATGATGGATTTTGAATATTTGTTAATAGTTAAACTAGTTTTGTAAAGTGATTTTTTTGATAAAAATGCAAAATAAGGATTAAATTATGAAAATGTAAAATGTAGTGGTTAAAAGTGTGAAATAATGAAAGATATGGGCTGCTAGTAGTATATAATGAATTTGGCTAGGCATTGATTGATACTAAATTGCATGAATTTGCAATTTTATATGATAAGGAGTAAATTGTAAAAATTAAAAAGTGTAGGGGCAAATGTGTAATTTGCAAAAATATTAAGTATAGACTAAATTGAATAGATTGAATGCTGAATGTATTGAATTTGATAATATATAGATCATGATAAGCCGAGATTGAGTTTAGATCGGGTAAAAGGAAAGATTGACGAATAGCCGATAATTTTTATCCGAGCAATACGAGGTACGTTCGTGTAATTAGAATCGAACATTTAAATACTTGTAATTATTGAAATGAATGTATGTGATTGAATAATTGATATACTTGAAATATGAATGCTTTATTGATATAATCTACTGGTTATCGAGCCCCGTTTGAACTGTATGAATTCATAGGATACGAGTGACATGTCACTAGGGTTACTGTTTTGATTGAGCTCCTACATTTGTTGCGGACTCACTTCAGCTTGTTTGAGCTTACCGATATATCAGCTCGTATGAGCTTACTGTTCAGCTCGATAGAGCTTACAGTTTCAGCTCAATTGAGCTTACTGTTCATCAGCTCAAGAGGAGCTTATCGATCATGGCTCGAAAGAGCATAAATGATAATGAATTGACGGATTACTGATGCCTATCACCCGAGTATCCTTTGGAGTTCTAATATGTTCAACGGGCATAAATTCTATTTATACGGATGAGTATTGTTATTGAATGGATTATTGGTTATATGATGGAGAAGAAAATGTTGAATGGTAGTTATATTGATTATTGAATTGTGATAATGGATGATTTCATTTATTAACATGTCTAACCTATGGATGAATGCTTGTGATAGGCATTTGGAAATTGTATGGAGTTTACTTTAGTTATTTTCCTTGATTATGTATAAATGGTAAGTTTAATTCTAAATTATACGGGGCTTACTAAGCTATAAAGCTTACTTTGTTTCTTTTTCTATGTTTTATAGAGGTTCGATAGCTCGCTCATTTCGGACAAGTCGGAGTTAGACATCACACTATCCAATTTCCGATTGGTACTTTTAAACTTGTGGATATATGTGAATATGGCATGTATAGGCTAGTTTAAAAGATGTTAGTTATGTTACTCGATATCGTGATTTTGGCATGTTTTGTATATAAGTTAAGCCATGTGATTTGGCTTATTTGGTACTATGTTTTGATTGTGTATAAGTGTGCAATTATGGTATGTTTTGGGCAAGGAATTGATGGTATGAAAATGTGCAAAAGATGTCTTGTTATGTAGTTGATATACGAATGGATTATGCATGATTTTAAATAGACATTTGAGTACTAAGTTGAATTGGTATAATATAGGTATGAAATGTTATGGAATGGTTGCTTATTGGGTTATGAAATGTTATCATTTATGCTTATGTTTGCTTGTGAAAATAGGGTGGCAAAATGGCTTTGCAAATAGCCTATTTTTGTCCACACGGGCAGGGATACGGGCGTGTGTCTCAGCCGTGTGTGACACATGGTCATGTTACACGGCCATGTGTCCCCTGGTGTTGAAATAGAATTGAAGTCAGTATGCTTCACACGACCTCACACACAGGCATGTGACTGGCCGTGTGGTACAAGTTAGTATACCCCCTAAATGGCACACGGCCTAGCACACGGGCGTGTGACTTGGCTGTGTTGATAAGTCAGTATACCCTATAGTTTTGGCACGGCTTGACATACGAGCTTGTGTGGCCATTTCGAAGGGCACACAGATTAGACACACGGGCGTGTGGTTGGCCGTGTGACCCAAGTCAGTACACTCCAGTTTTCACACGACCTGGCACACGGGCGTGTCTTCGGCCGTGTGTTGCAAGTCAGTATGTATGCCCTGTTTCCACACGGTTTAACACACGTGCGTGTCTACTGGTCGTGTGAGACACACGGCCTGTTCACACGGGCGTGTGATACTTTAAATGTTGAAATTTTTCTAAGTTTCCAAAATTTTGATATATTACCGATTTAGTCTTGAATGCATGAATTAAGCTTTGTATGCTCGATATAAATATATTTTGAATGTGAATGAATGATATTTACTAAAATGAGATGATATTTGATAAATGATTGTTCTGAACAGAGTTATTAGTCCGGTAATGCCTCTTAACCTATTCCGGTGACAGTTACGAGTTAGGGGTGTTACAGGAACTTTAAAATACAAATATAGCGTTGCATTATTAATATACGAACTTACCTCGATACAAAAATAGTGAAAATGGACCTAATCGTCAAACACTTTATTTTTCCCCCGATCTAGGTCTGAACTTCGTTTTCCTTGATCTATAATAGCAAATTTAACTCATATAATACTCACATTATTCAATCCAGTCCAAAAATCACATTATGGCAAAATTACATTTTTGCCCCTAACTTTCAACGTTTTACACTAGTACTTAGGCTCGTAAAATGAAATATAGTCAATTTCTTCAAAACCCAAGCCTAGCTGAACCATTTTCATACTCATAACAGCCTACAATTTTCATTAAACCACTTTTACAAATAGGTCCTTTTTGACATTTTCATCAAAAATCACTTAGTAAAAGTTGTTTATCCAACATCAAATTTGCATAATATACCATTAAACATCAAAATACACCCATTTATAACATGGGTAAAACCCTAGACCTTGATCATATCTTGAATTGGTCGTAGAAATAGATAGACCCGGTTAGAACGACTTCAAATATGTAAAGAGCATTAAAAACAGGGCAAGAATAGACTTACAATCGAGCTTGGAAGCTTGCCCAAAACCCTAGCTATGGTGACCGTTGAAATTCGGCTACGAGGGATGAAATTGAAGAAGATGACATCTTTTATTTTAGTTATTTAGGCTTTATTTACCAAATGACAAAAATGCCCTTCACTTAAACTTTGATATTTTTCCTTAACCATGTCCATTTTTGTCCATACATAGACATAATGGTCTAATTACCATCTAAGGACCTCTAATTTAAGATCTCATAGCAATTGGACACCTTTAATATATAGAATTCAAGTTTTGCACTTTTTTGCATTTTAGTCCCTTTAACTAAATTGAGTGCCCTAACGTCAAAATTTTCGAACGTAATTTTCACGAAATCATTCCATAAAAATGTAGACCATAATAATATAATAAAAATAAAGTTTTCTGCATCAGATTTGTTGTCCCAAAACCACTGTTCTGACTAGACCCAAAATAAGGCTGTTACAACTCTCCCCCTTTTGGGATTTTCGTCCCCGAAAATCTTACCAGAAAAGAGGTTTGGGTATTGTTTTCTCATAGCTTCCTCAGGTTCCCACGTAGCCTCTTCGACTCCATGTTGTTGCCATAAAACTTTCACTAGAGCCATACTTTTATTTCTAAACTGTTTGAGTTCCCGAGCCAAAATCTTGATCAGTTCTTCACCATAAGTCATATCGGGTCGAATCTCAACCTCTGCCGGAGAAATCACATGCGAAGGGTTTGATCCATAATGTCGCAACATCGAAACATGAAACACATTATGGATTCTTTCAAATTTCGATGGCAAGGCTAACTGATAAGCCACTAGCCCTATTCTTTCAACTATCTCATACGACCCAATGAAACGCGGACTCAACTTGTCTTTGCCGCCAAATCTCAGAATTTTTTTCCATGGAGATACTTTCAGAAGTACTTTATCACTAACTTGAAACTCAATCTCTTTTCTTTTCAAATCCACGTAGGATTTCTATCGATCTAAGCTTTTTTCAAACAATCACAAATTACTTTCACTTTCGCTTCGGTCTCTCTAACCAAATCAACCCCGTGAATCTATCTCTCACTGAGCTCAGTCCAGTACATGGAGTTTGGCACTTGCGGCCATACAATGCCTCATACGGTGCCATCTTAATACTCGACTCAAAACTGTTGTTATAAGCAAATTCGACTAAAGGTAGATATTTTTCTCAACTACCTTCGAATTCTAAAACACAACATCGGAGCAATCTTCGAGAATCTAAATCATTCTTTCAGATTGACCACTGGTTTGCGGATGAAATGCGGTACTAAAGTTTAACTTTGTACCCAAAGCTTCTTGTAACTTCTTCCAAAATCTCAACGTAAACCTCAGATCTCTATCCAAAATAATAGAAAGAGGCCCCCGTGCAATCTAACAATCTCAGTAATGTACAGTTCAACTAGCTTATCAAGTGAATAGTTGATACGTACCGGAATAAAATGAGCCTATTTCATCAATCTATCAACCATGACCCAAACGACATCTTTCTTCTTCGGAATCAAAGGTAATCTAGTTACGAAATCCATTGTAATTATGTCCTATTTCCATTCGGGTACCATCAGTGGCTGAAGTAAACCCGAAGGTACTTGGTGTTTGGCTTTTACTTGTTGACAAATCAAACATCTTGAAACAAATTCTGAGGTATCTCGTTTCATGCCTGACTACCAATACAATTTCTTCAAATCATTATACATTTTTGTATTGCCCAGATGAACGGATAAACAACCATTATGTGCCTCATAAAGAATTTTTTGAATAATCTCATCATTCTTTGGTACACATACTCTATCTCGGAACATTAAGCAATCATCAGAACCGATCTGAAAGTCTGAATCACTACCCGATTCACACTGAGCTCTTTTGGCTTGCAATTCACTATCACTTTTCTGAGCTTCACAAATTTGCTGAAGAAATATCAGTCTAGCTCTCAACTCATCTAGAATCAAGCTATCCTTAGATAAAGTCAACCTCGTATTCATAGCTCTCAAGGAAAAGAAGGACTTTCTGCTCAAAGCGTCTACGACTAAATTCGCCTTTTCGGGATGGTAGTCAATTACTAACTCATAATCTTTTAGTAGCTCAAGCCATCTCCGTTGTCGTAAATTCAAATCCTTCTGAATCATCAAGTACTTTAAACTTCTATGATCCGAAAAGACATGGCATTTCTCACCATACAAGTGATGTCTCCAAATCTTCAAAGCAAACACAATGGCAGCCAATTCTAGATCGTGCTTCGGATAATTCTTCTCATGCGGTTTCATCTGTCTCGAGGCATAGGCTATCACCTTACCCTCTTGCATCAATACACATCCTAATCCATTCAGTGATGCATCGCTATAAATCACAAACTCTTTTCCCAGTTCAGGTTGCATTAAAATCGGTGCCTGAATCAATAAGGCTTTCAACTGTTCAAAACTCTTTTGGCATTTCTCGGACCAATCAAATTTAACATCTTTTTGCAACAGCTTAGTCATAAGAGTAGCGATCGTCGAAAAACCCTTAACAAAACATCTATAATAGCTGGCTAATCCCAAAAAGCTTCTAACATCTGATACATTTCCCTGCAGTTTCCAATCAACAATTGCCGAAATCTTACTTGAATCAACCCAAATACCATCTCCAGAAACAATATGTCCCAAAAATCTGACTTCTCAAAGCGAAAACTCACTTTTAATGAATTTAGCAAATAATTTATTATCTCTCAAAGTCTACAATAGAGTTCTTAAGTGCTCAACATGCTCAGTCTCATCTCGAGAATAAATCAGAATATCGTCAATAAACACAACCACGAAAGTCTAAATATGGTCAAAAGATTAGGTTCATCAAGTCCATAAAAATAGCAGGAGCATTAGTTAGTCCGAAAGGCATGACAAAAAACTCATAATGCCTGTACCTTGTTCTAAAAGTTGTTTTCAGTACATCCAAGTCCTTAACTCTAAACTGGTAGTAGCCAGACATCAAATCAATCTTCGAGAACACTGTTACCCCTTTCAACTGAGTAGACAAGTCATCAATTATTGGCAAAGGATACTTGTCCTTTATCGTTACCTTGTTGAACTGTCGATAATCGATACAAAGTCTCATAGATCCATCTTTCTTCTTTACAAATAATACTGGTGCAGCCTAGGGAGAAAAAATTGATCTTACAAAACCTTTATCTGTCAACTCTTGCAACTGAGCTTTTAATTCTTTCAGTTCGGACGAAGCCATTCTATACGGAGCAATTGATATCGGTGAATTCCCTAGTAGTAAATCAATACCAAATTCAACTTCTCTAATCGGTGGCAACCCAGGCAACTCTTCTGGAAAAAATCTGGATATTCACAAACTATCGGCACTACTTCAATTTCCAATTCAGTCACTTTTGTATTCAACACATAAGCTAGATAAGCTTCACAACCTTTTTTTACATATCTCTAGGCAGACACCAAAGAGATCACAACAGGTAACTCACCCGACTCATCTGAATCAATCTAAAGAATTTCACAATTTTCACATTTCAATTTAATAATTTTTCGTCTACAATTCACTACCGCATCATGTAGTGTCAACCAATCCATAACCAAAATAACGTCTAACTCATTAAATGGAAACAACATTAAATCAGTCGGAAAACAGTGACCTCGAATCATCAAGGGACAATTCTTGCAAACTTTGTCAACTAATACATGTTTGCCTAAGGGGTTTGACACTTTAATCACAAACTTAGTAAAATCAACAGGCAAGCTCTTACTAGCTACCAATTTCATGCAAACATAAGAATGAGTTGATCCAGGATCAATTAATGCAACTACATTAGTATTGAAGACAGAAAAAGTACCAGTGATAACATCAGGAGATATCGCTTCTTTGCGAGCACGGATAGCATAGGCTCTAGTAGGTGCTCTAACCTTGGATCTTACAATTGAATCTTTGGTCACACCTTTACTACTGGTTGCATTCCTCGTATTCCTCGGGGTCTCCCTTTAGTGGCAGTGTTGCCCAATCTTGCATTTTGAATCTTGTCTTTGTTAGCCATCTCAGGGCAGTCCCGAATAAAGTGGTCTTGGGAGCCACACTTAAAATAAGCCTGATCATTCATTCTACATTCACCGGGCTATCGCCTACCACAGTGTGACATTCAGGTTGATTGAATCTAACATTATCAAAACTCACTATCGACGTAGTTTGGGCTTTAGAACCCGAATATTATTTACCATGATCTCTATTGGAATTCTTAGCTGAAGCACTCAAATGAGCATACAAATCTCTCGATTTCTTAAACTAAGATTGAAATGACTTACTCATCGGCCTTTTTTTGTATCTCTGGCCTCAGACTCAATTTTCCTCATCTCCTTGCTTAATTATTCAACTTTACAAGCTTAGTCGAATAGCACCACAGATTCTTTCAGCTCAAAAACTCCAACTAACAATCAGATATCCTCATTCAACCCATCTTCTAACCTTTTGCACATGATAGCCTTGGCGGAAACACATTCTTGAGCGTACTTACTGAGTTTGAAAAACTCTTGTTCGTACTCAATTATAGATATTCGGCCATGTTTCAGCTCTAAAAACTCCTTACGATTCTGATCAATGAATCGTTGGCTGATATAATTCTTCCTAAATTCATCTCGAAAGAATTCCCGGTTAACCGTCTCTCTCGGTACTACTGATACAAGAGTTTTCCACCATCGGTATGCTGAGTCTCTCAAAAGCAATACAACACATTTTAGACATTCATTCGGTGTGCAAGACAGTTCATCAAATACCCTGATGGAATTTTTGAGCCAAAACTCGACTCTCTCGGGATCATCATCGACATTATCTATGAAATCTTCAATCTTATGCTTTCGGATCTTATCAACCAGAGGCTTATTCCATCTTACAAATTCCATACCTTGTGGAGCTAAGGGAGTCGGATGAGGGATAAATGAGGCTGGAGGGGTTGAGCAGTTGGATTTGTATGAACAAACTCCGTATAACACTCGTTCATCATGTGGAGGAAGGCTTACTTTCAGACGGCGCTACCCCTTGAGCAGGACTCGACGCATTACTTTCTACGTCATCAGCTTCAGCTCGATTGGGATCCATTTACTATATAAAAACACAATTTAAAGTTGTCAGGAGTCATCACACTATCACGATTCATTTATGGCATGTATAGCTAGACTCTTACACACGTTATGTTGTCTGAAAATAGACTAAATCGTAGATCTGATACCACTAAATGTAACACCCCTTACTCATATTCAACACCGGAATAGGGTCCGAGGCATTACCGGATATACAACACAAACATTCATACAAATCGAATCATAAGATTTGCGTCTAAATTAAAACCATCCATATTCAATCATAAAGTTTCTAATACGAGCCTAAGAGGCCCGAAACATGCATTGGAAATGGTTTGGGACTAAACCGAGAAATCAAGGAATTTTTATGAAACTTAGAAAATTTTTGCTAAAAACAAGGCTCACACACCCGTGTGGTCCAAGGGACACGTCCGTGCTTCAGACCGTGTTTGATTTAGGGTGCTCTTTGACTTATGCCACACGGTCGTGCCACATGTCCGTGTGCTAGTGTAACATCCTGATTTTAGGTCTAGTCAGAATAGTGGTTTTGAGACCACAAAACTAAAGTAGAAATATTTTTTTATGATTTTTTTGAGGTCCATGACCTGTTTGCATGATTGTGTGAAAGTTTCATGAAGAAATTTTGTGAATAAGTGTCCAATTTGACTTTTAGGACTAAATTGTAAAAGTTACAAATATGAGAATCTAGAAGCTTTAAGTATGAAATTGCTTTGGATTATTAATTAGAGGTCATTCAATATAAATTTGCCCAATTTCTATTTTTATGGTAAAAAATAGGCATGAGTAGGTAAAATTTAAAAGTTTAGTAAAAAGGGCATTTTGGTCATTTGATTAATAAAAGAATAAAAATTTACCCATGTGTGACATACATGTGTTTTGATGTTTCATGGTAGATTATGCAAGTTTTATGTGTACTAAACATCTTTTACTAAGTGATTTTTGATGAAAACACCTAAAAAGGACCTTTTTTGTAAAAGTTGTAAAATGAGTAGTAAAAATTAGATTAAAGGAAAATGTGGGATGTTATGAGCATGTGTTAAGTTTGGCTAGGCTTGGGTAACAAAGAAAATGGACACATTTCATTTTACGAGCCTAGGGACTAATTTGTAATTATATAAAAGTTTAGGGGTAAAACTATAATTTTTTCTAAAATATGGTTTTTCGAACTGATTTGAAAAATGTGATAATTAAATGAGCTAAATTTTCTATTATTTATTAAGAAAATAGATTCCGGACCTAAACCGAGGAAAAAACAAGGTTGTGGACTAAATCGAATAATTAGCTATATTTTGGTACTGAGGTAAGTTCATGTGTAAATAATGCAACATTACATTTTTCAGTGATTAATGCTTTAATATTGCATGAATTGTGTAATTGTCCTTGTGGGCTTGATTAATGTTGACCCGATGACGATTCGGTGAAGAATTGATACCTCGAAATCCCGGTTGAACCTTAGGAATAGCTAGGATACAAATGTCATGACATTAGGGTTATGAGTTTACGTGTAAGACCATATCTGGGATATGGCATCGTTATGAGATTTCGTGTAAGACCATGTGTAGGACATGGCATCGATATAAGAATCGTGTAAGACCATAGCTGGGCTATAGGCATCGATATGTGATCCAATTTAAGACCATATCTGGGATATGGCATTGGTATGCTTTTATGTGTATATGATTCTCGAGTATCCTTTAGTATTCCAAGCGGTTCAACGGGTAGTCCAAAGATTACATCAACGAAATGATAAGGTATGTACATGTTGAAAGGGTATAGGTATGTACACAAAGCTCATACATATTGAGATTGTAAATTGATGAGATTTCAGTAAGAAATGAATGAATAAATCATGATCATGAGTTCTATTGTACATTACGTAAATGACATGATTTAAAATGTATCTATGATACTTGATGACATTGTGATAGGTTATATTATGTTATGTGCACAATAATGCATGGTCAATGTTGTTAGTTATTTACATGCAAAATTACTAAGCTTTATGCTTACTCCCATTTCTTTTCCATTTTCTTATAGTATTGCCAAACTAGCTCGGGGAGCGAAGGACGTTGGAGACTCGATAACACTATCAATTGGAACTTTTGGGTATAGTTAGTCCCAAAATTTTGAATATGGCATATATAGGGACTGGGTCTTTTTGTTATATGTCATATTGGTTTAGCCAAATGTGTTGGCTTATGATGATATTTGATTCATTTTGTATAAGGCCATGGGATGTGGCTCATATTGATTATTGGGTTGTAAACCTATTCATATATGCATGCATGTGCCAATGTCATTATGATATGGCCTATGGTTGTTGATAGTTGAATGGTGATGTGTTACATGTGATTAAGGATGTTTGATGATGGTGAAGTACTTAGTTATGCCATGTTATGTGCCTTAAAGTTATATATATATTTGGATTGGTGTGGTTTTGATGTTGGGTAGGTTGGTGCAAGTTTGGGTGGCAAAAAGGCTTGGTAAATAGTATTATTTTTTCTACACGGGTAGACATACGTGCGTGTGTCTACACCGTGTATGACACACGGCTTGCCCATAGGCGTGTGTTATAACTATGTGTCCCCTACACCCTAATTAATGTAAAGCAGAATGCCCAGTAGGAAACACACGGGCATGAGACTCGACCGTCTGTCTCGGTTGTGTGAGAGACACGGCCATAGGACATGGGCATGTGCCCAGGCTGTGTGAAGTCTGCACTTACTTTTTGGAATTTAATTCGCCACACGGCCTAAGGACACTGGCGTGTGCCTTGGCCGTGTGACCTTATTGGTTTGGTGATGTCATAAACAAAATGTCCCCTATTTTGGACACGGCTTAAAGCATGGGCGTGTGATATGCCACACGGGCGTGTCCATTCACCCACACGGGAGTGTGGACCTTTTTGATGAAAATTTTCTAAGTTTTCCCAGAAGTTTCTAAAGTTCTTGGTTTAGTCTCAAACTACTCCTAATGTATGTTTTTGGCCTCGTTGGCTCGTTTAGTGGACGATATGAATGTTTATGAAAAGTTTTAAATTTGAGTGGAAATTCATGTCACAGTTTTGTATAATTGCTTGCGTATAAGTTCGGTAGCGCCTCGTACCCTTTTCCAGCATTGAATACGGGTAAAGGGTGTTACATTTAGTGGTATCAAAACTACAGTTTAGTCGATTCTCGGACTAACGTAGCGTGTGGACGAGTTTACCTATACTTGCCATAAATGAATTGTGATAGTGTGACGACTCCTGACCTTTTAAATTGTGTTTTCATATAGTGATGGATCCCAATCGAGCTGAAGCTTATGATGTAGAAAGTAATGCGCCCGCTCCTGCTCAAGGGGCAGCGCTAGTTGAAAGTAGACTCATAACTATGAGTCAAGGAGGGGGAGAAGAGGCTAGGGAAGTTTTTCTTCATATGATGAATGCCTGGTACACGAAGTTTATTCGAACGAACCCGAAAGCTCTACCCCGTCCACCCCCACCTATTCCTCAACATATTCCTGTAACACCCCAAGGTATGGATTTTGTGAGATTAAATAGGCCTCCATTGGATAAAATTCAAAAGCAAAGGGTTGAAGAGTTCCGAGCTAGTATAGATGATGATCCCAAAAGGGTAGAGTTCTGGCTCGAGAATACCATTAGGGTATTTAATGAGTTATCATGCACACCCGAGGAATGTATCAAATGTGTTGTGTCACTTCTGAGAGACTCGACTTATCAGTGGTGGAACACCCTTGTGTCGGTTGTACCAATGGAGAGAGTTAATTGGGAATTTTTCCAAGAAGAGTTTCGTAAGAAGTATATTAATCAGAGGTTTATTGATCAGAAGAGAAAAGAATTTTTTGAGTTAAAATAGGGCCGAATGACGGTAACAGAATATGAGCGTGAGTTTGTGAGACTGAGTAAATACATTCGAGAATTTGTTTCGACTGAAGCCATCATATGTAAAAGATTTGAAGATGGGCTGAACGAAGACATCCAATTATTGGTTGGCATTCTCGAACTGAAAGAATTCGTTGTGCTTGTAGAGAGAGCTTGTAAGGCCGAGGAGTTAGCCAAAGATAAAAGAAAAGCTGAGTTTGAGTCTCGATATTCGAAGAAAAGACAGATGGGAAATTCATTTCAGTCCTTATCTAAGAAACTGAGAGAGTTTAATACTCGACCCAGTGCTTCAATTGGGTTTTCAAACAGAAACCATGGGAAACAGTATTCAGGTCATAAGGCTCAGACTACTTCGATAGCGAGTGTGGGTAATGCTCTACCTAGTAGATCTGAATGTCCATATTGCGGTAGACGTCACCCCGGCGAGTGTCGGGTGAATGATCGAACCTGTTTCGAGTGTGGTTCCCAAGATCACTTCATTAGAGATTGCCCCGAGAAGGTTGAAAAAGAGAAATTTTAGAGAGCAAGATTAGGTAATACAACTCCTAGAGGGAGGCCAAAGAGAAATCTGGAAAATGGAGCGAGTAGCAAGAGTGCACCTAGAGATCCTGCTGTGAGGCCCGAAGGTAGAGCACTTATGAGGACTTATGCCATTCGCGCTCGCAAAGAGGCTTCATCTCCTGATGTAACTATGTGTACTTTTTCTCTTTATGATACTTCTATTATTGCTTTGATTGATCCGGGATCTACCCATTCGTATATATGTATGAAATTGGTATCTAGTGTGAATATGCCTGTTGAGTCTACAGAATTTGTGTTAAAAGTGTCCAACCCTTTAGGCAAGTATGTGTTAGTTGACAAAGTATGTAAGAATTGTCCTTTGATAATTAGTGGTCACTGTTTTTCAACTAATCTTATGCTTTTTCCATTTGATGAATTTGATGTAATTCTTGGTATGGATTGGTTGACCATTCATGATATGGTAGTAAATTGTGGAAGAAAAATTATTGAGTTGAAATGTGAAAGTGGTGATATTTTTCGGATTGAATCAGATGAATCGGATAGCTTGCCTATAGTGATTTCTTCTATGACTGCTCAGAAATGTATAAGAAAGGGTTGTGAAGCTTACCTTGCTTTTGTGTTGAATACAAAAGAGTTTGAGTTGAAAATTGAATTAGTGCCGGTAGTACGTGAGTATCTAGATGTGTTTCTAGAAGAATTGCCCGTATTGCCTCCAGTTAGAGAAGTTGAATTTCGTATTGAGTTAGTTCCCGGTACTGTACCTAATTTGATTGCTCCGTATAGAATGTCTCCGACCGAACTAAAGGAGCTGAAAGCTCAGTTATAAGAGTTGGCGGATAAAGGTTTTGTAAGACCTAGTTTTTCTCCGTAGAGTGCACCGGTATTATTTGTGAAAAAGAAAGATGGATATATAAGGCTTTGTATTGACTACCGACAACTCAATAAGGTGACCATAAAGAATAAGTATCTTTTGCTGAGAATAGATGATTTGTTTGACCAATTGAAGGGAGTCACAGTATTTTCCAAGATTGACTTGAGGTCTGGTTACTATCAATTGAGAGTTAAAGACTCAGATGTGCCGAAAACTGCTTTTTGGACGAGGTATGGTCACTATGAATTTTTGGTTATGCCTTTTGGTTTAACGAATGCTCCTGCTGTATTTATGGATTTGATGAACCGTATTTTCTTACCGTACTTGGATAAATTTGTTGTTATTTTTATTGATGATATATTGATTTCTTCTTGTGATGAGACCGAGCATGCCGAGCACTTGATAACGATTTTGCAAACTTTGAGGGATAAACAATTGTATGCTAAATTTAGTAAAAGTGAGTTTTGGCTTCAAGAAGTCAGATTTTTGGGGCACATTGTTTCGGGTGATGCTATTTGAGTTGACCCGAGTAAGATTTCAGCAATTGTTGATTAGAAACCGCCGAGGAATGTATCCAAGGTTAGAAGCTTTCTAGGCTTAGCCAGTTATTATAGACGGTTTGTTAAAGGATTTTCCATGATTTCTACTTCGGTGACGAGGTTGTTACAAAAAGATGTCAAGTTCGAACCAACAGAAAAGTGCCAACAGAGTTTCGAGAAACTAAAGGCATTGTTGATTGAGGTTTCAGTTTTAGTACAACCTGAACCGGGAAAAGAATTTGTAGTTTATAGTGATGCATCCTTGAATGGATTGGGTTGTGTACTTATGCAAGAAGACAAGGTATTAGCTTATGCCTTAAGACAGCTGAAACCACATGAGAAAAACCATCCGACACATGATTTAGAGCTAGCCGCCATTGTGTTTGCATTGAAGATTTGGAGACACCATTTGTATTGCGAGAAATGTTGAGAATTCAGTGGTCATAAAAGTCTAAAGTACTTGATGACTCAAAGGGATTTGAACCTAAGGCAACGGAGATGGCTAGAGTTGATAAGGATTATGAGCTAGTGGTTGACTATCACCTAGGAAAGGCAAACATAGTCGCCGTTGCCTTGAGTAGGAAATCCTTGTTCACATTGAGAGCTATGAATACACAGTTGGTTTTAACAGATGATGGTTCTATTCTAGCTGAGTTGAGAGCTAGACCGATGTTTCTCCAAGAGATTTATGAAGCTCAGAAAAGTAACAGTGATTTGCAAGACAAGAGAGTTCAGTGTGAGTCAGATCTTGAATCGAACTTTTGGCTTAGTTCTGATGGATGTTTGATGTTCTGAGATAGGGTCTGTGTACTGAGAGAGGATGAGCTTATTCAGAAAATTTTGCACGAGGCACATAGTGGATGTTTATCTGTTCATCTGGGCAATATAAATATGTATAATGACTTGAAGAAAATGTATTGGTGGTCAGGAATGAAAAGAGACATTCCAAAGTTTTTGTCGAGATGCTTGGTTTGTCAACAAGTAAAGGCCGAACACCAAGTACCTTCGGGTTTACTTCAGCCTGTATGGTTCTTGAATGGAAATGGAACAGAATTACTATGGATTTTGTGACGGGTTTGCCTTTGACACTAAGAAAGAAAGATGTCGTTTTGGTTGTAGTTGATAGGCTTATGGAATCAACTCATTTTACTGGTACGTACCAACTACTCACTTGATAAGCTAGTCGAATTGTATATTTCTAAAATTGTGAGATTACATGGAGTGCCTTTTTCAATTATATTGGATAGAGATCCGAGGTGCACTTCGCGATTTTGGAAAAAGTTACAAGAAGTGTTGGTACGAAATTGAATTTTAGTATCGCTTTCCATTCGCAAACTGATGGTCAGTCTAAACGAGTAATTCAAATTCTTGAAGATATGCTACGGTGTTGTACTCTTGAGTTTAAATACAGTTGGAAAAAGTATTTACCATCGGTGGAATTTGCCTACAACAATAGTTTTCAGTCGAGTTTGAAAATGGTGCCTTATGAGGCATTGTATGGGCGTAAGTGCTGAACACCCTTGTATTGGACTGAATTCAGAGTGAATCAGATTCATGAAGTTGATTTAGTCAGGGAAACAAAAGAAAAAGTAAAGGTAATTAGTGATTGCTTGAAAGCTACATCAGATAGACAGAAATCCTACGCAGATTTGAAATGAAAAGAGATTGAATTTCAGGTTGGCGATAAGGTATTCTTGAAAGTATCTTTGTGGAAGAAAGTTTTGATGTTTGGCCGGAAAGGCAAATTAAGTCCACGCTTTATTGGAGCATTTGAGATTACTGAAAGAATAGGGCCAGTAGCATATCGATTGGTTTTGCCATCTAAGTTGGAAAAGATCCATGATGTGTTCCACGTGTCTATGTTGTGCCATTAGCGATCAGACCCTTCGCATGTGATTTCACCAACAGAGGTTGAGATTCGACCGAATATGACTTATGGCGAAGAGCAGGTTAAGATTTTGGCTCGGGAAGTCAAACAATTGAGGAATAAAAGTATAGCCCTTGTGAAAGTATTACGGCAAAGACATGGGGCTGAAGAGGCTACATGGGAACCCAAGGAAACCATGAGAAAACAGTAACCAAACCTTTTCACTGGTAAGATTTTCAGGGACGAAAATCCCTAAGGGGGAGAGTTGTAACAACACGATTTTGGGTCTAGTTAGAATAATGGTTTCAAGAGCACAAATTCAAAGTAGAAATATTTATTTTATGATTGTTTTGAGGTCCATGACATGTTTGCTTTATTGTGTGAAAGTGTCATGAAGAAATTTTGTGAATAAGTGACCAATTTGACTTTTAGGACTAAATTGCAAAAGTTGCAAAATATGAGATCCGAGAAGCTTTTAGTATGAAATTGCTTTGGATTATTAATTAGAGGTCCTTAAATAGCAATTTGCCCAATTTATGTTTTTATGGACAAAAATGGGCATGAGTAGGTAAAAAGGGCATTTTGGTCATTTGGTTAATAAAAGAATAAAAAGGAAAAAGAAAGCAAAATTTTCTCATCTTCTTCAACTGTGTGCCGAAAATTAGAAGAGCCATAGTTAGGGTTTTTCTTCAACTTCCAAGGTTGATAGTAAGTGCATCTAGCCTCGTTTTTAATGTTCTTTATGTTTTTGAAGTTGTTATCAACTGATCTAGCTGTGTTTTGATGTTTCATGGTAGATTATGAAAGTTTGATGTGTAATAAACATATTTTACTAAGTGATTTTTGAGGAAAACACCTAAAAATGACTTTTTTTGGAAATGTTGTAAAATGAGTAGTAAAAATCATATTTGAAGGAAAATGTGGGCTGTTATTAGCATGTGTTAGGCTCGGCTAGGCTTGGGTAGCAAAGAAAATGGACACAATTCATTTTACGAGCCTAGGGACTAATTTGTAAATATGTGAAAGTTTAGGGGTAAAACTATAAATTTTCCAAAGTATGGTTTTTGGACTAATTTGAACAATGTGATAATTAAATGAGTTAAATTTTCTATTATAGATAAAGAAAAACGGAGTCCGAACCTAAACCGAGAAAAGAACAAGGTTGTGGACTAAATCGAATAGTTAGCCATATTTTGGTATTAAGATAAGTTCGTGTGTAAATAATGCAACATTACATTTTTTTTAATGTTTATTGCTTTAATATTGCATGAATTGTGTAATTGTCCTTGTGGACTTGATTAATGTTGACTCGATGATGATTCGACAAAGAATAGATAGCTCGAAATCCCAGTTGAACCTTAGGAATAGTTAGGATACAAATATCATGACAAATGTTAAAATTAGAATCCGAAAAAACTAATGAGCAAAGCGAACAAGCACGACAACAATACATCAGTAAACAATCTAATTCCTAAGAACAAATTAATAAAATATAAATGTCTGGGACATGGCATCGATATGAGAATCGTGTAAGACCATAGCTGGGCTCTAGGCATCGATATGTGATCCCATGTAAGACCATATCTGGGATATGGCATTGTTATGATTCTATGTGTATGCGATTCCCGAGTATCCTTTAGTATTCCAAGCGGTTCAACGGGTAGCGCAAAGATTACGTCAACAAAATGACAAGGTATGAACATGTTGAAAGGGTACAAGTTTGTACACAAAGATCATACATATTGAGATTGTAAATCGATGAGATCTCGGTAAAAAGTGAATGAATAAATCATGATCATGAGTTCTATTGTACATTATGTAACTGACATGATTTAAAATGTATCTATGATACTTGATGACATTGTGATAGGTTATATTATGTTATGTGCACAATAATGCATGGTTAATGTTGTTAGTTATTTACATACAAACTTACTAAGCTTTATGCTTACTCCCCTTTCTTTTCCATTTTCTTATAGTATTTCCAAGCTAGCTCGGGGATCGAAGGATGTCGGAGACTCGATCACACTATCAATTGGAACTTTTAGGTATAGTTAGTCTCAACATTTTGAGTATGGCATGTAGAGGGACTGGGTCTTTTTGTTATATGTCATATTGGTTTAGCAAAATGTGTTGGCTTATGATGATATTCGATTCATTTTGTATAAGGCCATGGGATGTGGCTCATATTGATTATTGGGTTGTAAACCTATTCATATATGCATGCATGTGCCAATGTCATTATGATATGGCCTATGGTTATTGATGGTTGAATGATGATGTGTTGCATGTGATTATAGATGTTTGATGATGGTGAGTACTTAGTTATGCCATGTTAAGTTCCTTGAAGTTATATATATATATATGGATTGGTGTGGTTTTGATGTTGTGTAGGTTGGTGCAAGGTTGGGTGGAAAAAAGGCTTGGTAAATAGCCTTATTTTGTCCACATGAGTAGACACACGGGCATGTGTCTAGGCCGTGTGTGACACACAGCTTGCCCCATAGGCGTGTGTTATGACCGTGTGTCCCATGCACCTTAATTAATGCAAAACAGAATGTCCAGTAGTAAACACACGGGCACGAGACACGGCCGTGTGTCTCGGCCGTGTGAGAGACACGGCCGTAGGACATGGGCATGTAGCCAAGTCGTGTGAAGTCTGCACATAAATTTTGGAATTTAATTCGCCACAAGCCTAAGGACACGAGCGTGTGCCTTGGCCGTGTTACCATATTTTGTTGATGACGTCATAAATAGAATGTCCCCTGTTTTGGACATGGCCTAAAGCACGGGCGTGTACCTTCACCCACACGGGCGTGGCAACCTTTTTGATGAATATTTTCTAAGTTTTCCTTGAAGTTTCTAAAGTTCTCGGCTTAGTCCCGAACTACTCCTAATGTATGTTTTGGGCCTCGTAGGCTTATTTAAGGGACGATATGGTTGTTTAT
This sequence comes from Gossypium bickii, assembly GCA_025503065.1. Taxonomy (NCBI): domain Eukaryota; kingdom Viridiplantae; phylum Streptophyta; class Magnoliopsida; order Malvales; family Malvaceae; genus Gossypium; species Gossypium bickii. Next base: position 92,579,733 of record CP106714.1, on the reverse strand, counting down.
GAAAAGTTTTAAATTTGAGTGGAAATTCATGTCTCGGTTTTGTATGATTACTTGCGTATAAGTTCGATAATGCCTCGTATCTTGTTCCCCCGTCAAATACGGGTAAGGGGTGTTACAGCTAGACCGTGTGGTTAATTAATTTAGTTTGAATTAGGTGCAGGTTTCACACGGCTGAGACACACGCCCGTGTTCTAGGCCGTGTAGAACACACGGCTGAGACACACGCCCGTGTCTTTGCCCGTATGCTGTATCCTGGACATTATATTTTTCAAAATTAAGGTGCAGTGAACACACGGCTAGAACACATGCCCATAGGGCAGACCGTGTTTCACACACAGCCTAGACACATGCCTGTGTGTCTACCCTTGTGGAAAAAAATAAGGCTATTTACCAATCCATTTTTCCACCCTCACTTGCACATACCTACACAACATTACATGGCACAAATCCAAGCATATAGATGCAATCCAAAACCACCACAACCAAGGCAATAACCTGGCATTCACATGCCAACATCTAACATGCAGATAACTTCATACATTTATCAACATAAACCATGCAAGTTTCCACATTCATGAATGGTATCATCATATAAATATACTCATAACCAACATTAGCCAACTTACATGGCCATATACAAAATGAAATCATTAACCATTATAAGCCAATACATTTGGCCACATCATAATGACAGATATAACAAAATGACCAAGTCCCTATACATGCCATAACTCAAAATATTGGCATTTCAAGGGTACCTAAAAAATGGTTGATAGTGTGAATGGATCTCCGATGATCTCCAATCCAGAGCTAGCTTGGTGACACTATAAGATAAGGGAAAGAAAGGGGAGTAAGCTATATAGCTTAGTAAGTTCATATGCAAATAATAAACAACATTAATTATGCATTTATCATATGCATAACATAACATAAATCAACATAAATATCATTAAAACTTCACGAACATAACATACTTAATCATATTCTTACCAATAGTTCATCATATACCGAATCTATTTTCTTTGAGTTTTTCGTACATACTTTTACTAACTCGTAACATAACCACATACTTTCTCATCTTTGACATACCCGTTGAACCATTTGGAATACTACCGGATACACGAAAAGGTTTGCACATAAGTGCCACATATGTAGCCAATGCTACCACAAATCTCATAACACATATAGGCTCGCTCTCGAGCTATCCACGAGCCTGCTCACACAAGCTGTCACTCAAGATGTAGCTACGTGGTGCTACTCACACATGTTGCCAGTTATCTGCAACATATGCCAGTATACCCAGCCACTGGTAGGACATACAGGACCACCACCCGGGTCGCATAATCACATAATCACATGAGTTCCTAGTGACATGTCACTTGTATCCTAATATATTCCTAAGGTTCAATCGGGATTTCTCTCTTGATGGAACTTTGTCGAATATGCTCATAGAATCAATCATACAGTTCATGCAATATCAAAAAATTAAAATAAAAATATAACATTGCATTAATAACATACGAACTTACCTCGGTACAAAAATAGTGAAAATGGACCTAATAGTCAAACACTTTATTTTCCCCCCGATCCAGGTCCGAAGTTCATTTTTCTTGATCTATAATAGCAAATTTAACTCATTTAATACTCACATTATTCAATCTAGTCCAAAAATCACATTATGGAAAAATTACATTTTTGCCCCTAACTTTTCAACATTTTACACTTTAGTCCCTAGGCTCGTAAAATGAAATATAGTCAATTTCTTCAAAACCCAAGCCTAGTCCAACCATTTTCATACTTATAATAGCCCACATTTTTCATTAAAACACACTTCTACTACATATTTTACAACTTTTACAAATAGGTCCTTTTTGACATTTTCATCAAAAATCACTCAATAAAAGTTGTTTATCCAACATCAAATTTACATAATCTACCATTAAACATCAAAATAAACCCATGTCTAATATAGGTCAAGCCCTAGACCTTGATCATATCTTAAATTAGTGGTAGAAATAGATAGATCGGGTTACGACTTAAAAAATGTAAAGAGCATTAAAAACGGGGCAAGAACGGACTGACAGTCGAGCTTGGAAGCTTGGCCAAAACCCTAGCTATGGTGACCCTTGAAATTCAGCTATGGGGGATGAAATTGAAGAAGATGACATCTTTTATTTTAGTTATTTTGGCTTTATTTACCAAATGACCAAAATGCCATTCACGAAATCATTCCATAAAACTATAGACCATAAAAATATAATAAAAATAATTTTTTTTGCATCATATTTGTGGTCCCGAAACCACTGTTCCAGCTAGACCCAAAATCGGGCTGTTACACATTAAGTTTGGTAATCGTCAAACCAGAAGTGAGATCATACCCTGTTTCAAACCCAAAAAAAAGCTCATATTGATAATGAAACATTCCAAATCATTCAAAAGAATTTCAAAAGTCTATGTTACATAACAAAAGAACGCCCAATTTGATAATCAGCTCAAATTCCAAGTAACATGTAACAGCCCGTTTTTGGGTCAAATCAGAACAGTGGTTTCGGGACCACAAATTCGAAGTAGAAATATTTATTTTATTATTACTTTAAGGTCTACAGTATGATTGAATGATTTTGTAAAAATTTTGTTAAGAAATTTTATCGATAGGGTGTCCAATTTGACTAATAGGACTAAATTGCAATAGGTGCAAAATGTGTGTTCTAGAAGCTAGAGGTGTTTAATTGTAATAAATTCTTAAATTAGAGGTCCTTAAATGGTAATTAGACCATTATACTTTAAGTTGGATAAAAATAGACATGGTAAGGTGAAATTCCAAAGTTTGGCATTAAGGGCATTTTGGTCATTTGGGAAGTAAAGACAAAATTAACTAATAAAAAGATGTCATCTTCTCAATTTCATCCTTCTTTTGCCGAAAATTGAAGAGTCACCATAGGTAAGGTTTTGGCCAAGCTTCCAAGCTAGATTGTAAGTCCGTCTTTGTCCCGTTTTTAATGATTTTTACGTGTTTGAAGTTGTCACAACCAAATCTAGCTATTTTAAGGACTAATTTGAAAGAAAATCAAAGTCTAAAATTTTAATCTTGTTAGATATTTGTGTATTTTGATGTTTATGGTAGAAAATGAATGATTGGTGTTAGGTAAACAACATTTACTAATTGATTTTTAATGAAAATGCCAAATATGGACCTATTTGTAAAAGTTGTAAAATGTATGTAAAAATGTGAATAAATAAAAAATGTGGGCTGTTATGGGCAACGAATAGGTTCGGCTAGCCTTGAGTGTGATGAAATTGAATGAAACTAATTTTACGAGCCTAGGGACTAAAATGTAAAAATTTCTAAAGTTTTATGTTTAGTCCTGAACCACCTCCAACGTATGTTTTGAGCCTTGTAGGCTCCTATTAGGGACTTTATGATTAACTTCAAACGGTTTTAATTTGGACGCAAATTTATGACATGGAATTATATGATTGATTCTGATGTGAGTCTAGTAATGTCTCGTACCCTGTTCCGGCGTCGAATATGGGTAAGAGGTGTTATATTTAGTGGTATTAGAGCTACAGTTTAGTCAATTCTTAGACTAACGCAGTATGTGTAAGAGTCTAGCTATACATGCCATAAATAAATTGTGATAGTGTGATGACTTTCTTGACAATTTAAATCGGGTTTTCATATAGTAAATGGATCCCGAAAGAGAAGTAGCTGATGATGTTGAAAGTAATACGCTGGCTCCCGCCCAAGGGACAGCGCCATCTGAAAGTAGACTAGTGACGGTCAGTCAGGGAGGAGAAGCTAGGGGCTGAAGAATTTTTAAGACTGAGTAAGCCTCTAGTTGATAAGATTTGGAAACAAGGGGCTGAAGAGCCTCTAGTTGATAAGATTTGGAAACAAGGGGCTGAAGAATTTAGTGCCAATACTAATGATGATCCTGAGAGAGCAGAGTTTTGGCTTGAGAACTCTATCAGGGTATTTGATGAACTTTCTTGCACACCGGAGGAGTGTTTGAAATGTGCTATATCACTTCTGAGAGACTCGACATATTAGTAGTGGAATACTCTTATATCTGTGGTACCGAGAGAAAGGGTTACCTGGGATTTCTTCCAAGACGAATTCAGAAAGAAGTACATCAGTCAACGATTTATTAATCAGAAACGTAAAGAGTTCCTAGAGCTAAAACAAGACCGTATGACAGTGACTGAATATGAAAGAGAGTTTGTTAGGCTCAGTAAGTATGCGCGGGAATGTGTTTCCACCGGGGCTATCATGTACAAAAGATTCGAGGATGGGCTGAATGAAGATATCAGACTATTAGTTAGGATTTTGGAACTGAATGTTTTTGTGTACTAGTCAGACGAGCTTGCAAAGTCAAAGAGTTGAGTAAAGAAAAGAGAAAAGTTGAGTTTGAGACTAGAGATTAGAGAAAGAGGTCGATGAGTAAGCCGTTTCAATCTTCGTCAAAGAAATCAAAGAATTTGTATACTCGTTCAAATGCTTCAGCTGGATACCCTAACAGAGATCATGGGAAGTAATATTCAGGTTCTAAGGCCTAAACTAAGTCAATAGCGAGTGTTGGTAATGCTAGGTCTAATAGACCTGGATGTCAACACTGTGGTAGACAACATCCCGGTGAATGTAGAATGAATAATCGGGCTTACTTTAAATGTGGCTCCGAAGATCACTTCATTCGAGATTGCCCTGAAATGAATGAGAAAGATAGTTTTCAAAATGCAAGACCGAGTAACACTGCCACTAGAGGGAGGCCATTGAGAAATACTGGAAGTGGGAAAAGTAATAGAGGTGTGACGAAAGAATTAACTGCGAGGTCGGAGGTTAGAGAACTTGCCAGAGCCTACGCTATTCGTGCTCGTGAATATGCGTCATCCCCTGATGTGATCACTAGTACATTTTCTTTCTATGATACTAATGTAGTTTCATTGATTGATCCTAGATCGACTCATTCTTATATTTGCATGAATTTGGTATCTAATAAGAATTTACTCGTTGAGTCTACTGAGTTTGTGATTAAAGTTTCAAACTGCTTAGGCAAATATGTTTTAGTCGATAAAGTTTGCAAGAGTTATCCTTTAATGATTTGGGGTCACTGTTTTTCGGCTAACTTAATGCTTTTACCGTTTGATGAATTTGATGTAATTCCTGGAATGGATTGGTTGACTTTACATGATGTCATAGTAAATTGTAGATGAAATATTATTGAATTGAAATGTCAAAATAATGAAATTCTTTGGATTGAACAGGATGAGTCGGGTAAGTTGCCTATTGTGATTTCGTCGATGTTAGCTCAGAGGTATGTAAGAAAAGGTTGTGAAGCATTTCTTACATATGTGTTGAGTATGAAAGTGTCTGAATTAAAGATTGAATCGGTACCAGTAGCTTGTGAATATCCGGATGTATTCCAAGAAGAGTTGCCAAGGTGTCCACCAGTCAGAGAGGTGGAGTTTGCAATTGATTTAGCACCGGAGACTACACCCATATCGCTAGCTCCATATAGAATGGCTCCAACTGAGTTGAAAGAATTGAAATCTCAGTTGCAAGAGTTTACAAATAAGGGTTTCGCGAGACTAAGGTTTTCTCCCAAGGGTGCACCGGTGTTATTCTTCAAGAAGAAAGACGGATCCATGAGACTTTGTATTGATTATTGTCAGCTTAACAAGGTTACGATAAAGAACAAGTATCCCTTACTGAGGATCGACGATTTTTTTCACCGGTTGAAAGGGACAACATTGTTCTTGAAGATAGATTCGAGATCTGGTTATTATCAGTTGAGAGTTAAAGACTCAGACGTGCTGAAAACCGTGTCCAGAATGATGTATGGGCATTATGAATTTCTTGTTATGCCTATTGGATTAACTAATACACCTGCTATTTTTATGGACTTGATGAATCGGATCTTTAGACCGTATTTGGACAAGTTTGTAGTTGTGTTCATTGATGAAATTTTGATTTATTCTCGAGATGATTCTGAGCATGCCGAACACTTAAAAATTGTATTGTAGACTTTGAGAGATAAGCAATTGTTTGCTAAGTTCAGTAAAAGTGAGTTTTGGCTCCGAGAAGTCAGATTTTTGGGACATATTGTCTCAGCGGAAGGTATAAGGGTTGACCCGAGTAAGATTTCGACAATTGTTGATTAGAAACCGCTAAGGAATGTATCTGAGGTTAGAAGCTTTTTGGGCTTAGCTGGGTATTATCAACGATTTTTAAGGGATTCTCGATGATTACTACCCCTATGACAAAACTGTTACAGAAAGATGTTAAGTTTGAATGGTTCGAGAAATGTCAATAGAGTTTTGAATAGTTGAAGGCATTGTTGACTGAGGCACCATTTTAGTGCAACCTGAGTCGGCAAAAGAGTTTGTAATTTTCAGCGATGCGTCTTTAAACGGTCTTGGTTGTGTGTTGATGCAAAAAGGCAAAGTGATAGCTTATGCCTCGAGAAAGTTGAAATCGCATGAGAAAAACTATCCGACGCACGATTTGGAATTGACTGCCATTATGTTTGCTTTAAGGATTTGGCGGCACCATTTATTCAGTGAGAAGTGCCATATCTTTACTGGCCGTAAGAGTTTGAAGTATTTAATGACTTAAAAGGATTTAAATTTGCGACAACGGAGATGGCTTGAGTTGTTGAAAGATTATGAGTTGGTAATTGATTATCATCCGGGAAAGGCGAACATAGTCGCCGATGCTTTATGTCGAAAATCTTTGTTTGCCTTAAAAGCAATGAATACACGGCTGACTTTATCCGATGATGGTTCGATTCTAGCTGAGTTAAAAGCTAGACCAGTATTTCTTTAGCAAATTTACGAAGCTCAGAAAAGTGACAAAGAACTTCAAGCTAAAAGAGTTTAGTGCGAATCGACTAGTGATTCAGACTATCAGATTGGGACCAATGACTCCTTGATGTTCCAAGGTAGGATTTGTGTACTGAGAGATACTGAGCTTATTTAGAAAATTCTTCATGAAGCACACAGTGGTTGTCTGTCTGTTCACCTAGGAAGTACGAAGATGTACAATGATTTGAAGAAATTGTATTGGTTGTCAAGTATGAAACGAGATATCTCTGAATTCGTATCGAAATGTTTGATTTCTCAACAAGTAAAGGTCAGACATCAAGTGCCTTCTGGTTTAGTTCAGCCAGCGATGATTCCCGAGTGGAAGTGGGATAAAATTACAATGGATTTCATAACTGGGTTACCTCTAACTCCAAAGAAGAAAGATGTCGTTTGGGTCGTTGTTGATAGGTTGACGAAATCGGCTCATTTTATTCCAGTACGTACCGACTATTCACTTGATAAGCTAGTTGAGTTGTACATTGCTGAGATTGTTAAATTACACGAGGTGCCTATTTCTATTATTTTAGATAGAGTTTCGAGGTTTACTTCACTATTTTGGAAGAAGTTGCAAGAAGCTTTGGGTACAACGTTCAACTTTAGTTTCGTATTTCACAAACTGACGGTCAATCAGAAAGAACGATTCAGATTCTCAAAGATATGCTTCGTTGTTTTATTTTAGAGTTTGAAGGTAGCTGGGAAAATATCTACCTTTAGTCGAATTTGCTTAAAACAACAGTTTTTAGTCGAGTATAAAGATGGTAGTGTATGAGGCATTGTATGGCTACAAGTGTTGAACTCCGTTGTACTGGATCGAGCTCAGTGAGAGACAGATTCACGGGGTTGATTTGGTTAGAAAAACTAAAGAAAAAGTGAAAGTAATTCGTGATTGTTTGAAAGTAGCTTCGGATAGACAAAAATTGAATACGGATCTAAAATGAGAGGAAATTTAATTTGAAGTCAGTGATTTGAAAGTGTCTCCGTGGTAGAAAATCTTTAGATTCGACCGCAAGGGTAAACTGAGTCCGCGATTTATTGGTCCGTATGAGGTTATTGAAAGGATAGGGCCAATGGCTTATCGGTCAGCCTTACCGTCAGAATTAGAACGAATTCATAATGTGTTTTATGTGTCCATGTTGCGCCTTTATCAATCAGATCCTTCGCACAGAATTTCACCGATAGATGTTGAGAATCGACTTGAAATGACTTCTGGTGAAGAACCGATCAAGATTTTGGCTCGGGAAGTTAAATAGTTGAGAAATAAAAGCATAGCCCTAGTGAAAGTGTTGTGGGAAAGACATGGGGTCGAAGAGGCTACGTGGGAACCCGAGGAAGCCATGAAAAAACAGTACCCAAACCTCTTTTCCGGTAAGATTTTCGGGGACGAAAATCCCTAAAGGATGAGAGCTGTAACAGCCCGTTTTTGGGTCAAATCAGAACAGTGGTCTCGGGACTACAAATCTAAAGTTATTTTATTATTAGTTTAATGTCTACAGTATGATTGAATGATTGTGTGAAAATTTCGTTAAGAAATTTTATCGATAGGGTGTCCAATTTGACTAATAGGACAAAATTGCAATAGGTGCAAAATGTATGTTCTAGAAGCTAGAGATGTTTAATTGTAATAAATTCTTAAATTGGAGGTCCTTAAATGGTAATCAGACTATTATACTTTATGTTGGACAAAAATGGACATGGTTAGGTGAAATTTCAAATTTTACCATTAAGGGCATTGTGGTCATTTGGTAAATAAAGACAAAATTAACTAATAAAAAGATGTCATCTTCTCAATTTCATCATCCTTGTGCCGAAAATTGAAGAGTCACCATAGCTAGGGTTTTGGCCAAGCTTCCATGCTCGATTGTAAGTTCGTCTTTGTCTCATTTTTAATGATTTTTACGTGTTTGAAGTTGTCACAACCTAATCTAGCTATTTCAAGAACTACTTTGAAAGAAAATCAAAGTCTAAAATTTTACCCATGTTAGATATTTGTTTATTTTTATGTTTAATGGTAGAAAATGAATGATTGGTGTTAGGTAAACAACATTTAGCAATTTATTTTTAATGAAAATGCCAAACAGGGACCTATTTGTAAAAGTTGTAAAATGTGTGTAAAAATGTAAATAAATGAAAAATGTAGGCTGTTATGAGTAAGGAATAGGTTTGGCTAGGCTTGAGTGTGATGAAATTGAATGAAAATAATTTTACGAGCCTTAGGACTAAAATGTAAAAATTTCTAAAGTTCTAGGATTAGTCCCGAACCACCTCCAAAGCATGTTTTGAGCCTCGTAAGCTCGTATTAGAGACTTTATGATTAATTTCAAATGGTTTTAATTTGGACACAAATTTATGACTCAAAATTGTATGATTGCTTGTGATGTGAGTTCGGTAATGCCTTGTACCCTATTCTGGCGTCGAATATTGGTAAGGGGTGTTACATAACCCCTAAACGAGACATGATACTATACATATATGGTGGATAGGTTTGGCTAGGCTTGAGTGTGATGAAATTGAATGAAAATAATTTTACGAGCCTTAGGACTAAAATGTAAAAATTTCTAAAGTTCTAGGATTAGTCCCGAACCACCTCCAAAGCATGTTTTGAGCCTCGTAAGCTCGTATTAGAGACTTTATGATTAATTTCAAATGGTTTTAATTTGGACACAAATTTATGACTCAAAATTGTATGATTGCTTGTGATGTGAGTTCGGTAATGCCTTGTACCCTATTCTGGCGTCGAATATTGGTAAGGGGTGTTACATAACCCCTAAACGAGACATGATACTATACATATATGGTGGATACCAGATAACTCAGACTTTAACCCTATATAGTGTAGACAATATCAAACCAACTAACATATATACCTTTCATAATTATGAATACACCCATATCATGTACTTATAATTTACTTTGGCAGATTTCCTCTTTAGAAATGCATATACATACTTTCTTTCAGGGATTGTCCCTTACACTCATTCAATTCCATCGCAAGATTAACCATACCAAATTAACTTTAAACGTATTAGATCCTTATCATAGCATTATCCATTAAAGAGAACTCGGAACTTTACCTAGATTTACCACATAAGTGGGTAACCAGATTTTTCCTTGTAGGCCTTCCCAAATGCGCCACATAGGCGTTTCATGATTCGCAATAAAGGCAACATAGAATATGCCACACGGGCCAAACAAAATACACTACATAGGCTAAGCATAATACGCCACAGAGGCCAAACAAAGTACTCCACAAAAGCAATACCGAAAATGCCACAAAGACTCGATTTGGATGCCACCAAGGCACCACATGAACTGTTGTGTTTGCGATATGAATTTGTCTAAACTTAAAATCACATGGGGTTTTCCCATTATCACCCTGGGACACACAAAAGGCTTAGTAGATAAATGTGGATCATCCTCCCTTTCCAAAATGTGTCATGGCCATGGTCTTTTATCAGAATTTTCGTACCAAAATTTGTGTTTATTGTCCGATGAACTTCGTTGCATACCATTACGGGGTTAAAACTCACATCAAATTTCTCCCACACTTTCAATCACACTTCATGCATCTAACATAATTACACATTCATGTAGACTATACTCATCTTCTTAACCAAATCATACTTCACACACAATAACCTGATCATGCATCACAATATACATTCCATTTACATATAGACATTTTTTCTTCATAGAATCACATGCACCCCTACTTACAACACCTCACACGCTTAACCATATGGATATTATAAGAAGGATACACAATATATGTTCACCAACCATTCAAGTACTAATGCATCATTATTCAAACATTGACCATAAGAAGAACTTCTTAGAATGACTTAGAAGAGTCGTGACTAGGAACTAACCTGATACTCACTTATACTCTAGCTTGGAGTCCTAGACTCAAACATCCTTCTCGAACCAACAGGAGCAACTGCTTAAAGAACATAGTTACACCATTAAAAATCATTTATAGAAAAATAACTAACATCTCAATTACAGATGACCCCCATGCAGGGTCTCTTATCCACAACTCACTATTCATATACTTCTTAACAACCTTATTATTTCAAAAACGTAACATGGATAGCTATCAGACTTACTAGGAGGTGGAGTATCCACACATTAATTCAAAAACCTTAGCTTCCATCTTAATAAGTGAAAAGATAAATTTAAGAAAGAGAGCCAGAGAGTAATATTGAAAGAAGAAAAAACCATCTAGGTGAATCATTCTCACAATATATATATAGTTTCCCTTTAGTGAAACTTGACAAGTTTCATTGTATCCAGAGTTTTTCCTAATAAATGGCCTATAAAGATCCAAGGGAGATATAATGAGGATCCTATACGTAAGATATTTGACCAATCAATTTAGTTGGCTCCTAACCATATCACATTATGAAACTCAATTAGGACACTGCTCAGGAAAACTAGGCGTACTATACAGTTGGTGATAACTCTTACAAGGCTTACTCTTCACTTGCCATAATCTTTTCTTAATTAGTAGAACAACCTAAGTAATATTTACTTACTTACACGGTGGAACTTTAATCCATCTCTTATTCGCTAAAAGACTACAAATGGGAGGACGACACTACGCTGAACAGACAACTTTTTATCTATATGCCTTTGGATTGGGTCCGCTAGATTTATGGTGTGACATAATATAAGTTCTCTTTATGTATTATGATCCAACCAATTAATACCGCTTAGTATTAAAGTTTAAACATTAGACAACCAATAAGGAACATTTTCTTCAATTTTGCATTGCGTTTAAAAACCATATGAGGATAATCATACAAAGTATATTAATCAAATCAATGAATTTTTTTTTATTAACCAATCTATTCAAACAAACTACAAGTTTACAAACGAATATACTACACTTAGGACACCAGATTCAATGCTTGTTGTGCATGGAAAGCAATTGGATATTAAGAAAGGTTCTGATGGTTGTCTTACAATAGCCACCTAGGGGCCATGAAGTTATTATCATAGAACTATCAGGGAGTAGGGTCACCTTTGACAGTTAAGCCTCTTGGTGGCCTTGAGAGGAAGCATAACTTTCATCTTCTTTTTCTAATGAATAAAAAAGAATAGAGAAAAGAATATGAAATTTTTGAGAAGGTTAAAACAAATAAAGCGAATTATGTTGAGCTAAAAGGCATTGGTGGAAGACTTGCACTATGGTGGAAACATGATATGGATATGATAGTGATGGATGTTGGGAGCAATGCAATTTATATGGAGGTTGAGATTGGTAATAGGAGGCAATTATATATAATTTTTTGTGTATGGACCTACTGACTTTCATAAAAAAAATAGGAGGTGTGAAGGATGATTGAAAAGAAAGCTAGAGGGATTGAGGATGTTCCATGAATGTGTGTTGGAGACTTCAATGGTATTCTTTATCATTATGAGAAAGAATAGGGTAATATGAAAGAGGAGAGGAAGATTAGATAGTTTAGAGACCTTATTGACTATTATGGGTTGTTGGATTTATATTTTCAAGGTCTCAAGTTTATATGGAGAAATAAGACGGAAGAGGGTGAAATAAAAAAGAGACTTGATAGGACACTGCTAGTTTGTTATGGGTGGAGTGTTTTACTAATGTTCAGGTTTTTAATCTACTATAATAGGACTAAACCATGCACCTTTTATTGTGGATACTGAAAGTAAAGAGAAAAAGAGTTCGAGGAAATTTAAGTTTGAGATTTTTTGGACCGATAATGAGAAGTGTGAACAAGCGATTAAGGTTGGAGTTCTCATTTTGAGGGATCTAAAGCTTTTCAAGTTATTTAAAAGTTAAAGAAATGCAATATGATGCATATAAAGTGGTGTAGGAGAGTTTTTATCCTAATATAGGAGTTGATATTGATGATATCACTAAGAAAAATAGCGAAGTTTCAAGATAAGAAGATGAGTAAGGAAACTTGTGAAGAGGTTAAGAAGTTGACTCTTAAGTTTAAGAAAGTATGAGAAAGAGAAGAAATTTTTTGGTTTCAAAGACGAAAATTGAAATGATTGCAATATAGAGATAAAAATACCAAGTTTTTTCATTAGACTACATTATAAAAGATGAGTCATTATACTACATTATAAAGGAGGAAGAGTAATAAGATTTTAAGTATCAAGGGAGAAAATACGTGCAAGTATGATGAGGAGAAAGCTATTTAAAATCAGATTATGGAGTTTTATAGGAAGTTGTTTACAATGGTTGGTAGAAGAGATTGGGGGGTATGGAAAGTGTATACTAGAGTTGGTAAGAGATGAAATGAATAATCTTTTTGGTGAGGGATGTTACTGGGAGGAGGTTAAAAATGTTGTTTTGGACTTTGTGCTTTGAAAGCCCATGGGCTGGATGGATTTAATGGATTTTTTTATCAAATATATTGGGAAATAGTTAAAGGTAGTGTGGTTGGTGCAATTAGGGATTTCTTCAAGGAGGACATATGTTGAAAGAAATTAATATTAACTAGTGTACTCTAGTTCCAAAGGTGAGATGCCCAAAAGAATTTGCTTAATTTAGGCCTATTAGTTTATGAAATTTTGTATATAATATTGTTTCAAAGGTTATAGTTAATAGAATAAAACCTTTTTATAGGGAAGCTAGTTTCTCCAAATCAAACGGTTATTGTAGAGAAGAAATAGATTCAAGATAACATTTTGATTTTTAGGGAGGTATTCCACTACTTGAAGCTTAAGAAAAAGGGAAGAATTATATGGCAATAAAGGTGGACCTTAATAAGCCTTATGATAGGATGGAGTGATATTTTTTGGAAATGGTTATGGGTAAAATGGGTTTTGTGACAAATGGATTGTACGAATTATTAAGTGTGTTTCTTCTGTGTATTACAATCTAATTGTTCATGGTAAGACTTCAGAGAATTTTTTTCCTACTCGAGGTCTTAGGTAGGGAGATCCCCTACCTTTTCCTTTTTTTGGTTGATGTCTTATCTAGGATAGTTATTTTTCCTAATGAGGTAAATAGTTTTGCTAGAATCAAGTTAGGAAGAAAGTATCCTAGTTTGTTATATATTTTTTTTTTCAAATGATGCTCTGTTTTTCTTACCAATTGACAAGAGGAATTGTGATGCACTATGCTTAATAATGGAGAAGTTTAGTAGAGGATGCAGACAGGTTGTGAGTTTTAATCAATATAATGTTATTTTTATTGTAAATGTGTCACAACAGGTTAGGTCTGAAGTGTATGCAAGGCTTCAGATTTTTTAGGCTCACAATCATGGAACATACCTTAGAATTCCTTCTTTATGGGGTAGATCAAAGTGTGTATCAATGAGTCACATTAAGGAAAGGGTTCTTTAAATGTTGCAAGTATGAAAGCAAAAGCTATTGAGCATGGGAGGAAGAGAAGTGTTTATCAAAATAGTGGCTTGTGTGATCCTTACTTATACGATGCAATGTTACAAACTGCCTAAGAAGATCTGTAATGAGATCGATAGAGTTGTAGAAAAGTTCTGGTAAGGGAAATAAAAAGAGAAAAAGAAGATACATTGGATGGCTTAGGATGAACTTATTGTTAAGAAAGAAAGAGAGGGTATGGGATTCAAATATTTATTTTTTTAATAAAAGTTTTTACTTGCAAAGCAATGTTGGAGATGATAATGAACCTTGTGTCTTTATTAATGAAGGTTTTGAAAGGTGTTTACTTTCTCGATGTTGATTATATAGATGCCAGGAAGGGTGCTAAAGCTTCATAGGCTTGGGCAAGTCTTCTTGAATGAAGGAAGTTCTTGAAGAATGAGCTATTGTTGCTAGTTCGGGATGGGTAAAACATTAACATTATGAATCATAGATGGCTTGAAAAAGGAAAGTTAAGGCAACCAATGGGAGAAAGTGATAAAATTCCTCAGAAGGTTGCTAAAATAATAAACAAAAAGAAAATGAATGGGATTTGAATATAATAAGGGATTTTTTGATAGAGGACCAGGTTTAAGCAATTGAGAAACTTCCTATGGGGAGAGGTGAGGACATGACAAACTAATTTGTCTTGGAAATGATGATGGCTTGTACACAGTAAGGTGAGAGAATCATTGTTTAAAGGACAAGAAAGGTAAAAGGTAGGTTAAGAAAGCATCTAGCTCAGTTGTTATTGACAGTAGAGTATTGAAATGGTTGTGGGCTTCAAATTTACCAACAAAATTTAATTTTTTTATTTTGTGGAGAGCTTAAGCTAATAATGTGGCTACTATTGAGAATCTTTGGAAAAAAAAAGATAAGAGAGTCTCTTATATGTTTAATTTGTGGAAATGAAACGGAGATAATAGAGTTGTTTTCTAGTTATGTGAGTGAACTAACCCTATTTGGTTTGGCCTAGGGTATAAGGTGGAAAGGACAGGGTGGGAAGTTTTGATGAATGGTTAATCGAAATGGTTAAGGTGAATGGTTTGAAGAAAGATGAGTTACAACTGTTGAATGTACAAGTTGCAGTTGCATGCAAGGAAATCTAGAAAGGTAGATGTAATGTTGTAATGAATCATATAGAGCCTAATCCATCGATGTGTGTGCAAATAATAAAAGAGAGAAGTGGGGAAGCTTCGATGACTCTTAGTAATTTAGTTGGTCTAAGCTTGAAGACGGATGGTTTAAAGTGAATTGTTATGTAGCTTTTGACTTTAGGCAGGAGGGAGGTATAGGGGTTATTGTAAGGAATCATAAAGGGAAGTTGTTGGAAAAAACGGGTTTAGAAAATGCAACAGAAAATAAATTTAAGGAAAATAGAGTTTTAAAATTCTTTCCAAAACAAGATCTTGGTTGTCATATCTAAAGTAATAAATACTTAATTAAAATTGTACCTTTTTGATTCGTCTAGGATGAGCGTTTCGACCGAGTAGTCTTCTTCACTATCCTCAAGCTCACGTCCACCAAGTGTGGGCTCACTTTAAATAAAAAAAATTCACAAAATTTACCAGTTGGGTAATTTCTCAATTTCTCTAAACTTTTGGGTCACGCTTTAAATCAGAAAAATATCTCTAAATTTTTTTTAAAATAATCTCTTCAGAGAATTTTCTCTCTACAACTTTCCCTTGAATTCAAGTTTGTTAAATAATAACCCAAAGCTCTCTTTATATAGGGAGAGTTTAGAGAGTTCAACTATAGTTAAACTTAATCAATTGAATATTAAATTAATATAATATTAGATTAGATTTAATAGTAAATCTTATTTAAATAATAGAATGTTTATCTACAAGATAAACATTAAATTTAATTTAATATTAAGATAATCAATTTAATATTAAGTTAATAAAATGCTATTAAGATAAGTATTAAATTTAATTTAATATTAAACTATTAAAATAATATTATTTTTAGAATAGTTAATCTGAAATTAAATTTTCTAATAGAGTTCGAATACGAGTGTAACTTTTCTACTACTCAACCATCAAAGACAACTATTGCAAGCCACAGGGACGCCGCCGTCACAGCTGCCGACAACGTCGTGTCCGGTGATGCAAGTGCGATACCCTTACAACACCCTGAGTCGGTTCAACTACTGTCGGTTTGGTCCGGGTCTGTGATGACTCGACTGGTCCAGTCTAGCCACCAGTTGGTCCGTTGGCCCGGTTTCACATATTGGGCCCGATTCGACCAGTTTTTGGGTCTTAGTTTTAGTTTTGGGCTCTCAAGCGCAATTTTTGATCTTAGGTCTAATTTTCAAGTTCAATTACCAATTGGGCCAATTGTTTGACTTGAAAATTAATTTCCAAAAATATAATATTAATTTTATTTAATTTGATTAATTTAATTTTACTTGATCAAAATTAATTTTTCCAAAAATCACTTAGATTTTCCAAATTAATTTTTCAAGAAAATTCTTTAATCAAATTCTCTAGTTGAAAAATTCTCACGACTACCTAGTTTAATTCCACATCGAATAAATTGACTCAATAAAATTATTTCCAAAATCGTAGAATTTTCTTCTAATTCAAATGCAGTTCGATCGAGCTTTTGTTGAGCTACCAGATGGACCAATCAGACATATACAATTAGGCTCTAGTAATTGCAATTATGTCTAGAAGTATCGTTCCGATACTTCACAATTACTTAATCATGGAGTCAATCTATAAAGAGTACCATGATTGAAAACTTATTATTGTATACTCTTTACGAAAACAATTCATCCAACTGTTTTGTCCAATGACCTCGCCATGTGTGTGTTACCCTTATATGATATCCTTGATTCCTTTGAGTTAAATCTATTTACTGAATACAATCTTATTTTATCTCATTGTCACCATTGTGTCTTCTTAATGATTAATATGATCACTGTCAACAAATGACTGTGATAAATTACTCATTAGAGAACAAGAAATCTGTGGCCACGTTCAATATTTATCAATCCACACAATACCAATGAGAGGATACCATTAACTCTTTAATTGAGCTATGAATTCCACTAGTTCTAGTAAAGTCATGTCATACACAAGTCATGTACCTAACATACTGACTATGGGCTTGATCATCTTTAGAGTATAAGCCTCCAGTTTTATCAAAGCAAATGAGTTGCATACACAAGGTCAGTGACTAACTTAGCATTTAGGTAAATTACACCATGAACGTCACAAGTGAATTAATTCACAAATGGAATCAAAATTAATTCATCTTGGGTCCAGTCCAATATATCACTTTACTAATGAATACATCTATGTCTCTACCTGTAGAGTCAACTGGTCCGATATCCAAGACTGGCCATCTCCCCAATTGAAATTATAGATGACATAATAACCCTTCTCAGTATTTGAATCAAATGTTCACTTCGATTCTTTTACGGGATTATGGACTTATTTAGATTATCTACTAAAATAAGTTGTCTTTCTCGCAATGTAAATATTCTTACAATGCCACTTATCTTTAGTTTGAACTTATACAATCAATGAGCTAATATTTGCTTATCACAATTTTGTTATGAATACAAAATATAAAAAATAAATACAAAAGACATAATAGTGAAATGTGAAATTAACTCTATTTATTTTTTCATTATTCAAATAAATAGAAAATAGTTACATGTTTACTACAATATGGACACATTTCCCAATAAATTCCCACTTCCCCTAGTAAAGTAAATGTGTCACATTTCGTATTCCCATATCCTTGACATGTTTTTTAAAACTCCTAGTTATAAGAGTCTTAATAAACGAGTTCACAATGTTATCTCAGAAGCTACTTTCATCACATCTACAATTCCTTTAGCTACTACCTCTCGTATCAAGTGATATTTCTAATTAATGTGTTTCGCCCTCTTATGACTTCTCATTTCCTTAGAATTAGCTATTGCAGCACTATTATCACAATACAATGTTATAGCTTTTTCCATACCAAGAATGACCTCAAGATCGGTTAAGAACTTTCGAAGCCAAATTGCTTCTTTCGCTGCGTCAGAAGCAGCCACATACTCGACTTCTATACTAGAGTCAACAGTACAATTTTTTTTACACTTTTCCATACTATGCCTCCATGGCCTAAAATGAATACATTTCCCGATATCAGTTTACTCGAATCTTTACAGGCTTTGAAGTCTGAACCAATGTATCTAATAAGAGTAACGTTCTCTCTATAATACACAAGCATATAATCGTTGGTTCTTTTAAGATACCTTAATTTATGCTTTACAGCTTGCCAGGGCCTGAGACCTAAATTCTCTTGATATCAACTAACCATTCCTACTGCAAAAAGAGATATCTAGATGTGTGCAAAGCATAGCATACATAAGGCTTCCAACTACCGAAGCATATGGAATCTTACTCATATGCTCTATTTTTTTTGTTGTCTTAAGATAATCATCTAAATAAAGATGAAAACCTGATGCAGTCGGCTGAACGTCTAGCTTCGCATTGGTCATTGCAAAACTTTCTAATACCTTATCAATGTATAAAGCTTGAGATAAAGTTATCATTTTATTCTTTTGATCACTAAGGATTTGAATTCTAAGAATATAACTAGCTTCACCCAGGTCCTTCCTGCAAAATTGTTGAGCTAATCACAGTTTAGTCGATGACAATTCTCCCACATCATTTTTGATAAGTACAATATCACCAACATACAAAACGAAGAAAACCATCTTTTGTCCTTTATACGCCTATAAACACAAGGTTCATCAGCGTTTTGCTCAAACCCAAAATTCTTGATCGTTTGATCAAATCTTTTATTCCATTGGTGGGATGCCTGCTTAAGTTCATAAATGGATATTAGCAGTTTGCAAACTTTTTGCTTCTTTCCTTTGACAACATAGTCAATGAGTTGATCCATGTAAATGGTCTCATCAAGATAGCCACAATGGATAAGAGTATGCGGATATACTTGAGCATGGATATCGAAGAAAAGGTCTCATCGTAATCGATGTCTTATTTTTGTGTGTAGCCTTTATCTACAATACTAGCTTTGTGTGTTTCCATTTTCCATTCCACATTTCTCTTATTCTTGTAGATCCACTTACACCTTATGAGTTTAATTCTAATCGGTAAGTCTACAAGTTCCCACATCGTATTTGATTTCATATAATCCATCTTGGCATTCGTGGCCTGTTTTAGAGCTTAGAATCAACGCCCAACATGGCCTCCACATAAGTGAGTGGATTATCATCCCTATGATTGGCTTCCGTATTATAAATACTGCCATCATAGATGAAAAAGTCTGGTTTCTTAGAAACTCTCACACTACGACGGATTCCTCTATGCTATTAATCATTTGTACGTCTTTCTAAAACTTTTCCAGAATTGAACTTGTTGATTTTTCTACCACTCCCGAAAGTTCCTTGTGTACCACTTTTCTTAGGCTTAAAGTTATCCATGTAGCATTCCTCGAGGAAAGTAGCATTATTAAAAACTTTAATCTTATTATCTTTCAAATTGTAGAATAATCCTCCCTTTGTTCCTTTTGGATATCCTACAAACATGCACAATTTTGTCTGTGTATCAAACTTATTTGCATTCTTATCCAGAACGTGTGCTGGACAATATCATATTTTAAAGTGATTTAGAGCGGGTTTCTTTCCATGCCACAGATCATAAGGTGTCTTACAAGTAGACTTGGTTGGCACATCATTCAGAATATAACAAGTCGTTTGTATCGCATATCCCTAGAAGGTAGTAGGGAGTCGTGAATAGATTAAAATTGAGCGAACCATGTCAAGCAAGGTTCTATTCCTTCTCTCAGCTACGCCATTTTGCTGCAGAAAGCCTGACACAGTGTAATGTGGAATTAACTTTATTTATTTATTTATTTATTTATTCATCGTTCAAATAAATAGAAAATAGTTACATGTTTACTACAATATGGACACATTTCCCAACAGAAGCTTTCTACAGAACTTGCTAAGAGTGTTAAATTTGAACCTAAAATTGAAGCTAAAGCTTTTGTAGTTTGTGAAGGAATGGACATTGCAAAAAAGATTGGAGTATGAAGGCTTATAATTGAATTTAATTCTTTGAAATTGGTTTAGTATTTTAATGATGTGTATAAAGAGAATAGAGAGGATATTCCATTATATACAAAGGACAAAAGATAGTGGTGCATGTTTTGAAAAGTGTATCCAACACCCTATGCCTGACCCGACCCCCGAATCTAGGTACGGAGCGTCACAAGTTGACCCGATTTGAAACCACAACTTTCTTCTCTTCTTTGAAGATCAAACCATTATCCATTTTGGCAGATACCCTTTTTTTCCAAAGCAGTATTCTTTTAGTTTAAGACCATTTGTATTTTTTTTTTAAAGCACTATTTGAAAATATCAACCCGCCATCTATAAAGATTAAAGATTTGTAGATTAACATCTTGGTGATTATCTAAATTATCATCAATGAATCATAAATAACGTTATGTCGTCAAAGCTTCCATTTAACATACAACATTTTCAAAATAACATTCAATACAAATTAAAAAATTCAGAATGGTGGTTTCTCACAACTGACCTATCACCCCATGTAATTACATGTTAACCACGCAATTAAGAAGTCTTACAAATGGTCATAGATTTGGTTGTATCCCTTTGATCACCACGCTTATCCTAATAACTTGAAAAGAAGAATAAACTAGGTAAGTTCATAGGAACTTAGTAAGTTCCTGGAAGAACAATCCCACTAGGATATCAATCAAACATTAAAAGAAAAGAGATCCAACTAGTATGCCGAATTTGGCAGATAGAATACTCTAACCTGTAGATCAACTAGAAGACAACACCATAGTCAAGCTTAGCCTATTAGCGTATAGCACAGGTTTCTAAACTCGTATGAGACAGTCACGAGCACATCTGTTCCATGAATGCACCACTTGTGTGGACTACCATTTAAGACTGACTAGCTCACTATTTATGTTTTCATGTAACATGAACTACCAAATGCACCCTTTTTCCACATACTCTCTTCCTTGTGCTAGCTTCTAATCTTGGTTTCTAAAGAACCCATTTTTCCTATATCTTTATATCCTTTCATTTGAGCTTTTAACAACATCACCTCTTTATCCTCCTAACTCCCCTCATTGAATGAACACATGAGTGTTCCCCCGCAAAGATATTTTTTCACCAATCACGGTTGGCATCTAAGTGTCATACAAGAGGCAAAACATTTTATCCTGTGTCTTCGATATAATAAAATACAAAATCCCTCCGGTACCTCCTCACACCCATCTGGATACGGAGCTTGTGCACCAAGGAAAGAGTACTCATACCGTATGTATACCAAGTTTTTCGGGTCTGTTTAACCGTATTTAACCATGCATGCACTAACTCTTTAATTAGGGGTTCTCAAACATGAACACCATAAATAAATGACAAAGCCACTTACATGGTTGTATTGTACGCAGAAGTAAAGGATTTAAAATAGATACTAGACACAAAGTATATAAGAACTCACCATAATACTTTACTTAGAGCTTTGTCTACTCTACTAGTTCTTTCCCTTTATTACTAAGACCTTCTCTTGTTTCTTTGGCTAAAATAATGGAACAACTTCTTTAATCATAAAAACTAACCGAGAACTTATAATACAGTAAGAATATATAGACATGCAAACACCTTCTTGTTAAAAGTTTCCGTCCTACCTAGTATTCTAAGAGATTCTTACCCATCCTTTCATAATTTAGTTTCTATATATTTGGTAAATGTTGAAGGAACGTTTAAGAAATTACCAGTAGGCAACTAACACGAAATTTCTCTTTAAGTTTTTATAGTTAACACCCTTGTTAGCAAAGAAGAACTCTCTTAGTTCCTTCGACGATAACAGAGTCTAGTGGAAAGAAGTTTTATGAATCCACTATCACGTTATCCTATTTATAGATAACCCATGTATAAATACCAATCAGGATTATCTCTAATCATTACTCGTTCTCGCACGCTTCCACTAATTATCACATCTTACGAGGCTCTACAAGTGTCCTAATTACCGACACATTGCCTCCACTAGGACGCCAGGTGACCTAAACTTATCCTTCAAGACATCGTACTTACTTAAGTAATGACTCTAAAAGACCCAATGGTGGCGATCTTATTAGTGGGAAAGTTTCCCTAATAAGGTCTTCGCCCTAACTATAATCTCATTATCACTCTAACTAGTACTCTGCAGTATTGGCGAAGTTCTTCATGGTAATCTACCATGAAGCTACTCTCCTTATCCGGCTTAAGTTTTGCAACTTACGTGGACTTCACTGATGAATCTCCCAAATCGATCCGGTTTGCCAAACTAAGGTGTGACAACTCCTCCTGTAACAGCCCGATTTTGGGCCTAGTCGGAACAATGGTTTCGAGACCACAAATCTGATGAGGAAAAAAATTATTTTTATTACATTTTTATGTTCTACGATTTCACGAAAAGATTTCGTGAAAATTTCATTTGAAAATTTTGATGTTTGGGCACTCAATTTAGTCAAAAGGACTAAATTGTAAAAAGTGCAAAAGTTGAGTTCTACATGTTGGAGGTGTCCAATTGTTAAGAAATTTTAAATTTGAGGTCCTTAAATGGTAATTAGACAATTGGATAATTTTTTGGACAAAAATGGATATGAAATAAGTGAAATAGATTATTTTTAAGTTAGGGGCATTTTGGTCATTTAGTGATTAAATGACATAATAAACAAAATAAAAGCCAAATTGTTTTCCATCTTCAACCCATGGCCGAAAATTCCATGGAGAAACCTAGGGTTTTTTAAGCTTCCAAGCTCGATTGTAAGTCCGTTCTAGCCCCATTTTTAATGATTTTTACGTTTTTGAAATCCTCGTAACAAGATCTATCTATTTCTACAAATATTTTGAGATATGGTTGAAGTCTAGGGTTTTGACCAATGATGAATATGTGTTTATTTTGATGTTTAAAGGTAGATTATGGATGTCTATGGTTAGAGAAACGGCTTTTACTAAGTGATTTTCGGTAAAGATGCTAAAAATGACTAATTTGGAAAAGTTATAAAATTTGTCATAAAAGTGTGAATTAGTGGAAATTGTGTGCTGCTGTAGTTATGAAAATGGTCCGGCTAGGCTTAAAATACAAAGAAATTGTATAAAAATTGTTTTACGAGCCTAGGGGCAAAAGTATAAATATGTGAAACTTTAGGGGCAAAAACGTAATTTTTCCATAATAATGTTTTTCGATCAAATTGAATAATGTGACTAATAAATAGACTAAATGTGATATTATAGATCAAATAAAATTAGGTTCGGACCTAGAACGGAGGAAAACAAAGAATATGACAAATAAGTTCTTTTCACCTGTTGTGCTACCGAGGTAAGTTTGTATGCAAATAATGCATCTTTTTTACTTACATTTTTATATTCTGATAAATGGTATGAATTGTGGCTGAATATTTGATGTAATTAACAAAATATCGACAAGTGAGAAATTTCTCGGTTGAACCTTAGGAATAAAAATGGATACGAGTGACATGTTCACTAGAAACCTATGTGAAATCTAAGTGAAATAAGTGATCCGGGCGCTGGTCTGTACGGTCTACTGGTGGTTGAGTTATCCAGCATGTGTTATGAATACTCGACAGTTTCTGTAAGTAGCACCGTGTAGTTTCGTCATGACCGACAGCTTGTGTGAGCAGACCCGAGATTGTGACTATGTGAAATGGGTGCTGGTCTTATAAGTTCTACCAGTGGCTGGGTAATCTGGCATGTGTTGCGGATACCTGACAACTTGTGTGAGCAGCACTGAGTAGTTATGTATGATTGACATCTTGTGTGAGCAGACCTATGAATGTGATTAGCTCGAGAGCGAGCCTATGTGAAAAGTGTGATATGAAGTATCTTTAGCTACAAGTGTGGCACTTATGTGTAAATTTTCGTGTATCCATTATTATTCTGATGTGTTCAATGGAAAATGACTAAGTATAAACAAATATGACTAAGTGATGAATAAGTGCAGGTATGTGTGTGTAAATTTATGAGCAATGTGCTCGATAGGTAATCGAACTTTGGTAAGTTTGATATGGGGTAAGTGTTACTATGAAAGTTAATACAAAGAAATTATGAAAGAGTAAAATTTGCAATAAAACAGATTTGGGACAACAACAGTTACGTGTCTTTGAAAAATCACAAAAAATGGTGGAAATTGAATTAAAAGTTGAATAAGATATGAAATTAAAGCTTATTGAGTCTATTTTCACATAAAAGAAACGGTGTAAGCGAAATTTCATATTCTGAGGTATTTGAATTTTTGTGACAGTGTGAGAATGATTTCGAAATCCCTTGTTCCGACTTTGGAAAATCACTGAAAATTGTATTAAATTAATTATAGGTTATAATTTATATGCTTAAAATTCTTAATGAGTCTATTTTCAAAATAAACAAATGGGAACATCATCCGGATCCTGTACGGGTAGATAATTAATTTTTAGTGAAAAGGGGTCGGAACTATCGAATAGCAGAATAGGGATGACTTTAATGAATAAACTGTACTTATTGGCTAAACCAAAAATTCTGAAACTTTTATGGTAATAAGATATGTGAGTCTAGTTTCAGGAAAAATAGCGATCTTAATTTGGAGTTCTGTAGCTCAAGATATAAATAATTTAGTGACTATGACTCGAGTAGACAGCTTGAGATGGACATGAATAAATAGTGGAAGTATGTGCAATTATGATTGTATTATCTTGAGAACATATTGTGAGGATTGGTAAAAACATATTAATTAATTTCTTATTATTTACATGCTAACTTACTAATCTATATAGCTTACACCCCTTCCTTTCTTTTTTCTTATAGTGTCACAGATGCTAGCTCGAGTTGGAGGTCGTCGGAGACTCTATCAGACTAAGAAGCTATGGATTGGTACCAATGATTTTTATTCTAGCTTTTTAAGTCTATGGCATGTATAGAGACTTGTTCATTTGTGTACATGTTATTATAAGTTGGCCTAGAATATTGGCCTATGCTAATTGAAAGTCATTGTTGTATACGGCCATTTGATGTCACCAATATTTTTTATGTTATAAGTCTATGATGAAGCATTACATGGATGTGCATGCTTGTTTGGGTTGGATGAGTGAATGTGTGATAGTTATGTGTGGCAAATAGTAAATGAGAATGGTTGAGTAAGTTATATGCTATGATTAGTTAAGTGTGTGTGTGGTTGTGCATGATGAATGTGATTTATAAATGGTGTGCGAATGCCATGATATAGTTATTGGGATGCCTAAAAAAATGCCATGTGTGTGTGTGCTGACAAACTTGGTATAAATGTTCAAGAGTTTTTGGATGGAAAAAGGCTTGGTAAATAGCCTAACTTTCATCCACAAGGATTGCCACACGACCTAGCACATGGGTGTGTGACTTGGCCGTGCGGCCCTAAATGGTTGATGACGTCATAAACAGAGAGTTACATGGGTCGAGGACACGGGCGTGTCCCAAGCCACATGGGCGTGTGGCCTTGTTTTGTGGTAAAATTTTCTAAGTATTTTAAAGTTCTCGGTTTAGTCCCAGACCATTTCCAAAGCCCGTAATAGGGACAATATGATTATGAATGAAAAGTTTTCAATTTGAGTAGAAATTTATGACTTGGAAATGATCGATTATATGTGATTAAGTCCGGTAATGCCTCGTACCCTATTCCGGTGATGGATACGGGTAAGGGGTGTTACACCCCCACCCTAAAAATAAATTTCCTCCTCAAAATTTTGTATCTATGAAGAGGTTTAGGTATTGATCTCTCTTGGTGCTTTCATTCTCCCATGTAGCTTCCTCTACCTTATGGTTCCACCACAGTACTTTAACCAAAGAAAACTCTTTGTTTCTAAGCATCTTAATTTCCCTATCCAAGACACATATAGGTTCTTCCTCGTATGAAAAATTTGGTTCTACCCCCAATGTTTTCAATTTAAATAAGTATTCGAATTAGAGTGATATTCTTACGACATTGACACATGAAATACATCATGAATTTTAGATAGTTCTGGTGGGAGGACTAAACCATATGCTACTGGCCCAATACGCTCCAGAATTTCATAAGGTCCAATGAACCTCGGGCACAATTTCCCCTTTCATCCATAGTGAATAATCTTTTACCAATATGAAACTTTAAGGAAAAATTTGCCGCCGACTTCATAAAACATATCTTTCCTTCTTCTGTCCACATACGCCTTTTGACGATCTTGAGCAACCTTCAAGTGAATCATGATGGCCATAACTTTTTCTTTTGTTTCATAGACTAAGTTTGGGCCAACTAGATTCTTCTCACCAAGCTTCATCCATCATATTGATGATCGACATTTTCTTCCATACAGTGCCTTAAAAGAAGACATGCCCAATTTGGCATGATAACTATTATTATAGGCGAATTCCGTCAAAGGTAAATACTTTTCTCAATTCTTCCCAGATTGTCTGTCGGTCTGTTGATAGAAAGTGATATTGAACCAAAGTTTGGTTCCTAAACACATCTGTAATTATTTCCAGAACCTCAACGTAAATTTAAGATCTTGGTTTGACACAATTGAAGAAGATATGCAATGCAAGCGAACTATTTTCAAGATGTATAGCTCCATTAACTTTTCCAACAAGTAGTTCTTTTGCACTGTCACAAAATGAGCTGACTTCGTCAATCGATCTACAATTATCCAAACAACATTCTTCATGGGTGTATTGATGTGTAACCCCGAAATAAACTCTGATATCTCCTTTTTCATTCCTGGCTACCAAAATAAATTCTTTAAATCTCTACACATCTTTACACTTTTAGGTGAAAGGAATAGGGTCCTTGATGAGCCTCTTTCATAATTTCCTTTCTCAAAATTTCGTCATTGGGAACATACAACTTTTCCATGAAACGTAACTCTCCTTTACCCATGCTAAAATTATTAGCATTCCCAGACTTAAGGTGTTCCTTTATCTCCTTACATCGTGTGTCCTACAATTGATATTCCAAAATTTGAGATAAGAATATAGGTCGTGCCCTTAACTTAGTGAGAATTGACCTATCATTCTCTAGACGTACTATTGCTCTCAAAGAAGCCAAATTTGATACAGTCTTCCGACTCAAAGCATTAGTAACCACATAGGCCTTGCCTAGATGATATTCGATGGTCAAGTCATAGGCCTTTAACAACTCAATCCATCTTTTATCTCCTTAAATCTTGTGGTCAAAGAATATACGACATTTCCTCCCATAGTGATAAGCCTCCAAATCTTTAGGGCTAACACCATGAGTTGGGTTGTTCCTCTCGCGACGATTGAGTTGGCGTGACGCATAAGCAATCACATTTCCTTTCTACATGATCACACACTGTAACCTATTCAAGGATGCGTTTGTAAATACAACGTATTCTACCCTCGATTTTGGTTGACATAACATTGGGACTTTAGTTAACACTTTTTTCAACTAATCAAAACTTTACTAACATTCTTTAGTCCAGTGGAACTTCTCATATTTCTTTAGCAATCGTGTCAATGGCATTGCTATTGTAGAGAACACGTTCACGAACCTCCTGTAACAACTCAGCAATACAAGGAAACTGCATACCTCAGTAACATTTTTCAAAGGATTCCAATCAAGTACAGCCAGTATCTTCTCGGGATCTACTTTGATTCCTCCTGTACAAATAATATGGCCTAAGAAATGGACTTCCTTCAGCCAAAATTGGCACTTGTTGAATTTGGCGTACAATTTATTCTCCCGAAGGACACTTAAAACTATCCGCAAATGTTCCTTTTGCTCAGCCTCACTTTTTGAGTAGAATAGAATGTCATTAATGAAGATAATAACATAGCGATCAATATAAGGCTATAATACTCTATTCATCAGATCCATGAATACTATTGGCGCATTGGTCAAACCAAAAGGCATCACTAAAAATTCATAGTGACCATAATGTGTACGAAATGTTGTCATCAGAATATCATCCCCTTTTATCTTTACCTGATAATATCCAAACCGCAGATTGATCTTTGAATACACCTTAACTCTACTGAGTGGTAGAACAAGCCCTCAATCCTGGCAACAGATACTTGTTCTTTATGGTTACCTACTTTAGCTATCTATAATCAATACACAACCGAAGGGTTCCATCCTTTTTCTTAACAACCATTTTTGGCACACCTCATGATGAAACACTTGTTCTGATGAACCCCTTTGTGCAATAATTCTTACAGTTGAATTTTTGACTCCTTGAACTCTACTAGGGCCATTCTATAAGGCACACTTGAGATAAAGATAGTTCTCGGTGTCACATAAAGAGGGAATTCAACATCTCTAATTGATAGAATCCTCGATAATTTTTTTGACAATGACGTCACAAAATTTGTTCACAATGGGTACTTGTTTGAAATCTTCCTTCACTATCTTGGAATCTAGGATATGTGCCAAATAGGCATATCCACCCTTAACCAATGACCTTTGGGTTGAAATTATTGAAATCATATTGTCTCTAATGTCTTGCTTTATTCTAAAGACAAACACCTTATCGCCGTTGGTTGATATTAAACATTCCCCTCGGGATTTGCACTCAACCACAACACTATGCCTTGTCTACCAATCTAGTCCAAATATGGCGTCGAACTCATGAAAACATAAAAGCATCACATTCTCTAGAAAAACATGTCCACCATAACTTACTGAACAGTTTTTTTACCATTCTTTTTACCACAATACTCTGGCTTAGGGGATTTGTGACTAACATACTAACCTTTGTAAAGGTAATTCTAAGACTCCATCCGATCACAAACTTATCACAAATATAAAAATGGGTAGATCCAGGGTCTATCAATGCATATATGTAGGTGTTAAATAGAAAAAGTTACTCGTAATAACATCATGGGCGTCAACATCCTCCTTTTCTTACATGACGTACACCATGGCTGAAGCTTTCGGGTTGGGTCTGGTTGTATTCCTTATTGGGGTTCCCTGGACCGATCCTGATTTAACCATTGTCCCCAATTTTACTTCTAGTTGGGTTTTCTACCCACCTATACAGATTGCTCAGTATCCCTTCTACTCTTACAGGATAATCTTTCCTATAATGGTCCTGGGCTTCACAATGAAAACATCCCCTAGTGATCCTCCAACATACGCCATTATGGTTATTCCAACAACTGTTACAGATGGGAAGTTTCATTCTTTAGGACCCTCATGTGCTGGCCATAGACATAGCGTGGTGTACACTCCTTTTTCATTAGAAGCCTTCAATTTGTGACTCCTTGGCTGGGGCAGTAGAATACCCTCTGACATCTATGGGTCTTTTGAACCCAGTATTGGACACTGCACCAGAAGCTACATGTTTGCTCATTTTCCTATCCTTGACCCTATTTCTTTCTTTAATGGTTGCTTCCATTCTTTAGGCCTTAGTGGACAAAGCTGCAAAATCTCTAATCTCGAGGGCAGATAGTAGTACCTCAATTCTTCATTCAAACCTTCCTCGTCTGGAACCAAATCTTTAGTGTACTTGCTTAGCCTAATAAACTCCTTCTCATACTCAAACACTGCCACTTTCCCTTTTTTGAGTTCCAAAAAGTCCTTCATTTGTTCAATAAAGAGTCTATTGACAAACTTTTCCTTAAGCTTCCTTAGGAAAAAGTCCCAATTCACCAGATCTCTTAGGACCATGCTAGATATTAAAGTCCACCACTGATATGTCTCATCCTCCAATAGAGAGATGGTGTATCTTAAAGACCTAGTTTGGAGCACTGTAGCTCCTCAATCACCTGAAAAACTCGAGATAACTAGTTTTCTACTACAACTAGGTCATCCTCTTTACCGCATCAAAACTCTTTGGCACCCTGTTTATAGATGGTCTCCACTGAGTCCCCTTTAGACACTACCACAATTGGAGCTAGAGGTGCACGATATGTTGCCTGTGCGACCTTTGTTGCCCCTGTTATCTTCACTTGTCTCACTAATTCGTCACAAAATCTGTGGGATGAGGTTTGGGTAGCTCCCATGTAATGTTCAAACCATTGTCCCATAACGTGCCCTATCATTTCCATTAAGGCATCTCGAGCCTGGTTACTAATACTCCCCTACTCAAAGATGATGCAAGGTTGCTCATATGTGGATGAGCTTTACTTTGTATTTTCTCACTCTCATCTTCCCTAGCATTCACTGGCATGCTTCTTTCTTTACTACAATATACACAATTTTAATTAACCCTAATATGGGAAAGACAACAAAATATAAGTAACATGTATTGCGGGGTTTCTAACTAATATTGGTTTTTAAGAATCGATTAACTGAAGCTCTGATACCAACTAAACTTATAACACCTATGCCTAACCTGATCCTCGAATCTTGTTATGGAGCATCATAGGTTTACCCGATTCGAAAACACAACTTTTTTCTCTTTTTTGAAGATTAGACCATTATCCATTTTAGCGGATACCCCTTTTTCCAAAACGGTATTCCTTTAGTTTAAGATCATTTGGTTTTTTTAAACCGTTATTTTAAAATATCAACTCGTTACATTTAAAGATTAAAGATTTGAGGATTAATCCTAGGTGGCTATCTAAATTATCACCAATAAATCATAAATAGAATTATGTTGTTAAGGCTTCCATTCAATATATGACGTTTTCAAAATAAAATTTAATATAGATTAAAAATTTTAAAATGGCGGTTCTAATAGTTGACCTAACACCCCCAACAATTACATGTTAATCACGCAATTAAGAAGGCTCACACATGGCCGTAGATTGGGCTGTATCCCTTCAATCACCACTTATCCTAAGAACCTGAAGGAAGAAGAAACTGGGTAAGTTCATAAGAACTTAGTGAGTTCCTAGGAAGAATAGAGGACGACACCACAATCATGCTCCGCCTATTGAAGCACAGCACGAGTTTCTAAACTCATATAAAACTGTCACGGGCATATTTACTCTACGAATACACCACTTGTGTGGACTATTTAAGACTGACAGGCTCACGGTTTATGTTTTCATGTAACATGCACTACCAAATGCACTTTTTTTTCACGTACTCCCTTCCTTGTGCTAGCTTCTGATCCTGGTTCCCAAAGAACCCATTTTTCTTGTATCTTAATATTCGCTCATCTAAGCTTTATAACATCACCTCCATATCCTCCTAACTCCCCTCCTTGTATGAACACATGAGTGTTACTCTGCAAGCTTGGGTTTTCACCAATCCTGATTTGTATCTAAGTGTCATACCAGAGGCAAAATATTTTATCCTGTGTCTTCAATATCATAAAATACAACATCCCTCCGATACATCCTCTCACCCATTTGGATACAAAGCTTTTGCACCAAGGAATGAGTACTCATACCATATGTATACTAGGTTTTTCAGGTCTATTTAACCGTATTTAACAATGCATACACTAACTCTTTGATTAGGTATTCTCAAACATGAACACCAGATACAAATGACAAAGCTACTTACTTGGTTGTATCATACGTAGGAGTAAAGGATTTAAAATAGGTACCAGACACAAAGTACAGAGGAACTTACCAAAATACTATACTTAGAGCTTTGTCTATTCTACTGGTTCTTTCCCCTTGTTATTGAGACCTTTTCTCGTTTCTTTGGTTAAAATAATGAAACAACTTCTTTAATCATAAAAAAATGACCAAGAACTTATAATACAGTAGAAATATATAGACATACAAACACCTTTTGGATTAATTTTTTTTGTCCTACCCATTATTCTAAGAGATTCTAACCCATCCTTTCGTAATTTACTTTCTATCTATCTGGTAAAGCTTAAAAGAAGGTTTAAGAAATTCCCAATAGGTGACTAACATGAAAGTTCTCTCAATTTTCTCTCCTAGTTCCTTCAATGATAATGCAGTCTAGTGGAGAGAACATTTATGATCATAAATCTTCTATCCACTATCACGTTATCCTATTTATAGATAACCCATGTCTAAATCTCAATTAGGATTATCTCTAATCATTACTCATTCCCGCACGCTTCGACTAATTAACACATCCTACGAGGGTCTACAAGTGTCCTACTGACACGATGTAAACTTAACTTGCAAGTCATCATACTTACTTAAGTAACGACTCTAAAAGAAACACAGGTGGTGATCTTATTAGCAGAAAAGCCCGTCTAATAAGGTCATCACCCTGACTACAATCTTGCTATCACTCTGATTGGTTCTCCGCAGTATTGGCAAAGTTCTTCATAGAAATTTACCACGAAGCTACTCACCTTATCCGGCCTAAGTCTCGCAACTTAGGTGGTCTTTTTTGGTGAAATATCTCAAATCGGTCCTGTTCACCAAACTAGGCTGTGACAATTTAAATGTACTTGGATATGTAGAAAAGCAAATAGAGCTGCAAATTGGACAACAAAAGAAGCAAAAAAGAATATGTATAATGTCAATTGGGTGGAACCATTCCCATCTTCTCTTGCCAACATTGTGAACAAAGATGGGCTGCTAGCTCCCCCGTGAGGTGTTTACTTGTTGGTCCTAAATTTAAGGATATTACAAGTGTTTGTTGTTTTCTCACTCTTAAAGCTAGGATGTTTGTTGTGTTGATCTGTACTATTGGTTTTCTTTTTAATAATATTTTATTTTTATAAAGAAAAAAATAAAATTTGATAGATTTAAATAAAGTACTATAAACATTTGTGAGCCTTGGTTTTATAATTCTTAGCCAGAACATACAGAATTAATCAATCAATTTTGAAACTATTAATTACTTTTTACAGAAGATTTGAACAAAAAATTTAAACATTAAATAGATATTTGTTTAATCTAAAATTTAAGTTATTTTTATTGGAAAAATAATTAATAATGTATATGTACTTAGGATATACTGACATGGAAATTCTTCTCTTTAGCTACTTTTGTAACACCCCTCACCCGTATTCAACGCCGGAATAGGGTTACGGAGTGTTACCGGACATACAACA
Source organism: Gossypium bickii (assembly GCA_025503065.1). Lineage (NCBI taxonomy): Eukaryota > Viridiplantae > Streptophyta > Magnoliopsida > Malvales > Malvaceae > Gossypium > Gossypium bickii. The sequence goes on along the minus strand of CP106714.1, from coordinate 92,546,559 downwards.
CATTTAAACACACTTTTCTCATACATTTAATCAATACATGCAATCATCATTCAATCTCAATCACTTTGTCCCTAATACGAGACTATCAAGCCCTAAACATGCAATGGGAGTGATTCGAGACTAAACTAATAACCCGAGAAATTTTTTCAACAATTAAAAAATTTTACTCAAAACAGGGGACACACGCCCGTGTGGCCAGGCCGTATGTCTCACACAGCCACCAGACACGCCCGTGTCTCAGGTCGTGTGAACATTCAAAATGGAAGCACATGGCTGTGTCCCAGCTCGTGTCTTACCCCGTGTCCAAACCAGTGAGCTTATTGACTTGGGTCACACGGCCAACCACACTTTCGTGTGTCTAGCCCGTGTGCCCTTCAAAGTGGACACACACGCCTATGTGCCAGGCCGTGTGCTAGGCCGTGCCAAACCTGTATGGTATGCTAACTTATGCAACACTGCCAAGTCACACGCCCGTATGCTAGGCTGTGTGCCAATTAGGGAGGTATACTGACTTGTACCACACGGCCAATCACACGCCCGTGTCTGAGACCTTGTGGAGCATACTGACTTCACTTCAATTTCAACAACAGGGGACACATGGCCGTGTAACATGACCGAGTGTCACACACGGCTGAGACACGCCCGTGTCTCTACCCGTGTGGACAAAAATGGGATATTTACCAAGCCAATTTGCCACCCACAATCTCATGTACCTAAACAAACCAAATGACAACATCCATTTTAGCCACATTCAAGACAATTTCATGCCATTTCCAATACTAATAACCAATATGCTTGTACCTCAAATACTACTCAACCAAAACATACCAAAATACATATACCAATCATCTAGCTAAACCTTTACTTAACATGTATCATTATACATCAAGATCATAAGCCTATAACTACTCCAATAGCAATCAAATAACCTCCACAATTTGTATAATATACAAGCCACATATACCTATTCATGAACTCACAACATAAGCCATATAATTATGTATATATACATATAGTTCAACCATACCAAAACAAGCCAACTTTCATGGCTATATACACAAACGAAAACATATACATTTACAAGCCACTTCAAATGGCACAACTCACTACTAAATCATAACCAACATAACCATAGTCCCCATACATGTCATATACTTAAAATACCAAGTTCATAGGTACCGAGTAAAAGGTGGATAGTGTGAAACGATCTCCGATGTCCTCGAATGCGAGCTAGCTTTGATAACACTACAAAACATGGGAAAAAATGAACTAAGTAAGCTTTATAGCTTAGTAAGCTCATATGAAATAAACTCAACTAATCATATGCTTATATGCAAACTTCATAACTTCTTCGATTTTAAGCTCGTATGGTTCATATACATACCTGAACCAATCCGTAACAAACTCATACCCAAACGGAATGATGTCGAATACCCGAATTCTCCCACACTAAGTGCCAATACATAGCCGAAGCTATTTTAATCTCGCACACTAAGTGCCATAAATAACCGAAGCTATCTCGAATCGCACACTAAGTGCCATATATATCAGGTTGTCGTCCAACATGATAGTAGTCTCATATACACAATTTATACAATATCAAAACATTTAAAGCATAATAATAATAATGCTTATTACATACGAACTTACCTCAGATGCTAAAACAGTAAAATAAGTCAACTATTCCGTAACTTTGTTCTTTCCCCGATCTAAGTCTGTATTTCACCTTTCTTGATCTAAATATAATCAAATTTATCTTATTTAATCACTTCTCAATTCAATTCAGTCCAAAATTCACTTTAAAACACATTTACACTTTTGCCCCTATAATTTCACAACTTTTGCAATTTAGTCCTTATTTCATAAAATCACAAATTCATGAATTTCAAGACTAGCCCATGCTAGCCGAATTTCTCTAATACTCATATCATCCCATATTTCTCATTTATTTCACATTTTAACCCCTAAATTTGCACATTTCACAATTTAACCCTAATTTGCATTTTCTTTAAAAATCACTTAACAAAACTTGTATATGTATCAACAAGCATTCAAAATCTATCATCAAACATCAAAACACACATGTATTCATCAATGGCATCATTCAAAATCTTTAATAGTTTTGCAAATTAGTCCTTGAGCTAGCTAGACTAAGCTGCAACGATCTCAAAAACGTAAAAATCATTAAAAACGGGACGAAAATCGTACCTTAATGAGCAAAATTAGCTTGCCAAATGAGGAGAATAACCATGGCTTCCTCTAGCCATAATTTTTTGTGGTAATAAATTAATGAAAATGATGATGTTATGTTATTATTAATTTAACTTAAGTTATTTTACAATTTACCTTATTAACCTTAATAATAAACATATAAATCACTTAATGCTTGTCCATCTTTGTAACACCCATACCCGGTCTAGAAGTTATGGCCGAATCTGGCGATGTCACATGGAATGGAATTTGAAAACAAATTTCTCATGTTAAAACCTTACCATTTATTAGCTTCTATTTATCTCTTGTTGTTTCCAAAATCGCTTACTTATTTAATTGATTGTTTTAAAAACATAACTCGTTACGGAAGCTTTAGAAAAGCATTTATTTTCTGAAAAATTGAGTTAAGTAAGTAAATCCATCCATTTTAGGAAAACCCTTTTGTTTTAGAGAAAACTATTTGTTCGTTGAGTTTGTGCAGTTATTAAATCCATGAAAATATCAATAAAGTAAAAGTCTAAGGAAAGTCCCAAATAACATAAAAAATTTACCCAATAATAAAAATATAACCAGAAATTAAAACTGAAAGTTTTATTAACCGTGGTCACCACTAAGTCTTCCGCCGTACCGATCCATCTAAGTCTGGGGATTATCTGTACAGATAAGACAGAAAGGGGTAAGTTTGCGTAAACTCAGTCTGTAATCCCCACAAATCACATGCATACAGTCAATCACAGCAAATAGTCAAACACAGTCTGGGCCTAAGCCCATTCAAGTTTCAGTAGCAGTTCGGGCCTTATCCCGTTTCAGTTTCAGTAACAGATATGCATTAGGGCCTAAGCTCGTCACAGTAATAGTATCAGATATGCATTTATCAGTGACGGAATCTTACCCAACCAGCCTTTACACACCATCTCCATCCATCCCTACACTCCATGTGGGGTTTAAAACACTCACCCATCCCTACACTCCAAGTAGTACTAAAAACGACACATAATCTGTATATTGCAGCTGAGCTGCCAAATAATAGGCTTCAGAGCCTTTCAGTACACTTCCTCCAAATATCAACATCCCAACCCAATGCATTGCAACATACAGTATATCATGCTCAATACATGCATTTCATACAGTCAGATCACATATCTTAGGGGTCTAATTACGCTTACCAACCCTACAGTAGGTTCACAGTCGACTTGGGTGACCCGTGCAACCTTAAGACATCATTTCAAATAAATGGGCTCACACGCCCGTGTGGCCCATATGCCCAGATTGGCCTTGGCCCATGTGGATCACACGGCTTAGCCCAAATTTCCACACACCCATGTGGACTACCCGTGTGGGCCCAAACGTCTGTGTCTTGTATGCACGGCTTGGCCTCGTCAATCACACGCCTGTGTTAGGGCATACGGCTTCCACACGGGCAAGCACATGCCCATGTGGCGTCGACAGTGGGGTTTTCAGCTATTGTAAAAACCCTATTTTTTGAGTTTTTGGGTACACACCTGGTATCATTCTATGCTAAACGTTCCCCGAGCACTCCAGAAACTTTGCTCGAACAATGGAAATTCCATGCACCTACAGCGATGATTCCAGATCTTCGGCCCCTCGAATAACTCCTAAATACCAAAAGAGACCCTTAGCAAAATGATTCGTCAACCAAATGAAAATCAAACCTACCAAAACTTACCTATCCAACGCGAATGGAGAGTGAAAGAAAGGTAGAGTTTTGGCAACTGAAACGAGGAAAATAAAAAAAAAGAAAAAGGAAAAAATGGTGAAGGGGAGATGGTTAGTTTTTTTCCAGAGAGAATTTTGGGAAACTGATAACTCAAATGCCACTACCTACTTTATCTCAACCACCCACTACTCAGATCTTCAGTACAACTCAAACTCCCATCCATCAAACCGAGCAAAAACATTCCCCCTTCCCCACGCAGGGATTCGAACTCCAGACCTCCAGCATACTAATACTCCACTTAACCACCAAACCAGCGGGTCCATTCTAACATGTACTTACAAATAATTAAACTTAAGCCAACTGAGAGGGGTTTAGGCTTTATTCAGAAAAATACCAGAATTTAGCCAAAGACTTGACTTGAACTTAGGACCTCTCACACACACCCAGAACACTTAACCACTAAAGCAAATACACATTTGTGTCAAAAATTTACAAAAGCTAAAAAACAAGATTTGGGGGCATTACAACTCTACCCCCTAAAAGAAAATTTCTTCGACAAAATTTACCTGATCAAAACAGATGAGGATACTGCTGACGGATCGCATCCTCAGGCTCCGAAGTGGCCTCCTCAGTGCTATGATTCCACCACAGCACCTTCACTAACATAATAGACTTCCTCCGAAGAACCTTTACATCGCAATCTAGAATCTGAACTGGCTCCTCCTCAAAGGTCAAGTCTAGCCTAACCTCAATCTCCTCAATAGGGATAATTTGTGTGGGATCAGAGCGGTAGCGCCTCAACATCGAGACATGGAACACATCATGAATACGGTCTAACTATGAAGGTAACTCCAACTGGTAAGCGACCGGTCCCACTCATTTTAGAATCTGATACGGTCCAATAAACCTAGGGCTCAGCTTGCCCTTACGACCGAACCTCAGCTTGCCCTTGCGTCTCTTCAAATCCGCATAAGATTTCTGTCTGTCCAATACCACTTTCAGTCAATCCCGAATCAATCTGACCTTATCCTCAGTGTCAAAAACCAACTCGGGACCCAGAACACGTCGTTCACCCAACTCAGTCCAACACAAGAGAGTGCGACACTTACGACCATGCAAAGCCTCGTAAGGCGTCATCTGAATGCTAGATTGGAAACTGTTATTATAAGCAAACTCCATTAGTGGCAGATACTCCTCCCAACTACCTCGAAAATCGATAGCACAACTACTCAACATATCCTCCAGTATCTGATCACCCTCTCCGATTGACTATCGGTCTAAGGCTGGAACACAGTACTGAAGTCCAACCTTGAACACAGAGCCTCATGTAGCTTTTTCCAAAACCCAGACGTAAATCAAGGATCCCTATTAGAAATGATTGAGACTGGTACCCCATGCAGTCTCACTATCGTAGAAATGTAGAGCGTCGCCAACTTTTAAAGAGAATAGTCTATCCTAACCAAAATGAAGTGCACACACTTGGTCAATCGATCCACGATGTCCCAGACAGAATCCTTCTTAGTGGGTGTCAAGGGCAACCCACAAACGAAGTTCATCATTACTCGTTCCTACTTTCATAGTGGGATCTTAACCAACTGCAGCAAACCCGATGGTAACTGATGCTCAGCCTTAACCTGCTGACATGTTAGACATCGTGCCACAAAATCAGTAACTTCCCGTTTCAACCTCGGCCACCAGTATACTTCTCGAACATCTCGACACATCTTATTACCGCTGGGATGCATAGCATAAGGGCAACTATGAGCCTCCCTCAGAATCAATTGTCTCAAATCAAAATCATCCAGTACACATACCCAACCTCAGAAACACAACACACCCTCAGAGTTCAACCCAAAGTTCGTAGCAGTCCCACTCTCAATCTGTCGAAACCTCAAGCTTAGAGACTCATCCTCTAACTATTTACCCTTAATCTGCTCGAACCAAGTTGGTTTGACTTGTAGTTCAGACAACAAACTCCCATTGTCGAACAAGCTAAGTGGAGCGAGCATCGCTATCAGATCAGTCATATCCCCACAGCTCAACCCATCTGTGCTGCCTAAGATTCACCTCCTTCTGAGTAAAGTGGTACTTGAGGCTTTTGTGATCAGTGTAGATGATACACTCCTCACTATACAGGTAGTGCCTCCAAATTTTCAATGCAAAGATTATGGCGGCCAACTCCAAATCATGCGTCGGATAGTTTGCCTCATATAGCTAACGAGACGCATATGCTACCACCTTACCATCCTGCATCAACACACATCCCAAATCGACATTTGATGCATCACTATAAACCGTGAACTCCTTTCCAAGTCCATGCTGTATCAGCACAAGAGCCTCAATCAATATAGTCTTGAGCTTCTCGAAGCTCTCTTACTGCACATCAGTCCAGACAAACGGTACACCCTTACATAGCAGCTTAGTTAGGGGTGCTGCAATCCATGAGAAGCCTTCCGCAAACTGCCGATAATAACCCGCTAAACCCAGAAAGCTGCGGATCTTAGACACATTCTTAGGCTATTTCCAATCCATTACAACCTTAATCTTTCGAGGATCGACTCGAATCCCCTCAGCCGACACCACATGACCCAGAAATGTTACTTCACGTAACCAAAACTAGCACTTATTGAACTTAGCATAAAGCTACTTTTCCCTCAAAATTTGAAGAACAACCTTAAGGTGCTCGTCATGCTCATCCTCAGTCCTCGAGTAAACCAATATGTCGTCGATGAAAACTACGATGAACTGATCCAAATAAGGCTGAAATACCCGGTTCATCAAATTGATGAATACGGCCAGTGCATTTGTCAACCCAAAAGGCATAACTAGGAACTCGTAGTGACCATAACGAGTCCTAAATGTCGTCTTATGCACATCAACCTCCTTAACCCTCCCAGAACGCAAGTCAATCTTGGAGAACATAGACGCCCCTAGGAACTGGTCAAACAAATCATCGGTCCTCAGTAACGGATACTTGTTCTTGATGGTCCACTTATTCAGTTGTCGGTAGTCAATACACATCCTCATGGATCATCCTTCTTCTTAACAAACAATACTAGCGCTCACCATGGAGACACACTAGGGTGGATGAACCCACAATCCAAAAACTCCTGAATCTGAACCTTAAGTTCTATAAGCTCCTTCGGTGCCATTCGATAGGGAGCGATAGACAACGGAGCTGTACCAGGGAAAAGCTCAATCCCAAACTCCACTTCACGGTTTGGAGGTAAACCAGGTAGCTCCTCAGGAAAGACGTCTAGAAAATCTCTTACAGTGCGGATATCCTTTACGGTGGAGTCCTCAGAAGCAGAAACACTTACATTGGCCAAATACGCCTCACATCCCTTGCGAACCACTTTCTCAGCTACCAGTGCAGAGATCATGTTAGCCAAGTAGTTTTGACTTTCTCTAATCACAACTACCTTATCATCATCCTCAATTCTCAATACGACCCTCTTAGTCGTACAGTCCAAGCTTACACAAAGCTTGACCAACCAGTCTATCCCTAATATCATATCGAACTCCCTAAACGGAAGCTCCATCAAATTAGCCAAAAATACCGTCCCTTGAACCTCTAAAGGAACGTTCCTATATAGTTTGCTAACTCTAACAGATTGCCCCAGCGGGCTCAACACAGTCACCTCACTCGTAGTGCTCTCAACCGGAATCCCCAGATTTTCGAAAATAGAACAGACAACATAAGAATGTGTAGATCCTATATCTATCAATGCAGTGTAAGGTACATCATAAATAAGAAACATACCTATAATGACATTTGGAGAATCTCTGTCCTCTTGGCGGTGTACAGCATAAACAAGAGCAGGCTGCCTCGCCTCAATCTGTCCAGCACCTATGCCTGGTGCTCTCTGTCTACGGCCCATACTGTTACCACCCCTAGCTTGACCACGACTCCTCGGTGGTTGTTGTGCTACTATCTGTCTTGCATTTGATCAACCCTCAACGGACACTCCCTAATGTGATGATCCAATGATCCACACCTCAAATATGCCCCGGTCCTTCTCCAACACTCGCCCTGATAGCGTCTACCACATTCGAAACATGGCTGCAGTCTAGTAGTAGTAACAGGAGGCCTAGCTCTAACTGGCCCATCAGGTCTGGCCTTTTTCTTAGGCCTCTGTACAGAACTCGAGAGCTTCGAATCTCTCTTGTTCTTACCCCTCTCTCTATCTCTGTTCTGGTGCTCAGCGCGCTTAACATTCTCAACAATCTTAGCTTTCTCAACCAGTATAGCAAACTCTCGATCCCTCTGTGGAGTAATCAAAATCCTCAAGTTATCCCTCAGCCCGTCCTTAAATTGAACACACCTCTCATACTCATCTTCCACAATGCCTCGAGCATAGTGACTGAGCCTCAGGAATTCGACCTCATACTCGGCCACAGATCAGTCTCCCTGAGTAAGGTTCAGAAACTCCTTCCTACAAGCATCAATGTAACTAGCTCCCACATACTTCCTGAAAGGTAGTCCTAAAGAATTCCCATGTCAGACGTTCAAGCTGAGTGCCCTCCTTAATAGTCAACCACCACTGATAAGCCTCATCATGCAACAGAGATACTACACCCTTCAGTTTCTGCTCAGTGGTGCAATCCAAGTCATCCATAATCCATTCCGTGGCCTCAATCCAGTACTCCTCCACATTAGGGGTGACTCCAGTGACACCCCTAAAAAGCTCAGCTCCATTGGACCGGAGTCGTTCCATGACCGACCCTCGGCCTTCAGATTCAGTATTAGGTCCAGCAACCCTCTCCAGTATCCTTAGCATAGCCTGGGACAGTGCGTCGTCCCCAGCCATGTGATCTTGAGACCCGGGCCTCGATAATGGTGTGACACCGTGTCTCATCAGATCTAAGTTCAAAGATCTTGCCGGAGAAAATGACTCAGCTCGAAACCCCTTCGGCCTCTACCTCGGCCTCTAGTACCATGTCCACGGATACCTCGAGGACTCATGTCTATTCAAATTTGTCTGTATTACGAATTTTATGAATCAGTTATAGTTCTAGTATTTATTAAAAGATATTTTATGCAAAGAAGTATCATAAATTCAGAGGTTGTTTTTCGCAAGTAAAGTCTATATCAATTTCAGTTTCACTACAGTTTCAGTATACGCTACTAAAGTGTTTCAGAACAAACTATCTATAACAGTTTATCAGAATATTTATAGGATCAGCGCTGGAGACTCAGTGTACCACAATCTCAATCATATTATGTTAGACTATTTGAAAATCAGTTCTTAAAAACCAAGTTTTAAAAACCCAAAATCCACAGCCGAGTTTTGTAACCTGGCTTTGATACCACTAAATGTAACACCTCATACTCGACCTAGACGTTATGGTCGAATCTGGCGATGTCACATGGAATGGAATTTGAAAACGAATTTCTCATGTTAAAACCTTTAGCATTTATTAGCTTCTATTTATATCTTGTTGTTTCCAAAATCGTTTACTTATTTAATTGATTGCTTTAAAAACATAACTCGTTGCGGAAGCTTTAGAAAATCATTTATTTTTTGAAAAATCGAGTTAATTAAGTAAATCTGTCCATTTTAGGAAACCCCTTTGTTTTAAAGAAAATTGTTAGTTCGTTGAGTTTGTCCAGTTATTAAATCCATGAAAACCTCAATAAAGTAAAAGTTTTATTAAAACTGAAAGTTTTATTAACCGTGGTCACCACTGAGTCCTCCGTCATACTGATCCGTCTAATTCTGGGGATTACCTGTACAGATAAGACAGAAATGGGTGAGTTTACGTAAACTCAGTGTGTAATCCCCACAAATCACATGCATACAGTCAATCACAACAAACAGTCAAACGCAGTCTAGCCCTAAGCCCAATCCAGTTTCAGTAGCAGTTCGGGCCTTATCCCGTTTCAGTTTTAGTAACAGATATGCATTAGGGCCTAAGTCTGTAACAGTAACAGTATCATATATGCATTTATTAGTGACGGAATCCTACCCAACCAGCCTCTACACATCATCTCCGTCCATCCCTACACTCCATGTGGGGTATAAAACACCAACCCATCCCTACACTCCAAGTAGTATCGAATGCGGCACATAATCAGTATTACAGCAGAGCTGTCAGATAATAGGCTCCAGAGCCTTTCAATACATCCTCCAAATATCAACATCCCAGCCCAATGCAATGCAACATACAGTATATCATGCTCAATACATGCATTTCATACAGTCAGATCACACATCTTGGGGGTTTAAGTACGCTTATCGACCCTACAGTTGGTTCATAGTCGACTTGGGTGACCCGTGCAACCTTAAGACATCATTCCAAATAAATGGGCTCACAGGCCTATATGGCTTGCCCGTGTGACCCACACGCCCAGATTGGCCTTGGCCCGTGTAGATCACATGGCCTGGCCCAAATTCCCACAAGCCTTTGTGGCTCACACGGCCCAAATCAGTCTAGCTCGTGTGTCGCACACGGCCCACCTGGCCATCACACGGTTGTGTCTTGTGAGCATAGCCTGGCCTTATCGATCACACGCCCGTGTTAGGGCACACGGGCAACCACGTGCCCATGTGGCGTCGATAGTGGGGTTTTCAGCTTTCACTGAAACCCCATTTTCTGTGTTTTCGGATAAAAACCTGGTATCGTTTGATGCTAAAACATTCCCCGAGCTCTCAAGAAACTTCGCTCGAACAATAGAAATTCCACGCACCTACAACGACGATTCCAGATCCTTGGCCCCTCGAATAACTCCTAAACACCAAAAGAGACCCTTAGCAAAACGATTCATCAACCAAATGAAAACCGAACCTACCAAACCTTACCTATCCAACGTGAATGGAAAGTGAAAGAAAGGCAGAGTTTCGGCAACCGAAACGAGGAAAACAAAAAAAAAAGAAGAATAAAGAAAGAGGGGTGAAGGGGAGATGGTCAGTTTTTCTGCGGAAAGAATTTTGGGAAACTGATAACTCAAATCCCACTACCTACTCTATCTCAACCACCCACTACTCAGATTTTTAGTACAACTCAAACTCCCAGCCATCAAACTGAGCAAAAAGATTCCCTCTTGCCTATGCAGGGATTCAAACTCCAGACCTCTAGCATAATAATACTCCACTTAACCACCAGACCAGCAGGCTCATTCTGACATGTACTTACAAATAATTAAACTTAAGCCTACTGAGCGGGGTTTAGGCTTTATTCAGAAAAATACCAGAATTTAGCCAAAGACCTGGCTTGAACTTAGGACCTCACACACACACCCAGAACACTTAACCACTGAAGTAGATACACATTTGTGTCAAAAATTTACAAAAGTAGATACACATTAGTCCACCTAGAATTAAAATGGTCTAATTACCACATAAGGACCTCCACTTTAATGATCCATAGCTAAAAAACACATTTAACTAATAGAACATGCATTTTACACTTTATGCGATTAGTCCTTTTTATCTATTTAACCAATCAAACGATAAAATTTCTTAACGAAATTTTCACACAGACATAATATCATGCTATAAACATTATGATGCGGTCGTAGAGAGCACCAAAAATATCCTATCCCTATAGTATAATGAAAAAAAATAGTATAAGGGAAGTAGGATCAAATCTTCAGGGACAGAATTTGCACAAATGCTTGTTCCTCAAAATCCCAGACAAAGTCATACCCAAGAAAACCTGCATACCTAGAAAAAAATAAATAAAATAGAATTAAAAGTTTTGATGTGGAAAAAATTAAATAGAAACAGAATTAAAATTTTTGAAATTGCGAAAATTAAAATTAAAATAGTAGAGATAAATAGAGTTGAGAAAAAGATTCTTATAGAGAGATTCCAGCCTCTGGTTTTCTTGATTCGCCTTGGGTTCATTCCTCGGCTTTTAGGTGATCCTTCTCAAACAGAATAATCTCGTTATAGTGGAAGAGGACGCCTACAACCACCAGCTCCAAGATTTTAGACTTATGATTTAGAGAAACCTGACTCTAGCCAACAATCGCTTTTGTGGGACCATCTTATGTGAGATCATCACCTCTCAATGGTGAATACCACGCCATTTTGTCTCTTGGGCTCACCAACCTCTGACGCAATAAGCTAACGAACTGACTGTGCAACCTTCCCAAAACGTACAAAACGATCGTTCCTAGCACAAGTTGAAAAGATCACCTATTAAGGGACATGAACAGATGCGTCAGCCCCGTAATGCGGAGAAACGATGAATACTCGTTGAGAAGGCTAAGCGCGAATTCTAATCCTTATGAGCCCTTTTTGGGGAATTTCGACTTCGAATAGATAGATTTAGTGGCTCATGCTTTTCGAGGAAAAAGAAATAAAGATAATGGAAATGGAATTTTTATTGGGAAAAATATGGAAAGAACGAAAGGCTAAACTTTATGGGGGAGAGAGTGTTTACAAAAAAAGATGAGTGAAATTTGTGTCACTCCATTCCATATTTATAGTACTAGGAAACCTAGTCTATTCCTAATTAAACTCTAAAGATAAATAAAGATAAATAAAAGATAAATAAAGATAAATGCTAAAATTAAATCTAAATAATAATCCTTAATAATTATCCTAATATAATTGGAATTAAAATAAAGTCTTGTATTATAAAATCTCTTCTTTTGCATTTTTGCTCTCAATATCTTCCACACTTTATATTTTCGGCACCACTTCTCTCCTACTTCGCATGCTGGCCCAATATAACTTTAAATTCACGCTTTTTGCCCTTAAATTTTCTTTTCTCCTCATTTTAGCCCCTGTAAGATTAGTAGGATCATACTCAAAATAATCATATAATTAATACATAAAAATATGTCATTCTAGAGTATTATCAAATTTCCCCTACTTAGCCCATCTTGCCCTCAAGTATGGTTCCTATCCACTATGAAATTTAGAATTTTGCCATGAAAGAAATACCACTTCAAAGTTTTATAAGAAGTAGGCATAATGCATATGAAAAATAAAGAGAACCATTAGCTTGCTTTAAGTAAAACTGAAAAAGTGTTCCAATTAATACACACAAAAATTAAAACCGACTTGGATTATTTCATAAAAATTAGGTAATTTAGTAAACTTATCAAGACACCTTATTTATTTCCACCTTTAGTCTCAAAATGCAATTTTATTAATACATTATTTCTTCTTTCTTTTTTTTCTTTTTTTCTTTTTTTCTTTTTCTCTTTTTTTCTTTTTTTTTTCTTTTTATTACTAATATTACTTAAGAATGCATTGAACCTTTTGACGTGAAGAGAGATGACAGTCAAGCACCCCACTCCGGTTACTCAGCCCAACATACTTTTAATTTATTATATTTTTCTTAAGAACATATCGAACCTTTTGACGCGAAGAGAGATAACAACCAAGCACCCCACCCCGGCTACTCAGCCCAATATATTCCTAAAAAATTTATTTAATTCTGATTAGCGGAGTTACCTAACACGTCACACAACCTTTTGATGTGAAATAGGATGACAACCCAAGCACTGTACCCCAGTTACTCAGTCAACCACGTTTTAAGCTATACTCATACCCACGGAAGCATCACAATTTATTATAATGAAACAGAATTTTAATTTGGAAGATGAGGGAAAATAATCAAGTGTCAAAAATAAGTTTCGGCATCTACCTAACAGTCATGAACAGAAATTCAGCATGCAATTTTCATTAAGTGTTCTCTTTACATTTAGACTTAATCAATTTTACTATAAGCAGGATAGGGTTAACTTTATCAATCATAGTTATTCAGCCTAAAAGAGATAAAATAGTGAAGATGAAATCAAGCAGGCAAAATCATAACTAACCCAGTAGAAAACAATCATGCATGTAGGTCAAACAATGGGTAACTCGTGGTCAAATTCTTGGGCATGATAAGAGGCAGAATATTCTTAACAAATATATAGGCAGCAACGAGCACAAAGCAGCAGTAACAAAATATAAAATGACAAAAAAAAAATGGAATGCCTCCCCCTACTAAAAACACATTGTCCTTGATATGGAATATAATAAAGAAATAAATAGGCAGAAGGAGAAAAGTTCAGAAAAACTCCCCATGTAGTTACTATCGTTAGCGCAAAGTGGCAATAAGATCAGCCATTTGTTGACCGAGGGTGTCGAGTCATGCCTCGATGTGCTCCAAACGTTGCTCGATGGTCACGGGAGGTCGTTGTTGATTGGGTACATCGTGCTAATTTGCTGCCGAAAGATTCATTCAGTCAACGAAGAGCAGACACCGGAGACAAAACGAAAGGATGAAGGGGTACCAAGAAGCAATCCCATTGAGTCGAGGCAATGAGCATCTAATGGATTGGCCTGGCAAGCAACATGTAAGTCTGAAATAGGAGATTTGATCCATGTAAAGAAAATAACAATTGTGCAATAAAAGAACATAAAATGAGAGGACACATTTCATTTATAACATGTTAAAATTGAAGCGCATACCAATAGCCCAAATTTACCGAACGACCGTTGTACATACACCATAATAAGAATAATTTCGTCTTTGAGATGGTAGCCGGAGCATCTCGTCGACCTGAAAAGTTATAAGCTAAATAACTATGTATGTAACACAAGGTAGGGTTACGAAACCACAAATCCTTTGATGTTTTAAGGCTGTACATCGTCTCGACATTATTTGTTAATAAAGCAAAAGCCTCGACAGCCTTAAAATCTACAGGAAAAGTACACAAACTATTCTCATAAGCGGTGGACACAACATACTCTTCTGATATAAAAGCTAACGTAATTTGAAATCAGTAATGGATAAACTATGCATGATACCAAGCAACCGAAATTTTATAATGCTCGGTGTGTCCTAGGATACTTGGCCATGCCTCTAAAAATGAAAAGTGGAATAAAATTTCAAAACTAGTTCATAATAAGCACAGTGAGTAATATCCAAATTTTCAACCCAACCAATCTTGCTAAAATAATCTGTAACAGCACTTTAAATATTCAAAGTAGCCAAAAATAGATATGGATAAACATTTGCAATGCACTATCTATTTGTGTCTAAGACGATCATACCTTTCCCGATTGGTGGTGGAAGTAAATTAGATTACCGTGTAAATGGCACTCCGGTGGTAGGCTATTGACGCAAGATCGGTAGGTTTGTCCATGTGTAGGTTTTGGGCGATGCTCATCGGACTTATCGGAGGAGTCAGCGGGTGTGGGCTGTTCGGGATCGTCGAAAGTGGTGTTGCAGGAAGAACCGGCACTTGATGGTGTTGGTTGGGCTGAGAGGCGTGGTTGATGAAAAGACCGGCGGCGCGATGGCTTAAGCAGTGGCTCGACTTTGGGTTCTCACCATGGTGCTTGAAAAATCGGCGGTGGGTGAGGTGCGGAAGAAGGTGCAGCGGCTACTGGGGGTTAGTGCGAAAAATGGGATAAATTTTTAGGGTTTGGGGGAAGTATAAGAGGGATGTTTGGCTGAAGCGTTGGTTGTTTGGCTATAGGTTTTGGGTAGTCATGGGTAGGGATGCGCTATTCCTTGTTGGAATAGGGATAGGATAAGGGCTGTTCCATGCCAATTCATTTACTTGTTCTCCCTTTTCTTTCTATTTTCGCCTCGATTTACCTAGATAAAAGAAGAGAAATGAATTATTACACAAAACAAAAAAACTAATAAAATATACTAAATGAATTATTACACAAAACAAAAAAATTTAATAAAATAAAATAAAATAATAATAATAAATAATAATAATAATAATAAAAAGAAGATAATAAAATAAAATAAAAATTAGGTTGCCTCCCAACAAGCGCTTGTTTAACGTCGCTAGCTTAACGCCCCAACTAGTATTGGGGCTGTTCTAGCTGAATTCTTTCATTCGTATGGGCTTGGAAATTCTCCTTTTCTACCACATCCACCATATTTGGGTTCAATCGTCCTTGCGCTTTTTGCTTTGGTTTTATATTTTCCTCCAAGAAAATCTTATTTGTGTCTGTCAAGGGGTTAATCCCTTTTAAATCGGCAATGGTCTCACCATTCTCCGAAAAAATGCGTTCTTGAGATGCTCAGAAAGTGGTTTTAATTTCAAATCTGGTGCCTACACAACAGAAGGTAGAAGTTTAGTATCCATAGGAACCAATAATTCATTAACAGATTCAAAATCATCAATCGTTTTAGATTTATCTCCATAAGATGACTCAAAAGTTTCTTCTACTAATGAGTCAATTATGTCGACACGGTTTACATCCAAGATTTCACTTGGGTGACTAATAGCATCGTAAACGTTAAACTTCACAAGCTCTCTGTCAAATTCCATCATGAGAGTTCCACTACGTACGTCAATCTTAGTGCTAGCGGTACTAAGGAAAGGTCGGTCCAATAAGATATCTGAAGATCCAGGAGTGCTATCCTCCTCCATTTTTATCACATAAAAATCTAAAGGGAAAATAAAACCGTTTACTTTGACTAATACGTCCTCAAAGACTCATTCGGGATGCACAATAGACCTGCCTGCCAACTGAATGATAACACTTGTTTTCGTCAAAAAACCCATCTTAAGTGATTCATAAATAGAAAAAGGCATTACATTTATGGAGGCCCCTAAATCACACATAGCTTTTTTAATTCTAAGTGGCCTATTTTGCATGGTATTGTGAACATGCCCCTATCTTTGCATTTCGCTGGCATTTTTTACTGTAACACTATGGATACATTCTCACCAATGCTTACCCTTTTATTACCAGTTAATTTTCGCTTGTTGGTGCAGAGCTCTTTAAGGGACTTGGCATATCGCGGAAGTTGTTTGATGGCATCCAACAATGGTATGTTGATCTCGACATTTTTAAATGTTTCAAAGATCTCCTTGTCCTCTCTACCTTTCTGACATTAGTTGAATCGTCCTGGAAATTGAGGTTGAATTATGGACAATGGAAGTTTCATTCGGACCTGTTCATTATTCTTGTGCTTGTCTTGGGCAGAATCTTGGCTAAGATTTCTGCTAGGAATTGGTTCCAATACCTTTCCACTGTGCAATGTCACTGCATTTGCATGTTGTCTTGGACTAGGTTCTGTTTGTGATGGTAGCTTCCCTTGTGAGTTCATTTTCTCAATTGATGTGGTCAACTCTCTTATAGATGCCTCGGTTTTTTGTTGAAAATCTTTTGTTTCCTTTTGGAAATCAAGAGTTTGCCGTAGTATTTGCTGTTGGAAATCAACAGTTTACCGTTGTATCTGCTAATGGAAATCAAGCACATTAGCTATTAATTTATTGACCATGGTTTCTAGAGAGGTACCTGAATCTTGCATTTGTTGTGGGAACTGATTTTGGTATGGCTAGTTATACTGTAAGTTTTCCCCATAACTCAAGTTGGGATGGTCTCTCCATCCTGGGTTGTAAGTATTAGTGTAGGGGTCATATTGCCTTTGTGGTGGCCCAGGAAAGTTCCCCACAGCATCCAAATGGGCCATAGTATCATCATGCAAACTAGGACATGCATCAATTGTATGCTCAGGTGTAACACATATTCTGCATAGTCGGGCCGGTCTTGCTTTTTCTGTAAAAAAAGAATTCACAATATTAGTAAGCCTATCAACTTTATCTTCTAAGGTTGAATTACTTAGCTGGTAAACCCTTCTAATGGGCTCAGGATTGGCTCAAAATTGTTGAGTATTTGTAGCCATCATGGATATCAAGTCTCTTGCTTGTTGAGGAGTCATGTTGACCAACGCTCCTCCACTGGCAGCATCCACTATGTTCATCTCTATGGGTTTCAAGCCTTCATAAAAATATTAGAGAAGAGATTGTTCTGTTATACCATGTTGTAGGTAGCTCGCACACAACTTCTTGAATCTCTCCCAATAGTCGTAAAGAGACTCTGCTTCTTTTTGCCTTATTCCAATGATCTCTCTTCTTAACTCAGCTGCACGTGATGCTGGAAAAACCTTGTTGAGAAACAAATGAGAAAGATTAACCCAAGTTGTAATAGATCCAGGAGGTAAATAAAATAGTCATTCCCTAACTGAATATGCTACGGAAAAAGGGAAAGCACGCAATTTGATTTGATCCTTAGTTACCCCCTGAGGTTTCAAGCTAAGACAAACCATATGAAACTCTTTCAGATGTTTGTGGGGATGTTCGTTTTGCAACCCACAAAAAGTTGGTAGTAACTGGATTAAACCTGACTTCAGTTCAAAATCAGTATCCATAGTAGGATACGCGATGCACAATGGCGGTTAATCTGCCGGAGCTTCGGCCAATTCCCGAATCGTTTGAGCCATAGGTGGATGTGCTAGATTTGGGTTTTCGTTAACCTTAGCATTAACCACTTCTTCTGGTGAATCGACTTCTACTGTTTTGCTTTCAAGTGTTTGAGTAAGGTTTTCGTTAACCCTAGACTCAACTTCGTCGTCGACTTCGATTTTTTAGTGGTGGGTTACTCTGAGTCCCAACCACTCCTGACTGCTTTTTCCATAACTTTGTCTCCTTGTAATTAGCTCTTGCAGTCTTCTCTATTTCTGAATCAAATGCAAAAGTACCTAGAGTAGATCTGGTCATAAGAAATAAAGAAACAAGATTAGTATGTTACCAATCCCCAGCAACGGCGCCAAAATTTGATGCGGTCGTTGAGAGCACAAAAAAGATCATATCCCTATAATATAATGAAAAAGAATAATATAAAGGAAGTAGGGTCAAATCCTCAGGGACCGGATTTGCACAAATGCTTGCTCCTCAAAATCCTAGACAGAGTCATGCCCAAGAAAACCTGCATACCTAGAAAAAAAAAACAGAATTAAAAGTTTTGATCTGGAAAAAATAAAATAAAAACAGAATTAAAAGTTTTGAAATTGAAAAAATTAAAATTAAAATAGTAGAGATAAATAGAGTTGAGAAAAAGTTTCTTATAGAGAAATTCCAACCTCCGGTTGTCTCGATCCACCTTAGGTTTAGTCCTCAGCTTTTAGGTGATTCTTCTCAGATAGAATAAACCAGTTATAATGGAAGAGGATGCCTACGAGCACCAGCTCCAAGATTTTAGACTTATGATTTAGAGGAACCTGACTCTAGCCAACAATCGCTTTTGTGAGACCATCTTATGCTAGATCATCACTTCTCAATAGCGAATACCACGCCATTTTGTCTCTTGGGCTTGCCAACATCTGATAGAATAAGCTAAGGAACCAACTGTGCAACCTTCCCAAAATGTACAAAACGGTCGTTCCTTGCACAAGTTGAAAAGATCACCTATTAAGGGACATGGACGGATGCGTCAGCCCCGTAATGCGGAGAAACGATAAATACTCGTTGAGAAGGCTAAGCGCGAATTCTAATCCTTATGAGCCCTTTTTGGGGAATTTCAACTTCGAATAGATAGATTTAGTGGCTCATGCTTTTCGGGGAAAAAGAAATAAAGATAATGGAAATGGAATTTTTATTGGGAAAAATATGGAAAGAACAAAAGGCTAAACTTTATAGGGGAGAGAGTGTTTACAAAAAAAGATGAGTGAAATTTGTGTCACTCAATTCCCTATTTATAGTAGTAGGAGACCTAGTCTATTCCTAATTAAACTCTAAAGATAAATAAAAGATAAATAAAAGATAAATAAAGATAAATGCTAAAATTAAATCTAAATAACAGTCCTTAGTAATTATCCTAATATAATTGGAATTAAAATAAAGTCTTGTGCTATAAAATCTCTTCTTTTGCATTTTTGCTCCAGAAATCTTCCACACTTTGCATTTTCGGCGCCACTTTTCTCCTACTTTTCATGCTGGCCCAATTTAACTTTAAATTCACGCTTTTTGCCCTTAAATTTCCTTTTGTCCTTATTTTAGCCCCTGTAAGATAAAATATCATAAATAGCTCAAATTAGTAGGATTATACTCAAAATAATCATATAATTAATACATAAAAGTATATCATTCTAGAGTATTATCACATTAAAATAATAATAAAATAATTATTCTGACTTCGAATTTGTGGTCTCGAAACCATTGTTCTGATTTGACCAAAAACGAGTTGTTACAACTTTTATTTATCATTCTTATTTCCCTCTTATAAAAAAACAATTTATTTCTTAGGGTAAAAGACATTTATTTCTATCAAAAGTGGTTGAAAGAAGTGGAAGTGGATATCTCTTCTAGGTATTTGGACCAAGTTCAATTATGGAGTTGGCACTATTGAAAAGACTTTACCTGACTATCTCCCTGACCCAAATAGTATTAGATTTATACTGTAAAACAAATGAGAACACTTGTGTTTATCCAATAAATAAAAAACATTTATTTTTCAAGATTTAGTATAAAATGTACTTTTTTTTAGAAAAAAAAGTGCACATCGAACAACAAAGTGATCCAAAAAAGAATACAAGGTCTAAATAGGCCTGATCAACCTCAGGTGTTAAGAAGTAGAACACGATCGCACCATAATTAGACAACTTGAAGATCAGATCACAAGAAACACAAGGGTAGCGATGAAAGATCATGTGCAAAGCTCTAACATTGTAAAACAAAAAGAATATATTAACTCCTATCAGTTGCAGTCTTTGCCATTGAGTTGACTTTCAAATTCTCCAATCTTGATGTCAAGGACATAAACCACTTACCATTGAGTCCACGATCCAAAATTTGGAAACAGGAGATTAAAAACATAATTCGACTTATTTGAGATATTATCCACCTGACGCAATCACAATAGTTTAAAGAATATACAATAAGTTAGGAAAAAAGTTGTCATAAACCCTCTTAATATATATTTACTAAGTAAATTTCAAATAAAAAACCAACGACACCCTTGTTATTATTTATCTATATATTTTTACTTATTTTATTTATATCTTCATTTTTAATTATAAAATAATGTAAATAATTGGGGCCTACCCTAGAGTGGCACATTTTAGTCTAGCAAGTCTAAGGTTTATCAATTGGAATTCTTCAATTTGTTCTTATTGTTTGCTTTTGCAATGGATTTTTTATGCATACAAATGAAATTCTCATGACTAAACAGGGTCTTTGCGTTTTCTATTCGAAATTCTGAATTGTTTGAAAGAATCAAATTTTAATACCTAGGTAAGCTCTGTTCTATTGAGTCATGGCAGAAGAGATATCGATGGAGAAAGAACTAGAAGAATTAAGTCTAGAGAAAGAAGAGGGTGAAGGGATGCAATTTGCAGTGGAGATTAGGCCACAGAAACCTATTTATGATATGTGTTTAGTTGGTTGTTGTCTTTCGTTTCTTTTATAAGGTTGATGTGGAGAGGTAATGAATGGAACGCTATGGATTTTTAATAATCATCTTCTTTTACTCTATAGATTACAAGAGGGTGATGATTCGAATTTGATACCGTTGTTTTATGCTGACTTTTGGGTGCAAGTTCATGATCTTCCATAAGGTTTTTCCTACGATTGTGTGGCAAAACAACTAGGGGATTTTGTTGGGAAGTTCCTGGAACATGAAAAAATAGATTAATCAAGATTATAAGGATTTTATACGTATTAGAATCCAAATAGATGTTAGAAAACCATTAAATATGAAGAAAAAGATTATGATTTATTAGTCTACTTTTGTTTATGTGAAATTTTGATATAAAAAATTGTCCTTATTCTCCTTCCTATGTAGTTGCTTGGTTAACACCCCAAACCCGTATCCATCGCCGAAACAGAGTTACGAAGTATTACCGAAACTTTCAGAATATTTTTAGATAAATCATGTCAATCACTATTCATTTTTTTGAGATTATTCATAACGTCCCTTAAATGGACCCTCGAAGCCTAATATAAGCATTGGAATTGAGTCAGGACTAAATCGAAAACACTAACAATTTTTCGTGAAATTTTAAAATTTTTCCAAGGTGCAGGGCTCACACGCCCATGTGGTCCAAGGGACAAGCCCGTGTGACACTAGGACACGTCCGTGCTATAGGTCGTGTTGGACCCCATGTAACTTTCTAACTTGTGCACACGGCCATGCCACACGCCCGTGTACTAGGCCGTGTGGTTAATTTAATTATTTCAAAATTAGGTGCAGGTTTCACATAGCCAAATCACACGCCCGTGTTCTAGGCCATGTAGAACACACGGCTGAGACACGCACCCGTGTCTCTGCCCTTGTGCTCAATTTTGAGCACTCTGTTTCTCAAAATTAAGGTGCAGGGGACACAAGGCCTAACTACACGCCCATGTACCCTGCCGTGTGTCACACACGGTCTAGACACACACCCGTATGTCTACCCGTGTGGACAAAACAAAACCATCCCTAGCTTCATTTCTCACCCAAAATCATACCAAAACCCTGCACCAAACTTACATCCAAATACCAACCATTCCAAGTATTGAATTCATGCAATTTGTAACATCTAACATGTTATATTGTTACATGCATTCATGCTTTTAATCTTACCTTTTGTAAGCATACTCATTTAACCTTTCTCAATCAATCAATAATAAACACTTATGTTATCTCCATAAGATAAATGCATATATACATGTACTAAAACATAATCATCACTAATCATTCCAATGGCTAGATTACAATAATCAGTTACATTTACATGCCAATATGGCCAATATAACCTATACATGCCACTATAACCATAACTGATTTACCATATTCACCGAAATAGGCCGATGGATAGTGTGAGTGATCTCCGCCAAGTTTCCAATCAACAAGCATCCGATTTACTCTAAAACAGGGAAATAAAACTAAGTAAGCATAAAATGCTTAGTAAGTTCGTATAACATGGTACTTAACTTACCATTCATTCTATTTTGAGGTAACTATGTAAGGCATATTCAATCAATTTGCCCTCAAGCCCTACATATATCCTCATTGCCCTTGTTAGTCATATATTCCATAATAACATCACAAACATATATGGGCTCAACAACAATCAAGTTTCCATGCACATATGCTTTCTACAACATGTATTCATTTAACATGTATAAATCATCTTTTTATATTACAAGTATAATTTCGTAATAGTTCATCTCGAGTTTAGATCATTTCATATCAGAACTTTACCCATATTACTTAGACTATCAAGGTCAGGATTAGTACACTCAAGGTGTACAAGTCTATAATCAGGGATGTACATACTCATCAAATAAATTCCATGTACAATATCATCATTTCATATTTCCATAAATCAATTATCATGTATCATCATTTTCACGTATTTCAGGCTGATATGTGTAATAACTCATTTCTTATTCATATTTTTTCATGTCGAGAACGTTTACCCCTTCAATTTATCTGAAATATCGATGGATACACAGGTAGTACATTTGTGGTTTACAAATCAGGATCGGTCAATTCATATTCAATGATACCCATAGGGTACTATTTCAAAGAGTACACTCTCGAGCCACATATATATAAACAACAGGATTACTAGTCCAGGCTAAATCCTGTCTACAATATATACTCAATAGAGCTTAGTCAAGATTAACAGTCCAGGCTAAATCCTTTTTATGACATATGCTCTAAAGTGCTTGATCTGGATTACCCATCCGGGCTAAATCCATTACATAACATATGCTCGAGAGGACTTATATCAGGATTACCTGTCCAGCCTAAATCCTTTCATAAATGAGGTCAATAGGATTACTCATCTGAGCTATATCCCCTCAGCGACAAATGCAAGACCTCATTCATTTCGGGAAATCACATATCCATCGATTTTCATTTATTCAAACAAGATTTAACATTTTCAAGCATTTCCAGGCATGTGATTATTTCACACATCTATAACATTCATATAACCAAATGATCACATTCCACATTCACAAGCACAACATCTAATTCATGCATATAGAATACACAATTTAGTTACACGAACTTACCTCGATAAATGTTTGTGTACGTAAAATCTACTAACCCGACATTTCCCTCTTTTTCCTCGTTCTAGCTCTGAATTTGGTCTATCCGGATCTATACGAGTAAATTTAACATCAATTTATTATATTTCATATTCAAGTGGACTCAATTTTCAACCTAGGCAAATTACCATTTTGCCCATAACTTTTCCATAAATTTCTATTTCGTCCCTAGGCTCGAAAAATAAAATTTGTGCAATTTACTCCCTATTCCAAGCCTAACCAAAATTCCATCATAAAATTTTCAGCACATGTTTTCTATAAATTTTAGAATTTTTCATCAATTTTCATAACTTTACATTTTAGTCCATATATCATGTTTTTTATCAAAAAATCACTTTATAAAAGTTGTTTATCTGTCAACAACCTTTCATTTTCTACCACAAATTTCTAGTTTTCAACATATACATCCATGACCCATTTTCCATACTTTGATAACTTCAACTTAATCCCTCAAATAGACAGATTAAGCTATCCTGGTTTCAAAAATATCAAAATCACTAAAAACGGGACAAAGGAAACTTACCCAATTTGGCCATGAAAGTTTCTTCTCTCTGTCCTAGGGTCTCCATGTATTTTTGGGGAAGAAGATGATAAAATAAGATGATATTTCTTTTTATCATCTTTTAATGAATTAAAATATTTCACTTTTCAATTTAGTCCTTGCCCTTTTTCTAAATTTCCATGGATGAGTCACCATAATATCTACATACTTTTCTTTAATGGTCTAATTGTCATATCAGGACCTTAAGTTTTGAATTCCATAGCTATTTAATCCTTATAGCTACTAGAATTCAACTTTTACATTTTATACGATTTAGTCCTTCTCATAATTAAGCACATAATCGGTAAAATTTTCTTATCAAAATTTTCACATGACTTCTCTATCATATTACGAACCATAAAATAAAATAAAAATAAATTTTATTTTTGGCTCAGATTTATGGCCCCGAAATCACTGTTCTGATTTCACCGAAATTGGAATGTTACACTTAGGGCATGGCGATAAGTTTTGTTGAAAGAGGATTAATCTAGGTCTAAAAGAAATGAAGTATGGATGGGATATTTCTTTAAAGGCACAAACACAACGAGCTAGTATCATACCAAGTGTATGGTTAAGGGAGGATAAGTTGGGAAGGAATTTTGAGGAAGCTGGTGGTAAAATAGCAGCTACGAACAATAGTAATAGAAAGTGTAATCTTGATCTGTGACAAAACCAGGTTTTTATTACCCAAACCCTAGGACTTAATTTAGAATGTAGGAATAAGCAAGATAAAGGAAAGGGAATTATATTAAGTATTGTGGAGAAGGGAGAGGATATGGAAGAAGATAGCGAGGAAATATCTTTGGAGAGAGACGAAGGAAAGAAAAGGCATAGGTCTAACAACCATGTATTAGGTCAATTTTTACCAAAATGGGAGGATGGATTAAGAGACCAAAAGGGAGCTAATTGCACAGATTAGATATCGGTGACTACCAATAGGCAAGTTGACCAACTACAATGAAAATCCTTAGTTGGAACATCTGTGGATTGGGTAGTCCACGGGGCATTAGAAGGCTTTAACATGTGCTGAAGTTGAATAGTCCTTAAATAGTTTTCCTTATGGAAACGAAAGTTGACAAGTATCGAATGGAAAGAATTAGACGGTGGTGTGGCTTTCAATTTGGCATTGATGTGCCGACAATTGGAACACAGGGTGGGTTGAGCCTTAGTTGGAAGGAGGAAATATAAGTGAGTTTGAGAAGTTTTTCTAATAACCATATTGATATTGACATTGATGATTTTGAAGTTCGGGCTAAATGGCGAATGACTAAATTTTATGGTGCACCGGAGGCACGGGGAAGGAGAGAGACATGGGACCTTTTGAAGATGTTGGGTAGAGAGCAAGTCATGCATTGGTTAGTCTATGAGGACTTTAATAAGATCTTATACTCTTTTAAAAAAGAAGGAGGTTTGCCTAGAGATGAAAGGCGTATAGAGGAATTTTGAACTACTATTAATATATGTCGACTTGAGAATGTGGGCTTTATAGGTAAATAGTTTACGTGGGAGAGAAGGAATATTCTGAAAATAAACATTAAGGAGCGTCTTGATTGAGGAGTGGCTAATACATAATGGCTCTACCTTTTTCATAATTTTACTATTCGACTTTTGGCACATTCTTTTTTGGACCACTGCCCTTTGTTATTTCAAACAAAGCGTGAAGGATTATGTAGGAGAATGGGAGGTTTTAGATTTAAAGCTTGGTGGGTCATGAAACAATCGTGTGAGGAGGAAGTGAAGCATTTATGGGAGATGAGCAGAGAAGGAGTGGTGGAAAAAAATTAGAATATGTCGAGAAAGGTTTACAAAGGTGGGCATGGGGAATTAAAAAATCGCGTAAAGAACTATCAACAAAATTGAAGAATTAGATGGAATGGTAAGAACAGAAAAAAAAAATTTGACAGATCTTATTGATGTAAAAATTCATCTAAATCTTGAAATTAATAAAGATGAAAGGTATTGGGAACAGCGAGCTAGAATGAATTTGTTAAAAAGAGATAAGAATACTAAATTCTTTCATAATTTTGTGTTTCAAAGAAAAAGAGCTAATAGAATTGAGGAATTAGAGAATGAGCGTGGGTAACTTGTTATGGAAAAAAAAGAGATGGCAGACGTGGCGAGAAGATATTTTCAATAGTTATTTTTGTCAGGTAGAATTAGTAATCTTAAGTATATTCTATCTGGGATTGAAACTTGTATTTTAGAAAGTATGAATCACATGTTAACCAAAAATTATACAGTGGAAGAAATTATTTCTGCTCTTAAGAACATAGGGCCTACCAAAGCTTCCGGGAGAGATGGGTTTCCAGCTCTTTTCTTCCAAAAGTATTGGCATATTATGGGAAAGGAGGTTAGCAATTTTTGTCTTAATATTTTGAACAATGATGGATTGATTGAGGAGATTCATACAACAAATATTGTCCTCATCCCTAAAGTGGCGAATCTTGTCAATCTTAAGAGTTTCTGACCAATTAGTCTTTGTACAGTAATTTACAAGATTATTTCAAAGACAGCGAAAAATCGACTTCAGAAAGTTTTAAACACTTGCATTGATAAAGCCCAAAGTGCATTTGTACCAAGTAGACTTATCACGGACAATATTTTGCTTGCATATGAACTGATGCACGCCCTTAAATAAAAAAAACTATGCCAGAATGGAAGTCTTGCTCTAAAACTTGACATGAGCAATACGGTGGAATGAGAGTTTATAGAGAAAGTCATGCAGAAAATGGGCTTTGTTGATGTATTGGTGTCTTTAATCATGAAATGTGTTAAGATAGTTACATACTCAGTATCCATGAATAATGAGATGGGGGAACGTTTCAAGCTAATGCGAGGGTTGCGACAAGATCTTTTAAGCCCCTATTTCTTTTTGATATGCAGTGAAGGACTCTCATCCTTAATAAGGCTAGCATCGCGAGAAGGGATAATAAAAAGAGAAAAATTCTACCAACAAGGACCAAGTATTACGCACATATTATTTGTGAACGATTGCATCTTATTTGGGGATACTACGGAAAAAGGAGTTCAAAATCTTAAAACCATATTGAGAGAGTATGAAACATGTTCAGGTCAGTGCATTAATTATGAAACATATTCAGGTCAGTGCATTAATTTTGAAAAATCATTAGCTTATTTTAGCTCGAATGTCTCTGAACAAAGAAGGGAACAAATAGCAAATCTATTGGGCGTACGAACTCTAAGAGATCCATAGAAATATTTAGGTCTTGCAAATATAGAAGGCAGGGATAAAAAAACAAATGTTCCAAATTTTGGAAGATAAAATGATTGGTAAGATAAGAGGGTGGAGTGCTCATTTTTTATCTAGAGGGAAGAAAGTATTCATTAAAGCAGTGTTACAGGCAATTCCTACCTATGCTATGGAATGCTTTTTACTACCAAAATCTTTTTGTACAGAGTTAGAAAATTGTATGGGTCGATTCTGGTGGAAAAAACAGCATGATAAACATGGAATCCATTGGTGTGAGTGGAGGAAACTTGGGGATTTAAAACTTGGGGACTTAGATGTCTATCAAATTTTAATATGGAACTCCTAGCAAAACAAGTCTGGCGGTTGATTTGTTATCCATATTCATTATTAGCAAGATCATTAAAAGAAAAATATTATCCACACTCAGATTTTTTGCAAGTAAGATTGGGGAATTTACCTTCTTTTACTTGGAGAAGACTATGGGCAGTGAAAGACCTTCTTGAGAAAGGAATGTGCTGGAGAGTCAGGTCTGGAGAGTAGATTTCAATTTGGAATGTCGTGTGGGTCCCAGGTGCTACAAATTACAAGATTCAATTCTCAACTATTAATCAAACATTAGTATATGTCTTTAAGTTAATTTAACAACACGCAAATCGATGGAAAGAGGATTTAATTAGAAATACCTTTCACCCTGATGACGCAGAAAGGATTTTGTGCATTCCTCTTCCTATTAAAAAAGAAACAGACAAAATGGTGTAGTGTGCATGTAACAGCCTGATTTAGGGGCTAGTCGGAAAAGTGGTATCAAGACCACTAATTCAGGATCAAAGAAAATTATTTTGATGTTATTTTATGAATTAGAGCATGATTATATAGGTGTATGAAAATTTTGGTGCTTTAATTTTAGCGATTTCATGCTTAATCGCGAAAAAAGACTAAATCGCATAAAGTGTGAAAGTTCAATTTTACAGGCTAAAGGTGCCTAATAGCCATAGAATATTAATTGGAGGTTCTAAACGTGCAATTAGGCCTTGTTTTAAGAGGTGGCCGGCCATAGGGGGACAAAGAAGTCAAAATTAGTAAAAGTTAGTGTAGTAGGTGGATAAATTGATGAAATAGAATAAAATAAAGAAAGAAAAGATATCATCTTTTCTCCTTCACTCATCCACCGAAAATTAGTATCAAATAGGGGTTTTGAAAGCTCAAAAATTTTAGCAAACTCTTCTCCTTACAAGTAAGTGTTTTAGTGATCATTTCTTGATAATATTTGTACTTTTGAAACCCCTAAAGCTTAAGCTTTCTAAAGAGAGGGCTATCTTGCAAAATGGTTGAAAGTTTAGAGTTTTTCCATGTGAGCTTTTAATTTGTTTGCTGCATTTTATGGAAGAAAATGGGTCATAGTTGTTAGATAAACAACTTTTGTGAAAGCTGTTTCTATGAAAACACCTAAAAGGACCCTTTTGTAAAAGTTGTAAAATATGTGGTAAATTTGTGAAATAATGAGTATTGAGGGTTGCCATAAGAGTAATAAATGTTCATCCAAGCTCGTTAAAGAAATAAATTTGATTAGAATTGATTTCTAAGCCTAGGGGTAGAATGGTCATTTTGTGAAAGCTTAAGGGCAAAATGGTAATTTTTCCAAATTATAATATTTGAAGTGTGTTGATTTATGTGATTATTAAATGAGCTAATTTGCTATTATATAGATCAAGAAGAACGAGGGATTAACCTTGACCAAGGAAAAGGCAAGGTATCGGATGAAAACGGCAAGTGGCTTATTTTGAAATCGAGGTAAGTTTGTATGTGATAAATTCAACATCATGCTAGTATGTTTGAGAAAGTTTGATATTATAATGATGCATAATATTTCTATGAAATTGAGTGATGGTGTTGAATGAGAAAAATGATGAAAGTTGTGATGTTGAAATCCTAGTTGGACTATAATAAATGTAAGAAGACTATCATTGAGACATGAGATGGATAAGGTCCCGTGTAAGACCATATTTGGGACATGGCCTCAGCACCGAATTGAGATCCCGTATAAGACTATATCTAGGATAATGCATCGACACTGAATATGAAAATCGTATAAGACCATATCTAGGATATTGTATCGATAATTGAAATGAGATCCCGTATAAGACCATATCTGGGATATGGCGTCGGCACTTAGAGGTGACCCTATATAAGACCGCATCTGGGATATGGCATTGGCTTTGTATTTATGTGGATGATGATGAACATGTACCTTTGAATATCCCAAGTGATTTAGTGGGATAAATAGTTGAGCTTGAAATAGAAATGAGATTAGTGCTAAAGTTATGTGATTGAGTGAATACAGGTACCTGTGAGTAATTCATTAGAAATGTTTACGATATGTGACATGGTATGAATTCAATAGTAGCAAGTGCGAGTAAGTTATGGTAAAGTGTTTAAGACTTTATGTTTTTATCCAATGTCATGGATAAATGACTTTATGAGCTTTATGTTGCTATTTATTTTCGTGCAAACTTACTAAGCCTTATGCTTACCCCTCTCATTTCCCTTTTCCTTGTAGTTTTGCCAAGTTAGCTCGAGAATTTGTGGAACGTTGGAGTTTGGAAATCACACTATCAACTACTCTTGGTATAGCAAAGTCAGATTCATTTTGAGTATGGCATGTATAGGACTTAGTCTCTTTTGTTATGTCATATTTGTTAGCCAAAGTGTTGGCTATTAATGTTATTAAATTCATTTTGTAAGTGGTCATTGGAATTAGGCCAATACTTGACAAGTTTATATATGTTCAATGATGATGAAATTCATTAAGTGTATGCTTGTGTGGATGTCTCGATTTTGAGTCTTTATAAGTACTTTATAGTCCTGATATATGTTGGATTGATTTGGTGTAAGTATGATTGCTATATAGGGTGGCATTTGGCTTGGTAGATAGCCTTTCAAATGTCTACACGGGGTAGACACACGGGCGTGTGTGGCCGTGTGTAACACAAGGTCAGCCCCATGGGCTTCTTGGTTGGTCGTGTGACCCCATGCATGCTAGGTTTACAAGTTAGTATGCTCAATAGTAAACACACGGGCAGAGACACAGCCATGTGTCTTAGCTGTGTGGGAGGCAAGGCCATGGACATGGGCGTGTGCCCAGGCCATGTGAAGTCTGCACCTAAAATTAGGAATTTAATTCGACATACGGTCTAAGGACACGTGCGTGTGCCTTGGCCGTGTGACCATAGTGAGGTGATGACATCATAAACAGAATGCCATGGTTTTGGCACACGGGCATGTCGAAGCCGTGTGAGGGACACGGGCCAAGGACACAGGAGTGTATCTGGCCGTGTAAAAACTCCTGTAGGCTCAAAACGAAAAATAAATTCCACACGGGTTAGGAACATGGGCGTGTAAGATCACACGGCCTGCCTACACGGGCGTGTGGCCCTGTTTAAGCAAAATTTTTCTAAGTGCGCGAATGTTTCTGGTTTGGTCCCAAATCACTCCAAATGTATGCTTGGGGTCTCGTAGACCTTTGATAGGGACGTTATGGTTATAAATGAAAAGTTTTAAGTTAGAATGAAACTTTATGGTCTGATGTTGTGGGTTTAAGCAAGTTAAGTTCGGTAATGCCTCGTATCCGATTCAGGCGTTGAATACGGGTAAGGGGTGTTACAGTGCAGAAGCTTCGTGGGTTTACACTGTGAAGTGGTTACAAAACATTAATACAGAATGATCGGGACATTAATTTACATACCATGCAAAGCCAATACAAATCTATGTACAATAAACTTTAGCTTGTGGATTTACCATCGAAAATAAAAATACTAGTATGGAAAACTATAAATAATTTCCTTCCTACTCAAAGTATTCTTTTTTGACGAAGACTGGTAAGCTCAGTAAACTGTCTAAGATGCTCGCGAAGTGAAGAGATGATAGAACATGTGTTCAAAGACTGCTCTTTGGAACACGATGTCTGGGCCAGACTGGGAATCGGGTGGACCCTGGAGCAAAATCAATTTCATTAAGGATTGTATCCAAGTTTTATTCGAAAATGAGTCAACCCATAAAATTAGAATTATTGTGTGTGCTATATGGGCTGTGTGGACAGCCAGGAATAAATGGTTTCATGAAAAACAGATGTAAAAAAGTGATAAACTGACTCATTTCATTATTGCCTATTTGCGAAAGTTGGACAAAATTAGTAAGAAGTTACCTGTTAACAAACTGATGAAAGAAAATTTGCGACCTCTAGAGGAGAGTTATGTTAAGATCAACTTTGACGCTGCATTTGATAAGCAATAAAAGAAATCATGCACTGGAATTGTGATTTGAAACTTAAGTGTGCAAGTTCTAAAAACAAAAGTCCATTTAAACAGACACATACCATCGGCGTTTGCTGCAGAGGCTCTCGCTTGTGTTCAGGCGATTCGTTTCGGGGCAGAGTTAGTTTCTTAAGAAGTGACATTGAAGGTGATGCTTTGTCAGTTATCAAGAAGATTCAAAGTGAGGAAGATGACATATTTGAAATTAGGGCTTACATTGTATATGCTAAAATATTAAAAGGTTACTTCATTTCTTATAGATTTAGACATACAAGGAGACAAATGAACAAAGTGGCACATTTATTAACAAAAGAAGACTCGGTATAGAAGAAGATAATTATTTGAGGAGCGACCTTCCTAGACCTGTCGCCTGGGCTGTTGAGGAAGATAGACGCGATAGAAGAAGTGCATAACTGATGAGTTTGAGTTAAGACCAAGGAATCATCGACAATGTGACAGGAAAATGTTAAAATGGAATGCTTATGTAGTGTGCTTTGATGATTGGGTAAAAGAAGAGTTAGACAATGAAGATATTTTGGTTCAGCTTGCTCAAACATCAAAGCAACTAATTAGCGAGTAAAATCGCTCTTTGAAGGGATATCTGAGTCATAGGTGTTTTCTTGGTTTTTGTTAATGAGTCTCTCTAGAAATGAAATGCAAAAGATGGAAGAATATGAAAAAGAAAGGGATTCATCAATGAAAGATGACTGGTTGCTGATTGATTTTTAGGATTTTGTTAGGAAATTTGATTGTTTTAGGGGTTTTGTTTTTAGGATTGGGTTTATGTTTGGGCTTCTGCCTTTGTTTTTTTGGTTTTGTTTCATTGTGTTTTTTCCCGATTTCTTAATAAAAGCAGGCCAGGTATTTTTATGTAAATTTAATTATTGAAGTGCCATAAAATTAAATATATTTGACTTTTTTCATAAACAAATTATATTTGACTTCAATTTAAATTAAATATTTTAAATTTATATTTCATTTAATTATATATTAACTTTGAGATAAATTCATTAAATTGTATTTATATAAAATTAATTAGTTCTAGTATTGAAGATGTTCTAATGAAAATTTTTTATTACAATTTGATAGTAAAAAAAAAAATAAAGGAATAAAAAAGGAAAAAATCTAATTCCTTTCAAAGTTAACAGCTTGGCTTATTCGCAAGGTTAAAACACTAAACATTTTAAAATTTCAAGTTGAAGTCAATCTCTCTCTAAATCATGTGTGAATTTAAAGTCTATATTAAAATTTTAATTGTACTTCTAATTTAAAATAAACTTAGATATATTGATTAAAAATATATTATGCTCAATACATAATTATATTATAATATAATGTAATTTAAGAATAACTAAAATAAAATCTAATAAATAAAATAGTATTTAATAAAGTGCAAAGTTACCCTTTTATTTGAGATTCATTCAATAAACAAATCTCAGAGAGTAGTGTATGTTTGAAGTATGTCCCAAAAGAAAAGAAATTTGTTGATGATTGGCTCGCTAAGGAGAGTTTGTGGCTTATAGGATCTGATTGTTTATAATGAGTCGTCATCAGGTGTTATCAATTAGTTATTAGCGGATTCTATCGGTGTCATCTTCCCTAAATTATCTCATTCAATAATGATGGACTCCATATCTTCTCACTGGAACCTGGCCTTTTCTTGTAATAAGCCAAGAAAAGGCCAAGCAAAAACCTCTCTAACGGCAACAACCTCAACTAGCCTTGGCTCCGGAAAGACCCACCTAAAACCCAACTCACCTTTAACAAACATATTGTCCCAATCTTGTATAACAGCTAATAAAATCAAGGTATCCTTTATATTTATCCCTTCCAATAATGTCATATTCAAAATTCTAGCCTGAATCTCTTCCTAAGGATACAATACACCTTACCTCTGCACCAAACACTTGATAATATTTTAATGTTTTTTTTTATTTTGCCCTCTTATATTCATACTATATATAATGCTTTCGACTAAGTTGATGTCACCCATCGTTGGATCCCAACTCAATTATTAAATTACCAAAAAGTTTTTATTTTAATAAAGTAATAAATATTAATTTGAGAGTAATTTTATCTTTTTATATAAAATCTTAAAAAAAAATTCAAGCTTTTAATAGGATTTGAACCCAAGACACCATAATATTCATTCTCTTAATTTATTTTTTGTACAACTGTAATTTAAACCCAAACTATTCTTGAAGAAGGTGAACAAACCAATGAACACCCAAGCAATAGGCCACCACTTGGTGTTCTACTCTATTAATTTTATCATTTCAACGAAACTGGTATTTAATTTTCATGTTAATTCGTACTATATAGAATACTTTCGACTAAGTTAGTGTCACCCATAATTGGGTCTCAACTCAATTGTTACATTATAAAAAAACTTTTATTTGATAAAGCAACAAATATTAATTTGAGAGTATTTGTATCTTTTTATATAAAATCTAGAAATATATATATCTAATAAGATTTGAACCCAAAACACTATAACATTCACTCTCTTAATTTTATTATTTCAACCAAAATATTATTTAATTATCATGTTAATTTTAAATAAATATATTACATAACTATTTTCACTTATATATATCAATAATTTAATATGAATAAATTTATTTTGCCATTATGGACATGACACTAGGCACAATAAACGGGAAACGCAAATCTATTTACCTTTGATGTAGGATATTAAAATTTTAAGTTTATTTTAGAGATTGACAAACCTTATGAAGGTGATGATTACTCTCTTATCAAAATACATGTTTGATAATCCGCGTAATACCCCTATTTATATGATTAAAGATTCATTTTAATGTGGGATTAATGCAATTTATGTACATGTTTAAAGTCCTTCATGTAACATTCTTTACCATTCATTTTCGTGATACCCACATTACAAGTTTTTTCATCATTTTGCATACTCTTCTTCCAATGATGCAACGTGGACTAACGCCACTTATTAGAGTTGCTTGACATGAAATTAAACAATTAAAGCTTTTTTACCTCCTTTATTATGACATCATTACTCTTCCCATAATAAGCTTTTTTACCTCCTTTATTATGATAATCCTATTTCTTATATGATACAATTGTATTTATATATGACTGCTAATACCATGGCAAAAGCCCAAAAGAGTAGTTAACGATCACCACTCGCATCTTCCTATTCATATTAATTAATTAATTAAAATTTAGTATAAATATATTTTTTTCAAGTTAAGAAAAGTATGGCCACGTCATTAATCTACATATATATTAGCTAGTAGTATTAATTTAAGTCTTATCTTATTTTTTAAAGAATTTAAGGTTTCACTTGGATTTTTAGAAAATAATTGTATGAAACAGTGACACCATATTATCTGTATCCTTTTTTCAATAGCTTAATATCACATCGGTATAATATTTCAGAAATTTAAGATGAAATTGTTTATGTGGCATTAAACTATTAAGAAGAAATAATATTCATGTTTCATATAATCCTTTCTATTGAATTCTTATAGGACTATGGATATGATTATTTTTTTATTTATATAAATATTTAAAATTAAACCAAGGTGGATATGTTTGTTGATTTGTTTATAAGGAATTGTTAAGTTTTATTTCAGATTCTACCTTTGTTGATTTGGAATCAGTACTTGTGAATTGGGGATGCTAGATTGGTTTTGAATAGGGGTTTTAAATTTTTTTTAAATTAGTATCAAGTTTGTGTTAATTCCAAAACTGCATTACTACAGGTTCGGGTTTGATGGGTTTAAACCCATTT
Organism: Gossypium bickii; assembly: GCA_025503065.1. Taxonomy (NCBI): domain Eukaryota; kingdom Viridiplantae; phylum Streptophyta; class Magnoliopsida; order Malvales; family Malvaceae; genus Gossypium; species Gossypium bickii. The sequence goes on along the minus strand of CP106714.1, from coordinate 92,511,038 downwards.
GGATTATTGACTTTTTTACAATAAAATCAAATTGGTTTAGGCTTGAACTCGAATTAAACTAACCTTTCTAACCTAATTATTTAAGTTGGGCTTGGATCAGTTCTATTAATAATTCATTGGGATAGATCGCACTTAATGATATTAGGCTTAGGTTCACAATGAAACTGGGTTGTCTTTCTAGCTACTTCTTAGTTGGACTTGGACCTTTCATATGGTGATGAAAACCACAATTTCTTAGCTTTTTATGCTTACATCTTCTTCTGGTTCAAACCAGAAAATTGGATCCACCCAAATTTAATTTAAGCCTGTTTCAACTTAATATCATCATAAAACTTTAGGATAAATTATCCTAATTGGTTACCTAACTTTTAGGATGCTTTCATTTTGGTCCCTCAAAATGAAATCCTTGCACTTTTGTCTTTCAACTTTTAGGCGCTTTCATTTTAATCACCTAAGTTAAACCGCTAACTATGGTTGGCTGTACACGTCACATTATATTTATACTTTCAGTTTGATCATCTAACTTCTAGGTTGCTTTCATTTTGGTCACTTCCTTTTTTTAAGTATTCATCGAGGTAAAAAACATTAAGGATTAAAGTGAAAAGGTGATAGAAACTAAAATAATACTTTAAAAAATTATCAAATTGCACTTATTTACCTCTTGTTGAGAGTTCTTATTTTTTTCAATAATGAACAATTAAATAAATTATTGAAAAATTTGTATCCCTTGATAATGCTAGTTTGTTTGTTATTATAATATTGAAATTAATTAATTTAATCTCTTTCTAAATTTTAAAATTTTATTTTTATGTTTTCAAATTAAAATCAACGCAAATAACTCATCTTTTATAGTTGTCTATGAAATCCAAATTTCTTTTTAACTATATTGTAATGGGTCTATTTTGCCCGGGGCCCATAAGCAAATAAACCAAAACAAAAACAATAGTTTAAAGTCCAAATGTCCATTTACAAACAGCCCAATTTACTAGGCCCTTGACCCAAAATACAAAAAACCCTAGTAGTCCAATATGGCCCAAAACTTAAAACAAAATAGAAAAAGAAACTCTAGGGTTTCCTCTTTGCGTCGCCGCTCCTGGCCACGTCACCACCACTGCCCTCCTTGCGCCATACCTCCACGTCAACCACCGTACGGCCTCCGTACCTACAAGGACAAGAAACAGCACAGAAAAAACAGAGAGCAAAAAATATATTGTATTTTTCTTTTATTTTCGGCTATAAAGCCATAGAAAACAGTATATATTTTTTTACACACACAAAATCAATACAAAGCAACCAAAAATAACAAAGCAGATCAAAGAAAAAAAAAACGAAGTAATACTCATGCAAAGGTTCTTTTTATCTTCTTTTTCTTTTTCTTTTTTTTTTTTTTGAACTGTTTATGTATACATATAAAGATTTTTTTTAAAAAAAAACTATACATATATATTAAAATATAGTATAAAAAAGAAGAAAAAAACGTACTGGGGAGGTTCGACCACTGTACATGGCGGCGCTGACGGTGGTGATTGGCGCCGAAGCTCTCGCCGGCAGAGAGGCTAGGGAAGAGAGGGGGGGAGCATCTTCCTAGTTTTTTTTTTTTTTAAAGAAAGGGGAAAATGAAATTTTTTTGTAAACTTTTGATTTTTTATAGCACCCCCATACGGCGCCATTTTGGGGCAAGCATCAGACGCCCAAAACGGTGCCGTTTAGTCCTTCGACCCGAGATCCGACTTGCTCTAGGCCTAGGATCCGCGTGTTTTTAACGGAAGGGGTAATTACACTTTTAGCCCTTTCGCTTTTTTATTGTTTGGTAATCAAGTTTTTCTTATTTTTATTTTTTACCCCATGATTTATTTCGATTTCAATTAGGTCCATATTCGAACGACATCGTTTTGGAAGGTAGGGATTAATTTCCCTTTTGGTCCCTCCTTGTTATTCGCACGTTCAATGTGGTCCTTTTCCTTTTTATTTATTTCAAATTTGCCCCAAACTTCGATTTTAAGTTCAATTTAGCCCTTTTTAGTTATTTTTGCAATATTATTATTATTATTATTGTTATTATATTTAAACTGCTTTACCTAATATTTATTTATTTATTTATTTGTTCACTATTAAATTTTTAATTAATTTTTTTAGTTTTCATTTATTTACTTATTATTTTTTATATAATTGGTTTGTTTTTTTTTATTTTTATCTTATTTTTATTTTTGCTCTTATTATTGTCATTTACATTAATGCATTTACTATTAGTCTGTTATGCATATTAGTACCGTAATTCATTTTTTACATTTTACTACAAAATCGTGTTACATTAATCTTTGCCCGTTCATAAAATTTCATTTTTTAAATCAGCAATTTTTCGTATTTCGAGATTCAAAAAGTCGTATCCTAACTTACGGGGTTTCGATTTTCTCAATAAATCCGAATAACGAACTTTTTTAAAACATTTTTTAATACTCTCGGGAATTACGAAAAGATCGTATTCTAACTTACGGAATATGGTTTCTTTCTAAAACCGAGATAATCGAATACTTTTCAAAATAAATAATTTTTTCGGCGTTTATTCTCGTATCAGGAATTTAAGACATTATGTCCTAACTTACGGGACGTAACTCTTTTTCCCGATTAACGTGAAATATGTCCTATTCTCGAAAATTTTCAACTTTATAACAAAGGATCGTATTTTAAAATTTCTTTAAATTTTCAATTTTCGACACTAAAGACATCAATTAATCAACTAGGTACCAATTTTGGGCATATCGATGGTGCTAATTATTCCTCGTAAGTAATCGACTCCCGAACACGTTTTCTGAATTTTGTAGGCCAAAAATCGTTGTTTTAGTAAATTAAAATTTTCATTAAAATGATTGAATTACGAGGTGACCCGATCACACCTCATAAAACAAGATTGGTGGTGACTCCTGTTTCTGTCATTTTCATTCTTAAAATCAAAGTCGACCCCGTTTTCAAAAGAAATGGTTTCAACATATATGATTTTAAATCTTCTATGCTAAGCTAAAAACAAATAAAAATTTTTGTAATTAATTAATTTTATCTTCCATGCCAATCAAAACCCATAATTTTCCATCACCTATTTACCCAAATGAAGAACAAGAAATTAATGAATTTTTCTTTGTTTTTAACTTAGCATGGTAGACTCGAGATTATATAATAAAAAAAAATTTAAGTTTCATAGACAATTAATAAATATGAGTTATTTTAGTTGATTTCATAAAGAATAATCTCAAAAAAAAAAATTAAATTTAGAAGGAGGTGAAATTAATTAATTTAATTAATTTCAATGTTCAAGCAACAAATTGGTTGACATTATCAAGGGATAAAAAATTTTCAACAATTTATTTAATTGATTTTGATGCTTTGAAATTTAATATTTTAATATTGAAAAAGTAGACTTTTTGGCAATGGGATAAACAAATACAATTTGACAATTTTTTAATGCATTATTTTTTTTTACTTTAATCTTTAATTTTTTTTTACCCCAATCAATATTTCAAAAAGGATATTTTTTTTATAACCAAAATGAAAGCGACCTAGAAGTTGGTGACCAAAATGAAAGTGTAAACATAATGTGGAATATATAATTAACCGCCTTTAGAGATTTAACAGATAGGCGATGAAGTTGCAAGAATTTCATTTTGGGTGATCAAATTGAAAGTGCACTAAAAATTAGGTGACCAATTGGATATTTTATCGAAAAATCTAATGACCTCAACATGTTTAGTCTATATGCAAATTAAGCAAAAACTTGAAATGACCCAAACAAGTAATTTGAAAAACTCAAGTGTCAAGCCTAAAGGCTAAAAGGAATAAATCTCAAAATTATACATAAACTTCGATGTAATGTGCAGTTTGATATATGAACTTTGATTTGGTATAATTATACACATGAAACTTTGATTGTGGTTGAAATATATATATGAAACTTTAATTGATTCAATTATACACATTTAAATAAATTAGATAAATATAATTATCTGTATATAAAATATATAAATATAAAATGATGTTGTATCAATAATAGTGCTAATAAATTATGAGAAAAGAATTAAATTAAAATTTCATTATAAAATTACACAAAAATAAAGTTAATGTATAAAATTGTACATTAAATTAAAATTCATATATATTTTAAAATTTATTTCAACCTAAACTAACTCAAACTCGACCTAAGATCCAACCCGAAAATGAAAAATAATGGTCCGAATTCAAAATCATAAAAAAAGAAAAAAAAAACCTTAAAAACTTAGATTTACTCCATCCAAATTGATGCAAATCAAAATAATAATATGAGAAATGGGGTATCCTTATCTGGTCAAGTAAGCATCCCAAGGGGAGTACCTAAATAAATCTTCTGTGATTCTTCACAATCATTTTGTAGGTAATCTGAAGACATCTCTCAGATTCTTCGAGTTGTCAAAAACAAGTGGCTCAGCAAACTCCTTGGAAAAGGAGAGAAGAAAAACACTGTTTTAAATTCCCTTGTACCAAACAATAGTGAGGAGCCTATATCTTAAATAAGGTCAACTTATGCTTCAACATAAGAATTAGTCACTACACTTTCCCCTTTTACCTTTATATTATCATCCATTAATTTAAAATAATTAACACCGTCAACTATTATAGATAGCTTTCTTAATCCTTTCAAACATAAAATAAAAATTTTTTAAAAAAAATTATGTCAACATAATAAATTGAAAGGAGTGTTATTTAGAAAAATAAATTAGATCAACATTTTACCAAATAATGATATTACAAAAGTAACAACATCAAATTATGTTAAATTAAATTATATTAATTAAATTGCTAATAAAGTTTAAATTCCATAATAAAGTTGAAGTTTTAAAAATTTTATAATTTTAAATTCAAATCTCACGTATCTAAATATATGAGATCTTGTTAAATTAATTATTTAATTCAATTGGATCGGTTATAACTTCAAAATAAAAATAGAAACATTGTATCAACATGGAAAAATAGGAAGTTGGATACTGATGACTGCTTTTGATGGTTGTAAGATAGTGGCACAAAAATGGTAAAAAAGAACAGTACCACATCTAATGAAGTAAGGTCGTTTTAACTGGACATTCACATGGGTCTAATTTGATTTGTCTCCTATGCAACACCAATCCGACAATAGGATTATATGGATATCTGCTAGACCGTAAAACTAGCTGACAACTCTTTTTCATTGCATTATTATTATCTCAGCTTTTTCTTTCTGTTTTGGGGGGTGAAATAAGTGAAAGAAAGAAACGTATGCATATTTTTACGTTGTTCAAGATATTTGCTCAGTGACACATGCAAGTTGACGCCTGCCTTTTACAAACAAACACGAGATTTTACATTGTCTCATAAATGTATTGGAACATGTAGTTGTGGAAAAGATTTTACTTCAACTTTTTATTTAGAAAAAAGATTAAGTTCTAATCATAAATCAAATCAAAATACTTGTGATTATATATAATAAAAAATTGTATTGAGAGATGTAGTTGTCTTTCTTGTTGATAGTTCGTATATGAAATATAAACTATACAATTTCATATTTGAAATGTAATATTAAGGTTTTAGTGATGGGATCTTTTTAGTTTGGTATAATTTGATTTTTTGTAATGTTAGTTAGCTGCTGCTTGTTAGTGTTAAATGGATGATATGGTTACTATTATTGCTATTTGTTTAATCAAAAGTAAATTTGTAGGTTAATAGAACGCTTAATATTATTTTTATTTTTTTTAGAAGGTCGTGGCATCACTTCAAGAGCATAGTAAATAATATTATCAATTTGGACATACTGATAATATTATAAAACTGACCTATACTCTTTAAGTAAGATCTCAGGTAAATGAAGAAAATAACTCACGAGAGTTTTTCTTAAATAATTGGATTTAACTTTAACTTTGAATTAAGTTGGAGACCTTGTAGGTTTAAATTTAAGAAAATAATAATAATAATAAAAGTAGAGTGATTAAATTATATTAAATTAAAATATAAAAATTAAAATTTTAGCATAATAAACTAATAAAAAAACTAGTGAGAAATTACTAATTGCATATTTCTACGTTTTGGGTTTTTGATATAGTTGTAGGTTATTTTTATTTTGTATTAAGACAAAACATTAACAATAATAGAATTAAATTATGTCAGAAAATATAAAAAATAAAATTTTAAATTAAATATAATATAAAGATAATATATATATAATTTCACATAATGTCGTGAACGTGATGTGATTATTATGATCGGACGGCTAATAGTCCAAAGCAAGAAGTATGTGGATGTTGTTGGGCCTTATCTTGGGCCCACCACACATGTGGCCGCGTAGGCCCTTTTCTTTCGGTATGATAGAAGTCAACTGTGTCTGTTTGAGGGCCCAATTGCAAAATTCTCAAAACTTTCGATACCGACGAAATTTATTTAAACATTTTGTCTTGCCTTCTACTATATATATATATTCATCATCGACATTTCCGTAAAATGGAAGACCACCAATTTGCCGAACGGCCCATCTTGAATAAAATTTATCTACTTTTAATGTAAAGGTGTTCATGGTCAAGTCATATTCGGTCCTAATCCATATATGGAATTAATATCATACATAATTGTTCATGTCGGATCCCCATATACACCTCAAATTTTGCCTTATTTCTTTCAAGATAGCCCAAACCCATTTAGGTCGGTTATATTATTTTGTTCTTTTTAATATATGTTCTTTTTTATATTAAATAAAATATTTTAATTTTATGTAGAATTTAAACATGAGTTTAAACATATTTTTAATATTTACATTAAAATTTTTTATATTTAATTCTAATATGATATAAATTACACACTATATAAAAAATAAGGAAAATAATATATTATACAATTAAAAAATAAGTTGGGCCTAGCTTGAACGTTGACTACTAGAGTTCAAGTTCGATCTATATTTTAAACGAATTTATATTTTTCACTTAAGTTAAATTTTTGGGTTTAATGTTTTTGACAAAACCCTTCCAATTATTAAGCGAGCTTCAAGCTTAAACAAATAGCTCAATCCTTTGACATATCTATAATTTTAGGATAATAAAAATTATATTCAATTAGAGATAAACACAAACACCTCCAAAATTATAAAATATGAAGAATTATTTTACTAATTTTAATCAAGCTTGATATCATGAATTATCTGACACCAATTCAATTATTGAATTTATCAAAACTTTTTCGTCCTGTGAAAAAACTCAATCAAACAATAATTGCATAAGAATAATTATATTATTTAAACTTTTATATTTAAATTTACCTAAACCTTTCTGTGCTCTAAAATATTAAAATTTTAGTGTTTTTATTTAAGTGGCCTAGATTCCAATCGCTTCGATTTTTATTTTTAATTCATATGTTTTCTTTATTTTTAATCCATATTTTTAATAATAACTTTTTTTTATTTATATAGATAAACTAATAAATATGTAATATTTTGATCTATATATTATATATAATTTTTATATGTTAAATATTTATTATTTTCATCTACATTGTGAGTATGATAAATTCTAATATTATTAAAATCAAAACTGTTATAAAATAAAGAGAGAGGGGGAGAATAAAGAACAAAGAAAATATGAAAGCAATAAAGAAAGTACTTTATTGATCAAAAGGGGTAATTACAATGCTTCTTTAGAGTCTCTGTTTATAGACATAAGAAGTATAATAGAAGTAGATATCTAATTCTAATAACTATTAGAATTTAAAGTACATTAAAACTTTATCTTGATCATGATGGACATCCACTTAATAAGATATTCATAACACTCCCCCTTGGATGTCCATTGTTAGATAATGTGCCTCGTTAAAACCTTATTAGGAAAACCCTATGGGATAAAAACCTAATGAAGGAAAAAGAGTACACAATCTATAATACGCATAATATGTTGCCTCATTAAAAACCTTACCAAGAAAACCCAATGGGACAAAACCTCGATTAAGGGAAAAAGAGTGCAACACGTATTTACTCCCCTTCATGAAAACATCACATATTTTCTCATTTGTAAGTATTCAATCTTGAATACTAGTTTTTCAAATGACTATTTGAATGTATTTGCTAACCATTTATATCACCATTCTTTTAAAAGTCATGTGTGACGAAAATTTGGGGAAATATATTTTGATCTCTTCAGGAGATTCAACAATAATCATAATAAACTTTAATCATGATTCTTTTATAAAAATACAAATAGATATTTTGGATCATTTTATAATCCTCCTTCAACTACTCAAATTTACCACATATGTTCAAATTATTTCAATTCATATAAATGAATAATTTTTTGAGAATTTCAATATGTTTCTAGCATTCTAAATCCTTTAAGGATTTTAATATAAACTTTACTATATAGTGATTTATAAAGGTTGTAACAACAATCATTAAACGCAAGTTAAATATTTTATGAATTGTCAATTTAATAATATATCTAAAGGTTATTGCATCCACCACAAAAAATATTATATCTTTTCATAATCAATACCAGTACTTAGCGAAAAACTTTATATTTTTATTCTGCTTTTGCAAAACTATTTTATTTACACTCTCATTGGCTTTATACCTTTAGATATTTGGACTATTGGTCCAAAAACTTCATGAATTTAATTGTACTTAAGTTGCGTCTTTCTATTTTGATCAATTTATTCCATATCTATATTTCTCAATAGATTTATTCAAGATCCTCCTTTTATTTCATTATTTCAATAATAATATCGCATGCAAAATCATTGTTGACCACTTTTATTATTCGGTTCCATATTTTCTCGAATTGACATAACTTATCGAGATCTCTTATTTTTAAAATTCAGTTCTAGGTACCTGAATATCTTCTGAAGTTTTACTTATTAGTTATGTCTTGGGTCTCTTCTGGAGCACCTGCCTCCACTATATGACCATTTAGAATAATTTTCATCTTTGGAACCGATCAATCTATTATTTATTCTAACTGATTGTCCTACTGGACTTTGATTCAAATTAAAATATTAGATGGTATATAACACTTGGTTATTCTCATTAAGGTTGTAAATACATCTAACAGTTAACTTGTAATAAGTTATCCTTATTGAACTTCTGGTTCAATTACTCTTCCCCTAACTCATTACAAGTTATTGTTTCTCTCCCCCTAATGTTGGGAAAATTGATAACTCATGTCACAATTGAATCTCGAATTAATTGCTTAAAAATATTATAAGGGGACTCATATAAATATTCATTCCCAATCTCTTATTATAACAACCCAATTTTAGAGAAGTCGGAATAGTGGTTTCGTAACCACAAATTCGAGCCGGAAAGATAAAATATTTTAATATTATGAAATGATTAGTAATATAGTAGAAAGGTTGCATGAGAATTTTGATAAGAAAATTTTATCAATTAGGTGCTTAATGGTAGAAAAGACTAAATTGTATAAAATGTCAAATTTAAATTCTAGTAGCTATAAGGATTAAATAGCTATGGAATTTAAAACTTGAGGTCCTTAAATGGTAATTAGACCATTGATGAAAAATATGTAGATATTTTTGGTGAATCATCCATGGAAAAATTGAAAAAGGATAAGGACTAAATTGGAAATAGAAATAGTTAAAAGATTATAAAGATTAAAATAGAAATTAATATCATTTTATATCATCTTCTACATAAAAATACATGGAAACCCTAGGAGAGAGAAAACAAGCTTTCCAAGCATAAAATGGTAAGTTCTTATGTCCCGTTTTTAGTAATTTTTATATTTTTGAGATCGAGAAAGCTTAATTTCTCTATTTAGGGGGTTAATTTGAATAGATATCAAAGTATAAAAAATTTTCCATGGATGAATATGCTGAAATTTGAAGAAATAGAAAGTTTGTTGATAGATTAACAACTTTTCCAAAGTAATTTTTGATGGAAACATGTTTTGGGACTAAATTGAAAAGTGATGAGATTCATGGAAAAATTATGAAATTTTGAGAATACATGTGTTGTAAAAGTTATATTAGAATTTTGATTAGGCTTGGAATAAGGAATAAAATTTCATTAATTTCAATTTCTGAGCCTAGGGATGAAATTGGAATTAATTAAAAAGTTAGGGGCAAAATGATACTTTTGCCTAGAATGTGAATTGAGTTCAATTGAATGTGACAAGTATTAAATTTATGATTAAATTCATTTATATAAATCCAGAGATACCAAACAAAGAGAAAGATCGAGGAAAAGAGAAAGTTTCAGATTAGTAGATACGAACAATTATCAAGGTAAGTTTGTTTAACTTAAATAAGCATGAATATATATGTTGATTTGATTGTTGAATTATATGAAATGTGATATGTGAATTATATGTACATTAAGCATGAACATTGTGAAGCATGAAATATGTATATGATGTAAAATGATTGAAAAAGGGTTAAAATCCGTTTGAAAATGCATTTAGCTTGGACGGGTAATCCTTTGAAAATGGACTCTCGAGAATATGTATTTCAATTAGGATTTAGCTTGGACTGTTAATCTTAATTGATTGGATTTAGCCTGGACTGGTAATCCAGATAGGATTCTACAGGGAATTCTTTGTCATATAAGGATTTAGCCTGGACTAGTAATCCGACAAAGCTCTTAGAGTATATGTGCTATAGCTAGAATTTAGCCTAGACTGATAATTCTGTTGTATGATATGTGGCTCGAGAGTATACCTAAACGGCACTACTGGATATGAATTGACAAATAACAGAATTGTGCACCTCGAGTGTACTACTAGAAATATCCATAGGAAATTCAAAATATCCATAGGAAATTCAATGATTCAATGGATAAAATACTCATATGACATGATGAGCTCATGTATGCTTATTGTATATTATGGCTAACATGTTGATTGAATGTTTGTGACTAGGCAAATTTGCCAAATTGATGGATATATGCTTTGTATATGTTTTAGAAGTTAAATATCATTGGTAAGTGTAATTTTGGTTATACGAGCTTACTAAGCATATAATGCTTACTAGGTTTATTTTCCCCTATTTTATAGTGCTCAAAGCTCGGGAAGGTCAGAAAATTGGTTGGAACTATCATCACGCTACCAACTTCTTGATTTTTGGTATAAATGAAAATCTTAATTTTTTAATGGCATGTATAGGCTAACTAAGTTAAATGATGGTATGTAAATGATACATACATATATATAACTTAGCCATTGGAGTGGCTAAAACACTTATGTTTTTAATATATGTTATGGTTGAATTTTACTTGAAATTGGCTGGAATATATTTGTTAGTGTTGATGCAGCAAAAATGGAAAAATTGAGTGAGAAATGAGGCTAGGAAATGGCCTTATTTTGTCAACACGGGTAGACACATGGTGTAACACCCTTAACCCGTATCCATTATCAGATTAGGGTTAAAGGTGTTACCGAACAAATCGGAACCTTTTACGGATATTTCATAATACAATTCATCAAACGCAATCAAAGTTCCCCTTTTATAGGTCAATGAGACCTTAATCATGCTTTAGAATAGGGTCGGGACTAAATCGAACACATATGGAATTTCTCAGAAATTTAAATTTTTTTCTAAGTTACAGAGGTCACACGCCCATGTGGGCAGGCCGTGTGCCTCCCATGGCCTCAACACGCCCATGTGTCTAAGCCGTGTCAAAACAGGGCATACATATTGACTTGTCCACACGGCCATGGACACGGCCGTGTGCCTCACCCGTGGTCGCTACTGACTTCATCACACGGCCAGTCACACGCTCGTGTGTCTAGCCCGTGTTCGATCCTGACTTGTTTTGAATTTCAACCACGAGGGACACGGTTGAGCCACATGCTCGTGTGCTCAACCGTGTGGGCAAATATAGGCCATTTTTCAAGGCCAAAATGCCACCCACACTTGGTCATATGTACAAGCACATACATACCTATTCTCACGTACAATTTGGCAACTAAATACATGTCAAATGATCAACATATTATCTCATTTAATCTCATCTCCAATCATGCCAATTTGTACAACTAAAACACATGTATAACCAAGCATGATTCAATCACAATTTGCTATCATATAACTATTTCATTGATCAAACATATATACATCCATATTGCATCAATAGGCTTACCATGATCTTGACCATTTCATAGACATGAGTTCATACCAAAACTAATATCATATACCATATTCACACATGCATAATACCAATATTTAACTAGCCACATCACATGGCTAATTGCATATCTCAAACATTTTCCCCAAAACAAACTAGCCTATACATGCCATATTTAACTATATACACATTTTCAAAGTACCATAATATAATTGAGTAGTGTGATGATGATCCTCGACGGTCCCCGAGCCTTCAGTAGCTTCGACGATCTATAAAACAGAGCAAACACACACAAAGTAAGCTTTCAAAAGCTTAGTAAGCCATATACAAATAAACTTAGCATAAATCATTCATAAGCATAGCTATTTGAATTCTTTAACATTTCTTCAATTCAAGAATATAAATAAACTCTTTGGCTCACTTGGTTTGCCATTGCTTACCAATTCATCACATCCCAAGTATCTTATTTGCTCATATCTCAAACATACATATATCTCAAATGTTTACTTTCATTAGTGCACATACATACTCACCTTTTCATGCTTATACAAAGCATATATATCAACGTACCTGAAATGGATGTACAATTCACATATTCATTCATTTCTTGGACTTGCCCATTGAACCGTTTGGAACTAAATAAGATACTCAGAGTGCTCAAAATAGTTGTACAATGCCAACGTCCCATACGTGGTCTTACATGTAACCAGATATCGATGCCACTATCCCAGACAGGGTCTTACACGAATCAAATACGATGCCAATGTCCCAGACATGGTCTTACACGTAAATCTCATATCGATGTTAACGTCCTAGACGTGGTCTTAAACGAAATCTCGAATCAATGCCAACGTCCCAGATGTGGTCTTACATGATATAACACATCGGATACCTATGTCATGACATATGCAATCCTTTCTATTTCTAGGCTCATACGAGACTTCTCAGACTTTAACAACATGTCGACTTATTCGTAAATTCGGATTTCACATACATTCCATCTCAATGGATATTCATAGCAATTCAAATTTCATATAAACACAAATAGTTCAATTCAAATACATTTATTTGTATATCGACTTACCTCGGATTCGGTTTAACAAAAACGGATACGGCTACTCGATTACTTTCGATTTTTCGCGATCTAAGTCTGTTTTCTTCGGTTCTTGATCTATACATATTCAAATTTAACCCTTTTATTCATCAACTTATTCAAATCAATCCAAAAACACATATTTAGGGTAATTTGCAAATTAGCCCTCACATTTACACATTTGGACAATTTAGTCCCTAATTCACAAAATCACAAATTACACATAATTTCAAGTTACCCATGCCTAGCCAAATTTTCACATGCTTCATATTAGTCCATATGTTTCATTTATTTCACAAATTAGTCCCTCAAAATATTATTTTCTCAATTTACTCCAAAATACTCAAATTCACCAAAAACTCAAAGACAAACTATGATAATCATATACATATCTTTCATATTTCACTATAAAACATCACAAAACACATGAGTTCATCAAAGGCTCATTTCAAAAACATCATCAATTCTCAAAATTAAGACATGGGTTTCAAAGTTTACAAAGCAACGATTGTAAAAACGTGGAAATTATCAAAAATCGATCAAAATCATACGTTGAATTGAATCAAAAGCTAGCCGAATGCCCTAGCTCAATTTTCTTTCTTTTCTTTTCTTCAAATTCGGCACAAGATGATAACTATGGCTTTATTTTCGTTCTTTTATTTTATTTAATCAGCTTTAATAACATAATTCCAATTTTACACTTTAAAACAAAATATGTATAACATATAATACAAGGTCATTCTTGACCTTTGCCATCCACTAACTAAATAATGGTTTAATTGCCTCATAAGGCCTCCCCCTTTAAAAGCCACAACACATTAGTGCTCTAAACATGTGACATGCCAATTTTGCATTTTTTACAATTAAATCCTTATGTCAAATTAAGCACACAATCGAACAAATTAATTCACAGAAATTTCACACATGCTAATTCACATATCATAGACACAGAAAATAATATTAAAATATTATTCTAACTCAGATTGGTGATCCCAAAACCACTATTTTGACTAGGGTCTAAATCGGACTGTTACACATGGGCATGTGTTCAGGCCGTGTGTCACACATGGCCTGGGTACATGGGCATGTAATTTGCCATATGTCCCCTGCTTTTAAAATTTGCAAAACAGAATGTCCATAATTTAACACACGGGCAAAGACACGGGCATATGTCTCAGCCGTGTGGATGACACAGCCTTAGACACGGGCGTGCCATACGACCGTGTGAAGTTTGCACCTATTTTTGAAAATTAATTTAATTACACGGCCTAGCACACGGGCGTGTGACACGACCATGTGTACAAGTCAGAGAGCACCTTAAGTTAGACACGGCTTGAAGCACGAGCATGCCTAAGGGTCACATGAGCGTGTCCCTAGACTACACGGGCGTGTGAAGTCACACGGCCTGACCACACGGGCGTGTGGGTACTGTTCATAAGTAAAATTTTGTATACTTTATGAAAAAATTTATGAGATCCCGATTAAGTCCCGACTAAATTTTAATATTCGATTTGGGCCTCAAAGGTCCAATTGAGGAACATTATGTATGTTTTTGGTAAATGAATAGTAAATAATATGGTTAGTTCTGTAAATGTTCTGTATTTATCGATAATACTCTAAAACTCAGTCTCGACGACAGATACGGGTTAGGGGTGTTACATTTATTGGTATAAGAGCTATAGTTTAGTCGATTCTTGGACGAGTATGAGTTTAGCTATACACGCCATTATATAATTTTAATAGTGTGATATCCTCTGACCATTTTAAATGTATTTTTCATATAGTAAATGCCTTTCGACCGAGCTAGAGCTGATCCTAAGAAAGCTGAGAGTACTGCTCAAGCTTCCGTACAAAGAGCTACATCTAGTAGCAGAAGGCGAGGGCCGAGATGATGAGGGTAAAGCTGCATTCTTTCAAATGATGAATAATGGTTCACACAATATATAAGAACAAATCTCGCTGTTCAGCAACCTCCCCCATCTGCTCTTCAACCGATTCTTGAGATACAACAGGGTACTGAGTCAGTCAAAATTAGTAAGGCTCCTGTTGATAAAATTAGAAAATATGGGGCTGAGGAACTCAGAGCTACTACAGATGATGCTGAAAAGGCTGAGTTTTGGCTAGAGAATACTATCCGGGTATTAGATGAATTGTCTTGTTCACCAGCTGATTGTATGAAATGTGCAGTTTCTTTATTGAAAGATACAACCTATTATTGCTGGAAAACTATAACTTCTGTTGTTCCGAAAGAAACATTACATGGTGTTCTTTCAAACAGAATTCAGAAAGAAATATATTAGTCAGAGATTTCTAGATCAGAAAAGGAAAGAATTCCTAGAACTCAAATAAGGGAATATGATAGTGTCAGAATATGAACGAGAATTTGTTCGACTATGTAAATATGCTCAAGAATGGGTTCAAATAGAAGTTGAAATGTGTAAACAATTTGAAGAAGGGTTGAATGAAGATATTAAGCTGTTTATTGAAATTCTTGGAATATGAGAATTTGCATTACTGGCTGATCGAGCATTAAAAGCAGAGGAATTAAGTAAAAAAAAGAAATAAGCTGAAAGAGAAGCTCAGATTTCTGGTAAGAGATCTATGGGAAAATCTCAATCATCTATTTCAAAGAAATTAAAGAGATATCAGGATCACTTTACCACATATGCTGGATATTTTGGAAAAGAACGGGGTTCTCAATGCTCTAACCCGAGATCATCGTCCCCATCAGTAACCAGTGTTGGTAGTATCGGGAATCCAAAGCCGAAATGTAACTACTGTAATAAATTTTATTTTGGGGAATATCGATTAAAAAGTGGAGCTTACTATCGATGTGGTTCTTTGATCATTTTTTCAGAGATTGTCTAGAGAAAGGGGAAAAAGAGGTTGAACAGATTCCAAAGCTGAGTAATACTGCCCTAGAGGTAGACCACCTCGACATCCTGCAAATGTTGGTGGTAGTCGAAGTGATACAAAAGATTCGATGGTTAAATCTAAGACACGAGCACCAGCGATAACTTATACGATATGTGCCAGAGAAGATGCTTCTGCTCCAGATGTCATTACTGGTATATTTTCTTTACTTGGAACTAATATTATTGCTTTAATTTATCCTGGTTCCACACACTCATATATATGCACGAATTGGTATCTATTAAAAAATTACCGATTGAATTCACTGAATTTGTGGTGAAAGTTTCTAATCCCCTAGGTCAAAGTGTGATGGTAGACAAAGTTTGTAAAAACTGTTCATTGATGGTAAAGGGTAAATGCTTTTTAGCTGATTTGATGTTACTGCCTTTTGATGAATTTGATGTAATCTTGGGAATGGATTGGTTAACCTAGCATGATGCAGTGGTGAATTGTAAACAGAAATACATTGTGATTAAAAGCCAAAATAGGGAATTACTTCATGTTGAATCTGATAAATTGGATGGGTTGTCTAATGTGATTTTAGATGTAACAGCGCAAAAATGTATCAGAAAAGGATATGATGCTTACCTTGCTTATGTCTTGGACACAAAGGTAACTGAGTCAAAGATTCAGTCAATGCCGGTAGTGTGTGAATTTCCTGATGTGTTTCTGAAAGAATTGCATGAGTTACCACTTGTTAGAGAAGTGGAGTTCTCTATAGATCTTATTCTGGGAACAACACCAATATCAATAGCAGCTTATAGAATGGCTCCAACTGAGTTGAAATAGTTGAAAGTACAGTTGCAAGAATTGATTGACAGAGGCTTTGCTCGACCCAGTTTTTCACCTTGGGGTGCACCAGTTTTATTTGTGAAGAAGAAAAATGGATCTCTGAGGTTATGTAATGATTACAGGCAGCTCAATAAAGTTACAATCAAGAATAAGTATTCGTTTCCTCGAATAGATGATTTATTTGATCAGTTAAAAGGAGCTACCGTATTTTTGAAAATTGATCTTCGCTCGGGATATTATCAGTTGTGGGTAAAGGATTCAGATGTTCCAAAAATAGCTTTTAGAACCAGGTATGGTCACTATGAGTTTTTAGTGATCCCATTTGGGCTGACTAATGCACGAGCAGTGTTTATGGATTTGATGAACATAATTTTTAGACTGTACCTAGATAGGTTTGTAGTGGTATTCATTGATGATATTTTAGTCTATTCTTGGGATGAAAAAGAGCATGCTAATAATTTGAGAATTGTATTACAAACCTTACGGGAGAAGCAGTTGTATACCAAGTTCAGTAAATGTAAATTTTGGCTACGAGAAGTTAGATTTCTTGGACATATTGTATCTGCTGAAGGCATCAGGGTAGACCCAAGTAAAGTTTCAGCAATTGTTAATTGGAATCTACCAAAGAGTGTGTCAGAAGTAAGAAACTTTCTGGGTCTAGCTGGATATTATCGGAGATTTGTCAAAGGGTTTTAGATGATAACCTCTCCGATGACTCGACTGTTGCAGAAGGATGTGAAGTTTTAGTGGACTAATAAATGCCAAGAAATTTTTGACAAGTTGAAGGCTCTATTGACTAAAGCCCATATGTTATTACAGCCTGAACCAAGTAAAGAATTTATGATTTATAGTGATGCATCTTTAAATGGTTTAGGTTGTGTTTTGATGCAAGAAGATAAAGTAATTGCCTATGATTCAAGACAATAAAAACCACATGAAAAAAATCACCTGATACATGATCTTGAATTAGCAGCTATTGTGTTTGCATTCAAAATATGGCGGCATTACTTATATGGTAAAAAATGTCATATCTTCACTGATCATAAAAGTCTGAAGTATTTGATGACACAGAAAGACTTGAACTTCAGACAACACAGGTGGCTTGAACTATTAAAAGATTATGGTCCGGTGACTAATTATCATCTAGGTAAAGCAAATGTAGTTACTGATGCTTTGAGAAGAAAATCTTTATTTGCTTTACGAGCGATGAATACTTGGTTGTCTATTTCTGATAATGGTTCTATTATGGTTGAGTTGAAAGTTAGACCAGTATTTTTGCAACAAATTTGTGAAGCTCAGGAAAATGATGTGAAGTTACATGCAAAATGGGAACAATGTGAAGTAAATCCTGATTCAGAATTTCAGATGGGGTCTAATGGTTGTTTGTTGTTCAGAGGTAGATTGTGTGTGCGGAAGAATTCAGAGTTGATACAGAAGATTTTATATGAAGCTCACAATGGTACAATGTTTGTACATCCCGGTAGTAATAAAATGTATAATGATCTGAAAAAGATGTACTGGTGGCCGGGAATGAAAAGAGATATTTCTGAATTTGTATCCAAATGTTTGATATGTCAGCAAGTGAAAGTTGAGCATCAGGTGCCTTCGGGGTTATTATAGCCCGTTGTTATACCCAGTGGAAATGGGAAAGAGTTACAATAGATTTTGTATCGGGATTACCATTGACTCCAAGAAAGAAAGATGTTATTTGGGTGATTGTCGACTGGTTAACAAAGTTAGCACATTTTATACCGGTACGTATGGACTTTTCTTTGGATAAATTGGATGAATTATATGTCTCTAAAATTATTAGATTACATGGAGTGCCAGTTTCTATTATTTCTGATAGAGATCCCCGATTTACATCCCGATTTCGGAATAAATTACAAGAAGCACTGGGTATACGATTACATTTCAGTACTGCATTTCTTCCTCAGACAGATGGCCAGTCAGAACGAGTTATACAGATTTTGGAGGATATGTTACGGTGTCGTGTACTTGAACTTAAAGGTAATTAGGAAAAATATTTACCTTTGATTGAATTTGCTTATAACAACAGTTATCATTCCAGTACTAAAATGGCACCGTATGAAGCTCTGTATGGTTGAAAATGTAGAACACCATTGTACTGGATAGAGTTTAATGAAAAGAAGATTCTTGGAGTTGATTGAAGTCGGAAAACAAAAGAAAAGGTAAAGGTGATTCGAAAAAGTTTGAAAGTAGCCTCTAATAGACAAAAGTCATATGCTGATATTAAAAGAAAAGAAATAGAATTTGAGGTTGGTGATAAAGTATTTTTGAAGGTGTCACCCTGGAAGAAACTTCTCTAGTTTGGTCGTAAAGGAAAACCAAATTCTCTGTTTATTGGGCCTTATAAAATTATTGAGAGAATTGGGCTGACTGCTTATCGACTAGCATTACCACCAGAACTTGAAAAGGTTCATAATGTCTTTCATGTATCAATGTTAAGACGGTATCAATCGGATCCTTCACATATTATTGCTCTTACAGAAGTTGAGATTTAGTCAGATATGATGTATACTGAAGAATCGATCAAGATTCTGACACGAGAAACAAAAGAACTGAGAAATAAAAAAATAGCATTGGTAAAAGTTCTCTGGAAAAAGCATGGAATTGAAGAAGAAACTTGGGAACCAGAGGATACCATAAGGAAGCAGTACCCTAATCTCTTGTAAGATTTTCGAACACGAAAATCCTTAAAGGGGGGAGAGTTATAATAGCCCAATTTCAGTGAAGTTGGAATAGTGGTTTCGTAACTACAAATCCGAGCTAAAAAGATAAAATATTTTAATATTATTAAATGATTAGTAATATAGTAGAAAGGTTGCATGAGAATTTTGATAAGAAAATTTTATCAATTAGGTGCTTAATGGTAGAAAGGACTAAATTGTATAAAATGTCAAATTTAAATTCTAGTAGCTATAAGGATTAAATAGATATCAAATTTAAAACTTGAGTCCTTAAATGGTAATTAGACCATTGATGAAAAATATGTAGATATTTTTGGTGAATCATCCATGGAAAAATTGAAAAAGGACAAGGACTAAATTGAAAATAGAAATAGTTAAAAGATGATAAAGATTAAAATAGAAATTAATATCATTTTATATCATCTTCTTCATAAAAAATACATGGAAACCCTAGGAGAGAGAAAACAAGCTTTCCAAGCATAAATTGGTAAGTTCTTATGTCTCATTTTTAGTAATTTTTATATTTTTGAGACCGGGAAACCTTAATTTCTCTATTTAGGGGGTTAATTTGAATATATATCATTGAATTGCTTAGTATAACGTACATTATTACCCTAGAAATGCTTAATGCTATGTTAAATAAAGAAATCAATGAGATTAAGCATGAGAAAGTCCCGGTTGAAGTTGAATTACTTAGGATACTCAATCTAACGCATGAGATAAGAAAGTCTGTATAAGACCAATCCAAGGCATAGCATCGTCAATTAAGCAAAGTTATCATGTAAGTCCAAGACAAGTCTTGGCATTGAAGAGTTATTATGAGATGAAGACCCATGTAAGCCCAAGCCAAGGCATGGCATTGGTGAGTCTCCAATCAAAGATGTCATGCAAGTCCAAGACAAGTCTTGGCATTGAAAAGCTATCATGAGATAGGGATCCCATGTAAGGCCAAGCCAAGGCATGGCATTGGTAAGTAACAAGGAAGATTTTATGTAAACCCTAGCCAAGGCTCGGCATTGACTAGTTCATGAGTAAGGATACCAAATAAGACCATGTCAAGACATGGCAATGGTAAGTTCCCAAGGGAACACACAAAGAAGACTTTGAATAAGTCCATGTCAAGACTTGGCATCGATACCAAGATGAGAGATCCCATGTAAGACCATATCTAGGATATGGCTTTGGCATTGAGTTATATGTGGGATGAGATTCAGTATCCTCGGTTATTCATAGAAATTCATCGGGTAAATGAGTAAAGCTTAAATGAGATAGCAAGAAAATTAAGTAAGCAAAGCTATTATCAAGTTGGAAATGAGTATTATTTATGTTATGAATGATGAATTAGAGATTATGATTATTATAGTAAAGTATGCTGATCTATGTGATCAAGTGATACAGGTACCTTGTTTACCTCACGAGCATGAGACTAGTAAGTATCATGAGATATGTAAGAATCAGTAAGAGTAAGTAATCTTAAATAGCTGAAATTATGATGCCATTGTTTATGCCAAATGGTTTATTGTTTATGCCAAATGGTTTATGTTAAACAAGTATAATGCTATGTGCATTATATGCAAACTTACTAAGCTAAATGCTTACGTCTTTTATTCTTTCTTTCCATGTAGTCCCGCCAAGCTAATCTCGTGGATCATCGTCATTGGAGCTAGGAGCACACTATCAATCGCTATTTTGGTATAGCCAAGATGTTTATATTAAGTATGGCATGTATAGGAACATTTCATTTTGAGAATATGTCTTAAAAGGGCAAAAGTATGGGCTATCAAATTTATTATTCTTTTGTATATGGCTAAATGATTGGCCAAGATTGACTAAGTATGTATGTTTATTGATATCAATGAAGCATGTAGTATTGTTCATGAAAGATGTAGTAATTTGAGTTGTTGAATTGAATATGAGATTGATCTTAATTTTAGGGTGGCAACTGGCTTGGTAAATAGCCTTCAAGTGCCCACACGGATAGACACACGGGCGTGTGTCTAAGCCGTGCGTCCCCTGCACCTTAGTACCTTAAGTCAGAATAGACTACAGGCTAATCCCATGGCTGTTTGTATAGGCCGTGTGTGACACACGGTCAGAACATGGGCGTGTTCCCCAGGCCGTGTGAATAAGTCAGTATATCAAGGTATAGCACACGGTCTAAGTCCACGGACGTGTCAAGGCCGTGTGAATATAGTCAATGTCGACCACGATTGTAAGACATGGGCGTGTCTTAGGGGTACACAGGCGTGTCCCAAGCCATATGGGCGTGTGACCCCTGTTTTAAGGAAAAGTTTTCGATTAAGTGCTGAAAGTTTCCAGATATGTGTTTAAGGCCTTGTAGGCCCATGAAATGTATGATTAGACTAAGAAAGAGAAGTTTTTAATTCGGAACAAAATTTTACAGCTCGTAAGTGCATGTTTAAGAAAGTTCAAGCATAGTAATGTCTCGTATCCGGTCTCTGCCTTGGACTCGGGTAAGAGGTGTTACAGGTAATCTGACAAAGCCTTTAGAGTATATGTGCTATAGCTAGAATTTAGCCTAGACTGGTTTCTGTTGTATGATATGTGGCTCAAGAGTATACCTAAATGGTACTACTGGATGTGAATTGATGGATAACAGAATTGTGCACCTCGAGTGTACTACTAGAAATATCCATCGAAAATTCAATGATTCAATGGATAAAATACTCATATGGCATGATGAGGTCATGTATGCTTATTGAATATTATGGCTAACATGTTGATTGAATGTTTATGACTAGGCAAATTTGCCAAATTGACGGATATATGCTTCGTATATGTTTTAGAAGTTAAATATCATTGGTAAGTGTAATTTTTGTTATACGAGCTTACTAAGCATATAATGCTTACTAGGTTTATTTTCCCCTGTTTTATAGCGATCAAAGCTTAGGAAGGTTGGAAAATTGGTCGAACTATCATCACGCTACCAACTTCTTGATTTTTGGTATAAATGAAAATCTTAATTTGTTAATGGCATGTATAGGCTAACTAAGTTAAATGATGGTATTTAGTTAAATGATGGTATGTAAATGATACATATATATAGAACTTAGCCATTGGAGTGGCTAAAACAGTTATGTTTTTAATATATGTTATGGTTGGATTTTAATTGAAATTGGCTGGAATATATTTGTTAGTGTTGATGCAGGAAAAATGAAAAATTTGAGTGAGAAATGAGGCTAGAAAATGGCCTTATTTTATTCACACTGGTAGACACACGGGTATGTGTCCCCTGCTTCTAAAATTTGCAAAATAGAATGTCCATAATTTAACACACGGGCAGAGACACGGGCGTGTGTCTCAGCCGTGTGGATGAAACAACCTTAGACACAGGTGTGCGATACGACCGTGTGAAGTCTATACCTATTTTTGAAAATTAATTTAACCACATGGCCTAGCACATGGGCGTGTGACACGGCCGTGTTTACAAGTCAGAGAGCACCTTAAGTTAAACACAGCTTGAAGCACGGGCATGTCTAAGGGTCACACGAGCGTGTCCCTAGACTACACGGGCGTGTGGGTACTGTTCATAAGTGAAATTTTGTATACTTAGTGAAAAATTGTTTGAGATCTCGATTAAGTCCCGACTAAATTTTAATATTCGACTTGGGCCTCTATGGTCCAATTGTGGAACATTATGTATGTTTTCGAAAAATGAATAGTAAACAATATGATTAGTTCTGTAAATGTTCTATATTTATCAGTAATATTCTGAAACTCGGTTCCGACGATGGATACGGGTTAGGGGTGTTACATTTAATATGACCTGTGCATTGTGGTAGAGTAGTTGGAACATATACCGCACATCCAAAAATTGTAAGATGGGAAATATTTGGCTCTTGACCAAAAATCAATAATTTATTGGCTTGATGGGTACAACATGTAAATCAATACAAGATAGTTGGAGGCATTTGATAAACAATTCAGCTAAACCATTGTGTGTGAACATGAGTTACAGGATGTTCAACTTTTATCCCAACTGACATGCAATAATCATTGAAAACTTGGGATGTAAATTCACCAACATTAGCAAGATGAATTGTTTTAATTGTATAATCTGAAATTAATCATTTAAACAAGCAATCTCGCAATCGACAGGTTGCGAGTTGATAACACATGTGATTATTTTGTAGATGCATCTACCAAAATCATATTTATCAAAACCATCCACATGGTGGATGAATGTGCCCATATTCATTTCAGAAATGCAAAACATTAAATCTCAACTTTAGCTAGTGTGTTTCTAAAAACCAATTTTTATTGAAAACAAGCAACAAATGAGAATTCTTTAAATTAAAGAATCTTCTGGTTCTTTAATGGATGTCCTTATGAATTTTCAATTAATTTTCGCATCATATACGATCCAGGATAGTCTAATTGGTAATGCCAAGTAGTAAATGCATTTGTATTAGTAAACTTCTGGTTTACTTTAACATGTGTTGCAATTGTACTAAATTGTAACAAATTTATAATTTTATTATCATTCCTTTTAATTTGTATCCACATATAAGTACTATTGTGACATTTACTACTGAAAATGTCTAAATCAATGTGAAGACTATAATACCACCAAGTCAATAACTATAATTTTCAAATAATTATATGCAGTATTCGCTTCAGGGAATATTACAAAATCTTCAAATGCCCAAAAATCTATTAATAGCAAACTTTGAGAGAGGATCTTATTTTCTCTCTTGCAAGTTCTCATCAGTAATATTTTACCACATAATTTTAGTTGAGAACTTATTCTAAATACTGTAGAGTTATACTCACAGTTTTTTTTTTAAAAAATTGCAACTTCAGGTACATCCAACCATAATAAGCTTTAGATAGAATTATCATATTCTATCGCTCATAAGTAGATCTTTCACAGTCAAATATTTTACTTTCAACCCTTTTATAGGGATGATGACAAAAGAATATCATAAAGATTATAAATTAATAACTCAATCCCCTTTTTTTATTCATATAAAATATAATATTTTCCTCATTCACAATCTCAATATGAGATTTATTACAAATAACTTTTAAAAGTAATGCATTAACCATCACAAATTTTGTGTTTTTTTAGATAATGATATATTAGCTCTTCTGGAGCTTTCAACTAATTTTGTATTATCAAATATTGGAATAATATTTGTTTGTTTTAATATCAAATAAGATAAGTATTTTCAGTCTGTAATGATAGAATTCATTACTACATTTTCATATCATTCTTCAAAGAATATTAGCAAAAACAAAATATTTGGACATACGCCACATATGTGGCTAATAATCTTTCATATCACATTGATAACATAAGTTATCTTTACCCTTTGAAAAGTTACCTTGAGAACTCTCATTATTTTCTTATTTATTACTATGTTCCCACTTTTAATGGTCCATGAGTATATCTTTTATTTTCTTTATGTTTACATTCACTTCGGGGAATGTAACAAATCTAGTAGGACAGACTTCTTAACGTCTCTATTGATTTTTTATTTCATAATCAATATCGTAAACATACGTGGATTTTAAATCATAATCTATCCATTCATGTTGTCATGATTATTCTCCAATTATAATAAATATGATATAATAAATAAAACATAGTAAAATATACCTGAAGATCTTTAACATCATCGTCATCACCTTGACTATTATCACGAGCATCCATTCTGAGATTGAATCTTTCAACATCCTAAAGATTGATTTGTAGGACGACTTCGAAAGATTTTGAAAAAATAGAGAATCATCGTGCTGATAATGTGTTATAAAATAAATAGAGATGGGGAGAATAAAGAACAAAGAAAATATGAAAACAACAAAGAATGTACTTTATTGATCAAAAGGGGTAATTACAATGCTTCATCAGAGTCTCTATTTATAAACATAAGAAGTATAATAGAAATAGAAATCTAATTCTAATAACTATTAGAATTTAAAGTACATTAAAACTACATCCACTTAATAAGATATTCATAACAAAAATATTATTTTATTAAATATATTTTTTATATTTATTTTTCTTCTATGTCATGGTTAATAACTTCTTTATTTAGAAAAAATAATAAGTATGTAATTGTATAATAAAAATATATATTATATATCTATGTTAAATATATTTTATTTTAAAAAAATATCAACTAATTATTTTGATATATTTTTCTTATATATAATTTTTATAAATATTTATTTTTTTACTTATATTATGGGTATGGTAAATTTTAATATTATAAAATAAAATAATTATTTCAAATATCATTATTTTTTTCACCTACATTATAGTATGGTAAATTATATTTAATAAAAATAATTATTTTTGAAATAATTATTTTATTTTATAATATTAGAATTTACCATACCGACAATGAGGTAAGAAATAAATACTTTAAATATAAAAATTATATATAAGAAAAATATATCAAAATAATTAGTTGATATGTTTTAAAAAATAAAATATATTTATCATAATGATATATATAATTTTTTATTATATAATTACATACTTTTATTTTTTTATATATAAAAATTTCACATATAAAATTATATGGTGTTGTAACACCCCAAACCTGGCCTAGACGTTATGGTCGAATCTGGCGATATCACATGATAGTGCTATTAAAATCACAACGACGCTAAGACCTTTTCTCCGTTCGAACCACTCTTCATTATTTTATGTTAACTCCAAATCGTGTCATTTGTTTTCAAAACATTATCCATTTTCAAAACAGTATTTATTTACAAATTGTCATTCATTTCCCAAAACGTTATACTTTGCGAAAGCTTTTAAAATAGTTTGCGCGTGCATACTATTTTGATAAAACATTCATCTCTTTTTAAAACCCGAGTTTCTCCTACCATTAGTAGTTATAAAACATAAAGCAGTATAAAATCCAAATTTAAACTAAAAATCCGTAGAGGCCATTATTACAGAAAAACACCCACATAAACTTAAAAATCATGATTAAGTATCAAACAATATAGAAGGAGTCGTGTGGCCACCGCTGAGTCCTCCGCCGCATCGATCCACCTATGTCTAGGGATTACCTATACAGATTAAACAGAAGGGTGTGTTTTTGTAAACTCAGTGTTTAACCCCCATACAAAACAAACAGTCAATATACAAATAATCACAGTCTGAGGCTAAGCCCTTTTTTAGTATCAGTATCAGTCCAGTTTGGGCCGTAGCCCATTTCAGTAACAGTATGCATTACCTTAGCCCATCACAGTACAGTAACAGTAACAAATATGCAATCAGAAAATCCTACCCAACCAGCCTCTACACTCCATCTCCGTCCAACCCTACACTCCATGTGGGGATATAATCAACCCACCCATCCCTACACTCCAAATAGTACCGAATGCGACACTAGACAGTAATTTACAGCTGTGCTGCTAGTAAATTAGGCTCGAAGCCTTTTAGTACACTTCCTGCAATCAATATCAACCCATCCCCATGCAATACCTCACACAATAATGTCATGCCCAATCATGGTATATCACATATATACAGTACAATACAAATAACATGCTCAATATACAGTCATATATATATATCAAGTATGGATATAACAGACATTCAGTTAGGGGTTTAGGTAATCTTACTGACCCTACAGCAGGTTCACAGTCATCTCGGGTGACCTATGCAACCTTAGCAATAAATCAGTGAAATGGGCTCACACGCCCATGTTGTCTGGCCGTGTGGGCCCACACGCCTGTGTGGCCCCCATAGCCCAATTTGGCCTTGGCCTTGTGGATCACACGGCTTGGCCCAACATCCCGAACACCTGTCTAATTCACCCGCGTGGGCCTGTAACACCCCAAACCCGGCCTAGACGTTATGGCCGGATCTAGCATGTCACATAGAAGGGTTGTTTAAAAACTAAGCGTTCTTTGAAATGTTGCATCTCTTTGAGAAACTCCAAGTTCCGTTGTTTGTTTGTAAAAACACAATTACATTAATTTCCATTTTTATAAAGTTGTTATTAATTTGGAAAACAATTTTTGTTGTGAAAATCGAACTTGAATAGTTGCAGAAACGTGATATTTCAGAAAACGATTATTAATGTTTTAAGAAAACCTCATGTTCATAGGTTTAATCGTTTATAGTTTGAAAATACTGAAATGAAAGTTTAAAGAAATATAAATCCCAGAGGCCGTATTACAAAATATTAAACCCAAATAAATAATCTTAAAAATAAGGTAAAAACGGAATTTACTAAAGTTCGAGAGAAATATCTCTGATGTATGGCCACCACTGAGTCCTCCGCTGCTCCAAATCCTCTATCGCTGGGGATTACCTGCGAGGTTAAAAGAAGGGGGTGAGTTACAAGAACTCAGTGTGTAATCCCCCACATGACATTAACTGGGCCCGAGCCCATAAGACATCAATCTGGGCCTAAGCCCTATAATCATGGTAGTGCAAATGAAGTAATGCAGCCCATCCCAATCCAACCAATACACCCATGTACCAGCCAATCACACTTATGGGGATCAAGTCAACCCACCCTGCCAATCACACCAATATTGCAGACAAGCTGCTAATCACAATATTTGTGGCCGAGCCACCAGAGTTATAATTATGTATATATATATATTGTGGCTATGCCACCAGAGTCATTTAACCCATCGAGGGTATTTGGTAATTTTGCAACCTAGGGGTATTTCAGTAATTTACCCTTCAAGGGTATTTTGGTAATGCATTCAAAGGCCTTTTTGAAGGCCTACTGTCGCCTCGAGCGACACAGAACTCTTTTTAAGCCACTACAGAGTTAATGGGCCTAAAGTCCACCTTAGGCCCAGTGGGGCCCACACGCATGTGTGGCCTATTTAGCATGAGTTCGGTCTCAGATTTGCAGAATTCACAATTGGGCCTATCATTTGTTACAAATCCATCAGTTTTGCCCAAGTGGGTCGGTTAGCCCGTTTGGCCCATTTAGCCCGATTCGGCCTGATTAGGCCCGTTATAGCCTTGGTATCGCGAGAGTGTTCGTGACACTCTCAACGACTTAGCGTTACAATTCGTATCTCGATTTACCACAACGAGCGTTCGCCCACTCGAGTAGTCACCATTTTCGGCTTTTGACTTTTGGCCGTTTCACAGATCATCACAAGCAACCATTGAAGTGGGTGTGAGATTACACACCTGATCACATAGAGTACTATACACTCACGATCACCGTCACCTATACCAAATATAACTCACAATTAACACCATTAACAAAAGAATTGAAAGATCTTTAATCTAACACCTAACTACGAGATTACTAACACTTGCCTTCACTAGATCGAGCAACCACGATTTGACTATCTAAACCAGATGTCGATGCCCTTCCACATCCAGGTGGAAAGTCCCGAACCGCTGACACCCTACGCTGCTTAAACTTGGGAGCAGGGGTTGCGAGTCCACTTCCATTAGGCCCTTTTCCTGATCCCCCCTTAGATTGGTTACCACCAGCCTCCATGAAGAACTTCTTGATTAGCGAGCGCCAATCTCCTATCACTCCTCAAGTGCCCTTAACACCAACCGACATCAAACTTAAGAAGGAAATAGATTCGAAAATAGGTAAAACTAGGAAATGATTACCACTACTTACCCATAGAGTCGGTCAATTGAGCCCCAATAAGTTTCGGCCCTCACCAAACAGAACACAAGTGTCTCAAGCTGGAGAAGAGTGAATAGATTCGGCCTTTGATCAGAGGAGAGACCGACTGGAATGAAAGATTCAGCACAAGCAGTAAGATACAAGAATCCAAAAAGAAACAGGTTGGCTATCAACTTATGAAGAGAGGAGTAGTGGATCAAAGAGAGAGTAGGGGTGATAGAGGATTCGGCTATTGACCAAAGAAAAAAAAGAAATCGATTCTAATGGGAGAAAAGAGGAGATTCAGCTTTTTTGGAGAAAAAGGGTAGAAAAGAAATGGAGATGAAAATAGGAAGAAAATGGATTGACAAGTAAGGAAAATGGGACCACAATGACCCGAAAATGCTAAGAGAAAAATAATCCCCGGAATGCAAAAATGCAAAGAAATTTTTAAAGAGTTTCGGCACACCCATTACCCAACCGAATGAGCACTATCCACCAAGCAAAAACCTTGGTCAAAATTTCGTATTCTCCTCCCTCTATTCGGCCAACAACTTCCCACCACCCAACTCCTTGATTCTCTCCTCAAATCCCACCTTAATTCACTCTCTATCTTTCATTCAAGCCATTTGACCAAGTCTTCAACTCCCTTAGAAGAATTTAATCCAAACTCAGCCACCTCCTCTTCTAAGGCATAAAATAAAAGCCTTCATTATGCTGCATATGGGATTCGAAGACTCTCCCTTCTTGCTAACTAACTGACACCACCACCACTTCATTCTGTGGCCATTTGTGTCTTAAACCATGCACCACCAAAAGATAAGCCTATAGCTAAATCTAATTCCTTTTAAAAGAAAATAATCTAAAAAAAATGTGAGTACCAGGACTAGAACCTTGGATCCCCTTACTTCCCTGAGGCGTCATTCCCATGTCTCCCATGTGGCGCTATTTGCCACTCAACCACAACTCCTTTTTGTGTTAGCAAAACACCAACAATTTCCCTTAAGCTCTGCCTCCTACAGCCCAACCACTAAAGAGCCAAAAAACAAAATTTTTCCTTATGGCCTAACTTAAACCCGGGACTTCATAGGAGCCCTGTAACCTTCCAAAATGATCTTCCTAGCAGGTCCAAACTGAAATAATACCGTTCCTATTTTCCCAAAAATTCTAAAATTTTTCTGCGCTTGGGCCTAATAGGCCCAATTCTACTCGGCCTAAATTCAGGGTGTTACAGGGCCCACATGCCCGTGGGGCCCACACGACCCAATTGGTCGAGCTCGTGTCTAGTACAAGGCCTCGTCGGCCGTCACATGACCATGTCACGTGCCTGTGTTATGCGCGCACGGCCTGGTTCGTCGATCACATGGCCATGTCCCTTTACACGGCCTACCACACAGGCTACCTGATAAACCATAATTTACACATATTTTAACCCCATGCTTAGCTTATTTTTAAATTATTTTTCATTATATTTGATGAATTTGATGCTCCTAATCCTTTAATTTCATGTTTTACACTCAGGAGAGCTTAGCGAGTCGAAAAAGACAAGAAACGACCAAAAAGGGACAAAATGGGCCTACCACGGAAATCAATATGGCCTAGACCTTCTCACACGGGCAGACCACATAGCCCTGTGTAACGAGCAGAATTGAGCACAGCCCAAGCCATCACGCACGAGCGTGTCACACTGGCATGTCCCTGTCGAAACCAGGTTTAATCCTATTCGAAAAAGGTTACTTGTGGGCCAAGAAAGGCGTTCCAAAGCCTATATAAACACCCTAGGGGGAAAGCCAAAAGAGGACGCCAAGTAGAAGGTAGAAAATACTCGAACACAGTCGTCGGGAATAGCTTAGAAGAAGGGTCTCCATCAAAACTGAAGATCTCCTATTAATTTCTTTAGAAGTTTTTGGGTTTTCTTATGTTTTGTTGTTTTCCCTATTTTAAGATGTTTCCCTCTATTGTTATGAACTAAATCCCTTAAATACCTAAAGGGATGAAACCTAAGACGAATCTTATTATTATTTGATTTATAAGATAAATACTTGTTCTTATTCTTAATTCTGAGTTCTTATTCTTATTTTGATAATTCAGGTTATTGATTCAAGTCGAATGTGCTTATTTAGAGGAGCAAAAGTCCCTGTTTAAGAGAAGATCAACACAATTAAGCGGAGTTAATTGCAACCCTAGAAATAGGGCGACAAAAATCTGCCGGATTAGAGTCAAATCTAATAAGGGAATCCATAGATCGAGTTAATGCGACAATAGGGGTTTTAATTAGAAAGATATTTCAATTAATCAACCTAGAGTCAGTTGTTTTTAGTCTTGAAAGAGATATTAACATAAATCAGGGATTTCTATGGATTAAGTCAAGTGAATAAATCATATGAATTAAAAGTAATAAGTGAAGTCTAGGTGGATTCTTCCTTGGGTATTGTCTTTATCATATAAGTTGTTTAAAAGTATTTTCCTAATTCTTTCTTTGTCGTGTTTTTAATTAAGTTTTAGTTTAAAAGAAACCACTCCAATTCTTAGGCTAAATAATATAAAGATAGTAATTACTAGTACTCTTGGTCCTTGTGGATACGATATTACCAGTCTTACCATAACTATACTATAAGCGGTAGGTGCTCTTGCCTTTATTGTGATCATAGTTAGTTTTAGACACATCAAGTTATTGGCGCAGTTGTCGAGGACTAGGATATTAGGAGCACTAAATTTTTATTACTTTAGCCATTCTTATTTTTATTTGCAATTTATTTTTATTTTTTATTTTTAGTTTACTAACTTTTCCTTTTCTTTGCTTCTGGCAGGAACTTTTAGTTCATGATTAGAAGAAACCCATCAGGACCATTACTTTTCGACAGTGAGATTGAAAGTACACTCGCAGAAACCGAAGAGAAATAAGGCGAAGCCTACAATACATAGAAGAAGAGCCAAAAGACGAAACCAATACTACTGAAGAGATGGCTGATAATAATCCGCTACCTCCAGTGGTTGCCGCAAATCTGGTGAACCAAAATCCTGCTCCTCATACTATGTATGATTATGTTAAACCTAATTTAATAGAAACCGAATCAAGTATTGTTAGACCTGCTATTGCTGCAAATAATTTTGAATTGAAACCTAACAATATTCAAATGATTCAACATTTTGTTCAGTTTGATGGTTTGCAGGATGAGGATCCAAACAATCACTTGGCAAATTTTCTGGAGTTTTGAGATACTTTCAAAATTAATGGCATTTCTGATGATGCCTTTCGGCTTCGATTGTTTCCCTTTTCGTTGAGGAACAAGGCTAAACAGTGGTTGAATTTGTTACCACGAGGATCAATCACTACATGGGACCAAATGACCGAAAATTTTTTACTTAAATATTTTTCGCCGGCTAAAACGGCTAAGTTGAGGAATGATATCTCTTCTTTTGTGCAGATGGATTTAAAGACACTTTACGATGCATGGGAGAGATATAAGGATTTAGTAAGAAGGTGCCCTCACCATGGGTTACCTTTGTGGCTACAGGTTCAAACCTTTTACAATGGTGTGAATCCCTCAACTAGGCAGTTGATTGATTCAGCCACCAGTGGAACCCTAAATAACAAGACCCCTGAAGCGGCTTATGAGTTTATAGAGGAGATGGCACTGAATAACTATCAGTGGCAAGTTATGAGGACAAAGCCAACAAAAGCCACCAGTGATTTCAACCTCGACGAAGTGACCATGCTATTAAACCAGGTAGAACTGTTAAATAAAAAGCTTGATGGTTTGTGTGGTTCTTCGCAGGTACGTCCAGTGATGCAGTGCGATACAAATGGAGGAGGGACGAACAATACAGAATACCCACCCTACAACCCTGGCATAGAAAATGAACAGATGAACTATATAGGTAACAATTCTAGACCTCAAAATTACCTTTATAGTAACACTTACAATCCAGGTTGGGGGAATCACCCAAACGTTTCATGGGGTGGCCAAGGAAATCAGAGAAAACAACCCCCTCCAGGCTTTCAACAGCAACCCTACCCACAAGAGAAAAAGCCGAACCTTGAGGAGATGCTAACAAAATTTATCGTAGTGTTAGAAACTCGTTCCCAAAACACCGAAACAACACTCAAAAATCAGCAAGCATCGATTCAAGGGCTCAAGAAGCAATTAGGATAACTTGCTAAGTTCATATCTAAACGACCACAAGGCAGCTTGCCAAGCAACACTGAAACTAACCCAAAGGAGCAACTTCATGCCATTACTATTCATGATAGTGAAGGGTTAGATGAACCAAAATTGACGCAAGAGAATGTTGTAGAAGAAGGTAAGGTTGAGATAAGCCATGATAAACCAAAACTGGTAAGTACAGAATACCAACCTCGTGTGCCATATCCCAATGTGACAAAGAAAGACCGCACAGATGAACAATTCGGTAAATTTCTTAAACTCTTAAAAAATTACATATTAACTTACCGTTTATTGAAGCTCTTTCGTAGATGCCCAATTCAAAAAAATTTTAAAAGAGCTTTTAACAAACAAACGGAAGTTAGACGAGGCGTCGCATGTGGAGCTAAATGCAGTGTGCTCAGCAATCAACAAAATAGACTACCACAAAAGTTAAAAGATCCAGGGAGTTTTACGATTCCTTGCTTAATTGGTGGCTTATTTGTTAATAACGCTTTAGCAGATTTAGGGGCAAACATAAATGTTATGCCTTATAAAATGTTTAAACAGCTAGGTCTTGGGAAACCCAAACAAACTAGGATGAGCATTCAATTGGCTGATAAAACTATTAGAGTTCCTAAGGATATAACTGAAGATGTACTAGTAAAAATTGATAAATTCATATTCCTAGTAGACTTTGTTGTTTTAGACATGGATGAGGACAATAATGTTACTTTAATTTTAGGAAGACCCTGTTTAGCAACTACTAAAACTAAAATTGATGTTGGTACAGGTGAACTCACACTTCGTGTAGGTAACGAAACGATCACTCTTCAGGCTCTTGACTCGGCTAGGGCATCGAGTAATAATGGTGAGAACATAAATTCTATTAATAACCATTTGGTTCAACCCTCTTTTCAGGAAGCACCACGAAATTACACAACTGAGCCATATCCTAGACCTCGTGCCAGCAAAGAAATAACTCATGAAGAGTGAAGGCTTCAGCTCTATGAACTAGACGAGTGGAAGACACATGTCAAGGAGAAACCAAGAAAACACGAAGTAAAACCGAGGCAACTCCATAACGAACTTAAAGATGAAGCAAAATACTTCAAGGTTGGAGACCGAGTACTAATGGATAATACAGATCCTCGTGTTTCTACTTCTGAACCTAATGAAATAACTCCTTTCACGATACTTAATACTTTCCCATACGGTAAAGTCGAGGTAACTCATTCTCAATTTGGCACCTTTAAGGTAAATCGTACTCGTCTAAAACCTTATTTTAGTAAAATTGATAGCAAGAATGAGGAGTTTCAACTCTTCAAACCACCATGATTATGCGAATGAAAGGTAAGTCTAGCTTAAGACTTTAAACGAGCACTTCTCGAGAGGCCACCTGATCACTAACCCCATTAATTTTCATATTTTCAATTTTTAACACCTAACTAAAAACTAACCAAATTAATAAAGTGCAGGTTTCCCTACCACACATGTAATATCCCGAAATAGGGGTTGCGAGTTTGGAAAATAACTCGAGTATTAGGCCTCAATAGTGGTTTTGATGTGTTTTTGGAGTTCCTAAAACTCCCGGAATAAAATGGGACACTTTTGAAAATTTTGAAAATTTTGGGCTAAAAGTGAAATTTGGCTGAGAGAGGCCTTAAGTAAAAATTTTGTAAGATTGAGGCATATAAAATGCCCTGGTCGAGTGGCTTCTATGCGCCACTTAAAGGTCGCCAAATTTTGGTCGGGGTTCGAGTGGCATGGGCGCAAAAGCATTTTTATTTTTGAAAAAGGTCATTGCTTTAAAAGAGGCTTTAAAATAAATCGCTATGGGTTTATGACATCAATCACCTAGTAGTAAAGTGGCTTAGACGCTTTCAAAGAAGAGAGATTTACGAGGACTCGTGTTCGAGTCGTCTTTGGAAGCGCAAGGTGAGTTTTTATTTTTGAGTAAAAGGAAGCTAACGGAAAGAGGGTTAAAAGAAAATCGTGATGCTTTAATACCATGAATTAAACATCGCCGAGTGTGGTTAAAACGCTTGCAACCGGCACCTTCTCGAGGACTCGTGTTCGAGTCTTGGAAGAAGCGCATAAGGTGCTTTATTTTTATGATTAGCATCTAGACACTGAACTGGCGAAAGTAAGGGTTAAAAGAATTTCGATACAATATATGTCATGAAATGCTTAAAGGCCGAGTGGTCGGGCGTGGATATGTCTTCTCAGTCTCGAGTTCGAGACACAGGGGAAACTTGGGATTTTTTTTTTTTGCCAACGTGGAAGAAGAGTGCATGGGTATTAAAAGCATGCAAAGATCCACGCATGCAAAGATGAGAAATCATTACTTGTTTTATTTTATGTATATCAAGAATATGGGGCACTATTTTTATTGTTTTTGTTATTTCAAAGATGCTAGAACATGGGAATGAACCATTTAATTGTATTATTTTTATATTTGCTTAGAATGACGAGTTAAAATATATTTATAACATTTTATTATTATCATTTTCTATGAAAATGTGGGAAAGGTGATAGGATTAATAATAAACAATTTTGATTTTTAACAAAAAGGAGAGCATGCGGCATTGGAATTTCAAATCTATGACCACCCTTGGTCTTGTGATGCAAAAGCATGGTCAAATTGCATGCTTGGAATTTCTTTTCCATTCCTTGTTGTTGGCCGATAGAAAAAGGAAAGGGAAGGAAGGATTATTATTATTACTTTTGTGATGGAAGATGGAATAATGGTTATAGTATTATTATTTTTATTATCTTATCTTTTTATTATTTTAATATGCATGAGGTATGGGATTGAAATTAAAAGGTGAGGGAAGATTAATTAAACAATGCTTTCTCTTTTCTCTATAGTTATGGGCGGCTTTGAGAGTGTCAAAGCATGGCCGGCAAAATGTTGCAAAAATATGGCCAAATTTCTGGATTTTTATTTTTGGTTTATGATTTTCTTTGCATTTGTGTTTGGACGAAAATGGTGAATCCTTTGGGGAACCTTCATTCGATTTTAAGTGCAAGAAAGAGTGTTGAAATTCTTGTTTGTTTTCTTGGCCAAACATGAAACACTTCTCTAAGGACTTTCTTTCGGCTTCAAGTTATCAGGGAGTGCCGAATCTCTTTACCTTACTTTCCCTTCTTCCTACATGGTTGCATGGCCGATTGGAGCTTGCTACAAGGTCTAGCATGCTAGGTTTTCAAGTAACAAGTGAGGTGGCCATTGTGTTGCTTTGTTTCCTCTTCCTCCCTTTTGTGTTCTTGACCGAGAGAGAGAGAGAGAGAGAGAGAGAGAGATAGAACAAGTTTGGGCTTAGGTTTTGAAGAAGCTAGAGAGAGTATTTTTCACTAGTAAATGTTGCTGCCTTGATTGTTAGCCGCATGCTTCATTCACACTGGAACCATAGCCGAATCCTTAAAGGTAATCGAAGAGGTAAATT
Source organism: Gossypium bickii (assembly GCA_025503065.1). NCBI lineage: Eukaryota > Viridiplantae > Streptophyta > Magnoliopsida > Malvales > Malvaceae > Gossypium > Gossypium bickii. The sequence goes on along the minus strand of CP106714.1, from coordinate 92,474,242 downwards.
CGACCAAAGGGCCACTTTATTTAGACTATTGTTTGAGCCATTTCTAACAAAGTTGTTAGTAGGGTTTCGTTAACACCAAACACAAGTGATAGTTCAGATCTTTTAGCAAAGGTGAGTGATTATAGACCTTCGGCCATGGACTAAATTTGGGCTTTGTGATAACTGAATATTGAGCTTGGCTTAAGGGATGGCCGAATATGTATATAAGACCATAATGATGTGTTCTTTTTCTGTGAAGCTAGTATTGAGTGCATTAAAGAAGCCTTTTTGGGTTTCGGCTATTCAAGGAATATTGGTAACTACTAAGGCATGCAAATCTTTTGGGACTTGGAAAGCTAGGTAAGTGTTATATGCAATATTCGGCCTAAGGCCATGTTATTGGTACTAAGTGTGACCGATTTGGTTATGTGTTCTAGGGGCAAATCGAAAGAAGTGGCTTCAAGCTTTCGGTTAATTGATATTAGATTGATAGATCAGAATCTCGCTAAAGTCAGGTGCGTAGTTATCGCACTGTACTCTTGTTTGTTATTCATGATATGTGTTGTTTTATGTAAACGAATATGTTATGCATGTTAGCCAAAATAAAGGCTAAGAGTAGGGATACCAATGTAAGTGATCGATAAATCAAGTTAATGGTTATAATATTAACTTTTGGTGATGTGCAATTATAAATGATTATCGATAAGTGTAAAATAAAATGATGTCATGTAATGTATATTGTTATGAGTAATATGCGACCATGGTATAAAATATACATATTTGTTTCGTACGAAATGTTGTTATGGTACATATACATACGCATGAGACTTGTGATGTGACTATTGGAGATAGGTGTACACTATGAGTGTTCTAATGCTAGCCTCGTGCTACATTCGTGATTGTTGATTTGTGAACCGATTGATATGTGAGATTTCTATGGGATCAGTGGCTTAGCCACGACCTTAAGAAATAATGTGCAAAAAGGAGGATATATGGATCACTTTGTGAATTGGACTTCGTAATTGTATATTCGTAATCTTATTTATAATATTGTGTATTCAAATTGCATATTTATAATTGTATGTATATATACATTTGGATTGTGTGGATATGGGCCAAGCCCATATGTGAGGACATGTGTTTTAACTATGCACTGAGTCTTGGTGACTCACTCTATTTTTATTAAACCTTTCAGGTGGCGTGCAAAGCTTGGACGGGTCGGAGAGGATACAAAGGTGGCCATGAGGAAATGGACTTTTATGAAAAGAGACGCTTTATTTGATTAATTAAATAGTTATATTTTCCGTATTTTGATTAAGTGTGTATTGTAATAAGGCCCACTAAAGTGTTTCAGTTCATTCGTTAAGTATCGTTACTATTATGCCCTATTATGGAAGGATGATTAAAGATCGATTTTAAATGGTTTTATTTTCTCGATGAAGCTTGAAACCGATATGTTTAAAACAAACTCCGATTTTTACTTAGAATATTATAAGTCACGAAAATTGTTTTATTAAAGGAAACAAATTTTAAACGGTTTACCTCTTAAGTAAGAATGTTTTTCGAAAGTGTTCCGCAGTGACATTCCAAATTCGGTCGAATTTAATGGGCCGGGTTTGGGGTGTTATATTTTGGTATCAGAGCATGGTTCAAAACTCGGCTTTGAGGTTTTGGGCCCGAAATTAGTTTTCGAAAGTGGGCTTTTCAAAATGTAAACTTTTATTTTGGGCTTGTTCTGGCATGGCACCTGTACTTCCGAACCGAAGTCCACCTGGTAAGTACCTCTGACTATTGAGGTGTATTGAATATGTGAATTGTATGGGCATAATTGGGCTTGTAGATTAGAAAATTTGGGCTATCGAACCCTAAGACTAGTCTATTCAAAAACAAGTGCATAAGACTTGAAAACTGAAATGACCCTAGAGGTGTAGTGAATGAATGTGTCCTTGCTTATGAATGTGGGTGTGACTCTCTGAATAAGAAGTAGCGAACTTGAACCGAACCTATGTGTGATCGAAAGAACCACTTCTAAATACTTTATTTCATAAAATTGTTCGTGGATAATCAAGTGGAACAAATTTATGATGCATAAAACTTCTTAAGTCGGATTGTGCGATAAGAGATGAGTCCTAGAGGACATGATCGAGGCAAAAGGGCCATACCGGAACTCGTTAGATCGGGTTAAGGGTTGATAATAAGGTATCACCTCCACCACCTACTTTAGATAATGAGTAGCAAGATTAGACGAGGGACAATGCTGTATTGCATTGCAAGTTTTAGAGATGGTGGTTAGAGAGGGAGAAAATATGAGAGCTCGAAAATTTGTTTCCGAGCAACTTTGAGCCAACGGAGCGGATTTGTTCTGTGATGATATATCAGGCGTGGCACTCAGTACGGTCGAATATTGGTTGGAAAACAACCAAGTGAGTTATGGATGAGCTCGCTTTGAGCCCTGAGGAAAAAGTGAAAGGAATGGTGGCGCTACTTCGCGCGAGAGACGTGTCAATGGTGGCTCACGGTTCGAGATAGTGTCCCAAATGAGGACCCCACTCGGAGAGTATGTCAAGATGACATACCGTAAGAGGTATGTCGAGATACTACTACATTGATGCTCCGAGGAAATGTGTTTTTGGGGCTGGTTCAATAGAACGAGTCCATGGCGAAATACGAGACCGAATTCCTAAGGTTAAGCCAATATGCTCAAGGAGTAGTGGCTACTGAAACATGAATGATGCGTCCGGGTTTAAGGATCGGGTTAAAGGACGCCCAAGGTCGTTGATAGTTCCTCAACAGAACGGAATTTCTTTGTGTTAGTCGAAAAAGTTAAGATAGCTGAGAGATTAAGAACTCGATGAGATAAAATAGAGATAAGGATACAAACCGTGATAAGAGAAATTTTAAATTGTTTAAATTATTTGAGGATCTTCGAAAAAGACCGAGGGTTAAAAGTTTTGCTCATGTGATTAAACCAGCCATGGGAAATCGGGACCGTCCGTGTGCTCAGAGTGGAAAATACCATGTGGCGAGTGTTGGAACCGAAAATTGAGAATGTTTTAAGTATAAGTCTATAAGCATTTGAATATTGTTAAGGTTAGTTATAACCTTGTGCACATGTGGGGTTATGGAACCCTGGTTATAAATATAGTAAAAGCCGACTGTGGATAGACTATCTTTCATGAAATATTATTGAGGTGATAAATGCAAGTGATGTGAATTATATATGGTTTATAATTTTGGTCCGCTTGTAATGTGATTCAGATGATGATAATCTCATAATTCGGGCTTTCAGCCTAGCAGGCCTTGTGCCGGTGTATTGTATTTTCGTGCTTTCACCTAGCAGCCCTTGTGCTTGGTGTATATATTTCAGCTTTGATGCCTAGCGGGCCTTGTGCCGGTGTATTATTTCAGAGCTTTCACCCTAGCAGCCTTGTGGCTTTAGTGTATATTCGAGCTTTGATGCCTAGCGCGAGCTTAATGCCGGTGATGTGTTATAATAGAGATTTCATGAATCACTTACAAGATGGAACATGTTTATTACCATAAGCTAAATGTTCGGATAAGTGCAAGTCTTTCGTACTTACAAGGAATAAGGAAAGTTAGTGAGTTCCCATTTGGATTAAGTAAGATGTGATATAGTTAAAGCTTCGGTAAGACTTTTAATATGTGCAATTGATCTTACCGGTGATGTGTATGATATCTATAATGGAATTTAAGCTTGAATATGCTTGTGAAGAAGTGGCCATATGTGAAAATGCTGAATGTGAAAAAGTTTGAATTGTGTTTGCATATGTGTATAATTGGGAATATGTGATTAATATGTAGTGAATTGAAATGTACGGATATTCGTTCGTAAGTAATTTCGAGGACGAAATTATTTTAAGGCGGGTAGAATTGTAATATCCCGAAATAGGGGTTGCGAGTTTGGAAAATAACTCGAGTATTATGCCTCAATAGTGGTTTTGATGTGTTTTTGGAGTTCCTAAAACTCCCGGAATAAAATGGGACACTTTTGAAAATTTTGAAAATTTTGGGCTAAAAGTGAAATTTGGCTGAGGGAGGCCTTAAGTAAAAATTTTGTAAGATTGAGGCATATAAAATGCCCTGGCCGAGTGGCTTCTATGCGCCACTTAAAGGTCAGCGCCAATTTTAGTCGTGGTTCGAGTGGCATGGGCGCAAAAAGCATTTTTTTATTTTGAAAAAGGTCATTGCTTTAAAAGAGGCTTTAAAATAAATCGCTATGGGTTTATGACATCAATCACCTAGTAGTAAAGTGGCTTAGACGCTTTTCAAGAAGAGAGATTTACGAGGACTCGTGTTCGAGTCGTGCTGGAAGCGCAAGGTGAGTTTTTATTTTTGAGTAAAAGGGAAGCTAACGGAAAGAGGGGTTAAAAGAAAATCGTGATGCTTTAATGCCATGAATTAAACACTGGCCGAGTGGTTAAAACGCTTGCAACCAGGCACCTTCTCGAGGACTCGTGTTCGAGTCTTGGAAGAAGCGCATAAGGTGCTTTATTTTTATGATTAGCATCTAGACCTGGGAACTGGCGAAAGTAAGGGTTAAAAGAATTTCTGATACGATATATGTCATGAAATGCTTAAAGGCCGAGTGGCTGGGGCGTGGATATGTCTTCTCCAGGTCTCGAGTTCGAGACCTGGGGGCTGCACTTGGGATTTTCTTTTTTTTGCCAACGTGGAAGAAGGGCTGCATGGGTATTAAAAGCATGCAGCATCCACGCATGCAGCATGAGAAACTGTTACTTGTTTTATTTTATGTATATCAAGAATATGGGGCACTATTTTTATTGTTTTTGTTATTTCAAAGATGCTAGAACATGGGAATGAACCATTTAATTGTATTATTTTTATATTTGCTTAGAATGACGAGTTAAAATATATTTATAACATTTTATTATTATCATTTTCTATGAAAATGTGGGAAAGGTGATAGGATTAATAATAAACAATTTTGATTTTTAACAAAAAGGAGAGCATGCGGGATTGGAATTTCAAATCTATGACTAACCTTGGTCTTGTGATGCAAAAGCATGGTCAAATTGCATGCTTGGAATTTCTTTTCCATTCCTTGTTGTTGGTCGATAGAAAAGGAAAGGGAAGGAAGGATTATTACTATTACTTTTGTGATGGAAGATGGAACAATGGTTATAGTATTATTATTTTTATTATCTTATCTTTTTATTATTTTAATATGCATGAGGTATGGGATTGAAATTAAAAGGTGAGGAAGATTAATTAAACAATGCTTTCTCTTTTCTATAGTTATGGGCGGCTTTGAGAGTGTCAAAGCATGGCTAACAAAATGTTGCAAAAATATGGCCAAATTTCTGATTTTTTTTTGGTTTATGATTTTCTTTGCATTTGTGTTTGGGCGAAAAATGGTGAATCCTTTGGGGAACCTTCATTCGATTTTAAGTGCAAGAAAGAGTGTTGAAATTCTTGTTTGTTTTCTTGGCCAAACATGAAACACTTCTCTAAGGACTTTCTTTCGGCTTCAAGTTATCAGGGAGTGCCGAATCTCTTTACCTTACTTTCCCTTCTTCCTACATGGTTGCATGGCCGATTGGAGCTTGCTACAAGGTCTAGCATGCTAGGTTTTCAAGTAACAAGTGAGGTGGCCATTGTGTTGCTTTGTTTCCTCTTCCTCCCTTTTGTGTTCTTGACCGAGAGAGAGAGAGAGAGAGAGAGAGATAGAACAAGTTTAGGCTTAGGTTTTGAAGAAGCTAGAGAGAGTATTTTTGACTAGTAAATGTTCTTTGCTTTGATTGTTAGCCGCATGCTTCATTCACACTGGAACCATAGCCGAATCCTTAAAGGTAATCAAAGAGGTAAATTCGACCAAAGGGCCACTTTATTTAGACTATTGTTTGAGCCATTTCTAACAAAGTTGTTAGTAGGGTTTCGTTAACACCAAACACAAGTGATAGTTCAGATCTTTTAGCAAAAGTGAGTGATTATAGACCTTCGGCCATAGACTAAATTTGGGCTTTGTGATAACTGAATATTGAGCTTGGCTTAAGGGATGGCCGAATATGTATATAAGACCATAATGATGTGTTCTTTTTCTGTGAAGCTAGTATTGAGTGCATTAAAGGAGCCTTTTTGGGTTTCGACTATTCAAGGAATATTGGTAACTACTAAGGCATGCAAATCTTGTGGGACTTGGAAAGCTAGGTAAGTGTTATATGCAATATTCGGCCTAAGGCCATGTTATTGGTACTAAGTGTGACCGATTTCGGTTATGTGTTCTAGGGGCAAATCGAAAGAAGTAACTGAAGCTTTCGGTTAATTGATATTAGATTGATAGATCAGAATCTCGCTAAAGTCAAAAAGTGCGTAGTTATCGTGACCACTCTTGTTTGTTATTCATGATATGTGTTGTTTTATGTAAACGAATATGTTATGCATGTTAGCCAAAATAAAGGCTAAGAGTAGGGATACCAAGGTAAGTGATCGATAAATCAAGTTAATGGTTATAATATTAACTTTTGGTGATGTGCAATTATAAATGATTATCGATAAGTGTAAAATAAAATGATGTCATGTAATGTATATTGTTATGAGTAATATGCGACCATGGTATAAAATATACATATTTGTTTCAATTTAAATGTTGTTATGGTACATATACATACGCATGAGACTTGTGATGTGACTATTGGAGATAAGTGTACACTATGAGTGTTCTAATGCTAGCCTCGTGCTACATTCGTGATTGTTGATTTGTGAACCGATTGATATGTGAGATTTCTATGGGATCGGTGGCTTAGCCACGACCTTAAGAAATAATGTGCAAAAAGGAGGATATATGGATCACTTTGTGAATTGGACTTCGTAATTGTATATTCGTAATCTTATTTATAATATTGTGTATTCAAATTGCATATTTATAATTGTATGTATATATACATTTGATTGTGTGGATATGGGCCAAGCCCATATGTGAGGACATGTGTTTTAACTATGCACCGAGTCTTGGTGACTCACTCTATTTTTATTAAACCTTTCGGTGGCGCATGCAAAGCTTGGACCGGCCGGAGAGGATACAAAGGTGGCCATGAGGAAATGGACTTTTATGAAAAGAGACGTTTTATTTGATTAATTAAATAGTTATATTTTCCGTATTTTGATTAAGTGTGTATTGTAATAAGGCCCACTAAAGTGTTTCAGTTCATTCGTTAAGTATCGTTACTATTATGCCCTATTATGGAAGGATGATTAAAGATCGATTTTAAATGGTTTTATTTTCTCGATGAAGCTTGAAACCGATATGTTTAAAACAAACTCCGATTTTTACTTAGAATATTATAAGTCACGAAAATTGTTTTATTAAAGGAAACAAATTTTAAACGGTTTACCTCTTAAGTAAGAATGTTTTTCGAAAGTGTTCCGCAGTGACATTCCAAATTCGGTCGGATTTAATGGGCCGGGTTTGGGGTGTTATAACATAGCCTTACACACGGGCGTGGTCATGGCCATGTGGACACCACGAATGCACACATCGGCATGGAAGAGACTGTGCGAACCAAGGACGATAATTTTCCCCCAAACACGGGTTGCGATAAAATGCCACGGTCGTGGTCAGCATTGAGAAAGTAACACGGGTTTGCGAAACACCGGTGTCCTTAGGTCGTGGTCGACACTAATTAAGCAACATGGGCGTGGAAACCTTTACACAAGCGTGGGAGAAACGAACGAGGCACCACACGGCCATGCGATACGGCCGTGTGACCTAACACGCTAAGGGCACACGGGTGTGGGCAACAACCAGGTGCCCTAATTTCTATTTCAACCCCCTTCTTCTCACTTTCTTCCCCAAATCTTCTTCTCCCAAACCCTAGCCACCACACCCTCTTCTTTTTCCATTATCTTTATCCCTTCATTTTCCTTTCACCCTTTCCCTCATTCTTTCTTTACAACACCACCACACCAACCACCATCCTTGCCACCGCACACAAGGAATAAAACTAGAGGCAAAACCAAGACCACCATCCCCATGTCGAAAAAGTGAAAGGATCCTAGCTTGGTCTCCCCGTGCGCGACTACTCTACATAAGTTCATACCGGCCGCTTCATTTACTCGATAAGACAAGGACCTTTAAGTCTATTTAATTTTTCTTTTTCTTTTATTTTCATTTTTAAATTCTTTTCCTTTATCTTTCTTGTCTTTAATTTATATTAGTATATTTTCATTTCTTTTTATCTCTGGCTATTTTTTTGATTAAGGAACGACCACCACCGGAGTATCTACCTCCTCTGCTCGAATTTATTAGGTTTCTTTTCGTTGACTCCATCCAAAATTCAGGAAGTTTCACTTCTCTTCCTATCTTATGATTTTCTTATTATATTATCTATCTTTATACATTGAGAACAATGTACATCTTAAGTGCGGGGAGATCAATTATAGTATTATTAGAAAATTCCTGAATTATGTCTTGTTTTTAAGTAATTTTCTCATATTACTATTAGAATGAAACTTCTATTGATTTATGATTTTTGTTGATATGTTTTGGATTAAGTCATAGATAATTGTGCATTGATGGTTTACACTTTAAGACATTATAGAATCAAGCATGATAAGTCTATTTTCCGTAATTAAAATTTTTTTAGGTTGTTTCCCTAATCTTAAATATTACTTTGAAGTTTGAAATTTGCAAGCTTGACATCAAAAATCATAATTTTTGTGAGACTTTGAGCCTTTAAGAGCATATATTTTTGCTCACTTTATTATGAGTGTGTCAACATTGATTTTTTATTCTAAAACTTGTTTCGATTATGCATGACGAGACCACACCTTGATTTGATATATTGAGATGATAAAGGCACCTAGGTTTTAACCCACTTATTTCACCAAAAAGCCTACCTTCATAATTAACCCCTAGTGGACCCTTTTTAGCCTAATAACCCATTTCTTGATTTACCCGTAAAATTAACCCAAAACTCACTCTTTTTGATTCATTAAGAATTTCCCCTATTGTATTAACTCCTTTTTGTCGAGATTTGATTTGAGCAGTTGCCTAGCTATGTTTTTTTATTTCAGACTTGTTCTTATTCTTCAATTTTAGTTTTATGAGCTTAAATGGTTAATTTCACATCTTTAAAAGAAGCCCGTGTTATTAGTTTTCAGTCAATGTAATTATTCAATATTAGTTATTTTTCTAGTTAGGTAAATGGTCAATTCGGTCTCAATTCTAACCCTCTAATTCAGCCTTTATACACACCTTTAAACAAGCTCCATTACAACCCTTTAAAGACCTTTTTATTTGTGTATCATCTCATTTTATAGTGGTGGAGATTTGATTTTCATGCAAGCCTATGGGATTAACTTTTCATGTTTGACTTATGAGTGCATTATTTGAACCTTAAACACTTCGAGTGATTTGAGTGAATCTTTTAGTGAGGATGTCAATTCTTGTCTGTTTTGGATCAAAGGTAATTATTTAGATAAGGGGAAACACCTTTGTTTTTATGCTATAAAAATTTATGACTTAGATTGTTTGAATCTTTAGGACTCTTTTAGTTAAATTATCAATGTATGAATTATCTATGAACTATTATGAAACATTATTGATGAGAATTATAAATTGAAAAAGTTAATTTTAATTGTGAGTTGAGAATTTTGCTTGAGGACAAGCAAAGGTTTAAATGTAGGGATATTTGATAAACCATAATTTACACATATTTTAACCCCATGCTTAGCTTATTTTTGGATGATTTTTCATTAGATTTGATGAATTCAATTCTCCTAATCCTTTAACTTCATGTTTTACACTCAGGAGAGCTTAGGGAGTCGAAAAAGACGAGAAACGGGCCAAAAAGAGACAAAATGGGCCTACCTCAGAAATCAACACGGCTTGGACCTTCTCATACGGGCAGACCACACGGCTATGTGTGACGAGTAGAATTGAGCACGGCCCAAGCCATCATACACGGGCGTGTCCTTGTCGAAACCAGGTTTAATCCTATTCGGAAATGGTTACTTGTGGGCCAAGAAAGGCTTTCCAACGCTTACATAAACACCCTAGGGGGAAACCTAAAAGAGGACGCCAAGTAGAAGGCAGAAAATACTCGAAGACAGCTGTCGGGAATAGCTTAGGAGAAGGATCTCCATCAAAACTGAGGATCTTCTATTAATTTCTTTAGAAGTTTTTGGGTTTTCTTATGTTTTGTTGTTTTCCCTATTTTAAGATGTTTCCCTCTATCGTTATGAACTAAATCCCTTAAATACCTAAGGGGATGAAACCTAAAACGAATCTTATTATTATTTGATTTATAAGATAAATACTTGTTCTTATTCTTAATTCTGAGTTCTTATTCTTGTTTTGATAATTCAGGTTATTGATTCAAGTCGAATGTGATTATTCAGAGGAGCAAAAGTCCTTGTTTAAGAGAAGATCAACACAATTAAGCGGAGTTGATGGCAACCTAAGAAATAGGGCGACAAAAATCTGCCGGATTAGAGTCAAATCTAATAAGGGAATCCATAAATAGAGTTAATGCGAAAATAAGGGTTTTAATTAGAAAAAGATTTCAATTAATCAACCTAGAGTCAGTTGATTTTAGTCTTGAAAGAGATATTAACATAAATCAGGGATTTCTATGGATTAAGTCAAGCGAATAAATCATATGAATCAAAAGTAATAAGTGAAGTCTAGGTGGATTCTTCCTTGGGTATTGTCTTTATCATATAAGTTGTTTAAAAGTATTTTCCTAATTCTTTCTTTGTCGTGTTTTTAATTAAGTTTTAGTTTAAAAGAAACCACTCCAATTCTTAGGCTAAATAATAGAAAGATAATAATTACTAGTACTACTGGTCTTTGTGGATACGATATTACTGGTCTTACCATAACTATACTATAAACTATAGGTGTGCTTGCCTTTATTGTGATCATAGTTAGTTTTAGACACATCATTACCACATGCCCGTGTGACGTCGACAATATGCTTTTTCGGCTTTTCACTGAGAACTCATTTTCAGTGATGTGGTTACACACCTGTAGTGTTTTCAGTACCTAAGCCCTCCTGAGCACTTCAATACCTACAATTGACCAATCCAACACCACATCCAATCTTTCTTTACAATAAAACAACAAATCCCAAAACCAACGGACTCCTCTAATGAGCAATGAACACTTACTGCAAGGTTTCCAATCGACTTGTTAAGAAATGGTACGAAGGAAGCCTTAATCCACACGATATGCTGCTGCCAGAACCCCATAGTTAGTTTACCAAAAAATACTCAATCAAAACAATATCAACAACTTACCACTTACCGCACGAGTGGCTAACGTTTGCACAAAAGAGAAGAAAGAAACGCACCCAGGAGCGAAAAGGGAGAAATAAGGGAAACCAAAGAAGAAAAATGAGAAGAGAGGATAAGGAAAGGCAGAGTTTTGGCAGTGGGTAGAGATGAAGAACAAAAAGGTATGTAAAAGAAAAGATGAAGCAAGGGAGGGAGAGAGCAAAACGTAAGAAACTTTGAGGAAATTTAGGAAAAAAAACTTATCACTCAATCCCTCAAAATTCTCCTAAAACCGTGCAACCACTCCCGCTATCCAAATCTCTTAATTTTCTCTCCACACTTCCCACTACACCTCTACCACTTCTGCATCTCAGTTGAGTTAAAACACTACACGGCACCACTTAGCAAAAATAATACTCCAGCGACAGCTCGAACCGAAGACCTCTAGCATAATGACACTCCACTTATCCACCAGACCAGTAGGCCCATTCTAACATGTTTTTACAACCAATTAATTAAAAGCCTACTGTCTAGGGATAGGGTTTATTCATTTAAAAACAAAAATTTGCCCAAGCTAAAGCTTGCACTTGGGACCTCTCAAACACTTCCCAAAACACTTAACCACTGAAGCAGACACAAATTTATGGCACAAACATATGAAAACAAATATTCGAGATATTTGGGGCGTTACATATATTTAAAATAATTATTTAATTTTATAATATTAAAATTTACTATATTCATAAATGTAGGTGAAAAAAATATTTAACATATAAAAATTATATAAAAAATACTAAAATAAAGAAATTATTACATATTTATTATTTCGTAAGTTGTTAACTAAAAATATGAATTAAAAACCAAAATTAAGATTGTGAGTGGATTTGATGTTATAATAAAAGGAAACAATTTATGTATGACACATTTAAATTAATCATTTGCCTATATTAAAACATAAATTTAAGGATTTAAATTCAGATTATATAGATACTTAAATTTATTAAATATCATAAGTGGAATTTTTATCGATCTCTTTGTAAGTTGCAGGAATACTATTTTTTTTTTTATAAAAGTATAACATCTTTATATTGTAGTATTTAAAGATATTATAGTAATATTCAAATAATATTTTTAAAGTAAATTATGATATAATGTTTCTATATAAAATATATTATTTTACTTTAATATTCATGCACACAGTAGTATTTAAAAATATTATTTGAAGACATTATATATATATAATATCTAAAATTGACATGTAGTATTTATTAATCTTATTTATCAAATTTCTTACTATAATTTATATAATCTAAATAATATAAGCTTAATAGCATTTCGTGCAATTTGAAGTTACAATTCAGATATATGTCCATAATTTGTGCTGCAAATTTATTACTTCAATGCAGATAAATCATTTCACAATTCAGACCTATTTTAATATTTAAACTAAAAGCTGTAATTGATAAGAAATATGAATAATAAAATGAATATAAACACCACAATCAAATTAATAAAAATCATTTATTAATTTTATACAACAAGAAATATGCTAATTAATTTATATATTACAATTAAACAAAATCCATTCGTTTACCGCTTACATTTGAAGTAAATGATATGCAAAATATTATTTTAAAATGCTTTTTATGAATTTAAATATTTTTACCTGAATTTCATGTGTCTATATTCAGTTTTAATTATAATTTTAATTATTAATAAAATTTTAAAATAATCTGAAATAAGTAATTTACTTTCATATTTCACTTTCTGAATAAATTCCTTAATAAAAATATATTCAATTATAAATTAAACCTTAATATGTAATTAACCATGCATATTGTATTTTCCTTATCTTAAAAAAGTTAACAGTATCCAACTTTCCTATAACCATCTACTATAATTTGACTTTATTCGCTATCTCTTTCAATAAAATAATAAATATTCTAATTTATGTCAAATTAATTAATATTTGGTAACTAGTATTGTAAATTAAATTATTATAGTAATTTTGGGTATCACTTTATGTAACAGCCCGATTTAGGGGCTAGTCGGAACAGTGGTTTCGGAACCACTAATTCGAGGTCAGAGAAAATTATTTTTAATATTATTTTATGAGTTATAATATGATTATATGAGTGCATGAAAATTTTGTTGCATTAATTTTAATGATTTCATGCTTAATTTTGAAAAAGAACTAAATCACATAAAGCGCGAAAGTTTTATGTTACAAGTTAAGAGTGCCAAATAGCTATAGAATATTAAATTGGAGAACTCTAATGTGCAATTAGACCTTTAGAGATGCATAGGTCGGCCATAGGAGACAAGAAGTGAGAAATTTGGTCAAAGTAGGTGAGTATTTGGTGACTTAATTGATTTTAATCATAAAATAAAGAAAAGCTCTCATCTTTCCCATTTCTCTTCTTCTCTCCACCGAAAATACCAGCAAAATAAGGGGTTTGAGAGCTCAAAAATTTCAGCCAAGCTTTTTTTCCTTGCAACTAAGTGTTTTGATGGCCATTTTTAATGATTTTTGTGTTTTTGGGACCCTTGTAGCATCATCTAGCTAATGAGGGGATTATTTTGTAAAATGGTTAAGAGTCTAGGGTTTTACCATGTGAGCATTCATGTTGTTTGCTGAATTTTTATGAAAGAAAATGAACCTTGGGTGTTAAATACACAACTTTTGTGAAAGGTGTTTCCATGAAAACAACTAAAATGACCTTTTTGTAAAGGTTATAAAATAGGTGGTAAATGTGTGTAATAATTGAAATCTTGAGTTGCTATAAGAGGGAATATGAATCAGCTAGGCTCGAGTGCGTGAAAAAAAACACATTTCATTTTACGAGCCTAGGGGAAAAATTGTAAATTTTGCAAAAGATTAGGGGCAAAATCATAATTTTTACCAAAGTATAATTTATGAGTTATTTTAGTCAACGTGATCATTAAATAAGCGAAATTGTCATATAGATAAAGAAACATAAAGTCCGGACCAAAACCGATGAAAGGACAAAATTGTGGACTAAATCGAACAACTATACATATTTTAGTATCGAGGTAAGTTTGTGTGTAATAATTCAACATTAGGTTATTATGCATTGATATGCTTGAGATTACATGAAATGTATATTGTTTCTATGAAAATTGATTAATGATGTTCAGTGAGAGTATGATGAAAGTTTATGATGTGAAAGTCTCGGTTGACCTTAGAAAGGATACCATTGTCAAGATATGAAACTCATAAGGTCCCGTATAAGACCATGTCTGGGACATGACTTCGACACCGAATTGAGATCCCGTATAAGACCATATCTGGGATATGGCATCGGCATCGAAGAGAGACTCCGTGTAAGATCATGTCTGGGACATAGTATCGATATACGATCTCGTATAAGACCATATCTGGGATATGGCATCGACATCGATATAAGATCCCGGATAAGACCATATCTGGGATATGGCATTGACATCGACATGTGATCCCATGTAAGACCATATCTGGGATATGGCATTGGCATCTTATTATGTGTATGACAAGTTTGGGTATCCTTCGTTATTCCAAGTGGTTCAATGGGGTAAAGAGCTAAAATTTATGTTCAAGATGGTAAAAGTGCTAAAGTTATGTAATGAAATGATACAGGTACATGTGAGTATCTTACGAGAAATATGTCCGATATGTGATATGTGATTGGTAAGAGTACGCATGGGTAAGTTATGTCAATGTGCTTGAAAACTTGTGTATTATTTAATGTGATGGATGGACGTTATCATGAACCTTTATGTTGCTATTTATTTCAAGCAAACTTACTAATCTTTATGCTTACTCTCTCTTTTTTCCTTTTTCCTTATAGTATCACCAAAAATGCTTGAGGATTGTAGGTAGTCGGAGCTCGGTTCACGCTATCAAACTATTTTTTTGGGTATAGTGAAGTTTAATTATTTTGAGTATGGCATGTATAGGATTTGGTCATTTTGTGATATGTCATATTGGTTGGCCAAAGTGTTGGCTATTAAAGTTAATTATTCATTTTGTAATGGTCATTGAATTCGGCCAAAACTAGCCAAGTTATATTTATAAATGATGATATTTTCATGGAGGTGCAAATTGCATGGTTAAGAATTTTGGCATATTATTGCATGGATGAGTAGGTTATTGACGTGGTTATGATGGTGCAAGTAAGGGTGGCATAAGGGCTTGGTAAATAGCCTTCTGTTTGTCACTTGGGTAGACACATGAGCGTGTGTCTAGGCTGTGTGTGACACACGGTCAGCCTCATAGGCGTGTAGCTAGGCTGTGTGTTCCCCTGCACCTTAAGTTGGCAAAACAGAATGCCCAGTAGTAACCACATAGGCTGAGACACGGTCGTGTGTCTCATCAGTGTGAATGACACGGCCCTAGAACATGGTCATGTGCTCAGGCCGTGTGAAGCTAGCACCTGAAATTAGGAATTTAATTCGACACACGGTCTAAGGACACGGGCGTATGCCTTGGCTTTGTGACCTTATTGGGTTGATAACATCATAAACAGAATGTCAAGGTTTTTACACATGGGTAAAGAAACAGGTGTGTCTAGGCCGTGTGAGAGACACAGGCTATGGTCACAGGCGTGTGTTTGGCCGTATAAAAACCCCTGTAGATTCGAAGTGAAAAATAAATCCACATCTACTAGGGACATGGGCGTGTGTGATCATACGGCCTGCCCACGCGGGCATGTTCCCTTTTACACGGGTGTGTGGTTTGTGTAAAAAATTGCTAAGTGTTAAAAATTTTTTGTTCAATCTCGAACCACTCCGTAAGTATGTTTAAGGTCTTGTAGACCTATAAGAGGGAAGTTATGATTTCAAATGAAAAGTGTTAAGTTGAAATGAAATTTTATGGCCCGATGTTGTATGTTTAAGTAAGTTAAGTCTGGTAATGCCTCGTACTCGGTTTCAGTGTTGAATATGGATAAGGGGTGTTACATTTAGTGGTATCAGAGATTTAATCGATTCTAGGACTAACATAGCATATGCATGAGTTTAGTCATACATGCCATATATATGAGTATTTACATAATGATAGTGTGACGACTCTTTACGATTTAAATTATGTTTGCATATAGTAAATGGATCCCATCCGAGTTGCTGCTGATGATACTGCTAGTAATGCGCTAGCTCCTGCACAAAGGATCGCGCCAGTAGAAAGTAGACCCGAGACTTTGTGTCAATGAGAGGAGGCTCGGGAAGCCTTTCTCCATATGATGAGTAATTGGTATAATGTGTTTATTCAAGCAAATCCTAATGCTTAACCCCTCCACCCCCACCTATTCCTCAGCCTACCCCTGTAGCTCCCCAAGTGGTAGAGGTAGTAAGAAGGGAAAAGCCCCCTGTTGATAGAATCCAGAAACAAGGAGCTGAGGAATTTCGAGCTAATAAAGATGATGATCCAGAAAGAGTAAAATTCTGGCTTGAAAATACCATCAGGGTGTCCGATGAATTATCTTGTACACCCAAAGAGTGTATGAAATGTGTGGTATCTCTCTTAAGAGATATGACCTATCAGTGGTGGAACACCCTTGTGTCGGTTGTACCAAGGGAGAAAGTTAATTGAAAATTTTTTCAAGAAGAGTTTTGGAAGAAGTACATTAGCCAAAGATTTATTGATCAGAAGAGAAAGGAATTTCTCGAGCTAAAGCAAGGTCGAATGATAGTAACCGAGTATGAGCGTGAGTTCGTAAGGCTCAGTGAATATGCTCGAGAGTGTGTATCCACTGAAGCCATTATGTGCAAAAGGTTTGAGGACGGGTTAAATGAGGATATTTGATTGTATGTTGGTGTCTTAGAATTAAAGAAATTTGTTGTGTTAGTAGACAGAGCTTGTAAGGCCGATGAGTTGGCCAAAGAGAAAACAAAAGCTAAAATTGAGTCCTGTGACTCGAGGAAGAGACAACTGAGTAAATCATTCCAATCCTCATCCAAGAAGTCAAGAGATTTCACTACTCGATCAGCCACTTCAGGTGGGTTTTCAAATAGAAGCAAGGGTAAACAGTACTCGGGGTCTAAAGCTAATACACTTTGGTTGCTACTGTTGGCAACGCTCAACCAAGTAGACCGGAATGTCCACAGTATGGCAGACGTCATCCTGGAGAGTATCGAGCAAACGAGAGAGCTTGTTTCAAGTGTGGATCCCTAGATCATTTTATTAGATATTGCTAGGAGGTGGGTGAGAAACAGAAAGCTCAGAGTGCATGTAATAGCCGATTTAGGGCTGAGTCAGAATAGTGGTTGCGAGACCACAAATCTAAAGTATAAATATGTGTTTTATGATTTTTATGAGGTCTATGGTATGCTTGCATGATTGTGTGAAAATTTAATGAAGAAATTTTATAATTTAGTGATCAATTTGTCCATTAGGACTAAATTGTAAAGATTGAAAAATATGAGTTTCTAGAAGATTCAAGTATGAAATAGCATTAGAGAAATTATTAGAAGTTCTTATTTGGCAATTAGACAATTATATGTCAAGATGGACAAAAATAGACATGGGAAGGAAAAATCTCAAGGAATAGGCCTTAAGGGCATTTTTATCATTTGGTTAATAGAAGAATTAAAAGGGAAAATAAGCTGAAAACCTTGTCCATCTTCATACTCCATAGCCAAAAATCACAAGGACTCCATAGCTAGGGTTTCTTCACTTTTCAAGTTTGATTATAAGTACCTCCTAGACCCGTTTTAAATGTTCTTCGTATTTTTGAGATCCTCGTAGCTCGATTTAGCTATTTCTAGCTATATTTTGAGCTAGGGTTCATGTTCAAAAATTTACCCATGTATGATATGCATGTATTTTGATGATTTATGGAGGTATATGAAAGCTTGATGTATGATAAACATCTTTTTCTAAGAGATTTTCATGAGAAACTCATAAAAAGGTCTAATTTGTAAAAGTTATGAAAATGGTCATACATGAGTGAATTAGTGGAAATTGGGGGCTATTATAGTTATGAAAATGATTCGGGTAGGCTTAAAATGCAAGAAAATTTAATGAAAATAATTTTACGAGCCTAGGGGAAAAAGTGTAATTATGTAAAAATTTAGGGGCAAAATCATAAATTTTCCAAAGTATGATTCCTGGGTTAATTTAGTCAATTTGAGTATTAAACAAGTGAAATTTTTATCATAAATCAAGAAACATGAAGCCCGGGCCAAAATCCAGACATGGACAAAGTCGTGGACTGAATTGAACCATTCCACATATAATTTAGTACCGAGGTAAGTTTGTGTGAAATTAAAGTTACATAATGCTTTTATATTTTTAATTGTTTGGTATTATGAGAAATGAATATTACTTCTATGAAATCGATTATTGATGCCTCGATGAGAGTATAATGAAATATGTTAAGTCGAAATCCCGGTTGAACATTAGGAATAAGAAGGATGCCATTGTCACGACATGAGACAAAGAAGGTCCCGTATTAGACCATGTCTGGGACATGGCATCGACACCAAATAAAGAAGGTCCCCTATAAGACCGTGTCTAGGACATGGCATCGGCACCAAATAAAGGAGGTCCCGTATAAGATGATGTCTGGGACATGGCATCGACACCAAATAAAGGTGGTCCCATATAAGACCATGTCTGGGACATGACCTTGGCACCAAAGAAAGATCTCGTATAAGACCATGTCTGGGATATGGCATCGACATCGATATACGATCTCGTATAAGACCATATCTCGGATATGACATCGACATCAAAATATGAGATCCTGTGTAAGGCAATATCTAGGATATGGCATCGGCATAAAGATGTGATCCCATGTAAGACCATATCTAGGATATGGCATTGGCATCGTGTTACATGTATGATGAGATTGAGTATCCTTCAATATCCTAAGTAGTTCAACGGGTAAAGAGTTAAGTTTATGTTAAAGATGACAAAGAGCTAAGTTTATGTTCAAGAGAATAAAAGTGCTAAAGTTACGTGATGAAGTGATACAGGTACCAGTGAGTAATCTTACGAGAAGTGAATGCGAAATGTGATATGTGATTTGGTAAGAGTAAGCATGAGTAAGTTATGTCGAGGTTCTTAAGAACTTATGTATTATTTAGGGTGATGAATGGATGTTATCATGAGCCTTTATGTTTCTATTTATTTCATGCAAATTTACTAAGCTTTATGCTTACCCCTCTCATTTCCCATTTTCTTGTAGTATTGCCAAGCTAACTTGGGAATCATAGGACGTCGGAGTTCAGTTCACACTATCAACTATTCTTTTGGTACAGTAAAGTTGATTCATTTTTGGTATGGCATGTATAGGAACTTGGTCATTTTGTTATGCCATATTTGTTAGCCAAAGTGTTGGCTATTAATGTCATTCAATCCATTTTGTAAATGGCCATTGGGAATTGGCCAATACTTGTTAAGTTTATATATTCAATGATAATAAAATTCATGAAGTGCAAGTTCATGCAATTGAATGAGTAATGTGTAAAGTGTATGCATGATGAATCAGTGATTGTTCATAGTGTATTATCGCTATGTTATGTGTTACTTGTGATGGTTTAAGTGTGGTTGCTTTTCAGGGTGACAATTAGCTTGGTAGATAGCCTTTCAGCTGTCCATACAGGTTGACACATGGGCGTGTGTCTAGGCCATGTCTGACACACGGTCAGCCCCATGGGTGTATTGATAGGCCATGTGTCCCCTGCATCTAAATTGCGAAAATTCAGTTCGTCAGACGGGCCAGCACACGGGTGTGTGACTAGGCCATATGCCTCTAAATGTCTGCTGATGTCATAAACAGAATACTAAGGTTTTCACAGACGGGTGAAGACACGAGCGTGTTATGGCCCTGTGGGGAACACGAGCCATAGACACGGGCGTATGTCTGGCCGTGTGAAAACCCCTGTAGGATCGAAATCAAAAATAAAAATCCACACGGGCTAGGAACATGGGCGTGTGTGACCACATAGTCTACCCACAAGGGCATGTTCGTGTGGCCCTGTTTTCAGCTAAAAATTTTCTAAGTGTTCGTAAGATTCCGGTTTAGTCCCGAACCATTTCATATGTATGTTTAGGGTCTCGTAGACCCATAATAGGGACGTTCTGAATAGGGATGAAAAGGTTTTAAGTTGAAACAAAATTTTATGGCCTGATGTTGTATGTTTGAACAAATTAAGTTCGGTAATGCCTCGTATCCGATTCTGATGTCAAATACGAGTAAGGGGTGTTACAGTGCAAGATCGGGAAGTACTGCTAGACAAAGGCCACAGAGAAATCTGGGAAACGGGACGAGTAGTAAGAATACGTCTAAAGAGTAGGCTACAAGATTAGAGGGTAGGGCGCCTGCGAGGACCTATGCCATTCGCACTCGCGAAGAGGCGTCATCCCTTGACATAATTACGCGTACTTTTTCTCTCTATGACACTTATGTCGTTGCTTTAATTGATCCAGGATCTACTCACTCATGTATTTGTATGAAATTAGTCTCTAGCATGAACATGCATGTAGAGTCTACAAAATTTGTAATAAAGGTGTTAAAGCCCTTAGGCAAATGTGTGTTAGTTGATAAAGTATACAAAGGTTACCCTTTAACGATTAAAGGCTATTATTTTTTGGCAAATCTCATGCTATTGCCATTTGATGAATTCGACATAATTCTGGGTATGGATTGGTTAACTACTCATGAGGTGATAGTAAATTGTGGAGGGAAATTTATTGAGTTAAAAAGTGAAAATGGGGATATTCTTTGTGTTGCATTAGATGAACTAGATAGATTGCCTGTAGTGATTTCTCATATGTCTGCTCGAAAATATGTAAGAAAGGGGTAAGAAGCTTATCTTGCCTTTGTGATGAATGCTAAAGGGACTGAGTTAAGAATTGAATCAGTGCCGATAGTATGTGAGTACCCAGATGTATTTCCAGAAGAATTCACCGGGTTACCTCCGGTTAGAGAGATTGAATTTGGGATTGAGTTAGCTCCTGGTGCTACCCCCATTTCAATTGCTTCGTATAGGATAAGATTTCATTCTTGAACAAAAATCCATTTTTTGATTTATTTCATCTATTCCATGACCAGAACAGGATGAATTTGGGATTGAGTTAGCTCCTGGTGCTGCCCCCATTTCAATTGCTTCGTATAGGATGGCTCCAACTGAGTTGAAAGAATTGAATGCACAGTTACAAGAGTTAACAGATAAAGGCTTCGCAAGACCAAGTTATTCTCCATGGGGTGCTCCCGTATTATTTATGAAAAAGAAATATGGTTCTATGAGGTTATGTATAGATTATCGGCAGCTTAATAAGGTAACCGTAAAGAACAAGTACCCATTGCCAAGGATCGATGATTTATTTGACCAGATGAAGGGAGCCACTATGTTTTCCAAGATAGACTTGAGGTTTGGATATTACAAGTTGAGAGTCAAAGACGCAGATGTCCCGAAAACTGCATTTCGGACAAGGTATGGACATTATGATTTTTTAGTCATGTCTTTCGATTTAAAAAATGCCCCTACCGTGTTTATAGATTTGATGAATCGCATCTTTCGGCTATATTTGGATAAATTTGTTGTATTCTTTATTAAAGATATACTGATTTACTCTCATGATGAGAACGAGCATGTTGAGCATTTGAGAACGATTCTACAAATGTTACAAGATAAACAGTTATATGCCAAATTTAGTAAAAGTGAATTTTGGTTTAAGGAAGTCAGATTTTTAGGGCACATTGTTTCGGGTGATAGTATTCAAGTTGACCCGGGTAAGATTTTAGCGATTGTTGAATGGAAACCGCCAAGGAACGTAATCGAGGTTAGGAGTTTTCTAGGCCTAACTGGCTACTATAGACGGTTTGTTAAGGGATTTTCTATGATAGCCACTCCAATGATGAGGCTACTACAAAAAGATGTGAAGTTTGAGTGGATAGAAAAGTGCTAACATAGTTTTGAGAAACTAAAGGTATTGTTGACCAAGGCTCCAGTTCTAGTACAATCCGAACGAGGAAAAGAATTTGTGGTATTTAGTGATGCATCCTTGAATGGATTGGGTTGTGTACTAATGCAAGAAGGCAAAGTGATAGCTTATGCCTCTAGACAGTTAAAGTAGCACAAGAAGAATTACCTGACCCACGATTTGGAGTTAGCCACTATTGTATTTGCATTGAAGATATGGAGACACCATTTGTATGATGAATAATGTCGGATATTCACTGATCATAAAAGCCTAAAGTACTTGATGACTCAAAAGGAGTTGAACTTAAGGCAACGAATATGGTTAGAGTTGATAAAGGACTATGAGTTAGTGATTGACTAGCATCTGGGAAAGGCGAATGTGGTCGTTGATGCATTGAGTAGGAAATCCTTGTTTGCATTGAGAGCCATGAATACACAGATGACTTTGTTAGATGATGGTTGTATTCTAACTGAGTTGAGGGCTAGACCGATGTTTCTCCAATAGATTTGAGAAGCTCAAAAAGGTGACAGCGACTTGCACGCTAAAAAAGTTGAGTGTGAGTCGGGTGTTGAGTCAGACTTTTGGATTAATTTCAAGAGGTGTTTAACGTTCCGAGATAGAGTCTGTGTTCCGAGAGATGATGAGATTATTCGGAAAATTTTACATGAAGCACATAGTGTATGTTTATTTGTACATCTAGGTAGCACAAAGATGTATAATGACTTGAAGAAATGGTATTGGTGGCCGAGTATGAAGAAAGATATTTCTGAGTTTGTATCGAGATGCTTAATTTGTCAGTAAGTGAAGGCTGAACACCAAGTACCTTTGGGTCTACTTCAACCTATTATGGTTCTTGAGTGGAAATGGGATCGTATTACTATGGACTTTGTGACGAGTTTGCCTTTGACACTGAAAAAGAAGGATGCCGTATGGGTCCTGGTTGATAGACTCACGAAGTTAGCCCATTTTATACCAGTGCACATTGATTATTCGCTTGATAAGTTGGCGGATTTGTATGTGTCAGAAATTGAAAGACTTCACGGAGTACCATTGTCGAATAGAGATCTGAGATTTACGCCACGGTTTTGGAAAAAGTTGAAAGAGGCCTTAGGCACAAAATTGAGTTTTAGTATAGCTTTCCATCCGCAAATCGACGGGCAGTCGGAGAGAGTAATACATATACTTGAGGACATGCTTCAATGCTGTGTTTTGGAACTTTAAGGAAGCTGGGAAAAGTACTTACCATTCGTAGAATTTTCCTATAATAACAATTTTCAGTCAAAATTGAAAATGGCGCCCTATGAGGCATTGTAGGGGCGTAAGTGTCGAACGCCTTTATGTTGGACGGAACTTAGAGAAAATCAGATTCACGGGGTCGATCTGGTCAGAGAAACCGAAGAGAAGGTAAAAGTAATTCGTGAATGTTTAAATGCTGCTTCGGATAGACAAAAGTCCTACGTGGATTTGAAACGAAAAGAGATTGAGTTTCAAGTTGGTGATAAGGTATTTTTTAAAGTGTCACCATGGAAGAAAGTTCTCAGATTTGGCCGGAAAGGCAAAGTGAGTCCACGATTTATTGGACCGTATGAGGTTACCGAGAGGATATGACCAGTAGCTTATCATTTGGCTTTGCCATCTGAATTGGAAAAGATTCATGATGTGTTCCATCTGTATATGTTACGTTGCTACCAATCAGACCCTTCACATGTGATTGTGCCGACAGGGGTAGAAATTCAACCGGACATGACTTATGGTGAAGAGCCGGTTAAGATTTTGGCTCGAGAAGTCAAACAGTTAAGAAACAAAAATATAGCCCTTGTGAAAGTGCTATGGCAAAGACATGGGGTAGAAGAGGCTACATGCGGGCCCAAGGAGGCTATGAGAAACCAATATCCCAACCTTTTTACCAGTAAGATTTTTGAGGACGAAAATCCCTAAGGGGGAGAATTGTAACAGCTCGATTTAGGGGCTAGTCGGAATAGTGGTTTCGAAACCACTATCCGAGGTCAGAGAAAATTATTTTTAATATTATTTTATGATTTATAATATGATTATATGAGTGCATGAAAATTTTGGTGCATTAATTTTAATGATTTCATACTTAATTTTGAAAAAGGACTAAATCGCATAAAGTGCAAAAGTTTTATGTTACAATTTAAAAGTGCCAAATAGCTATAGAATATTAAATTAGAGGTCTCTAATGTGCATTTAAACCTTTAGAGATGCATAGGCCGGCCATAGGAGACAAGAAGTGAGAAATTTGGTCAAAGTAGGTGAGTATTTGTTGACTTAATTGATTTTAATCATAAAATAAAGAAAAGCTCTCATCTTTCCCATTTCTATTCTTCTCTCCACCGAAAATACCAGCAAAATAAGGGGTTTGAGAGCTCAAAAGTTTCAGCCAAGCTTTTCTTGTAACAACCTGATTTTGGGGCTAGTCAGAATAGTGGTTTCGGAACCACTAATCCGAGGCTAGATGAAATTATTTTAATATTATTTTATGTGTTATAACATGATTATATGAGTGCATGAAAATTTTGGTGCATTAATTTTAGCGATTGCATACTTAATTGCTAAAAATGACTAAATCGCATAAAGTGTGAAAGTGTTGTTCTACAAGCAAAAGGTGTCTAATAGCTGTAAAATATTAACTGGAGGTCCCTAATGTGTAATTAGACCTTTATAAGGTTAATAGCTGGTCATAGGGGACAAAGAAATAAGATTTTCTAATAGCTTAAATTTGTCCACACTGGTAGACGCACGGGCATGTGTCTAGGCCGTATGTGACACACGATCAGCCCTATGGGCGTGCTGATAGGCCGTGTGTCCTCCTGCATGCTAAGTTGGCAAGTCAGTATGCCCAGTAGTAACCACGCGGGCTGAGACACGGCCGTATGCCTCAACCGTGTGCAAGACACGGCCATAGAGCATGGGCGTGTGCCTTAGTCGTGTGATCTTATTGAGATGATGACGTCATAAACAGAATGTTAAGATTTTCACACAAGGGTGAAGACATGAGCGTGTCATGGCCGTGTGAGGGACACGGGTTATGGACACGGGCGTGTGTCAGGCCGTGTGAAAACCCTTGTAGGTTCGAAATGAAAAATAAAATCCACACGGATAAGGGACATGGGCGTGTGTGATTACACGGCCTGCCCATACAGGTGTGTCCCTCTTTACATGGATGTGTGGCCCTGTTTGTAATAATATTTTCTAAGGTTTTCTAAGGAACTCGAAATGATCTCAAATTGTTTCTAAGATGTGTTTTGGGCCTCGTAAGCCTATAATAAGGTTGTTAAGGGGAAGTTTGAAAAGTTTTAAATCTGAACGGACTTCTATGTTTCGGAATTGAACGTACGCACGAGATTAAGTTAGGTAATGCCTCATAACCTATTTCAACGTTGGATACGGGTAAGGGGTGTTACATTTCTCCGTGCAAATAAGTGTTTTCATGGCCATTTTTAATGATTTTTTGTGTTTTTAGGACCCTTGTAGCATCATCTAGCTAATGAGGGGACTATTTTGTAAAATGGTTAAGAGTCTAGGGTTTTTTCCATGTGAGCATTCATGTTGTTTGCTGAATTTTTATGAAAGAAAATGAATCTTGGGTGTTAAATACACAACTTTTGTGAAAGGTTTTTACATGAAAACACCTAGAAGGACCATTTTGTAAAGGTTATAAAATAGGTGGTAAATGTGTGTAATAATTGAAATCTTGAGTTGCTATAAGAGGGAATATGAATCGGCTAGGCTCGGGTGTGTGAAAAATGAACATATTTCATTTTACGAGCCTAGGGGAAAAATCATAAATTTTGCAAAAGATTAGTGGCAAAATTATAATTTTTACCAAAGTATGATTTATGAGTTATTTTAGTCAATTTGATCATTAAATAAGTGAAATTGTCATTATAGATCAAGAAACACGAAGTTCAGACCGAAACTGAGGAAATGACAAGATTGTGGACTAAATCAAACAATTATACATATTTTAGTATCGAGGTAAGTTTGTGTGTAATAATTCAACATTAGGTTATTATGCATTGATATGCTTGAGATTACATGAAATGTATATTGTTTCTATGAAAATTGATTAATGATTTTCAGTGAGAGTATGATGAAAGTTTATGATGTGAAAATCCCGGTTAACCTTCAGAATAGAAAGGATACCATTGTCAAGATATGAAACTCATAAGGTCCCATATAAGACCATGTCTAAGACATGGCTTTGGCACTGAATTGAGATCCCGTATAATACCATATCTGGGATATGGCATGGGCATCGAAGAGAGACTCTGTGTAAGACCATGTCTGGGACATGGCATCGATATACGATCTCGTATAAGACCATATCTGGGATATGGCATCTACATCGATATAAGATACCATATAAGACCATATCTGGGATATGGCATCGGCATCAACACGTGATCCCATGTAAGACCATATCTGGGATATGGCATTGGCATCCTATTATGTGTATGACAAGTTTGGGTATCCTTCGTTATTCCAAGTGGTTCAATGGGGTAAAGAGCTAAAATTTATGTTCAAGATGGTAAAAGTGCTAAAGTTATGTGATGAAGTGATATAGGTACATGTGAGTATCTTACGAGAAATGTGTCCGATATGTGATATGTGATTGGTAAGAGTAAGCATGAGTAAGTTATGTCAATTTGCTTGAGAACTTGTGTATTATTTAATGTGATGGATGGACGTTATCATGAACATTTATGTTGCTATTTATTTCCGCAAACTTACTAAGCTTTATGTTTACTCCCTCCCTTTTCCCTTTTCCTTATAGTATCACCAAACAAGCACGGGGATCGTAGGAAGTCGGAGCTCGGTTCACACTATCAAGCTATGCTTTTGGGTATAGTGAAGTTTAATTATTTTGAGTATGGCATGTATAGGATTTGGTCATTTTGTGATATATCATATTGGTTAGCCAAAGTGTTGGCTATTAAAGTTAATTATTCATTTTGTAATGGTCATTGAATTCGGCCAAAACTAGCCAAGTTATATTTATAAATGATGTTGTTTTCATGGAGGTGCAAATTGCATGGTTGAGAATTTTGGTATATTATTGCATGGATGAGTAGGTTATTAATGTGGTTATGGTGGTGCAAGTAAGGGTGGCATAAGGGCTTGGTAAATAGCCTTGTGTTTGTCCACAAGGGTAGACACACGGGCGTCTGTCTAGGCCTTGTGTGACACACGGTCATCCCCATGGGCTGTAGCTAGGCTGTGTGTTCCCCTACACCTTAAGTTGGCAAAAAAGAATACCCAGTAGTAACTACACGGGCTGAGACACAGCCGTGTGTCTCATCTGTGTGAATGACACGGCCCTAGGACATGGGCCTGTGCTCAAGCCGTATGAGGTCAGCACCTAAAATTAGGAATTTAATTTAACACATGGTCTAAGGACACGGGGTGTGCCTTGGCCGTGTGACCTTATTGGGATGATGACATCATAAACAGAATGTCAAGGTTTTTATATATGGGTAAAGACACGGGCGTGTATAGGCCGTGTGAGGGACACGGGCTATGGTCATGGGCATGTGTCTGGCCTTGTAAAAACCCCTATAGGTTCGAAGTGAAAAATAAAATCCACACGGACTAGGGACATGGGCGTGTGCGATCACACGGCCTGCCCACGCTGGCGTGTTCCTTTTTACACAGGCGTGAGGCGCTGTTTTGTATAAAAAATTTCTAAGTGTTCAAGATTTTCCGGTTTAGTCCCGAACCACTCCATGAGTATGTTTAAGGTCTCGTAGGCCTATAAGATGGAAGTTATGATTTCAAATGAAAAGTGTTAAGTTGAAATAAAATTTTATGGCCCAGTTTCAGTGTTGAATACGGGTAAGGGGTGTTACACTTTACCAAGTTGAATTAAAATTATTTCTCACTCTTTTATTACACCTTCCATCTGTAGAAGAAAACTATTTTAGTCTACACAAAACTAAAATGTAAGAAGTACAAAATCATAATTGTTGAGTACTTTCGTGAGTTCTTTTCTTATGGAGGTCAATTTATTTATTTATAAGGCACGGTCTTTTGATTTGACTTACTAAAATCAGATTGGTCCCATGCATTCTAACATGCATCTTATTCTAAGGTTAACATATGTCTCCTGAGTATGGGTTCGCTTGCATAGTAGTGCGAACCCATTGGGTGAAAACCCATACACGTGTCTCGTGGGCTCACCATGAGACCTCTGAAATGCCATGGGTGATCCATTTTGGGAATAATTCTTGTGTTGTCTTCCACCTTGAACTCGCAAGCTCTGCGAAGAAGGACCCTGTTGACCACGCATATTTTGATAGCCTTTAAAATGTCTGTCATCCTTTTGAAAAGTACACGAGCTGCTCTCTTAATCTCCTCGGCTTCGGCGAACTTATGTGCCCTCTCATATAAGTCTGCTAGGCTTTGCAGTCTATTGCCAGTGAATGAATATTGAACATGTTCATTATGAACTCTCATAATGAAGGCATCAATGGCCGACTGATCTTTTAAATTCTTCGTATTAATTTCGTTGCATGAAAGTGCTTAACGTAATCTTGCAGAGATTCTCCTTCCCTTTGCTTCACTGACATCAAACCTATTGGGGTACTCATTATTGTCCTATGGGTACGGAACCTACCCAAAAACATCTGGTCTAACTGTGAAAAACTTCGAATGGAACCCTGTGGTAAAGATAGATACCAGTCATTCACGCTTCCTCTGAAAGTTTTCGAGAAAGCTTTACACTTCGCCGTGTCAAAAGCTCGTAACACATTCATATAATCGTTGTATTGCATGAGATGTGCTCTTAGGTCCCTCCTCCCTTCAAACATCTCTATCGGTACCTTGAACTCTAATGGAAACCCCACAGTTGCGACCTCTGGAGCCAATGGGTTATTAGAACAGAACAACTAGTCCATGTCCTGGACGTCGAGATGTAATGCTTGCACATCCATATGCAAAGCGTCTATTTCATTTTGCCACGGCTTTGCATGGGCTCTAATAGCTTTCTTCTAGAGAGGCATAACATTACCTTGGAGATCGGAGTGGTCGAATTGCGTCTTCCTCCTTAATTCTTCATTTTGCCTTAGTAGCTCCTAATGAAACTACTGCTACTGCTCAAACTTGGTACTTTGTGGCGTC
Source organism: Gossypium bickii (assembly GCA_025503065.1). Taxonomy (NCBI): domain Eukaryota; kingdom Viridiplantae; phylum Streptophyta; class Magnoliopsida; order Malvales; family Malvaceae; genus Gossypium; species Gossypium bickii. Next base: position 92,444,940 of record CP106714.1, on the reverse strand, counting down.
ATCTGTTCTTTCATATATGGCATCAATATCATACAAAATTATCTAAGTTAGGCCCAATCCAAAAAATTAGGTTTAAAATTTGTCCAAATACGTACATATTTGTAAATAATTAAACCAAGTTCATTTAAACTTATTCATAATAATTTTTAACTTTTTAAGAAAATATATTAAATTTTATTTAATATTTTCTAACTAATATACTTATTATTTTATTAAAATTTTAATTACAGACAAATAAAAATATAACATAATATAAATTAGAAGACATGTTAGGTTTGGATATTAAAATTGGAGCCCAAATCTAATCTATACTTTAAACAAACTTAATTTTTAATCCAAATAATCCAAATAATTAGATAAACCTTTGAGATTGAACGAATGATGTTATCCTTAAACCAGCCTAGTGCTTTTTTTATTCTTAATTTCAAATTTAGATAAATTAATTATTTTTTTGATATATATATACTTGTATTAGTGGTATATTAAATACAGCTAATAACATCCCAAGAGGATCTTGGCTTGAGGTCCTTATAAATTATGCAATGACTTCAGAGTTTTGTAGAATAGACTATATCTTTAGAAGAATCTTTTGTAAAGCACAACTTTAAGCTAGATGTTAGTTTAGTTATATTATCATCATATAATATAGTAGTTGGATTTAATTAAATTGGTCCGATGGTTAGGGTGTTCACCGTCCAAATATGGTTTGGATTCAAGTCGCGCCAGTTGTGTTTGTTGTTTCGGCCTTTTTCCTATTCGTAATTCACCAAAAAAAAAAAACAAAACAAAATTAAAGTGACCCGACCAACATGCCCTAATTAAATGATATTACGTACACTAGGTTTTTAACCCCACTAATCCTGGGATTTAAAAAATTAATCATAATAAACTTACTCATCAAAACAAATTCAGATTAAAAAAATAGTTATAAGGGTTAATATAATATCTGAAGTATGCTTCTAATAGGACATTTTTAGTCTGTTTCTAATAGCACATCTTTTATTCAAAATAGATTTCTTGAGGAGGATTTCATGGTGGATTTAGTGGTGAGGGTGAAATCGACGGTGGTATGTAGAGTATGAAAGAGGTTTTGGTAGCGCTTTCACTTACTAGTATGGAGGAAACGGCATCGGACATAGATCTAGAGCGGGCAAGAGAGGGGGAGACGAATCTAAGTGTGGTGGGTAGTTTTTTAACTGCAAGTGTTGTTTAGTTTCAGGCGATGCGTACCATGCTGGAAAACTTATGGCATCCTCACAGGTGGGGTTAAAATTCCATAACTGGAAGAGAAGAGGTTTCTTTTTCAGTTCTATTATGAGGTTAATCTTGAAAGGTTATTGGATGGAAGCTCTGGATGTTCAACAAACATTTATTGCTTTTTCATCATTTACAGGAAGGTGAGGACCCAATATTCGTGCCATTGTTTTGGGCAGATTTATGGGTTCAGGTTCATGATCTCTCGACAGGGTTAATGTCGAAAATGATGGCCAGACAATTTGGGGATTTTTTGGGGCAATATTTATAGTATGATACAAAATCAGTGAATGAATGGTATGGAGGCTTTATGCGAATTCATTTCAGGATTGATTTGAGAATACCATTGATAAGACGGAAGAAACTTCTTTTGGGGAATAAAGGGTATAAGTATGCAAGGTTTTAGTATGATAAGCTTTCAGTTTTTTGCTTCCTGTGTGGTCGGTTGGGACACTGAGTGATTTTGTCCAGTCAAGATTGTTCATGGTAAGAAAGAACTAGTTTTGGAATGGGATCTTTCGGTCAAAGTAGTGCTAAGGAGAGCGATGGTGGCAACTAGTCTTTAGTTACGTAAGAGGGGTGAAGGGCCACAGATCGATGAGTTGCACAAATCGTTGAGTAAAGAGGCTGTTATGGACTCTATAAATATACAGGGACTTTTTCAAAATAGGGAGTTTCTTTATCAGATAGGAGCCAATCTTGGATTGAGTATGGGAGGGTGTGTGAATACTGATACTGGCGACATAAGAATGTGGATCCGAATAGAGCGTTGGGGGGGAGGATTGCCCTATGGAGATTAGAAAGGGGAAGAAGCGTTTCTTCAGTTTCTAGTGATATAGATTTGGGGAAAACTACTGATGGACATCCTTATGTTCATGAATCTGATATATCGACTGGCTATGCAAGGCAAGGTAACCAGATGCAATGAAACTCTTTTGTTGGAATGTTCGGGGGCTGGGGAGTCCTCGGGCACGGTGTCGCCTTTGGCATATACTGAGGGAGACTAATCCAATGTAGTTTTTTTTATGGAAACTAAGCTACACAGTTTAAAAAAGGAGAAAGTGCGAAGAGCGTGGGGGATGGTGGAAGGAATAGATGTTAGCAATGGTGGGACTAGGGGCGGTTTATCTTTAGGATGGAGGCAAGGCATTAAAGTTGTACTAATAAGTTTTTCGATAAATAATGTTGATGTGCTAATAGAAGGGGAACTGAAAGACTCTTGGTGGCATTTTACGGGCTTCTATGGACATCCGGTGGAAAGTTAGAGGCATCATTCGTGGGAATTACTAAGAAATCTTGCCTCTAACAATGAGTTTCGGTGGTTAGTTATGGGGGACTTTAATGAGATTATGTATTCCTATGAGAAGAAAGGAGGTAGGTTAAGGGAGGAGCCGTCTATGGAGGCTTTTCACTCGACTCTCGATGATTATAATTTGTAAGATATCAGCTACGAAGGACATTGGTTTACTTGGAAACGTGGAAGACTAGTGAAAAACAATATTCAGGAAAAATTGGACAGAGGGTGTCTACTCCGAAATGGAAGGATTTATTTCCCAATTATAATTTGACGCATTGCGGCCATTCGATATTGGATCACTATCCCCTTGTGGTAGTTTGATAGGTCCTATGTTTTTGTATCGCATGTTTAAATTTGAGGCTACTTGGATACTTGAGGAGTCCTACGAATGTGAGGTGCGAAAACTATGAGGGAGTGCTGATGGTTCCATTCCCAAAAGACTCCGATTGGTTGGAATTGCCTTACTGAAATGGGCTAGTGATATTCGCAGGACTTCTCGTATGGAGCTGGATAGGCTTACTACCTGATTACTTGATCTTAATAATGCATCGCAGGATGATAAAAATCTTGAGGAACTAGTAATTACAAAGATGTAATGAATTTGGAAATTGATAAAGGTGAGAGGTATTAGACACAGAGGGCGAGAACTAGTTGGTTAAGGAATGATGACTGGAACACAAGGTTCTTCCATAGAATGGCTTCACAGCGTAAAAAACATAAGTCGATAAGCTGCCTTAAGGATGGAGAGGGACAAAAGGGACAAGGGATTGCTACCTTTGAACAAATTACTTGTTAATATTTCACAGATTTGTTTACCTCTAAAGGGCGGGGTGAAAGTCGTAGGATCCTTTTGGGAATTTTGATTCATGATATTAAATGCATGAACGGTTTCTTGGAATCAAGTTTTACGGTTGAAGAGATTACTGCTGCGGTTAAAAGTATGCATCCTACAAATGCACCAGGTGAAGAAGGTTTGCCAACTCTGCTTTATCAATAGTTTTGGCACATTATAGGTACAGATGTTACTACTTTTTGTTTGAATATTTTGAATAATGAGGGCTCTCTGAAAGAAATTAATCATACAAATATTGTCTTTATTCCAAAAAGGTTCAACCCGGATAATATGACTCATTTTAAGTCGATAAGCCTATGTAATGTTTTAATTAAAATAGTGACCAAGGCTATTGTGCATACAATGCAAATGATAATGCTGTACTACATTGATGAGGCGCAAAATGAGTTTGTGCCAGGAAGGTTGATCATGCAAAATGATATCGAACATTAATGTGCTTTGTTCTCTCATGAAACATTTGGTCCTTTGTACGGAAAATGACACTCTAACTGTTACAAAATACTGTACTAATTTGAAGGTCTTCATTTAGTTCACTAAAGAGCCCCTTTAACCAAATAGTTTCTTTACAAGCCTCAGTAATTTCCATGTACTCAGCTTCAGTGGTAAACAAAGCGACAGTAGTTTACAAAATGGCTTTCCAATTGATTGCACAACCCCTAATTGTAAAGACATAACCTGTGAGTGGTCTTCTTTTATCAAGGTCTCCAACAAAATTAACATCTACATACCCAATGACTCCATCTCTAGTTCTTCCAAACTATAATCAAACATTAGTAATACCTCGTAAGTATCTCAAAATCCACTAAACTGCTTTCTAGTGTTCTTTACCAAGATTCATCATGTATTTGCTAATTTCACTGATTGCATATGATAAATCCGGACATGAACAAACCATAGCATACATGAGGGATCCCACTACACTAGAATATGGAACATGTGACATTAACTCAATCTTATCATCTGATTAGGGAGACAAAGCCAATGAAAGTCTGAAATGGGTTGCTAAAGGAGTACTAATAGGCTTAGCATTATGTATATTGAACCTGCAAAGAACTTTCTCAATGTACCCTTTCTGACTTAGGTACAATTTACTTATTTTTCTATACCTGAGAATCTCCATGCTAAGTATCTTTTTTGCTAGTCCCAAATCTTTCATCTCAAATTCTTCACTAAGCTAGGCTTTAACCTTTCTTATATCTCCTTTATCTTTTACTACTATCAACATGTCATCAACATAGAGGAGTAGATACACAAAACAACCATCATTGTTTTTCTTAAAATAAACACAACTATCAAAGCTACTTCTTTTGAAATCATGAGAAGTCATAAATGAATCAAACCTCTTGTACCATTGTCTTGGTGACTATTTCAAACCATAAAGAAACTTTTTCAGCAAGCAAACATAGCCCACTTTTTCTGATACTATAAAGCCCTTTGGTTGTTTCATGTACATATCCTCCTCAAGTTCTCCATGAAAAATGAAGTTTTTACATCTAACTGCTCAAGCTCCAAATCATGCATGGCCACAATACTGAGCAAAGCTCGAACTGAATTATACTTCACAACTGGGGAGAAGAAATTTGTCAAGTCCACACCTGGAATTTGATTGTAACCCTTTGCAATGAGCCTTGCTTTATATCTGGGTTCTTCAACTCCTAAAGTCCCTTTCTTTCTTTTTTAAACACCCATTTACAACAAACAACATTTTTTCATTTAAGAAGCTTCACAAGATCCCATATTCTGTTTTTGTGGAGTGATTTCATCTCCTCGTACATGGCAGTTATCCACTTTTCTAAGTCTTCAAAGCTAATTGCCTCGGAATAAGTAGAAGGCTCCTGGTTCACATCTATATCTTCAGCCACATTTAAAGCATAAGCAACTAGATCAGCTTCAGTATACCTCTTAGGAGGTTTAATCTCTTGTAGTCATGTTTTTAGCGATAGAGTATTCTAGTGAAGAAACAACTCTATTATAATTTTTTGTACTGGCTTGAAAAGCTGATTCTGTTGTAGATTTTAGATCAATTTGATGCTCCACCCACTTTTTTTGTTCTTATTGAAAGAGTCTTTAAGAGATAAGTTAGGTAGCATAGAAGTTTCAAAAAAAGGTCTCTACTAACCACAACTTTTTTATTTTCAGGACACCATAACTTATATCATTTTACACCAGCTTTATAACCAAGAAAAATACATTTAATGGATCTCGGTTCTAATTTTTCACTATCAACATGAGCATATGCAGGACGCCCAAAAATCTTTAAATCAAAATAATCAGCAGGATTACCAGAGCATACCTCTTGTAGATTCATTTCCCAATGGTAACAGATGAGGATTGGTTGATCAAAAAACAACTCCGGTAAGTTGACATTCGACAACATACATTGAACCATGCTCATTCTATTCATTATTTCTGCAATGCCTTTTTGCCGAGGATTATGACGAACTGTCAAGTGTCTCACGATTCTTTCTGACTTGTACAGTTCATTAAACTCATCAGAACAGAACTTTAAGTCATTGTCTATGCAGAGGTGTTTAATTTGTTTTCCCGTCTATTTTACAATCGTAGTTTTTCAAGACTTAAATGTGCTGAGAAGTATGTCATACATCACCAAGTGTTCTAACAACTCCGTCAAACTGTAAGAGTATGCCCAAAGACCAATCATGAGATGGTTGTAATAACATACTTAATTTACCATGTTTATTAATATAAAGCGTTGTCATTATTATTTCAGTTTTTCTTTCTGTGTGTATAAATAAACTGTTTTATAATAATGTCCTAAGAATAATATGATTATTCTTAAAAGATCCTTAGTCAAGTATTATTGTTGACTAGGACAACAATAATGCATTAAGACTAACATGTAGTTGATTGATGATAAAGAGTTGTCATTGATGTTGATTGTCAAAATCAATGCATGAATATGTGTGTTAGAGAACAACATATTGGATTGACCCGTTATGAGTATGTTTATTGGATTATTATGTAATTGTCACAACATTACTCATAGTGATTAATATGTATATGATCCTCAGACTTGAGATAATTATTATCTCAACATCGTGAGTTGTATATTTTGATATAGTCAAACGTACACCATAATTGGTTGTTCTATAAAGACTGATGTTGGATATACCACAATCTATGTAGAGGATATGGTTGATCAATATAGGATAAGTCCCTCCTACATAATGGGAGTAATATCTTAGGCCACTTGATTGAGTGAGACTAGAAATGCATGGCCATGCTCAAATAAGTTGACATGAGATGTCATACTAATTTGTATATCATAGTCTACTCAAGATATCAAGAAACATGGGATGGACTATACAAGTGTGACTATTCCATGACTTGTGTCCATTCCAGAGATAAAGGACTTAAGGATTAATGTATGAAAGGTTAATCACAAAAAGTTATATGGAATCATGACTTCTTGTAACTTAGGTAGCAATGATGCATTGCTAGATGCCACTCATTGTTTGTGACATTAGAATCGTTCTATTATTACTCGCTAACGTTGCAAGAACCTCTGGTGGTCACACCCTATGGTTTAAATGAACTAATAAAATATAATTGGTATTGTTTTTAGTTGTCACATGAATTAAGTTAATTAAAGAATTAATTTAATTGGGCAATCAAATATTGAACATATTATATGTACAAGGATGTTGTACACATAATGACAACATAATTCTATTAATATATGAATTTGATTCATATATAAATTTAAATAAATATAGTATACCGAAATCCTTATTATAATTAATGTAATTATAATTTTCGGATATAATTAATGTAATTATAATTTTCGGTTAAAAACTTTATTATATTTATTTAATCTTATGATATATTCAAGAGATACCAATTATAAAAGGGTATTAAAAGGATAGCAAATAATGGGCCCAATGAAAAAAAAAATACCCATTATAAAAGGCCCAATTAAAAGGATACCCAATATAAAAGGTATTTAAAAGAGGCAAAGCTTATGTGAAAACCCTAAGAGATTGCTTGTTAGGTCTAGCAGCCGTCAAGCAAATAAACCTCCAAAATAGTTTTGGAGATTTCTTTCGTTCATAGTCAAATCGGGTGAATCACGTAGAGGCCGACATCGAAAAGGTTGTGGCTTGATTCGACGAAGAGATCAAAACTCTTGTTGCCAAGGCGTCGTGTCTACTCAGATTGAAGTTTTGGTAATTTCAAAACCTTTATTTCACCCCGATTCGTTCCTCACACATGGATCCATGGTTTGGATCGCCGGATCTAATTTTATTCTGCTGTGCCATGGGGTATCGGCGTTCCAACACAAACATCTTAACTTTAATCGTTCCAACACCTGCAATTTTACACGAAGCATTATTTCCCATCAAAACAACACCTTTAGAAACTATTTCATAAGTTGTAAACCAATCCTGATTGGGACTCATGTGGAAGGTGCAACCCAAATCAAGGATCCACTCCTCGCTCACTTTAGAATTGTTGACAAAAGCGACTAGAAGTTCATCGTCGCTGTAGTCTTCTACAACATCAGCTTTACCAAATTTTTCTGGTTGTTTGCCCTTTTAATTTGCATCTTCCCTTTTGATATTATTCTGTAGCTTAAAACACTCAGATTTAATGTGCCCATTCTTCTTACAAAAGTTACAAGTTTTACCTCTATTTGAAGACTTTGATCTTCCCTTAGATTTACTATAAGGATACTGTTCCTGTGTTCTTCTACAATCATCATCAGTATTCCAATCTTGTCTCCCACGAATAAAGAGACCCTCTCCCTAAGAGTCGAATTTAACCACAAGATGCTTCATCTTGTCATACGAGATCAAAGAATCATAAACCTCATTAACTGTGATAGACTCGCAACTATGCAAAATTATGTCTCTAAATGTTAATAAGACGAGGGCAATGGACAAAGCAAAATCAACCCTAGATATTTTTTATCATACTGAACCTCCATGGCCTTAAGGTCTGAGAGAATTTCTTTAAACATTTTTAAGTGTTCGTGCACAGTCGCACTTTAAAATAATAATAATTGAATTATGTATGCTATTTTTGACTAGCACGGTGTTTGAAATGCTTAGTTATAGCCCAATGACCCATTCGATAAAAGGTTGTATTTTTTTAAATACGGCTGCGTGTCGTGCCTTACTACTATTCTCTTGTATTTCTCTTCTCATCTTATTCCTCGTATGTAAAACGAGTTTTCAGTATATTGTAATTTGCAAGAGTTGCTTTGTGGGCCAAACGAGAAGGAAGGTGGGACAATGATTTAGAATGATAGCTTGTGAAATGGCTTACACCTTTAGGTTTCTTTTTGGTTTTCCCATTGGCTTGGGTTGAACCACCTTAGTTTATGGGCTATAACTATTGCATTTATTTATTGCTTTATTTATTCATGTATGAGATGCTATGGATGTCTAAAGCATGCCAATTTTTTTTATATATATTAAAATTTGAAGATAATAAACCCTATTAATTGATGAGATCGATTAGAAGACTAAATGGGCTGAAATAGATGTAATTGGTGAGATGCAACAACCTTAATAAAATCCTCTATTAAAATATTAAGTCAAGCATGGCCTTCCAATTTTGCCCTCGTTAAGGCCTCGATCAATACTATGTAGGTTCTGCCAAAGCGAAGTACTAGTATTTATCTTGGTTAAACGCAAAGAATAAACAAGTGATATTCACTGGTTAAAAATTGGTTAATGACTTAACTAGGTTACTCTAATAGGATTAGAAACTTAGAGGCAAGTAAATTGGATAAATCATAAGATGATTAGAACAAGAGTTGTTCACCAAATATTAGGAGTTACATATGATGTAATTAGCAAATGTTGCTTACCTAAATAACCATAATCTTAAGAGTAAAGCCAAAGCTGACTTAAGAGGTGGTGAAATATGGATCCTTAACCTACTAGAAATACTTTTGAGAAAGTTTTTCCGAAATTAATATACTGAGGTTATTAATTTTGAAATAAAATAGTGGGAATATCATTTAATAAAGTCTTTTAATGATTGATATAAAAATGGTAAATTTACTCACATGCATATTTAATTGTTGTAGATATATTATGGTCTGCAAACACTAGCACACTCTCATTGCGATCGGTCCTTGAGAAGGACAAATTGAATGGTTTGAATTTTCTTGATTGGTTCCAGTAACTTGAGGATTGTCCTTAAACAAGAACGGAAATTATATGTCATTGAACAACCACTTCCTAATGAACCACCCGCTAATGCCTCGAGGACTGATAGAGATGCTTACAAGAAGTATCTCGATGACATGATAGATGTTGGATGTCTTATGCTTGCCACTATGAATCTCGACTTCAAAAGCAACATGAGGACATGGTTGCTTATGATATGATCGAGCACCGAAAGAACTTTATCGTGGGCAAGCACGGCAAGAGAGGTTTGATATCTCTAAAGCCCTATTCCAATGTAAGTTGGTGAAGGAAGCCCAGTGGGACCTCATGTCCTTAAGATGATTGGCTATATTGAAAGCCTATCTAAGCTTGGGTTTCCATTGAGCCAAGAGTTGGCCACTCGATGTTATTTTGCAATCGTTGCACGATAGCTACAACCAGGTTTGTCCTCAATTTCAATATGAATGAAATTGACAAGACTCTACCACAATTGCTCAAGATGTTACGAATCACAAGGCAACTTGAAAAAGGTTGGACCCAAGCCCATACTAATGGTCCGTAATAACAAGGGCAAGGGAAAGGCCAAAGTTCAAACAAAGCCTAAGGGCAAAGGTAAGCCCAAATTTGGAAAAGGAAAGGCTACACCAAACCTAAAGGTGAGGTGTCTAAGGAAGGAAATCTGCTTTCATTGTGGTGTGACTGACATTGGAAACGGATCGCCTGCCTATCTTGAAGAAGTCAAGAAGGCTAAAGCAAGCGGAATGTCCGCTTGTATATTTATGTTATTGATATTAATTTATCAACTACTACTTCTTGGGTATTAGATACTCGGTTGTGGTTCTCATATTTGTACTTCATGCATGGACTACAAAGGAGTAGGACTTTGGCTAGAGGAGATGTGGACCTACGAGTTGGAAATGGAGCAAAAGTTGTTTGCATTAGGCAATGTGGGGAACATATACTTTATCTTTGCCTAGTGGACTTGATTTATGTTTAGAGGATTGTTATTTTGTGCCCAGTTTGACTAAAAACATTATTTCAATTTCTTGTTTAGACAAAATTGGTTTTGAGATAATTATTAAGAATAATTGTTGTTCATTTTATCTCAATAATGTTTTCTATGGTTCGGCACAATTAATTAATGGCCTCTATATTTTAGATCGAACGAATCCCATTTACAACATAAATACTAAAAGATCTAAAATAAATGACTCAAATCAAACTTATCTTTGGCATTGTCGTTTGGGCCACATAAGTGAGAAACGATATCCAAATTCCATAAAGATGGTCTCTTGAATTCATTTGTTTTTGAACAATTTGAAGTATGTGAATCTTGCTTATTGGGAAAAATGACTAAATCTCCTTTCATCGGTAAAAGTGAACGAGCTAGTGATTTATTGGACCTAATACATTCTGATGTATGTGGACCAATAAATACACAAGCCAGAGGTGGATTTCACTACTTCATTACTTTCACTGATGATTTCAGTAGATATGGGTATGTTTATCTCATGCGCCATAAGTCTGAGTCCCTTGAAAAGTTCAAGGAATTCAAAAATGAAGTACAAAATCAACTAGGCAAAACTATCAAGTCACTTGATCCGATCGAGGTGGAGAGTACTGAGCCTAGAGTTTGATGATCTTTTGAAAGAATGTGGGATTGTCTCACAACTTACTCCTCCCGGTACTCCTCAATGGAATGGAGTATCCGAGAGAAGAAATCGAACTTTGTTAGACATGGTTCGATCCATGATGAGTCATCTTGATCTACCGACTTCCTTTTGGGGATATGCACTTGAGATACCGCTTTCACATTAAATCGTGTTCCATCTAAATCGGTTCAAAAGACGCCATATGAGATGTGGACTGGGAAACGCCCTAGTATGTCTTTTATGAAAATTTGGGGTGTGAAGCTTATATTAAACGTCGACGCCTACTAAGCTTGAACCCGGATCCAAAAGTGTATTTTTGTGGGGTATCCAAAAGAAACCAAAGGATATTATTTCTTTAATCCCACCGAGAACAAAACGCTTGTTGCTCTCGGACCGGTGTTTTCCTAGAGAGAGAATTTACTTCTAGAAAAGGAAGTGGGAGAAAGATTGAACTTGAAGAAATTCGAGAATCACAAGATACCACTTGAACCGTAGATTGAACAACAAAGAAATTCCACAAGAAATTGAGGAACAAACAACTCATCAGAGAAACACAACCACCACAGCAGATCTTTAAGAGAACGCCGTGCACCTGAGAGATATGGATTTCTCATTACAACGCATGGTGACGTTCTTCTTATAGATCAAGATGAGCCTAGGACTTATCAAGAAGCGGTGACGAGCCCAGACTTTGAGAAATGGCTTGAGGCCATGAGATCCGAGATGGATTCCATGTATGAAAACCAAGTATGGACTTTGATTGATCCACCCGGCGGAATTAAACCTATAGGGTGCAAATGGGTTTTCAAAAGGAAAATCGACATGGATGGTAATGTACAAACATACAAAGGGCGATTAGTCGCTAAAGGTTTTCGCCAAATTCATGGTGTTGACTATGATGAAACCTTTTCTCCTGTAGCTATGTTTAAATCCATCAGATCTTGCTCGCCATAGCCGCATTTCATGATTATGAAATCGCGGATGGACGCCAAAACGACTTTCCTTAACGGAAACTTGAAGAGGATGTGTATATGACACAACCTTGAAGGTTTTGTAAATCCAAAGGATGCTAGAAAGATATGTAAGTTTGCAAAGATCCATTTATGGATTAAAGCAAGCTTCTCGAAGTTGGAATCTTCGTTTTAATGATGCAATCAAAGAGTTTAGTTTTGTCAAAAATGAAGATGAACCATGTGTTTACAAGAAAGTTAGTGGGAGCACTATCACATTCTTGGTACTATATGTGGATGACATACTTATCATGGGAAATGACATACCTACTTTGCATCTATTAAGACTTGGTTAAGAAGTTGTTTTTCTATGAAGGACTTGGGGAAGCCACTTATATCTTAGGAGTCAAGATCTATAGAGATAGATCAAGGCGACTACTAGGTCTAAGCCAAAGTACATACATAGATAAAGTAATCTTGAAAAGGTTCAAGATGGAAGAATCTAAAAGAGGATTTCTACCTATGAGACATGGTATTTCACTCTCGAAGGAAATGTGTTCTTCAACTCCACAAGAGAGAGAACGTATGAGTAAAATTCCATATGCTTCCGCTATTGGATCTATCATGTATGCTATGTTATGTACCCGTCCGGATGATGTATCGTATGCCTTAAGTATGACGAAAGGTATCAAGTAGATCCCGTGAAGGTCACTGGACCATTACTCAAGAGTATCCTTAAGTACTTAAGAAGAACTAAGGATACGTTCCTATTATATGGAGGTGAGGAAGAGTTAAGTGTAAAAGGTTACACTGATGCCGCTTCCAAACCGACAAGGATGATTCTCGATCGCAATCGTGTTTTGTGTTTTGCCTTAATGGTGGTGCCGTGAGTGGAAGAGTTCAAAGCAAAGTACAAAGAGCCGATTCTACAACAGAGGTGAGTATATTGCGACCAAGTGAGGCGAAAAAGGAAGCGGTTTGGATCAAGAAGTTCATTCTTCGGACTAGGGGTTGTGCCTAGCATATCGGATGCTATAGAGCTCCGATGTGATAACAATGGAGCTATTGCACAAGCTAAGGAACCCGGATCTCACCAAATGATCCAAACATATACTTAGACGTTACCATCTTATTCGTGAGATTATCGATCGAGGGGATGTAAAGATATGCAGAGTACCTTCGGATGATAACATTGTTGATCCTCGACCAAGCCTCCGACACGCCAGGAAGCATGATCGTTACACTAAGTCACTTGGTATTAGATATATGAGTGATTGGTCTTAGTGCTAGTGGGAGATTGTAAGAGTATGCCCAAAGACCAATCATGAGATGGTTGTAATAACATACTTAATTTACCATGTTTATTAATATAAAGCGTTGTCATTATTATTTCAGTTTTTCTTTCTGTGTGTATAAATAAACTGTTTTATAATAATGTCCTAAGAATAATATGATTATTCTTAAAAGATCCTTAGTCGAGTATTATTGTTGACTAGGACAACAATAATGCATTAAGACTAACATGTAGTTGATTGATGATAAAGAGTTGTCATTGATGTGGATTGTCAAAATCAATGCATGAATATGTGTGTTAGAGAACAACATATTGGATTGACCTGTTATGAGTATGTTTATTGGATTATTATGTAATTGTCACAACATTACTCATAGTGATTAATATGTATATGATCCTCAGACTTGAGATAATTATTATCTCAACATCGTGAGTTGTATATTTTGATATAGTCAAACGTACACCATAATTGGTTGTTCTATAAAGACTGATGTTGGATATACCACAATCTATGTAGAGGGATATGGTTGATCAATATAGGATAAGTCCCTCCTACATAATGGGAGTAATATCTTAGGCCACTTGATTGAGTGAGACTAGAAATGCATGGCCATGCTCAAATAAGTTGACATGAGATGTCATACTAATTTGTATATCATAGTCTACTCAAGATATCAAGAAACATGGGATGGACTATACAAGTGTGACTATTCCATGACTTGTGTCCATTCCAGAGATAAAGGACTTAAGGATTACTGTATGAAAGGTTAATCACAAAAAGTTATATGGAATCATGACTTCTTGTAACTTAGGTAGCAATGATGCATTGCTAGATGCCACTCATTGTTTGTGACATTAGAATCGTTCTATTATTACTGCTAACGTTGCAAGAACCTACAGGGTCACACTCTATGGTTTAAATGAACGGAATAAAATATAATTGGTATTGTTTTTAGTTGTAACATGAATTAAATTAATTAAAGAATTAATTTAATTGGGCAATCAAATATTGAACATATTATATGTACAAGGATGTTGTACACATAATGACAACATAATTCTATTAATATATGAATTTGATTCATATATAAATTTAAATAAATATAGTTTACCGAAATCCTTATTATAATTAATGTAATTATAATTTTTGGATATAATTAATGTAATTATAATTTTCGGTTAAAAACTTTATTATATTTATTTAATCTTATGATATATTCAAGAGATAACAATTATAAAAGGGTATTAAAAGGATACCAAATAATGGGCCCAATGAAAAAAAAATACCCATTATAAAAGGCCCAATTAAAAGGATACCCAATATAAAAGGTATTTAAAAGAGGCAAAGCTTATGTGAAAACCCTAAGAGATTGCTTGTTAGGTCTAGCAGCCGTCAAGCAAATAAACCTCCAAAATAGTTTTAGAGATTTCTTCCGTTCATAGTCAAACCGGGTGAATCACGTAGAGGCCGACATCGAAAAGGTTGTGGCTTGATTCGACAGTAGATCAAAACTCTTGTTGCCAAGGCGTCGCTGTCTACTCAGATTGAAGTTTTGGTAATTTCAAAACCTTTATTTCACCCCGATTCGTTCCTCACACATGGATCCATGGTTTGGATCGCCGGATCTAATTTTATTCTGCTGCGCCATGGGGTATCGGCGTTCCAACACAAACATCTTAACTTTAATCGTTCCAACACCTGCAATTTTACACGAAGCATTATTTCCCATCAAAACAACACCTTTAGAAACTATTTCATAAGTTGTAAACCAATCCTGATTGGGACTCATGTGGAAGGTGCAACCCAAATCAAGGATCCACTCCTCGCTCACTTTAGAATTGTTGACAAAAGCGACTAGAAGTTCATCGTCGCTGTAGTCTTCTACAACATCAGCTTTACCAAATTTTTCTGGTTGTTTGCCCTTTTAATTTGCATCTTCCCTTTTGATATTATTCTGTAGCTTAAAACACTCAGATTTAATGTGCCCATTCTTCTTACAAAAGTTACAAGTTTTACCTCTATTTGAAGACTTTGATCTTCCCTTAGATTTACTATAAGGATACTGTTCCTGTGTTCTTCTACAATCATCATCAGTATTCTAATCTTGTCTCCCACGAATAAAGAGACCCTCTCCCTAAGAGTCGAATTTAACCACAAGATGCTTCATCTTGTCATACGAGATCAAAGAATCATAAACCTCATTAATCGTGATAGACTCATAACTATGCAAAATTATGTCTCTAAATGTTAATAAGACGAGGGCAATGGACAAAGCAAAATCAACCCTAGATATTTTTTATCATACTGAACCTCCATGGCCTTAAGGTCTGAGAGAATTTCTTTAAACATTTTTAAGTGTTCGTGCACAGTCGCACATTTCTGCAAACGATGAGCATAAAGATGCTGCTTCATATGCAGCTTGCTGGTTAAAGTTTTTCACATACATAGCTGCTCCAGTTTTACCCATAATGCAGTGGCAGTCTTCTCCTTCATCACATCCTGCAAAATTTCGTTGGGCAAATGCAAATGTAATTGTGTCAAGACCTTTCGATATTTACGCTTATTCTCTTCATCCGTCAATGTCGAAGGCATCTTATCTATCCACTGTAAGGCATTTTCCAAATCCATCTGTGTAAAAACTGCCTGCATCTTTATCAGCCACAATGTGAATCTGGTGTTGCGATCCAACAGTGAAAATTTCATACTTCAAAGACGCCATTACTGTCATCGAGATGACCGACCCGGAAGCTCTGATACCATTTGTAAAAAAATAGATCGTTGATAATGGTTAAGAACTGAAAAGAGAAGAAGAACACAAAATTTTACGTGGAAACCCTTTCGGGAAAAACCAAAGGCAGAGGAGAAGATAATTCACTATGTCGAATTTGAATAATACAAGAGGAGGGAGACTAAGTCTATTTATAAGTTTGTAAAAACCATATTCTAATCAAATTCAAAATAGAAGTAATACAGTAAGGTTAAAACACCTTATTCTAATCAACATCAAATAGGGGAAGTAAACTTCCATACGGATGCCACTTCTAAATCCCCCTATCTTGCCACTTATATTTTATTTTCACAAGAATTTGGGTCACACAATTCTAAAAAGCTTCTTAATTTGTTTATGTTTTGAGAATATTTCAGAATAATAAATGATTTCACGAGTCGATTTGGACCCGTGTTTTCTTAAGTTTTATATATATATTATTTTTTCCATTGTTTAATAAGTCTTCAGTTTCAGAAGTTTTTTTCTGCTCTTGTAGCATTGTTTTTAGTCTTGTTTATGCATGTAATATTAATTTTACAAGTGATTTTAGGGATGATTTTGCTGTCTTCCTCTATAGTTCGGTGAATGCTCGATTCTTTTGTCAATATTTTCTCACCACTTTGAACCATCTGGTGCTAATTTCCTTATCGTGTTAAGTGCTTGCAATCACTCCAGATATGTCGTGCTTGAGTTGTGACAAATCCAATTATCAACGTATCATAATATTCTATTGATGTTGAGGCTAAATGTAACACCTCAAACTCGGCCTAGACGTTATGGCCGTATCTGGCAATGTCACACGATAGTGTTTTTAAAAACTCGTTGTTACGATGAAAACATTCCATGTTATTATCTTTAGCAAACATTCGCTAGAACTTAGGAAGTCGTCTTTATTCATTTAAAACATTTGTTTTGAAACATCCCTCGTTGCAGAAGCTTTAATAAATCAATCTAGGTGATCATGCGTTTAGAAAATACTTTAACTTTTTTTTGAAAACTGAATTTCCTACGACCAGCAGGTATAAATCCATAAAGTAAAATAAATAAATAAAACCCAAATTTAAAACCAAAGTCCCAGAGGGTCCTTAAATTACAACCAAAATAATCAACAATAAACAAATCATAACTCGTAAATTGAAAACCATGAAGTCCAAAAATTACTGTGGTCATCGCTGAATCCTCCATCGCACCGATCCGTCTAAGTTTGGGGATTACCTGTGCACATTAAACAAAAAGGATGAGTTTACATAAACTCAGTGTGTAATCCTGCAGAAACAAACAAACAATCAGTATTCACAGTGCACAGTTGAACAGTCTTGGGCCTAAGCCCTTTTCAGTATCAGTGACAATTTGGGCCTTAGCCCATCTCAGTATAGTGTCAAAAATGCAGTAGGGCCTTCGCACATCACAATGACGATGAGCGATATGATTATGCAAAGAGCAAAATCCTTCCCAACCAGCCTCTACACACCATCTCTGTCGAACCGTACACTCCATGTGGAGATATAATCAACCCACCCATCCCTACACTCCAAGTAGTACCGAATGCGGCACAAAACAGTAGTTTACAGCTGAGCTGGCAGTAAATTAGGCTTAAAGCATTTCAGTACACTTCTTCCGAATAATAACCCCCAATCCAATGCAATGCAACATACAATGGATGATATGCTATTATGCAATTTCAGTACAGATATTAACATGCTCAATAAAGATATCATTCAGTCAATTTCACACATTTAGGGGTCTAAGTAGCGCTTACCAACCCTACAGTAGGTTTACAGTCGACTTGGGCGACCTGTACAACCTTAAAAACATTTCGGTAAAAATGGGCCCACATGCCCATGTGATCTGCTCGTATGGCCTACTCGGCCCAAATTGGCCTTGGCCGTGTGATCCATTTTTAAAGTAACTCATGCTAGCTCAATACTCATATATGTTTTCACTATTTACTTAAATGTTCATTCAAAGCTGTCTACTTGAGTTATTATCACTATATTATTTATATCTTGAGCTACAAAATTCCAATTTAAGATCCGCTTGATTTTTATGAAACTAGACTCAAATACCTTTCTACCATAAAATTTTCAGAATTTATAGTTTATCAAATAAGTACAGTAAAATCTTTAAAGTTATCCCTATCCTGCTATTTGACAGCTTCATCCTTTCCTTACTAAAAATTATTTATATCTTAGTACGGAATTTAGATGATGTTTTGTTTCTCTTGAAAATAGACTCATTAAGGATTTAAACATATAAATTTTAGTCCCTAATTATTATTTAAAATTTTTGATGATTTTCCTAAGTCAGAACAGGGGAACCCAAAATCATTCTGACCTTATCTCACAAAATTTATTATTTCTCATGATTTACAATTCCATTGCTTACACTGTTTCTTCCATGAAAAACTAGAATCAATAAAATTTAATTTCATATTTTATTCAACCTCTAACTCAATTCCCATTATTTTTTATAATTTTTCAAAATTAGACTACTGCTGCTGTTCAAAACTATTTTAGTGCAAAATGTTGATTTCCAAGTTTATAACACCCTTATTTCCTTTCTCTATAATTTTTTTGCATCATATTCTCTTATTTCTCTTATTTCTTGATAGCAAGCAATTTTGGCTTTTTGCCGAATCCTGTTTTCTAAGTTTCGGGTATACACCTGGTATCGATTCGCTGTGAAAAGTAACCCGAGCCTTTAAAAACCTATATTTGACCAATGTATCCCTTAATTAATCACTTGATTCGTCAATCAAACCAAATATCCCCAACAGAAAACTCGAGAAACTAAACCAATGATGATTTGAAAACTTACCGCGATGAATCCGATAACCAGTCGTCTCCACACACTGGAATATCAGCTTAAAACCTTTGAACAACACTTAAACGAGAGTAAAACGAACCCTTTGTTAATTGCCTACTCAAAATGCAATAACTAAGGGGAAAAAATTTCACTTACCGAAACAGATGAAGTCAAAAGTTGCACCCAAAGAGATGACTCGCAAAAATACAGAAACGAAAAGAGAGGGGAAAGAGAAAAAACAAGATTCGGCCAAAGGGGAACAAAAACCAAAAGTGAACAAGAAGGGAGAAGAAACGACAGAATAACAAAAGTCTAACGTCAAAGAAAATCTTATTTTGATAACTTCTCCCCAATTATCTCCTAAATACACTCCCTATTAACAAACTAAAATACAACTACTCAGCAGTCCAGTTTAATTTGAACTCCACCACGCCACACGCCTCAAACAAAATTTAGTTCCCCTGCTTGCGCAGGGACTCGAACACAAGACGTCCTACACACTAACATTCACTTAACCACCAGACTAGTAGGCTCATTCCAATATATTTTTACCAACAATCAAATAAAAGCCTACTGATCAAGAGTAAGGTCTAATTCATTCAAAATACCAAAATTTGCCCAAACGAAGGCTTGAACTTGGGACCTTCCAAACATTCCTAGAACACATAACCACTAAAGCTAACAGATATTTGTATCATATTTTCACAATAACGAAATTAGAAATTTTGGGGCGTTACATTAAAGCCTTTGTTGTGTTGGTGGAGCTTGTCCTTCCTCATCTACGGCGAGTGTTTGTTTATTTTTCCTTGAATTATATAATTCCATTCATTAAATGAATTAATGAATTTATGTTTTAAAACAAAATTTACAGAAAAATAAATGTACATACAAATCCTTTTAAATAAAAAAATTAAGTAATAAAATATTTCTCTAAATTAAATCATTGTAACATATTCTTTAAAATAAAATCATTATTTACTATGATCACAAACATACACAATTTTCTTTAATCTGAATCATAATAACAAATGATATATGGATGAAATACATGACCAAATCATAACATATGAAATAGAAGAAAAACAAACAGAAAACGAATGCGTTAATATATATAAAAGTAATTTATTAATTTATAAAAATCACATAAATTTATAGCCATAATATATAACAATACGTTAAAAATAAAAAGAATCACAATAGAAAACAAAACAAAAACAAAATCCTTTTTTCCGCTCATGTCCCCCATGCCCCCAAAACCCAAGGTACATTGATATGGGAAAGAGGCCCAAATACAGCCCACGCCGCGTGTCAACATTTACATCCCTATATACGTATAGATGTGAAAGCTAAATTATTATATACAAAATGTAAGAGTGAGCGTTCGATTGAATCGAGTGAAAGAATTTCGAGTTAATCGAGTTGACGAGTCCTATTTATCATCCTAACCTGGTTTGAATTTTTTTTCAAATCGAGTGAAATGAAATTCGAGTCGATTTGAATCGAGTGAAATTGCTCGAGTTAAATTAAAAAATTAAACATGTCAAATTATAATCTTGTTATAGTATAACTAATTATATGTCAGAGCACATAAATTTGAAACTATATATATTTGAAAAAAATTTCAAAGCAAAACAATAAAAAAAATACTTTAGTATGATAAATTTGAATCATTAATTAACTTATTTAGGTCTCCAAAATTATTATTTTAAGAGAATTTTTTTAGATTTTTTTTGAATTTTTTATAGTTTTTTTAAAATATAAATTTTAGAATTTTTATAAATATTTTGAATTTTGAAAATTATTTTAAATTTTTGAAAATTATTTTGTAATTTTTTTTTATAATTTTTCAAACTTGACAGGGACCAAAAGAGTATTTACATCAATATATTATTCGAATTATTTAAATTATAAAATTCAACACGAAACTCGAATTACTTATTCGAATTGACTCGGATAATCCGAATAACTCGATTATATTAACTCAAAATTTAAAAAAAAAATTCGATTTTTCGAATCGAATCGAGTTTTACTCACCCCTAATGAAAAAAAAAGTAAATATTAATTAACGGTGACATCACTTTGGGTTCCTTTTAAAAGTATAGTAAAAATACTTACGAAAAGTTTGATTTAATTGTAGTTAAAAAGTGTTTTTGAAAAATAAAATTTTTATTTTAGACATAATATTGTGAAGTAAAAATCCGTATTTTTTTTATAATATTTTAGTAAGAATATAAAAAAATTTATTGTAACTCATTAATATTTGATATATAAAATATAAATTTTAAATATTTCTAAACAATTAATATAAATCATTTGTAGAATTTAATTTGAATATATAAATTATATTTTAAAGATTACAATATAATCATTATAAATTTGATGTTATATATTTTAAATTAATTTCAACATAAAAATAATTATATACTCAATAAATACATTGAATTATAATTAAATAATAGTTAAAAATATCATTTGAGTTCAAAAGTAATTTCTCCAAATATAAAACTTAAAATAATGCTTGTTTAGACTGAAAAGTATTTTTAATTTCAAAATTATATCTTTATACCTCCAAAAAATACTTTTAAAAAATGATGTGAAGCAAAATCTCACATCTTCTTGTTCATGGGTATTTTATTATGAGTTTAATTAATTTGATTTATACAAGTTGGTCTCATCGTGCAAAACATAGAATTGAAAAATGATATATTACTCCAAAAGTTTATTTATTTAATAAATTTGAAGTGAAGAAAATTATGGCCACGTCGCTTACCCTACACATACACTAACTAGTAGTATTAATTTAATTTATTAGCATTTTTTTAATTTGAGGTTTCCATTATCAGCACGTCGAACCTTTTTCATGCATGCATTTGGATTTTAATAGGATTATGGATATGACTTTTAAACTAAAGCAGGCTATAAAGATATTTAAAATTATACCAAAGTCGCTATCTCCTCTCCACTTAAAAAGAAATAATTATCTGGATTGTCTTCATCTCTACCGACATGTGTTTTTAATTATTAGAATTATCATTTTTCATTTCGTTATGATTGTCCTTCGGCAATATATTTAAGGGAGAATCTTATATCTAGAGGAAGCAACAAGCAGAAGGAATAATTGGGAAATAAGGTCGGCTACTTAATCAACCCCATCAAGAATGAATCTAGAGATGCAGCCAAGGAATATGGTCATACACACACTGCTATTATTATGTGTTGAAATATTAATAAAATTACAGTTTAGTTCAAAAAAATTTATAATTCAAACTCAATTTTGTAGCACAAAATTTATGACTTTCCCATCAGAACCCATTATTAATGGAAGACCTTGTAAATTGTCATGGTACTTCCAATTGTGAAATCGGATTTAATGCACACCTTCTCTCGAACCCTAAGTTTTTTAATTTGGAGCAAAAGGAGCATAATGTAGAAATATTGTTGCCTACGTTATTTTTTTAGTAGGGCAATTTTAGCAGAAATTATTTAAATTAGAGTATATCATTGATTTAATAAAAGATTGAAAATCATATTTACAAATCATATATTAAATTAAATTATCGAAGATGTTTGAATTATGATATTAATAAATATTTAACCAGTGGTACTTCTATTACTCCAAAGGAAGAGATATTGTCTAGAGCTAAATGGATTTGTGTATAAAGTAGACGATTTCTCCACAGCCGCAATTGTTGAAATTGGAATTGGATATCTTTGCCTTTTTCCTTTTCTTTCTTTTCAACACATAGTTTTCTTTTAGTTTTTAGTAATAATGATCGATAGATTAATATTGTTGGGAGTAAGAAGTCGATTATCACTCTGTATCAGTGCTCCCATACTTTGTTACAAATGAATTAATGGAATGGAGAAAGCTATAATTATAGCAATTAAACCATATATATATATATATATATCTTTAGGTGTTATCGTTGATAAGATTTATTGATTTCGTTATAAATATTTTTTATAAAGGTATACAATAAGTTATAGAATATATCTACTCTTAATTAAAGAATGATGTGAACAATTATCACATTACACTTCATAATTTAATAATAAATTTTAATTAATTAATTATTATTAATACACTAATAATTAAAATTTTATATTAAAAAATGAAATTTTTGTACACTACAAAGAAGTTAAAAACTATTGTATGTCATATTTGTTTATTAATTTTTTAACTCAAGAGCTAACAACATAGATAATAATTTTGTGTATTATATATTGTACATGCGAAAAATAGTAAAGAAAAAAGAGGGCTGAATTATCAGAAAAGGCCCCTTTTTCTTTTAAATAAAATAATGGAAAGAGACCACTTTTTTTAAAATTAACAAAAATAGGCCGATTTTACTAAAACATGTTCAATTAGTGTCGTTTTCAACAGAAACTTAGAAAAATGCCTCTAGTTGGAAGCATTTTTTCCCTCTGACTAGTAAAATGTTTCCTTTTTGCCACATCAGCATTAAAATTGGCAGCACCAATTTTTTTTTTTTTTTTGGTGCCAATTATTAATGTGAAAATAAAACTTACAAAACAAGCCTTTATATAGACCCAAAATCTCATTTCCCTTATTTTCTTAAGTAATGTGGGATATGAGATATGTGTATATATAGACTCATGAATAGGTTTGCAGCTTATTCCTAGACAATGTGAGATTGCTTCCTTACATTGTGATACATAGACAATGTGTATATATAGACTCATGAATATGTTTTGTAACAGCCCGATTTAGGGGCTAATCGAAACAGTGGTTTCGGAACCACTAATCTGAGGTCGAAGAAAATTATTTTTATGTTATTTTATGAGTTAGAGCATGATTATACAGGTGCATGAAAATTTTGGTGCTTTAATTCCAACGATTTCATGCTTAATTGCGAAAAATGACTAAATCGCTGCGAAAGTTCTATTTTACAAGCTAAAGGTTTCTAATAGCTATAGAATATTAATTGGAGGTCCTTAAACTGCAATTGACCCCTCTAGTAATGGTTGGCCGACAATAGGGGACAAACAATGTCAAAATTGGTCAAAGTTGTTGAAGTTAGGTGGACTAAATTGAGGTTTTATATTAAAATAAAGAAAGAAAAGATATCATCTTTTCTCCTTCACTCCTCCACCGAAAATTAGCAGCAAATAGGGGTTTGAAAGCTCAAAAATTTCAGCAAACTCTTCTCCTTACAAGTAAGTGTTTTAATGATCATTTCTTGATAATATTTGTACTTTTGGAACCCCTAAAGCTTAAGCTAGCTAAAGAGAGGACTATTTTGCAAAATGGTTGAAAGTTTAGAGTTTTTCCATGTGATCTTTTAAGTTGTTTGTTGCATTTTTATGGAAGAAAATGAAAAGAAAATGAGTCTTAGTTGTTAGATAAACAACTTTTGTGAGAGGCGTTACCATGAAAACACCTAAAAGGACCTTTTTGTGAAGGTTGTAAAACATATGGTAAGTGTGTGAAATAATGAGTATTGAGGGTTACCATAAAGTAATAAATGTTCATCTAGGCTTGTAAAAAGAAGAAATTCGACTAGAATCGATTTACGAGCCTAAGGGTAAAATAGTCATTTTGTGAAAGCATGAGGGCAAAATGGTAATTTTGCCAAAGTATGATTATTGAAATGTGTTGATTAATGTGATAATTAAATGAGCTAATTTGTTGTTATAAATCAAGAAGAACGAAGAATTAACCTTGACCGAGGAAAGGGCAACGTATCGGACTAAATCGACAATTTGGCCTATTTGAAATCGAGGTAAGTTTGTGTGTAATAAATTCAACATCATGCTTGTATGATTTAAAATGTTGATATTTGTGAAGATGCATAATATTTCTATGAATTTGAGAAATGAGGTTGA
The DNA here is from genome assembly GCA_025503065.1 of Gossypium bickii. Lineage (NCBI taxonomy): Eukaryota > Viridiplantae > Streptophyta > Magnoliopsida > Malvales > Malvaceae > Gossypium > Gossypium bickii. The sequence continues at coordinate 92,420,080 of CP106714.1, read as the reverse complement.
ATGAGAAAATAATAAGAATTGTGATGTTGAAATTCCGATTGGACTTTAATAAATGAGAGAATAATATCAACAAGACTTGAGATAGGTAAGGTCTCATATAAGACCATGTCATGGCCTCGGCACTGCATTAAGATCCCATATAAGACCATATCTGGGATATGGCATCGGTATCGATTATGAGAGTCGTATAAGACCATATTTGGGATATGACATCGACAATCTATATGAGATCCCGTATAAGACCATATCTGGGATATGGCATCGACATTTAAAGGTAATCCCATGTAAGACCACATATGGGATATGGCATTGGTGTCGCATTTATGTGGATGATGATAATATGAAACTCCAAGTATTCCAAGTGAAATCAATGGGTAAACAACTAAGCTCATAATAGAGATGAGATTAGTGCTAAAGCTATGTGATGAAGTGATTATAGGTACACGTGAGTGATTCACGAGAAATGTTTACGATTTGAGATATGATATGTAATTGGTAAGAGTAAGCATGAGTAAGTTATGGCAATGAGCTTAAGACTTTATGTTTTATTCAATACAATGGATGGATGACATTATGAGCTTTTATGTTGCTACTTATTTCATGCAAACTTACTAAGCTTTATACTTACCCTTCTCATTTCCCTTGTCCTTGTAGTATTGCCAAGCTAGCTCGAAAATTCGTGGAACGTCAGAGTTCAGAAATCACACTATCGACTACTCTTTGGTATAACCAAGTTAGATTCATTTTGAGTATGGCATGTATAAGACTTGGTGTTTTTTGTTATGTCATATTTGTTAGCCAAAGTGTTGGCTATTAATATTATCAAATTCATTTAGTAAGTGGTCATTGGGATTGAGCCAATACTTGACAAGTTTATATATATGCAATGATGATGATATTTATTAAGTGTATGCTTGTATGGATGCCTTGATTTTGAGTCTCTAGAAGTGCTTTATAGTTATGATACATGTTGGACTGAATTGGTATAAGTATGGTTGCTACGTAGGGTGGCATTTGGCTTGGTAGATAGCTTTTTAAATGTCCATACGGATAGACACACGGGCATGTGGCCAGCCCCATGGGCGTGTTGATTGGCCGTGTGTCCCCTTGCGTGCTAGGTTTAAAAGTCAGTATGCTCAGTAGTAAACACACGGGCAAAGACACAGCCGTGTGTCTCAACCGTGTGGGAAGCACGACCATGGACATGGGCGTGTGCCCAGGTCGTTTGAAGTCTACACCTGAAATTAGGAATTTAATTCGACACATGGTCTAAAGACACGGGCGTGTGCCGTGGCCATGTGACCTTATTGAGATGATGACGTCATAAACAAAATGTTAAGGTTTTCACACACGGGAGAGGACACGGGCGTGTCATGGCCGTGTGAGGGACACGGACGTGTGTCCGGCCTTGTGAAAACCTCTGTAGGTTCGAATTAGAAAATAAAATCCATATAGACTGGGAACATGGGCGTGTTTGACCACACGGCCTGCCAACACGGGCGTGTTCCATTCCACACGGGCGTGTGACCCTAGTTTAAGCAAAAATTTTCTAAGTGTGTAAAAGTTTTCGATTTAATCCCGAACCATTCCATATGTATGTTTAAGGTCTCGTAGGCCCATAATAGCGATGTTGTGTGTATGAGTGTTACATGTTTAATTCTAAAAATTAATTTTAAGATAATTGTTCAATATAAATTGTGATTTTTTTTTCTTGAAAACAGATTATGAAATTTAAGTTGTCAATATGTGAATAGATTTTTACTTAAAATATATTCCTTAAAAATCATAAAGTGATTGTATTTATATGATTAATAATAAACTCGATGTCTTTTTTTAATGTTTTACTATTGTATTTAAAGTGATTGATTTATATGAAAGGTGTGAATCTAAAGTTTATATCTAATATAATAAAAAAACAAAGTTAAAAAATATATATTTTATTTTTAAAATGAGTATTTAAAATTATTAATATCCACGTTGCATAATAGTTAAAATGGATATTTAACATACTCAAAAATAATTTTAAAATATTTTCTAAATGTATATATGCACTTTAATTTGAATGTTTATAATTTACTCTGAAAAGAGTTATGGTTTAAGGATAACATTATTTCTTTTTCTTTGCACAACTTTTAGTTTTGTCTTTTATCTAATATGATTTAAAGCTACGTGTTGGAAATTTGAATTATACATTTGTCACAAAATCTAGAGCTGATTTGAATTTTTTATTTAAATATTGTTGAACGATTAAATTGAAAACCGATGGATTGATCATGTTAATCATCAATCTAGATGCTACAATATTTGTGATTTTTTTTATTTAGTCACACCAATAAATTTAACAGAATGATTTTAACAATGTTAACAATTAGACTTATATTTTTAAATTTAAAAAATAGAGAAACTAAATTATTTGAAATAAAAATAAAAGGTTTAAATTTCAAACTTATCAAGAATACAGGGACTTCAATCTATTTTGACAATATATATATGTATGTATGGACGAAAACAAAAATCAATATTTGTCTCTGCACAAAGATAGTAGGGGCGTTGTAAGCACTAGATTTTGTTCGCCTCAATTTCGTATTTAATTTTCAAAATTAAAAAAAATTGAAAAATACAAAAAAATAAAAATTGCATTTTGACCCCTAAACTTTCCAAACTTATATTTTGACCCATCATCTTTCTTAGAATTACACTTTGACCATGCTAGTTTTGCTGTGTTTGCAATTCAGTCCTTCTGTCAGAAAATCTCCAAAAATCTGGCGAATTTCGCCCACCCACCCCCCGATTTTCCGGCCACCGGCCTAAGGAATGGCCTCCCTTCCCCCTAGCCACCTAATACCTGCAAAAAAACACACTATAAAAGAGGGAAATCAACCAAAAATCAAACCCCCCAAAACAACCATAACCCACGAAAAAGGGGAAGAAAAAAAGAGAAAGAAAAAGAAGAGAGAAAGAGAGAAAAGAGGAAGAGAGAAGAAGAAGAAGAAGAGAAGAGGGAGAGGGGAGCATCTCACAACCAGCGGAGGAGACGAAGGCGTCGACAGTGGCGGTTGGAGAAGAAGAAGAAGAAGAAGGAGAAGAAGAAAGAAGGAAAAAAAAGAAAGAAAACAAGAAAAAAAGGAAAGAAAAAATAAAAAGAAAATAATAAATAACCGGGTCGACCCGACCCGTCCGACCCGACCTGACCCGCGAAGACCCCCAGCAGGCCCAAGCCCGACGCAACAGCCCATCATAAAAAAAAAGAGAAAAAATAGCAGGCCCAAATTAACAAAAAAGAAAAAAAAAAGGGAAAGGGTGCACTAGCCCAACAAAGGCCCAAATTTCAGCAGCCCAAGCCTCTAACTTTGGGCTTTGGTACATTCTCAACCCAATTTTTTAATCCACCTATTTAAATGTTGTTTCATTTTAATTAATTTAGCATTTTTAACTTTTTTTTGAAGTATTATTGTGTGATTTTAGTTATAAATTTTAATTTTTAATAAATTCATTAAAAAAAAGGGCAATGGATCGGTTTGACACTAAGTTGTTGATTTCATCGCTATGTTGGGTGAATATCATCGGTTCTTATTAAATACGATATGCCCTTTTAAAAATAAAAAAATCTAAAAAATTTCTCAAGTTTTAAAAATTTATGTGTTTTCAAAAAAATTCTAGTGTTTCAAAATTTTCGTGTTTTCAAAATTTTCGTGTTTAAAAAAAATCTTGGCTTTCAAAAATAAAATTCTCGAGTTTCAAAAATTTTCGTGTTTTCAAAAATTCTTATGTTTCAAAAATTTTCGTGTTTAAAAGATTTTCGTGTTTCCAAAAATTCTCGTATTTTAAAATTCTCGTATTTTAAAATCTGAGAGGTGAGTTGAGCTTCGGGTCGCATGCCGAGCTATTTTCGATTTTTGTTTTTCAATAAAGAATAAATATTGGACAATCGAACAAATTTAGTGCTTTTAAGTCTTTACTCTATCTCTGTTTCACAGCGATGAGCAAAGAGGGGCAGCTGCAAGCACTAAATTTTGTCCGGCTCAATTTTCTTATTTAGGCCCCTAAACTTTCCTTAAATTGCATTTAGGCCCTTAAACTTTCCAAAATTACATTTTGACCCCTCATCTTTCTCAAAATTACACTTTGACCTGCCAATTTTGCTGTGTTTGCAATTCAGTCCTTCTGTCAGAAAATCTCCAAAAATCTGGCGGATTTTGCGCATCCACCCCCCGATTTTTCGGCCACCGGCCTAAGGAATCGCCTCCCTTCCCCCTAGCCACCTAATACCTACAAAAAATACACTATAAAAGAGGGAAATCAACCAAAAATCAAACCCCCCAAAACAACCATAACCCGCGAAAAAGGGAAAGAAAAAAAGAGAAAGAAAAATAAGAGGAAAAAAGAGAAAAGAGGAAGAGATAAGAAGAATAAGAGAAGAGGGAGATGAGAGCATTTCACCACTAGCGGAGGAGACGGAGGTGTCAACGGCAGCGGTTGGAGAAGAAGAAGAAAGAAGAAGAAGAAGAAATAAGAAGAAGGAGAAGAAGAAAGAAGGAAAAAAAGAAAGAAAATAATAAAAGAAAATAATAAATAACCGGCAGGTCCAAATTAAGAAAAAAGAAAAAAAGGGAAAGGGTAAACAAGCCCAACAAAGGCCCAAATTTCAGTAGCCCAAGCCTATAACTTTGGGCTTTGGTACACTCTCAACCCAATTTTTTAATCCACCTATTTAAATGTTGTTTCATTTTAATTAATTTAGCATTTTTAACTCTTTTTTTTTGAAGTATTATTATGTGATTTTAGTTATAAATTTTAATTTTTAATAAATTCATTAAAAAAAGGCAACGGATCGGTTTGACACTAAGTCGTTGATTTCATCGTTATGTTGGGTGAATATCATCGGTTCTTATTAAATACGATACGCCCTTTTAAAAATAAAAAAATCTAAAAAATTTCTCGAGTTTTAAAAATTTTTGTGTTTTCAAAAAAATTCTAGTGTGTCAAAATTTTCGTGTTTTCAAAATTTTCGTGTTTAAAAAAAATCTTGGGTTTCAAAAAAAAAAATTCTTGAATTTCAAAAATTTTCGTGTTTTCAAAAATTTCTGTGTTTCAAAAATTTTCTTGTTTTCAAAAATTTTCGTGTTTAAAAGATTTTCGTGTTTTCAAAAATTCTCGTATTTTAAAATTTAAATTCTCGTATTTTAAAATTTTCTTGTTTTAAAAAATTCTCGGGTTTTAAATTTCAAAATTCTCGTGTTTTAAAATTTTTGTGTTTTCAAAAATTCTCGTGTTTCAATCGGATCACGATTAAATATTAAATTGAACTTGTATTTTTAAAAATTAAGACAACACGCGTTTAACGAGATACCAATTTTGGGCGTCGCGAGGGTGCTAATACCTTCCTCGTGCGTAACCGACTCCCGAACCCTATTTTTCTCTGAAATTTTGACGTAGACCTAAACTCGGCCTTTTTTTAAAGATAATTCAAAAAATAATTTTTCTTCTAAAAAAAGAATTTATTAGGTGTCCGATCACACCTAGAAAAAAAGATCGGTGGCGACTCCCTTTTTTAAATAAAATTGAAACTTTGTTTTCAATAATTTTCTCAATTAGCACCTGTACTAAATTTTAGGTCGTTACAGGCGCCATACTCTTCCAAATTCTTTAGGATTTGGAACTGTGATACTAAAAAACTGGTAAAAAAATTAAATTAAATAATTTGAGTTTTTATCTAAATAAAATAATTATTAGGTATAGTGGTGGAAGACTCCTATTCATGAGTCTATTTATATATATACATTGTCTATATATCACAATTTAAAGAAACAATCTCACATTGTGTAAGAATAAGCTTATAACCTATTCATTACTCTATGTATACACATATCTTATATCCCGCAGTACTTAAAAAAAATAAGAGAAATGATACTTTGGGTCTATATAAATATATATTTTATAAGTTTTTTTTCAATATTAATAGGTGGCACTAAAAAAAAAAAAATTAGTATTACTATTTTTAGTATTGATATAAAAAAACTCGGGAAAAAACCCTTTCGAGTGAACACATTTTTATAAATTTTTCTTAAAAACGGCATCAGTTAAACGCGTTTTAATAAAAACAATCTATTTCCGTCAATTTTAACAAAGTGATCTATTTACGTTATTTAAAGAAAAAAGCCTTTTTTGGTAATTCAATAAAAAAAGAGCTAGTTTGTAATTGTAAGAAAAGAAGGAAGAAAAAAGGTCAGGTGAGGAGCAAGATTCTTATCGTGGGGGTAGAAAAAGAGGCAACCATGCATGTTCCTAAGGGGAATAATAATATCAGTGGTTACTGTGCAGACACTTGTCACGAAACCGGGATGCCGACAGTCAGTTGTCAAAAGGTCAAAGTCAGGTCAGGTCTCACCTTTTTATTATTATTACTATTATTTATTTTCCCGTACGGAGAAAAAAAAGAGAAAGAGACAAAGATTGCGACAGGTGGACGATTTCCCCGCTGGCGGCCCGTTTCTTTGCTGGCTGCAGCTGTTAATTAACCCTCCACTACGTAAAGCTCAATTACACAGTGAATTTATGAATTTCGTGTTAGATGGGATAAAATTAAAAGTTGGGTTGAAGTGAAAATTTTATATTAAATTAAATTATTTAACTTTTTTAAGAATAAAAAAACTAATTATTAATTTTAGAAGGAACTAGTTATAGTTGTCCAAAACTTTTCACTTATCTTGATGTCTCAGTTTTCAATTTTCAAACTTACAAAGTATCAATTTCACGGTGAAAATTAAAGATGGGTAAAGTTCGATTTAATTTAAAAAATAATTTATTTTTAAAATTTTAAATTATTTATTTTTTAATTAACTTAAATAAATAATTTAATGTTTTAGATTTAAGTCAAATTAAATACAATTCAAATAATTCGAATAATAGATTGATGTAATATTTATTGAGTCATTGATCATCTCAAGTTGTGCAACTTAGTCCCCTTAAAAAAATTAAATTTTTTTTAAAAAATTATAAAATATATTTTTCAAAAAAATAAATATATAAATTTAAAAATTTAAAAATATTAAAAAATATATAAAAATATCATTTGTTTTTTTCTTTAAATTACAAAATAAAAAAATTTGAAGCCTTAAACAAATAAATTATTAAATCAAGTTTATCATACTAATTATATTATATTTTCTCTTATTTTTAAATATTTTTTCAAATATATATGGTATTTATATATTTTTTAATTTTGAAATTAGTAATATTGTCAACAAGATTTCAATATAACTAGCTAATTCTCTCTCTCTCTTTTTTTTTAATTTAACTCAAACAAATTTATTTGACTCGAGTTGAAAAAAATTCAAACCGTATTAAGATGATAGAATAAGATTTATTAATTTAACAAATTTAAATTTTTTTTTCACTTCTTTCGACTTGATTCAATCCTGATAAATTAGAGATTTTAGTAAATTACATGCATAAATTGCCCTTGATGAAGTTTGATTACTCGACATAGGGGTGGAACATAAGTGGAGCCACCCCTCAAAAATTAAAAAAAAAAAAAAACATTAAACCGTTCAAATTTTTTAGAAATTTTATTTAAATTGTTTAAATTTTTATTTAAGTTTTATAAGGGTTTTGAAAATATTAATTAAATTATTTAAAAATTTAAAAATTTTCATTAATTTTTTTAATTTTTTTAAAAAATTAATTATATATATTTTTTTGGAAATTCTCATACACCTCAAAATTTTAATTGAACTTTTCAAAATTTTAATTAAATTCGTAAAATTTAATGCACCATTCCACCCCTAACTCCATACGCCACAAATATAAATAATTCAAATAAAAAAAGCAAACCACATAAATGTATTTAGACTTGTTCATGGATTGGGTCATCTAGTATGGTTCGAAAGCCCGCTTAAAAAGTGGGAAGGTTGGAGTAAAAATATAGGCTCGAAAAATAGGCTTGGGAAAAAAATAAGACTCATTTATTAGGTCCGGGCTTGGGCAAAATTTTAAGCCTATTTTTTGGGTCGGGTCGGGCCCATCAAATGGGCCTAAAATTTTAGTTGAGTCCAACCCATGAACACCTCTAAACAAACTTATATATAAATATATAAAGTTAAATTCACCATACACCTCTAAATTATAGTCTTCATTCTGAATTGGTCCTTAAATTTTAAAACATTTTAATTACATCAATAAACCATCGATATTATATTAATAAAATCATTTCATTACTAAAACCATTTAAAGAAAAAGAAATATTGTAAAAATGGATGTTGTAAAAGTTTTATTTTGAGTTTTTCAAAACTTACACAACATATTTATCGTTCACTATCTATTTTTTTCAGTTTTATTTTATTTTTAATTTTAACTGTTGGAGGTTATGTGATAACATTTTATTTTTCTTTAGAATTTTTATTTTAAATTATGTCAAATAAGAATTTAACAATTAAATTAACACTTTTAATAATAAAAAACTTTATTGATATAATATTAATAACATTTTGCACTTTAAAAACTAATTTAAGATAAAAATCATAATTTAGCAACGTTCTTATATATAATATATTTTAGTGTAAACACTTGGCCAACATCTTGGGTTGTATATATAAAGTATGTCGAGCGGTGGATGACAACTATGGAAAAGGGTTTTTGATTATGAAGCTGACGGTCACAGCTCCAATCATAATAACACCAATGTTACTGTATGTATGTATGTATGTATGTAAAGTTAAATATATATTTATGTCATGATTATACTAAATGATACTGATAGCTTTCGTAGGAAAATGAAAGATGGGGTGGGCATTGGCCAAAATTTTAAGGAAAAAAAGAACAATAACTTTTGTTGCTACAGTAGATTGTCATGGTTTTTGTTCTACTTTTAGTGGACCAAAGCTCCAAGGTTTACTGTTTGGCTGAAAGTACAGGAGCAGCAGGACTAGGAGGCTGATGGAATCTTTCACAAAAACCAAACAAAAAATTCAATGGCCTTATTTCAAAGACAGATTGTAAGCTGCATCACAAATGAAAAAAAGAAGAAATGACTTTGAGTTGGTATCTCTCTTTTATATAGCCTACAACTGTATGTAATTAATACAAATATATTTGTAATATATAAAACCAGTGCAGGGAAGTGTTGAGGGAACAAAATTGGGTTATAGTTGTTTAGGTACCATGAGATATTTCCACTTTGTAAATTCATTAGGTTTCTTGAAAAAGCAATGAAACAAAACTTTGTTAAGAGATAATACTTGAATTGTATGATGTAAATCTCAATCTTTAAGATTCTCGAGAGAGCCAAAGCAGATTAAGTTTGTGATATTATGTGATTCAACCTATGAAATGAAAGTCGTAAACGTGTTGGAAAATTTTGTTGAAAGATGATTGGAAAAGAACAGTACAACGACAACGTTGAAATATCATGTGAACGTGATATTGGAAAATGACTTAGTTGCAACATATTTCAACGCCCTTTATCATAAGAGCCTACATATATATTAATAGGCAGTAGAAATCATGCAAATTAACTTTACCTTTACCGACTTAAACATCACCATCTTGATAATTCAAAGGCTCTACTTTTTTTAAATGCTTTTGGTCATATATATATAATTCTCCGTTTAAATGCATTAAAATTCTTTATGTGAGGCTGAAAGCTAGCGAAGTTGATGACATGGGGGCCCCTCTATGGAATTGAAACGGATCAGTGAAATGAAAGCTTTGAGAGGTTTCAAAGATTCTTTGCTTCTTTTCTCGCTTCTTTTTTTTTTTTTTCCCATCTCTACGGTAACGTTGAAATTAAGAACAGTTGGTTGATCACAAATGTTACACACACACACACACATATATATATATAGGGGTTAATTGCATCAATGTACTCAAATTAAAACTTAGATTTTAATTTGGTCCTAAATTTCAAAACATTTTGGTTGAATTATTAAAGTCAATATTGTATCACTTTTATTAACTTATGCTGGTTGAAGTATTTTTTTTTGGGTAAACTATCCCATTAGTCACCCAATTTTTAGGGCGTTTTGATTTTGGTCAGCCAAAATGAAATCCGTGATTACCCAACTTTTAATGCACTTTTATTTTAGTCACCCAAGCATTAAATCTCTAACGGCAATTAATTGTACACGTCACATCATGTTTACACTTTTATTTTGGTCACTCAACTTCTAGATCGCTTTCATTTTGGTCACCCAAAAAAATATACTTTTTAAGTATTGATCGTGATGAAAAAAATTAAGGATTAAAGTGAAAAAAAATGATAGAAACTAAAATAATGCATTAAAAAAGTTCAAATTTTACTTGTTTACCCCATTGCCGAAAGTTCTAAATTTCTTTTTCTTTTTTCAGTATTGAAAATTTAAATTTCAAAGTATCAAAATCAATTAAATAAATTATTGAAAAATTCTATCTTTTGGTAATGTCAGCTCAATTGTTACTATAACATTGAAATTAATTAATTAAATCTCCTTATAAAATTTCAAATTTTATATGTTTCTAAATTAAAATAAACTCAAATAACTCATCTTTAATATCTGTATATGAAACACAAATTTCTTTGATTTTATAATCTTGAATCTTTCATGCTAAGCTAAAAGTAAAAGAAAAATCATTACCAAAACTCATAATTGTTTACATCACTTCTTTACCTAAACCAAGACCAAGCAATTAATTTAATTAATTGTAAGGATTTTTCATTCGCTTTTAACCTAGCATGGAAGATTCAATATTATAAAATCAAAAGAAATTTAAGTTTCGTAGGAAATTATTAAATATGAGTTATTTAAGTTGATTTCGTTAAGAATAATTTAGAAACGTGAAATAAAATTTTAAAATTTAGGAGATTAAATCAATTAATTTCAACATTCTAGTAACAACTCGCTTGACATTATCAAGGGATAAAAATTTTTCAACTTTTTTTAAAAAAATTATTTTGATGTTTTGAAATTTATAATGTCAATGTTAAAAAAAAAAAAAGAAATTTAGAATTTTCAGCGGTAGGATAAACAGGTACAATTTTACAATTTTTTAGTGTTATTTTAGTTTTTACCACTTTTTCACTTTTACAATTTTACAATACTTACAAAAAGATATTTTTGAGAACAAAATGAAAGCAAGCTAGAAGTTGGGTGACCAAAATGAAAGTGTAAACATGATATGGCGTGTATAGCTAACCGTCATTAGAGATTTAATGCTTGGGTGACTGATAAGGGAGTGAGCAGAAGAAGGATCATACTCAAGTTGTTTGACTCGAAAAAGAAAGATTTGGATCTGACTTGAAAGAAGAAATAGACAAATTTAGAAATTAAATAAAATGAAAACACTAAAAGAAGAAATTTAAGAACTAAGAATAAATATTCAAAATAATAAATAAATAAATAAACCAAATTTAAAAGAGAAAGATGGATCGAATAAACCGATGGATATGATGGATTAAAGGATATGTGTCCAATTGAACTATTTGAGATATAAATCCCAGCAAACTCAATTAATGACTCTAATCAACCCTCCAAGAAATAATTCTTGACAAATTGAAGGATGAAGAATAAATTCCCATGACCCATTGAAGAAAATCGAGAAGAAAACTACTTCTAAAAAATCACAAGAAAGAAATCTTGCACAAAGAAACTAACTCCAGAGTTGAAAACTTTATGAATGAAAAAAATCATGTCCGTAATGAACAATGAATAAACCTTTATATAGGCTAGCTAAGTACATCCAAATAAAATTCTAAAATATACTGAAACTCTAATTAAACTAAACTTTCTTATTTGACTAAGAAATATAAAACTTCTAAACGACTTAAAATACTTAAAAAATATCCAAAATTCATAATAAATTAATAATAAAACAATAAAACCTAATAAATATACTATTGGGTTCACATATAATAAAAATTAAGCTTAAAAATCGAACCCAATATGATTTAAACTCGAATTAAAAGCCTGAAACTTATAATTTTCATAATAATCCCGTCCAGAAATTGTGCTAATGCAATCTTCACTAAAATGACCATAACTTGAACTCTTGAACTCAAAATCGAGTGATTCAAAGTATGTTTTGAAGCTAAGAGATATATATTAAAACTCAATGAGACATCTCAACCCAGAAATGTCTGGATCAGATCCAAAAAGTCGTCAGAAGTTTGCTGATTTCCCACACTCGAGAATTGGTAGCTTCGATGAATGGAATTTAATAAATTTCACCCCATCCTTGCATGTATCATTCCCCCTTTCCTCGAAAAGATTCGTCCTTTAATCTTGTCTTTGGTGGAACAAGAAAGAATCTTTACCATAGGTGGAATGGTTTAATAGAGATCCTCTCAAAGGATCAACAAATTCCTGAAAGAATGGAACAAGTCCACTAGACAAATTCAAGTTAAGGTTAGTGAAAATATAATCATTCCTCTATTTCAGATAGGTTCTTTCTTTCTTTCCATTCTCTTTTTCAATGTGAATTGAACTCTCTAATTTTACCTATAAAAATTGGACCACTAAATTGACTTTTATTGCTCAAGGTCTCTTGTCTCTCAGTCTTTTTACATGAATAATCCTCACTTCACTTTAACCCCTTATAAAAATTTTGTACATTGAATTAATCATAATACAACTATTTAGGAGGATAGTTAAGGTCTAAATCGTCCAAATTCATAGACTCTAGGAAACAATTCTTACTATCAACTTTTTCCAGTTCACTATCACTATCATCATAGTTCGCACTATTGCTATCAACTTCCTCGACATCAGCTTTGATACAAGGTGCAATTTTAGTTCAAGGTGTTCCCGATGTGCCAAAATCACGAAAACTAAATTGAAGCCTCTTTTATGATAAATATCATATCTAAAAAATTTTGGGCATGAACCAAAATTTTTTTTTTCTTTTAATTTTTTTCCTGTTTTTTAAAGACTATTTAAGTAAAATTAGCAAAACAATTTATATAGCACAAGGAAACAACTTAAAAAGGCCCAAATTTGATATCGAATGATAAAAAATTGAAGTGAAAAAAGGCGAAAGGAGGATCATATTCAAGTGGTTTGACTCAAGAAGGAATGTAATAGCCCGATTTTGGGTCTAGTTGGAGCAGTGGTTTCGGGACCACAAATTCGACACAGTAAAATTTTTTTATTATATTTTTATGGTCTAAAATTTTATGAAATGATTTCATGAAAATTTTTTTCGAAAATTTTGACGTTTGGGCACTCAATTTAGTTAAAAAGGACTAAATTGTAAAAAGTGCAAAAGTTGAGTTCTACATGCTAGGGGTGTCTAATTATTATGAAATTTTAAATTGAAGGTCCTTAGATGGTAATTAGACCATTTTCTAAGTTAGTGGACAAAAATGGACATGGTGAGATAAAATTTCAAAGTTTAAGTGAAGGGCATTTTGGTCATTTAGTAATTAAATGAATTAAAAACCAAAAATCAAGCCAAAATTTAGGCCATCTTCTTCTCCATGTGTCGAAAATTAGAAGGTCACCATAGCTAAGGTTTGTTCAACTTCCAAGCTTGATTGTAAGTACATCATAGCCCCGTTTTTAATGCTCTTTACATTTTTAAAGTCGTTTTCATCCGATCTATCTATTTCTACCATTAATTATGGTTGATGTCTAGGGTTTGACCCATGTTAGACATGTGTGTATTTTGATGGCTAATGGTAGGTTATTCATGTTTGATGTGTGATAGACAACTTCTACTAAGTGATTTTTCATGAAAATACCTAAAAAGGACCTATTTATAAAAAGTTGTAAAATGGGTAGTAAAAATCTGATTTAATGGAAAATATGGGCTGTTATAAGCATGAAAGAGGTTCAGCTAGGCTTGGGTCTTGAAGAAATCAAATAGATTTCATTTTACGAGCCTAGGGGCCAAAATGTAAAAATGTTAAAGTTTAGGGGCAAAAATGTAATTTTCCATAATGTGATTTTTGGACTAAATTGAGAATGTGGATAATAAATGAGTTAAATTTTCTATTATAGATCAAGAGAAATGAGGTTCGGACCTAGATCGGGGGAAAAATAAGGTGTTTGACGATTAGGTCCATTTCTACTATTTTTGTACCGAGGTAAGTTCGTATGTAAATAATACATTGTTTTATTCATGTTTTAAATGCTTTAATATTGTATGAATTATGATTGACTCCTTGGATGTAATTGATAACATTTGACAAGTGAGAAATCCCGGTTGAACCTTAGGAATAGGTAGGATACGAATGTCATGACATTAAGGTTATTTGAGATTACGTGTAAGACCATATATGGGATATGACATCGATATGAAACTTCGTGTAAGACCACAGCTGGGCTATTGGCATCGATAAGAGATCCCATGTAAGACCATATCTGGGATTTGACATTGGTATAGTCTTATGTGTGTGAAATTCCCGAGTATCCTTTAGTATTCCAAGTCGTTCAACGGGAAATTCAACGAGTATGTCAAAGTTGTGAAAGGTTATGATTATGTTGCGAGTGGGTACAGGTACGTACGTAAAACTCATTTACTAATGAACTCGATATGTGATGAATCCCTCGGTAAGGTTATGAATGAGTAAGTTATGATTAGAAGATCTTGATACTATTTATGCCAAGTTCATCATGTTTATTTGTATGATACATGTGTGATTATAATGCTTATTATTTGCATAAGAACTTACTAAGCTATATAGTTTACTCCCCCTTTTTTTTTCCCTTGTCTTATAGTGTCACCAAGCCAGCTCGGGGATCGAAAATTGTCGGAGATCCGTTCACACTATCAACTTAATATTTTGGGTACCATTGATTTTAATATTTTGAGTTATGGCATGTATAGAGACTTGGTCATTTTGTTATGTGTCATAATTGATTTAGCCAAATGTGTTGGCTTATGTTGGCTGATAATTCATTTTGTAAATGGCCATTGAAATTGGCTAATATTGGTTTAAGTATATATGCATATGAGGATGCTTTTCATGGATGTGGGAAATTACATGATATGTGTAACAGCTAAATTTTCGGTGGTGTCGGAAACAGTGATTTGGGATAACTAAATCTGACAAGTAAGTTTGAAAATTTAATAAATTAATAATTATGGGTCAAGTGTGAATTTAGAAGAATTTTTGAATTAGTGAATTTTGTGATTTAAAAAGAATTTAATAGGTAAATTGGGTCTAAAATGAGGTATCGAGACCTCAAATTCATAAGGCGAGCCATAAATATTTTATAAATATTTATGGAGTGTCATTGAGCTAGTATTAAAGTTTCATTAGAAAATTTTAAGGTTTGGATAGTCAATTAATTAAAAAGGACTAAATTGGAAATAGTGCAAAATTTGTTAAATTGTGATTAAATAGCTTAAGTGACTAATAAGAAGGGATTTAAAAGACAATTAGGCCCAAATTATATGGGCTAGACGGTTTGGGCAAGAAAATTAGCAAGAAAATAAGGAGAAACAAGGGCAAAATTGGAAATTTTGCAAATTAAACATATAAAACAAAGACAAAATTGAAAAATCTAGAGATTTCATCATTTTTCTTCATCCAAAACACTATAGGAGAGAGTTATCTAGCTGGTTTTTCATATTTTTCATCATGTAAGTTCAATTCTAGCTTTTTCTTTATAATTTTTCATGTTTTGTGACTTTTACTATTAAATCCAAATATTGAATTCATTTGTTTTTGATTCTATGAATGATTTTGAAAGCTACCATGAGTGAGTATTGGAATTTTATGATGAATTATCATAGATTTAAAGCTTTAATTTCATTATATTATGATTTTATTAAGTGATTTTAGTAAAAATTGATTTTTAGGACCTAATTGTGAAAAAGCTAGGAATTGGGGTTTTGTACTGAAATTATGAATATCAAAGGGTGTATAATAGCCTAAAATGATTATATAAAGTTTTATTTAAGGAAAAATTAGTTCAATTAAAGTGTTAATTGAGTAGGGACTAAATTGTAAAAACTATAAATTTTGGGGTAAAAGTGTAATTTTGAAAATTAAAGGGCATAAATTGCGAAGTGAATTATTATTGAATTAGATTCTAATGAATAAAAAAATTTATATTATAGATTGGGAATCCGAAGATAAACGCGGAAAAGAGAAAATATGAAACTAGTCCTTAAATTTTTATAAATTCTACTGATTGGCCCAGGTAAGTTCATATGGCTAAATTTAATGAATTGTTATGAAAATTTCATGAATGCTATGGTATGTTTTTGATATGAATGTTATTAAACTAAGATAATTGTGAAAATATGAATGTTTGAATAAAAGTTCTAATTTAGTGGAATATTGGATTGAGTACTTTCGTTCAGTGACTCATACGCATTGACGGAAAAGACCATGGTTGGACCATGGCAATATGTGATATGTGATTTTCGTATAAGACCATATCTGGGATATGGCATCGGTTTGATATATGATTTCCGTCTAAGACCATAGCTGGGCTATGGCATCGGTGTGATATATGATTTCCATATAAGACCATAGCTGGGCTATGGCATCGGTGTGATATGTGCTTCCGTGTAAGACCATAGTTGGGCTATGGCTTCGGTGTGTGGTATGTGATTATGTGCAAGACCATAGTTGTACTATGACATTGTGAAAACGAAGTACTCAATTCTGTATCTGTTCCCTAAATTGATTAAGAAAAGTAAGCGATAAATGGACCCAAGAGATTTAAATTGATTATTTATTGATGTTGAGCTCAATCAAGTGAATTTTGTCATTGATTTTGTGATTGACAGGAAGATTAGTGAAATTATATATTGTATAAGTGTTATAAGATGTTCGGTAAGAATTATTTTCTATGCCTATGAACTTACTAAGCTTACATAAGCTTACTCCTGTGTGTTTAATGTTCTTTGTACATTGACGTGAAATCGGTAGATTGGATCAACACATCAGGGAACACTATCCAAATTACTTCGGTAAATTTTATTGTGCATCTTAAGGTTTATATGGCATGTATGGGGTTTAATTGAAAGGAAGTGAAGGTGTTATAAACTTAGTTATCAACATTTTTCACTAAAACAGTTTTGGACAGCAGTAGTAGTCCGACTTTGAAAATTCACCAAAAATTGTGGAAATCTAATTAGAGGTTAAATAAAATATGAAATTAAATCCTATTGAGTCTAGTTTTACATAGAAGAAACGGTGTAAGCAAAATAAATTCATTTTATGAGATATTTGAATTTTTGTGAGACAAGGTCATAATTGATTTTGGTTTCCCCTGTTTTGACTTTGGAAAATCATTAAAAATTGTATAAAACTACTTGGGGGGTTTAATTTTGTATTTTTAAACTATTAATTAGTATACTTTCAATAGAAACAAACTAAAACATCATCCAAATCTCGTACTAAGAGATAGTTAATTTTTAGTGAAGAAAGGTCAAAACTGTCAAACAACAGAACAAGGATAAGTTTGAAGAATTAACTGTACTTATGGGCTAAATTATAAATTCTGACATTTTTATGGTAGAAATATATTTGAGTCTAGTTCTAAAACATCAAGAGGATCTTAATTTGGAATTCTGTATCTTGAGATATAAATAATTTAGTGACTATGACTCAAGTGGACAGTTTCACTATGAACAGTAAATATCATGAATTATCTGAAATTTTCGATAATGCTCTGTAACCCTATTCCAGTGTCGGATACGGGTTAGGGGTGTTATAATTTGAGTTGAGATATATGTGATGCTTGTGTATGATAAATGATAGCATGTGAATGGGCTGTTGATGCCTTAGTTGTGGTTGATGGTATTTACTTGGAATGGTTCTATGTTTGTTGTGTAGGTTTATGCATGGAAGGGTGTGTAACGCGTAGGTTTGTGCAAGTGTACACAGTCATTATCAAGTAATAAGTAAGTATCGAGTTATCATCTCCACAGGGATTGTGTTTGTGCTAAGTCACTTAATTTGTAAAATTATAGTAAATAAAAACACAATATAGTTGAGAAGTGGTGATTAAAATATATTAAACTAAATGCAATAATCCCTAATGCAAATTATCCTAAGTATGCAAACTATATGAATGAAATAGATTTTAATAAAATTAAACACAATTTGCAACAATTATAACATAAATAAATTAGGACAATTACTTTAATTAAACTCAATTTATTATCAACATGCTGAATAACATTCGGAAAAACATTCCATGGCAACTCGAACTTTCATGAGTTTGGAAACCACATTAGGTCCTTTCGGAATCCTTTACTTAGTAAATACACATTTTACTGATTCTTATTTACTAAGGGTTTCTTAGCATTCGTGTGAGGTAACAGGGATGTGTCAGGTTTGAAACAGTTTAATCACACAAATCTAAAAACTATGCAGATACCAGAGCTTGGTCAGAGTTGTTATGCAACCTACAATTTAATTGGGTCAGGATCTAAATTGAGCATGCACATTCAATTATGTGTCCATTAGCCGTCGTCTGGTCAGGATCGCTTAGCTAATTTAGGTGCATTTCAATCACGTATGAACGAAACACAGGCTTGATTTTAATTGAAAACATGATTGACTGAGGCACAAACATTATAAGCATGAATCAAATAAATATTACTTAATCAAAGCAATTATCCTAGCTTAAATAAAATTAAGCTAACATTGTTGTAAACAAGAACAAAGAACACATAGCAAACATCTGTAGATTAAATTAGAGAAAAGAAAGATTAAACCCAATTCAGAGTGGCTGTCACCCAAGACTCTGACTGACGAGGCTCCTTCATTCCTTTGCTTTGCTTCTTTGCTGATGGCTCTTTAAGGTGGCTGACCAAGGGTTCTTTAAGAGGCTTAATTGCTAAACTCTCTATGAAGAGATGATGCTAGGAGTTGGAATGGAAAAGGCTAAGAGAATTTGGAGAGAAGAGAGAATGATGAATGATGAGAATGAATGAGGAATGATTGAGGGATGCTTGAGGGATGATTCAGGGATGATGAATGAGGGAATGAGAGGGTCTTATTTATAGGTGAGGAGAGGGGGATAGTTTGCTAAAATTAGTGGATGTTAACCTCTTCAAATCTCATCAAATTGTGGCCGGCCATGCTTAGTGGCTTTTGACTTGATTTTTCCCTTGATTTTTAAGCAACTTTGGATGCCACACAACTCAACTCTGAGACTCGGTCAATTGTAAATCTTCGGGCAAATCTCTAATTTCTTCAACACTTCAAGGATCTTGTGTAATTAAATCGAAGAATGGTTTAAATGGGCAGCCATGCGTAGCCGAATATTGGGTTGACTTGGTCTCCAATTTGGACGATTTTGTAATCCAGCAAAGCTATCAGACCTGTCCAAAATAAATCAACAAGTTAGAGGACCAAAGAATAAAATTTATTCAATTTAATTAATTAATTAAAACCCAAACTATTAATGAAATATTTTAAAATTAATTATTAAATATATTTATATTTTATTATTTAATTTAATCATGCGTAGTCCACTTTATGTCTTAAAAAATATAATATATTCAAATTAATATAAAATAAGCCATTTATTGCATGAAAACTATATAATAAAGCATAAAATCACATTTTAATAATTTCTATGTCCTAATTTCATATTTTCACATATTTCATTAATTTATTAAAAAATTACTTAGTTTTAACAACGGATTTAAGTAAAAAGGTGATAGGTTACATAGGAAAAATCCTATATATTTGTCCGTTTACAGGGTGACAAAATGGCTTGGAAAATAGCCTTATTTTTGTTCACAGGGGTAGACATACGGGCGTGTGTGACACACGGCTTGCCCTATGGGCGTGTGTTCCAGCCGTGTGTCCCCGGTACCTTAATTGTTGCAAAACAGAATGCTCAGTATCGAGCACATGGGCAGAGGCACGGGCTTATGTCTCAGCCGTGTGGACGGCATGGCCTCGAACACGGGTGTGTGCCCTGGCCGTGTGAAGTCAACACCTATTTTATGAAAAATCATGAAAATTAAATCGACTACACGGCCTAGCGCACGGGCTGTGGCACAAGTCAGAGAGCTCCCTATTTTGAACATGGCCTATAGCACGGGCATGCCTAAGGGTCACACGAGCGTGTCCCTTGGACCACATGGGCGTGTAAGCCCTGTAGCATGGAAAATTTTCTAAGTTTTGTTAAATTTTCTAAAGTTCTCGGTTTAGTCCCAAACTATTTCCAAGGCATGTATTGAGCCTCGTAGGCTCGTTTTAGAGACGATACGAATGTGTATGAAAAGTTTTAAATTTGAATGGAAATTTATGACTCGAAAATGCATGTTTGTTTGTGTTTAAGTCTGGTAATGCCTTGTACCCTGTTCCAGCGTCGAATACGGGTAAGGGATGTTACAAGGAAAGATACGAATCTGACTTGAAAGAAGAAATAAATGAATTTAGAAATTAAAGAAAACGAAAACACTAAAAGAGAAATTTAAGAACTGAAAATAAATATTCAAAATAATAAATAAATAAATAAACAAAATCTAAAAGTGGAAGATGAATAAGATAAATCGATGGATATGATGGATAGAAAGATAAGTGTCCAATTGAACTCTTTGAGATATAAATTCCAACAAACTCAATTAATGACTCTAATCAACCTTTTAAGAAATAATCCTTGGCAAATTGAAGGATGAAAAATGAATTCCACGACTCCTTAAAAAAAATCGAGAAGAAAACTACTTCTAAAAAATCATAAGAAAGAAATCTTGCACAAAGAAACTAACTTCTAGAGTTGAAAACTTTATTAATGAAAACAATTGCGTCCTTAATGAAAAATGAAGAAGCCTTTCTATAGGCTAGCTAAGTACATTCAAATAAAACTCTAAAGTATACTGAAACTCTAATTAACCTAAATAAGAAGTAGTTTTAGACTAAACTTTCTTATTTGACAGAGAAATATAAAACTTCTAAACAACTTAAAATACTTAAACTGTATCCAAAATTCGCAATAAATTAATAATAAAATAATAAAACTGAATAAATACAATATTGAGTTCATATATAATACAAATTAAGCCTAAAAATCGAACCCAATATGATTTAAACTCGAATAAAAAGCCCGAAACTCATAATTTCCATAATAATCTCGTCTAGAAATTGTGCTCATGTAGTCTTCACCAAAGCAGTAATATTAAGCTCCCAAACTCAAAATCAAGTGATTCAAAGTGCATTTCAAAGCTAAGAGATAGATCTTAAAACTCCATGTAGACATATCAATCCAGAAATGCTTGGATCACATTCAAAAAGTCTTCAGAAATTTGATGATTTCCCAAACTTAAAAATTAGCAGCTTTGGTGAATAGAATTTAAGAAATTTCACCACATCCGTGCATGTATCAATAACTAAAATGAAAGTGCCATAAAAATTGGGTGACGAAATTGTATGAATTTCATTTTAGGTGATCAAAATAAAAGTAATTTAAAAATTGGTGACCAACTAGATAGTTTACCGTTATATTTTCAACACCTCTATTTTACCTTAGTTAATAACTAGTTTACATTCTCGTATTTAGAGTATAATACTTTTATAGTTTCAAATTTTATATAAAAGTAATGTATAATACATTTATTGTAACACCCATCACTCGTATTCAACGCTGGAATAAGGTTACGAAGTATTACCGGACTTACACAACAATTAAACATTCACTTAGCATACATTTTCACAATTTATGCATTCATCATTCAATCTCAATCAATTTTATTAATTACTAATTTAACCCTAGTAATATAACTTAAAAATCATTTAATGGTTGTCCAAAATTGTCCACTCACCTTTCAAATGGTTTAATTACCATTTAAGGCCACATATTTAAAAACCAAAGCTATTTGACACCTTAAACTAATAGAACATGCATTTTACACTTTACGCGATTTAGTCCTTTTTATCAAATTGACTAACCAAACGATACAATTACTTCACGAAACTTTCACACATACATACTATCATGCTGTAAACACTTAAAATAATATTAAATAATTTTTTGACATCAGATTTGTGTTTTCGAAACCACTGTTCTGATTTAGCTAAAATCGGGCTTCTACAACTCTCTGCCCCTTAGGGATTTTCGTCCCCGAAAATCTTACCAGTGAATAGGTTCGGGTATTGTTTTCTCATAGCATCTTGGGGTTCCCATGTAGCTTCTTCAACCCTGTGTCGATGCCATAATACTTTCACTACTGCAATTCTCTTATTTCTCAGCTCTTTGATCCTACGAGCTAAAATTCAAATTGATTTTTTAGCATATGACATATCAGATTGGATTTCAACCTCGATCGGGGAAATGACATGTGAAGGGCCAAATCGGTATCGTCAAAGCATCGACACATGAAATACACTATGAATTTTCTCTAACTCAGATGGTAAAGATAGTCAATATGCCACTGGCCCAACTCGCTCAGTAATCTCATATGGTCCGATGAATCGTGGACTCAGTTTCCCTTTCCGACCAAACCGCAATATCTTTTTCCACGGTGAAACTTTCAAAAACACTTTATCCCCGATTTGAAACTCAATATCTTTCCATTTTAAGTCTGCGTATGATTTCTGTCAATCAGAAGCTTCTTTCAAATTATCGCGAATTACTTTCACTTTTTCTTCAGTCTCTTTGATCAGATCAACCCCGTGAATCTTATTTTCGTTAAGCTCAATCCAGTACAACAGTGTTCTACATTTACGACAGTATAGAGCTTGGTACAGTGCCATCTTTTTATTCAATTGGAAGCTATTATTGTAAGCAAATTCAACTAGCGGTAGATATTTCTCCCAACTACCTTCAAACTTAAGAAGGCAACAACGCAACATATCCTCAAGTATCTGAATAACTCGTTCGGATTGACCATCCATTTGCGGCTGAAACAAAGTGCTAAAATGCAACTTTGAACCCCAAGCTTCTTGAAATTTCTTCCAAAATTGTGAAGTAAATCTTGGATCTCTATCCAAAACAATAGATAGGGGAACACCATGAAATCTCACAATTTCAGAAATATACAACTCAGCTAATTTATCAAGCGAGAAATTTGTACGTACCGGAATGAAATGAGCTGATTTCGTTGATCTGTCAACAACAACCCAGATCGCATCTTTCTTTTTCGGAGATAAGGGCAAACCCTATACGAAATCCATTGTTACTCTATCCTACTTCCACTTAAGAATCATGATAGGCTGTAATAAACCTAATAGCACTTGATGCTCAGCTTTGACTTGCTGCCAAATCAAAAATGTTGAAGCAATTTCTGAGATATCTCGTTTCATGCCGTGCCACCAATAAATCTGTTTCAAATTGTTATACATTTTCGTGCTTCCTGGATGTACTGATAAACAACTACTGTGTGCTTCATTTAGAATCTTCCGATTGAGCTCAAAATTTCTTGGTACACATATTCTATTATGAAACATCAAATATGTTGGAACGCCGATACCCCATGGCGCAGCAGAATAAAATTAGATTCGGCGATCCAAACCATGGATCCATGTGTGAGGAACGAATCGGGGTGAAATAAAGGTTTCGAAATTACCAAAACTTCAACTCGAGTAGACAAAGGCACGCCTTGGCAACAAGAGTTTTGATCTCTGTCGAATCAAGCCACAACCTTTTCCGATGTCGGCCTCTACGTGATCCACCCGGTTTGACTATGAACGGAAGAAATCTCCAAAACTATTTTGGAGGTTTATTTGCTTGACGGCTGCTAGACCTAACAAGCAATCTCTTAGGGTTTTTCCATAAGCTTTGCCTCTTTTAAATACCTTTTATATTGGGTATCCTTTTAATTGGGCCTTTTATAATTGGTATCTTTTTCATTGGGCCCATTATTAGGTATCCTTTTAATACCCTTTTATAATTGGTATCTCTTGAATGTATCATAAGATTAAATAAATACAATAAAGTTTTTAACCTAAAATTATAATTACATTAATTATATCCAAAAATTATAATTACATTAATTATAATAAGGATTTCATAAACTATATTTATTTAAATTTATATATGAATCAAATTCATATATTAATAGAATTATGTTGTCATTATGTGTACAACATCCTTGTACATATAATATGTTCAATATTTGATTGCCCAATTAAATTAATTCTTTAATTAATTTAATTCATGTGACAACTAAAAACAATACCAATTATATTTTATTCCGTTCATTTAAACCATAGGGTGTGACCTGTAGGTTCTTGCAACGTTAGCGATAATAATAGAACGATTCTAATGTCACAAACAATGAGGGCATCTAGCAATGCATCATTGCTACCTAAGTTACAAGAAGTCATGATTCCACATAACTTTTTGTGATTAACCTTTCATACATTAATCCTTAAGTCCTTTATCTCTCGAATGGACACAAGTCATGGAATAGTCACACTTGTATAGTCCATCCCATGTTTCTTGATATCTTGAGTAGACTATGATATAAAAATTAGTATGACATCTCATGTCAACGTATTTGAGCATGGCCATGCATTTCTAGTCTCACTCAATCAAGTGGCCTAAGATATTACTCCCATTATGTAGGAGGGACTTATCCTATATTGATCAACCATATCCTCTACATAGATTGTGGTATATCCAACATCGCCTTTATAGAACAACCAATTACGGTGTACGTTTGACTGTATCAAAATATACAACTCACGATGTTGAGATAATAATTATCTCAAGTCTGAGGATCATATACATATTAATCACTATGAGTAATGTTGTGACAATTACATAATAATCCAATAAACATACTCATAACGGGTCAATCCAATATGTTGTTCTCTAACACACATATTCATGCATTGATTTTGACAATCCACATCAATGACAACTCTTTATCATCAATCAACTACATGTTAGTCTTAATGCATTATTGTTGTCCTAGTCAACAATAATACTCGACTAAGGATCTTTTAAGAATAATCATATTATTCTTAGGACATTATTATAAAACAGTTTATTTATACACACAGAAAGAAAAACTGAAATAATAATGACAACACTTTATATTAATAAACATGGTAAATTAAGTATGTTATTACAACCATCTCATGATTGGTCTTTGGGCATACTCTTACAAAATAGTCATCAGGACCTATTCGAAACTCTGAATCAGAAGTCAACTCACATTGAGCTCGTTTTGCTTGCAATTCCTTATCAAATTTTTGAGCCTCACAAATCTGCTGTAGAAATAATGGTTTCACTTTCAACTCGGCTACTATCAAACCATCGTCAGACAAAGCTAAATCTGTGTTCAAAGCACGTAAAGCAAATAAGGACTTTCGGCTCAAAGCATCAGCAACTACGTTCGCTTTCCCTGGATGATAATCAATCACTAATTCATAATCTTTTAGCAATTCTAGCCATACCCGCTGTTGCAAATTCAAATCTTTCTATGTCATCAAATATTTTAGGCTTTTGTGGTCGGTATAAATATGGCATTTCTCACCAAACAAGTAATAACGCCAAAATTTCAATGCGAACACTATCACGGCTAACTCTAGATCGTGCATCGGATAATTCTTTTCGTCCAGCTTCAACTGTCTCGAGGCATAAGCTACAACTTTGCCTTTCTATATCAAAACACAACCCAGGCCATTTAACAATGCATCACTGAAAACTGTGAATTCTTTACCCGACTCAGGCTGAACTAACACTGTTGCCTCTGTCATTAATGCTTTCAACTGCTCAAAGCTCTGCTGACACTTTTCTGACCACTCAAATTTAACAACTTTCTGAAACAATCGTGTCATCGGATTCACAATCATTGAGAAGCCTTTCACAAATTGTCTATAATAGCAAGCTTGTCCTAGAAAACTACGAACTTCGGATACATTTCTCGGAGGCTTCCAATCTATAATCGCAGAAATTTTGCTCGGGTCAACTCGAATACCCATGGCTGAAACTATATGTCCCAGAAAACCAACCTCTCGTAGCCAAAACTTACTTTTGCTAAACTTTGCAAACAACTATTTATCTCTTAAAGTTTTTAACACGATTCTCAAATGCTCGGCATGCTCAGATTCATCATGAACGTAAATCAAAATCTCATCAATAAACACAACTAGGAATCAGTCTAAGTACGGCTTGAAAATCTGGTTCATAAAGTCCATAAAAATAGCAGGTGCTTTTGTTAGTCCGAAAGGCATAACAAGAAATTCGTAGTGTCCGTTCCTTGTTCTAAATGCAGTCTTTGGCACATCTGAGTCTTTAACTCGCAACTGGTAATAACCTGATCTCAAATCAATTTTTGAAAACACCGTTGCCCCTTTTAACTGATCAAACAAATCATCTATTTGTGGCAAAGTGTATTTATTCTTGATCGTCACTTTGTTAAGCTGTCGATAGTCTATTCACATTCTCATCGTGCCATCTTTCTTTTTCACAAATAACACCGGTGCACCCCAGGGAGAGAAACTCGATCTAACAAAACCTCTATCTGTCAACTATTGCAACTGAGGTTTCAATTCTTTTAAATCTGTCGGAGCCATTCTGTACGGAGCTATCAATATCAAAGTTGTTCTCGATACTAATTCAATACCAAACTCAACCTCTCTGATAGGTGGTAAACCTGGTAACTCTTCAAAAAATACATCTGAATACTCGCACACAACTGGTACTAATTCAATCTTTGTTTCTGTCACTTTCGTATCAAGTACATAAGCAAGATAAGCTTTACACCCCTTTCTCACAAATCTCTGAGCTACCATAGATGAGATCACAACTGAAAAACTATTCAGATCATCAAATTCAATTCTAATAGTCTCATTATTCTGACATTTTAGTTCAATTATCTTTTGTCTACAATTCACTATTGCATCATGCATCGTTAGCCAATCCATACCCAAAATCACATTAAATTTATTAAATGGCAACAACATCAGATTAGCCAGAAAACAGAAATCTCGATTCATTAACGAACAATTCTTGCATTCTTTGTCAACCAAAACACATTTGCCTAAGGGGTTTGATACTCTAATCACAAATTTAGTAGACTCTACAGGAAAAGTCTTACTAGATACTGAATTCATACATATATAAGAATGAGTTGATCCTGGATCTATCAATGCAATCACTTAGTATCATCTGTTTTTCTGAATCTCGAGTCTCTAATTTCTGATATAGAAATCTCGAGTCTCTAATTTCTGAATCTGTTTTTCTCTTTTCTTTGGTAGATCTTCGGCTTTACAAACCCTTTCAACCAGAACGACAAATTCTTTCAACTTTAAAATTTTGACTAGTAGTTTTATATATTCGTTCAACCTGTCAACGAACTGCTTACATATAATCTCTTCGGTGGAAACATACTCTGTAGCATACTTTCTCAACCGTACAAATTCTCTTTCATACTCGGTTACAGTCATTTAGCCTTGTCTTAATTCTAGAAACTCTTTGTGCTTTTGATCGAGAAATCTTTGACTGATGTGTTTCTTTCAGAATTCGGATTGAAAGAACTCCCAAGTAACCCGTTCTTTTGGAACCACAGATATCAATGTGTTCCTCCATTGATACGCGGTGTCTCTCAGCAAAGATACATGGCATTTAATACATTTATCAAGAGTACAAGACTATCATTGAATACTCGAATTGTATTTTCGAGCCAGAACTCATCTCTCTCAGCATCATCATCAGCAGTAGCCCGAAACTCTTCAACCTCATATTTATGAATCTTATCTACTGGCGGCTTGTTCAATCATGTCGGATCTATAACTTGAGGAACAACAGGGGTTTGTTGAGGAATAGGTGGGGGTGGAGGTTATTGAGCAGCCGGATTAGTTCGAACGAACTCCATGAACCACTCGTTCATTATTTGGAAAAAGGCTTATTTAGCTTATCCCTTATGGCTACTCATTACAGGCCTAGAATTAGAAGGCGCTGCCCTTTGAGCAGGAGTGGGCACATTACTCTCTACATCACCAGCTACAGCTCGTTAGCGATCCATTACTATATGAAAACACAATTTAAGCTGTCAGGAATCATCACACTATCCCAGAGTATATATGGCATGTATAGCTAGACTCTCACACACGCTATGTTAGTCATAGAATCGACTAAATCGTAGCTCTGATACCAATAAAATGTAACACCCCTAACCCGTATCCATCTCCATAGTAGAGTTATGAGGTATTACCAATCAATTCACAACATATAGCATATATTTATCAAACATAAAGCATTCATTCTTATAAATCATTCAACACAATTATATTGTCTCTTATAAGGGCCTACGAGGTCTTAAACATGGTTTAGAAATGGTTCGAGACTAAACCGATAACATAGGAAAATTTTTGGAAACTTAGCAAAATTTCAACCATACAGGGATCACACGCCTGAGTCTCAGGCTGTGTGGAAATAGGGCATATATATTGACTTGGGTCACACGGCCAACCACACGTTCGTGTGTCTAGCCTGTGTGCCCTTCGAAGTGGCCACGCACGCCCGTGTGCCAGGCCATGTGCTAGGCCGTGCCAAACCTGTAGGGTATACTGGCTTATGCAATACGGCTAAGTCACACACCCGTGTGCTAGGCCGTGTGCCAATTAGGGGGTATAATGACTTGTACCACATGGCCAGTCACACGCCTATGTGTGAGACCGTGTGGAGCATACTGATTTCCATTCAATTTCAACACTAGGGGACACATGGCCGTGTAACATGACCGTGTGTCACACATGGCTGATACACATGCCTGTGTCTCTACCTGTGTGGACAAAAATAGGCCATTGGCAAGGCCAATTTGCCACTGCAATTTCAATGTACCTACACAAGGCAGAATGGTACCATTCCATCATACAATTAGGCTGCCAAACTTATCAACCAAATGCACAATTCATACCATTATAATTTCATCTATTCTAATTGTAACACCCCTAGACCCGACCCAGAAGTTAGGCCCGAATCCATGAATGTCACATCAAAGGGATAATTCAAAACGATTTTGCTAAGTTAAAATTTTAAGACCTAAAAGCCCAAAAACCTTGAGTCTTGTTAAGTAATGATAAAATCCCATTTAATTATTTCAAGTATTCGAAAATCATGTTTAAACATAAGATATTTACTCAGGTTTAATAATTAAGTAAACAGTTGAAACAATGAAACTCAAAATCTAAAGTCAAATCGGAGTACAAGGCCTTATTACATTCAAGAAAAATAAAGTAATTAAAATCATGTCTTTTGAGACAAATAAATAAAATTTCTAAGTACCTGGTAGTGTGGCTATCTCCGAGTCCTCTCCCATGTCGAGCCGTCTACTGAGGTTCACCTGAAACATTTAATAAAAGGGTGTGAGTTTCGAAACTCAGTATGTACGACCCTTGGTAACCAATCAACATGCAAATATCACATTGGGCCTAAGCCCTTTCAAATTTGGTGGTCTTGAGCCTTAGCCGCAATGACCTCAAATTACATCAGTATCACATGAATGCAATGCACCCATCCCAAATCCAGCCCTGCACTCCATTTCCCTTCCAACCCTACACTCCTATGGGGATATAAATATCAACCCACCCGTCCTTACACTCCAAAGGTAGCACCAGCAGCTGCATTACTCAAACGTTGCAGCAAAGCTGCTATAATGGGCTTAAAGCCACCGGTGGATCCACGGTTGTTAAGCGACTATGCGATCCTCAAACTTGCTCTGTATCATCAAAACCCACCCAAGTGCAACATATATTTCATGAATGCAACATACACAATTTCACACATTAAGCACTTAGGGGT
This sequence comes from Gossypium bickii, assembly GCA_025503065.1. Classification (NCBI taxonomy): domain Eukaryota; kingdom Viridiplantae; phylum Streptophyta; class Magnoliopsida; order Malvales; family Malvaceae; genus Gossypium; species Gossypium bickii. The sequence continues at coordinate 92,390,435 of CP106714.1, read as the reverse complement.
ATTTTAGTCATTTCACTATCCAGGGGTATTTTCGCAATTTAACCTTATAGGGGTATTTAGGTAATTTTGCAAAATAGGGGTATTTTGGAAATTTTATAAATTAGGGATATTTTGGTAATTCTGCAAATCAAGGGTATTCTGGTAATTTTACAAATTAGGGGTATTCTGGTAATTTTGCAAATTAAGAGTATTTTGCGAATTGTGCAAAACAGGGGCATTTTGGTAATTTTTCAGAATAAGGGTATTTTGGTAATTTTGCAAATCATAGGTATCTTAGTAATTTTACAAACTGAGGTATTTTGTTCCCTTTCGGGTTTTAGTTAAGGACTTTGGCCCATTAACAAGTCCTTGTGGCTAAAGTGAACAGACGCTATGCACCAGGTAGGATTCCAGAGAAGAGGAGGTGGGTCGCTAGGACCGCTTAAATACCAACCTCTCCCTAGATCTAATCCTAGGCATGCATATGTCCGTTGCCACACTCTAACCCAGCGGCTTGTCTATGGACATGTTTAATTATTAGATTAAGTCTTATGCAGTTTAAGAGTTGTTCAGAACTAGGCCTAAAGTCCATTAAACTGAAACACCCCAAACTTGGCCCACGAGTCACGACCGGATCTGGTATGTTCCTTGAGTAAAACGGTTCAGAACTTTTTAAATTACTTTGGAAATTCAGATGGTTTTGAGAGAAATCTTACTTGTGTTGGGCTCGAGTTGAAACAAGTTTATCTTATATTGAAACCCATTTGTTTTAAAGTGTCCAAATCATTTTGAGTTTATTTTTAAAATAAACTTACTTAATCTTTAATGTGATAAAAGTTTGTAACATCATAAATTCAATTAAAAAGCATGCATAAAATAGTTCATACTATGGCCTTATTACATCAAAATTTAGAACCCAAAATGAATTCAAAGTATTTAAAATATAAACATGTCCGAAATCAAATAAAATCCTGCACTGAGCATGGCCACCATCAAGTTCCTGCCGACCCGGTCCATCACTGATCATCACCTGAAAAATATTCCCATAACGGGGTGAGTCATACAGACTCAGTGTATACAACCAACACTAAGTCCAACAGTTTAGGCATAACAATCCATTCAAATACATTTAGCAGAATAAAGAGAATGATGCAAACCCGAACCCAAAACCTAGGTACCATCCGTTACACATCACCCGTACCAACCTGCACACCGTGGGGACTACTAAGTCAACCCTCCATCCACTACACACCATCGAAGCGATCATTTGCGATCGACGTGCTCATCGCCCTTATAAAATTCGTGGCATAGCCACCAGATAATATTTTGTGTCATGAGACACCACATTCAGATAATGTGACCGAAGTCACCACGTTCAGATACTGTGACCAAAGTCACCACATTCACTTCCCTTTTCATAATAACCCATATGCCCATGTCATACATATCATGCACAGATTATATCCCATTCTTTATTTCACATTCTTATAATTTCACATATGCTATAACAGATCACATTACAATCTTAGTAGGAGTAGGAAAACGTACCTGAGTACTTTGTACCATTGCATGGTACCCTTGGCCACATTCACATTAATATAAACATATATATTTATTAAGTTTACTGCCTTAAATCTATTAAGAGATAGTGTGGGGTACACACCTGATGTATTTATCGATTCACTGCTTTCCCGAAAATTCTACCAAAACCGATTGCACTCCTTCCTAATACCCATAGTTAAAATCGATTAGGCACTGATACTAAAATATGGCCTTGGCCTAATGTACATATGTACTTACCTTGCGATTTTAAATCCCGAAGAGTGCTACTTGGTTGGGATGTCTGTCAAAACCACTATGGCATATGTTAGATCCTACTCTAACATTTAATCTTAATAAATGGCCCTTGGCCGAATACATGACTCATCTTAGATCTGAGATCCCAAAATCGATCCTTGCTCTTGGTGAGGTCGAGATTCCTATAGATACACGTTAGAATCATCCTATTGCACCAAATCTTATTAAAATGGCCTATGGCCGAATATCACCCATAGATTACCTTAGATCTTAGAAGTCCCGCAAGATTCCTCCCTTGTAGTCGACAGTAGCAGAATCCCGAAATCTCTCTTTAAGATTTCGGTCAACGAATAATAATAGGAATTAGTCTTTAGATTTTGACAAGCCTAAAAGAATAGGAATCAAATTAGATCTTACCCCCTACTGAGGAAGTCGACAGCACCTATATTTGTCACCACAGAGATATTCGGCTTTAAGGCTTGATGAAGAATCGGCTAGGAGTACCTTGTATATTCGGTTCTAGAAAAGGGTAGCAAGGGGTTATGGATTCGTCTTCCACAAGAGTCACAAAAGAAGAGGTATGAAGCCTTAGGGGTTACGACAATGGTGAAAAATAGGGGGAAGGAAATTTCGGCTAGAACAGATAAAAAGAAAAAGAAAAAGAAAAAGAAGAAGAAGATGATAGCTTGGAGAGAAAAGAGTGCTTGAAAGAGAGGCAAAAATTATTGAATGATATTCGGCTATCCCCTTTTACTAGCTTAGTCGAAATTACTTCAAAAGAGTCCCTAGGCCGGCCACACACATCTCCTAATCAACTTCCTCACTTTTCTCCTCTTTTCCCTCTTTTATCTATTCAAAATAATTCCTCATTTATCTACTTCTTTAGCCGAAATTTTTAAAAGAATAGTACCTCATCTTAAACTCCTCCCTTAGACTCCCCATGCCGTCCATCTCTTCCCCTTATTACCGAAAAATAAAACTTTATTTTGCTTCCCTTGCAGCTCGAACCTTGGCCCAATTACCCCTGCATGTGGCGTCATTTCCAGAGGCCCTAAGTGGCGCCTCCAGGCCACTTTTCCAAGCCCGTTTGTGTGTGTCATATTCTCCCTACTAATTCTCTTAAGGCCACCTTGCTTCAGTTCCCTCTTTTAATACTTAAAACTTAATATTTCCTAAGGCATTTACTACACTCTAGGGTTCACAAAATTCACAGAACACATTATAACACACCAAGGCATGCTTTTTCATATAATTGAGCAAAATGCACAAGCCCAATTTCAGGATATTACAGTTCTACCCCCTTAAAATAATTTCGACCTCGAAATTACCTTGCTAAAACAAGTGAGGGTATTGCTGTCGCATTGCCTTTTCTGGCTCCCACAAAGCTTCCTTCGATCCATGATTGCGCCATAACACTTTGTCTAGGGGAATCGATTTCCTTCGCAGCACTTTCACATCTCGCTCTAAGATCTGAATCGGCTCTTCTTCGTAGGACAAATCTGGCCTTAACTCCACCTCTTCAACTGGAACTACCTGAGATGGATCTGATCGATAACGACGTAACATAGACACATGAAATACGTCGTGCATCTACTTCAATTCCGAAGGCAACTCCAACTGGTATGCCACTAGTCCAACTCGCTTCAATACTCGATAGGGTCCTATAAATCTTGGACTCAACTTCCCTTTCCGACCAAATCTCATCACCTTCTTCCAAGGCGATACCTTAAGAAATACTTGATCTCCCACATCAAATTCTATCTCCTTCCGCTTGAGATCTACATATGACTTCTGCCTATCCGACGCTTCCTTCAACCGTGCACGAATTATGTCAACATTCTCTTCGGATTCTGCCACAATCTTTGGACCCAAAACTCGACGTTCCCCTAATTCCGTCCAACATGTAGAAGTGCGGCACTTCCGTCCATACAGTGCTTCATACGGTGCCATCCGAATACTGGCCTGATAGCTATTATTGTACGCAAATTCTGCTAAAGGCAAATAGTCTTCCCAACTCCCTCTGAAATCTATCACACAGCCTCTTAACATATCCTCTAACACTTGGATTACCCGTTCAGATTGCCCGTCAGACTGTGGATGAAAAGCCGTAGTGAAATCTAGCTTAGTGCCCATAGCTTGATGTAATGCCTTCATAAATCGAGACGTAAACCTTGGATCCCTATCTGAGATAATTGATACCGGAACTCCATGCAACCTCACAATTTCTGCCACATACAATTTTGCCAACTTCTGCAAAGAATAGTCAACTCGCACTGGCAAGAAATGCGTGAACTTTGTCAACCGATCCACTATCACCCATACCGAGTCCTTCTTAGTAGGCGTAAGGGGAAGCCCACTAACGAAGTCCATGGTGATTCTCTCCCACTTCCACTGTGGAATTTTGATTGGCTGAAGTAACCCTGACGGGACTTGATGTTCAGCCTTAAATTGCTGACATGTCAAACACTTGCCGACAAATTCTGTAACTTCCCGTTTTAGACCAGGCCACCAAAACTGTTCCCTTAGATCCCTGTACAACTTAGTACCTCCAGGATGCATAGCATAGGGACTACTATGCAATTCCTGAAGAATTCTCCGCCTAAGTTCCTCATTCTTCGGCATACAGGCCTTACCCTTGAAACACAACATTCCTTCGTCATTAATGCCATAACCTTCCAACTCTCCACTCTGCACTTGCCGTAACTTAGCTCTTAGATCCTCATCCATTAACTAACTTTCTTTCACCTCACTCAACCATAACGGCTTAACTTGCAATTCTGCCAGCAAACTTCCATCATCATACAAGCTCAGATGTGTGAACATCGCCCTCAGTTCCGACACCACTTTCCGACTTAAGGCATCTGCCACTACATTCGCCTTGCCTAGGTGATACTCTATGGAACAATCATAATCCTTTAACAACTCCACCCACCTTCGCTGTCTCAGGTTCAACTCCTTCTGAGTCAATAAGTATTAAAGCTCTTGTGGTCTGTATAGATTATCGACTTTTCACCATAAAGATAGTGCCTCCACACCTTGAGAGCAAAAACCATTGCCGCCAATTCCAAATCGTGAGTCGGATAGTTAACTTCATGCGGCCTTAACTATCGCGACGCATAAGCGACTACTTTTCTGTCCTGCATCAATACACATCCTAAACCGGTGTGAGAAGCGTCACAATACACCACGAAGTCCTTCCTTGCCTCCGGCTGAATCAAGACCGGAGCTTCAGTCAAAACCTTCTTAAGCTTCTTAAAGCTCTCCTGTTGCTTATCCGTCCATACGAAAGGTACTTCCTTCCTTAGTAACTTTGTCAAAGGCGCAGCTATCGATGAGAATCCTTCCACAAACCTTCTGTAGTAGCCTACCAATCCCAAGAAACTTCGAATTTCAGCCACAGACTTAGGTGGTTTCTAATCCAACACTGCCTCAATCTTTCGAGGATCCACCCTTATTCCTTCTGCGGATACCACATGCCCTAAGAATGCAACCTCTTTAAGCCAGAATTCATACTTGCTGAATTTGGCATAGAGTTTCTTCTCCCTTAACACTTGCAACACAACCCGAAGATGCTCATCATGCTCTTCTTCAGATTTGGAGTACACAAGAATGTCGTCGATGAATACGATGACGAACCTATCCAAGTAAGGTTGAAAAACCCGGTTCATCATATCCATGAATGCGGCTGGGGCATTCGTCAATCCAAACGGCATTACTAAAACCTCATAATGGCCTTACCTTGTCCTAAAGGCTGTCTTATGGATATCTGCCTCCTTCACCTTCAACTGATGATATCCCGACCTTAAGTCGATCTTTGAGAAAACTGCAGCCCCCTTAAGCTGATCGAACAAGTCATCTATCCTTGGCAAAGGGTACTTGTTCTTGATGGTCAGCTTATTTAACTGCCGATAGTCTATGCACATACGCATAGTTCCGTCCTTCTTCTTTACAAATAGGACCGGTGCTCCCCACAGAGACACACTGGGTCGAATAAACCCACGATCCATCAACCCTTGGATTTGAGCCTTGAGCTCAACCAACTCTTTTGGTGCCATTCTATATGGGACAATTGACACAGGAGCTATTCCCGGTAGCAAGTCAATTCCGAACTCCACTTCTCTATCTGGGGGTATTCTAGGTAATTCCTCCGGAAACACATCTTCAAAATCCCTTGCAGTTCTAACTCTACTAACACCTTCTTCCTTTGCCTCCAACGCACTAACGAAAGTCAAGAAAGCTTTGCACCCTTTCCGAACCATCTTTACAGCCTTAAGAGCAGAAACTACGTTAGACAAGTAGTTTCTTCTCTCTCCTATCATAATTACCACCTCATCCTCCGGGATCCTTAATTCCATCCGCTCAGCTGCACAATCCAATACAGCCCGATGTTCTACTAGCCAGTCCATGCCAAGTATGAGATCAAACTCTCCGAAGGGAAGTTCCATCAAGTCGGTAGAAAATACTACGCCTTGAATTTCTAAAGGTACATTCCGAAAGATCTTATTCACCACTACAGTTTGACCTAGTGGGCTTACTACAGTCATCTTCCTAGCACAAAGTTCAGAGGCTATGCTTAGTGTTTCCAGTACACTACATGCAACATAGGAACGGGTCGAGCCCACATCAATCAGAGTAACATAAGGTTTACCGAATACAAGGAATGTACCGATTATGACGTCCGGCGCGTCTTCATCCTCCCTCCGGCGAACCGCGTACACTAGGCCCGGCTGCCTTGCCTCAGTATTAGCAACACCTCTGCCTGGTGTTCCACGTCCTCTGCCGGCACCATTACCTTGGCCATTCGGACCACGACCTCGCTGAGGCTGTTGGCCACCTCTACCAGCCTGATTAACATTCTGAGCTGCTGGTCGATTCCCATCTGGTTTCATAGAACAGTCTTTAATCATATGATCCTTGGACCCACACTTAAAACATCCTCCTGTCTTTTTCCAACACTCACCTAAGTGTTTCTTCCCACACTGATCACAAGTACGATCTGCGCTCCTCAGAATGACTTGGTCGACTTCGCGACCCATCAACTCTAGGCCTCTTCTGCACATTTCCAGATGATCTTGACGATCTAAAACTTCTCTTCTGCCTGTTCCGATCAGAGTTCTACCTTACCGAGTCCTTAATTCCTTCGGCTACCTTAGCTTTCTCTACTAGTGTAGAAAACTCCCGCTCCTGATGTGGAGCTATTAACAACCTCAGATCATCCCTTAGTCCATCCTCAAACAGGACACATCGCTCATGCTCCGTAGCCACTACTCCTCGAGCATACCGGCTCAATCTTAGAAATTCAGCTTCGTACTCTGCTACGAACTTGTTCCCTTGAACCAGCCCCAGAAATGCTTTCCTTTGCTCATCAGTGTAACGCGTGCCAACATACTTCTTCTGATATGCCGTCTTAACATAGTCCCAAGTCAGATCCTCAGCTGTGGCACCATCCCGAACTGTGAGCCACCACTGATATGCTTCATCGCGTAGCAGTGCCACCAATCCTTTCAATTTCTCCTCAGGGTTAAGATCGAGCTCATCTATAATTCGCTCGGTCGCTTCCAACCAATACTCAAGCCGATCTGGTGTGCACACGAGATCGCCACGGAACACCTCGGCTCGTTGGCTCGGAGTCGCTCGGGTACAAACTTCCGAGCTCCCATATTTCCTCCAGCACCAGCCACCATATTCAAAACTCGCAGCACAGCCTGCGATACCGCATCGTCTCCCGTCCGATCGATCTTGCTTTGCTCAAGCACAACGGCAGAGGAGGTGGTGGTGGTGGTACTTCATTCTCAGATCCTTGACCTGACCTAACAGGTTCCGACACGGTCATTCAGCCTCGACCGTGTCCTCGTATGTTACGACCACGTCCCCTAGAGCTCATTTCTACGCTCGCGCTTTAGTCTGATTAAGAAATTTTTATGCATTAGTATATGTTCCACTGATTATCCGCGAAGAAATTTTTATGAAAGAAGTTTATGAGTAGTTCTTTCGATCAATCAAACTTTTCGTTCAAGTTCTCTATCCTAATTCAGATGAGCACATTCATTCAAACATTCATTTAGTAGTATCTACCACACACATTCATTACCCTAACATCTTTTTCTTATTCCTATCCCAGGGGTATTTTCGTCATTTTTTCTACAGGGGTATTTTGGTAATAAATCGGGGTAACTTTCAAAAATCCTTATAAATTAAAAGTATTTCAAAGTTTGCAAAACTTGGGGGTTCTTTTGAGAATTTGTTTTCCAAATCGGTGTTGTTGCAAAAATTTTAGAAATCGGGGGTCATTTTGGTAATTTTGTAAAACAGGGTAATTTCGTAAATTTCCAAATCTGGGTATTTTGATATTTTTCAAAATAGGGTTTTTGGATATTTTTGTAAAGGGAGCAAATCTTAGTAAAAATCGAGGGTAGTGTGGTAATTTAAGGATTTCCAAACCAGGGGCATTTTTGTAATTTTACATGTTAGGGACATTTAGGTAATTTTGTAAATCAGAAATATTTTGGAAAATTTTCAAACTGAGTTTTGCTATAATTTAAAGGGGTAATTTGGTGATTTTAAAACTAGGGTTTCCATGAGAATACGGCTTAGTCCCTTTCGAGTTTTAATTATTGGGTTTAGCCCGTGATTAAGTCCTCTTGGTTAGGGTGAACCGAAGCTACGCACCAGGTAGGATTCCAGCGAAGAGGAGGTGAGTCACTAGGACTGCTTAAGTACCAGGCTCTTCCGGATCCAATCCTAGACATGCGCACAAAGGTTGCCACACCCTAACTCGGCGATTTAACCACAGGTTTGTTTAGGCATTAAGTCTTATGCAATTGTTGGGGTAAACTAGTCCTAGGGTTCAAGTACCTATCATACTATTCTACGTTCCATTTCTACCCTTCTACAGTTCATACTATAAATCACACAAATGAATAGGGGTACTTACCTGGTGGACTTTGGGTCGGAGACTTGGGTGCCATGCCAGAAAACCTGCTCTTTTCATAAAAGTTTTCTCAAAACTTTTTTGGGCCTTATTTTAAAAACGTTATGAGCTTTAAACCCAAGGCCGAGAGTTTAAAACTGGGCTCTGATACCAAGCTGAAACACCCCAAACCCGGCCCACAAGTCTCGACCAGATCTGGTATGTTCCTCGAGTAAAACGGTTCAGAACTTTCTAAATTACTTTGGAAATTCGGATGGTTTTGAAAGAAATCTTACTTGTGTTGGGCTCGAGTTGAAACAAGTTTATCTTATATTGAAACCCATTTGTTTTAAAGTGTCCAAATCATTTTGAGTTTATTTTTAAAATAAACTTACTTAATCTTTAATGTGATAAAAGTTTGTAACATCATAAATTCAATTAAAAAGCATGCATAAAATAGTTCATACTATGGCCTTATTACATCAAAATTTAGAACCCGAAATGAATTCAAAGTATTTAAAATATAAACATGTCCGAAATCAAATAAAATCCCGCACTGAGCATGGCCACCATCAAGTTCCCGCCCAGACCCTGGTCCATCACTGATCATCACCAAAAATATTCCCACAACGGGGTGAGTCATACAGACTCAGTGTATACAACCAACACTAAGTCCAACAGTTTAGGCATAACAATCCATTCAAATACATTTAGCAGAATAAAGAGAATGATGCAAACCGAACCCAAAACCTAGGTACCATCCGCTACACATCACCCGTACCAACCTGCACACCGTGGGGACTACTAAGTCAACCCTCCATCCGCTACACACCATCAAAGGCAGTCGCTGCAGTCGACGTGCTCATCGCCATTATAAAATTCGTGGCATAGCCACCAGATAATATTTTGTGTCATGAGACACCACATTCAGATAATGTGACCGAAGTCACCACGTTCAGATACTGTGACCAAAGTCACCACATTCACTTCCCCTTTCATAATAACCCATATGCCCATGTCATACATATCATGCACAGATTATATCCCATTCTTTATTTCACATTCTTATAATTTCACATATGCTATAACAGATCACATTATAATCTTAGTAGGAGTAGGAAAACGTACCTGAGTACTTTGTACCATTGCATGGTACCCTTGGCCACATTCATATTAATATAAACATATATATTTATTAAGTTTACTGCCTTAAATCTATCAAGAGATAGTGTGGGGTACACACCTGATGTATTTATCGGTTCACTGCTTTCCCGAAAATTCTACCAAAACCGATTGCACTCATTCCTAATACCCATAGTTAAAATCGATTAGGCACTGATACTAAAATATGGCCTTGGCCGAATGTACATATGTACTTACCTTGCGATTTTAAATCCCGAAGAGTGCTACTTGGTTGGGATGTCTGTCGAAATCACTATGGCATATGTTAGATCCTACTCTAACATTTAATCTTAATAAATGGCCCTTGGCCGAATACATGACTCACCTTAGATCTGAGATCCCAAAATCGATCCTTGCTCTTGGTGAGGTCGAGATTCCTATAGATACACATTAGAATCATCCTATTGCACCAAATCTTATTAAAATGGCCTATGACTGAATATCACCCATAGATTACCTTAGATCTTAGAAGTCCCGCAAGATTCCTCCCTTGTAGTAGACAGTAGCAGAATCCCGAAATCTCTCTTTAAGATTTCGGCCAACGAATAATAATAGGAATTAGTCTTTAGATTTCGACAAGCCTAAAAGAATAGGAATCAAATTAGATCTTACCCCTACTGAGGAAGTCGACAGCACCTATATTTTCACCACAGAGATATTCGGCTTTGAGGCTTGATGAAGAATCGGCTAGGAGTACCTTGTATATTCGGTTCTAGAAAAGGGTAGCAAGGGGTTATGGAATCGGCTTCCACAAGAGTCACAAAAGAAGAGGTATGAAGCCTTAGGGGTTACAACAATGGTGAAAAATAGGGGGAAGGAAATTTCGGCTAGAACAGATAAAAAGAAAAAGAAAAAGAAAAAGAAAAAGAAGATGGTAGCTTGGAGAGAAAAGAGTGCTTGAAAGAGAGGCAAAAAGTATTGAATGATATTCGGCTATCCCCTTTTACTAGCTTAGTCGAAATTACTTCAAAAGAGTCCCTAGGCCGGCCACACACATCTCCTAATCAACTTCCTCACTTTTCTCCTCTTTTCCCTCTTTTATCTATTCAAAATAATTCCTCATTTATCTACCTCTTTAGCCGAAATTTTTAAAAGAATAATATCTCATCTTAAACTCCTCCCTTAGACTCCCCATGCCGTCCATCTCTTCCCCTTATTGCCGAAAAATAAAACTTTATTTTGCTTCCCCTGCAGCTTGAACCTTGGCCTAATTACCCCTGCATGTGGCGTCATTTCCAGAGGCCCTAAGTGGGGCCTCCAAGCCACTTTTCCAAGCTCGTTTGTGTGTGTCATATTCTCCCTACTAATTCTCTTAAGGCCACCTTGCTTCAGTTCCCTCTTTTAATACTTAATATTTCCTAAGGCATTCACTACACTCTAGGGTTCACAAAATTCACAAAACACATTATAACACACCAAGGCATGCTTTTTCATATAATTAAGCAAAATGCACAAGCCCAATTTTAGGATATTACATAAACCCTAGCATACTTGTCTACGTCCCCGTAAAGCCCATCAAGCCCATTTCACGTTCATACAGCCCATTATGCCCAAATCACATCCTTATGGCCCATTAGGCCCAGATTTCATTCATATGGCCTATTAGGCCCAAAACAATTCTAGATCATGTAACATGCATGACTAACTCAATTCATATAACCAAATCAATCAATTTTATCAAACTTAGCCTCAGGGCCCACCGAGCCCATTTAGCCACTTTTGGCTTTTCGGCTTTCTAGCATTGCTGATATCATGTGTGTGTGTAGTATTTATACACACCTTGTTACTGCGACGTGCTATACTATCCTTAGCCTTAAACCTACAACCAACCAACCTTCAATCAATCACCCATACTTCATCAAAATATTTACCAAAAGTCAAAGCCTTACTGTAACCTTACCATGTGCCACCGGGTTCTAATAGCCCTTCCTTCGCTACTAATCATAAGTATCCCCTAGATCTGCACTCACACAAACACCATCAAAATTCGAGTGACTCATAATCCACACAAGTCACCCTATAGATCATACTCACATTCGACCATTTACTTAAACCATAATCGAGTTGAGTACACTTACACTTTCCTAACAATCCTTACACGCTTGTGATCTCTGAACCTTACCCTTGTTAATACAAGATTAACGATAATGAGAAGTTAGATAGGCCTTTCGACTTTTAACAAAACACACTAAGGGGTTAACTGAATACTTACCGAATCCACTTTTGATCCTGAGGCCTAGATAGCTACTGAACGAGATTCGGCTTTTAACCTTGATTGATAGTAGATAAAAATCGATTTGTGATGGAGGAAAACAACAAAGATTCGACACTAACAGGGATTTCGGCAAGAGAAAATGATGATACTTCGGCAATAAAAGAGTTTGGCTATGAGAGAATTCGGCAAAAAGGGATTCGGCTATAGGAGATTTCGGCAACAAGGAAAGGTATTTTCGGTTGTGGAAAAATAAAGTTCCGGCAAAGAAAAGAAAAAGAATGGAAATTTCGGCATTACCTAGGACCCAGATTTGGTACACACACATTTATATAGCCTATAGCCGAAACTTAGCCACCTCGAAAGTCCAATTCGGTACCACTTCATCCACTGCTCATCTCCTAATTTTTCTCAATGATATCTCCCTTATCCTTTTCCTAAATTCTCTCTACTGATCACTTCTCCTTAGAGTCCCTCTACACGCCACTTCTAGCCTTCTAGAAGCCTAAAATTAAACTCCAAAATAAAGCTAAGCTAGCACTCGAACCTCAGACCTTCATGTATGCATATGTCGCCACTTCTCTACACCCTAGTTGCGTCACTTAGCTACTTCACCACAGGCTTCCTTGTGCCATTTTTCACTTATTTTTATTTAAAAGCCCACTACTCACAACCCTGATTCCTTAATTAATTAAATTAAGAATCCTCCACCACAAAACTCGAACCCAGAGCTTCTCCAACACACCTAGACACTCCAAATTCATTAAACCTTTAAAGCCGTCATGTCATTTGTCATTTTCTTGCTCACTTAAAAATTTTATGAGACCCAAAGCTCATTAGACCCAATTCTTCTAGGCCCAAATTCGGGGCGTTACACTAATTCTCAAATCATTACCATTTACTTAGCCAAATACATGCCAAAACAATATCAAACAATATGGTTCATTTACCATAATTCACATAACCATTATAACTTATATAATGTCTTGGTTACAACCATGCCAAAACAAACCAAAATAAGCCATCACTCATGGCTATATATATACAAACCAAAACATATACATTTACAAGGCATTTCTAATAGCCAAACACACATTAATGATAACATCATTTACAAGACAAATCTCATGGCTATGATCACAACCAAAATACCACATCTAACCTATACATGCCATATACCATAAATGTATAATTCAAAAGTACCAAATAGATTTTTGATAGTGGGATGATCTTCCCAACATTGAAGCATATCTTTGAGAATCTGTATTACTCTCTCAGACTGACCGTTAGTTTGTGGATGAAATGCTGTACTAAAATTCAATCTTGTACCCAGAGCTTCTTACAATTTCTTCCAAAATCGTGACATAAACCTTGGATCTCTATCCGAAATAATCGAAACTGGCATCTCGTGTAATATAATAATTTCAGAAATATACAACTCAGCCAATTTATCAGGCGAATAATTAGTACGTACCGGAATGAAATGTCCAGATTTTGTCAGTCGATCAACAACCCAAATAACATCTTTCTTCTTGGGAGACAAGGGTAATCCCGATACAAAATTCATCATAACTCTATCGCATTTCCTCTCTAGTATCATTACAGGCTGTAGTAAACCCGAAGGCACTTCTTGTTCAGCTTTGACTTGTTGAAATCAAACACCTCGATACAAACTCTGAAATGTCTCGTTTCATACCCGACTACCAGTACGATTTCTTCAAATCATTGTACATTTTAGTGCTCCCCGGGTGAACAGATAGGCAACTACTGTGTGCTTCGTGCAAATTTTTTTAAATGAGCTCGAAATTCTTTGGTACACAAATTCTACCTCGGAACATTAAACAATCATTGGATCTGATATGAAAGTCTGAATCCCTAGTCGACTCACATTGCACTCTTTTGACTTGCAATTCATTATCATATTTCTGAGCTTCACAAATTAGTTGAAGAAATACCGGTTCAGCTTTCAACTCTGCAAGAACCAAACCATCATCAGATAAGGTTAACTGAGTATTCATCGCTCTCAAAGCAAACAAAGATTTTCTACTCAAAACATCTACGACTACATTTACTTTCCCTAGATGATAATCAATCACTAACTCATAGTCTTTAAGCAACTCGAGCCATCTTCGTTGTCACAAATTCAAATCTTTCTGGGTCATTAAATACTTCAAGCTTTTGTGATCGGTAAAAATGTGGCATTTCTCACCGTACAAATGATGTCACCAAATCTTCAATGCAAATACAATAGCGGCAAACTCTAAATCACGCGTCGGCTAATTCTTTTCACGCGGCTTTAACTGTCTAGAAGCATAAGCTATAAATTTTCCTTCTGCATCAAAATGCAACCCAAACTATTCAATGATGCGTCGCTGTATATCACAAATTCTTTACTCGATTCAGGTTGAACTAAAACTGGTGCCTCAGTTAACAATGCTTTCAATTGATCAAAACTCTGTTGACATTTCTCTGACCACTCGAGCTTTACAGGTTTCTATAGTAATCTGGTTATCAGTGTAGCAATCATCGAGAATCCTTTAACAAAACATCGATATAACCAGCTAAACCCAGAAAACTTCTAACTTTAGATACCTTTCTGGATGGTTTCCAATCAACAACTGCGGAAATCTTGCTCGGATCAACTCGTATGCCTTCAGCTAAAATAATATGTCCCAAAAATCCTACTTTTAGGAGCCATAATTCACATTTACTGAATTTAGCGTAGAGTTGCTTTTCTTTGAAGGTTTGTAACACAATTCTCAAATGCTCAGCATGCTCAGAGTCATCACGTGAATAAATCAAAATGTTGTCAATGAACACAACAATGAATCTTTCTAAATACTGTCTAAAAATCTGATTCATCAAATCCATAAAGATTGCAGGAGCATTAGTCAATCTGAAAGGCATAACAAGAAATTCACAATGTCCGTACCTCGTTCTAAATGCTGTTTTTGGCACATCTTAATCTTTTACTCGCAACTGATAATAGTCAGATCTTAAATCAATCTATTCTCGGGAACGAATACTTATTCTTTATTGTAACCTTGTTGAGCTGTCGATAGTCAATACACATTCTCATTGACCCGTCTTTCTTCTTTACAAACAATAGTAGCGCACCCCAGGGCGAAAAACTAGGTCGTACGAAACCTCTATATGTTTATTCTTGCAACTGAGCTTTCTACTCTTTCAACTCTGTTGGAGCCATTCTATACAGAGCCATCGATATTGGTGAAGTTCTCGGTACTAACTCAATAGCAAACTTAACCTCTCTGATTGATGGTAACCCTGGTAATTCTTAAAGAGACACATCCAGATATTCAGAGACAACTGGTACTGATTCAATTTTAGATTCAGACACTTTTGTATCTAAGACAAGCTTCACACCCTTTTCTCACACATTTCTGAGCTGACATAGATGAAATTACTACAGGTAATTCACTCGATCCATCTGACTCAATTCGAAGAATTTCACTGTTCTAACGTTTCAATTCATTAGTCTTTCGTCTACAATTTACTACAGCATCATGCAACGTCAACCAGTCCATACCCAGAATTACATCGAACTCATCAAATGGAAAAAGCAAACTCTTACTAAACACTAAATTCATACAGATATACGAATGAGTCAATCAAGGATCAATCAATGCAATCACATTAGTGTCATAAAGAGAGAATGTTCCGATGATAACATCTGGTGATGACGTCTCTTCGTGAGCGCGAGTAGTGTAAGCTCTGGCAGGTGCTTTGGCCTTGGATCTCATAGCAGAGTCTTTCGTCGTACCTCTACTACTAGTCACATTTCTTGTATTTCTCGGTGGCTTCCCTCTTGTGGCTATATTACTGGGTCTTGCATTTTGGAATTGATTTTTCTCAGATAACCCAGGACAATCCTGAATAAAATGATCTGGTGAACCACATTTGTAACAAGCTTTATTATTTTTATCCCAACATTCTCTAAAATGTCGTCTCCCACACTGTTGACACTCGGGTTTATTGGTTCTCACATTTCCAACACTCAATACTGATATAGCTTGAGTTTTAGGACTTGAGTATTGTTTTTCACGATCTCGGCTCGAATACCCAATTGAAGCATTTGGACAATTGACCGGATCTCTGGATTTCTTCGACAAACATTGATATGGCTTATTCATTGGTCTTTTCTTGAATCTCTAGCCTTTGAATCTGCTTTTCTCTTTTCTTTACTAAGCTTCTCGGCTTTGCAAGCTCTATCAACCAGGACAACAAATTGCTTTAATTCTAGAAGTTTGATATCCTCATTCAACCCATCAACAAACCGTTTATACATGATTTATTTAGTAGAAACATGCTCCCGAGCATACTTACTCAATTTTACAAACTCTCTTTCGTACTCGGTCACTATCATACAACCCTGTTTCAATTTTAGAAATTCTTAGTGCTTTTGATCAAGAAATCATTGGCTTATATATTTCTTCCGAAACTCAGTCTGAAAGAATTCCCAAGTAACTCTTTCTCTCGGAACCACATACACTAAAGTATTCCACCACTGATACGCTGTATCTCTCAATAAAGAAATAGCACACTTTAAACACTCATCTGACGTGCATGACAATTTATCAAATACTAGAATAGTGTTTTCAAGCCAAAATTCAGCTTTCTCGGGATCATCATCTATGATAGCTCTGAAATCTTTGGCCCCGTATTTTTGATTCTTATCAACAAGAGGCTTATTCAGTCGTTGAAGTTCCACAACTTGAGGATTAGGTGGGGGTGGAGCTTGTTGAGCAGCCAGATTTGTTTGGACAAATTGTGTGAACCATTCGTTCATCATTTGGAAAAAGTCTTCTTTAACCTCTCTCCCGTGACTACTCGACACAGGTCTAGAATCAGACGGCATTGCCCCTTTAGCGGGAGCTGGCGCATTACTCTCTACATCATCAGCTACAACTTGATTGGGATCCATTTACTATATGAAAGTACAGTTTAAATTGTCAGGAGTCATCACACTATCACAGGTTATATATGGCATGTATAGCTATACTCACACACACGCTACGTTAGTTTGAGAATTGACTAAATCGTAGCTCTGATGCCAATAAATGTAACACCCTTCACCCGTATTCAACACTGGAATAGGGTTACGGAGTATTACCGGACTTATAAAACAATTAAAAATTTACGGAGTATTACCGGACTTATAAAACAATTAAACATTCACTTAGCATACATTTTCACAATTTATGCATTCATCATTCAATCTCAATCAATTTGTCCCTAATATTTCAACATTTTTATAAGTTAGTCCCTAGGCTCGTAAAATAAAATTTATTCAATTTCATCACAACCCAAGCCTAGTCGAATATTTATCATGCTTATAGCAGCCCAAAAATTTCATTTTTTACACATTTTAACTGCTAAATTTACACATTTCACAATTTAATCCCTAATTTGCATTTCCACAAAAAATCACTTAACAAAACTTGTATAACTATCA
Organism: Gossypium bickii; assembly: GCA_025503065.1. Lineage (NCBI taxonomy): Eukaryota > Viridiplantae > Streptophyta > Magnoliopsida > Malvales > Malvaceae > Gossypium > Gossypium bickii. Next base: position 92,372,882 of record CP106714.1, on the reverse strand, counting down.
TCAAACATTCAGAATCTATCATCAAACATCAAAATACATGCTTATTAATCAATGGAAACTTTCTAAATCTTTAACAGTTTTGCAAAATCGTCCCTATGCTAGCTAAACCTAGTTGCAACGATATCAAAAACTTAGAAATCATTAAAAACCGGGTCAAAAACACTCACCAATTTAAGCTTGAAGTTGACGAACCCTAATGGCTTCCATTAACATTTTCTTTTCTCAATTTTTCGGTTGAAAGGACAATAAAAGATGATCACTTTTATTTCGATTGTATTTATTTTATGTTTATTAATATATTTACCTAATTAACCTTAGTATAAAACAATTAATATTATCTATTTAATGTCCAAAATTATCCACTAAGTAAATTAATGGATTATTCACCACATAAGGACCTTTACTTTATAATCCATAGCTAATAGATACCTTTAACTATTAGAATAATACTTTTGCACTTTACGCGATTTAGCCTTTTTTATCAAATTGACTAATTAAACGATAAAATTTCTAAACAAAACTTTCATCCAATGATATTATCATGCTGTAAACGTTTAAATTAATAATAAAATAATTATTTCAACTTCGAATTTGTGGTCCCGAAACCACTGTTCTGATTTGACTAAAAACGGACTGTTACATTTATAGTTTTAAAAATAGTATTCATTATTTTGATATAAAATAGAATCAACAATCTGTAATGGTTTAGCAACATTTTAAGAATGTTATTTTGATATAAAAAATAAAAATGTTTTTTAATTAGTAATAATGTAATATCCTGGAATAGGGGTTATTAGTGATTAAATTATTTTGCGTAAATATGGTCGTTGTGGTGCTAATTGAGGTATTCTAGGGGCTAGTTATAAGCCAAGCGAAGGCCCGAGCTATAGGAAAAATTTTGTTTTTAAGTGGTAGTTAAGGAGAAGCTAGGTGAAGGAGGTCTTAAAAGAAATTTTGTGGAGTTTAGGACATAAGAAAACAATTGGAAAAGTGGCAAGGGACGCCACCTAAGGTGCAAAGGAGTTGGCGTCAGGAGGGAGGAGGTTCGAGCTGCAGAAATTGCATTGTGGGCTTTTCTTTTTGCGTCAAGAAGGGGAGCAAGGCTAGGGAGGCCTTAAGGGAAGAATATAGGCATCTTTGGACATGAAAGTGAGCCTGGTAAAGTGGCTGCAAGGCACCACTTAGGGCCTTGGTGATGACGCCATGGGCAAGGGCCTTGGTTCGAATCACGGGAGTGTGTTTTTATTTTTGCTCTTTGCGTTAAGAAGGGGGACTGGGCAAAGGAGGCTTTAAGGGGAATTCATGAGGGATTTATGCCACAAGAAATCATGTGGTAAAGTGGCAATGGAGCGCCTGGGTGCAAGGAGAAAGGTTGCGTCAGCAAGGGATGGGGTTCGAATCACGTGGGCAGCATAAATGTGTTTTATTTTTGCTTGTGGCGTCAATAGAGAAGGGGAGTGATGGACAGCATGTGGACTCCAAAAAGGATGGGATAAGCTTTGGATTTTCTTTTAAAATTCGTCTGGAGTAAGGATAATTGTTTTTTTTAATTATCTAGATTATTTTTTTTAAATGGGTAGGTAAGGGATAAGTGATGTTATTTTATTTATTTTGATGAGTAAGGAGATAATATAGGAGATTGAGAAGGGAATTAATGCATTTTTATTTTAATTAAGGTGATAAAAAGCTAAGATTAGAAGATAATTATAGATTTATTTTATATATTTTGAATGTGTGTTTAAGAGTTGTTATAGGAGAAGAAAGTGGGATTGGAGAGGAGGTAGGTGTGCCGAATTTGAGTAGTATAAATAGGGGTGCTCATCTTTGGCAATTCTTTTCTCCATTTATTTTCTTGTTGCCGAAAATTGGAGTGAAACTTTTCTTTGGTCCTTCTTGAGATAGCCGAAATTCTTAGGTAGCAACTTTGTTTCCTCTCTTTTTCTCTTCAACTTTCTGTCATTTGGTGCATATAGGTAGGTTGCCGAAATTCCTCTATTCTTCTCCCATTCTTCTTCTTTATTTTCTTTCAACCCCAAATCCCTTTCTATTTCTTTGAAGCCGAATACTTCTTTACCATTGGTAAGGCTTAGCCGAATCCTTTAAGCCTTCAACCCTCCCTACTTTGGCGTGATCTCTCTTTTCCATTAAAGTGCCGAAACACCATTATCATTCTATAAGCCGAATCCTTGAAGGTGCTTTGATAAGTGTTAGCGTTAAGGACCAGTAAGGGAGCCTTTCGGGATTCAGTTCATCAAGGGATTTCAACAACTTCATAACCAGTGGTGATTCGGGAATAGTTTAGCAAGGTAAGTGATGGTTAGCATTCGGCCTTAGACCATATTTGTTTGCTAGTGAATAACCGATTTTGGCTATGATGGATTAGGGGCTGATCGACAAAAGTAAGCAGAGTTTCGGGATTCTAGATCGTCTAGACGTGAGTTTCGGGATTGAGTAGACTGTGCCAAAAGGTGCGTAGTTATCGCACTGTCCTTTTGATTGTTTTAATGTGATATTATGTATATGTAATATGATGTGAATGGTAGCCGAAATAAGGGCTAAAATGGTGGATACCCATAACGGGTAATCGTTTAACCGGGTCAGTATTTTATGTTGTTAATTTACATATGATATATGTATGAAAATGTGATGGCATGTGAGGTATATTTGTTTCAAGTGATATGTTGATACATATGCATGGGGCCTGGGATGTGATCAAAGAAGGAAATGGTGTACATATTTATGTACGTGGTCTAATGTTAGCCTTGTGCTACATTGGCGCTTGATGTTAGCTATGTGCTTCATCAAGGGAGGTGTTGGCTAGGTGCCACATCTCGGCGGATGATAGCTGTATATATCACCGTGGACTGAGGTTGACCTCGAGTCACCTCGTGGATACAGATATGTTGGATCACTCAGTTGATCGGTGGTTTAGCCACGGCCTTGGGCAGCAGGTCTGCTAAGGTAGGATATGTGGGATCACTTAGTTGATCGGTGGATTAGCCACGGCCTTGAGCAGCAGGTCTACTAAGGTAGGTGTAACGGATGGACTTAGGTTGGGTTGGGATGCATTTTTGCATGACTGATTATGTGGACTGTGTGGATATGGGCCAAGCCCATATGTATGGAGACATGTGAAATAGCTATGCACTGAGTCTGTATGACTCACCCAAATTTTATCAACATCGCAGGTGATGCTTAAAGCTTGGACCGGGTTGGAGTGGATTCAAAGGTGGCCATGCAGAAATTATTTTATGCTGTGCAGAAGACTTTTTATTTATTTTATTCATTTTGCTACTAAGTACTTTCGATTAATTATTTATTGTAATAAGGGCCTCCTAAAGTTTTAAGGTTTATTATTATGTTTTAATCGAATGGATATGATTTTATTTTAGCCATTTATATTTTTAAAAGCTTATAATATAGTTTAAATTCGGATATTTTGTAACAACATAACACTGCTTGACAAACAAGAACAAATTTTATGTTTCACCTTTAAGTTAAAATATTTTCAAACGTTTTTCCGCAGTGACATACCAGATCCGGTCAGGGCTTGTGGGCCGGGTTTGGGGTGTTACAAATAACATTATGTGATACAAAGATAATTGTGAAAATTATGTATATTTATTAAAATAATAAAATAGTACACTTTATAGAAATTTTAAAAATTATGGATAATATAAAAAGTACCGCATTATTTCTGCTACCCTGGCACGCCTCTGTCTGCTATTCTTTAATAGGTTTTAGTGTTTTCTTAGGTTTTTGTCTTATGTTTTCTTGATTTCTCTTTATTTATGCGGCGCAATTTTATCATTTTTTCCTATTTTTGTGATTCCAATCGTTGTTTTATATGGTTCGCTTCAAACTATTGAAAGAGAATTGGCATATCTATCATTAGAAGATAAGGAAGACGAAATTTTAGAGGCACATGAGGACCTTGATTTTGTTCCTGAGGCTGTTGAGTTGCATCTAGTTGGGTGTTTCTTGACGGCAAGTTTAATTCATTATTCGACAATGAGGAGCACGATGGAAAATATATGGCATCCAGTTAAAGGAATCCAAATATCAGATCTGGGGGAGAAAAGGTTTTTATTCAAAAATTTTCATATAATGGATTTAGAGAGATTACTAAAAGGATCTCCGTGGACTTTTAATAATCATCTGTTGATGCTATATCATCTGGGGAAGGGGGAAGACCCGCTGAAGGTACGTTTAATAATCATAATGATTCTTTTTGTCAGGCTAAAATGGCGTTAGGTATGAAGTTGCTGAAATGGGTTCGGATCTGTCCTTAAGGGTTAATTCTTGAAGGGATCTTGCTATGAGTAGTTTGTGGTTACGGGAGGATGGGGATGAGGGTAAAAGGGAGAATTATTATGAGAGCTAGGAATTAGTTAGGGGTATTGATGTTATAGTAGGAGTTAATCTCGAAGAGGATTTGAACCTAGTGTCTGAATGGAATGGGGGATCATCAAATGAAAAAGGGCAGTCAGAAATGGATCATGATTCCGAGGATAGTGTGATGGTAGAGGCCAATGGGAAAAAGAGACCTAGAAAGGAGGAAGACAAATCCAAAGCAGTGGATGAGTTGGGAATATGGTAAGCAAAAACAAGAATGTGTCGGGAAGTAACCTTTGTATATTGACGGCTGCCAAGGGGCAAGCCGACCGGTCACAATGAAAATCATATGTTGGAATGTTCGTAGATTGGGGAGTCCACGAGCTGTAAGAAGACTTCGATAAATGTTGAAGTTGAATAATCCCTAAGTAGTCTTCTTCATAGAGACTAAACTATGCTCAATTCAGATGGAACGTGTAACACCCCAAACCCGGCCCATGCGTTATGAGCGGATTTGGTATGTCACACGAGCAAAACATGTTAAACCATTTTTATTCGTACTAAAATAGGTATTAATTTGTAAAAATCAAGGAAAATAATTTTGATTTAAACTATTTGATAAAATATTAATAAATTCGAAGATTGATTGATAAATCGATAAATTTGAAGTAATGATTTTACAAACCGTGACTTTTGAAAACGATGTTTGAAAATTCGAAAGAAAATCTGAGTCTTCTGAATATTTCGTTGATAATTTGAAAGATAATTTCTGTGTTAAAAATATTTGTAAAAGTTTATTTTGAAATCCATTTGTTAATCGATTTTGGAAAACCTTTATTTTAAATTTTTAGAAAATTCTCTTTTAAAACAATTTAAGTAAAATAATACGTATATCAAACATAAAGTAAATAATAAAATACTCCAGAGGCCTTATTACAGCATAATACCCAAAATAGTAAAGTGAACGAAAATAGAAATCTAAAGCTCCAAAGTAAAACACCATTTCTGAAGTATGGCCTCCCTCGAGTCATCCATAGCCCAAGTCCATATCATCAGGCATTACCTACAAGGGTTAAGAGAAAGGGGGGTGAGTTGCAAGAACTCAATGTGAAATCCCTTTACCGTTATCCATTGGGCTTAAATCCCATTAAGCAATAATTTAGGCCTAAGCCCATTTACAATAATAATAATTGAATGAAATGAATGCAACCCATCCCATCCAGCCAATCTCTCCACCCTTACCAGCCAGTCTCTCCTGTGGGGATCTAGTCAACCCACCTCGCCAGTCTCTCCAATTTGCAGTCTAGCTGCCATTTATAAAATTTGCGGCTGAGCCACCAGATTCATAAACGGTAATATAACCGGCACATAGCCTTAATCACAATGGCACAAAGCCAAAATCACATTTATATTGGCACATAGCCTTAATCACGATGGCACACAGCCAAATCACGTTTATATTGGCACATAGCCTTTATCGGTATTTGTGGCAATGCCACCGGTCTGTACTTCTCTTCATTCATATTTTCCCATCCCATGCAATATGTAAAGATGCAACATACATAACCATAAAATATCCATAAAAAAAATAACATCCATTATCTTATTGAATACTTTTTATGAATCAGCCCATTAAAGCAATATGATCATCCGGCCCATAGGGCATTTCGGTAAATCAGTTCATAAGGATATTTCGGTGAATCGACCCATTATAACAATCTATCAAATCTGCCCATTAAGGCAATATAACAATTCAGCCCATTAAGGCAATATAACAAATCGGCCCATTAGGGGCATTTCGGTAAATCGGTAATTTTACCCACTAAGGGTAATACTATAATCTCGCAACCCTGGAGTATTTCGGTAATTTACCCACCAAGGGTATTTTGGTAAATTTCACAAACCAGACTTAACTACTAATTTGGGGCATAAAAATCGAAACTGTCCATCTGCGTCATACTGACCAAATTGACTATAACTCGAGTTAGAAATCTCAAAATCTAAATCCGTAAATTTTCCTTAAAACTAGATTCTACTAAAATTTTTCCAGAATTTTTGGCTTAGCCATTTAGTACAGTTTATTCCTTAAAGTTTCCCTTGTTTCACTGTCCAACAATTCTGACCTCTCTTACCTTAATTTCAAATATCTCACTGTATGATTTTTATATATTCTCCCACTTGTTTCTAATGAAAATAGGCTCACTAAGGAATCCATACATATAAATTATAACCCATAATTCACTTTTTACAATTTTATACGATTTTTCCAAGACAGATCAGGGAACCACGAAGTCATTCAGAACCAGTCTCACTAAATTAAGATATCTCAGAATATAGAATTCCTTTTCCTTCTCTGTTTCTTCCTTATCAAAATAGACACAGTAACCTTTAAATTCAATATCTTATTCACTTTCTAATTCCCTTTCTCCTTTTTTTCGTGATTTTTCAAAAACACATCACTGCTTCTAATCGAAACTGTTTTATTACAAAATACGATTACCACTACGATCATACGCACGCCCGAGTGATCACGGATGTCGGTTTCTGATTTTCTTCGGTATTTTGACCGAATCACAGAACATTTTCAGAGATATGTGAGATTACACACCATTTCAAACAAGTATTTGAAAGGTACGGGATTATAGTACGGGATTACACACTTTGATTAGGATTCCCTAAAGAACCACTCTTCGTTGAGCCACTATATCCGAAGGATTTGCAAATAGGATATATCAAGTGATTTCATCCCTAAAACATAATCAATTAGTCGAATCTTCAATCCGATTTGCAACATAACCAAATAGAGATATAACAAAAAATCCAAAATGAACCCCCTTACCTTATCGATATTGGATCCAATTTCCACTGTTTGACTTCAGCTAGAACAATACACGATCTCCCACTTAAAACACTACGAAAAAGAGAAAATAATCTCATTTGAGAGGGTAGAATAAAATGATGGTCTCGGTTAAAAGGACCATCCCATGCCAAGACATATATTCGGCTAGGAGAAAGAAAAATAAAAATGTTTGAATAGAACCACTTACCGATTGATCAAAAGAGTAAGTGTTAATACGGATGAGAAGAACGATAAAGAAGAAATGAAGGGTTCAGTTTTTACAAAGGAAAACGAGTGAACTATTTGATCTCCAAGGCTTAGGTACTTTCGGCAACAAGGAAGAAAAGAAGAAACAAAAATGCACACTAAAGGCTTGAAAATTCGGCAAAGAGAAGAGGAAATTTGGAGAGAAAGAGAATGATACAAAAACTAAAGAGAACAACCTCTCAAGCACTAGCTTTGCCAAAACTCCTAGCAAAATTTGGCTATCACCCCCTTTAGCCCCAAAATCATCCACATGCATTACAACATTGGTCAACATTTGGCCAACCACACTTTCCAAAACAATCTCCACAAAATAAGCCACTTGTTCCCCTTACTTGCCTTATTGTTATGAGTCCTTTCCCCAACCTCAACCTTTCCTTATTTCTTAGCCACCTTACCAAAAATAAAGAAGTCAAGCTTGCCATATACACCTCTTGGCCGACACTTAAAGAAAGAGTGCAAAAATATTAGTCAAAATTTGCACACAATGGGATTTGAACCTCTTCCCTCAAGGTACTTCACTTGATGCCATAACTTCTTTATTAATTGCTCATTTATGCTAACCATTTACTCACTTATTTCCATAAGCTTTAAGCTCACTTACTCTATCTCCTTAAAGGCTTAAACATAAAATTTTCTTATAGCCTAACTTGAACTCGAGACTTCATAGAAACCCCGTAACTTTCCAAAATTACCTTCTTAGAAAGTTCAACTTGAAATAATGTCATTCTCTTGTTCTCAAAAATTTTAAACATTCCTACGCCCAAGGCCCATTGGGCCCAATCCTACTAGGCCCAATTTTGGGATGTTACAGAACGTGTGAGAAGAAGTTATGGATTTTTTAATGGCATTGACATCCAAGCCATTGGTTCAAGAGGGGATCTTTGTTTGGCTTGGAAGGATGATGTCAAAATTGGCCTTAGGAATTTTTCTAATGGTCATATTAACGTTGACGTTATTGAAGATGAGATAGGGAGTCAATGTAGGTTAAATGGTTTCTATGGTTCGCTCTATGCACACAATAAAGAGGATTTATGAAGGATGTTGAGAAATTTAGGGCGTGGTCATGAATCTCCATGGTTAGTATGTGGCAATTTCAATGAGATTATGTATGCTACCGAAAAAATGGGGGGTTACTTAGGGACGAAAGGAGAATGGAAACTTTCAGAGGGGTCTTGGCGAATTGTCAATTGATGGATGTAAGTCTTTTTGAAACATGGTTTACATGGGAGAGAGTGAATTTACCAGAAACAAATATTAGAGAAAGGCTTGATAGAAAAGTAGCAAATGATAAATGGTTGTCTATGTTTCCCTATATGTTGGTACAACATCTCCCTCATTCATTTTTTGACCATTGTCCAATTCTTATTCATACAGTTCAGTCAATTAATGGGAGTAGAAGGAGTAGATTCCTTTTGGAGGCATGGTGGGTGTCAGAGGAATCTTTTATGTCTGAGGTGGAAAGTGTCTAGAGGTTAGAGTCGGGTGAATTGTTGAACAAACTGGAAACTCTCAAGAAATGTTTGATTGAATGGGCTATATGAGTCAAATGTCAAAAGGAAGGCATTAAGAAAATTTTGACAAATAAATTAGAAGATTTAAATCATGGGGAGAGAGACAACAGAAATCTGGTAGAGCTCATTAATATTAAAATATTGTTGAGTTTTGAGGTGGAGAAAGAGGAGATGTATTGGGAACAAAGAGCACGTGTAAATTGGTTAAAATTGGGTGATAGAAACATTAGTTTTTTTTCATAAGCATGCGTCTCAACGTAGGAGTGGAAACTCCATTCGACGACTGCAATATGAGGATGAGAGGGTTACGAATAATGAGAGTGATATGGAGGATCTTGCTCAAAATTATTTTCAAAAGCTCTTTCCTTCAAACGAAGTAGGTGATTCAACTCGTATACTGTCTAGCATTGAAAGATGTATTTCCAATGAAGACAATTTGATGTTAATGTTGACTTATTCAGAGGAGAAGGTATGCTCGTCTTTAAAAGACATGGGGCCCACCAATGTATTAGGAGAAGATGGTTTTCTGGCTTTGTTCTTTCTTTCAATAGTGTTGGCAGATTATTGGTAAAGACGTTGTGACTTTTTGTCCGAACATTCTCAATGAAAGTATGGATTTTGATTCCCTGAACGTGATTAATATAGTATTGATCCCAAAAATCTCCCATCCCACGGATTTAGGGAATTTATACCTATCAATTTATGCAATGTTCTATATAAAGTGATTACCAAGATGATTGTTAATCGATTTAAAATAGTCCTTAATTGGTGTATTGATAGCGTACAGACTGCTATTGTTCTAGGGAGGTTGATTTTGGATAATGTGCTATTAGCATATGAAATTTTGCATACTTTTCGACAAAAATGAATAGGGAAGGAGGGTTTTATGGCAGTTAAACTTGATGAAAGTAAGGCGTATGATAGAGTTGAATGGAAATTTCTCTAGGATATAATGATTCGTATGGGTTTTGATATAGCATGGATAATAACTATTATGAAGTGTGTCTCTTCTATTTCATATTCTGTTGTCATTAATGGGAAAAGTGGGAGGCTTATTAAGCCCACCGGAGGTATCAAACAAGGGGATCCTTTAAGTCTGTTACTTTTCTTGATTTGTAGTGGGAGGCTATCTGCCCTTATGAGGTTGGCTGTGAGAGATGGACTAATAAAGGAAGCTAAGGCAAGCAGAAGTGGACCACAAATTTCCCACTTGCTTTTAGCTAAGGGTTGCATATTGTTTTGTGAGGCAAATGCTTAGGGAGTTCAAACGTTAAAGTCAGTATTAGGGGAATATGAGACGTGCTCTGGCCAATGTGTCAATTATGAGAAATCAACATATTTTTATAGCTTAAACACCTTTGAGGATGATAGACTTACTGTTTCTAATATTCTACGGGTAGGATGTTTAGATAATCACGAAAGATACCTTGGATTGCCCAATATGGTGGTCAGAAGCAAAAAGATTTCCTTCCAGAATATTAAGGATAATTTCAAAAAAAGAATTGAAGGCTTTAGTGTTCATTACTTATCTCAAGGTGGAAAGAAGGTTTTTATTAAGGCTGTTCTCCAAGATATTCCCACTTCTGCAATGACTTGTTTTCTGCTCTTGATAACATTATGTTAATTGGAGAACATTATGACTAAATTTTGGTGGCAAAAGGGACATGGTAAAAAAGGTATTCACTAGTGCGAGTGGGAGTATTTGTGCGAGCTCAAAGAAAATGGTGGAATGGGTTTTCGTAGTTTTTCAAAATTCAATGTTGCACTTTTAGCGAAATAGGAATGGCGTTTAATTATTTACCCAAATTCTCTATTAGCGCGTGTTTTAAAAGCTAAGTATTATTCATACACATATTTTTTAAATGCAAGGTTAGGGAGTATACCTTCTTATACCTGGAAAAGCATGAGGGTTGCGAGGGGTCTTCTTCAAAAGGGATTGAGCTGGAGGATTGGATTAGGCCAGAAAGTATCTATCAGGGAAGACACATGGTTACCAAGATCTGTTGGGGGCTGAAAAAATGTTAGTTTTAATAATGATGAGGTGCAACTAGTTTCAGATCTGATTGATGCGAATCCTAGAGAATGGAAAATTGACCTTATTCTTAATATCTTTCCTATGGACCATGCGAACAAAATTTTACAAATTCTTTTGGCAAGAGAAGCTTATGAGGATGTTCAGGTTTGGAGTGGTGAATCTTCGGGAGAGTTCACTATTCGAAGTGCCTATAAACTATTACGTGGAGGTCTTGCGGTTAATTATTTACAGAACAATGTAAGTGATTTTTACAAAAAACTATGGAACTTACAACTTCGCTCCAAAATTAAAACTACAACATGGAGGATTTGATGGGACTTTCTTCCTAATTTAGCTAATATAAGGTACAAAATAGTAGTGGTGGATGCAACATGCCCGTGATGTTGTAAAGCTAATGAGATCACTGATCATGTCTTTTGAGATTGCCCTATATCAGTTTAAACATGGATCAATTTAAAACTATCTTGGATTTTATTAAATACGACTCTTTATAATTGGGAGTGGATTACCTGGGTATTTCAAGTTGGATCCAGCGAGCAATGTAGACTGTTCTGTTGTGGCATATGGGTAATTTGGACGGGTCAAAATCAACTCGTACATGAATGGAAAATAGCCTTTGGTAAGGATACAGCTAATTGGGTTATCAAATATAAAGGGGAGTTGGATGGCTTAGAGAAAAAGAAACATACCATATATGGGGGACTAGATTTATGGAAACCCCTGAGTGAGCCAGACATCAAAATCAATTTTGATGGAGCTTTTGACTTTTAACAAAACAAATCGGGTTCTGGGGTGGTGACTAGGAATTCCTCAAGAGAGATCTTGGCCTCTAAATTAGTTTTACATTTTGTGATTCCGTCCTCATTTGATGCAGAGGCTCGTGCCTGTTTTCAGGTGATTCTGTTAGGGATTTCATTGGGCATTGAATCTGTGGTTATTGAGGGTGATTCACTAATAGTAATAAAGAAATGCAAGGCAACAACACCAGATAAATCTAAAATAGGTTTTTTTCAGCATATATTTTTTCATTATATTCCGAAATCGGCTAACACTCTTGCTCATAATCTTGCTACGGAGAGTTTAAAGAAGGGTGATGAAGTTTACCTTCATGGCGATGTGCCTGATTTTACACGGCGATCGGCAGAGAGGAAAAGGCAAAGAAATCTAGACTGAAATTTTGGCATGTAGAGTTTTTTTGAAGGGAGAAATATGTAGCATAAGGGTCATCATGTTTTTGGAAACTGCTACCGAAAGGCAACAGATAGGATAAATGTGGGGCGTGAAATACGAAAGTGATTGAAGACAACTATGTATGGACTGGATAGGATTTTGTTTTAAATTAGGATATTTTGTTTTTCTTTTCTTTTTACTTTCGTTTATGGGATGAATCTGTTTGTTTCTTTTTGAGCTTCCCGTTTGATTTTTTTTTCTTTTATTTGTTAATAAAATCCAGTCCAAGAATTATTTTTCAAAAAAAATGGATAATATTATTCATTTATAATGGAAAAAGCGAATTGGACAAATGCATGCATACACAGTTTTAGGATAAATGTTCATTTTTTATAACGGTTTAATGCATTTAATTCTTCAAAAAATAGTCTAATGCAATTAAAGTCTTAAGTTGTTTGTTGGTTCCTAAGGCTTTCATTTTTTTAGTCTATGCATTGCTGGTGTGCTCATACCTCCATGAAAGAGACGACACTATTTATTGTCTAAACTTTGTTACTATTCCCTTCTTTTATTGTAATTTAATTGTCATATATGCAGTCTACCTTTGTGTGGCATCTTTGTTTGTTTCTAGCCTGCCTTTGTGTTGCACGATTATTAGGGTTTTCTTAACACTTTTCTCATTTTGTCTCTCATGCTGTTTGGTTTCTTTGGAACAGATACAATGATTTTGTGGATCTCTATTACATGGATGATAGAATTGTAGAGCTAAGTATATTAGATGGGGAGGAGGAGGTTTTGCAACTACAACCAAACGTTTAATAGGAGCCAATTTTTCATGAGTTTGATTTGGTTGGTTATTTGCTAATGGCGAGTGCGGTTCAATATTAGGCGATGTAGAACACTATGTAAATCTCAAACATATGTTAAGGGGTGTTACTATAATAGATATTGTAGAAAAATTTTTTATTCTATTTTTATTATGAGATTGATATGGAGATAGTCTTGGGTGGTTCTTCATGGACTTTTAACAACTATATCCTTCTGTTACACAGATTGAAAGATAACGAAAACCGATCTAAGTGCGGTGTGCTACAAGCGTGACATGTAACACCTCTAACCCGTAACCATTGCCGGAATAGGGTTAAGAGGCATTACCGGGCATATCGGAACTTTGACGATCATTTCACAACACAAGATACATCATCATCATATCATATCTTATCTTACACATAAAGTCCATTCAAAAGGACTATGATACCTTTAACATGCATTGGAAAGCAGTCGGGACTAAACTGAGCACATACAATTTTTTTTTTGAAAATCAAACATTTTTCAAAGTTACAGAGGTCACACGCCCGTGTGAGCAAGCCGTGTGCCTCACACAGCATTAGACACACCTGTGTGTCTAGGCCGTGGCAAAATAGGGCTTATATACTGACTTGTCCACACGGCCGAGGACACGCCCGTGTGCTTTACCCGTGGGCAACACTGACTTGATTCACACAGCTTGTCACACGCCCGCGTGTTTATCCCGTGTGCGAGACTGACTGGTTTCGAATTACAAACTTAAGTGACACGGCCGAGAACACGCCCGTGTGCTCAACTGTGTGGGCAAATTTAGGCAATTTGCAAGGCCAATTTGCCACCCAAATTTTGGATCAATCCTACAAGCATCAAACCAACCTAAATTCATACTCCAAAGGCATGCAAAACATATCAAAACATGCACAATTTGACTCTTAATAATATCATTCAATTGCATATTCAATTCTTACTCAAGTATACCAATTCAAGTATCAACTTCACATAAAAAACACATGCCTATACAACATTTTAGGCCATATCAATCTATACCATTTCTCATCATATCAACCTCAAAAATTAATCAAGAAACTTACCAACATTGACAATTTCATTTTGGCCTTTCATTAGCTCATCAAAACAATTCATGTAAGACATCATAAATAAGAATAAAACTCATCCAAAAACATATTCATTAACAAGCCATATCACATGGCTATAAATACATCTCAAAACATAATCTAATACTACTAGCCTATACATGCCATACTTAAATATGTACCCATTCAAAAAGGTACCAAAATCTAGTTCGATAGTGTGGTGATGATTCTCGATGATCCTCGAGCTTTCCATAGCTTTGATAATCTATAAAACATTACAAACACACACAAAGTATGCTTTCAAAAGCTTAGTAAGCCATATACAAATAAACTTATCATGTAAAACAATTATAACTATTCCATTCAGATAATCTTTAGCATAAAATAGTAGCAAATTTATATTTCTTCTTTGGCTCAATTGTTTCTATCCACTTGCTTAGAAACAAACCTCATCTCCATGTATTTCATTAGATTATAGCACATTTGTATATAACTCATCTTATCTCATTAAGTCCATACATATATCTCAATTCCAGAATCACACATATACTTACTTTTTATACTCAAACTTTGCATATACTTCAAACGTACCTGTATCGGATACACATTTCACACAGTCATTCAATTCTCGGAATGTCCGTTGAACCATTCAAAATCAAATAGGATACTCAAATAACTCGGAATTCTCATACAATGCCAACTTCCCAGACGTGGTCTTACATTTAATCAAATATCGATGCCACTGTCCTAGACAGGGTCTTACACAAAATCATATGCAATGCCAATGTACCAGACATGGTCTTACACATAATTCTTAAATCGATGCCAATGTCCCAGTCATGGTCTTACACGGTATCACATATCGGAACCCTATGTCATGACATACGTATCCTAACTATTCCTAAAGTTCGTACGGGACTTTTCAGATATTGACATATTGTCAAAACTTATCGAATTTCACATGTACATCTTCCATAGTCATTCATCAGAATTCAATTTCATATAAATATGAATAAATCAACTTAACCACATTTATTTGTATATAGACTTACCTCGTACAGATATGAACGGACAGAAACGACTACTCGACCGCTTTCGACTTTCCCCGATCTAAATTCGATTTCTTTGGTTCTTGATCTATACATATTCAAATTTAACTCTTTTATTCACCAAATCAGTCAATTCAACCCAAAAACACATATTTAGGGCATTTTACAAATTAGCCCTCACATTTTTACATTTTGACATTTAAGTCCTTATTTCATAAATTCACAAAACATACAAAATTTCATGTTGCACATGTTAGGCTGAATGTTCATATACTTCATATAAGCCCATATATTTCATTTATTTTCCATTTTAGTCCTTCAAAATACCATTTTCAAAATTTTGCCCAAAATTTTCAAATTCATCAAAAATTCAAAGACCAAATATGTTAATCTATCACATATCTTTCATATTTCATCATCAACTACCACAAAGCGCCATCATTTATTAATGGCATTTTACAAAATCACCAACTAACTCAAAAATTAAGACATCGGCTAGCTAGAACACGAAGCAACGATCACAAAAACGTAGAAATCATAAAAAACCGAGCAAATACTTACCTCAACCAAGCTATGCAAGTGCCGAAATTTCAAACCCTATTTTCGGTCATGAAAGATGATAAAAATGGTCATCTTTATTTTTTATTTTATTTAACATTACTTATTATCTAATTTACAATTTTAACCCTTGATAAAAACATATAAAAATACATAATGGTTGGTCATAAATGTCCATTAACCATATCAAAGGTCCGTTTTCATAATAAGGACTCCATATTAAGATAGACACACCAATTCAGCAGTTAATCAATTAGAAGGCCACTTTTACACGTTCTGCAATTAAGTCTTTTTTCTCAAATTATGCACACAAATAATAAAATTAATTCACGAAACTTTCACATATGCTTAATCACATACTGCAAGCATAGAAAATAATATGAAATTTTTTTTTGACTCGGATTCTTGGTCCCGAAATCACAATTATGACTAGGGTCTAAACCGCACTATTACAATTTTCCCTCATTAGGGATTTTCATCCTCGAAAATCTTACCGTTGAATAAATTCGGATATTACTCTCTCATAGCATCTTCAGGTTCCCATGTAGCTTCTTCAACCCCGTGTCGATGCCACAATACTTTTACTAACAGAATTTGTTATTTCTAAATTCTTTAACATCGCGAGCTAAGATACGAATCAGTCCTTCTTCATAATTCATATTCATGCGAAGGTTCAGATCTGTATTGTCGAAGCATTGATATGTGAAACACATTATGAATCTTTTCTAGCTCTGATGGTAACAAAATCTGCATGCAATAAATCCAATACGCTCAATAATTTCATACGACCCAATAAATCTCAGACTCCATTTACCTTTACGACCAAATCGGAGTATTTTCTTCCACGGTGAGACTTTCAAAAGCACTTTATCTCCAATCTCAAACTCAATATCTTTTCATTTCAAATCTGCGTAAGATTTCTGATGATCAGACACTGCTTTCAAACTATTACGGATCAGTTTACTTTCTGCTCAATTTCTTTAATCAAGTCAACCCCATGAATCTTATTCTCGCTGAGTTCTGACCAATACAGAGGTGTTCGACATTTCCTACCATATAAGGCTTCATACGGTGCCGTTTTAATGCTCGACTGGAAAGTATTATTGTACGCAAACTCAATCAATGGTATATACGATTCCCACGCACCTTCAAACTTAATAATGCAACATCTCAACATATCTTCGAGAATCTGAACAATCCGCTCGGATTGACCATCCGTCTATGGTTGAAAAGCTGTACTGAAATGCAACTTAGTACCTAAAGCCTCTTGCAGTTTCTTCTAGAATCGTGAAGTAAACCTCAGATCTCTATCAGACACAATAGAAAGTGGCACCCCGTGCAATCTCACTGTAACATCCCCAAACCCGGCCTATTCATTACGACCGAATCTGGCTATGTTAGTGAAAATATTTTTTTTCTTTATTTAAAATTTAAAACACGAAAATATACTAACTTTTGAGTGTAGTGTTTATTGGGAAAAAAAAAAAAAGTAAATTTTTAATATCAAAACAAAAATATTCTAAAGTGCCAAAAATAAATCTTTTAGCATATAAACAAGCTGATTTAAAATAAATCACTTCACATAGTTTTCACTTTAAACAAACCATAGTAAAGATAAAAATAAAATATTACCCAGAGTAAATAAAATGAAAAAAAAACCTTTATTACAACCATTATTTAAACCCAAATAATTAATATAAGTAAGCTTATATTATTTAAACTCTTCCTTCTGCATGGGCCACCTTGTGTCCTCTCCGATCCCGGTCCAACTCATGAATCACCTGAAATGTTAGGAAAATAATTGGGTGAGTCCACTGACTCAGTGCATAATCAAAACACAGATTTCCCGCGTATGGGCTTGGCCCAATACCATACCATTCTCGTAACAAGTCATGCAATATGCATCTCAGCCCAACCCATTGTCCAACCGTAACACCAACCTTAGCAGACTCCCTGCCCAAGGCCGTGGATAAACCACCACTGATCACATCGTGATCCAAAACCTTACCTTGGCTACTCACTGCACAAGGCCGTGGCTGAGCCACCGATCAACCCAAGTGATCCAATATCGTAAACCGTCTACGGTGATGCACATAGCCATCAACCGCCGAGATGGGCACCTAGCCAACATCTCCCTTGAGGTAGCACCTAGCTAACCCTCAAGCGCTAATGTAGCCGAGGCTAACATTAGACCACGTACATCATATGTACCTTCTTCCTTCATCGATCCCATCCACCTCCCATGTATGTAAATGCAACATGTCGATCATATCATAACATAAGAGTGGACATCACATTTTAATTATCATAACATATTTATATATACATCACAATACATAAATTTCACAAAATACTCACCAAGCGTCCATTACCCAAACCGTGGTATTTACTTACCACTTAGCCTTTAAGATTGGCTACCACCCATCATGCATACATAAACACATTAGTAAACAAAGAACCGAGAATTAGTGCGTTGATTACGCACCTTATTACTAGCACAATTGATCAAATCCTGAGAACGTTACTTGATTGAGAACCTTGTCAAAATTCCTAAACAATCCACGTAAGAATCGGTCATCACTTAAAACATACCACTTTGTGGCCCTTGGCCGAATTCCCACTACACCCTTACCTTGATGAATCGAACCTTAAAAGATCCTTAGTGCTCCTTTCTATGGCTACACAAGAAAGAAACAATATCAAGGCCCTAACAATAACATTCGGCCATCACCATAATACCAAAACCATCTTTTGGTTTCGGCACCTCACAAGAGAAAGAAGCAAAATCGATTACTACGGAAAGAGCTTACTTACTACCACGCTTGCAGAGACGAGAGAGAATACTTAACGGCCTTAAGAATCGGCTTTAGCAAGATAACAAGAGGAAATCAAAGTTTCGGCTAAGTGAACCTTCTGGCTTTGGTGAAAATAAGAAAGTAACGAAATGTTGATGGCTTAAAGAGGTTCGTCTATTGATAGTTAAAGAAGAGAAAAGCAAGAGATATTCAAAGGAGAAATGGTTTCAAATGGACAAGTAGAGTAGTGTTACGCTTTGGTGTAGGTAGTGTTTGAGAAGAACAAAAGTGAAGGCTTGGGAGTAAGGCTAAAATTCGCAACAAGGAGGCTCACACCCTTTAAATAGAGTTTGGCTACTCCCCCCCAACCTTCAAGGACGAAAATGTCAACACAAGAACCCCCCTAGCCGTCCAACACCTTTGTCTCTCTCCCAATCCCTTGATTTCCTCCTAAAAACACTCTACACCACCCTTTCAAACAATTTCAAACTTAAGCCAACTCATCCTTCCTCCTAGCCACCCATTTAAAATAATTTGAACAAGTCAAATCCTATTTTTAAGGTGCCAAACCGAATCCAACACTTCCCCCTTGCTCATGACGCAAAAAGAAAAGAAAATGCTGCCTCTGCAGCTCGATCCTGAGACCCCAAAGCCCCCTTGAGGCGTCACTTCTCCATGCTCTTAGTGGCATCTCCCTTGCCACTCTGCCAAGCCATTTCTTGTGTCTAATTCTCCCAAATAAATTTCTTAAGGCCTCCTCCATCCAAGCTCCCTTTTTAACCCTTAAAACTAAAAATTTTCCAGGGCATTCCACTACACTTTAGGGTTCTCAAGACCCCTAAAACTAACCCAACCACACATTGAAGTGTGCCAACCTCTGAGCTATGCACCAAACGCATAACCCCTAGAACCAGGGTGTTACAATCACAATATTAGAAATAGATAGCTAAGCTAACTTATCAAGTGAATAATCAGATCGTACTAGAATAAAATGAGCTGATTTCGTCAATCTGTCAACTACAACCTAAATTGCATCTTTTTTCCTCGGAGTCAAAGGCATCCCTAAAACAAAATCCATTGTCAATCTATCCCATTGCCACTCGGGAATCATAATCGATTGTAACAAACCGGATGGCGCTTGATGTTCAGCTTTAACTTGCTGACAGATTAAACATTTTGAAACAAACTCTGAGATATCCTACTTCATACCAGACAACCAATAAAGTTGTTTCAAATCATTGTACATCTTTGTACTTCCCGAATGAATAGATAGGCGACTACTATGTGCTTTTTTCAAAATCAATTGAGTCAATTCTGGGTTTCTTGGAGCACATATTCGATCTCGAAATCTCAAACAATGATCAATATCAATTTGAAATTCATAATCAGAGTTCAAATCACATTAAGCTCGTTTCGCTAACATTTCATTATCAATTTTCTAAGCATCACATATCTGCTGTAAGAACAACAGTTTCGCTTTCAATTCGGCCAAAACTGAACCATCATCAGACAAGTCTAAATGAGCATTCATCGCACGTAGTACAAATAGTGATTTCTGACTCAAAGTATCAGCAACAACATTTGCTTTACCCGGATGATAATCTATCACAAGCTCGTATTCTTTTAACAGTTCTAACCATCTTTTCTGTCGTAGATTCAAGTCTTTCTGAGTCATCAAATATTTCAAACTTTTATGATCTGAAAATACATGGCATTTTTCACTAAAAAGGTAGTGGCGCCAAATCTTCAAAGCAAACACAATCACTGCCAGCTCAAGATCGTGCGTCGGATAATTCTTTTTCATGCGTTTTCAATTGTCTTGAGGCATAAGCTATAACTTTACCTTCCTGCATCAAAACACATCCCAAACCGTTTAAAGAAGCATCACTATATATCATAAACTCTTTACCAGATTCTAGTTATACTAGCACTGGAGCTTCAGTCAATAGAGTTTTCAACTGATCAAAGCTTTTCTGACACTTTTTAGACCACTAGAATTTTACATCTTTCTGAAGCAATCTCGTTAGTGGAGTTGTAATCATTGAAAAGCTTTTTACGAACCGTCGATAATAACCAGCAAGTCCCAGAAAATAGTGAACTTGAGACACACTTTTTGGATGCTTCCTCTCTAAAATAGCTGAAATCTTGCTCGGATCAACTCGTATACCAGATGCTGACACAATATGCCCCAAAAAGCCAACTTCACGCAACCATAACTCACATTTACTAAACTTTGCATACAATTGCTTATCTCGCAGAGTTTGTAACACAATTCTCAAATGTTCACCATGCTCAACTTCATCACACGAATAAATCAAAATGTCGTTAATAAATACAACAACAAATCGATCTAAATACGGTCTGAAAATTTTGTTCATCAAATCCATGAAGATAGCAAGAGCATTTGTTAGTCCGAAAGGCATAACTAAAAACTCATGATGCCCATACCTCGTACTGAAAGCAGCTTTCGAAATGTCTGAATCTTTTACTCACAACTGATAATATCCCGATCTCAGATCTATCTTTGAAAACAAAGTGGTTCCTTTCAGCTGATTAAACAAATCATCAATTCTGGGCAGAGGTTATTTTTTCTGAATAGCCACTTTGTTTAACTGACGGTAATTAATATACATTCTCATCGTCCCATTTTTCTTTTTCAAAAATAGAACGGGAGCACCCCAATGTGAGAAACTCGATTGTGTAAATCCTCTATTGGTCAACTCTTGCAACTGAAACTTTAATTCTTTCAATTCAGTCGGTGCCATTCTATACAGAGCTATTGTGTAACACCCTTAACCCGTATCCGTTGCCGAATTAGGGTTACGGGCATTACCAGATAACCATTACTTTAATTCAATCAATTAGATCATATTTAAACAAACTTATATAATAACACACATATAAGCAAACAATTACATATGCATAAAACATATTTATTCCACTAAACCAAATCATATATGGCACAAGCATTGACAAACATAAGCTGAACATGCAAAATACATTTTATTAAAATTACAAAATAATGCAAGTACCGTAAGCCTCATTTGCTATGTCCTTAATTACTTATGAAATACTCAAACAATTAACCCATGAGTATCTATACGATTAAATAACATGATTCAATTATCATTTTATACTAACTCACTTAAAAGGGTCGAATATACCAGCATAAAAGATATTAGCAGATGTCCAAACTTACAAACTCAATAAACATCATATAAATACATACCTACTTGACCAAATATACAAAGACACATATATGCAGTTATATGTACCTAGCTCATACCAAAGTTCAGATAGATCCAAATAATCAATCAGATCAATGTTCACATGAATTCATTTGCATGCACATAGTTGAATCGGAAATAACTATACGCATATACATTATTTTTGTAATAGTTAGATTCATATACAGACCTTTATTATAATTTAATAAGATTATATCAACTCATGCATTTTTATCATTTCCAACAAATCATATTATCAAGCTATCTAAATACCTATTCGGCCTATACTCATCATTTCAAACCAATTAATCATGCCAAAACTCTTATATATATACCAAACATTTCACATTTACCAATTACATGTGTCATTTAACATTTATAAAAAATGAGTTTAAGTCTTCATCAAACATAATTGAATACAGAGCATAAACATAACAAACACATCACACTTGTATTCCATGGCTAATTACACATTATTAAGACATTATCTTAATCCATAATACCATTTCCCACAAGACCGAATTACACCTACTATATGCACATATACCATAGCCGAATATAAGCTAAATAAAATCCATACAACCCTTGCATCATAATAACATAAACATATACACCATTTGATCATTAAAAATCATCGTCTCAACACCAAACTAACACAGGATATAAGCCATATTCATATGGCTATAATACATATAAAGACAAAGTTTTCAACTCAAACATAGACATTATCCATACTATACATGCCTTTATCCAAAATAAACCAAACTAAAAGAGTACCAAAAAGATGATAGTGTGGTTGACTTTGCTGACGATTTTCCGAGCCCGTAGCTTGACCAAAATCTATAAAACAGAACATTGAACATAAACAGAGTAAGCTTACTAGCTTAGTAAGTCTTAAGCAAATTCTCTATAACAATTAAACATTTTAATCATTAGGTTTATGGCATTGAGTATAAATATTTCAATATGTACATTAATCATAGCCGAATGCTATCATTACCCTTAACCTAAGTATTAGCACTTTATTTCCAAGGAGATATACATAATCAAAACACATAAATATCACATGTTTTCGCATAACCCAAGTCAAATGAATATATCATGCATATTGTTCACATATACTTATTTGTACACATATACAAACACATCCAAAATTCTCTCACCATCAACCTTGCCACTTATAGCCGATTCTTCAAAACAATGCATTTAAACTCAATTTTATATATATAATGTTCATACTTAAATGATGATATACCGACTTACCTCATTCCTTACTAATATATATAAGGCTTATACTTACCCGAGCTTTTAGCTCATTGCAGTAAATATGTCTCACCTTGTATGATTCTCGAATTCTCTATTTATAATGTATCATCGGCATTAAGCCTGCTAGGCATCAAAGCCCGAAATACACACTGGCATTGAGGCTTCTAGACCAGAGGTCCGAGATTTAAACATCGGCATTGAGCATGCTAGGCAATAAGCCCGATATAATTCACCGGCACGAGGCCTGCTAGGCATTTTGCCTGATATAAATCACCAGCACAAGGCCTGCTAGGCTCGAAGCCCGAATATCAACATAATTAACCATTCCGTGCACATTTATTAATTCCAAAATCACATATAACACATATATTTCATAATATCACATATCAAATTTGGATAAACTTAACCACATTACATCAAATAAAATCAATTCAATATTATACTAATCACATTTGGCAATTCCACATATATATTTCCAAAATTTTCGAATTTCATCATTTATTATATTACGTAAATAATTTTCGACATATAATTGCTTAAAGACTTACCTCGACTATCGACGGACAACGAAGACTGACTATTCGATAACCTTTGCCTTTCCCAGATCCAAATCCGTTTTTCTTTGTTCTTGATCTAAACACATTAAAATTTAACTCATTCAAGTACATTTCATCTCAATTTAGTCCCAAAACACATAAATAGACAAATTACCATTTTACCCTTAATGTTTCACATTTTTACAATTTAGTCCTATTTGCACAAAACACAAAATACACAAAATTTCATTACACAACCTAAGGGCCGAATATTCATAGGGACTATACAAGTCCATTTATTTCATTTATTTTGCATTTTAACCCTTCAAAAATTTATTTTTGCAATTTAGCCCAAAATACTCAAATTCACCAAAATTTCTAATACAAAACATTTTAATCTATAACATAACTTTAACATATATTCATCAAACATCACAAAGCATAAGCTTCTATCATGGCCGAACATCACATACACACTAATCTCAAAAACTCTAGCATGGGTCGGATAGTATTCGAAGTAACGATTACAAAAACGTAAAAATTATCAAAAATCAAAATCAAACTAACCTTGGATTTAAGCTTACAAGTGCCGAAATTTAAGCTTGTATTTCTCTTTTCTTCCTTAGCACATTCGGCCTTAAGAAACAAAAAGATGATAATGGCTTTTCATGTGTTTTATTTAACATATAATATGTTATTTATTTATTTACTAACATAACCTTATATTATAAGATTTTATAACATATAACTTAAGGTTACTATTGTCATATACCACCCATTAACCTTAAAAATGGGCTATTTGCCCTTTTAATACCTCATATTAAAAAGCCATTATCATTTTAGTACTTTTCACTATAGTTTGCAACTTTTGTACTTTACGCAATTAAGTCCTTTTTGTCAAATTAAGCGCACAAACGATCAAATTTTCATACGAAACTTTCACACACATTAGTTCACATATAATCAGCACCGAAAATAATATTTAAAAATTTTTCAACTCAAATTCGTGGTCCTGAAACCACCGTTCTGATTAGGGTCAAATTCGGACTGTTACATATTGAGATAGGAGTTGTCCCTGGCACTAAGTCAATACCAAACGCCACTTCTCATATAGAGGTAATCTTGGTAATTCTTCAGGAAATACATCAAAAAACTCTCAACCAACTGGCATAGATTCAATTTTCTTTTCAATCACTTTCGAATCAATCACATAGGCAAAATAAACTTCATAACCCTTTTTCACATAACTCTGAGCTTTCATCACTGATATCACAGCCGATAACCCATTCAAATCATTAGATTCCATCCGAACTATTTCATTATTCTGACATCTCAAATTGATAGTCTTTCGTTTGCAGTTCACAACAACATCATGCAATGTTAACCAATCCATACCCAAAATTATATCAAACTCATCAAAAGGTAATAACATCAGATCAGCCGGAAAACAAATATCTCGAAATATCAACGAAAAATTCTTGCATACTTTTTCAACCAAGACACTTTTACCTAAGGGGTTCGATACTCTAGTTACAAATTCAGTAGACTCTACAGCAAAATGCTTACAGGATACTAAGTTCATGCATACATACGAATGAGTAGACCCTGGATCTATCAATGCAATCACAGAAGTATCATAAAAAGTAAATGTACCCGTAATAACATCTGGAGATGAAGCTTTCTCACGAGCTCGAATGGCATAAGCTCTGGAACGTGCTCTAGCTTCAAATCTCGCAACTGTCTCTTTCGAAGCTCTCTGGCTACCACTCCCATTTCTTGTGTTTCTTAAAGGTCTACCCCTAGCTGAAACATTATCTGACTTCGGATTCTGCACCATCTCTTGTTCAACAGACTCGGGACAATCTCGAATAAAATGATTTAGTGATCCACATTTAAAACAAGCTCGATCATTCAATCTACAATTACCCAGATGTCTTTTACCACAATGTCTACATTCAGGTCGCTCAGATCGAATATTTCCAACACTAGCTATCGAAGTAGCTGCATCTTTGAAGTTCAAATGTGATCTAACTCAATCTCTGTTCGAATGTCCCACATTAGCTTTTGAACGACTATACTCATCTCTGAATTTCTTTGATGTACACTGAAATGATTTACTTGAGAATCTCTTTCTTACATCTCTAGCTTCTGACTCAGCTTTTCTTTTATCTTTCCTGATTGCTTCAACTTTACAAGCTCGATCAACGAGGACAACAAACTCTTTTATTTCCAGAATTCCAACTAGCAAACAGATATCTTCATTCAGGCCGCCTTCAAACCTTTTACACATTATTGCTTCAGTTGAGACACATTCTTGTGCATATTGACTGAATCTCACAAATTCTCGCTCGTATTCTGTGACAGACATATGACCCTGTTTCAATTCAAGAAGCTCTTTTCGTTTTTGATCTACAAATCTCTGACTAATATATTTCTTCCGGAATTCAGATTGAAAGAAATCCCAGGTAACTCATTCTTTTGGAACAACAGAAGTCAAAGTTTTCCACCACTGATAAGCTGCATCTCTTAACAAAGAAATGTCACATTTCACACTTTCCTCAGGATACAAGAGATTTCATCAAACACTCGGATTGTAATCTCGAGCAAAAACTTAGCTCTCTCAACATCATCATCACTAGTGGCCCAGAACTCTTCAGCCCCATATTTACGAATTTTATCGACTAGAGCCTTATTCAACAGATTCAGATTCAGATTCATAAATGGATGTACAACAAAGTCTGAGGAGGATTGGGTGGGGCGGAGGTTGTGAAACAGTCGTATTTGTTCTAATATATTGAGTGAAACACTCATTCATCATTTGGAAGAAGGCTTGTTCAGCCTCTCCATCAGATGGAGCTGTCCCTTGAGCGGGAGCAGGCGCATTACTTTTAACATCGTTAACTACAGCTCTTTTGGGATCCATTTACTATACGAAAAACACATTTTATACTGTCAAGAATCATCACACTATCACAAATAAATATGGCATGTATAGCTAGACTCTCACACGCTATGTTAGTCCTAGAATCGACTAAACCATAGCTCTAATACCAATAAAATGTAACACCCCTAACCTGTAACTATCGCCGAAATAGGGTTAAAAGGCATTACCGGACATATCATAACTTTTATGATCATTTCAGAACACAAGATACATCATCATCATATCATAGCTAATCTTACACATAAAGAACCTTTTAAAGGTCTACGATACCTTTAACATGCATTGGAAAGGGGTTGGGACTAAACCGAGCTCATACAATTTTTTTTGAAAATCAAACATTTTCAAAGTTGCAGAGGTCACACGCCCGTGTGAGCAGGCCGTGTGCCTCACACGGCATTAGACACAACAGTGTGTCTAGGCCTTGGCAAAATAGGGCATACATACTGACTTGTCCACACAGCGAAGGACACGCCCGTGTGCTTTACCTGTGGGCAACACTGACTTGATTCACATGGCTTGTCACACGCTCGTATGTTTAGCCCATGTGCGAGACTAACTTGTTTCAAATTACAAAGTTAAGTGACATGGTCGTGACACACACGCGTGTGCTCAACCATGCGGGCAAATTTAGGCCATTTGCAAGGCCAATTTGCCACCCAAATTTTGGGTCAAACCTACAAGCATGAAACCAACCTAAATTCATACTCCAAAGGCATCCAAAACATATCAAAACATGCACAATTTGACTCTTAATAATATCATTCAATTCCATATTCAATTCTTACTCAAGTATACCAATTCAAGTATCAACTTCACATCAAAAACACATACCTATATAACATTTTAAGCCATATCAATCTATACCATTTCTCATCATATCAACTTCACAAATTAATCAAGAAACTTACCAACATTGACCATTTCATTTTGGCCTTCCATTAGCTCATCAAAACAATTCACGTTAGACATCATAAATAAGAACAAAACTCATCTAAAAACATATTCATTAACAAGTCATATCACATGGCTATAAATACATCTTCAAACATAATCTAATACTACTAGCCTATACATGCCATACTTAAATATGTACACATTCAAAAAGGTACCAAAATATAGTTCGATAGTGTGGTGATGATCCTCAATGATCCCCGAGCTTTTTGTAGCTTTGATAATCTATAAAACATTGCAAACACATACAAAGTAAGCTTTCAAAAGCTTAGTAAGCCATATACAAATAAACTTATCATGTAAAACAATTATAACTATTCCATTTACATAATCTTCAGCATAAAATAGTAGCAAATTCATAGTTCTTCTTTGGCTCAATTGTTTCTATCCTCTTGCTTACCAACAAATCTCATCTCCATGTATTTCATTAGATCATAGCACATTTGTATATAACACATCTTATCTCATCAAGTCCATACATATATCTCAATTCCACAATCTCACATATACTTACTTTTTATACTCAAACGTTGCATGCACTTCAAACGTACTTGTATCGGATACACATTTCACATAGTCATCCAATTCTCGGAATGCTCGTTGAATCATTCGAAATCAAATAGGATACTCGGATAACTCAGAATTCTCATACAATGCCAATGTCCTAGACGTGGTCTTACATTTAATCAAATATCGATGCTCCTGTCCCAAACAGGGTCTTACACGAAATCATATACGATGCCAATGTACCGGACATGGTCTTACACGTAATTCTTAAATCGATGCCAACGTCCCAGATGTGGTCTTAGACGATATCACATATTGGAGCCCTATGTCATGACATACGCATCCTAACTATTCCTAATGTTCGTACGAGACTTTTCAGATATTGACACATTGTCGAAACTTATCGGATTTCACATGTACATCTTCCATAGTCATTCATCACAATTTAATTTCGTATAAACATGAATAAATCAACTTAAACACATTTATTTGTATATAGACTTACCTTGTACGGATATGAACGGACAGAAACGACTATTCGACCACTTTCGACTTTCCCCGATCTAAATCTATTTTCTTTGGTTCTTGACCTATACATATTCAAATTTAACTCTTTTGTTCACCAAATCAGTCAATTCAATCCAAAAACACATATTTAGGGCATTTTACAAATTAGCCCTCATATTTTCACATTTTTACATTTAAGTCCTTATTTCATAAATTCACAAAACATACAAAATTTCATGTTACACATGTTAGGCCGAATGTTCCTATACTTCACATAAGCCCATATATTTCATTTATTTTCCATTTTAGTCCTTCAAAAAACCATTTTCACAATTTAGCCCAAAATAGTCAAATTCATAAAAAATTCAATGACCAAATATGTTAATCTATCACATATCTTTCA
The DNA here is from genome assembly GCA_025503065.1 of Gossypium bickii. NCBI lineage: Eukaryota > Viridiplantae > Streptophyta > Magnoliopsida > Malvales > Malvaceae > Gossypium > Gossypium bickii. The sequence continues at coordinate 92,344,081 of CP106714.1, read as the reverse complement.
TATTTTATCATCAACTACCACAAAGCTCAAGCATTAATCAATGGCATTTTACAAAATCACCAACTAACTCAAAAATTAAGACATGGGCTAGCTACAACACGAAGCAATGATCATAAAAATGTAGAAATCATAAAAAATCGAGCAAAAAACTTACCTCAATCAAGCTATGCAAGTGCCGAAATTTCAAACCCTATTTTAGCTATCTTCTATGCTTCGTTCGACTATGAAAGATGAGAAAAATGGTCATATTTATGTTTTATTTTATTTAACATTACTTATTATCTAATTTATAATTTTAACCCTTGATAAAAACATATAATAATACATACTGGTTGGTCATAAATGTCCATTAACTATATCAATGGTCCATTTGCATAATAAGGACTCCATATTAATAAAGACACATCAATTCAGCACTTAATTAATTAAAAGGCCACTTTTACATGTTTTGCAATTAAGTCCGCATACAAACAATAAAATTAATTCATTAAACTTTCACACATGCTTAATCACATACATCAAGAATAGAAAATAATATTAAAATATTTTTTTGACCCGGATTTGTGGTCCTAAAGCCACTATTCTGACTAGGGTCTAAATTGGACTGTTACATGACAGGTCAGTTGTAATATTTGTAATGTTTCAATGGAACACCTAAGTATTCCAAGGATTGAACCTAAGAGAGTTTTGAGACTAAGTGATTTCTAAATAATTAACATGCAACCAAAGAGGCTATCTAACTACTTACTAAGTTTTATATTATGATAAGTCGTGTTCAAGATTAATTAAGCTAATTAGCTATCTAATCTAAAACTGACTGAATTGTAAACTAGGTAAACTTATGAAATTAGCAAATCAGTGAAAAACATAAGTTGGTTGACTTCCATGAGGCTAATAAATCTTTGAACTAGAGAACTAAATCACTTAATTCCTAATTTGGCTCAATATTACCTCTCGGTCTCAACATACCATGTTAGACAAATTAGTCTAGTGTATCTCCCCATCTCACCAAACTAATTCGGAACTATGGTTGTAACATCCTAAAAAGGGCCTATGCATTTTAGGTTTAATTGTACGAAGTGACATGTTTTATGTGTTAAGAATATATTTTGAACATTTTTGGAAACTCAGAAATGAATGGAAATGATTTAGAAATGAGCATTTTTGGAAACCTGGAAATGTATGGAAATGTTAAGTTTAAAAGAGGAAAGTGAACATTTTTGGAAACTAAGAAATGTAGGGAAATGATTTAGAAATGAGGAAAGTGAACATTTCTGGAAACTTGGAAATGTAAGGAAATGTCAAGTTTAAAGAGCCAAACGAAAATTTTTGGAAACTTGGAAATGAAAGGAAATGTCAAGTTTTAAGGCTTAAAAAGAGAAAACTAAGGCAAGGTGGCCTTAAGGAAATTAATAGGAAGAATTTGACACACAAACAGGCTTGGTAAAGTGGCCTGAAGATGTCACTTAAGGCCCAGGTAGGTGACGCCATCAGCTAGGCAAGTGGGACTGAGTTCGAGTCACATGGGAAGCGAATAAAAGAAGTTTTGTTTTTGCTTCTAGAAAGACAGAGGTGGACGGCACAAGGCTTACAAAAGAGGAGTTTTATCCTCTTTAAAATTTAGCTAATAAGTATAAATAATGGGATTATTTTAGATTATTCTCAAGAGATAATTGTGGATTAATTCCTTTTATTTTAATGGATAAAAGAAGAGATAATAGGAGGATTATTATTATTATTATTAATGAGATAAAGTTATCAAATTAAGAAGAGTGGTGGCCAAGTAAAGGATTCTGAGTAGTAATTCGGCTATAAAAGGAAGAATACAGGGCTACTCATCAATTTTCTTCTTCCTCTCCTTTCTACTGAAATTCTTAGTGCTCTCTACTCTCTGCCGAAATTCCTTTGTGTTCTCTTCACTTCTCTTTTTCTTTTGTCTAGCCGAAACCTCCATCTTTACTCTCTCCTCTCTTTTCTTTATAATTCCTTCAAAAGCCAAAAGTTGTGAGAGCTTCAGGTGCAATCGATTTCTCCAAGTAAGGGGGGATTTCGGGATTTAGTGGTGGTCAACTACAAGAGGAGATCTGTCGGGATTTTCAAAGATCTAAGGTGAGGCAATCAATCTAAGGTTATTTCTTATGATTAAATGATTGAAAATTAGATCTAATATATAAGTCTACAGGGATTTCGATGGAGGTATACAGGGATTTCGGGATTTGAGAATTTCAAGGTAAGTCCCTATATACATTTGGCCAAGGCCTTAATTATTGGTTAAGATCTATTCCTTATTTTTATAGGCTAAAACTAATTTGTTTAAGTGATTCCATGCTTGGCCAAATGCAAGAAAAGTCTAGCAAGGATTTCGGGACTTGATTCTTAGGTCAATCGGCAAGGTAGGTTTTAATTGTACAAATCCCACTAGGATTTGGAGTTGGCCGAATAGGCCTTTGCTAAATATTATCATGTTGACCGAATGTAGGAATTGAGCAATAGATCGGGTTTTACCGGGATTTCAAGGAATTTGTTAAGCAAATCAGGTGTGTACCCTACACCAATCTTTATAGATTCATGGCTTTAACTTAATATATGTTCTAATCTGAAAATATAAGAATATGGCTAAGGTACCGTGTTAGGTACAAAGTACTCAGGTACGTTTCCTACTTCCACTAGGATTTCGAAATATGATATATTTAACATGTGAAAAGTGACATGAATGTTAATTTAAGTATGATATGCATAATATGAATAATATGGGGCATTCGGGTTATATGAGAAAGGGGAAGTGAATGTGATGACTTTGGTCTCACTATCTGAATGTGGTGACTTCGGTCACATTATCAGATTGTGGTAACTTCGGTTACATTATCTAAATGTGGTAACTTTGGTTACATTATCTGAATGTGGTGTCTCATGACACAATTATCTGGTGGCTATGCCACAAATTTTATATGGGCGATGAGCACGTCGACTGCAGCGACTGCCTTCGATGGTGTGTAGCGGATGGAGGGTTGACTTAGTAGTCCCCACGGTGTGCAGGTTGGTACGGGGATGTGTAGCGGATGGCACCTAGGTTTGGGTTTGGGTTGCATCATCATTTTTATCTGTTATATGTATAAGTATTTGATACGAAAATGTATGCCTGATCTATTGAATTTTAGTGTTGTGTACACATTGAGTCTGTTGACTCACCCCATTGTGGGACTATTTTTCAGTGACGATCGAGAATGGACCGGGTTCGTGAAGGCTTAGGGGATAGCCATGCTCACTTGAAGTTTTATTCAATATGGATATTTAATTTTATTTAAGTATTTTGGAATTTTATTTTGGGTTTTTACTCGATGCAATAAGGCCATAAGTTACATTTCTTTACTTTTATTTTTAATTACTATGTTACGAATTATTTTCAATTAAAGTTAAGTAAAATTTATTTCTTTAAAAAAAATAAACTCTTATTGCTTTGTCACCTTCACTAATTGGATTTTAAAATAAGATAAATGGGTTTTTGACTCAAGCCCAACCCAAAACAATATTTTAAAAAAAAATCGCACAAGTTTTCCTCTAGAAATAAAAGAATTTTGAAACCGGTTACTCAAGGAACATACCAGATCCGACTCAGGCTCGTGGGTCGGGTTTGGGTGTTTCAATGGTGCTCAATGAGATCGCCGAATTTTTCCTTAGGAGTGTAAATCTTGAGTTTTGAAGTTCATTCGATTTAATCCAATTTTTTCAATTTAGTCTAATTTTGCAATTTAATCCTTGAACCAAAAAATTAACTAGACAACATTTTCATCAACCAACCACATTAGATTTAGCTACTCATGGTCATTTTTAAACAAGTAACCATCCAACAGTCAAGAAAAATATATATCAAAGCAAACTCAAAAGAAAGTTGAGAAAAACTCAAGCTTTCTTGCAAAAGCTTGAAGAATACAACAATGGCAACAATGGTGGTTAAGAAAAATATAAAAGATGTTTTTTTTTATCAGAAAAAGTAAAACAAAGTTGACTTATATTAAGGATGGATTAAACTGAAAGTACATAAGAGTTTGAAGCACTAAATGACTAAACAAAGTTGAGTTACAATAAAAACTAACTTAACTATCACTAAGATACTAAAGAAAACCTATAACACCCTTACCCATATTCAACTCCGGAACCGGGTACAAGGCATTTTCGGACTTAACTTGCTTGAACAATACAACTTGGGCTATTATATTTCTTTATCAACTTAGAACCTCTCATCCACATTCATATCATCCTTATTATGGGCCTATGAGGCCCTAAACATGCATACGGAGGGTTTCAGAATTTAACCGGAAACTTTTGCGCACTTAGAAAATTTTTACCTAACCAGGGCCACACGCCCGTGTGAATTGGGACACGCTCGTGTAGGCAGGCCGTGTGATCACACACGCCCATGTCCCTAGCCCGTGTAGAATTTATTTTTCATTTCAAACCTAAAGGAGTTTTCACATGATCGGACACACGCCCGTGTCTTTGGCCCGTGTCCCTCACACAGCCTAGACACGCCCGTGTCCTCACCCGTGTGTGAAAACCTGGGTATTCTGTTTATGACGTCAGCGACACTTAAGGGGCACATGGCCTAGACACACGCCTCGTGTGCTGGCCCATGTGACAAATCAAAATCTCACAAATTTGGTGCAAAGGACACACGGCCTATCAACACACCTATGGGGCTGACCTTGTGTCACACACGACCTAGACACACGCCCGTGTGTCTACCCGTGTGGACAATTATAAGGCTATTTTCCAAGCCAATTGCCACCCTGAAACATGAACACACTTATACCAACTCAAGCAACACATAACATGGCAATAGTACACTATAAAGAATCAGAAATCGTCAATCATACATTTGACATCTTACCTATCATTTGCATGAACTTTCATCTCATAAAAACTCATTATAAATAAAATATGAAGCTTGACAAATAATGAACAATTTCCAATGGCCATTTACAAAATGAGTTTATAACATTAGTAACTAAAACTTTGGCTTTCAAGTATGACATAACACAAAATGACCAAGTTCCTGTACATGTCATACTCAAAACAAATTAACGTTACTATACCAAAAGAATGATTGATAGTGTGATTCGAGTTCCGACGTTCTATGATGTAACAACCTTTACCCGAGTTCGAAGCCAGAACTGGGTTTGAGGCATTACCTAACTTATCTCGCTTAAACATCTCACATTAAGCTAAGAAAATTTTGTTTAAACCCCTCACTTGCTTATTCTCAACAGACGAGGCCCTAAACATACCTCTGAGAGGTTTCGGGATTTAATCGGGAACCTTCACGAACTTGGAAAAACTTTTCATCAAATCAGGGGCCACACGACCGTTTTGATCTAGGGACATGCCCGTGTGCCTCTAAGACATGCCCATGTTCACCACCTGTGGTTGACACTGACTTAATTCACACGGCTGGACACACGTTTGTGTCCCTAGCCCGTGTCTCTCACATGGCCTCGAGACGCCTGTGCCTTAGCCCATGTGCCAAAACCTTGGCATTCTATTTATGATGTCATCACTTCACTATGGTCACATGGCCAAGGCACACGCCCGTGTCCTTAGACCGTGTGTCAAATTAAATTCCATGTTTAATGTGCAGACTTCACATGGCCTGGGCACATGCCCTTGTCCTAGACTGTGCCTCCCACATGGCTGAGACACACGACCGTGTCTCTGCTCGTGTATTTACTACAAATCTTACAGACTTGTAAAAATTTTTTGCAGGGGACACACGGCTTGGTCACACACTTATGGGATTGACCGTGTGTCACACACGGCCTAGACACATGCCCGTGTGCCTACCCGTGTGGCCTTTTTTGCCCTCTAACTCACACAACATGAATCCATTCAACGTATTCACTAAACATCCCAATTTTACAATAAACACATCTATGAAAAAGAACTTTATCTTTTCATAATTAATAATAAGCCATCAACTATGGCTATATACAAGAAAGTTTATCAATAAAAGGGCTAATACACTCTTGGCCAAAATAAATAACAATTACCTAGTCTATCCCCTATACATGCCAAACCCAAAAACACTAAGTCTAGATGTACCAAGATAAGCTGATATGTGAGCAATCTTCCAATTATCTTCGTATCCCGACCCGACTCTTTAACTCTATAAGATAAGGGAAACGAAAAGGGGAGTAAGCTTTGAGCTTAGTAAGTTTACATGTAAACAACTAAATAAAATCACATACTAAACAAGAACAATCCACATTCATAATCATGCTTACTCATTTCCTCCCTTCCCACATTCCAATCATATCACAAACTTAATGCTTACATTCATTAACATGCTTCCCTGCACTTAGCACCACAATGTCACATAATACAAAACATCACAGTTTCTTAATAAACCATTCATAATACAATCACTCGGTGGTTTCGCACTTAGCCCACCATCAGTCTTTAACAAGGTGGTATCGCACATAGCCTACCAAAAAGGATAGTTACGGTGGTATCGCACGTAGCCCACCAAAAAGGATAGTTACGGTGGTATCGCACGTAGCCCACCAAATATTAATATAAACGATGGTATCACACACAGCCCATCTTAATTGTGTAATATGGTGGTATCACACTTAGCCCACCTTCAAATGTTGTTATTACACATTTACATATCTATTTCATCATTCATACGAAAACTATTCAATAACTACTATATTCAATCCACTTGAACCATACATGTTCTCAATCATGCCATGCACCAATCAGTAACAACAATGTCTATATAAAATGCATCGTTTACACATAAACTTACCTCGGTGCAAAACGTTTCAGTTTGCGGTTTAATCCGTAACCTTGCCTTTTCCCCGGTCAATGTTAATTCTGCGCTCTTCTTGATTTATAACAATAAAATTCACCCATTTAGATAATTCTATGATCATAATGCATCAAAATCTACACTTAGGCAAAAATGACCATTTTGCCCTTGTATTATGGTAAAATTACAATTTTGCCCCTGGGCTCGTAAATCATTTTTCAATTCATTTTCTCAATAAACAAGCCCAGCTGAACATTTATTTCTCTTACAACTAGTCACAATTCCAACTATTTCATGCATTTATGACACAAATTCAATCTTTGCATTCAAGTCCTAATTAGGTGTTTTCATGCTAACACCTTTCACAAAAGTTGTTTCTCATCTCCCTAACATTCATTTTCTTCCATAAAAACTCAATAAACCACATAAACATTCTCATGGCAAGTCCCTAGACTTTCAACCATATTGCAAACTGGTCCCCTCATTAGCTAGCTTATACAAAAATCATCAATTAAAACCACCTAAATCACTTACTAGCAAGGAGACAGATTGGCTGAAAGTTTGAATCCCCAAAACCTCTATTTTATCTTCAATTCTCGGTGGAAAGAGATGAGTGAATAGTGAAAGATGATAGTTTTTCTTTTTACCTTGTTTTATTCATCTTTTCTCACCTAATTCATCCAATTTTGACCAAAAATTAAATGCTCTTGTCTCCACATACCATATGGCCAGCCAACACTCAACTATTGGCCTAATTATACTTTAAGGACCTCTAATTTAGTAATCTATTGCTATTGGATACCTCTACCTTGAAAAATAGAACTTTTGCAATTTATGCGATTTAGTCCTTTTCACAATTAAGTATACTATCACTCAAATTAAAGTACCAAAATTTTCACATAGCCATATATTAATATCATAACACATAAAATAACATCAAAATAAAATTCCTTAACCTTGATTTAGTGTTCTTGAAACTGTTGTTCTGACTAGCCCTAAAATCGGGCTGTTACATACGATCCCCGAGCTAGCTTGGCGATACTACAAGGAAGAGGGAAAAGATAGGGGTAAGCATATAGCTTAGTAAGTTTGCATGAATTAATATAACAACATAAGTACTCATGGTAAAATCCATTCATCTCATAGAACAATAGCAACACAAATTCTCAAGTGCTTAGGCATACTTACTCATAATCATTCTTACCATCACATATTACATTATGGTTTCATAACTTGTATTTTACTCATGGTAAGTATATTACTTAGTCACATAATTTAGCACTTATGTTAACTTGAACATAAAATTAAATCATCATCCTTAACGTAAATGGAACTCATTATCATCCTTATATAACTTAGCTCTATATCACCTTTACATACTTAGCTCTGTTTCCCGTTGAACTACTTGGAATATCAGAGGATACTCAATCTCATCATACATGTATCACGATGCCAATACCATATCCTAGATATGGTCTTATATGGGACCACCTCTTGATGCCGATGCCATGTCCCAGATATGGTCTTACACGGGATCTCTTAACTCGATGTCGATTCCATTTCCCAAACATGGTCTTATACGAGATTGTACATATATATCGATGCCATGTCCCAGATATGGTCTTACATGAGATTTTCCTTTGGTGTCGAAGACATGTCCCAGACATGGTCTTACACGGGACCTTCCTTGTTCGATGCTGATGCCATGTCCTAGACATGGTCTTATTCAGGATCTACATTCGATGCCGATACCATGCCCCAGACATGGTCTTATACGAGACCTACATTCGGTGCCGATGCCATGTCCCACACATGGTCTTATACGGGACTGTCCTTATCTCATGTCATGACATAAGTATCCTCGTTATTCTGAAATTTCAACCGGGACTTCACTTAGCATATTCTCATCATTTTCTCATTAAGGCATCATCAATAAATTTCATGGAAAAGATATTCAATATGCATTTCTCAATATAATAAGTACTTTAACATAATAACATATGTAACCTTAATTTCACACAAACTTACCTCGGTACTCAAAATAGGTGTATATGCTCGATTTAGTCCAACACTTTGTTCTTGCCTCAGTTTCTCTCTGGGCTTCGTGTTTCTTGATCTATAATAACAATTTCACTTGTTTAATACTCACATTGACTAAATTGACTCATGAATCACACTTTGGCAAAATTATGATTTTACCCTTAAACTTTTTCATAATTTGAAACACCCTACACTCGGCCCACGAGCCTGAACCGAATCTGGTATGTTCCTTAAGAAAATCGGTTTTCGAAGTCCTTTATTACTTAGAGAATATTGGTGTATTTTTAGAAAACTGCTTCATTTTGGATCAGCTTAGGTTAAAAACCCGCTTATTTAATTTAGAAATCATTTAATTAGGGTGACAAAATAATTTAGGGTTTAAATGTAAAGACATAAAATTTTAATATCATAAATGTAAAGTATTTCGAAGCATAATAATTGCAAGTAAATAATGGTAACGAAAATAAAACTATGGCTTTTTAGGCCTTATTACATCAATAATTCCCAAACTTAAAATTTAAAGAACTTTATAAAAATGGTGGTCCAATTCATAAATATTTTCTTTGCTACGCATGGCCACCTTTAGCTCCTGCCGACCCGGTCCATTACCGCTCATCACCAAAAAATAGTCCTCAAAGGGTGAGTCAACAGACTCAATGTGTACACCAACTAACAAACAATATTTCGCATACATATTCATATCGTAACATATACATATCAAAATGATGCAACCCAATCCCAAGCCTAATTATCCATCCGCTACACACCACCCGTACACTCCATCATCACACCGTGGGGACTACTAAGTCAACCCTCCTTCCGCTACACACCATCGGCGCGATCATTGCCGCAGCTGGACGTGCTCATCGTCCATATACGTTGTGTCATTAGACACTATGTTCGAATAATGTAACCGGTTACCATGTTCACTTAATGGGACCGTAGCCACCATATTTCGTTGGTGAGACCGTAGTCAACACCTATTCTTCCCCTTTCACATATATCCCATATGCCCCAAATATTTATATCATGCATATCTTATTTCTTATTCATATTACATATTCAAAAAAATATATATCGTATTTGTAATCCTATCGGAAGTAGGAAACGTACCTGGGTACTTTTACCTCATTTGTGACACTTAGCCACATTCTTATTCGCATGCACATTCATATATATACATATAAAGTAATTGCCGTAATATATTGGGAGTTAGTGTGGGTACACACCTTATTTGCTTAATGGATTCCTTGAATTCCCGAAGTGAATCGATCACATATTCAGACTTTAGATCTGTTAACTCCTATATTTGGTCCATCATATATAAACATATTAATACCCTTTTGATTTTAAAACCAAATCCTACTAGGAATAGAATTACTAACACTTACCTTGTTTGCCAAATCAAATCCCAAAGTTGTGGTATTCCTCCCTGAATTTCGGCTACCCACTAGATCCACTGATTTGATAAATCTTTGATTAAAACGAATAGATCTAATTATTAAAGAGATAACCTAGGCCGAATATAACTTCTTACCTTGAATCCCTGAGTTCCCGAAAATATTCCTTTTCTTGTATGTCTGTCGAAATCTGATAAACCCCTTGTATATTCGGCCATTCACAACAATAAGATTAGTACCCTGATTTTGGTAAAAAAGAAAAAGGAATAGAAATTGATTGACCACAGATCTTACCCTTTTGATGTTGTAGTTGATTGCTCCTTTACTTAGAATCGACAAAGATTTTGCTTTGATAGTAGAAACAGAGAAGAAAATAGAAGAAGAGAAGATGTATTTTACTTAAGGAAAAATTCGACAGAGAGGGGAGAGCTAGGGAATTTCAGAGAGCGAAAAGAAGCAAACCGAGGAGTAGCCCTCCTTCCTTCCTTTTATAGACAAAGTTATCACCAAGGAGTCCCTTACTTGGCCACCACTCCACATATGTGATAATATTATTCAAATAAAAAATATTTAATCCATCATTTATCTCCTCAAATAATCCAAATTTAAAAATCTAAAAAGAAATCTCTTATTTATCACTTAATAGCCGAATTTTAAAGAGAATAAACCTCTTTTTTTCAAGATGCTTGCCGTCCCACTCCTTGTGCTTCTGGAAGCAAAATTAAAACCTTCATTTAATTGCTTCCTTGTGACTCGAACCTGTGCCCATGCCTCTTGCACATGGCGCCATTTCCATAGGCCCTAAGTGCCATCTTCAGGCCACTTTTCCTAGCCCGTTTGTGTGTCAAAACTTACCAACTTTTTCTTTTAAGGCCCTCTTGCCTTGATTTCCTATTTTAAACTTTAAAACTCATCATTTTAGGGTCATTTCCAAGTTTCCTAAAATTTTCGATCGGCTCACATTTACTTGCCATTTTCTTACATTTCCAAGTTTCCTAAAATGGATACTTTCCATTTTTGGATCATTTCCATTTTCATTTCTTAGTTTCCAAAAATGTGTACTTTCCATTTTTGAACCATTTCCTTACATTTCTAGGTTTCCTAAAATGTTCATGTCCTAATGCATTTCCAGGTTTCCAAAAATGTTTATTTTCATTTCCATGCATTTTCATACATTTCTGAGTTTCCAAAAATATCAAAAATTTATTCATAATGCTTAAGACTTGTCATTTCATACAATTAAACCGAAAATGCATAAGCCCTTTCCAGGATGTTACATAATTACACTTTTGCCTCTAGGCTCATAAAATGATTTTCATTCAACTTTCTTGTATTTCAAGCCTAGCAATTTTCTTAACTACAATAACCCCTAATTTCCTCTATTTCACTCATGTATGACCATTTTCATAACTTTTGCAATTTGGTCCTTTTAGGCATTTTTCATGAAAATCACTTAGAAAAAGATATTTAGCATACATTAAACTTTCATATTCTTTCATAAATCATTAAAATACATGCATGTCATACATGGTTAAATTTTTGAACATGAACCCTGGCTCAAAATATTGCTAGAAATAGCTAAATCGAGCTACGAGGATTTCAAAAATATGAAGAACATTAAAAATGGGGCTAAGAGGTACTTACAATCAAGCTTGAAAGCTGAAGAAACCCTAGCTATGGAGGGCTTGTAAAATTTGACTATGGTGAAGAAGATGGACACTCATTTGTTACTTCTTTTTCCCTTTTAATTCATTAATTAACTAAATGACTAAAATGCCCTTAAGGCCCATTCCTTAAGATTTTTCCTTCCCATGTCCATTTTTGACCATCTTAACATTTAATGGTCTAATTGCTAAATAAGGAACTCTAGTAATTTTTATAATTCTATTTCATACTTAAATCTTCTAGAATCTCATATTTTTCTAATCTTTGCAATTTGGTTCTAATGCATAACTTGATCACTAATTAATAAAATTTCTTTATGAAATTTTCACACAATCATGCAAGTACATCATAAGCCTCATAAAATTATAAAACACATATTTCTACTTTGGATTTGTGGTCTCGCAACCACTATTCCAACTAGGCCATAAATCGGGCTATTACAAAACTAGAAAAGCACTAAAACTAAATTCTAGGAATTTGGAGAAGACAACTACAACCCTAAAATATGAAAAGAAATGTAAAATGTAAATGTTGTCCTTTGCTTCAGCCAAAATTTACCCATTTTCAGCAAATTATAGACCATAAATTGTTGACCAAAGTGCCCTTGATCGTCTAACTTTAATTGGTGTTGAGGTTGGACAAGGACTACCCTTGCAGTCATTTTTTTATCTTTGCTCGATAGTTGTATCACAATACCCAAGCATCTTGTCTAACTAGATAAGGAAAATTTGTTGAATGGTGAATTTTATATATGACTTAGGAATGCATGGAATTTATGACTAATGATAACATTTTCATTTACTTAACATAAGATTTTGAAATAATATCTGCGTGTGAGCAATATATTATGAAGAAGAGATTGTGAGCATAAATTTCTTACTGCATGAGTATGTGAAAAGTTGATTCTTTGTAAATATTGTGCAAGATTACCCTAATTTTTGCTTTGCATGAAACATTACTTGAGATAAGCAATGGATTAAGTTTGGGGGTGTGATACGTCTAAAATAGATAGGTTTTTCAAGCGCCTTTTTACTTATAATCTATGCAAATTTCGAGTATATGAACAACTAATTGAGTCATTTGTTTCCATATTTAGACATTGGGCATAATATTAGTAAAGGGTGTAATTTTTTGAAATTTAGTATTAATTTATATATTTTTACTATTTTATGCTACATGTTAATTTTTACTCAATTTGCTACAGTTGGACCACTGAAATAATTAATGTGGGAGTCAATAAAAACAAACATGCATGTGAGCTAAAATACAGCTTTTTTGGACGTCTAGATGATGAACTGAGCTTATAAATATTGCCTTGAGCCATCTTGAAGATGTTTTTTTTGAAGAAAATTGATTGTTTCTTAATTGGGTTAGCAAAATCGTCCAACAAAGGGAAGAGAAGCCTAAACTCGGCAACACACCAAGAGCAGCCCAAATTAGCTTTGAATGAATTGAATTGAAAGCCCCAACATTTGTGAAGAAAATTATAAATCAACCCCCAACTTAAAGCTTGATTGTCTTCTAACCCATGTGTAACACCTCTTACCGGTATTCGACGCCGGAACAGGGTACGAGGCATTATCAAACTTATACGCAAGCAATCATACATAACCGAGACATGAATTTTCACTTAAATTTAAAAATTTTCATAAACATTCATATCGTCCCTTAAACGAGCCTACGAGGCCCAAAACATACATTAGAAGTGGTTCGAGACTAAACCGAGAACTTTAGAAACTTTCGAGAAACTTAGAAAATTTTTATCAAAAAGGTCCACACGCCCGTGTGGGTGAAGGGACACGCTCGTGCTTCAAGCCTTTTCCAAAATAGAGGACATTCTATTTATGACGTCATCAACCAGCCATGTGGGGAATTAAATTCCGAAAATCAAGTGCAGACTTCACACGGCCTGGGCACATGCCCATGTCCTATAGACGTGTCTCTCACACGACCGAGATATACGGCCGTGTCTCGTGCCCATGTGTTTACTACTGGGCATTCAGTTTTGTATTAATTAGGGTGTAGGGGACACACGGCTGGAGCACATGCCCATGAGGCAGACCGTGTGTCACACATGGCCTAGAAACATGCTCGTGTGTCTACCTGTGTGGACAATACAAGGCTATTTTCCAAGCCACTTTGTCACCCTTACTTGTACACATTCACACAACATCACTTGGCACAAATCATAGCATATAAATGCCTTCAGTAACAACTACAATTAAACAATAATGTATCATTTTCATACCATCATCTATCATGCATTATAACCTTAGGCTTTGCCAAATCATTTCATGCTAAAATCACACTCAAATCCATTAACATATGAATAAACAACTAACCATCATATATCAAGCAAATATAAACCACATCACAAAACATTGACATATGCACATACATACTTATTTGGGCTTACAACCTTTTAGCCAAATCATAACGACTCATACACCAAATGACTAAGTCCCTATACATGCCATAAACTCAAAGGGGTTTGCATTCACTTATACCCAACATGATAGCTTGATGGCGTGATAGCATCTCCGGCGATCTCCAACCCGAGCTAACTTAATAGCACTATAAGACATGGGAAAGGAAGGGGATAAGCTATATAGCTTAGTAAGTTCATATGAACATAATGAACGATTCATGCTAATCATATACCATGCTTGACAATATAAGCACAAATCCATATAAAATAGCTATAAATCTTGAGGATTGTAATATAACCAATTCTCACCTTTATTCTTTTGATTTATCAACATAATTTAACATAACTTTACATAGCCTAACAAACATAATCTCTTTGTTGTAACATGTTTCATAATTAGCAAATCATTCCAAACCTCATAATAAAAGTACACATTACTTATGTGTATTCATGTTTTCATGCATATAGCTTAACACATTTCAAATTGTCTGAACTCTTTCTACCCATACTTTCTTAACCATTTTAATAGGAAATTATATCAATATTTCCTTTTTCTCATAACTGATAAATCACAATTCAAACGAAAAACATTTACTATCTCACCAAACGATTTGGCCACAAAGCCTTACACATGTTTGTAACACCCTGAATTTGGGCCTAGTAGAATTAGGCCTATCGAGCCTTGGGCATGGGAGCGTTTAAAATTTTTGAGAACAAGAAAATGGCATAATTGCATGTTAGAATTGTTGGGTAAGTGATTTTGGAAGGTTAAGGGGCTTCTATGAAGTTCTGGGTTCAAGCCATGTCCTATGGAAAATTTTTATTTTTAGCATTAGGGGAACCCTGACTCCAGGTTGTAAGCTTTTTAAGTAATTGTGATTAAAAGAGGCACAAAAAGAGCATGAGGTGGAGTGGTTGTGGCATCACAGGTGTGGCAAGGAGGACAGAGGTTCAAGTCTCACTGCATGCAAAAGGGATTATTTATTTTACTCTTGTGTGGCCAAGAGTTTGTGTTGGATTTGAACTTTGTGTTGGAAAGTTTAAATTGGTCTTGAGTTGTTGGGAGAAGATTACACAGCAAATCAAGGAGGGATTTATGGAGATGTTTAAGGAATTTGAAAAGGGGGAGAAGTTGTAGCCGAATGGGAGTGCTATTATGTGCAAATTCGGCTAGAAGGTTTTAGGTGCTTACGTTTTGCTTTGTTTGGTTTTCAGCATTTTGTTTTGTGCTTTTCAAGTTCTTTTGATGCACCGAATTGTGTTTTTGGGTAGCCTTTAGCACTGTTTTTCTCTCGTTTTCTTTTCTGGTGGCTGAATGTTGCATTTTGGGTATTTTATGAGTGGTCGATTTCTCCTTTCTTAATTTTTCCGAATCTTTTCTTTTCTTTCGGCTTCTGATTTCTTTCTTTTCTTTCCACTGGGTTGGTCGAATCTCTATTTTTCTCCTCTCATATTTCTAAACCGATTATACCTTTCTTTTTCCCTTTCTTTTCTTTGCTAAATCAATTATTCTCCTTTTTGTTCTCCTAAGCTGGATACTCTTTTCTTTCTTACACCTAAGTACCTTGAATATGTTGGCTGAATATCACATCTTGTTGCTTTGGTTTTGTGTTAACTGATTGTTGCTCTTCTTTTCATCTCTATTATTTACTTCAGTTATGGCCATAGGTTTTTGACCGATTCTCTTTCTCCTCAACTATTCATCTTATTTTGGGTTGACAATGGTTCTCTGGTAATTGTAAGTATCATCGACTCTTGCTTTGTTTCTTTAATTTCTTTTTTGTTTTAAGAGACCTCACTCTTCGGTTCTGCTTAAAATCGAATTCCATTTCTCCCTATCTCTAGTTTTGAGACTTGGTTGGACAATGGGTTTTGTTTCAAGCCTTTGGGTATGCAAGTTTTGTTAATGGGTGGTGCCTTTCGTGTGTAGATACTAATCAAGAAATGGGTAATCACTTTTAATTAGCAGTTTAGTTGCAAGTATCCATTGGCTCAAGCAAGGTAGGTGACTATGGTTTGAGTGATGAGGTTTGGTTGATTAAGGCTGGCTATGTTTTGTTGATATGCATGTAATCATGTGTTGTGAATGATTATAGGTTGGCACTCGAAGGCAGTGCGTGAGTGTTCACAGGCGGGTGTGTAACTTTGTGCTTTGTTGATGATCGACTGAAAAGTCGAAAGTGTGTATTCCACACTGATTGGATGTAGATCAGCAAAAGCTGAAAAGCCAAAAAGCTGATAAGTCAAAAGGCCGAAATATTGACGAATGATGCCCCACGAGCGTGTGATCGTACGTGTGGCAGACTGAGCCTACGAATATAAGTGTAAGACGGTTGATGTAACAGTCTGATTTATTCCCTAGTCGGAACAGTGGTTTCAGGACCACAAATCCGAGTCAGTAAATTATTTTAATATTATTTTCTGTGCCCTTGATATGTGACTAAGCATGTGTTAAAGTTCCGTAAGCCAATTTGTCTGTCTGTGTGTTTAATTTGATAAAAAGGATTTAATTGCATTAAATACAAGATTGTATGCTATTTGCTAAAGTATCTATTTGTGGTGGTTTTTAAATAATGAGGCCTTATATGGCAATTAAACCACTATTTAGATAGTGGATGGATAAAGGTCAATTATGCCCTTGTTATATATATATGCTTCTTATATTAAACAAAGGACCTTAATGTAATTAATGTAGTAATAAGATGATAATGAAACAAAAGCTTAAAATAAGCTATAATGTTATGTTCTTCCACTGATTTGAGAAAGAAAAAGAAAGGGTTTGAACTCTTCAAATATTCAGCTACTATTAAGCTCAATTCAAGGTATGTTTTAATCGGTTTTCGATAATTTCTACATTTTTGCAATCGTTGCTTTGTCTACTACAAAACACATGCTTGAATTTTGAGAATTGATGATGTTTGTGAAATGAGACTTTGATGAACTCATGTGATTTGTGATGTTTAATGGTGAAATATGAAAGATATGTATTTGATGAACATGTTTTGTTCTTAAAATATTGATGAATTTAGTTAAATAGGGCTATATTGAGAAAATAGTAATTTGAGGGACTAAATTGTGAAATTTATAGAAAATTTGGACTTATACGTTATATAGGAGTATTAGGCTAAGCATGGTTAAATGATGATTTTGTGAATTTGATGTTTTGAGAAAAATGTACTAAATTGTCAATTTGGTCATATGCATTGTATATTAAGTTTATTTGTATATGTCCTACTAAGCTTTTAGAGGCTTACTTTGTGTGTGTTTTCTCTGTTTTGTAGATCGTCAAAGCTACTGAGGGCTCGGGGACCGTCATCACTCTACTCAACTTGTTTTGGTACATTTTGGAAATCTATATAGCTAGATATGGCATGTATAGGCTAGTTAATTATATAAGTTGAGAGTTGAACTTAGCCATGTGGTTTGGCTAGTTGTGTGTGGGTAATATATGTTAATGAATATGAGATATGATATATGCTTTGGTGTGGTTTGATAGCTTATGAAATGTTTATGTTTATGGTAAGTATATAGATAAAATTTTAGCTTATATGTTTGAACCAAGGAATGAGTTCATGAAGGTAAATATGGATGAAATCTGCTTATGTATACTTGAATTTTAATCTTGTAAATTTGCATGATTGGAATTGGGTTTAAATGTAGGGATTGGATGGTTATTTTGATATGTTCTTGGTTGCTAAATGTGCAATGAGATGTAATGGTAATTGGCTTGTAGGTGACTCTAATGTTTGTGGCATTCCTATTTTGTCACACGGTTGTGGCACACGGGCGTGCCTAACGACCGTGGGATTTGGTCAGTAGCTAATTAGTTGTACACGGCTACAAGGCACACGGGCATGCCTGGTAGCCGTGTGGTTTAGTCAGGATCGACCATGGCCAAGGTATACGGGCGTGCTTTATGGCCATGGAGTTAAGTCAGTTTCGACCACGGGAAAGACACATGGGTGTGTCTAGCAGCCGTGGGAGGCACACGGCCTGCCCACACGGGCGTGTAACCCCTGAAACTTTGGAAAGTTTTAAAATTTTGAGAATTTCTGTATGTGTTTCGGTTTAGTCCCAACCTGTTTAAAGCATGTTTTAGGTCTAGTTGACTTATAAAAAGGGACACGATGACTGTGATTGATAAATTATTTTATGAGTTGTCTGTTTAAGTTTTCGATCTATCAGGAAATGCCCTTTACCCTAATCTGACAATGGATTCGAGATAGGGGCTTACAGTTGAGGCCACCACGAGCGTTCTTATTGGCTTAGGTCATTATGGGGCTCGTTGGGCCCTACACGGACTAATTTACGAAAAGTGGAAGAAATTGAACTGGGCTATAACATTCACATAGCGGTGACTGAAAATGGGCTGAATGGGCCACACGAGAGTGTGGGCCCACTTGGCAGAGTATTGGGCTTTGGGCCCGAATACACTGTTTTGTTAATATATGTTATCTGTGTCGCTTGAGGCGACTGTAAACCTTTGGCAAAGTTGTAAAATGACTAAAATACCTTCGATTTGCAAAATTACCAAAATAGCCCGATAGGGTAAAATGACCGACATTCCCTTGAAGGGCAAAATGACTAAAATGCCCTTACATGTTATATGATTGTTATTATATTCTATTTATAGTATGTCTGCATTCATGTGATATTTTGCTGCATGGGGGATGGGATTTGTAACGCCCTAAATTTGGGCCTAGTAGAATTGGGACTTTAGGTCTCATAAAATTTTTAAGTGAGCAAGAAAATGACAAATGACATGACGACGTTAAAGGTTTAATGAATTTGGAGTGTCTAGGTATGTTGGAGAAGCTCTGGGTTCGAGTTTTGTGGTGGAGGATTCTTAATTTAATTAATTAAGGAATCAGGGTTGTGAGTAGTGGGCTTTTAAAAAAAAATAAGTGAAAAATGGCACAAAGAAGCCTGTGGTGAAGTGGCTAAGTGACGCCACTAGGGTGTAGAGAGGTGGCGACATATGCATGCAGGGAGGTCTGAGGTTTGAGGGCTCGCTTAGCTTTGTTTTGGAGTTTAATTTTAGGCTTCTAGAAGGCTGGGAGTGCCATGTAGAGGGGCTCTAAAGAGAAGTGATCAGTAGAGAGAATTTAGGAGAAAGATAAGGGAGATATCATGGAGAAAAATTAGAAGATGAGCAGTGGATGAAGTGGTGCCGAATTGGACTTTAGGGGTGGCTAAGTTTCGGATATAGGCAACATAAATGTGTGTGTTCCGAATCTGGGGTCCTAGGTAATGCCGAATTTTCCATTCTTTTTCTTTTCCTTGCTAAAACCTTATTTTTTCACAACCGAAAATACCTTGCCTTGTTGCCGAAATCTCCTATAGCCGAATCCCTTTTTGCCGAATTTCTCATAGCCAAACTCTTTTATTGCCGAAGTATCATCATATTCTCTTAACAAAATCCCTATTAGTGCCGAATCTTTGTTGTTTTCCTCCATCACCAATCATTGTTATCTACTCTCAGTCAAGGTTAAAAGCTGAATCTCGTTTAGTAGCTATCTAGACCGAAGGATCTAAGGTTGTATTCGGTAAGTATTCTGTTAACCCCTTAGTGTGTGTTGTTAAAATCCGAAGGGCTATCTAACTTCTCATTGTCGTTAATCTTGTATTAACAAGGGTAAGGTTCAGAGATCGCAAGTGTGTTAAGGATCGTTAGCAAAGTGTAAGTGTACTCAACTCGATTATGGGTTAAGTAAATGGACGAATGTGAGTATGATCTATAGGAGTGACTTCTGTGGATTATGAGTCACTTGAAGTTTGATGGTGTATGTGTGAGTGCAGATTTAGGGGATACTCGTGATTAGTAGCAAAGGAAGGGCTATTAGAACTCGGTGGCACATGGTAAGGTTATGGTAAGGCTTCGGCTTTTGGTAAATATTTTGATTAAGTATGGGTGATTGATTGAAGGTTGGTTGGTTGTAGGTTCAAGACCAAGGATAGTATAGCATGTCGCAGTAACCAGGTGTGTACAAACACTACACACAATGATATCGGCAATGCCGAAAAACTGAAAAGCCGAAAGTGGCTAAATGGGCCCGGTGGGCCTTGAGGCTAAGTTTGATGAAATTGATTGATTTGGTTATATGAATTGAGTTAGTCATGCATGTTACACGATCTGAGATTGTTTTCAGCCTAATAGGCCATATGAATGAGATCTAGGCCTAATGGGCCATAAGGATGTGATTTGGGGCTTAATGGGCTGTATGAATGTGAAATGGGCTTGATGGGCTTTATGGGGACGTAGACAAGTATGCTGGGGTTTAATGGACTTTAGGCCTAGTTTTGAACAACTCTTAAACCGCATAAGACTTAATCTAACAATTAAACATGTCCGTGGACAAGTCGCTAGGTTAGAGTGTGGCAACGGACATATACATGTTTAGGATTGGATCTAGGGAGAGCTTAGTACTTAAGCGGTCCTAGTGGCCCACCTCCTCTTCTCTGGAATCGTACCTGGTGCATTGTGTCTATTCACTTTAGCTGCAAGGACTTGTTAATGGGCCAAAGTTCATAACTAAAACCCGAGAGGGACCAAAATACCCCTGATTTGAAAATTACAAAATACCCTTAGTTTGAAAATTTCCAAAATATCCTTAGATTTGAAAAATTACTAAAATACCCCTGATTTGTAAAATTATCAGAATACCATTGGTTTGCGGAATTACCAAAATATCATTTATTTACAAGATTACCTAAATACCCCTATTTGTAAAATTACCTAAATATCCCTGTAAGGTAGAAAATACCCCTGGGTAGTGAAATGACTAAAATACCTTTAAGTGCTTAATGTGTGAAATTGTGTATGTTGCATTCATGAAATATATGTTGCATTTGGGTGGGTTTTGATAATACGGAGGAAGATTTGAGGATCGCATAGTCGCTTGACGATCGTGGATCCACCAGTGGCTTTAAGCCCATTGTAGTAGCTTTGCTACAACGTTTGAGTAGTGCCGCTGCTGGAGCTACCTTTAGAGTGTAGGGATGGGTGGGTTGATATTTATATCCCCATAGGAGTGTAAGGTTGGAAGGGAAATGGAGTAAAGGGTTGGATTTGGGATGGGTGCATTGCATTCATGTGATACTGATGTGAGGTCATTGCGGGCTAAGGCCCAAGACCACCGAATTTGATAGGGCTTAGGCCCAATGTGATATTTGCATGTTGATTGGTTACCAAGGGGCGTACACACTGAGTTTTGAAACTCACACCCTTTTTATTAAAAGTTTCAAGTGATCCTCAGTAGACGGCTCAACGTGGAATAGGACTCGGAGGTGGCCACACTGCAAGTAGTTCTTAATTTGTTTTGAAAGACTTAGTTATAAATTACTTTGTTTCCATTGGGTTATAATAAGGCCTTGTACTCCGATTTGACTTTAGATTTTGACTTTTGTTGTTTTTGTTTCAACTATTTACTTAATTGTTGAACCTGGATAAATGTCTTAAATTTAAACATGGGCTCTTATCATTACTTAGCAAGATTCAAGGATTTTGGGCTTTTAAGACTTAAAATTTTAACTTAGCAAAATCTTTTGAATTATCCCTTTGATGTGACATTCCTAGATTCAGCCATAATATCAGGGTCGGGCCTAGCGGTGTTACAGGATTATTGATTTGGAGAAAGTGATTGATATGTTAGGATCGCATGGTCGATTGAATACTGTGGATCCACCGATTGCTTTAAGCTGATTACGTGATTGGCAGCTCTGGTGCAACATCAGTTAGTGCCGCAACCGGTGCTACATAAAGAGTGTAAGGATGGGTGGGTCGACTAATCCCAACAGGAGTGCAGGGTTGGTATGGGCATTAATGCATTGCATACGTTTGTTCTATTATTGGGATGGGCTTAGGCCCGGATAGATGTGATCTGTGACATTTGATATGGGCTAAGACCCAACTGAGGCTATTATGGTCTAAGGCCTAAATGCCACCGTTACTATAATGGGCTTAGGCCCGGATTGATGTGATGCATGTTTTCTGATCGATGAGGGTTGTACACACTGAGTTTTCGTAAACTCACCCCCTCTTTTTAATTTTTTAGGTAATCCCTAGTGAGATGGTTCGACGTACTGGGGGACTCGGAGGTGGCCACACTACGAACAGTTGCATTTTCTTGTTTTTAATTTACTTTATATTTAATTATGTTTTCTTTAATTTGGGTTTTGTTGTAATAAGGCCTTTCTCTGGTTTTGTTTTAAATTTGGGATTTTAATGATTGTGAATTATATCTGCTAGAAGTAGAACACGATTTTCCAAAACAATAACATTTTCAAACACTACATTTTTGCAACTTAATTTTAAATATCATGTTTTCGTAAATCATTTGTTTTAAATTAAGCTTCCGTAACAAATAAGGTTTTAAAGGCAATAACATTTTAAAAGGGAATTTTTTTAATAAACCACGTTAGAAAATAAACAAACGCAAACTGAGGTTTTGTACAAGTTTTAAACTGTGAGAAGTTTTAAATTTCAAGAAGGGTTTTCAATGGAAACATGGTTTTCGAAAAACACTTCAATGTGACATGCCAGATTCGGCCCTATCGTCTAGGTCAGGTTTGGTGTGTTAATGTTCGTGAACCGAATCTACCATGAATTTACACATCATAAACCTAAACACTTAATCGCAAGATTTCAGAAATATTTTTAATATATATTAATACCAATCTTTCCTTCATTTCATATTCATTGAGTCACAATCAAGGAAATAAAACATTTCATATCTCAATTCCATTTGGCCTAGAAGCCCTTTTTCATAAGTTTCAATCAACTTTACCATCTATTTACTCATCACACTCATAAACCAATAATCACATGGTTAACTTAAAGTCACTTTCATAGTGATCATGAATTCATAATATCACGAAGCCAATGCTTATAAACTTGATGTACATACCTGTACCAACTCGTACCATAATCATTACTTTGTCATCTTTGGCATAATCTTTGAATTTCTCGTTGAACCACTTGGAATACTAAAGGATACTCGGGAATAACATACATATAGGATCATACCAATGCCATATCCTAAATATGGTCTTACATGGGATCACATATTAATGCCTATAGCCTAACTATAGTCTTACACGGTTCTCATATCGATGCCATGTCCCAGACATTGTCTTACACGAAATCTGATAACGATGCCATATCCCATATATGCTCTTACACGTAAACTAATAACCCTAATGTCATGACATTTGTATCCTAACTATTCCTAAGGTTCAACGGTGATTTCGAGGTATCAAATCTTCGTCGAATCGTCATCGAGTCAACATTAATCAAGTCCACAAAAACAATTACACAATTCATGCAATATTAAAGCATTAAACACCTAATAATGTAATGTTGCATTATTTACACACGAACTTACCTCGGTTCCAAAATATGGCAAACTATTCGATTTAGCCCACAACATTGTTCTTTCCTCGGTTTAGGTCTGGACTCCATTTTTCTTGATCTATAATAGAAAATTTAGCTCATTTAGTTATCACATTGTTCAAATCAGTCTAAAAACCATACTTTTGCAAAATTATAGTTTTACCCCTAAACTTTCACATACTTTCAAATTAGTCCCTAGGCTTGTAAAATGAAATGTGTCCATTTTCTTTGTTGCCCAAGCCTAGTCGAACCTATATCAAGCTTATACCTGCCCACATTTTTCATTAAGTCAGATTTTTACTACCCATTTTTACAACTTTTACAAAAAGGTCCTTTTTAGGCGTTTTCATAAAAAATCACTTAGTAAAAGATGTTTATTACACATCAAACTTTCATAATCTACCATGAAACATCAAAACACATGCATGTCACACATGGGTAAACTTTTAAACATGAACCCTAGCTCAAATAAATGGTAGAAATAGCTACATCTATTGATAATAACTTCAAAAATGTAAAGAACATTAAAAACGGGGCTAGGATGCACTTACAATCAAGCTTGAAAAGTGAAGAAACCCTAGCTATGGAGAGCTTCAAAGTTTTAGCCCTAGATTGAAGAAGATGAGCAAATTTTGCTTCATTTTTCCCTTTTTAATCTTTTAATTACTAAATGACTAAAATGCCCCTTTTACTAAATTTTCAAAATTTACCTATTCATGCCCATTTTTGTCCATAAAAATAGAAATTGGTCAAATTGCTATTTAAGGACCTCTAATTTATAATCCATAGCTATTTCATGCTTAAATCTTCTAGAATCTCATATTTTGGAACTTTTGCAATTTAGTCCTAAAAGTTATATTGGACACTTATTCACAAAATTTCTTAACGAAACTTTCGCACAATCATGCAAACATATCATGGACCGCAAAATTATCATAAAAAAATATTTCTACTTCAGATTTGTTGTCTTAGAAACCACTATTCTAACTAAGCCAAAAATCGGGATGTTACACCATGTCATGAATCAAGGGAGAATCGCTCACCAAATCTAGTAACCAACAACCTCCCATCCCACATTTCATGGCTAGCCAAGTAAGGGATCAAACCAAGGGATCTCCATGCTTTTTTTTAGCAAACCAAGGGATCTCCATGCTTTTTTTAGCAAACTCCCAAAACATCCCTTTACTATAAATACCATCCCTCATTTCCTATTCCACACATCCATCATCCCTCAATTCACATTTCTATCATCATTCTTTCCTCTCTTCCACGCATAAGCCATTAATTTCCCCACTTCCCTTTAACTAGCATTTCCCTTGGGAAAAATTCTCTTGGCTAGCCACCTTGAGGAGAAGATTGCGAAAGAGAAATAACGAGAATTGGATGAAGCCACCATGATTTGTCTTCAGATAATCGCCAAAATCACCACGAGTTCCTTCTTCTTTTTCTTTATTTTTCTCATGGTTATACAAATATATTTGCAAATTGGTTAATTACTTTTCTATTAACAATGATGACTTAATTTTGTTTTAGCTGGAATGATTGCAATAATTTGTTTTCATAGTTCAAACCTAGGCTTTAGAAAAATTTTTGTTTTTCCTCTTAAGTAAACCTTGACTCTAGACTGTAGGCCTTATAAACAAATGTGGTAGATTTATGTCACAAAAGAACTTGTAGTCCAGTGGTAAGTGCCATGGTTAAGGATGCAAGGGAGCTCGAGTTCGAATCCCATGGAATGCAAAGTGATATTTATTTTATTTCTTTGTGGTGAGAGAGGTGCAGTTTGACTGAAACTCTGCTAGATGAGGTTTGAATTGATCAAGGAGGAGAGGATCAGGGGATGTGATTTGTAGTTGGGTGATTTGGAGGAGAATTAGGAGGAGAAAATCAAGGAATTTGGGGAAGTTTGTGTATGCAAATTTGGCTAGAGGTCTCTTTTGTGTGTATTTTGGCAATTTGAGAGCATTTTTGGGATATTATTGTTGTGCCAATTTCGAGTTTTGGGTGTTGTGACAACTAGTCTTGGATTTCTTGAGTGCCAAATTTTCCTACTTTCCTCTCTTTTGCGGTTTTGAGCTCTACCATGGTGATCAAATTGCTTTTAGGCATTTTCTTTGCTTTATTTCTTTAAGCCGAACCTTGTGTTTCTACTCTCGATCTTAATCCTTCATTTGGCCGAACCCTTGTCCCTATTCTCTCACAATCAAAGTCGACTACACTATTATTCTTTCCCTCTTTATTCACCTTTCTTCTCCGCTCAATACCTCTCTTTGTCTTCGTCGAACTTAACATCTCTCTTCTTCTATTATTCTTATTTTGTTTCCTCTATTCTTTTACAAGTCAATTCTCCTCCTCTCTTGACCCTTGAACTCCATTTTTCCCTCTTAAATACTAAGCCGACTACTCCTTGGTATTTTGGTTTTGGTTTTATAAGACTTCAAAGAAATCGGTTGGTATTTGTATGTTCCTTCTCTAGTTCGCTATTATTCTAGGTATTATCGAGGAGTGAAACGTGAAGTGTTCTTGAGTTGTCGAAACCCTGTCTCTCAAAATATGATTAAGGTATTTTTGACACCTTGTTTTTGGGTATAGGCTAATTACTCTTAGATTCTGGAAGTGTTATGTATAAGGTTTTGGGCTACATTTTAATCTATTTTATCTATCTATCTGTCGTGTGTGCAGTTAAGCGCTCGGATACGTGTGGTTGATTCTGGCCATGATCTAAGTATATTTGGCCATACTCCATTCGGTTAACATAAGCAGGAGTATTGTTTGGGGATTAGATGACTATGAACACTTGAAGTAAGAGACTAACTGAAGTTTGGAATGAATGTTTGTTGGTGCTCAAGAGTTTTTGCAAGTGTTCGCAAATAGGTGTGTACACACCTGATCTGACTTAACATGGCAAACACCGAAAAGCCAGAAATACAATGATTCCGACCACATAGGCGTGCGAACACTCGTGTGGTAAATTGAGCCCACGATTATGGGCGATAGACTGTAGAGGCCACCACGAGCGTTCTCGTGCACTTGGGTCGTTATGGGCCTCGTTGGGCTAAAATAGACTCGTGGGCCCCACACGAAATAAATCCATGACAAGTGACAGACACTGGACTGGGCTACGTTCTCATAGCTGTGACTAAACTTGGGCCAAAGACTAGACTTTGGGTCGATTTACATCATTTTGATCATATAGGTTATCTGTGTCGCTCGAGGCAACTGTGGACCTTTGGAAATGTCGTTATCTGCACTGAAACCCTAAAATAGGTAAAATAACCAAAATACCCCTAAAGGGTAAAATTACTATTTTACTCGTAATAGATGGAAATTACCATTTTACCCTTAGAGGTAAGTCGACCAATGAATGTATATTATTATATGACAGTACTGAGTAGGACATACTGTATACACGAGATATTTATGACATGGCATCCTACATGGGGTTGGGATACTGTTATGAAGGAAGTGTATTGTTACTGGTAGCTTTGCGGTGATATCGATCTTCGCTCTCCGCAATATCATCATCGCATCGGGCTTTGCCACATATACTGTTACTGGCAACTCTGCTACGTTATTATTACTTGCAGTTATGCAGCAACGTTGGTGTGTTGGCAGGGTGGGTTGATTTTATCCCCACATGCTGTGTTGGTTGGTACAGGTGGTGTGTTGGCTGGATTGGGGGTGGGTTTCATATGTGCACCATACTGATACTGTATTGGGCTAAGGCCCACACTGTACTGTTACTTAATAGGGCTCAGGCCCAGACTGCTACCGCATGATATGGATTACACACTGAGTTCTTGTAACTCACTCTTTTCTTTTAATTGTATAGGTAATCCCCAGCCTTAGACGATTTGTAGCTGCGAGGGACTCGGAGGTGGCCACACGTTCATTGATATTTTTATTTTAGCCCTAGTTATTTAAATTTTTATATTGGGTTGAAATTTATGTAATAAGGCCTCTGGTGATTTTAATTTCTTTTAATTGAGTTTAATTTCTTATTTTGGAAATTGCAAAATTGATATAAACAAGTTTTCAAAAATAATAATTGTTTTAAAAGACAAAAACACATTTTCAAACTTCAAAATGACATTCATTAGAGTAGCTTCCGCGAATTTTTAACCAACTAAGAAACTAACAGTAACAAACATGGTAATCGATTAAAAATGGTTTTCTCTCAACAAGCCTGATTTCAAAAAACACTTCGAGATTCGATCGTAACGTCTAGGCCGGGTTTGGGGTGTTACATTTAGTGGTCTTAGAGCCAGGTTGCAAAACTCAGCTGTGGAATGGGTTTTGAGAAGTCTTTCTGAAAGTAGATTTTAATGATTTAAAACATTTTTGAATGATGTACAAGTGTGGCACATCGAGTCTCCGGTGCCAAATCTGTAAGTTCTCTAAATTTTGATTACTGATATACTGTGAAACTCTAGATAGAGGAAACTGAGACCGTAGAAGACTATAAACTGTAGTGAGACCTCGATCTGCGAAAAGAAACCCCTAATGACTATTTTTCATAATACATTTGTAAATAATCACTGAAATTATAATCTGATGCATAAGACTTTTTAACATATCAAAATAAGCACAAGAGGTACTCACGGAAGGGGTACACGGGGCCGCGGTAGAGGCTGAGGAAGTCCTCAGGCCAGATCGTCGGCATCGGGCCATATGCCTACTAGGGAAGCACCAGCGTCACCAGTAACTGAGACGGGGTCTTATGATCGAGCAACTGTGGATGATGCTCTATCCCAAGTGATGCTATACGTTCTAGAGAGGGTTGTTGGAGCTAGTATTGGAACAGCGGGCCGGAGGTTAATTTCAGAGCGACTCCGGTCTAATGAAGCGAAAACTTTTAGGGGTATTTCTCGAGTAGCCCTAAATGTGGCAGAGTACTGGTTAGAGGCTACCGAACGGATAATGGATGACCTTGACTGTACTACGGAGCAAAAATTAAAAAGGGCAGTGTTCTTATTGCGAGATGAGGCCTACCAATGGTGGCTCACCGTGAGAGAGGGTACACAGGCCGACCGAATGACATGGGATTTCTTTAAGGTGGCTTTTCAAGGGAAATATGTGGACGCCCAAAGAAGGGAATTTCTAAACTTGATCCAAGGGAATAAGACAGTGGTAGAATATGAGGCAGAGTTCGTACGGTTGAGTCGGTATGCTCAAGGGATAGTAGCAAATGAGTATGAACGCTGTGTGCATTTTGAGGATGGCCTTCGAGACGAGTTAAGGGTATTGATAGCTCTGTAGAGGGAGCGAGATTTTTTTGCTCTTGTAGAAAAGGCAAAGATTGCTGAATAGGTGAAGCGCTCGGAGCACCAGAACTGTGAAAAAGATAAGGGCAAAAATAAGAGGGATTTTGGGCCCTCAAATGCAAGCAGTAGGACAGGGTTACGTTCAGCTAGTGAGAGGTGGTGAGCAGCCACCGAGGGGCCGTGGCCATGCCAGAGGTGGTAATGATAGGGGACGAGGTCGTGGAGACCCAGGCAGAGGTACTGGTAACACTGAGGCAAGGCAGCCAGCCCTAGTATATGCTGGTCATCGCAGAGAGGGTGGTGATGTTCTAGATGTAATAACCGATACGTTCCTTATTCAAAATGTACTGTACACTGCTCTGATTGATATAAGGTCTACACATTTATACATTGCATTTAATGTGTCTGGCACCTTGGGTATCTTGTGTGAGAGTATTGTTAATGAAATGACTGTGTTAAGTTTACTGGGACAGTCGGTTAGGGTAGACAAATTGTTTAGAAATGTGCCCCTAAAGGTTCAAGGGGTTGTCTTTCTGGTGGACTTGATGGAATTGCCGTTTGGTAAATTTTTGACTTTATATTGGGTATTGATTGGCTGGTGAAACACTGTGCAAGTTTGGATTGTGCTTCTAAGCATATGGTGTTGAGAACTACTGAGGATGAGGAAGTGGCGGCAATAGGGGAGTGAAAGGACTTCCTTCTAATATGATTTCTACACTAAGGGCCGAAAAACTGGTTCGTAAGGGTTGTGAGGCGTTTTTAGCCTATGTTGGAGTAGTTGACTCTAAGGGTCCTTCTGTTGGAGATATCAAGACAGTTAAGGATTTTCTGATGTGTTTCCTGATGAGCTCTGTGGGTTGCCTCTGAATCGTAAAGTTGAATTTGGTATCGAGCTCTTGCCTAGAACAGCTCCAGTGTCCATCGCCCCTTATAGGATGGCACCGAAGGAACTGGTAGAGTTAAAAGCTCAAATCCAAGAGTTGCTGGATCAAGGATTCATTTGACTTGGTGTATCTCTATGGGGAGCACCAGTGTTGTTCGTAAAGAAGATGGATTAGTCCATGCGCATGTGTATCGATTATCGGAACCTTAATAAGCTGACTATAAAAAATAAGTATCCATTATCGAGAAATGACGATCTGTTTGATCAGATGCGAGGAGCTTCGATTTTCTCAAAAATAGATTTCCGTTCTGGGTACCATCAGCTGAAGGTTAAAGAGGCTGATGTGTATAAGACTGCATTTAGGACTCGTTATGGTCACTACGAGTTCCTAATGATGCCGTTTGGACTGACGAATGCAATAACTACTTTCATGGATCTGATGAACAAAGTATTCCAACCCTACCTAGATCGGTTCCTGGTGGTATTAATAGACGATATCTTGGTGTATTCGAGAATCGAGGATGAGCATGATGCACATCTTCGAATTGTTCTACTGATTTTAAAGGAGAAACAAATGTACGCTAAGTTCAGCAAGTGTGAGTTCTGGCTACGAGAAGTGACATTTCTTGGTCACGTGGTGTCTGCCGAGGGGATTAGGGTGGATTCTCGAAAAATTTAAGTCGTACTGGATTGGAAACCATCTAAGACCGTATTTGAGATTCGAAGCTTTCTGGTTTTGGCAAGGTATTGTAGACGTTTTGTTGAGGGGTTTTCTTTGATTGCTGCACCTCTGACTAAGCTGCTGCATAAAGGGGCAACGTTTAACTGGACTGATAAGTAGCAAGAAAGTTTTAAGAAACTAAAGAAAGTTTTGACTGAGGCCCCTATCTTGATACAGCTAGAGTCTGGGAAGGAATTTACTGTCTAAAGTGATGCATCGCACTTTGGATTGGGTTGTGTGCTGATGCAGGAGGGTAAGGTGGTTGCTTATGCATCTCATCAGCTTAAGACTCACGAGGCGAATTACCCAACTCATGACTTGGAGTTAGCCGCGGTGATATTTGCACTGAAAATTTGGAGGCATTATTTATACGTCGAGTAGTGTATTATCTACGTAGATCACAAGAGCCTCAACTACCTCCTCATTCAGAAGGAGCTGAATCTTAGGCAGCGAAGATGGATGGAGCTGCTTAAAGATTACAGCTGCTCGATTGAGTATCACCCTGGTAAGGCTAACGTGGTGGCTGACGCACTGAGCCGAAGGGCTGTATCTATTTTGAGAGCAATGTTTGCTCGTTTCAGCTTGTATGATGATGGTACATTTTTAGTTAAGCTTCAAGTGAGATCGATATGGCTGAGCAAATTAAGGGGAAACAGTTGTTGGATGAGTCACTGGTTTCTCATTTTCGACAAGTTGAGAATGGAGAGACTGCATATTTTTGGTTGAATGGTGAGGGAGTACTGTGTTTCCGTGGGAGAGTCTGTATACCAAGGGATTCAGATCTAAGGCAGTCAATACTGTGAGAGACGCATAGTAGTCCATAAACTATGCACCCTAGCAGAAACAAGTTATACCAAGATCTTCGTGAGCTATACTGGTGGCCAGGACTCAAACGTGAAGTTACTAATTTTGTAGGTAAGTGCTTGACGTGCCAGCAAGTTAAAGCTGAGCATCAACTGCCTTCAGGGTTACTGTAGCCAGTTAAGATTCCACTTTGGAAGTGGGAGAGATGGATTTTGTGAGTGGGTTGCCCTTAACATCCACTAAGAAGGATTTGGTATGGGTTATTGTAGACCGGTTGACTAAATCTGCCCATTTTATACCAGTCCACACTGATTACTCGTTGTAGAAGCTGGCAAAGCTGTATGTGGTTGAGATTGTGAGACTGCATGGGGTATCAGTTTCCATCATATTTGAAAGAGACCTTCGATCCACATCTCGAGTCTGAAAGAAATTACATGAGGCTTTTGGTACTAGGTTGGACTTTAGTATTGTGTTCCATCCTCAGACAGATGATCAATCAGAGAGGGTGATTTAGATACTGGAGGACATGTTAAGAAGTTGTCTCATTGATTTTTAAGGCAGCTGGGATGACTATTTGCCACTAGTAGAGTTTGCATATAATAACAACTATCAGTCCAGTATTCAAATGGCACCGTACAAGGCGTTGTATGGTCATAGGTGTCGTACTCCTACCTGTTGGACTAAGCTGGGCAAGCAGCGAGTTTTGGGGCCAAAGTTAGTTTTTGGTACCGAAGAAAAGGTGAAACTGATTCGAGGCTGATTCAAGGAAGCGTCTGATAGGCAGAAGTCTTACGTAGATCTTAAATGCGGAGAGATTGAATATTCCATGGGAGACTTCATATTTCTTAACTCTCTCCATGGGAAAAGATACTGAGGTTTGGGCAAAAGTGTAAGCTTAGCCCTAGGCTCATTGGGCCTTACCGTATACTGAAGCGTATGGGACCATCGCCTATCAACTTGAGGAAGAACCAGTACAGATATTGGACCGTGAGGTTAAGGTACAAAGGAAGAAATCGATCCCACTAGTTAAAGTGCTTTGTCAAAATCACGGTACCAAGGAAGCCACGTGGGAACCTGAAGAGGCGATGCGACAACAGTACCCTTACCTATTCTGACCAGGTAAATCTCGAGGCTAAAATTTCTTTTAGGGGGTAGAATTATAACGCCCTAAAACTTGAAGGTTTGTAACTTTACACGTTCTGACACAATTGACTGTTTGCTTCAGTGGTTAAATGACTTAGTAGTGTTTGGGAGTGTGTGAGAAGTACTGAGTTCAAACCTAGGCTTTAGCAAAATTTTAGTTTTTCCTCTTAAGTAAACCTTAACTCTGGACTATAGGCCTTATAAACAAATGTGGTAGATTTATGTCACAAAAGAACTTGTAGCCAAGTGGTAAGTGGCATGGTGAAAGCTACAAGGGAGCTCGAGTTTGAATCTCAAGGAATGCAAAGGGATATTTATTTTATTTCTTTATGGTGAGAGAGGTGGAGTTTGACTGAAACTCTGCTAGATGAGGTTTGAATTGGTCAAGGAGGAGAGAATCAGGGGATGTGACTGGTAGTTGGGTGATTTAGAGGAGAATTAGGAGGAGGAAATCAAAGAATTCAAAACTTGGAGAGTTGTAGCTGATTGGGGAAGCTTGTGTATGAAAATTCGGCTAGGGGTCTCTTTTTATGCATTTTGGCAATTTGAGAGCTTTTTGGGGATATTATTGTTGTGCTAGTTTCAAGTTTTGGTTGTTGTGACAACTAGTCTTGGTTTTCTTGAGTGCCAAATTTTCCTACTTTCTCCTCTTTTGCAGTTTCGTGCTCTACCTTGTTGATCAAATTGCTTTTGGGCATTTTCTTTGCTTTATTGCTTTAAGCCGAACCTTGTCTCTCTACTCTCAGTCTTAATCCTTGATTTGGCCTAACCTTCTTCCCTCTTCTCTCACAATCAAAGTCGACAAAACTATTATTCTTTCCCTCTTTATTCACCTTTCTTCTCCTCTCAATACCTCTCTTTGTCTTGGCTGAACTTAACAACTCTCTTCTTCTATTATTCTTATTTTGTTTCCTCTATTCTTTTACCAATCAATTCTCCTCCTCTCTTGACCTTGAACTCCATTTTTTCCCTCTTAAATACTAAGGCGACTACTCCTTGGTATTTTGGTTTCGGTGTGATAAGACGTCAGAGAAATCGGTTGGCATTTGTATGTTCCTTCTCTAGTTCGCTATTATTCCAGGTATTACCAAGGAGTGAAAGGTGCAAGTGTTCTCAAGTTGTCGAAATCCTGTCTCTCAATATTTGATTAAGGTATTTTCGACACATTGTTTTTGGGTATAGGCCAATTACTCTTAGATTCTGAAAGTGTTACGCATAAGGTTTTGGGCTACATTTTAATCGGTTCTATCAATCTATCTGTCGTGTGTGCAATTAAGCACCAGGATTCGTGTGGTTGATTCTAGCCACGATCTAAGTGTATTTGGCCATACTCCATTCGGTCAAGGTAAGCA
Source organism: Gossypium bickii (assembly GCA_025503065.1). Lineage (NCBI taxonomy): Eukaryota > Viridiplantae > Streptophyta > Magnoliopsida > Malvales > Malvaceae > Gossypium > Gossypium bickii. Next base: position 92,310,182 of record CP106714.1, on the reverse strand, counting down.
GGAGTATTGTTTGGGGATTAAATGACTGTAAAGGCCACAATTATGGGCGATAGACTGTAGAGGCCACCACAATCGTTCTCGTGCTCTTGAGCCGTTATGGGCCTCATTGGGCTAAAATGGGCTCGTGGGCCCCACATGAAATAAATCCATGAAAAGTGTTAAAAACTGGACTGGGCTACGTTGTTTGCATAGCCGTGACTAAATTTGGGCTAGATAGGCCACACGAGCGTGTGGGCCCACTTAGGCTGAAGATTAGACTTTGGGCCCATTTACATCATTTTGATCATATAGGTTATCTGAGTCGCTCGAGGCAACTGTGGACCTTTGGAAAGGTCGTTATCTGCACTAAAACCCTAAAATAGGTAAAATGACCAAAATACCCCTAAAGGGTAAAATTACTATTTTACCCGTAATATATGGAAATTACCATTTTACCCTTAGAAGTAAGTCGACTAATGAATATATATTATTATATGACTATACTGAGTAGAACATATAACATCCTAGATTAGGGGTTATGCGGTCGTGCATAATTCATGAGTTAGTAGATTTTGGCAGTGTTTGGAAGTGTATTAAGGGTTTTTAGAACTCTAGGATGAAGGTGAAAGCTTTGGGAAAATAATTGGATTTTAAGTTAGAAAGGGGAGCTAGGCTGAAGAGGCCTTCAGAAAAGTTTTGGGGAGTTTAGGACACAAGGAACCGTGTGGTAAAGTGGCATGAAGCCGCAAGGGTGCAAGGTGGGAAGGTTGCGTCAAAGGGAGTGCCAAGGGGGAAAAGGTTCGAGCATCGTGGGAAGCATTAAAGACTTTTTTTTTTGCATCAAAAAGGGGAACTGGGCTAAGGAGGCTTTAAAGAAATTTTTAGGGAATTAATGCCACAAGAAATCATGTGGTAAAGTGGCAATAGACGCCATGTGCAGTGGGGATAAAGGCCTTGGTTCGAGTTGCGAAGGAAGCAGGAAGGAGCATTTATTTTTGCTTCAAGAAGGCACCTGGCGAAAGAGGTTTTAAAAGAAATTCTGGGAGAATCATGTTACAAACAGCGCCTTGGCAAAGTGGCTTGGGGCGTTATCTGTGGAGCAAGGAGCTGGTCTCATGTTCGAGTCTTGTTGGCAGCAGGGAGGCGTGTTTTTATTTTGCATTTCACGTTAAGAAAAGGGGGAGCTAGGGAAGGAGGTCTTAAAAGGAATTGTGGGGAGTTTATGTCACAAAAAAACGCCTTGGCAAAGTGGCCTGGGGCGTTATCTGCAGCTTGCGTCCTAGGGCTCCAGCAGGTCTTGGGTTCGAGGCTGGTGAGCAGCAAGGGGAGTGTTTTATTTTGCTTTTGCGTCAGGTGGGGAGGAAATTGGACGGCACATGGACTTTCAAATGGATAAGGATTTAGCTTAATTCTTCTATTAATATTCGGCTAAGGTAGGATAAATTATTGTTTTATTTTATTTTAGTTTAATAGGTGATAAGAGAATATATAGGAGTTTGATATGGGATAATGTGATGATTTATTTTATTTTATTGAGATAAAATAGGAGAGGAAAAGGAGGGATATGATAGGAGATGAAGTTGCAGCCGAACGGGGGGTTCTTTGGGTGGTATATTCGGTCATGGAAGGGGGTTTAAATGATGAATTTTTATTTGTTTCTTCTTTATTGCTCCGTGCCGAATTTTGGTAGCCATGAAAATCCTCTCCTTCTTCATTTATTTTGCTAAGCCGAAACCCCTCTTCTATTGTGCACCTTTGCCGAATGCTCCTAAGGCTCTAACAATCTCCCATTCTTCTTTTCTTCAAACTCTTCTTCTCCTCTATTTGCTAGGTTGGCCGAAACCTTGATTTAGTTCTCACCTCTGGCCGATTCTCTCAGTGATCAAAGGGGTGGGAGGTGTTGTCAATTTCTTTTGGTGTAAGTTATCCAAACGGTTCTGTATAGAGGGAAGGTGATTTCGGGAAGTTGATCATAGTGGTAAGTGTGTTTTCCTTTGGTAATCGGTTTCCCTTCTCTTTTCTATTAGTGTGCCGAATCATATAAGTTAGGCCTAGGGATGGCCGAATGTGCTTTAAGTTCTGTGATATGTTTTTGTAAAGGTAACTAGCGAGAAGAAACATCAGAGGAGTTCTTTTGGAATTCGATTCTTTAAGGGATTTTGACATCACTTGGAGCAAGGATGAATTTCGAATTTCAAATCACAAGGTAAAGTATATATGTACTATCGGTCAAGGCTATATTTGGTGTTTTAGATCTAGTTCATATTTATTCAAAAGCCGGTGCTAACCAAGTAAGTGATTTAACATTTGCCGATTTAAGGAAGGCCACAAATTTTTGAGATTTGGCTAATAATGAAACCGGCAGCAAGGAACTTAGGATCTAAAGCGTTAGCTCGGGTTTTTGGGATTTCCATAAAGCGTTAAGTATACCAGGTGTGTACCCCACACTATCTTTTAATAAGATTTATGGCAATATTTAATAATAGCATGTTTATAAGAATGTGAATATGGCTAAGGTACCATGCTATGGTACAAAGTACCCAGGTACGTTTCCTACTCCTACTAGGATTAGGATTATATGTTAAATATAACATGTGTTTAATGATAAGAATGTGAATTAAGGCATGATGTGCATGATATGTATGATATGGGGCATTCGGGTTATATGAAAAAGGGGAAGTGAATGTGGTGACTTCGGTCACATTATCTGAATGTGGTGACTCCGGTCACATTATCTGAATGTGGTGACTTCGGTCACATTATCTGAATGTGGTGTCGCATGACACAAATATTATCTGGTGGCTATGCCACGAAAATTACAAGGGCGATGAGCGTGTCGTCTACAGCGGCAGCCTTCGATGGTGTGTAGCGGATGGAAGGTTGACTTAGTTGTCCCCACGGTGTGCAGGATGGTACGGGTGATGTGTAGCGGATGGCATCTAGGTTTGGGTTCGGGTTGCATTACTTTTTCTATCTGTTATATAAATGTGTATGTGATATGATAATGTATGCCCGAATTATTAAATCTTAGTGTTGGTTACACATTGAGTCTGTTGACTCACCCCGTTGTGGGAACATGTTTCAGGTGACGAACAGTGATGGACCGGGACGGCAGAAGCTTAGGGATGGCCATGCTCAGCAAGAAATTCATTTTATTTGGACTGTTTTATTTTAAGTACTTTGGTTTTAATTTTAGGATTTATTTGATGTAATAAGGCCATAGTTGGATTACTTTATTTTACTTTTAATTACTATGTACGAATTTTTATCAAGTAAAGTTTAAGTAAATTTATTTTAAAACAAAGTCTAAACGTTTTGTCACCTAAAGTAAAGGATTTTAATAACGAAATAAACTTGTTTTCAACTCAAGCCCAACCCAAAACAATCTTTCTTTTAAAACACACTATTTTCCAAAGTAACAAAAGAATTTGAACCGGTTTTTCTTAAGGAACATACCAAATCTGGCCAAGGCTCGTGGGCCGGGTCTGGGGTGTTTCAGTTTGGTATCAGAGCCCAGTTTTAAACTCTTGGCCTTGGGTTTAAAGCCCAAAATGTTTTCAAAGCGAGCCCAAATGAATTTTGAGAAAGTTTTTAAGCAGGTTTTTCTGGCATGGCACCTAAGTTTCCGACCCGAAGTCCACCAGGTAAGTGCTTCTATCCATTTGTGTGATTTAAAGTATGAATTGTAGAAGGGTAAAAATGGAACGTAGATTAGAATATTAAGTATTTGAACCCTAGGACTAGTGTACCCCAACAAATACATAAGACTTAATGCCTAATTAAACAAACCTATGGTTAAGTCACCGAGTTAGAGTGTGGCAACCATTGTGCGCATGTCTAGGATTGGATCCGGAAGAGCCTGGTACTTAAGCAGTCCTAGTGACTCACCTCCTCTTCGCTGGAATCCTACCTGGTGCGTAGCTTCGGTTCACCCTAACCAAGAGGACTCAGTCACAGGCTAAACCCAATAACTAAAACCTGAAAGGGAACTAGCCGTATTTTTATAAAAACCCTAGTCTTAAAACTCTTAAAATTACCCTTTTAATTTGTACAAACTATTTTACAAAATTTTTCTGAAATATTTCTGATTTATTACCAAAATACCCCTGTAGGGAAAATGACGAAATTACCCCTGGATGGGGAAATGGATGGAATGCCCATAGACGTGTGATTGAATGTTATTGATGAATGAGTGTGTCTCTATCGTGATGGATTAATGTGTATGTGAATGTGACTTCCTGAATTAGAGTAGTGAACTTAAACTGAACCTTTGTTTGATTGAAAGAACTACTTCTAAATACTTTATTTCATAAAATTGTTCGCGGTTAATAAGTGGAACAAAAGTACTAATGCATAAAACTCTTTAATCAGATTAACTCGCAACGTTAGAAATGAGTTCTAGGGGACGTGGTCGTCGTGGACGGCATAAGAGGAGTTTTGGACCGTCAGAATTGTCTGAGAGTCTTCAGAAAAGACCGAAGGTTGAGAATTCTACTCGTGTGTTTAAGCCAACTACTGGAAATTCGGACCGTCCGTGTGCTCAGTGTGGAAGGTATCATGTTGGCGAGTGCTAGAACCGAGATCGGGAATGTTTTAGATGCAAGTCTAAGGCTCATGTGGTTAAGAATTGCCCTCAGGCAACGAAGGTTCGTGGTTTAAACCATGGAGGAAATGGTCATGGAACACCCGGCAGAGGTGCTGAAGGTTCGGATGTGAGACAACCAAGGATATGATAGCGGGTAAGTTCCTTGTTTTGGAATATTATTTATTGCTTTAGAGATAGTTCATTCTTGTGTCGCTAGTGAAGTGCTTGAAACCTTGGATGTGAACTTAAAAATTGTGCCTAGGAAGTATGATGGTTCTATTAAGATCAGAGTGCGCAGCATAAGCGTAGTGTGATGAGTAGGATTGTTCAGCCGTTAGTTAGTAAGTAATTTCGAGGACGAAATTATTTTCAAGGAGGGTAGAACTGTAACATCCTAGATTAGGGGTTATGCGTTTGTGCATAATTCATGAGTTAGTAGATTTTGGCAGTGTTTGGAAGTGTATTAAGGGTTTTTAGAACTCTAGGATGAAAGTGAAAGCTTTGGAAAAATAATTGGATTTTAAGTTAGAAAGAGGAGCTAGGCTGAAGAGGCCTTAAGAAAAGTTTTGGGGAGTTTAGGACTCAAGGAACCATGTGGTAAAGTGGCATGAAGGCGCAAGGGTGCAAGGGGGGAAGGTTGCGTCAAAGGGTGTGCCAAGGGGGAAAAGGTTCGAGCATCGTGGGAAGCATTAAAGACTTTTATTTTTGCGTCAAAAAGGGGAACTGGGCTAAGGAGGCTTTAAAGAAATTTTTAGGGAATTAATGCTACAAGAAATCATGTGGTAAAGTGGCAATGGACGCCATGTGCAGTGGAGATAAAGGCCTTGGTTCGAGTTACGAAGGAAGCAGGAAGGAGCATTTATTTTTGCGTCAAGAAGGCACCTGGCGAAAGAGGTTTTAAATGAAATTCTGGGAGAATCATGTTACAAACAGCACCTTGGCAAAGTGGCTTGGGGCGTTATCTGTGGAGCAAGGAGCAGGTCTCATGTTTGAGTCTTGTTGGCAGTAGGCAGGCGTGTTTTTATTTTGCTTTTGGCGTTAAGACAAGGGGGAGCTAGGGAAGGAGGTCTTAAAAGGAATTGTGGGGAGTTTACATCGCAAAAAACGCCTTGGCAAAGTGGCCTGGGGCGTTATCTGCAGCTTGCGTCCTAGGGCTCCAGCAGTCTCTTCTGGTTCGAGGTCAGAGCAGAGCAGAAGGGAGTGTTTTATTTTGCTTTTGCGTCGTGTGGGGAGGAAATTGACTACACATGGACTTTCAAATGGATAAGGATTTAGCTTAATTCTTCTATTAATATTCAGCTAAGGTAGGATAAATTATTGTTTTATTTTATTTTAGTTTAATAGGTGATAAGAGAATATATAGGAGTTTGATATGGGATAATGTGATGATTTATTTTATTTTATTTGTTAAGAGATAAAATAGGAGAGGAAAAGAAGGGATATGATAGGAGATGAAGTTGTGGCCGAATGGGGGGTTCTTTGGGTGGTATATTCGGTCATGGAAGGGGGTTTAAATGATGAATTTTTATTTGTTTCTTCTTTATTGCTCCTTGCCAAATTTTGGTAGCCAAGAAAATCCTCTCCTTCTTCATTTATTTTGCTAAGCCGAAACCCCTCTTCTATTGTGCACCTTTGCCGAATGCTCCTAAGGCTCTAACAATCTCCCATTCTTCTTTTCTTCAAACTCTTCTTCTCCTCTATTTGCTTGTTTGGCCGAAACCTTGATTTAGTTCTCACCTTGATTTAGATCGGGTTTTCGGGATTTCCATAAAGCGTTAAGTATACCAGGTGTGTACGCCACACTATCTTTTAATAAGATTTATGGCAATATTTAATAATAGCATGTTTATAAGAATGTGAATATGGCTACGGTACCATGCTATGGTACAAAGTACCCAGGTACGTTTCCTACTCCTACTAGGATTAGGAATATATGTTAAATATAACATGTGTTTAATGATAAGAATGTGAATTAAGGCATGATGTGCATGATATGTATGATATGGGGCATTCAGGTTATATGAAAAAGGGGAAGTGAATGTGGTGACTTCGGTCACATTATCTGAATGTGGTGACTCCGGTCACATTATCTGAATGTGGTGACTTCGATCACATTATCTGAATGTGGTGTCGCATGACACAAATATTATCTGGTGGCTATGCCACGAAAATTATAAGGGCGATGAGCGTGTGGTCTGCAGCGGCAGCCTTCGACGGTGTGAAGCGGATGGAAGGTTGACTTAGTAGTCCCCACGGTGTGCAGGATGGTACGGGTGATGTGTAGCGGATGGCATCTAGGTTTGGGTTCGGGTTGCATCACTTTTTCTATCTGTTATATGAATGTGTATGTGATATGATAATGTATGCCTGAATTATTAAATCTTAGTGTTGGTTACACATTGAGTCTGCTGACTCACCCCGTTGTGGGAACATGTTTCAGTGACGAATGTTGATGGACCGGACAAACAGGTTAGGGATGGCCATGCTCAGCAAGAAATTCATTTTATTTGGACTATTTTATTTTAAGTACTTTGGTTTTAATTTTGGGATTTATTTGATGTAATAAGGCAATAGTTGGATTACTTTATTTTACTTTTAATTACTATGTACGAATTTTTATCAAGTAAAGTTTAAGTAAATTTATTTTAAAACAAAGCCTAAACGTTTTGTCACCTAAAGTAAAGGATTTTAATAATGAAATAAACTTGTTTTCAACTCAAGCCTAACCCAAAACAATCTTTCTTTCAAAACACACTATTTTCCAAAGTAACAAAAGAATTTGAACCGGTTTTTCTTAAGGAACATACCACATCTGGCCAAGGCTCGTGGGCCGGGTCTGGGGTGTTTCAGAATATACTCCATACACGAGATATTTATGACATGGCATACTGCATGGGGTTTGGATACTGTTATGGAGGAAGTGTACTATTACTGGTGGCTTTGCCACAAATATTGTTACTGGTAGCTTTGCTGCGATACTGATATTGGAAACTTTGCTGCAATACTGTTACTGGTGGCTTTGCCTCATATACTGTTACTGGCAACTCTGCTGCGTTATTATTACAGGCAACTATGCTGCAACATTGGTGTGTTGACAGGGTGGGTCGATTTCATCCCCACATAGTGTGTTGGTTGCTACGGGTGGTGTGTTGGTTGGATTGAGGGTGGGTTGCATACGTGCACCATACTGATACTGTATTGGGCTAAGGCCCACACTGTACTATTACTGAATAGGGCTCGTGCCCGCATCACATCGCATGATAGGGGATTACACACTGAGTTATTGTAACTCACCCTTTTTTTTTTAACTGTACAGGTAATCCCCAGCCTTAGACGATTTGGAGCTGTAAGGGACTCGGAGGTGGCCACACGTTCGTTGATATTTTTATTTTAGCCCTAGTTATTTATATTTTTATATTGGGTTGATTTTTATGTAATAAGGCCTCTGGTGATTTTAATTTCTTTTAATTGGGTTTAATTTCTTACTCTGGAAACTGCCAAACTGATACAAAAAAGTTTTCAAAAATAATAACTGTTTTAAAAGACAAACACACATTTTCAAACTTCAAAATGACATTCATTAGAGTAGCTTCAGCGGGTTTTTAACCAATTAAGAAACTAATAGTAACAAATATGGCAATCGATTAAAAACGATTTTCTCTCAACAAGCCTGATTTCGAAAAACACTTCGATGTGACACGTCAGATTCGGTTATAATGTCTAGGCCGGGTTTGGGGTGTTACAAATATACATGGTTTTTCTAAGTATAAGACTTCGAAAGAACTTATATTAGATTCCAAGTCAAATAATGATCGAGTTACCATGGATTCATTTTTTGGAATATTGTTAAACATGATGAGAATGAATTGAGTCAAGTGTTGTAATTATTCTAGCTTATTCATGTTATTATTATTAAACTTGTGAAATTGCTGCTAAATTATCACCTTGCATTTTATTTCATCTTATTTGCATTTAGGTTAATTTGCATCTAGTTAATTAATTTAATTTTAACATCTATCACCCCAAATTATTATGTTTTCTTTACCAACTTGTAAATTCATAATTTTGTTATTATTTGATTAACAGATATAGTCCTGTGGAAATGATAACTCTTTAACTTATTACTTGATAACGACTATGTACATTTGCACATTCTATGGCGAAGTATATCCCATTAAATTGGGCCACTGTTTGAAGAATTTGGAACACCACTGGCTTCAATTCAAACAGTGGTGCCTCAATCTCGAGTCTTACAATTCCTGGATTAAGTTCATGAAAAGCATGCACAGCTTACTGACTGATGGCATGGTCTCTGTCATCAGCAACAATGATCGAATTTTGAGCATTAACGGCTCCATTTCCTTGACCTAACTAAGTTATTGTGGACAAAAATAACTAAGTTAAAAATAAAATAAAAAGAAACCAAATCGCAGAATAACTTAGTTCACAAATAATTCTTTAAACACAGTCCCCGATAATGGCTCCAAAAACTTGTCGTAAAAGTTTTGATTAATGTGAAAGTGTTCATATGCGCAAACAAGGAATAAAGTAGTGAGTTAAGAGTATTGTGTCCATAGGGACTGTTTAAGTAAGAAAAATATTGTGAAATTTATCAAATGACAAGTTGGTGAGAAAAATGATTAAGAAATAGTTGAGTTAACTAAGTACCCTAAATAAAGTTACTAATGTGCTTAAAAAATGAAGGTGTAACACAAAATAAACAACAATTCACAAGTTTAAATTAATATGACATGAAGGGGTTAGATTAATTCCTTCGCTTAACTTAAAAATTATTAAAAACAATGTCAAAGATGTTATGGAAAAACCATGGCCATTTGGTTAATTACTAATTTAGAATTTATAAACTATTAAGTCATACTTATTTAATTATTAAGTTTCTTTAGCATACTTTTATGTTCAATCAACTTTTCAATTTCATTGGACATCATATAAGGGTTATGCAAGGTAACAACATTGTTTAATATTATTACTAATTCAATCATTAAGTGCTCAAACATGCACTATTTAAATACTGTGTCAATTAACCACCATCGGTGAGTGTGTATGACATCATTCGAGGGCAAATCAACAATAGAATACCCAAGGAGCAGTTTGCCATCAGTGTCACGATAGAGACCAAAAGGGTGTTACGACACCAGTATGATGTGGTCACTTAATGGACTAAGGGTATTTTCTTCCCCACAATGATCTTTATTGAGAATTAGCTAGCTGTTTTAGGTCAAGGATGAGATACTAACCCTAGTCCTATAAATATAATTACTTAAAACAGTTTAGAGAACAATTTCTCCATACTTTAATTCTACTTTCATTTGTAGCTTAGATTTCTTTTACTTGTAGTTTTTATTTCAATTTTTTATTTCATTCTTTGCCACAAGATTTATACATATATTAAGATCTTTCTTAAATTTACTTTTGATTTCACAAATGTCTATTTTCCAAATCAATTCTATTGCATGTGTTAGATCCATGAGGAACTAATCTATTAGGGAGATTAATGAGTGGATGTGAGATCAGTAACGCCTATGGAGGGTTTCTTAGCAGACCAATTGGTTGGGAAAGGAAGAACCTAAAACCCAAAGATGGATGACCCTAGGAACTCATGTAGGTAGGAATAAACCTTAAATCAGTATTGCCTGTCTTGAAAACCTTTCCCAAACCCAGTTTGACTTGTGTCATCGTGAGATAAGTAGTTCTTGCCGACTTATTAGGTTAGTGGAAGGTCGAGAGGCCCTGTTAGGTTAATTAATAGGCGATTGAATAGAACCCAAAGTAGGAGTTAATTATGAACATAGGAACAAGTTAGTCTTCTATCTTAAACCTGGTTAGTTTACAGTCCAATCCGTCATTATTTTTATTGGCTTTTGCAAAATATATTTTTACCATCCAATTATGAATAGTTGTAATATAATTTGATTAAAGTACCAATTAGATCTATTAGCATAGGAATTAGTCCTAGTTTAATTAAGCCTCCCTTGGGTAGGATCCTCGGAGTACATACGGTACTTTGTGGTAAAAAACCTATATTACAACCTGACCAATATACTTGTGGACACCACCTAAATTCATATATGTTGTTGCAGAATTCTTACTTTCGACGTTGGTACGTTGGGAGGCGGTCAAGTTGTTGGCACCATTTTCGGGGAGGCTTCGTCATTGAATTAATTTTAATTTTTACGCATAATAAGATAATTAGGAAATTTTCAAAAATTATAAATATGATTTATTTTTTATTAACTTATATATTTCACTAACTTATTTCTTTTCGTTGTGGATTCCACTGCATGATTTAGAGTAGAGGCACACCTATAGAGCCAACCATTGATCCAGAAAGAATCATTCATTGTAATTGTTGACAACTACAAGAAAAAATACAAAATAACCTACCTACTGTAGTTGATCTACCACATGATAACCCGCTATTCGACGATCTGCAACTTCAAGACCTACCACAATTGCAACCCAAGTTGCCGATAGAGCCACCAATGGTTTGAGAAGAGAGGACACTTAGAGACTATGCGATTACCAAATACGAATGCGATACAAGAAAGCATCATAAGATCGATAATTGCAAAAAATAATTTTGAGATAAAGCTGACAATGATCCAAATGATTTAGAACAACCTACAGTTCAGAAGGATAATGACGGAGGGCCCAAACAAAAAGTTAAAATGGTTTCCCTAGCTTTGTAGCACATTTAAATATAATAGGGTCATCGATGATGCTATTCATCTTTAGTTGTTCCCTTCTCCTTAATCGATAACACCTTTTCTTGGTCAGTTCGCAGACAGCATGATCAATCACGACATCGGACGAACTTGCAGAAATTTTTTTGTATAAGTTCTTTCCTATGAGCAAGATGGTCTAACTAAGAAGGGAGATAACTAACTTGAAATAGGTGGAAGGAAATAATTTTCATCAAGCTTGGGAGCAGTTTAAGCTACTAATACAAAGATATCTTTATCACGATCTGTCTGAACGGCTGAGGTTTCAAATGTTCTACAATGGGCTGGATGCAAATTCGAGGTCAGGACTAGATGGAGCTGTAGGAAGATCCTTGATGAACTGAAGCTCTGAGGATGCTTATTAATTAATAGAGAACATGGCCATGAATTCCTACCAGTTGCCAAGTGAAAGGTTAACCAGTTAGAACTAACATCTCACAGGCCCATGATTAATGAAGTGTTAGAGTATGCCCAAAGACCAATAATGAGATGATTGTAATCACATACTCGTTTTACCTTGTTTATTAATATAAGGTATTTCCATTGCTATTTCAGTTTCTTTTTCTGTGTGTGAACAAATTGATTAATAATAAATTGTTGAGAATGATATGATAATTCTTAAAATCTCCTTAGCCAAGTATTATTGTGGACTTGGACAATAATAATGCATTGAGACTAACATGTAGTTGATTGATGATAAAGTGTTGTCATTGACATAGGGATGTTAAAATCAATTCATGGGTACGTGTTGGAGAACAACATTCTAGACTGACCCATTATGAGTATGCTTCTTGGATTATTATATAAGTCACAACATTACTCGTAGTGATAAATTTGTATACGATCCTCAGACTTGAGATCATTATTGTCCCAACATCGTGAGTCGTATATTTTGATACAGTCAAATGTCTACCATAATAGGTTGTACTATAAAGACTGATGTTGGATATGCCACAATCTATGTAGTAGGATATGATTGATCAAGATAGGATTTGTCCCTCCTACATAATGAGAGCAAAATCTTAGGCTACTTGACGGAGTGAGACTAGAAATACATGAGCATGCTCAAATATGTTGATATAAGATGTCACGCATATTTGTTTATTATAGTCTACTCAGAATATCAAGAAATTTTAGATTGGACTATACCAGTGTGACTATTCCATGACCTGTGTCCAATCAAGATATAAATGATAAAATGATATAATACATAAAAATTTATCACAAGAAGGTTATGTCGATTCATAACTTCTTATAACTTGGGTAGCAATAATGCATGGGTATATGCCAGTCATTACTTGGAACATTAGAAATGTTCTAATATTACTACTAACGTTACAAGAGCCTATCGGGTCACCTCCTATGGTTGAAGCGAACATAATCCAAGCATTATTAGTATTATGTTTAGCTGTCACATGATTTAAATTAATTATTGAATTAATTTAATTTAATTTCGCAGTTAAATATTGAACACATTATGTGTACAAACTTGTTGTACACGAATAGAGAACATAGTTAAAATTAATATATGAATTTTATTCATATAAAAGTTTAATATTAATTGAATATAGTTTACAAAAATTATTAAAATAAATAATAGTTTTAGTCAAATATTAAAACATGGAAGTTAATATCCTTTTGGAAAGTATATAATGTTTTGATAACTTTCCATATGTTTCTCTAAAGGGATAATTTCGTTTTTAATATGTGATAATAAAAAAAAGGACATAAGATCCTGAATGGGTGTTACGGTTTGATAGTAGAATTGAGTATAGGGTCTAGCAGCCATTTTTACTCTCTCTGGAAAAATTCAAAGAAAATTTCTTTTGGTGTTCGTTCTTTGATCGGGTGGACTATGTAGAGGCCAAGACACTTCTTTTGCAGCTTGGATTAACTTCATTCAAAGGGATCCAATCAACAATGTTATTCACCACTTTTTAGTTTTAAAAAACTTATATCTTCAACTTGGTTCATTCCTCGTACATGGATCCATGGTTGATGATCGTTGGAATAATTTTTTCTTTGTGCCACTGAGCGTACTATTATTCCAATACAAAGCAGTTAGAACAATCAGCCAATACCCTGAGAACCAAGCTGAGGATGTGAACTACACCGACAATAGGGGTGAAAATTGCTGTTCAAACAGTTACAACCCCGACTGGAGTGACCATCAAAACTTGAAATGGGGTAATAAACAAGGAAGAGTTATCAATACTAACAAAAATTGTCAAAATATTACTTACCAACCTCTTTATTTGCAGGAACCTCAGGAAAGGGCCTACACAAACGACCAAAATATATGTGGCCAAAGGCAAGACCAAATCGAGGAAGAGATGCAGTCAATGTGAACATAAATGAGATAAGTGCAGTTTGAGTACCCTCAAAATAGAACTAAATTGATTAAGCTTGAAGATCAGATGGGCCAATTGATGGGAATGATGGGAGATACCAAAAAGCAAATTGGGATTGGCATCCCGAGTAACACAGAGAATAACCCTCGAAAAGATGGGAAGGAGCAATTGAAAGCTATTTTGGTCCATTCGAGTAAAGTAATGAGTAGCTCGAATGAACCCACTCAGGAGGAGGAAGAAAGAGATGTGGATGATCTTAAAGAAGAAACCCCTAAGAAAGACGATAAGAAAGAAGATCCATACACGGTAGCTGAGCTAGAAGTGGAGAAAAGCACATAACCTATCTTCAAAAAAAATACCATTCCCATCATGGCTAGAGGATAAATAAAAAAGGGATGAAGTGGAATTTGTAAGTTTCTTAAAAGTACTTAAATTACTTAGTGTTAATTTACCTCTTATTGAATTAATAAAGAAAATTCCCAAATACACAAAGTACCTAATAGAAATATTCGCCAGGCATAGGAAAATTAAGAAAGGAGACCAAATTAACATTGATCCATCATGTGTGCGATATAACTAAACAAATATCCCAAAAATTAAAAGACCTTAATGTGGGAAATATATATTCTGTGATAAGTGCAGGTCGAAAGAGTAAACCCAAAAAGCATCACAAATGGAGCACTGTGGAGTGGCAAGAAGGACAATAGATGAACTCAGACAAACATATGAGAGAAAGGATGTCCATGAACAGGCTCATAGAGCTGATGGATGAATCTGACTGTCGTACATAAAAAATTTGCGAAACAACACATTTATTATGTTGATATTATTGTAAATTAAATTTTTGATAAACTGAAACATTATTGACTAAATAGGATTAGGATATAAATTGGGACTAAGTAGATAGATTTGGAATTAATTATATTAGAAATATTAAGAAATAGGGCATAGATGTGCTAAACACCTTGAAAAACACTAGATCAGGTCCAAAACAGAGTTGGTGTTGCAACACCGACAACATGCATGAAAAATTGAGAAATTCAGCTCGGTGTTGGGACATGGGTACCCTTATGTCGAAGCATTGGGAAGAGTGGCCTTAAACAAAAAAATTTCAAGGTGTGTTATGACATCGAACCCTGATGTTGTGACAATGAGATACTACCAAGGGTCTCACGACATGGAACCCTTGTGTTGCAACATCACTACGAAAAATTGAAGGGGTTTGACATGACCACTATACAACTCGTCGGCCAAAACCCTAATTTACTTGATTTTTTACCTTAAACCACACCCCTATATAAGTTTAGTTAATGCTTCAACACTTTTACTAAGTCTCCTAACGTCAAGAACTTAAAACCTCCCTTAAACCCTTACTTCCAAACCTTTATTTTCATTTTCTCTCCCTCTTTTGCTGCATCATCTTTTATTTTCTCTTTTTTGTTCGTATTTTGTGCAGGTAGCAAGCTATACATCCATGAAAAAGCTTGCAACAAAACTAAAAATGGAACAAAAAGCATATGATGTACAAGCTCATCTGGTCGAAACCTATTAGAAACATACCTCATAAGATATCTAGAAGAACTAATGAACAAGAAGTACCGGTGAGTGTAAATCCCTCTAACGTTTCAAATCCAAATGTAAATATTATTTTCTTGAACTCCAAGGGAAGACGTTCATACAAGAGAGGGGTTTCGAACCATTGATGAACTTGTGTAAGAAAATTTAGGCATTAGTCAAGTATCATCGGTGAGAGCGCTTTTGCATAACAACCAAAGGCCTTGCTGTTATCCCTGTAGTACAAGAATTTTCCGCATCATTTATGGATTAAGAATCTTGGAGACCTTACGATGATTTTTAGGAAAACATAATAGTTAGGGAAAAAGAGGTGCTTGTCACCCATAGAGATATCTGTGAATTTTATAATGTCCCATACTATGAATCTGATTTTATTGAAAACACTGATTTTTGACATACTTTAAAGACATTGATATGGAAAAAAATGTGAATTACTTAATTGAGGGTAAAGGTAATGTAACACCCACTACCCAATCTAATAAATCTAACCCAGATATTATGTGTCACGCCCTATAACGAATGTAACCTAAACTTTTTCCTTTTGCCTGTGTAAGAGTTGTATTGATGATCATTATAAAGACTCAAGTTTTCATTCTAGATTTCCTATGTGTATACAATGAATGATCAATAATTTGATTAGTTAAAATTCTAAAGTTACAATGATATCTATTTTTAACTCTCAACCTACTGTACGTACCTTTGGGCACTAATGTGTAATCACATGCTCTGGCACGAACATGCCACTTATCTTGCTCTGTATGCATAATAGCCCTAGTTGCCACTTCTTGGTGTAGTCTTGGCATCGTCCCTCCAGGTGCAGACTCATAACATTTCACCTAAAATCACACCACACAAACGTAAGCTTGTAAGAACTTAGTGAGGCAAACATCTATTACCTGAATCATATCTAATAATTCTTTTATTCGTTCCCTTTTGCTTGCTCTTCAACTTAACTTTTTTGAATATCATTCTAGGTTTTCCATTCACCATACCATAACTATGGTGCCTTTCATTCTAGGTATTCTATTCACCATACCATAACTATGGTGCCTTTCCCTGACATCGTTGCATACCTTTTCCCCTTTTTGATGTACTACTTGTAACACCCCTCACTCGTATTTACTGCCAAAATAGGGTTATAGAGCATTACCAACCTTATTTCACAAATAACCATATATTTCACATACATTTTCATATTTCATGTAAACACCATTCAAAATCATTCACATTGTTCCTAATACGAGCCAGTGAGGCCCTAAACATACATATTGAGTGGTTCGGTACTAAATCGATAACTCAAAATGGAACACTTAGAACATTTTTGCAAAATAGAGGGAACACACGCCCGTGTGGCTCGGCCATGTGTCTCACATGGCCAGAGACACGCCCCTGTCACAAGCCATGTGGACATTCAAAATGGGTTTACATGGCTGTGTCCCAGCCCATGTCTGATCCCGTGTAACTCTCTGACTTGGGTCACACGGCCAACCACACGCCCTTGTGCCTTTCGAAAAGGCCTCACACGCCCGTGTGCCAGGCCGTATGCTAAGCCGTGCCAAACCTGTAGGGTATATTGACTTATGCCACACGGCCAAGTCACACGCCCGTTTACTAAGCAGTGTGGAGCATACTGACTTGATTTTTAATTCAACACCAAGGAACACAAGGCCGTATAATTTGACTGTGTGTCACACACGGCTGATATATGCTCGTGTGGACAAAAATAGGCTATTTACCAAGCCATCTGGCCACCCATGTAACATCTTAGAATTAGGGGTCCTGCATTATTGCATTATTTTATATGTTTTGCTAGGAATCCCATCTACTGCACTATGGAGTTTATTTTTGTGCTCAAGGTGGGAAAGAGTTGGCATTCGGCTGGGACTCTACCTAGGTGGTTGTTGAAGGAGTCAAACAGTTCAAAACGGATGGTGGGGAGGGGATTGAAGAGTTGAATTGGTCAAACCAATTTGAAGGGGTGATGGAGAGAGGTTGGTGGAGCAAAACAAGGGATTTGAGAGGGTGGGTGAGAGTTGGCCGAATATTGGAAAGGTGGGGGGTGAATTTTGGCTGTAAGGTGTTTAGTAAGTGAATTTCGACATTTTGGAAGTATGTTAGCAAAATCGAACCTTTTGAAGAGTGTTGTGCCGAATTCCTTTAGCTTTCCTTTTTCACTATTGACATTTTGTGCTTTTGACCTTAAGGAATTTCAGGTCCTTTTTCTTCTCTTTGTTTTTCTTGCTACCAGAAGTCATATTCTTCTTCTTTTCACAACTTGAAGTTGTTCTGAATACTTCTTGCTATTAGCCGAACCTTACCTCACTCATATCATCTCTTTTTTCATTTCAATTCTCTTCCTTTTCTACACCCTTTTCATAGCCGAATCTTATCTTGCCATTTTCCTTACTTTCCATTTCTTTCTTGTTCTAGTCTTGAGTCGAAACCTTCTTGGCAATTGCTACTTGTGCCAAACCTTCTTGGACTTCATTCGGCTTTTCTCTGTCTAAGGTAATGTATTCTCCTTTTTTATTTCTTTTATTTCTATTATTTCTCCTAAAGAAGCCGAACACTCATTTTCTACACCATCTAACCGAATTTGGTTCCTCTCTTTCGTAACTACTTACTTCATCACGTTGTGGCCTTGCTCTTTCTATGATTCGTGATAGACTTTTGTTAGATAGGCTGAACATCCTGCAACCGAATCTGTGGTTGTGTAATTCCTCGTTTAGTAAGGTAAGGAGTTTCTCTTTAGTTTCTATACAATTAGTTTATTTCGTTGTACTCTGCCATAACCAAACTCTCATGTTAGACAATCGTTGATTTCACTGTGGTACCTTACTGATCGAACTCTCTTCATGGATGTGAGTGCTAGTCATTCTAAGGAGGCATCGTCAAAGGAGCCTGAGGGGAGTGGACTCGTACCCTCTACTCCCAAGTTCAAACGGTGTGCGGTATCAGCTGTTCGGGATTTTCCACCGGGTTGTGGTAGAGAGCCGACATCTATGTGCTATAGACAAATCGTAGTTGTTCGCAATAGTGAGGGGGACGATGATCAGGAGTGTTTAATCCTTCGCGTAATCAGGTGTGTAATTTACACACTTTCAATTGTTTGTTTATTATTAATATGTATATTGGATAAAAGCCGAAATAATAGCAACGGCAGTTGCGAAACCCTAGTGGGTAATGTTGGAGATACGAGGTAAGTAACACTTATGACTATGCCATTCGAATAACTTAGCCTGATTATATGTATGTGCTGATTATCTGATGTACACTGATATATGTTTTGCATTCATCACATTATGGTTATGTTGCATGGGATCGGGATATGATATTGATGAATAGGGTAGTGTATTTCGGTGACTCTGTCACACTATTTCAGTGGCTATGCCACATATTTCGGTGACTCTGTCACATTATTTTGGTGGCTATGCCATATATTTCGGTGATGAGCAGCGTGACTGCCATCGATGGTCTGTAGCGGATGAGGGTTGATTGTAGAAATCCCCACCGGTGTGTTTTGGTTGGTCGGGTGGTGTGTAGCGGATGGATTACTAGGCTGAGCTGGGTTGCATTGTATTCATTATCTGCTATACTATGCTAATAGGGCTAAGGCCCAATTTGATTTCGTAAGGGCTAAGGCCCAGTTGGTATCTGAATGGGCTCGGGGCCAGTTATTGATCGTGTGGGGGATTACACATTGAGTTCTCGTAACTCACCCCCCTCTGTTTAATTTTGCAGGTAATCCCTAGCTTGAGGATTTTTGTCGAGATGGACTCTATTGTGGCCATGCGTTATTTCTCTCGTAAACCTCGTTTTTCATTACTTGAACTGACTTTAATTTGGGAAGTTGTTCTGTAATAAGGCCACTAGTATTTCATTTTCGGATTTTATTTTGGTTTTTATTTTAAAGCATTGACTGCCTATTATGGAATGTTAAAAATGGAGTTTTCTTTAACAGGTAAATAACCATTTTCCAAAACACTAACAAATGTATTACAAATAATAAACAACGAAACTCGGGATTTTCTTAAAACTACAAAAATTGCTTTCAAAAGCGTCACATCCTGAAATCTACCTATTTTGATTCTCGTATTACAAAACAAGTTTTCGGTAGTTAGTAAGCATTCATAACATTTTGCAAGAGAACCATAAAAACGAATCTAATTTTCAATTTGAAAACAAAACTCAAAATTTTTAAAACAATCGCGAAGTTTCTTAAACAACCTTTCCATGTGACATACCAGATCCGATCGTAACGTTTAGCCCGGGTTTGGAGTGTTACATTTAGTGGCATCAGAGCCCCGTTGCAAACCTCGGCTGTGGAATGGGTTCAATAAACGTTTTTCAAAATTTGGTCTGAAATATGGTTTAAGAAATGTACGTCTTTCTTGAAGTATGGCACCCGAGTCTCTGGCACCAAATCCGTAAGTCTACTAACTCTGTTTGATATTACGAATGATTTTAGGAAAACTATTAGAGTTAATGTCTTATGACTGCTAGTTATAAGACTGTAAAGACGGAGACATTAGGAATTCGACACGCGAAAACCACTTTTAAATCTACCTTTATAAGATATCTGTTAATAACATTGGACTTATACATTAATTCATAAAATTCTTTTAATCAGATTAATTTGACATAGTGAACATGAGCATAAGAGGACGTGGACGTGGTGCACGCGGTCGTGGTAGAGGCCGGGGTGCTGAGGCTAGATCTTCAAAGTCAGGGCATGCGCCAGAAGGGGAAATGCCAGCATCGCTAGTAGCAAGGTCAGGGTCTCAAGACAGAACCGGAGGAGACGATGTTCTGTCCCAAGCGATGCTACGAGTTTTGGAACGGGTTGTTGGAGCAAGCACTGGAGCGGTAGACTGGAAATCTATCTCTGAGCGACTTCGGGCAAATGAGGCTGAGATATTGAGGAGTGTTTCTGGTGTGGCCCCAAATGTAGCCGAATACTGGTTGGAGGCCATAAAACGAATGATGGATGATATAGATTGCACAGTGGAAAAGAAATTAAAAGGAGCAATGTCCCTCCTACGAGATGAGGCATACCAGTGGTAGCTCACAGTGAGGGAAGGTACTTCAGCAGACCGTATTACCTGGGACTTCTTTAAGACAACATTCCAGGGAAAGTATGTTGGGGGGAGTTATGTGGACGCTCAGAGAAAGGCATTTTTGAACTTGGTCCAGGGGAGTAAGTTCGTGGCTGAATACGAGGCAGAGTTCCTACGCTTAAGTTGTTACGCTCGGGGTATCGTCGCAACTGATTATGAACATTGTGTTCGATTCGAGGATGGTCTGCGAGATAAGCTACGAGTACTGATAGCTCCACGGCGAGAAAGGGATTTTGCTATACTGGTTGAGAAGGCAAAAATTACTGAAGAGGTGAAGCGTTCTGAGAGGTAGAACCGAGATAAAGATAGAGGCAGGAATAAGAGAAGTTTTGGGACATCAGGGACTACTGGGAGTTTCCAAAAGAGGCCTAGGTTTGATGGCTAGGCCGAGTTACGATGCCTGTTGCTGTTGGTCAGACTCGACCGTGTGCTTTGTGTGGGAAAATACATCTGGGGGACTATTGGAGAAGAACTGGAGGATGCTTCAAGTATGGATCTAGGGATCATTTGATAAAGGACTGTCCACAAGAGATGACCAGGGTGCGGACGGTAAGTAAGGGAATTGTTCAAACAGGGAGAGGTGTTCAGCAGTCGCTGAGGGGTTGTGGTTCGGTTAGAGGGGGAAATGGTTTTGGTGGAGATCGTTGAGCGCCGGGCAGAGGTGCTAGGAATACAGATGCAAGAAAATCGGGGTTAGTCTATACAGCTCGACGGGGAGAGGACAGCACACCGACGTCATAACCGGTACGTTTCTTATATTTGATGAACCATTTACTGCTTTGGTTGATATTGGATCAACCCATTTGTATGTTGCTTGTATTGTGGCTGGGACTTTGGGTATAGAATCTGAGATTACTGCTAGAGAGATGTCTGTGGTTAGCCCTTTAGGACAATCTGTAGTAGCGAACAAACTATTTAGAAATGTGCCTTTAAAAGTGCAAGGAATTGTTTTCCCCGGCAGACTTGATGGAATTACCGTTCGACGAGTTCAATTTGATTTTAGGTATGGACTGGCTAGTTAGGCATCGAGTGAATTTGGGTTGTGCTGCTAAGCGCATGATATTGAAGACTTCCGAGGATAATGAGGTGCTGGTGATAGGAGAAAGAAAGAATTACCTATCCAATATGGTTTCTGCATTAAAGGCTGAAAAGTTGGTGCGAAAATGATGCGAGGCATTCCTAGCTTTCATCGGTGCTTTGGATGCCAAGGAGTTGTCGGTGGAGGGTGTTAGAACTGTATAGGAGTTTTCAGACGTATTTCCTAAAGAGCTCCCGGGGTTGCCTCAAGATCGCAAGGTGGAATTTGGCATTGAGCTGTTGCCAGGAATGGCTCCGGTGTTCATTGCTCCTTATAGGATGGCAACAAAGTAGTTGGTAGAACTTAAAGCTTAGATCCAGGAGCTGTTGGACCGTGGTTTTATCTGACAAGTGTATCACCGTGGGGAGCGCCAGTTTTGTTCGTCAACAAAAAAGATGGGTCGATGCGTATGTGCATTGACTATAGGCAATTGAACAAGTTGACGATTAAGAACAAGTACCCGCTACCAAGAATTGACGACCTGTTCGATCAGCCGCGAGGAGCTTCAGTATTTTCGAAGATAGACTTGAGATCTGGATACCATCAGCTAAAGGTCAAGGAGGCGGATATTCATAAGACTACATTCCGAACTCGGTATGGGCATTACGAGTTTTTAATGATGCAGTTCGGGTTGACAAATGCACCAGCTTCTTTTATGGACATGATGAACTGAGTCTTCCAACCCTATTTAGATCGGTTCGTTGTGGTTTTCATAGATGACACTTTGGTGTATTTGAGAATGGAGGAGCATGATTCTCATCTTCGGGTTGTGTTGCAAATATTAGGGGAAAACCAACTGTATGCCAAATTCAGTAAGTGTGAATTTTGGCTGAAGGAAGTGACTTTTTCGGGGCATGTTTTTTCTGTCGGGGGGATTAGATTTGACCACCGAAAGATCGAAGCTATTATGGACTGGAAACCATCGAGGTCTGTGTCAAAAATTCAAAGTTTTTTGGGTTTGGCTGGATACTACAGAAGGTTCGTTGAGGGGTTCTTGTTGATTGCTTCACCTCTAACCAAGTTGTTACAGAAAGGAGTGCTGTTTGTGTGGGTGGACAAACAACAGGAAAGATTTGAAAAGTTGAAGAAGATTCTGACTGAGGCACCAGTGTTGATTTAGCCTGAGGCTGGGAAGGAGTTCGTAGTTTACTGTGATGCGTCGCACACAGGGTTAGGATGTGTGTTGATGTAGGAAGGAAAGGTAGTAGCATATGCGTCTTGGCAAATATGACCGCATGAAGTGAACTATCCCACTCATGACTTGGAACTAGGGGCTGTGGTATTCGCTTTGAAGATATGGAGGCATTATCTATACGGGGAGAAGTCGATCATCTAGACCGACCACAAGAGTTTAAAATATCTCCTTACCCAGAAGGAGTTGAATTTAAGGTAACGAAGGTGGATAGAATTGCTAAAAGACTATGATTGCTCAATCGAATATCACCCGGGTAAAGCTAACGTAGTGGCAGATGCGTTGTGTCGTAAAGTGATAACAGAGTTGAGGGCAATGTTTGCTCATCTCAGCCTGTATGAAGATGGTAGCCTGTTAGCTAAACTTGAAGTGAAGCCTGCATGGGTAAGGCAGATTAAAGAGAAGTAATTGTTAGATGAATTGTTAAGTTCTCGACTTCAGCAAGTAGAAGGTGGTGAGACAGGGGATTTTGGTGTGAATAGTGAAGGGGTATTATGTTTTCATGGAAGGGTTTGTATGCTGAAGGACTCTGAGTTGAGGCGGATGATTCTCTGAGAAGCACATAGTAGCCCATATGGTATGCATCCCGGTGGAAGTAAGATGTATCGAGATCTACGGGAATAGTACCGGTGGCCAGGATTGAAGCGTGAAGTTACTGACTTTGTAAGTAAGTGTTTGACATGCCAGCAAGTGAAGGTGGAACATCAGTTGCCTTCAAAGTTGTTGCAACTGGAGAAGATTCCAATTTGGAAGTGAGAGAGGATAACGATAGACTTTGTTAGTGGGCTGCCCCTAACGCCTACTAAGAAAGATTCAGTATGGGTAATCATTGACTGGTTGACTAAGTCTGCACAATTCATACCGGTTCATATGGACTACTAGCTTTAGAAATTAGCCAAGCTATACGTGGCAGAAATTGTGAGGTTGCATGGGGTACCTGTCTATCATATCAGACAGGGATCCTAGGTTTACAACACGGTTGTGGAAGGCGTTGCATGGAGCTTTGGGTACAAGGCTAGATTTCAGTACAGCATTTCACCCACAGACTGATGGTCAGTCAGAAAGAGTAATTCAGATTTTGGAAGACATGTTAAGGGGCTGTGTAATCGACTTCAGAGGTAGTTAGGAAGATTTTCTACCATTGGTAAAATTTGCGTACAACAATAGTTATCAATCCAGCATTCAGATGGCACCCTATGAGGCGTTGTATGGACTTAGATGTCATACCCCAACCTGTTGGACAGAGTTGGGTGAGCGGTAGTTGTTGGGTTCAGAATTGATCTCTTAGACTGAGGAAAAGGTTAAGTTGATTCGGGCTCGGTTGAAGGAAGCTTCCGATAGGCAGAATTCGTATGCAGATCTAAAGCATAGAGAAATAGAATTTTCAGTGGGAAACTATGTCTTCTTGAAAGTCTTACCGTGGAAGAAGGTTCTAAGATTTGGACGGAAGGGCAAGTTAAGCCCCAGATTCATCGGGCCTTACCGAGTGTTGAAACGTGTAGGACCAGTAGCTTATCAGCTTAAGTTACCTCCAGAGTTGACTCAGATACATAATGTATTCCATGTTTCGATGCTAAGGCTCTATCGTTCAGATCCATCTCACGTAGTGTCAGTGGAAGAAATTGAAGTAAGACCTAACTTATCTTTTGAATATGAGCCAGTGCAGATCTTGGACCGGGATATTAAGGTATTGAGAAGGAAATCTATTCCATTGGTTAAAGTGTTATGGCGTAATCACGATTCTGAGGAAGCCACGTGGGAGCTGGAAAAGGCAATTCGACAGCAATACCCTCATCTCTTCTAATCAGGTAAATTTCGAGGCTGAAATTTCTTTAAAGGGGTAGAACTGTAACATCTTAGAATTAGGGGTCCTGCATTATTGCATAATTTTATGTGTTTGGCTAGCTGAGCTTATTGATTGGGTGTGTTTTGGGGTCCTAGGAAGGCTCGGGGTCGAGCCTAGGACCTGGTGAAATTTTGGTTTTAGGGCACTTTGTGAGGGTGAGCTAGTGAAGGCAGGACTTAAGTATAAAAGTTGGTTTTGTGTTAACAAAAGGAAGCAGTGTGGCCTAGTGGAGTTGGCGTCACATGGGAAGCAAGGGAAGGAAAGTTCGAATCCTATCTGCTGGACTATGGAGTTTATTTTTGTACTCAAGGTGGAAAAGAGTTGGCATTCGGCTGGGACTCTACCTAGGTGGTTGTTGAAGGAGTCAAATAGTTCAAAACGGATGGTGGGCAGGGGATTGAGGAGTTGAATTGGTCAAACCAATTTGAAAGGGTGATGGAGAGAGCTTGGTGGAGCAAAACAAGGGATTTGAGAGGGTGGGTGAGAGTTGGCCGAATGTTGGAAAGGTGGGAGGTGAATTTCGGCTATAGGGTGTTTAGCAAGGGAATTTCGGCATTTGGGAAGTATGTTAGCAAAATCGAACCTTTTGAAGAGTGTTGTGTCGAATTCCTATAGCTTTCTTTTTTCACTTTTGACATTTTGTGCTTTTGGCGATAAGGCATTTTAGGTCCTTTTTCTTATCTTTGTTTTGCTTGCTAACAGAAGTCATATTCTTCTTTTCACAACCTGAAGTTGTTCTGAATACTTCTTGCTATTAGCCGAACCCTCCCTCACTCATATCATTTCTCTTTTCATTTCAATTCTCTTCTTTTTCTACACTTTTTTCATAGTCGAATCTCAGCTTGCCATTTTCCTTTCTTTCCGTTTCTTTCCTGTTCTAGTCTTGAGCCGAAACCTTCTTGGCAATTGCTGCTTGTGCCGAACCTTCTTGGAATCCATTCAACTTCTCTCTGTCTAAGGTAATGTATTCTCCTTTTTTATTTCTTTTCATTCTCTTATTTCTCCTAAGGAAGCCGAACACTCATTTTCTACATCATCTAATCGAATTTGGTTCCTCTCTTTCGTAACTGCTTACTTCATCATGTTGTGGCCTTGCTCTTTCTGTGATTCGTGATAGACTTTCGTTAGGTAGGCCGAACATCCTGCAACCGAATCTGCGGTTGTGTAATTCCTCGTTTAGTAAGGGAAGGAGTTTCTCTTTAGTTTCTATACGATTAGTTTCTTTCATTGTAGTCTGCCATAACCAAACTCCCTTGTTAGACAATCACTGATTTCACTGTGGTACCTTACTGATCGAACTCTCTTCATGGATGTGAGTGCTAGTCGTTCTAAGGACGCATCGTCAAAGGAGCCTAAGGGGAGTGGACTTGAACCCTCTGCTCTCAAGTTCAAATGGCGTGTGGTATCAGCTGTTCGGGATTTTCTCTCGTGGTGGCCATGCGTTATTTCTCTCGTAAACCTTGTGTTTCATTACTTGAACTTACTTTAATTTGGGAAGTTGTTCTGTAATAAGGCCACTAGTATTTTATTCTCGGATTTTATTTTGGTTTTTATTTTAAATCATTGACTGCCTATTATGGAATGTTAAAAATGGAGTTTTCTTAAAAAGGTAAATAACCATTTTCCAAAACACTAACAAACAGATTACAAAGAATAAACAACGAAACTCGGGATTTTTTTAAAACTACAAAAATTGCTTTCAAAAATGTCACATCTTGAAATCCACCGATTTTGAATCTCGTATTACAAAACAAGTTTTAGGTAGTTAGTAAGCATTCACAACATTTTGCAAGAGAACCATAAAAACGAATCTGATTTTTAATTTGAAAACAAAACTCAAAATTTTTAAAACAATCGTGAAGTTTTTTAAACAACCTTTCCATGTGACATACCAGATCCAGTCGTAAGGTTTAGGCCGGGTTTGGGGTGTTACAACCCAAATTTGCATACACCTACACCAAACCAAATGGCACCAAAACATGACATAAGTAGGCATTCAAACCAACTAAATCAAGCCTAATTCATGCTAGTTCTATACCATCATCCACAATATACACAAGTAACAAAATAGGCCATTCTATTTACACCAAATTCAAATTCACAATTCAACTAAATGAACACTTTCAAACATGCATCATTTTTCCCAAACTCACAAACATATAACTTCTCAAATCTCAACCATTCGCCACAAAAATTAATATAGCAATTATCAACACAAGACAAAGGCTATTTGCATATATAATTACACAACCAAATCAACCGAAATAAGCCAACTCTCATGGCTATACACAAAACCAAATACTTCGCATTTACAAGCCATTTCAAATGACCAAATTCATTACCAAACTTTATATTAAAATGACCATAATTCTATACATGCCATATACCCATAAAAATAAGTTCAACAGTACCAAAGTGATCGATTAATAGTGTGATGCGATCTCCGACGAGCCCTAAATCCGAGCTAGCTTTGAAAACACTATAAAATACGGAAAATAAACAAAGTAAGCTATAAAGCTTAGTAAGCTCATATGAAATAATAAGCAAAGCTCACAATTCAATTATTATTCAATAATATGAACATAACATGCTACAAAACGTGTAACCACATTGTTAACATATATTCAATCACAATATTAACTATAAACCCGTAACTTCCATAGATTCAATGCTTATATAGTTTCTGTACATACCTATATTGGTACGTATCTATTTCTCACCATTCCATATCTTTGATATACCCGTTGAACCATTTAGAATACTATTGAATACTCGAGAATCTGATAAACTGTAAAAGTAACATATTTTAAGCCCACATTTAGCATGCTTTTGGATGATTTAAGCCTCGAATTATGTAATTTGGTGCTCTTAATCCTTTATTTTCATGTTTTATACTCAACAGAGCGTCGGATGATGAAAAGAACGGAAAGCGGACCCAAAATGGAGTAAATGGGCCATATCACAAAATCAACAAGACCTGGGCCCAAGACCACACGGCCGTGCCTCATTCAACAGACTTGAACACAGCGTGGCCAGGACTTACACGGGCGTGTGCCATGGGCGTGTCCCTACCGCGGACAAGAGGAGTTTTGCTAGGATTTGGATACTTTGAGGCAAAGAAACACATTCCAAAGACTATTCAAACACCCTAGTAGGAATTACACTCAGATTAGGATACTTAGGGACCAAGTAAGGCATCTCAAAGCCTACATAAACACCTTAGGCGGCAACTTAGACGGGGAGTTCGGCAGATGCCTTCTGCCATGGCTTTTGTCAGGGGCGTTTAGCTAGGCCAAAGAGGGTAGATTTGCGGGGATTTACTCAAAGATAGCCAGTTTATACATCTCAAGAAGCCGGAATCATACTCAAGACGGAGGATCTCTCCTTCAATTTCTTCAGGGGGTTTTAGAGATTTCTTATGTTTTGTTTTATCTCTTCTTTTGAGATTTTCTCTTTTATTGTTATGAACTAAACCTTTAGATACCTAAGGGGGGTGAAACCTAAGATGAATCTTGTTATCGTTTGCTGAACTATATGAAAAATATTTGACTTGTTCTTAATTATGTGTTCTTAATTCTTGTGTTGATATTTTCGGGATATTAATTGAAGTGTGATGTGCTTAGGTGGAGGAGCAAAAGTCCCTGCCTAAGAGTAGATCTAGCATAATTAAGCGGAGTTGATCGCACGCCTAGAGATAGGGTGACGAGATTTTGCTGGATTAGGGTGAATCCTAATATGGGAGTCTATAGATCGAGTTAATGCAATTCTAGGGGTTTTAATTAGAAAGAGATTTCAATTAATCAACCTAGGGTTAGAAGTTAGTCGCCTCGAGAGAGGGATTAATATAACTTAGGGAATCTTACGGATCAAGTCAAATGAATAAATCGTCTGGTTCAGAGTTAGATAACAAGTGAAGTCTAGGTGAATTCTTCCTTGGGTGTCGTCTTAATCAATTGGTTTTTCCTATAAGTTATTCTCCAAATTCATTCTTCTTTATCTTACAGTCTTTAGTTTAGTAGTTAGTTAATCTTAGATTAGATAAAAATTCATTTAATTCTTAGGCTAAATAACAAAAAGAGAGTTAGTAATAGTACTTTTGGTTCCTTTGGGTTCGATATTCCGATCTTGCCTTAAATATACTATTGTTCGATAGGTACGCTTGCCTTAAATCGTTGTCATAGTTAGTTTCCGAGTTCGATCATTCTTTATATAAATTTTAAGACTTTGACATCGCATAAAACAATGATAAAGTTTTTGGCACCGTTGCCGGGAACTAAAATATTAAGAAAGCTGAATTTTTATTACTTGAGCCATTATTATTATTATTATTATTATTATTATTATTATTATTATTATTATTATTATTATTATTTTACTTTGCAAATTTTTCTTTTATTTGATTGTGGCAGATAGTGGAGATGACACTAAAGAACTATCAATGGCAAGTTATGAGGACAAAGCCAACAAAAGCAGCTGATATCTACAACCTCGACCCAGTAACCATGCCATCAAATCAGGTAGAGATGTTACATAAAAAATTTGATGGTTTATACGGTTCTTCGCAGGCACATCCAGTTATACAGTGCGACGCAAGTGGAGGCGTGGCGAATCATGAGTACCCACCCTACGGACATGGGATGGAAAGCGAACAAGTCAACTATATGGGTAACTATTCTAGACCTCAAAATAATTTTTATAGTAACACTTATAATGCAGGTTTGAGGTACCATCCTAATTTTGCATGGGATGATCAAGGTAGTCAAAGACCGCAACGTGCCCTAGATTTTCAACAACCACCTCACCAACAGAAAGAGGAGTCGAACCTTGAGGAGATGCTGACAAAATTTATAGTGGTGACAGAAGCTCGTTTCCAAAACACCGAAATAGCACTCAAAAATCAAGAAGCATCGATTCAAGGGATCGAGGATCAGTTAGGTCAGCTTGCTAAGCTGATCTTAGAACAACCACAAGAAAGCTTGCCAAGCAACTCTGAAACTAACCCAAAGGAGCAAATTCAAGCTGTAACAGCTCATGACAATGAAAGGTTAGTGGAATCTGACCCGAGGCAAGAGCCTGTGGTAAGTGAAGGTAAGGTTGAGGTAAGCCATGATTTACCAAACCCGATAATTACAAAGTACCAAGCTCACGTGCCATACCCCAATGCGATAAAGAAAGACCACACAGAGGAACAATTCGGTAAATTTCTTAAACCTCCAATGAAGTTTCTTATTAACTTGTCGTTTCTTGAAACTCTTTCACAGATGCCAGCTACTAGACCTCGTATCAATAAAGAAGAAATTCAAGAGGAACGAAGGCTTTGGATAGATGAACTAGATGAGTGGAAGACACACTTCAAAGAGAAACTAAAAACACACGAAGCAAAAACGAGGCAACTCCAAGACGAACTAAATGATGGGACAACGCAACTTAAAATAGGAGATCAGGTACTCAAAATCTTCCCAGACGAAACAGCCGTGGTAACTAGTCCTAAAATCAGCACCTTTAAGGTAAACACTACTCGACTTAAACTTTAAATCAATAACCAAATTGATCGCATGAGAAAGGATTTCCACCTCCTCAAACCACCATGATTGTGTGAATAACAGGTAAGTCTAGCTCAGGACTTTAAACGATCGCTTCTCCGGAGGCAACCCGAGCACTAACGTTGCTAATTAGTGTAGTTTATTTCTTTTCATGTTTAGACGCAGGTTCTCCATACCCACACGGCCGTGGCCATGGCCGTGTGGGTACCACAAGTAGGAATATGGGCATGGGCCGCATCTTTATTTAAACCCCCTTCTTCCTTTCTTTTTCCTGTTATCTTTCTGCTTTCATTTTCCATTATTTACTTTTATTTTTATTTTTATTTTTATTATTTTACTCTTATTCTTTGTACCATTTAGATTTAGCTTAGGATACAATAAAATAATGCCGGCTGCTTCGAGGATTCAAATTTGAATGGTTCAAGGCGCTCCCCTATGTTCACCTCTGCCAATCCTATCAAGATTTTTTTCATTGACTTCATCCAAAATTCAGGAAATTTCACTTC
Source organism: Gossypium bickii (assembly GCA_025503065.1). Lineage (NCBI taxonomy): Eukaryota > Viridiplantae > Streptophyta > Magnoliopsida > Malvales > Malvaceae > Gossypium > Gossypium bickii. Next base: position 92,279,667 of record CP106714.1, on the reverse strand, counting down.
TCTCCCCATCTTATGATTTTATGATTATTTTGATATTATACATCTTTGTACATTGAGGGCAATGTACATCTTAAGTGTGGGGGGGAGGTTAACTATAGTATTATTTGAAAATCCCTAAATTATGCCTTGTTTTTAAGAAAAGCTTGTCATATTATGATTAGAATGAAATGTTCTTTGATTTATGATTTTTATTGATATGTTTTGGATTAAATCATTGATAATTGTGCATTGACGATTAAATTGTAAGATACTAGAGAATCAAGCATGATAAGTCTATTTTTCAGAATAAATTTTTTTTCTTTTAGGTTGCCTACCTGAATCTGAATGTTACCTTAAAGTGTGAAATTTACAAGGTTGACATCAAATACCCATAATTTTTGTGAGCTTTTGAGCCTTTTAGAGCATATATTCTTTTTCTTGCTCACTTTATTGATTATGAGTGTGTCAACATTGATTTGTTATTCTAGAACTTGCATCGATTATACATGTCGAGACCACACCTTTGGTTTGATATACAGAGATGATAAAGGCACCTAGGTTTTAACCCACTCACTCCCCTAAAAAGCTTACCATCATAATTAACCCCTAGTAAACCCCGTTGATCCTAACAATCCTTTTTATTAACTCACCCGCTAATATTAACCCAAAACCCTTTGTATTTGTTACCACCATTCTTCTTAAATACCCTTTTTTTCGATATTTGATTTTGACCAGTTACCTAACTATGTTCTATATTTCAGTAAAAATAATGAAGTATATTCATTATTAGTTCTACTAGGTAAGCTTACATTTCAAATCTTAAAGATCGTATTGTTAGTTTTCAATTGATTAGTTCATTTTTCTAGTTAGGTAAATTGTCAATTCAATCTCGATTCTGACCCTCTAATTCAGCCTATATTCACACCTTTAACCTAAGCCCGTTACAACCCTGTTGAAGACCTTTAGATTTGTGTATCATCTCATCTTATAGTGGTGGAGATTTAATTTTCATGTTCGACTTTTGAGTGCTTAATTTTGAACCTTAAACACTTTGAGTGATTTGAGTGAATCTTTAGTGAGGATGTCAACTCTTGTCGATTTTGAATTAGAGGTAATTATTTAGGTAAGGGGAAACGCCTTTGTTTTCGTACTATAAAAACTATAACTTTGATTGTTTGAATCTTTAGGAATCTTTGAGTTGAATTATCCATGTATGAATTATCTTTGAATTATGATGAAACATTATTGATGAATATTATGAATCGGGGAAGTTTTTTTTAATTATAAGTTGAAAATTTTTCTTGAGGACATGCAAAAGCTTAAGTGTGGGAGTATTTGATAAACCGTAAAAGTAACATATTTTAAGCCCACATTTAGCATGCTTTTGGATGATTTAAGCCTCGAATTATGTAATTTGGTGCTCTTAATCCTTTGTTTTCATGTTTTATACTTAAAAGAGCACTAGATGATGAAAAGAATGGAAAGTGAACCCAAAACGGAGTAAATGGGCCACATCACGAAATCAACATGGCCTGCGCCCAAGACCACACAGTCGTGCCTCATTCAACGGACTTGAACACGGCGTGGCCACGACTTACATAGGCGTGTGCCATGGGCGTGTCCCTGCCACGGCCAAGAGGAGTTTGGCTCAGATTTGGATACTTGGAGGCAAAGAAACACATTCCAAATCCTATTCAAACACCCTAGTAGGAATTCCACTCAGATTAGGATACTTAAGGACCAAGTAAGGCATGTCAAAGCCTATATAAACACCTTAGGGGGCAACTTAAGCGGGGAGTTCGGCAGAAGCCCTCTACCAGGGCTTTTGTCAGGGGTGTCCAACTAGGCCAAAGAGGGCAGATTTGTGGGGATTTCCTCGAAGATAGCCAGTTGATTCATCTCAAGAAGCCAGAATCATATTCAAGACGGAGGATCTCTCCTTCAATTCCTTCAGGGGGTTTTAGGAATTTCTTACGTTTTGTTTTATCTTTTCTTTAGTGATGTTCTCTTTTATTGTTATGAACTAAATGTTCTCTTTTATTGTTGTGAACTAAACCCTCAGATACCTGGGGGGTGAAACCTAAGATAGATCTTGTTATCGTTTGCTGAACTATATGATAAATATTTGACTTGTTCTTAATTATGTATTCTTAATTCTAGTGTTGATATTTTCGGGATATTAATTCAAGTGTGATGTGCTTAGGTGGAGGAGCAAGAGTCCCTGCCTAAGAGTAGATCTAGCATAATTAAGTGGAGTTGATTGCACACCTAGAGATAGGGTGATGAGATTTTGCTGGATTAGGGTGAATCCTAATATGGGAGTCCATAGATCGAGTTAATGCAATTTTAGGGGTTTTAATTAGAAAGAGATTTCAATTAATCAACCTAGGGTTAGACGTTAGTTCCCTCAAGAGAGGGATTAATATAACTTAGGGAATCTTTCGGATCAAGTCAAATGAATAAATCGTCTGGTTCAGAGTTAGATAACAAGTGAAGTCTAGGTGGATTCTTCCTTGGGCGTCGTCTTAATCAATTGGTTTTTCCTAAAAGTTATTCTCCAAATTCATTCTTCTTTGTCTTAGAGTCTTTAGTTCAGTAGTTAGTTAATTTTAGATTAGATAAAAATTCATTTAATTCTTTGGCTAAATAATAAAAAGAGAGTTAGTATTAGTACTTTTGGTTCCTTTGGGTTCGACATTCCGGTCTTGCCTTAACTATACTATTGTTTGATAGGTGTGCTTGCCTCAAATCATTGTCATAGTTAGTTTCCAGGTTCGATCATTCTTTATGTAAATTTTAAGACTTTGACATCTCATAAAACAACGATCAGAATCTCGCACCCTAAGTGCCAGATATATAGTCGAAGCAATCTCAATCTCGTATCACATATATTGCTCACTCTTGAGCTATCAACGGGTCTGCCCACTCAAGCTGACGTCATGACAAAGCTACACAATGTTGCTCAGACACGTGGACGAGTCTCCGCAACACATGCCAGATAACGTAGCCACCGATAGGACAAACGGACTAGCACCCAAATCACATAAGCCCTAATGACATGTCATTTGTATCCTAATCTATTCCTAAGGCTCAACTGGGATTTCTCATTTTTCAAATTGTCGTCAAATATGTCTGCAAGATCGTATTCACAATTTATGCAATATCAAAGCATTTAAAACACAAATATAATAATGCTTATTACATACGAACTTACCTCGAATGCAGAAATGACGAAATAAGTCGATTAATCCGATACTTTGATTTCCCCAGATCTAAATTCGAATTTCACTTTTCTTGATCAATATGTAATCAAAATTAACTTATTTAATCACCACTCTAGTCAATTTAGTCAAAAATACATGTTAAGGCAACTTTACAAATTTACCCCTAATATTTCAACATTTTTTTTACAATTTAGTCCTTATCTCATAAAAATTCAATTTCATACAATTCAACCTATACCCATGCTACCCGAATTTCAGTTAAGTCCCTAGTAGCCCATATTTTTCATTTATTTTACAATTTAACCACAAAATCTACACATTTAACAATTTAATCCCTAATTGACAAATTTGTCAAAATCACTTTACAAATGTTGTTTATCTAACAACAAGCATACATTTTCTACTATTAAACATCAAAATACATGCTCATTCATCAATGGCAAAACCCTAAACCTTTAACAGTTTTGCAATTTAATCCCTGGGCTAGTTAGATTAAACTGCAATGATCTAAAAAACATAAAAATCAATAAAAATGGGACAAAAATCGTACCTTAATGAACTATATAAGCTTGGCCGAATGGAAACTTAACTATGGCTTTTCTTCTCTTCAAATTTCAACTATGGAAGATGATAACATCAAAAATTTGGTTTTTGTTTTATTTAATTAACCTTTAATAACCAAATTACAAATTTAACCTTAATGATAAAACATTAAAATCATCTAAATACTGTCCATCTTTGTCCACTCAATTTAACAATGGTATAATTACCACATAAGGACCTTTATTTTAAGGTTTTATAGCTTTTAGACACCTTTAGCTAATACAACTCAAGTTTTATATTTTTTGCGGTTTAGTCCTTTTTATCAAATTAAGCACTCAAAGAATAAAATTTCTTAACGAAATTTTCAGACATTAAAATATTAATAAAATAATTATTCCAAATTCAGATTTTTGGTCCCGAAATCATTATTCTGATTTGACTAAAAACGGGCTATTACACTACTAACGTCCAATTCTTGCCCCCTTTTTATGATTCCTTAGAACATTTTCCATTTCAAAAGTTCATATAAACAAAGTATTATTTTGGGGTACATATCCTATGTCGTCGTCTCTTTAACTATTACTGAGATATGCAAATACCCATAAAGTCTATTCCATAGCATGTTTGGCATAGCCTTTACTCCGATTAATCCTTCAAGTTTTGTTTACTTATTCTTTTGAATTCGCCATATACTCTGGTGATTACTTTCTTACATTTCCCTATTCTTTCTTTGTCAAAGATTTGTTCACCCATATCGCTGCCATTATGGCATTCATCATTCCTAGGATACTATTTTTTCAAAATCCTTAGATGGTTACCCATACTTAGTCAATATTCCTTTCAATTACAATACAAATACTTATGTGCTAATATTCTTCCATAAGCTATCTCATAACTTTTTTTATCTACTTTCAACACGTTACCCTTAATGGGCCACAATCTAGTGTTCTATTTTACTAAGGTACACTAATTTTGAATCATACCATTTATACTATTTACACTTGTGAGCCTTACTAGTCATGCCATATCCATTCAAGTTAGTGTTCTCCTTATAAATCAATCTTTAACATTTTTCCATAGCAGCCTTTTGTTTACTACACCTTAACGGATTCTTTCTTCTTGATACATTACCAAGGCTATTCCTTAGAGTGCGCTATATCCATGGCATACTTTAGAGCTCATCATACACAATAACCCTTCAGAGTCCACCACAATGTGTTTCCTTCGAATGATTGCTAGATTACGCCACGAAGGCACTCCTTTCATCATTTGCCACATAAGCGTCCATTTTCATTTAGTACTCGCCGCAAAAGTTTTCCTTCCAAAGATTTGCCACAAAGGCGTCTTTTTCGTTCACTAATTGCCATAAAGGCTTTCCTTCCAGATATTTGCCACAAAGGCATCCTTTTCATTCAATACTCACCACAAAGGCTTTCCTTCTAAAGATTTTCCACAAAGGCATCCTTTTCATTCAATACTCACAACAAAGGTTTTCCTTCCAGAGATTTTTCATAAAGGCGTCCTTTTCATTCAGTACTCGCCACAAAGTATTTCGTTTTAGAGATTTTCCACATAAGCGTCCTTTCTCTGGCATGTTCACGATAGGGATTCGCCTAGACTCACATTACATGATGTTTGCCCCTCATCATCTTGGTCACGCAAAAACCTCATTCGGTAATAACCTTCCTATAATTCTTTCTATATGATGCCATAACCCACCAATTATGATAGTATATGATATGATATTTCCATATGATGCAATAGCCCACCAGCTACGGTCTTACACAATATGGTGCCATGGACTTTTCCTTTCAGAGGATCATGTTTAAAGTCTCGACGAACTCTTTTAGTCGACTTCGAAGATAGACAAAGACTTATCACTCATACTGACTCATTCATAACAAACTTATTCCATAGCATGTTTTCAGACACATAGAAATACTTTTCAATCTTCACATTCCTATTACACTTAGACCGTCAGATTTCTTACATTTCTCATCAGAATCGTCACATCACACTTTCCTAGCTTAAATCCCATGGTTTTATCTCTTTTCACCAAAGTTTCTACAATGAATAACACGCATGCAAGAGTCAACTTAGGGACTCACCTGATAACTAAAAAAGATCATTTTAGACTTCAGATTCATCATTCAGCAAGATGCTGCAACCGCTTTTGCCTTTTTGAATAGAAATACATCGTTAGAAGCCATCCGGGTAACCATTATTATTATCTTAAACCCAGATATCTCTCGAAGCCCTATTTCTCCAAACATACTTATAGATCTATGTTTCCTTGACAAACAGAGTCATGAAACATACCTTGATGTGAAGAAAATCACTAGAAATATCCAGGATTTCAGACTCAACTTAGAGCAATGTTTCTATCTTTTTTAGCCCTAAATCTCCATGTTTTTAGAGGAAAGGGGAAGGGAAAGGACTCCCCTTCAACTAAACCTAAGTGTCTTTTTTAACCAAACCCAAGTATCTAGTGGAACTTAGTAAACATCACATCATTACTGAGTTGTCTTATCAAAAAGCTGCCACTTCCAAGAAACTTACTCAAATACTCCTTTAGATTATAATCCTTTTAGTTCATGTCTGGGTAGTTCATAACTAGCTTACCTCATAAATTAACTAGCATAAGACTTCAATTGCTACAGGGTGTATTATGCCAATGGCATGAACTCATATACTAAAAATCATTTTATGTAACCACGAGTCTCATTTCACTACTCATAGAAATTTGACATGAAATCATTTTTTGCTTATTTTCATATTGGAGTCAGCCCATCCTAAATGCCAAAAAGTGAATATAGGCGTATACTTTTTTATCAGTCATACCTTTATTCCTTGATTTTTCACGCTTACCATTCTTCAGAGTTAGCCATAAGCTTCATTCTTTCAGAATCTTCTAGACCAGGGCATTATAGGCCCACTCAAAAAGTTCTTACACTTAATCAAAACCTAACGTTAGACGCTTAAAACTTACTTCTTAAGCCTTACTTCAATAAATAATGTTTCGAACCTTCAGGGCTCTGCCGAGCAGGATGTTATAGTGAATGGAAGCATTGACCAAGCACTACTATCCCAACTTCCTTTTACCAAGCAATTATGTTCCGAATTGCAAAATTATGGATGCAATTTTTATGCACTTGAATTAAACCTATTTTAAATGTATGTAACTTTAATAAGTTTTGAGCTATTTTGTTATATGCTATCTTGCAAAATAAACAGGTATGCATCGGGACATGGATTTACCAAAGTATGAAACGATGCATAAGCAGGTAGAAGGTCGCGGTTTCCTTTCTCCACCTAGTGACGATGTATGAAAAAAGGTCAAGGTTCCAATGACAGCAAATGAACAATTTAAGAGGCTGGCGAAGAGCTTGATTAGAGACTTAATTTATACTCAATACTTCAAGCTACACCGAAAGCGTATCAAAGATTGGAATTAGCGTAGGAAAAAGAAGACAGATGTTTCGACATTCTTAGAAAAAATGATATCAACAACTCGAAAAAGACCTAAGGAAAGTGTTATCACAGACATGGAGTGGGTAATATAGTGGATGTAGGAAATGGGCCCAGTTGGATAAGAATTCACATGTCAAATTGGTATGCCAATACAAAACTTGCCCTCTAACATGTATGGCTCGATACAGGTCCACCAGTAATTCGAGGACGAAGAAGGGAATGTCGAGGAAGAAGATGATGAGGATGAGAAAGAGAAGGATATGGAGCAAGATTTCCTAGAGGATGATGAAGATTATGAGGTGACCTTTCAACCACAAATATCCTCACATAAGGGTCCACTCATCGGGCGATGGCTCATCACGAGCTCATGTTTTAGGCAGAGGGAAAGCTCTTATGGAGAGGTGGAAACCACCCTAGTTTGATGATTAAACTTGATTTATTTTTATTTTGAAAGACTATAAAAGATTAATTCTGATGATTTTTATTTTTTGTTTTAGATTAAGAGTAGGTTAACAATAAAAATATATATATTTTGGTCATAACTTTTCTATGCAGGAACCCTACATTAAGAAAGCACTAGAATTAAGTAGTTCAAAGAACAAGGAAGGAGGAACCCAACATAAGATTACGACAACTTCATGATCAATCGGGTAACTTCATTCTTATTTATTTGAGGATTGTACATTAGGGTCAATATGCTATCTAAAGTTTGGGGGGCAACATAGGGAATTTATGTTTCTAATTTTAGGAAATTTATGCTTTTATTTTTATTTTTTTCTTGTCTAGAGTGTGCTTGAGCTTGTAGAAATACAAGTGATTAGTTAGGAGCATGTATATAGGTTGATTGTGTTTACTGTAAATTTCGCATGATAGTGAATGATTTTAAATTATCAATTATTAGGCTAATTAATTTTATATATTGCACTGTAATTAGGCATTAAGTAATTGAGTGTACCAAATGGTAGAGAAAATGTAGGGAAACAAGCATGTTAGTATGGACAATAGGTATAAACATAGAGCCAAAAAGCCAATCTTTTTCATTGTTCTATAGTACCTATATTTTAGCCAAAAATCACTTCTTGAGGAACCTTCATACAAAACCCGAAGCTAAAACATGAATTCTACTTACCCTTTTTCTTTGGTACTAAACTACACAAACTTAGTCGTCAAGCCAACGTATTGAGGGATAGGGAGAGGCATAACAGTTGTTTTGAAAAATCATAGCAAAATAGGAAGAAATAGTGTGATATAGTAATTATAGGCCAAGCAAAAGTGTGCAAATAAAGAAAAATTCAGAAAAAGTCAAAACAAACTGAAAAAGTACTACTTCAAGAAAAAGCATTATGAGTGAGAAAAGAGTGAAAAAGTCAAAGTAATCCAAAAACAAAAGATCACAAAAAAGGAAAAACTCAGTCATTAGTGCACCAAAACTCGTTAAGTTGACCATAGTTGCTATTATTATGCTGTAACTTCTTAATTAGAGAAATAAGGAAGGTGAGAGAAAAAGAGATAAGGTAGTGAGCGAGAACGAGATACTAAAGGGGGTGAATAGGGAACAATACGATGTGCCCGACTAATTTTTTTATGTTTTTATATTACTCTGTAGGCCTAGGTAGACTAATGTGTTCGGTAAGTGTAGAGGACATCATTCGAAGGCAAAATGACAGTGACTACTCGCGATGCTGTAACACAGATCTTGGATATCATAACAAAGTAAGCAAAATACTGAAGGAGCAGTCTGCCATCAATGTCATGACCCGGACAAGAGAATGTCGCGACACAACCCTGCAATCACGCCCTAATTAGAAAACTGCCATTAGTGGCGTGACAAGGCAAGAGGGTGTTGCATCATTGATAGAACGTGGACACTTAATGAACCGAGGGTATTTTTTTCTACAAAATGAAATTTAACGAAGATTAGTCAGTCATTTTAGGTCAAGCTGAGTTACTAACCCTAGACCGATAAATATAATAACTCAGTCGTTTTACTTTCATTTGTAGATTAAATTTCTTTTACCTGTAATTTTTATTTCAGTTTTTATTTTGTTCTTCACAGGATTTGGATTGTGCATCTGTTAAACTCATTACAGATTATTGTTTGTGGCACAAGAGTTATAACTATATTAGGATCTTTCTCAAATTTACTTTTGATTTCACAAATGTCTATTTTACAAATAAATTCTATTACATATGGTAGATTCATGATGAACTAATCTGTTAGGGAGATTAATGAGAGGATGTGGGATTAGTTAACGCTTATGTAGGGCTTCTTAGAAGATCGTTGGTTGGGAAGAGATGAACCGAACACCCTAGGATTGACGACCCTAAGAAGTCATGTATGTAACACCTCTAACCCGTATCCGTCGCTGGAACAGAGTTACAAAGCATTACCGGAGTTTACAGAACATTTAAAGATAAATCATGCCAGTCACTATTCATATTGTAAGATTACTCATAACGTCCCTTAAATGGACCATCGAGGCCCAAAATGAGTATTAGAATCAAATCGAGACTAAATCGAGAACTCAGAGAACTTTTCGTAAAACTCTACAATTTTCCAAGATGCAGGGCTCACTTGCCCACATGGTCCAAGGGACATGCCCGTGCTGCAGGCCGTGTTCGACCTTGTGTAAGTTTTTGACTTGCGCCACATGATCGGCCACACTCTCGTGTGCTAGGCCGTGTAGTTAATTTTATTTTTCGAAATTAGGTGTAGGTTTCACACGTCCAAGACTCACGCCTGTGCTCTAGGCCATGTAGCACACACGGCTGAGACACATGCTCGTGTCTCTGCCTGTATGATCAATTTCGAGCATTCTGTTTCTCAAATTTAAGGTGTAGGGGACACACGGTCTAATCACATGCCCATGTACAAGGTCGTGTGTCACACATAGTTTAGACACACGCCCGTGTGTCTGCCCTTGTGGACGAAATAAAGCCATTTCTAACTTCATTTCTCACCCAAAATCATACCAATGACCTGCACTAAAACTCACATCCAAATACCAACCTTTTCAAGCATTCAAATTAAGCAAATTCTATCATTCAACATGGCATATCATTACATGCATACATGTTTATAATATTACCTTGGTTTAGTCTATATGTAGACATAATTTGATCAACTACTTAACATATATGTAGCTACCATAGTATGACATTACAAGTATGTCAAAACAAACTATTACTAGCCATTCCAATGGCTAGATTACAAGCATCATTTTCAAGCCACTAATGGTCAAGTTATCCTATACATACCATTATACCAAAATGATTTCATTATATATACCCAAAATAAACTAGTAGATAGTGTGATAATGCTCCATTGATATCCAACCTTCGCGAGCTTCTGAGTACTATAAAACAGGGAAAATAAAACTAAGTAAGCATTACGTGCTTAATAAGTTCATATAACAGGAATTAAAACTTACCAAGTTACAGTATTGAACAATAAGCATTCAATAACATACTTTTCTTCAATTTGGCAAGTTTACCTAAACACATACACTCAATCAAACAAGTTAGTTACATAAGTGTTCACAAACACATCAAGTAAGCATAGATAAGCTCATCATACTATATTCCTTGAAGACATCAATCATTTCATTCCATAATTCTCTTATCATGCCAAGTGTTTTGTCCATTGAAACATTGAAATTTTGATGGATACTCAAGTAGTACACTCAAGGTGCACAATTCAATAACCGTCAATTCTTATTCAAGAGTACCCATTTAGGGAACCAAATTAAAGAACACATTCCCAAGCCACATATCGTATAACAGGATTACCAGTCTAGGCTAAATCCTTTATGTAACGTATACTCAGAAGAGCTCAATTAGGATTACCAGTCTCGGCTAAATCCTAAATGTAACGTATACTCGAGAGGTATTACATCAAGATTACTCGTTTGGGCTAAATTCTTTGTGTAATGAGGTCAATAGGATTACTCGCCTGAGCTAAATCCCATCAGCAACAAATGCAGGACCTCATTCATTTCGGGAAAGCACATGTATTAATCGGAATTCAATATTCAAACGGAATTTAACCCCTTCTTCACCATCTTAAGCATGCATACCATTCTTCATTATAGAAATCAAATAATTCATATCAATATAAGTCACATTCCATAAAAACACAACATTCAATTTAACATATTTACATGCTCAATTAAGTTACACGAACTTACCTCGACACTTGTTTGCGTTTAAAAATCTACTAATCTGAAACTTTTTCTTTTCCTTGGCCTAACCTCGAATTTGTGTTGTTCAGATTTGTTTAAATGAATTTACTCATCAATTTATCACATTTCATATTCAAATGTATCCAATTTACATCCTAGGCAAAATTAGCATTTTGCAATCAACTTTTTCATAAATTCCAATTTCGTCCCTAGGCTTGAAAAATGAAATAAATGTAATTTATTCCCTATTCCAAGCTTAACCAAAATTTCAATATACAATTTACAGCACACATATTCTATAAATTTCAGACATTTTCCTCAATTTTCACAACTTTACATTTTAGTCCCTAAATCACGTTTCCTTCAAAAATCACTTTGTAAAAGTTGTTTATCTATCAACAACCTTTCTTTTTCTACCATAAAATTTAAATTTTTAGCATATTCATCCATGATCTAATTTCCATACTTTGATGACTTTTCAAATTGATCCCCCAAATAGATAGATTAACTATCCCTGTTCCAAAAAGTTAAAATTACTAAAAACGGGACAAGAAAACTAACTCAATTAAGCCAAGGAACATTCTTCTCTCTCTCTTCGGTTTCCTTGTATTTTGGGGTTGAAGATGATATAAAATAAGATGATAATTCTTTTATCATCTTTTAATTAATTTAATTATTTCAATTTCCAATTTAGCCCTTGTCCTTTTTCTAAATTTCTATTAATGAGTCACCAAAATATCTACATACTTTTCTTTAATGGTCTAATTACCATATAAGGACCTCAAGTTTTGAATTCCGTAGCTTATAATCCTTCTAGATACTAGAATTCAACTTTTTCATTTTATGCGATTTAGTCCATCCCGTAATTAAGCACTTAATCGATAAAATTTTCTTATCAAAATTTTCAAATGACATTTCTAACATAAGGCGGACTATGTAGTAAAATTAAAATAAATTTTTATTCTTGGATTTGTGGTCCCAAAACCATTGTTCTGATTTCATTGGAAATGGGCTGTTACAACTCTCATCTTTAAGGATTTTCGTCCTCGAAAATCTTACCAGTAAAGAGATTCGTGTATTGCTTCCTCATAGTATCCTCCGATTCCTAGGTTGCCTCTTCTATGTCGTGTCATTGGCAAAGAACTTTTACCAATGCTACCTTTTTATTTCTTAACTTTTTTGTTTCACGTGCCAAGATTTTGATCAGTTCTTCACTGTACGTCATGTCAGGTTGAATCTCCACCTCTGTTCGAGAGATAACTTGTGAAGGATCGAAACAATATCTTCGTAGCATAGACACATGAAAAACATTATGAATCTGATAAAGTTCTGATGGAAAAGCTAACTGGTATGCAATTGGTCCAATTCTTTGCGTATTCTCATATGGTCCAATGAACTGTGGACTCAGTTTTCCTTTACGACCAAAACGGAGAACTTTCTTCCAAGGTGATACTTTCAATAATAGTTTGTCACTGAATTGAAATTCTATTTTTTTTTTTGTTTAAGATCAGCATAGGACTTTTGACGATCAGATGCAGCTTTCAAACTGTCTCGAATTACTTTCACTTTTCCTTGGTTTCATGGACTAAGTCAACTCCGTGTAACTTTTTCTCACTAAGTTCTGTCAAATTGATAAACCGTAATTTATACATATTTTAACCCTATGCTTAGCTTATTTTTGGATGAGTTTTCATTAGATTTGATGAATTCGATGCTCCTAATCCTTTAATTTCATGTTTTGCACACATGAGAGCTTAGGGAATCGAAAAGAACGAGAAATGGGCCAAAAGGGGGCAAAAGAGGCCTACCTAGAAAATCAACACGGCCTGGACCATTGGACATAGCCGTGTATTACGAGCAGGATTAAACACCGCCTGGAATGCCGCACACGGGCATTCTTATGTTTTGTAGTTTTCCCTATTTTAAGATGTTTCCCTCTATCAGTATGAACTAAATCCCTTAAATACCTAAGGGGATGAAACCTAAGACGAATCTTATTATTATTTGATTTATAAGATAAATACTTGTTCTTATTCTTAATTGTAAGTTCTTATTCTTGTTTTGATAATTCAGGTTATTGATTCAAAGTCGAATGTGTTTATCCAGTGGAGCAAAAGTCCCTGTTTAAGAGAAGATCAACACAATTAAGCGGAGTTGATTGTAACCCTAGAAATAGGGAGACAAAAATCTATTGGATTAGAGTCAAATCTAATAAGGGAATCCATAAATCGAATTAATGCGACAATAGGGGTTTTAATTAGAAAGAGATTTCAATTAATCAACCTAGAGTCAGTTGTTTTTAGTCTTGAAAGAGATATTAACATAAATCATGGATTTCTACGGATTAAGTCAAGTGAATAAATCATATGAATCAAAAGTAATAAGTGAAGTCTAGGTGAATTCTTCCTTAGGTATTGTCTATCTCCTAAAGCTGTCTTAAAGTATTTCCCTAATTCTTTCGCTGTCGTCTTTAATTAGTTTTAGTTTAAAAATAACCACTCCAATTATTAGGCTAAATAATAAAAAATAGTAATTACTAGTACTCTTGTTCCTTGTGGATACGATATTACCGGTCTTACCATAACTATATTATTGAACGATAGGTGCACTTGCCTTTATTGTAATCATAGTCAGTTTTAGACAGATCAAGTTTTTGGCGTCGTTGCTTGGGACTAAGATATTACGAACACTAAATTTTTATTACTTTAGCCATTCTTATTTTTATTTTTAGTTTACTAACTTTTTCTTTTCCATGCTTCTGGCAGGAACTTTTAGTTTATGACTAGAAGGAACCCGTTAGGACCATTACTTTTTGACAGTGAGATTAAAAGTACAGGTCGTAGAAACCGATAAGAAATAAGGCAAAGTCTACAACACATAGAGGAAGAGCAAGAGGACGATACCAATACTACCAAAGAGATGGCTGATAATAATCCGCTACCTCCTGTGGTTGCCGCAAACCCGGTGAATCAAAATCTTGCTCCACGTACTATGTATGATTATGCTAAACCTAATTTAACAGGAATCGAATCAAGTATTGTTAGACCTGCTATTGCTACAAATAATTTTGAACTGAAAACTATCACTATACAGATGATTCAGCATTTTGTTCAGTTTGATAGTTTGCAGGATGAGGATCCAACTAATTATTTGGCAAATTTTATGGAGTTTTGCGATACTTTCAAAATTAATGGAATTTCTGATGATGCCATTCACCTTCGGTTGTTTCCCTTCTTGTTGAGAAACAAAGCTAAACAGTGGTTGAACTCGTTACCGCGAGGATCAATCACTACATGGGATCAAAAGACCGAAAATTTTTGCTTAAATAATTTTTGCCATCTAAAATGGCTAAGTTGAGAAATGATATATCTTCTTTTGTGCAGATGGTTTTAAAGACACTTTACGATGCATGGGAGAGATACAAGGATTTACTAAGAAGGGTTCCTCACCATGGGTTACCTTTGTGGCTATAGGTTCAAACCTTTTACAATGGTGTGAAACCCTCAACTAGGCAGTTGATTGATTCAGCCGCCGGTGAAACCCTAAATAACAAGACCCCTAAAGTGGCTTATGAGTTTATAGAGAAGATGGCACTGAATAGCTATCAGTGGCAAGTCATGAGAACAAAGCCAAACAAAAGCCGCCGGTGTTTTCAACCTTGACACAGTGACCATGTTATCAAACCAAGAAGAACTGTTAAATAAAAAGATTGATGGTTTGTGTGGTTCTTCGCAGGTGCATCCAGTAATGCGGTGCGACACAAATGGAGGAGGAACGAACAATACAGAATAGCCATCCTACCACCATGGCATAGAAAGTGAACAGATGAACTATATGGGTAACAATTCTAGACCTCAAAATAACCCTTATAGTAACACTTACAATCTAGGTTTGAGGAATCACCCAAACTTTTCATGGGGTGGCCAAGGAAATCACAGACAACAACTACCTCCAGGCTTTCAACAGCAACCCTACCCACAAGAGAAAAAGCCGAACCTTGAGGAGATGCTAACAAAATTTATCGCGGTGTCAGAAACTGTAACACCCCTAACCCGAGTCCGTCGCCGTATTAGGGTTAGGAGCATTACCGAATAGATCAGAAAGCATTTACAGAGATTCATACATTCATTCATCATTCTTAAACATAAAGACCCTTAAAAAGGGTCCTCGATACCTTAATCATGCTTATAAATCAGGTCGGGACTAAACCGAAACACATATAAAATTTCATGAAAATTGAAAACTCTTCTAAGTTTCAGGGGTTACACGCACGTGGAAGGAGATCGTGTGCCCTCGACGGCTTCTAAACACCCCCGTGTGTCCTTCCATGTCCATATTCTGACTATATCAACACGGTCACTACGCACGCCCGTATGCGACAAGGCCATATACTTACTTCCCCACCACGGCCACATTACACGCCTGTGTGCCATGGCCGTGTACTCTTAGTTAGCTACTGACTTGTACACTACGGCTAGCTGACACCCCCGTGTCGAGGCCATGTGCTACTAAGCTATATTCTACCAATTCACCCACGGTCTCTAGACACGCTCGTGTGCCACGATTGTGTGACAATATAGGCCATTTGCAAGGCCAAAAATCCACTCATTTGGGTCACACCTGCAAGAACAAACCAAATCATATCATAAACATATAGCAACCAAAAACATACTAATTTGCCCATTCAAACCATGCATTCAATACCAATTCCAACCATGACAATTTCAAAGACTAAAACTCATATCATTACAAGCATAATTCATCCATTTGCCAACTCAAAACTTGGCCATTTCAAATGCTTCCACCATACCAAGATATGCATCATATATCACATTCATTTAAGTAAAGACTCAATTCATAAATAGCCAAATCACATGGCTAAGTTCACATAAAACCTCATATCAAGGACTAGCCTATACATGCCATATCTAGCCATATACATTTTCAAAGTGTACCAAAATTAGTTTAGTAGTGTGATGACGATCCATGACGTTCTTGAGCCTTCAATAGCTTTGACGACCTATAAAACAGAGAAAACATACACAGAGTAAGCTTTCCAAAAGCTTTGTAAGTCATATACAAATAAACTTGGTATGGAAGGCATATATGCAAATAAATACATTGGCACATATCAATCACTTAGCAATCTCTCAACTATTTGCTTTCGTTCATACAACTTTAACCACATTAACGATTTTCACCATTTAAGAATCATATAAACATATAGCTCATCTAGCCAAAACAATTCTGATCATATCATAAATTCCATATACATATCATTATAGTAAGATCACTTAGATACTTACCTTATATATACAAATAGTGTATAATCAACGTACCTGAATCGTATTTTATATCACATAATTGTTCATAGCTCGGATTTGTAATTCGTATCACAAACTTGCCCGTTGAACCAATAGGAATTTAGTAGGATACTCAAAAAACTCGAAATAATCGTACAATGCCAACGTCCCAGACGAGGTCTTACATGCACTCGGATATCAATGCCACTGTCCCAGACAGGGTCTTACACGTAAAGTTTCATATTGATGCCAACGTCCCTGATGTTGTCTTACTCGTAAAGCTTATATCGATGCCAACATCCCAGACGTGGTCTTACACAAGTCTCAGAGCAATGCCAACGTCCCAGACATGGTCTTACATGATAAAACAGAACAGAAACCTATGTCAAGACATAGCTAATCCTATCTACTCCTAGGTTCACACGGGACTTCTCATACTTAGTTACTATATCGAACTTTTCTCAGAATTCATAAGCAACTTCTCATAAGTATCCATAATCAACATTAGTCATCTGAACAATTATAATATCATACAAGTACATTTATTTGCATAATGACTTACCTCAGTTTCGGTTTATCGGAATGAAGACGGCTACTCGGTTACTTTCGTTTTCCCGCGTTCTAAATCTGTTTTCCTCGGTTCTTGATCTAAACATATTCAGAATTAACCCTTTTATTCACTAATTCATTCAATTCAATCCATACACACATATTTTGGGTTATTTACAATTTAGCCCTAATATTTGCACATTTTATCAATTTAGTCCATTTTTCTCAAAACATCAAATTCACAAAATCCACACATACACATGCTTAGCCAAATATATATACATCACATACTAGCCCATATTTTTCATCAAATTCACAAATTGGTCCCTCAATTTGCAATTTTCTCAATTTAGCCCTATTTAGCTAAATTCATGAAAAAGTCAAGAACAAAGTATGTTTATCAAATACATATCTTTCATTTAACACCATAAAACATCACAAAACTCAACATAGCATCAATGGCATTTCTCATGAACAACATCAATTCATCAAATTAAGACATGGGTTTGATAGCTCTCGAAGCAACGATTACAAAAACGTAGAAATTATCAAAAACTGATCAAAACATACCTTGAATTTTAAACCCTCAAATGGCCGAACCTTAGCAAGCTTAAGTTCTTTCTTTTTTTCTTTGAAATTTTCGGCAATAAGATGACAAAATAATGAAGCCACTAACCCATGTTTCTTTTATTATGCTAATATAACTTATAAAATAGTATAATATAAATTTAACTTATAAAATAACAAATAAAAGCATAATGTTTATATATATATTGCCATCCACTTACCAAAGAAATGGCTAATTTGCCACACAAGTCCTTAACACTTAAAAGCCACATCACTTAAGCACTTTAACAAATAGCAAGCAACTTTCACGTTTAATGCATTTTAATCCTTTTGTCAAATTAAACATGCAGACGAACAAATTAGCTTACGGAAATTTACCACATGCTCAATCACATTTCAATGACACAGAGTATAATATTAAAATATTATACAGACTCGGATTTGTGGTCCCAAAACCACTGTTCTGACTAGGGTATAAACTGGACTGTTACAGAAACCCATTTCCAAAACTCTGAAACAGTACTCAAAACTTAGCAAGCATCGATCAAGGGCTCGAGAACCAACTAGGACAACTTGCTAAGCTTATATCTGAGCGGCCACAAGGCAGCCTGCCAAGCAACAGTGAAACTAACCCAAAGGAACAACTTCATGTCGTTACTACTCACGATAATGAAGGCTTAGATGAACCAAAATTGAGGCAAGAGAATGTGGTAGAGGAAGGTAAGGTTGAGAATAGCCATGATAAACCAAAACTAGTAAGTACAGAATACCAACCTCGTGTGCCATATCCCAATGCGACAAAGAAAGACCGCACAGATGAACAATTCGGTAAATTTCTTAAACTGTTAAAAAATTTACATATTAACTTACCGTTTATTGAAGCTCTTTCGCAGATGCCCAATTCAAAAATAAACTAAAAAAGCTTTTGACAAATAAACGAAAGTTAGATGAGGCGTCGCATGTGGAGCTAAATGCAGTGTGCTCAGCAATCTTACAGAATAGACTACCACAAAAGCTAAAAGATCCAAGAAGTTTTATGATTCCTTACTTAATTGGTGGTTTATCTGTTAATAATGCTTTAGTAGATTTAGTGGCAAGTATAAATTTTATGCCTTATAAAATGTTTAAATAGCTAGGTCTTGGGAAACCAAAACAAACTAGGACGAACAAGCAATTGGCTGATAAAACTATTAGAGTTCCTAGGGGTATAATCGAAGATGTACTAGTAAAAATTGATAAATTCAAATTCCCATTAGACTTTGTTGTTTTAGACATGGATGAGGACTATAATTTTCCTTTAATTTTAGGAAGACCCTTTTTAGCAATTGCTAAAACTAGAATTGATGTTGGTACAAGAGAACTCACACTTCGTGTAGGTGACGAAACGATCACTCTTCTGGCTCTTGACTCAGCTAAGATATCGAGTAATAAAGGTAAGAACATAAATTCTATTAGTAACCATTTGGTTCAACCCTCTTTTCAGGAAGCACTACGAAATTACACAACCGAGCCATATCCTAGACCTCGTGCCAACAGAGAAATAACTCATGAGGAGCGAAGGCTTCAGATCGATGAACTAGACGAGTGGAAGACACATGTCAAGGAGAAACCAGGAACATACGAAGCAAACCCGAGACAACTTCATAACGAATTTAAAGATGAAGCGAACTATTTCAAGGTTGGAGAACCGAGTTCTAATGGATAATACAAGTCCTCGTGTTGCCACTTCTGAACCTAATGGAGTAACTCCTTTCACGGTACTTAATACTTTCCCATATGGTACAGTCCAGGTAACTCATTCTTAATTTGACGCCTTCAAGGTAAATCGTAGTCATCTAAAACCTTATTTTAATACAATTGATAGCAAGAATGAGGAGTTTCAACTCCTCAAACCACCATGATTATGTGAATGAAAGGTAACTCTAGCTTATGACTTTAAATGAGCACTTTTCGAGAGGAAACCCGAGCACTAACCCCATGAATTTGTATATTTTTTATTTTTAGCACCTAACTAAAAAACTAACCAAATTAATAAAGCGCAGGTTACCCAACCACATGGCCTTGCAGATGGACGTGGGCGTGGCCATGTGGACACCATGAAGACGCACATCGGCATGGCAGAGACCGTGCTAACCAACGACAACAATTTTCCCTAAAACACGGGCTACGATAAAATGCCACGGCCGTGCGATATGGCTGTGTTCGATACTGAGAGAGTAACAGGGGTGTGCGGCACGCTCGTGTCCCTAGGGTGAGGTCGACACTGATTTATCAACATAGGCATGGGAGAAATGAATGAAGCACTACACACCTATGCCTTATGGCCGTGTGACCTAACACGCCCATGGCACATGAGCGTGGGCCACGACCATGTTCCCTGATTCCTATTTAAACCCTTTTTTTTAACTTTCTTTCCAAATTCTTCTTCTCCCAAACCCTAGCCCCACACCCCCTTTCTTTTTCATTATCTTTTTCCTTTCATTTTCCTTTCTCCCTTTCCCTCATTCTTACTTTACACCACCATCCCCATGTCGAAATAACGAAAGGGTCTTAGCACAGTCTCCTTGTACGAGACCAATCTACATAAGTTCATGCCGGCCGCTTCATTTACTCAACAAAACAAGGACCTTTGAGTCCATTTAATTTTTCTTTTTCTTTTATTTTAATTTTTAAATTCTTTTCCTTTATCTTTCTTATCTTTAATTTATATTATTATATTTTGATTTCTTTAATTTAGGTTCAAAGGGCTATTAAGGAACGACCACACCACCATCGCAGTATCCACCTCCACCTTCACCTCTGCCCAACTTTACCGTTTCTTTTCCTTGACTCTATCCAAAATTCAGGAAGTTCACTTCTCTCCTATCTTATGATTCTATATTGTCGATATCTATTTTTTTGCGTTGAGGACAATGGACATCTTAAGTGTGGGGAGGTGTCAACAATACTGAATTATGCCTTGTTCTTAAGTAATTTTCTCATATTACTATTAGAATAAAACTTTTATTGATTTTTGATTTTCATTGATATGTTTCGGATTAAGTCATAGGTAATTGTGCATTGATCGTTTAAACTTTAAGACATTAGAGAACCAATCATGATAAGTCTATTTTCAGAATTAAAAATTTATTAGGTTGTTTCCCTAATCTTAAATATTACTAACAAATTTGAAATTTGCAAGGTTGACATCAAAAACCATAATTTTTGTGAGATTTTGAGCCTTTAAGAGCATACCTTTTTCTCGCTCACTTTATTGATTATGAGTATGTCAATATTGATTTGTTATTCTAGAACTTGCCTCGATTATACATGTCGAGATCACACCCTTGATTTGATATACTGAGATGATAAAGGCACCTGGGTTTTAACCCACTTATTCCACTAAAAAGCCTACCCTCATAATTAACCCCTAGTGAACCCTTTTTAGCCTAATAAACCATTTCTTGACTCACCCATTAATATTAACCCAAAACCAAATTTTTACTTCTCCTCCTTTGACCCCCATTATGTCCAGATTTGATTTGATCAGTTGCCTAACTATTTTCTTTATTTTATTTGTTAAACTCAATTTTATTATTGTATGTTCTTATTCTTAAAATAAAGTTGGAAATTTATTCATTATAGTGTTATGAGCTCAAACTGTTAATTTCATATCTTTAGAAGAAGCTCGTGTCATTAAGTGATAAGTTTTCAATCAATGTAATTATTCAGTATTAGTTATTTTTCTAGTTAGGTAATTGGTAAATTTGATCTCGATTTTAACCCTCTAATTTAACCTGTATCCACACCTTTAACCCAAGCCCCATTACAACCTATTAAAGACCTTTTGATTTATGTATCATCTCATTTTATAATGGTGGAGATTTGATTTTTATGCAAGCTTATGGGATTAACTTTTCATTTTTGACTTTTGAGTGCTTAATTTGAACCTTAGACACCTTGAGTGATTTGAGTGAATCTTTAGTAAGGATGTCAATTCTTGTCAGTTTTGAATCAGAGGTAATTATTTAGGTAAGGGGAAACACCTATGTTTTTGTGCTATAAAAATTTATGACTTAGATTGTTTGAATCTTTAGGACTCTTTTAGTTAAAAATATCAATGTATAAATTATCTATGAATTATGATGAAACATTATTAATGAGGATTATGAAATAAGGAAGTAAATTTTAACTGAGAGTTGAGGATTTTGCTTGAGGACAAGCAAAGGCTTAAGTGTGGGGATATTTGATAAACCATCATTTATACATATTTTAACCCCATGCTTAGCTTATTTTTGGATGAGTTTTCATTAGATTTGATGAATTCGATGCTCTTAGTCCTTAAATTTCATGTTTTATACTCAAGAGAGCTTAAGGAATCGAAAAGAACGATAAACTGGCCAAAAAGGGGCCTACCTAGGAAATCAACACAGCTTGGACCATTGGACACGGCCGTGTGTTACGAGCAGGATCAAACACGGCCTGGAATGTCGCACACGGGCAGACCACACGGCCATGTGTGGCGAACAGAAGCAAGCATGACCCACGGCCATCAAACACGGGCGTATCACACGGGCGTGTCCCTGTCGAACCTAAGATTAATCCTATTCAGAAAAGGCTACTTGTGGGCCAAGAAAGACATTCCAAAGCCTATATAAACACCCAAGGGGCGACCTAAACAGGGAGACCGAGTAGAAGACAGAAAATACTTAAAGACAGCTGTAACATCCAGGTTTAGGGGTTATGCATTTTATGCATAGTTCAAGTGCTAGTAAGGTGTTAAATCATGGTTGATATTGGCTGTGTGCTAAATCATGGTTTGATGAGTAGCTCTGTGCCTCATCGTGGTTGGTGTTAGCTACACGCTACATCGTGGACGGCAATTATTTTCCTTAAGGGAGTGAAAAGGGGAGGGTGATCTAGTAATCCCCTGGTGTGTGGTGGCTGGATACGGGGGTGTGTAGAGGATGGACCCTAGGATGGGTTGGGTGCACTTTGCATAATTATATCCGATATGAGTTTTGATATGGAAACGGGCCAAGCCCAGTATATGAATGTGGATCAGTGTGGTAATGGGCCAAGCCCAATACGTGGAAATCATGGGGTTAATTACCCTGTTATCTGATAAGTGATATGAATATGGGCTAAGCCCAAAAATATGGAATTATGTGAATAAGTTTCTTATTACCTGATATGTGATTTGATATGTGGGTTACCATGTGGGTGGAATTCAGTAGATTAATTACACACTGAGTCCGTACGACTCACCCAATTATTATCAACATCATAGGTGATCGTGATTCTTGGACCGGGTTGGAATGGATACAAAGGTGGCCATGCAGAAGCAAATTATTAAGCAGAAGTTATTTTTAATTGTTTACGTATTTTATATTTCTAGTATTTGGATTAAGTATTTACTGTAATAAGGGCTACTTAAAGTATTTGAAGTTTATTAAAGTATTTAAGTATTTTATTAAGTATCCTTATTATGTTTTAAGATGGATTAATAATTAAATTTACGCTTTGGAAATGATTTATCTTTAGCAGCCTACATCTTAAAAATCCATATGTATATAATAAAGTTTTACTCTGGATAAGTTGTAACATCAAAGTTTTAGCTCAAATTTTAATCAAACAATGTTTTAAATACACAATATTTACGAAAGTCACTAAATTTCTATGTTTTTATATTTAAGTCAAAATTTGTTCAAACGTTTTCCGCAGTGACAAACCAGATCCGGTCAAGGCTTGTGGGCCGGGTTTGGGGTGTTACAACAGCCGTTGGGAACAGCTTAGAAGAAGGATCTCCATCAAGACTAAAGATCTCCCATCAAGTTCTTTAGGAGTTTTTGTGGGTTTTCTTATTTTTGTAGTTTTCCCTATTTTAAGATGTTTCCCTCTATCAGTATGAACTAAATCCCTTAAATACCTAAGGGAATGAAACCTAAGACGAATCTTATTATTATTTAATTTATAAGATAAATACTTGTTCTTATTCTTAATTGTGAGTTCTTATTCTTGTTTTGATAATTCAGGTTATTGATTCAAAGTTGAATGTGCTTATTCAGTGGAGCAAAAGTCCCTGTTTAAGAGAAGATCAACACAATTAAGCAGAGTTGACTGCAACCCTAGAAATAGGGCGACAAAAATCTGCCGGATTAGAGACAAATCTAATAAGGGAATCCATAGATCGAGTTAATGCGACAATAGGGGTTTTAATTAGAAAGAGATTTTAATTAATCAACCTAGAGTCAGTTATTTTCAGTCTTGAAAGAGTTATTAACATAAATCAGGAATTTCTACGGATTAAGTCAAGTGAATAAATCATATGAATCAAAAGTAATAAGTGAAGTCTAAGTGAATTCTTCCTTAAGTATTGCCTATCTCTTAAAGTTGTCGTAAAGTATTTTCCTAATTCTTTCGTTGTCGTGCTTAATTAGTTTTAGTTTAAAATAAACCACTTCAATTCTCAGGCTAAATAATAAAAAGATAGTAATTTCTAGTACTCTTGGTCCTTGTGGATACGATATTACCGGTCTTACCATAACTATACTATTGAACGATAGGAGCGCTTACCTTTATTGTGATCATAGTTAGTTTTAGACACATCACCAATACTACGGGGTTCTACATTTGCGACCATATAAGGCTTCATACAGTGCCATTTTCATGCTAGACTGATAACTGTTATTGTAAGTAAATTCAACTAAAGGTAAATACTTTTCCCAGTTACCTTCAAAATCTAGTATACAACACCGAAGCATATCTTCCAAAATCTATATAACACATTCAGATTGACCTTCTGTCTAGGGATGAAATGAAGTGCTAAAATGTAACTGGGTTCCCAGAGCTTCTTGCAATTTACTCTAGAATCGAGATGTAAACTAAGGGTCTCTATCTGAAATAATGGAGACAGGTACCCATGCAATCTGGCAATCTTAGAGACATATAATTCAGCCAATCTGTCCAAAAAATAATCTATACATACCGGAATAAAGTGTGCAGACTTTGTCAACCGATCAACAATCACCCAAATGGTATCTTACTTCTTTGGAGACAGGGGTAATCCCGATACAAAGTCCATGGTAACTCTTTCCCATTTCCATTTCAGTATCGTAACTGGCTGTAATAATCCCAAAGGCAACTGATGTTCAGCTTTTACTTGCTGACATATCAAACATTTAGATACAAACTCAGAAATATCCCATTTCATTCCTAGCTACAAGTACATCTTTTTCAGATCATTATACATTTTATTACTACCAGGATGAATAGACATGTTACCATTATGATCTTCATTCAAAATCTTTTGTACTAGTTCTGAACTTTTTGGTACACATACTCTGTCTCTCAATAACAAACAACCATGAGTCCCGATCAAAATATCATCTATAAATACCACTACAAACCTGTCTAAATATGGTCTGAAAATTCTATTCATCAGATCCATAAACACTGTAGGTGCATTTGTCAATTCGAATGGCATCACAAGAAACTCATAGTGCCCGTATCTAGTTCTGAAAGCTATCTTGGGTACATCTAAATCTTTTACCCGTAACTAATAATAGCCAAAACGAAGATCAATCTTTTAAAATACAGTGGCACATTTCAACTGGTCAAACATGTCATCAATACGAGGCAATGGATACTTGTTCTTTATTGTAACTTTGTTGAGCTGTCTGTAATCAATGCACGACGTCAACGATCCATCTTTCTTTTGTACAAATAGAATCGGCACACCCCAAGGTGAGAAACTAGATCGAGCAAAACCTTTTTCAATCAATTCTTGTAATTGTGCTTTCAACTCTTTTAATTTAGTAAGAGCTATTTTGTAAGGTGCTATGGATATCAGTGTTATTCCCGGAACAAGGTCAATAGAGAACACCACTTCTCTACTTGGTGGTAAACCAAGTAATTCTTCTAAAAGTACATCAGGAAATTCACAAACAACCGGTACTAACTGAATCTTAGACTCATATAATTTATTATCCAGTATATATGCAAGGTAAGCATCATAACCCTTTCTACCATACTTCTGTGCTGATATTGCTGAAATCACATTAGGTAGTCCATCCAGTTTATCAGATTCAACATAATACTTCTTTAATTTCTTAAAAGTAGATGATTGTGATTTACTCATAATTCTTTGACTAGAAACCCGAGCTTCTCTTTCAGCTTGTTTCTTTTCTTTACTTAATTCTTCAGCTTTATGAGCCTGATCAGCCAGTACCACAAATTCCCTCAATTCAAGAATCCCAATCAACAGTTTAATATCTTCATTTAAACCCTTTTCAAATCATTTGCACATGTCAGCTTTAGATGAAACCCATTCTTTGGCATACTTGCTCAATCGAACAAATTCTCGTTCATATTCAGATACATTCATATTCCTCTGTTTTAGCTCTAAAAATTCATTCTTTTTCTGATCTAGGAATCTCCAACTAACATATTTCTTTCTAAATTTAGTTTGAAAAATTCCCATGTAATATTTTCTCTAAGTACCACTGAAGTTAGGGTATTCCACCAATGATATGTTGTATCTTTCATTAAAGATAATGAACATTTTAAACATTCAGCGGGCATACAAGATAATTCATCTAAATCTCGAATGGTATTTTCCAACAAAAATTCAACCCTTTTCGAATCATCTTCCCCGGTAGCTCTAAATTCCTCTGCCCCATGCTTACGAATTTTATCTACTGGAGGCTTAACAATTCTAATAGGATCAGCATCCTGTGGCATATCTGGAACCGGTTGAGGAGCAGGTGGAGGAGGTCGTTGCACTGTGGGGTTTGTTCTTAAATACTCAGAAAACCATTCATTCATCATTTGAAAGAAGGCATGTTTTGCCACCTCACTTCGGCCCTCACACATGGGTCTTTCACTTCCAAATGCAGATGCAACTCTTTGAATTAAGGCTGAAGAATTACTCCTAGCTTCCTCAGATTCAGCTCTAGCTTGGTTGGATGACATTACTATATGAAAAACACATTTAAAATGATCAGGAGACATCACACAATCACAAATTATATAACGGCATGTATAGCTAAACTCGTGTTTCCTATGTTAAATCCAAGAATCAGCTAAATTGTGGGTTTGATACCACTAAATGTAACACCCCTAACCCATATCCGTCGTCGGAACAAAGTTATGGAGGATTACCGGAGTTTACAGAATATTTACAAATAAATCATGTCAGTCACTGTTCATCTTTCGAGATTATTCACAATGTTCCTTAAATGGACCCTCGAGGCCTAAAATGAGTATTTGAGTCGAATTGGGACTAAATTGGGAACTTAGAGAATTTTTCGCAAAACTCTAAAATTTTTCAAAGTGTAGGGCTCATACGCCCGTATGGTCCAAGGGACACACTCGTCTAACCCTAGGACACCATGCTGCAGGCCGTGTTCGACCCCATGTAACTCTCTGTCTTGTGCTAGGCTGTGTGATTAATTTTATTTTTCAAAATTAGGTAAAGGTTTCACACAGCCAAGCCACACGCCCATGTTCTAGGCCATGTAGCACACACGGCTGAGACACACACCCGTGTCTCTACCTATGTGCTCAATTCTGAGCATTCTGTTTCTCAAATTTAAGGTGCAAGAGACACACGGCCTAACCACACGCCCATGTACCAGGTCATGGGTCATACACGATATAGAACATGCCCATGTGTCTGCCCGTGTGGACAAAATAAAGCCATTTCTAGCTTCATTTCACATCCAAAATCATACCAATGACCTGCACTAAAACTCACATCCAAATACCAACCTTTTCAAGCATTCAAATTAAGCAAACTCTATCATTCAACATGTCATATCATTACATGCATACATGTTTATAATCTTACCTTGGTTTAGTCCATATGTAGATATAATTTGATCAACTACTTAACATATATGTAGCTACCATAGTATGACATTACAAGTATGTCAAAATAAACTATTACTAGTCATTCTAATGGCTAGATTACAAGCATCATTTTAAAGCCACGAATGGTAAAGTTATCCTATACATGTCATTCTACCAAAATGATTTTACTATATATACCAAAAATAAACTAGTAGATAGTGTGATGATGCTCTACTGATCTCCAACCTTCGCGAGCTTCTGAGCACTATAAAACAGGGAAAATAAAACTAAGTAAGCATTATGTAACACCCCAAAGTTGGCCTAGACATTATGGCCGAATCTGGCGTGTCACATTGAAGTGTTTTTCGAAAACCATGTTTTCATTGAAAACCCTTCTTGAAATTTCAAACTTCTTACCATTTAAAACTTGTACAAAGCCTCAGTTTGCGTTTGTTTATTTTCAATTGTGGTTTATTAAAAAGTTATTCTCTTTTAAAACATTATTCCCTTTATAACCTTATTTGTTGTGGAAGCTTAATTTAAAACAAATGATTTACGAAAACATGATATTTAAAAATTGAGTTGCAGAAACGTAGCGTTTGAAAATAGTTATTGTTTTGGAAAATCGTGTTCTACTTCTAGCAGATGTAATTGACAGTCAATAAAATCCCAAATTTAAAATCCATATATTATAGAGGCCTTATTACAACCCGAATCAAAATTAAACTGCTTAAGTAAATGAGCAAAATAGAATAAAACATATGCAGTTGTATGGACCTCTCCGAGTCCCTCAGAGCTCTAAACCGTCTAAAGCTGGGGATTACCTGAAAGGTTAAAAACGGGGTGAGTTTACAAAAACTCACTGTGTAATCCCTATATTACAGAAACAGTCAGTATATAGAAACAGAATCAGTTTAGGTCTGAGCCCTTTAACAGTAATAGTACAGTGTGGGCCTTATCCCATTACAGTAACAATGTAGGCCTAAGCCCAATATAATATCAGTATGGTGCAATTATGCAACCCACCCCACCCTAATCCAACCAACACACCACACGTACCAACCATTACACCATGTGGGGGATAAAATCGACCCACCCAGCCAACACATCAATATTGCAGCATAGCTGCCAGTAATAATAACGCAGCAGAGCTGCCTGTAATGGTATATGTGGCAAAGCCACCAGTAATAGTATTGCAGCAGAGCTGCCAGTATATATGCGGCTTTAAGCCTTAAATATCGGTCTCATAATTGGCACATAGCCATCGGTAACTGTAATAAGATCGACACATAACCCTCAGCTACGGTAATAAAACCGGCACACAGCCATGGGTAAGTATGATCGACATATAGTCATCAATAATTATGACCGGCACACAGCCATGGATAAATATGATTGACACAAATTCATAATCAAGACGGCACAGAGCCATAATTAGGTTGGCATAGAGCCATAGTCAGATTAATTGGCTTATAGTCATCGGTAGGTCCACAGTCGTCTTGTGTGACCCGTCCGACCTTAACAGATCATACTCGGTCCACAATCGTCTCGTGTGACATGTGGGACCTTATCAGAATAGTACTTCCTCCATAACCAATATCCCAACCCCATGTAGTATGTCATGTATGCAGAATGTCTGGCCCACAGATCATCATATCATTCATAGTTAAGTCAATGAAATCATAGTCATACAATCACAGTCAAATCAGTCAAATCATAGCACAAGTCAGTCATTTACCCTCGAGGGGCAAAATAGTCATTTACCCTAAAGGGGCATTACAGTCATTTTACTCTACATGGTTATTATAGTCATTTTACTCTACAGTAGTATTACGATCATGTTACTCTACAAGGGTATTACGGTCATTTTACCCTACAGGGGCATTACAGTCATTTACTCTATATGGGTATTACAGTTATTTTACTCTAAAGGGGTATTACAGTCATTTTTCCTTCCACGGGTATTACGATTACTTTACGGTCACTTTACCCTATAGGGGTATTACGGTCATTTTACTCAACAGGGGTATTACGGTCGTTTTACTCTACAGGGGCATTATAGTCATTTTACACTACAGGGGCATTACGGTCATTTTACCCTACAGGGGTATTACTATCACTTTACTCGACAGGGTTATTACGGTCATTTTACCCTACAGGGTATTTCGGTAATCTTACCTTAACAGTCAACAATGTAGGTCGACATGCCCGTGTGGCCCGGCAAGCCCAGAAACGACCTTAGCCCTGTGAATGACACAGCCTGGTCCAATAATTTCCACATATCCTTAAGATTTACCCGTGTAGGGCCCATGAGCCCATTGGGCCCACACGACCCATTTCGGCCAAACAGGGCCCAAAATGACCTAAGCCCAGATCGCTCATGGTGGCCTCTACAGTCAAATGCCTATGTTTCGTGGGCTCGGTTCACCACACGAGCGTTCGCATGCCGATGTGGCCTCAACCGCCAAATTTTTGGCTTTTCAGCTTTTGCTGCGCCACAGTCAGATTAGGGTGCGTACACACTTGTTTGCGAACACTTGCAAAAACTCTTGAGCACCAACCTACATTCATCACATTTCTCCATCAGTCCTTTTTGAACAAGACCAATACTTAATAAATCTTTTTACTATTATACTAATCAAAGAGACTCTAAACCCCTACCTTGATCAATCAACAAAAGGCCATATTCCTATTCCGTTGCCAGAGATTATCCACTAGGCCTTCGGGAAACCTTGTATAAGAATCGGATCTTATCAAACACCCATTCAAATGAATAGTTCAGCTAAACGAGTCCTCACTTACTTACAGCGCAAAGTCAATAGTTGAAGAGAAAATAATCGGCCTACACCCCCTTTAATGGCCGAAACCGAAAGTACTAAGAATGATGGAGAAAAAATAGGGCAATGGTACTCCTATTTGAAAATGGCAGAAAACATATGATGTTAGAAGAAGAAAGGGCCCTTAACCTTAATGAGAAACCAGAAGAAAAACCACGAGCATTTACCCTTTTGTTAGAAGACTTTTGTAAGCCAATACGATAATACCGCTAAGAAAACAAGAGAATATTTGACCAAGTATCCCAAAAGAGAAGGACGAAGAACAGAGTTTAGTATTTGACAAGGGTTAGAAAAAAAATGAAAGAAACTATTGAAAGGGGAGGAGAATGAAAATGGAGGAGAGGAGAAGAGAAGAGTAAAGATTGGCCAGAGAATGTTGAGAGATTAAGAGCACTCAGAGAGTATACGGTTAAGGACAGAAAGAGGAGGAGCAAAGTTTGGCTTTAGCACATCAAGGGATTGAAACAAAGTAAGGCCAAGAATAAAAATGCCTATTCGGTCAAAGAAGAAAAAAGACAACAAAATCGACTAGAAGAGAAAAGAAAAGGCGAGAGACCACAATCCCAAAAAACCAACAGAATGCCTAATATGCACAAAGAGCAGTCGACACTTTGCCTAGTCCCCAAAAGATCCCAACTTTCCCTTCCACCGAAACTAATGCAAGATTAGAGTTTCAATTTGGCTACACAACTTCCAACATCAAATCCCTTATTATCTCCCAAATTTTCTCCACCAAATCCACACCAACCACCATCTAAATCCCCTCTTTTTCCTCCTTGAATTTGTCCATGACTCATTCAAATTCCAACCTGCAGAGTTCTAGTCAAAGTCCACTTCTCATGTAGCAATGATGTAAAATAAATACTCCCTTACGTAATAGGAGACTCGAACTCAAGCTCCCTTGCCACTTTAATCACGCCACTTCTATTGGACTACAAGCTCATCTTGTGTCATAATTTAACCACAACAATTTAAAAGCCTTCATCTAGATCCCAAGAATTTTATACTCTAAAAATAAAAATTTTCCTAAAGCCAAGGTTTGAATCCAGGACTTCTCAGACACTCCCAAACACTGCTAAATCACTTAACCACTGAAGTAGACAGTGAATTGCATTATTTCCTTACACACATTAATTTGTATGTGTTCCTACACTCAGGGTCTATTTCTTCTAAGCCCAAATTCGAGGCGTTACACATTACATGCTTATTAAGTTCGTATAATTGGAATTAAAACTTATCAAGTTATATTATTTAAAAATAAGCATTTAATAACATGCTTTTCATCAATTTGGCAAATTTACCTAAACCCATACACTCAATCAAACAAGTTAGTTACATAAGTGATCACAAATACATCAAGTAAGCATATATAAGCTCATCATACTATATTCCTTCCAGACAACATTCATTTAATTCCATAATTCTCTTATCATGCCAAGTGTTTTGTCCGTTGAATTGTTGAAATTCCAATGGATACTCAAGTAGTACACTCAAGTTACACAATTCAATAACCGTCAATTCTTATTCAAGAGTACCCATTTTGGGCACCAAATCAAAGAACACACTCCCGAGCCACATATCATATAACATGATTACCAGTCCAGGCTAAATCGTTTATGTAATGTATGCTCAGAAGAGCTCAATTAGGATTACCAATCCAGGCTAAATCCTAAATGTAATGTATACTCGAGAGGTATTATATTAGGATTACCCGTCCGAACTAAATCCTTTTAATAATGAGGTAAATAGGATTACTTGTTCGAGCCAAATCCCATCAGCAACAAATACAGTACTGATAAACCATAATATGTACATATGTTAATCCCGAATTTGGCATACTTTTGGATGATTTATCCTCTGAATTGTGGAATTTGATGCTCCTAATCCTTTGATTTAATGTTTTATATGTAGGAGAGCATCAGAGGATGAAAAGAACTAGAAACGGGCCAACAACGGAGAAAATGGGCCAAAGTTCAAAATTCACTCAGGTTAGAGAAATCCACATGGTCGTGCCTCTTTAGCAGATCCGAACACGGCCTGGACTCGATTTACATGGGCCTGTCACATGAGCGTGTCCCTGACGTGACCTGTTTTAATTCTACTCAGAAAAGGGTACTTAGAGGCAAAGAAAGATATTCCAAAAGCCTTTATAAACACCCTAGAGGGCAGCCTAAAATAGGGCGTTTAGGTAGGTCGAGGAGCCAAGCTAGAAAGGGTCGAATTGTGGGATTTACTTGAAGACAGCCAGTTGATGCATCTTAATAAGCCGGAATCATACTCAAGACGGAAGATCTTCCCTTTAATTTACTTCAGGGGGTTTTACGGCTTTTCTTATGTTGTGTTTTATACTTTCTTCTGAGATGTATTCTTTTATAAACATGAACTAAACCCCTTAAATACCTGAGGGGGATGAAACCGAAGACGGATCTTGTTATTGTTTACTGAACTATATGATAAATACTTGATTTGTTCTTAATTATGTGTTATTAATTCTTGCTTTGATATTTCATGATATTGATTCATGTATTGATGTGCTTAGGCAGTGGAGCAAAAGTCCCTGTTTAAGAGTAGATCTAGCATAGTTAAGCGGTGTTGGTCGCACTCCTAGAGATAGGACGACGAAAATATGCCGGATTAGGATCAAACCTAATATGGGAGACCATAGATCGAGTTAATGCAATTCTAGTTAATGCAATTCTAGGGGTTTTAATTAGAAGGAGATTTCAATTAATCAACCTAGGGTTAGACGTTAGTAGCCTCGAGAGAGGTATTAATATAAATTAGGGAATCCTACGGATCAAGTCAAGTGAATAAATCGTCTAGTTCAGAGTTAAATAACAAGTGAAGTCTAGGTGGATTCTTCCTCGGGTATTGTCTTAATCAATTGGTTTTCCCAAAAGTATTTCCCCAATTCACTCTCTGTGTCTTAGCATCTTTAGCTTAGTAATCAGTTAGTTTTAGATTAAACAACGATTCCCTTAATTCTTAGGCTAAATAATAAAAAGATAGTAATTACTAATACTCTTGGTCCTTGAGGATACGATATTTCCGGTCTTGCCATAGCTATACTACCAAACGATAGGTGCACTTGCCTCAATCATTGTCATAGTCAATATCTAGGCTCGATCATTCATTATATAGATATTAAGACTTTCAGACACGATTAAGTACCTCATTCATTTTGGGAAAGCATATGTATTCATCGGAATTCAATATTCAAACAGAACTTAACCCCTTTTTCACCATATTAAGCATGCATTCCATTCTTCATTATAGTAATCAAATGATTCATATCA
Source organism: Gossypium bickii (assembly GCA_025503065.1). Classification (NCBI taxonomy): domain Eukaryota; kingdom Viridiplantae; phylum Streptophyta; class Magnoliopsida; order Malvales; family Malvaceae; genus Gossypium; species Gossypium bickii. The sequence goes on along the minus strand of CP106714.1, from coordinate 92,245,886 downwards.
ATATAATTCACATTCCATAGAAACACAACATTCAATTTAACATATTTACATGCTCAATTAAGTTACACGAACTTACCCCGATACTTGTTCGCGTTTAAAAATCGACTAATCCGAAACTTTTTCTCTTTCTCGGTCTAACCTCAAATTTTGTATTGTCAAGTTCTATTTAAATGAATTTATTCATCAATTTATCACATTTCATATTCAAATGGACCCAATTTACATCCTAAGCAAAATTACCATTTTGCCCCTAACTTTCCATAAATTCCAATTTCATCCCTAGTCTCGGAAAATCAAATTTATGCTATTTACTCCCCATTCCAAGCCTAACTGAAATTTCAATATACAATTTACAGCACATATATTCTATAAATTTCAGAAATTTTCTTCAATTTTCACAACTTTACATTTCAGTCCCTAAATCATGTTTTCATAAAAAATCACTTTGTGAAAGTTGTTTTTCTATCAACAACCTTTCTTTTTCTACCATAAATTTAAAATTTTCAACATATTCATCCATTACCTATTTTTCATCCTTTGATAACTTTTCAAATTGGTCCCCCAAATAGATAGATTAAGCTATCCCGGTTCCAAAAATATCAAAATTACTAAAAACGGGACAAGAAAACTTACCCAATTAAGCAAGAAATTTTTTTCTCTCTCTCCTAGGGTTTCCAGGTATTTTGGGGTTGAAGATCATATAAAATAGATGATAATTCTTTTATCATCTTTTAATTAATTAAATTATTTCAATTTCCAATTTAGTCCTTGCCCTTTTTCTAAATTTTCATGGACAAGTCACCTAAATATTTACATACTTTTCTTTAATGGTCTAATTACCATATAAGGACCCCAAGTTTTGAATTTCATAGCTATTTAATCCTTCTTGCTACTAGAATTCAACTTTTGCATTTTATGTGATTTAGTCTATCCAGTAATTAAGCACTTAATCGATAAAATTTTCTTATCAGAATTTTCAGATGACATTTCTAACATAATACAGACCATGTAATAAAATTAAAATAAAATTTTATTTTTGACTCAGATTTGAGGTCTCGAAATTACTGGTTTGATTTCACTGAAAAATGGGCTGTTCCGATGTATGTAGGAATGAACCCAAAATCGACATTTCTTGCCATGAAGACATTACATTGACCCAATCTGACCTATGACATCGAGAGATAAATAATTCTTGTTGAATCATTAGTTTAGTGGAACGCCATGAGGCCCTGCTAGGTTAATGATTAGCGGATTGAATAGAATCTGAAGTAAGAGTTAATTATGAACACTAGTACGAGTTATTCTTCTATCTTAAATCTGATCAGTTGAATCCAATCCATTGTTATTTTTAGTTACTTGTGCAAAATATCTTTTTACCATTCAATTATGTATAGCTGTAATATAATTTGATTAAATTACTAATTAGATCTATTAGCATAGAGATTAGTGTTAGTTTAATCAAGCCTCCCTTGGGTATTATCCTTGGAGTACTTCCTGAAACACCCCAGACCTGGCCCACGAGCTTTGACCGGAACTGGTATGTTCCTCAAGTAAACCGGTTTCAAATTCTTTTGTTACTTTGGAAAAATTTTGTGTGTTTTGAAAGAAAATTAGTTTTTTGGGTTGGGCTTGGGTTGAAAATGAGTTAATCTTATATTAAAAGTTCTTTTTTAATTAAGGTGACAAAACACTTGGAGTTTATTTTAAAAATAAATTTACTTGATCCCTAAATAATAATTTGTAAACAAAATAAATAAAAGTAAAAAGAAATAAAGAAATTCAATCATGGCCTTATGGCCTTATTACATCAAATAATTCCCAAAATAAAAGTTCTAAAGTACTTAAATAAAATAAAATGTCCATATTGAATAAAACTTCAGGCTGAGCATGGGCACCTTTAGCTCCCGCCGACCCTGGTCCATTACTTGCTCATCACCAAAAATATTCCCAACGGGTGAGTCAAACAGACTCAATGTGTACACGACACTAAATCAGAATAGAATCAGGCATACAATAGTTACACATTCAAAACATAAAATACAAGTTATGATGCATTCCCAAACCCAAACCTAATTGTCCATCCGCTGCACACCCCTGTACCTGCCAAACACACCGTGGGGACTACTAAGTCGACCCTCCTTCCGCTACACACCAATTTGCGGGCTTAAGGCTCCGCATCTGTGGTCTTAGGAAACCACTTTTCAGATTACTGTGGTCTTAGGTCACCACTTTTCAGATTATTGTGGTCGTAAGTCACCACTTTTCAGATTACTGTGGTCTTAAGTCACCACTTTTCACTTCCCCTTTCAATATACAACCATATGCCCCCATATACATTAATATGCATAATATACCATAGTTCACATTCTTATCATATTCTCATGTTATGAATAACATATTTCATATTCCTAGTAAAAGTAGGAAACGTACCTGAGTACTTAGCACCTTAACATGCTACCTTAGCCATGCTCATATTTTCATTAACATATATTTTAATACATGCAGCCATAATTCATATTACAAAGTAGTGTGGAGTACACACCTGATTCACTTAGCAAATTCCTTGAGATCTCGAAATCTGATCTACCGCTTAGATTCTCAATCCCTACATTTGATTATTCACTTACTATTTTAATAAAAAGCCATTCGGCCATAAATCCAAATCCTAGTAGGATTAGTATTCTTAAACTTACCTTGAAATTCTCAAATCCCGAAATCTTTGTATCCCTCTATCGAAATCCCTATAACTACATGTTAGATCAATTTCTAACATTTATTCACAACAAATAACCCTTAGCCGAATGTTAAATATGACTTACCTTAGATTCTTAAATCCCGAAATTCACCGAATAACTAGGGAACATGCGGCCTATGGTGTACCTTCGGGAAAAGAACTTCTCCTTCCTTGTAGTCGACACTTAATAAATCCCGAAACTTTCCTTCCATGATCCGGCCAAGATCAATAATAGGAATTAGTCCCTAAATTTCAATATGTCTAAAATATAAAAGAATGGAAAGCAAACTTGGATCTTACCCTTATTTGAAGAAATCGGTTGCACCTTCACTTCAACTTTCAGAGATTCGGCTATGGCTAAATGATGCTCTCACAACTTTCGGCTTTTGGAGGGATTAGAAAGAAAAGAAAAGGAAGAATAAAGATGGAGGATTCGGCTAGAACACAAGGTATTTTGGTTTGGCAAAACAGAGAAGAGAGAATTTTGCTAGAGAATTTCGGCAGATGAACAAAAGAGAAAAGGAAGAATGAACGTTGGCCTCTCTTTTCCTTTTATAGCCGAAATTACTAGGCTAGAGTCCCTTACTTGGCCACCACTCTTCCTTATTTTGATAACTTTATCCCTTTAATTATCATAAATAAAAGAGTTTAATCCAACATTTATCTCTTCAAAATAATCCAATTTAAAAATCCTTTATTTATCACCTTTTTAATCGAATATTTATAAAAATAAAACACCTCCTTTCTAGAAGCATGTGCCGTCCACCTCAGTCTTCTGGAAGCAAAAATAAAACCTCCTTTATTTGCTTCCCAAATGACTCGAACTCAGGCCCATTCCTCTTGCATATGGCGCCATTTCCATAGGCCCTAAGTGACATCTTCAGGCCACTTTTCCAAGCCTGTTTGTGTGTCAAATTTCACAAACTTTTTCTTTTAAGGCCACCTTGCCTTAATTTCCCCTTTTAAACCTTAAAACTCGCCATTTTTAGGTCATTTCTAAGTGTCCAAAAATTTTCGATCGGCTCTATAAACTTGACATTTACTTACATTTCCAAGTTTCCAGAAATGTTCACTTTCCTCTTTTGAATCATTTCCTTACATTTCCAAGTTTCCAGAAATGTTCACTTTCCTCTTTTGAATAATTTCTAAATCATTTTTCTAGTTTCCATAAATGTTCACTTTCTTCTTTATTCCTTTACATTTCCAGGACGTTTCCCTACATTTCCTTACATTTCCTTTTATTTCCTTACATTTCCATACATTTCCTCACATTTCCTTGCATTTCCTTACATTTCCATACATTTCCTCACATTTCCTCACATTTCCTTACATTTCCATACATTTCCATACATTTCCTTACATTTCCTTACATTTTCAGGTTTCCAAAAATGTTCATTTCCAGATCATTTCCATACATTTCGGGTTTCCAAAAATATTCAAAATTTATTCTTAGTACATAAAACATGTCACTTCGTACAATTAAACCGAAAATGCATAGGCCCTTTCCAGGATGTTACACTTCCGGTACTTCGTTGTACAAATCTATTTTACAACCTAACCCGTATACTTGTGGAGTCACCTAAATTCATATATTTTGTTGCAGTATTCTGACTTTCAATGTTGGTACGTGAGGAGGTAATCAACCAACTACTTTCAGAACTGTAAAAATTATGCATTTAGCATATAAATTAATAAAGATAACAAATTTTCATCAACATTATCTAACAAGACAAAATTATTATAAGAACTAAGAAATTTGTTTTCAATTGCTCAAAATTTGCATGATTTATTAGTCTAGAAGTAATGAATATAACTATGTATTCTAGAGTTATCACACCTATAGATAATAAGCATAGTTTTCATACTTTGCAATTTAGTCCATTTGATGCCAAATTCATCCATTCCATAATAATCTAAATTATAAACCAAATAAATAAATTTTAGCATAGAAATCAAACAAAATAGTAAGTTCCATATGAGCTTACCTGACAAAATAGCAAATGAACAAGTCTTTAAGGACTAATCAACAATTTTGCCTTTTCCTCGATTATCTACGGCTTGGTTCAGTTCTTGATCTATACAATACTTTGGTTAAATTTATCAATTACAAACATTTTATAACATCATATCTAATTGATGAATCAGTCCAATTAAATATTTTGAATGCCCATAAAGTTTTACATTTTATTCAATTTAGTCCCTAAAATTGAAATTCCTCTAACTTTCAATTTTGAGCTTCGATTCCAAAACTGATCTCAATGAAATCCTTTTAGGACCCTCTACTATCAATAATTACAGAAATTTCACATCAAATATTCAAAATTTTCACTTTCGTCTTTTTAGACAAAAATAACAATTTACACTTGACAATCTAGTCCTTTTTTCATGTCTAAACTTCAAATCTACCAATATATGACCAATTTCTTTTACCAATATATCACCAATTTCTTTAAGAACTCGTCAATGACAACTATTAGAAACTTTAGCACTTTTTTAAATTGGTACATGAGCTAGCTAAATCAAGCTCTCGTGGCCTCAGAAACCTAAAAATTACAAGAGAATAACTAAATTGAATGGACCAATTTATTACCACAAGTTTGAACGCTTCAAAGCCATTTCTTTCTTCTTATTTAGGTGAGGAAGAAGATGATAAGAAAAAGCGTTTTGTTTTGTTCTTATTTTTAGCTTTAATGATAATATTATAAAGTAATTAATTACTAATTATCTTAATTAAACTTAATTAATTTAACCTTAAGCCAAATTAACATAAGTTAGTGTCTTTCATCATCATCCATCACCAATTAGCCATTTAAAATGGTCTAAGTACTCATTTGGTCCTTTGACTATTTAAAAGTCTATAGTGATAAACTTTAAAAATATAGTCACAATACCTTAATTAACTATCAATTCAATAAAATTGAAAGACCAAAATTTAATAAAATTTAATACTAGCCTTTTAAATATTATATTTACGGACTCAAACTACGGAAATGGGGTTTCAAAAATGTAACACCGCTAACCCGTATCCATCACCGAAATAGGGTTATGAAGCATTACGAGAACTTTTCTGAACATTTTCAGATAAAACATGTAAATCACTATTCATTAATCGAGATCATTCGTAACGTCCCTTAGATGAACCCTCGAGGCCCAATATGACCAATAGAATCGAGTCGAGACTTAATTGAAAACTCTAAGAATTTTTCATGACATTTCAAAAAATTTACAAGGTGCAAGGCTCACACACCCGTGTGACCCTTAGACACGCTCATGCCTCAGATCATGTTCGATTTAGGGTGCTCTCTAACTTACGCCACATGCCCATGCCACATGCCTGTGTCTCTGCCCGTGTGCTCAATTCTGAGCATTCTGTTTTCTCGAAATTAAAGTGCAGGGGACACGCGGCCTGGCTACACGCCCATGGGGTAGTCTGTGTGTCACACACGGTCTAGACACACGCCCGTGTGCCTGCCCATGTGGACAAGATAAAGTCATTTCCTAGCCTCATTTGTCACCCAAATTTACCATTTTCCTACAGCAAAACATACTAAGTACAATCGAACCATTCCAAGCATTCAAATAAGCAAATTTCATCATTCAACATGGCCTATCATTGCAGGCATACATGTTTACTATCCTACCTTGGTTCAATTCATGTGTTAAACATGATTCGATCAACTACTTAACATATATATATAGTTACCATAGCATAACATTACAAGTATATCAAAACAACCATTACTAGCCATTCCAATGACTAGATTACAAGCATCATTTATATTTACATGCCAATATGGCCAATATGGCCAACATATCCTATACATGCCTTTACAACCATAATTGATTTTCCATATTGTACCATCATGGGATGATAGATAGTGTGAGTGATCTCTGCCAAGCTTCCAATCCAACGAGCTTTTGATTTACTCTAAAACAGGGGAAAGTAAAACGAGGTAAGCATAAAATGCTTAGTAAGTTCGTATAACAAGGTACTTAACTTACCATTCATCCTATTTTGAGGTAACTATGTAAGGTATATTCACTTAATTTGACCTCAAGCCCTACACATATCCTCGTTGCCCCTGTTAGTCATATATTCCACAATAACATCAAAAACAAGTATGAGCTCAACAACAATCAAGTTTCCTTGCACATATATGCTTTCCACAACTTGTATAAATCATATTGTTATAGCTCAAGTATATTTCCATATAACTCATCTCGAGTTCATATTATTTCATATCAGAACTTTGTTCATAATACTCATAATATCAATGTCACATGAGTAGTGGTACATTCAAAGTGTACAAGTCTATAACCAAGGATGAACATTTTCATCTAATAACTTCCTTGTACAAATATCATCTTTTCATACTTTCATACATCTCTTATCATATATCATCATTTTCTTGTACTTCATGTAATATTCTCTTCATATCATATTTCTGTATCATATATATATATATCATTCTATGTCAATTTGTCTTAAATTCATATTAGCCCTTGTCAGAACTTTGCCCGTTGAATTTATTTAAATTATCGATGGATACACAAGTAGTACACTCGTGGCGTACAACTCGAGATCCATCAATTCATATTCAATGGTACGCATAAGGTACTATTTCAGATACTACACTTTCGAGCCACACGTGTATTCAATGAGATTACACGTCCAGGCTAAACTCCTTTTTACAACAATGCTCTAAGAAGCTCGATCTAGGTTACCCGTTTGGGTTAAATCCTTTTTATAATGAGGTTAATAGGATTACTCGCCCGAGCTAAATCCCATCCGCAACAAATGCAGGACCTCATTTATTTTGAGAAATCACATATCCATCGATTTTCCATTTATTCAACCGAGATTTAACATTTTCAAGCATTTTCCAGCGTGTGATTACTTCATACCTCTATAACATCCATATAATTCAATTGATCAAATTCCACATCCATTCCATGAATAAAGGTAACATTTTCATCGTTTACCCTTTTTCATCTATCGGCATTATCATTTAATTTGAACATTTTTATATATCGGGCTTGATCGTATATGTAATCATTTCACACACACACACACACACACACAAGGATATATATATATATATATATATATATAACATTCATAAAATTTACATAATCACAATAAGAATAAGCATGTAAATATAAATATTTTAGGTACACGAACTTACCTCAACAATGTTCGTATAAGTAAAATCCACTAATCTGACGTTTTCCTCTTTCCTCGTCCTAGCTCCGAATTTGGTCTATTCGAATCTATACGAGTAAATTGAACATTAATTTATCACATTTCAAATTCAAGTGGACTCAATTTTCATCCTAGGGAAAATTACAATTTTGCCCTTTACTTTTCCATAAATTCTATTTTCGTCCCTAGGCTCGGAAAATGAAACTTGTGCAAATTACTCCCTATTCCAAGCCTAACCAAAGCCCCATTACAAAATTTACAGCACATGTTTTCATAAAATTTCAAAAGTTTTCCTTCAATTTCACAAGTTTACATTCTAGTCCCTAAGTCATGTTTTCATCAAAAATCACTTTGTAAAAGTTGTTTATTTATCAATAATCTTTCATTTTCTACCATAAATTTCTAATTTCCAGCATATACATCCATGACCCATTTTTCATACCTTAAGAACTTTTAAAATTAATCCCCCAAATAAAGAGATTAAGCTATCCCAATTCAAAAAAATACTAAAACTATTAAAAACGGGACAATGAAACTTACCCAATTTGGCCATGATAGTTTCTTCTCTCTCTCCTAGGGTTTCCATGTTTTATTTTGGGAAAGAATATGAGAAAATAAGATGATATCTATTTTATCATCTTTTAATTTATTAAACTTTTCACTTTCCAATTTAGTCCTTACCCTTTTTCTATATTTCCATGGATGAGTCACCAAAAAAAATCTATGTACTTTTCTTAATGGTCTAATTACCAGATAAGGACCCTAAGTTTTGAATTCCATAGCTATTTAATCCTTATAGCTACTAGAATTCAAATTTTGCATTTATGCAATTTAGTCCTTCCAGTAACTAAGCACTTATTCGATAAAGTTTTCTTTTCAAAATTTTCACATGACATTTCCATCATATTACGGGCCATAAAATAAAATAAAAATAAATTATATTTTCGGCTCATATTTGTGGTCCCAAAACCACTGTTTTAATTTCACTAAAAAATGGGTTGTTACAACTCTCCCCCTTAAGGATTTTCGTCCTCGAAAATCTTATCAGTAATAAGATTTAGACATTACTCTCTCTCATAGTTTCCTCCATTTCCTAGGTAGCTCACTCTATACCATGTCACTGTGAGAAATTTTTACTAAAGTTACCTTTTCATTTCTCAGTTTTTCTCTTCTAGTTCAAGAATTTCAATCAATCTCTCACTGTAAGTTGTGTTAGGCTAAATTTCAATATCTATCGGAGAAATAACATGTGATGGATTAGATTGTTACCGTCATAACATAATCACAGGAAAACATTATAATTTCTGTCAAGCTCTGACAATAATGCCAATCAATACGCAATAGGTTCGATTCCTTTCAATATTCTCATATGACTCAGTAAGCCGCAGACTCAATTTTTCCTGAACAGCCAATCTAAATAACTTTCTTTCATGGTAAATTTTTAGAAATACCTTGTCACTATCAGAAACTCTATTTCTTTTCATTTTAGATTCGTGTTAGATTTCTGACGATCAAATACTGCTTTTAAATTGTCTCAGATCATTTTCATCTTTCTTCGGCTACAAGGAATCAAACCTATTACATGTATCCTTTCTCACTGAACTCCGTCTAAGAAATCAGAGTTTTACATTTGTGACCGTATAGAACCTCGTACAGTATAATCTTGTACTTGACCATTAACTGTTATAATAAGCAAATTCAACCCAAGGTAAATATTTTTCTCAGTTACCTTCAAATTCAAGTACACTACATCAAAGCATATCTGCCAAAATTTTAATCATATGTTCAGATCGATCATCCATCTGAGGATAAAATACCCGTACTAAAATGTAACAATGTACCCAGAGTTTCTTGTAACTTGTTTCAGAATCAAAATATGAACTGTAGATCTCTGCAAGAAATAACAGAAGCTAGCACATCCTATAATCTGACAATCTCAGAAAAAAAAATTCAAGAAATCTATCAAGTGAGAAACTCATTCATACCAGGATAAAATGTGCAGGCTTCGTCGAACAATCAACTATTACTTAAATCGTATCTTTCTTTTTCATAGTCAGGGATAATCCCGATATAAAATTTCATAGCAACTTTGTCCCATTTCCATTTCGGTATTTTCACTGACTATAACCATCTTGAAAGTATCATCTTTCTCTTGCTGATACATTTCGCATTTAAATATAGATTCAGAAATACCACATTTCATTCCAGGCTACTAATAAATTCTTTTCAAATCATTATGCATTTCATCATTCCCCAGATAAACAGACATAGTATCACTGTGATCATTCATGTAAAATTTTCTGTATAAGCTCTAATTTCTTCAGTACACAGACTCTATCTCTAAATAACAGACATTTACCAAATCTATTTTGAAATTCTGAATTAGAAATTATTTCACATTGTATTCATTTAACTTACAACTCACTATCACTTTTCTGAGTTCCATTGTTCTGTTGTAGAAACATCGGTTAAGCTCTATACTTAGCTAAAATTATTCTTTCATCAAACAATAACAATCGAGTATTTATTGCTCATAAAGCAAGCTAAGAATTTTCTACTCAATATATCAACAATCATATTTACTTTTCCTGAATGGTAATCAATTACGCAAATCAGTGTCCTTCATTAATTCAAGCCATATACACAATTTCAAAGTAAAATCTTTAGCAACATCAGGTACTTCAAACTTTTACAATCGGTGAATATATGACATTTTTTTCACCAAACAAGAAATGTTGTCAAATTTCAACACAAACAATAGCTGTAAATTCTAGATCATGTATCGGGTAATTCTTTCCATGTGGTTTTATCTGGCTAGAAGTATAGACCATTTCTTTACCTTTCTTCATCAACACACATTTTAATCTATTCAATAATGTATCACTGTAATAGTAAATTCCTTACCCATTTCGATCAACTGAGATTAATACTTTAGTCAACAGAGCTTCCAACTGGTTAAAACTTTATTGATATTTATCAGTCCATTCAAATCTTACATCTTTTTGTAATAACTATGTCATCAATGCAGCTATTTCAATTATTAACGTTGAAGCTTTGAATTTTTCCAAAGCCACAACCATCAGACAGACTCAAAACCATAGTGCTATATTATAACTGACATTTCAATCGTATTGAAAAAGCAACACTTCAATATCAATAGTGTACCTCAATTTATAAGAGGGAGAACCGAATGTGGCCTCAATAATAACCAATGCGGAAATAAAGTTTTTATAGTCAATATTTATATTGGTAATGAATGTATTTACCTCCAATTAAAGAATATCTTTTATAGATAACCCAGATTTACATACTAAAGAGATTGTTGATATCTCAAAGAAAATTCAGAAGAATAATATAACACATACTCAGTAGAAACCACTGTGATAAAAATAATAAAATTTTACATATTCGAAATTCAGGGCTTCAATCAGTAGAAGTAGAAGATGATATCAAATAATCCTTATCACCCAATCTTATATCAATCATGATGAATTAGAAATCCCAAGTAAGGTAGAGCAATACTACTCATGAATCAACCAGAAATACTGCTCATGAATCAACCAGACTTACAGTAATTCCATCTATCATTATTTACTAGCCTTTCAATACGATAAATTGCATTTGTACATGCACAATTTCGTATGCCTCTGAGAATAACAGAACTTATAGAGTACCCAGGAAATGTTGATGTAATATACTCAATCATAACAGCTGTATTCAAATATCTTTGCAGTTTTATCACTATTCCACTGACCCATAAAGTCATCAATAATCTTATATTATTTACCTCACTAAAGAGTCAATTTAAAAGGATTTTTGGCTAATCTGTTCTGTAATTATCATATCTGGATAAATCAATTACTCATGAAAAACTTCTTCCTTAACAATGACATCACACATTCCGAATAATATTATGAAAAATTTGATATCTCAGTTAATACCGTCTTTACTTACTAACCCATTCTCATTCTGACTACATCATTAGTCTTTCAGCCTTTGAACTCTTTAGTTTCACGTTCATGAGCTTAATCCATATAAATCTTGTGAATTTCATTGTATAACACTATACTGGTAAAGGGGTGGAGATCGTAAGCCTCAAAATTTAACTTTCATATATATACTCATATAACATGACATTTATCATTCTCATGTACTATAAAACATCTATCCATACCTTTTTCGAATTCTATTTCAGCATCAGTAACATTTTTCTCAAATACTTGAGTATCTCTTTCGGAGTCATCGAAATTAGCTCGATTGGAAAGCATCTCTGTCTATTTGTAAAACAATTTTTATCGAAGTACGGAGATATCACACTATCACAGGTTAAATAATGGCATGTATTTCTAGACTCCACATATGCTATGTCCAGCTCGAGAACCGACTCAATCGTAGCTATGATACCACTAAATGTAACACCCCTAACTTGTATCCATCATCGAAAAAGGGTTATGAAGCATGATTTAGATAAAACATGTAAATCACTATTCATTAATCGAGATCATTTGTAATGTCCCTTAGGTGAACCCTCGAGGCCTAATACGAGCATTAGAATTGAGTTGGGACTTAATTGGAAACTCTAAGAATTTTTTGTGACATTCTAAGAATTTTACAAGGTGCAAGGCTCACACGCCTGTGTGGTTCAAGGGACACGCTCGTGTGACCCCTAGACACGCCTGTGCCTCAGGTCATGTCTGATTTAGGGTGCTCTCTAACTTGTGCCACACGGCCATGCCACACAACCATGTGCTAGGCCGTGTGGTTAATTAATTCAATTCGAATTAGGTACAGGTTTCACACAGCCAAGACACACGCCCGTGTTCTAGGTCGTGTCACCCACACGACTGAGACACACACCCGTGTTTCTACTCGTGTGCTCAATTCTGAGCATTCTATTTTCTCGAATTTAAAGTACAAGGGACACACGGCCTGCCTGCACGCCCATGGGGTATGCTGTGTGTAAAACCCCAAACTCAACCTAGATGTTATGGCTAAATTTGGCGACGTCACATGATAGTGCTTTGGAAAACATAATTGCACTAAAACCATTTGTAGATAATTAGAAAACGTAATTACAATAATGCCCTTTTTGATATTTTAGGTTACCGTAAAAATGTGTCGTTTTTTCATTTATTGACCAATTTCTATATAACGTCCCAAAAATTAGGGGTTGTAAATTTTTGCATAATTACATGTTGTGCTTGCTCAGCTGGTTATTTGAGAGTATTTGGGGGTTCTAGGGAGGCCTGGGATCGAGTCTGAGCCCTGGAAACATTTGGTTTTTTGGCTCTTTAGTGAAGGGGGTTAGTTGAGGTTGGACTTAGGTTTATTGAAGGTGTTTTGCTAACACAAGTTGGCCAAGTGGCAAGGTAGCTAGTGGCGTGGATTATGTTACAAGGGGGCTTTGGTTCAAAACCCTCTGCATGCAAAATGTGATTATTTTTTCTCAGGAGAAGACAAGAGGTTGTGTTGGAATCAAATATTGATGGAGAAGTATTTGAATTGGTCAAGGTTCTAGCTAAGGGAAATTTCAGCTGAGGGAGGAGTGTTTTGGTAGCATTTTCAGTAGGGAGAGTTGACAGTGTGCCATTTCTCTAGTTTTCTTTTGAGAGAATTTGCATTCTGGGTCTTTCGACAACATTCAATTTAACCTATTTACATGCTCAATTAAGTTACACTAACTTACTTGTTTGCGTTTAAAAATCTACTAATCTGAAACTCTTTCTTTTCCTTGGCCTAACCTCGAATTTGTGTTGTTCGAATCTGCTTAAATGAATTTATTCATCAATTTATCACATTTCATATTCAAATGTACCCAATTTACATCCTAGGCAAAATTAGCATTTTGCCCTCAACTTTTTCATAAATTCCAATTTCGTCCCTAGGCTCGAAAAATGAAATAAATGTAATTTATTCCCTATTCCAAGCCTAACCAAAATTTCAATATACAATTTACAGCACACATATTCTATAAATTTTAGAAATTTTCTTCAATTTTCACAACCTTACATTTTAGTCCCTAAATCACGTTTCCTTCAAAAATCACTTTGTAAAAGTTGTTTATCTATCAACAACCTTTCTTTTTCTACCATAAAATTTAAATTTTCAGCATATTAATCCATGACCTAATTTCCATACTTTGATGACTTTTCAAATTGATCCCCCAAATAGATAGATTAAGCTATCCCTGTTCCAAAAATATTAAAATTACTAAAAATGGGACAAGAAAACTAACTCAATTAAGCCAAGAAACTTTCTTCTCTCTCTCCTTGGGTTTCCTTGTATTTTGGGGTTGAAGATGATATAAAATAAGATGATAAATCTTTTATCATCTTTTAATTAATTTAATTATTTTAATTTCCAATTTAGTCCTTGTCTTTTTTTTAATTTTCTATTGATGAGTCACCAAAATATCTACATACTTTTCTTTAGTGGTCTAATTACCATATATGGACCTCAAGTTTTGAATTCCATAGCTTATAATCCTTCTAGCTACTAGAATTCAACTTTTGCATTTTATGCGATTTAGTCCATCCCCTAATTAAGCACTTAATCGATAAAATTTTCTTATCAAAATTTTCAAATGACATTTCTAACATAATACGGACTATGTAATAAAATTAAAACAAATTTTTATTCTCGAATTTGTGGTCCCAAAACCATTGTTCCGATTTCATTGAAAATGGGTTGTTACAACTCTCCTCTTTAAGGATTTTCGTCCTCGAAAATCTTACCAGTAAAGAGATTCGTGTATTGCTTCCTTATAGTATCCTCCGGTTCCCTGGTTGCCTCTTCTATGCCGTGTCGTTGGCAAAGAACTTTTACCAATGCTACCTTTTTATTTCTTAACTTTTTTGTTTCACGTGCCAAGATTTTGATAAGTTCTTCACTATACGTCATGTCAGGTTGAATCTTTACCTCTGTTCGAGAGATAACATGTGAAGAATTGGAACAATATCGTCGTAGCATAGACACAAGAAAAACATTATGAATTCAATAAAGTTCTGATGGAAAAGCTAACTGATATGCAACTGTTCCAATTCTTTGCGTATGCTCATATGGTCCAATGGACTATGGACTCAGTTTTCCTTTACGACCAAAACGGAGAATTTTCTTCCAAGGTGATACTTTCAAGAATACTTTGTCACCGACTTGAAATTCTATTTTTTTTGTTTAAGATCAGCATAGGACTTTTAACAATCAGATGTAGCTTTCAAACTGTCTCAAATTACTTTCACTTTTCCTCAGTTTCATGGACTAAGTCAACTCCATGTAACTTTTTCTCACTAAGTGCTGTCCAATTGATAAACCATAATTTTTACATATTTTAACCCTATGCTTAGCTTATTTCTGGATGAGTTTTCATTAGATTTGATGGATTTGATGCTCCTAATCCTTTAATTTCATGTTTTACACACATGAGAGCTTAGGGAATCGAAAAGAACGAGAAACGGGCCAAAAAGGGGCAAAAGAGGCCTACATAGGAAATCAACACGGCCAGGACCCATTAGACACAGCCGTGTGTTACGAGCAGGATCAAACATCGCCTGGAGTATCACACACAGGCAAACCACACGGTCGTGTGTGGCGAGCAGAAGTGAACACGACCTAAGGCCATCAAACATGGGCGTGTCCCTGCCGAACCCATATTTAATCCTATTCGGAAAGGCTACTTGTGGGACAAGAAAGGAATTACAAAGCCTATAAACACCCAAGAGGCGATCTAAACAGGGACGCCGAGTAGAAGGCAGAAAATACTCAAAGATAGCCGTCGGGAACAGCTTAGGAGAAGGATCTCCATCAAGACTGAAGATCTCCCATCAAGTTCTTTAAGAGTTTTTGTAGGTTTTCTTATGTTTTGTAGTTTTCCCTATTTTAAGATGTTTCTCTCTATCAGTATGAACTAAATCCCTTAAATACCTAAGGAGATGAAACCTAAGACGAATCTTATTATTATTTGATTTATAAGATAAATACTTGTTCTTATTCTTAATTGTGACTTCTTATTCTTGTTTTAATAATTCAGGTTATTGAGTCAAAGTCGAATGTGCTTATTTAGTGGAGCAAAAGCCCCTGTTTAAGAGAAGATCAACACAATTAAGCGAATTTGATTGCAACCCTAGAAATAGGGAGACACAAATCTACTAGATTAGAGTCAAATCTAATAAGGGAATCCATAAATCGAGTGAATGCGACAATAGGGGTTTTAATTAGAAAGAGATTTCAATTAATCAACCTAGAGTCAGTTGTTTTTAGTCTTGAAAGAGATATTAACATAAATCATGGATTTCTACGGATTAAGTCAAGTGAATAAATCATATGAATCAAAAGTAATAAGTGAAGTCTAGGTGAATTCTTCCTTAGGTATTGCCTATCTCCTAAAGTTGTCTTAAAGTATTTTCCAAATTCATTTGTTGTCGTGTTTAATTAGTTTTAGTTTAAAAATAACCACTCCAATTATTAGGCTAAAAAATAAAAATATAGTAATTTCTAGTACTCTTGGTCCTTGTGGATACGATATTACCGGTCTTACCATAACTATACTATTGAACGATAGGTGCACTTGCCTTTATTGTGATCATAGTTAGTTTTAGACACATCAAGTTTTTGGCGCCGTTGCCGGGGACTAAGATATTAAGAACACTAAATTTTTATTACTTTAGCCATTCTTATTTTTATTTTTAGTTTACTAACTTTTTCTTTTCCTTGCTTCTGGCAGGAACTTTTAGTTTATGACTAGAAGGAAACCCGTCAGAACCATTACTTTTTGACAGTGAGATTGAAAGTACATGTCATAGAAACCGAAGAGAAATAAGGCGATGTAACAACCCCAAACCCGGCCCATTCACTACGACCGAATCTAGTTATGTTATTGCGGAAAGACGGTTGAAAAACCTCGTTAACTTAGCATAAAGCATGAAAGAATTCAATTTTGAAAACTATATCAGATATGTGAGTAAAACGAATTCCTCTTACTTAAAACTCATGTAATTTCTTTTGTTGTGTGAAAACATTTTTGAGTTAATAAGAATTTAAAATAACAAAACCATAATCAAGTAATACCAAATAATAAAATGGCCTTTATTACAACCCAATAATTCAAATAAAGTACTTATATCAAAACCAAACATAAAATATTAAATCATCATCTTCTGGCATAGGCCACCTTGTCCTCTCCGATCCCTGGTCCAAATTTTATATGCAATACTGAAAATGGTTAAAGGAAAAAGGTGAGTCACCAAGACTCGGTGTGCCACCCTTTTTCCTGGATTAGCAAAATATCATATGTAACATAAACATAACCATCATGCATCCAATCAATATGCACCCAATCCTAACCATCCATACACCTTTTCTACCCCGTGTGGTACCAAACCACCGGTGGTGCCAAACCACCGTGACATATAGTCACAATGTGTTACCAAAACACCGGTGTCCCAAAGACACGATATCCGTCAATGTGGTGCCAAACCACCGGTGTCCCAAAGACACGTTTGTGATACCAAATCACCGGTGACCGAAGTCACAAATCCGATGATGGGGCCAACCCATCGTGTGATACCAAATCACTAGCGACAATCCCGTATCTCTCAAGTGGGGCCAACCCACGGTGGTGTCCAACCACGTGGACGAGTCGCAATGAGGTGCCAAACCTCTGCGGTGTCCCAAAGACACAAATGTGGTACCAAACCACCGTGACCGAAGTCACACAATCGGGTGATGGGGCCAACCCATCGTGTGATACCAAATCACCGGCGCTAATCCTCAATACCGCCTTGTGGGGCCAACCCATCGTGGTTCAAACCACGGGGCGAGACGACGAGGTGCCAAACCTCCGTGACCCAAAGTCACAAAGTTGTGTTACTAAAACACCGGTGCTCAAAGACAAAAATATCACCGCCCCCTCCTCTCATATCACCCATCATTATACCAACTCATGTATAGTATTCAAATCATGCAAACATGTTTAACGTTACATCTCATAGCACATACATCATAAATCATGACATCATGTATCAATAATAATACTCATAATGAAACGGACTTACACGAATCCGTGCACATACCCCATAGGGTATCATATCACTCAACCATACTGCTTTCGATTTTACCAATCAATCGCTTTATCAAACATATACAAAGCAAGAAGTGTGTTAGTTTATACACCGTTACTAATACGACTATCAAATCCCGAGATCAAGATCTAACGCACTAGATCCCCTTCCTTAACACTTTTTTTGAGCACTAGCCACAACTTGAGATATGCGAGATCAAGCCTTCCCCTACAATCGGCCAAAACTAAACAACATAATCATGCTAATCAACCTCTAAGGTATAATCGTAATTTTACCTACTAAGGGTATTTTCAGTAAATTCACAACCGAAATGGCCTTTCCAAGGCCTAATGTCACCACTAGCGACTCAATTTACCATTTCCTGGTCATACCGGACGATTGGGCCTAAAACCCGATTTCGCCCATCCGGCCCACATGCTCGTGTGGCCCACCTAGCACAAATCTAGCCACGTATATAACTTCCACCCGGTCTAGTTCAACATATACTAACCAATCATGCAATTTACTCATATAGGCCCACGGGCCCATTGGGCCCACTTCGCCCATCGAGGCCCAAGCGACCCCAACCCACGAGAATACTACATCGATGGCCTCAACTATCGCGTCCGAAGCCCCACATGCATGCGCCGCACGCTCGTGTGGCTACTAATGCCGTAACCCCAGGTGCATTTCGGCATTTTGCCGCTCTACAACTAGAGTAGAGAGTTACACACACACCGATAGGACTGGGGGCTAATCCACGCCCGACCACTCTTGTGCCCAAACGCCTCCAAGATGTGTTTACTCTCCTCCTAGGATGCTCCTTATATAGCTAGCTCTTCACCTTCATTCTTTGTGTCTTTCCGATGTGGGATCCTTCGTCGATGAGAGTTTAAATTCAATCAAACTCTTGCCAGTCAATCCATAAAATAAATACTCCTTGCTTCTCATGAGATTCGAACCTGTGCTCCCTTGTAGCATAATCCACGCTGCTAACCACTTGGCCACAAGCTCCTCTTGTGTCTTAAACCATGCGCAACTAAATATAAACTATGGCCAAATTCTAAGGTCCAAGCAAAAAGAAACCAAAATGCAAAAGCCAAGACTTGAACCTTGGACCTCCTTCCTTCCTTGTGGCGTCATTCCCTTGTCTCTTATGTGGCGTCACTTTGCCACTACACCACACACTCCACTTGTGTCATTTTTCTCCATATTTTATTCTTAAGGCCTATCTACCAACTTCCAGGGTTTTTTTTTTACCTAAAACCAAAATTTCCCCAAAGCCAATATTTGATCCCGGACTTCATGAAGCCTCTAATCTTCCAAAATCACTTATCTAATAAGTCTAACTTGCATTTAAGCCGATCTCTTATTCTCTGAAAATTTAAACGCTACTACGCCTAAGGCCCATTGGGCTCAATTCTCCTAGGCCCAATTTTGGGATGTTACAAATCTACCTTCCTTAAAGAAATTTCGTCCTCGAAATTTCCAACTAACTAACAGTCGCACATCCTAGCCTACCACACTACGCTCTTGCTGCGCTCGATCTTAATAAAGTCGTGATTCCACCTTGACCACGTCCGCGACAACCACGCCCCTAGAACTCATATCTAGCGTCGCGATTTAATCGATTAAAAGTTTTATGCATTAGAAATTTGGTTCCACTGCTTTTATCCACGAGCAAATTTTATGAACAGTTTTCGGAAGTCGTTCTTTCGAGCAATCAAAGTTTCATCTCAAGCTCTCTGTTCTAATTCAAACATTCACATACTGCACTAAAGACACATTCATTCATCCATGTCACTTTCTTGAGCATTCCCAACCTGTGGGTAATTTCATCATTTTCCTATAGGGTATTTCTAATAACTCAGGTCAATTTGAAAATAGTTTTCAAATTAAAGATATTTCAAAATTTACAAAATCTCAGGGTCATCTTGAAAAATTTGTTTTTCAAACCAGATGTGTTGCAAAAATTTCAAATCGGGGTTATTTCAAAGAATTGGGGACGTTAAGGGCATTTTTGTAAATTTCTCAAATTAGGATATCTCGATATTTGTAAAACAAAAGTTTTTGATATTTTCATAATCTAAGAACATTTTAGTAAAAATCGAGGAATTATGAAAATTTAGAAACCAAGGCATTTCTAATTTTGTTCATCGTGGTAATTTTGTAAATTTTCAAATCAGTATCTTGAAAATAGCATTTTTGTATACTTTTGCAAAGTAGGGAAATTTTATTAAAATTGGAGTTAAACCAAAATCTTGAAAGTCGTGGCATTTTAGTAATTTTTAACACAGGGGTATTTTTGTAATTTCCCCATACCAGTATCTTAACATTTTGAAATTTTGAGATTTTGGTATTTTGCAAAGTAAAATCATTTTAATGAAGTTGAGGGTAGTACCGTAATTTTACAATACAAGGGCATTTTTGTAATTTTGCCACTAGGGGCATTTTGGAAATTTTGGTAAATCGAGAAAACGTCTTTCAAAATCGAGTTTAGGGTTTACAACCCAAAGGGTAAGTTTGAAAATTTTAAAACTAGGGTTTTAAAACAAGAAGGCTAATCCCTTTCGGGTTTTAATACTTGGTTTAGCCTATGAACAAGTCTTCTTGGTTAAGGTGAACCGTAGCTACGCACTGTAGGGTTCGAGAGTAAAGAGGAGGTGAGTCGCTAGGATCGCTTAAATACCAAGCTCTCACCGAATACCAATCCTCGACATGCGTGCATGTGGGTTGCCACACCTTAACTCGGTGACTTACTTCACAGTTTGTTTAGTAGCCTTAAGTCTTATGCATGTGTTTAAGTAGACTAGTCCTAGGGTTCAACAGATCCTAGTTCACTAATCTACGCTCCCATAAAAGCCCATAATATTCACATATAAATCAATTCATTAAGTAGAGTTACTTACACGTGGATCATGGGTCGAGAGATCACAGTGCCATGCCGTAATAACTCAAAAAATATTTCATAAAAACCCCTATTTTTGAAAATCCCATTTTGAAATTTTTTTAGGCCCAAAACCCTCAAAGCCGAGTTTTGAACCGGCTCGATACAAATCAGAAACAACCCCAAACCCGCCCATTCACTACGACCGAATCCGTTATGTTATTGCGGAAAGACGGTTGAAAAACCTCGTTAACTTAGCATAAAGCATGAAAGAATTCAATTTTGAAAACTATATCGATATGTGAGTAAAACGAATTCCTCTTACTTAAAACTCATGTAATTTCTTTTGTTGTGTGAAAACATTTTTGAGTTAATAAGAATTTAAAATAACAAAACCATAATCAAGTAATACCAAATAATAAAATGGCCTTTATTACAACCCAATAATTCAAATAAAGTACTTATATCAAAACCAAACATAAAATATTAAATCATCATCTTGGCATAGGCCACCTTGTCCTCTCCGATCCCTGGTCGACCTTATGCAATACTGAAAATGGTTAAAGGAAAAAGGTGAGTCACCAAGACTCGATGTGCCACCCTTTTTCCTGGATTAGCAAAATATCATATGCAACATAAACATAACCATCATGCATCCAATCAATATGCACCCAATCCTAACCATCCATACACCTTTTCTACCCCGTGTGGTACCAAACCACTGGTGGTGCCAAACCACTGGTGACATATAGTCACAATGTGTTACCAAAACACTGGTGTCCCAAAGACACGATATCCGTCAATGTGGTGCCAAACCACTCGTGTCCCAAAGACACGCTTGTGATACCAAATCACCGGTGACCAAAGTCACAAATCCGATGATGGGGCCAACCCATCGTGTGATACCAAATCACTAGCGACAATCCCGTATCTCTCAAGTGGGGCCAACCCACGGTGGTGTCCAACCACATGGACGAGTCGCAATGAGGTGCCAAACCTCTGGTGTCCCAAAGACACAAATGTGGTACCAAACCACTGGTGACCGAAGTCACAATAATCGGGTGATGGGGCCAACCCATCGTGTGATACCAAATCACCGGCGCTCAATCCTCAATACCGCCTTGTGGGGCCAACCCATCGTGGTGCGAAACCACGGGGACGAGACGCCGAGGTGCCAAACCTCCGTGACCCAAAGTCACAAAGTTGTGTTACCAAAACATCGGTGCTCGTCAAGACAAAATATCACCGCCCTCTCCTCTCATATCACCCATCATTATACCAACTCATGTATAGTATTCAAATCATGCAAACATGTTTAACGTTACATCTCATAGCACATACATCATAAATCATGACATCATGTATCAATAACGAGACTCATAATGAAACGGACTTACACGAATCCGCGGCACATACCCCATAGGGTATCATATCACTCAACCATACTTGTTTCGATTTTACCAATCAATCGGTTTATCAAACATATACAAAGCAAGAAGTGTGTTAGTTTACACACCGTTACTAATACGACTATCAAATCCCGGAGATCAAGATCTAACGCACTAGATCCCCTTCCTTAACACTTTTCGAGCACTAGCCACAACTCGAGATATGCGAGATCAAGCCTTCCCCTACAATCGGCCAAAACTAAACAACATAATCATGCTAATCAACCTCTAAGGTATAATCGTAATTTTACCTACTAAGGGTATTTTCGTAAATTCACAACTGAAATGGCCTTTCCAAGGCCTAATGTCACCACTAGCGACTCAACTACCATTTCCCATCATACTGGGACGATTGGGCCTAAAACCCGATTTCGCCCATCCGGCCCACATGCTCGTGTGGCCCACCTAGCACAAATCTAGCCACGTATATAACTTCCACCTAGTCTAGTTCAACATATACTAACCAATCATGCAATTTACTCATATAGGCCCACGGGCCCATTGGGCCACGGACCCATCGGGCCCACTTCGGCCCATCGAGGCCCAAGCGACCCAACCCACGAGAATACTACATCGATGGCCTCAACTATCGCGTGCCGAAGCCCCACACATGCGCTCACGCGCTCAGTGGCTACTAATGCCGTAACCCAGGCATTTCGGCATTTTGCCGCTTCTACAACTAGAGTAGAGAGTTACACACTGATAGGACTGGGGCTAATCCGCGCTCCACCACTCTCTGTGCCCAAACGCCTCCAAGATGTGTTTACTCTCCTCCTAGGATGCTCCTTATATAGCTAGCTCTTCACCTTCATTCTTTGTGTCTTTCCGATGTGGGATCCTTCGTCAAGTAGAGTTTAAATTCAATGAAACTCTTGCCGTCCAATCATAAAAATAAATACTCCTTGCTTCTCATGAGATTCGAACCCGTGGCTCCCATGTAGCATAATCCACGCTGCTAACCACTTGGCCACAAGCTCCTCTTGTGTCTTAAACCATGCGCAACTAAATATAAACTATGGCCAAATTCTAAGGTCCAAGCAAAAAGAAACCAAAATGCAAAAGCCAAGACTTGAACCTTGGACCTCCTTCCTTCCTTGTATGTCATTCCCTTGTCTCTTATGTGGCGTCACTTTGCCACTACACCACACACTCCACTTGTGTCATTTTTCTCCATATTTTATTCTTAAGGCCTATCTGCCAACTTCCAGGGTTTTTTTTTTTACCTAAAACCAAAATTTCCCCAAAGCTAATATTTGATCCCGGGACTTCATAGAAGCCCTCTAATCTTCCAAAATCACTTATCTAATAAGTCTAACTTGCATTTAAGCCGATCTCTTATTCTCTGAAAATTTAAACGCTACTACGCCTAAGGCCCATTGGGCTCAATTCTCCTAGGCCCAATTTTGGGATGTTACAGGCGAAGTCTACAATACATAGAGGAAGAGAAAGAGGACGATACCAATACTACCAAAGAAATGGCTGATAATAATTCGCTACCTCATGTGGTTGCCGCAAACCCAGTGAATCGAAATCCTGCTCCTCGTACTATGTATGATTATGCTAAACCTAATTTAACAGGAACCGAATCAAGTATTATTAGACCTGCTACTGTTGCAAATAATTTTAAACTGAAAACTATCACTATACAGATGATTCAGCAATTTGTTCAGTTTGATGGTTTGCAGGATGAGGATCCAAACAATCATTTGGCAAATTTTATGGAGTTTTGCGATACTTTCAAAATTAATGGCATTTCTGATGATGCCATTCACCTTCAGTTGTTTCCCTTCTCGTTGAGAAACAAAGCTAAACAGTGGTTGAACTCGTTACCGCAAGGATCAATCACTACATGGGATCAAATGGCCGAAAATTTTTGCTTAAATAATTTTCGCCGGCTAAAATGGCCAAGTTGAGAAATGATATCTCTTTTTTTGTGCAGATGGATTTAAAAACACTTTACGATGCATGGGAGAGATACAAGGATTTACTAAGAAGGTGCCCTCACGATGGGTTACCTTTGTGGCTACAGGTTCAAACCTTTTACAATGGTGTGAACCCCTCAACTAGGCAGTTGATTGATTCAGCCGCCGGTGGAATCCTAAATAACAAGACCCCTAATGCGACTGATGAGTTTATAGAAGAGATGGCACCGAATAACTATCAGTGGCAAGTCATGAGAACAAAGCCAACAAAAGCCGCCAGTGTTTTCAACCTCGACGCAATGACCATGTTATCGAACCATGTAGAACTGTTAAATAAAAAGATTGATGGTTTGTGTGGTTCTTCGCAGGTACATCCAGTAATGCAGTGCGATACAAATGGAGGAGGAACAAACAATACAGAATAGCCATCCTACCACCATGGCATAGAAAGTGAATAGATGAACTATATGGGTAACAATTCTAGACCTCAAAATAACCCTTATAGTAACACTTACAATCCAGGTTTGAGGAATCACCCAAACTTTTCATGGGGTGGCCAAGGAAATCAAAGACAACAACCACCTCCAGGCTTTCAACAGCAACCCTACCCACAAGAGAAAAGGACGAACCTTGAGGAGATGCTAACAAAATTTATCGCGGTGTCAGAAACTGTAACACCCCTATCCCGAGTCCGTTGCCGGATTAGGGTTAGGAGCGTTACCGAATAGATCAGAAAGCATTTACAGAGATTCATACATTCATTCATCATTCTCAAACATAATGACCCTTAAAAAGGGTCCTCGCGACCTTAATCATGCTTATAAATCAGGTTGGGACTAAACCGAAACACATATAAAATTTCATGAAAATTAAAAACTTTTTTAAGTTTCAGAGGTTACACGCTCGTAGAAGGAGACCGTGTGCCCTCCACAGCTTCTAAACACCCCCGTGTGTCCTTTCGTGTCTATATTCTGACTATATCAACACGGTCACTAGGCACGTCTGTGTGCCATGGCCGTGTTCTACAAGGCCATATACTGACTTCCCCACCACGGCCACCAAACACTCCCGTGTGCCATGGCCGTGTACTCTTAGTTAGCTACTGACTTGTACACTACGGCTAGCTGACACCCCTGTGTCGAGGCTGTGTGCTACTAAGCTATATTCTGCCAATTCACCCACGGTCTCTAGGCATGCCTGTGTGCCACGACTGTGTGACAATATAGGCCATTTGCAAGGCCAAAAAGCCACCCATTTGGGTCACACCTACAAGCATCACAAACCAAATCATATCATGAACATATAGCAACAAAAAACATACTAATTTGCCCATTCAAACCACGCATTCAATACCAATTTCAACCATGACAATTTCAAAGACTAAAACTCATATCATCACAAGCATAATTCATTCATTTGCTAATTCAAAATGTGGCCATTTCAAATGCTTCCACCATACCAAGATATGCATCATATATCACATTCCTTTAAGCAAAGAATCAAGTCATAAATAGCCAAATCAAATAGCTAAGTTCACATAAAAACTCATATCAAGGAATAGCCTATACATGCCATATCTAGCCATATACATTTTCAAAGTGTACCAAAATAAGTTTAGTAGTGTGATGACGATCCATGATGGTCCTGAGCCTTCAGTAGCTTTGACGACCTATAAAACAGAGAAAACATACACATAGTAAGCTTTCCAAAAGCTTAGTAAGTCATATACAAATAAACTTGGTATGTTATTTATTGGCACATATCAATCACTTAGCAATCTCTCAACTATTTGCTTTGGTTCATACAACTTTAACCACATTAGCCATTTTCACCATTTAAGAATCATATAAACATATAGCTTATCTAGCCAAGACAATTCTGATCATATCATAAATTCCATATACATATCATTATAGTAAGATCACTTAGATACTTACCTTATATACATAAATAGTGTATAATCAACATACCTTAATCGGATTTTATATCACATAATTGTTCATAGCTCGGATTTGTAATTCGTATCACAGACTTGCCCGTTGAACCAATACGAATTTAGTAGGATACGCAGAAAACTCGAAATAGTCGTACAATGCCAACGTCCCAGACGAGGTCTTACATGCACTTAGATATCGATGCCACTATCCCAGACTGGGTCTTACACGTAAAGTCTCATATCGATGCCAACGTCCCTGACATGGTCTTCCTTGTAAAGCTTATATCGATGCCAACATACTAGACATGGTCTTACACGAGTCTCAGAGCAATGCCAACGTCCTAGACGTGGTCTTACATGATAAAATAGAACAGATACCTATGTCATGACATAGCTAATCCTATCTACTCCTAGATTCACACGGGACTTCTCGGACTTAGTTACTATATCGAACTTTTCTCAGAATTCATAAGCATAACTTCTCATAAGTATCCATAATCAACATTAGTCATACGAACAATTATAATATCATACAAGTACATTTATTTGCATAATGACTTACCTCAGTTTCGGTTTATTGGAATGAAGACGGCTACTCGGTTACTTTCGCTTTCCCGCGTTCTAAATCCGGTTTCCTCGGTTCTTGATCTAAACATATTCAGAATTAACCCATTTATTCACTAATTCATTCAATTCAATCTATACACACATATTTTGGGCTATTTACAATTTAGCCCTCACATTTGCACATTTTATCAATTTAGTCTATTTTTCTCAAAACATCAAATTCACAAAATCCACACATACACATGCTTAGCCGAATACATATACATCACATACTAGCCCATATTTTCCATCAAATTCACAAATTGGTCCCTCAATTTGCCATTTTCTCAATTTAGCCCTATTTAGCTAAATTCATGAAAAAGTCAAGAACATCACAAAACTCAACATAGCATCAATGGCATTTCTCATGAACAACATCAATTCATCAAATTAAGACATGGGTTTGATAGCTCTCGAAGCAACGATTACAAAAACATAGAAATTATCAAAAACTAATCAAAACATACATTGAATTTTAAACCCTCAAATGGCCGAACCTTAGCAAGCTTAAGTTCTTTCTTTCTTTCATTTAACACCATAAAACATTACAAAACTCAACATAGCATCAATGGCATTTCTCATGAACAATATCAATTCATCAAATTAAGACATGGGTTTGATAGCTCTCGAAGTAACGATTACAAAAACGTAGAAATTATCAAAAACTAATCAAAACATACATTGAATTTTAAACCCTCAAATGGCCGAACCTTAGCAAGCTTAAGTTCTTTCCTTTTTTTCTTTGAAATTTTCGGCAAGAAGATGACAAAATAATGAAGCCACTAACCCATGTTTCTTTTATTATACTAATATAACTTATAAAATAGTATAATATAAATTTAACTTATAAAATAACAAATAAAAGCATAATGTTTATATATATATTGCCGTCCACTTACCAATGAAATGGCTAAGTTGCCACATAAGTCCTTAACACTTAAAAGCGACACCACTTAAGCACTTTAACAAATAGCAAGCAACTTTCACGTTTAATGCATTTTAATCCTTTTGTCAAATTAAACATGCAGATGAACAAATTAGGTTACAGAAATTTACCACATGCTCAATCACATTCCAATGACACAGTATATAATATTAAAATATTATACGGACTTGGATTTGTGGTCCCAAAACTACTATTCTGACTACGGTATAAACCAGACTGTTACAAAAACCCGTTTCCAAAACACCAAAATAGCACTCAAAACTCCGAAAGCATCGATTCAAGGGCTCGAGAACCAATTAGGACAACTTGCTAAGCTCATATCTGAACAGCCACAAGGCAGCCTGCCAAGCAACACTGAAACGAACCCAAAGGAACAACTTCATGTCATTACTACTCACGATAATGAAGGCTTAGATGAACCAAAATTGAGGCAAGAGAATGTGGTAGAGGAAGGCAAGGTTGAGAATAGCCATGATAAACCAAAACTAGTAAGTACAAAATACCAACCTCGTGTGCCATATCCCAATGCGACAAAGAAAGACCGCACAGATGAACAATTCGGTAGATTTCTTAAACTGTTAAAAAATTTACATATTAACTTACCATTTATTGAAGCTCTTTTGCAGATGCCCAATTCAAAAAAAAATTAAAAAAGCTTTTGATAAACAAACAAAAGTTAGATGAGGCGTCGCATGTAGAGCTAAATGCAGTGTGCTCAACAATCTTACAGAATAGACTACCACAAAAGCTAAAAGATCCAGGGAGTTTTATGATTCCTTGCTTAATTGGTGGTTTATCTGTTAATAATGCTTTAGCTGATTTAGTGGAAAGTATAAATGTTATGCCTTATAAATGTTTAAATAGCTAGGTCTTGGGAAACCCAAACAAACTAGGGTGAGCAAACAATTTGCTGATAAAACTATTAGAGTTCCTAGGGGTATAATCGAAGATGTACTAGTAAAAATTGATAAATTCAAATTCCCATTAGACTTTGTTCTTTAAGACATGGATGAGGACAATAATGTTCCTTTAATTTTAGGAAGACCTTTTTTAGCAACTGCTAAAACTAGAATTGATGTTGGTACAAGAGAACTCACACTTAGTGTAGGTGACAAAACGATCACTCTTCATGCTCTTGACTCAGCTAAGACATCAAGTAACAAAGGTGAGAACATAAATTCTATTAATAACCATTTGGTTCAACCCTCTTTTCAAGAAGCACTATGAAATTACACAACCGAGCCATATCCTAGACCTCGTGCCAACAGAGAAATAACTCATGAGGAGAAAAGGCTTCAGATCGATGAACTAGACGAGTGGAAGACACATGCCAAGGAGAAACCAGGAACATACGAAGCAAACCTGAGACAACTCCATAACGAACTTAAAGATGAAGCGAACTATTTCAAGGTTGGAGAATCGAGTTCTAATGGATAATACAGATCTTCGTGTTGCCACTTCTGGACATAATGGAGTAACTCCTTTCACGGTACTTAATACTTTCCCATATGTTACAATCGAGGTAACTCATTCTCAATTTGGCACCTTCAAGGTATGTAACATCCCAAAATTGGGCCTAGGAGAATTTAGCCCAATGGGCCTTAGGCGTAGTAGCGTTTAAATTTTTGGAGAACAAGAGATCGGCTTAAATGCTAGTTAGACATATTGGATAAGTGATTTTGGAAGGTTAGAGGGCTTCTATGAAGTCCCGGGATCAAATATTGGCTTTGGGGAAATTTTGGTTTTAGGTGAAAAAAACCCTAGAAGTTGGCAGATAGGCCTTAAGAATAAAATATGAAGGAAAATGACACAAGTGGAGTGTGTGGTGTAGTGGCAAAGTGACGCCACATAAGAGGCAAGGGGATGACGCCACAAGGAAGGAAGGAGGTCCAAGGTTCAAGTCTTGGCTTTTGCATTTTGGTTTCTTTTTACTTGGATCTTAGAATTTGGGCCATAGTTTATATTTAGTTGCGCATGGTTTAAGACACAAGAGGAGCTTGTGGCCAAGTGGTTAGCGGCGTGGATTATGTTGCAAGGGAGCCTGGGTTCGAATCCCATGAGAAGCAAGGGAGTATTTATTTTGCGGTCCTGGCGGTAAAAAGTTCAATTGAATTTAAACTCTACTGACGAAGGGATCCCACATCGGAAAGACACAAAGAATGAAGGTGAAGAGCTAGCTATATAAGGAGCATCCTAGGAGGAGAGTAAACACATCTTGGAGGGCGTTTGGGCACAAGAGTGGTCGGAGCGCGGATTAGCCCCAGAGTCCTATCAGGTGTAACTCTCTCTACTCTAGCTATATAGCAGCAAAATGCTGAAACGCCGGTCACACGGCATTAGTAGCCACACGAGCGTGCGAGCGCACGTGTGGGGCTTCGACGCGATAGTTGAGGCCATCAGTAGTATTCTTGTGGGTTGGGGCTGCTTGGGCCTCGATGGGTCGAGGTGGGCCCAATGGGCTCGTGGGCCTATATGAGTAAATTGTATGATTGGTTAGTATTTGTTGAACTAGACTAGGTGGAACTTATATACGTGGCTAGATCCGTGCTAGGTGGGCCACACGAGCGTGTGGGCTCGGATGGGCCGAAATCGGGTTTTAGGCCCAATCGTCCGGTACGACCAGAAATGGTAGCTGAGTCGCTAGTGGCCACATTAGGCCTTTGGAAAGGCCATTGTAGGTGTGAATTTACGAAAATATCCTTGGTGGGTAACTTACGAAAATGCCCTTGGTAGGTAAAATTATAGTTATACCCTTAGAGGTTGATTAGCATGATTATGTTGTTTAGTTTTGGCCGACTGTAGGGGAAGGCTTGATCTCGCACATCTCGGGTTGTGACTAGTGCTTGAAAAGCGTTAAGGAAGGGGGATCTAGTGCGTTAGATCCTGATCTACGGGATTTGATAGTCGCGTTAGTGACCAGGTGTGTAACCTTACACACTTCATTAGTATTACATGTTATTGTGTTAACTGTTATTAGCCAATTAGCCATTGAAACCCCTGTGTGTGCCTTGTGGGCATGAGCGTGGACTCCGGGTAAGTCCTCTAATTGTGGATCTTGATATATGCTATCATGTTGTTATTGAATGCTATGCCATATGTTATTTTGCATCATCATACGTTATTATGCAACGATTAATTTTGGACATGATGGTGGGATTGTTGAGAGGAGGGGGATGATTTATTTGGACTGTCACCAGTGGTTTTGACCACATTACTATTATGATTTGTGACTAAGTCCCAAATGGTTTTGACCACCAAAGGGTTTTGACCACACTATTGATATTTGTGACTACGGTCACCAAAGTGGTTTTGACCACAAATGAATATTGTGACTCGTCCCATGGTTTGGTACCACGATGGGTTGGCCCAACATGATATATTATGGGATTGTCATCGCTGGTTTTGACCACAAGATGGGTTGGCCCCATCACTTGATTTGTGACTACGGTCACGATGGTTTTGACCAAACCGATATGATATTGTGACTTGGTCACCGATGGTTTTGACCACCAGGTGGTTTTGACCACACGGGTAGAGAAAGGAGTTCGGATGGTTAGGTTATGGGGTTTGCATGATTTGCATGTTTTATCAATGATCCGTGTAAGTGCTTGAATTATTGGGTTGGGGATTTATACATCGAGTTGGTGACTCACCCTTCCCTTATATTTTGCGGATGAGGCATAGATCGTGGATATGGAGCCGGGAGGAGTCGAGGTGGCCATGCATGTTGGTTTCGGGTTTGACTATAAAATACCTTCTCGCTTTTATTTATTTTCTTTAAATTTGGTATGATTTTGTAATAAGGCCGCTGGTTGTTATTTTGGGTTTTGGTTATTTGATTTACTTCTGATGTTGTTATGCATGTGATTAGAACTTGATTGCTTAATTAACCGGTAAATACAACATTTTCAAAACTATACCTCTTCGGGTTTTCCAAACGTTACTAGATAATAAAGGTAACTTAGATGTTTTTATAAACTCTCATTTTCAAATCACTTTAAAGGCAAATGGTTCTAAACTTGATTTTTCTTATCGCGTTCAGTTTTAACAAGTGTCCAATGTTTTCTAAAATCGGCAATCACAAATGGGTTTTTACTCACGAGTTCTCCAAGTATTACGACAACTGTGAAAACAAACTCAGCATCAATTATTACTAAGTTTTCAAAATCCTAAAACAAAACAAGAGTCTTCTTTAAACATTTCCGACAAACTTATGATTTTAAGATGTTTTCACTTCGTAACATGCCAGATTCGGTCGTAACATTTAGGCCGGGTTTGGAGTGTTACAAGGTAAATCGTAGTTGTCTAAAACCTTATTTTAATACAATTGATAGCAAGAATGAGGAGTTTCAACTCCTCAAACCACCATGATTATGCGAATGAAAGGTAAGTCTAGCTTATGACTTTAAATGAGCACTTCTCGAGAGGCAACCCGAGCACTAACCCCATGAGTTTGTATATTTTCGATTTTTAGCACCTAACTAAAAAACTAACCAAATTAATAAAGCGCAGGTTACCCTACCACATGGCCTTGCAGACGGGCGTGGGCGTGGCCGTGTGGACACCACGAAGATGCACATCGGCATGGTAGAGACCGTGCGAACCAAGGACGACAGTTTTCCCTAAAACACAGGCTGCGATAAAATGCTACGGCCGTGCGATACGACAGTGGTCGATACTGAGAAAGTAACACGGGTGTGCGACGCGCTCGTGTCCCTAGGGCGAGGTCGACACTGATTTATCAACATAGGCGTGGGAGAAACGAACGAAGCACTACATGGCTATGCGTTACGGCCGTGTGACCTAACACGCCCATGGCACACGGGCGTGGGCCACGACCATGTTCCCTGATTCCTATTTAAACCCTTTTTTCTAACATTCTTTCCAAATTCTTCTTCTCCCAAACCCTAGCCACACACCCCCTTTCTTTTTCATTATCTTTCTCCCTTCATTTTCCTTTCTCCCTTTCCCTCATTCTTACTTTACACCACCATCCCCATGTCGAAAAAATGAAAGGATCCTAGCACAGTCTCCTTGTACAAGACCAATCTACATAAGTCCATGCCGGCCGCTTCATCTACTCGATAAAACAAGGACCTTTGAGTCTATTTAATTTTTCTTTTTCTTTTATTTTCACTTTTAAATTCTTTTCCTTTATTTTTCTTGTCATTAATTTATATTTTTATATTTTGATTTCTTTAATTTAGGTTCAAAGGGCTATTAAGGAACGACCACACCACCATCGCAGTATCCACCTCCACCTTCACCTCTGCCCAAATTTACCGCTTCTTTTCCTTGACTCCATCCAAAATTCAGGAAGTTCACTTCTCTCCTATCTTATGATTTTCTATATTGTTGATATCTATTTTTGTACGTTGAGGACAAACGACATCTTAAGTGTGGGGTGGTGTCAACAATACTGAATTATGCCTTGTTCTTAAGTAATTTTCTCATATTACTATTAGAATAAAACTTTTATTGATTTATGATTTTCATTGATATGTTTCGGGTTAAGTCATAGGTAACTGTGCATTGATGGTTTAAACTTTAAGACATTAGAGAACCAATCATGATAAGTCTATTTTTAGAATTAAAAATTTATTAGGTTGTTTCCCTAATCTTAAATATTATTTTGAAATTTGAAATTTGCAAGGTTGACATCAAAAACCATAACTTTTGTGAGATTTTGAGCCTTTAAGAGCAAACCTTTTTCTTGCTCACTTTATTGATTATGAGTATGTCAATATTGATTTGTTATTCTAGAACTTGCCTCGATTATACATGTCGAGACCACACCCTTGATTTGATATACTGAGATGATAAAGGCACCTGGGTTTTAACCCACTTATTCCACTAAAAAGCCTACCCTCATAATTAACCCCTAGTGAACCCTTTTTAGCCTAATAAACCATTTCTTGACTCACCCATTAATATTAACCCAAAACCAAATTTTTTACTTCTCCTCCTTTGACCCCCATTATGTCCAGATTTGATTTGATTAGTTGCCTAACTATTTTCTTTATTTTATTTGTTAAATTCAATTTTACTATTGTATGTTCTTATTCTTAAAAAAAAGTTGGAAATTTATTCATTATTAGTGTTATGAGCTCAAACTGTTAATTTCATATATTTAGAAGAAGCTCATGTCATTTAGTGATAAGTTTTCAATCAATGTAATTATTCAGTACTAGCTATTTTTCTAGTTAGATATTTGGTAAATTTGATCTCGATTTTAACCCTCTAATTCAAGCTGTATCCATACCTTTAACCCAAGCCCCATTACAACCTGTTAAAGACCTTTTGATTTATGTATCATCTCATTTTATAATGGTGGAGATTTGATTTTCATGCAAGCTTATGGGATTAACTTTTCATTTTTGACTTTTGAGTGCTTAATTTGAACCTTAGACACCTTGAGTGATTTGAGTGAATCTTTAGTAAGCATGTCAATTGTTGTTAGTTTTGAATCAGAGGTAATTATTTAGGTAAGGGAAACACCCATGTTTTTGTGCTATAAAAATTTATGACTTAGATTGTTTGAATCTTTAGGACTCTTTTAGTTAAAAATATCAATGTATAAATCATCTATGAATTATGATGAAACATTATTAATGAGGATTAAGAAATAAGGAAGTAAATTTTAATTGCGAGTTGAGGATTTTGCTTGAGGACAAGCAAAGCTTTAAGTGTGGGGATATTTGATAAACCATAATTTATACATATTTTAACCCCATGCTTAGCTTATTTTTGGATGAGTTTTCATTAGATTTGATGAATTCGATGCTCTTAATCCTTAAATTTCATGTTTTATACTCAAGAGAGCTTAAGGAATCGAAAAGAATGATAAACGGGCCAAAAAGGGGCCTACCTAGGAAATCAACACGGCTTGGACCATTGGACACGAGCAGAATCAAACAAAGCCTGGAATGTTGCACACGGGCAGACCACACGGCCGTGTGTGGCGAGCAGAAGCGAGCATGACCTAAGGCCATCAAACACGGGCGTATCACACGGGCGTGTCCCTGCCGAACCCAAGTTTAATCCTATTCAGAAAAGGCTACTTGTGGGCCAAGAAAGACATTCCAAAGCCTATATAAATACCCTAGGGAGCAACCTAAACGAGGATGCTGAGTAGAAGGCAGAAAATACTCAAAGACAGCCATCGGGAACAGCTTAGGAGAAGGATCTCCATCAAGACTGAAG
This sequence comes from Gossypium bickii, assembly GCA_025503065.1. Taxonomy (NCBI): domain Eukaryota; kingdom Viridiplantae; phylum Streptophyta; class Magnoliopsida; order Malvales; family Malvaceae; genus Gossypium; species Gossypium bickii. The sequence continues at coordinate 92,210,946 of CP106714.1, read as the reverse complement.
ATCTCCCATCAAGTTCTTTAGGAGTTTTTTTAGGTTTTCTTATGTTTTTTAGTTTTCCCTACTTTGAGATGTTTCCCTCTATCAGTATGAACTAAATCCCTTAAATACCTAAGGGGATGAAACCTAAGACGAATCTTATTATTATTTGATTTATAAGATAAATACTTGTTCTTATTCTTAATTGTGAGTTCTTATTCTTGTTTTGATAATTCAGATTATTGATTCAAAGTCAAATGTGCTTATTCAGTGGAGCAAGGGTCCCTGTTTAAGAGAAGATCAACACAATTAAGCGGAGTTAACTGCAACACTAGAAATAGGGCGACAAAAATCTGCCGGATTAGAGTCAGATCTAATAAGGGAATCTGTAGATCGAGTTAATGTGACAATAGGGGTTTTAATTAGAAAGAGATTTTAATTGATCAACCTAGAGTCAGTTGTTTTTAGTCTTGAAAGAGATATTAACATAAATCAGGAATTTCTACGGATTAAGTCAAGTGAATAAATCATATGAATCAAAAGTAATAAGTGAAGTCTAGGTGAATTCTTCCTTAGGTATTGCCTATCTCATAAAGTTTTCTTAAAGTATTTTCCTAATTCTTTCGTTGTCGTGTTTATTTAGTTTTAGTTTAAAATAAACCACTTCAATTCTTAGGCTAAATAATAAAAAGATAGTAATTTCTAGTACTCTTGGTCTTGGTGGATACATTATTACCAGTCTTACCATAACTATACTATTGAACGATAGCTGCACTTACCTTTATTGTGATCATAATTAGTTTTAGACACATCACCAATTCAATGAGGTTCTACATTTACGACCATATAAGGCTTCATACGGTGCCATTTTGATGCTAAACTGATAACTATTATTGTAAGCAAATTCAACTAAAGGTAAATACTTTTCCCAGTTACCTTCAAAATCAAGTATACAACACCGAAGCATATCTTCCAAAATCTATATAACACATTCAGATTGACCTTCTGTCTAGGGATGAAATGCAGTGCTAAAGTGTAACTAGGGTCCCAGAGCTTCTTGCAATTTGCTCTAGAATTGAGATGTTAACCGAGGGTCTCTATCTGAAATAATGGAGACAGGTACCCCATGCAATCTGGCAATCATAGAGACATATAATTCAGCCAATCTCTCCAAAGAATAATCCATACGTACCGGAATAAAGTGTGCAGACTTTGTCAACCGTTTAACAATCACCCAAATGGCATCTTACTTCTTTGGAGACAGGGGTAATCCCGATACAAAGTCCATGGTAACTCTTCCCCATTTCCATTCTGGTATCGTAACTGGCTGTAATAATCCCAAAGGTAGCTGATGTTCAGCTTTTACTTGCTGACATATCAAACATTTTGATACAAACTCAGAAATATCCCGTTTCATTCTTGGCTACAAGTACATCTTTTTCAGATCATTATACATTTTATTACGATCAGGATGAATAGACATGTTACCATTATGAGTTTCATTCAAAATCTTTTGTACTAGTTCTAAACTTTTTGGTACACATACTCTGTCTCTGAATAACAAACAACCATGAGTCCCGATCTAAAATTCTGAGTCAGGAGTCAATTCACATTGTATCCATTTTGCTTTCAACTTACTATAAATACCAAAATATCATCTATAAATACCACCACAAACCTGTCTAAATATGGTCTGAAAATTCAATTCATCAGATCCATAAACACTGTAGGTGCATTTGTCAATTCGAATGGCATCACAAGAAACTCATAGTGCCCGTATCTGATTCTGAAAGCTGTCTTGGGTACATCTAAATCTTTTACCTGTAACTAATAATAGCCAAAACGAAGATCAATCTTTGAAAATACAGTGGAACATTTCAACTGGTCAAACAGGTCATCAATACGAGGCAATGGATACTTGCTCTTTATTGTGACTTTGTTGAGCTGTCTGTAATCAATGCATGACCTCAACGATCCATCTTTCTTTTGTACAAATAGAATCGGCGCACCACAAGGTGAGAAACTAGGTCGAGTAAAACCTCTTTCAATCAATTCTTGTAATTTTGCTTTCAACTATTTTAATTTAGTAAGAGCCATTCTGTAAGGTGCTATGGATATCGGTGTTATTCCCGGAACAAGGTCAATAGAGAACTCCACTTCTCTACTCGGTGGTAAACCAAGTAATTCTTCTAAAAATACATCAGGAAATTCACAAACAACCGGCACTAACTGAATCTTAGACTCATATACTTTATTATCCAGTACATATGCAAGGTAAGCATCATAATCCTTTCTACCATACTTCTGTGCTGATATTGCTAAAATCACATTAGGTAGTCCATCCAGTTTATCAGATTCAACATGAAGTAATACATCACTCTGACGTTTCAATATGATATATTTTTGCTTATAATTCACCACTGCATCATATTGGGTTAACCAATCCTTTCCCAAAATCACATCAAATTCATCAAATAGCAATAACTTCAAGTCAGCCGAAAAGCAAAAACCTTTTACCCTCAACGGACAGTTTTTACAGACTTTATCCATCATAGTACATTGGCCCAAGGGGTTTGAAACTTTAACCACAAATTCATTGAATTCAACAAGTAAATTTTTAACAGACACTAAGTTTGTGCAAATGTATGAATGTGTGGAACCAGGATCAATCAAAGCAGCAATATCAATATCGAGTAGATAAAATGTACTAGTAATGATGTTTGGTGCAGAAGCATCTTCTCTAGCACGAATAGCATATATCCTTGCCAGTGCTCATGCCTCAGATTTAACTGTTATATCTCTTGTAGTACCTCAACTAACACTGACGTTGCCAGGTTGACGAGGTGGTCTGCCTCTTGAAACAGGATTACTTAGATTCGGAGTCGGTTTTATTTCCCTTTCAACTCTTTCAAGACAATCTCTGAGAAAATGGTCAAGTGAGCCACATCTATAACAAGCTCCACTTTTAAACCGACATTCCCCATGATGAAATTTTTTACGATGTTTACATTTCAGCTTGGGATTACCGATGCTACCAATACTGGTCACAAATGGAGATGAAGACCTTAGGTTAGAGTGTTGAGAGCCCTGCTCTTTGCCAGAATATCCCGTAGAGGTGGCAACACGATCGTAATACTTCTTTAATTTCTTAAAAGTAGATGATTGTGATTTACTCATAATTCTTTGACTAGAAACCCGAGCTTCTCTTTCAGCTTGTTTCTTTTCTTTACTCAATTCTTCAGCTTTATGAGCCTGATTAGCCAGTACCACAAATTCCCTCAATTCAAGAATCTCAATCAACCGTTTAATATCTTCATTTAAACCCTTTTCAAATCGTTTGCACATGTCAGTTTCAGATGGAACCCATTCTTTGGCATACTTGCTCAACCAAACAAATTCTCTTTCATATTCAGATACATTCATATTCCTCTGTTTTAGCTCTAAAAATTCTTTATTTTTCTGATCTAAGAATCTCCAACTAACATATTTTCCTGAATTTAGTTTGGAAAATTCCCATGTAATATTTTCTCTAAGTACCACTGAAGTTAGGGTATTCCACCAATGATAAGTTGTATCCTTCATTAAAGACACTGGGCATTTCAAACATTCAGCGGGCGTACAAGATAATTCATCTAAATCTCGAATGGTATTTTCCAACAAAAATTCAACCCTTTTTGGATCATCATCCGCGGTAGCTCTAAATTCCTCTGCCCCATGCTTACGAATTTTATCTACTAGAGGCTTAATAATTCTAACAGGTTCAGCATCCTGTGGCATCTTAGGAACCGGTTGAGGAGCAGGTGGAGGAGGTCGTTGCACAGCGGGGTTTGTTCTTAAATACTCAGTAAACCATTCATTCATCATTTGAAAGAAGGCATGTTTTGCCACCTCACTTCGGCCCTCACAGACGGGTCTTTCACTTCCAAATGCAGATGCAAATCTTTGAATTAAAGCTGAAGCATTACTCCCAGCTTCCTTATATTCAGCTCTAGCTTGGTTGGATGACATTACTATATGAAAAACACATTTAAAACGATTAGGAGACATCACACCATCACAAATTATATAACGGCATGTATAGCTAAACTCGTGTTTCCTATGTTAAATCCAAGAATCAGCTAAATTGTGGGTTTGATACCTCCAAATGTAACACCCCTAACCCATATCCGTCACCGGAACATAGTTACGGAGCATTACCAAAGTTTACAGAACATTTACAAATAAATCATGTCAGTCACTGTTCATCTTTCGAGATTATTCATAACGTTCCTTAAATGGACCCTCGAGGCCCAAAACGAGTATTTGAATCGAATTGGGACTAAATTGGGAACTTAGAGAATTTTCTGCAAAACTCTAAAATTTTTCAAGATGCAGGGCTCATACGCCTGTGTGGTCCAAGGGACACAGTCATCTAACCCTAGGACACCGTGCTGTAGGCCGTGTTCGACCCCATGTAACTTTCTGACTTGTGCTAGGCCGTGCGGTTAATTTTATTTTTTAAAATTAGGTAAAGGTTTCACACAGCCAAGACACACGCCCATGTTCTAGGCCGTGTAGCACACACGGCTGAGACACACACCCGTGTCTCTGCTTGTGTGCTCAATTTTGAGCATTTTGTTTCTCAAATTTAAGGTACACGGGACACACGGCCTAACCACACGCCCATGTTCCAGGCCATGTGTCATACACGGTATAGAACATGCCCGTGTGTCTGCCCGTGTGGACAAAATAAAGCCATTTCTAGCTTTATTTCTCGCCCAAAATCATACCAATGACCTGCACTAAAACTCACATCCAAATACCAACCTTTTCAAGCATTCAAATTAAGCAAACTCTATCATTCAACATGTCATATCATTACATGCATACATGTTTATAATCTTACCTTGGTTTAGTCCATATGTAGATATAATTTGATCAACTACTTAACATATATGTAGCTACTATAGTATGACATTACAAGTATGTCAAAATAAACTATTACTAGTCATTCTAATGGCTAGATTACAAACATCATTTTAAAGCCACGAATGGTCAAGTTATCCAATAGATGCCATTATACCAAAATGATTTTACTCTATAGACCAAAAATAAACTAGTAGATAGTGTGATAATGCTCTACTGATCTCCAACCTTCGCGAGCTTCTGAGGACTATAAAATAGGGAAAATAAAACTAAGTAAGCATTATGTAACACCCCAAACTCGGCCTAGACGTTATGGTCAAATCTGGCGTGTCACATTGAAGTGTTTTTCGAAAACCATGTTTTCATTAAAAACCCTTCTTGAAATTTCAAACTTCTTACCATTTAAAACTTGTACAAAGCTTCAGTTTGCGTTTGTTTATTTTCAATTGTGGTTTATTAAAAAGTTATTCTCTTTTAAAACATTTTTACCTTTAAAACCTTATTTGTTGCGGAAGCTTAATTTAAAACAAATGATTTACGAAAACATGATATTTAAAAATTGAGTTGCAGAAACGTAGCATTTGAAAATAGTTATTGTTTTGGAAAACCGTGTTTTGCTTCTAGCAGATATAATTCACAGTCAGTAAAATCCCAAATTTAAAATCCATATAATATAGACGCCTTATTACAACCCGAATCAAAATCAAACTGCTTAAGTAAATGAGCAAAACAGAATAAAACATATGCAGTTGTGTGGCCCTCTCTGAGTCCCTCGGAGCTCCAAACCGTCTAAAGCTGGGGATTACCTGAAAGGTTAAAAACGGGGTGAGTTTACAGAAACTCAGTATGTAATCCCCTTATTACAAAAACAACATCGATATCTGAAAAGCAGAATCGGTTTGGGCTCAGAGCCTTTAACAGTAATAGTACAGTGTGGGCCTTATCCCATTACAGTAACAATGTAGGCCTAAGCCCAATATAATATCAGTATGGTGCAATTATGCAACCCACCCCACCCTAATCCAACCAACACACCACACGTACCAACCATCACACCATGTGGGGATAAAATCGACCCACCCAGCCAACACACTAATATTGCAGCATAGCTGCCAGTAATAATAACGCAGCAGAGCTGCCTGTAATGGTATATGTGGTAAAGCCACCAGTAATAGTATTGCAGCAGAGCTGCCAGTATATATGCGGCTTTAAGACTTAAATATCGGTCTCATAATTAGCACATAGCCATCGGTAACTATAATAAGATCGACATATAACCCTCAGCTACGATAATAAAACCGGCACACAGCCATGGGTAAATATGATCGACACATAGTCATCAATAATTATGATCGGCACACAGCCATGGATAAATATGATTGACATAAATTCATAATCAAGACGGCACAGAGCCATAATTAGGTTGCCATAGAGCCATAGTCAGATTAATTGGCTTATAGTCATCGGTAGGTCCACAGTCGTCTTGTGTGACCCGTCTGACCTTAACAGATCATACTGGGTCCACAGTCGTCTCGTGTGACCTGTGGGACCTTATCAGAATAGTACTTCCTCCATAACCAATATCCCAACCCCATGTAGTATGTCATGTATGCAGAATGTCTGGCCTACAAATCATCATATCATTCATAGTTAAGTCAATAAAATCATAGTCATACAATCACAGTCAAATCAGTCAAATCATAGCACAAGTCAGTCATTTACCCTCGAGGGGCAAAATAGTCATTTACCCTAAAGGGGCATTACAGTCATTTTACTCTACATGGTTATTACAGTCATTTTACTCTACAGTGTTATTACGGTCATGTTACTCTACAGGGGTATTACGGTCATTTTACCCTACAGGGGCATTACTGTCACTTTACTCTATATGGGTATTACGGTCATTTTACTCTACAGGGGTATTACGGTCATTTTACCTTACGGGGTATTACGATTATTTTACGGTCACTTTACCCTATAGGGACATTACGGTCATTTTACTCTACAGGGGTATTACGGTTATTTTACTCTAGAGGGGCATTACAGTAATTTTACCCTACAGGGGCATTACGGTCATTTTACCCTACAGGGGTATTACTGTCACTTTACTCTATAGGGGTATTACGGTCACTTTACTCTATAGGGGTATTACGGTCATTTTACCCTACAGGGGTATTACGGTCATTATACCCTATAGGGTATTTCGGTAATCTTACCTTAACAGTCAACAATGTGGGCCGACATGCCCGTGTGGCCCGGTAAGCCTAGAAACGACCTTAGCCATGTGAGCGACACAACCTGGTCCAATAATTTCCACATATCCTTAAGATTTACCCGTGTAGGGCCCAATGAGCCTATTGGGCCTACACGACCTATTTCGGCATAACATGGCCCAAAACGGCCTAAGCCCATTAGATCGCTCATAGTGGCCTCTACAGTCAAACACCCATGTTTTGTGGGCTCGATTCACCACAGAGCGTTCGCACGCCCATGTGGCCTCAATCGCCGTATTTCTGGCTTTTCAACTTTTGATGTGCCACAGTCAGATTAGGGTGCATACACACCTGTTTGCGAACACTTGCAGAAACTCTTGAGCACCAACCTACATTCATCACATTTCTCCATCAGTCCCTTTTGAACAAGACCAATACTTAATAAATATTTTCACTATTATACTAATCAAAGAGACTCTAAACCCCTACCTTGATCAATCAACAAAAGGCCACACTCCTATTCCGTTGCCAGGGATTATCCACTAGGCCTTCAGGAAACCTTGTATAAGAATCGGATCTTATCAAACACCCATTCAAATGAATAGTTTATGCTAAATGAGTCCTCACTTACTGACAGCACAAAGTCAATAGTTGAAGAGAAAAATATTCGGCCTACACCCCCTTTAATGGCCGAAACCGAAAGTACTAAGAATGATGGAGAAAAAATGGGGCAATGGTACTTTTATTTGAAAATGGCAGAAAACATATGATGTTAGAAGAAGAAAGGGCCCTTAACGTTAATGAGAAACTAGAAGAAAAACCACGAGCACTTACCCTTTTGTTAGAAGACTTTTGTAAGCCGATAGGATAATACCGCTAAGAAAATAAGAGAATATTCGACCAAGTATCCCAAAAGAGAAGGACGAAAAACAAAGTTTAGTATTCGACAAGGGTTAGAAAAAAATGAAAAAAAAAACTATTGAAAGGGGAGGAGAATGAAAATGGAGGAGAGGAGAAGAGAAGAGTAAAGATTGGCCAGAGAATGTTGAGAGATTAAGAGCACTCAAAGAGTATACAGTTAAGGATAGAAAGAGGAGGAGCAAAGTTCGGCTTTGGCACATCAAGGGATTGAAACAAAGTAAGACCAAGAATAAAAATGCCTATTCGGTCAAAGAAGAAAAATGACAACAAAATCGACTATAAGAGAAAAGAAGAGGCGAGAGACCACAATTCCGAAAAACCAACAGAATGCATAATATGCACAAAGAGTAGTAGACATTTTGCCCAGTCCCCAAAAGATCCCAACTTTTCCTTCCACTGAAACTAATGCAAGATTAGAGTTTCAATTCAGCTACTTAACTTCCAACATCAAATCCCTTATTATCTCCTAAATTTTCTCCACCAAATCCACACCAACCACCATCCAAATCCCCCTCTTTTTCCTCCTTGAATTTCTCCATGACTCATTCAAATTCCAACCTGCAGAGTTCTAGTCAAAGTCCACTTCTCATGCAGCAATGATGTAAAATAAATACTCCTTTATGTAATAGGAGACTCGAACTCAAGCTCTCTTGCCACCTTAATCACGCCACTGCTACTGGACTACAAGCTCATCTTGTGTCATAATTTAACCATAACAATTTAAAAGCCTTCAAATCTAGATCCCAAGAATTTTATACTCTAAAAATAAAAATTTTGCTAAAGCCAAGGTTTGAATCCAGGACTTCTCAGACACTCCCAAACACTGCTAAATCACTTAACCACTGAAGTAGACAGTGAATTGCATTATTTCCTTGCATACATAAACTTGTATGTGTGCCTACACTCAGGGCTTATTTCTTCTAAGCCCAAATTCAAGGTGTTACACATTACATGCTTATTAAGTTCGTATAATTAGAATTAAAACTTACCAAGTTATATTATTTAAAAATAAGCATTCGATAACATGCTTTTCATCAATTTGGCAAATTTACCTAAACCCATACACTCAATCAAAGAAGTTAGTTACATAAGTGTTCACAAATACATCAAGTAAGCATATATAAGCGCATCATACTATATTCCTTCCAGACAACATTCATTTAATTCCATAATTCTCTTATCATGCCAAGTGTTTTGTCCGTTGAATCGTTGAAATTCCAATGGATACTCAAGTAGTACACTCAAGATACACAATTCAATAACCGTCAATTCTTATTCAAGAGTACCCATTTTTGGCAACAAATCAAAGAACACACTTCTGAGCTACATATCATATAACATGATTACCAATTCAGGCTAAATCGTTTACGTAATGTATGCTCAGAAGAGATCAATTAGGATTACCAGTCCAGGCTAAATCCTAAATGCAATGTATACTCGAGAGGTATTATATTAGGATTACCTATCCAGACTAAATCCTTTTAATAATGAGGTCAATAGGATTACTTGTTCGAGCCAAATCTCGTCAGCAACAAATGCAGTACCGATAAACTGTAATATGTACATATTTTAATCCCAAATTTGGCATACTTTTGGATGATTTATCCTCTAAATTATGGAATTTGATGCTCCTAATCCTTTGATTTCATGTTTTATACTTAGGAGAGCATCAGAGGATGAAAAGAACGAGAAATGGGCCAACAACGAAGAAAATGGGCCAAAGTACAAAATTCACACGGGCTGGAGAAATCCACACGGCTGTGCCTGGACTCAATTTACACAGGCGTGTCACATGAGCGTGTCCCTGACGTGACTTGTTTTAATTCTACTCAGAAAAAGGGTACTTAAAGGCAAAGAAAGATATTCCAAAAGCCTATATAAACACCCTAGAGGGCAACCTAAAAGAGGGCATTCAGGTAGGTCGAGGAGCCAAGCTAGAGAGGGCCAAATTGTGGGATTTACTCGAAGACAGCCAGTTGATGCATCTCAAGAAGCCAGAATCGTACTCAAGACGAAAGATCTTCCCTTTAATTTCCCTCAGGGGGTTTTATGGTTTTTCTTATGTTTTGTTTTATACTTTCTTCTGAGATGTATTCTTTTATAAACATGAACTAAACCCCTTAAATGCCTGAGGGGGATGAAACCTAAGACGGATCTTGATATTGTTTTCTGAACTATATGATAAATACTTGATTTGTTCTTAATTATGTGTTCTTAATTCTTGCTTTGATATTTCATGATATTGATTCAAGTATTGATGTGCTTAGGCAGTGGAGCAAAAGTCCCTGTTTAAGAGTAGATCTAGCATAGTTAAGCAGAGTTGATCGTACTCCTAGAGATAGGACGACGAAAATCTACCGGATTAGGGTCAAACCTAATATGGGAGTCCATAGATCGAGTTAATGCAATTCTAGGGGTTTTAATTAGAAGTAGATTTCAATTAATCAACCTAGGCTTAGACGTTAGTAGCCTCGAGAGAGGTATTAATATAAATTAGGGAATCCTACGGATCAAGTCAAGTGAATAAATCGTCTAGTTCAGAGTTAAATAACAAGTGAAGTCTAGGTGGATTCTTCCTCGGGTATTGTCTTAATCAATTGGTTTTCCCAAAAGTATTTCCCCAATTCACTCTCTATGTCTTAGCAACTTTAGCTTAGTAATCAGTTAGTTTTAGATTAAACAACGATTCCCTTAATTCTTAAGCTAAATAATAAAAAGATAGTAATTACTAATACTCTTGGTCCTTGAGGATACGATATTTCCGGTCTTGCCATAGCTATACTACCAAACGATGGGTGCGCTTGCCTCAATCGTTGTCATAGTCATTATCTAGGCTCGATCATTCATTATATAAATATTAAGACTTTTAGACATGATTAAGTACCTCATTCATCTTGGGAAAGCATATGTATTCATCGGAATTCAATATTCAAACGGAACTTAACCCCTTTTTCACCATTTTAAGTGTAACATCCCAAAATTGGGCCTAGGAGAATTGAGCCCAATGGGCCTTAGGCGTAGTAGCGTTTAAATTTTCAGAGAATAAGAGATCGGCTTAAATGCAAGTTAGACTTATTAGATAAGTGATTTTGGAAGATTAGAGGGCTTCTATGAAGTCCCGGGATCAAATATTGGCTTTGGGGAAATTTTGGTTTTAGGTGAAAAAAAAACCCTGGAAGTTGGCAGATACGCCTTAAGAATAAAATATGGAGAAAAATGACACAAGTGGAGTGTGTGGTGTAGTGGCAAAGTGACGCCACATAAGAGACAAGGGAATGACGCCACAAGGAAGGAAGGAGGTCCAAGGTTCAAGTCTTGGCTTTTGCATTTTGGTTTCTTTTTGCTTGGACCTTAGAATTTGGCCCATAGTTTATATTTAGTTGCGCATGGTTTACGACACAAGAGGAGCTTGTGGCCAAGTGGTTAGCAGCGTGGATTATGCTACAAGGGAGCCCAGGTTCGAATCTCATGAGAAGCAAGGAGTATTTATTTTATGATTGGGCGGCAAGAGTTGAATTTAAACTCTCACTCGACGAAGGATCCCACATCGGAAAGACACAAAGAATGAAGGTGAAGAGCTAGCTATATAAGGAGCATCCTAGGAGGAGAGTAAACACATCTTGGAGGCGTTTGGGCACAAGAGTGGTCGAGCGCGGATTAGCCCCAGTCCCTATCGTGTGTGTAACTCTCTCTACTCTAGTTGTAGAGCGGCAAAATGCCGAAATGCCTGGTTACACGGCATTAGTAGCCACACGAGCGCATGTGCGCGCGCATGTGTGGGGCTTCGACGCGATAGTTGAGGCCATCGTGAGTATTCTCGGGGTTGGGTTTTGCTTGGGCCTCGATGGGCGGAAGTGGGCCCAATGGGCCGTGGGCCTATATGAGTAAATTGCATGATTGGTTAGTATATGTTGAACTAGACTAGGTGGAAGTTATATACGTAGCTAGATTTGTGCTAGGTGGGCCACACGAGTATGTGGGCCCTGGATGGGCCGAAATCGGGTTTTAGGCCCAATCGTCCCAGTATGACCTGGAAATGGTAGCCGAGTCACTAGTGGTGACATTAGGCCTTCGGAAAGGCCATTTCAGCTTGTGAATTTACTGAAAATACCCTTAGTAGGTAAAATTACGATTATACCCTTGAGGTTGATTAGCATGATTATGTTGTTTAGTTTTGGCCGATTGTAGGGGAAGGCTTGATCTCGCATATCTCGAGTTGTGGCTAGTGCTCGAAAAGTGTTAAGGAAGGGGATCTAGTGCGTTAGATCTTGATCTCCGGATTTGATAGTCGTATTAGTAACCGTGTGTAAACTAACACACTTCTTGCTTTGTATATGTTTGATAAACCGATTGATTGGTAAAATCGAAGCAAGTATGGTTGAGTGATATGATACCCTATGGGGTATGTGCACGGATTCGTAAGTCCGTTTCATTATGAGTACTTATTATTGATACATGATGTCATGATTTATGATGTATGTGCTATGAGATGCAACGTTAAACATGTTTGCATGATTTGAATACTATACATGAGTTGGTATAATGATGGGTGATATGAGAGGAGAGGCGGTGATATTTTGTCTTGTGAGCACCGGTGTTTTGGTAACACAACTTTGTGACTTTGGGTCACCGAGAGGTTTGGCACCTCCGGAGGTTTGGCACCTCAGCGTCTCGTCCCGTGGTTTCGCACCACGATGGGTTGGCCCCACAAGGCGGTATTGAGGATTGACGCCAAAGATTTGGTATCACACGATGGGTTGGCCCCATCACCCGATTATTGTGACTTCGGTCACCAAAGGTTTGGTACCACATTTGTGTCTTTGGGACACCGAGGTTTGGCACCTCATTGCGACTCGTCCTGTGGTTGGACACCACCGTGGGTTGGCCCCACTTGAGAGATACGGGATTGTCGCTAGTGATTTGGTATCACACGATGGGTTGGCCCCATCATCGGATTTGTGACTTCGGTCACGGTGATTTGGTATCACAAACGTGTCTTTGGGACACCAAAGGTTTTGGCACCACATTGACGGATATCGTGTCTTTGGGACACCAGTTGTTTTGGTAACACATTGTGACTATATGTCACCGGTGGTTTGGCACCACCGTGGTTTGGTACCACACGGGGTAGAAAAGGTGTATGGATGGTTAGGATTGGGTGCATATTGATTGGATGCATGATGGTTATGTTTATGTTGCATATGATATTTTGCTAATCCGGGAAAAGGGTGGCACACTCGAGTCTTGGTGACTCACCTTTTTCCTTTAACCATTTTCGTGTATTGCATAAGGTCGGGCCGGGATCGAGAGGACAAGGTGGCCTATGCCAAGATGATGATTTAATATTTTATGTTTGGTTTTGATATAAGTACTTTATTTGAATTATTGGGTTGTAATAAAGGCCATTTTATTATTTGGTATTACTTGATTATGGTTTTGTTATTTTAAATTCTTATTAACTCAAAAATGTTTTCACACAACAAAAGAAATTACATGAGTTTTAAGTAAGAGGAATTCGTTTTACTCACATATCTGATATAGTTTTCAAAATTGAATTCTTTCATGCTTTATGCTAAGTTAACGAGGTTTTTCAACCGTCTTTCCGCAATAACATAACAGTTATTCGTAGTGAATGAATGGGCCGTTTGGGGATGTTACATTAAGCATGCATTCCATTCTTCATTATAGCAATCAAATGATTCATATCAATATAATTCACATTTCATACAAACACAACATTCAATTTAACATATTTACATGCTCAATTAAGTTACACGAACTTACCCCGATACTTGTTCTCGTTTAAAAATCTACTAATCTGAAACTTTTTCTCTTCCTCGGTCTAACCTCGAATTTGTATTGTCAAGATCTATTTAAATGAATTTATTCATCAATTTATCACATTTCATATTCAAATGGACTCAATTTACATCCTAAGCAAAATTACCATTTTGCCCCCAACTTTTCCATAATTTCTAATTTCATCCCTAGGCTCGGAAAATCAAATTTATGCTATTTACTCCCTATTCCAAGCCTAACTAAAATTTCAATATACAATTTACAGCACATATATTCTATAAATTTCAAAAATTTTCTTCAATTTTCACAACTTTACCTTTTAGTCCCTAAATCATGTTTCCATAAAAAATCACTTTGTAAAAGTTGTTTATCTATCAACAACCTTTCTTTTACTACTATAAATTTAAAATTTTCAACATATTAATCCATTACCTATTTTTCATACTTTGATAACTTTTAAAATTGATCCCGGAAATAGATAGATTAAGCTAACCCGGTTCTAAAAATATCAAAATTACTAAAAACGGGATAAGAAAACTTACCCAATTAAGTAAGAAATTTTCTTCTCTCTCTCCTAGGGTTTCCATGTATTTTGGGGTTGAAGATGATATAAAATAAGATGATAATTCTTTTATCATCTTTTAATTAATTAAATTATTTCAATTTCCAATTTAGTCCTTGCCCTTTTTCTAAATTTGCATGGATGAGTCACCAAAATATTTACATAATTTTCTTTAATGGTCTAATTACAATATAAGGACCTCAAGTTTTGAATTCCATAGCTATTTAATCCTTCTTGCTACTAGAATTCAACTTTTGCATTTTATATGATTTAGTCTATCCCGTAATTAAGCACTTAATCGATAAAATTTTCTTATCAAAATTTTCAGATGACATTTCTAACATAATACAGACCATGTAATAAAATTAAAATAAAATTTTATTTTTGACTCAGATTTGTGGTCCCGAAACTACTGTTTTGATTTCACTGAAAAATGGGTTGTTCCGATGTATGTAGGAATGAACCCAAAATCGACATTTCTTGCCATGAAGACATTACATTGACCCAATCTGACATATGACATCGAGAGATAAATAATTCTTGTTGAATCATTAGTTTAGTGGAACGCCATGAGGCCCTGCTAGGTTAATGATTAGCGGATTGAATAGAACCCGACGTAAGAGTTAATTATAAACACTAATACGAGTTATTCTTCTAACTTAAATCTAATCAGTTGAATCCAATCCGTTGTTATTTTTAATTACTTGTGCAAAATATCTTTTTACCATTCAATTATGTATAGCTGTAATATAATTTGATTAAATTACTAATTAGATCTACTAGAATAGAGATTAGTGTTAGATTAATGAAGCCTCCCTTGGGTATTATCCTTGGAGTACTTCCGGTACTTCGTTGTACAAATCTATTTTACAACCTGACCTGTATACTTGCGGACATCGCCTAAATTCATATATTTTGTTGCAGTATTCTGACTTTCAAAGTTGGTACGTTAGGAGGTAGTCAACCAACTACTTTCAGAGCTGTAAAAATTATGCATTTAGCATATAAATTAATAAAGATAACAAATTTTCATCAACATTATCTAACAAGACAAAATTATTATAAGAACTAAGAAATTTGTTTTTAATTGCTCAAAATTTGCATGAATTATTAGTCTAGAAGTAATGAATATAACTATGTATTCTAGAGTTATCACACCTATTGATAATAAGCATAGTTTTCATACTTTGCAATTTAGTCCATTTGATGCCAAATTCATCTATTCCATAATAATCTAAATTATAAACCAAATAAATAAATTTCAGCATAGAAATCAAAGAAAGTAGTAAGTTCCATATGAGCTTACCTGACAAAATAGCAAATGAACAAGTCTTCAAGGACTAATCAACAATTTTCCATTTTCCTCGATTATCTGCGGCTTGGTTCAGTTCTTGATCTATACAATACTTTGGTTAAATTTATCAATTACAAACATTTTATAACATCCTAACTAATTGATGAATCAGTCCAATTAAATATTTTGAATGCCCATAAAGTTTTACATTTTATTCAATTTAGTCCCTAAAACTGAAATTCCTATAACGTTTAATTTTGAGCTTCGATTCCAAAACTGATCTCAATGAAATCCTTTTAGGACCCTCTACTATCAATAATTACAGAAATTTCACATCAAATATTCAAAATTTTCACTTTTGTCTTTTTGGACAAAAATAACAATTTACACTTGACAATCTAGTCCTTTTTCATATCTAAACTTCAAATCTACCAATATATGACCAATTTCTTTTACCAATATATCACCAATTTCTTTAAGAACTCGTCAATGACAACTATTAGAAACTTTAGCACTTTTTTAAATTGGTACATGAGCTAGCTAAATCAAGCTTTTGTGACCTCAAAAACATAAAAATTACAAGAGAATAACTAAGTTGAACGGACCAATTTATTACCAGAAGTTTGAATGCTTCAAAGCCATTTCTTTCTTCTTATTTCGGTGAGGAAGAGGATGATAAGAAAAAGTGTTTTGTTTTGTTTTTATTTTAGCTTTTATGCTAATATTATAACTTAATTAATTACTAATTATCTTAATTAAACTTAATTAATTTAACCTTAAGCCAAATTAATATAAGTTAGTGTATTTTATCATCATCCATCACCAATTGACGATTTAAAATGGTCTAAGTACTCATTTGGTCCTTTGACTATTCAAAAATTTATAGTGATAAACTTTTAAAATATAGTGACAATACCTTAATTAACTATCAATTCAATAAAATTGAAAGACCAAAATTTAATAAAATTTAATACTAACCTTTTAAATATTATATTTACGGACTCAAACTACGTAAATGGGGTTTCAAAAATGTAACACCGCTAACCCGTATCCATCACCGAAATAGGGTTATGAAGCATTACTAGAACTTTTCAGAACATTTTCAGATAAAACATGTAAATCACTATTCATTAATCGAGATCATTCGTAACGTCCCTTAGATGAACCCTCGAGGCCTAAGACGACCAAGAGAATCGAGTCGGGACTTAATCGAAAACTCTAAGAATTTTTCATGACATTTTAAAAAATTTACAAGGTGCAAGGCTCACACGCCCGTGTGACCCTTAGACACACTCGTGCCTCAGGTCATGTCCGATTTAGGGTGCTCTCTAACTTGCGCCACACACCCATGCCATATGCCCGTGTCTCTGCCTGTGTGCTCAATTCTGAGCATTCTATTTTCTCGAAATTAAAGTGCAGGGGACACACGGCCTGGCTACACGCCCATGGGGTAGGCTGTGTGTCACACACGGTCTAGACACACGCCTGTGTGTCTGCCCGTGTGGACAAGATAAAGCCATTTCCTAGCCTCATTTGTCACCCAAATACCACTTTCCTGCAGCAAAACATACTAAGTACAATCGAACCATTCCAAGCATTCAAATAAGCAAATTTCATCATTCAACATGGCCTATCGTTGCATGCATACATGTTTACTATCTTATCTTGGTCCAATTCATGTGTTAAACATGATTTGATCAACTACTTAACATATATATATAGTTACCATAGCATAACATTACATGTATATCAAAACAACCATTACTAGCCATTCCAATGACTAGATTACAAGCATCATTTATATTTACATGCCAATATGGCCAATATGGCCAACATATCCTATACATGCCATTACAACCATAATTGATTTTCCATATTGTACCGTCATGGGATGATAGATAGTGTGAGTGATCTCCGCCAAGCTTCCAATCTAACGAGCTTTTGATTTACTCTAAAACAGGGGAAAATAAAATGAGGTAAGCATAAAATGCTTAGTAAGTTCGTATAACATGGTACTTAACTTACCATTCATCATATTTTGAGGTAACAATGTAAGGCACATTCACTTAATTTGACCTCAAGCCCTACACATATCCTCGTTGCCCTTGTTAGTCATATATTCCATAATAACATCAAAAACAAGTATGAGCTCAACAACAATCAAGTTTCCTTGCACATATATGCTTTCCACAACTTGTATAAATCACATTGTTATAGCTCAAGTATATTTCCATATAACTCATCTCGAGTTCAGATTATTTCACATCAGAACTTTATTCATAATACTCATAATACCAATGTCACATGAGTAGTGGTACATTCAAAGTGTACAAGTCTATAACCAAGGATGAAAATTCTCATCTAATAACTTCTATGTACAAATATCATCTTTTCATACTTTCATACATCTCTTATCATATATCATCATTTTCTTGTATTTCATGTAATATTCTCTTCATATCATATTTTCGTATCACATATATATATATCATTCTATGTCAATTTGTCTTAAATTCATACTAGCCCTTGTCAGAACTTTGCCCGTTGAATTTATTTAAATTATCAAAGGATACACAAGTAGTACACTTATGGCGTACAACTCGGGATCCATTAATTCATATTCAATGGTACGTATAAGGTACTATTTCAGAGACTGCACTTTCGAGCCACACTTGTATTCAATGAGATTACACGTCCAGGCTAAACTCCTTTTTACGACAATGCTCTAAGGAGCTCGATCTTGATTACCCGTCCGGGCTAAATCCTTTTTATAATGAGGTTAATAGGATTACTCGTCCAAGCTAAATCCCATCTGCAACAAATGCAGGACCTCATTTATTTTAAGAAATCACGTATCCATCGATTTTCCATTTATTCAACCGAGATTTAACATTTTCAAGCATTTTCCGGTATGTGATTATTTCATACCTCTATAACATCCATATAATTCAAATGATCACATTCCACATCCATTCCAAGAATAAAGGTAACATTTTCATCGTTTACCCTTTTTCATCTATCGGGCATTATCATTTAATTTGAACATTTTTATATATCGGGCTTGATCGTATATGTAATCATTTCACACACACACACACACACACATATATATAACATTCATAAAATTTACATAATCACAATCAAAACAAGCATGTAAATTTAAATATTTTAGGTACACGAACTTACTTCAAAAATGTTCGTATAAGTAAAATCTACTATTCTGACATTTTCCTCTTTCCTCATCCTAGCTCCGAATTTGGTCTATCCGAATCTATACGAGTAAATTGAACATTAATTTATCACATTTCAAATTCAAGTGGACTCAATTTTCATCCTAGGTAAAATTATAATTTTGCCCCAAACTTTTCCATAAATTCTATTTTCGTCCCTAGGATCGGAAAATGAAACTTGTGCAAATTACTCCCTATTCCAAGCCTAACCAAAGCCACATTACAAAATTTACAGCACATGTTTTCATAAAATTTCAAAATTTTTCCTTTAATTTCACAAGTTTACATTCTAGTCCCTAAGTCATGTTTTCATCAAAAATCACTTTGTAAAAGTTGTTTATTTATCAATAATCTTTCATTTTCTACCATAAATTTCTAATTTCCAGCATATACATCCATGACCCATTTTTCATACCTTGATAACTTTTAAAATTAATCCCCCAAATAGAGAGATTAATCTATCCCAATTCTAAAAATACTAAAATTATTAAAAATGGGACAATGAAACTTACCCAATTTGGCTATGATAGTTTCTTCTCTCTCTCTTAGGGTTTCCATGTTTTATTTTGGGAAAGAATATGAGAAAATAAGATGATATCTATTTTATCATCTTTTAATTTATTAAACTTTTCACTTTCCAATTTAGTCCTTACCCTTTTTCTATATTTCCATGGATGAGTCACCAAGAAAAATCTATGTACTTTTCTTAATGGTCTAATTACTAGATAAGGACCCTAAGTTTTGAATTCCATAGCTATTTAATCCTTATAGCTACTAGAATTCAAATTTTGCATTTATGCAATTTAGTCCTTCTCGTAACTAAGCACTCAATCGATAAAGTTTTCTTTTCAAAATTTTCTCATGACATTTCCATCATATTACGGGCCATAGAATAAAATAAAAATAAATTATATTTTCGGCTCAGATTTGTGGTCCCGAAACCACTGTTTTAATTTCACCAAAAAATGGGTTGTTACAACTCTCCCCATTAAGGATTTTCGTCCACGAAAATCTTATCAATAATAAGATTCAGACATTACTCTCTCTCATAGTTTCCTCCAGTTCCTAGGTAGCTCACTCTATATCATGTCACTGTGAGAAATTTTAACTAAAGTTACCTTTTAATTTCTCAGTTTTCTCTTCTAGTGCAAGAATTTCAATCAATCTCTCACTGTAAGTTGTGTTAGGCTGAATTTCAATATCTATCGGAGAAATAACATGTGATGGATTAGATCGTTACCGTAAAACATAATCACAGGAAAAAACATTATAATTTCTGTCAAGCTCTGATAATAATGCCAATCAATACGCAACAGGTCTGATTCCTTTCAATATTCTCATATGACTCAGTAAGCCGTAGACTCAATTTTTCTTGAACAACCAATCTAAATAACTTTCTTTCATGGTAAATTTTTAGAAATACCTTGTCACTATCAGAAACTCTTTTTCTTTTCATTTTAGATTCGCGTCGGATTTTTGACGATCAAATACTGCTTTTAAATTGTCTCAGATCATTTTCATCTTTCTTCGGTTCCAAAGAATCAAACCTATTACATGTATCCTTTCTCACTGAACTCCGTCCAAGAAATCAGAGTTTTACATTTGTGACCATATAAAACCTAGTACATTATAATTTTGTACTTGACTGTTAACTGTTATAATAAGCAAATTCAACCCAAGGTAAATACTTTTCTCAGTTACCTTCAAATTCAAGTACACTACATCGAAGCATATCTGCCAAAATCTGAATCATATGTTCAGATCGATCATCCATCTGAGGATGAAATACCCGTACTAAAATGTAAAAATGTACCTAGAGTTTCTTGTAACTTGTTTCAGAATCAGAATATGAACTGTAGATCTCTACAAGAAATAACAGAATCTAGCACATCCTATAATCTGACAATCTCAAAAAAAAATTTTCATTCAAGCAATCTATCAAGTGAGAAACTCATTCATACCAGGATAAAATGTGCAGGCTTCGTCGAACAATCGACTATTACTCAAATCGTATCTTTCTTTTTCATAGTCAGGGATAATCCCGATATAAAATTTCATAGCAACTTTGTCCCATTTCCGTTTCGGTATTTTCACTGACTATAACCATCTTGAAAGTATCATCTTTCTCTTGCTGATACATCTAGCATTTAAATATAGATTCAGAAATACCACATTTCATTCCAGGCTACTAATAAATTATTTTCAAATCATTATGCATTTCATCATTCCCCAGATAAATAGGCATAGTATCACTATGATCATTCATGTAAAATTTTCTATATAAGCTCTAATTTCTTCAGTACACAGACTCTGTCTCTGAATAACAGACATTTACCAAATCTATTTTGAAATTCTGAATCAGAAATTATTTCACACTGTATTCATTTAACTTACAACTCACTATCACTTTTCTGAGTTCCATTATTCTGTTGTAGAAATATCGATTAAGCTCTATTCTCAGCTAAAATTATTCTTTCATCAAACAATAGCAATCGAGTATTTATTGCTCATAAAGTAAACTAAGAATTTTCTACTCAATATCTCAACAACCATACTTACTTTTGCTAAATGATAATCAATTACCCAAATCAGGGTCCTTTATTAATTCAAGCCATATACACAATTTCAAAGTAAAATCTTTTAGCAACATCAGGTACTTCAAACTTTTACAATCGGTGAATATATGACATTTTTTTCACCAAACAAGAAATGTTGTCAAATTTCAACACAAAAACAATAGCTGTAAATTCTAGATCATGTATCGGGTAATTCTTTCCATGTGGTTTTATCTAGCTGGAAGTATAGACCATTTCTTTACCTTTCTTCATCAACACACATTTTAATCTATTCAATGATGTATCACTGTAATAGTAAATTCCTTACCCAATTCAGACTGAACCAGAATTAATACTTTAGTCAACAGAGCTTCCAACTGGTCAAAACTTTATTGATATTTATCAGTCCATTCAAATCTTACATCTTTTTGTAATAACTATGTCATCAATGCAGCTATTTCAATCATTAACATTGAAGCTTTGAATTTTTCCAAAGCCATAACCATCAAACAGACTCAAAACCATAGTTGTAACATCCTGGAAAGGGCCTATGCATTTTCGGTTTAATTATACGAAATGACATGTCTTATGTATTGCGAATAAAGTTTTGACATTTTTGGAAACCTAGAAATGCATGGAAATGATTTAGAAATGAACATTTTTGGAAACCCGGAAATGATTTGGAAATGATTCAAAAGTGGAAAGTGAACATTTCTGGAAACTTGGAAATGTAAGGAAATGTCAAGTTTAAAGAGGCAAACGAAAATTTTTGGAAACTTAGAAATGACTTAGAAATGTCGAGTTTTAAGGTCTAAAAGAGGGAACTAAGGCGATGTGGCCTTAAGAGAAAATGTATGTGAAATATGACACACAAACGGGCTTGGAAAAGTGGCTTGAAGATGCCACTTAGGGCCTCAGGAAATAGCGCCACATACTGGGGTATTGGGCCAAGGTTCGAGTCATAGGGAAGCAAAATAAAAGTTTTATTTTACAGCAGAGAGTAGCAGCAAGGGACGGCACAAGGCTATAATTTAGGAGCCTTTATTCTTTTATTTTTAAGAGATAAATAGTGGATAAATAAGGGATAAATAATGGATTTATTTTAGATTATTTTCAAGAGATAAATGAGGAATTATTCTTTAATTAGGAAAATAAGGGAGAAGTGATGGCCAAGTAAGGGACTTTGAGTTTAATAATTTCGGCTAAGTAAAGATAGTTACTGAATTATCTTTTATTTTAGGAGATAGTTAAAGAGATAAAGCTATCAAAATAGAAGAGTGATGGCCAAGTAAGGGATTCTAAGTTAGTAAATTCGGCTATATAAGGAAAAGAGGGCCATTCATCATTCTTTCACTCAACCCTTCTCTCTGCCGAATTTCCTAGAGCATTTGTTCTTCTTCTTTTTGTTAGCCAAAGCCGAAAATTTAAGATATCACCATTACCCAATTTCTTTTCTTTCTAATCCATCAAAAGCCGAATCTTTGCGGGGCTTCAAGCATAGGTGCTGTCGATTTCTTCAAGAAAGGGTAAGAACAAGTTTTGATTTCTATTCATTTCTTTTAGATTTGTCGAAATCTAGGACTAATCCCATCAATATTCTTATTTGCCAAAATTTGGAAGGATTCTTTCAGGATTTTTGCCATAGTCAACTATAAAGGAAAAGATCTTCGGGATTTGACCATCAAGGTAAGTTTTAAAGTATACTAATCCTACTAGGATTTGGATTTATGGCCGAATGGCTTTTTATTAAATTAGTAAGTGATTAATCAAATGTAGGGATTAAGGATCTAAAGCGGTAGATCGATTTCGGATTTCAAAGAATTTGTTGTTAAGCGAATCAGGTGTGTACCCCACGCTATTTCTCAATAAGTTTTATGGCATGTTTAATAAATATATGTATGTGATATTGAGAATATGAAAGTGTAAGAATGTGGTTAAGGTACCATGTTATGGTACAAAGTACTCAGGTACATTTCCTACTCCTACTAGGATTATGAAATATGTTTTATTTAACATGAGAATAATGATAAGAATGTGAACTTTGGCATGTTAATGCATAATATGATATGGGGCATATGGGTTATTGAAAAGGGGAAGTGAATGTGGTGACCTAAGACCACGAAATCTGAATGCGGTGACCTAAGACCGCGATATCTGAATGCGGTGACCTAAGACCGCGATATCTGAATGTGGTGACCTAAGACCACGATATCTGAGTGTGGTGACCTAAGACCACGAATACTCATAAGGGCGATGAGCACGTCGACTGCAGCGACTGCCTTCGATGGTGTGTAGCGGATGGAGGGTTGACTTAGTAGTCCCCACGGTGTGCAGGATGGTACGGGTGATGTGTAGCGGATGGCATCTAGGTTTGGGTTCGGGTTGCATCATTTTTAATTTAATGATATATGAATATGTATGATATGAAATGCCTAAATTTATTTGGACTTAGTGTTTGTGTACACATTAAGTTTGTTGACTCACCCCGTTGTGGGAACATTTTTCAGGTGATGATCAGTAATGGACCGGGTCGGTAGGAGCTTAAAGGTGGCCATGCTCAGCAAGGAATTTTATTTGGACATTTTATTTTTATTTAAGTATTTTAAATTATTTGGGTTTGTTTGATGTAATAAGGCCATAGTTGAACTATTTTACATTTATTTTATTTATGATGTTTACAAATTTTTATCAATTAAAGTTTAAGTAGATTTCTTTTAAAACAAAGCCTAAACATTTTGTCACCTAAAGTAAAGGATTTTAATAATGAAATAAACTTGTTTTCAACTCGAGCCCAACCCGACACAATTCTTCTTTCAAAACACACAAGTTTTTCCTAAGTAACAAAAGAATTTGAACCGGTTTTCATCGAGGAACATACCAGATTCGGTCAAGGCTCGTGGGCCGGGTTTGGGGTGTTTCAATAGTGCTATATTATAACTAACATTTCAACCGTATAGATAAAGTAACACTTCAATATCAATAGTGTACCTCAATTTATAAGAGGGAGAACCAAATGTGGCCTCAATAATAACCAATGCAGAAATAAAGTTTTTATAGTCAATATTTATTGGTAATGAATGTATTTACCTCCAATTAAAGAATATCTTTTATAGATAACCCAGGTTTACATACTAAAGAGATTGTTGATATCTCAAAGAAAATTCAGAAGAATAATATAACACATACTCAGTAGAAACCACTGTGATAAAAACAATAAAATTTTACATATTCGAAATTCAGGGCTTCAATCAGTAGAAGTAGAAGATGATATCAAATAAACCTTATCATCCAATCTTATATCAATCATGATGAATTAGAAAGCCCAAGTAAGGTAGAGCAATACTGCTCATTAATCAACTAGAAATTCCGCTCATGAATCAACCAGACTTACAGTAATTCCATCTATTATCATTTACTAGCCTTTCAATACGATAAATTGCATCTGTACATGCACAATTTCATATGCCTCTGAGAATAACAGAACTTATAGAGTACCCAGGAAATGTTGATGTAATATACTCAATCATAACAGTTGTATTCAAAGATCTTTGAAGTTTTATCACTATTCTACTGACCCATAAAGCCATCAATAATCTTATATTATTCAACTCACTGAAAGAGTCAATTTAGAAGGATTTTTGGCTAATCCGTTCTGTAATTATCATATCTGGATAAGTCAATTACTCATGAATAACTTCTTCCTTAACAATGACATCACACATTCAGAATAATATTATGAAAAAATTTGATATCTCAATTAAAACCGTCTTTACTTGTAACACCACAAACCCGGTCAAAACGTTACGATCGAATCTGGATTGCTACAGGAGAAGTAGATTTAACAGACATTGAAAAAAACATCGCTATTTGAGTTTGATGAATCCAGGTTAAGAGCTTTTTGGGTTGTTAATAAAAAACTATTTTACTAAAACCAACCTTACCATTAAAACCAAAAATTTAGTTTTTATAATTAAGCCAATTGGATGCTAAAACAGACTTATTTTGACAAAACCGATCTTAGAGAAATATTGGAAAGGTGAAAATTTAAATAAATTTTGAGGTGCTTGATTTCTTTGAAAATATCATCTGAAATGTTGAGAAAATTCCATGTTTTATTTGCTAACTGCTTAATATCCGTTTGTCGTGAGTTCGGAAAACTTCTTGTTATGTTTTTAGGGAAAACCTTGTTTTTCAATGATTCAAAGCACGAATAACATCAATGTATAAACAAACCCCAAATTTAAGTTAAATCGGCTTTATTACAAATCCAAACCCCAAAATAAAAATAAATTAAAGTTAAAGTTCAATTTTACTAAAGAAACCGCAATGCATGGCCACCTCGAGTCCGGCTTGGCCCAAAACCCGCCATCTACTGATCACCTGCAAAATTTGCAAAGGGGTGAGTCATCGAGACTCAGTGTGTACTTTCCCCCATGTAACGCAATCATGGGCCTTAGCCCACTTAATACAGTTCATGTTATGTGCATGCAATGCAACCCATCCTAGATTAGCTATCCATCCAAAACACCCGTGGCATTATGCCGCTGTGGTTCATAACCACCGTGGTCCTAGACCACTCGTGACCGTAGTCACTCGTGACAGAGTCACTGTAATATAATCATGGGGCCACCCCACCGTGGTCATAGACCACAGTGACGATCTCTAGCAATAAAGCATATGTGGGGCCAACCCACTGTGGTCATAGACCACCGAGACAGGTCATTAATATAAGCAATCGTGGTATTAACCACCGTGGTCCTCGTGACAATAGTCACTCATCAGTTTATCCGTGGTTTCAACCACCGTGGTACTTAGACCACTCGTGACAAAAGTCACTCGTGACTGTAGTCACTGATTCTCCCTCTTCCATCATTCAAGCCCGAGCTCATGTTCTTTTCATTGTGCACAATACATATGTATGCAATGCAATATATATATACCAGTGTATACATATTATATTTCATACATGCCTAACATCAAAATATACATATAAGCATATTAACAGCCACATCGTTATTGAAGGACTTACCCGACATCTCCAACCTTTACCCGTAAGGGTAGTTAATCTATCATATCAGCTATTTTGGCTTTTCGCCTTCTTTTAGTTAATAACATAATAACAATAACAATGAAGGCGTGTGAGTAGTACACACCTGGTAACACTCAATACTATGCTTTCTATGCCAACACTCTCATTAACCAAAACGACGGCTATCTGTCTACCCTGCCCTGAGGTTGGTCCACAACCTGGTAGCCAGTCTCAAACTGTCGATACCACTCGCTTCTTAAACTTAGAAGCCACTGCAAAGGGTTCACTCCCTTCTTTGGATTGACTAGCAGTCAGATCCATGTAGAGAGTTGATCAGTACTTAAAGAAGAGAACGTGTGGTTAAGGCAACGAAAAGGAAGATAAAAGTAGATAACTAGATATCGAGAAGATCTCTTTACCTCAGAAACCCGGATGCAAAAGTAAGGTTCAGCAACTAACAGGCCTTCAGGATTCAAACTACAACTATTTGGCAACTGAGATTTCCGGAAGTAAACGTCCCAATCGAGAGAGGAAGAAAAGGAAAAGAAGTCAACCGAGATATAAACACCAAGCCAACTAGCCATTCGGCTTTGGCCACAAAAAACCTAAGAGGAAGAAACGAAATGGGTGAAAGAGTCTCCCCTTACCTTAACCAACAAAACTTGATCGTATAGACTCCCTGCAACTTAAGTGGCGTCTCCTTGCCACTTTACCACTGCACCTCTTTGTGTCATAAAACCCAAACTATACCACTTAACCCCGACCTCAACTAGTTCTTCCCTAAAGTGCTAAAAAAAATTAAAATTTTCACCAAGGCTCAAACCTAATCTCGAGCCTTCTCTGAACCCCCAAACACACCAAATTAACACACAGAGCATAGCATACACATAGAAACATGTTAAATGCAGAGCCTCTAATTCAGGATGTTACAATTCTACCCCCTAAAAGAAATTTCGACTTCGAAATTTACCTGGTCAAAAGAGATGAGGGTATTGCTGCCGTATCACCTCCTCTGGCTCCCACGTGGCTTCCTCTGAACCATGATTCCGCCACAACACTTTAACCAACGGAATCATTTTTCTTCGCAACACCTTCACCTCCTGATCTAGTATTCGAAGTGGTTCCTCTTCAAGATAAATCTGATCTTACCTCTATCTCTTCCACCGGCACTATGTGAGATGGATCTGAATGGTAGTGCCTTAACATCGAGACATCAAACACATCATGAATTTGTCTCAATTCCGAAGGTAACTCAAGCTGATAAGCTACCGGTTCAACACGCTTCAATACACGATAAGGCCCGATGAACCTGGGGCTCAGCTTACCTTTCCGTCCAAACCTTAGAACTTTCTTCCACGGTGAAACCTTTAAGAAAACGCAATCACCTACTGCAAATTCTATGTCTTTACGCTTAAGATCTGCATAAGATTTCTGCCTGTCGGAAGCCTCTTTCAACTGAGTTCGAATCGACTTAACTTTCTTCTCTGTCTCTGAAACCAATTCTGGTCCCAACATCCGACGCTCACCCAGCTCCGTCCAACAAGTAGGAGTACGACACTTCCGTCCATACAACGCTTCATAGGGCGCCATCTGAATACTAGACTGGTAGCTGTCGTTGTATACGAATTCTACCAAAGGTAGAAACTCCTCCCAACTACCCATGAAGTCAATGACACAGCCCCTCAACATATCTTCCAAGATTTGAATCATCCTCTCAGACTAACCATCAGTCTGTGGATGAAACGCTGTGCTGAAATCCAATCTTGTACCCAATGCCTGATGCAACGCCTTCTAGAACCTCGACGTAAACCTAGGGTCTCTGTCTGATATGATCGACATAGGTACCCCATGCAACCTCACCACCTCTGTCACATAAAGTTTGGCTAACTTCTGTAATGAGTAATCAACCCGAACCGGAATATAGTGAGCGGATTTCGTTAATCGATCCATAATTACCCACACCGCATCCTTCTCGTAGGCGTAAGGGGTAGCCCACTCACAAAATCCATTGTTATCCTGTCCCAATTCCAAAGTGGCATTTTTGCTGGCTGTAGCAACCCTGAAGGTACTTAGTGTTTCGCCTTCACTTGCTGGCACGTCAAGCATTTACCCACATACTCAGTCACTTCTTGTTTCAGACCCAGCCACCAAAACTGCTCCCATAGATCCCTATACATCTTGCTTCCACCAGGATGCATAGCGTATGGGCTACTATACGATTCCTGCAGAATCTTCTGCCTCAATTCAGCATCCATCGGCATACAAGCTTTCCCTCGAAAACACAATATCCCATCACTGTTCACACTAAAATCTTCTGTCCTACCACTTGCCACTAACTGAAGTTTCGAGCTTAGCGATCATCAGACAATTGTTTTTCTATAATCTGGCTGACCCAAGAAGACTTTACTTGCAATTCCGCTAACACACTTCCATCATCATACAAGCTGAGATGGGCGAACATTGCCCTCAAATCCGATATCACTTTACGACTCAAAGCGTCTGCTGCTACATTAGCTCTACCCGGATGGTATTCAATCGAGCAATCATAGTCTTTTAACAACCCAACCCAGCGTCGCTGCCTTAAATTCAACTCCTTTTGGGTAAGGAGATACTTCAAGCTCTTATGGTCCGTATAGATAACAGACTTCTCCCCATACAAATAATGTCTCCAGATGTTCAAAGCAAACACTACTGCCGCCAATTCCAGATCATGCATGGGATAATTCACTTCATGCAGTCTCAACTGCTAAGACGCATATGCCACCACCTTCCCTTCCTGCATCAACACACATCCCAATCCCGTGTGCGATGCATCACAATAGACGACAAACTCCTTTCCAGCCTCAGGCTAAATCAATACTGGAGCCTCAGTCAAGATCCTCTTCAGCTTTTCAAAACTTTCCAGTTGTTTATCTGACCAGACAAATGGTATCCCTTTTTGTAGCAACTTTGTTAATAGTGCAGCAATTAATGAAAACCCCTCAACAAACCTCCTATAATACCCAGCCAGACCAAGAAAACTCCAAATTTCTACCACAGACTTAGGCGGCTTCCAATCCAACACCGCTTCAACTTTCCGAGGGTCAACCCTAATCCCCTCAGCAGACACAACATGACCCAGAAAGGTAACCTCCTTCAGCTAAAATTCGCACTTACTGAATTTGGCGTACAGCTATTTTTCCCTCAAAATTTGTAGAACCATTCGAAGATGTGAATCATGTTCCTCTTTCGATCTGGAGTAAATCAAGATATCGTCTATAAATACCACGACAAACCGGTCCAGATAGGGTTGGAATACCCGGTTCATCATATCCATAAATGCTGCTGGTGCATTGGTCAACCCAAATGGCATAACCAAGAACTCGTAGTGACCATAACGAGTTCAGAAAGCTGTCTTATGAATATCTGCCTCTTTGACCTTAAGTTGGTGATAACCTGATCTCAAGTTTATCTTTGAAAAGATTGAAGTGCCTCGCAACTGATTGAACAGGTCATCGATTCTAGGCAGCGGGTACTTGTTCTTAATCGTCAACTTGTTCAACTGCCTACAGTCAATGTACATCTGTATTGATCCATCCTTCTTCTTAACAAATAATACCAGCGCTCCCTAAGGTGACACACTTGATCGAATAAAACCTCAGTCCAACAGTTCCTGAATTTGGGCTTTTAATTCCACCAACTCCTTCGGCGCCATTCTATATGGAGTAATAGACACTCACACTGTTCTGGGAAAAAGATCAATTCCGAATTCTACCTCTCGTTCCGGAGGTATCCCTGGAAGCTCTTGTGGAAAAATGTCGAGAAATTCCCTCACCGTACTGACATCCCTTACGGTCAACTACTTGGCCTCCAGAGCACAAACATATGTTAAGAAAGCCTCGCATCCTTTTCTCACCATTCTTTCAGCCTTTAAAGCAGACACTATATTAGACGAGTAGTTCATCCTTTCACCTAACACCACCACCTCTTCATCCTCAGGAGTCCTTAGCACCATGCGCTTGGCAACACAATGCAGGTTTGCTCGATACTTCACTAGCCAGTCCATACCCAAGATTAAATCGAACTCCCTGAAAGGCAGTTCTATCAGATCAGCCGGGAAAACCATCCCTTGTACTTCTAGAGGTATATTCCTAAAGAGTTTATTCACTACTACAGATTGTCCTAAAGGGCTAAGTACTGTCATCTCCCTAGAAGCAGTCTCACAGTCTATGTTCAGAGTTCCAGACACAGTATTAGCAATATAAGAATGCGTTGGTCAAATACCAATCAGTATAGTAAAAGGCAGTCCATAAATAAAGAACGTACCGGTTATGACGTCCGGCGCATCACCGTCCTCTCGGCGTCTAGCAGCATAAACTAATCCAAGTTGCCTTGCATTTGTATTCCCAGCACCTCTGCCTAGTGCGCCACGTCCGTGACCAAAACCATAACCTCCCCTCGCCGGACTACGGCCTCTCTGTGGCTGCTGACTACCTCTACCAGACTGAACATAATTCTAACTTACAGGTCACACTTTATTTGGCTCTTGCGGACAGTCTTTCACCCGATCATCCACTGCTCTACATCTAAAACATCCATTACTTCTTGCCCAACATTCCACAAAATGAAACTTCCCACACGGGGCACACTATGGAGGCCTACCAGTAATAGCGGGCCTTACCGCTCTACCTGGCCCATCCAACCTAGGCCTCTTCTGAATGTTCCCAGTAGATCTTGATGGTCCAAAACTTCTTTTGTTTTTACCATTATCCCTATCCTGATTCTTTCTTTCTGAACGCTTTCCCTCCTCTGCTATCTTAGCCTTCTCGATGAAAACAGCGAATTCCCTTTCTCGTTGCGGAGCTATCAGTACTCGCAACGTATCCCTCAGGCCATTCTCGAATCAAACACAATGCTCATGATCCGTAGACACAATACCACGAGCATACCGGCTTAGGTGCAAGAATTTCGCCTCATACTTGCCCACCGACTTACTCCCCTACACTAAGTTTAGAAATGCCTTACGTTGGGCGTCCACATAGCTTGACCTAATATATTTTCCGTGGAAAGCAGACTTAAAGAAGTCCCAGGTAACGTGATCCGCAGCCGTACCATCTCTAACTGTGAGCCGCCATTGATAAGCCTCGTCTCGAAAAAGAGACACAACTCCTTTCAGTTTTTCCTCTACGGTGTAGTCAAGATCATCTATAATTCGTTCCACTACTTCTAACCAGTACTCGGCTACATTACGAGCCACACCCGAAACGCCCCTAAACATTTTCGCCCCATTAACCCTGAGTCACTCAGGCACATATTTTCGAGCCACTGATCCCGTGATCGCTCCAGCCACTCTCTCCAGAACACGTAACATAGCCTGAGACACAGCATTATCTCCACCAGCTTGATCTTGAAATTTCACCCTGCAACTGGTGATGCGGGTACTTCACCTTCTGGCCCATTCCCAGATTCTGAAGGTTCAGCCTCTTCCACGCCTCGCACCCCGCGTCCTTGTCCTCTAGCACTCATTACTACTAACGCAATTTAATCTGATTAAGAGTTTTATGAGTTAGTGTTTTCTTCCACTGTTTATTACATAACAGTTTTATGGAAATAGTACTATAAGCAGTTCTCCCCATTCATGCACACCTAAGGTTTTAGTCTCTAAAGTTGTATTTCTTAACATAAACAATCACAACATATCATACTCATTTTATGCATAAAAATCAAAAGTCAAAAGACTTACCGTGCGGATTTTGTGCCGGAGACTCGAGTGCCATGCTTCCCAAAGACAAATATATCCCTAAATCACTTTCTAACTATCTTTTAAAACATTTGAAGCCCTATACCCACGGCTGAGTTTTTGAAACTAGCTCTGATACCAAAATTGTAACACCCCAACCCGGTCAAAATGTTACAACCGAATCTGGATTGCTACAGGAGAAATAGATTTAACAGACTTTGAAAAAAACATCGCTATTTGAGTTTGATGAATCCAGGTTAAGAGCTTTTTTTGTTGTTTATCAAAAATTGTTTTACTAAAACCAACCTTACCATTAAAACCAAAAATTTAGTTTTTATAATTAAGCCAATTGGATACTAAAACAGACTTATTTTGACAAAACCGATTTTAGAGAAATATTGGAAAGGTGAAAATTTAAATAAATTTTGAGGTGCTTAATTTCTTTGAAAATATCATCTGAAATGTTGAGAAAATTCCAAGTTTTATTTGTTAACTGCTTAATATCCGTTTGTCGTGAGTTCAGAAAACTTCTTGTTTTGTTTTTAGGGAATACCTTGTTTTTCAATGATTCATAGCACGAATAAAATCAACGTATAAACAAACCCCAAATTTAAGTTAAAGCGGCCTTATTACAAATCCAAATCCCAATATAAAAATAAATTAAAGTTAAAGTTCAATTTTACTAAAGAAACCGCAATGCATGGCCACTACGAGTTTGGCTCGGCTTAAAACCCGCCATCTACTGATCACCTGCAAAATTAGCTAAGGGGTGAGTCATCGAGACTCAGTGTGTACTTTCCCCCATGTAATACAATCTTGGGCCTTAGCCCACTTAATACAGTTTATGTTATGTGCATGCAATGCAACCCATCCCAAATTAGCTCTCCATCCAAAACACCCGTGGCATTATGCAACTGTGGTTCATAACCACCGTGGTCTTAGATCACTCGTGACCGTAGTCACTCGTGACAGAGTCACTAAAATAGAATTGTGGGGCCAACCCACCGTGGTCATAGACCACCGTGACGATCTCTAGCAATAAAGCATACGTGGGGCCAACCCACTGTGGTCATAGACCACCGAGACAAATCACTAATATAAGCAATCATGGTATTAACCACCGTGGTCCTTGACCACTCGTGACAATAGTCACTCATCAGCTTATCTGTGGTTTCAACCACCGTGGTACTTAAACCACTTGTGACAAAAGTCACTCGTGACCGTAGTCACTAATTCTTCCTCCTTCATCATTCAATCTCGAGCCCATGCTCTTTTCATTGTGCACAATACATATGTATGCAATATATATATATCAGTGTATACAGATTATATTTCATACATGCCTAACATCAAAATATAAATATAAGCATATTAACAGCCACATCGTTATTGAAGGACTTACCCGTCAGCTCCAACCATTACCCGTAAGGGTAGTTAATCTATCATATCAGCTATTTCGGCTTTTCGCCTTCTTTTTGTTAATAACATAATAACATTAACAATGAAGGCGTGTGAGTAGTACGCACCTGGTAACACGCAATACTATGCTTTCTATGCCGACACTCTCATTAACCAAAATGACAGCTATCTGTCTACCCTGCTCTGAGGCTGGTCCACAACCTGGTGGCCAGTCTCGAACTGCCGATACCGCTCGCTTCTTAAACTTAGGAGCCACTACAATGGGTTCGCTCCTTTCTTTAGATTGACTTGCAGTTGGATCCATACAGAGAGTTGATTAGAACTTAAAGAAGAGAACATGTGGTTAAGGCAACGAAAAGGAAGATAAAAGTAGATAACTAGATATCGAGAAGATCTCTTTACCTCAAAAACTCGGATGCAAAAACAAGGTTCGGCAACTAATAGGCCTTCAGGATTCAAACTACAACTATTCGGCAACTGAGATTTCCCGGAGTAAACATCCCAATCAAGAGAAGAAGAAAAGGAAAAGAAGTCAACCACCAAGCCAAGTAGCCATTCAGATTTGGCCACAAAAACCCAAGAGGAAGAAAAGAAATGGGCGAAAAAGTCTCCCCTTACCTTAACCAACAAAACTTGATCGTATAGACTCCCTGCGGCTTAAGATTCCTAGCACCTGCCTCTTGATATTCGGCTAAGAAGCATAGAATGGAAGAAACAGTTTAGTTGTTTACAGGAACAGAATCGGCTACACCTTGAAGAGAAAGAATGACGAGAGTGTTCATAAGAAAATAAGAGTAGAACCTTACCTTACACTGAGAACTCGAATAACACACAAGAAGATTTGGCACAGAAGAAGTAATAGATGCACTTTCCAAGTTCGGCTAGCACTTAGAAGAAGGTTCGGCTAACAACAAAATCAAAAATAAAAAGATGATGAAAAGGGATGCTCGAATGGTCACCCTGATTTCGGCTAATTGTCAAAGAAGAAAAAGGAATGAAAAGTAGAAGTTGCAAAATTCAGCACAAGGAGAAATAGGAAGAACGAATGAGTGAAAGAAAAGAGAAAACTCCCCCAAAAGACTTTTGCAAGAATCGGCACTCACCCACTAGAACTGAAAAAAAGGAAATGCCAAAGTGAAGAATACCTAAAACCTATAGGAATTTCGGCACACTCCTCCTAGCCACTAACCGAAAATACACAACAACACAGGTCCCCTCACTTTTATCCACTTGACCGAATTCATCCCCCCAACATTCCAACTTTCGGCCAACTCTCCTTCTCACCTCAATCCCCTTATTTCCTCCTTGATTCTCTCCTTAATCCCCTCTCCATCACTCATTCAAACACATTTGAATGAGTCTTCAACTCCACCACCAGAGTCCCAGCTGAACTCTCCCACCTTCACCTGACCAGCACAAAAATTAAACAGACTGTGCTGCAGGTGCGATTCGAACCTCCTCCCTGCTGCTCCTCCTTGTGATGCCACTTCCCTGCAACCTAAGTGGCGTCTCCTTGCCACTTTACCACTGCACCACTTTGTGTCATCAAACCCAATCTATACCACTTAACCCCGGCCTCAACTAGTTCTCCCCTAAAGTGCTAAAAAAATTAAAATTTTCACCAAGGCTCAAACCTAACCCGAGCCTTCTCTGGACCACCAAACACACCAAATTAACCCATAGGGCATAGCATACACATAGAAACATATTAAATACAGAGCCCCTAATTCAGGATGTTACATTACTTACTAACCCATTCTCATTCTGACTACATCATTAGTCTTTCAGCCTTTGAACTCTTTAGTTTCACATTCATGAGCTTAATCCATATAAATCTTGTGAATTTCATTGTATAACACTATACTGGTAAAAGGGTGGAGACCGTAAGCCTCAAAATTTAACTTTCATATATATACTCATATAACATGACATTTATCATTCTCATGTACTATAAAACATCTATCCATAACTTTTCGAATTCTATTTCATCATCAGTAACATTTTACTCAGATACTTGAGTATCTCTTTCGGAGTCATCGGAATTAGCTAGATTGGAAAGCATCTCTGTCTATTTGTAAAACAATTTTCATCGAAGTACGGAGATATCATACTGTCACAGGTTAAATAATGGCATGTATTTTTAGACTCCTCATATGCTACGTTCAGCCCAAGAACCGACTAAATCATAGTTATGATACCACTAAATGTAACACCCCTAACTTGTATCCGTCACCAAAAAAGGGCTATGAAGCATAACAAAATCTTTTCAGAACATTTGTAGATAAAACATGTAAATCACTATTCATTAACCGAGATCATTTGTAACGTCCCTTAGGTGAACCCTCGAGGCCCAATACGAGCATTAGAATTGAGTTGGGACTTAATCGGAAACTCTAAGAATTTTTCGTGACATTCCAAGATATTTACAAGGTGCAAGGCTCAACGTTTGTGTGGTTCAAGGGACACGCCCGTGTGACCCCTAGACACGCCTGTGCCTCAGGTCATGTCTGATTTAGGGTGCTCTCTGACTAGTGCCACACGACCATGCGACACAACCATGTGCTAGGCCGTGTGGTTAATTAATTCAATTTGAATTAGGTAAAGGTTTCACACGGCTAAGACACACGCCCGTGTTCTAGGTCGTGACACCCACACGACTGAGACACACGCCTTTGTTTCTGCCCGTGTGCTCAATTCTGATCATTCTATTTTCTCGAATTTAAAGTACAAGGGACACATGGCCTGGCTGCATGCCTATGTGGCAAGCAATGTGTAAAACCCCAAACCTGACCTAGATGTTATGGCTGAATTTGGCGACGTCACATGATAGTGCTTTGGAGAACATATTGCACTAAAACCATTTGTAGATAATTAGAAAACGTAATTACAACAATGCCCTTTTTGATATTTTAGGTTACCGTAAAAAATACGTCGTTTTTTCATTTATTAACCTTTTTCAATGTAACGTCCCAAAAATTAGGGGTTGTAATTTTTTGCATAATTACATGTTGTGCTTGCTCAGCTGGTTATTTGAGAGTATTTGGGGGTTTTATGGAGGCTTGGGTTCGAGTCTAAGCCTTGGAAAAATTTTGGTTTTTTGGCTCTTTAGTGGAGGGGGTTGATTGAGGTTGGACTTAGGTTTATTGATGGTGTTTTGCTAACACAAGTTGGCCAAGTGGCAAGGTAGCTAGTGGCGTGGATTATTTTACAAGGGGGCTTGGCTTCGAAACCCTCTGCATGCAAAATGTGATTATTTTTGCTTAGGAGAAGACAAGAGGTTGTGTTGGAATCAAACACTGATGGAGAAGTATTTAAACTGGTCAAGGTTGTTGGGTGAATTTGAATGGGAGATGGAGAGTAAATTAAAGAGGGATTTATGGAGAAAATCATGGGATTCAAGTGAGGGAAGTGTTGGCCGAATGTGAGGGTCTAGCTAAGGGAAATTTCAGCTGAGGGAGGGGTGTTTTGGTAGCATTTTCAGTAGGGAGAGTTGACAGTGTGCCGTTTCTCTAGTTT
The DNA here is from genome assembly GCA_025503065.1 of Gossypium bickii. Lineage (NCBI taxonomy): Eukaryota > Viridiplantae > Streptophyta > Magnoliopsida > Malvales > Malvaceae > Gossypium > Gossypium bickii. The sequence continues at coordinate 92,173,808 of CP106714.1, read as the reverse complement.
TCTTTTCAGAGAATTTGCATTTTAGGTCTTTCGACTATAGCATCTTGGGTCATTTTTCTCCTCAATTCTTCTTTTTCCGATTTCTCAACTCCTCTTTTTCTCTTCTTCTCATTTTCCACATATTCTTCTTTTCTTGTTATTAGCCTAAACATTAGGTAGGCCGAATCGCTACTCCCTTCCCATCTCTTTGAACACCTTGTTGTTTCTTTTCCTTTACTCTTGAATCGAAAGCTTGCACTACTCGTTCTTCTGATTTCTCCGTTAGCCGAACATAAACTCTCTTAAACCTTGATTTTTCCTTGCTAGCCGAATACCCCATCATATTATAACCCATTCTTTTTCGTTCGTCTTCAGTGGTTCTTGTTGGTTAGGCCGAACACTTTTCATTGTCTAGGCTAGCCATTTTCGATTTCATTTTGGGTCCTATCTTTCCTGGTAATTCGATTTCCATATGAGTTTACTAACAATCAGATTGGGTAGGTTGTGGTGCCTTTCGTGCTTTGTTTCGGGAATTAGTTTGTGTTGAGAAGATGGTGGTTACTTTTGTCTGACAAGTGTTGTTTTCAGTCCAAATCTTTGATGAGGCATGGATTTGGGTCTGAGTTGCGATCGTTGAGTGATTTGGGAACACTCTCGTGTAGGCAAGGTAAGGAGGATGTATTGAAATGTATACGTTAAGAAGAAGATTATTTTAGCAGACAAAGGCTAACAAAAGTTTTGATGGTAATAGGTTGGTGTCCACGAATTCAAGAAGCAATTCAGTGATTAAGGTGTGTACTCTCACACTTTTACATGTGTTATTGTGTGCTATTCTGATAGTCGGCTAAAAGCCAGAATACCGAAAAGCCAAAATTTCAGTAACTGAGAACACTCGAGCATGCGAGCACTTGTAGTGATAAACTAAGCCACTAATGATGGCGATAGACTGTGGAGAATGTTGTGAACACTCTCGTGAAACTAAGGTCGTATCGGGCCTTGTTGAGCCGAAGAGGGCTAAGTGGGCCCGATGGTTAATGGGCCCACATAAATGAAATCAATGGTGAGTTCTGGATGGTTGTTGTGACTGTGAAATCTGAAAAATCGAGACCAAAAATGAGCTGAACGAGCCACACGAGTGTGTGGGCCAAAATTGGATTTTAGGCCCAATCACATCGTAGTAACCCAAAAGCGAACCTGTGTCGCTCGAAGCGACAGTGGACCTTCAGAAAGGCTGTTAGTTGATAAATTACCGAAATAGCCTTAGTGGGTAAATTACTGAAATACCCTCGATGGGTAAATTACCAAAATACCCCAAGGGGTGAAAATTACCATTATACCCCTAAGTGACAAGATGACCGTTATACCCTTGATGGTAGTTAATATCATGTATGTGATTTTATATATATATATATAGTTGTAATACATTGCATTCATATCATGTTGCATGGGTTGGGTTTGATGATTAGAGGAAGTACTATTTTAGTGGCACCACCACATATCGTTTGAGTGGCATCGCCACATACCGATTCAGTGGCTCAGCCACATATACCATAATGAGCAGCTTGACTACAATATTGAAGAGTTTTGGCTGGATGGGTTGACATGGTCCCCACATGGTGTGTTGGTTGGTGCGGGTGGAGAGTTAATAGGCTGGATAGGTTTGGGGTGGGTACATATCCACTTGCATTGAGATGATTTGGGGCTTAGGCCCAGCTTGTTACTGAATAGGGCTTAGGCCCAAATTGGCACCGTATGGGCTTAGGCCCAAACTATGACTGTTATAGGGGATTACACACTGAGTTCTTGTAACTCACCCCTTCCTTTTAACCGTGCAGGTAATCTCTAGTGTTAGAGGATTTGGAGCTATGGAGGACTCGGAGGTGGCCATACGTCGAATTTGCTTCTTAACGAAACTTAGTAATTTTGGATTTAGTTTATTTTATATTATTTTTGGGTTAATATTTTATGTAATAAGGCCTTTGGGATTTTCTTTTTAAACTTTCATTTGGTAATTCTGTTGGTTATGAATTGTTAAACGGTTAAACATGGGTTTTTAAAACAATAATTACTGTTTTCAAAATATCACGTTTTCACAACTATTTAAGTCAGACATCTGCAATCAAACAAAGTTTTCGATAATAATAACATCGTTGCAATAATATAAATTTGAGCAAACCTTGTTTTTGTAAACAACAAAATTCAGAGTTTTAAAAGGATTCAAAGTTTTTAAACTGAGTCGAGGTTTTAATGAACGCGTAGCTTTTAAACAACCTTTTGATGTGACATGCTAGATCCGGCAATAACGTCTAGGCCGGGTTTGGGGTGTTACATTCAAAATGTTATACGTTGCGGAAACTATTTAAAAGTAATTTACGAATTCGTGTGTTTTTGATAAAACATTTGGTTACTTTGAAAACTCGAGTCTTACCCTATTGCTAGCAGTTCATAAAATAATAAACCCAAATTTAAGTGAAAATCTGTAAAGACCTTATTACAAGAAATATACCCAAAAATAACCAAATAGTAATTAAAAAATAAACTGTAAATAAGTGTCCAGAACCATGGTCACCGCCGAGTCCTCCGCTGCACCAATCCATCTACTGTTGGGGTTTATGTGAACAGATTAAAAAAATGGTGAGTTTTCGCAAACTCAGTGTGTAATCCCCACAGAAAATATACACATAAAATATCAGGTAAAAGACATATATTCACAGTTCAGGTCTGAGCCCATTACAGAAACGGTGTGGACTTTAGCCCACTTAGATGCAGAATCAGATATGCTCTAGGGCCTTAGCCCATTGCAGTCATAATAAACAAATCAGACAGAATAGCAGAATCCTACTCACTAGCCTCTACACACCAACTCTGTCCAACCCTACACACTATGTGGGGATAAAATCAACCCACCCATCCCTACACACCATGCTGTACCGAATGTGGCGCATAATAAGAAAGTTGTAGCTGGGCTGCCAGATAACAGGCTTGAGAGCCTTTCAGATACTTCCTCCGAATCATGAACCCACCCCGATGCAATGCAACATACATAAAATGTCATGCTATTATGCAAACACAGTTCATACAATCAAATATCAAAATTCATGCTCGGTACAGAAATTAGAAAGTCAAGTCACATGATTAGAGGTTTAGGTAAAGCTTACCGGCCCTACATTAGGCCTACAGATGACTAGGGTGACCCGTGCAACCTTACAAAACATTATAGAAAAATGGGCTCACACGCTCATGTGGCCTGCCCGTGTGGGTCCACACGCCCGTGCGGCCCACACGGCCCAAATTGGCCTTGGCCCTGCGAATTACACGGCCTTGTTTGGCCCTCACACGATCGTGCTTGCGCATGGCCGGGCTTGCTGATCACACGGCTTGGCCCAGAATCCCACACTCCCGTATGGGTCACCTGTGTAGCCCACACGCTCCAGTTGGTCGAGCCCGTGTGTCGCATACGACCTCGCCCTGCCGTCACACGGCTGTGTCACTCGCGCACGGCCTGGATCGTCAATCACACGACTATGTGGTGACTAACAGTCTTACACACGGTCTACCACACGGGTGACCACATACCTGTGTGGCATCAATAGAAAGGTTTTTAGCTTTGGCCAAAACCTCATTTTCTGTGTTTTCAGGTACACACCTAGTATCGAATCGATGCTAATGTAATCCCGAACCTATAATTGATAGTACAAAACCCAGAATTAACCCATAGTCACGGTTTAAACAAATTCATCATTCTAATCACGAGTCCACCCAACCACTTAACAGTTACCTCCGAACGAACAACAGAAATTCCATAACCTCCCACCGTTAATGGCTAATCTTCAGTCGCTTGATTGACTTCTAACAATCAAAATAAACACTGTTCTTAAGTCTCTTATCCATGACCATGTTCAGGATAAAACAAAATCAAACTTACCAATCAAGACCGACGGCGTACTGAACTAACGAGTTAATAGAAAAGAATGAAAAGAAAAAGAAAGAGATAGGGGAGAGTTTCAGTAGCAAGGTCGGGGAAAATGGAGGATGATGACCGAAAATTTCAAACAAAAGAGAGGCAGAGTAATCAGAAATAAATAACCCCTCCCTAATCCCTTATTTCCTCCTAAAATCGTCCCTCACTTCCCCACTCATCTCAATAACCTTAGTATTTCGGCTAAACCAAAACTCTTACAGTCCACTGAGCAAAAACAACCTCCTTGCTCGTGCCGGGATTCAAACACATGCTCCCAAATATAATAACACACCACATAACCACCAGACCAACAGGCCCATTCTTGTTAGCTACTTACACACTTAAATTTATAGGTCTATTAACCAGAGTTTGGGCTTTATTCATAAAAATACCAAAATTTACCTAAGTTGAGACTTGAACTTGGGACCTTCTACACACAAAACACATAACCAGTCAACCAGACACTCATTCATGCCAAAATTAAAAAAGCCGAAATTAAGCAAAAACTGGGGCGTTACACCATGTGTCACACTCTGTCTAGACACACGCTCGTGTGTCTGCCCATGTGGAAAAGATAAAGCCATTTTGTAGCCTCATTTGTTAGCCCAATTTACCATTTTCCTGCACCAAAACATACCAAGTACAATCGAACCATTCCAAGCATTCAAATGAGAAAATTTCTTTATTCAACATAACCTATCGTTGCATGTATACATGTTTACTATCTTACATTGGTTCAATTCATGTGTTAAACATGATTTGATCAGCTACATAACACATGTATATAGTTACGATAGCATAACATTACAAGTATATCAAAACAACCATTACTAGCCAATCCAATGGTTAGATTACAAGCATCATTTATATTTACATGCTAATATGGCCAAGATGGCCAACATATCTTATACATGCCATTACAACCATAATTGATTTACCATATTTTACCTTCATGGGCCGATGAATAGTGTGAGTGATCTCCGTTGAGCTTCCAATCCAACAAGCTTCCGATTTACTCTAAAACAAGGGAAAATTAAATGGGGTAAGCATAAAATGCTTAGTAAGTTCGTATAACATGGTACTTAACTTACCATTCATCCTATTTTGTAGTAATTATATAAAGAATATTCACTTAATTTGACCTCAATCCCTACACATATCCTCATTGCCCTTGTTAGTCATATATTCCATAATAACATCAGAAACAAGTATGAGCTCAACAACAATCAAGTTTCCATGCATATATATGCTTTCTACAACATGTATAAATCACATTGTTATAGCTCAAGTAAATTTTCATTTAACTCATCTCGAGTTTAGATTATTTCTTACTAAACTTTATTCATAATAGTCATAATATAAATGTCACATGAGTAGTGGTACATTCAAACTGTACAAGTCTATAACCAAGGATGAACATTTTCATCTAATAACTTCCACGTACAAATATCATATTTTTATACTTTCATACATCTCTTGTCATATATCATCATTTTCTTGTATTTCATGTAATATTCTCTTCATATCATATTTTCGTATCATATATATATCATTCTATGTCAATTTGTCTTAAGTTGATATTTTCCCTTGTCAGAACTTTACCCGTTGAATTGATTTAAATTATCGATGGATACACCAGTAGTACACTCGAGGCGTACAAATCAGGATCCGTCAATTTATTTTCAATGGTACCTATAAGGTACTATTTTAGATAGTACGCTCTCGAGCCACACATGTATCCAACGGGATTACCAGTCTAGACTAAATCCCTTTTTACAACATATGCTCTAAGAAACTCAATCTGGATTATCCATCTAAGCTATATCCAATTTATAACATATGCCCGAGAGGACTTTTATCAAGATTACTCGTCTGGGCTAAATCCTTTTTGTAATGAGGTTAATTGGATTACTTTTCCGAGCTTAATCCCGTCCGCAACAAATGCAGGACCTGATTCATTTCAAAAGTCGCGTATCCATCAATTTTCCATTTATTCAACCGAGATTTAACATTTAGAATCATTTCCTGGTATGTGATTATTTCATACCTCTAGAACACCCATATAATTCAAATGATCACATTCCACACATCCATTCCAAGCATAAAGGTAACATTTTCATCGTTTACCCTTTTTCATCTATCAGGCATTATCATTTAATTTGAACATTTTTATTTATCGTGCTTGATCGGATATGTAATCATTATATATATGATAAATCATAATTTATACATATTTTAATCTCATGCTTGGCTTATTTTTGAATGAAATTTCATTAGATTTGATGAATTCGATGCTCCTAATCCTTTAATTTCATGTTTTACACTCAGGAGAGCATAAGGAGCCAAAAAGAACGAGAAATGGGCCAAAAATGGACAAAATAGGCCTACCTCGGAAATCAACACAGCCTGGACTTCTGCACACGGGCAGATCACACGGCCGTGTATGACGAGCAGAATTGAGCACAGTCGAAGGAGTCCACTACGGGCGTGTCCCTGCCAAACCCAAGTTTAATTCTATTTAGAATAGGGTACTTGTGGGCTAAGAAAGGCATTCCAAAGCCTATATAAACACCCTAGGGGGAAACTTAAAAGAGGACGCCGAGTAGAAGGCAGAAAATACTCGTAGACAGCCATCGAGAGTAGCTCGGAAGAAGGATCTTCATCAAGACTGAAGATCTCCCATCAAGTTCTTTAGATGTTTTTGGGTTTTCTTATGTTTTGTTGTTTTCCTTATTTTAAGATGTTTCCCTCTATCAGTATGAACTAAATCCCTTAAATACCTAAGGGGATAAAACCTAAGACGGATCTTATTATTATTTGATTTATAAGATAAATACTTGTTCTTATTCTTAATTGTGAGTTCTTATTCTTGTTTTGATAATTCAAGTTATTGATTCAGGTCGAATGTGCTTATTCAGTGGAGCAAAAGTCCCTTTTTAAGAAAAGATCAACACAATTAAGCGGAGTTGATTGCAACCCTAGAAATAGGGTGACGAAAATCTGTCGGATTAGAGTCAAATCTAATAAGGGAATCTGTAGATGGAGTTAATACGACAATAGAGGTTTTAATTAGAAAGAGATTTCAATTAATCAACCTAGAGTCAGTTGTTTTTAGTCTTGAAAGAGATATTAACATAAATCAGGGATTTCTACAGATTAAGTCAAGTGAATAAATCATATGAATCAAAAGTAATAAGTGAAGTCTAGGTGGATTCTTCCTTAGGTATTGTCTTTATCATATAAGTTGTCTAGAGTATTTTCCTAATCCATTCTCTGTTATGCTTTTAATTAAGTTTTAGTTTAAACGAAATCATTCCAATTCCTAGGCTAGATAATAGAAAGATAGTAATTACTAGTACTCTTGGTCCTTGTGGATATGATATTACCCGTCTTACCATAACTATACTATTGAATGATAGGTGCGCTTGCCTTTATTGTGATCATAGTTAGTTTAAGACAAATCAAGTTTTTGGCACCGTTGCTGGGGACTAAGATATTAATTTTTATTACTTTAGCCATTCTTATTATTATTTGCAATTTATTTGTATTTTTAGTTTACTAACTTTTCCTTTTCTTTGCTTCTGGCAGGAACTTTTAGTTTATGACTAGAAGGAACCTATCAAGACCTTTAATTTTTGACATTGAGGTTGAAAGTACAGCCTGTAGAAACCGAAGAGAAATAAGGCGAAGTTTACAATACATAGAAGAAGAGCAAGAAGACGAAACCAATATTACTGAAGAGATGGCTGATAATAATCCACTAACTCATGTGGCTGCCGCAAATCCGGTGAATCAAAATCCTGCTCCTCGTACAATGTATGATTATGCTAAGCCTAATTTAACAGGAATTGAATCAAGTATTCTTAGACCTTCTATTGCTGCAAATAATTTTGAACTAAAGCCTAATACTATTCAGATGATTCAACAGTTTGTTCAGTTTGATGGTTTGCAAGATGAGGATCCAAACAATCACTTGGCAAATTTTTTGGAATTCTGTGACACTTCCAAAATTTTTGGCATTTTTGATGATGCCATTCACCTTCGGTTGTTTCCCTTCTCGTTGAGAAACAAAGCTAAACAGTGGTTGAACTCGTTACCATGAGGATCAATCACTACATGGGACAAAATAACTGAAAAAGTTTTACTTAAATATTTTCTGCCGGCTAAAACGGCTAAGTTGAGGAATGATATCTCTTCTTTTGTGCAGATGAATTTAGAGACACTTTACGATGCATGAGAGAGATACAAGGATTTACTAAGAAGGTGTCCTCACCATGGGTTACCTTTGTGGCTATAGTTTCAAACCTTCTACAATGGTGTGAACCCCTCAACTAGGTAGTTGATTGATTTAGCCACCGGTTGAACCCTAAATAACAAGACCCCTAAAGCGGCTTATGAGTTTATAGAAGAGATGACACTGATTCAAGTTTTGAGGATAAAGCCAACAAAAGCTGCTAGTGTTTTCAACCTCGACGCAGTGACCATGCTATCAAACCAGGTAGAACTGTTAAATAAAAAGATTGATGGTTTGTATGGTTCTTCACAGGTACATCCACTGATGTAGTGTGATACAAATGGAGGAGGGAAGAACAATACAGAATACCTACCCTACAACCCTGGTATAGAAAGCGAACAGATGAACTATATGGGTAATAATTCTGGACCTTAGAATAATCCCTATAGTAACAATTACAATCCAGGTTGGAGGAACCATCCCAACTTCTCATGGGGGTGGTCAACGAAATCGAAGACAACAAACCCTTCCGGGCTTTCAACAACAACCCTACCCACAGGAGAAGAAGCTGAACCTTAAAAAGATGCTAACAAAATTCATCTCGATGTTAGAAAATCATTTTCAAAACACTGAAACAGCACTCAAAAACTAGCACGCATCGATTCAAGGGCTCAAAAACCAATTAGGTCAGCTTGCTGAGCTGATCTCTGAATGGCCACAAGGAAACTTGCCAAGCAACACTGAAACTAACCCAAAGGAGCAACTTCATGCCATCACTACTCACGATAATGAAGAGTTAGACGAACCAAACCTGAGGCAAGAGAACGTCGTAGATAAATGTATGGTTGAGGTAAGCCATGATAAAACAGAACTGGTAAGTACAGAGTATAAACCTCATGTGCCATACCCCAATGCGACGAAGAAAGACCGCACAGATGAACAATTCGGTAAATTTCTTAAACTTCTAAAGAAATTACATATTAACTTACCGTTTATTGAAGCTCTTTCGTAGATGCCCGATTCAACAAAATTTTTAAAAGAGCTTTTGACAAACAAACGGAAGATAGACGATGAGTTGCATGTGGAGCTAAATGCAGTCTACTCAACAGTTTTACAAAATAAACTACCCCAAAAGTTAAAAGATCCAGGGAATTTTACAATTCCTTGCTTAATTGGTGGTTTATCTATTAATAATGCTTTAGCTAATTTAGGGGCAAGTATCATTGTTATACCTTACAAAATTTTTAAACAGCTAGGTCTTGGGAAACCCAAACAAACTAGGATGAGCATTCAATTGGCCGATAAAACCATTAGAGTTCCTAGGGGTATAATTGAGGATGTACTAGTAAAAATTGATAAATTCATATTCCCAGTAGACTTTGTTGTTTTAGACATGGATGAGGATAGTAACGTTCCATTAATTTTAGGAAGACCCTTTTTAGCAACTGCTAAAACTAGAATTGATGTTTGGTACAGGTGAACTCACACTTCCTATTGGTTACGAAACAATCACTCTTCATGAAGCAGCTCGACAATATTCAATCGAGCCACGTCATAGTTCTCGTGTAAACAATGAAATAACTCATGAGGAGCAAAGGATTCAGATTGATGAACTAGATGAATGGCGGACACAGGTCAAGGAGAAATCGAGCAAACATGATGAACCAAAGCAACTCCATGATGAGCCTAAAAACAAAACAACCCAAATTAAGATTGGAGACCAAGTTCTAATTGATAATTAGACCCTCATATTGCCACCTCTAAACCCAATGGAACAACTCCTTTCACGGTACTCAATGTCTTTCCGTACAGAATAGTCGAGGTAACTAATCCTAGATTCGGTACTTTTAAGGTAAATGCCACTCGACTCAAACTATATAGTGATCATAGAACCGATAGTAGGAGAGAGGACTTTCAACTACTCGAACCACCATGAAGTATGCGAATGAGAGGTAAGTCTAGCTTAAGACTTTAAACGAGTGCTTTTCGGGAGGCAACCCGAGCACTAACTTCACCAATGTCATTATTTTCTATTTTTAGCATCTAACTAAAAACTAACCAAATTAATAGGCGCAGGCTTCCCCACCCACACGACCTTGCACACGGGCGTGGTCGTGGCCGTGTGGACACCACAAGTAGACACACTAGCGTGGCAGAGATCATGCAAGAATAGGACGAATAATTTTCCTAAAAACACGGGTTGCGATAAAGTGCCACGGCCGTGCAATTCGACCGTGGTTAAAACTGACTAAAGAAAACAGGCTGCGATAAATTGTCACGGCTGTGCGATGCGGCCATGGTCAATACTGAGTAAAAGACACAAACATGCGACACCTATATCCCCCAAAGCCAAAAATGCACAAAACAAAAAGAACTAAAAGTCCTATGGCCTAAGTGAGTTTCGGCAACCCCCCAAACACAAGCCAAAACCAATTCCCCCTGAAACCAAGTGTTTAAAATTTGGCTAATACCTTGATCACATGCCCATCCCTTTCTCTTCTCCTTAATCCACTCTTGAGCACTCATTTGAATTAATTTGAATGCTTCAAACTCTTTTATTTTCTCTCAGCCACACATTCAAATATTTTGACTCAATCCACTCCATCCTGAAGTGTCCTAGCCGAACTTCACCACTGCGCCCCCTTAACGCCAAAAAGAAATCTAAATTGAGTTCCACGCGACTTAAACCTACTCCCTCTCAGCTCCATTGATGCGTCACTTCCTGTACCTTAAGTGGTGCCTCCTTGCCACTTTACTACCTTAGTTCTCGTGTCAACAAACACGAGCTACAAACCTTAAGTCCTGCCCCCTACTAGCTTCCCTCCTAAGGTCCAAAAATGAAATTTTGGCCAAGATTCTGACTTAACCCTGAGCCTTCCCGGAGACCCCAAACACACTTAAACAACACACAGAGCATACCAAACACATAGAAACAATATAAATGCAGAGCCCTTAAATCCCGGATGTTATAGTTCTACCCCCTTAAAAAAATTTCGGCCTCGAAATTACCTGGTCAAAAGAGATGAGGGTATTGCTGCCGCACAAAATCCTCTGGCTCCCACGTAGCTTCTTCTGATCCATGGTTCCGCCACAACACTTTAACCAAAGGCACTGATTTCTTACGCAATACTTCACATTACTATCCAAGATCTGCACCGGTTCTTCTTCAGAAGATAGATCAGGCCTTAGTTCAATCTCTTCTACTGGCACACCATGAGATGGATCCAAATGATAGCGTCTTAGCATTGAAACGTGAAACATATCATGGATCTAACTCAACTCCGAAGGTAGCTCGAGTTGATAGGCTATTGGTAACACACGCTTCAACACCCGATAAGGCCCGATGAACCTAGGGCTTAACTTACCCTTCCGTCCAAACCTTAACACCTTCTTCCACGGTGAAACCTTTAAGAAGACCCGGTCACCCACTGCGAATTCTACTTCCTTCCGTTTTAGGTCTGTATAAGACTTCTGCCTATCAGATGCTTCTTTCAACCGAGCCCTAATTAGCTTAACCTTCTCTTCCATCTCAGCAACCAATTCTGGGCCCAACATCTGACGCTCACCCAACTCAGTCCAACAAGTAGGAGTGCGACACTTTCGACCATACTACGCTTCATACGGTGCCATCTGAATACTAGATTGGTAACTATTGTTGTACGCGAATTTCGCTAACAGCAGAAACTCCTCCCAACTTCTTCTGAAGTCTATGACACAACCTCTCAACATATCTTCCAAGATCTGAATTACCCTCTCTGATTGCCCATCAGATTGTGGATGAAACGCTGTGCTGAAATCTAACTTTGTACCCAGCGCTTGATGCAACGCCTTCCAAAATCTCGACGTAAACCTAGGGTCCCTATCTGAGATGATAGATACTGGTACCCCGTGTAACCTCACGATCTCTGCTATATGCAACTTAGTCAATTTCTGTAAAGAGTAATCAACCCGAACTGGTATGAAATGAGCAGACTTTGTCAAACGATCCACTATCACCTATACCAAGTCTTTCTTGTTAGGCGTAAGGTGTAGCCCACTAACAAAATCCATCATGATCCTTTCCCACTTCCACTGCGGAATCTTTATAGGCTGCAACAACCCCGAAGGCAACTGATGTTCTGCTTTTACCTACTGACACGTCAAGCACTTACTCACAAATTCAGTTACCTCTCGCTTTAACCCCGGCCACCCAAATTGCTCTCACAGATATCGATACATCTTACTTCCCCCAGGATGCATAGCGTATGGGCTACTATGCGCTTCCTGTAAAATCTTACCCCTTAACTCATGATCCCTCGGCATGCAAGTTTTCCCTCGAAAACACACTACTCCATCCTTATTCACACTAAATTTTGTGGTCCCTCACCTGATCCCAACTGAAATTTTGACTTCAACAACTCATCGGCCCACTGCATCTCTTTAATCTGACTGACCCAATAAGGTTTCACTTGCAGTTCAGCTAATATACTCCCATCATCGTATAAGCTGAGGTGAGAAAACATTGCTCTCAAGTCAGAGATTCCTACGACTTAATGTATCCGTCACTACGTTAGCTTTACCTGGATGGTACTCAATCGAGCAATCGTAATCCTTCAATAGCTCAATCCACCGCTGCTGCCTCAAATTCAATTCCTTCTGGGTGAGAAGGTATTTTAAACTCTTGTGGTTTGTATAAATAATGGACTTCTCCCCATACAGATAATGTCTCCAACTCTTCAGAGCAAACACCACTGCCGCTAATTCCAAATCATGCGTGTAGTAATTTAACTCATGCGGTCTCAACTGCCGAGATGTATACGCTACCACTTTCTCATCCTACATCAATACACATCCTAACCCTATATGATACGCATTGGAATGAACCGCAAACTCTTTCCCAGTCTCAGGCTGTATCAACACCGGAGCCTCCGTCAAAATTCTTTTCAGCCTTTCAAAACTCTCTTGCTGCCTATCAGACCAAACAAAAGGTACTCCTTTCCTCAACAGCTTGGTTAGAGGTGCAGCAATTAATGAGAAACCTTCCACAAACCTTCTATAGTACCCAGCCAGACCAAAACTCTGGATTTCTACCACAGACTTAGGTGGCTTCCACTCCAACACAGCCTCGATTTTCCGAGGATTAACCCTAATCCCTTCAGCAGACACTACATGGCTCAAAAAGGTAACTTATCTTAGCTAGAATTCACACTAACTGAATTTGGCGAACAACTGCTTCTACCTCAAGATTTGTAAAACCACTCGAAGATGCGAATCATGATCCTCTTCCGATCTTGAATAGATCAGGATATCGTCTATAAATACCACGATGAACCGGTCCAGGTAGGGTTGGAATACTCGGTTCATCATGTCCATAAATGCTGCTGGTGCATTGGTTAACCCAAACGGCATTACCAGGAATTCGTAATGGCCATAGCGAGTCCTGAAAGCCGTCTTATGGATATCCGCTTCGTTGACCTTAAGCTGATGATACCCTGACCTCAAATCTATCTTTGAGAAAACTGACGCCCCTTTAATTGATCAAACGAGTCGTCAATCCTCGGCAACGGGTATTTGTTTTTGATCGTCAACTTGTTCAACTGACGGTAATCAATGCACATACACATTGATCCATCCTTCTTAACAAATAACACCGGTGCTCCCCAAGGCGATACACTTGGTCGAATAAAAGCCCGATCTAACAGTTCCTCAATCTACGCTTTCAAGTCCTTCAACTCCTTTGGTGCCATCCTATATGGTGCGATGGACATAGGCGCTGTTCCTGGTAGAAGATCAATACCAAACTCTACCTCGCAATCTGGAGGCAACCCTGGAAGCTCTTTCGAAAAAACATCAGAAAATTCCTTCACTGTTCGAACATCCTCCACCATTGATTCCTTGGCTTCCAAAGCGCAAACATAAGCTATAAACACCTCACATCCTTTCCTCACCATTCTCTCAGCTTTTAAGACGGGCACCACATTAGATAGGTAGTTCCTCCTCTCACCTATTACCACCACTTCTTCGCTCTTGAAAGTTCTTAACACCATGCGCTTGGCTGCACAATCCAAATTCGCTTGATACTTTACCAGCCAGTCCATACATAAGATCAGGTCGAAATCCCTGAACGACAGTTCCATCAGATCAGCCGAAAAAACTACCCCTTGAACTTCTAGAGGTACATACCTATAAAGTTTGTTCACCACTACTTGTTGTCCTAGCGGGCTGAGTACAGTCATCTCCCTAGGGGTAATTTCAGAGTCTAAACTTAAAGTTCCCGATACCACACTAGCAACATAAGAATGTATCAACCCGATATCAATCAAAGCAGTATAAGGTAACCCATAAATAAGAAACGTACCGGTTATGACGTCCGGTGCATCACCCTCTTCTCAACGTCTAGCTGCATAGACTAACCTCGGGTGCCTCGCATCAGTGTTCCCGGCACCTCTGCCTGGTGTTCCATGGCCCCGACCGAAATCATTACCTCCTGAGGCTGGACCACGACCTCTCTGTGGCTGCTGACCACCTCTACCTGGCTGAGTGGTATAGTCCCTATACATATCCGACCCTTGAGTGGTATTGAGAAATCTTGTGCATTTTGTATTTTGTACGAATAGGATTAAATTGCAAAAATGCGAAACAATAGGGGTAAACTGGTAATTTGATTGTTTATGTGTTTTGGGACTAAATTGAAATGAAATGTACTTGAATGAGCTAAATTTTAATGTGTTTAGATCAAGAACAAAGAAAGACGGATTTGGATCGGGGGAAGGTAAAGGTTACCAAATAGCCGGTCTATCCGTCGATAGTCGAGGTAAGTCTATGAGCAATTATGTGTGGTAAACTATTTACGTAGTATAACAAATGATGGAATTAGGAAATTTTGGATATATAATTGTGGAATAGCCGAATGTTAATGTGGTGACTTAGGTTTGAATTTTATTCGATGTAAAATGATTAAGTTATCTAAGCTCGATGTATGATAGTAGAATGAAGATAAAATGCATGTGTTGTATGTGACTTTGGTATTAGATAATGTGCACGAAATGGTTAATCATGATGATATTCGGGCTTCGAGCCTAGCAGGCATTGTGTCGGTGTTACAGATATATGTATATCGGGCTAAATGCCTAGCAGGCTTTGTGCCGGTGGCATGAATTTCAGACCTTGAGTGTAGCAGGCTTAATGCCGGTGTGTACTTCGGGCTTTGATGCCTAGCAGGCTTAATGCCGGTGACATTTTTTTAATTAAAAAGCCATGGATTATTTGCAAGGTGGAATATAGCTATAGCAATAAGGTAAAGGTTTGGGTAAGCCTAAATTGTATCTAAGATGTAAGTAAATAGGTAAGTATATGTTTATAATTACCCTTTTGAATTAAGTAAATTGAGGTATGGCCGAAGCTTTTGTTGAAATGTTACAGTGCACTTTCATTTATATTGAATTATGAAAATAATAAGTGTATTGAAGTATAAGTTGGTTATGCTATTGAGATTCGTCATATGTACAAATAGTATATATGAATAATAGGTCATATGTGATTAAAATGTGTATTATATTATTAGTCTTGAATTATACAGATACCTAAGGTATTTAAGTGTTGGAGTTTCATGCTTATGATAGATGGTTAGCCAATTTGCTAAACGAAATTCATGACTCATGGCTTTGGTGAAATTATATGATAAATCATTGTATTTAAAATTCTATTCGAATTGATATTTATTTGTATACATAATAATGTTTGAATGTTTAGTTAAATACCGAATTTGCCTTAGACTTACTAAGCTAGTGAGCTTACATTATATGTGTTCATTGTCTGTTTTATAGACTTTGGTCATGCTACGGGCTCAGAGGATCATTGGAGAAGTCAACCACACTATCGACTCTTTTGGTACTTATAAACTTAGTTTTTGATTCGGAAGGGCATGTATAGCCTTGCGAAAATGGCTATTTCTTTTGGCTAAGCTTTACTTAGGTGTTTTAATATAATGACTTGTTTAATTGTTAATGGTTATGAGTTTTAATCATGCCTTAGGTTTAGATTGCAAATTATATGTATATAAATCATGGTATATATGTTGAGATGTTTAATTATGATTCGGGGATGACATTGGAAATGTTTATGTATTTATATTTAAGTTGATCGTTGGAGTATTAATTTGAGGATAGAATATAAGGTAATGTATTTGTTATACTTTGGCATTTTAGGTTAGTTATTGAGCATATACTTTTGATATGTTATGTAATGATCTTTATGTCAAAGCATCTTCAACGTGGATGTGGTTTAATAATCATCAATATAGAGACTATTCAAATGGCATGTGGTTATAGAAAGATGCCTTTTTATGTGTAACGTAGATATAGTCACATCTAACAAGTTGTGTGGAATTTCTTAACCTTGCCTAGTATGCATAATTTGTGATTTGGCTTTATTCCTAATGTTTGTCAAGGATATGGTTACGTAAATTTGTTAATCATGATTGAATATGGCTTTGCTTGGAGAAATATGCGCATATTGCATAAGTATCATGAACATGTTCGGTTATACTTTAGTATATTAATGTTATTTGTGTAAACAGATAGACAACAGAGTTCGGTGGGTTTATATGTTTTAAATAGGCAAATTACATATAAGGTAAGAAATGATAAGCAGATAATTGTCTAAGATAATAGATGTGTTTATAATCATCTCATTTATATATTTATAAGGTAAATAGTAAATGCTTGAACATGTATTAAATATTTAAATGACACATATTCGATGATTCAATGATTTGAAATGTACAAGCATGGATTCTATTTCTTTTGGTTTGATAGAATTACGAATTGCGATAAATGCCTGCGATGCTTGAGTTTAGTTCGGTAATGCCTCATAACCCTAATCCGGCGACGGATACGGGTTAGGGGTGTTGCATTTCATTGGTATAAGAGCTTACGGTTTAGTCAATTCTAAGACTACCGTAGAGCGTGTGAGTCTGGCTATACATGCCTTAATATGATATACGATAGTGTGGTGACTTCTAACATTTTAAACTATTTTTTATATAGTAAATGGATTCCGATCCTGATAGAGCCATAGCAGATGATGTAGAGAGTGTAGCGCCTGATCATGCACGCGGATCAGTGCCAGTAGCCTCTCGACCAGTTATGGGTAGCCATGAGGGGGAGGCTAAACAAGCCTTTTACCAAATGATGAATGAATGGTTTACCCAGTTTGTTCAGAATAACCCAGCTGTATAACAACCTCCACCCCCGAATAACCCAACTCCGGTTCCTTCAGCACCTCTGATGATAGATCCGATGAGATCTAGTAGGCCTCCTATTGATAAAATCAGGAAATATGGGGCCGAAGAATTCAAAGCCAATGATGATGATGACGTAGAGTGAGCCGAGATGTGGCTTGATAACACTATTCGGGTACTTGATGAGCTATCCTATACTCCAGATGAATGCCCGAAGTGTGCTATATCTCTACTTCGGGACACTGCATATCACTGGTGGAATACACTAGTATTAGTGGTTCCAAAAGAAAAAATGACTTGGGACTTCTTCCAGATCGAGTTTCATAAGAAATATATCAGTTAGAGATTCATCAACCAGAAACGAAAAGAATTTCTAGAATTAAAATAGGGTCGTATAACTGTGACGGAATATGAGCGAAAGTTTGTCAAATTGAGCCGTTATGCCCGGGAGTGTATATCAACTGAAGCCATTATGTGCAAAAGATTTGAAGACGGTCTGAATTAAGACATAAAGTTGCTTGTTGGCATTCTTGAAATCAAAGAGTTCGTGGTATTAGTCGAGCGAGCTTGTAAAGGTGAAGAGCTCGGAAAAGAGAAAAAAAAAGGCTACAATAGAAGCTAGAGACACTCGTAAAAGATCATCAAGTAAGAATTTCCATTCAGTGCCTAAGAAGTTCAGAGATGACTTCAGCCGACATAAAGCTATTTCAGACCTGCCTAGACGAGATCGACCTCCAGTGAGTTCCCGAGCCACTTTGATGGCTAGTGTTGGTAATGTTCAGCAGAATCGGGCTGAGTGCAAGCATTGTGGGAAATGGCATTTTGGGAGTTGTAGATTCCGTGATCGGTCCTACTTTAAATGTGGATCGTCGGACCATTTCATTTGAGAGTGCCTGATGCTAACTGAGCAAAATACGGCTCAGAACACTAAACCGAGCAACGCACCAAAGACGCAGGCGTACTCACCCGCACGCTCGTTCGCAATATAGGTGGCAATCAGAGAGGGACGAAGGATACTATAGTTTGATCTGAGGCTTGAGCTCCAGCTAGAGCTTATGCTATACGAGCCAGAGAGGATGCTTCTTCCCCAGATGTCATTACCGGTACTTTCACACTTTATGATACTACTGTGATTGCATTGATTGATCCTGGTTCGACTCATTCATATGTGTGTGAAACTCTAGTATCCAGTAAGACTCTGCCAGTTGAGTCTATTGAGTTTGTGATCCGTGTGCCCAACCCTTTTGGTAGATGTGTTCTCGTAGATAAAGTGTGTAAAAGTTGCCCGTTGATGATTCGGGATTCCTGCTTTCCAGTTGATTTAATGTTGTTGCCTTTTGACGAGTTCGATATGATTTTGGGAATGGACAGGTTAACTTTGCATGATGCAGTGGTGAATTGCAAAAGAAAGATTATTGATTTGAGATGTCAGAACGGTGAGATCATTTGGGTTTAATCTAATGATCTGAGTAGGTTACCGGCAGTGGTATCCTCGATACTAGCTTGAAAGTATGTGAGAAAAGGATGCGAAGCTTATTTGGCCTATGTTTTGCATAATAAAGTGTCTGAAAAATAGATTGAATCTGTACCAGTTGTGTGTGAATACCCAGATGTTTTTCCTAAAGAATTACCGGGTTTACCACCAGTACGAGTGATTGAGTTTGGCATTGAATTAGTACCGAGGACGACTCCAATCTCTATAGCCCTGTATCAGATGGCAACTACTGAGTTGAAAGAGTTGAAAGCACAGTTGCAAGAGTTGACAGATAGGGGCTTTGCACGACCAAGTTTCTCTCCTTGGGGTGCACCAGTTCTGTTTGTGAAAAAGAAAGACGGGACTATGCGAATGTGTATTGATTATCAACAGCTGAATAAAGTGACAATAAAGAATAAGTACCCTTTACCTTGGATTGATGTCCTATTTGATTAGTTGAAAGGGGCTTCAGTATTTTCGAAGATAGACTTGAGATCGGGCTACTATTAGTTGTGAGTCAGAGATACAGATGTGCCAAAGACTGCATTCCGGATGAGGTACGGACATTTTGAGTTTCTGGTTATGCCTTTTGGACTTACTAATGCACCTGCTATTTTTATGGATCTGATGAATCGGGTTTTCATACAATTTTTGGATCGGTTGGTAGTAGTGTTTATTGATGATATACTGATCTACTCCAAAGACGAAACCGAGCATGCCGAGCATTTGAGATTGGTGCTACAAACTTTGCGAGATCAACAATTGTATGCAAAGTTTAGTAAGTGTGAGTTCTGGATGAATGAAGTCAGCTTCCTGGGTCATGTTATTTCAGCTTCAGGTATTCGGGTTGATCCGAACAAAATATCAGCTATACTTGATTGGAAGCCACCAAAGAATGTTTTCGAAATTCGAAGCTTTCTAGGACTTGCGGGATACTACAGACGATTTGTCAAAGGTTTTTCCATGATAGCTACACCTTTGACAAAGCTACTACTGAAGGATGTCAAGTTCGAGTGGTCGAAAAAGTGTTAGAAAAGTTTCGATCAGTTGAAAGCCCTTTTGACCGAAGCTCCAATGTTAGCTCAGCCTGAATCGGGTAAAGAATTTATTGTTTATAGTGATCCTTCTTTGAATGGTTTGGGCTGCGTTTTGGTGCAGGAAGGCAAAGCCATAACCTACGCTTTGAGACAATCGAAGCCTCATGAAAGAAATTATTGGACTCACGATCTGGAATTAGCAGCTATCGTTTTCGCATTGAAAATTTGGCGTCATTACTTATTCGGTGAGAAATGTCATGTTTACTCGGATCACAAAAGTCTGAAGTATTTGATGACTCAGAAAGATCTGAACTTGAGACAACATAGACGGTTAGAGCTGTTGAAAGACTATGAATTGGTGATTGACTACCATCCGGGGAAAGCTAACGTTGTCGCGGATGCATTAAGTCAAAAATCGTTGTTTGCTCTTCGTGTGTTGAATGCACATATGGTTATGTCTTGTGATGGTTTGATCATAGCCGAGTTAAAAGCATGACCGATGTTTATTCAACAAATTGGTGATGCACAAAGAATTGATAAAGACTTGATTGCTAAACGAGCTCAGTGTGAAAATGATGCAGAGACAGAGTTTCAAATTGCTGCAAATGATTGTTTGAACTTCAAAGGCCGAATATGTGTCCCGAAGAATGTGGATTTGATTTAGATGATTTTAGGCGAGGCTCATAATAGTCGATTATCGATACATCTGGGTAGCACGAAAATGTATAATGATTTGAAATAGTTCTATTGGTGGCCCGGCATGAAACGGGATATATCTGAATTTGTTTCAAAGTGTTTAATTTTTCAGCAAGTAAAAGCAGAGCATCAAGTGCCTTCTGGGTTACTTCAGCCGATCATGATACCTGAATGGAAATGGGATAGAATCACTATGGATTTTGTATCCAGTTTGCCTATGACACCGTGCAAGAAAGACACAGTCTGGGTTATAGTGGATAGACTGACCAAATCAGCTCATTTTGAGTCGGTTCGTAAGGACTATTCGCTCGATAAACTTGCTAAGTTGTATGTATCTCAAATTGTGACATTACATGGTATGCCGAGTTCCATTGTTTCAGACAAAGACCCGAGATTCACATCGCGGTTTTGGAAGAAGTTACAGATGCTTTAGGTACTAAACTCCACTTTAGCATAGCCTTTCATCCGCAGATAGACGGTCAGTCTGAGCGAACCATTCAGATACTTGAGGACATGTTGTGTAACATCCTGAAAAGGGCCTATGCATTTTCAGTTTAATTGTACGAAATGACATGTCTTATGTGTTATGAACATTTTTGGAAACCTGGAAATGTATGGAAATGTTAGGTTTAAAAGAGGAAAGTGAACATTTTTGGAAACACTGGAAATGTATGGAAATGTTAGGTTTAAAAGAGGAAAGTGAACATTTTTGGAAACTTGGAAATGTAAGGAAGTGATTTAGAAATGATTCAAAAGAGTAAGGTGAACATTTCTGGAAACTTGGAAATGTAAGGAAATGTCAAGTTTAAAGAGGCAAAAGAAAATTTTTGGAAACTTAGAAATGACTTAGAAATGTCGAGTTTTAAAGTTTAAAAGAGGAAATTAAGGCAAGGTGGCCTTAAGAGAAAAAGTATGTGAAATTTGACACGCAAACAGGCTTGGAAATGTGGCCTGGAGATGCCACTTAGGGCCTCTGGAAATGGCGCCACATGCAAGGGGATTGGGCCTGAGTTCGAGTCACAGGGAAAGCAAATAAAAGAAATTTTATTTTGCTTCCAGAAGAAGTGAGGTGGAGGGCACAAGGCTATAATTTAGGAGCCTTTATTCTTTTATTTTTAAGAGATAAATAGTGGATAAATAAGGGATAAACAATGGAATTATTTTAGATTATTTTCAAGAGATAAATGAGGAATTATTCTTTAATTAGGAAAATAAGGGAGAAGTGATGGCCAAGTAAGGGACTTTGAGTTTAATAATTTCGGCTAAGTAAGGATAGTTGCTGAATTATCTTTTATTTCAGGAGATAATTAAAGAGATAAAGCTATCAAAATAGAAGAGTGATGGCCAAGTAAGGGATTCTAAGTTAGTAAATTCGGCTATATAAGGAAAAGAGGGCCATTCATCATTCTTTCTCTCAACCCTTCTCTCGCCGAATTTCCTATAGCATTTGTTCTTCTTCTTTTTGTTAGCCAAAGCCGAAAATTCAAGATATCACCATTAGCCAATTTCTTTTCTTTCCAATCCATCAAAAGCCGAATCTTTGAGGGGCTTCAAGCATAGGTGCTGTCGATTTCTTCAAGAAAGGGTAAGAACAAGTTTTGATTTCTATTCTTTTCTTTTAGATTTGTCGAAATCTAGGACTAATCCCATCAATATTCTTATTTGCCGAAATTTGGAAGGATTCTTTCAGGATTTTTGCCATAGTCGACTATAAAGGAAAAGATCTTCGGGATTTGACCATCAAGGTAAGTCATATCTGACATTCGGCCAAGGGTCATCGATTGTGATTAAAGGTTAGAAGTTGATCTAACATGTGGTTTTAGGGATTTCGACAGAAGCTATAACCAAGGGATAATTTCGGGATTTAAGATCCTTAAGGTAAGTGACTATGAATATTCGGCCAAGACCTATTTTAGTAGTTAGATCTATTTTTATGTGTTTTAAGCCGAAAACTAACCGATTCAAGGGATCTAGTGATTAGCCGATTTCAAAGGGGAAGAATACAAGTTTCCGGGATTTGATTAATTATCAAATCGGCAACAAGGTAAGTTTTAGTATACTAATCCTACTAGGATTTGGATTTATGGCCGAATGGCTTTTTATTAAATTAGTAAGTGATTAATCAAATGTAGGGATTAAGGATCTAAGTGATAGATCAGATTTCAAGATCTCAAGGAATTTGCTAAGCGAATCAGGTGTGTACCCTACACTATTTCATAATATGTTTTATGGCTATGTCTAATTAAAATATGTGATATTAAGAATAAGAAAGTGGCTAAGGTACCATGTTATGGTACTAAGTACTCAGGTACGTTTCCTACTCCTACTAGGAATATGAAATATGTTATTTGTAACATGAGAATAAGAATGTGAACTTTGGCATATTAATGCATATTACAAAATGGGGCATATGGGTTATTGAAAGGGGAAGTGAATGTGGTGACCTAAGACAACGAACAGGGTGACCTAAGACCGTGGTATCTGAATGTAGTGACCTAAGACCACAATGTCTGAATCAATGCGGTGACCTAAGACCGCGATATCCGAATGTGGTGACCTAAGACCACAAATGCGGTGACCTATGACCGCGATATGGAGTGTAGCGGAAGGAGGGTCGACTTAGTAGTCCCCACGCTGTACAGGTTGGTACGGGGGAGTGTAGCGGATGGCTTATTAGGTTTGGGTCTGGGAATGCATCATAATTTGTATGCTATGATATGAATGTGTAGTATTTGTTATGTCTGATTCTATTATGATTTAGTGTTGTGTACACATTGAGTCTGTTGACTCACCCCGTTAAGGGACCATGCTTCAGGCGATGAACAGTAATAGACCGGGACGGCAGAACTTGTGGTGGCCATGCTCACATAAAGTTTTTATTTTTATGGACTATTAATTTTTAAGTACTCTGAATTATTTGGATTTGCTTGATGTAATAAGGCCATAAGGCCATAGTGCACTATCTTTATTTCTGTTTATTTATTATATTACGAAACTTTATTTATTAAAAACTAAGTTAATCTCATTTAAAATAAACTCTAAATGTTTTGCTACCTGAAATAAATGAGTTTTCAATATAAAACAAACTTGTTTTCAACTCGAGCCCAACCCACAAACAATCTTTCTTTCAAAACACACAAATTTTCAAAGTAACAAAAGAATTTTGAACCGGTTTACATCGAGGAACATACCAGATCCGGTCCAGGCTCGTGGGCCGGGTTTGGGGTGTTTCATGTTGAGATGTTGCGTCCTTGAGTTTGAAGGTACGTGGGAAAGATACTTACCTTCGATTGAATTTGCTTATAATAACAGTTTTCAATCAAGTATCAAAATGGCACCTTACGAAGCTCTTTATGGCCGCAAATGTCGTACACCGTTGTATTGGACTGAGCTTAGTGAAAGCAAGATACACGGGGTTGATTTAATTAAAGAGACTAAATAGAAAGTGGCTATAATCAGAGATACTTTGAAAGCCGCCTTGGATCGTCAAAAGTCCTATGCTGATTTGGAACGCAAAGAAATTGAGTTTTAGGTCGGAGACCGGGTATCCTTGAAAGTTTCTCCGTGGAAAAAAGGCAAACTAAATCCGAGGTTCATCGGACCGTACGAGATCATCGAACGTATTGGGCCTGTTGCTTATAGATTGAAGTTGCCCTCTGAATTGGAAAAGATACACAATGTATTTCACGTTACGATGCTTCGTAGATATAGATCAGATCCGTTACATGTGATCACTCCGTCTGAGATTGAAATCCAATCTGATATGACGTATGAGGAAAAATCGATCCGTATATTAGCTCGGGAAATGAAAGAGTTGAGAAACAAGAGAATTCCATTAGTGAAAGTACTATGGAATAGGGACGGAGTTGAAGAGGCTACATGGGAGCCTGAGGATTCAATGAGGCAAAAATATCCGACTTTGTTTAACAGTAAGATTTTCGGGGATGAAAATCCCTAAGGGGGAGAGTTGTAACTCTCCGAATTTGACCCTAATCGGAACGATGGTTTCGGGACCACGAATCCGAGTCTGAAATTTGTTTAAATAATATATTCTGTGCTTATTATATGTGAATTAATGTGTGTGAAAGTTTCGTAGAAAAATTTAATCGTTTGTGTGCTTAATTAAATAAAAGGACTTAATCGCGTAATGTGTTAAAGTTGCAAAAGGGAAATTAACCTATTTTTATGTGTAGTGGGCGGCATATACCAAGAATAACCTTTGTATTATTTGTTTATATATTATAGTAAAAAGGTTAATTTAGTAAGCCAACAATTACATAATATATGTTAATTAAAACAAAAAAATAAACATGTTTACTCCATCTTTCTCTTGGCCGATTATTGAAGAAAGAAAAGGGAGCTAAGTTCTTTGATTTTCGGTTACTTTCCAAGCTAAATTCAAGGTAAGTCTTTAGTCGGTTTTCGTAAATTTTTACGTTTTTGAGATCGTTGCTTCGAACTGTAGCTGACCCATGTTAGAATTTTTAAATCTAAGCATGCTTAATGTTCGACCATTGATATGTTCATGTGATTTGTTATGTTTGATGGTGTTAAATTAAAAATATGTTAAAGATTAGTATATTTTGTATTAGAAGTTTTGATGAAATTGAGTATTTAGGGCTAATTTGTAAAAATAAATTTTTAGAGGGGTTTATTTGCAAAATAAATGAAAGAAATGGACTTGTATAGTCCCTATACATATTCAGCCCTTGAGTGGTATTGAGAAATCTTGTGTATTTTGTATTTTGTGCAAATAGGATTAAATTGCAAAAATGTGAAACAATAGGGGTAAAATGGTAATTTGATTGTTTATGTGTTTTGGGACTAAATTGAAATGAAATGTACTTGAATGAGATAAATTTTAGTGTGTTTAGATCAAGAACAAAGAAAGACGGATTTGGATCATGGGAAGGCAAAGGTTACCGAATAGCCGGTCTACGTCGTCCATCGATAGTCGAGGTAAGTCTATGGGCAATTATGTGTCGTAAACTATTTACGTAGTATAACAAATGATGGAATTAGGAAATTTTGGATATATAATTGTGGAATAGCCGAATGTTAATGTGGTGACCTAGGTTCGAATTTTATTAGATGTAAAGTGATTAAGTTGTCTAAGCTCGATGTATGATAGTAGAATAAAGATAAAATGCATGTGTTGTATGTGACTTTGGTATTAGATAATGTGCACGAAATGGTTAATCATGATGATATTTGGGCTTTGAGCCTAGCACGCCTTGTGCCGGTGTTACACATATATGTATATCAGGCTAAATACCTAGCAGGCTTTGTGCCGGTGGAATGAATTTCAGACCTTGAGTCTAGCAGGCTTAATGCCGGTGTGTACTTCGGGCTTTGATGCCTAGCAGGCTTAATGCTGGTGACATTTTTTAAATTAAAAAGCCATGGATTATTTGCAAGGTGGAATATAGCTACATCAATAAGGTAAAGGTTTGGGTAAGCATAAATTGTATCTAAGATGTAAGTAAATAGGTAAGTATATGTTTATAATTACCCTTTTGAATTAAGTAAATTGAGGTATGGCCGAAGCTTTTGTTGAAATGTTACAGTGCACTTTAATTTATATTGAATTCTGAAAACAATAAGTGTATTGAAGTATAAGTTGATTATGCTATTGAGATTCGGCATATGTACAAATGGTATATGTGAATAATAGGTCATATGTGATTAAAATGTGTATTATATTATTAGTCTTGAATTATACAGATACCTAACGTATTTAAGTGTTGGAGTTTCATGCTTATGATAGATGGTTAGCCAATTTGCTAAACAAAATTCATGACTTATGGATTTGGTGAAATTATATGATAAATCATTGTATTTAAAATTCTATTCGAATTGATATTTATTTGTATACATAATAATGTTTGAATGTTTAGTTAAATATCGAATTTGCCTTAGACTTACTAAGCTAGTGAGCTTACATTATATGTGTTCATTGTCTGTTTTATAGACTTTGGTCAGGCTACGGGCTCAAAGGATCATTGGAGAAGTCAACCACACTATCGACTCTTTTGGTACTTATAAACTTAGTTCTTGATTCGAAAGGGCATGTATAAGCTAGGCTAAATTGTAAACCTATGGTATTTAATCTTGTATATGAGTATAGCCTTGCGAAAATGGCTATTTCTTTTGGCTAAGCTTTACTTAGGTGTTTTAATATAATGACTTATTTAATTGTTAATTGTTATGAGTTTTAATCATGCCTTAAGTTTAGATTGCAAATTATATGTATATAAATCATGGCATATATGTTGAGATGTTTTATTATGGTTCGGGGGTGACATTGGAAATGTTTATGTAATTATATTTAAGTTGATCGTTGGAGTATTAATTTGAGGATTGAATATAAGGTAATGGATTTGTTGTACTTTGGCATTTGAAGTTAGTTATTGAGCATATACTTTTGATATGTTATGTAATGATCTTTATGTCAAAGCATCTTCAGCGTGGATGTGGTTTAATAATCATTAATATAGAGACTATTCAAATGGCATGTGGTTATAGGAAGATGTCTATTTATGTGTAACGTAGATATAGTCACATCTAACAAGTTGTGTGGAATTTCTTAACCTTGCCTAGTATGCATAATTTGTGATTTGGCTTAATTCTTAATGTTTGTCAATGATATGGTTACGTAAATTTGTTAATCATGATTGAATATGGCTTTGTCTTGGAGAAATATGAGCATATTGCATAAGTATCATGAACATGTTCGGTTATACTTTAGTATATTAATGTTACTTGTGTAAACAGATAGACAACAGAGTTTGGTGGGTTTGCATGTTTTAAATAGGCAAATTACATATAAGGTAAGAAATGATAAGCAGATAATTGTCTAATATAATAGATGTGTTTATAATCATCTCATTTATATATTTATAAGGTGAATAGTAAATGCTTGAACATGTATTAAATATTAAAATACACATATTCGATGATTCAATGATTTGAAATGTACAAGCATGAATTCTATTTCTTTTGGTTTGATAGAAGTACGAATTGCGATAAATGCCTGCGATGCTTGAGTTTAGTTCGGTAATGCCTCATAACCCTAATCCGGTGACGGATACGGGTTAGGGGTGTTATATGTTCCCCTGAAGCAGATTCAAAAATGCCCTTCGCTGCACATCCACATAACTCGGCCCAATGTACTTACTCTGGAATGACAACTTGAAGAAATCCCAAGTAATGCGGTCAGCCACAGTACCATCTCTGACCGTAAGCCACCATTGATACGCCTCAATCCCGCAGAAGAGACACGACTCCTTTCAACCATTCCTCCTCTGTGAAATCGAGGTCATCCATTATACGCTCAACGGCCTCCAACCAATACTCAGCTGCATTAGGGGCTACGCCAGAAACACCCCTAAACATTTTCGCTCCATTAGCTCGAAGTCATTCTGACACAGATTTTTGAGCCCCTGTACCCAAGCCTGCCGAACAAATCTCTCCAAAACCCATAACATCGCCTGAGACACCGCATCGTCTCCACCCGTTTGGTCCTAAAACTCTGCTTCCGCAGCTGGCGGTAGCGGCACCTCATTTCCTGACCCATGACCAGGCCCTATACTGGCTCCCACACAGTAATCCTGCCTCTACCACGTCCACGCACATTACGTCTACGTCCCCTAGTACTCATGACCACTGTCGCGTTTTAATCTGGTTAAAAGTTTTATGAGTTAGTATCTTTCACTGTTTAATACCGAGCAGTTTTACGAGTGATATCTTTAGAGAGTAGTTTTCCCAGAACACATCACAACCTAAAGGGTTCAGTCTCTAAGGTTTGAATCCCTAAGACTAACAAGCATATTTCTTTATGCTAACAATCATCCTATGCATGCACCATTAAATAGTTAGAATACTTACCTGGGTGGATCGGGTGCCGGTAGACTCGGATGCCATATTCCAATCAAACCATTTTCTCTAATTAACATCAACATCAATTTTGTAAACACCGTTGAACCCATTTCACTGCCCGATTTTTGCAACCTAGGCTCTAATACCAAAATTGTAACACCCCAAACCCGGCCAAAATGTTACGACCGGAACCGGTATGTTACAAGGTGAAGTAAAAACGAAGTTTTGTTTGTTTTAAGAAAAACCGTAGATTTGAAATTTTTTTCCGATTAAGGAGATGCCTTGAAAACAGTGATTTGATAGTTTAAGAAAATTTCAATTCGTGTTAATCAAATATTCATTATGTCCAGTGATACTTGAAAGAAAACGTATGCTTTGTGTTACTCGTATTTTGAAAATCCCATTCTTAATTTCGTGTTCATATTTGCATAGTGTCAAGTTTTAAATAAACGATTAACACATAAAATTAAAGCCCAAACGTCAATTTAAGGAGGCCTTATTACATCAAAAATCCCCAAATAAAATTAAATTTTAGCAGTAAAAAGTTTGCAAAAAGAAAAGACTTTATGGCCTCCACAAGTCTGCCTCGGCTCCTAGATCCACGGTCTACTGATTACCTGAACAAGTTAGGAAAGGGTGAGTCACAGAGACTCAGTCTGTAAAACCATCAAAACACACAGTACGACCCATGGCCTACCATCTCGTATTTAGCACATACATGATATCATACAACTACATGAATGCATCAGGCCTATCGCAACCTAGCATTTTTCATCCTCTACACGTCATCCCGCACCAACCATTACACCGTGGGGATTTCTACAATCAACCCTCCATCTACTACACGCCGTCTCGACAGTAATGCTGTCGGTTATAACAACGATCACTATGTGACCTTAAAATCCACTGTGGCTTAGCCACGATCACCATGTGACCTTATAAACCATTTGTGGCAGAGCCACCGACCACTACGTGACCATATAAAATCAATTGTGGCAGAGCCACCGATCACCGTGTGACCTCATAAATCAATTTGGCAGAGCCACCGATCACCATGTGACCTTATCACTTCCCCTTTATCATCATTCCCATATCCCATGCACAATATGTATATGTCATAATGAATGTAACATGCTATTAACAAGGCAATAAATCATCACATACATCCAACTTCATATTAAGTCATTATGGACACGTACCTGGCATTCCCTGCCTTACCCACAAGGGTATTTCGACTGTATTCACAGCCTTCTCCAGCTTTCCAGCCCATACCATTAATAATACAGTTAAAAATAAATAAAGTGTGTGAGGGCTTACACACCTAGTAACACGCAAAATAACACTCTTTATGTCGACACTATCAATAGCAGAAACGACTACTATCTGCCTACGACTCTGTTCTGAAGCTGGCCCACAACTCGGCGGCCAATCTCGTACTACTGACACGGCACGTCTCTTAAACTTAGGGGCTGGGTTTATCGGTCCAACCCCTTCCTTTGCCTTGCTGGTACTTGAGTCCATAAAACGGTCTTGATCAGAAGACCGAGTTAAGATATGAAATAAAGAACAAACAAGAATACATATTCAAACGCCAAAATCCCTTACCCAAATCAACAAATCCCAAAGATTTATGAGGCTTGGATTCAGGCACTAACACCCTTCAATCGCAGATTAGATGCTGAAAGAATGCAAAGACAAAGCCCCCCTTTAATCGGCCATAAACAAAGAACCCGATTAATGCCTACGGCATCAATAAAGAAAAGAGAACCGAAAGGGGAGGAGAATACTTACCACGATCTAATAGGATCCGCTTGGAAGGACTAAGAAGCACAATAACAGTAATCCACTGACCCAAGAACGAAAGAAAAAGAAGAACAAACAAGGGAGGTTCGGCCAAAATGAAATATTGAAAGAACAAGAATCAATGGAGGCTTCGATTAGAAGAAGGCGAATAGTGATGAAAAGGTGAGGGATAAGTTTCGGCAATTGAAGAATCAAGAAGAGGGATTAAAGAAATTCAGCTAAGCAAGAAATGGAGAAGAGGTTGGAAGTACCTAGAGGTTTCGGCTTCTAGATGAAACAAATGAAAAGAAGAAGAAAATGAAAGAAATGAGAAGAGGAGGGTTCGGCTTATGAGAGGAAAAAGAAAAGAAATGGAAAGAATGCACTAAGGTTCGGCTAAAGAGAGATTGAAACAAGAAATGTATGAACGGTCTTTTTCAGATTCAGCCAATGATTCAGAGAAGAAAAAAAGAGAAATTGCTAGCACTTTCGGTACCTATATCCCCCAAAGCTGAAAATGCACAAAACAAAAAGAACTAAAGGTCCTATGGCCTAAGTGAGTTTCGCCCCCCCAAACACAAGCCAAAACTGATTCGCCCCTAAACCAAGTGTTTAAAATTTGGCTAATACCTTGATCACATGCCCATCCCTTTCTTTTCTCCTTAATCCACTCATGAGCACTCATTTGAATCAATTTGAATTCTTCAAACTCCTTTATTTTCTCTCAGCCACACATTCAAATATCTTGACTCAATCCACTCCATCCTGAAGTGTCCTAGCCGAACTTTACCACTGCCCCCTTTTAACGCCAAAAAGAAATCTAAATTGAGTTCCATAGGACTTGAACCTGCTCCCTCTCAACTCCCTTGAGGCGTCACTACCTGTACCTTAAGTGGCGCCTCCTTGCCACTTTACTACCTTAGTTCTCGTGTCAACAAACACGAGCTACAAACCTTAAGTCCTGCCCCCTACTAGCTTCCCTCCTAAGGTCCAAAAATGAAATTTTGGCCAAGATTCCGACTTAACCCTGAGCCTTCACAGAGACCCCAAACACACTTAAACAACACACAGAGCATACGAAACACATAGAAACAAGATAAATGCAGAGCCCCTAAATCCCGGATGTTACATTAGTCCTTATAGCTACTAGAATTCATCTTTCGCATTTTATACGATTTAGTCCTTTTCATAATTAGGCACTCAATCGATAAAATTTTATTTTCAAAATTTTCACATGAAATTTCCAATCATTTTACGGACTATAAAATAAAATAAAAATAAATTAGTTTTTCAACTCTGATTTGTGGTCGCGAAACCACTGTTCCGATTTCATCGAAATATGAGCTGTTACAAAATCCACTATTTCTGACACCACTGAAAATCGAGATGTTACAATTTTTTTGCACATTTTATTGATGTCATTATGAACGACAATGATTGTGATATGTTGCATCTGACTAGTTTTATGAGAATATGGATTATAGATTTCGAGTAGTGTCTTAGGAGCTTCTTAAACTGTTAAGCAAGGATAAAAATTTTGTCGTGGGTGGTTTCGGATGATTTTTATGAGATACACATCTATGAAACATGGGATAGGTGTGTTGCTAATCCAACTTGGTGGATTTTGTTCCCGAATTTCTCTGTTAAGAAGCTGTCTTATTCTTTCTCCGATAATTTCCCAGTGATGTTGGAGGCAAAGATAGCAAGTAATGGTGAGCGTTTATAAGGCTTTCGTTTTGAAGCATGGTGGTTTCTGGAAGATTCTTGCGAGGAAGGGGTGCAGAGATTATAATTTCATAAAATTAATGTGCTAAGCTTTCAATCTACAATTTTCATTATTGTATAGTATTGATTGAAGGATTACAATGAATTACCAAGCTCAAAATGCAAAAATTCCTACATGTTGCAAATCAATTCAAATTTAAAACTTTTCCACTCAATTTACTTTCTTTCTTATTTAAATTGATTATTTTTTCGCAATGCTTGCTTCGGGACATAGTGTTGCCTGATGGTAGTTGGAATCTTGATCTTTTCCGTATTTTCCTTTTCAAGGATATTATCAAATGCATTGTTAGTATCCCTCCCCCACACCCTAATTTCGGACCTGATAGGATTGTTTGGGCTAGAACAGCTTCAGGTACCTTTTAAGTTTGCAATGCTTTCGGTCATTAAAGGAAGCATCCTTGGAACCGAAGGATGAACGGTGGAATCACATCTAGAAGTATCAAGGGTTGCAACGTGCTAGATTTTTCCTCATGCTAGTTTCCAAGAAGAGGCTCCTTACAAATGCTGAACGAACTCGTCAGGGGCTTGCAGATAACAGTCTTTGTTACTTGGGTGGACAAGGCATTAAGGATACTATTCATGTTCTTTGTGATTGCCCAGTAGCTAAGGAAGTTTGGATGAATGTGATATTACCATATCAACAAAATAGGTTCTTTTCGAAACCCTTTCAAACTTGTTTATCTTCTAGTCTTGGTTCTCATTTTTTTTTGCAGGATCATGGCACTACCTAGTCAAGCCTATTCGGCATAATCCTTTGGCACATTTTGAAAAACATGAATTTTTCATCTTCCAAAACATCACTTGGACAGTGAAGGAAGTTCTCAAAGTCTCCCTTACTTGGGCCCGTTAATATGAAGTAACTTACAAAGATTCCCATAACAGTAGGGACAAGCTGGAATTTCATCCAGCATCAGACGGGACTCTTTTTCACTTACACACTAATGAAGCTATGGCTACTTCTTCTGGGGATACAGTGGTGGGTGGAGTGATTCATGATCAACAAGGATATTAGATATTGGGCTTTAACCATTTCTTGGGATGTTGCATGCATTTCAAAGTTGAACTATGGGGTATTCTAGATTGGGTGTTCATTCTTTTCATTAAAATATTCAAAAAAGCATCAATTCAATCTGATAACATTAAATTATTCAAAGCCATAACTGATAATTGGTCAGAAGATTTAGGCATTATAGTGCTTAGAAGGGTGTGACAAATTTTAAATGTAAAAGGTCATTGATGGCTGAGGTATACACCTAGGGAGCACAGTTCAATTGCGAATCGCTTAGTCAAGTTGGGTCTCACTTGGAAACCAAGTCTTCAATTTCTTGATGTCATTCCTGATGCAATCTTAGATTTACTCCAGCAAGACAAAGTGAGAAGTGTTTTTGGTTCCTTAGGTTGATGTAATAGTTAGTCTTATTCACAAAAAAGATTGATTGTTTTTCATTTCTTAGGCTTTATTCTAGCTTATTGTTTCATTTTTTGAAAGGTAATTTCATAAATTTAGAAATATTTCCAATTCATTTCAAAAGAATCGTTTGATCTCAACAAATTCAACATTAAGCATTCGTTCGACTTGTTTGATCTAGAATTTCACATTAGATTCATTCACATATACAACCATTATTTTTTGACAAAAAGTTTATCAATAGAGATTTTCTTTCCTTATCTTGGAGGGAAATTTAATAAGGGTGGTGATTCTAGGGAAATAATCTACATAAACTTAATTTGAGTTGCAATTCTACTTAACCACTTCTCTCTGTTTTTTTGAATAACCTATTTTATTTAAAATCTTTGCTACTTCATTGTTATTGCTTCTTAGTTTCTTTCATGATCTTTGGTAATCTTATTTCTTCTACTCTGTCTCATGAAAAGGTTCCTTCCTATGAAGAATATAAGAAAACTTAACAAGATCAACAAATTAGTGAGTATTCACAGCATTCGGTGACTATTGTGTTGAAAAAACCCGGTTTAGGTTTTCTTGTACAATGGAAAATTAAAATTTTGAAAACTGACCAAGTTTGTGATACTTATAGCAATAAACCTTAATCGAATACGTACTTTTGTTTTTGGATAATCAAATCCTTTTTGTTTTATAGCTTTCAATTAAATGATCTTCTCTATTATTCTCGTAGCACAAACTGCTTCAAGTGTGGGCTCGAATGAATTGAATCAAGACATAGAACTACAAAAAATTTTTCCTTTAGGGGTGGAAACGAAAAATCTCTCTTCTTTAATAGAAATTGGTAAAATTGTTATTCTAAAAGATATGCTTGTAAGTTGAGAATAAATTCTCTATATTTTTTGGTATAATAACGATCTTTCAAAAGTTGTCTGTTAATAGCTCTATCGGTGCCATCTATTTATAGGAAGAGAAGGTAGAACCCTTGTAGAGTTATAAAAGTTTATTTTCACAAGAAAAATGGTATCATAGTTTAACTAAGATATATGAGGTAACAACCCTAGTTAATGATTCTAGGGTTTACTCGTCCCACCTCCTTACATGAGGGGTTTTGGGTCTCTCTCAAATCAGGTCAAATTACAAGTACTTCCTGGGTCTTTTTGACCCAATACTCTGTAATATGATCCAACCCGATTCAGTTTTTCAATTTTCCAAAATAAACTTTAATATTTACATATTAAATAAAATTTTCACCCTCAATTTAAATTTTTATAATTTTACCCCTAGTAAAATTTTGAAGAAATTTGTTCAATATGTCAGAACTCAACTTGTTCACTATGACTAAATGATTTTTTTTTTTCATTTTTGGGCTTCAAAATAGTGTAAAACATAAACTCATTCTTCCATCATTTTTTAAGTAATCCTATATTGGATTGCATGTCCTTCAGGCTAAGCTTTTGGGTTAACCATGTTTTAACTGATGACAATGTCCCCATATCATTTCAAATGAGTAGAATATCATCGACATAAACGATGCAAAAGACCACCTTTCTATCCCCTAAATGTTTGTAAACACAAGTTTCATCCACATTTTGCTCAAATCGAAAAGTTTTGATCGCCTGATCAAATCATTGATTCCATGAGCGTTATGCTTGCTTATGTCCATATATGGACCAAAGTAGTTTGTAGACTTGATGCTCGTTTCCCTTAGCTATATATCTAGTGGGTTGTATGTAGATGGTCTCTGCAAGATTGTCGTTCAAAAATGTTTGGGTTTGAGCCCATTACAGAAACGGTGTGGACCTTAGCCCACTCAGATACATAATCAGATAATCTCTAGAGCCTTAGCCCATTTCAGACATAAAATGCAGATCAGAACAGAATAGTAGAGTCCTACCCAGCAGCCTCTACACACCATCTCCATCCAACCCAACACACCATGTGGGGATAAAATTGACCCACCCATCCCTACACACCATGCTGTACCAAAAGCGACACATAATCAGAAATTTGCAGTTGAGCTACCAAATATCAGGTTTAAGAGCCTTTCAGACACTTCCTCCTGTAAATCATCAACCCACCTCGATGCAATGCAACATACATAAAATGTCATGCTATAATGCAGGTAACAGTCCATACATTCAAATCAGTATACATGCTAAGGGTAACACGTTCAGCGCATATTTCACATAATCTAATCACATAACTACGGGTCTAAGTACCGCTTACCAACCCTTCATTAGGTTTACAGTCAACTTGGGCAACCCGTGCAACCTTTCAGAACATTTCATAAAAATGGGCTCACATGCCTAGGTGGCCTGCCCATGTGGGCACACACTACCCAAATTGGTCGAGCCCGTCTATCGCACGCGGCCTTGCCCGGTCGTGTCACTCGCGCACGGCCTAGCTCATCGATCATGCGGCCGTATGGTGACTTACAGTCTTTCATAGGGCCTACCACACGGGCAACCACATACCCGTGTGGCGACGACAGTAAGGTTTTTGGCTTTCGCTGAAACCTTTTTTTCTGCACTTCTGGGTACACACCTGGTTTGATTGCAATGCATAAGCACTCCCGAGCACTCCAAAACCTGAATTCAAAAATTGAAAGCCCAATTTCAGTCCCTTAAATCAAGTTGTTATGAATAGGAAATTCCCGAAACTTACCAACAACCTTACCTTAACTAGGAACACTGATTTCTTGCTGCTAAAAACCCGAAAAGCAGCCCACAGCTTTTTGATTGTCCCCTAATCAGAAAACAACCTCTTAATACTCTATTACCTCATCCAAAACAAAACAAAATGTACCTCTAGACTTACCGAATACATGCTAAATGCAGAGACAAGCAATATCAATGGGAAAGAGGCAAAATTGGAGTTTGGAGAACAAGAAAATAATGAAGAAAACGACGACAAGGGAATTTTTCTATAGTCAAAGAGAAAATTGGAAGAAAAAGTGGAGAGAAGGCATCAGGAATATGATAGTTTTGGGAAAGAACTGAATTCCTTAAGTCTCTCCATCACACTCCCCACCAAATCCACCACTCAGAATGCTACTCCATCTCTAATTCTCCCACGGCATAAGCAGCAAAGTAAATCCCTTGTTTGCACAGAGATTCAAACTCCAGACTTCCAACTTATTTACACTCCACTTAACCACTAGGCCAGCAGGCCCATTCTGTCATGTTCTTATAAATAAATACTTATAAGCCTACTAACCAAAAGTAAGGCTTTATTCCATAAAAACCCAAAATTTACCTAAGGAAAGGCTTGAATTTAGGACCTCACACACACACCCAGAACACTTAACCACTGAAGCAAATAGACATTGTGTTACAAAAATTATAATAACCAAAATTAAAGAAAAATTGGGGCGTTACAACACTACCCCCTAAAAGAAAATTTCATCTTCGAATCCAGTGCCTCGTGCAACTTCTTCCAGAATTGAGACGTGAAGCTAGGATCCCTGCCGGAGATGATCGAGACAGATACCTCATGCAGTCTCACAATTTTCGATATGTATAGCCTAAGCAGTTTCTGGAGAGAAAAGTCTGTCCTGACCAGAATGAAATGAATGGACTTGGTCAATCGATGCACGATGGCCCAGACAAAATCCTTCTTAGTGGGTGTTAAAGGCAACCCACTAATGAAGTCCATCGTTACTCATTCCCTTTTCCATATCGGAATCTTTACTGGCTACAGCAACCCCGAAGGCAACTAATGGTCAGCCTTAGCATGCTGATAAGTCAGACAACGAGCAACAAAGTCATTAACCTCGCGCTTCAACCCTGGCCATCAGTAGAACTCTTGGAGATCTCAGTACGTCTTGTTCCCACCGAGATGCATAGTATAATGACTACTATGTGCCTACCTCAGAATCAACTGTCTCAACTCCTCATCACTCAGTACACAAATCTGACTGCGGAAACAAAGTACCCCATCACTATTAATCCCAAAGTTAGTAGAATCACCAGTCTCAACCTGACGAAATCGCAACTCAAGAGACTTATCCCTCATTTGTTTACTTCTAATCTGATCAAGCCATACAGGCCTAACCTGAGGTTCCGCTGATAGACTCCTATCATCGAATAAACTGAGTCGAGCGAACATCGCTCTCATATCAATCATAGCTCTATGGCTCAAAGCATCTGCCACCACATTGGCCTTACCAGAATGGTACTCGATGGTGCAGTCAAAATCTTTAAGCAGTTCAACCCACCTACGCTGCCTAAGGTTTAACTCCTTCTGAGTGAGGAGCTATTTGAGGCTTTTATGATCAGTGTAGATAATACACTTCTCACCGTACAGCTAATGCCTCTAGATCTTCAGAGCAAAGACTACCACTACCAACTCCAAATCATGCGTCGGATAATTGGCC
Source organism: Gossypium bickii (assembly GCA_025503065.1). Lineage (NCBI taxonomy): Eukaryota > Viridiplantae > Streptophyta > Magnoliopsida > Malvales > Malvaceae > Gossypium > Gossypium bickii. Next base: position 92,135,982 of record CP106714.1, on the reverse strand, counting down.
TCATGCGTCTTAAGCTGACGAGATGCATAAGCTACCACTTTACCATCTTGCATCAGAACGCAACCCAAACCCACATGCGACACATCACTATATACAACAAAATCCTTCCCAGATTCAGATTGTATCAGAACCAGAGCATGCGTCAAAAGCGATTTGAGCTTCTCGAAGCTCTCTTGTTGCTTATTAGTCCAGACAAAGGGAACTCCCTTATGCAAAAAGATGGTCAATGGCACTGCGATCAAAGAAAACTCTTCTACGAAGCATCGATAAGAACCCGTCAGCCCCAGAAAACTGCGAATTTTGGACACATTCTTCAGCTGTTTTCACTTCCACACAGCCTCAATCTTACGAAGATCAACATGAATCCCCTCCGTAAAAACTACATGCCCCAGAAAGGTTACTTCTCGGAGCCAAAATTCACACTTACTAAACTTCGTATACAACTATTTCTCGTGAAACGTCTGTAATACCACTCGGAGATGCTTATCGTGTTCGTCCTCAGTCTTTAAATACACCAGAATGTCGTTAATGAAGACTACCACGAACTAATCCAGATAAGGCCGGAACACTCAGTTCATCAGATCCAGAAAAGCTGCCGGTGCATTCGTCAGTCCAAATGGCATCACTAGGAACTCGTAATGTCCATGCCGATTCTTGAATGCCGTCTTATGCACATCGATCTGCTTAACCTTCAGTTGATGATATCCTGACCAGAGATCAATCTTGTAGAACACAGAAGCCCTGAACTGGTCAAAAAGATCATCTATTCTCGGTAGTAGGTATTTGTTCTTGGTTGTTAGCTTGTTCAGCTGCCGGTAGTCGATACACATCCTCATTGTCCCATCTTTCTTCTTCACAAACAACTCCGACGCACCCCATGAAGACACACTGGGACGAATGAACCCTCTATCTAACAGTTCTGGAATTTAAGCCCTAAGCTCTGTAAGTTCCTTCGGTGCCATTCGGTAGGGCACAATTGACACCGGAGCTGTACCCGGAATGAGCTCAATCCCAAATTCTACCTCTCAACTCAGAGGCAGACCCGGTAGTTCCACAAGAAAAATATCTAGAAAGTACCTTACGCTCTTGCTTTTCTTAACCGAAGAGTCTCTGGAATCAGAAACACTAATGTAGGCCAAGAATGCCTCACATCCCTTCTGTACCAACTTTTCTGCCACCAATGCAAAAATCACATTAGCCAAGTAGTCTCGATGTTCCCCAATCACCATTACCTCGTTGTCCTCATCTGTTCTCAAAACCACCCTTTTTGTCACACAGTTCAAACTCACCCAGTTCTGGAACAGCTAATCCATTCCCAGAATCTAATCGAACTCCCCGAATGGAAGCTCCATCAGATCGGCCAGAAACATTGTCCCTTGTACCTCTAACGAGGCTTCTCTAAATAGTTTACTCACTCAGATAGACTGTCCCAACGGACTCACAATGGTTACCTCTCTAGAAGTACCCTCAAATGGAATCCCCAGAGTTTCAGACACATCACTAGCTACATAAGAGTGTGTAAAGCCTATGTCTATCAATGCCAAGTATGGTACATCAAAAATTAAAAATGTACCCATGATGACGTCTGGAGTATCTCGGTCTTCACAACGGGGAGCAGCATAAACCAGTGCAGGCTACCTCACATCAATCGGTATGACACCTCTGCCCAGTGCTCCCTGTCCTCGGCCCATGTTATTACCACCCCTGGCTTGACCTCAGCCCCTAGGTGGCTGTTGGACTACTCTCGGTGGCTGTGCAATACTAGTACCCTTAGCTGGCGTCTGATCGGTTCTCTGCAGACAATCCCTGACACGATGCTCAGTTGACCCACATCTGAAACATGCCCCAGTCGTCCTCCAACACTCGCCCGGATGGCGTCTACCACAGTGCCCACAAAGCGCCACCCTAGTAGGTGCAACAACAGGCCCAACTCTCACTGGTCCATTAGATATGGCCTTTTTCTTAGGCCTCATCACCGAATTCGAGGGTTTCAATTCCCTCTTATTCTTTCCTTTCTCATGGTTTTCGTGCTCAGCGCGCTTAACCTCCTCGGCCATCTTCACCTTCTCCACTAGAGAAGAAAAATCATGCTCCCTCTGCGGAGCTATCAAAACCCATAAGATGTCCTTGAGTCTATCCTGAAAATGGACGCAACGCTCATACTCGGTTGCCACCATGCCTCAGGCATAACGGTTCAGTCTCAGGAACTCGGCCTCATACTTGGCCATTGAACGATCCCCTTGGGTGAGATTAAGAAACTCACGCCTCCTAGCATCGATGTAGCTGGCTCCCACATACTTACTTTGGAAAGCCTTCTTCAAGTAGTCCCAAGTCAAACGGTCGGGTTGAGTGCCCTCCTTAACTGTCAACCACCACTAGTATGCTTCGTCGCGAAGCAGAGAAACATCCCCCTTCAGCTTCTGCTCCGCGGTAAAATCCAGATCGTCCATGATTCTTCCCATGGCATCCATCCAGTACTCGGCTACGCTAGGGATGACTCCAGTGACACCCCTTAATAATTCAACCCCATTGGACTGGAGTCCCTCCGTAATCGACCCATGGACCCCAGATCTGGTGTTGGACCCGGTGACCTTCTGTAAGATTCATAGCATGGCTCGGGATAGTGCGTCATTCCCAGCCTCACGATCATGAGACCAAGTCTTTGCAGCTGGTGAGATCGGCATCTCGCTCGTATCCACATTGGGCAGATTCTCAAATGCTGAGGACCCAGCCCGAGCCCCCGTACGGCCTCTACCACGGCCTATAGTACCCTGTCCGTGGTATCTTATGCGCTCATCGTAAATTTAGAGTTTATCTGGATTAACAGTTTTATGTATTAGTTATAGTTCCAATATTTCTTAACAGATGTTTTATGCAAAATAGTATCAGAAGTTCAGAGTTTGCTATCGCAAATCGCAGTTTTACTTCGATTTTCAGTTTTGCTATAGTTTTCAGTTTACAATACCTAAAGTGCTTTTCAGTTTACAATACCTAAAGTGCTTTACATACAGTATGCTACCTAAGACTGTTTCAAGCATACAAGTAGTAGTATTTTCAGACAAATTTAAACAGAATTCAGAACACTAACAGAATCGGTGCCGGAGAATCGGTGTACCACATACTCAGTCAAAAATATAAAAAAATCATTTCAGAAAACCCAATTTTAAAAACCCAAATCTACAGCCAAGTTTTGCAACCTGACTCTGATACCACTAAATGTAACACCCGAAACCCAGCCTACACGTTATGGCCAAATCTGGCGATGTCACATAATAGTGCTTTAGAAAACATAATTACAATAAATCCATTTTCGATATTGATAAACCGCAATATGAACATATTTTAATCCCACATTGTGCATACTTTTGGATGATTTAAGCCTTGAATTGTGTAATTTGGTGCTCTTAATCCTTTATTTTCATGTTTTATACTCAGAAGAGCACCGTAAGATGAAAAGAATGAGAAACGGGCCCAAAACGGAGTAAATGGACCATATCACGATATCAATACGGCCTGGGACGAAGACCACACGACCGTGCCTCCTTAATCGTCTCGAACATGGCCTGGCCATGATTCACATTGGCGTGTGCCATGGGCGTGTCCCTGACGTGAGAAAGAAGAGTTTCAGTCAGTTTAGGGTACTTAGAGGCAAAGAAAGCCATTCCAAAAGCCTATATAAACACCCTAGAGGCCAACCTTCAGGGAGAGTCCAGCCATGTGTCCAGCTAGGCCAAGGGGCCGAGCCAGAGAAGCTAGAATTGTGGGAATCACTCGAAGAATAGCCAGTTGATTCATCCCAAGAAGCCAGAGTTATACTCAAGACGGAGGATCTCTCCTTCAATTCCTTCAGGGGATTTTAGGATTTTCTTATGTTTTGTTTTATCTTTTCTTTTGAGATGTATTCTTTTATCGTTATGAACTAAACCCTCAGATACCTGAGGGGGATGAAACCTAAGATGAATCTTGTTATAGTTTGCTGAACTATATGATAAATACTTGATTTGTTCTTAACTATGTGTTCTTAATTCTTGTTTTGGTATTTCTGGGATATTGATTCAAGTATTGATGTGCTAAGGTGGTGGAGCAAAAGTCCCTGCGTAAGAGTAGATCTAGCATAGTTAAGCGGAGTTGTTCGCGTGCCTAGAAATAAGATGACAAAAATCTGCCGGATTAGGGTCAAACCTAATATGGGAGTCCATAGATTGAGTTAATGCAATTCTAGGGGTTTTAATTAGAAAGAGATTTCAATTAATCAACCTAGGGTTAGACGTTAGTAGCCTCGAAAGAGGTATTAATATAAATTAGGGAATCCTACGGATCAAGTCAAGTGAATAAATCGCCTGGTTCAGAGTTAGATAACAAGTGAAGTCTAGGTAGATTCTTCCTCAGGTATTGTCTTAATCAATTGGTTTTCTCACAAGTTATTTTCCCCAATTCATTCTCTTTATCTTTGCATCTTTAGCTTAGTTGTTAGCTAATTTTAGATTAGATAACAAATTCCTTTAATTCTTAGGCTAAATAATAAAAAGAAATTTAGTATTAGTACTTTTGGTTCCTTTGGGTTCGACAATCTGGTCTTGCCACAACTATACTATTGTTCGATTGGTGCACTTGCCTCAATCGTTGTCGCAGTTAGTTCTAGGCTCGATCATTCTTTATATAAAATTTTAAGACTCTGATAGACACCATCAAGTTTTTGCCACTGTTGCCGGGGAACTGAAATATTTAGAACGCTTAATTTTTATTGCTTTAGCCATATTATATTTATTTTATTTTTGCAATTTATTTTTACTTTTCTAAATTTTCTTCTTTTCTTCTGGCAGGTACCTCTAGTTTATGACTAGAAGGAACCCGACAGGACCCCTGATTTACGACAGTGATTTTGAAGGTACTGTTTGTAGAAATCGTAGAGAAATAAGGCAAAGCTTAAATTACATAGAAGAAGAGCAAGAAGTTGAAGCTAATACCACCGAAGAGATGGCTAAGAATAATCCGCCACCTCCACAAATGGCCAAACATCATGCTCCTCGAACTCTGTATGATTATGCTAAACCTAATTTAATAGGAACTGAGTAAAGTATTGTTAGGCCTATTATTGCTGCAAATAATTTTGAACTGAAACCTAACACTATACAGATAATACAACAGTTTGTTCAGTTTGATGGTTTGCAGGATAAGTATCCTAACACGCACATAGTGAATTTTCTAGAATTCTATGATACCTTCAAAATAAATGGCGTTTCCAATGATGCCATCCGTCTTCGGTTATTTCCCTTTTCTTAGAGGAATAAAGCCAAACAATCGTTGCATTCTCTTCCACGAGGATCAATCACTACATGGGATCAGATGACCGAAAAACTTTTATTGAAATATTTTTTGTCGGTGAAAATGGCCAAATTGGGGAATGATATCTCTTCTTTTGTGTGGATGGATTTAGAGACACTTCACAACGCATGGGAGAGATACGAGGATCTATTGAGAAGATGCCCTCACCACAGACTACCCTTGTGGCTACAGGTCCAAACTTTTTACAATGGTGTGAACCCTTCAACTAGACAATTGATTGATTCAGCCGCCGACGGAACCTTGAATAACAAAACTCCTGAGGTAGCTTACGAATTCATTGAAGAGATGTCACTGAATAACTATCAATGGCAAGTCATGAGGACAAAGCCAACAAAAGCAGCCAGTGATTTTAACCTCGACGCAGTAACCATGCTATCGAATCAGGTAGAGATGTTAAATAAAAAGGTTGATGGTTTATGTGGTTCTTTGTAGGTATATCCAGTTATGCAGTGCGACACGAATGGAGGAGGGATGAACAATATAGACTATCCACCTTACAACCTGAGCGCTGAAAATGAGCAAGTTCACTTTATGGGTAACAATTTCAAATCTCAAAATAACCCTTATAGTAATTCTTATAATCCAGGTTGGAGGAACCACCCCAATTTTTCATGGGGTGGTCAAGGAAATAAAAGACAACAACCCTCTCCTAACTTCAAACAATAGCCCTACCCACAGGAAAAGAGGTCGAACCTTGAAGAGATTCTGACAAAATTCATAGCGGTGTCAGAAACACGTTTTCAAAACACCGAAACAACACTTAAAAATCAACAAGCATCAATTCAAGGGATCGAGAACCAATTAGGGCAACTCACTAAGCTGATCTTAGAAGGACCACAAGGCAGCTTGCCAAGCAACACTGAGACTAACCCAAATGAGCAACTTCAAGCCATAACGGCTCACAATAGTGAGGGGTTAGATGAGCCCAAGGTAAGCCAAGAAAATGTGGTAGAAAAAGGTAAGAACGAGGTAAGTCATGATAAGCCAAAATCGATAATTAAAGAGTACCAACCTCGTATCTCGTACCCCGATGCGATGAAGAAGGACAACACAGACGAACAATTCGGTAAATTTCTTAAACTTTTAAAGAAATTACATATTAACTTATCGTTTCTTGAAGCTTTTTCACAGATGCTAGATTCAAGGAAATTTTTAAAAGATCTGTTAACAAACAAAAAGAAGTTAGATGAAGAATCGCATGTGGAGCTAAACGCAGTGTGCTCAGCAAAACAAACTACCACGAAAATTAAAAGATCCAGGGAGTTTTACAATCCTATGCTTAATTGGTAGTTTATCTGTTGATAATGCTTTAGCTGATTTAGGGGCGAGCATCAATGTTATGCCTTATAAATTGTTTAAACAACTAGGTCTAGGGAAACCCAAACAAACTAGGTTGAGCATTCAATTAGCTGATAAAATTGTTAGAATTCCTAGGGGTATAATTGAAGATGTTCTTGTGAAAATTGATAAATTCGTATTCCCAGTAGACTTTGTCATTTTAAACATGGATAAGGACAATAGTATCCCCTTAATTTTAGGAAGGCACTTTTTGGCAACTGCTAGAACTAAAATTGATGTCAGCGCAGTGAACTCATACTATTTGTAGGTAACGAATCAATCAATCTCCTGGCTCTTGACTCGCCCAGGACATCGAGTAATCAAGGTGAGAAAATTAATTTTATTAATGACCACTCGGTTAAACCTTCTTTTCACGAAGCACCACAAAACTACACAACTGAGCCAGACCCTAGACCTCATACCAACAAGGAAATAACTCATAAGGAATGAAGGCTTCAAATCGATGAACTCATGAGGAATGAAGACACACTTCAAGGAGAAGTTAGGGATACACAAAACAGAACCAACACCATTCCGTGGGAGAGACGAATTTGAGATCAGAGATCAGGTATTTTTAGATAAAATAGACCCTCAAATACCTCTTCCTGACCCTAATACAAATGAAAAAATCACTTTTAGGGTACTCAATGTTTTCCCATACGGAACAGTCGAGGTAAGTAATCTTATATTCGACACTTTTAAAGAAAACGCTACTCGACTTGAACTATATACTGATAATAGGACTGATAGCATGAGGAAGGACTTTCAACTCCTCAAACCACCATGAATGTGCGAATGAGAGGTAAGTCCAGCTTAAGACTATAAACGAGCACTTCTCGGGAGGCAACCTAAGCACTAACCCCATTAATTTTCACATTTTTATTTCTACTTTTACTTTTCCTTTTTAGCACCTAACTATAAACTACCCAAAGTGCAAATTTCTACACCACATGGTTGTGGCCATGGCCGTGTGGAAGCTACGGATGTACGTACTGACATGGCAGAGATAGTACGACACAGGACGAAAAATATCTTCAAGCCACGGGGCCCAACTGAACACCACGGCCGTGCGATGCGGCCGTGGCTGACATTGTTTTAGCACGGCCGTGGCTGGCATTGTTTTAGCAACACGGGCGTGGCGACCTGCACATAGGCGTGGGAGAAACGAACGAAGCATAACACGGCCGTGCGACACGACTGTGTGGCTCAACATGCCCACAATGCACGGGCTTGGGAATGTACCAGACATGAATTTTCTATTTAAAACCACCCCTCCCCTCTCCCCGCCTACCCCAATTCTCCTTCTTCCACAACTTTTACACTCCCCTCCCTTTTTATTCTCACCTTTCTTTATTCTTTTAACTATTGATTTACACCATAGCCGTGTCGAAGAAGTGGAACGATCCAAGCACAGTCCCCCTGTGGAGATCGATCTACATAAGTTCATGCCGACCGCTTCATCTACTCGACAAGCCAAGGATATTTGAGGCCATTTAGTTTTTCTTTTTCTTTTCTCGTTTTCTTTATTTTCCTTATCTTTACTTCTCTTCTGCTAAATTTAGTTTCTCTTATTTTAGTTTCTTGGTTTTAGGTTCTAAAGGCTGTTAGGGAATCACACCACGAGCACGACCACCACCCCAACACAGCTCTAAAAATAACACCCACCTCGCGAACCATCTAACAATAAGGACTCTCCGGTCCATTAATCTTTTCTTTTAATTTTATTTTACTTTCTATTTTCTTTCTCTTCTTCTTGTCTTTAAATATATATCTAGTATATTTTGAATAATTATTATTTCCTGGCTAATTTCCTACGAGCTTCCCAATTTCTTCATCTACCGTAGAGCTCGGTAGCAGCTACCACACCACGGGACTCCCAACTCAAGGAAACCATCCAAATTCAGGAAGTTTCATCTCTCCCTTTCTCTTAAATTTCATATATATCTTTCTACATTGAGGGCAATGTACATCTTAAGTGTGGGGGTGAATATTTGTTTCGAGAAAATGTGTAATTTTTTTATTATTCTCAAATCCCTGAATGATACCTTGTCTTTAAGTAATTTTCTCATATTACTAATTAGAATGAAATCCCCTGTGATTCATGATTTTCTTTGATATGTTTTGGATTAAGTCATTGATAATTGTGCAGTGATGATTTAAACTTTAGGAGACTAAAGAATCAAGCATGATGAGTTTATTTTCAAAAATTAAAATTTTGTTAGGTTTTCTACCTGAATCTAATTATTACCTTGAAGTTTGAAATTCACAATGTTGGTATCAAAAACCCATAACTCTTGTGAGATTTTGAGCCTTTTAGAGCATACATTCTTTCGTGCTCACTTTTTATTAAAAAGTGTGTCAACATTGATTTGTTATTCTAGAACTTGCTTCGATTATACATGTCAAGACCACATCACTGATTTGATATACAGAGATGATAAAGGCACCTAGGATTTAACCCACACACTCCACTAAAAGCCTACCTTCATAATTAACCCCTAGTGGACCCCTTTGATCCTACCAACCTTTTTTATTGACTCACCCACTAATATTAACCCAAAATCCTTTGTATTTGTTATCACCATTCCTTGACTACCATTTCTCGACATTTGATTTGATCGGTTGCCCAATTATTTTATTTCAGTAGTTGAATTCATCTTTTATTATGTATTATGATTTGTTCTTTAAAAAAGTTGAAGTATATTCATTATTAGTCCTATATCAGCTGAGCTTATACATGAAAATTCCAAATCTTGAAGAAGAAGCTCGTATTATTAGTAATGAAGTTTTCAATTGATGTAATTATTCCTTGTAAGTTTGTTATTTCTAGTTAGGTAATTTGTCAAGACAATCTCGATTCTAATCCTCTAATTTAGCCTTTATCCATACCTTTAACCTAAGCCCCGTTATAACCCTTTTTAAAGATCTTTTGATCTGTGTATCATCTCATTTTACGGTGGTGGAGATTTGATTTTCAGGCAAGCTTATGGGATTAACTTTTCATGTTCGACTTTTAAGTGCTTAATTTTGCACCTTAAACACTTTGAGTGATTTGAGTGAATCTTTAGTGAGGATGTCAACTCTTTTCAATTCTGAATCAAAGGTAATTATTTAGGTAAAGGGAAACGCCTATGTTTTCGTGCTATAAATGTATGACTTCGATTGTTGAATCTTTAGGACCCTTTGAGTTAAATTATCAATGTTTGAATTATCTTTGAATTATGATGAAACATTATTGGTGAATATTATGAATCAAGGAAGTTCATTTTAATTGTGAGTTGAGAATTTTGCTTGAGGACAAGCAAATACTTAAGTGTGGGGGTATTTCATAAACTGTAATATGAACATATTTTAATCCCACATTTAGCATACTTTTGGATTATTTAAGCCTTGTTTTATACTCAGAAGAGCTGGAGGATGAAAAGAACAAGAAATAGGCCCAAAACAGAGTAAATGGGCCATATCACGAAATCAACACGGCCTGGGCCCAAGACCACATGGTTGTGCCTCTTTAATAGTCTCGAACACGGCCTGGCCACGATTCACATGGGCGTGTGCCATGGGCGTGTCCCTGACTTGAGAAAGAAGAGTTTCAGTCGGATTAGGGTACTTAGAAGCAAAGAAAGCCATTCCAAAAGCCTATATAAACACCCTAGAGGCGAACCCTCAGAGAGAGTCCAGCTAGGCGTCCAGCTAGCCCAAGGAGCCGAGCCAGAGAGGCCAAAATTATGGGATTCACTCAAAGACGGAGTTATACTCAAGACGGAGGATCTCTCCTCCAATTTGTTCAGGGGGTTTTAGGGTTTTCTTATGTTTTGTTTTATCTTTTCTTTTAAGATTTATTCTTTTATAGTTATGAACTAAACCCTTAGATACCTGAAGGGATGAAACCTAAGATGAATCTTGTTATCGTTTGCTGAACTATATGATAAATACTTGATTTGTTCTTAACTATGTGTTCTTAATTCTTGTTTTGGTATTTTCGGGATATTGATTCAAGTATTGATGTTCTTAGGTGGTAGAGTAAAAGTCCCTGCCTAAGAGTAGATCTAGCATAGTTAAGTGGAGTTGCTCGCGAGCCTGGAAATAGGGTGACGAAAATCTACCGCATTAGGGTCAAACCCAATATGGGAGTCCATAGATCGAGTTAATGCAATTCTAGGGGTTTTAATTAGAAAGAGATTTCAATTAATCAACCTAGGGTTGGACGTTAGTAGCCTCGAAATAGGTATTAATATAAATTAGGGAATCCTACGGATCAAGTCAAGTGGATAAATTGTCTGGTTCAGAGTTAGATAACAAGTGAAGTCTAGGTGGATTCTTCCTCGGGTATTGTCTTAATCAATTGGTTTTTCTCTCAAGTTATTTTCCCCAATTCATTCTCTTCGTTTTTGCATCTTTAGCTTAGTTGTTAGTTAATTTTAGATTAGATAAAAAATTCCTCTAATTCTTAGGCTAAATAATAAAAAGAAAGTTAGTATTAGTACTTTTGGTTCCTTTGGGTTAGACAATCCGGTCTTGCCACAGCTATACTACTGTTTGATAGGTGCACTTGCCTCAATCATTGTCACAGTTAGTTCTAGGCTTGATCATTCTTTATATAATTTTCTAAGACTCTGGTAGACACGATAAGATATCTTAGGTTAACATAAAAAACGTGTCGTTTATTCATTCCTTATCTTTTTTAACAACATTATATATTGCGGAAGCTATTAAAAAAATTTACAAATTCGTGTATATTTTAAAGAACCATTTGTTTATTTTGAAAACTCACGTCTTATCCTAAAATCTGTAAAGGCCATATTACATAAACTTTTTCCCAGATAAAATTAGAGCCATGAACATAATTAAAAACCGTAAAGATCCAAAATCGTGGTCATCGCCGAGTCCTCCACTGCACCGACCCATCTACTGTTGGGGATTACATAAACAGATTAAATAGAAAAGGGTGAGTTTTCGCAAACTCAGTGTGTAATCCCCACAAAAAGCATGCACACAGTAATATCAGAAACCAGACATAAATTCATAGTTCAGATCTGAGCTCATTACAAAAATGGTGTGGACCTTTGCCCACTTAGATACAGAATTAGATAATCTCTAGGGCCTTAGCCCATTTCAGACATAAAATGCAAATCAAAACAGAATAGTAAAGTCCTACCCACATGCCTCTACACACCATCTCCGTCCAACCCTACACACCATGTGGGGATAAAATCGACCCACCCATCCCTACACACCATGTTGTACTGAAAGTGACACATAATCAGAAATTCGTAGCTGAGCTGCTAGATATCAGGCTTAAGAGCTTTTCAAACACTTCCTCCCGTAAGTCATCAACCCATACCAATGCAATGCAACATTCATAAAATACCATGCTATAATGCAAATAACAATCCATACATTCAAATTAGAATACATGATAAGGGTAACAAGTTCAGCACGTATTTCACATAATCTAATCACATAACTACGGGTCTAAGTACCACTTACCGACCCTTCATTAGGTTCATAATCGACATGGGCAACCTGCACAACCTTTCAAAACATTTCATAAAAATGGGCTCACATGCCCAGGTGGCCTGCCCGTGTAGGAACACATGGTCCAAATTAGCCTTGGCCATGTATATCACATGGCCCAAATTGGCCTTGGTCGTGTGGATCACACAGCCTAGCCTAGAATACCACACGCCATGTGTCGCACACGGCCTTACCCGGTCGTGTCACTCGCGCAAGGCCTGGCTCGTCGATCACACGGCCGTGTGGTGACTTACAATCTTGCACACACCACATGGGCAACCAGATGCCCGTGTGGCGTCAACAATAACGTTTTTGACTTTAGTTGAAACCTTATTTTCTGTGTTTCCGGGTACACACCTGGTTCGATTTCGACGCGTAAGCACTCCTGAGCACTTCAAAACCTATATTCAACAATTGAAAGCCCAATTTCAGTCACTTAATCCAAGCTGTTACGAATAGGAAATTCTTGAAACTTACCAACAACCATACCTTAATGAGCAACACTGATTTCTCGCTACTAAAAACCCGTAAAGCAGCCCACAACTCCTTGATTGTCCCCTAATCAGAAAACAACCTCTTAATGCCCCTATTACCTCATCCAAAATGAAACAAAATGTACCTCTAGACTTACCGAATACACGCTAAACGTAGAGACGAGCAATATCAACAGGAAAGAGGCAAAATTGTAGTTTGGAGAACAAGGAAATAGTGAAGAAAATGAAAGCAAGGGAATTTGGCTACAGCAAAAAGAAAAACAACAGAAAAAGTGGAGAGGAGGCGTCAGGAAGCTCGGAGTTTTGGGAAAGAACCGAATTCCTTAATTCTCTCCATCACACTCCCCACTAAATCCACCACTTAGAATCCTACTCCATCTAAAACTCTCCCACGCATAAGCAGCAAAATAAATCCCTTGTTTGCACAGAGACTCAAACTCTAGACCTCTAGCTTATTTACACTCCCCTTAACCACCAGACCTGCAGGCCCATTTTATCATGTCCTTACAAATAAATACTTATAAGCCTACTAACCAAAAGTAAGGCTTTGTTCCATAAAAGCCCAAAATTTTCCCAAGCAAAGGCTTGAACTTGGGACCTCTCACACACACCCATAACACTTAACCACTAAAGCAGATAGACATTGTGTCACAAAAATTACAAAAGTCGAAATTAAAAAAAATCGAGGCGTTACATGGATTGACTTGAGCATGGCAATCAGAAAGAAGTTTCTTCATAAACAATACCTTCTTTCTGAGTATAACCTTTTGGTACAAGTCTTGCCTTATAAGTTTCCACTTTTCCATCTGTATTTCCTTTTTCCTTGTAGATCCACTTACAACCTATGGGTTTTATCCATTCCGATAAGTCTACAAGTTCCCACACTGAGTTGGAATACATAACTTCCATCTTTTCTTTCAAAATTATTTCCTAGAGCTTGAAATAAGCACTCTACATTGCTTCTTTACATGTGGATGGGTCAATATGTAACAACCCATTTTTAGTCAGATCAGAATAATGGTTTCGGGACCACAAATCTGAGGTCAAAATATTTATTTTATTATTATTTTGAGGTCTACAGCATGATAGTGTGATTGTATAAAAATTTCATTAAGAAGTTTTATCGTTTGAATGCTCAATTCGATAAAAAAGACTAATTTGCAAAAGGTGCAAAATTAAAGTGTTTTAGGCTAAAGGCATTAAATAACTAAAGAACTTAAATATATGAGTACTTAAATGGTAATTAGACCATTTGAAATATGAATGGACATTTATGTGCATGATTAAGTGAATTTTAATGTTAAATAACAAAGGTTAATAAGGTAAATTAATAAATAAATAAGGTAAAAGAGGTAAAAATAAAGCATAATCTTCTTGGTTAGTTTTCTTGCATGGAAAATAGGGTAGAAAACACCATTTTTGAAGTTTAAGCATTTGGCTAGACTCTTCCACTTGCATGGTATGATTTTTTATCCTGTTTTTAATTATTTTTATGTTTTTGGAGTTGTTGTAGCTTAATAGTTGTAGCTCAGGGACTAATTTGTAACAGCCCGATTTTGGGTCTAGTCAGAACAGTGGTTTCGACACTACAAATCCGTCACAGTAAAATTTATTTTTTATTATATTTTTATGGTCTACATTTTTATGGAATGATTTCGTGAAAATTTTGTTCAAAAATTTTGACTTTTGGGCACTCAATTTATTTAAAGGGACTAAATTGAAAAAAGTGCAAAGCTTGAATTCTATATGTTAAAGGTGTCCAATTGCTATGAAATTTTAAATTAGAGATCCTCATATAGTAATTAGACCATTGGTTAGGTTGGTGGACAAAAATGGACATGGTTAGGTATGTTTCTAAAGTTTTTCATTAAGGGCATTTTAGTAATTTGGTAATTAAAATGAATTAAAAAGTCAAAATAAAGCCAAAAGTTGTCCTTCTTCTTCCCCATGGCCGAACCTTACAAAGAGAAACCATGGCTAGGTTTTTTCAAGCTTTCAAGCTCGATTGTAAGTCCGTTCTTGCCTCGTTTTTAATGCTGTTTACATTTTTAAAGTCGTTGTAACTCGATCAATCTATTTCTACCACTAATTTAAGAAATGATCAAGGTATAGGGTTTGAACCATATTAGACATGTGTGTTTTTTGATGTTTGATGTTAGAAAATGCATGTTTGTTGTTTGTTAAACAACTTTTGCTAAGTGATTTTCAGTAAAAATGTCAAAAATGACTTAATTGTAAAAGTTATAAAATGACTAGTAAAAGTTTGATTAAATTAAAATTTTGGGCTGTTATGAGTATCTAAAAGATTCAGCTGGGCTTGGGTTTTGAAGAACTTGACTATATTTCAGTTTACGAGCCTAGGGATTAAAGTGTAAAATGTCAAAAGTTTAGGGGCAAAAATGTAATTTTTCCATAATGTGACTTTTGGGCTAAAATGAATAATGTGATGATTAAATGAAATGAATTTGGTTTTATAGCTCAAGAAAAATGAAGTTCGAGCCTTGATCGAGGGAAAACCAAAGTGTTTGACGATTAGGTCCATTTCCGCTATTTTTGTATCGAGGTAAGTTTGTATGTAATAATGTAACATTATAATTTTATTTATAATGTTTTGTTATTGTATGAATTGTATGATTGACTCTATGGATGAAATTGACAAATTTTCAACAAGCGAGTAAATCCCGATTGAACCTTAGGAATAGATAGGATACAAATGTCATGACATTAAGGTTACTGAGATTACGTGTAAGACCCTATCTGGGATATGGCATCGATATGAGACTTTGTATAAGAGCATAGTTGGGCTATCGACATCGATACGAGATTACATTTGAGACCATATCTAGGATATGACATTGGTACGGTACTGTGTGTATGAGATTCTCGAGTATCCTTTAGTATTCCAAATGGTTCAACGAGAAATGTTGACTAGGTGTTCAACGGGTATGTCAAAGATGAGAAAGTATGTGAACATGTTATGAGATGGTATAGGTATAAACGTAAAAACCAAAGGAAATGAACTCAATATATGATTAACAATTGGTAAGAATGTGATTGAGTAAGTTGTTCTTATGAAGCTTAAATGACATTTATGTTGATATGTGCTATGTTATTCATATGATGAGCTATTGGTATATGACAATTATGTTGATATGTGTTATGTTGATATTAAATGACATTTATGTTCATGTGACTCTTATGAAGTTTTAATGACATTTATGTTAGCATCTGTTAAGTTATTTATATGTCAAATGTATGAATAATATTTTG
Source organism: Gossypium bickii (assembly GCA_025503065.1). Taxonomy (NCBI): domain Eukaryota; kingdom Viridiplantae; phylum Streptophyta; class Magnoliopsida; order Malvales; family Malvaceae; genus Gossypium; species Gossypium bickii. The sequence goes on along the minus strand of CP106714.1, from coordinate 92,120,017 downwards.
TATTATTTGCATATGAACTTACTAAGCTATATAGCTTACCCTCTTCCTTTCCCATGTTTTATAGTGTCATTGAGCTAGCTCAGATTGGAGATCGCTGGAGATCCTATCACACTATCAAGCTATCACTTTGGGTATTGATGAATTCAAGTATTTTGAGTCTATGGCATGTATAGAGACTTGGTTTATTGGTTATATGTTAAATTATTAATTTGGCCATATGTGTTGGCTTATAATGATTTATGGTTCATTTTCGTATAGAGCCATAGAAGTTGGCTAATATTGGTTATGAGTATATTTATATACTAATGTCATTTGTGAATGTGGAATCTTGCATGATTTGGTGTGGAAAAGTTGATGTTCTAAGCATGATAGATAATGGCATGACGATGGCATTTTATTGTCTTGGTTGCTCTTATATGCTTGAATTTGTTCCATGTGATGTTGCGTTGATGTGTGCAAGTGAGGGTGGCAAAATGGCTTTGTAAATAGCCTTGTTTTTTTCCATACGGGTAGACACACGGGCGTGTGTCTAGGCCATGTGTGACACATAGTTTGCCCCACGGGCATGTGTTCTGGCCGTTGTCCCCTGCACCTTAATTGTTGCAAAATAAAATATCTAGAATTGAGCACACGGGTAGAGACATGGGCGTGTGCCTCAGCCGTGTGTGCTACATGGCCTAGCACACGGTCGTGTGGCACGACTGTGTGGCACAAGTCAGAGAGTACCCTAATTTGAACACCGTCTGAAGCATGGGCATTTCCCTTAGACCACATGGGCGTGTGAGCCCTGCATCTAGCAAAAATTTTCTATGTTTTGTAAAAATTTCTAAAGTTCTCGGTTTAGTCCCGAACCACCTCCAAAGTATGTTTTGTGCTTCGTAGGCTCGTATAAGGGACTTTATGATTAAATGCAGATTTTTTTAATTTGGACGCAAATTTTATGACTCAGAATTGTGTGATTGCTTGTGTTACAAGTCTGGTAATGCCTCGAGACCTGTTTCGGCGTTGAATACGGGTAAGGGGTGTTACATAATTTGTGAAACTGTTAATGTAACAGCCCAGTTTAGACCCTAGTCGAAATAGTGGTTTCGAGACCACAAGTTCGAAGTAGAAAAAAAATTTAATATTATTTTTGGTGTTTATAATATGTGATTGAGCATGTGTGAAAGTTTCGTGAATTAATTTTGTTGTTTGTGTGCTTAATTTGAGTAAAGGACTAAATCGCATAAAATGTAAAAGTGGCCTTCTATTTGATTAAGTACCTTATTGATGTGACTTTTTAAATGTGAGGTCTTTATGTTGTAAATGGACCATTGATATGGTTAATAGACTTTTATGGACAACCATTAAATAGAATATAAGTTAAATAACCATGGGTAAAATGGTAAATTATGAATTAATGTTAATATAATTAAAATAAAACAAAAGTTAGTGGGAGTGTTCATCTTTGTTTTGCCGAAATTGAAGAAGGAAGAAGACAACCATGGCTATTTAGGGTTCAGTTCTTTGAAATTCCAATTGGTATGTAATTTTTGTTCAGTTTTTGATGATTTTTATGTTTTTGTAATTGTTGCTTTGTGCTCTAGTTAACCCATTCTTTAATTTTAGAATTTGATGAAGGTTTTGAGATATGCAATTGATGAATATGTGAGCTTTGTGTTGTTAGTTGGTGGAATATGAAAGATGTGTGAAATATTAACATAGTTTTCTTTGGATTTTTGGTGATTTTGAGTAAATTGGACTAAATTGTGAAAATAATATTTTGAGGGACTAAAATGTGAAATAAATGAAATATATGGGCTTGTATTAGCATGGGGAAAATTCGGCACAGCTTATGTGAATAGAAATTTTGTGTATTTTGTGATTTGATGAATTATGGACTTAAGTGTTTAAATGTGAAAATGTGAGGGCTATTTTGTAAAATGCCTTAAATATGTTTGTGGACTAAATTGAATGAATTGGTGATTGAATAAGTTAAATTTGAATATGTATTGACCAGGAAAGGAGAAAATCGGATCGAGATCGAGGCAAAGACAAAGAACTCGATTAATCGACTAGTTTTGGTATTTCGACGTCCGAGGTAAGTTCGGATATAATACTAGTTGTTAAATTTTATCTATGTGATGTGAATTGAATGAATGTATAATTATCAAATTAGAAGTGTTAAATATGAGATTGAGAAATGTGGCACTAAGTGTGCGTAATTGAAATTGAGATAGAGATGAATAGCATTATGTGTGCGAAGTAATGGAAGCTTCGACTTTACTAATTGGCACTGTGTGTGCGATGCCGAATTAAGTTTGGTTTTGTATCTAGGCACTAAGTGTGTGATGCTAAATAAGCATCGGCTATGATTTGGGCACTAAGTGTGCGATTGAGTGAAAAGCTATCGAGCAGTGAATGAGATATGGTATCGAGCATCGAATATCAAGAACGTTTATTAACTAAGTGTTGGCAAAGGTATGTTTGAACCTTTGTGGTTGATGATAGTTTTAATGGTTGAATGAATGGATATTTGAGCATATGGTTGAGGATGATAATGTACCTAATTGTACATCTATCTATGTGATGATTTAATCATGTATTGATGTTGCATTATTGAGTAGTATGTATTATATTACAAACTTACTAAGCTTTAAAGCTTACCGTGTTTCTCTATTTTAAAGTGTCAGTAGAGCTAGCTCGGATCTGGGGATTGTCAGCGACTTGATCACACTATTGGTTATAGATTTTGGTACTTTTGAAAGATGTACATATTTGGTATATGGCATGTATAGGCTAAAAGTTATGGTATGTTTTGGTAATGTTGGACCTTGCCATGTGATATGGCTAGATGGTTGAATGTTGATGGGGTATATATGTAGGCTATGAAAATGATGAAAGATTATAAACTAGTGAGAATAGGAATGGTATATTTTATATATTTGAATTAGTTGTTTATAATGATGGATAAAATGTGAACTTGTAATATGAATAACATGGTGCTTGGCTTATATGATTTGAGTTGTGAAAAATGGTGTTTTGGATGGATTTATTTGAGTAGGAATTGAGTGTGGAAGTAAATGATCTAGATAATGATTAAATGGTGCATATTTTGGTATGTTTTGGTTGCCATTTGAGGTATAAATGCATTTGGTTTGGGGCTTGTAGGTGATTCAAAGTGTGGGTGGCAAGTTTGGCCTTGAAAATGGCCTATAATTGCCCACACGATTTGTAACACCCCAAACCTGGCCTAAACGTTACGACCAGATCTGATATGTTACAGGGTGAAGTAAAAACGAATTTTTGTTGAATTTAGGAAAAACTGTGGATTTGAAAACTTTTTCATTAAGGCGATATCTTGAAACAGTGATTTGTTAGTTTAGGAAAATTTCAATTTGTGTTAATCGAATAATCATTATGCTTGGTGATACTTGAAAGAAAACGTATGTTTTGTGTTACTCGTACTTTGAAAACCCCATCTTTAAAGAAATTTCGCGATTAAATTTGCATAGTGTCAAATTTTGAATAACTAATAAATAAATAAAAACCTAACATAAACTCAGAAAAGCCTTATTGCATAACGAAAATCCCCAATTAAAAATAAAATAAAGCAGGAATCAAGTTTACGAAAAGAGAAGACTTCATGGCCTCCACGAGTCCGCCTCGGCTCCCATATCCACGATCTATTGATTACCTGAAAGGTTATGCAAGGGGTGAGTCACCGAGACTCAGTGTGTAAATCCCCTATAACATATAAACGGCTCGAGGCCCACAATCGCATATTGGGCCTTAGCCCACTCAAGATGACATAAAAATAAATGAATGCATCATGTCCCAGCCCATCACACCGTGGGGATTTCTACAATCAACCCTCTATCCGCTACACGTCATTTTGACAGTCAAGTTGTCAGTCATAATGCCGATCACTAGGTGACCAAAATAATATAACATGGCTTAGCCACCGATCACTATGTTACCAAATAATATAGTGTGGCTTAGCCACCGATCACTATGTGACCAAATAATTAAACACTTCCCCTTAAACATCATATCCATATCCCATGCATAACATACGTGTCATAATGAATGCAACATGCTATCAACAAGGTACTAGATTACCACATACATCCATACACATAAGAAAATGCTATAATCACGTTCCTAGCATTCCTAGCCTTACCCTCAAGGGTATCACGACTGTCTACCCAGCCTTCTCCAGCTTTTCAGTCTATACAATTAATATTACCGTTAAAATGAAGTGTATGATGTTTTACACACCTGATAACACGTAAAATAATACTCTCTACGTCAACACTATTGATAGCAGAAACGACTGCTATCTGCCTACTACACTGTTCTTAAGCCGGTCCACAACCCGGTGGCAAATCCCGAATAGCAGACACCGCGCGCTTCTTGAACTTTGGCGCTAGGGCTATGGGTCCAACCCCTTCCTTTGCTTGGCTAGTGTTTGAGTCCACGAAAAAGGTCTTGGTCAATAGACCGGATTAAAGTATTGAACAGAGAACAAATAAGAATATATGCTCAAAACGCAAAGATCCCTTCCCTAGATCGACAAATCCAGAGATTATAAGACTTGGATTAAGACACCGATTGAATACCTAAGTCGACTAAAACCGAATGTCCCTTAACACCCTTCAATCATAGATCAGATGCTGAAAGAACACGAAGACAAGATTAATGCCTTCGGCATCCAAAAAAAAAAAAGAAAAGAGAATTGAAACGAAAAGGGAATACTTACCACAATCAAAGAGAATTCGATTGACAAAGTTGTGGAATGGAGTGACGGCAATCCACTGAACAAAGACTGAAAGAAGAAGATGAGCACTCAAGGAAGATTTGCCTAAGAAGAAATATAGAAGGAATAAGAACAATGGATGCTTCGGCTTTGAAAAGAAACCTGTGAGAAGGTGAGGGATATGTTTTGGCAAATGAAGGACAAAAAGAGAGGCTTAAGAGATTTGGCTAAAGTAAGATGAAATTAAAGAGATAAATGGGAGTAATAGAGGATTCGGTCAAGAAGAAGAAAAGAAGAATGAGGTTTTCGGCTTTAACTGATGTGAATGAGAAGAAAGAAATGAGAAGTAGAGAAGATGATAGGAGTTTCCGCTAAACAGAGAAAAGGTTCAAAAGTTGTCAAAAAGAAGAACACCAAATGCCGAAAGGGAAAAGAGCTCTCAAACTTGGCTACTAAACACCTCCAAAATTCGGCACCTACAAACCAAAACTGAAAAATGCACTTTTGAGAATTAAAATGCCTATGACCATAATTTAAATTCGGCACACCCTAAACAAGCTAGAATCGATTCCTACACTTCCCCCAAGCATTCAAAATTTGGCCACTACCTTCACCACATGCTAATCCCTTCCTTTTCTCCTTAATTCACTCCTGATCACTCATTCGAAATAGTTTGAATGATTCAAACTCCTCTTTCTTCTCTCAGCCACACATTTGAATTATTTGACTCAATCAACTCTCCCCTCTTGAAGTATCCTAGCCGAACTCTACCTCTGCTCCCTTTGACGCCAAAAAGAATTCCAAAATGAGCACCATGCAACTTGAACCTGCTCCCTCTCTGCTACCTTGTGCTGTCACCTACCTGAACCTTAAGTGGCGCCTCCTTGCCTCTTTCCCATTGACTTTCTTGTTTCTTCAAACACAAGTAATATCCCTTAAGTCCTATCCCAACTAGCTCTCCACTAAAGTGCCCAAACAGCGAATTTCGGCCAAGGCTTCGGCTCAACCCCGAATCTTTCCTAGACCCCTAAACACCCTAAACTAACACATTAAGCATAACATACACACAGAAACACATCAAATGCAAAGCCCCTCAATTCAGGATGTTACACGGTTGAGCACACGGGCGTGTGGATCGACTATGTCTTTCGAGGTTGTGTTTTAAAACAAGTCAAACTCAACCACAGGTAACACACACGGGTGTGTGACTGGCTATGTGGATCAAGTCAATAGCGACCACAGGCTGGATACACGGGCGTGTGACTGGCCGTGTTGTGCAAGTCAGTGTTGACCACTGGTGAGGCACACGGGCGTGTCTCAGGCCGTCTGAACAAGTCAGTATGTATGCCCTGTTTTGCCATGGCTTGGATGCAAGGGCGTTTCCAAGGCCATGTGAGGCACACGGCTTACCCACACGGGCGTGTGACCTCTGTAACTTAGAAAAATGTTAAAATTTCAGAAATTTTTGTATGAGTTTGATTTGGTTCTGACCCCTTTCTAACACGTGTTTAAGGTATCATAGACCTCATTAAGGGACTATTTGATTGTAAATTATGTTTTTTGGATGACTTTGTGTTAAAAATGATATGAAATGTTCGGAATTGATTAGTATTGCCTCTTAACCCTAGTCCGACGGTGGATACGAGTTAGTGGTGTTACAGTTAAAAGTCTAGGGTTTTACCTTTAATGAATGTATATGTATTTTGATGTTTAATGGTAGAAAATGAATGGTTGTTGTTAGATAAACAACACTTGTTAAGTGATTTTGAATAAAATTGCAAATTAGGGAAAATTTTGTGGTAATTGTGTGAAATAATGAAAAATATGGGCTGTTATGGATGTATTTATAATTCGGCTAGCTTGAGTGTGGGTTAAATTGCATGAATTTGTATTTTTGTGAGCTAGGGGCTAAATTGTAAAGAATTTAAAATTTAAGGGGCAAAATTATAATTTTGTCAAAACATGATTTTTGTGTTAAATTGAATAGAATGATGTTTAAGTAAGTTAAATTTGATCATATATAGATCAAGAAAAGTAATGTTTGGAATTAGATCGGGGGAAAAACAAAATGGTGGATTGATAGCTCGATTCTCTCTGTATAAATTCGTGGTAAGTTCGTATGTTAATAAGTATTAGCGTAATTGTGTTTTAAATGCTATATAATTGCATTATTGATGAATATGACTTTTTGAAAATGTTCGACAATGTTTTGGCGACGTATGAAATCCCGGTTGAACCTTAGAAATAGGCAGGATATAGAAGACATGTCATTAGGGGTTATTGTGTTTTGGATGCTGGTCCATATGTTCTAACAGCGGCTGAATTTTTTGGCATATGTTGCGGTTACTCGCCAGCTTGTGTGAGCAGCACCGTGTAGCTATGTCTTGACCGTCTGCTTGTGTGAGCAGACCTTGTGATATCTCAAGATGAGCATTTACATATGAGATATGAGATTGAGATGGTTTCGACCATGTATTGGCACTAGGGTGCGAGATTCCCGAGTATCTGATATTATTCTAAATGATTCAACTGGTATATTGATGTATGAAAGAATAAGTGATTGATACGTATCACAACAGGTATGTATGTGAATCATACAAGCTTTGAGTCTATGAAACTTGTGAATTTCATATCTAACCTTGTGAATGAATATGTGATAGGTTTGTGGATCAATATGAGTTATATTATGATATGTTTGATCAATTAAATTTTATTCATATGGTAAGTTGAGTTTATTGCTATACGAACTTACTAAGCATAATAGCTTACTCTGTTTACTTTTCCGTATTTTACAGTGATTTTGAAGCTTGTTCGGATTAGGAGTTGTCGGAGATCTCACCACACTGTCCAGCCATTGTTTTGGTATTTTTAAACTTGTGCACTTGGTTATATGGCATGTATAGGTGTCATGGTTAATATAGTCTATATGTATGTAATGTTGATAGCCAATTGATTTGGCTTGTAAATGATACACATGTTTTTGGTTATGTGTTTAGCGATGTGATTTGTCTTGTTTTGGTATATTTGGTTATGTATATATGTGTAAATGACCTTTGATATTTGACCTTTGATATTTGATTTATAATTGTTATGTGAATGCCTTGTTGTGAATTGGTATTTTGAGTACATAATGATTGAATTTGAGAATGTGGTATACATGTTGATTTAGGCAGAAAGTCTAATAGGTGAGTTTGATCATTTAGGTGATTTTTTGGATGTGGAATTGGTATGAATTTGAATGGCTATTTGGGATGCTTATGAGCATTTTGGTTGTTGGTATTGGTATTATAGGATTTTGGCTTGAAATTGGTTGATTATAAGTGCCTATTTATGCATTGGTTGTTTCTGCATTGTGGAACCTAGGTTGACAACATTTTGGGTGAGAAATGTGGCTTGAAACATACCCTGTTTTTGTCCACACGAGAAGAGACATGGGCGGGTGTCTTAGCCCTGTGTGACACACAGCTAGGTGACACGGCTGTGTGTCCCCTAGTACTTATTTAAAAACCAAGTCAGTAGCTCCACACGGTCGTGTGGCTTGGCTGTGTGGTATAAGTTAGAATACCCTTCAATTTTCACACGGCCTAGCACATGGCTTGACACATGGGCGTGTGAGGCCATTTTCAAGGGTACACAGGCTACACGGGCGTGTGGTTGGCCGTGTGACCCAAGCCAGTGAGTTACATGGGGTAGGACATGGGTTGGGACACGACTATGTGATCCAATTTTGAATGTCCACACAGCCTGTGACACGAGCGTGTCTTTGGCCGTTTGAGACACATGGTCGGTCCACATAGGCATGTGTTCCTTGTATTTCAAAATTTTTTTATGTTTTTTAAAAATTTCCCTAAGTTCTTGGTTTAGTCCCAAACCGCTTCTAATGCTTGTTTAGGCCTCGAGGGCTGCTATTAGGGAATATATGATTGTATTTGAATGATATTTGCTTAGATAAGAGAATTGTATGATTGTTTAATAGATAAGTCTGGTAATGCTTAGAAACCCTATTCAGGTGACAAATATGGGTTTGGGGTGTTACACAACATCTTTCTATTTAGCAATCTTAGTGTTAAGAACACCTCTTCAAAATGTGAAGAACTCAGGCCTAGGAGAGACCCTCCCACTACGACGAAGCTCCTTACGTTACTGGCCGTTTGTAGGACTATTATTAGGAGTTAGTTCTGGGATCGTTTCCATATGGTTTTTTATATTTCCTAAAAGCTCCTCGGGTACCTCTTTACTCCAAGGTTGGAAGTCATTCATGCAACTTTCTTCAAGGAAAGTAGCATGAGTTTACACTATAACAGTTTGCTCTTTCGAGTTATCAAACAAACTACCCTTTTTTCCCTTTGGATATCCTACATGCATGCTCAATTCTATCCGCGAGTCCAAGTTCCTCGTATCTGTATCTAATACGTAGGTTGGGCACCCACAAATCCTTCAATGTTTTAGACTTGGATTCTTACCATGCCACAATTCATATAGAGTTTTCACTACTGTGTTAGTTGGCACATTATTCAGAATATAGCAAGCTGTCTGTACCGCATATCCTCAAAAAAGGATTGGAAGCTTTGAATAAATTAGCATCGAACGTACCATGTCTAACAACATTCAATTCTTTCTCTCTGCCACGCCGTTCTGCTGTAGAGTGCCCGACGCGGTTAACTGGGATAGAATCCAATTCTCTATGAGGTACCCTATGAGCTCCTCAGATAAATATTTCCTACCTCGACTAGACCAAAGTGCATTCAATAAATCTAGTTGTTTCTTCACTTTTGCATGAAACTCATTGAATTTATCAAAGGTTTCACTCTTGCTGTGCATCAGGTATACATACCCATATTAGGAATAGTCATCAAGAAAGGTTACATAATACCCATAACCACCTCTTGCACTAATTCTCATAGGGCCACATACGTCAGTGTGCACAAATTCTAGGGGTTTTTCGGCCCTTGTTCCTTTTTCATTAAAAGATCACTTAGTCATCTTACCTTACAACCAAGATTCACATTAAGGAAGATCAAGTTCTTTAAATGGACATAAGATGCCATCTTTAACAAGTCTAGTGATTCCTTCTCGGTTAAAATGGAATTGAGGCTCAAATGATTTATAATTAAGTTCTGGCTTTTCACTTGTTAATTATAAACTCATTTAGTCATGAAGTTATTCCAGTATAGTATCATGACTGAGCTCTCCCCAATAATATACCATCACGAAAGCAACTACCTAGTCCTCGTCCAATAACCTTGTCATAACCCTTAGAAGATATCCTTAATCTTTTTGGGAAAATATATGTTCTACCAATATGATCCTATTTTATCTTAAGATAACCATTACATCTTAATTTATGACAAGTCAATCATTATCAAATAGTGATCAAATGATCTATCATAGAGATGGATGACCGTGACCATGTTTGCTTTTCATCAATCATGTAATGCCAGTGAGACAATACCATTTACCCATTTATTGGGCTATGAAATCCACTGTTTTGATTAACGCTACATACTACAAAATTCGTACACCCAATGCACCAGTTTCGATTCCTTATCTATGTAAACTCAAGCTTTTAGTTACATCTAATAGTATGAGTCACGCATATATAGTCTGTGGTTCCCTCAAGATTTAGGTATGCCACACTATGAATGTCACAAGTGAATAAATCCACAAACGGATTTAGGATCTATTCTACTTGGGTCCTCTCCGATGTACTATCAGTCCAGTTAGTTACATCTATGTCTCTATCTTTTGGGAATCATCTGCTCCGATGCCCAAGACAAGGCATCTCCCTAATTGGACTTGATAGATGACATATTAGTATTTCGATTAGTTTACCCATTTTTTATTAGGCTAAGAACATGTTTAGGTTTGTCCATTAATACAAGCTATCTTTCTGTACTACGATTTGACTTCGTAACACTGGTTATTAATAGTTAAAACTTAGACAACTAATGAACAACATTTGCTTCTATTTTTCTTTGCATGTAGAAACCATGTAATTCATGAATAATTTTATTAACCAATCTGTTTGATAAAATTAAAAGTGTACTTAGATGAAAATACTAGACTCAGGGCACCAGATCCAACATACTGTTAATACACCAGTTCCACAACCTATTGACACTACTTCTAGAACTAGTATTGTGAATCTATCTGATGAGGGAATTCAATCAACTGATTCCATTTCTAGTGATGATTGGGTTAATAGATTTACTAAAATCCTGAATAAAAAGTTCAATGAGGGAAGCAAAAGAGGGTTCGAGAGCCCTGACATTGTATAACAACATTCTTGAGATGTTATGATAGTAATTGTTGAGATAAATTATCGAGAACCTAAAAGAGCAAACTGTTATAGTCTCAAATCATGCTACTTTCCTTGAACAAAGTTACATGAATGAATTCAAACCTTAGAATAAAGATGTACTCGAGGAACTATTGGGAAATATACAAAATCCTACTAAAACGATTCTAGAACCAACTCCTAATAGTAGATCTGCAAATGATCAGCATCATAGGTTTCTTCGTTGTAGTGGGAGGGTCTTTTGTAGGCAGACTTCTTCCAATTTGGCAGTAGACTTTTTAACACTAAGTCTACTAAATAAGACAATGATGACCTAATCATGTATGATGAATCAATCGAAAGTGCTTATGCGAAGCTTTGGGAAAAAACTATGAAAGTTGAGATAGACTCTATGGATTTCAACTCACTTTGGGAACTTGTAGACTTACTAGAAGGGACAAAGCCCATAGGGTGTAAGTGGATCTATAAGAGGAAAAGAAATGCGGAGGGAAAACTAGAAACTTATATGGCCAGACTTATAGCAAAAGGTTATACTCAGAAAAAAGGTATTGATTATGAAGAAACCTTTTCTCCTGTTGTCATGCCCAATTCAATCCGTATATTATTATCTAGTGTGGTGACTTTCAATTGCAAGATCTTGAAAATGGCTGTGAAGAAAGTGTTTTTGAATGACTATCTTGAAGAGAACATCTATATGATGCAACCTACCAGATATATGACCAGAAATGAGCATAAAGTTTGCAAGCTACTTAGATCCATATATGGACTTAATTAAACATCCCGCTCATGGTATCAAATATTTGATCAAGTGATCAAAACTTTTTGATTTGATTAAAGCATAGATAAATATTGTTTATAAACATTTAGGGGATGGAAAGGTAGTCTTTCTCATTTTATATGTCGACGACATTTTACTCATTGGGAATGACGTAGGGACATTACCATTGGTTAAACTATGGTTAACCCAACAGTTTAGCATGATTGACTTCGGAGAAGCTATGTTTGTTCCAGGCATTTGAATCCTAAGGGATTGAAAGAACAGAGTGATAGCACTATCGCAGGCTTCATACATAGACAAGATATTGGATAGTTATGCAATGACTGATTTGAAGAAGGGAAATAAACCTCCCATATCAGGATTTCATCTCTCATTGGAGGATTTTCTTAAGATAGTAGAAGAAAGAGAGAATATGAGAAAGGTTCCTTATGATTCAGTAGTAGTAAGTCTCATGTATGTTTTGTTATGCACACACCCAGATATCTATTTTGCAATGGGATTGGTGAGTCAATATCAGGCGAATCCGAGACCAAGACACTGACAAGAAGTTAAGTATATACTCAAGTATTTATGGAGAACAAGTGATTATATTATTGTGTATTCTGGAAGAGATCTTACTCCTATAAGATATATTGAATCTAACTTCCAAATGAGTTTCTTGTAGGGTTGCACTACTAACTTCACTCTAGTGGGTCAAATATGAGGTACGAAAAACCTATGTCACTAAAATAGTGTGGATATAACTAAACCCCAAAGAAACCACATAAAGACAAAACACAATGATGAAAAGTATCATAAGGGAGATGGTAGTGTTTGACGAAATAGTGAGTTTAGTAAAAGATCGCATCTAAGGACAAAACCTAGGGATTTGTTTTACAAAGACTTTACTAGCTAGATAGATCTTTTGGGAAACATATGGATGACATAGAAATGTGAAATATGACTAATCTACTTCACTAGGTCAAGTGGGAGGCTATTGGATCTAGTGCCCTAACTGTAGTATTTTCGTCTAAGTACACTTGTATTTCGAGCAAATTGGTTAATGAAAGAAATTCATGGATTACATTAATATACTTTGTATAAGTTTCCTCATATGGTTTTTGAACGCAAAGCAAAATAGAAGCAAATATTAGCCCACTAGTTGTCCAATGTTTAAATTAATACTAAGCGATATTACATGGTTGGATCGTATAATGAAAAGATAGCTAGTATTAGTAAATAAATGTAAAAATATCCTTAGTCTAATTTGAAATGAGCAAATTGATTGAAAGATTAAGATGTAGACTATCAAGTCCAATTGTGGAGATGCTTTGTCTTGGGCATCGTAGTAGATGACTTCCAGAAGATAGAAACATAGATTTGAATGACTAGACTAACAATACATTGGACTAGACCCAAGAAGAATATATTTTGAATTTGTTTATGGATTTATTCACTTGTGGCATTCATAGTGTGGCATACCTAATCCTAACTGGCTGACGAACTATATATGCGTGACTCAAGTACTTTGACGTAAGTGAAAGCCTGAGTTCAAATAGATAAATAATCGAAAGCTGGTGATTGGGTATACGACTTCATCATTATGTAGCATCATTCACAATAATGGAATTCATAGCCCTAGACATAGGTAAATGATAACCTCTCGGTTGCATTACATGTTTGCTGAAAAGTAAACGTGGCCATAAGTCGTTCATCTTTGTGTTGAATGACTTTATTACTATTTGATAGTAATTGAGTTTTCATGAAGGAAGATTTAATGGTTACCATGAGATTTATTGGGAGAACAAATTTTGTTCCAAAGAGAATAAGGATATCCTATGAGGGTAGCACTATTATGACAAGGTCATTGGACAAGAACTGATTGAGTTCCTTTCAAAACGGTATGCTGTTGGGGAGATCTCAGTCACGATACTATAGTGGAATGACTTCATGACTTAATGAGTTTATAATTAATAGGAAAAAGGTTGGGACATAATTATAAAATCATTTGAGTCTCAATTGCATATGTACAATCGATCCCTCTGTTAGCTCATTAAAACCATAAATGAATTTCATGTTGAATCAAATGAACAAAATTTAATAGAAATAATGAAAATAGAGAGATGAGAAACATTTGGAAATGATTATGGTTTTCTCCAAAATGAAAATGAACATGAAAATGAAAAAGAAAAATGAATATGACGTAGAAATGAATTTATAAGTTTTGAATTAAATGAAATTCGAAAATGGAAAGAAACCGTGTGGTTATAGTGAAATATTGAATGTAGAAATATTAACTATAGTTTCTCATAGATTCTTTTATGGTAAAGTCATCATGATTTTAACATAATTAGAATTGGACTGATAAGGTTATTTAATTGGAAAAATATTTAGATGTTTCTTTTGGGAAATAGAAAAACAAATATCGAGTTGGGTCGAATTATAAAGTATTGGGTTAAAAGTTCAGGAAGTACTTCTAATTTGACCTGATATGGGAGAGACCCATAAGGCCCTTATGTTAATGAGGGAGACGAAAAATCCTAGTATTATTAACTAAGGTTGTTGCCTCCTATACTTCTTGATAGACTAGGAGTTCATTATTCTAGTTTATATAAACTTCAACAATTCAACAAGGTTCTACCTCCTCTCCCTGTAAATAGATGGAACTGGTAGGACTATTTCCATAACTTTAAGTTATTGTTACTTTACCCGAGAACAGAGAGAATTTATTATCAACTATTAAATCTAATTTTTGGAATAACAATTCTGCCGATTTCTATTTGAGAATAGATTTTTCGTTTTCACACTTAAACTTTCTAGTCGTGTGTTTTGATTCGAATCATTCAAGCTGACACTAAAACAGTTCATGGTACAAGAATAACAAAGAAGGCTATTTGGTTGAAAGCCAAGAATGACAAGGATTTGTCTATTCGAAAAACATAGTTGTGAATTTAGTTTAGGGTTTATTGCTATAAATATCACAAATCTGTCAAACCAGTTTTTTTTCTAACAGTACCCAATGTTAACATACAAGAGGGACGAAAATTCAATGAACCCATGGGATGAAGAGGAGGTATATGAGGAGGGAGTATACAAATAATGAGAGATTATAGAGAACCAAAAGTCAATTATCCTAGAACTTTACCAATGAAGAAAAAAAAAACAAAAACTCTGTTGGAAGAGATAAATGAGTGACAACTAGGGACATCTGGGTATTTCGCTGAAACTCGTTATGATTCGTATGGCTATACATCAGAACAGGACAGTCGGGATGAAGAATTCCAAGCTAAATTAAAGCGGAAAAAATAATAGTTGGATTAATTAGGGGAATTATTTTGGCAAAAATGCCAAGCAAATACTCCTTTGGAAGATGTTGTAAATGATGTCTCCAATTTCGATCCGAAGAACCAATGTACTACTGACAATCATTAAAAATTAAATCTTGAAAATAAACAAGAATTTGGATTTGGAGATAAGAACGAATTGAATATAACTGAAGATGTCTCCAACCTAAATAAAATAGATGTAGTAGTAGACATAGAATTAACCACTAACTTGAAGCTTAAATCAATTCTGAATGAAAGTGTAGGTGGGCCGATACACTTTCTGGCCACAACTAAAGAGGTGACAGTTGAAGAATTTGATAAGTTTATCTCATTCTCGTTCATTGAAAAAGAAAAAGCTTGGGAAACCAAAGCCTCTCGCGACATGGAAAGAAAGAAGCTCGAGAATATAATACCCCAAAAGACAATCTGGGGTTGGCTCTGATTTGACACCAAGTGGCTCATGATGTGGATGTCATACCGGTAAAAGATAAGGTGATATCGTTGGAATTGACCAAGGAGATTGGTTTATATTTCTCGATGGAAAAACAAATGGTGGATCAAAGTCTCGAGGACCAATTGGAAGTTCTTTTTTGGGGGCGATACAAGTCGTCCCGATCTCAAAAAAGGACTTCAGTTTTAAAATTTTAATTGTTATTTTTTAATGGTTAAATATAGTTATATATTATTACTTATTTAATTTTAGGAGTGTTGAGCCTGTGAAAAGGGAAGCAGAAAAATTGTGAGGAGAAGAGCTAAAATAGTCGGCACAAGTTTTCCATCCACATCGAGACATGTCAAGTTAAGACGTGGCGATGAGATCTTCTCGATACTGGGATGAGTCTTTTCCCAATGATGAAACAAGCTTGCCAAAAGTAGTGACTAAAGTCATGTGACATCGGGGATTATTCTCCCACGTTGTGACAAGCTACAACGGAAAAAACCTAAGGTTTCAAGTTCACGTTGAGACGAGCTAGGCAACCTACGTGGGGATGAGCAAAAGTGAAATGGCCAGGAAAGTGAACTACACGCGTCGTTAAGGCAGTATATCTTTTCTTGTCGATAGGAGCAACGGCTAACGATTAGGGACTTTGTAACGCCCAAAAAATCCTGAAACTTTAAATTTCTGTGCTTTGAGGTTGGTACGTATGAGTAGCACTTAGAATATTAATTTTAAGGTTTTGTCGGGATTATTTGAAGTCTTAGAGATAGGGAAGACCATGGGGAAAAAATTATTTTACTTGCTTTAGTGGACCCTAGTCTCAGGCATTAGGCCTCTTAAGCAGATTAATAGAACATAGGACACAAATAGGCTTGTGGTCCAGTGGCAAGTGGCGTCACTTAGGGAGCTATAAGGTGTCGTGTTGTCAGCTGAGGAGGTCCAAGGTTCGAGCATTAGGAGTGGTATTTTTGGACTGTTTTATTTTGCATAGGTGGACGGCCAGAGTTGTGTTGAATATGAACTCTTGCGTTGGAGTGTTTGAGTGGTTAGGGGAACTAATAATGAAGGAAAATTCAGATAAGGCTAAGGTGTTATCAAGAGAAAAGTTAGGAGATGAGGAGGGGGAAGAATTGGTGCCGAATGGGATTTTAGGGGGAGGCATATTCAGGTTGTAGCCTATATAGGAGAGGGCCGAATGTCTTTGGGAGGTTCTTTGAGTTCCAATAGTTTTTCTTGCTTCACTCAATCGGTTTCTTTTGTGCCGAATCACAATCATCTCTTCGTGCCAAATTCTTTTGTAGGGCTCTTTTGGTTTTCAATACTTTTCTTTTCTCTCCCATTCTATTCTTCTATAGCCGAATTCGCTCATTACCAAGTTACCACCATCTTTCCCTTGCCAAAGTTCCTAATAGTGCCGAATTGTTGTGGTTGTTCCTCCATCACAAACTGATTGTTACTTACCCGCAATCAAGTGTTGAAAGTCGGGTCTAGTTAATAGCTATCTAGGCCGCAGGATCAAGAGGGGATTTGGTAAGTATTCGGTTAACCTGTCTTGTACATTTTGCTAAAATCTGAAAGGTTATCTATCTGTCCTGTCGTTAACTCTGTGATAACAAGGATAAGGTTAAAAGATCACAAGCATGGTAGGATCGTTAGTAAGGGTAAGTGTACTCAACTCGATTTTGGTTTAAGTGAATGGCCAGATGTGAGTATGATCTATAGGGGTGACTTGTGTGGATTATGAGTCACTCAAACTTTAATGGTGTATGTGTATGTAACAGACCAATTTTTGACCCTAATCGGAATAGTGGTTTCGGAACCACGAATCCGAGCCGATAAATATTTCTTAAAAAAAAAAAATATTTTATGTTTATTATATGTGTGTTGATGTGTGTGAATGTTTCGTAGAAGAATTTAACCATTTGAGTGTTTAATTGGCAAAAAGGATTAAATTGCTAAAGGAACCAAGGTAGCAAACATGAACAAAATAAGGGGCTAAGTGAATTGTAACTTAAAAATAGGGATTTGCATGTCAAATTTCCCATTTTTAGAGAGGTGGACGGCAAGCATGCTTTATAATAACTTATGGCTTTGAAATATTGTTTTGAAGACATTATTATAATGTAAGCATGCTAAGAATATTAAGTTTTCCTAAATATATTTTAATTTAAGTAATATTATACTAAAAGCATGCTAAAATAATGTGTTAGTAGAATTAAACAAATAGGAAATTATTTTTACATCTCTTCCCTCATTCATCCTACCCGAATAGTACCTTCAAGAAGAGAAGAAACTCATCTTCTTCATTCGGTTGTTGCATGTGTCTCTAAGGTGAGCTATCAAGCTCCATTTTTAATGATTTTGCATGGTTGTGTTGGTAGTCTTATATACTATCGAATTCTTGTGCAAAATTTGAGATTAAAGCTCCCCTTAGATTCGGCCATGATCTAGTTCTATGGCTTTTTCATGTTCGATGAAAACATATTGGCTATGGTTGGTCATATTGTTTGATAGGTAGAAAAATGGGTGGGTATTTTAGCTTGATTTTAATAAGTCTTTTTATATTGAAATTGTTTGCTTTGGATGCTAATAAAAATCATGTTAAAAATTTTGGGTTTAAGCAAGCTAATATTCAAATTGGGATTAGGATGAATAAATTGTGGTTATTTAGCTTGTTGCTTGGTCTTATATTGAAGAAAATGCATGGATACATTGAATTGGTAGATTCGGCCATAAGAGAGAATGAAATTGAGTTATTGTGTTCGGTTATATATGTATACTTATATAAAGTTAATATATGGCCATAGACAAGAAGGTAAGTTTTAAGTTAAAATACATTAAAGAGATTATTACCAATGTGTTAAATAATATTATTGAATATACTTGAACAAGATAGGGGGTGATAGCCGAATATAAATGTTTATGTCTTGGAATTAATATGCTTAAATATTACAAATGTCGGGGAATAATTAGCAAAATATATATATTATATGATCTTGTTTTTAAATTGAATGGAAGTGTGATTTAATTGGTTTAATTGAACCAAATTAGATCAAAATCAAAAGGAGAAGAATTTGGAGCGAGGAAAAGCTAAACTAAACGAATAGTTGGAGATTTCGATACATCTACTTCTAAGGTAAGTCCTTTAGCTAAAATATGTCAATAAATTAATTATGAATTTAGTGAATGATGAATTGTGGAAATTTAGAGTATAAATTCATGACATAGCCGAATGTGAATGTATAGTATTGAAGTGAATTTATTTGGCTAATGCAAGGTGAATAAGTAAGTTCTTGAGCAATCTTATGTTTTAAGGTTATTTACTGAATCTAATGAATGATAGAATTTGTATGAGTTTGGTGTAAAACTATGAGTTGGCGAATGTGATGATGATGGATTAATGGACTGATTTCAAATATATTAAATGTAATGTGAATAAATGCATATGGTTCGATAAGTGACAATGAAATGTGAAAAGCATGAAAAAACTATTTTGACATTCGGGCTTTATGCCTAGCGTGCCTCGTGCCGGTGACATAATCGGGCTTTATGCCTAGCAGTGCCTCGTGTGGGTGTTATTTGTCGAGCTTTTCGCCTAGCGTGCCTTGTGCCGTGTGTTACTTTTCAGAGCTTTTACGCCTAGCGGGCATGATGCCGTGATGTATTTTACAAAAGAGAAATCGAATCGTGGATCAAGACAACTTAATGATAATTTAATTGAGTATATGGTTCGAGTAAGCATGTAAGGTATGCTATGCTTTATATCATTTGGGTCGAATTAATATTATGAGAATTGTGATATATATATGTTTGAAGTTAATATTGATGGGTGTAATATGACGGAACTCTAGTTTAAAATGTGCTATTATGGAACAATTGGTTTTCAAGTATAAATGTTAAGAAAGGAGATTTTAAATGCAGAGATGCTTCTATGAACTTTAAGAAATGTAGGTTGAAGGAAATGATTCCAAAATTTACTTGGGTTAATGAATTAATAGTATCCGCGCGTTGTATAAATGATTTACTTAATTGCCTATGTGAAATGCCATAAATTGATTGCTTTCATTTTGTAAATAATTAAATGTTTTATTATCATGAGTTAGGACTTACTAAGCTAGTAAGCTTAATTATGTGGAATGCTCTCCTTTGTTTTATAGATTTTGGTCACGTTACGGGCTCGTGAAGGATCTTCAAGAAGTCGTCCACACTATCGCCTTCCTTTGGTATTTTGAAATTTTGGTTACTGAATTAGAAGGCATGTATAGGCTAGATGAAGTTTTAGAAACATACGATGTTTGACTTTGTACATGAATATAGCCATGCGAAGATGGCTATTTCCTTTGGTTGTGTATCGTTTATATGTTAAAATTTTATAACTTGCTCGTTCGTAAATGTATGTTTTAAACTTGATCATGGCCTAAATTACATATTGGATTGTTTTTGGTATATATATATATATGTATGGTGAAGGCATATATTTTAAATAAAAAGGGATTCTAGTTGACAGCAGTGATGTGATTTTGAAAAATCACCAAAAATAAGATAAGTTGAATTAGAAGGTGAATGAGGTATAGAATTAAAGCTTATTGTGTCTATTCTGATATGAAAGAAACAGAGTAGGCAAAGGAGTTGTATGTTATGAGATATTTAAATTTTAGTGAGACTTGTTCTGAATGAATTTGTGAATCCATATTCTGTCTTGGAAAAATTGTTAAAAATTGTACAAAAATAATTGGGGAGCATGGTTTATATGTTTGAAATCCCTGATGAGTCTATTTTTGATTGGAATAAACAATAACATTATTGAAAATTTGTGCTAGGAGATAAATGAGTTTTTGTAATGACAGGTCAGAACCGTCAACAGTGAAATAAGGGAAACTTTGATGAATAAACTGTACTAATTGGCCACATGAAAAATTCTGGAAAAATTATGGTAAATTCATATTTTAGTCTAGTTTCATGAAAAATTTACGGATCTGAATTTTGAGTTTTGTAACTCGAGTTATGGTCAATTTAGTCAGCATGACGCAGTTTGACAGCTTTAAATTTCTATGTCCTGAACTTTTGGTCAAGTCTTGTAATGCCACATACTCGATTCCGTTGACGGTCTCGGGTAAGGGGTGTTACATTTTATTGGTATCAGAGCTACGGTTTAGTCGATTCTAGGACTACCGTAGCGCGTGTGAGTCTAGCTATACATGCCTTTATTATATGTTGATAGTGTGGTGACTTCTGACAGCCTGAACTTTGTTTTATATAGTAAATGGACACAGATCCTGAAAGAGCCGTAGCTAATGATGTAGAAAGTGTAGTGCCTGACCGTGCACACGGATCAGCGCCGGTAGACTCTCGACCTGTTTCGGGCAGCCACGAAGGAGAAACTCAACAAGCCTTTTATCGAATGATGAATGAGTGGTTTGCCCAATTTATTCAGAATAACCCGAATGTACACCAACCTCCACCCCGAATAATCCAACTCCGATCCCTTCACTCCCGATGATAGATCCAATGAGATCTAGTAGGCCCCAGCTTGATAAAATCCAAAATTTGGGGTCGAAGAATTTAAAGCTAATGACGATGATGATGACGCCGAGAGAGCCGAAATGTGGCTTGATAACACTATTCGGGTACTTGATGAGTCTGTCTTGTACTCCGGATGAATGCTTGAAGTGTGCTATATCTTTCTTCATGGGACATCAGATATCACCGTGGAATACACTAGTATCGAGTGGTTCCGAAAGAAAAAGTGACATGGGATTTCTTCCAAACTGAATTTACGCAAGAAGTATATTAGCCAAAGATTCATTGATCAAAAGCGAAAGGAGTTCCTTGAAATAAAAGCAGGCGGCGAATGATCAGTAATCGGAGTATGAAAGAAAATTTGTCGACTCAGTGAGATATGCTAGAGAGTGCGTTTCTCTCTGAAGCTATTATGTGTAAAAGATTTGAAGATGGCCTGAATGAAAATATAAAGATGTTTGTTGGCATTCTTGAAATTCAAGAGTTTGTGACTTTAGTTGAGAGAGCTTGCAAAGTCAAGAGCTCGGAAAGAGAAAAGAAAGGTGAGGCCAAAGCTAGAGACGTTCGTAAAAGATCTTCTAGTAAGGTCTTTCATTCCACCACCAAGAAGTCCGAGATGACTACAAATGACATAAAACTACTACAGATCCACCTAGACGGGATCGACCTCCTATGAGTTCTCGAGCTACCTCGATGGCGGTGTTGGTAACGTTCCTGAGAATAGAGTTGAATGCGAACACTGTAGAAAGTGGCACTCAGGGAGATGTAGATTTCATGATCGGTCTTGCTATAAATGTGGATCGTCAGATCATTTTATTAGAGAATGTCTGAGGTTAGCTGAGCAAAATGCAGTTCAGAACACTAAGCTGAGCAACACGTCAATGCGAGGTAGACCACCCAGACATTCAGGCAATGTAGGTGGTAGTCAGAAAGGAACAAAGAACACTACAGATCGATCTGAGGCTAGAGCTCCGGCTAGAGCATATGCTGCACGAGCTAGAGAGGATGCTTCCTCCCCCGACGTCATTACCGGTATTTTCACTCTTTATGATACCACTGTAATTGCACTAATCGATCCTGGTTCGACTCATTCTTATGTGTGTGAAACTTTAAAATTTGGCAAGACTCTGCTAGTTGAGTCTACCGAGTTTGTGATTCGTGTGTCCAACCCTTTGGGTAGATGTGTGCTTGTTAATAAAGTGTGTAGAGGTTGCCCGTTGATGATTCGGGATTATTGCTTCCCAGCTGATTTAATGTTGTTGCCCTTTGACGAATTTGATATAATCTTGGGTATGGACTGGTTAACTTCACATGAGGCGCGTGAGGATTGTAAAAGAAAGCTTATCGATTTGAAATGTCGAAATGGTGAGACCATCGTAATTAAATCTGTGGCGTAAATGGGTTGCCTACAGTAATATCTTCAATGTTGGCCCAAAATATGTGAGAAAAGGGTGTGAAGCTTATTTGGCCTATGTACTGGATAATAAAATGTCCGAGATACAAATTGAATCAGATCGCTTGTATGTGAATACCCCGATGTGTTTCTGAAGAACTACCGGTTTACCCCGATCTGAGAGAGATTGAGTTCGGCATTGAGTTAGTACAAGAGTGCGGCTCCAATTTCGATAGCTCCGCATCGAATGGCACCTATTGAATTAAAAGAATTGAAAGCGCATTGCAAGAGTTGTCGATAAGGGCTTCGTGCGATCGAGTTTCTCTCCGTAAGTGCACCGGTTTTATTTGTGAAAAGAAAGATGGAACTATGCGAATGTGTATCGACTCACCGACAACTAAATAAGGTAACCATAAAGAATAAGTACCGTTACCTCGGATTGATGACTTATTTGATCAATTGAAGGGGCTTCAAAGTGTTTCGAAAATAGATTTGAGATCGGGCTATTATCGATTCATGTAGTCGAGAGATTCAGATGTGCCAAAGACTGCTTTCCGAACGAGGTACGGACACTATGAGTTTTTGGTTATGCCTTTTGGACTCACTAATGCACCTGCTGTGCTTTTATGGATCTAATGAACCGGGTCTTCCGACGTTTTTGGATCGGTTTGTAGTAGTGTTTATTGATGATATACTGATCTACTCCAAAAATGAAATGGAACATGCTGAGCATTTGAGATTAGTACTACAAACTTTGAGAGATCAACGATTGTATGCAAAGTTTAGTAAGTGTGAGTTCTGGATGAATGAAGTCAACTTCTTGGGTCATGTTGTTTCGTATGTCGTATTCGGGTGGATCCAAACAAAATAGCAGACCATACTCGATTGGAAACCACCAAAGAATGTTTCCGAGATTCAAGTTTCCTAGGCTTCAGGTGGTATTACAGACGGTTTGTAAAAGGTTTTTCTCATTATAGCTACACCGCTGACGAGACTACTACGAGAAAGATGTCAAATTTGAGTGGTCGGAAAAGTGTCGAAAAGTTTCAACAGCTTGAAAGCCTTTTGACCGAAGCCCCAGAGTGTTAACTCACTGAATCGGGTAAAGAATTTACTATTTTTAGTGATGCTTCCTTAAATGGGTTGGGTTGTGTTTTAATGCAAGAAGGCAAGGTGATAGCCTACGCTTCGAGACAATTGAAGCCGCATGAGAAAAATTATCCAACTCACGATCTGGAGTTAGCAGCCATTGTGTTCGCATTAAAAATTTAAGCGTCACTACTTATTTGGCGAAAAATGTCATATTTATTCGGATCACAAAAGTTTGAAATATTTGATGACTCGAAAAGACTTAAACTTGAGACAACGCAGATGGTTAGAATTGCTGAAAGACTATGAATTAGTGATTGACTACCATCCGGGGAAAGCTAATGTTGTTGCGGATGCGTTAAGTCGAAAATCATTATTTACTCTTCGTGCATTGAACGCACAGGTGGTTATGTCTGATGATGGTTCGATCATAGCCGAGTTGCAAGCAAGACCGATGTTTATTTAGCAGATTTGTGATGCACAGAAAGTTGACAAAAAGTTGATTGCTATTCGGATTCAGTGTGGAAATGGTACAGAATCAGATTTTCGGATTGATGCAAATAATTGTTTGAATTATAAAAGTCGATTGTGTGTTCCTAAGAACTCAGATTTGATACAGATGATTCTGAGTGAGGCCCATAATGGTCGAATGTCGATACACCCGGGTAGCACAAAAATGTATAACGATTTGAAGCAGTTTTATTGGTGGTCTGGCATGAAACGGGACATATCTGAGTTTGTTTCCAAGTGCTTAATCAGTCAACAAGTGAAAGCTGAGCATCAGGTACCGTCCGGATTACTTCAACCAATCATGATACCCGAATGGAAATGGGATAGAATCACAATGGATTTTGTATCCGGTCTCCCTATGACACCGAGCAAGAAAGATGCCGTATGGGTTATCGTTGATAGACTTACTAAATCAGCTCATTTTGTACCGGTACGTACCGACTATTCACTTGATAAGCTTGCCGAATTGTATGTGTCGCAGATTGTAAGGTTGCATGGCGTACCAAGTTCCATTGTTTCGGATAGAGACCCGAGATTCATATCGCGGTTCTGGAAGAAATTGTAAGATGCTCTAGGTACTAAACATCATTTTAGTACAGCCTTCCATCCGCAAACAGACGGTCAGTCTGAGCGAACTATTCGATACTTGAGGACATGTTGAGGTGTTGCGTTACGAATTTGAAGGTGCGTGGGAACGATACCTACCTTTGATTGAATTTGCTTACAATAATAGCTTTCAATCTAGTATAAAAATGGCGCCTTATGAAGCCTTATATGGTCGAAAATGTCGCACACCGTTGTATTGGACTGAGCTCAGTGAGAATAAGATACACGGGGTTGATTGGATTAAAGAAACAGAATGTAAGGTGGTTGTTATTAGGAGTAATTTGAAAGTCGCCGGATCGTCAAAAGTCCTATGCCGATTTAAAACGTAAGGACATTGAATTTCAGGTCGGAGATCGGGTGTTCTTAAAAGTTTCTCCGTGGAAGAAAATACTCCGATTCGGTCAGAAAGGCAAGTTGAGTCCGAGATTTAGCGGACCGTATGAAATCATAGAACGTATAGGGCCTGTTGCTTATTGATTGAAATTGCCCCTTGACTTAGAAAAGATACACAATGTGTTTCATGTTTCAATGCTTCGCAAATATAGATCGGATCCGTCCCATGTGATTGCAAATCGGCCGAGATTGAAATTAGGTCCGATTTGACATATGATGAGGAACCGATCCGTATCTTAGCTCGGGAGATAAAAGAGTTGAGAAATAAAAGAATTTCATTAGTAAAGGTTTTATGGAATTGTCACGGAGTTGAAGAGGCTACGTGGGAGCCTGAGGAGTCAATGAGGCAACAATATCCGAACTTATTTAACGGTAAGATTTTCTGGACGAAAATCCTTAAGGGGGAGAGTTGTTGTAATGACATCAATTTTTGACCCTAATCGGAATAGTGGTTTCTAACCACGAATCCGAGCCGATAAATATTTCTTAAAAAAATTACTTTATGTTTATTATATGTGTGTTGATGTGTGTGAATGTTTCGTAGAAGAATTTAACCATTTGAGTGTTTAATTGGCAAAAAGGATTAAATTGCTAAAGGAACCAAGGTAGCAAACATGAACAAAATAAGGGGCTAAATGAATTGTGACTTAAAAATAGGGATTTGCATGTCAAATTTCCCATTTTTAGAGAGGTGGACGGCAAGCATGCTTTATAATAACTTATGGCTTTGAAATATTGTTTTTAAGACATTATTATAATGTAAGCATGCTAAGAATATTAAGTTTTCCTAAATATATTATAATTTAAGTAATATTATACTAAAAGCATGCTAAAATAATGTGTTAGTAGAATTAAACAAATAGGAAATTATTTTTACATCTCTTCCCTCATTCATCCTACCCAAATAGAACCTTCAAGAAGAGAAGAAACTCATCTTCTTCATTCGGTTGTTGCATGTGTCTCTAAGGTGAGCTATCAAGCTCCATTTTTAATGATTTTGCATGGTTGTGTTAGATTCGGCCATGATCTAGTTCTATGGCTTTTTCATGTTCGATGAAAACATATTGGCTATGGTTGGTCATATTGTTTGATAGGTAGAAAAATGGGTGGGTATTTTAGCTTGATTTTAATAAGTCTTTTTATATTGAAATTGTTTGCTTTGGATGCTAATAAAAATCATGTTAAAAATTTTGGGTTTAAGCAAGCTAATATTCGGCTGGGATTAGGATGAATAAATTGTGGTTATTTAGCTTGTTGCATGGATACATTGAATTGGCAGATTCGGCCATAAGAGAGAATGAAATTGAGTTATTGTGTTCGGTTATATATGTATACTTATATAAAGTTAATATATGGCCATAGACAAGAAGGTAAGTTTTAAGTTAAAATACATTAAAGAGATTATTACCAATGTGTTAAATAATATTATTGAATATACTTGAACAAGATAGGGGGTGATAGCCGAATATAAATGTTTATGTCTTGGAATTAATATGCTTAAATATTACAAATGTCGGGGGGGAATAATTAGCAAAATATATATATTATATGATCTTGTTTTTAAATTGAATGGAAGTGTGATTTAATTGGTTTAATTGAACCAAATTAGATCAAAATCAAAAGGAGAAGAATTTGGAGCGAGGAAAAGCTAAACTAAATGAATAGTTGGAGATTTCGAATACATCTACTTCTAAGGTAAGTCCTTTAGCTAAAATATGTCAATAAATTAATTATGAATTTAGTGAATGATGAATTGTGGAAATTTAGAGTATAAATTCATGACATAGCCGAATGTGAATGTATAGTATTGAAGTGAATTTATTTGGCTAATGCAAGGTGAATAAGTAAGTTCTTGAGCAATCTTATGTTTTAAGGTTATTTACGAATCTAATGAATGATAGAATTTGTATGAGTTTGGTGTAAGACTATGAGTTGGCCGAATGTGATGATGATGGATTAATGGACTGATTTCAAATATATTAAATGTAATGTGAATAAATGCATATGGTTCGATAAGTGACAAAGTGAAATGTGAAAAGCATGAAAAAACTATTTTGACATTCGGGCTTTATGCCTAGCGTGCCCTCGTGCGATGACATAATCGGGCTTTACGCCTAGCGTGCCTCGTGCCGGTGTTATTTGTCGGGCTTTTACGCCTAGCAGGCCTTGTGCCGGTGTTACTTTTCAGGCTTTTACACCTAGCAGGCATGATGCCGTTGATGTATTTTACAAAAGAGAAACAGAATCGTGGATCAAGACAACTTAATGATAATTTAATTGAGTATATGGTTCGTAAGCATGTAAGGTATGCTATGCTTTATATCATTTGGGTCGAATTAATATTATGAGAATTGTGATATATATATGTTTGAAGTTAATATTGATGGGTGTAATATGACGGAACTCTAGTTTAAAATGTGCTATTATGGAACAATTGGTTTTCAAGTATAAATGTTAAGAAAGGAGATTTTCGTGATTTAGATGCTTCTATGAACTTTAAGAAATGTAGGTTGAAGGAAATGATTCCAAAATTTACTTGGGTTAATGAATTAATAGTATCTCAAGCGTTGTATAAATGATTTACTTAATTGCCTATGTGAAATGCCATAAATTGATTGCTTTCATTTCGTAAATAAGTAAATGTTTTATTATCATGAGTTAGGACTTACTAAGCTAGTAAGCTTAATTATGTGGAATGCTCTCCTTTGTTTTATAGATTTTGGTCACGTTACGGGCTCGTGAAGGATCTTCAAGAAGTCGTCCACACTATCGCCTTCCTTTGGTATTTTGAAATTTTGGTTACGAATTAGAAGGCATGTATAGGCTAGATGAAGTTTTAGAAACATACGATGTTTGACTTTGTACATGAATATAGCCATGCGAAGATGGCTATTTCCTTTGGTTGTGTATCGTTTATATGTTAAAATTTTATAACTTGCTCGTTCAGTAAATGTATGTTTTAAACTTGATCATGGCCTAAATTACATATTGGATTGTTTTTGGTATACATATATATGTATGGTGAAGGCATATATTTTAAATAAAAAGGGATTCTAGTTGACAGCAGTGATGTGATTTTGAAAAATCACCAAAAATAAGATAAGTTGAATTAAAGGTGAATGAGGTATAGAATTAAAGCTTATTGTGTCTATTCTGATATGAAAGAAACAGAGTAGGCAAAGGAGTTGTATGTTATGAGATATTTAAATTTTAGTGAGACTTGTTCTGAATGAATTTGTGAATCCATATTCTGTCTTGGAAAAATTGTTAAAAATTGTACAAAAATAATTGGGGAGCATGGTTTATATGTTTGAAATCCCTGATGAGTCTATTTTTGATTGGAATAAACAAGAACATTATTGAAAATTTGTGCTAGGAGATAAATGAGTTTTTGTAATGACAGGTCAGAACCGTCAACAGTGAAATAAGGGAAACTTTGATGAATAAACTGTACTAATTGGCCACATGAAAAATTCTGGAAAAATTATGGTAAATTCATATTTGAGTCTAGTTTCATGAAAAATTTACGGATCTGAATTTCGAGTTTTGTAACTCGAGTTATGGTCAATTTAGTCAGCATGACGCAGTTTGACAGCTTTAAATTTCTATGTCCTGAACTTTTGGTCAAGTCTTGTAATGCCACATACTCGATTCCGTTGACGGTCTCGGGTAAGGGGTGTTACATTTTATTGGTATCAAAGCTACGGTTTAGTTGATTCTAGGACTACCGTAGCGCGTGTGAGTCTAGCTATACATGCCTTTATTATATGTTGATAGTGTGGTGACTTCTGACAGCCTGAACTTTGTTTTATATAGTAAATGGACACAGATCCTGAAAGAGCCGTAGCTAATGATGTAGAAAGTGTAGCGCCTGACCGTGCACACGGATCAGCGCCGGTAGACTCTCGACCTGTTTCGGGCAGCCACGAAGGAGAAACTCAACAAGCCTTTTATCGAATGATGAATGAGTGGTTTGCCCAATTTATTCAGAATAACCCGAATGTACACCAACCTCCACCCCCGAATTTCAAGTTTTGTAACTCGAGTTATGGTCAATTTAGTTAGCATGACGCAGTTTGACAGCTTTAAATTTTTATGTCCTGAACTTCTGGTCAAGTCTTGTAATGCCACACACTCGATTCCGGCGACGGTCTCGGGTAAGGGGTGTTACAGTGTAAGTGCAGACCTAGGGGATACTCGTGATTAGCTAATGAAGGCTATTAGAACCCGGTGGCACACGGTAAGGTTAAGGTAAGGCTTCGGCTTTTGGTAAATGTTTTGATTTAGTGATTGATTGAAGGTTGGTTGGTTGTAGGTTTAAGGCTAAGGATAGTATAGCACGTCGGAGTAACCAGGTGTGTACAAACACTACAAACACACGATATCAGCAATGCCAGAAAGCCAGAAGTGGCTAAATGGGCCCGGTGGGCCCTAAGGCTAAGTTTGATGAAATTGTTTGGTTGGTTATACGAATTGAGTTAGTCATGCATGTTACATGATATGGAATTGTTTTGGGCCTAATAAGCCATATGGAGGAGATTTGGGCCTAATGCGCAGTAAGGATGTGATTTGGGCTTGATGGGCTTTATGGGGACGTAGAAAAGTATGCTAGGGTTTAATGGACTTTAGGCCTAGTTCTAAACAACTCTTAAACTGCATGAGACTTAATCTAATAATTAAACATGTCTGTGGCCAAGTCGCTGGGTTAGAGTGTGGCAACGGACATATGCATGTCCAGGATTGGATTTGGGGAGAGCTTAGTACTTAAGCTGTCCTAGTTGCCCACCTCCTCTTCTCTGGAATCCTACCTGGTGCATAGTGTCTGTTCACTTTAGTCGCAAGGAGTTGTTAATGGGCCAAAGTTCATAACTAAAACCCGAGAGGGACCAAATATCCTTAGATTTGTAAAATTACTAACATACCCCTGATTTGGAAATTACCAAAATACCCTTAGATGTGTAAAAATTACTAAAATACCCCTGGTTTGAAAATTACCAAAATACCCTTAGTTTGAGAAATTACCAAATACCCTTAGTTTGAAAATTACAAAAATATCCTCAAATTTGCAAAAGTACTAAAATACACTCGAATTGTAAAATTACCAGAACACCCTTGATGTGCAGAATTACCAAAACATCCCTGATTTACAAAATTTCAAAAATACCTATGTTTTGCAAAATTAGTAAATACCCCTATAGAGTAGATTTACGAAAATACCCCTAGGTAGTGAAATGACTAAAATACCCCTAAGTGCCAAATGGGCAGAAATATGTATGTTGCATTCACGAAATATATGTTGCACTTGGGTGGGTTTTGATGATACGGTGGAAGATTTGAGGATTGCATAGTCGCATGACGACCGTGGATCCACCGGTGGCTTTAAGCCCATTATAACATCTTTGCTGCAACGTTTGAGTAGTGCCGCTACTGGTGCTACCTTTGGTGTGTAGGGATGGGTGGGTTGATACTTATATCCCCACAGGTGTGTAGGGTTGGAAGAGAAATGGTGTGCAGGGTTGGATTTGGGATAGGTGCATTGCATTCATGTGACTCTGATGTGGTATGAGGTCATTGTGGGCTAAGGCCCAAGACCACTGATTTTGATAGGGCTTAGGCCCAATGTAATATTTGTATGTTGATTTGATTGCCAAGGGTCGTACACACTGAGTTTCAAAACTCACAACCTTTTTATTAAACGTTTCAGGTGATCCTAGTAAACGGCTTGACGTGGGAGAGGACTTGGAGATGGCCACACTACAAGATATTTAGAAGTTTTATTTACTTGTTTCAAAAGACATGGTTTTTAATTGCTTTATTTTCATTGGATGTAATAAGGCATTGTACTCCATTTTGACTTTGGATTTTGAGTTTTGTTGTTTCAACTGTTTACTTAATTATTAATCCTGAGTAATTTCTTATGTTTAAACGTGGTTTTCAGAATACTTAAAATAATTAAATGGGCTTTTATCACTACTTAACAAGATTCAAGGATTTTGGGGTTTTAGGCCTTAAATTTCAACTTAACAAAATTGTTTAAAACTGTGCCTTTGATGTGACATTCCCGGATTCGGCCATAACATTTGGGCTGGGTTTGAGGTGTGACATTTAGTGGTATCAGAGTCCGATTGTAAAGCTCAGGCTGTGAAATGGGCCTTAGATTTTGGATTTTAAAAAGTTTTGTGCATGATTCTTGAAGTGTGGTTCACCGAGCCCTCGACGTCGAGCGAAGTAAGTTTTCTGTACTATATTTGTTTAAATTACTGAACTATATAGATAATGGGCTACTTAAAAATAGGTTTTTAGAGACTAAAGCCTGTAGTGGATTCTCGACCGCGAAATAACTTTAAAAAAATTGTTACTTACATAAGACATGCAATTTAAACAGTGGAATTACGAACTAATTTTATAAAAATTTTAATTCAGAAATACGCAACGATGAGCGCTAGAAGGGGTGTAAGAGGCCGCGACAGAGGCTGTGGAAGTGTTAGGTCTGCGTCCTCGGCGTCGGGCTATATGCCTAACGTTGGAGTAGGGGAGGCTCTGGCCTCACCAGTAGCTAAAACGAGACCATATGAATAGGCTACCGCTACTGAAGATGCAATATCACAGGTCATGTTAAGAATCTTAGAAAGGGTCGTGGGTCGATCGCGGAGCGACTCCGAGCTAATGGGGCAGAGATTTTCAAAGGAGTAGCTGGTGTGGCCCAGAACATGGTTAAGTACTGATTAGAAGCCACGGAAAGAATAATGGATGACCTGGATTGCACGATGGAGCAAAAGTTGAAAGGGGGGATATCTCTACTTTGAGAAGAAGCTTATCAGTGATGGTTGACCGTAAGGGAAGGCAACCAATCGGAGCAGATCACATAGGAGTTCTTCAAGTCGACTTTCAAGGGGATGTATATTGGAGTCGGATATATGGATGCCCGAATGAAGGATTTTTTGAGTCTGACTCAAGGAGATAAGTCGGTAGCAGAGTACGAGGCTGAGTTTTTTGGCCTTAGTCGGTATGCCAAAAGAATAGTCACAACAGAATATGAGAGACGCGTACGGTTTGAGGATGGGTTAAGAGACAACCTTAGGGTACTTATAGCCCCACAGAGGGAGCTGGATTTTACGGTTTTGGTGGAGAAAGCAAAGATAACGGAAGAAGTAAAGCGCACGGAGCATCTCAACCGGTAAAAGGAGAAGGGCAAGAATAAGTGGAATGTGGAACCTATGGGAGTTGGACAGAGGCCTATGAGGAAGGCCAGAGTGAATGGGCCGGTTAGAGCTGGGGCCCCTGTTGCTGCTCCTAATAACAGAATACCACTTTGTGCTGGGTGTGGAAAAAGGCATCCAGGCGAATGTTGGAGGAGGATGGGAGCGTGTTTAGGTTGTGGATCTATGGAACATAGGATTAGGGAGAGCCCGAGAATGCCAGATCAGGTGCGAGCCGAGGGAGGAAGTGATTTCTAGTCGCAGAGGGGTGGTCAACAAGCACCAAGGGGCCGTGGTCAAGCCAGAGGTGGCAATGGCACAGGACGAGGACATGGAGCACCCGACAGAGGTACAGGTCAGGTAGATGTGAGACAGCCAGTGTTGGTTTATGTTATTCATTGCAGAGATAAAGGTGATGCACCAGATCTGATAACGGGTACGTTCCTTATTTGTGAGCTACCTTATATTGCATTAATTGATGTGGAGTCAACACATTCGCACATTGCATACAATAGG
This sequence comes from Gossypium bickii, assembly GCA_025503065.1. NCBI lineage: Eukaryota > Viridiplantae > Streptophyta > Magnoliopsida > Malvales > Malvaceae > Gossypium > Gossypium bickii. The sequence continues at coordinate 92,087,233 of CP106714.1, read as the reverse complement.
ACTGAAATTGTAGGGGTTGAGTTTGAAACCATTGAGAATGAAATGACTGTGTTGAGTCCGTTACGGCAGTCGGTGAAAGTTAGTAAGTTGTTTAGGAATGTATCATTGGTAGTTCAAGGAGTTACTTTCTTAGCGGACTTGATGGAATTACCATTTGGTGAGTTCGACCTCATCTTAGGCATGGATTGGTTGACGAGGCACCAAGCAACTCTACATTGTGTTGCGAAGAGGATGATGTTAAGAACTATTTAAGGTGATGAAGTAGTAGTGATCGGGGAATGGTGGGATTACTTGTTGAATGTGATTTCAGCTTTAAGGGCAGAAAAGTTGGTAAGAAAGGTCTGTGAAGCATGCTTAGCTTATATCAGTGATTTAGAATCTAAGAGTTTTACTATTGGGGATTTGAAAATAGTAAAAGAATTCCTTGATGCTTTTTCAGAGGAATTGTCAGGGTTACCTCCCAATAGAAAGATGGAGTTTGGAATAGAGTTGTTACTTGGTACGGCTCCAGTGTCCATCGCACCTTATAGGATGGCACTGAAGGAGCTGGTGGAGTTGAAGGCCCAGATTCAAGAGTTATTAGATCACGGATTTATTAGACCAAGTGTGTCACCATGGGGAGCACCGATATTATTCGTGAAGAAGAATGATAGGTCTATGAGGATGTGCATCGACTATAGGCAGAGAAACAAGTTAACCATTAAGAATAAGTACCCTCTACCTTGGATAGACCTTTTCGATCAACTTACGGGAGCCTCAGTTTTCTCGAAGATTGACTTGCGCTCAGGGTACCATCAATTGAGGGTTAAGGAAGTAGATGTTTATAAGACAGCTTTCAGAACTCGTTATGGACATTACGAGTTTTTGGTAATGCCTTTTGGGCTAAAGAACGCACCTGTTGCTTTCATGGATCTTATGAACCGGATTTTCCAACCGTATCTAAACCATTTCATAGTAGTTTTCATAGATGACATTGTAGTATACTCGAGAACAGAGGATGATCATGATGCACACTTAAGGATTGTGTTGCAAATTCTAAGGGAGAAGTAACTTTATGCTAAGTTTAGCAAGTGCGAAGTTTGGCTGAGGGAAGTCACTTTCTTAGGGCATGTGGTCTCTGCTGAGGGAATTAGAGTTGAACCTCGGAAAGTGGAAGCGGTGTTGGATTGGAATCGACCTAAGACGGTGTTAAAAATTCAGAGTTTTCAAGGCATGGTAGGATACTATAGGCGGTTTGTTGAAGGGTTTTGCCTAATCGCTGCACCCTTGACCAAGTTACTATGGAAGGGGGTGTTATTTGTATGGATGGATAAATAACAAGAAATCTTCGAGAAGCTTAAGAAGGTTTTAGAGGAGGCCTTTGTTCTGATTAAGCTGGAGCACAGGTCAGAGTTTATGGTTTATAACGATGCGTCACACGTGGGCTTGGGCTGTGTTTTGATGCATGAAGAGAAGGTGGTTACATATGCGTCACGCCAACTTAAGATTCATGAACGAAATTACCCAACCCATGATTTGGAATTGGTGGCAGTGGTGTTCGCACTTAAGATTTGGAGGCACTATTTGTATGGAGAGAAGTGCACCATCTATACAGATCACAAGAGTCTGAAGTACCTTTTAACTCAAAAGGAGTTGAACTTGAGGCAGCGCAGATGGATTGAACTGTTAAAGGATTATGATTGTACGATGTGGTGGTTGATGCGCTAAGCCGTAGGGCTATGTTGGACTTGAGGGCAATGCTTTCTCGGTTAAGTTTGTATGACGACAGGAGTTTGTTAGCCGAGTTGCAGGTGAAGCCACTGTGGGTTGAGCAGATTAAAGTTAGGCAGTCATTGGATGAAGCTCTAGGTGCTCGATTCAAGCAGATTGAGAATGGGGAAACGATGGATTTTGTGATAAATAGTAACGGGTTGTTGTGTTTTCGTGGTAGAATTTGTGTGCCAAGGGACAAAGAGCTAAGGCAGTCTATACTATGGGAAGCGCATAGTAGTTCCTATACTATGCACCCCCGAGGTAACAAGATGTATCGGTATTTACAAGAGCTTTATTGGTGGCCGGGTTTGAAATGCGAGGTTACAAAGTTTGTGGGAAAATGTTTGGTATGTCAGCAAGTGAAATCGGAGCATCAACTACCATCAGGGTTACTCCAACCAATTAAATTCCACTTTGGAAATGGGAGCGGGTTACTATGGATTTCGTTAGTGGGCTACCCTAGACGCCTACTAGGAAGGACTCTACGTGGGTTATAGTGGATCGATTAACTAAGTCTGTCCATTTTATACCGGTCTGCACTGACTACTCATTACAAAAATTGGCAAGGTTGTATGTGGCAGAGAGTGTGAGATTGCATTGGGTTCCGGTCTCTATTATATCTGATAAAGACCCTCGTTTTACGTCTCGCTTTTGGAAGAAGTTGCATGAAGCACTAGGTACAAGGTTGGATTTCAGTACAGCATTTCACCCTCAGACTGATGGTCAGTCGGAAAGGGTAATTCAAGTGTTGGAAGATATGCTAAGAGGGTGTGTAATTGAGTTTCGAGGAAGTTGGAAGGAGTACTTGCCGTTAGCTGAATTTGCATATAACAATAGTTATCAGGAAAGTATTGCAATGGTACCATATGAAGCACTGTATGGACAAAGATGTCGTACTCCAACTTGTTGGACCAAGTTTGGTGAGCGGCGAGTGCTGGGTTCGGAGTTGGTAGCAGACACCGAGGAAAAGGTAAAGTTGATTTGAGATCGGTTGAAAGAGGCGACAGATAGGTAGAAGTTGTATGCTGACCTCAAACGGAGAGAGATTGAGTATGAGGTGGGGGACTTGGTTTTTCTCAAGGTTTCCCCTTTGGAAAAAGGTGCTAAGGTTTGGTCGGAAGGACAAGTTAAGCCTTAGATTCATCGGGCCATACCGGGTGTTGAAGAAAATTGGGCCAGTTGCCTATCAGCTGGAATTGCCTTCGGAACTAAGCCAAATACATGATGTGTTTAATGTACCAATGCTAAGACATTATCGCTCAGACCCTTCTCACATTGTGTCAGTCGAGGAGATCGAGGTTAGACCAGACCTAAGTTTTGAAGAGGAGCCAATTCAAATAATTGATCAAGATGTTAAAGTGTTAAGAAGAAAGTCTGTCCCTTTGGTCAAAGTGATATGGCGTAACCATACTGTCGAGGAGGCTACTTAGGAACCTGAGGAGGCAATACGACGACAATACACTCACTTGTTTCAAGCAGGTAAATTTTGAAGCCAAAATTTTTTGGGGTAGATTTGTAACGCCCCAAAAATCCCAAAACTTTAAATTTCTATGCATTGAGGTTGGTACATATGAGTAGCACTTAGAATATTATTTTCAAGGTTTTATCAGGATTATTTGAAGTCTTAGATATAGGGAAGACCACGGGGAAAAAAATTATTTTTCTTACTTTAGTGGACCCTAGTCTCAGGCATTAGGCCTCTTAAACAGATTAAGAGAAAATAGGACATAAATGGGCTTGTGGTCTAGTGGCAAGTGGCGCCACTTAGGGAGCTATAAGGTGCCGTGTTGTCAGCTGATGAGGTCCAAGGTTCGACCATTAGGAGTAATATTTTTGGAGTGTTTTATTTTGCATATGTGGATGGCCAGAGTTGTGTTGAATATGAACTCTTGCGTTAGAGTGTTTGAGTGGTAAGGGGAACTGATAATGGAGGAAATTTTGGATAAGGCTAAGGTGTTATCAGGAGAAAAGTTAGGAGATGAGGAAGGGGAAGAATTGGTGCCGAATGGGACTTTGTGGGGAGGCATATTCGGGTTGTGGCCTATATAGGAAAGGGACGAATGTCTTTGGGAGGTTCCTTGAGTTCCAATAGTTTTTCTTGCTTCACTCAATTGGTTTCTTTTGTACGGAATCACCATCATCTCTTTGTGCCGAAATCTTTTGTAGGGCTCTTTTTGTTTTCAATACATCACAGTAACCAGGTGTGTACAAACACTACACACACACACACGATATCAGCAATGTCGAAAAGCCAGGAAGTCGGAAGTGGCTAAATGAGCCCGGTGGGCCCTAAGGCTAAGTTTGATGAAATTGTTTGGTTGGTTATCCGAATTGAGTTAGTCATGCATGTTACATGATCTGGAATTGTTTTGGGTCTAATAGGCCATATGGAGGAGATTTAGGCCTAATGGGCCGTACGGATGTAATTTGTCCTTGATGGGCTTTATGGGGACGTAGAAAAGTAGGCTAGGGTTTAATGGACTATAGGCCTAGTTCTGAACAACTCAAACCGCATAAGACTTAATCTAATAATTAAACATGTCCGTGGACAAGTCGCTCGGTTAGAGTGTGGCAACGGACATATGCATGTCTAGGATTGGATCTGGGGAGAGCTTGGTACTTAAGCGGTCCTAGTGGCGCACCTCCTCTTTTCTATAATCCTACCTGGTGCATAGTGTCTGTTCACTTTAGCCGCAAGGACTTGTTAATGGGACAAAGTTCATAACTAAAACCTGCGAGGGACGAAATATCCTTAGATTTGTAAAAATTACTAAAATACCCCTGATTTGAAAATTACCAAAAGACCCTTAGTTTGAGAAATTACCAAATAACCTTAATTTGAAAATTACCAAAATATCCTTAGATTTGCAAAATTACTAAAATACCCCTAACTTGTAAAATTACCAGAATACCGTTGATGTGCAGAATTACCAAAACATCCCTGATTTACAAAATTTCCAAAATACCTTTGTTTTGCAAAATTACCTAGATACCCTTGTAGAGTAGATTTATAGAAATACCCCTGGGTAGTGAAATGACTAAAATACCCCTAAGTTTCGAATAGGTGGAAATATGTATGTTGCATTCACAAAATATATGTTGCACTTGGGTGGATTTTGATGCTACGGAGGAAGATTTGAGGATCGCATAGTCGGTTGACGACTGTGGTACCATCGGTGGTTTTAAGCCCATTATAGCAGCTTTGCTAGAACGTTTTAGTAGTGCCGCTGCTGGTGCTACCTTTGGTGTGTAGGGATGGGTGGGTTGATACTTATATCCCCACAGGTGTGTAGGGTTGGAAGGGAAATGGTATGCTGGGTTGGATTTTGGATGGGTGCATTGCATTCATGTGACTCTGATGTGGTATGAGGTCATTGTGGGCTAAGGCCCAAGACCACTGATTTTGATATGGCTTAGGCCCAATGTAATATTTGCATGTTGATTTGATTGCCAAGGGTTGTACACTCTGAGTTTCAAAACTCACACCCTTTTTATTAAACATTTCAGGTGATCCTAGTAAACGGCTCGACGTGGGAGAGGACTCAGAGATGGCCACGCTACAAGATATTTAGAAGTTTTATTTATTTGTTTCAAAAGACATGGTTTTTAATTGCTTTATTTTCATTGGATGTAATAAGGCCTTGTACTCCGTTATGACTTTGGATTTTGAGTTTTGTTGTTTCAACTGTTTACTTAATTATTAAACCTGAGTAAGTTCTTATGTTTAAACATGGTTTTCAAAATACTTAAAATAATTAAATGGGCTTTTATCACTACTTAACAAGATTCGAGGATTTTGGGGTTTTAGGCCTTAAATTTCAACTTAGCAAAATTGTTTGAAATTGTGCCTTTGATGTGACATTCCCAGATTCGACCATAACGTCTGTGCTGGGTTTGGGGTGTGACAGACTTGTAACGACAGGCGACATTGGGACGAGCCAAGCTTCCACATCCTGACGTAGCCCCAACCAAAACCATTTTCTTCTTCTCTACCATACCAACATTCGCCATTTGTAGCCACTCTCGATTGTCCCACACTTTCCGCCCATTACCCTATCACCATCACTACTAATGGCTGGCAAAGCATCCCAAACCACGATTTTCTCTGGGCCATGCTTGTCCTTACCATTCACTATTGTTTCGTAGCATTCCCATTTTTTTAGAAACAAGTCCAACGATGACCAAGTGGTGACCAACGAGAAACCATCAACCCTACCATTCTACCGTCGCGTATTTTGTCATCCGTTCCCATGCACTTCACCGTCAACCACCACCTATTCTGTTTCCGTAGCTTCAATATGTTAGCACTTCCAATATCCCCCTCTTCATTGGGAAAAAAAATATCCTTTCCTCGCCGGTGGTGGAAAGCAATGACTGAAGACGCACCATTGTGACTGATAGATACAACTGCAAGAAAAATCAGTGATATTGACTCAATTGAATCGATAATTATTTGTGCAATATTTTGATAAAGATATTTAGAAACATGATTTTGCTTAAGTATGATTATTTGTAACACCGCCAGACCCAGCCCAAACGTTATGGCTGAATCCGAGAATGTCACATCAAAGGCATAATTCTAAACGACTTTGCTAAGTTAAAATTTAAGGCCTAATAGCCCAAAATCATTGAATCTTGTTAAGTAATTATAAAAGCCCATATTTTTAGGTATTTCAAAAACCATGTTTAAGAAAATTTATTTAAGTTTAACAATTAAGTAAACAGTTGAACAATGATAACAAAACACAAAATCTAAAGTCAAATCGGAGTACAAGGCCTTATTACAACCAGTGAAAATAAAGAAATTAAAATCATGTCCTTTGAAACAAATAAACAAAACTCCTAAGTATCTTGTAGTGTGGCCATCTTCGAGTCCTCTCCCATGTCGAGCCGTCTACTGAGGATCATCTGAAACATTTAATAAAAAAGGGGGTGAGTTTCGAAACTCAGTGTGTATGACCCATGGTAATCCAATCAACATACAAGTATCACATTGGGCCTCAGCCCTATCAAAAACGGTAGTCTTGGGCCTTAGCCCACAATGACCTCATATCATCTCAGTATCACATGAATGCAATGCACCCATCCCAAATCCAACCCTGCATTCCATTTCCCTTCCAACCCTACACTCTTGTGGGGATATAAATATCAGCCCACCCATCCCTACACTCTAAAGGTAGCACCAACAGCGGCACTACTCAAACGTTGCAACAAAGCTGCTATAATGGGCTTAAAGCCACCGGTGGATCCACGGTCGTCAAGTGACTATGCGATCCTCACTTATCTTCCTCCGTATCATCAAACCCACTCAAATGCAACATACACAATTTCACACATTAAGCACTTAGGGGTATTTTAGTCATTTCACTACCCAGGGGTATTTTCGTAATTCTACCCTACAGGGGTATTTAGGTAATTTTGCAAAACATGGGTATTTTGGAAATTTTATAAATTAGGGATATTTTGGTAATTCTATAAATCAAGGGTATTCTGGTAATTTTACAAATCGGGAGTATTTTAGTAATTTTGCAAATCTAAGGATATTTTGGAAATTTTCAAACTAAGGGTATTTTGGTAATTTTCAAATCAGGGGTAATTTGGTCCCTCTCATGTTTTAGTTATGAACTTTAGCCCATTAACAAGTTCTTGCGCCCAAAGTGAATAGACACTATGCACCAAGTAGGGTTCTAGAGAAGAGGAGCTGGGCCACTGGGACTGCTTAAGTACCAAGCTCTCCTTAGATCCAATCCTAGACATGCATATGTCCGCTGCCACACTCTAACCTAACAACTTGTTCACAGACATGTTTAATTATTAGATTAAGTCTTATACGGTTTATGAGTTGTTCAGAACTAGGCCTAAAGTCCATTAAACCTTAGCATACTTTTCTACGTCCCCATAAAGCCCATCAAGCACAAATCACATACTTACGGCCCATTAGGCCCAAATCTCCTCCATATGGCCTATTAGGCCCAAAACAATTCCAGATCATGTAACATACATGACTAACTCAATTCGTAGAACCAACCAAACAATTTCATCAAACTTAGCCTCAGGGCCCACCAAGCTCATTTAGCCACTTCCGGCATTCTGGCTTTCTGGCATTGCCTATACCATGTGTGTGTAGTGTTTGTACACAGCTGGTTGCTATGACGTCCTATACTATCCTTAGCCTTGAACCTACAATCAACCAACCTTCAATCAATCACCCATACTTAATCAAAACAGTTACCAAAAGCCAAAGCCTTACCGTAACCTTACCGTGTGCCACTGGGTTCTAATAGCCCTTCCTTAGCTACTAATCACGAGTATCCTCTAGATCTACACTCACACATAGACCATCAAACTTCGAGTGACTCATAATCCACACAAGTCACTCCTATAAATCATACTCACATTCGACCATTTACTTAAACCATAATAGAGTTGAGTACACTTACACTTTGCTAACGATCCTTACCACACTTGCGATCTCTGAACATTACCTTTATTAATACTAGATTAATGAAAATGAGAAGTTAGATAGCCCTTCAGCTTTTAATAAAACACACTAAGGGGTTAACTGAATACTTACCGAATCCACTTTTGATCCTGCTGCCTAGATAACTACTGAACGAGATTCGACTTTTAAATTTGACTGATAATAGGTAACAATCAATTTGTGATGGAGCAAAACAACAAAGGTTCGGCACTAATAGGGATTTCGGCAAGAGAAGATGATGATACTTCGGCAATAAAAGAGTTCGGCTATGAGAGAATTTGGAAAAAAAGGGACTTGGCTATATGTGATTTCGACAACAGGGCAAGGTATTTTTGGTTGTGGAAAAATAAGGTTTCAGCAAGGAAAAGAAAATGAATGGAAAATTCGGCATTATCTAGGACCCTAGATTCGGTACACACACATTTATATAGCCTATAGCCAAAACTTAGCCACCCTAATGTCCAATTCGACACCACTTCATCCACTGCTCATCTCCTAATTTTTCTCCATGATATCTCCCTTATCCTTCTCCTAAATTCTTTCTACTGATGACTTCTCCTTAGTCTCCCTCTACACGCCACTTCCAGCCTTCTAGAAGCCTAAAATTAAACTCTAAAATAAAGCTAAGCTAGCACTCGAACCTCAGACCTTCCTACATGCATATGTCGCCACCTCTCTACACCTTAGTTAAAATCCCACTACTCACAACCTTGATTCCTTAATTAATTAAATTAAGAATCTTCCACCACAAAACTCGAACCCAGGGCTTCTCCAACACACCTAGACACTCCAAATTCATTAAACCTTTAAAGCCATCATATCATTTGTCATTTTCTTGCTCACTTAAAAATTTTATGAGACCCAAAGCCCAATAGGCCCAATTCTACTAGGCCCAAATTTGGGGCATTACATTATTGGTTGCTCGAACAGTATTGGTTATGACTTCCTATAAGAGGACGACACTCAGAGAAACGTGGAACGTGATGTTTCTCACGATCCGAGGAGACAATTCATTTTGAAAGATGCTACAAAACGATTCAAAAAATTTACGGATAAACCACTTATACCTGAATCTAATTTGATCTCTCCACAATTTTATTTTATGACTCAATCATAGCTAGGTTGAGACATTAAGGTGGTCTACCTTTTGCCGAAATCTCGTTCCTCCTGTAATCTTTGCAATATCGCGAGAATTTTATGCAAAATTTATTGGCGTACAAGACTGGAAGGTTTTTTTGAAAGGTGTTTTCATAGATGCCTCTCCTATCGCAATTAAGGCCTTCTATAGCACCCCTCGTTACACTCCAGAATTTTACAAGGATTTAGATGAACACAAGGTAGAATATAACGCAATTGTAAATTTCTCAATGGAAGGTTAGGGCACCTGGGTTCAAAGGGAGGGAACCAATGACAGAATAAGGTTCCTGCAATCAATTATGGTACCTGAAGCCAAAATGTAATGACCCAAAAGTCAGTGGTGTCTAGAAATGTATTTCTTGGATTCCATTTTTGTAACACCCCTCACTCGTATTCAATGCCGGAATAGGGTTACGAAGCATTGCCGGATTTACAACACTTATAATCTGTAACAGTCTGGTTTAGACCCTAGTCAGAACAGTGGTTTCGGGACCACGAATCTGAGCCAGTGAAATATTTTAATATTATTTTTTGTGCCATTGATAGGTGATTAAGCATGTGTTAAATTTTCATAAGTTAATTTGTCTGTCTATATGCTTAAATTTGATAAAAGAATTAAATTGCATTAAATGCAAAACTAGCATGCTATTTGTTAAAGTACCTATGTGTGGTGGCTTTTAAAAGAGGAGGCCTTATGAGGCAATTAAACCACTATTTAGTTAGTGGATGAACAAAGGACAAATATGCCCTTAATGTATGTTTGTTTTAATTATTAGTTGAAGGGATAATTTTGTAAATAGGTAAATAATATGATAGTAAATAAAAGAAACAACTGAAAGATGATAGTTATCATCTTATTCTAGCCAAAATTATCAAAGAAAAGAAAGAAATAATAAAGCTAGGGCAATCAACTATAGTTTGGCTAAATTAAGGTATGTTTTAACTTGGTTTTTGATGATTTTTATGTTTTTGAGATTGATGCTTAGTCTACTATCAAGCCCATGTTGTAATTTGAAGAATTGATGATTTTTATGAGATGTTCCATTGATGAAATGGTGAGCTTTGTGATGAGTTTAGGTGTTAAATGAAAGATATGTGTTAAATGAACATGTTTTGTTCTTGAATTTTTGATGATTTTAGCTAATTAGGGTTAAATTGTGAAAATAGTATTTTGAGGAATTAAATTGTGAATTTGATGAAATGGTTGGACTTATATGAGATACATGAGCATTTGACTAAGCATGGATATATGGTGATCTTGTATATTTGATGTTTTGTGAAAAATGAACTAAATTGATAAAATGTACAAATGTGAGGGTTAAGTTGCAAATATCCCTAAATATGTATATTTGGATTGAATTGGATGAATTAGTAAATAAAAGATTTAAATCTGAATATGTATAGATAAGGAACCGAGGAAAACTAACTTAGATCGCGGAAAGGCGAAAGTTGTCGAATAATCGAACCCAGTCAAATATCCGAATCTAAGGTAAGTCAATATACAAATAAATGTATTTATATTGAATTATGTATGTTCATATGACTATTGATAATGATGAATGCATATGAGATGTTGTATACATGAATTCCGAGATAAGATCGACCTAGTGTTAACATCCGAGAAGTCCCGTACGAACCTAGGAATAGATAGGATTAACTATGTCATGACATAGGTGTCTGTTATGTGATATCATGTAAGACCACGTCTGGGACGTTGGGATCAATATGAGATTTACGTGTAAGACCATGTCTGGGATATTGGCATCGTATTGATTCGTGTAAGACCCTGTCTGGGACAGTGGCATCGATATCTGATTACATGTAAGACCGCGTCTGGGACGTTGGCATTGTGCAACTATTCTGACCAATCTGAGTATCCTATTTAGTTCTGTACGATTCAACGAGCAAATTATAAAATACGAGCAACTATGTGATTTATATTTTTGTTTCAGGTACGCTGGTTATGTACACTAAGTGTGTATGGAAGGTAAGTGTCTATTTGAACTTACTAAGATGAATATGTAAAATGAAATGATATGTGAAGATATGTTTAAAGAGCTATGTTTATATGTGATATTTGAGTTGAAGAGTGTGGTAAGATATGGCTAAGCAAATGAGCCAAAGAAATATATGTGATGGATTTGCTATGAGAACCATTAATGTCATAGTATCAATATAGTTATGTTCATTTTATGCTAAGTTTATTTGTGTATGACTTACTAAGCTTTTGAAAGCTTACTTGTGTGTGTGTTTGCTCTGTTTTATAGATCGTCAAAGCTACTGATGGCTCGGGGACCTTCAAAGATTGTCATCAGATTACTCAAATTCATTTTTGGTACTTTTGAAATGTGTATATAACTAAATATGGCATGTATGGACTAGTTGTTTTGGATTATGGTTTAAATGTGTATAAATAGCCATGAGATGTGGCTAGATAAATGTTGATGATATGCATGAGTGATTATGATATGTGATGCTTGATTTTGGTATGGCTTGTTAGTTAATGAAATGGCCAAGATTTTGGTAAGCATATGAAAGCATTAAGAGTAAGTATGTTTGAGCAAGGGAATCATTATATGAAAGGTAAATGTAGATGAATCATGCTTGAATGTATATGTGATTTAGTTGTGTAAATTGGCATGAATGAAAATGAGATTGAATGTAAGAATTTGTTGATTTATTTGCCATGTATAGGGTGTAAAATGTGCTTGAAATGAAGTGGCATATTGCTTGTATGTTTGACTCTTGTATGAGAAGTATTTTTGGCCTTGCAAATGGCCTGTTTTGCATACACGGCTGTGGCACATGGGCGTGCCTGGTAGCCGTGTGAATAAGTCAGTATACATGCTCTAATTTGGCACGGCCAGGACACATGGGTGTCTCTAGTAGCCGTGGGAGGCACACAGCCTGCCCACACGGGCATGTGACCTCTGTAATATAGAAAATTTTTAAATTTTTGAGAACTTTCATATGTGTTCGGTTTAGTTCCGACCCTATTCTGAAGCATGATTAAGGTCTCGTTGACCTATTAAAGGGACACTTCATTTGTGATTGATGAATTATAACACTAGACGTCTGTAAAAGTTTCCGATCTATCTATAATGCCTTTAACCCTATTCCAATGATAGATACGGGTTAGGGGTGTTACATTTGATTAGTATCAGATACGGTTTAGTCGATTCTCGAACTAACATAGTGTGTCAGAGTTTAGCTATACATGTCATATTTATCTCAATTGTGATAGTGTGGTGAATCCTGACGTGTAAAATGTGATTTATGTATAGTAATGGATCCCGAAAGAGCTGTAGCTGACGATATAGAAATCAATGCGCCTGCTTCCGTGCAAGGGACAGCGCCTGCTCCCATGCAAGGGATAGCGCCATCTGATTCAAGACCGGCTACGAGCGGTCAAGAGGGAGAAGCCAAACAAGCTTTCTTTCAGATGATGAATGAGTGGTTCACTCAATTCGTTAGAAATAACCCGACTATTTCACAACCTCCACCCCCGGTTAATCCCCATCAGACTTCAGTTGTGCCTCTGGTTATAAATTTAAATATGTTGAACAAGCCTCCGGTTGACAAAATCCGTAAATATGGGGCCGAAGAGTTCAGGGCTATTAATGATGATGAAGCCGAAAAAGCCAAGTTTTGATTAGAAAACATTATACGGGAATTCGATGAGATGTCTTTGACTCCAGAGGAAAGTATTAAATGCATTGTATCTTTGTTACGAGACGCAGCCTATCAGTGGTGGAAAACTTTAATTTCTGTGGTTCCGAAGGAACGAATTACTTGGGATTTCTTTCAGACTGGGTTTCAAAAGAAATACATTAGCAAGAGATTCATTGATTAGAAAAGGAAAGAATTCCTAGAATTGAAACAGGGCCCATGTCTATTACGGAATATGAGTGAGAATTCGTAAGATTGAGTCAGTATGCTCGAGAATGTGTATCATCTGAAGCAATAATGTGTAAGAGATTTGAAGATGGCCTTAATGAGGATATCTGTTTCCTAGTCGGGATTCTGAAAATAAAAAAGTTCGTAGTACTTGTTGATCGAGCGTGCAAAGCTTAAGCACTCGGGAAAGATAAAGGAAAAGTTGAGTCTGAAGCTAGAGATGTGAGAAAGAGACTTTTGGGTAAATTATTTCAGTCTACTTCAAAGAAATTCAGGGATGAACAAAGTCGTTTGAGAGTTAATGTGGGACATTCTAGCAGAGATCAGGCTAAATCACATTGAGCTCTAAAGCTCTAGTAACATCGATGTCTAGTGTTGGAAATGTTAGATCCAAGCGACTTGAATGTAAACATTATGGTAAAAGACATCCGGGAAGCTGTAGATTGAATGATCGAGCTTGTTTCAGATGTGAATCATTAGATCATTTCATCTGTGACTGCCCACAGTCTATTGAGTAAGAGACTGCCCAGAATCCGAGATCCAATAATGTTCTAGTGAGAGGTAGACCTTCCCAGAATGCAAGAAATGTCAGTAGTAGTCAAAGAACTACGAGAGATACTGTTGCAAAATCCAAAACTAGAGCGCCTGCCAGAGCGTATGCTATCCGAGCTCGTGTGGAAGCTTCATCTCCATATGTTCTAACGGGTACATTTACACTTTATGATACTTTTGTGATTGCATTGATAGATCCTGGTTCTACACATTCATATATATGCATGAACTTAGTATTCAGTAAGACTTTGCCTATAGAGTCTACTGAGTTTGTTATAAAAGTATCGAACACCTTAGGTAGAAGTGTCTTGGTTGACAAAGTATGCAAGAACTGTTCGTTAATGTTTCAAGATATCTATTTCCCTGCTGATTTGATGCTGTTACCTTTTGACGAGTTTGATATAATTTTGGGTATGGACTGGTTAACATTGCATGATGCTGTTGTGAACTGTAAAAGAAAGACTATTGATTTGAGATGTCCGAATGATGAAATAGTCCGGGTTGAGTCTAATGATTTGAATGGATTACCTGCTGTGATATCTGTATTGAAGGCTCAAAGATATGTGAAAAAGGGATATGAGGCATATTTTGTTTATGTGATATATTCGAAAGCGTCTGAAGAGAAAGTTAAATCAGTGCCAGTAGTTTGTGAATTTTCTGATGTATTCCCTGAAGAATTACCGGGATTGCCTCCAATACGTGAAGTTGAATTTAGTATTGATCTGTTACCTGGTACGACACCTATTTCAATAGCTCCGTATAGAATGGCACCAACAGAGTTAAAAGAGTTACAATTACAAGAGTTGACTGACAGAGGGTTCGCTAGACCGAGTTTTTCACCTTAGGGTTCTCCTATTCTGTTTGTGAAAAAGAAAGACGGCACGATGAGAATGTGCATCGACTATCGTTAGTTGAACAAAGTGGCCATAAAGAATAAATATTCGTTGCCTAGGATTGACGATTTGTTTGATCAACTAAAAGGAGCCACTGTGTTTTCAAAGATAGATTTGAGATCGGGATACTACAAGTTGAGAGTATAAGGCTCAGACATTCTGAAAACTGCTTTCAGAATGAGGTACGGGCATTATGAGTTTTTAGTGATGCCTTTAGGACTAAGAAATGCTCCTGCTATTTTTATGGATATGATGAACAGAATTTTTAGATCGTACCTAGATCAATTTGTTGTTGTTTTTATTGACGACATTCTGATTTATTCACGGGATGAAATTGAACATGCTGAACATCTGAGGATTGTGTTGCAGAATTTGCGAGAAAAACAATTGTATGCAAAGTTCAGTAAATTTGAATTCTGGTTGAGTGAAGTCAATTTTCTGGGACATATTGTATCGGCTTCTGAAATACGAGTGGATCCAAGCAAGATTTCTGCTATTCTGGATTGGAAACCTCCTAAAAATGTGTCTGAAGTTCGTAGCTTTCTGGGACTTGCTGGTTATTATCGTCGGTTTGTAAAAGGCCTCTCGGTGATAGCCACTCTGTTGACTAGATTGCTTTAGAAAAATGTAAGATTTGAATGGTCAGATAAATGTCAGAAAGTTTTGATCAGTTAAAAACCCTTTTAACCGAAGCTCCAATTTTGGTACAACCAAAATCAGGCAAAGAGTTTGTAATTTACAATGATGCTTCGTTGAATGGTCTGGAATGCATACTGATACAAGAAGGCAAAGTGATAGCTTATGCCTCGAGACAACTGAAGCCTCATGAAAAAAACTATCTGACACATTCGATCTTGAGCTAGCTGTGATTGTGTTCGCATTAAAGATTTGGCGTCATTATCTATCCAGCGAGAAATGTCATATGTTTTCAGATCATAGAAGTCTAAATTATCTGATGACTCAGAAAGATTTGAATTCATAACAGAGAATATGGTTAGAATGGTTGAAAGACTACGAGTTTGGGATAGATTATCATCCGGGTAAAGCAAATGTTGTAGCGGATGCTTTGAGTCAGGAATCACTGTCTGCATTATGTGCAATTAAGGTTCAATTAGATCTGCCTAATGCTAGTTACGTTTTAGCTGAATTGAAAGCAAAATCGTTGTTTTTGCAACAAATAGTTGATACTCAAAAAGTTGATAATGAAATATTAGCGAAACAATCTTATTGTGATTCGAATTCTGATTCTGAATTTTGAGTTGATAATAATGAATTGCTTGAGATTCCAAGAAACTCAGAGTTGATTTAGTTGATTTTGAATGAAGCACATAATAGTCGACTATCAGTTCATCCTGGAAGTACAAAGATGTACCATGATCTGAAGCAACACTATTGGCGGTCTGGCATGAAACGAGATATATCTGATTTTGTGTGGAAATGTTTAGTCTGTCAGCAAGTTAAAGCTGAACACCAGGTTCCATCTGGGTTGCTACAACCGATTCTAATTCCCAAATGGAAATGGGATAGAGTAACAATGGACTTTGTTTCTAGTTTACCTTTGACTCTGAGAAAGAAAGATATGATTTGGGTTGTAATTGATCGATTAACGAAATCCACCCATTTTATTCTGGTACGATCAGATTACTCACTTGATAGATTAGCCGAGTTTTATATTTTTGATATTGTAAGATTGCACGGGATACCGTTGTCTATTGTATCTAGATAGAGACCCGAGGTTTGCTTCAAGGTTCTGGAAGAAATTGCAAGAAGCTTTAGGTACGAAATTGTATTTCAGTACCGCTTTTCATCCGCAAAATGATGGTCAGTCTGAACGGATTATTCAGATTCTCAAGGATATGTTGAGATGCTGCATTCTTGAATTTCATGGTACGTGGGAAGAGTACCTGCCATTAATTGAATTTGCGTATAACAGTTTTCGGTCGAGCATTAAAATGGCACCTTATGAAGCTTTGTATGGACGCAAATGTCGAACACATCTGTATCGGACCGAGCTTAGTGAAAGTAAGATACATGGGGTTGATCTGATAAAAGAAACAGGACAGAAAGTGAACTTTGGCCCATCAACTAGTCTTTGCGGCTAAAGTGAACAGACACTATGCACCAGGTAGGACCCCAGGGAAAAAGAGGTGGGTCACTAGGACCGCTTAAGTACCAAGCTCTCCCTAGATCCAATCCTAGACATACATATGTCCATTACCACACTCTAACCTAGCGACTTGTCCACAAACATGTTTGATTATTAAATTAAGTTTTATGCTATTTAAGAATTTATCAGAACTAGGCCTAGAGTCAATTAAAACCCTAGCATGTATTTCTAAAATCCCATAAGGCCCACTAAGCCCAATCATGTCCATATAGCCCATTGAGCCAAATCATGTTTATGTAGCCCATTACGCCCGATCATAATCAATTCATACAACCATCCATATCAATCCATCAGATTTGGGCCCACGAGCTCGGCAGGCCCATTTAGCCCTGTCTGGCCTGGTCGGCCAAATAATGGCCTGAGACCATGAGATCACTCTCTTGGCCCTGGTAATCGTATCAGTGTTCCCACACGAACGTTCGCACACTCTTGTGGTTGCTGGTGCCAACCTTTTAGCTTTTCGGGTTTTTGGCATTCTGATTTTTTTCGGGATTTCGACCTTTGCCGATTTGTCTTGTGTGAAGTGTATGTACACACCTGGTTAATACGACATGCTACTCTATCCCCAGCCTTGAACCTACAACCAATACCAATCTCCAACCAATCACACACTTAACCACAATATTTACCCAAAAACCGAAGACTTACCATAACCTTACCGTGTGCCACAAGTTCTAGTAACCCTTCCTTAGCTACTATTCATGAATATCCCCTAGATCTACACCCACACATATACTATCAAAAATCAAGTGACTCATACTCCACACAAGTCACCACTTTAAGCCACACTTATATTCAGCCACTTACTAATCCACAATTGAGATGAGTACACTTACCACTTGCTAGCGATCCTTACCACGCTTGCAATCTTTGCACCCTACCCTTGTTAATACAAGGTTACCGACAAGAAAGAGTTAGATATCCCTCCGGCTTTTACCAAAACACACTAAAAGAGGTTGACTAAGTACTTACCGAATCTAACCTTTGATCCTGCGGCCTAGATAACTACTGAACGAGATTCGGCTTTGAAAACTTGATTAAGAGTAGATAACAACAAACGATTTGTGATAGAGGGAAAACAACAAGGAATCGACAAAGAGATAGGGCTATTCAATTATAAGAGAGTATTCAGCTTTCAGAGGAAGAAGAAGAACGCAACACCAATAGGGATTTCGGAAAAAATGAATGATGGTTTTTCGGGAATGGAAGAACTCGGCAACGGAAGAAACATAATTAGGGGGAGAAAAGAATAGCAATGGAAAACCCAAGGAACCTTTCAAAGGAATTCAGCAGCCCCTTTTTATAGCCAAAAGCCAAAACTACTTTCCCCTAAAGTCCCATTCGGCACCAACACACCCACACCTCAATCCCCTATCTTTTCTCTATTATCTTTACCTTAAATCTCTCTCCTGAACACTCCCTTCTAGAGTCCACTCTTGCGCCACTACCTTTCTTCCATGTGCAAAAAATAAAGCCCCTAAACTCACCACTTCTAAACCTCGAACCTTGGACCTCTTCACCTGACAGTAACACCGCCTTATAGCTCCCCAAGTGATGCCACCTTTCCACTAGACCATAGGCCCAATTGTGTCCTATTTTCCCCCTAATTTGGTTAAGAGGCCTAATACCTGAGACTAGGGTCCCACTAAGGCAAAAATTAAATTTTTCCCTATGGTCTTTCCTATCCCTAAGACTTCAAATAACCCTGGTAATACCTTACAATTAATATTCTAAGTGCTACTTATACATACCAACTTCAGTGCACAGAATTTAGAGTTTCAAGATTTTGGGGCGTTACAACTCTACCCCTCTAAAAAAAATTAGGCCTCGAAATTTACCTGATTGAAACAAGTGAGGTATTGCCGTCGCATTGCCTCCTCAAATACCCAAGTAGCCTCCTTGGCATTATGGTTATGCCAAAGCACTTTGACCAAAGGGATAGACTTCCTTCTTAGCACCTTAACATCTTTATCAATTACTTGAACTAGCTCCTCTTTAAAAGTTAGGTCTGGTCTAACCTCAATCTCCTCAACTGTCACGATGTGAGAAGGGTCTGAGCGATAACGCCTTAACATTGATACATGGAACACATCGTGTTTTTGGCTCAGTTCAGAAGGAAATTCCAACTGATAGGCAACTGGCCTAATTCGCTTCAACACCAGGTATGGCCCAATGAATCTAGGGCTTAACTTGCCCTTCCGATGAAACCTTAACACCTTATTCCAAGGGGAAACCTTGAGAAAAACCAAGTCCCCCGCCGCATACTCAATCTCTCTCCGTTTGATGTTAGCATACGACTTCTGCCTATCCGTCGCCTCCTTCAACCGATCCCGAATCAACTTTACCTTATCTTTGGTGTTTGCCACCAACTCCGAACCCAATACTCGCCGATCACCCAAATCAGTCCAACAAGTCAGAGTACGATATCTTTGCCCATATAGTGCTTTATATGGTGCCATTACAATACTTGCCTGATAATTATTGTTAAATACAATTTTAGCTAACGTCAAGTAATCCTCCCAACTACCTCGAAACTCAATTACACACCCTTTCAGCATATCCTCCAAAACTTGAATTAGCCTCTCCAAGTAACCATTAGTTTGAGGGTGAAATGCAGTACTAAAATCCAACTTCGTACCCAGTGCTTCATGCAACTTCTTCCAAAAGCGAGATGTAAAACGAGGGTCTCTATCAGATATATTAGAGACCAGAACCCCATGCAATCTCATAATCTCTGCCACATACAACCTTGCAAACTTTTGTAATGAGTAGTCGGTGCGGACTGGTATAAAATGGGCAGACTTAGTTAACCAATCCACACAGAGTCCTTCTTAGCATGCGTCAAGGGTAGCCCACTAACGAAATCCATAGTAACCCGCTCCTACTTCCATAGTGGGATCTTAACCGGCTGAAGTAACCCTAATGGTAGCTGATGTTTCGCTTTCACTTGCTGACATACCAAACATTTACCCACAAACTCCATAACCTCGCGTTTCAATCCTGGCCACCAATAAAGCTCTCGCAAATCCCAATACATCTTGTTACCTCTGGAGTGCATAGCATAGGAACTACTATGCACTTCCCATAGTATAGACTTCCTTAGCTTTTTGTCACTTGGCACACAAATACTACCACGAAAACACAACAACTCGTCACTATTTATCCCAAAATCCATTGTTTCCCCGTTCTCAATCTACTTGAATCGAGCACCCAGAGCTTAATCCAATGACTGCTTAACTTTAATCTGCTTAACCCACAGTGGCTTTACCTGTAACTCGGCTAACAAACTCCCGTCATCATACAAACTTAACCGAAAAACATTACCATCAAGTCCAACATAACCCTACGGTTTAGCGCATCAGCCACCGCATTTGCTTTGCCCGGGTGATATTTGATCGTGCAATCATAATCCTTTAACAGCTCAATCCATCTGCGCTGCCTCAAGTTCAACTCCTTCTGAGTTAAGAGGTACTTCAGACTCCTGTGATCCGTATAGATGGTACACTTCTCTCCATACAAATAATGCCTCCAAATCTTAAGCACGAATACCCTTGCTGCCAACTCCAAATCGTTTGTTGGGTAATTCCCGTAGTGAGCCTTAAGCTAGCGTGATGCATATGCAACCACCTTCCCTTACTGGATCAAAACACAGCCCAAGCCCACGTGTGATGCATTGCTATAAACCGTAAACTCCTTCTTAGGCTCTGGCAGAATCAGAACAGGGGCCTCCGTTAAAACCTTCTTAAGCTTCTCAAAGCTTTCTTGCTGTTTACAAGTCCACACAAATGACACCCCATTCCTTAAGCAGCTTAGTCAAGGGTGCAGCGATTAGGGAGAACCCTTCAACAAACCACCTATAGTACCCTGCTAGGCCTAGAAAACATCGAATTTCTGACACCGTCTTTGGTCGTTTCCAATCCAACACTGCCTCCACCTTCCGAGGATCAACTCTAATCCCCTCATCTGAGACCACATGACCTAAGAAAGTGACTTCCCTTAGCCAAAATTCGCACTTGCTAAACTTAGCATAAAGTTGCTTCTCCCTTAGAATCTGCAACACAATCCTTAAGTGTGGATCATGATCATCCTCCATTCTTGAGTTTACTAAGATGTCATCCATGAAAACTACTATGAACTGGTCTAGATACGATTAAAAAACCCAGTTCATATGATCCATAAAAGCAGTAGGTGCGTTCGTTAGCATAAAAGGCATCACCAAAAACTCGTAATACCCATAATGAGTTCTGAAAGCTGTCTTATACACATCTGCTTCCTTAACCCTCAGTTGATGGTACCCTAAATGCAAGTCAATCTTCAAAAAAACTGAGGCTCCCCTAAATTGATCGAAAAGGTCATCTACCTTAGGCAGAGGGTGCTTATTCTTAATGGTTAACTTGTTTAATTGCTGATAATCAATGCACATCCTCATGGACCCATCCTTCTTCTTCACGAATAATACTGGTGCTCCCCATGGAGACAAAATTGGTCTAATAAATACGTGGTCCAATAACTCCTGAATCTGGGCCTTCAACTCCACCAGCTCCTTGGGTGCCATCCTATAATGTGCGATGGACACTGGAGCCGTACCAGGTAACAATTCTATTCCAAACTCCACCTCTCTATTGGGAGGTAACCAGGCAATTCCTCCGGAAAAACATCAGGGAATTTTTTTACTATTCTCAAATCCTTAGCAGTAAATCTCTTAGATTCCATATCGCTAATATAGGCTAAGTAAGCTTCATAGCCTTTCCTCACCAACTTTTCTACCCTTAAAGCCGAAATCACGTTTGACAAGTAATCACGTCATTCCCTGATCACTACTACTTCATCACCTTCCACGATTCTTAACACCATCCACTTCGCAGCACAATCTAAAGTTCTCTGGTGCCTTGTCAACCAATCCATGTCTAAGATGAGGTCGAACTCACCAAATGGTAATTCCATCAAGTCACTAAGAAAGTAACTCCTTTAACTACCAATGGTACATTCCTAAAAAACTTACTAACTTTCACCGGCAGCCCTAAAAGACTTAACACAGTCATTTCATTCGTAACGATTTCAAACTGATCCCCCACAGTTTCAGTCCTATTGCTACGAATGTGTTGACCCCACAACAATTAGCGACAATATAAGGTAGCTCATGAATAAGTAACGTACCCGTTATCACATCTGGTACATCTCCTTCTTCTTTGCGATGAGCAGCATAGACTAAAGTTGGCTGCCTCGCCTTTGCCTGTTTTACACCTTTGCCTGGTGCTCCACGTCCTCGTCCCGTGCCATTGCTGCCTCTGGCTTGTCCACGGCCTCTTGGTGGTTGTTGACCACTCCTCTGCGGCTGAAAATTACCTCTTCCATCAGCTCGCACCTGATCTGGCCTTCTCGGGCACTCTATAATCCCATGTTCCATAGATCCGCAGCTCAAACAAGCTCCTATTCTCCTCCCACATTTGCCCGTATGCCCTTTTCCACACACAGCACAAGGTGGTATCCCGGTATTAGCAGCAACAGGGGCCCCAGCTCTAACCAACCCATTTACTCTGGCCCTCATCGTAGGCCTCTGTCTAGCCCCCATAGCTTCCACGCTCTGTTTGTTCTTGCCCTTCTCCTTCTCTCAGTTGAAGCACTCCGTGCGTTTTACTTCCTCCACTATCTTTGCTTTCTCCACCAAGACTGGAAAGTCCCGCTCCCTCTGTGAAGCTATAAGTACCCTAAGGTTGTCTCTTAACCCATCCTCGAACCGTACGCATCTCTCATACTCTGTTGTGACTATTCCTTTGGCATATCGACTAAGGCGCAGAAATTAAGCCTCATACTCTGCTACCGACTTATCTCCCTAAGTCAGACTCAAAAACTCCTTCCTTCGGGCATCCACATAGCCCACTCCAATGTACTTCCCCTGGAATGTCAATTTGAAGAACTCCCAGGTGATCTACTCTAGTTGGTTGCCCTCATTTACTGTCAACCACCACTGATAAGCTTCTTCCATAAGTAAGGATATCGCCCCTTTCAACTTTTGTTCCGTCGTATAGTCCAGGTCATCCATTATTCTTTCCGTAGCTTCCAACCAATACTCCGTCACATTTGGGGCCACCCTAGCTACTCCTTTGAAAATCTCTGCCCCATTAGCCCGGAGTCGCTCCACGACCGACCCACGACTTCCTGTACCATTATTGGGCCTAACGACACTTTCTAAAATCTTTAACATGGCCTGCGATACTTCATCCTCTGTTGAGACAGCCCGTTCATATGGTCCTGTTTCAGCTACTGGTGAGGCCGGAGCCTCCTCTACTCCAACATTGGGCATATGGCCTAACGACGGCGACCCAGCCCTAACACTTCCACAGCCTCTGCCGCAGCCTCTTGCACCTCTTCTAGCACTCATCATTGCGTGCGTATTCTGGATTAGAATTTTTATGAAATTAGTTCATAGTTCCATTGTTTAAAGCACATGTCGTAGACAAGTAATAATTTAAAAGTTGTTTCGCAATCGTAAATCTACTACAGGCTTAAGTTTCCTACGGGCTTTAGTCTCTAAGAACCTATTGTTTAAAGTAGACCAATATCTAAATACAGTTCAGTAATTTAAACAAGTGTAATAACAGAAAAACCTACTTGGCTCGACGTCAAGGGCTCTGTGAACCACACTTCAAGAATCCTACAAAAACTTTTTAATCTACTTGTTTTACAAACCTAAAATCTAAGGCCCACTTCTAAGTAGCTTGCAGTGTGGCCACCTCCGAGTCCTCTTCCACATTGAGCCGTCTACAGAGAGCCTCTTGAAACATTAAATAAAAGGGTGTGAGTTTCGAAACTCAGTGTGTACGACCCTTGGTAATCCAACCAACATGCGATTATCACATTGGGCCTAAGCCCTATCAAAATCGGTGGCCTTAGGCCTTAGCCCACAATTACCTCATATCACATTAGTATCACACGAATGCAATGCTCCCATCCCAAATCCAACCCTGCACTCCATTTCCCTTCCAACCTTACACTCTTGTGGGATATAAATATCAATCCACGTATCCCTACACTCCAAAGGTAGCACCAACAGTGGCACTACTCAAACCTTGCAGCAAGGCTGCTAAGCATGCAATGGGCTTAAAGCCACCGGTGGATCCACGGTCGTCAAGTGCCTATGCGATCCTCACATATCTTCCTTCATAACATCAAACCCACCCAAGTGCAACATATATCTCATGAATGCAACATACACATTTTCACACATTAAGCACCTAGGGGTATTTTGGTCATTTCACTACCCAGGGGTATTTTTGAAAATCTACCCTACAGGGGTATTTTCGTAATTCTACCCTACAAGGGTATTTTCATAATTTCTTTCATCTCGGGTTTTAGTTTTGAACATTGGCCCATCAACAAGTCCTTGCGGCTAAAGTTAACAGACATTATGCACCAGGTAGGATCCCAGGGAAGAGGAGGTGGGTCACTAGGACCACTTAAGTGCCAAGCTCTCCCTAGATCCAATCTTAGACATGCATATGTCCATTGCCACACTCTAACCTAGCGACTTGTCCACAGACATGTTTGATTATTAAATTAAGTTTTATGCTATTTAAGAATTTATCAGAACTAGGGCTAGAGTCCATTAAAACCCTAGCATTCATTTCTAAAATCCCATAAGGCCCACTAAGCCCAATCATGTCCATATAGCCCATTGAGCCAAATCATGTTCATGTAGCCCATTAGGTCCGATCATAATCAATTCATATAATCATCCATCGTTCAATTTCACATATCAACTCTTGCCGATTTGGGCCCACGAGCTCGGCAGGCCCATTTAGCCCCGTCTGGCTCAGTCGGGCAAATTGTGGCCCGAGACCATGAGATCGCTCTCTTGGCCCCAGTAATCATATTGGTGTTCCCACACGAATTTTCGCATGCTCGTGTGGTTGCCGGCGCCAACCTTTCGACTTTTAGACTTTTTGATCAATCTTTAATCAACCACACACTTAACCACAATATTTACCAAAAAGTCGAAGCCTTACCATAACCTTACCGTGTGCCACTAGTTCTAGTAGCCCTTCCTTAGCTACTATTCACGAATATCCCCTAGATCTGCACCCACATATATACTATCAAAAATCATGTGATTCATACTCCACACAAGTCACCTCTTTAAGCCACACTTACATTCGGCCACTTACTAATCCACAATTGAGACGAGTACACTTACCACTTGCTAGCGATCCTTACCATACTTGCGATCTTTGAACCCTACCCTTATTAATACAAGGTTAACGACAAGAAAGAGTTAGATAGCCCTCCGGTTTTGGTAGCCCTTTGGCTTTTACCAAAACAAACTAAAGGAGGTTGACTAAGTACTTACTGAATCCAACCGTTAATCCTGCGGCCTAGATAGCTACTGAACGAGATCCAGCTTTTAATACTTGATTAAGAGTAGATAACAGCAACCAATTTTTGATGGAGGAAAAACAACAAGGAATCGGCAAAAAGATAGGGCTATTCGATTATAAAGGAGTATTCGGCTTTCAGAGAAAGAAGAAAAACGCAACACCAATAGGGATTTTGGCAAAAAGGAATGATGATTTTTCGGCAATGGAAGAATTCAGCAACAGAAGAAACATAATATGGGGGAGAAAAAAAAAGTAATGGAAAACCAAAGAAACCTTTCAAAGAAATTCGGCACCCCCCTTTTATAGCCAAAACCCGAAACTACTTTCCCCCAAAGTCTCATTCGGCACCAACACATCCACACCTCAATCCCCTATCTTTTCTTTATTATATTTACTTTAAATCTCTCTCCTAAACACTCCTTTCCAGAGTCCTCTCTAGTGCCACTACCTTCCTTCCATGTGTAAAAAATAAAGCCCCTAAACTCACCACTCCTAAGTCTCGAACCTTGGACGCTTCACCTGACAGTAACGCCGACTTATAGCTCCCCAAGTGGCGCCAACTTGCCACTGGACCACAGGCCCAATTGTGTCCTATTTTTCACCTTAATCTGTTTAAAAGGCCTAATACCTGAGACTAGGGTCCCATTAAGGAAAAAATTAATATTTTCCCTACGGTCTTCCCTATCCCTAAGACTTCAACCTTAAAATTAATATTCTAAGTGCTACTTATACGTACCAACTTCAGTGCATAGAATTTAGAGTTTCGGGATTTTAGGGTATTACATATTCTATCACAAAACATCAAACAATCATCAGGCCCTGTTCGAAACTCTGAATCAGAAGTTGACTCACACTGAGCTCGTTTTGCTTGCAATTTATTATCAAATTTATGAGCCTCAGAAATCTGCTGTAGAAATAATGGTTTCGCTTTCAACTCGGCTACTATAGAACCGTCATCGTCAGATAAAGCTAATTGTATGTTCATAGCACGTAAAGCAAATACGGACTTTCAGCTCAAAGAATCAGCAATTACGTTCGCTTTCCCCCGATGATAATCTATTAGTAATTCATAATCTTTTAGCAATTCTAGCCATCTCCGCTGTCGCAAATTCAAACCTTTCTAAGTCTTCAAATATTTCAAGCTTTTGTGATCGGTATAAATATGACATTTCTCACCAAACAAGTAATGACGCCAAAATTTCAATGCGAACACTATCGTAGCTAACTCTAGATCTTGTGTCGGATAATTCCTTTTGTGCGGCTTCAACTGTCTCGGGGCATAAGCTACAAATTTGCCTTCCTGCATCAAAAGACAACCAAGACCATTTAACGATGCATCACTGAAAACTACGAATTCTTTACCCGACTCAAGCTGAACTAACACTAGTGCCTCTGTCAATAATGCTTTCAAATGCTCGAAGCTCTACTGACACTTTTTTGACCACTCAAATTTAACATCTTTTTGAAGCAATCGTGTTAGCGGAGTCGCAATCATCGAGAAGCCTTTCACAAATCGTTTATAATAGCTGGCTAATCCCATAAAACTATGGACTTTGAATACATTTCCCAAAGGTTTCCAATCTATAATCGTAGAAATTTTGCTCGAGTCAACTTGGATACCCACGGTTGAAACTATATGTCCTAGAAAACCAACCTCTCGTAGCCAAAACTCACATTTGCTTAACTTTGCAAACAACTGTTTATCTCTAAAAGTTTGTAACAAGATAATCAAATGCTCGGCATGCTCAGATTCATCATGAGAGTAAATCAAAATGTCATCAACAAATACAACTATGAATCGGTTTAAGTACGGCCTGAAAATTCGGTTCATCAAGTACATAAAAACAATAGGTGCATTTGTTAGTCTGAAAGGCATAACAAGACATTCATAGTGTCTGTACCTTGTTCTAAATGCAGTCTTTGGAAAATCTGAGTCTTTAACTCACAACTGGAAATAACCCGATCTCAAATCAAGTTCTGAAAAACATTGTTGTCTCCTTTAACTGATCAAACAAATCATCTATTCCTCGCAAAGGGTATTTATTCTTGATCGTCACTTTGTTGAGTTTTCGATAGTTTATACACATCCTCATCGTGCCATATTTCTTTTTCACAAATAACACCAGTGTACCCCAGGGAGAGAAACTCGGTCTAGCAAAACATTTATCTGTCAACTCTTGCAACTGAGCTTTCAAATCTTTTAACTCTGTCAGTGCCATTCTGTACGGAGCTATCGATATCGGTGTTGTTCCCGGTACAAATTCAATACCAAATTCAACCTTTCTGATAGATGGTACACCCAGTAACTCTTTGATAAATACATCTAGATACTCACACACAACTCGTACTAATTCAATCTTTGTTTCTGTCATTTTTGTATCAAGTACATAAGCAATATAACCTTCACACCCCTTTTTTATAAATCTCCATGCTAACATAGACGAGATCACAACTGGAAACTATTTAGATCATCAAATTCAATCCTAATAGTCTAATTATTCTCACATTTCAGTTCAATTGTCTTTCGTCTACAATTCGCTACAGCATCATGCATCGTTAACTAGTCCATACCCAGAATAACATCAAACTCATCAAACAGAAACAACATCAAATCAACCATAAAATAGTAACCCCGAGTTATTAACGGACAATTCTTGCAAACTTTGTCAACCAGGACATATTTGCCTAAGGGGTTCGACACTGTTATAACAAATTAAACAGAACCAACAAGTAAATTCTTACTAGACACTAAGTTCACACATATATATGAATGAGTTAATCCAGGATCTATCAATGCAACTACATCAGTTTCATAAAAAGAGAATATACCTATAATAACATCTAGAGAAGACGCTTCGTTGCGAGCGCAAATAGCATAAGTTCTAGCAGGTGCTCTAGCCACAGATTTCACAGCAGTATTTCATGTCGCACCTCTACCACCACTCATATTTCCAACATTACGGAATGGTTTCCCTCTCGCAGTCGTGTTGCTTTGTCTTCCATTATGAGATTTATCTTTCTCATCTAACTTATGACAATCTCGAATGCAGTTTTCATGCGAACCACATCTAAAATAGGCTTTATCATTCAATCTACACTCTCCAAAATGTCATTTTCCACATAGTCCACATTCAAGTTTGTTCGGTCTAACATTACCCACACTTGGAACTGACATAGCTAGAGTTTTTTAACCCGTAAATTGTTTCCCACGATCTCTATTAGAGTACTTCACAGGTGCATTTGATCGACTATACGAATCTCAGGATTTCTTTGATGAAGAGTGATAGGGTTTATTCATCAATCTCTTTCTCGAATATATAGCTTTCGAATCAGCCTTTCTCTTTTCTTTGCCCAGTTCTTCAGCTTTGCAAGCACGTTCAACTAACACAACAAATTCTTTTAAATCCAATATCTCGACCAGAAGTTTAATGTCTTTGTTCGGCCCATCAACAAACCGCTTGCACATTATCTCTTCGGTAGAAACATATTCTCAAGCATACTTGCTCAACCGCACAAATTCTCTTTCATATTTAATTACGATCATATGGCTCTGTTTCAATTCTAAAATTTTTTTATGCTTTTGGTCAAGGAACCGTTGACTGATGTATTTCTTGCGAAACTCGGTCTGAAAGAATTCCCAACTCACTTGCTCTCTTAGCATTATCGACATTAAAGTATTCCACTATTGATATGCAGAGTCTCTCAAAAGAGAAATAACAGACTTTAAGCATTCAACTGGCATACAGAAAAGTTTATTAAACACTCGGATGATATTTTCAAGCCAAAACTTGGCTCTCTCAGGGTCATCATCAACATTAGCCCTGAACTCTTCAGCCCCGTGTTTACAGATCTTATCAATTGGAGGCTTATTCAATCTTAAAAGCTCGACTCATTGAGGAACTACGGATATAATTTGGGGAATAGGAGGGGTGGAGGTTGTTGAGTAGCCGGATTTGTCCGTGTAACACCCCTTAACCGGGTTCTACACCAGAACCGGGCCCGAGGTGTTACCGTACTAAAACCACTTTATCGCCACTTAGGCTCATCGTGACTACTCTCTTAAGTCACCACAACAACCTCTTTCTCGACTTACGAGGCCTTACTCATACACACGAGGGCTCCCGAGACTATATCGAAACTTTTTCCAATCTTAAAAACTTTCTCTTTTGTACAGGGCTAACACACCCGTGCAAGAAGAGACACGCCCGTGCATAGACCCACACACACATGCTCCTCAATCGTGGTGAATACTAACTACATACATATGACCTCAAAGCCTAGTCACACGTCCGTGTGGCTAGCCCGTGGCCAACACTGATTAAACTCACACGACCTATACACACGCCCGTGTGTCTAGTCCATGGTCTATTCTGACTTAAAATGTTAATGTGCAGGGAACGCACGGCAAAGTCACACACCCGTGGGCTGACCGTGTGTCACACATGGTCTAGACACACGCTCGTGTGTCTATCCACATGGACAAGAACAAACTATGTGCCAAGTTCCTTTCACCCCTTTAGCATACACAATATGCACTCATTCAACTCATCCATAATCAACTCAATTGAAATCACAATTTCACATGGATAACAACATCTTATCATATAATAAGGTAGCCAACCACTATGGCATTATACAAAATAGACTATCCATTAAAAGGCCAACACATTTTAACCATTTACAACAAAATTCACTAACTTGTCTAGCCTCTATACATTCCACGTACAAAACATGGAGTCTCATGTACCAGAGTGCGCTGATAATGTGGACGATCTTCCAATTGATCCTTGTATCTCGATTCAACATTTTTACTTTATATGACAAGGGAAAAGAAAGAGAGTAAGCTTCGAGCTTAGTAAGTTTACACATAAACAATTAAACATCATAGTATAAGCTAAACAACAATTAGCATTATGCTAACATATAATGTACAACTATGCTTACTCTTTCTATCCCTTACCACATTTCCAACACATCATGAGTCGCATACTCATAACCATTGAAATGCACCCCTGCATTCAATATCACATTTACACAATATACAACATAACATCATTTCTCGATAATTCATCCACATAGCTAATTAACTTAATAACACAACCACAGAGCTAATTTCTTAGTGGTTTCGCACTTAGCCCACCACAATCAATTAATAAGGTAGTATCGCACTTAGCCTACCACAAAGGTATTCATAGTGGTTTCGCACATAGCCCACTAGACGATATACCCAACGATAGCATCGCACATAGCCAGCTTATCGTCAATATGCATTAAGATGGTATCGCACTTAGCCCACCATTTAGCATTCTCACTACACATTCACATATCTACTTACTTAACCATACATCCATCCACAAATTCTACCACATTCATCCCATATAGGTTCTTGGAAACACGGAAATTTATACACTTTTTCATGCCCTTTCTAACCCAAATTTATGCAGTTGCGATTAAATTCTTGTCAAAAAATAATTAAATATTCTAAAATAATTAAATTATCCTAAAAATGTGAACATGATTAATTTTAATTAATTTTATAGTTAATTTTGATTTATTTTGACTATTTTTGACAGATCCGTACAAAGGGCGAAAATTGGCTTGGCAGACTCTGCTCGAAGAATAAACCCAAGAAGCAATTTGAAGTATCAAAACAAATTTATTTCCAGCCCAAGATGGTCCGATTATGAATATTTAATCATAATATAATTAATTTTAATTTATTCCCAATTTAATTTGGGCTAAATAAATTAATCTTAATTAATTATGAAAAAGGCCTAGTTGAACCGCATCAGTTGAACCAAATCGATTGAACCAAACCGAGCAAAGAATTGGGCAGCCCAAACCGTCCATATGCTGACCCAAATCAGCTTATTAGCTGATTAATTAAGCTTTCAAAGAAGCCCTTGAAGACTTTTCAAAGTTGCATTCAACCCCCTCCAAATTTAGTGGCTTTGTAGATTTGCCCCATTCCATATTTAGCAAAGTTGAAGCCATCAACTTTGCCACATAGATGGCCGGCCAAGGGAGGTCACTTTGGCTGATGAGATTTGCTATTTTTAGCAGCCACAATCAGCTATAAATACCCCCCTTTGCTGATCATTCAAACCATCCCTCATTTCTCATTCACTCTCTCATTCTCTCATCACTTCTCTTCTCTCTTTTCTCTCATTTTCTCCAAAAAACCAAGCCTTCTTGTGCCGATTTCACCTACTGGAAAAGAGATGTTTACTCAGCCATTTGGAGCAGCAATTGGAGTGTTCATAAGCCACCTTGATAGCCGAGGACAATGGAGAACGAAGAATGGAGCAATCAGTCAAGCCACGGAGAAACACCGGATTTGCTTCTTGTTCCCTATCTCTTTAAATTTCATTGTTGTTGTGACAAACATGTTTATGAATATTTATGCTATTGGAATGGTTAATTTAATTAGCTTAGCTTGAATTTAATTTGTGTTGGGTTGAGTGCATTTCGTCCTCTTAAATTATTAAAATTGAGTATATGCTGTTATAGGCCTCGGTAAAATGCTTGATTAAATAAAATCATGCATAAGTTATTCTGGCATTATAATTGTTTAGATAACTGAAGAATTAATTATTTAAATGCATTGAAATTGTAATTAATGGGCACAATACTTAATCTGTGCATGTTTAATTCTTCTAAGGTAGCTAAAAATTAAATTAGCATTGTATCTGGCGATACATATGCCTTGCATAACTTGCAACATTTTTGTGATTAAACTGTTTCAAGGTAAGGATACTTTGTTACTTCACATGATCATTTATATGCTTATTAGGTTGAATTAATTGTTTGAATCGACATTGGTATATGTGAGAGATTGTTTAATTTAATAAGTATGTATGTGCAATAACATGTTTAACTTTATAAATCTGTTTAATCGGTCGAATTGACATAGGAATATGTACAAGAGATGAATGGATTTTTTATTTGTAAATATGTTCGTAAGTTAGCAAATTACCGAGTTGCCGTGATTTATTTCGTAACAAGTATAAGCATGAGTTTAATAATTCTAAGTTAAAAAATGTAATTAATCCAACACAATTATATCATCTTGATTAAAATCAGCTTTTGAAATCATGCATTATAACTTTGTTTTATTTTATTTTACTTTGCTTATTTTAGTTTTTAAATTTTTATTAAATCCAAGTATTTCCCCTTCACCAAAGTGTTTGAAATCATTTTCATAAATAATTCTTTTACTGTCCCTGTGGGTATGATAACTTGACATTTACTTGTCACTTTATTACTTGTTGCGATTGTGTACACTTGAACATTTTCACCGTTCCAAGTTTTTGGCGCCGTTGCCGGGGACTGTTTTTGAAAGCCATTATTTGTGAATCTATTTTACATTTTGGTTTATTTATTTTTCATATTTAAATTTTTACTTAATTAATTTTTCTGTGAATATTTCAGGTGTTTAAGAGTATTGACCAGATTATTGACTTACTCCCTGTGGACCCTAAAATAGAAGAAACCTTTCAACAACGAAGAAGACAAGTGAACCAAGAAGGACTGAAGAAATGAACTTCGAGAATATGAACCAAGGAAACGGAGCAAACCGTGCTCAGAATCCTATCCTTATTGCTGATGATATGGATAGAGCCTTAAGACAATATGTCGTGCCTTAAGACAATATGTCGTGCCGGTATTTAACGATCTTAATCCGGGTATTAGGAGACCCAAAATTGAGGCACAACAATTTAAGCTGAAGCCAGTCATGTTCCAAATGCTTGGCATCAGGCCAATTCAATGAATGCCTCATCAAGATCCTCATCTTCACTTAAGACTATTTATGGAAGTGAGCGATTCTTTCAAGTTAGCCGGAGTCTCCGAAGATGCTTTACGGTTGAAGTTGTTTCCATATTCGCTAAGGGACAGAGCTCGTGCCTGGTTGAATTCATTGCCACTGAACTCCATTTCTACATGGCAAGAGTTAGCCGAGAGATTCCTCATGAATTATTTTTCGCCAAGCAAGAATGCTAACCTGAGGAACAAGATCGTTGCCTTCCACCAAATGGATGACGAGCCTTTGTCTGAGGCATGGGAAAGATTTAAAGATTTATTACAAAAATGCCCTTATCATGGAATCCCACATTGTATTCAACTTGAGACGTTCAATAATGGTCTCAACGCTCACACAAGAATGGTAGTGGACGCCTCTTCTAATGGTGCTCTCCTTTCTAAGTCTTATAATGAGGCTTATGAGATTATTCAAAGAATCACCAGCAATAACTATTAGTGGCCAACCAACCGTGCAGCGTCAGGAAAGGTAACATATTTTAATCCCACATTTAGCTTACTTTTTTGATGATTTATTCCTTGAATTATATAAAAAGGTGATTGTAATCCTTTCTTTTCATGCTTTATACCTAGGAAAGCACCCGAGGATGAAAAGAACACAAAACGGGCCCAAAATAGAGTAATTGGGCCTTAGTAAGAAATTGACACGGCCTGGCCCAAAATCCACACGGTCTCAACTCCGCTTCACACGACCGTGCCTCAAGCTAGAAATCTGAACACGGTCTGGTCTCGATTCACAATGGCGTGTGCCATGGCAGTGCCTCTGTCGCTGGAAAGAGCAATTTCAGTCAGAAAAGGATACTTAGGTAGAAAGAATCGCATCCCAAGAGCCTATATATATATATATCCCCTAAGTACCACCTTTGAAGAGGCGTCAAAGCTAGGCCAAGGAGCCAAGCCGAGAAGGTCAAAGTTAGGGAGTAACGTGAGGATAGCTAGTTGATCCATCCCAAGAAGCCGGAATTATACTCAAGACGACAGAATTCTCCTTCAATTCCTTCAGGGGGTTTTAGGGTTTTCTTATGTTTTGTTTTATCTTTTCTCTTGTGATGTTCTTTTTATTCATTATGAACTAGACCCTTCAGATACCTGAAGGGGATGAAACCTAGATAAATTTTGTTATTTGGTTTCTAAGTTATATGATCATTGCTTAGTTTGTTCTTAATTATGTTGCTTAATCCAAATCTAATGTGCTTAGGTGGAGAAGGAATAGACCCTGCCTAAGAGTAGATCTAACATAATTAAGCGGAGTTGATCGAACGCCTAGAGATAGGGTTACGAGATTTTGTCGGATTAGGATGAAACCTAATATGGGAGTCCATTGATCGATTGACTGCTATCCTAAGGGGTTATTATAAGCGAACGTGAGTTCCACTAATTAACCCAGGGTTAGACGTTATTCGCCTCGAGAGAGGGTTTAATATAGGTTAGGGAGTCTTACGGATCAAGCTAAGTAAAGAAATCATATAATTTAGGGCCAGATAACAAGTGAAGTCTAGGTGGATTCTTCCTAAGGATATCGTCGTAATCAACTGAGTTTTCCTTAAAAGTTATTTTCCTATTCATCCTTTTTGTCTTTGTGTCCTTAGTTTAGTCTTCGTCAATATAGTTTAAAGCAACTTCACTCTATTTTTAAGGCTAAATAATAAAAAGAAAGTTAGTATTAGTACTCTTAGTTCCTTTAGGTTCGATATCCGGTCTTGCCTAAGCTATACTACTTTCGATAGGTACACTTGCCTTTAATCGTTGTCAGAGTTAGTTTTCAGGTTTTGATCATTCTTTTATAAATTTTAAAGCTCTGATTTATAGCGACCAAGTTTTTGGCGCCATTGCCGAGGAACTAAAATATTAAGAAAGCTCTATTTTTATTACTTTAGCCGTTATTTTATCTTTCACAATTTATTTGTTTTGTTTTTAGGTTAAATTTTAATTTTTTCTAATTTTTCTTTCTTTCTCGTTTTTTCAGGTACCTCTAGTCTATGACTAGAAGGAACCCGAAAGGACCTTTGGTATACAATAGTGATATTGAAGCAACCGCTCGCAGGAATCATCGAGAAACCAGGCGAGCCCTAAATTACACAGAAAGAGAGGAAGAAAATTCCAATCCTACTGAAAGGATGGACGAGAATAACCAACCACCACACTATGTGGGGGAACGTAATCCTCTACGTACAATGTTTGATTATGCGAAACCGCATTTAACAGGAGTGGAATCAAGTATTGTTAGGCCTACTATATCTGCTAACAATTTTAAAATAAAGCCTAACACAATACAAATGATTCAACAGTTTGTTCAATTTGATGGTTTGCAGGACGAAGATCCAAACATGCATATAGTTAACTTTTTAGAGTTCTATGATACCTTCAAAATAAATGGTGTTTTTGATGATGCCATACGCCTTCTGCTTATTCCCTTTTCATTGAGAAATAAAGCTAAATGGGTTAAACTCGTTACAACGAGGGTCAATCACCACATGGGATCAGATGACCGAAAAATTTTTAATGAAATATTTTCCACCGTCCAAAACAGCTAAATTAAGGAATGATATCTCTTCTTTTGTGCAGATGGATTTAGAAATGCTATACGATGCATGGGAGAGATTCAAAGATCTCTTGAGGAGGTGCCCACACCATGGCTTACCCTTGTGGCTACAAGTCCAAACATTCTATAACGGTGTAAACCCCTCAACGAGGCAACTGATTGATTCAGCAGCTGGTGGAACCCTGAATAATAAAACACCAGAAGCAGCCTACGAGTTCATTGAGGCGATTTCATTAAACAATTATGAGTGGCAAGCTTCACGGACCAAACCGACAAAATCGGCAGGAGTCTTCAACGTTGATGCCATGACTATGCTATCAACGCAGTTTGAGATGATGAATAAAAAGCTTGATAGTTTATGTTCTTCATAGGCACATCCAGTCATGAAGTGCGACGCAAGTGGAACCGTGGCGAATCCTGAGTACCCACCCTACCAACCGGAAGTAGAGAGTGAACAGATGAACTATATAGGTAATAATTTCTGATCCAATAATAACCCTTATAGTAACACTTACAATCCAAGTTGGAGGAACCACCCAAATTTTTCATGGGGAGGTCAAGGTAATAAAGGAAATCAAAGGCAACAACTTCCTCAAAACTTCTAAAATCAGCCTTATCCACAATAGAAGAAACCTACCCTCGAAGAGACGATGGCAAGGTTCTCAGCAGACACAGAGAAACGTATTCAAGAAACTGATAGAACAATCAAAAGCAACGAGAGCCGAATTAGTGAAATTGCTAAGCCGGTCAATGAAGTAACTAACGCAGTAGAACAACTCGCAAAGCTAATGTCAGAACGACCGCAAGGACGTCTAGCAAGTAACACTGAGATTAACCCTAAGGAGCAAATTCAAGCCATCACAGCTCAGGACAGGGAGGAGTTAGATGAACCCAAACCAATTCCAGAAAGTAAGGTAGATGAAGGTACAACAGAGGTAGCATAAGAAAAGTCGAAACTGGTAAAGAAATTACATATTAACTTACCTCTTCTTGAAGCTCTTTTTCAGATGCCAGATTCGAGGAAACTTTTAAGATAGCTCTTGACCAACAAACACAAAATAGATGAAGAGCATCACGTGGATCTAAACGCAACATGCTCAGCAATGTTACAAAATAGATTACCACCGAAGTAAAAAAGATCCAGGGAGTTTTACAATTCCATTTTTAATCGGTAGTTTAAATATTGATAATGCGTTAGCTGATTTAGGGGCAAGCATAAATGTCATGCCTTATACATTATTTAAACGACTAGGTCTAGGGAAGCCCAAACAAACTAGGATGAGTATTCAATTAGCTGATAAAACTTTTAGAAATCCTAGGGGCATTATTGAAGACGTTATCGATAAAATCGATAAAACAATGTGAAGTACTATTTCTGGGAGGAGCCATATTTGTTTAAAAAGTATGCAAATCAGATGATTATGAGATATGCGACAGAAGATGAAATACTGAAGATTTTATACCACTGTCATTTAGCTCCAAGTGGGGGACACTTTGGAGGTACATGTACAGCGGCCAAAGTATTGCAAGCCGGATTCTTTTGGCCAACATTATTCAAGGATGAATATGCTTATGTAAAGAGTTGTGATTGATGTCAGAGGGTTGGAAATGTCACCAACAGAAGTGAGATGCCTCGAACAAATATCATTGAGGTTGAATTGTTCGATATTTGGGGTATTGACTTTCTTGGTCTTTTCCTTCAGTCTTTTGGTCACAAGTACATATTGGTAGCCCAAGTGGGTCGAGGCTGAAGCTTATCCGATGAACGATGCCAAGGTTGTGATGAAGTTCTTGCAGAAGCATGTGTTCACAAGGTTCGGAACCCCAAGAGCTATTATCAGCGATGAAGGGACCCATTTTGTGAACAAGTGGTTAAAATGGTTGTTAGATAAACATGGAGTGAAACACAAAGTTGCTACAGCTTACCATCCATAGACAAATGGGCAAACTGAGCTAGCGAATAAAGAGGTCAAAGGCATACTTGAGAAGGTAGTGTGCCCAAACCGATGAGATTGGTCCAAGAGACTAGATGATACTTTATGGGCTTACAGAACACCATACAAGACACCTTTAGGAATGTCACTCTATAGGTTGGTCTTTGGGAAAACCTGTCACCTACCTCTAGAGTTAGAGCACAGAGCTTACTGGGCTCTTCAACGACTCAATTTGGATTTTAAGCTTGCTAGAGAGAAACGGATGCTCCAACTCAACGAGCTAGTGGAATTTCGAATGTTCTCATACAAAAATGCCAAATTACTCAAAGAAAGACTCAAAAAATGGCATGACAAGCATATTCAAGTTCGAGAGTTTGAAGTAGGTTAGCAAGTCTTGTCATTTAATTCCAGATTGATATTCTTCCCTGGTAAGTTAAAATCACATTGGTCTGGTCCATTTACGATTCATCGCGTCTATCCATACAGAGTTGTTGAACTCCAAGGTAAGGAAGGTAATTTTCAAGTCAATGCTCAGCGTTTGAAACATTACTATGGAGAAAGACCTGAACGAGATCCAATCTTGTTCAATTTATCTGATCTTTAGATTTTCTTGTTTTCATTAAATTATTTAGGGTATATTTTCGGGTTTATTCTGTTTAAATATAGCCTGTCTAGGAGATTGGAACTTAAGCGGGAACGCTTGAGACCCTTCCAATCTTTCCTGGGAATTGATTTTTACATAGTTTTCTGAGAAATTACCTCCTAAATGACAAAATAAATTTTTGGTTTTCCAAATAAAAAGGTCAATTTTGACCGAAGTCTTAAATTACAACTCAATTTCAAATTTTCATTAAGTCTAGGGACTTAATTGAATTATTTTTAAATTTTGGTTGCTATTTTCGTAAATAATAAAGACTGGGTGCCTCTTTTTGTAAATATTTTTAAAAAAGCATCTAGAAGAAATATTTTTTTACCATATTTATAAATTGTTGATAAACTTTAATATATAATTATATTCATTATAATCTATATATTAATTTTTATCAACTTAGCTTAGGATTAGGATTAATTTTATTTTATGTTTATCTTAATAAATTAATAGCAATTGATAATTATATATGTATATTATTAATTGTTGTTAACATTGAGTAGAATTAGAATTAGAATATTTTTATTATTAAATTGCTCTAAGAGTTCTATGCTAAGTTCTATTTCTCCCTCTATAAATTACACCCTTGCTTTTCTCCATTCATTTATCACTCAAAACCGCAAATTACCAACTCATCAAAGTGCTGCAAGTCCCTAGCCATAATAGCCATTCGGCCAGCAGACTACTTCAGCACACACCGCACACCCACATCGCACACAGCCTTGTGCATTTGCTCCTTCAGCCCCAGCTGCCCAGGCCTTATCATACATAGGCAGCACCTGCACCCAGCACCGAGCGCACATCAGGCGTGGTCAACAAGGACCTGTGCGCTACCTACTTGCAGCTCCCCCGCACATTGCTACTCGCTCCATCTCCATCAGCCGTGCGCCTTGCTGCCTCGTGTGCTTATGCAACACTCTTCTTTCGCCCAACCTAAGCCAAAAGCCTTCAACCCTTCCTTTTAAATTTCCATCTTTTGTTCATTAGTATATTTTATTTTAGGAGTTCTTAATTTTTACGAGGAAGGTGGTAAGAACAATTTTTTTTCCTTCAGTTTAATTTTTATTCAATTATTTAATTTTTCAATTTATTTATTAATTAAATTTTTGAGAAAATAATTTTTTCCATCTTATGTTCAGGTTAATCATGCCTCGCAAGAGAACTCATGCCTCTGCCCAAATTGACGAAGCATAAAACAAATTTCACTGTGAAGAAGCCAAAGCAAGATACGAAAGTATTTTCAAAAATCAGCAGATGCATCCAGAGAAAGGCTTCACATTGAAGGAAAGCAACTACAGAGACTTTATGGCACGTATTCGTCAAGTTGCTGAAGCCCTCAACTAGGAATTATTTTGTGAAAAGAGACCAAGTGTGGATGAGGAACTAGTTCAAGAATTCTACACGAACTTAACCTCAAGCGAACTGAACGAAGTTACAGTCTGCAAATTCAAGGTACCAATAAATTCAAATGCTATTAATGAATTCTTTGAATTACCTAATTTCGAAAACGATGAATATTCTTCGCTGTTAAGCAACATTAAGCCTGAAAATTTGCAAGAAATTCTCGACGAACTTACGGTTCCAGTTCAAGGTTCTAAGTGGACTGTGTCAAAGCAAGGAATCCACACGTGTCAAAGAGAGTATTTGACAGCACTTGCGAAGGTATGGTTCTGTTTCATCCGTTTCAGCCTTGTGCCTAGTTCGCATGGGACTACAATCTCATTAGAGCGAATGGTCCTATTGTACTCGATTCTAACTGGAAAGACCATTGATGTGGGCAAAATTATCCTAAGAGAAATGCGAAATTATGCCATTAGACGTTCTAGCCCGGCCTATTTCCCCTTTACAATAACAATTTTATGCTTAAAAGCAAAACTCCTTGCGGACGTGAAGGGGACAGAGTATAGCCAAGGCAGAATCAATGATTGGGACCTCTACCGAGTAGCCGATGATTCTGTTCTACAGCAACGAGTTGAAGAAAGTGAGGATCCTGAAGAAGCAGAAGATGAACCCACAGAAATCCCGCCAGAGCAATCAACTGAAGTCCCTAATGAGGCAGAATCAATGGAACCAGACGCTAAACCTGACATCGAAACCTCAATGTTTGGAGCTCCACCACCTAGCCCAGATCTTCGTGATAAGCTGCTAAAGCTGATGGACTTAATGCAACACATGTAATGGCAGCAACAAGCCTACTAGAGATACTAAAAAATAAGAGATGACTCGATGAGGAGTGCCCTCAAGAAAATTTATAATGACCCATTTATTTTTGTGCCTGAGTTTCCAGATTTCATATTTGGACCATGGATTTCATCATCAAAGAGGGAGCAAGGCGATTCATGTAAAGGCAATACTAATGGAGAAAAGATAAGTCAAATTCAGAAGGATCGGCAAACAAATAAAAAAGGGGAGGACTTCAACTTTAGTTTTTTTTTATTCTTAAGTTATTCTAGGATTAGGTTAATTAGGAATTTTTATTTTTGCACAGTAAAACAAGAGATAGGAATCATGAATAAAATATGAACAAGTCACAAAGGCTAAAGTGTGGCAATAAATATATACATGTCTAGGGTTGGATTTTAGAGAGAACCTGGTACTTAAGCAGTCAATTTGACTCACCTCCTCTTTTCTAAATATCCTACCTGGTGTATAGTATCTATTCAATTTAAACAATGAGGGCATTGTTCACTTTAAGTAGGGGGACGAAAAATTTGAAGTAATTCCACCCAGAATAAAATTTTCTTTTAATTCTGAGTAGGATATATTTTGTTCAATAATTTGAGATTTTGTTAAGTATGTTGAACTTTAGTATTAATAAAGTTCTATTATTTCAATAAGTTATTATGTTAGCTTAATAATGATATGAATGTATTTTTAATAAAGCATGCAAATTCGTATCATAAAATTTTTAATTCCCTATGAAAAAATTAGGCATGCATGAAAGTTTAAGTCTTTAGAATTGACTTAGTAATTTCTTGAGGCGAAACCCTAGGAAGCATGGAATATTGAAAATGATTTAGGCAACTATTGTTTGGACCGTTTGAACCTTTCAAGCTGACCCTGATAAAATTATCCTTTGAAACCCAACTTTGAGACTATATGGCCTAATTTTATTTGGACCTATGCAATATTTAGCCAACAATTTTCTCTTCATTACTTTTAAAATTGTCCCAAACACTAGACTCAGTACTATTCAGTATATCGTTTGAAAATAAGTTTGGGGAGTTGAAAAGAAGTATTAATTGCTTGAAAAATAGTAGTACATGAAGCAAGTGCTC
The DNA here is from genome assembly GCA_025503065.1 of Gossypium bickii. NCBI lineage: Eukaryota > Viridiplantae > Streptophyta > Magnoliopsida > Malvales > Malvaceae > Gossypium > Gossypium bickii. The sequence goes on along the minus strand of CP106714.1, from coordinate 92,045,758 downwards.
GAATTTGAGCTTGAAAAAAAATGTACTCAAAATAAAATAAATGGTCGAAAGAGCAAAAGTTGGTGTATCAAGGGTAAGAATTCCGAAGGTTCGATTGTAAGTTGAGTCTAGGGTTTTTAAGCCAAAAATTTATCTACCTTTTACCTACCCCTAAGCCCAGCCACGTTAGAACCTTCTTAAAGACCTGTTGATTCAAAGTTCCAATGTGTAACACACCAAACCATGCCTAGACGTTACGACCGGATCTGGAATGTCACATGGAAAGGTTCCTACAGAAACTTCGCGATCGTTTAAAAATTTCGAGTGCGATCGTTTAAATATTTCGAGTTTTCTTTACATTTTGAAAATCTAATGTTTTTAAGGTTTTCTTGCAAAAAGTTATAGATACTACCAATACCGCAACTTGTTTTATAAAACAAAAACCAGATTCAGTGGATTTCGAAAATGTACCGTTTTGAAACAGTTATTGTAGTTCTAAGAAAATCCCGAGTTTATTTATCTATAAGTTGTGAACCGTTCATTAATATTTTGGAAAACAGTTATTTACGTTTTTAATAAAACCCCGTATTGATCAATTCATAATAGATATTAACCGCATAAAAACAAAAACCCAAAATAAAATCCCAGTGGCCTTATTACTGAACATAATCCCAAATTAACATAAATTTAAAGTAATGTAAAACGGAGTTTACAGAAGAATAATGTATGGCCATCATAGAGTCCACCTCGGCTCCAAATCCTCAAAGCTAAGGACTACCTGCAAAATTAAGCAGAGGGGTGAGTTACGAGAACTCAGTGTGTAATCCCTTATACAATCATTAATTGGGTCTGAGCCCATTCAGATACAAATTGGGCCTTAGCCCTTACGAAATCAAACTGGGCGAAGCCCTTACAGAAACGAACTGGGCCTGAGCCCTTTTAGCATGGTAAAATAGATAAATGCATGCAATGCAACCTAGCCCAACCTAGTAATCCATCTGCTACACACCACCCATTCCAGCCAAAACACACCGGTGGGGATTTCTACAATCAACCCTCATCCGCCTCACACCTCGATGGCAGTCACGCTGCTCATCCTGAAATTATGGCAGTGCCACTGAAATAATGTGACAGACTCACAGAAATATGTGGCAGAGCCACCTAAATAATGTGATAGAGTCACCAAAATACACTTCCCCAATCAATCATTATCCCTTTCCCATGCATCATGTCATATCATCATAATATGGTGTATGCATACATATATCAATGTACATCAGATAATCATAACAAACGTACGATCCTGCTAATTTATCCAAATGGTGAAGTCATAACGTTTACTTACCTGGTATATAGCGAATCTTACCCGTTAAGGTACCTCAACTGCATCCTCGTTAATGGTATTCTGACTTTTAGCTGGCACAAAGTATAACACAAACAAAATGAAATAAAGGTATGGAATTACACACCTGATTACGCGAAGAACTAAACACTCCTGATCACTGTCACCCTCACTAGCGCGAACAACAACAATTTGCCTACCCCAAATAGATGTCAGCTCCCTACCACAACCCGGCGGTAAATCCCGAACCGCTGACACCCTACATCGTTTGAACTTAGGAGCAGAGGGTACGAGTCGACTCCCTTCGGGCTCCCTTAGTGTACCCTCCTCAGTCTGGTTATCCCTTGCCCCCATGAAGAGAATTCGATGAATAAGGTACCACAGTGAAAATAGCAGTTGTCTAACAAGGAGGTTTTTATGGCAAAGTAAAACAAAAAGAAATAATCGCAAAGAAACCGGAGAGAAAACTCCTTACCTTGATAAATGAGAAACCGCACAACAATCGATTTGTCCTCGAATCATAGATGAGTCATAAGAGAAGTAGAGGTTCGGCCTAACAGTCAAAGGTTACTCTTGAGTGTTTCGACTTAAGAGAGAAAAGCAAAGGAAGTAGAGACAATGAAAGGAAAAGAAAATGTTACCTATTATTTGGAAGAAACCAAGTAGGAGAGGAAGGTTCAGCAGCACAAGATAGTAACCAAAGATGGAACGTGGAGCAGAAAATGAACAGAGAAACTTAACTTCACTAAACGCCTACCACAAAGAATGTAGAAGAGAGGTTAAGCAATCGGTAAGGTGAAGGAAACCAAAGAAAGTTGGAAGGGTGTGAAAGAATGGTTCGGTCAAGAGTGATTTCGTGACTAAGCAATGGAAATAATGTATAAAAAGGCAAAATAGATGAGAGAAAACTTAAGAGAGTTTAAGCAAGAAGAAAGAAGAGTTGGAAAAGGAGTTGAAAAAAAAAAGAAACTACAAGGAAAATTCGGCAACACCAAAAGAGAAAGATAGCCAAAAATGTTTGAAAAGAAAAGAGTAGAAGTCAATAGGTAGTTAGAAGTTTCGGCAAAGGGAATAGAAGCAGTCAAAATATTTTTAGTCCCCAAAAGCAAAAAGAATAAACTAGCTCTCTCAAATGCACACCAAGAGGAACGTCACTTTCCCTACACACTTATGACCGAATGTTGAAAATGCCTAAAGAAAAAAAGGAAAATCGGTACACACACCTCCTAGCAAAAACCGAAAATGCTCCCCAAAAGACTCCTCTCTCTTTTTCTTCTTTTGACCGAATTTACCCCCCCACACACTCCTTCCACAGACCAAATCCCTTGATTCTCTCCTCCACTCACTCTCCATCCATCATTTGAAATGGTTGACCAATTCAAACTCCCCAAACTCCTCTCCTCCATCCATTCAAAAGCAAAAACCGAAAATGCTCCCCAAAAGACTCTTCTCTCTTTTTCTTCTTTTGACCGAATTTACCCCCCCCACACACTCCTTCCACAGACCAAATCCATTGATTCTCTCCTCCACTCACTCTCCATCCATCATTTGAAATGGTTGACCAATTCAAACTCCCCAAACTCCTCTCCTCCATCCATTCAAACCCATTTGACCCATTCAACTTGAGCCGAATGTCACCTCTTCTCTACTTGAGCACAAAAAAAACAAAGCCCTTGTTGAAGCAGATAGGATTCGAACAATCTCCCTCTCTTCCGTGCTCTCTTGTGACGCCAACACCAGTCCACCAAGTACTCATTTGCGTCAACGAACACCAACAATTATGCTCAACTCCTGCTTCCCCTAGCTCTTTCCCCTTAGGCCCAAAAAGCAAAATTTCACCAAAGCTCTGGCTCAAACCCGAGCCTCATAAGGACCCCCAAACACACCCAAATAACAAGCTTAGCTAGACAAATACATAGAATAATGCAAAATGTTGAACCTATAATTTAGGATGTTACAATTCTACCCCTTAAAGAAATTTCGACCTCGAAATTTACCTTGTCAAAAGAAGTGAGGGTATTGCTTTCGCATCGCCTCTTTTGGCTCCCATGTGGCTTCCTCTGAACCATGATTACGCCATAAACCTTAACCAATGGAACTGATTTCTTCCTCAATACCTTAATATCCCGGTCTAAGATCTGCACTGGTTCTTTGTCAAAAGACAGATCAGGTCTTACCTCAATTTCTTCCATTGGTACCACGTGAGATGGATCTGAACGATAGCGCCTTAGAATTGAAACATGGAATACATTATGTATCTGTTTCAACTTCGAGGGTAACTCAAGCTGATAAGCTATGGGTCCCACATGTTTTAACACTCGATAAGGCCTGATGAATCCAGGGCTCAACTTGCCTTTCGTCCAAATCTTAAAACCTTCTTTCAAGGTGAGACTTTTAAAAAGACTCGATCCCTCACTGAAAATTCTATCTCCCTACGCTTTAGATCCGCATAAGATTTCTGTCTAGCAGAAGCTTCTTTTACCCGGTCCCGAATCAGCTTAACCTTTTCCTCCATTTCTGAGATCAATTCCGAAACCAATAACTGTCGCTCACCTAACTCCGCCCAACAGGTAGGGGTACGATACCTACGACCATACAACACCTCGTAGGGTGCCATCTGAATGCTGGACTGATAGCTGTTATTGTACGCGAATTTTGCCAATGGCAGGTAATCTTTTCAACTACCCCTGAAGTCAATCACACAGCCCCTTAACATGTCTTCCAGAATCTGAATTACTTTTTCTGACTAACCATCAGTCTGTGGGTGGTACGCTGTGCTAAAATCTAGCCTTGTACCCAAGCTTCATGTAGCGCCTTCCAGAACAGTGATGTAAATCTAGGGTCCATGTCTGAGATGATAGACACTGGCACCCCATACAGCCTCACAATATCTGCTACATACAGCTTCGCCAACTTCTGCAATGAATAGTCGGTACAGACCAGTATGAAGTGTGCGGACTTAGTCAACCGGTCAACGATTACCCACACTGAATCTTTCCTAATAGGCGTTAGAGGCAGCCCACTAACAAAATCCATCGTTATCCTCTCCCACTTCCAAAGTGGAATCTTCACCGGTTGCAGCAATCTCGAAGGCCACTGATGTTCCGCCTTCACTTGCTGGCATGTCAAACACTTACTCACAAAGTCGGTGACTTCCCGTTTCAGACCAGGCCACCAATACAGTTCACGTAAATCTCGATACATCTTACTTCCACCGGGATGCATAGTGGATGGGCTACTATGCGCTTCCCGCAGAATCATCTGTCTTAAATCTGAATCCTTCGGCATACAAGCTCTTCCCCAAAAACACAATACCCCTTCACTGTTCAGACTAAAATCCCCTGTCTCCCCACTTTCCACTTGCTGAAGTCGAGAACCCAACAATTCATCCAACAATTGCTTCTCTCTAATCTGGCTTACCCATGTCGGCTTTATCTGAAGTTCAGCTAACAAGCTTCCATTTTCATGCAAACTGAGATGTGCAAACATTGCTCTTAAATCTGATATCAGCTTACGACTTAACGCATCTGCCACCACATTAGCCTTACCCGGGTGATACTCAATCGAGTAGTCATAGTCTTTTAGCAACTCAATCCACCTCTGTTGTCTCAGATTCAGCTCCTTCTATGTAAGGAGATATTTCAGACTCTTATGATTCATATAAAAAATCGACTTCTCTCTATACATATAGTGCCTCCATATCTTTAGGGCGAACACCACTGTAGCTAACTCCAGGTCATGAGTGGGATAGTTCATCTCATGCGGCCTTAGTTGATGAGATGCATATGCTACCACCTTCCTTTCTTGCATTAACACACAACCCAAACCTATGTGCGATGCATCACAATGGATGACAAATTCCTTCCCAGCCTCAGGTTGAATCAATACTGATGCCTCGGTTAGAATCTTCTTTAACTTTTCAAAACTTTCCTGTTGCTTATTGGTCCACACAACGATACTCTTTTCCATAATAACTTGGTTAAAGGTGCATCAATCAACCAAAGCCCCTCAGTGAACCTTCTGTAATACCCGGCCAAACCCAGAAAACTTCAAATTTTCGACACTGACTTCAGTTGCTTCCAATCCCGCACGGCTTCAACCTTCCGGGAATCGACTCTAATTCCTTCAGCAGACACCATATGACTCAAGAACGTCATTTCCTTCAGCCAAAACTCGCTCTTCCTGAATTTAGCATAAAGTTGCTTCCCTCTCAGTATCTGCAGAACAATCTGAAGATGCGAATCAAGCTCCTCCTCAGTCCTGGCTATTAAGACTAAGTTGTATTGGTGGTCGATTGTAGGGGGAAGATTAGTCTCGCATACTTTGTGTTGTGGTTAGCATTCGTAAGGGAAAAGGATAAGGATTCTGTTAGTTATGCATTATCTCGTCTTTCGGGATTTATTGGTGTGGCCGAATGGCCTTGTTAATGGTTTTGAGTGTTGGCCGAATGTAGGATAAGGAGATCTAGTGCAGTAGATCGGGTCTTCGGGATTTAGTGCTTGCGTTAGTAACAGCTGTGTAACTTACACACTTTATAACTTGGTAATATATTAATAACCTAATCATGATTAAAAGCCGAAAACTGTGAGACTTAATATGATGCCTTATGGGTGTGAGCAAGGATTCAGGTAAGTCCGTTTCGATATGATTTCTGCTATATGGTGTATAATAATATGATTTATGATATACTTGCTTTTTGTGGCATATTAAAGCATGATGGCATGATTTGCACTTGTAATGCATTGGTATGGGTGATATGAGAAGAGGGGAAAGTATGATCTCCGTGACTTTGGGTCACCAGAGGTTTGGCACCTCCTGTGGTTTGGTACCAGAGATTATTTTGTGAGTTTGGGTCACCAGAGGTTTGGCACCTCATAGCGACTCGTCCCAGTGGTTTAGCACCACAGTGGGTTGGCCCCACAATTGATATATCGGGATTGTCGCCAGTGATTTGGTATCACACGTGGGTTGGCCCCACACTTGGATTATTGATATTTCGTGACTTTGGGTCACCAGAGGTTTGGCACCTCATAGCGACTCGTCCCAGTGGCTTAGCTCCACGGTGGGTTGGCCCCACATTTGATATTACTGGATTGTCGCCAGTGATTTGGTATCACAACGTGGGTTGGCCCCACAGATGGATTATTCGTGACTTTGGGTCACCAGTGGTTTGACACCATATTATTATTGGATATCGTGACTTTTGATCACCAGTGGTTGGGCACCACCAGTGGTTTGGTACCACACGGGGTAGAAACGGAGTTACGGATGGCTAGGTTTGGGTGCATGTTATATATATTGCTTGGTTATGATTTGTGTATGTATGTTGCATTAACCGGAAGGGGGATTATGCACTGAGTCTTGGTGACTCACCTTCTCCCTTATCTTTTTAGGTGATTCGTAGATCGCGGATGAGGAGCCAGATGGACTCGAGGTGGCCATGCATTAAATAAATTCGGTTTCACATGGACTTTGCTTTGGGTACTTTATTTCATTTAAATTCGGTTTCCATTTTTATTTGGGTTTGTAATAAGGCCTTTTAAATTATGCTTTTGGATTATTTATATGCTTTGGATTTGTTTTAAACATGGCTAAGTAATTTACTTGATTAATTTAATAATATGAGCACAAGGTTTTCTAAACTACAAAACGCAATGGTTTCCAAAACTTTACCATCGGGTGATACAAATTAATTGATAACAACAACAGACTCAAATAGATTTCAAACTTAAGTTTTCCACATTTAATTCAACCGATTTCTAAATATCTAAGAAAGAATCAGTCGATTTTTAAAAGATATAAACGTTTTCTAGCCTATGGATCGACGACTAAGTTTTAAAGATTTATTATCGGGATTTCAAGATATACTATGGGTTTTTAACTAATCATGCACCTGATTTCTACAGACATAAAACAACAAAGAGTTTTTCACTAAAATTTAACCGGTAACCTGTTTTCTTCAAAATGATTTCCTTTGTGACATGCCAGATTCGGTCGTGGTGTGCTGACCGGGTTTGGGGTGTTACAATTTTGGTATCAGAGATAAGTTCAAAGGCTCGACTGTGGGCTCGAGGCCCAAAATGTTTTAAAGTATGGGTTTCAAAATGTTTTGGTTGAAGTACATATGGTTTGAAAGGCATGGCACCGAGTCTCCGGCACCAATCCGCCCAGGTAAGTACCCCTAACTATTGTTGTGATTCTTGGATGTTAAAACTGTGAATGACTAGTGATAGTGGATTACCCTGAGACTAAAATTTATAGGACTCTATCGACTCGCGGAAAACAAAACTCCTTAATAAGAACTGCTCATAAAACTGTGCTTTAAAGATAGTGGAATAATGACTGATGCATAAAACTTCTAAATCAGATAAGTCGAGACTTTAGTCATGAGCACTCGAGGTCGTGGTCGTGTCTGGCGCGCGGGGCCAGGGTCGGGTAGGATGACGCTTTACGAACCAAAGTGGGGTCCGGTCGTGGTTAGAAAATGAGATACCAACACCACCACCAGCTGTAGGTAGTGAGTTTCAGGATCAGACAGGGGATGACGCAGTGTCGCAGGCGATGCTACGAGTTCTTGAGAGGATAGCTGGAGTAGGTGGAGGTGTAGGAGCTCAAAAATCTGTACCTGAGCGACTCCGAGCAAATAGGGACGAGGTATTTCGAGGTGTTTCTTGTGTGGCTCCCAAGATGCACCGAGTATTGGTTAGAGGCGACGAGCGAATCATGGATGACTTGGATCCGATCACGCTGAGGAAAAGTCGAAAGGGATAGTGTCGCTCTCTCCGGATGAGTCATACCGGTGGTGGCTCATGGTTCGATATAGTCTTTGCAATGGAGGATCTCACTTGGGACTATTTTAAGGCGCGCTTATCGTAAAAAGTATGTTGGGTCTAGTTATATTGATGCGCAGCGGGAAGGCGTTTCGAGGTGGTTCGAGGAGTAAGTCCAGATCGAGTACGAGGCAAAATTCTTAAGGTTGAGCTGATATGCTAGGGGTATCGTGGCTACAGAACATGAGCAATGTGTCAGGTTTGAGGATGGACTAGAGATGAGCTGAGGTTGCTGATTGCTCCACAAAGCAGAGCGTGAGTTTGCTGTCCTGGTGGAAAAGGCTAAGGTAGCCGAAGGGGTTAAGGAGTCTATGAGGCAGAATCTGGATAGAAATAGCCATAAGAGAGGTTTTGGATCATCTGGGTCGGCCGGTAATTCTCAGAAAAGGGCTAAGCAGAGTGGGCCGAATCAGTCTGAAAGGTTTGTTACTGCTAATCAGGGACCAGCGCAGTGTGATCGATGTGGGAAATCTCACTGGGGAGGATGTTGGACAGGTGGAAAAGGATGTTTTGAGTGTGGCTCGCTAGATCATCGTCTGAGGAACTGTCTACGTAAATTAGCCAGGATTCAGTCTGAAGGTCAGGGCCGTGCTCTATTTAGAAATGAGGGACCGCCACCGCAGAGGGGTCGTGGTAACAGTAGAGGAGTTAATGGTTCTGGTCGGGGCCGCGGAGCACCGGGCAGAGGTGCAGGCAACACTGAGGCAAGACAGCCTGTGTTGGTTTATGGAGCGAGGCGTCAAGAGGAGGGCGACGCACCAGAAGTCATCACCGGTACGTTCTTAATCTTTGGATTTCCATATACTGCTTTGATTGATGTGGGTTCGATGCATTCATATGTTGCCAGTAGTATAGTAGAGACCATGAACCTAGACTTTGAGACTACTTCTAGGGAGATGACAGTAAATAGCCCTTTAGGTCACTCTGTAGAAGTAAATAAGTTGTACAGGGATGTAACTCTAGAACTCCAAGGGGTAGTGTTTGTAGCTGATCTGATGGAACTACCGTTTGAGGAGTTCGATCTGATTCTTGGGATGGACTGGTTGGTTAAGTACCAGGCAAGTTTGGATTGCGCGGCTAAGCGCATGGTTTTGAAGACGGCTGAGGGTGAAGAGGTGGTTATGATAGGTAATAGAAGAGATTATCTATCCAACATGGTATCTGCGTTGAAAGCTGAGAAGATGGTCAGGAAGGGCTGTGAGGCATTTATGGTTTATGTGTGTACTTTGGAGGCTAAGGAGTCTACTGTAGGGGATGTCCGAACAGTAAAGGAATTTGCTGATGTATTTCCAGAGGAACTTCCGGGACTACCTCCGGATCGTGAGGTTGAATTTGGCATAGATCTGTTACCCGGAACCGTGCCAGTATCTATTGCTCCGTATAGGATGGCACCGAAGGAATTAGTGGAATTAAAGGCTCAAATTCAGGAGTTGTTGGATCGAGGTTTTATCCGGCCAAGTGTTTCGCCTTGGGAAGCACCAGTACTTTTTGTCAAGAAGAAAGATGGTACAATGCGGATGTGTATAGACTACCGCCAGTTGAATAAGCTGACGATCAAGAACAAATATCCATTGCCGAAGATCGATGACTTGTTTGATCAGCTTAAGGGTGCATCGATATTCTCAAAGATTGACTTGAGTTCTGGGTATCATCAGCTAAAGGTGAAGGAGGATGATATCCACAAGACGACGTTTCGTACTCGGTATGGGCACTATGAGTTTCTGGTAATGTCGTTTGGGTTGACTAACGCGCCGACAGCATCCATGGACATGATGAACTGGGTATTCCAGCAGTATTTGGACCAGTTTGTCGTGGTATTTATAGACGACTTCTTGGTATACTCAAAGTCAGAGGAGGAGCATGATGCGCATTTGCGAGTAGTATTGCAGATTCTGAGGGAAAAGCAGTTATTTGCCAAATTTAATAAGTGCGAGTTCTGGCTTAGGGAAGTGACTTTCTTGGGTCACGTAGTATCAGCTGAGGGGATTAGAGTGGATCCTCGAAAGATCGAGGCAGTATTGGATTGGAAACCACCTAAGTTAGTGGCAGAAATTAAGAGTTTTCTAGGTTTGGCAGGGTATTATCAGAGATTTGTAGAGGGATTTTCGTTGATTGCAGCACCTATGACCAAGTTATTGAGGAAAGGAGTTCCATTTGTGTGGACTGAGAAGCAGCAAGAAAGTTTTGACAAGTTGAACAAGATTTTGACCAAGCTCGGTTTGATTCACTGAGGCGGAAAAAAGAATTCACACGGATACTGATGATGCATCACATACTGGCTTGGGATGTGTGCTGATGCAAGAAGGAAAGGTAGTGGCTTATGCATCTCGATAGCTGAGACCGCATGAAGTTAACTATCCGACACATGACTTGGAATTAGCTGCAATGGTTTTCGCTTTGAAAATATAGAGACACTACTTGTACGGAGAGAAGTCGATAGTCTACACGAATCACAAGAGTCTAAAGTATCTTTTGACTCAGAAGGATTTAAACTTGAGACAGCGCAGATGGATTGAGCTGTTGAAGGACTACGACTGTTCGATTGAGTACCATCCGGGCAAGGCTAACGTAGTGGCAGACGCGTTGAGCTGTAAAGTTGTATCGGACTTGAAGGCGATGTTTGCTCATCTTAGCTTGTATGACGATGGGAGTCCTTTGGCAGAATTGCAAGTTAAGCTAACTTGGGTAGAGCAGATCAAAGAGAAGTAGTTAGTGTATGAGGGTTTGAATGCTCGGAGGTTACAAGTTCAGATTGGTAATTTAGAGGGTTACTGCTTGACCAGTGATGGAATACTGTGTTTCCAAGGGAGACCTTGTATGCCGAAGGATGTCGAGTTAAGGCGGAGGATTCTTCAGGACGCACATAGCAGCCCATACGCTATGCATCCTGGAGGAAGCAAAATGTATTGGGATTTAAGAGAGCAGTTTTGGTGGCCAGGTCCGAAGCGAGAGGTAAAGGAGTTTGTGGGTAAATGTCTGACGTGTCAGCAGGTCAAGGCTGAACATCAGTTTCCGTCAGGTTTACTTCAGCCGATGAAGATTCCACAGTGGAAGTGGGAAAGGATCACTATGGACTTTGTTAGTGGATTACCCCTTACGCCTAGTAAAAAGGACTCAGTCTGGGTAATTGTGGATCGTCTGACTAAGTCAGCTCATTTCATACCGGTAAGGGTTGATTACTCGCTTCAGAAGTTAGCTAAGCTGTATGTGGCAGAGATAGTAAGGTTGCACAGTGTGCCAGTGTCAATCATCTCGGATAAGGATCCCAGATTTACGTCGAGGTTTTGGAAAGCGTTGCATCAAGCTTTGGGAACATGGTTGGATTTCATCCACAGTCTGACGGGCAGTTAGAAAGGGTTATACAGATTTTAGAGGATATGCTGGGAGGTTGTGTTTTGGACTTCAGAGGTAGTTGGAAAGAGTTTCTACCATTGGCTGAGTTCACATACAACAATAGTTACAAGGCAAGCATTAAGATGACACCATATGAGGCGTTGTATGGTAGGAAGTGTCGCACACCTCATGCTGGACAGAGTTAGGTGAACGACAGGTGTTAGGACCAGAGTTGGTTGCAGAGACTGAGGATAAGGTTAAGGTGATTCAGGTTCGTTTGAAGGAAGCTTCGGACAGGCAGAAGTCATATGCTGATCTCAAATGGAGGGATATAGAGTTTGCCGTGGGTGACAAGGTCTTTTTGAAGGTCTCGCCATCGAAGAAAGTGTTGAGGTTCGGAAGGAAGGGCAAGCTAAGTCCAAGGTTTATTGGGCTATATAAGGTGTTGAGACGAGTGGGACCAGTAGCCTATCAGCTCGAGTTGCCAGCAGAGCTGAGTCAGATTCACGATGTGTTCCATGTCTCCATACTTAGACGCTATCGTTTAGATCCATCGCATGTCATAGCAGTGGAGGAAATCAAGGTGAGTCCAGATTTGACTATGGAAGAAGAACCAGTGCAGATTCTAGATCGAGATGTGTAAGTGTTGCGCAAGAAGTCAGTTCCATTGGTGAAGGTATTATGGCAGAATCATGGCGAGGAGGAAGCTACATGGGAACCAGAGGACGTGATGAGACAGCAATACCCTCAACTATTTTGACCAGGTAATTTCAAGGACGAAATTATTTTAAGGGGGTAGAACTGTAACATCCTTAAATAGCGGTTATTGCATTTGAATTGTTTTACATGAGCTTGGATTTTTGTGTGTTGTTAATTGAGGTATTGTAGAGGTTAGTTATAAGCCAAAAGTAGTCTCGAGCTGTGGGAAAAATTTTTGTTTTTAAGTTTTAGTTAAAGGGAGCTGAGGGAGCTAGGGGTTAAGTGTAATTCATAGGGAATTTTAGCACAAGAATGGGCTTGGTAAAGTGGCAAAGAGGCGTCACTTAGGGCCCTGAGGGTGACGCCACATGCAGGGAAGGAAGAGCTCAGGTTCGAGCAGTAGAAATCTCACTTTCTGCTTATTATTTTGACGCCAAGGGGGGAGGAGTTGTGCTCAGCACAAACTCAGTCAGATAAAGCTTGGACTCAGTCAAATTAATTCAAATTGGTGGCAAGGAGAAAATTTAAGAACTTGTGGAATTCAAATTCATTTGAATTAGTGGCCAGGAGGAGTTTGAGGAAGTGGCCGAATTTTGAACTCTTGTTGGCAGAGGAGTGTTCAGTTTGTGAAGCTAAGGAGAGGAGAGTGCTGAATTTCCTTAGGTGCCTTATTGTGCATTTTCGGCTAGCCTAGGTCCTAGTGTGCTTGGTGTAGCAAAAGGCGAAAAAAAAAACCTTTTTGAGTGTGCCGATTTCCCCTAGTGCACCATATTGAAGAAAAGCCGAAAGACCATAGGTGGTTGTCGATTTCTCCCTTAGGCATTTGGCCTAATCTCCACTTGAACTTCCTTCTCATCTTTTCTTTTCTTTGTAGCCAAAAAGAACCCTTTTTCTCTTCATCTTTTTCTTTCTTCCATTGTTGCTCAAAGCCGAAAGTATCCCTCTCCCATTCTATTTTTTTTTCTTCTTTCCATTCTCTTATTTCTTCTTCTCCTGCCGAATCTTCCCTCTTCTATTCTTATTTTTCTTTTCCTTTCTCTTTTTCCCACTCTAGCCGAATCCTAATTGTTTGTTTTTAATCAACCATAGCCGAATCTCAATCAAGCCTTGATCTCTTTTGGTTGTTTCTTCAATCAGTTTTAAGAAGGTAAGTGCCATGGCCGAAACTCCCTTCTTACTTTCTCTTCTTCTCTGTCGATACACATAGATAAAAGCCTAATCCGGCATTTGTTGATAGTATTGTTAATTATTAATGGGAATCGATTTCTTATAGGATCTTCGGGACTTTGGAAGCAGTAAATCTGAGCCATCTTTTCTCTGTCAAGCGATTCATTAAAGTCTGTGGTAAGGATCCATCTCGGTTTAATCATTCTTTAAGTTATTTGGAAAAGCCGAAGGCTATTGAGACTAAGTTGTGTTGGTGGCTGATTGTAGGGGGAAGATTAGTCTCGCATACTTTGTGTTGTGGTTAGCATTCGTAAGGCAAAAGGGTAAGGATTGTGTTAGTTATGCGTTATCTCGTCTTTCGGGATTTATTGGTGTGGCCGAATGGCCTTGTTAATGGTTTTGAGGGTTGGCCAAATGTAGGACAATGAGATCTAGTGCAGTTGATCGGGTCTTCGGGATTTAGTGCTTGCGTTAGTAACAGGTGTGTAACTTACACACTTTATAACTTGGTAATATATTAATAACCTAATCATGATTAAAAGCCGAAAACTGTGAGACCTGATATGATGCCTTATGGGTGTGAGCAAGGATTCAGGTAAGTCCGTTTCGATATGATTTCTGCTATATGTTGCATAATAATATGATTTATGATATACTTGCTTTATGTGGCATATTAAAGCATGATGGCATGATTTGTACTTGTAATGCATTGGTATGGGTGATATGAGAGGAGGGGGAAGTATGATATCCGTGACTTTGGGTCACTAGAGGTTTGGTACCTCCTGTGGTTTGGTACCACAGATTATTTTGTGACTTTGGGTCACCAGAGGTTTGGCACCTCATAGCGACTCGTCCTAGTGGTTTAGCGCCACGGTGGGTTGGCCCATACTTAGATTATTGATATTTCGTGACTTTGGGTCACCAGAGGTTTGGCACCTCATAGCGACTCATCCCAGTGGCTTAGCACCACAGTGGGTTGGCCCCACATTTGATATTTCGAGATTGTCGCTAGTGATTTGGTATCACAACGTGGGTTGGCCCCATAGATGGATTATTCGTGACTTTGGGTCACCAGTGGTTTGGCACCACCAGTGGTTTGGTACCACACGGGGTAGAAACGGAGTTACGGATGGCTAGGTTTGGGTGCTTGTTATATATATTGCTTGGTTATGATTTGTGTAAGTATGTTGCATTAACCGGGAGGGGGATTATGCACTGAGTCTTGGTGACTCACCTTCTCCCTTATCTTTTCAGGTGATTCGTAGATCGCGGATGAGGAGCCAGATGGACTCAAGGTGGCCATGCATTAAATAAATTCGGTTTCACATGGACTTTGCTTTAGGTACTTTATTTCATTTAAATTCGGTTTTCATTTTTATTTGGGTTTGTAATATGGCCTTTTAAATTATGCTTTTGGATTATTTATATGCTTTGGATTTGTTTTAAACATGGCTAAGTAAATTACTTGATTAATTTAATAATATGAGTGCAAGGTTTTCTAAACTACAAAACGCAATGGTTTTCAAAACTTTACCATCGGGTGATACAAATTAATTGATAACAACAACAAACTCAAATGAATTTCAAACTTAAGTCTTCCACATTTAATTCAACTGATTTCTAAATATCTAAGAAAGAATCATTCGATTTTTAAAAGATATAAATGTTTTCTAACCTACGGATCGATGTCTAAGTTTTAAAGATTTATTATCGGGATTTCAAAGTATACTATGGGTTTTTAACTAATCCTGCACCTGATTTCTACAAACATAATACAACAAAGAGTTTTTCACTAAAATTTAACCGGTAACCTATTTTCTTCAAAACGATTTCCTCTGTGACATGCCAAATTCGGTCGTGGTGTGTTGACCGGGTTTGGGGTGTTACTGGAAAGACATCTGAGAACTCTTTCACCATTCTAACATCCCCTATAGACAATTCCTTGGCATCCAAAGCGCTGATGAAAGCTAGGAACGCCTCGCACCCTTTTCGCACCATCTTTTCAGCCTTTAGTGCAGAAACCACATTGGACAGGTAATTCCTTCTTTCTCCTATCACCAGCACCTCCTTATCCTCGGAAGTCTTCAATATCATGCACTTAGCAGCACAATCCAAGTTTGCACGATGCTTAACTAGTCAGTCCATGCCTAAGATCAAATCAAACTATCCGAACGGCAGTTCCATCAAGTCTGCCGGGAGAACAATCCCTTGCACTACTAAAGGCACATTCCTAAATAGTTTGTTCACTACCACAGATTGTCCTAGATGGCTAATCACTGACATTTCTCTAGCAGTAATCTCAGATTTAATACCCAGAGTCCCAGACACAGTACAGGCAACATATGAATGCGTAGATCCAATATCCATCAAAGTTGTAAAGGGTACAAAAAATATAAGAAACATACCGGTTATGACGTCCGGTGCGTCGCCATCCTCTCGACGTCTAGCTGTATAAACCAGTCCAGGATGTCTTGTATCTGTATTACCAGCACCTCTACCCGATGCTCCACGACCTCATCTAAACCTGTAACACCCCTTACCCGAGACCGTTGCTGGAGTCGAGCACGAGGCATTACTAGACTTAACTTGCTAGTTCTGGGCATAAAAATTGAAAATGTCTGTCTGCATCATGTTTACTAAATTAATTATAACTTTAGTTACGAAACTCAAAATCTAGATCCGTAAATTTTCCTTGAAACTAGACTCATATATCTTCTTACTGTAATTTTTCCAGAATTTTTGGTGTGGCCAATTAGTACAGTTTATTAGTTAAATTCTCCCCTGTTACACAGTTTGATAGTTCTGACCTCTCTTCACTAAAAATCAATTATCTCATAATATAAAACTCTTTTTCCTACACCATTCTTTTTATATAAAAATAGACTGAATAAGATTTAATTCTATACCTCATGTACAACCTAATTCCATTTCTACTATTTTTGGTGATTTTTCAAATTCACGTCACTGCTACTGTCCAACTATTCCCCTGCATATAATTACATAATTTCTTTAAAATAACTATCAACTAGGCATTTCATAACATCCAAAACATGTTCTTAATTAACCATTTTAATGGCTAATCATTACCAAGCATTTACAAGGCAATATTAAGCCATATCATAAGGTCATACACACAAAATGGCTAAGTCCCTATACATGTCATAACTTAAAACGTTCGAATCACAAAATACCAATATAATCTTTTAATAGTGTGTAACGATCTCCGACGTCCTTTCGATCCCCGAGTTGGCTTGTAATACTATAAAAAAAAAAATTAAAGAATGGGCATAAGCATAAAGCTTAGTAAGTTTACATGTAAATAGATAACAACATTCTTAACGAATTATCTTATGCTTTTCTTATCAAGATCACTTAAGCTTTTAACTCAATATACTTAAACTTGTATTCTTACTTTACCTTTTAACATGAATTTATCTTACCTTACCTTTTTTAGCTTGAACTTGTCTTACCTTTACTTTGGAATACTCCTTGAATTTTTCCGTTGAACCATTTGGAATACTTAGGATACGCGGGTACCTTTCCTTCTGAAACTTAACCATTGCCATGTCTTGACATGGTCTTACGTGGTATCCTTGCTTTATGAATTCACCAATGCCATGCCTTGGCATGGTCTTACATGGGACCTTTACCTTATAAATTCACCAATGCCATGCCTTGGCATGGTCTTACATGGGTCCTTTGCCTTATAGTAACTTATCAATGCCATGTCTTGACATGGTCTTACATGATTTCCTTAAACCCTAATGTCATGACATTTGTATCCTACACATTTCTAAGGTTCAACCGGAACTTTCTGAGATAGCTTTTCCGTCAATTTCATATTTGGGTCTTTAAATAATAAATTTATAGAATAAATATGTAAATGCTGGAATTTAATAATATTAAATGTAAAATAATAGAATATTGCATTTATTTACCGCAAACTTACCTCGAAACAAAATACGATCAACTATACCGATTTAGTCCACTATCTTTTTCTTTCCCCGGTCTAACTCCGGATTTCTTTCTTCTTGATCTATAATAGCAAATTTAGCTTATTTAATACTCACATTTACTAAAACAGTTCTTAACTCTAACTTTGGCAAAATTACAATTTCACCCCTAAACTTTTACATAATTATGATTTTGCCCCTAGGCTCGAAAATTAAACTTCAGCCCTTATTCTTATGTTTTATAACATGCTGAACATTTTTCCCTTTTATAGCAACTTCAAATTCTTACTATAACACATACTTATGAACAATAATAACTTTTACTAATTAGCTTGTTTTCACCGAAGATCACTTAATTTCATCAAAAGTTCAAGAACAAAACTTGTTAATCTATCACATATAATCAATATTTCATCATCAAACTACAAAAACAACAAGATTTCTTCAATGGCAATTCACAAAATACACAACCAATTCAAAAATTCAAGCATGGGCTAGTTAAATCACATAGCAACGATCTCAAAAACGTAAAAATATCAAAAATCCAAAAACTAAAACTCACCTAATTTTGGTTGCTAATGGCCGAATATGAGAGAGAGCTCAAGCTTCTTTTTTTTTTTCTTACTTTCTGCCAATTGATGAAGATAATGGCTTTTGTTTTGTTTTATTCTTAACATATATTTTATTATTATTAAATTACATTTTCTTTAAGCTTTATTAAACCATTATCATGAAACATGAATTTTTTTTTTTATTAGTCATTATGCTGTCCACTATCCTTATAGTTGGCTTAATTGCAATATAAGCCCTCACACTTAAGAAGACATAACAAATAGACATCTTTTCATAAAGCACACTAATTTTGCATTTGATGCAATTCAATCCTTTTATCAAATTAAACATACAGACATATAAATTAGCTCACGAAAATTTATCACATGCTTAATCACATATCACGGCACAAAAAATAATATTAAAATATTTTACTGACTCGAATTTATGGTTTCAAAACCACTATTCCATTTAGGCCCTATTTCGGGATGTTACAAAACCCATTTCTCCTTCTGGCTGGACCACGACCTCTAGGCGGCTACTGACCACCTCTCTTTGACTATGCAAGACCTTGACCTATCGTCCGCATCCTCTCCAACTCTATGGACAGTCCTTTATCAGATGATCCCTAGATACACACTTAAAACATCATCCCGTTCTTCTCTAGCACTCTCCCGGATGCGTTCTCCCACACTGTGCATAAGGTCACATCTGACCTACAGTAGCTGGCATCACAGCTCGAGCTGGCCCATCTTACCTTGGCCTCTTTTGGAAACCCCCAGTAGATCCTGACGTCCCAAAACTTCTATTATTTTTGCCCCTATCTTTATCCTCGTTCTGCCTCTCAGAATGTTTCACTTCTTCGGCAATTTTCACTTTCTCGACCAACACGACGAAATCTCTTTCTCACTGCGGAGCTATCAGTACTCGCAGTCCATCCCGCAGAATATCCTTGAACCGAACACAACGTTCATAATTAGTTATGACGATACCCAAGCGTAAAGGCTTAGGTGCAGAAACTCTGCCTCATATTTGGCCATAGACTTATTCCCCTAAACCAAGTTCAGAAATGCCTTCCTCTGGGCGTCCACATAACTTGCCCCAACATATTTTCCCTGGAACACTGTCTTAATGAAGTCCCAGGTGATACGATCCGCTGAAGTGCCTTTCCTTACCGTGAGCCACCACTGGTACGCCTCATCTCGTAGGAGAGACACTGCTCCTTTCAATTTTTCCTCTGCTGTGCAGTCCGGATCATCCATAATCTGCTCTACTGCTTCCAGCCAGTATTCAGCTACATTTGGGGCCACACCAGAAATGCCTCTAAATATCTCAGCCCCATTTACTCGAAGTCGCTCGGGAATAGATTTCCGGGCTACCGATCCAGTGCTTGCTCCAGCAACTCATTCCAAGACTCGTAACTTAGCTTGGGACAAGGCATCGTCCCCTCCAGTTCGGTCCTGAGGCCCTGCTTCCCCTATAGGCGATACTGGCACTTCGCCTTCCGGCACATGTCTAGATTCTGAGGATCCTGCCTCAACACCCCGGCCTCTGCTGCGGTCGCATGTACCATGTCCACGTCCTCTTGTGCTCATGTTTACTGAATCGAATTAATCTGATTAGAAATTTTATGAATTAGTATATAGTTCCAATGATTATTAACAATGTTTTATGCAAAGTAAGTATAGTAGTTGTTTTCGTAGATCGAACTTCCTAATGTCCCAGTCTCTACAATCTTAACTCTTATAGCTAGTAGTCACACAACACTAATTCTAATAATTTCTTTCTAACATCATTTCATAATATCAAACAAAGTTAGAAGACTTACAGATTTGGTGCCGGAGATCGGGTGCCACACTTCCAAAAAGACATATAGTTTTCTAAACCATATTGCAAACCAATTTTGGAAAATGTTTTTGAACCCATTCCACAGCCGAGTTTTGCAACCAGGCTCTAATACCATAAAATGTAACACCCCAAACCAGCCTAGACATTACGATCGGATCTGGCATGTCACATGGAAAGGTTCCTAAAGAAACTTCGCGATCGTTTAAAAATTTCGAGTGCGATCGTTTAAAAATTTCGAGTTTTGTTTCCATTTTTGAAAATCAGATGTTTTTAAGGTTTTCTTGCAAAAAGTGATAGATACTACCAATACCGCAACTTGTTTTATAAAACAAAAACCAGATTTAGTGGATTTCGGAAATGTGCCATTTTGAAACAGTTATTGTAGTTCTAAGAAAATCACGAGTTTATTTATCTATAAGTTGTGAACCGTTTATTAACATTTTAGAAAACAGTTATTTACATTTTTAGTAAAACCTCGTATTGATCAATTCATAATAGATATTAACCGCATAAAAACAAAAACCCAAAATAAAATCCCAGTGGCCTTATTACTGAACATAATCCTAAATTAACATAAATTTAAAGTAATGTAAAACGGAGTTTACTAAAGAACAATGTATGGCCACCACAGAGTCCACCTTGGCTCCAAATCCTCAAAGCTAAGGATTACCTGCAAAATTAAGTAGAGGTTTGAGTTACGAGAACTCAGTGTAATCCCCTAAACAAACATTAACTGGGCCTGAGTCCATCCAGATGCAAATTCGGCCTTAGCCCTTACGAAATCAAACTGGGCGAAGCCCTTACGGAAATGAACTAGGCCTGAGCCCTTTTAGCATGGTAAAATAGATAAATGCATGCAATGCAGCCCAGCCCAACCTAGTAATCCATTCGCTACACACCACCCATTCCAGCAAAAACACACCGGTGGGGATTTCTACAATCAACCCTCATCCGCTACACACCTCGATGGCAGTCACGCTGCTCATCCCGAAATTGTGGCAATGCCACCGAAATAATGTGACAGAGTCACCGAAATACACTTCCCTGATCAATCATTATCCCTTTCCCATGCATCATGTATATCATCATAATATGGTGTATGCATACATATATCAATGTACATTAGATAATCATAACATAACTACGATTCTGCTAATTTATCCAAATGGTAAATTCATAAGGTTTACTTACCTAGGATATCGCCAATCTTACCCGCTAAGGTACCTCAACTACATCCCCGTTAAGGGTATTCTGGCTTTTAGCCAGCACAAAGTATAACATAAACAAAATGAAAAAAAGGTGTGGAATTACACACCTGATTACGCGAAGAACTAAACACTCATGATCACTATCACCCTCACTACCGCGAACAAAAACAATTTGCCTATCCCAAATAGATGTCGGCTCCCTACCATAACCTGACGGGAAATCCCGAACCGCTGACACCCTACGTCATTTAACCTTAAGAGCAGAGGGTACGAGTCCACTCCCCTCGAGCTCCCTTAGCGCACCATCCTCAAACTGGTTATCCCTTGCCCCCATGAAGAGAATTCGATCAGCAAGGTACCACAGTGAAAACGACAGTTGTCTAACAAGGAGGTTTGGTTATGGCAAGGTAAAACGAAAGGAAATAATCATAAAGAAATCGAAGAGAAGACTCCTTACCTTGATACATGAGAAACCGCACAACAACTGATTCGTCCTCGAATCATAGATGAGTCACAAAAGAAGCTGAGGTTCGGCCTAACAGTCAAAGGTTACTCTTGAGTGTTTCAGCTTAAGAGAGAAAAGTAGAGGAAGTAGAGACAATGAAGGGAAAAGAAAATGTTACCTATTTTTTGGAAGAAACCAAGTAGGAGAGGAAGGTTCAGCAGCACAAGATAGTAACCAAAGATGGAACGTAGAGCAGGAAATGAACAGAGAAACTTAACTTCACTCAACGCCTACCACAAAGAATACAGAAGAGAGGTTAAGCAATCGGCTAAGGTGAAGTAAAGCAAAGAAAGTTGGAAGGGTGTGAAAGAATGGTTCGGTCAAGAGTGATTTGGTGACTAAGCAAGGGAAATAATGTATGAAAAGGAAAAATAGATGACATAAAGCTTAAGAAAGTTTTGGCAAGAAGAAAGAAGAGTTGGAAAAGGAGTTGAAAGAAAGGAAAGCAACTACAAGGAAAATTCAGCAACACTAAAAAAGAAAGATAGCTGAAAATGTTTGAAAAGAAAATAGTAGAAGTCAATAGGCAGTTAGAAGTTTCGGCAAAGAGAATGGAAGCAGTCGAAATGTCTTTAGTCCCAAAAAGCAAAAGGAATAAACTCTCTCTCTCAAATGCACACCAAGAGGAACGGCACTCTTCCTACACACTTATGACCGAGTGTTGAAAATGCCTAAAAGAAAAAAGGAAAATCGGCACACACACCTCCTAGCAAAAATTGAAAATGCTCCCTAAAAGGCTCCTCTCTCTTTTTCTTCTTTTGACAGAATTTACTCCCCCCACACACTTCTCATTTTCGGCCAACTCCTTCCACACACCAAATCCCTTGATTATCTCCTCCACTCACTCTCCATCCATCATTTGAAATGGTTGACCAATTCAAACTCCTCTCTTCCATACATTCAAACCCGTTTGACTCATTTAACTCCTCCTTGGTAGAGTCCCAGCCGAATGTCACCTCTTCTCCACCTTGAGCACAAAAAAAAAACAAAGCCCTTGTTGCAGCAGATGAGATTCGAACACTCTCCCTCTCTTCGATGCTCCCTTGTGACGCCTACACCACTCCACCAAGTGCTCATTTGCATCATCAAACACCAACAATTATGCTTAACTCCTGCTTCCCCTAGCTCTCTCCCCTTAGGCCCAAAAAGCAAAATTTCATCAAAGCTCTGGCTCGAACCTGAGCCTCCTCAGGACCCCCGAACACACCCAAATGACAAGCTTAGTTAGCCAAACACATAGAATAATGCAAAATGCAGAACCCCTAATTTAGGATGTTACACAATGTTACCTACATTAGTAGAGAGAAATTGCTCTGTTCAACGTATGAAGACATCAATTAAGCTTAATGATTGCAGTTTAATTTTGAATAAGGAATTAAAATCAAGTTGGTAGTGAGTAACATGTCTTTAGTAAGAAACATTTAGTCTAATTTTGCTAGTATAATAATTGTTGGAGGTAATTTGAATGATATGTATACTTAAGTAGCATAACTATCAAATTTCTTATTTTTTAGCATAAGTATATTATATTCATAATTTTGAGAAGAAAGTTGTTTTGAAGGAGTTTTTCAAAAGTGTTTCCGAGAAAATTCTTCCCAAATTTGTGCATTACTAGGGACGAGCAATGAATTAAGTTTGGGGGTGTGGAAACACGGAAATTTATACACTTTTTCATGTCCTTTTTAACCCAAATTTATGCAGTTTCGATTAAATTCTTATCGGAAAATAATTAAATATTATAAAATAATTAAATTGTGCTAAAAATATGAACATGATGAATTTTAATTAATTTTATAGTTAATTTTGATTTATTTTGACTATTTCCAACAGATTCGCACAAAAGGCGAACATTGGCTCAGCAAACACTGCTCGAAGAATAAACCCGAGAAGCAATTTGAAGTATCAAGATGAATTTATTTCCAGCCCAAGATGGCCCAATTATGAATATTTAATCATAATATAATTCATTTTAATTTATTCTCAATTTAATTTGGGCTAAATAAATTAATCATAATTAATTATGAAAAAGGCCCAGTTGAATCGCATCAGTTGAACCAAACCGAGCAAAGAATTGGGCAGCCCAAACCGTCCATATGCTGACCCAAATCAGCTTATTAGCTGATTAATTAAGCTTGCAAAGAAGCCCTTGAAGACTTTTCAAAGTTGCATTCAACCCTCTCCAAATTTAATGGCTTTGTAGATTTGCCCCATGCCATATTTAGCAAAGTTGAAGCCATCAACCTTGCCACATAGATGGCTGGCCAAGGGAGGTCTCTTTGGCTGATCGGATTTGCTATTTTTAACAGCCACAATCAGCTATAAATACCACCCTTGCTGATCATTCAAACCATCCCTCATTTCTCATTCACTCTCTCATTCTCTCATCACTTCTCTTCTCTCTTTTCTCTCCTTTTCTCCAAAAAAACCAGCCTTCTTGTGCCGATTTAACCTCTTGGAAAAGAGGTGTTCACTCAGTCATTTGGAGCAGAAATTGGAGTGTCCATAAGCCACCTTTATAACCGAGGAAAACGGAGAACGAAGAACGGAGCAATCAGTCAAGCCACGGAGAAACACCGGATTTGCTTCTTGTTCCCTATCTCTTTAAATTTCGTTGTTGTTGTGACAAACATGTTTATGAATATTTATGCTATTGGAATGGTTAATTTAATCAGCTTAGCTTGAATTTAATTTGTGTTGGGTTGATTGCATTTCGTCCTCTTAAATTATTAAAATTGTGTTTATGCTGTTATAGGCCTCGGTAAAATGCTTGATTAAGTAAAATCATGCTTAAGTTATTATGGCATTATAATTGTTTAGATAACTAAAGAATTAATTATTTAAACACATTGAAATTGTAATTAATGGACACAATACTTAATCTCTACATGTTTAATTCTTCTAAGGTAGCTGAAGATTAAATTAGCATTGTATCTGGCGATACATTTGCCTTGCATAACTTGCAAGACTTTTGTGGTTAAACTGTTTCAAGGTAAGGATACTTTGTTACTTCACATGATCTTTTATATGCTTATTAGGTTGAATTAATCGTTTGAATCGACATAGGAATATGCGGGAGATTGTTTAATTTGATAAGTATGTATGTGCAATAACATGTTTACCTTTATAAATATATTAAATCGGTCGAATTGACATAGGAATACGTACAAGAGATGAATGGATTTTTGATTTGTAAATATGTTCATAAGTTAGCAAATTACTGAGTTGACGTGATTTATTTCGCAACAAGTATAAGCTTGAGTTTAATAATTCTAAGTTAAAAAATGTAATTAATCCAACACAATTATATCATCTTGATTAAAATCAGCTTTTGAAATCGTGCATTAAAACTTTGTTTTATTTTATTTTACTTTGTTTATTTTAGTTTTTAAATTTTTATTAAATCCAAATATTTCCCCTTCTCCAAAGTGTTTGAAATTATTTTCATAAATAATTCTTTTACAGTCCCTGTGGGTACGATAACTCGACATTTACTTGTCACTTTATTACTTGTTGCGATTGTGTACACTTGCACATTTTCACCGTTCCAGTTCTCAATCATTCTCAATCATGCTGCACACTAGCTAGCATTAAGAAATTGTAAGTGTGAATGCATTGTTTAAGCATAGACTTACCTCGATACTCAAAAGTATAGAAATATGCAATCTAGTCCACCACCTTGTTCTTGCCTTGGTTTAGATCCAGGCTTTGTCTTTCTTGATCAATAATGAATAAATCAGCTTATTCAATACACACATTGACTAAATTGACACTTATCTCATACTTTGGTAAAATTTCTCTTTTGCCCCTAATCTTTCTCATAATTACCCTTTTGCCCCAAGTCTGGTAAAGTGATTTTTATTCAACTTTCTATCTTTACATGCTTAGCCGAGTCACTTACTCAACTACAACATTCATCAATTCTCACTAAACCACACATGTATGACTAAACTCAAGACTTTTACAAACTAGTCCCTACATGCATTTTCATGGAAAATCACTTAGCAAAAGATGTTTCTACTACATCAAGCTTTCATATAATTCTATAAAACACTAAATTACTTGCATGTCATTCATAGGAATATTTTTGAACATCCATTATAGTTCATCAAATAGCTAAAAATAGCTTACTCATGCTACTAGGACTTCAAAAATACGAAGAATATAAAAAACGGGGCTTGGATGCACTTACTAGCAAGCTTGAAAAATTTGAAGAACCCTAACAATGGCTCTTGAAAATTTTGGCAGCCTTGGAGAAGAAGATGAATGAATTTTGCCATCTTTTCTCCAATTTTAATCATTTAATTGCCAAATGACCAAAATACCATTTTTGATAAACTTTCTATTTTAATTCATCCATGCCCAATTTTGTCCAAAAATTAAAAATTGGGAAAAATGCTATTTAGGGACCTCTAATTAATAGTCTAAAGCTATTTCACACAAATAGCTTCTAGAATCTCACATTTTGCAACTTTTGCAATTTAGTCCTTTGGGACAATTCAACCGCAATTTCACAAAATTGCTTCATGAAACTTTCACACTAACATGCAAACATAGCATAAACCTCAAAAACTCATACATAGACCTTGGATTTGTGGTCTCGCACCACTATTCTGACTAGGCCCTAAACCGGGATGTTACAACTATCCCCCCTTTAGAGATTTTCGCCCTCGAAAATTTTACCAGTAAAGAGTTTTGGATGTTGCTCTCTCACAGTCTCTTCTGTTTCCCACGTAGCCTCTTCCACCCCGTGTTTCTGCCACAACACTTTCACTAGTGCTATGCTCTTATTTCTCAAGTGTTTCACCTCTCGAGCCAAGATCTTAATCGACTCCTTTTCATAAGACATATCTAATCTTATTTCAATTTACGTTGAAGGAATCACATGTAAAGGATAGAAAGCGATACCGTCGCAACATCGATACATGGAACACATTATGAATCTTTTCCAACTCTACCGGCAAAGTCCATCGGTAAGCTACTGGCACAACTCTGTCTGTAATCTCATACGGCCCTATAAATCTTGGACTCAACTTCCCTTTTCGTCCAAATCTCATAATCTTCTTCCACGGGGACACTTTTAAAAACACTTTGTCACCCACCTCAAACTCAATCTCTTTTCTTTTCAAATTCACGTATGACTTCTGTCGGTCCGAAGCAGCTTTCAGACTATGACGAATTATTCTCAATTTCTCTTCGGTCTCTTTTACCAAATCAACTCCATGGATCCGCTTTTCACTAAGCTCGGTCCAATACAATGGGGTCCGACACTTACGACCATACAAGGCCTCATACGGAGCCATCCGTATACTTGACTGATAACTGTTGTTGTAAGTAAATTTGACCAAAGGTAGATATCTGTCCCAACTACCTACGAATTCTAACACACAGCATCGAAGCATATCTTCAAGAATTCGAATTACTCTTTCAGACTGACCATCAGTTTACGGACGGAACGCAGTACTGAAATTCAACCTCGTACCCATGGCCTCTTGCAACTTCTTCCAAAATCTCGAAGTAAACAACGGATCTCTATCCGAAATAATAGACATAGGCACACCATGCAATCTCACTATCTCTGCAACATACAACTCAGCTAACTTATCCAGTGAATAATCAACACGTACTAGAATAAAGTGAGCCGACTTCGTTAGTCTATCCACAACAACCCACACAACCTCATTCTTTTTAGGAGTCATCGGCAATCCCATTACAAAATCCATGGTAACCCGATCCCACTTCTATTCAGGAACCATCACAGGTTGAAGCAACCCCGAAGGTACTTGGTGCTCAGCTTTCGCCTGTTGACAAATCACACACTTTGCTACAAATTCTGAAATATCTCTTTTCATACCCGGCCAATAATAAAACTTCCTCAAATCATTGTACATTTTCGTACTACCCAGATGTACTGACAAACACCCACTGTGCGCTTCATGCAAAATCTTTCGGATTAACTCTTCCTCTCTAGGTACACAAATTCTGTCATGGTACAACAAACAACCATTCGAGCCCACTCGAAAATCAGAACCACTTTCTAATTCGCACTTTACTCTCTTAGCTTGCATCTCACTGTCATTTATCTGAGCCTCACATATTTGTTGAACAAATAGTGGCTTAGCTCTCAACTCTGCCAAAATAGCACCATCATCAGCTATTGCTAAACTCGTGCTCATAACTCTTAGAGCATAAAGGATTTCCTACTCAGGGCATCTGCAACCACATTCGCTTTTCCCGGATGATAATCAATGACTAATTCATAGTCTTTCAATAACTCAAGCCACTGCCTCTGTCTCAAATTCAGATCCTTCTGATCCATCAAATATCTCAAACTCTTGTGATCCATAAAGATTCGACACTTCTCACCATACAAGTAATGTCGCCAAATCTTTAAAGCGAAAACAATCGCAGCCAACTCCAAATCATGAGTCAGATAATTCTTCTCGTTCGGTTTTAGCTGTCTCGAGGCGTAAGCGACTATCTTACCCTCTTGCATAAACACGCAACTGAGACCATTAAACGACGCATCATTGTAAACCACGAACTCTTTCCCTGATTCTGGTTGAACCAAAATTGATGCCTCAGTCAACGTTGTTTTCAGTCTCTCAAAACTCTGTTGACATGTCTCAGTCTATTCAAACTTGACATCTTTATGCAATAGTTTTGTCATCGGGTTAGCAATCACAGGGAACCCCTTTATGAAACTTCTGTAACATCCGACTAATCCCAAGAAACTTCTGATTTCTGACACATTCCCCAGCTATTTCCAATCCAAAATAGTCAAAATCTTAGTTGGGTCAACCTGACACCATCACTCTTGCTACATTTAGCATACAACTGCTTATCTCTTAAAATTTGCAAGCCAATTCTCAAATACTCTTCATGATCATTCTCATCCCGAGAATAGATCAATATGTCATAAATGAAGACAACCACAAACTTGTCCACATATGGTCTGAAAACAGTTTCATCAGATCCATAAAAATCGAAGGTGTATTCATTAGACCAAACGACATAACCAAAAACTCATAATAGCCATACCTCGTTCAAAATGCAGTTTTCAACACATCTTGCGCTTTCACTCTCAACTGATAGTAACCAGACCTCAGATCTATCTTGGAGAACACTGTAGCTCCTTTCAGTTGATCGAAAAGGTCATCAATCCTTGGTAAAGGATACTTATTCTTCACTGTCACCTTGTTGAGCTGTCTATAGTCTATACACAATCTCATAGACCCATCTTTCTTCTTCACAAATAATACCAGAGCACCCCACGGCGAGTAACTCGGTCTTACAAAACCCTTATATGTCAACTTTTGCAACTGTACTTTCAGTTCTTTCAATTCTAAAGGTGCCATTCTATATGGAGCAATTTAAGTCAGTGTCGTTCCTCGAATCAACTCAATCCCAAACTCGACCACTCTCACTGGAGGTAATCCGGGTAACTCTTCTGGGAATACATCTGGATATTCGCATACTATCAGCATTGTTTCAAACTTCATTCCAACCTCTCGAGTATACAACACAAAGGCGAGATAGGATTCACACCCTTTTCTCAAACATTTCTCAGCCACTAGGGAAGAAATCATCATTGGTAGACTATCTGATCCACCTGATTCAACCTGAACCACATCTCCACTCTCATTTTTCAATTCAATAAACTTACTACCACAGTTCACTAAGACATTATGGGTAGTTAACCAATCCATGCCAAGGATTAAGCCAAATTCAATCAAACAGTAACAACATAAGGTTTTCCAGAAAACCATGATTTTCAATCAATAATGGACAATTTTTACACACTTTGTCCACTAACACATGCTTTCCTAACTGGTTTGACACCTTAACCACAATATCCGTAGACTCAACGGTCATACTCAAACTAGATGCTAATCTCATGCAAATATAAGAATGAGTAGACCCTGGATCTATTAAAGCAATAACAAAGGTGTCATATAAAGAAAAAGTACCCGTTATCATATCTGGGGAGGATGCCTTTTCGCGAGCGCGAATAGCATACGTCCTCGCAGGTGCCCAACCCTCTGGTCTCACAGGAGAATCTTTGGACGCACCTCTACCACTATTCCCACCTCTCGGGTTCCTAGGTGGTCTACCTCATGCAAACACATCACTGGATCTTATCTCTTGCTTCTCTTCCTTGCCATCCCTCTCGGGGCAGTTTCAAATAAAGAAATCGGGGGAGCCACATTTATAACAGTTCTGACTATTACCCCAACACTCTCCAGTGTGATATCTACCACACCTTGGACACTCTGGTTTGCTCTTTGAATTGCCCACACCTTCCATCGAGGTGGCTTGGACTCTCGAACCTGAATGAATATTGCCCGATTCTCGATGCGAATATCTCACTGAGGCTGTTGTTCGAGGATTCACTTCCTTGGATCTTTTTGACTGGGCTTGATACGACTTGCCCATCAGCCTCTTTCTAGCATCTTGGGCTTCACTCACAACCCTTCTCTTTTCCTTACTCAACTCTTTTCCTTACTTGCCCTTTCAACTAACACCACAAACTCTTTCAACTCCAGAATACCTACTAGGAGTTTGATATCCGCATTCAGTCCGTCTTCGAACCTCTTACACAAGATGGTCTCTGTCGATACACAATCTTGAGCGTATTTAAAGCCTAACAAATTCCTTCCTTTTCTGATCAGTAAATCGTTGGCTTATATAATTCTTCCGAAACTCTTCCAGAAAGAAGTCTTACGTTACCCGCTCTTTCGGGACCACTAACGTTAGCGTCTTCCACCAATGGTACGCCGAATCTCTCAGCAAGGATACGGCACACTTCAAGCTCTCTTCTGGTGTACAAGAGAATTCATCAAAAACTCACATCGAGTTCTCTAACCAGAACTCTGCCCTCTTAGGGTCATCATCCACCTTAGCTCTAAACTTCTCAGCCACGTACTTACTAATCTTATCCACCGGGGGTTTCGATATCCTCACAATATCAATATCTTGAGGAGCCACTGGATTTGGCTCAGGTATAGGAGGAGGTTGATCATTAGGGTTCATTCAAACATAGCCCGAGTACCAATTACTCATCATCTAGGAAAAGGCTTCCCGTGCCTCTTCCCTTTGACCCCTAACCTCGGGTCCACTATGTACAGGCACGGTTCCTTGTACAGGAGCCGGCATATTACTAGCTTCTTCATCAGCAGTAGATTGATTGGGATCCATATACTATACGAAACAAGACTTAAAATCATCAGAAACCACCACACTATCATAGTACACTTATGGCATGTATAGCTAGACTCTTACACCCGCTACGATAGTCCTAGAACCGACTAAACCATAGCTCTAATACCACTAAATGTAACACCCCTTACTCGGCTTCTACGCCAGAATTGGGCCCGTGGGGTTACCGTACTAAAACCACTTTATCGCCACTTACGCTCATCGTGACTACTCTCTTAAGTTACCACAACAACCTCTTTCTCGACTTACGAGGCCTTACTCATACACACGAAGGCTACCGAGACTATATCAGAACTTTTTCCAATCTTAAAAATTTTCTCTTTTGTACAGGGCTAACACACCCGTGCAAGAAGAGACAAGCCCGTGCATAGACCCACACGCCCATGCTCCTCATCCGTGGTAAATACTGACTACATACACACGGCCTCAAACTGATTAAACTCACACGGCCTATACACATGCCCGTATGGCTAGTCTGTGGTCTATTCTAACTTAAAATGTTAAAGTGCAGGGGATGCACGGCCCAGTCACACGCCCGTGGGCTAACCGTATGTCACACATGGTCTAGACACACGTCCATGTGTCTATCCACATGGACAAGAACAAAGCTATGTGCCAAGTTCCTTTCACCGCTCTAGCATACACAATATTCACTCATTCAACTCATCCATAATCAACTCAATTGAAATCACAATTTCACATGTATAACAACATCTTATCATATAATAAGGTAGCAAACCACTATGGCATTTTACAGAATAGACTATCCATTTAAAGGCAAACACATCTTAACCATTTACAACAAAATTCACTAACTTGTCTAGCCTTTCTACATGCCATATACAAAATATGGAGTCCCATCTACCAGAGTGTGCTGATAATGTGGACGATCTTCCAATTGATCCTCGTATCTCAATTCAACACTTTTACTATGTAAGACAAGGGAAAAGAAAGAGAGTAAGCTTCGAGCTTAGTAAGTTTACACATAAACAATTAAACATCATCGTATAAGCTAAACAACAATTAGCATTATGCTAACATATAATGTACAATTATGCTTACTCTTTCTATCCCTTACCACATTCCCAACACATCATGAGTCGCATACTTATAACCATTGAAATGCACCACTGCATTCAATATCACATTTACACAATATACAACACAGAATGATTTGTCGATAATTCATCCACACAGCTAATTAACTCAATAATACAACCACACAGCTAGTCCACACAGCTAATTTCTCAATGGTTTCGCACTTAGCCCACCACAATCAATTAATAAGGTAGTATCGCACTTAGACTACCACAAAGGTATTCATAGTGGTTTCGTACATAGCCCACTAGACGATATACCAAACGATAGCATCGCACATAGCCAGCTTATTATCAATATGCATTAAGATGGTATCGCACTTAGCCCACCATTTAGCATTCTCACTACATATTCACATATGTACTTACCTAATCATACATCCATTCACAAATTCTACCACATTCATCCCACATAGGTTCTCAATCATTCTCAATCATGCTACACACTAGCTAACGTTAAGAAATTGTAAGTCTGAATGCATTGTTTAAGCATAGACTTACCTCGATACTCAAAAGTATAGAAATATGCAATCTAGTCCACTGCCTTGTTCTTGCCTCGATTTAGATTCGGGCTTCATCTTTCTTGATCTATAACAAATAAATCAGCTTATTCAATACACACATTGACTAAATTGACACTTATCTCATACTTTGGTAAAATTTATCTTTTGCCCCTAATCTTTCTCATAATTACCCTTTTGCCCCAAGGCTTGTAAACTGATTTTTATTCGACTTTCTATCTTTACATGCTTAGCCGAGTCACTTACTCAACTAAAGCATTAATCAATTCTCACTAAATCACACGTGTATGACTAAACTCAAGACTTTTACAAACTAGTCCCTACATGCATTTTCATGGAAAATCACTTAGCAAAAGATGTTTCTACTACATCAAGCTTTCATATTCTTCCATAAAACACTAAATTACTTGCATGTCATACATAGGCATATTTTGAGCATTCATTATAGTTCATCAAATAGCTAAAAATAGCTTACTCATGCTACTAGGACTTCAAAAATACGAAGAATATCAAAAACGGGGCTTGGATGCACTTACTAGCAAGCTTGAAAAATTTGAAGAACCCTAACAATGGCTCTTGAAAAATTCGACAGCCTTGGAGAAGAAGATGAATGAATTTTGTCATCTTTTCTCCCATTTTAATCATTTAATTGCCAAATGACCAAAATGCCCTTTTTGATAAACTTCCTATTTTAACTCATCCATGCCCAATTTTGTCCAAAAATAAAAAATTGGGAAAAATGCTATTTAGGGACCTCTAATTAATATTCTAAAGCTATTTCACACAAATAGCTTCTAGAATCTCACATTTTGCAACTTTTGCAATGTAGTCCTTTTGGACAATTCAACCGCAATTTCACAAAATTGCTTCATGAAACTTTCACACTAACATGCAAACATAGTATAAACTTCAAAAACTCATACATAGACCTCAGATTTGTGGTGTCGTACCACTATTCCGACTAGGCCCTAAACCGGGATGTTACAGTCCGAACATATTGAGTGAACCACTCATTCATCACCTAGAAAAAGGCTTATTTAGCCTTACCTCCGTGACTACTTGATACGGGTCTAGATTCGGAAGGCACTATCCCTTGAGTGGCAGCTGGCGCATTCCTCTCAACATCATCCTCTATAGCTCGTTCGGGATCTATTACTATACGAAAACATAGTTTATAATGTCAGGATTCATCATACTATCACATGTTATATATGGCATGTATAGCTAGACTCTCACACATGATACGTTAGTCTTAAAATCAATTAAATCATAGCTCTGATACCAATAAATGTAACACTCCTCACCCATATTCAACGCTGGAATAGGGTTACGGAGCATTACCAAATTTACAACACCTATAATCATACATTTCATATACAATTTGCAATTCAATCTCAACCAATGATAGTGTGCCTTAAACGAGCCTACATGGCTTTAAGCATGCATTAGAAATGGTTCGTAACTAAATCGTTAACTCAGGGAATTTTTGGAAACTTAGTAAAATTTCAACCATACAGGGGTCACATGCCCGTGTGAACGCTCGTGTTAACAGACCGTGTGCCTCACACGGCTCCAGATACACCCGTGTCTCAGGCTATGTGGAAACAGGGCATACATACTGACTTGGTTCACACGGCCAACCACACGCCAGTGTGTCAACCCGTGCCCTTCGAAGTGGCCATACACGCTCGTGTGCCAGCCCGTGCCAAACCTGTAGGGTATACTACCTTATGCAACACGGCCATGTCACACGCCCGTGTGCTAGGCCGTTTGCCAAGTTGGGGGGTATACTAACTTGTACCACATGGCCGGTCACACGATCGTGTGTGATACCGTGTGGAGCATACTGACTTCAATTTAATTTCAACACCAGGAGACACATGGCTTTGTAACATGATCGTGTGTCACACACGGCTGAGATACACGACTGTGTCTCTGCCCGTGTAGATAAAAATCAGTCATTCGCAAGGCTAATTTGCCACCCTAACTTCAATGTTCCTACACAAGCCAAAATGATACCATTTCATCATACAATTAAGAAATCAAAATAATCAACCAAATGCATAATTCATACTATATCTATTTCCACCATTTCAATACTCAATTTAAAGCCATTTACCTATTCAAATACCTATCAACTCATCTTGCTTTACTAGACATAATACACATATATGATTCATTCAATAAAACCATTCCAAATATGCATTGTCAGTTCAACCTCATTCATTCATTATAGGTCAGTTACCTAATTCAAAACGAAGCTATTAATACATATTTATACATTAACAAAATTATCAACACAAGCCAACTGAAATGGCCCAAAATACATGTTCATCAAACATACCAAAATGACAAAGCCTATACATGCCATATACCATATATACACAACTCAAAAGTACCAAAATAGTTGTCCGGTAGTATGATGAAGAACCTAACAGTCCTCAATTATGAGCTAGCTTTGATATACAATAAAACATAGAAGAAAATAACAAAGTAAGCTATAAATCATAGTAAGTTCATATGTATATATGAAATAATCAACATCATTCATTAATAATTCCAGATAGATACATAATTTGCAATTAAAACCTCAATCAATGATATAACATAAAGTTTAACTACAAAGCAACTCATAAGTTCTCATATTCTTTTCATTAATCATTCGAACAGTTTTCTGTACATACCTGTACTGATACATATCTATTCACACCAATTCGCTTATCAAATAACTTTGAGTTTATAAATGCTTACGATATAAGTACATCGATTTTCCAATGCTGTAGTCTAACTATGGTCTTACACCAACATTGCCAAGGCCCTATCGTGATCTTACATTCACATGCCATAACCCAGTTATGGTCTTATTATCCGATTTGCCATAGCCCAGCTATGGTCTTATTCAATAACTCACCCACTTAACTATATATTTAAATCAAATTCATCACAATTAGACATAGAATAAATAAAATCTCAATACCATCCATCAATTGAATAAATACACATTGAAGTTCAACTATATGAACTTACCTCATATACAAAAATGACTAAACGGATCGACTATTCAATTACCTTGCTTTTTCCCCGGTCTAATTCTGAATTCTTCATTTCTTGATCTTAATCAAGCTAGGAGTGTGTTGAAGCAAGAACCCTAAAATGGCTTCTTTTTCTTCAACAAATTCCGTGGAGAAGATGGAAGATGGACACATTTTATGATTATGTTTTTATTAATATTAACTTATTTCATAATTTACTAAATTAACCTTGTGTATTGACCTTTATAACTATTTATAACATGTCCATAAATGTCCACTCACCAATATAATGGTCTAGTTACAACATAAGGACCTTAACATTAAAGTTCTATAGGTATTTGACACATTTAGTGTAACAGCCCAATTTAAGGGTTAGTCAAAATAGTGGTTTCAAAACCACTAATCCGAGGTTAGAGAAAATAATTTTCATAATATTTTATGTGTTATAGCATGATTGCAAAAGTGCATGAAAACCACTAATCTGGGATATGGCATTGGCATCGTATTTATGTAAATGACGATAACTATGTATCTTTGAGTACCCTAAGTGATTCAATAGGGTAATAGTTAAGCTTGTAATAGAGAAGAGTTTAGTGCTAAAGCTGTGTGATGAAGTGATACAGGTACATGCGAGTAATTCACGAGAAAAGTTTACGATATGTGATATGATATGTAATTGGTAAGAGTAAGCATGAGTAAGTTATGGCAATGAGCTTAAGACTTTGTGTTTTATTCAATGCAATGGATGGATGACATTATGAGCTTTTATGTTGCTACTTATTTCATGTAAACTTACTAAGCTTTATGCTTACCCCTCCCATTTCCCTTGTCCTTGTAGTATTGCCATGCTAGCTCAAAAATTCGTGGAACGTCAGAGTTCGGAAATCACACTATCGACTACTCTTTAATATAACCAAGTTGGATTCATTTTGAGTATGGCATGTATAGACTTGGTTATTTATGTCATATTTGTTAGCCAAGGTGTTGGCTATTAACGATGTTTCATTCATTTTTGTAAATGGTCAGTGGAAATTGGCCAATACTTAACAAGTTCACATTTATAAATGAAGATGAAATTCATGAAGTGCATGTTTGTGTGGATGTCTTGATTTTTGGTTCTTGGAAGTGTCTTATGGTCATGATATAGGTTGAACTGATTTGGTATAAGTGTGGTTGCTTGTAGGGTGGCAAATGGCTTGGTAGAGAGCCTTACAATTGTCCACACGGGCAGTCACTTAGGCGTGTGTCTAGGCCGTGTGTGACACACTGTTAGCCCCATGGGCGTGTTGAGAGGCCGTGTGTCTCGATCGTTTGGGGGAGACGGCCTTAGACACGGGCATGTGCCCAGGCCGTATGAAGTCTGCACCTAAAATTAGGAATTTAATTTAACACACGGTCTAAGAGCACGGGCGTGTGCCTTGGCCATGCGACCATATTAGGATGATGATTTCATAAACAGAATGTCAAGGTTTTCACACACGAGTAAAGACACGGGCTTGTGTCCAGCCGTGTGAAAACCTTGTAGGTTCAAATTAGAAAATAAAATCCATACGGGCTGGGAACATGGGCGTGTGTGACCACACGACCTGCCCACACGGGCGTGTGGCGCTAATTTAAGCAAAATTTTCTAAGTGTGTAAAGGTTTTTAGTTTAATCTTGAACCATTCCATATGTATGTTTAGGGTCTCATAGACCCATAATAGGGATGTTATGAATATGAATGAGAAAGTTTTAATTTGAAATGAAATTTTGTGGTTCAATATTGTGTGTATGAGCAAGTTAAGTTCGGTAATGCCTTATATCCGGTTCCAGCATTAAATGCGGGTAATGGGTGTTACATTTAATGGTATCAGAGCTACAGTTTAGTCGATTCTCAGACTGACGTAGCATAAGTATGAGTCTAGCTATACATGCCATACATATGAGTATTTACAAAATGATATTGTGACTACTCCTAACGATTTGAATCGTGTTTTTATATAGTCATAGATCACGATCGAGCTACAGCCGATGACACTGCAAGTAATACGTTATCTCCTGCGCAAGGGACCGCGCCTGTAAAGAGTAGACCCGAGACTTTGGGTTAGGGAGAAGAGGCTCGAGAAGCCTTTCTCCATATGATGAGCAACTGGTACACCGAGTATATTCAAGCAAATCCTAATGCTCAACCCTCTCCACGCCCACCTATTCATTAGCTCGCTCCTATAGCTCCTCAAGTAGTAGAGGTAGTAAGAAGAGAAAGGCCTTCGATCGATAAGATCTGGAAACAAGGAGCCGAAGAATTTCGGGCTAATAAAGATGATGACCTGGAGAGGGCAGAATTCTGGCTTGAGAATACCATCAGAGTATTCGATGAGTTGTCATGCACATCAGAAGAGTGCATGAAGTGTGTGGTATCTCTCCTGAGAGATTCAGCCTATTAATGGTGGAACACCCTTGTGTCGGTGGTACCAAAGGAGTGAGTTAACTGGGAATTCTTCCAAGAGGAGTTCTGGAAGAAGTATATTAGTCAAAGGTTCATCGACCAAAAAAGAAAGGAATTCTTGGATCTAAAATAAGGTCGGATGACGGTAACTGAATATGAGTGTGAGTTCATAAGGCTCAGCAAATACGCTCGAGAGTGTGTATCGACAGAAGCTATTATGTGTAAAAGGTTTGGGATGGGTTAAATAAGGATATCCGTTTATTTGTTGGTGCGCTAGAATTAAAAGAATTTGTGGTACTAGTAGATAGAGCCTGTAAGGCTGAGGAACTGGTTAAAGAAAAAAAGAAGGCTAAAAACGAGTCTCGCGACTTAAAGAAGAGAGAAGTAGGCAAGTCATTCCAATCCTCATCCAAGACGTCAAGAGAGTTTACTACTCGATCAGCTACTTCAGCTGGGTTTTCAAGTAGAAGTAAGGGTAGACAGTACCCGGGGTCTAAAGCTCAGACCACTTTGGTTGCTAGTGTTGGCAACGCTCGGCCGAGTAGACCTGAATGCCCGCATTGTGGCAGACATCATCCCGGAGAGTTTCGAGCAAACGAGAAGGCTTGTTTCAAGTGTGGATCTCTAGACCATTTTATTAGAGATTGACCTGAGGTAGGTGGGAAAGAGAAACCTCAGAATGGAAGATCGGGAAATACTGTTAGAGGAAAACCAGAGAGAAACCTGGGAAGTGAAATGAGTAGCAAGAATACATCTAAAGGGCAGAATGCAAGAGCTGAGGGTAGAGTACCAGCGAGAACATATGCCATTCGCGCTCGCAAAGAGGCGTCCTCCCCCGATGTGATCACAGGTACATTTACTCTCTATGATACTCATGTTATAGCTTTAATTGATCTGAGATCTACCCACTCGTATATTTGGATAAAATTAGTCTCTAGCATGATCATGCCTGTAGAGTTTACTGAAATGGTGATAAGAGTATCAAATCCCCTAGGCAAATGTGTGTTAGTTGATAGAGTATGCAAAGATTGTCCTTTGATGGTTAGGGGTCATTATTTTCCAGCTAATCTAACGTTATTGTCATTTGATGAATTCGATGTCATCCTTGGGATGGATTGGTTAACTACTCATGATGTTATAGTGAATTGTAGAAGGAAGTTCATTGAGTTGAAATGTGAAAGTGGGGATCTCATTTGTGTTGAATCAGATGCGCAATATAGATTACCAGTAGTGACATCTTCCTTGTTGACTCAGAAATATCTAAGAAAGCGGTACGAAGCTTATCTTGCCTTGGTGATGAATGCTAGAGAGACTGAGTTAAAAATTGAATCGGTGCCCATAGTATGTGAGTATCCAGATGTTTTCCAAGAGGAATTGCTAGGGTTACCTCTGGTTAGACAGATTGAATTTGGAATTGAGTTAGCTTCTGGTACTGCCCCCATTTCTATTGATCTATATAGAATGGCGCCAACCGAGCTAAAAGAATGAAGGCACAATTGCAAGAATTAATGGGTAAAGGCTTCGCAAGACTGATTTATTCTTCGTGGGGTGCTCCAGTACTATTTGTGAAGAAGAAAGATGGATCTATGAGGTTATCTATAGATTATTGGCAACTCAATAAGGTAAATATGAAGAACAAGTACCCGTTGCCAAGAATCGATGATTTGTTTGATCAATTGAAGGGAGGCACGATGTTTTCTAAGATAGACTTGAGGTCTTGATATTATCAGTTGAGAGTCAAGGACTTAGATATATCGAAAACCGCATTTTGGACAAGATATGGCCACTATGATTTTTTGGTCATGCCTTTCGGTTTAACAAATGCCCCTGCAGTTTTCATGGATTTGATGAATCGTATCTTTCAGTTGTATTTAGATAAGTTTGTGGTAGTCTTTATCGATGATATATTGATCTACTCTTAGGATGAGAATGAGCATGCTGAACATTTAAGAACGGTTCTGCAAATTTTGATAGATAAACAATTATATGCCAATTTTAGTAAAAGTAAATTTTGGCTTAAGGAAGTTGGGTTTTGGGGGCACATTGTCTCGGGAGATGGAATTAGAGTCGAGCCGAGTAAGATCTCAGCAATTGTAGATTGGAAGCCACCAAGGAATGCAACCGAAGTTAGGAGTTTTTTGAGCCTAGCTGGCTACTATAGATGTTTTATTAAGGGATTTTCAGTGATAGCTACTCCGATGATGAGGTTACTACAAAAAGATGTAAAGTTTGAGTGGACAGAAAAGTGCCAACAGAGTTTTGAGAAACTAAAGGCGTTGTTGACGGAGGCTCTTATTTTGGTGCAGCTTGAGCCGAGAAGAGAATTTATGGTTTACAGTGATGCATCCATGAATGGGTTAAGTTGTGTACTCATGCAAGAGGGCAAGGTGATAGCATATGCCACTAGACTATTAAAGTCGCACAAGAAGAATTACTCGACTCACGACTTGGAGTTAGCTGCAATTGTATTTGCACTAAAGATTTGGAGACATCATTTATATGGTGAGAGATGTCGGGTACTTACGGATCATAAGAGCTTAAAGTATTTGATGACTCAAAAGGAGTTGAACCTTAGGCAATGGAGATAATTAGAGTTGTAAAAGGATTACAAGTTAGTAATAGACTACCATCAGGGAAAGGCGAATGTGGTTGCCAATGCCTTAAGCAAGAAATCTTGTTTAAGTTGAGAGCCATGAATACATAGATAGCTTTGTCAAATGATAGTTCTATTCTAGCCGAGTTGAGGGCTAGACCAATATTTCTCCAAGAGATTTATAAAGCTCAGAAAGGCGACAATGATTTGTGAGCTAAAAGATGGTATTGGTGGCCGAGTATGAAGAAAGACATTTTCGAGTTTCTTTCGAGATGCTTAATTTGTCAACAAGTAAAAGCTGAACACCAAGTACCTTCGGGTCTACTTCAGCCTATTATGGTTCCCGAGTGGAAGTGGGACCGTTTTACTATAGACTTCATGACGGGTTTACTGTTGACACCGAAAAGAAAGATGTTGTATGGGTCGTGGTTGATAGACTCATGAAGTCAGCCCACTTTATACCAGTACAGGTTGACTACTCGCTTGATAAGTTGGCGGATCTGTATGTGGCAGAAATAGTAAGACTTCACGGAGTACCATTGTCGATTATTTCGGATTGGAAAAAGTTACAAAAGGCCTTAGGCACCAAATTGAGCTTAGTATAGCTTTCCATCTGTAAACCGACGGGCAGTTGAAGAGAGTAATACATATACTTAAAGACATACTTCGATGTTCTGATTTGGAATTCCAAGGCAATTGGGAGAAATACTTACCGATGGTGGAGTTCGCCTACAATAACAGCTTTCATTTGAGTTTAAAGATGGCGACTTATGAGGCATTGTATGGGCGTAAGTGTCGAACGCCCTTGTATTGGACCGAACTCAGAGAGAATCAAATTCACAGGGTCGATTTATTCAGAGAAACCGAAGAGAAGGTAAAAGTGATATGTGAATGTCTAAAAGCTGCCTCAGATAGACAAAAGTCCTATTCAAATTTGAGCTCCAAGTAGGAGATAAAGTGTTTCTAAAAGTATCACCATGGAGAAAAGTCCTCAAATTTGGCCGGAAAGGCAATTGAGTCCGCGTTTGATCAGACCATATAAGATTACCGAGAGGATAGTGCCGGTAGCTTATCGTTTGGCTTTGCCACCTGAGCTGGAAAAGATTTATGATGTCTTTCACATATGTATGTTATGTTGATGTCGTTTAAACCCTTCACATGTGATTGTACCATCAGAGGTAGAAATTCAACCGGACATGACGTATGGCGAAGATCCAGTTAAGATTTTGGCCCGGGAGTTCAAACAGTTAAGAAACAAAAGTATAGCTCTTGTGAAAGTGCTATGGCAAAGACATGGAGTAGAAGAGGCTACATGGGAGCCCGAAGAGTATATGAGAAACCAATATCCCAATCTTTTCACTGATAAGATTTTCGGGGACGAAAATCCTTAAGGGGGAGAATTGTAATAGCCCGATTTAGGGGTTAGTCAGAATAGTGGTTTCGAAGCCACTAATCCGAGGTTGAAGAAAATCATTTTTATAAAATTTTATGTGTTATAGCATGATTGAAAGAGTGCATAAAAATTTTGGTGCTTTAATTCTAGCGATTGTATGCTTAATTGCGAAAAAGGACTAAGTCACATAAAGTGCAAAAGTTCTATTTTATAAGTTAAAAGTGTCTAAAAGTCATAGAATATAAATTGATGGCCCTTAAAGTGCAATTAAACCTTTAGAGATAGGGGGCCGGCCATAGGAGACAAACTATGTCAAATTGGTCAAAATTGTTGAAATTTGGTGGACGAAATTGATGTTTTATAATAAAATAAAGAAAAAAAAGATATCATCTTTTCTTCTCTTCTTTTCCACCGAAAATACCAGCAAAAATATGGGTTTGAAAGCTTAAAATTTTCAGCAACTTGTCCTCCTTGCAAGTAAGTGATTTTGGTGACTTTTCTTGATGATCTAGCTAACGAGGGGTCTATTTTGAAAAATGGTTAAGAGTCTAGGGTTTTTCCATGTGAGTAATTATGTTGTTTTCTAAAACTTTATGGAAGAAAATGAGTCAAGGTTGTTAAATAAACAACTTTTGTGAAAGGTGTTACCACGAAAACACCAAAAGGGACCATTTTGCAAAGGGTATAAAATAGGTGTTAAATGTGAGAAATAATGAGTATTAAGGGTTGTTATAAGAGAAATAAATGTTCATCTGGGCTCATTAAAGGAAGAAATTTGATTAGAATTGATTTACGAGCTTAGGGGTAAAAAGGTTATTTTTTGAAAGTCTAAGGGCAAAATTGTAATTTTTCCAAAGTATGATTTTTGAAATGCATTGGTTGATGTGATAATTAAATGAGCTAAATTGCTATTATAGATCAGCAAGAACGAGGGATTAACCTTGACCGAGGAAAGGGTAAGGTATCGGTCTAGATCAGCAAATTGGCCTATTTCGAAATCGAGGTAAGTTTGTGTGCAATAAATTCAACATCATGTTATTAAGTTCCTAAATGTTTGATATTATTGCTGTTGTATAATATTTCTATGAATTTGAGAAATGATGCTGAATGAGTAAATGATGTGAATTGTGATGTGGAAGTCTCGGTTGGACTTTAATAAATGAGAGAATAATATCATTGAGACTTGAGATGTGTAAGGTCCCGTATAAGACCATGTGTGGGACATGACCTTGGCACTGAATTGGGATCCCGTATAAGACCATATCTAGGATATGGCATCGGCATCGAATATGAAAATTGTATAAGACCATATCTGGGATATGGCTTCGACAATTGATATGAGATCCTGTATAAGACCATATCGGGGATATGGCATCGGCATCTAGAGGTGACCCATATAAGACCATATCTGGGATATTACATTGGCATCGTATTTATGTAAATGACGATGATTTTGTATCTTCGAGTACCCCAAGTGATTCAATGAGGTAATAGTTAAACTTGTAATAGAGATGAGATTAGTGCTAAAACTGTGTGGTGAAGTGATACAGGTACATGTGAGTAATTCACGAGAAAAGTTTACGATATGTGATATGATATGTAATTGGTAAGAGTAAGCATGAGTAAGTTATGGCAATGGATGGATGACATTATGAGCTTTTATGTTGCTACATATTTCATGCAAACTTACTAAGCTTTATGCTTACCCCTCTCATTTCCCTTGTCCTTGTAGTATTGACAAGCTAGCTCAAAAATTCGTGGAACGTCAAAGTTCAAAAATCACACTATCGACTACTCTTTGGTATAACCAAGTTAGATTCATTTTGAGTATGGCATGTATAGGACTTGGTTATTTTGTTATGTCATATTTTTTAGCCAAGGTATTGGCTATTAATGATGTTCAATTCATTTTTGTAAATGGTCATTAAAAATTGGCCAATACTTGAAAAGTTCACATTTATAAATGAAGATGAAATTCATGAAGTGCATGTTTGTGTGGATGTCTTGATTTTGAGTTCTTGGAAGTGTCTTATGGTCATGATATAGGTTGAATTGATTTGGTATAATTGTGGTTGCTTGTAGGGTGGCAAATGGCTTGGTAGAAAGCCTTACAATTGCCACACGGGTAGATACATGGGCGTGTTTCTAGGCCGTTTGTGACACGCCATTAGCCCCATGTGCGTGTTGAGAGGTCGTGTGTCTTGACCGTGTGGGGGATACGGCTTAAGACACAAGCATGTGCCCAGGCCATGTAAAGCCTGTACCTGAAATTATGAATTTCATTCGACACACGGTCTAAGGACACGGGTGTGTGCCTTGGCCGTGTGACCATATTAGGATGATGATGTCATAAACAGAATGCCAAGGTTTTCACACATAGGTGAGGACATGAGCGTATCGTGGCCATGTAAGGGACACAGACTAGGGACACGGGCGTGTGTCCGGGCGTGTGAAAACCCTATAGGTTCGAACTAGAAAATAAAATCCATTCGGACTGGGAACATAGGCGTGTGTGACCACACGGCCTGCCCACACGGGCGTGTTCCATTCCATACGGGTGCGTCGCCCTAATTTAAGAAAAAAATTTCTAAGTGTGTAAAAGTTTCCGGTTTAATCCTGAACCATTCCATATGTATGTTTAGGTCTCGTAGACCCATAATAGGGATGTTATGAATATGAATGAAAAAGTTTTAATTTGAAACGAAATTTTATGGCTCGATGTTGT
The DNA here is from genome assembly GCA_025503065.1 of Gossypium bickii. Taxonomy (NCBI): domain Eukaryota; kingdom Viridiplantae; phylum Streptophyta; class Magnoliopsida; order Malvales; family Malvaceae; genus Gossypium; species Gossypium bickii. The sequence continues at coordinate 92,001,340 of CP106714.1, read as the reverse complement.
GTGTATGAGCAAGTTAAGTTCCGTAATGGCTTATATCCGGTTCCAACGTTGAATGTGGGTAATGGGTGTTACATTTAGCTAATAGAACAGTACTTCTGCATTTTACGTGATTTAGTCCTTTTTCTCAAATTAACCAATCAATCGATAAAATTAGCTCACAAAATTTTCATACATATTAAATAACATGCTGTAAATACCGAAAGTAATATTAAAATAATTTTCTGACATTGGATTTTTGGTTCCGAAACCATTGTTCCAATTTGACAGAAACGGGCTGTTACAATTTTCTTAAACTAGGCTCATAAATAATTTTATTAAATATTTATAGAGTTACCTTAGAAGCGAATTGAATGTTAGTTAGATAATTTTATTTAATTAGTGTTCAATTTAAGTACAATGACTAAATTAAACAAGTGATAAAAGTAGTAATTAATATTAAATTACAAGGAGGGATTAAATTAAGGACTTATTAAATAAATAGACCATTATTTATATAGGTTTTGATAGTGGACAATTATGATGGTATTATATATATTATGTTTATGACATTATAATACTTGAACTAATAAATCATGTTAAAATAAGTGAAAATGAAATAATAAAATATAGGGAAACAATAACCTAGTAGGAAAGAGAAACAAAGTTCTAAACTTCAAGTTCGTTGCATGCTGAAATTTAAAAGGAGAGATAGCATTATTCGGCCATTGATTTCAACCTTTGAAGCTCAAATTGGTTGGTATACTTTCGTTGTCACACCCTGAAAATTCGAGTAATTTATTTTCTTTGTGTGCTTTGAGTAATTATTCTAGAAAGTAAAATTTTCTGATTTATTTTCGTGGTTAGTATAGTCCTGAAGAAGGATTTAAAATTTTATTAGATGGAATATTTTTAAATTTTGAGAAATTATTTATGGAAGTGGATTAAGTGGCTATGACACATAAATTAATTTAAGTGTCAAAGTGAGGCATAAGATGAGTGCATGGCAAAGTGGTGTTGGCGCATGGGTTTAGGCATGAGGGAGAAGGTTCGAATCCCTTGTGTAGCATCTAGGTGAATTTTATTTTTGATTTTTCTGCCCATGTATAGCAAGTGTCGGCCAAGAGCATATATGGAAGGTGTTGACTTGTTATTTTTGGTTAGTATATCAAAGGAATAAGGAAATTTTGAACTTAAGGAAGGGTATCAAAAGAATAAGGAAAATGTGAGGATATGAGGCAAGAATCAAGGAAGTATTTTTGGAAACAATATCTTGGCTTAATGACCAAGCATATGGACGGCATTATGGCTAGGGGGGGAGCCGAATTTTGGTGATAGTTTTGGCTAGGAATTTTAGTTTTTGTTTTGGTCATTTTTAGTTTTGTGCATAGTTTTGCTATTCTCTCAACCTTTTCTCCCTTTGGCCGAATTTGAGTATTGGTAAGCCTTGTTAATTTTTGACCATTTGGTCATTTTTGCACATCAATTGGTATTCTTTGTGCCTTATTTTCATTAGTGCCGAAAATCTCCTACACCAAAAGCTTTTCTCTTTCACTTTTCTTCTCCCCATTGCCGAATATCCATCTCTCTCTCAAGCTCATCTTTTTCTTTTCTTTTTCTTCTATTCACTTTGAAATCAAAGCAACATCATCACCATCTTTCTTCTATTTTATTCTTTTCAATTGAAATTCTCTCTACCTATACTTTCATGGCCGAATATTAAGGTGACTACAAGCCAAACTATTTTCTTCTCTCCTTAATCTCACATAGCCGAATCTTTCATCCATCAATACCATTCTCAAATCCTTTCTTTTCGACGTGGAGATTAGGTATGAGATTCTTTCGTTTCGATTAGCTAATAGTGGTTATGGCCGAATATTGATGTTGGTTTGTAGGCTTTATTAGATCAAAATAAACGTTCATTTTATTAACGTTTATTTTGTTAAACTTTAGTGCGATAACGGAAAGTTGGAATCAAGAAGTTGTGGGTGACAAAGCGTTGGAATCGATTCTCGTGGTAAGGAAATCATATCTTTTAAACTTTAGAATTATTTCGATATCATTAGATTAATGTTCTTTGCCTTTAAAGACATTCAAAATAGGGAAGAAAAGAGGCGGTGTTTAGCCTTCGGAAGAAGGAGGTTCTATTATTCCCCTAAGTACAAGCAAAGGACTATTTCGAGAATCCGGGATTTTCCACCGGGTTGCGGACGTTCAACCAAGGAAAATCAATTGTTCGAAGTCGTTCGTACTCCCGAACCATTATTTGTTCGTGGATTCGATTCGGTTAGCGAACCATCAATCGGAGGGAAATCGCAAGTAGAAGTTTCTGGAAATCCGAGGGTAAATTTCTAGATCGCTATATTTAGATCGGTTTCATTATAGATTATAGTGTTTAATTAACGCAATACGTATAGGTGTTGAAGATCGGGAAAGTTTAGTTCTCTCCATAACCAGGTGTGTAAATTCACACTCATTTTCGGGTTAGATTTTCTAATCATAAGTATTGCGATAAAATCGTGAAAATGGTAAATCCGAAATTTTATAGTAATTGATACTTTTGTGAAAATGCATGCAAACGGTTAAAATCGAGAAATATGCGAAAAACTGTTAAATCGATAAATGGGCCGATAATACTCTAGTTCGATAAATTGGGCCAAAATACTCTAGTTCGATAAATTGGGCCAAAATACTCTAGTTCGATAAATTGGGCCAAAATACTCTAGTTCGATAAATTGGGCCAAAATACTCTAGTTCGATAAATTGGGCCAAAATACTTTAGTTCAAAAAAGCCAAAGCCCACTAAATCTGTTAAATGGGCAAATTACTAAATTATTTATTTATATGGGCCTAATGAAATGATTAATGATAAACCCACCGATGTTATGGATTAATTGAAAATCTGTTATATGATTATATTTTGTTATACACGCATAATTGCATGGGTGGGATATATGAAGAGAAGAATGGCCAGTTGCCAAATATCTAGTTCGGTGGCTCTGCCACAAATTCGGCTCAATGCCTCTAGTTCTGTGGCTCTGCCACAAATTTGGCTTAATGCCTCTAGCTCGGTGACAATGTCACAATCTAGTTCGGTAGTGCACTACAAAATTATTTAAGGGCTTTAAGCCCATGTTTGGTGTGTTAGGCGGGGTGGGTTGACTTGATCCCCACATGTGTGTTGGTTGGTACGGGGGTGATAGCGGATGGATACTAGGTTGGTTCGGGAAATTCATTTTACATGCATTTTTTTTTATTATGTTATTTTATGATGTATGGTTGAATTCTGTAAATGGGCTCAAGCCCAGCTTGATATCTTGACGATCTGGCCCAAAAATGGTGGTAAGTGAGTTGCACACTGAGTTCTTTGTAACTCACCCAAATTTTATTAACCATTTCAGGTAATGGAAATTGACGTGGACTTGGGCCGGAAGATGACTTGGTGGAGGCCATACTACGAACTTGGGTTTTATGAACTATGACTTTATTTAAGTTTTTATTTTAATTACTATTATTGGTTTGATCTAATAAGGCCTCTAAGTATGTTTTATGGATTTTATTGTGTGGATGGTTTAAATTTTATTTCTAAACTCTTAATATGGTTTTATCTTATATTTACTAAGTTTTCTTAAGAACATTGGTTTTATAACAAAATTTTTGGACATTATAAATTATTTTAAATTTCTTCAAAGTTTATTATCTTAAATTTTTGACAGTTATATTTTGACGTTAAGTTTTCAAAACAATTATTTTTCTTAAAACACCAAAATTTCAAATCCTCGTACTAAATTTTTATTAAACTCGATTTTCAAAAGTTTTTGTAGCATTAATTTATCGTAAATCTTGAAAAGAAACGAAAATATGTTTCGTGTGACAAACCAAATCTCGTCTAAACGCATAGACCGGGTTTGGGGTGTTACATTTAGTGGTATCAGAGCTTTGTTCAAAACTCGGCTGTGGTTTGGGTTCGATAATGAAATCTGTTTGAAAAATAATTTAAATATCTAGACTTTTGATTTTAAAGGTAGTATGGCACCATGAGCATCCCGCGCCAAGTCAAGTAAGTATCTCAGTATATTGATTGTCTGTTACGATTATGATATGATTATAAGAAACACTCTAGAACTTCTAGTTTTAGGTGTTAAAACCGTAGAGATTGAGACAATAGGATATTGTTGCGAAAACATTCTATCTCTTTCATATCATAAGACATCGTTAATAAACAATCAAATATTATTACGATTCATAAAACTCTTAATCGATTAAATCGAATTAGTCGCTATGAGCACTAGGGGCGTGGTCGTGGGCGCGGTAGGCGTGGCCGTGGTAGAGGACGAGGTGTTAGGGGCGTAACTGATGTGTCGGGTCATATGCCGGAAATGGATGCACTGCGTCACTCGAGAGTGAGACGGGATCGCACGCGACCATATGGAAGAGGATAATCTTGTTACACGAGCAATGCTGCGAGTACTTGAAAGGGTCATTGGATCCGAGCTGGACCAACAGGCTCGTGGGTCGATATCGGAGCGAATCAAAATCCAAGTGGAGCCGAGGTTTTCGAGGTGTCTGGAGTAGCTCCCAATGTCGCTGAATATTGGCTTGAGGCGAGAGAAGCGAATTATGGACGATCTTGAGTGCACTTTGTGTAACAAAAGCTAAGAGGAGCGGTATCTTTGTTGAGAGACGAAGCTTACCAATGGTGGCTTACTATCCGAGAAGGCACCGATGCTTTACTTTGGTTAATTGGGAGTTCTTTAAGGCTTCCTTTCAAGGAAAATATGTGGGAACAAGCTATGTGGATGCCCGAAGGAAGGAATTTTTGAATCGGTGCAAGGAAATAAGACGGTGGCAAAGATATGAGGTCGAGTTCTTACGTTTGAGTCGCTATGCTCGAGCGATAGTAACAACGGACCATGAGCGTTGTGTGCGCTTTCGAGGACGGATTGAAAGATGAGTTGCGGGTTACGATAGCCCCACAAAGAAGTTAGAACTTTTGCCGCTCTTGTGGAGAAGGCTAAGATAGCCAAGAGGCTAAGAACTCGGAATGTCAAAGCCGGAGCAAGTTCGAGGCAAGAGAGATCTGAAGAATTCGGGTTCTTCGAGAAGGTTTCCGAAGAGGTCTCGGAATGATGAATCAGCTCAAGGTAGGATACACAGTAGTGTTAATCGTCAGTCGAGATCGTGTCTTTGAATGTGGAAAAAGACATCCCGAGAGAGAATGTTGGAGGAAGACGGTGCTTGCTATAAATGTGGATCGACGGAGCATCAATATAGGAGTTGCCCTCGACGTATGGATACAACTCAAGAAGTTCGTGCTACTGATGCACCACCGGCAAGAGGAGCTCAGCAACCACCGAGAGGTCGTGGACCGGGTCGTGGTGGTAATGGAGCTGGACGTGGTCAAGGTGCAGCGGGTCGAGGCAATGGTCCTAGAGGCAACGCGGACGCAAGACAGCCAGGTTTGGTATATGCGGTCAGACGCCGGGAGGATGGCAATGCACCTGATGTGATAACCCAGATGCGTTCTTCATCTCTCGATGTACCATTATTGCATTGATAGATATTGGTTCTACTCATTCAATGCGTTGCTAGCACCATAATCGGAAACTTGAAATTAGACTCAAATTTCCGATAATGAGATGAGGGTGATTAGTCCCTTAGGTCGATCGGTGGTGGTTAATAAACTGTTTAGAGAGCGTGCCCTTAGTTATTCAAGGAGAAACATTCTTGGCAAATTTGATGGAATTGCCTTTTGGCGAATCGATATCATTCAGGCATGGATTGGTTGGTTAAGCACCGCGCAATTGAACTGTGTCTTTGCTTGCGGATGTTGATAAGAATGCGGAGGATAAGGAGGTAGTTATGATAGGCGAGCGGAGAAATTTCTTGGCAAACGTGATTTCTGCGTTAAAGGCGGAGAAGTTGGTACGAAAAGGATATGGAGCATTTTTAGCATTTATTAGTGCTTTAGATGCCAAAGAGCTGTCAGTGGAAGATGTGAGAACGGTGAAGGAATTTTCGGATGTTTTTCTGAAGAACTTCTGTGTACCTCGGATCGGGAAGTGGAATTTGGTATTGAGCTTTTGCCGGAATCGCTCCGGTGTCCATTGCTCCTTATAGAATGGCACCGAAGGAGTTGTCCGGAGCTTGAAGCCCAAATTCAAGAACCGCTAGATCGGGGTTTTATTCGACCGAGTGTTGTCTCCGTGGGGAGCACCGGTTTTGTTTGTTAAGAAGAAGGATGGGTCAATGCGTATGTGTATTGACTATAGGCAATTGAATAAGCTGACGATCAAGAATCGGTACCCTCTGCCGAGGATTGACGACCTGTTTGATCAATTGAAGGGAGCTTCTGTTTTCTCCAAGATTGATTTAAGGTCGGGTTACCACCAGCTTAAGGTGAAAGAAGCGGATATTCATAAGACAGCGTTCCGAACCCGTTACGGACACTATGAGTTTTGGTGATGCCGTTTGGGTTGACCAATGCACCAGCTTGCATTTATGGATATGATGAACCGGGTCTTTCAACCATTCTTAGATCGGTTTGTAGTGGTATTCATAGATGACATTCTGGTTTATTCGAGGAGCGAAGAAGAGCATGACTCGCATTTGCGGATTGTATTGCAAGTGCTTGAATAATCGATTGTATGCCAAATTCGATAAATGTGAATTTTGGTTAAGAGAAGTGACTTTCTTGGGTCATGTTGTATCACCAGAAGGAATAAGGGTGGATCCTCGGAAAATTGAAGTCAGTATTGGATTGGAAACCACCGAAGTCGGTGAGTGTGAGATTCGGAGTTTCTTGGGTTTGGTGGATATTATAGACGCTTTGTTGAGGGTTCTCGTTGATTGCTTTGCACCTCTAACTAAGCTTTTGCGGAAGGAGTGCCGTTTGTTTGGGTGATAAGCGACAAAGAAAGTTCGAGCGATCAAGAAGGTTTTAACAGGCGCGGTATTGATTCAACTTTGAGGTCAAGGAGTTTACGATTTATTGTGATGCGTCACATACGGGTTTAGGTGCGTATTGATGCAAAGTGGGAAAGTTGTAGCTTATGCTTCTCGTCAATTGAGACCGCACGAAGTGAACTACCCTACTCATGATTTGGAGTTAGCAGCAGTGGTGTTTGCCTTAAAGATTTGGAGGCATTACCTTTATGGTGAAAAGTCTATCATTTATACGGATCACAAAAGTCTTAAGTATCTTCTTACTCAAAAGGAGTTAAACTTGAGACAACGGAGATGGGTGGAGCTGTTAAAGGACTATGATTTCTCTATTGAGTATCATCCTGGAAAGGCTAATGTGATGGCGGACGCATTAAGTCGTAAGGTGGTATCTGATTTGAGAGCTATGTTTGCCCATTTGAGTTTGTATGAGGATGGTAGTTTGATAGCGGAACTTCAAGTGAAGCCTTTGTGGTTGGAACAAATTAAGGAAAAACAGATGTTAGATGAGAAGTTGAGACTTTTAATTCAGCAAGTGGAAAATGATGGAATTGAGGATTTTGGAATAAATTCAGAAGGTGTATTGTGCTTTCGTGGAAGAGTCTGTATGCCTAGGGACTCAGATCTGAGGCAAATGATTTTGCGGGAGGCGCATAGTAGTCCTTATGCTATGCATCCCGGAGGAAATAAGATGTATCGGGATCTTCGTGGCGGTTTTGGTGGCTTTGGATTGAAGCGGAGATTTGAGAATTTGTGGGAAAATGCTTAACTTGTCGCCAAGTGAAGTGAAGCGAGCATCAATTGCCGTCAGTCTTTACAACCGATTAAGATTCCTCTTTGGAAATGGGAGCGGATAACAATGGATTTTGTTAGTGGGTTACCTTTAACGCCTACTAAGAAAAACTCTGTTTGGGTAATTGTTGATCATTTGACGAAGATCGCTCATTTTCTACCGGTTAAATGCGGACTACTCGTTGCGAAGTTAAGCGAAACTGTATGTATCCGAAATCGTGAGGTTGCATGGGGTACCATCGATTATATCGGATCGGGATCCTAGGTTTACATCTCGATTTTGGAAAGCTTTGCATGAAGCTTTGGGTACAAAGCTTAACTTCGATCTGACTTTTCATCCTCGATCGGATGGTCATCGGAGAGAGTGATTCAGATTCGGAAGACATGTTAAGGGATGTGTAATCGACTTCAAAGGTAGTTGGGAGGATTTTCTACCAGTTAGCGAAATTTGCGTACAACAACGATTACACTCTAGCATTCGATGGCACCCTACGAGGCATTGTATGGTCGTAGGTGTCGTTCTCCTATTTGTTGGGTGAGTTGGGCGATCGGCGATTGTTAGGACTGAGATGATTTCAAACGGAAGAAAAAGTGAAAGCTATTGAGCACGGTTAAAGGAAGCTTGGATGAGACAAGTCGTATGCGGATCTGAAACGTAAGGATATTGAGTATGCCATAGGAGATCAAGTCTTCTTGAAGGTCTCACCTTGGAAGAAGATATTCAGATTCGGGAAGAAGGGCAAATTGAGTCCTAGATACATTGGACCATATCGTGTGGTGAAACGAGTTGGTCCAGTGGCCTATCAAATCGAATTACCTCCAGAATTGAGTCAAATTCATAATGTTTTCCATGTGTCCATGTTGAGGCGCTATAGATCGGATCCTTCGCACATAGTACCGGTAGAAGAAGTGGAGTTGAATTCGGATTTGTCTTTTGAGGAAGAACCAGTGGAAATCTTAGACCGAGACGTTAAAGTACTAAGAAAGAAGACGGTGCCGTTGGTCAAAGTGTTATGGCGTAACCACGGAGTGGAGGAAGCTACGTGGGAGCCTGAGGATGCAATTCGACAACAATACCCTCATCTTTTTTAGCCAGGTAAATTTCAAGGACGAAATTTTCTTTTAGGGGGGTAGAGTTGTCACACCCTGAAAATTCGAGTAATTTATTTTCTTTGTGTGCTTTGAGTAATTATTCTAGAAAGTAAAATTTTCTGATTTATTTTCGTGGTTAGTATAGTCCTGAAGAAGGATTTAAAATTTTATTAGATGGAATATTTTTAAATTTTGAGAAATTATTTATGGAAGTGGATTAAGTGGCTATGACACATAAATTAATTTAAGTGTCAAAGTGAGGCATAAGATGAGTGCATGGCAAAGTGGTGTTGGCGCATGGGTTTAGGCATGAGGGAGAAGGTTCGAATCCCTTGTGTAGCATCTAGGTGAATTTTATTTTTGATTTTTCTGCCCATGTATAGCAAGTGTCGGCCAAGAGCATATATGGAAGGTGTTGACTTGTTATTTTTGGTTAGTATATCAAAGGAATAAGGAAATTTTGAACTTAAGGAAGGGTATCAAAAGAATAAGGAAAATGTGAGGATATGAGGCAAGAATCAAGGAAGTATTTTTGGAAACAATATCTTGGCTTAATGACCAAGCATATGGACGGCATTATGGCTAGGGGAGCGAATTTTGGTGATAGTTTTGGCTAGGAATTTTAGTTTTTGTTTTGGTCATTTTTAGTTTTGTGCATAGTTTTGCTATTCTCTCAACCTTTTCTCCTTTGGCGAATTTGAGTATTGGTAAGCCTTGTTAATTTTTGACCATTTGGTCATTTTTGCACATCAATTGGTATTCTTTGTGCCTTATTTTCATTAGTCTTGCCGAAAATCTCCTACACCAAAAGCTTTTCTCTTTCACTTTTCTTCTCCCCATTGCCGAATATCCATCTCTCTCTCAAGCTCATCTTTTCTTTTCTTTTCTTCTATTCACTTTGAAATCAAAGCAACATCATCACCATATTTCTTCTATTTTATTCTTTTCAATTGAAATTCTCTCTACCTATACTTTCATGGCGAATATTAAGGTGACTACAAGCCAAACTATTTTCTTCTCTCCTTAATCTCACATAGCCGAATCTTTCATCCATCAATACCATTCTCAAATCCTTTCTTTTAACGTGGAGATTAGGTATGAGATTCTTTCGTTTCGATTAGCTAATAGTGGTTATGGCGAATATTGATGTTGGTTTGTAGGCTTTATTAGATCAAAATAAGCGTTCATTTTATTAACGTTTATTTTGTTAAACTTTAGCGCGATAACGGAAAGTTGGAATCAAGAAGTTGTGGGTGACAAAGCGTTGGAATCGATTCTCGTGGTAAGGAAATCATATCTTTTAAACTTTAGAATTATTTCGATATCATTAGATTAATGTTCTTTGCCTTTAAAGACATTCAAAATAGGGAAGAAAAGGGCGGTGTTTAGCCTTCGGAAGAAGGAGGTTCTATTATTCCCCTAAGTACAAGCAAAGGACTATTTCGGGAATCAAGGATTTTCCACCGGGTTGCGGACGTTCAACCAAGGAAAATCAATTGTTCAAGTCGTTCGTACTCGAACCATTATTTGTTCGTGGATTCGATTCGATTAGCGAACCATCAATCGGAGGAAATCGCAAGTAGAAGTTTTACTGAAATCCGAGGGTAAATTTCTAGATCGCTATATTTAGATCGGTTTCATTATAGATTATAGTGTTTAATTAACGCAATACGTATAGGTGTTGAAGATCGGGAAAGTTTAGTTCTCTCCATAACCAGGTGTGTAAATTCACACTCATTTTCGGGTTAGATTTTCTAATCATAAGTATTGCGATAAAATCGTGAAAATGGTAAATCCGGAAATTTTATAGTAATTGATACTTTTGTGAAAATGCATGCAAACGGTTAAAATCGAAATATGCGAAAAATCATTAAATCGATAAATGGGCCGATAATACTCTAGTTCGATAAATTGGGCCAAAATACTCTAGTTCGATAAATTGGGCCAAAATACTCTAGTTCGATAAATTGGGCCAAAATACTCTAGTTCGATAAATTGGGCCAAAATACTCTAGTTCGATAAATTGGGCCAAAATACTTTAGTTCGAAAAAGCGGGCCAAAGCCCACTAAAGCATTAAATGGGCAAATTACTAAATTATTTATTTATATGGGCCTAATGAAATGATTAATGATAAACCCACCGATGTTATGGATTAATTGAAAATCATTATATGATTATATTTTGTTATACACGCATAATTGCATGGGTGGGATGTATGAAGAGAAGAATGGCCGATTGCCAAATATCTAGTTCGGTGGCTCACCACAAATTCGACTCAATGCCTCTAGTTACGTGGCTCTGCCACAAATTTGGCTTAATGCCTCTAGCTCGGTGACAATGTCACAATCTAGTTCGATGAGTGCACTACAAAATTATTTAAGGGCTTTAAGCCCATGTTTGGTGTGTTAGGCGGGGTGTGGTTGACTTGATCCCCACATGTGTGTTGGTTGGTACGGGGTGATAGCGGATGGATACTAGGTTGGTTCGGGAAATTCATTTTACATGCATTTTTTTATTATGTTATTTTATGATGTATGGTTGAATTACAGAAATGGGCTCAAGCCCGGCTTGATATCTTGACGATCCGCCCAAAAATGGTGGTAAGTGAGTTGCACACTGAGTTCTTTGTAACTCACCCAAATTTTATTAACCATTTCGTAATGGAAATTGACGTGGACTTGGGCGAAGATGACTTGGTGGAGGCCATACTACTGAACTTGGGTTTTATGAACTATGACTTTATTTGAGTTTTTATTTTAATTACTATTATTGGTTTGATCTAATAAGGCCTCTAAGTATGTTTTATGGATTTTATTGTGTGGATGGTTTAAATTTTATTTCTAAACTCTTAATATGGTTTTATCTTATATTTACTAAGTTTTTTTAAGAACATTGGTTTTATAACAAAATTTTTGGACATTATAAATTATTTTAAATTTCTTCAAAGTTTATTATCTTAAATTTTTGACAATTATATTTTGACGTTAAGTTTTCAAAACAATTATTTTTCTTGAAACACCAAAATTTCAAATCCTCGTACTAAATTTTTATTAAACTCGATTTTCAAAAGTTTTTGTAGCATTAATTTATCGTAAATCTTGAAAAGAAACGAAAATATGTTTCGTGTGACAAACCAAATCTCGTCTAAACGCATAGACCGGGTTTGGGGTGTTACATTCGTCCTTTTTGTATAAATTTTATGTTTTTAGAACTTTAAGATCATGAGTTAGCTTACCCATGTTGGAATTTTTAGAATTGTGGAAATTCTGGAAGTTGCCATCATAGAAAATTTTAAGTTTTTAGTATTGTTTAGATAGATTTTAAGGTTGCAAATTAAATGAGACTACCTTGTAAAGACAATTCATGAAATTGGGCATTAGGGACTAATTTATAATAAAATTTAAAATTTGGGGTTTAATTCAGTATTCAAAATTCCTATAGGGACTCTATGAAAATTTAGTTTAATGTTGGGAGGATTTTTTATAAATTATGCTAGTATTGGTTTCAATGATCAAATTGAAATTCATGTTAAAGTAGTACAAGTTTTGTAATTAAATATGAAATGGTATGTAAAATGTTAATTTATTATATTTGTTTAACTTGTAGCTAACATTGAATCGGGATCCTCGAGTAAGAAAGGAAAAGGTAAGGTTATTATCGAGTAGCTTAGAAATTACGGTGTGTGTTTCTATAATCAAAATTATTTAAATTATTGTATTGAGCATTTGGATTACATGGTGAGTTAAGGTAAGTTACAAAATTGATTATTTGTGATATGTTTGAAATGGTTGAATTGGTTACTTGTGCTTGGGATTATATTGAGTATTATTGAAAATGAAATTGATTATGTTAGGGAAAGATAAGATGTTGCTATGAGTAGATATCCAAATGATTGAATTATTTGGATTGATGAAATTGAATATTGAAATTAAGGAATTGATTTGTGTACTAACTTGAGAATGAGGTTACCTTGTTAACTGTTTGGGCAGGGTCGTGTATAATTGGCATGCCATAGGATAGAAAGAGTTTAGGGTTTTACTACTGGGGAGTGTTGGGACCTCATTCGTCGATTTTACCGGCCAATGCAGGACGCAATTGATTTCTATGGATTGGTCCGTCAGGCACTGGGTGACAAATTTGGTGTGTTGGTTGGATTCGCGTATCGGAGTCCAAGTCATGTTCATAGGGGGAAAATAAATTTAAATAATGAGATTCGAAATAATAATAGAAAAAACTATGTAAGTGAATTTTGTATATTCTATAATGCATGTATAGATGATAATGTGATGATTCATGAAATTCTATGTTTGAATTGAAGTAATTTATGTATCTTTACATTACTTAAATTGTGTTTCAATTAAGTAATTAAAGATCTTGTACCATGGTTTAATACTTTGATTATGGAAACACCTCTGAGTTATACTTAGCGTATGTTTATTTTCTTGTACGTAGGTTAGGTATCTACAAGATCTAACATCGGCTCAGCATTCAATGACGATCCCAACTTCAAATATTGGTGAATGGTCTTTTTTTTTTTTTTTGGCATGTACCTAGATTAATATAATAGTTTTGACCATTTTTGCATCTTGGTGGTTTTTTGTTGTATGTATATAAGTATGTTTGATAGAAATGGTCAAATTGTGGCTAGTTGGAAGTGTTTTGCTTTGGCATATATGGCATGTAGTCGTTGAAATTTTTATGTGTTTTGATTGTGTGTATATATGTGGTGTTGGTTGGATTGTTGAATCGATGCTTATGTTTGTGATAGCTTATACGTTATCATATTTTAAATCTTGGTGTATTATGGTTTTGTTGTGCTAGCTAATCACTTGAATTCGATCTCATAAGTATTTGAATTATGGTATAGATGAATATGTTCTAGATGGGATGAGGAATGTTAAGCTTTGACATGAGTCAATGTTTGTTTCTTGAACTTAAATGCAAGACATTTGATATATGCTTATGTCATTACAGTATAGCCTTTGTTTGATATTGATAGGATGATTGAATGGTGGTGCCAATGAGGGCACATTGGTTAGACACTAAGTGTTTGAATAGGTGATTTTATTTTCTTTTTTTTTTTTTTGGATAGGTAAATTTGGTATGAAATGAACCTTTTAAAGTTGAAAATTTACCATTTTGATATTAGGTATTGATATTTTAGCATCTGGTATCGATACCTTACCATTTGAAAGTCTTAAAATAAACAGAATGCTAATATAGGATCGATTTTTATTTGAGTATTGATACTATCATAAAATATCGATACCACCTAATAAATATCGATACTTATGTTTTGTGGTAACAAACATAATGATAATTTGGTATCAATTTTTCATAGGGTACCGATATAGTATCGATACCAACACAAAACTTTGAGATTTTTTTTTTAAAACCCACTTCATGTCTAATTTATTCAAATATGTCCATATGGTTTCCAAATTATTATATTTATATGACATGTAAACATAGTGAATTATGTATAAACTTATTATTTATATATTTATAGTAATTAGAATTAAATGTTAAATTATAAATTGTTTGTATTAGATAGTATTTTGTTTGTAACATCCTATTGCTTGGTTCTGATGATCAAAATAAGTGAGGGGTGTTACATTTATTTGTATCAGATCTGTAGGTTTAGTCGATTCTCGGACTAAATCGAGATCAAAATTGAGTCTAGAGGTACATGCCACAGTTTACTCGAGTTTGAGTCAGGATTTGGATCCTGATTATATAGTGTTAAAAGATGTCAAGTGAATCTAATAACAAAGATGACCAAGAGATTCATGCTAGTGATGATTCTACTTTGGAATTAGATGGAACGGAGTTGGTGGCACCGAGTGTAAATTTTGCTGGTGCTCAATAACCTAACCTAAACGGAGTTAATGGTGATGATAAATGTGACTCCAATTTTCTTGGTACAATAGTTGAAGCTCTTCAGAGAGTGACTGGAGTTACCCCTGCTGTAGTACTTGTGCCAATGGTTCGATAGGACCTGATTAAAGAACTACAGAGATATGGTGCTACTGGGTTTTAGGGTTTAAAGGGGTTGACGCCTAGACCGCCGAAGTGTGGTTGGAATCAACTAAACATATTTTGCAACAACTCGAATGCAATCCCTGTGAATGTGTACTCTGTGCTATTTCTATTTTGCAAAAGAAAGCATAAACGTGGTGGCAGATGGTAACACGCCATGTACCTGTAGAATGAGCTAACCGGGAGTTCTTAAAAAAGGAATTCTAGAAGAAGTATATCGAAGAATTGTATCCCGAAGAGAGGAAACAAGATTTCTTACTGTCGAACATACTGAGATGCCAGTGGCTGATTATGAACGTGAGTTTTTACGACTCAATAAGTATGATACAGAACTTGTACCTTCCAAAGCTGAAAGTTGCAAACAGTTCCTGCGTGGTTTACATGACGAACTCAAAGTTCAGCTGGTATCACATCAAATTTCAGAGTTTGCTGATTTATCGAGCGAGCGAAAATGGTGGAGCAAGCTTTGGGCCTTGATAAGAAGACTGAGATTATTCGAGTTTCTGGAAAATGAATAGGGACTATTAGTGTACATCCGCAATAAAAAAGAACTAGGGATTCTCGTGATAATTTAAAATTGACTTTTAATCCCAATAGATCTAACAGAAATCCAAATCGACAACCAACTGTGTCTGTTGGTAGTGTTAAAGGTCCAACCATAACTTCTGAAGTATTGAATTGCGAGCATTTAGGGAAGAAACATTGGGGAAAATGTTGGAAATTATCTAACACCTGCTTTCATTGTGTATCACTAGAACATTTGGCTCGTGAGTGTCCAAAAAATGGTAATGTTGTATCTGTTGAGATTCAAAAGTCTTTTTATTCAACCAGGGGTCATGGTAATAGTTGTGGTGGTTCTATTTCAAGAGGTGGTGCAAGAAAAGGGAGTGTCGCTGTTACTTATCAGTCTAAGGCCAGAGCGCAGGCTCAAGCGTATTATGTGTAGACTTGTGAGGAAAGCGATGCTATCGATGTTGTACCATGTATCTTTTTATTTTATTTTTCACCTATTTATGCTTTGATAGACCATGGATCATCGCATTATTATATTAATTTTAAATTTGATAAATCAGGAAGTTTTAATTCTAAGACGTCTAAAGAATCTATGGTTGTTTAAAGTCCTTTGGGACAGTTAGTATTGGTCGATCGACTCTGTATGCTCCATTGGAAACTCCGAACATATGTTTTCCTAACGATGTGTTGATTACGACATTTGGTGATTTTGATTTGATTTTGGGAATGATTGACTTACTGAGCATAGGTGATTTTAGATTGTCGTAAAAAGAAATTTTTGGTTTTAAAGAGCTGATGATAACTTGGTTAAGGTGAACGGTGTCCAAACGAGTTGTTCAACTCGTATCGTTTCAGCAGTTCAAGCTAATAAACTCCTTAATCAAGGTCGTGATGCTTTACTGGCCTATGTCATTAATTGTAATTCTGATGATGGCTAGGTCAACAAGATTCGACTAGTTTGTGAATTCCCTGGTGTATTTCCTAAAGAATTTCAAGGATTACATTTCTCGATATGATTCTGATATCAATATCCCCTTATCATATGGCACCGACAGAGTTGAAGGAATTGAAAGCACAGTTGCAAGATATACTGGACCGCAGCTTTATATGCCCTAGTAAATCGCCCTGAGGAGCTTCAGTAAAATTTTATTTGTTAAAAAGAAATATGGTTTGATGCGGCTTTGTATAGATTACCGACAATTGAATAAGTTGACGATTAAGAATCGATACCCCTACCTCGTATTGATGATTTATTTGATCAACTAAAAGGAGTTTCAATTTTTTCTAAAATTGGTTTACAATTAAGTTACTATCAGTTGAAGGTGAGGGATAGTGATGTGCCAAAGACGATGTTCCGTACGCGTTTCGGCTGCTATGAATTTTTAGTAATGCATTTCAGGTTGACTAATGTTATTGCGACATTTATAGATCCCATGAACCGTGTTTTTCAACCTTATTTGGATCATCTTGGTAATTTTCATCGATGACATTTTGATTTATTCAAGTTCTAAATCGGAGCACGAACAACATCTTCGGATTGTTCTGCAAGTGTTGCGAGATAAGCAATTATATGGGAAACTTAGCAAGTGCAAGTTTTGTTTGTTTGAAGTTGTGTTTCTAGGGCATTTTATTTCGATTGATAGGATTTGGGTTGATCGAAAAAGATTGAAGCCATTGTTCAGTGGAAGCATCAAGTTATGTTTCAGAAGTTCGTAGTTTTCTTGGTTTATTTGGTTATTACCGAAGATTTGTAAATGGATTTTCGAAGATAGTTATGCTGATGACAAAGCTTCTGCAAAATAATACTCATTTTATGTGGAGTGATCAATCCTAAGAAAGTTTTTAGAAATTGAAACAGATATTGATTGAAGTGCGAGTTCTAACCTTGCAGATTTCATGGTATATAGTGTTGCTTCTTTACATGCTTTGGGCTATGATTTGATGCAAAGTGGGAAAGTGATTGCATATACGTCTCACCAGCTAAAAACACATGAGCGTAATTCCCAACACATGATTTAGAGCTTGTGTAACACCCCTCACTATATTTAACGCTGGAATAGGGTTTCGGAGCATTACCGGACTTACGAAATAATTAAACAACTATTTAACATACGATTATTCATATTAATCATTCATCATTCAATCTCAATCAATTTGTCCCTATTAAGAGCGTACGAGGCTTTAAACATGCTTTAGAAGTGGTTTAGGACTAAACTGATATCATACAAAAATTCAGGAAACTTAGAAAATTTTCATGTAAATAAGGGTCACACGCCCGTGTGAACAGGCCGTGTGCCTCACACGGCTAATAGACACGCCTATGTCTTAGGCTGTGTGAAAACAGGGCATACATATTAACTTGGGTCACACAGTCGACCACACGCCCGTTTGTCTAGCCTGTGTACCCTTCGAAGTGGCCAGACATGCCCGTGTGCCAGGCCGTGTGTTAGGTCGTGTCAAAACTATAGGGTATACTGAATTATGTAACATGGACAAGTCACACGCTCGTGTGCTAGACCTTGTGCCAATCACGGTGGTATACTGACTTGTACCACACGGTCAATCACACGCCCGTGGGTGAGACCGTGTGGAGCATACCACTTCAATTTAATTTTAACATCGAGGGCACACGACCGTGTAACATGACCATGTGTCACACACAGCTAAGATACACGCCCGTGTCTCTACCCGCGTGGACAAAAATAGGCCATTTGTGAGGCCAATTTGCCACCCCATTTTGCACATACCTCCATAGTACAAATGGTACCATTTCAAGTCACAATTATGCAGCCAAATTAATCCAAATTCATGCACATTTTATTCTTCACTATTACAACTATTTTATTTACTCAAATATAAACCAAAACAACATCAATAATATGGTTCATTTACCATAATTCACATATACAATTAAATCAACTAAACCATTCCATACATACGTTATCAACCATAAATTCTCTAGCACATAGCTTTCCAATTTACCTAATATCATTTAGCATTATAGATTCAACTTTAACCACACAATATAGGTCAATTACCATACTCAAAATAGAACCATTTGCACATTTATAAACATCATCAACTTTCATTATCATAAGCCAATTCAAATGGATCAAAATACATGTTCATCAAACATACCAAAATGACTTAAGCCTATAGTACCAAGTAGATGGTTGGATAGTGTGACATAGACTCTGACGATCCCTGAATCCAAGCTAGCTTTGAATTTACTATAAAATACGGGAAAAAACAAACAAAGTCAGCTTCAAATCTTAGTAAGTTCGTACCAAATATACTCAAAAAATACAACTCATTAATTTGAACCAGATAATGTATAATTCATGAATATAACAAACCTTCCATAAGCTTATTTATATACTTATATGCAAAGTCATAACCTTTTCTATTTGAACTTCATACTTACAATGTACATACCTGTACAATTTCATAATGAAATCATACCTTTTCGTAACACTGTCAAATACTCAATGCTTTGCACACTAAGTTCCATCGCATAGCCGAAGCTATTATAATCCCGCACACAATGTGCCTTATATAGCCGAAGTTATTCCAAATCGCATACTAAGTGCCATAATAGCCGAAGCTATCTTAAATATCACACTAAGTGCTAAACACAGTCAATTTTTTGTCGAACATGACCGTAGTCTCGTATATACAATTTATGCAATATAAAAGCATTAAAAGCATAATTGTAACAATGTTTATCACGTACGAACTTACCTCGGATGCTAAAATGGCAAATCAAGTTGTTTAGTCGATCACTTTCATTTTTCCCCGATCTAGATCTAAAATTCTGCTTTTCTTGGTCTAAATGTATTCAAAATTAACTTATTCAATCATATATTAATTCAATTTAGTCCAAAACATAATTTAAGGCATATTTACCCTTTTACCCCTAAACTTTCACATATTTTTCACAATTTAGTCCTTATTGCATAAAAATCACAAATTAGTGAAATTCCAATTATACCCATGCTAGCCGAATTACTATTATGCCCCTAGAAGCCCATATTTGTCATTTATTCACACTTTTAACCACCACATTTCACAGTTTCTCAATTTAATCCCTTTTTGACATTTTTGTCAAAAATCACTTTACAAAAGTTATTAATCTAACATTAAACCTTCCAAATCTATCATAATTTATCAAATTACCCAAGCATTCAACAATGGCAACATGATAATTCTTTAACAGTTTCAAAATCTAAGGTACGAGCTAGCTAGAATTCGAAGCAACGATCACAAAAACATAAAAATCATTAAAAACGGATCAAAAACGAACTTACAATTGGACACCAAAGTGACCGAATGCTTTGAACCCTAAATTGGTTTCTCCCCTCTTCAATTTCGGTAATTAGAAAGAAAGATGACCAAAATGTGGACTTTGCTTTTACCTATTTTTAAGTTTATTACTAAATTACTTATTTAACCTTGGCTATTAATATTAAAAACACTTAATCTCGCGTCCATCTTTGTCATTTAATAAAAAAAATGGTATAATAGCCACATAAATCCCTCAACTATATAATTCCATAGCCATTTAGTACCTTTTACTATTAGAACATCAATTTTGCACTTTACGCGATTTAGTCTTTTTTCTCATATTGACCATTTAAACGATAAAATTTCTTCACAAAATTTTCACACATACATGCTATCATACTGTAAACAATAAAATAATAATAAAATAAATATTTTGACCTCAGATTTGTGGTTCCAAAACCACTATTCTGATTTGACCAAAAACGGGCTGTTACAGCTTGTCGTTGTGATTTTTGCTCTAAAGATCTAGAGAACTACTTGTATGGTGAAAAGTGTTATATTTTTACTGATCATAAAAGTCTTAAATATCTCCTAACCCAAAAACAGCTAAATTTGAGATAGCATTGCTGGGTTGAACTTTTGAAAGATTATGATTGCGTTATAAATTACCATATTAGTAAAGCTAAAGTTGTAGGTGATGCATTGAGTAGAAAGATAAGAGTTGAATTACGAGTGATGTTCGCTCGACTCAGCATAAGAAGAGATGGTAGTTTGTTCACAGAATTGAAACTTAAATCGGTGTTGTTTGAGTAGACCAAAGTAGCGCAGTTTGTTGATGTCAAATTAGTGGGGAAAAATGGTACAAACTGGTTCGGTGGAAAATTTCAGCATTGATGATAGTGATTGTATAAGGTTTCATAATCGAATATGTGTCTCAAATGTTGTAACAGCCCGTTTTTTAGTGGTGTTAGTAATAGTGGTTTCAAGGCTACCAAATCCGACAAGTAAGTTTGTAAGTATTATCTTTAATATTTGCGAGTTAATTGTGATTTTAAAAAGGTTTTTGATATTGTGATTTTTGTTTTATAAGTGATTTATTAAGTTCAAGTGGTATGACTCTAAGGTCAAGTTGTTTTAAAAATTGAGGTATCAGGACCTCATTTTTTATAAATCGAGTGTAAATATTTTATAAATATTTACGGAGTGTAATTAAGGTGGTATTAAAGTTTTGTTGGAAAATTTTATCGTTTTGATAGTTAATTAAGCGAAAAGGACTAAATCACGTAAAGTGCAAAAGTTGTGTTCTATAACCTAAACGTATTAAATAGCTATAGAAATTTAAAGTGGAGGTCTCTATATGGTAATTAGACCATTAATGTGTTAGTGGATGATAGTGGTTTGGCAATGTTGTAGTTTTTAAATATTATAAAGGTTAATAAAGTAAATTAGGAAATTAAATGATATATTAATAAAACAAAACAAATTTTTTGTTTTGTTCATCTTCTCCAAAACACCATAGCCAAATTTACTTGGAGAAAAATAAAGCTTGGTTCAGCCACGTTTCATTCCTTGCATGTAAGCCCTTAAGCTGTTAATCTCTTGTATTTTTTATGCTTTTGATATCGTTGCAACTAGGTCCAGCTAGCCCGTACCTTCGATTTTGAAACTGTTAAACATTTTGAATGTTGCCATTGATGAATCTTGTGATTTTTTATGTTAGGTGATTAATTTGGAACGTTGATTTATATTTATAAGTATTTTGTTTAAGTGCTTTTGATGAATTTTTTGATTAGGGACTAATTTGTTAACTTAATAAAAATACAAGGATTTAATGTGAAATTGTTGCATGAATAGGCTTTTTTTGGATACAATGAACATTCAGCTACGCTCAATTTTGTGTAAAAATGGTTAATTTGCATGTTTTGGGTTCAGAGACTAAATTGAATAAAAGTAAACTTTAGGGGCAATTTTATAAAAATGTAAACAATTACCAAATTGTATGAAATGAATTTTTTTTATTGTCTAAATTAATATACTGAATGAAATTATTAGTTTAGATCAAAATCGGGTGGAAAATCGATGAAAATAAAAAATTACAAAAATGCCCCTAAACTTTGGTATTTCTGCAATTTAGCCAAGTAAGTTCGTATGAACTATACTCTATATATTGTTGATTAAATTAAATGTTATTATATAAACTTTTATTGAAAATGAATTGAGATATATATATGTGTGTTATTATACAATTTGGCTTAAAATGAAATAAAGGAAATTCAACGAAGTACGACGACTATCGAGTCCCGTTTGAACCTTGGGAATATTTAGGATACAAATGACATGTCATTAAAGGTTACCATTTTTGGGTGCTAGTCCCGTATGTTCTACCGGTGACTGAGTTTTCTGGCATGTGTTGCTGTTACTCGTTAGCTTGTGTGAGCAGCACCGTGTAGTTACGTCTTGACCTTCAGCTTGTGTGAGCAGACCTAGTGATAGCTCAAGAGTGAGCATCTACATGAGATATGAGATAAAGATGGTTTTGACCATGTTTTGGCACATAGTGTGCAAGATTTCCCACGTATTCGATATTATTCTAAGCGATTCAATGAGAAATGTGTTCTTACGAGACGATCTGGGTTCGATACGAACTAATACATGTATATACATGAAATAGATGGAAATTATGGTACATGATATATTGATATATTGAAATGGATGATATATGTATATAATGAAACGGTAGGATAATGATATGTATCATGACATGTACATATATGAATATATTCGATATGTTGATACATGATAATTATGTAAGTTGAGACGAGTAATGAACTCAAGTGTGACATGTTGAGAAAATAAGGTTATCAATGTAGAATTTATATGAAATATGTTCAAGTACGCTAACATGTGTTGCTATTTGATGCTTAGGCAAGTGTCAAGCTGTTGGTTGAATGGTATTATGTTTACTTATAAGTTGTATTGAAATGGTAAGTGCTCAAATGAAAATATGCTTGTACTCATGAAAAAGTGGTAAGGTTTAAATTATGCAAATTCTTATGAAATGATTTATCATGTGATTAATTCTAAAAGAGCTATGTTTAAATGCATTAGCATGTGGCTATGGTTGATGATATGCTTGTGTCTTGTGTATTATGCATATGAAATGAGTGATGAAAACAGGAATGATAAGTTGAATTGATGATGTTAGTTAAGCTAAAGAAAGTAAATGTAATGGAAAGTAATGACATGTAAACAAAAGGAAGAAAATTGAAAGAGACTTAAAGTTTTTATAAAATCCTACTTTGTTAGGGATGATAGGTATAAGTGATGCTATGGAATTATTCAATTTGTGAATTGTTGAATTTGGTTTCATGAATCGTGTGGTATCGGTATATGATTATTCTTGAATTGTATAAATTTCATATTTAAAATGGATAGATATGATTAAAGTTTATACGAGGTTACTAAGCATTCATTGCTTGCGTAGTTATTTTTCTTTACTTTTCAGACTATCAAAAGCTCGATCGGGTTGGAAACTCGTCAGAGATTTGTAACAACCCTTACCCGTATTCAACTCCAGAACCGGGTACGAGGCATTACTAGACTTGACTTGCTTGAGCATTTAACTTTGGGCTATAAAATTTGTTCCAATTTAAAACTTTATCATTTACAATCGTAACATCCCTAATATGGGTCTACGAGCCCTTTTCATATATCCGAGATGCTTTGAGACCAAACCGAGACTTTTAAACACTTAGAAAGTTTTGGCATAAAAACTGGGCCACATGCCCGTGTGGCATATCACACACCCTGTGTTCCATGCCCGTGTACAATTAATTTCTTTTCGAACCTACAGGGGTTTTCACACGGCTGGACACACACCCATGTTCATGGCCCGTGTGCTCCACACGGCCTAGACACACCCGTGTCCTCTCCCGTGTGTAAAAACCTGGGCATTCTATTTGTGACGTTGGCAATCAACTATGGGCACACGGCCTAGGGCACGCCCGTGTATCTAGTCCTTGGTCGACACTTACTTGCAACACTAACATGCAGGGGACAAACGGCCAAGTCACATGCCGATAGGGCCGACCGTGTGTCACACACGGTTTAGGCACACGCCTGTGTGTCTACCCGTGTGGACCAATTCAAGGCTATTTTCCAAGCCAATTAGCCACCCTCAATTGCACATATTCACACACCATAACATAACATTTCCAAATCATCAATTATAACTCTTGAATTATCACATTTGAATCATGAAAATCAAATCTTCATCCTATAGACGATGGGGAACTATTACTAGTACAATTACAATCAACTTGAGCCATCATCTATGGCTATACGCAACCAATCCATAAACTCTTTTAGGCCAACACAATTGGCTACTTTAACTATGACTTACTTAAACCAAAATAAGATCCCTATACATGCCATATTTTAAAAAGACTTGAATCTCATACCTAAGTGTTTGATCGATAGTGTGAAAACATCTCCAGCGGTCTCTAACTCGAGCTAGTTAAGATAACCTATAAGAGATGGGAAAGGAGGAGGAGTCAGCAATAATGCTTAGTAAGTTCATATGCAAATAATAATCAATTATTGACATTCATTGATTATACTCAACTACAAAGGCATTTTAATGAGGTTTACTCTTAAACCCATGGTTACCCATTCAATCGTTCATAATACTTACTTATTTCGTCTCTTACCACAATCTAACCATGTGACAATTATAGCACTATCATTTATTAGCACATAATCCCTGCATCTATCATCACAATAACCCATGAAACATTTACTTAAACAATTTCTCAATGATCTATTCAGGATAATACCAAACTCTCGGTGGTTCTCGATTTGTGGGGTCTCCTCCTGTTCTACATTATCACAATACGTTAAAGGTTTGCTTGAAAGTAGTTTGCCAGCTAATAGGGTTTGCACCCTGTCTCTACATAGTAAATTTTGGCAAATTTTTTATACGTTAGTCAATTTGATTCATATTATGTTATGGCTTATGGTGTACACTATGCTCAGCAATTTACTTACTTAAGTATGAACTTGTAATTTAAGAAAACTTCAAATCAGTCTTGACTTATATTCATGTACTTAAAATTCAGATATTATAAAGTAAATAGGTTCACAAACATAAGGGAAGATATAAGAAAACATAAAATAACTAAGGGAAGATATAAGAAAACATAAAATAACTAAGTCTTAGGATAATCAGCAAAGTCATCAGAAGTTACCTCTACGCCCAAGTAGAATATCCTACGTTGTCTTTAATCCAGGGTTCACTTGTTTCACCTTGTTAGTAATTATGCTTTTTGGATCACTTACCTAGCCGTTGCTCACCTTGGGACCTAACTTTCCACAACATTTAGAAAGGGAGTGTGTGAGTTCTTGTGAACTTAATGAATATACAGGAAAGAATAACCACAGAGCATGCATAAACCATGAGTTAAATAAAGGCTATGGAAAACTTACTGAACATCCGAACTGGGTTCGCCATTCTTATGCAAGGCCTAGTTCACTAACACTTACTGTCAGATAGCTTTAAACTATAAACATTGTTTTTCAAAAAACATAAACTTGTTCACTTGTTCTTTCCTATTGGATAAGCAAATCTCCTTATAACGCTTTAGAATGGCTCAAAGAGACTTAACATGTCCTATAAGTGCAGCACAAAGCTAAGCACTCTTTAGCACACCAACATGTCCCTTTTAATGGAGCTAAGCTCAATACCATCTCTCCAACTTGTCATAGGGCCTCATTGCCTAAAACATTAAACTTATATGTGAATGCTCACAATCTTATGGGATGCCATTATATCCAATTGATTTAGAAGATTATCATGTTAAAACTTTTACTTAAAGCATAAAGCTCGCAATTCATAAAAAGCTCGTAATGCTTATAACATATAAGGCTTGCAATACTTTTAACATATAGGTCTCGCAATAAAGAGCTCGCGTATCACTATTTATAAAAAAACATAGTTTAAAACACAATCACAAAAATAGGGTTATTAAAAAAGGTTTACTCTCGAAACTTAGGTTAAAACCGTAAGCTCCTGATTAACATTACGGTTCACACATACTAGTGGCAACGCCTGAACATTCACCAATTTTCTGAAAATTCAGACAAGTTCTGCCTTTCCCTTATCTTTGCTTGTTGATGGTTCTATTATGTTCGCGATTTCACAAACATACACAAATTCTCTAACATTCAAAGCATATTAGAACACATACATAAAAATAGCAGACCTAGGTTCACTCATGCGAGTCTCTTAGTGAACCTAGTTTCCTTTGTTGTGAACATGAATGTGACAGAGGAACAAAGTCTTACCTTAGATCCTAAGGGCTAAGTGTTGTTTTTTTTGGAACTTGGTAATAGAATAATAGATGAAGAATTTAAAAGAATAACAGATTATGAACTTTCTAATGGCAAGGGCCTTATTTATAGGCACTTAGTCTTTTAGTGTTCTTAGGCTACTCTTGTTGTAATAGAAGTAGGAAATAGTTATGTGCATGAATGGTGTTGTAATATAATTTGACTTCTTAATTATGGTATAACTCTACTTTGCTACTCCTACTTTTGTCTCTCATCCCAAAATTACTACAGCTTTCCAGGCCCTCTGGCGAGTACAATTCACTTAGTCCACTGGCGAATACCAACTCGCTTAGCCTTTTTGTGAACTCCAACTCGCCAAATCTACTGGAAAACCCCAATTCGCCAAGCCCAAGCTTCTAGGCCCTACCATGAGATGTTACACACAAATACAATAATATTTAATATTTAATAGTTATATATGTGTAATATATTATGCAATATCATATCATATACTATAATATAAAGTACACGCAATTATTCTAAGCTCTAATCTAATTGTAAGTAACTGGCCTATTGTAACAGTCTGATTTAGGGGCTAGTCAGAACAGTGACATCGGAATCACTAATTCAAGGTTAGAGAAAATTATTTTTATGTTATGTTATATGTTATAACATGTTTATAATGATGCATGAAAATTATTGTAATATCCTGGATTTAGGGGTTATGAAAATTTTCGTTTGGATGTGTGCATTGTTGTTATGTGCTCTTTGTATGAGTTTTAGGGACTTTGGGAATTTTAGAATGTGAAGGATTGCCATAGAAAATATTAGATTTTTTTTAGAAGGGGAACTAAGCAAGTTTGGCCTTAAGAGAATTAATTTGAGGTTTTGATCATAAGTTGAGCTATTGGTAAAGTGGTGAAGGCCCATGGGTGAATGCATGAGGTGAAAGGTTCGAATCCTTTAGCTAGCAATTGGGAGGAATTTTAATTTTGTTCTCTTTCCTATAGTGTCGGTCAAACCTTATCTTGAATGGATGGACTCTTCTTTTATTTTTGGATAGTAGACCAAAGGGAAAAGGCAAGTTAGTAGTTTTGGTAAGGAATCAAATTGTTAAGGAAGGTTTAGGGGACAAAAGGCTTGAAGAGTGGGTGTTGTTTTGGAAGCTTTTCCATGGTCATTTGACCATGAATCTAGACGGCATTAGGGGCTAAGGGGGTTGGTTTATTAGTGATGGAGATTAAGGGATTGATAGGGAAGAATTGAGAGGAAAAAGGGGGATTGTGTTGGCTAATGTGTTGACCGAATGTGATATGGGAGTAGGGAGGTGTTAGTTGACCAAAAGTTGTCAATTTGTGCATCTTTTCCTTTGTCCAAATATTTTTTCTTAAATAGAAATTGTCAATTGGCATTTGGTAAAAACTTTGCTTTGTTTTAGCCATTACATTTTGACTAAATTGGTACTTTTTATTTCTTCTTTTCCTCTCAAGTTTTACTCTCTTTTTGGTACCAAAATATTGCTACTTTTGAAGACATTTATCATTTCTTTTCTTCCTCTCTAGTGCTGAATTTATCCTAACACCAAAAGCATTTCTCTTATTTTCTTTTTCTTTTTCATTCTCCTTCTTTCTTCTCTTTCTTTCTCATAGCCGAAACTATCCTATACTTTTCACCACTTTTCTTTCTTTTCTTTTTGTTAAAAACAGAAATCATCATATTTGAAACTACCATCTTTTCTCTTCTCTTTTGTTAAAGTTGAAATCACCATTTCTTCTCTTTTTAATTGTTAAGGTCGAATCTCTTTATAGTTCTAGTAAGGGTGAATCAATCTCCGTGTTTCGGGTAACGATTATCTATCAATCATTTCTTTCTTTTCATTTTTTAGATTAGCCGAATCTAGGCATCTAATCCCTATCTTTTATCATTGGCCGAATCTTTGAAGGAGGATTTCGGGGTTTCTTGTAGTTGACGATTAGGGAGAGATCGTTCGGGTTTCGAATAATCCAAGGTAAGGAGATGATGATATTCGGCCAAGGGCCATATCTTGTATTGATAATCGATTTCTAATATAGTGTTATGTAGGTGCTATTGACGTTGTAGGCAAGGGTTGGAAATCTTAAGTATTATATTGGTTTCCGTGTTTGCAAGGTGTGTAACTTACGCTAAACTTCTAATAGATCAATAGCTCTATTGATAAAAATGTGTTTATAAAGAAATATAAATGATTATGGCTTCGGGTACCATTCAATGGTACAGTGAATTGAGGTATGTTATTCCTTCGTACTATGTATGATTCTAATATGAAACATATTCGATATTTGATTATGATTTTGATATAATGTACAAGGCATAATATTTACATCGCTAATAATGCTATATGCATAATATGAAATGTGTCCGATTCCGATATGATAATGGGGTATATGGCATGATAATGAAATAATATGTTATTGCATGGGCATATGGGTAATATTGAAAGGGGAAGTGTTCCGGTGGATTTCCCACATTATTCGGTGACCTCGATCACGATATTATGAATCCGGTGACTTCGGTCACGATATTATGAATCCGGTGACTTCGGTCACGATACTAAGAATCCGATGACTCTGTCATGATTATCTGGTGGCTATGCCACGATTATAAGGGCGATGTGCATGTTGACTACAAAGAATCGCTTCCGATGGTGTGTAGCGGATGGAGGGTCGATTTAGTAATCCCCACGGTGTGATTGGTAGGTACGGGTGGTGTGTAGCGGATGGATATTTAGGTTGGGCTCGGGGTTGCATTTCATTTTATATGTACATGTGATTATATGATTTGCTATATTATGGGCTTTATTGCTATAATCGATTGGACTTTTGGTGTATTGTTACACATTGAGTATTTTGACTCACCCATTCGTGGGATATCATTTCAGGTGATACACAATGATTTTGGACCGGTCAAAGAGGATCGCGTGGTGGCCATTGCTCAACTCAAGAAATTGGGATTTTCACTTTTTATTAAACTTACTACGTTTTCTTATATATTTCGGGATTTAATTTGGGAAATGTTTTTGTAATAAGGCCGCCATTAGTTATGTTACTTTTACGTTTTAATTTATATTCTGCTACGATCAATTCCAAGTAAACAATTAAATATTTTCGATAATCGTATTAAAGACGGTTTTTAACAAGTTCGTACTTTAAATTTATTCTTTTACCCTAAAATCACATCTTATTTCAAAACGACAAAAAAAATGAGTTTTTCTTAAGAAGCATACCATATCCAGTCGGACTTGTGGGCCGGGTTTGGGGTGTTTCAACTTGGTATCAGAGCCCAGTTTTAAACACTCGGCCTTGGGTTTTGAAGTCCACAACGTTTTCAAAATTTGGCTCAAATGAATGATTTTGAAAATTTTTGGTTAAAAATGGTTTTATGGAAGCATGGCACCCGAGTTCTTGACCCGAAGTCCACCAGGTAAGTTCCTCAAATTATTGAGTGAATTATTATATGATTGATATATGGGCATATTTGGGCTCGTAGATTAGAGAACTAGGATCTATTGAACCCTAGGGCTAGTGCACTCAAACATAGGCATAAGACTTAAAAATAACTGAACAAACTCAGTGAAGTAAGTCGCCGAGTTACGGTGTGGCAACCATTGTGCGCATGTCTAGGAGTGGATTCGGTAAGAGCTTGGTATTTAAGCAGTCCTAGCTACTCACCTCCTCTTTACTTGAATCCTACCTGGTGCGTAGCTACGGTTCACCCTAACCAAGAGGACTTATTTACGGGCTAAACTTGATAATTAAAACCCAAAAGGGACTAGCCATGCAGTTTTATAAAAAAAAAACTCTAGTTTTTAGATCACTAAATTACCCTTTTGATCTGTACAAACTATTTTGAAGATATTTCTCAAAGTATTTTCGACTTCCAAAATTACCAAAATGCCCCTAGTGGCAAAATTACGAAAATGCCTTTGGTTTCTAAAATTACCGTATTACCCCGATTTCAACAAAATTCTTTTACTTTGCAAAAGTATTCAAATTTTTGTATTTCAAAATAATACCCTGACTTTTGAAATTTACAAAATTACCCCGAATTGGCAAAATTACCAAAATACCCCTGGTTTCCAAAATTCTACTGTACCTTTAATTTGACAAATTTTCAGAAATACCCTCCAGTTTTGGAAATTTCCAAGTGTCCTGATTTATTAAAGTTTTTTTAAAAAAAAATTCTTTGATTTATTACAAAAATACCCTGTAGAAAAATGACGAATTTACCCCTGGGTTGGGAACGGACAAAAATGCTCATAGAAGTGTGTTGAATGTTGTGGATGAGTGAATGTGTCTCAATTGATGTGAATATGTGATTCTCTGAATTAGAATAGTGATCTTGAACTAGAAATTTTGATTGATCGAAAGAACTACTTCAAAACTTCTTTTCATAAAATTTGCTCTGGGGATAAACAAAGAAACAAAATACTAATGCATAAAACTGCTTAATCAAATAAGACACTAAGTAGACATGAGTTCTAGGGGACGAGGTCGTCGTGGTCGCGGTAGAGGCGAAATGGTCGCTTTTGAACCGATTAGGTCCAGTCGAGGGTTCGAAAATGAAGCTACGCCACCACCGTTGGAGCGAATTTCAAGAGCAAAGCGGAGAGATGACGTTTGTATCGCAAGCTATGTTGCGAGTCCTAGAGCGAGTAGCGAGGAGCTAGTATGGGTAATAGAGCGCCTTAAAGCCGATGGGTGAGAGACTTAGATCTAACGAGCCGAGGTTTTTAGGGGAGTATCTGGGGTAGCTCCGAATGAAGCGGAGTACTGGTTAGAGGCAGTCGAGAGGATCATGGACGATTTGGACTGCACCGCCAAGGAGAAATTGAAAGGTGCTGTTTCGTTGCTTCGTGACGAGGCGTACCAATGGTGGCTCACTGTCAAAGAGAGTATTCCTGCGGATCGAGTAGATTGGGGGTATTTAAGATCAAGTTTGAAGGGAAATATGTTGGAGCTAGTTACATTGACTCTCAGAGAAAGGCGTTCTTGAATCTGGTACAAGGAAATAAGTCGATAGCTGAATATGAAGCAGAGTTTCTGCGATTAAGCCGTTATGCCAGAGGGATTGTAGCTACTGATTATGAGCAGTGTGTCAGATTTGAGGATGGGTTGCGAGATGAGCTGCGAGTGATGATTGCACCGCATCGAGAGAGAGATTTTACAGTTTTAGTGGATAGAGCTCTGATAGCTGAAGAAATCAAGCGGACCGAGAGACGGAACAGAGATCGAGGTCAGAATAAGAATAAAAGGAGCTATGGGTTTTCTAGGTCATCCGGGAATTTCCAAAAGAAACCTAGAGTTGATGGGTCACGAGTTCAGCAAGTTGCTTCGGGAGGACAATATCGTACTTGTGCTCTATGTGGAAAGATGCACCCGGGAGAATGTTGGAAGAAGACGGGGGGATGTTTTAAGTGCGGATCCAAGGATCATATGATTAGGGATTGTCCATTGGATACTAAGAGGAATCGTTCAGTAGGTCAGGGTTCTAATTAGGCTGGCAGAGGTGGACAGCAGCCGATGAGGGGTCGTGGTTCGAGTGGCAGAGGTAATGGTTCTGGTAGAGGACGCGGGACTTCGGGCAGAGGCAGTGGTAGCACTGAGGCTAGACAGCTAGGTTTGGTGTATGCGGTTCGTCGGAAGGAAGATAGTGATGCACCTGATGTTATCACGGGTACATTTCTTATTTATGGGTTGCCCTTTATTGCTTTGATAGATATAGGGTCAACTCATTCTTACATCGCTAGTGAGGTATCTGGAACTCTGCATGTGAACTCTAAGACTGTACCTAGGAAGATGACTGTACTTAGTCCTTTAGGACAGACTGTAGTAGTAGATAAACTCTTTAAGGAAGTGCCTTTAGAAGTCCAAGGGACGCAGTTTTCGGCTAACTTAATGGAGTTGCCATTTGGAGAATTTGACTTGATCCTAGGCATGGATTAGCTAGTGAAGTATCGTGTGAATGTGGATTGTGCTGCTAAGCGGATGTCACTAAGGTCTATGGACGATAAGGAAGTTGTGGTGATGGGCGAGAGACAGAACTATTTATCAAATGTAGTATCCGCTCTTAAGGCAGAAAAGATAGTTAGGAAAGGTTGTTTGGCTTTTCTTATGTTGGTCAGTGCCTTGGAGGCTAAAGAGGCAACTGTTGAAGAGGTCAGGACTGTGAGAGAATTTGTGGATGTCTTTCCGGAAGAACTTCCAGGATTGCCTCCGGATCGTGAAGTGGAATTTGGGATTGACTTGTTGCCTGGAACGGCGCCAGTATCTATCGCTCCGTATAGAATGGCACCAATGGAGTTGGTTGAGCTTAAGGCCCAAATTCAAGAGTTGCTTGATCGTGGGTTTATCCGACCTAGTGTGTCTCCATGGGGAGCACCGGTCTTGTTCGTGAAGAAGAAGGACGGGACTATGCGTATGTGCATAGATTACCGACAGTTGAATAAGCTGACTATCAAGAACAAGTATCCTTTGCCAAGGATAGATGACTTGTTCGATCAGCTTAAGGGAGCTGCGGTATTCTCAAAGATAGATTTAAGGTTGGGGTATCATCAACTTAAGGTGAAGGAAGCGGATATCCATAAGAAAGCTTTCCAAACAAGATATGGGCATTATGAATTTTTGGTAATGCCGTTCGGATTGACGAACGCCCCAGCTGCGTTCATGGATATGATGAATCGGGTTTTTCAACCCTACTTGGATCAGTTTGTTGTTGTGTTTATAGACGACATTCTTGTGTATTCTAAGTCTGAGTTACAGCATGATGAGCATCTTCGGATAGTGTTACAAGTGTTGAGAGAGAAGAAGCTTTATGCCAAATTCAGCAAGTGCGAATTTTGGCTGAAAGAAGTTGCGTTTTTAGGCCATATGGTGTCTGCGGAAGGGATAAGGGTGGATCCTCGAAAGATTGAGGCAGTGTTGGATTGGAAACCACCTAAGTCTGTTGCGGAGGTTCGCAGTTTCTTGGGATTATCGGGTTATTACAGAAGGTTCATCGAAGGATTCTCCTCGATAGCGGCACCTTTGACGAAGTTGTTGAAAAAAGAGATACCTTTCGTGTGGGCAGATAAGCAGCAAGAGAGCTTTGAGAAGCTTAAGAAGGTTTTGACTGAAGCTCCAGTTTTGATTCAGCCTGAGGCAGGGAAGGACTTTGTGGTGTATTGTGATGCGTCTCACGTTGGTTTGGGATGTGTTTTGATGCAAGACGGGAAGGTGGTTGTGTATGCATCTCGGCAATTGAGGCCTCACGAGGTTAATTATCTGACGCATGACTTGGAGTTAGCAGCGGTAGTTTTTGCTCTTAAGGTGTGGAGGCATTATTTGTATAGAGAAAAGTCAGCAATCTACACGGACCACAAGAGTCTTAAGTATCTGCTGACTCAGAAGGAGCTGAATCTAGGACAGCGAAGATGGGTGGAGTTGTTGAAAGACTATGATTGTTCTATAGAGTATCACCGGGGCAAGGCGAATGTAGTGGCAGATGCCCTAAGTAGGAAAGTAGTGTCGGAACTAAGAGCGATGTTCGGACATCTTAGTCTTTATGACGACGGAAGCTTGTTGGCGGAATTACAAGTAAAGCCGATGTGGTTGAGTCAGGTTAAAGAAAGACAGTTGGTAGATGATGATTTAAGTGTTAAGCTACGGCAAGTGCAAAATGGAGAGTTGGAAGATTATGGTGTTAACAGCAATGGAGTTTTGTGTTTCAAAGGTAAGGTCTGTATGCCGAAGGATGAGGAGCTTAGGCAGAGAATTCTTTAGGAATCGCATGGTGGTCCTTATGCGATGCATCCGGGAGGTAGTAAGTTGTACAGGGATCTTCGGGATCAATTTTGGTGGCCTGGTCTTAAGCGAGAAGTTACAGAGTTTGTGGGGAAGTGCTTAACATGTCAGCAAGTTAAGGCTGAACTCCAAGTTCCATCGGGATTGCTTCAGCCGATAAAGATTCCGCAATGGAACTGGGAGCGTATCACCATGGACTTTGTTAGTGGGCTTCCCCTTACGCCTACTAAGAAGGATTCGGTATGGGTGATAGTGGATCGATTGACGAAGTCTGCACATTTCATTCCTGTGCGAATTGATTACTCTTTTGCAGAAATTGGTGAAGTTGTATGTGGCAGAGATTGTAAGATTGCATAGAGTGCCGGTGTCGATTATTTCGGATAGAGATCCGAGGTTTACGTCTCGATTTTGGAAAGCATTACATCAGGCTTTGGGCACCAGATTAGACTTCAGTATGGCATTTCATCCACAGTTGGATGGCCAGTCTGAGCGAGTAATCCAAGTATTAGAGGACATGTTAAGGGGATGTGTGATAGATTTCAGAGGAAGTTGGGAAGAGTTTTTGCCTTTAGCAGAGTTTGCGTACAACAACAGTTACCAAGCCAGTATTCGGATGGCACCGTATGAAGCGCTATATGGACGAAAGTGTCGCACTCCTACGTGTTGGACAGAATTAGGGGAACGTCAGGTTTTGGGTCCAGAGATTGTGGCTGAATCCGAAGAAAAGGTTAAAGTAATTCGGGCTTGATTGAAGGAGGCATCGGATAGGCAAAAGTCGTACGCAGATTTGAAACGAAAGGACATAGAGTTTGTTGTGGGAGACCAAGTGTTCCTAAAGGTTTCGCCTTGGAAAAAGGTGATGAGATTTGGTCGCAAAGGAAAATTAAGCCCCAGGTTTATAGGACCTTATCGGGTTTTGAAGCGGGTTGGACCGGTGGCATATCAGTTAGAGTTACCTTCGGAATTGAAACAAATGCACGATGTGTTTCATGTTTCGATGTTACGTCGTTACCAGTCGGATCCATCTCATGTAGTGCCAGTTGAGGAGGTAGAACTACAACCAGATTTGTCTTATGAGGAGGAGCCGATTCAGATTCTAGAACGAGATGTGAAGGTATTACGGAGGAAATCAGTTCCTCTCGTCAAAGTATTATGGCACAATCATGGATCGGAAGAAGCTTCGTGGGAGCCGGAGGAAGCTATGCGACAGGAATATCCTCATTTATTCTTGTCATGTAATTTCGGGGTCAAATTTTTTTTTAAGGGGGGTAGAACTGTAATATCCTGGATTTAGGGGTTATGAAAATTTTCGTTTGGATGTGTGCATTATTGTTATGTGCTCTTTGTATGAGTTTTAGGGACTTTGGGAATTTTAGAATGTAAAGGATTGCCTTAGAAAATATTAGATTTTTTTTAGAAGGGGAACTAAGCAAGTTTGGCCTTAAGAGACTTAATTTGAGGTTTTGATCATAAGTTGAGCTATTGGTAAAGTGGTGAAGGCGCATGGGTGAATGCATGAGTTGAGAGGTTCGAATCCTTTAGCTAGCAATTGGGAGGAATTTTAATTTTGTTCTCTTTCCTATAGTGTCGGTCAAACCTTATCTTGAATGGATGGACTCTTCTTTTATTTTTGGATAGTAGACCAAAGGGAAAAGGCAAGTTAGTAGTTTTGGTAAGGAATCAAATTGTTAAGGAAGGTTTAGGGGACAAAAGCCTTGAAGAGTGGGTGTTGTCTTGGAAGCTTTTCCATGGTCATTTGACCATGAATCTAGACGGCATTAGAGGCTAAGGGGGTTGGTTTATTAGTGATGGAGATTAAGGGATTGATAGGGAAGAATTGAGGAGGAAAAAGGGGGATTGTGTTGGCTAATGTGTTGACCGAATGTGATATGGGAGTAGGAAGGTGTTAGTTGACCAATAGTTGTCAATTTGTGCATCTTTTTCCTTTGTCCAAATATTTTCTTCTTAGCCGAAATTGTCAATTGGCATTTGGTAAAAACTTTGCTTTGTTTTGGCCATTACATTTTGACTAAATTGGTACTTTTTATTTCTTCTTTTCCTCTCAAGTTTTACTCTCTTTTTGGTACCAAAATATTGCTACTTTTGAAGACATTTATCATTTCTTTTCTTCCTCTCTAGTGCCGAATTTATCCTAACACCAAAAGCATTTCTCTTCTTTTCTTTTCCTTTTTCATTCTCCTTCTTTCTTCTCTTTCTTTCTCATAGCCGAAACTATCCTATACTTTTCACCATTTTTCTTTCTTTTCTTTTTGTTAAAAACCGAAACCATCATATTTGAAACTACCATCTTTTCTCTTCTCTTTTGTTAAAGCCGAAATCACCATTTCTTCTCTTTTTAATTATTAAGGTCGAATCTCTTTATAGTTCTAGTAAGGGTGAATCAATCTCTGTGTTTCGGGTAAGGATTATCTATCAATCATTTCTTTCTTTTCATTTTTTTAGATTAGCCGAATCTAGGCATCTAATCCCTATCTTTTATCGTTGGCCGAATCTTTGAAGGAGGATTTCGGGGTTTCTTGTAGTTGACGATTAGGGAGAGATCATTCGGGTTTCGAATAATCCAAGGTAAGGAGATGATGATATTCGGCCAAGGGCCATATCTTGTATTGATAATCGATTTCTAATATAGTGTTATGTAGGTGCTATCGACGTTGTAGGCAAGGGTTGGAAATCTTAAGTATTATATCGCTTTCCGTGTTTGCAAGGTGTGTAACTTACGCTAAACTTCTAATAGATCAATAGCTTTATTGATAAAAATGTGTTTATAAAGAAATATAAATGATTATGGCTTTGGGTACCATTCAATGGTACAGTGAATTGAGGTACGTTATTCCTTCGTACTATGTATGATTCTAATATGAAACATATTCGATATTTGATTATGATTTTGATATAATGTACAAGGCATAATATTTACATCGCTAATAATGCTATATGCATAATATGAAATGTGTCCAATTCCGATATGATAATGGGGTATATGGCATGATAATGAAATAATATGTTATTGCATAGGCATATGGGTAATATTGAAAGGGGAAGTGTTCCGGTGGATTTTCCACATTATCCGGTGACCTCGGTCACGATATTATGAATCCGGTGACTTCGATCACGATATTATGAATCCGGTGACTTCGGTCACGATACTAAGAATCCGGTGACTCTGTCACGATTATCTGGTGGCTATGCCACGATTATAAGGGCGATGTGCATGTTGACTGCAGCAACTGCCTTCGATGGTGTGTAGCGGATGGAGGGTCGATTTAGTAATCCCTACGGTGTGATTGGTAGGTACGGGTGGTGTGTAGCGGATGGATATTTAGGTTGGGCTCGGGGTTGCATTTCATTTTATATGTACATGTGATTATGTGATTTGCTATATTATGGGCTTTATTGCTATAATCGATTGGACTTTTGGTGTATTGTTACACATTGAGTCTTTTGACTCACCCATTCGTGGGATATCATTTCAGGTGATACACAATGATTTTGGACCGGGTTAAAGGGGATCGCGTGGTGGCCATTACTCAACTCAGTAAATTGGGATTTTCACTTTTTATTAAACTTACTACGTTTTCTTATATATTTCGGGATTTAATTTGGGAAATGTTTTCGTAATAAGGTCGCCATTAGTTATGTTACTTCTACGTTTTAATTTATATTCTGCTACGATCAATTCCAACTAAACAATTAAATATTTTCGATAATCGTATTAAAGACGGTTTTTAACAAGTTCGTACTTTAAATTTATTCTTTTACCCTAAAATCACATCTTATTTCAAAACGACAAAAAAACGAGTTTTTCTTAAGAAGCATACCATATCCGGTCGGACTTGTGGGCCGGGTTTTGGGTGTTTCAATTATGTTGCCTTAATTTTAGCGATTTCTAGCTAAATTGTGAAAAAGGACTAAATCGCATAAAGTGCGAAAGTTTTATTTTATTTCCTAGATGTGCCAAATAGCTCTAGATTTTTAATTGGAGGTCCGAAATATGCAAATTGGCCTTGTTTAAGTGAGTTGACCGGTCATAAAAATACATAGGGGACAAGAGCATTTATTATGATGAATAGTTGGTGATATTAGTTTGAAAAATAAATAAAATAAGATGATATAAGCAAAAGTTATCATCTTTTTATTTATCTTTCTTCTCCAACCAAAAATATCATCCATGGGAGGGGTTTGAAAGCTTAAAATTTCAGCAAGCTTTACTCCATTCAAGTAAGTCAATTTGATGTTTATTTTTGATGATTTTTGTATATTTGGAGTCCTCAAAGCTTAAGCTAGCTAATGAGAAGATTAGTTTGCAATATGGTTGAAAGTCAAAGGACTTACCATGATAGAGTTTATGTTGTTTAAAGAGTTTTTATGGAAGAAAATGAATGATAGGATGTTGATAAACAACTTTTGTGAAAGGTGTTGTGATGAAAACACCTAATTGTGACTAAAATACAAAAGCTGTAATTTGTTCATTAAGGCATGAAATAGATGGAATTATGGATAGTTGTAAGAGGATTAAATGTTCAGCTAGCCTTGTTTAACAGGAAAGTGTGATAAAAAATTATTTATGACCCTAGGGGCAAAATCGTAATTTTGCCAAATTGTATATTATGGTGTAATATGATTTATAAGTGGTTAAACCAGTAAATTTCATTGTTCGAGATCAATGAAAATGAGTTTCGGACCTAGAACGGATGAAAAAGAGAAATGTGGGCAAAAAGTCCCTTTTTGGGCCTTTCGACATCGAGGTAAGTTTATGTGCAAATGTTGTAATTACGTATGAGTTAATTTAATATTCCAATGTTGTATGGAATGTATATTTACTCTATGAATGTATGAAATATCTTTTAATGAGATGCTAAAATATTTGAGCCTAAGAGTAATGGGAAATGTATATAGCATGATATGATGATAATTATGGCCCCGTGTAAGACCATATTGGATTATGGCTTCGGTATAAGAATCCGTATAAGACCATGTCAGGGACATGGCACCGATATGTTCAAATAAGTATGATGTTAA
Organism: Gossypium bickii; assembly: GCA_025503065.1. NCBI lineage: Eukaryota > Viridiplantae > Streptophyta > Magnoliopsida > Malvales > Malvaceae > Gossypium > Gossypium bickii. The sequence continues at coordinate 91,962,517 of CP106714.1, read as the reverse complement.
TGGGACACTATACGTATAAGACTCATCAGTGTTATCTAACAAATTGAGATGAATTCAGTATACGATGAACCCCTAGTGGGTTATGTGTAATCGATACACCTTAGTTGTATGAAATATATTTATTAATGCATTGTGTGAATGCAAGCGGGAATCGTAGAAAGTTAAGTAAGAATGGAATTGTGTGAGAATGTTCTCGGTTGAACATTTGAAATAAAGATATACATGTGGATTACCATCCATGAGTGTAAAATAATGGTGAGCTATGTGCGGTATGACCTTATTGATGTTAATGATGGGCTAAGTGCGATACGATCAATTATATTGCTATCAATGGGCTATGTGCGTTACCACCTAATTAATTAGTAATCGATGGGCTGTGTGCGATTCCATTGCTTATAAATGATTGGTGAGCTAAGTGCGAAATCACTATAAGTATAAATGATTGGTGTGCTAAGTGGAAAATCACCATAGGTGTGAATGATTGGTGGGCTGTGTGCGATACCACCCTATTAGAGATTCAATGGTGGGTTAAGTGCAAAACCACCGAGAGATTAGTGATATGAGTGACTCATTGAAAATGCTTGATATGTTGTTTATATCATCATGTGGTGATCAATGCAGGAATGTATGCTAATTAAACGAGCAATTAGCTTGTGGCATGGTAAAAATGTGGTAAGAGGTAGAATGAGTAATCTTCAAAAATGGTTAAGTAACCATGAATTTATGAGAAAATTCATTATAATACCTTGTGGTCATGGATATTCAATGAATATTAGAAATTATCATTTTTTATACAGATGAACTTACTAAGCATATTTGCTTACTCGTTTTCTCTTTCCCATCCATTATAGGTTGTTAACTAGCTCGGGTTGGAGGGCACCGGGGATGTCTTCACACTATCGAGTAGACTTCTGGTATGGTGTTTCAAGTTCTTATGAGTCATGGCATGTATAGGGGTTCTTTTAAAGTTGATTAAGTTCTAACTGATGTAGCCAAATTGTGTTGGCCTAAGAGAATTTATAGTTTGGTTGTGTATAGCCATCGATGATGGCTTAAGTTGTTGTAATTGTATTGGATATAGTTCTCCCTAGAGTATGGGATGAAGGCTTTATTTCTTCTTTGATTAAATGTCTTTAATCCAAAAGTTATATTAAAGCTATGTGAAATAATGTGATGATATATGAATGCACATGCATGCATTTGAGGGTGGTAAAAGGCTTGGTAGATAGCCTTTAGTACCCACACGGACAGACACACGGGCGTGTGTCTAGGCCGTGTGTCCCCTGCATCTTAGTGTCTTAAGTCAGAATAGACTACGGGCTAACCATACGGCCGTTTGTTTAGGCCGTTGAGACACACAGTTAGCACATGGGCGTGTGCTCCAGACCGTGTGAATAAGTCAGTATATCAAAGAATGACACACGGGCTAGGGCCACAGGCATGCCAAGGCCGTGTGTAACTTTTCAGTATCCACTACGGGTGGAAGACACGGACATGTCTGAGGGTTACACGGGCATGTCCCAAGTTACCCGGGCGTGTGACCCCTGTTTCAAGAGAAAGTTTCCAAATGGGTTTCGAAAGTTTCGGGACAAAAGTCTATGGTCTCGTAGGCCCATAAAATGTATGATTTGACTAAGAAAGAGAAGTTTTTAATTCATAACGAAATTTTATAGTCTATAAGTACATGTTTAAGAAAGTTCAAGCATAGTAATGTCTTGTGTCCAGTCTTAGCCTCGAAATCGAGTATGGGGTGTTACATTTAGTGGTATTAGAGCTATGGTTTAGTCTGTTCTAGGACTAACCTAGCGTGAGTAAGAGTCTAGCTATACATTCCATGTGCGGACCTTGATAGTGTGATGTCTCCCGGATCTAACGAAATTGTTTGTTAAAACAGTGATGATTCCCAACCGAGCTAATTTCAGTAAGTTTGTATGATTTTCGAGCTTCATGATTATTTTCATTGAATTGCTTGTAATGTTATTATATGCACATTATTTCCATGAAAATGTTTAATGATTTATTAAACAAAGAAGTTACTAAGAGCACATATATGAAAGTCCCGATTGAAGATGAATTACTTAGGATACTCGATTTATCACATGAAATAAGAAAGTCCGTATAAGACCAGGCCAAGGCATGGCATCGACAAACAAGCAAAGTTATCATGTAAGTCCAAGACAAGTCTTGGCATTGAAGAGTTATTATGAGATGAAGACCCATGTAAGCCCAGGCCAAGGCATGGCATTGGTGACTCTTTAAGTAAAGATGTTATGTAAGTCCAAGACAAGTCTTGGCATTGAAAAGCTATCATGAGATAAAGATCCCATGTAAGTCCAAGCCAAGGCATGGCATTGGTGAGTAACAAGAAAGATTTCATGTCAGTCCAAGCCAAGGCTCGGCATTGACCATTTCATGAATAAAGATACCAAGTTGAGAGATCCCATGTAAGACCATATCTAGGATATGGCTTTGGCATCAAGTTAAATGTGAGATAAGATTCAGTATCCTCAGTCATTCATAGTAATTCATCGGGCAAAAGAGTAAAGCTTAAATGAGATAGCAAGAAAGTTAGTAGTAAAGTTGATATTATGTCATGCTAGTTAAGGCTGACTAACAAGTATAATTCATGTTATGAATAATGATGTTGAGATTATGCTTATTATAGTAAAGTATACTGATCTATGTGATCAAGTGTTACAGATACTTTGTTTTCCTTACAAGCATGAGACTAGTAAGTACCATGGTATATGTGAAAAGCAGTAAGAGTAAGTAAGCATTTGAGATTTGTGATGCCATTATTTATCAGTCCACATGGTTAAATCTCATGTGTGAATGTTAAAGTAGAGAATGTATAATGTTTTGTTTTATGATTCTGTTAGGAAGTCACACATATGATAGTGTGGGAGTTAAACTGAGAAGCTTGACTAAGTAGAATGCAGGAGATGAGTACGGTCGTTCAATGATAAAATGATGAATAAGACCATGGTTGGACCATGGCAGTATATGTGATCCCATATAAGACCATGTCTGGGACATGGCATTGGCATCGATACATGATCCCGTATAAGACCATATCTGGGATATGGCTTCGGTATTGAATAAGATAGTCGAATATGTGACACCCCTAACCCGTATCCGTCGCCGGATTAGGGTTACAAGCATCACTAAACCAAATATCAAGTCAATGCACTTCATTCGAACTATCACGTGCTAATTTCATACCATTTCATATTATCACAAATAAACATGTATATCTCATCTAATCTCAATACATCCACGAGCATATTACACTTCACATGGTTATTTTTAAGCAATAGCCAAATAGGTATATGCATGGTAAACATTCATTACATTTCTAGTATCAATGTTACAATCAAGCATACATCTTATTGAGCATATATTACACCTTTGGACATGTAAGCTTTCCATTTCAATATTATAATAGAAAATAACATTCACTATCTATTTATCACACATTGAAATATACCATATCTTTGAAATTTTCAAATCAAGACATTATCTATTAGTAAATATTAAAATCGGCAATGATCATCTCACATACATAAACATATGGTTAGGCATATCTTAACTAGATATTACATCCGTGAATTAATCAATTATTCCTCATAATCGAACACTCATGTGCACATCCAAAGAATATTTTAAGTTCCCAACAAAACAAATGTAATGGTCAAATGTATACCTTAGATTACCAATGAACTGATTCCACACATAATTTAATATGATAAAATTTCTAAAAATAAACCTATAAGTCATTCAACAATTTTTCATTTACATTATATGATACACATGCCATACATGATTTCACGTATATACACCTATCAAAATGAACATATAACATAGTTGAATATACACACACATAAGCAACATTTCAAGTATAATTAAACATCCTAAACTAGTAAGAAAGAAAGCCATATTCGCATGGCCTTTGCATAAAATATACAATTTATCAAAAAGAGTAATTTAGCTTATACATGCCATAGACCTTAGGTTCAAATATAAAAGATACCGAATTTTGATGATAATGTGATTGACTTCAAGATGATCCCCGAGCTCGAGCTTCCACCTTAAAAATCTAACGAATAAAAGCAACAACACCCAAGTAAGCTAATATATCTTAGTAAGTTTTAAACAATTTATCTTATAATATCAATATTACTCATTGTGAAATACATCTTAGATCATCTATTATTGCTCACATTTGGTTTCGATGTATAATACATTTCTATCATCATTCATTTTCATCTACTAAAATACAAGCCGTTATCACCAAATCATATTTTTCTATCCCACATAATCGAATCTTCCAAATGAGCTAAGCAACATTACATTACTCTAGTAAATATATTTTCATACTAACTCAAGCATTTAATATTAAAAATTAAAAATAAATATAACATTCCATTCAAGTTGCACTTTACCTATATATATATATATTTAAGATTTGAATAATGAAATTTCATAGAACCAACTTACCGATTTCAACCTTTCGATACTAAAGTTGATCGCACATTTAGTGCCCCTCTGTCGGTTTCGCACACTTAGTGCCCGGACATCTTATTCGCACACACTTAGTGCCCGGACATCTTATTCGCACACACTTAGTGCATTTCGACCGATATCGCACACTTAGTGCTCGATACTTATTGAATCGCACACTTAGTGCATTTTGACGGATATCGCACACTTAGTGCTCGGTACTTATTGAATCGCACACTTAGTGCTTAAATAATCGATATCGCACACACAATGATCGGTGTATATATTCGCACACATAGTGCCAACAACCCCATGTTGCTTCACAATGAAGTACACATATGTTCTAATATTTACTCGTATACATACTATTAATTAGGGATTCACAATATACATCACTTATTCGCATATATATATAAACATCACATTCGGCTCACACTTAATATTTATTTAGCACATATTCATCATCTTCAAAAAATCAGCTTTCATATCATCTTTATCTAAACCATCTTGTATTTCATAAAAACATATTCAACAACTCAATTAAATCAAGTATCACATTCGACCACTTCATGTTAAGTTAATCTTCTCATTCGGCAATATGGCAATTAACTTGCTTAAAATCTTTTAACATATGTGCATAGTACAAAATAAAATTCAAATCAATCCAACTGTTTAAAACTTACCTCGGAAATTTGACGAATTAAGCTTCCCAGCTATTCGTTTAACTTTGCTTTCCCCGATCCAATCCCATTTCATTTTGTTCTTGATCTAATTAAGTTCAAATTAAACTCATTTAATTATATTTCCATTCAATTTAATCCATAAATACTAAAATTGTACAAATTACTATTTTACCCCTGATTTTTACAATTTTTACAATTTAGTCCATTATACATAACTCACTAATTACACAAAATTTGGCTTCCACCCTTTTAGGCTGAAACTTCATAAGGACTAAAACAGGTCCATTTATTACATAAATTTCCAAATTTAACCCTTCTAGAAAATATTTTCACAAATAAATCCTTAATCATCTATATTCAACAAAGACTCAAGAATAAGATGTGTTCATCTAGCCCAAATATCTCATTTTATACTAAAATCATCATAGAAACTCAACTTCACATCAATGGCATATCTCACATACATGATTAATACACAAAATTAATACATGGGCTTGAAAATAGAATGAACAACAATCTTAAAAATGCAAAAATCATCAAAAATCCAAAATTAAACTTACCTAATTTTGGTTGCAAATGGCCGAATATTAGAGAGAGCTCAAGCTTCTTCGTTTTTTCTTACTTTCGGCCAAGGATGAAAACAATGGCTTTCTTTTTGCATGTCATTTTTTTAATATTATCTTATATTATAATATATAAATCTTTAACACATATTTTATGTTTATAAACACAAAATAATGTAAAAATCAAAGTCATAATGCTGTCCACTATGCCAAAAAATGGACAATTTATAACTTAAGTCCTCTCTCATAGATAAACACATCAATTCAATTACTTAATTAAGAAGATAGCTACTTTTTACACTTATGAAATTTAATCCCTTATCTAAAATTAAGCATCCAAACAAACGAATTAACCTACCATATTTTTAGGATATGCTCAAACACATAACATAGATATCAATTTAAATGTATAAATATTTATTTAACCCGGATTCGTGGTCCCAAAACTACCATTCCGATTAGGGCTAAACTTGGGCTGTTACAGGATAAGACCATATATGAGATATGGCGTCGATATCGATATAAGATTTCGTGTAAGACCATAGCAAGGCTATGGCATCGTGATGACATGTAAGGAAATAATTGGGCTATGATGTGTGATACGAGTAAGACCATAGTTGGACTATGGCAGTCAAGAAAATGACGTACTCAAACCTGTAAGACATTCTCTAGATTAATAAGAAATAGTAAGAGAAATTAGAGTTAAGTGTTAAGTACTCAAGTAGACCTTAATGTGGAACTTGAGCAAGTGAAGTCACAGTTCGAAAGTATAAGTGATAGAAACAATTGTAGCGTGATAAATGTGAAAACTCACTTGAGGCGAGTTGTGTGACTATGATGATATTTCATTGATAATGAATAGTAAATCATATGTACATAGTCACGAGAGTTAAGTTAAGGGGGCCCCACGACCTCACCCTCTTTACCACTGTTGAGTTATGATGAGATGTTATGAAAGTTAAGTTAAGTAAGTTTGCATCTGATTAATGCAATAAATATGTTAGAATAATTAAGAATGCCTTGTATCACATCAATACATAATATTCTACTAAATAGAGTAATTATTGTCGAACATGAGATTGAAGTCATAGAGGACTAAAATGAAAAGGTTACCATTGAGATATGAAATAGATAAGGTCCCGTATAAAACCATGACCGGGACATGGCCTCGGCACCGAGCTGAGAATCGTGTAAGAACATATTTAGAATATGGCATCAATACCTGATGTGGAAGTCCATAGAAGACCTTATCCGGGATATTACATTGGCATTTAGAGGTGACTCCATATAAGACCACCTCGGGGATGTGGCATTGGTTTCATACCTACATGAATGACGATGAATATGCATCTTTGATTATCCCTAGTGATCAAAGGGACAGGTAGATGAATTAGAAGTAGAAATGAGATTAGTACTAAAGTCATGTGAAGGAGTGAATGCAGATATTCGCGAATGAATCACGAAGAAACAAGTACGATGTGTGGCACGATATATGCTAAATAAATGGCAAGAATGAGTAAGTTGGCTCGAAGCCTGTAGTTTGTGCATGGTTAGTTGATGCCATGGATGGATTATAATAATCCCCTTGAGTATTATGTACAAATATCTATTGCCTTTTAGGGCTGATGTGGTTGTTCTTTTCATAAACTGTGACTGTGTGAGAATGTTAGCTGATAGTAAAAATCAGATAAAAGTGTTGTTGATTTATTTATTTGAAATCAACATTCCTTTATCTCTTAGTAATCCTATTCGGGTACTTTGAGGAGGAAGTTGGTGATGATTCTAATATAAGAGGTGAAATCATAAGTTTCGTGTTGTATGATGAGTTTTCGAGTAAGCTTAATAGAGTTAATGAATTCGATCGAGATGTCCCTACTATCGTGAGATATGATGTTAGTAAAGGTTTTAGATTAGCACAGCTAGAGAAACTCAGATGAAAGTGTGCTAGAAATATGTTCTCTATGTAGAGAAAGGGTGGATTAATGTATTGAGATATTATTCAAGTTCTGTGTATATTCACGCATAAATCAATAAAGAGAATAAAATTCTGTGTGTACGTAAGTAGGGAGCATGATACAAGGGTATGCTTATCGAAATGTGCAAACCGTGATAGTTGAGTTGAAAGCTATAAAAAGGACTATTAATTGAAACTTCTAGTATTGAGTCCAGTCTGAATAGAGAAAAAAGTTGCCAGATTGGTGATCCAGAAACAATCACCTTTGTGTCTGTGTAATGAGTTAGAAATTATGAAAAGATCCATGTTAAGCAATGCGAGTTAGTTACTTGTTCGATCTTAGTTGGTAATATCCTAGTTTCAGCAAGGTTAATGACAAGAGCGAGTTTTCTTTTTAGAACAAAAGGGTTCAGAAGTGAGATAGCAAATGGTATTTTAAATAAACTCTGAATGATGTTTATTTGTGATGATAAAATACAGGTTGTATAAGTTTTCTGTTGTTGATGATTTCTCGAGATAAAATTTGAATGATGATGAATCCAGAACTTATACAGAAGTTTTGGTATGAGTTTTAGTAGCAGCACATCTGCTAATGCAAGAATAAGGAAGTGCAGTTATGTGTATAAATGTTTTGACAGTAGAGTACATTTCACGATATGATTGAGTTATGGTCAGAAGTAGTTGATCCACTAAAAGCTGAGTTTTCAAAGCGTACAAGTCAAGACTATTACAGTTGGTGAATGCTTTAATGAGGAAGTGAGATAAAACCTTATAGATTCTAAATTTTGGTTTGTCAAAATTTCCAAGAAAGGGAATGTCATTCAAATTGTAGTGAATCAACCAGTAAAGATCCGAACGATTATTTGGACATATACAGAGTTCCAAATTGGTGGATTACTGAGTATATGCCCTAGAAGAAGAATAACCTAGGTCTCAAGTTAAATTCCAACCTTGTGTATCACAACTTAAAAGTTGTTGGCAAAAGAAACTTGAGGATAACTGGATTCGTAATTTTGAAGAATTGATGGTAACATTTTAAGAATGTTGGTAGCAACTCCTCCTGATAAGATTTTCGAGGACGAAAATCCATTAGGGGGGAGAATTGTAACAGTGCGATTTAGGGGCTAGTCGGAACAGTGATCTCGGAATCACTAATTCGAGGTTAGAGAAAATTATTTTCACGTTATGTTATGTGTTATAACATGTTTATAATGATGCATGAAAATTTTTGTGCCTTAATTTTAGTGATTTCAAGCTAAATTGTGAAAAAGGACTAAATCACATAAAGTGCGAAAGTTCTATTTTATTTCCTAAAGGTTCCAAATAGCTATGGATTTTTAATTGGAGGTCCCAAATGTGCAAATTGGCCCTGTTTAAGTGAGTTGACCGGTCATAAAAATACATAGGGGACAAGAGCATTTATTATGATGAATAGTTGGTGATATTAGTTGGAAAAATAAATAAAATAAGATGATATAAGCAAAAGTTATCATCTTTTTATTTATCTTTCTTCTCCAACCAAAATATCAGCCATGGGAGGGGTTTGAAAGCTTAAAATTTTAGCAAGCTTTACTCCATTCAAGTAAGTCAATTTGATGTTTATTTTTGATGATTTTTGTATATTTGGAGTCCTCAAAGCTTAAGCTAGTTAATGAGAGGACCAGTTTGCAATATGGTTGAAAGTCAAAGGACTTACCATGATAGAGTTTATTTTATTTGAAGATTTTTTATGGAAGAAAATGAATGATAGGATGTTGATAAACAACTTTTGTGAAAGGTGTTGTGATGAAAACACCTAATTGAGACTAAAATGCAAAAGTTGTAATTTGTTCATTAAGGCATGAAATAGATGGAATTATGGATAGCTATAAGAGGATTAAATGTTCAGCTAGGCTTGTTAACAGGAAAGTGTGATAAAAAAATTATTTACGAGCCTTAGGGGCAAAATCGTAATTTTGCCAAAGTATAGGGGCAAAATAGTCTTTTTTTGCCTAAAGTGTATATTATGGTGTAATATGATTTATAAGTGGTTAAATCAGTAAATTTCATTGTTCAAGTTCAAAGAAAACAAGTTTCGGACCTAGAACGGATGAAAAGAGAAATGTGGGCAAAAAGTCCCTTTTTGGGCCTTTCGACATCTAGGTAAGTTCATATGCAAATGTTGCAATTACGTATGAGTTAATTTAATATTCCAATGTTGTATGGAATGTATATTTACTCTATGAATGTATGAAATATCTTTTAATGAGAGGTTAAGAGAATTGAGCCTAAGAGTAATGGGAAATGTATATAGCATGATATGATGATAATTATGGCCCCGTGTAAGACCATATTGGAATATGGCTTCGGTATAAGAATTTGTATAAGACCATGTCAGGGACATGGCACCGATATGTTAAAATAAGCATGATGTTAATGGGACACTATGCGTATGAGACTCAATAGTGTTATCTAACAATTTGGGATGAATTCAGTATATGATAAACCCCTAGTGGGTTATGTGTAATCGATACACCTTAGTTGTATGAAATAGATTTATTAATGCATTGTGTGAATGCGAGTGAGAATCGTAGAAACTTAAGTAAGAATAGAAATGTGTGAGGATGTTCTCGGTTGAACATTTGAAATAAAGATATACATGTGTATTACCATCCATGAGTGTAAAATAACAGTGAGCTATGTACGATATCACCTTATTGATGTTAATGATGGGCTAAGTGCGATATGATTAATTATATTATTATCGGTGGGCTATGTGCATTACCAATTGATTAATTAGTAATCGATGGGTAGTGTGCGATACCATCACTTATAAATGATTGGTGAGCTAAGTGCGAAATCACCATAAGTATAAACGATTGTGTGCTAAGTGCGAAATTACCATAAATGTGAATGATTGGTGGGCTATGTGCGATACCACCCTATTAGAGATTCAATGGTGGGCTAAGTGCGAAACCACCGAGAGATTAGTGATATGAGTGACTCATTGAAAATGCTTGATATGTTGTTTATATGATCATGTGGTGATCAATGCAGGAATGTATGCTAATTAAACGAGCAATTAGCTTGTGGCATGGTAAAAATATGGTAAGAGGTAGAATAAGTAAGCTTCAAAAGTGGTTGAGTAAGTAACCATGAATTTACGAGAAAATTCATTATAATACCTTGTGGTCATGGATATTCAATGAATATTAGAAATTGTCATTTTTTATACAGATGAACTTACTACGCATATTTGCTTACTCCTTTTCTCTTTCCCATCCATTATAGGTTGTTATCTAGCTCGGGTTGGAGGCCGCCGGAGATGTTTTCACACAATCGAGTGGACTCCTGGTATGGTGTTTCTAGTTCTTATGAGTCATGGCATGTATAGGGATTCTTTTAAAGTTGATTAAGTTCTAACTGATGTAGCCAAATTATGTTGGCCTAAGAGAGTTTATAGTTTGGTCGTGTATAGCCATCAATGATGGCTTAAGTTGTTGTAATTGTATTGGATATAGTTCTCCCTAGAGTATGGGATGAAGGCTTTATTTCTCCTTTGATTAAATGTCTTTAATTCATGAGTTATATTGAAGCTATGTGAAATTATGTTATGATATATGACTGTATGCATGTGGGGGTGGTAAAAGGCTTGGTAGATAACCTCTAGTACCCACACGGACAGACACACGGGCTTGTGTCTAGGCCGTGTGTCCCCTTCACCTTAGTGTCTTAAGTCAGAATAGACTACGGGCTAACCATACGACTATTTGTTCAAGCTGTGTGAGACGCACAGTTATCACATAGGCGTGTGCTTCAGACCGTGTGAATAAGTCAGTGTATCAAAGTATGACACACGGGCTAGGGCCACGGGCGTGCCAAGGCCGTGTGTGACTTGTTAGTATCCACCACGGGTGGGAGACACGGGTATGTCTTAGGGATACACGGGTGTGTCCCAAGTTACACGGGCGTGTGACCCCTGTTTCGAGAGAAAGTTTCCAGATGGGTTTCGAAAGTTTCAGGACGAAAGTTTGTGGCCTTGTAGGCCCATGAAATGTATGATTTGACTAAGAAAGAGAAGTTTTTAATTCGTAACGAAATTTTATAGTCCATAAGTACATGTTTAAGAAAGTTCAAGCATAGTAATGTCTTGTATCCGGTCTTAACCTCGGACTTGGGTATGGGGTGTTACACCTATACATAACTTTTGAATTAATAAAAAATACATTTATTGTTTATTATATTACCACATTAAGTATAATTTAATTTTTTAATTTTATTATTAAATTTTGAACATTAAAAAAATATTTTCTTAAATTTAAAAAACCTAAATCTCTAGTCTATGTCTTAATGTGTGAGCTAAAATCGATTAAAATATATTTATTCGTTAGAATTGAGTCAATTTGATAAAATCAATTTAATTTAATTATTTCTTTGAGTTGATTAGAAAAATTAATTAAAATATAATATCCTATATTATTTAAAATATTTAAACTTGAATTCAAACTCTAATATATTATATTATAACCTCGAAATATGTAAAAAAAATGTCACAATCTAAATAGTTTGCATACTTATCCAGTAGATAATAGCAATTTTTGTCTAAGTAATCTATCTAAAACAATTAGTAACCCGTATCTATTAGATAAGAACAAATTAAATGATTGTTAAAACGTTAGGGAAGTGACTTGTGCAATAACCTCTACGGGCAACACTATGACTGGCAAGTATAACTTGCTATATTCGGAGTTTGCAATCTTTTAGAACAAAACTTTTAGATTGATATTTGTGTTAATAGTTTGGAAGTGTGATAGTCCCTCTCGTTTTTAGCAATATATTTTAAGGATTGGATTTGATTGGATCAAATTGTCGAAACTATTTTTTTTCGAGTTTTGAGAAATGGGAATCAGCTTGGGTTTTAAAAATAAAAAACGAAGAGTCGCCACCGATCTTTATTTGGTGTGATCGGATCACCTTTGTTTTAATAAAACGTTTTAATTTACTAAAATAGTGTTTTTGGTCTATGAAATCCAAAAAGGGGGTTCGGGAGTCGGTTACGTGCGAGGAAGGGTTAGCACCCTCGTCACGCCCAAAATTGGTACCAAATTGATCAATTACTGTCCCTATGTCGAAAGTTGAAAACTGTAAAAAGATTTTTTTTTAAAAAATATGATCCCTTTAAAAATATTTGAATTTTCTCGAATTGAATATCAAGATTTTCTCGTTCCGAAAGAATAAAATATTACATCCAATACTTTAGGACACGATAATTTAAATCCTTGAATCCAAGATCGTCTCGTGGTTTTCTCGAATTGAATATCAAGATTTTCTCGTTCTGATGGAATAAAATATCGCATCCAATACTTTAGAACACGATAATTGAAATCTCGAATCCAAGATCATCTCATAGTTTTTCGAATTGAATACCAAAATTTTCTCATTCCGAATGAACAATAAAAATCACATCCAATACTTTAGGACACGATAATTTAAATCCTTGAATCCAAGATAAGTATCGCCTTATTTTGAAAACTTTAAATAAAGTGTTAGTTTTGCAAAAGTGTGTTAGTTTTGCAAAAGTATATTTTTAACAAAAATCAATGTGACGATATTACCTTTATATTATCGAAGATATATATTAAAAACAATTATGATATGCTAACATTTAAGATAAGCAATGAAGAAATAATAATGAGAGATGCGACGAATAAGAATTACTATGCTAGAGCAATTACAAATGTACGATGAAGTATAGACTAATACAATAAACAATAAAAAAATATAAACATATTCCATGCAAGTTTAAATAATGAAAAGAGACATTCATATGATATAAACAATGTAAACAATGTATAAGATAAAATAATATATAATGATTTTAAATAAATATATATAAAACTACATATATATAAAAAAAACAATATAAATAGAAATATATTATATAACATAAATAAATTTTAGCTAAAAATAATATACAATATAATACGATATAATATACAATTTAAAAACATATAACGTATAAAAAAAATTTAATGAAAACAATTTTGAGCTAAATAAAAGTAATAAACAATAATTAAGAAATACATAATATTTGTACCTTTAATACATTAATATATAAATAATAAATAACATGGACACTTTAATGTAACATAAAATAATAAAATAAAATAAAAGTCAGTAATAGTAATGGCAAGTGATAAGCAAATAATAATATATACATATATATATATAAATAATATAATAGTAGTAACAATAATAACAAAAATACTAATAATACAAAATACGTACAATATAATAATATAAATATAGCAATAATAATAATAATAGTAATAGTAAATATAATAATCATAATAGTAATAATAGTAATAATAATAATAATAGTAGTATAATAATAAAAAAATAATAATAATGGTACAAAATATGTACAATATAATAATATAAATAAAGCAATAATAATAATAATAATAATGATGATGATGATGATGATAACACTATAATTATGAAAATAAACAAATAAGGACTAAGCTGAAATTAGAATAAAATTAAAACGCTGAAATCACGATAAATAAAAATAAAAGAAATGGGGTATGGGTTTAAATGGAATGTGTGCAAAACAAAAAGGACCGAACAGGTAAAATTCCCAGGCTTAGATGCTCGTTCGTGGGTCAAGGATCCAATTGAAAACCCAGAGAGATTAAAGGGAAAATTCCGAAAAAAGGAAAAGTAACAAAAAGGCTGATTGAATGGCGCTGCAAAAGGATGGGGACCGATTGCGCAATTATCCCTTTAGAGGATATGCGCATATTCCCTTTAGCATACAGCGCCATTTCATAAAAACAAAAGAAGTTACTTTATTCTTTAATGCTCCATAACAAAAAAAAATCAACCCCCAGCCATTTCTTTCAAAAAAAAAAAACAAAAAGAAACCCTCTTTCTCTTCATTTCTGTCCGGCGTTTGGACTTCCACCGCCGCTCGTCGCACCTTTGGTTTGACTTCGACGATGGAGAAAGGATTCTGATGCCGCGCTCTCGAGATTCGGGTAAGGCTCCCCTTTTACCTTTCTTTTTGATTTCGTTTATAAGGTTTTTGAATAAATAAAAAAATGAAATAACAGTAGATAACAGTAAATAACAAAAAAATGAAATCAACCTTTCGAATGCTTTTTGTTTTTCTTTTTATTGCTGAAATTTCGTCCAAAAAGGAAGAAGAACATACAAGAGTTCGGCCTTGGTTTTTATAACCGAATTACAGCTTTGATTTTTCTATCTATTTTTTTTGGTTTTCTCTGTTGCATTCTGTCTTTTTCTTCTTTGATTTGGTTGTTTGCAGGTCACGAGCAGAGGCTTATGGGCGATGGCGCAGGCGTGCATAGCGGAGATGTCAGGGGCGCATGCTGTTGTTGACCGAGGCATGGTGGGCTGGTGGAGTCTGACAGCAGAGGCATGCAGCGCCAACATCGGGGCTAGAGTTTCTTTTTCATTTCTGCTGAAAATTAGTTTTAGGTTTTGGGGTCATTTTGGGCCTGTTTTAGTCATTGGGTTTAGGGTTTGGACTTTAATTGGGTTAGGGTCAAGTTATCGGGTCTCAATTTGGTTTAACAATTGGGCTCCGGGCTTGGGTTGTGTAGTTGGGCTTGGTGGGTTGTTAATCGGGTTTTGGTGGTTTGTCAATTGGGCTCCGGGTTTTAGTTGGTATTTTGGGCCCACTTATTTTGGGCCTTGTAACTTGGGACTGTTAATTGGACTTTTTATTATTGGATTTTTTGTTGGGTCGGTTTTAATATCGGGCCGGGCAAAAATTGGTTATTACACAAATAATTAGATCTTATAAAATAAAGAGATTAAATCATGCTAAATTGAAGGATGATATTCTTTGAGTATCGTAGATTTGATTAGTATAATATCTTAGCTGTTGTTCTATTAGGAAATTGTTTGTAATTAATCTAGTATGCTAGTAAATCTCGAATGCTTATATATTTAAAGAAACTTGTATAGGCTTTATATTGAGAGTTTGAGTAGTTATCTATTCATTGAGGAGCTTGTATCTAAGAGTGTAAATCAATTTGTTCCTTGGTATCTAGCCAAATTTCTTAAAGGGAGAACTTAAAGATGAGGGGTCTAGATCTTTAGGTACAAAAGCGAGGTTGCTATATTAGGGTGTGATAGGACTTAAATCACTTGTTGTATTGGATTAGTGATTGTAGATTTGCTCACTAAACCAAGCTTCGTAGATGTATGAAAATTAAATTACGTTTGCCACTAACAATGGCACTTTGGTTATTTCTAGCCGTTACTTTGCAATTATCAATTTTAGATTCCAACAAAAATAATATAATAATGTAGATAAATTATTAAGTAAATAGAAAATTTTGATAAATTATTAAGTAAATAGAAAATTTTGAGATAAATAATAAATTATTAACATATTGCGCCCTTATCAATTCTCCCTCTTATAATAAATAACTCGTCCTTGTGTTAGCTTTATCCTCCTTTATGCAGAAACTTTTCAACTTCTTTTTCCATAAAATATCATACTTCTTTGTACTCATTTAGTAGTGTGGTAGGTTAAACACGCATGCCCCTATCGTAGGCAGTAATTTTGAAGGCAACTCTTCAGGCATAAAATCTTTTAATCCTTCAAATGAAAATCGTACATTTTTAAAGAATGGTTTCTTCACTAGCATCAGCATCTTTTCAATTATACTTTTCTCGATTATGTTTTCCTTGCTGCCATTATCAACTATTAAGTTATAAATATTACCATCAATGGTGACTCTGGTCTCTTAAATCAACAAATATTTATATATAAAATAAAATAAACGAAATAATTTATATTTAAATTATTGGATATAAAAAAACCAATAAATAACATAACGAAAAGCAGAAATAAAAAAAATAAATTGATTAGAATAAAATAAAATCAAGATATATGTCTTTTTATATTAAATTTTATATAAATTTTATGTATATCCGCAATCCTATTTTGGAGTTGGCTGGTCTAGACATTTCCAGTCAAAGTACCGAATTATAATCTCTAATAATATAGATAAACCATTTAAGTAAATAAAGTTTTTAAGATAAATAATAAATTAATAAAATTTGTGCTCGTGCAACTTTTTTATAAAATCCAAATGATAATTAAATTAATTATTTCCTTTTTGAAATTCATATTTATTAAATATTTTTTTATATAATATTGAAGGCTAGAAATAAAGATCATACTATTAAACTCATGTCAAAGGAATATCTAACAAAAAAAATTTAATTTCTTTTAAAAATATAATTTGATGCTCATGTTTATTAAACGTTTAACATTAAATATTAAGTAAATTATACAACTCCAACTTTTTATTTAAAAAAGAAACAATTATGATACTTTTGTATATCTATTTTAAAGATTAAAGAGTAGTATACCAAATAGTCATTGGTATAATAGTAAATATTTTCCGTTATTTAAATTTTGGTTGATAATATGTTTTGAGTTTAAACTTAAACAATTTCATCCACTTATCCTTTCATAAAAATAAGAGATAAATCACAGTTATATATAAATTTTGATTAAATGTACAATTTGATACATAAATTTTAATTTGGTGCAATTATACATATGAAGCTTTGATCGTGGTTAAAATACATTTATGGATTTAATTTTGATTCAATCACACACATTTAAAGAAATAAACTCATCGATTTATTTTTATATTGGATAAATATAATTATTTATGTATGCAACCTATAAACATAAAATGATGTTCTATCAATAATTGTGCTAATAACTTGGGAGAATTGAATCAAATCAAATTTCCATGCATAAAATTGCATAGAATCAAAGTTTATCTATAAAATTGTACATTAGACCAAAGTTCATTTATAGTTTTGAGATTTATCACTAAAAATAAATAAGGTGAAAAAAATTTAAATATGAAATTCTTTATTTTTTGAGGAAATCTAAAATTCTTTAAGGTAGTGTCTGAAAAACTATATAGTAATTGGATTTAAATGTAATTGCTTGTAATTAGACAGGGGTGACATGTTTGGGTTACCATTAAAAATGGTGGGTCTCATTTGATTGGGTGTAATTGGAACACCCTAATTGCACTTTTCAATTCCTAGTGGGGTGAGAATTGGTGTGATTGTGCAGATAATTACACCCAAATCCAATTGCCCTATGGCTTTCAAAACACTCATTAAGATTGAACTTTAAAATCATTATTATTTTTTAGGCAAGTTATAAAAAATATATTATAAATATGAACATGTATGAGTGTTTGGTATGGTTATAATAAAAAATTCTAAGTTATATTATAAATCCTAAAAAAATTGTATTATAAAATAATTTCTTTATTTTTATAAAGTTATAATAAAAAATTATATTTCTTTAGTTCTAAAAAATTATAAATTTCTTTCCAAAAGGTTTATTATAAAAATAATTTAAGAGTTCTAACATTTTTGTAAAAAGTGTTGTAATATAGTTATTTATAAAAAGTTTTCTCCAAAAAGTATGGATATAATTTATCTACAACTGATTGAGTTTTAGTTCAATTGGCATGGACATTGCTGCCAATGTAGGAGGATGTGGGTTCGAGTGCGCTGAAGCGCATTATCCTCCTATTTATGGGTTGGAGAGGGGCTATGTGTAGTTCTTGGTATTATGTCAAAAAAGCAGATATAATCAGAACCTATGATGAGATTGTTCAAAAAAAACTTATCTACGTGTCCATGCTATATGTAATAAAAAATAATATGATTATTCATAAAAATGTGTTATATTTTTTTCTTAACTTATTTATAAAAAAATATTTTTCCAACATTATGACAAAAGAATTTTTTTATAAGAAGTATTGTGAAAGTTATTTGACATTTTATAAAACATTTTTTATAAATATTTTATATTATATATTTTATATTATTTTTACCTAATTTACTTATTATAAAAAATCTTACAACTTACTATAAGTTTTTCTCCAAATTAAATTTCTCTAACTTTTTTATAATCAAACCTACATATTATTTGGACAGTGATTGTTAGTATACTTAGAAGGGAGGTTGACTGTCGAGGTTAGATATTAGAGAACATTTGGATAGGGGTGTGAGTTCAACTAGATTGATGGAATTGTTCCTAGAAATTTTGGTTCAACATTTGCCACACTTTTTTTCAAATCATTGCCTCTTGTGAACGATAGTGTGGAGTTTGTCAGAAAGATTCTGGGGTCGAACAGAGAACACATTTGTTTTGAGGCCAATTGGGTTTTAAAAGGGTCATGGGAGGAGGAAATCAGAAGGTTGTGGTTATCAGGTGAGGGAGATGTTTCAAATAGACTAAAGGAATTGAGTTACGAGCTACGATACTGGGGGCGGTTTTTATGGTGGAATTCCAAGTCGGCCATCAAGACTTTATGGAGCCTTCTCATTGAATTGGAAGATCTTTATCTAGATGATGTTGTATTAAATAAAATTAATGATCTAAACATTTCTACGAATTGGGAAATTGACAAACGGAAGAGTTTTGGGAACAACGAGCAACAGTGAATTGGCTACAGAAAGGGGATGGGAATACAACTTTTTTCCATACTTTGCTTCTCAAAGGTGGCGGACAAATAAGGTACGAGGACTAGTGGATGATCACAAAGTTCTTTGGGATACAAATGGCGCCATGTTAGAGATCCCAAAGAAGTACTTTACAAAACTATTTGCTAGTCAGTCTCCTGTTGGTTCTACTTATGTATTAAATGGTGTACAACAGTGTATTTCTAATTAAATGAACACCCCCTTATTAGTCTCGTTTACTATGGACAAATTTTATTAGGAAATAAAGAGTATGAGCCCCACAAAAGCCTCAAGTGGAGATGGGTTTCAGACTTTATGTTATAAAAAATATTGGCATATTGTACATGTCAGTGTTAGCCAATATTGTTTTGTGGTTTTGAATAGACAAGTCAAGTTGGTAGTTATAAATTGGAACAATATGGTTCTTATTCCTTAAAAGTCAAACTTAGAGGTAATGACCAATTTTAGACTAGGTAGTATAACACTCCAAAAATCATAGGGTTTGAATTAATAAAACCATCAAGAAAGAAGTCTTAGTATAGGTGGTAGAGAGCTCCTAGAGTGTCATAGTTCAAGCCCTGCTCTTTTCAATTTTCCTCTATTATTTTCCGGCAACTAGGGAACAAACTCTTTTCAATTCCCTCTTATCTCTAGGTTCAAATCATGCCACTCTCCTTCCCATTTCTTTATTTTGGATGGAAAAAAGGGTTGTTTCCCCAATCAGCCCCTCAAAATTTGAAAGCCTAAGTATTTAATAACTTTTCCTAATCACATATTAATTTCAATTACTTTTCAACCTTAAATTGAACTCTTTTTCTTCTCCTTTAAAACCCTCATATTTTTTTATTTTCCCTTTCCCTTTTTATATAAATTCTATATTCTTATGCTGAAAATTAATTTCTTGAAAGCTCGAATCTAGATCAATTCCCGTGTGAACAGTTTCTTCATCAATCGTTGAATCTGTCATCATTAATCTTCAAAATTCCATCAAAGATTGGTAAGAATTCTAGTTCTAATTACGTAGAACCCTAGAATTCTTGAATAACATCCTTCTTGACAATCTTTCAAATCGATTACGAATCTTTTACGAATTTTCTCGCAAATTCTGATAATTTTGATAAATCTTGAAAGTTAATATTAATTCTTACATATTTGTCAATAAAAAGACTCGTTGTAGGTATACTGAGCCAGATTTGGACATGAGGATCATCGCTTGAGAACCCAAAAGTTAGGGGTGTGTTCTTTTAAGAGAAAATCAAGGAAAAATTGAAATTAGCCCAAACTACACGAGCACCTAGGATGCCCATGTGGATTATACAACCCTCACACATTGCCATGTTGCCCCTAAAACCCTAGGATGTTTGACTTTCACACGGCGTAGGACCCCCTACATGGTTGTGTCTCCCCTGTAGGTCGATATTTTTGAATATCACAAGGTCGTGTGTCCCTTAGAACCAAGAATTTTTAATTTTGACCCATAATTGTATGTTTTTATCAGTTTAGTCCCTAAACAAGTTTCGAACTATTTTTAATGAATTAAATTATGCAAATAGGTCTTTGATGATATGAGATATGGTAGAATCTACGATTGATCCATTTAATGTGGTAATTATTTATATTTATGAATATTTGCATGAATTATGAATAGTATAAGATACTTTTGTATCTATATACTTACAATCGTATGAATGACATGCCTTATATTATTATCAATACTAAATAAATGAAAAGCTTGAATTGCTACTAATTGGCCATGTGTTAGATTACTTAATGTGTCTTAATGCATTGCATGAGTTGGGTTGTTCTGAATGGAGGAAGATCAAGCAGTATATCTGTAAGAAAAATGGCAAGTATAGAGCGTAGCCATGTGACAGTTATTATCTACAAATTGTTGTGTATCCACAACCAAAGGTCGATTCGAACGATAAGTTTATGTTGTAAAATCTATAGCAAAAAAGCAGGTTTTATTTGTAGGACTTTTGTTGTGAACCCACAGCCAAAGGTGGATTCCAACCGCGAGGACTTGTTGTATATCCACAACCAACATGGCAGTTGTTATTTGGGAACCCTTAGTGGTTTATCGACAATGTGGCATAAAGGTAGAGGAGTTTTAGGGAACTCCTACTATGGTGTGTAGCGGTGGGGTAGGAATTATTTTATTTTAAACCATAATATGTATTATATCATTTAAACCATGTGCATACAAACATGGAAAAATATGTTATGATACATATGCGAGAATCTATATATATATTTGTATGTATTATGATTATTATGGCAATTTTGATGATTTGATTATCTTGAAAACTGTTATTGTGATTTCTGATATATCAGGGATGGTTGCATTTGAAAAAATCGATATTATGAACTAAATTATTAACTTTGATTATTCTATGCAAAGTTAATTAATGTATCTTAACAAGTGTCACATTGATTTTGTTGTAAATGGGCTCACACTGAGAGTCAAAGCTCACCCCCTTAATTTTCATCCTTACAGATAACCCACCAAGTTACAACACGGGCATGGCATATGGAGGGTCTTGGCATAATCAATTTTATTTTTAGTTATTTTGAGCTTAGTCTCTTAATTTATTTTATTATTCAAATATTGTAATGTTTTATTCAAACTGTGGCATGGGAATTAGGATGTAGGTTTGTTTTTACTATGTATGACATTTTATTGGAAATCTTCATATATTAGGCTATGATTATTACATATTATGATTAAATTCCAATTTTTTAATAGAAAAATAAATACCATATTTTTTGCTGCTAGAAGATAACTAGAACATTGAAGAATAATAATCTGGTATTTAAACTAAGTTTTTACCAAATTAAACAAATGTTTCAAAATAATTGTTTTCAGAAAACTCTGATAACTGTCAGGTCTAACATCTAGGTCGGGTTGAGAAAATTACATTTTTTGGTATCAGAGCCTAATTTTTTTAAACTCAGATAATAGAAATTTGAATAAATTTCATGCATGCATTGAAAGGGTATTTTGGAAACAACCAAGCCACAATTTTTTTAAATTAATTTTATGCAGGAAATTAAACTTCGAAACTATGGTATTGGTCCTACTTTAATTACCGGGAAAACCTTAGTTAGACTGTGAACTTTAAACTATGAGTATTTAGAAGAAAAAAATAATGTTCGAACTCTTGCATGAAAACTGTTGATATACTTAAACTACTTAGACCTTCGTGAAACTATGAACACTCAAGGTAGACGTGGTAGGGATAGGCCTCGTAGGGCTGCACCTATAGAGCTACCCATTGTTCAGGGCGAGGATCCAATTTTTGAGTAGTATGTTGAAAACTCTACCGCCAACAGTGGTAGAGGCTATGAGAATGACGATGATGCCGTGATGCAGGCAAAGCTGAGGGTCTTGCAAAGGGTTGATAGAGCCAAAACTAGATCAGTGAGCCATAGATTTATTGAAGAGAAACTTCGGTCGAATAGGGCAGAACCATTCAAGGGTAATATTGGTACGACTCCCACTACGACTGACTATTGGATGGAGTCGACCGAAAAGATCCTAGAGGACTTAGACTATATTCTATAGTAGAAATTGAAGGGCAGTGTGTCCTTACTTAGAAATGAGGCTTATTGCTGGTGGCAGCATGTGGTAAAAGGTACACAGGCTGAGCAGATCACTTGGGAATATTTCCAAGAAGCCTTCTAGAAGAAGTATGTGGGCACGAGGTATGTGGAAGCCCACAGGCTCGAGTTCATCGAGCTAAAACAAGGAGATAAATCTTTGGTGGAATATGAGGCTGAATTCTTGAGGCTTAATCGTTATGCTCAGGGAATAGTTGGCACGGAATAAAACAAGTATATATGGTTCAAAAACGGGCTACGGTTTGACGTTAAGATACATGTCACTCCACACCAAGAACGGGTATTTGTAAACCTAGCGGAGAAGGCTACAATTGTTGAGGAAATCAAATAGGTGAACCATAAGCAATGGGAGAAAACTATGGTTTTGCCCAAAAAGGATTTAATGTCTTACATCTTTGAATTGAATATGGGCCCATTCATTCACTATGTGGATGGTTTTGATATTATATGATTTTGGTAGATGCATCCATAAAATAATTTAGTGCGTTATCAACTCGCAACTTGTCATTTGCGAGATTGCTTATTTAAATGATTAATTTAAGATTATGTAATTGAAATAATTCATCTTGATAATGCTTGTGAGTTTACATTCCAATTTTTCAATGATTATTGCATGTCAATTGGGATAAAAGTTGAACATCATGTAGCTCATGCTCACACACAAAATGATTTATCTGAATTGTTTATCAAATGCCTCCAACTAATAGCTAAATCATTACTTATGAGAACAAAACTTTCTATTTCAGCATAAGATTGTATTGATTTACATGTTGTACGCATCAAGCCAATAAATTATAAATATTCCCCATTACAATTGATTTTTGGTGAAGAGCCAAATATTTCCCATATTACAATTTTTGGATGTGCGGTATATGTTCGAACTGTTCCACCACAACGCACAAAGATGGGTCATAATAAAAGAATGGGAATGCATATTTATATGAGTCTCCTTATAATATTTTTTAGCTTTAATTTGATATTTTGTTATGACATGAGTTTTCAGTTTTCCCAATATTAGTGGGAGTGAATAAAATGCTAGATTAATAAAGTACTTGAAATGAATTATCAATGTCTAAGACCCTCGTACAAAGCAATATGAACTAGAAGTTCAACAGATAATTCATTTTACAAATCAACTGCCATATTCATTAAATCTTACATACCAGTTGAAAATGCTCCAATACGAATTGATGTCCTAATAGGGAAAACTGTTAATGCAAAAGAAAGTAATCCATGCTTGAAGCGTGGAAGACCGGTCAGTTCCAAAGATAAAAATCCTCGTAAAAGTAAAGGAGTAAACATTCAAGATGGTCATATAGTGGAGGCGGGGGTTCTTGAAGAGACCCATGACATAACTAATTATAAAAATCAAGAAGAGATTTAGATACCTAAAAGTGAAAACAAAAATGATGAAAATAAAGAGATCTCGATAAGTTATGTCAATACAAGAAAAAGATGGAACTGAAAAAGATGTTAACAACAATTTTGCTTATAATGTTGCTATTGAAATAACAAAAGAAAATGAGGATCATGAACCTAAATCTACTAAGGAATGTAAAAATAGAAAAGATTGACCAAAATGGAAAGATGCAATTCAAGCATAATTGAATTCACTTTCTAAACATGAAGTTTTTGGACCTGTAGTCCAAACACCTAAAGGTGTAAATTCGGTAGGATATAAATGGGTATTTGTGAGAAAACAAAATGAAATTGGTGAATTCGTAAGATATAAAGCTCGCCTTGTAGTACAAGAATTTTCACAAAGGGCCGACATTGATTATGAAGAGACATATTCTCCTGTGGTGGATGCAATCACGTTTAGATATCTTATTCGTCTGGCAGTATGTGAAAAACTTGGCATGCATCTAATGGATGTTGTTACATCCTATTTATATGGTACACTTGATAGTGAAATTTATATGAAAATCCCTGAAGGATTTAAAATCCCAAAAAGATTGAGTTTCTTGAGAAAATTGCTCGATCAGATTAAAGAAAAGTTTATATGGATTAAAGCAATCTGGATGTATGCGGTACAATCGTTAGATGTGAATAAAGATCAATTTCATCCTTGCGAGAATGATGAAGAGTTTCTTAGTCCTGAAATACCATATCTAAGTGCCATAGGGACATTAATGGATCTTGCAAACAACACAAGACTTGATATAGCTTTCGCTATAAACTTGTTAGCAAGATTTAGTTATTCTCCAACATGTAGACATTGGAATGCAATTAAACATGTATTTATATATTTCAGAGGGACCATTGATATGAGGTTATTTTATTCAAATGATTCAAAATCCCTATTATTTGGCTATGTTGAAGCTGGATACTTATTAGATCCACATAAAGGTCGATCTCAAATAGGATATTTATTTACATGTGGGGGTACTGCCATATCATGGCGTTCAACAAAGCAAATATTATTTACTACTTCTTTAATCATGCAAAAATAATTGCAATGCATGAGGCAAGTCGAGATTGTGTTTGGCTAAGGTTATTGACGAACATATCCAGAAGATATGTAATTTGCCTTTACAGTAAAAGATGTCAACTATCTTATGTGAAGATAATGTAGCATATATAGCTCAATTGAAGGGTGATTACATCAAAGGTGATAAAACAAAACATATTTCACCAAAATTATTCTTCACCCATGATCTTGAGAAAAGAGGTGATATAAATATTCAACAAATTCGTTCTAGTGATAATTTAACAGATCTTTTTACTAAGGCATTATCAACTTCAACATTTGAAAGACTTTTACATAAGATTGGAAAGTGTAAACTTAAAAATGTAATGTAATGTTGCCATTAGAGGGAGTCTAAAATAAGTTGTACTCTTTTCCTTTAACCAAGGTTTTGTCTCATTAGGTTTTCCTGGTAAAGGTTTTTAATGAGGTAGTGTAACACCCCTTACCCATGTTCAACACCGGAATCGGATACAAGGTATTACCGAACTTACTTAACATTAAACTTACAACATCAGGCTATAAAATTTTGTTTCAAACTTAAAACTTTTTCATTCATATACATAAAATCCTTATTACGGGTCTACGAGACCCTAAAAATACATTCGGAATGGTTCGAGACCAAACCGGAAACTTTTACGCACTCAGAAATTTTTTACTAAAAATAGGGCCACAAGCCTGTGTGGAGGAAAGGACACGCCCGTGTGGAATTTCACAAGCCCGTGTCTATTTATTTCTCATTTCAAACCTACAGGAGTTTTCATACGGTGGGACACATGCTCGTGTCCTTGGCTCGTGTTCTTCACACGGCCACGACACGCCCGTGTCTTAGCCCATGTGCAAAAACCATGGTATTCTTTTTATGGCGTCATCATCTCAGTAAGGTCACACAGCCAAGGCACACGCCCATGTCCTTAAATCGTGTGTCGCATTAAATTCCTAAATTCAGGTGCAAACTTCACACGGCCTGGGCACACATGGGCATGGCACCCACACGGTTGAGACACACGGCCGTGTCTCTGCCTGTGTGTTTACTACTGAACATACTGAATTGTAAACCTAGCATGCAAGGGGCACACAACCAATCAGCACGTCCATGGGGCTGACTGTGTGTCACACACGGCCTAGACACACGCCCGTGTGTCTACCCATGTGGACATTTGAAAGGTTATCTACCAAGTCAAATGCCACTCTACACCGCAACCATACTTACACCAATTCAATCTAACAAGTATCAGAACTATAAAGCACTTCTAAAGACTCAAAATCAAGATATCCATACAAGCATACACTTAATGAATTTCATCATCATTAAATATATATAAACTTGTCAAGTTTTGGCCCAATTCCAATAACCACTTACAAGCTAAATTTGATAACGTAAATAGCCAACACTTTGGGTAACCAATATGGCATAACAAAATGACCAAGTCCTATACATGCCATACTCAAAATGAATTTAACTTTGCTATACCAAAGAGTGGTCGATAGTGTGATTTTCAAACTCCCATGTTCCACGAATTCTCGAGCTAACTTGGCAATGCTACAAGGAAAAGGGAAATGAGAGGAGTAAGCAATGAGAGGAGTAAGCATAAAGCTTAATAAGTTTGCATGAAATAAATAGCAACATAAAGCTCATAATGTCATCCATCCATTGCATTGGATAAAAACACAAGTCTTAAGCTCATTTCCATAACTTACTCATACTTGCTCTTACCAATTACATATCATGCCACATATCGTGAACCATTCTCGTGAATTACTCACATATACATGTATCACTTCATCACTTGGCCTTAGCATTAATCTCATCTCTATCATGATCTTAACTATCTACCACATTGAATCACTAGGGATATTCAAAGATATATGATCATCCTCATTCACATAATAACGACGCCAATGCCACATCCCAGATGTGGTCTTACGTGGGGTCACTTCTAGATGCCGATGCTATATCCCAGATATGGTCTTATACGGGATCTCATATCGATTGTCGATGCCATATCCCAGATATGATCTTATACGATTCTTAGATTCGATGCCGGTGCCATATCCTAGATATGGTCTTATACGAGATCTTTATTCGGTGCCGAGGCCAGATCCAGACATGGTCTTATACGGGACCTTACCAATCTTATGTTTCGATGGTCTTATTCTCTCATTTATAAAAGTCCAACCAGGACTTTCACGTTACAATTCTCATCATTTTTCCATTCAACATCATAACTCAATTTCATAGAAATATTATACAACATCACTAATATCAAACATTTAGAAACTTAATAACATGATATTGAATTTATTGCACACAAACTTACTTTAATTTCAAAATAAGCTAGATTGTCGATCTAGTCCTATACTTTGCCCTTTCCTCGGTCGAGGTTAATTCTTCGCTCTTCTTGATCTATAATAACAATTTAGCTCATTTAATAGCCACATTAATCAATACACTTTAATAATAATTTTGACAAAATTACTATTTAGCCCTTTAAGCTTTCACAAAATGACCATTTTAACTCTAGGCTCGAAAATCAATTCTAATAAAATTTCTTTCTTTAAAGAGCCTAGGTGAACATTTATTACTCTTATGCCAGCCCTCAATACTTATTATTTCTCACATTTACCACATATTCCACAACCTTTACAAAAAGGTCCTTCTAGGTGTTTTCATGGTAACACCTTTCACAAAAGTTGTTTATTAAAAAACCATTACTCATTTTCTTCCATAAAAATGCAGCAAACACTATACATACTCACATGGTAAAACTCTAAACTTTTAACCATTTTGCAAAATAGTCCCCTCTATAGCTAGCTTAAGCTTTAGTGGTTCCAAAAGTACAAAAATTATCAACCAAAAATCACTAAAATCACTTACTTGTAGAGATTGAAGTGGCTGGAAATATTCATGCTTCTAAACCCCTTCTATTGCTGAAATGTTCGGTGGTAAGAAGAAGGAAAAATATGATATCATTTCTTTCTTTATTTTTCTCTTATTTTACTCATAAATTACCTAACACCACCAAAACATTGACTAAATTAATTCTCTTGTCCCCCCTATGGCCGGCTATGGCCTTTAAAAAGGCCTAATTTCACATTAAGAGCCTGCAACTAAAATTCTATAGTTAATTGGAACCTCTATCTTGTAAACTAAGATTTTTGCACTTAATGCAATTTAGTCTCAATTAAGCATGTAATCGCTAGAATTAAAGCACCAAAATTTTCATGCACCTATATAATCATGCTTTATCTCATAAAATAACATAAAAATAATTTCTTTATCTTTGAATTAGTGGTTCTGAAACCACTGTTTCGACTAGCCCCTAAATTGGACTGTTACAATTCTCCCCCTTAAGGATTTTTGTCCCCTAAAATCTAACCGGTAAAAAGGTTGGGATATTGGTCTCTTATAGCCTCATCGGGCTCCCAAGTAGCCTCTTCTACTCCATGTCTTTGCCATAATACT
This sequence comes from Gossypium bickii, assembly GCA_025503065.1. Taxonomy (NCBI): domain Eukaryota; kingdom Viridiplantae; phylum Streptophyta; class Magnoliopsida; order Malvales; family Malvaceae; genus Gossypium; species Gossypium bickii. The sequence continues at coordinate 91,933,737 of CP106714.1, read as the reverse complement.
TTAACAAGGGCTATACTTTTGTTTCTCAACTCTTTGACTTCTCGAGCTGAAATCTTAACAGGCTCTTCACCATAAGTCATGTCTGGTTGGATTTCTACCTCTGATGGTATAATCACATGTGAAGGGTCCAATCGGTAGCAACGTAACATAGACACGTGGAAGACATTATGAATCTTTTCCAACTCTGGTGGCAAAGCCAAACAGTAAGCTACTGCCCTATCCTCTCGCTAATCTCATATGGTCTGATAAAGCGCAGACTCAATTTGCCTTTCAAACCAAATCTGAGGACCTTTCTCCATGGTGATACTTTTAGAAACACTTTATCACTAACCTAAAACTCAATCTCTTTCCGTTTCAAATCCGAATAGGACTTTTGTCTATCCGAGGCAGCTTTTAGACATTCACGTAACACTTTTACCTTCTCTTCAGTTTCTCTGACTAAACTGACCCCGTGAATTTAATTCTCTCTGAGTTCGGTCCAATATAGGGGCGTTCGACACTTACGCCTGTACAACACCTCATAAGGTGCTATCTTCAAACTCGACAGAAAGCTACTATTGTAGGCAAATTCCACTAACAGTAAGTATTTCTCCCAATTACCCTGGAATTCTAAAACATAACATTGAAGCAAGTCTTCAAGTATCTGTATTACCCTCTCCGACTGCCCATTGGCTTGTGGATAGAAAGCTGTACTAAAGCTCAATTTTGTGCCTAAAGCCTCTTGCAACTTTTTCCAAAACCGTGACTTAAATCTCGGATCACTATCTGAAATAATCGACAATGGTACTCCATGAAGTCTTACTATCTCCGACACATACAAATCTGCCAACTTATCAAGCGGATAATCTTGTCGTACTAGTAGAAAATGGGCTGACTTCGTAAGTCTATCGACTACAACCCAAACATCATCTTTCTTTCTCGGTGACAACGGCATACCCGTCATGAAGTCCATGGTAATATGGTCCCATTTCCACCCGAGGACCATAAGAGGTTGAAGTAAACCTGAAGGTACTTGGTGTTCAGCCTTCACTTGTTGACAGATTAGATATCTCGACACAAACTCAGAAATGTCTTTGTTCATACTCGGCCACCAATACCACTTCCTCAAGTCATTATACTTTTTCGAGCTACCTGGATATACTGACAAACATCCATTATGTGCTTCATGCAGAATTTTCTAAATAAGTTCATTATCTCTGGGTTTACAAACCCTATCTCGGAACATCAAACATCCACTAGGACTTATTCGAAAGTCCGATTCAACATTTGACTCACATTGAACTCTTTTAGCTTATAAATCATCGTCGCCTTTCTGAGCTTCACAAATTTCTTGGAGAAACATTGGTCTAGCTCTCAATTCAGCTAGAATAGAACCATCATCTGAAAAAGCTATTCGCGTACGCATGGCTCTTAGCTCAAACAAGGATTTCCTACTCAAGGCATCGGCGACCCCGTTCGCCTTTCCTAGATGGTAGTCAATTACTAACTCGTAATCTTTATCAACTCTAACCATCTCCGTTGCCTAAGGTTCAACTCTTTTTGAGTCATCAAGTACATTGGGCTCTTATGATCATTGAACACCCGACATCTCTCACCATACAAATGGTGTCTCCAAATCTTTAGTGCAAAAAGAATCGCGACTAACTCCAAATTGTGAGTTGAATAATTCTTCTCGTGAGGTTTTAATTGTCTAGAGGCATATGCTATCACCTTGCCCTCTTGCATGAGTACACAACCTAACCCATTCAAGGATGCATCGCGATAAACCACGAATTCCTTTCCCGGTTCCAGTTGCACTAAAACAGGAGCCTCAGTCAACAACGTCTTCAATCTCTCAAAACTCTATTGGCACTTTTCTATCCAATCAAACTTCACATCTTTTTGTAGCAACCTCGTCATCGAAGTAGCTATCAGGGAAAACCCCTTGACAAATCGTCTATAATAGCCAGCTAGGCCCAGAAAACTCCTCACCTCGATTATGCTCCTTGGCGGTTTCCATTCAACAATTACTGAAATCTTACTCAGGTAGACTCTAATTCCATCTCCCGAGACAATGTGCCCTAAAAATCCAACTTCTTTAAGCCAAAATTCACTTTTAGTAAACTTGGCATATAATTATTTATCTCTCAAAATTTGTAGAACCGTTCTTAAATGCTCGACGTGCTCGTTCTCATCTCGAGAGTAGATCAATATATCATCGATAAAGACTACAACAAATTTATCCAAAAATGATCGAAAGATTCGATTCATCAAATCCATGAAAACTGCAGGGGCATTGGTTAAACCGAAAGGTATGATCAAAAATTAATAGTGATCGTACCTTGTCCGATATGCAGTTTCGGCACATCCGAGTCCTTGGCTCTCAACTGATAATATCCTAACCTCAAGTCTATCTTAGAAAACACCGTAGCTCCCTTCAATTGATCAAACAAATCATCGATTCTTGGCAATGGGTACTTGTTCTTCACGGTTACCTTATTAAGCTGCCGATAATCTATGCATAACCTTATGGAACCATTTTTCTTCTTCACGAATAATACAAGAGCACCCCATGGAGAATAACTCAGTCTTGCAAAGCCTTTATCCGTTAAGTCTTGTAACTGTGCCTTTAGCTTTTTTAGCTCGATTAGAGCCATTCTGTATGGAGCAATAAAAATGGGGCAGTACTAGGAGCTAACTCAATCAAAAATTCAATCTCTCCAACCGGAGGTAATCCTGGAAATTCCTCTGGGAAACCATCTGGATACTCACATACTATGGGTACTGATTCAATTCTTAATTCAGTCTCTTTAGCATTCATCACAAAGGCAAGCTAAGCTTCGTCCCCCTTTCTTAGATATTTCTGAGTCGATAAGGAAGATATCACTACAGGCAATCTATCTTGGTCATCTGATTCAACACGAATGAGATACCCACTTTCACATTTCAGCTCACTAAACTTCCTTCCACAATTCACTCTTACATCATGAGTAGTTAACCAATCCATCCCAAGGATGACATCAAATTCATCAAATGGCAATAGCATGAGATTAGCAGGAAAATAATGACCCCTAATCATCAGAGGGCAACCTTTGCATACTCTATCGACCAATACATATTTGCCTAGGGGATTTGACACTCTTATCACAAATTCAATAGACTTTACAGGCATACTCATGCTAGAGACTAATTTTATGCAAATATACGAGTGGGTAGACCTCGGATCAATTAAAGCTACAACATGAATATCATAGAGAGAAAATGTACCCGTGATCACGTTAGGGGAGGACGCCTCTTTGCAAGCACGAATGAAATATGTTCTCGCCGATGCTCTACCCTCAACTCTTGCAGTCTGCTCTCTAGAAGAATTCTTGCTCCTCATTTCATTTCCCGAGTTTCTCTGTGGTCTTCCCTTAGCAGTACTTCCCGGTCTTGCATTCTGAGACTTCGCTTTCTCACCCACCTCGAAGTAATCTCTGATAAAATTATCTAGAGATCCACACTTGAAACAAGCTTTCTTGTTTGCTCGGCATTGACTAGGATGATGTCTGCCACACTGCGGGCATTCTGGTCTACTCGGTCGAGCATTGCCAACACTAGCAACCGGAGTAGTCTGAGCCTTAGACCCTGGGTACTGTCTACCTTTACTTCTACTTGAAAATCCAGCTGAGGTGGCTGATCGAGTAGTGAAATCTCTTGACTTCTTAGAGGAGGATTGAAATGACTTGCCTAACTATTCTTCTTTGAGTCGCTAGACTCAATTTCTTCCTTTCTTTTCTCTTTAACCAGTTCCTCGGCTTTACAGGTTCTATCTACTAGCACCACAAATTCTTTTAGTTCGAGGACACCAACAAACAAATGAACATCTTCATTTAAACCATCCTCGAACCTTTTTCACATGATGGCTTCCTTTGATACGCACTCTCGAGCATATTTGCTGAGCCTTACAAACTCACGCTCATATTTAGTCACCGTTATTCGGCCTTGTTTTAGCTCTAAGAACTCTTTTCTTTTCTGGTCAATGAACCTTTGACTAATGTACTTATTCTGGAATTCTTCTTAGAAGAATTCCTAGTTAACTCTCTCCCTTGGTACCACCGACACAAGGGTGTTCCACCATTGATAGGCCGAATCTCTCAAGAGAGATACCACACACTTCATGCACTCTTTAGGTATGCATGACAACTCATCAAATACACTGATGGTATTCTCAAGCCAGAATTCTGCCCTCTCCAGATCATCACCCTTACTAGCCCAAAATTTCTCGGCTCCCTATTTTCGGATCTTATCGACCGGAGGCCTCTCTCTTCTTACTACCTCTACCACTTGAGGAGTTACAGGAGTGGGCTGAGGAATAGATGGGGGTGGAGGGGGTTGAGCATTTGGATTTGCTCGAATATACTCGATGCACCAATTGCTCATTATATGGAGAAAGGCTTCTCAAGCCTCTTCTCCCTGACCCAAAGTCTCGGGTCTACTCTCTACTGGCGCAGTCCCTTGTGCGGGAGCCGATGTATTACTTGCAGCATCATCAGCTGCAGCTCGATCGTGATCCATTTCTATATATAAACACATTTCAAATCGTCAGGAGTCGTCAGACTATCATTATGTAAATACTCATACATATGGCATGTATAGCTAGACTCATACTTATGCTACGTTAGTCCGAGAATCGACTAAACCGTAGCTTTGATAGCACTAGATGTCACACCCCTTACCCGTGTTCAACATCGGAACCAGATACGAGGTATTACCAAACTTAGCTGACATTAAACTTACAACATCTAGCTATAAAATTTCATTCCAAACTTAAAACATTTTCATTCATATACATAACATCCTTATTACGGGTCTACGAGACCTTAAACATACATTTGGAATGGTTCGGGACCAAACCGAAAACTTTTACACACTTAGAAAATTTTTACTAAAAACAAGGCCACACGCCCGTATGGAGGAAAGGACACACTCGTGTGGAATTTCACATGCCCATGTCAATTTATTTCTCATTCTGAGCCTACAGGGGTTTTCACACGGCGGGACACATGCCCGTGTCCTGACCCGTGTTCTTCACACGACCATGACACGCTCGTGTCTTAGCCCATGTGCAAAAACCATGGTATTCTGTTTATAACATCATCATCTCACTAAGGTCACACGGCCAAGGCACACGCTCGTGTCCTTAAACCGTGTGTCGAATTAAATTCCTAAATTCAGGTGCAGACTTCACACGGCCTAGGCACACGCCGATGTCAATGGCCGTGCCATCCACATGGCTGAGAGACACGGTCGTGTCTCTGCCCGTGTGTTTACTACTGAGCATACTGACTTGTAAACCTAACATGCAAGGGGACACACGACCAACCAACACGCCCATGAGGCTGACCGTGTGTCAGACACGGCCTAGACGCACGCCAGTGTGTCTACCCGTATGGACATTTGAAAGGCTATCTACCAAGTCAAATGCCACCCTACACCGCAACCATACTTACACCAATTCAATCCAACAAGTATCAGAACTATAAAGCACTTCGAAAGACTCAAATCAAGATATCCATACAAGCATACACTTAATGAATTTCATCATCATTGAATATATATAAACTTGTCAAGTTGTGGCCCAATTCCAATAACCACTTACAAGATAAATTTGATAACATAAACAGCCAACACTTTGGCTAACCAATATGACATAACAAAATGACCAAGTCCTATACATGCCACACTCAAAATGAATTTAACTTTGCTATACCAAAGAGTGGTCGATAGTGTGATTTTTGAACTCCCACGTTCCATAAATTCTCGAGCTAACCTGGCAATGCTACAAGGAAATGGGAAATGAGAGAAATAAGCATAAAGCTTAGTAAGTTTGCATGAAATAAATAGGAACATAGAGCTCATAATGTCATCTATCCATTGAATTGGATAAAAACACAAGTCTTAAGCTTATTTCCATAACTTACTCATACTTGCTCTTACCAATTACATATCATGCCACATATCGTGAACCATTCTCGTGAATTACTCACATATACCTATATCACTTCATCACTTGGTCTTAGCATTAATCTTATATCTATCATGATCTTAACTATCTACCACATTGAATCACTTGAGATATTCAAAGATATATGAACATCCTCATTCACATAATTAAATGCCAATGCCACATTGTGGTCTTATGTGGGGTCACTTCTAGATGTTGATGCCATATTCCAGAAATGGTCTTATACGGGATCTCATATCAATTGTCGATGCCATATCCCAGATATGGTCTTTTACGATTCTTATATTCGATGTTGATGCCATATCCTAGATATGGTCTTATACGGGATCTCCATTCAGTGCCAAGGCCATATCTCAGACATGGTCTTATATGGGACCTTACCAATCTCATGTTTCGATGGTCTTATTCTCTCATTTATTAAAGTTCAACCGAGACTTTCACGTTACAATTCTCATCATTTTCTCATTCAATATGATAACTCAATTTCATAGAAATATTATACAACATCACTAATATCAAACATTTAGAAACTTAATAACATGATGTTGAATTTATTAGACACAAACTTACTTCGATTTCAAAATAGGCTAGATTGTCGATCTAGTCCGATACTTTGTCCTTTCCTCAGTCGATGTTAATTCTTCGCTCTTCTTGATCTATAATAACAATTTAGCTCATTTAATCGCCACATTAATCAATACACTTCAATAATCATAATTTTGGAAAAATTACTATTTTGCCCTTAAACTTTCAAAAAATGACCATTTTACCCCTAGGCTCGAAAATCAATTCTAATAAAATTTCTTTCTTTAATGAGCCTAGGTGAACATTTATTACTCTTGTGGCAGCCCTCAATACTCATTATTTCCCACATTTACCACATATTCCATAACCTTTACAAAAAGGTCCTTCTAGGTGTTTTCACGGTAACACCATTCACAAAAGTTATTTATTAAACAACCATGACTAATTTTCTTCCATAAAAATGCAGCAAAAAACATACATGCTCACATGGTAAAACTCTAAACTTTCAACTATTTTGCAAAATAGTCCCCTCTATAGCTAGCTTAAGCTTTAGGGGTTCCAAAAGTATAAAAATGATCAACCAAAAATCACTAAAATCACTTACTTGTAGAGATTGAAGTGGCTGAAAATATTCAAGCTTCTAAACCCCTTCTATTGTTGAAATTTTCGCTGGTAAGAAGAAGAAGGAAAAAGATTATATCATTTCTTTCTTTATTTTTCTCTTATTTTACTCATAAATTACCTAACACCACCAAAACATTGACTAAATTAATCCTCTTGTCCCCTCTATGGCCGGATATGGCCTTTAGAAAGACCTAATTTCACATTAAGGGCCTCAAAATAAAATTCTATAGTTAATCGGTACCTCTATTTTGTAAACTAAGACTTTCGCACTTAATGCGATTTAGTCTTTTTTCTCAATTAAGCATACAATCGCTAGAATTAAAGCCCCAAAATTTTCATGCATCTATATAATCATGCTTTATCTCATAAAATAACATAAAAATAATTTTTTTCTCTTCGGATTAGTGGTTTCAAAACCACTGTTCTGACTAGTCCCTAAATCGGGCTGTTACATGTAGTTTGTAATAGAAGATTGCGTACTTTTTTTTATTCATTTCGTTTTTATCCCACAGGGTTTTTTTCTAATAAGGTTTTAACGAGGCACATTATCTACAAATGGACATCCCAAGGCGAGTGTTATGAACATCTTATTAAGTGGATTTCCATCATGATCAAGATAAGATTTTGATGTACTTTAAATTCTAATAGCTATTAGAATTAGATCTCTACTTCTTTTATACTTCTTATTCCTATAAATAGTTACTCTGATGAAGCATTGTAATCATCCCTTTGATTAATAATGTACTTTCTCTTTTGCTTTTATATTTTCTTTGTTCTTTATTCTCCCCATCTCTTTTTATTTTATAACAATTACTTTATAAAAAATGAGTTTTTATTGAAACAGTGATTCAATTAAGTCATTATATTAGTTTAATCAAAAGTTATTAGTATGGTATAAATAAATAATTTATAAATTAAATAAATCAAACACATTTTCTTACCATTGTATTAAAGGTGTCTATGGGTCGGGTCGAGTTCAAGCTGAGCCTAACCAAAAATTTAGATCTATTTGCTAGGCCTGGGCATGGTTCGAAAAATGGTCCTAAAATTTTACCCAAGCCCGGCCTGGATAAAAATGCTAAAATAAGGGTCCGGCCTGCCCGTATTAATTTTTTATATAATTTTTAAAAATATATATAATATATCAAAAATACTAAAAATATTAAAATAAATTTTTCGCAAAAAACTGAAAATAAATTCAATAACACTATGTATACTTAAATAACACTAACATAGGTGCAACTTAACAAGCACATGCCTCTAAAATAATAACAAAATTAACAATAAAACAAAAGTTATACAATATCCAAACAATAGCAACAAAATAGTAGCAACAAAACAGTAAAAAGAAAGTAGGTTTTTTTTTTTTCATATTCGGGCTGGGTCGGGTCGGGCTCGGGCCAAAAAAGCCTTAGCCGAGGCCCAATCTGTTTTCTAAACAAGCCTTTTCTTTTGCCCAAGCCCATTTTTCGAGCCTATATTTTTACCCAAACCGTCCCACTTTTTGAGCGGGCGGCTCGACCATGGAGAGGTTTACATTGTACCCATTTTCTCGAATTAGAAATAAGATAATGTATACAAATATTTTTTTTAATTAAAAATGGGAGATAAACAAGCTTATAATAATATGATGAAATTATTGGGTATGATTCCCCCAAAGAAGTATATCTTAATTAATTTTATATGCATATAATTCTATAGTACATGAAAAATATATAATGATCACAACGTGATCCCCTAACTAACTCTCAACCTTTTTTTTAATAATTCATTTCTTTATAAGAAACTAATTTTTGATTAGGAAAGATTGATAGAGCTGGCTTTGACTGAAATAATACGTGCATGCTATCTCTCTTTAACACGTCTGTTTAGTAATGCATGATAAATAAAAGTGTTGATAGAACGAATTGAATTGAATTGTAAAAATAAAATTTAAGTTTGAGTTTTAGCCTAATTGATTTAAATAGTCCTTTTTTATTATTTAAAATTTAGATAAAATTCAACAGATCAAAAGATAATTTTTTTTAATACAAATCCAATTTCGATGGGATTGGATTAAGTGGGTCACTTCATCCTTGAATAGGTTAAGATAAATATATAATTATAAATAAGTCATACAAAGAATATTTTGATGAAAAATATCGGTATCCATAACTAAGTTTTGGTAAATCTTTTAGTTTTTTTTTATCAATTGTTAGATACAAAAGTAAACATCTAATTTTAATTTTAATTTCTCTATCATGTTGAAATTTAATATTTGATTCTCTTATTTTAATTTTATACAATTTGTCCCATTCCTTTTATAGTTTTATACAACGGTAACAATAAGGAAGTGGATTTTCTAACAACTATTGTTAGTATTGTAAAGATAGACGAATGAAATCATGACAAGTTATATTAACAGCAACATTTAACAATATTAAGAGTATTATTAATGTAGACCCATTACTAAAATCGTAGAAGTAGAGATAATTAAATTATATGAAATTAAATTTAAGTGATCAAATTTTAAGGTGCAGCAACGTAGGACTGAAACCATAACTGTACGCTGTCATTTTCATTATTGTCGGCTACCAACATACTAACTATTATTAGAGGAAGTAAGGGATGCACAAATAAGCCAAGATATAGCCATTTTTAGCAACCTTTTAACTCTTCAAAAACTTCAAAGGGGCCGATGTGAGATGAAGTGAGATGGGAAGGAAGAAAGTTGATAGCGTGGGTAACAATGATAAAGCTTCACACTCGATAGCAAGGCCGAAACTAGGTGCTTGTGTCACGGACTTAGAGTTTTCCCACGCGATTTGTGTGGCCTTAGGCAGTTCCTTCGCTAAAAAATGCCTAAGTCAGCCTAACTCGCAACAATTGAGGATTCAACAGAACTCCTCTAAGGCACCCACGAAGAATAGCAGAAGAATGAAATAAGAACGAACTCGAAAGATGAACAAAAGCCACAGGAAAACAAAAACACTTGAGAGAAAAGTTTGAGTGAAGACTCTCAAAATTCTATTAATAATTGAATGAATTACGATGAGGGGGAGAGGTCTCTATTTATAGTTGAGTCACCCCAAAATTAACGGTATAGATCAAAGTACATCAATGGCTAAGATTAAAAGCTTTCTAGATATCAAATCTCTAAGATTACAGAATCGTATATTCTAAAGATTACATTTAATTTTTGGGACACATATCTTTGAAAATTACATTCCATATTTGCCAAGCTTTGAAGATGGGCTTTCAATCTCTCCAAGCAATGGGCCAGTCCGTTCGGGCAAAATGACCTCTTTTGAACTCGATGGATCGCACAAGTTCGTCATGGCTGCGGGCTCCCATGCAGAACCCATGACATTCTCCCCTACTTGTTCTAGTGACGCTCTCATCGCGTCCTCCTCATGGAACTGCTCTCTCTTTTCTTCGAACTACCGCAATGACTCGACAGGTTCCAAACTTGCTTCACCGTCGGGAAGTCCCTTCCACCGAACTAAGTATTCATGCTGCGGCCAATGGTTGTCTAATCACACGATCTGCCTCGATGTTTTAAACTTCACGATCGTAGGAGATCTTTAACCCCATTGGTGCTCGTTCGAACTTACCTTGATTTGGGTCCTCTTGATCCCCATAGATTGGCTTAAGCGTGCTTATGTGAAACACTTGGTGGACTTTGAGCATTGTTGGCAACTCAAGCTTGTAGGCCACCTTGCCTACTCCCTTCATAACTCGAAGTGGCCCCTCATACCTTCGCACAAGCCTCTTGTGCAAACCCGTATGTCGTAAAATCAAGTGTAGTTTACCGAGGACTAAATTGCCCACCTGAAATTGCACATCTTTTGAATTTTGATCGGACCACTTCTTGTTACGCTTACTTACCTTGTGTAAACAAGCTCTAGCCAAGTCATTCTTCTCTCGCCAATCCTTCGCAAATCGATAAGCTATTGGATTTGGTCCTGTATAACAGGTCACAACAGCGTTGGGTGTGAGTGGCTATTGGACCATCACTATCTCGAATGGACTTTGATTCGTGGCCCCACTTCGCTGCAAATTGTATGAAAATTGGGCAACATCCAACAACTTTGGCTAATCCCTTTGTGTGGCACTCACATATTGCAGATGATATGTCTCCAACAATGTATTCTCTCGTTCAGTTTGTCCATCAGTTTGTGGATGCATGCTAGTGGAAAATGTAACACCCCTAATCCGTATCCATCGCCGGAATAGGGTTACAGAGTATTATCAAATTTTATAGAATAGTTACATATAATTCATTTTAATTACTATTCATTTTTTAGAGTGGTCATATTGTCCCTTAAATGGACCCTCGAGGCCCAACATAATATTGGAATCTAGTCGGGACTAAATCGGGAACTCAAAAATTATTTCACAAAATTTTTAAAAATTTTCCTAGATGCAGGGCACACATACCCGTGTGACCATAAGACACGCCCATACTGTAGGCCATGTCCGACCCCGTGTAACTCTCTAATTTGTGTCACACGGATAGCCACACGCCCGTGGCTAGGTCGTGTGGTTAATTTAATTTTTCCAAAATTAAGTGCAGGTTTCACACAGCCAGGACACACACCCGTGGTTTGGGCGTGTAGCACACACAGCTGAGGCACACGCCCGTGTCTCTGCCCGTGTGCTCAATTCTGAGCATTCTGTTTCTCAAATTTAAGATGCATGGGACACACAGCCAAACCACATACTCATGTGCCAAGTCGTGTGTCACACACGATCAAGACACACACTAGTGTGGACAAAATAAAGCCATTTCCTAGCTTTATTTCTCACCCAAAATTTCCAATAACCTACACCAAAAGTTACAAGTATATACCAGCCAACTTAAGCATTAAATCCAAACCAATTCTAACTTCTAATATGATATACTATAATATGCATTCATGTTTATGTTCTTACCCTTGTTTAACTTATATGTTAAGCATAACTTGATCAATCATAGTTAATATACTTAACACATAAGTATTTGTTATAATATAACCTTATAAATATACCAAAACAAATCATTACTAGCCATTCCTTCAAATGGCTAGATTACAAACAACATTTATCGGCCAACGATGGCCAAGTTACCTATACATGCCATTATACCAAAATAAGTTTACTATTTATACCAAAACAAGCTAGTGGATAGTGTGATGACGCTCCGACCGATCTCCAACCTTTGCAAGCTTTTGTGCATTATAAAATAGAGAAAACAAAACCTAGTAAGCATATAATGCTTAGTAAGTTCGTATAACAAGAATTAAAACTTACCAATCATATTTATTAATATTAAGAATACAATTAACATGCTTTTCATCAATTTGGAAAGTTTACCTAAAGACATATACTCAATCAAGCAAGTTAGTCATATAATACGTTTGCACATCAAATAAGCATAGATGAGCTCATCATATGACCCTTCATCAAATAATTCAGAAACATTCAGGGCATATTTCTATTTATCTCATCATTTTCTCATGTCGAGAATTTTATCAGTTGAATTATTAAAGTATCGATGGATACTCAAATAGTACATTCAAGGTGTACAAAGCTGTAATCCATCAATTCATAATCAGGGGTACCTATTAAGGTACTCAATTAGGAAGCACACTCTCAAGCCACATATCAGGTTGCTCAGAAGAGCCATGTAACAAGAAACTTATCCGAGCTAATCAGGAAACTCATAAGAGTTTTACTCAGGAAACTCACAGAGCTTTTCAGATATCTCCGAAGAGGTTATATCAGGGAGCACCGGATAAGGTAGCAGAGAGTTCAAGTGTACTTAACAGGATGCTCATGAAGAGCTACGTTTGTGTCCGCATTATATGCAGGATCACAACGGATCGCATATCAGGACACTTGCAAAGAGCTGCGGTAGTGTGCAGCACATGCTAAATTACTACCGATTAGGATGCTCGCAAGAAATATATATCGGGATACCCGAGAGGGCTCTATCAGGATTACTCGTCTGAGCTAAATACCATTTGCTACATATGCAGAACCGCATTTGATATAGGTAATCACCTATCCATCGAAATTCAATACTCCAAACAGAATTTAACCTTTTCTGGACTTGTTTCGGGCATATGATTATTTCATGCATTTTTAACATTCATAAAATTCACATAAACTCCTATCACATTCAACCAAAACACAATATTTAATTGAACCATATTAACATGTATAATTTACACGAACTTACCTTAATATTTGTCCGTACAATAAATTCTACTAATTCGAAACTTTTTATTTTCCTAGATCTAGCTTCGAATTTGAGTTGTCCGGATCTATATAAATGAATTAAATCATCAATATATCATATTTCATATTCCATTGAGTTCAATTTCCACTCTAGGTAAAATTACCATTTTGCCCATAATCTTTTCATAAATTCCAATTTCGTCCTTATGCTCAGAAAATAAAATTCATGAAATTTAATCTTTATTCCAAGCCTAATTGAAATTTTAGTATAACATTTACAACATGTATTATATAAAATTTTGAATTTTTCTGCAATTTTCACAACTTTACAATTTAGTCCATAAATCACAATTTCATCAAAATTCACTTTGTAAAAGTTGTTTGTCTATCAACAACCTTTCATTTTTCTACCATAAATTTCAAATTTTCAACATATTCGTCCATGGAAAAATTTCTATACTTTGATAACTTTTCAAATTGATCCCCAATCTAAATAGATTAGGTTATCCTGATCTCAAAAATATAAAAATTACTAAAAACAGGACAAGAATACTTACCCAATTAAGCTTGATTAGTTTCCTTTCTCTCTCCTAGGGTTTCCATGCAAATATTGAGGAAGATGATGAAAATAAGATGATATTTTCTATTATCATCTTTTAATTAATTCAATTTCCAATTTAATCATTGCCCTTTTCTTTTAATTTCCATGGATGAATCATCCTAAAATATCTACTAACTTTTTATTAATGGTCTAATTACCATATAAGGACCTGAAGTTTTGAATTCCATAGCTATTTGATCCCTTTAGCTACTAGAATTCAACTTTTGCATTTTATGCAATTTGGTCATTTCCACAATTAAACATATAATCGATAAAATTTTCTTATTAGAATTTTCATATGACATTCATATTACAATGTTAGTCATGTAATAATATTAAAATAAATTTTCTTTTCAACTCGGGTTTGTGGTCTTGAAACCACTATTATGATTTCACTGAAAATGGGCTGTTACAACTCTCTCCATTAAGAATTTTCTCCTCAAAAATCTTACCAGTAAAAAGATTCAGGTATTGTTTCCTCATGGTATCCTCCGGTTCCCAGGTAGCATCTTCTATACCATGTCGTTCCAAAGAACTTTTACTAAAGCCACCTTTTTTTTTCTTAACTTTTTTGTTTCACGGGCCAAGATTTTGATCGGTTCTTTATTGTATGTCATATCAAGCTGAATCTCTACCTCTGACGGAGAAATAACATGTGAAGGATTCGATCGATACTGTCGTAACATAGACACATGAAAAACATTATGAATCTGATCAAGTTCTGGTGGTAAGGCTAACCAATATGCAACAGGTCCAATTCTTTCTGTGATTTCATAACCGTGCACTCAATTTTCCTTTACGGCCAAACCGGAGAACTTTCTTTCAAGGTGATACTTTTAAGAATACCTTGTCACCGACCTAAAATTCTATTTCTTTTAGTTTATGATCAGCATAGGACTTTTGACGGCCAAAGGCTGCTTTTAAACTGTCTTGAATTACCTTTACCTTTTCTTCTGTTTCACGGGTCAAGTCAACTCCGTGTATCTTTTTCTCACTAAGGTCTGTCCAATACAATGGAGTTCTACATTTCCTGCCTTACAAAGCTTCATACGGCGCCATTTTGATACTGGACTGATAACAATTATTGTAAGGAAATTCAACTAAAGGCAGATACTTTTCCCAGTTGCCTTCAAATTCAAGTATACAACACCGAAGCATATCTTCCAAAATCTGTATAACACATTCAGATTGACCATCAGTCTGGGGATAGAATGCAGTGCTGAAATGTAACTACGTATAGAATGCAGTGCTGAAATGTAACTACGTACCCAAAGCTTCTTGCAATTTGCTCTAAAATCGATATGTAAATCGAGGATCTCTATCAGAAATAATAGAGACAGGCACTCCATGCAATCTGAAAATCTCAAAAACATATAATTCAGTCAATCTATCTAAGGAATAATCCATATATACCGGAATAAAGGGTGCAGATTTTGTTAACCGATCGATGATTACCCAAATGACATCTTTCTTCTTTGGAGACAAGGGTAATTCCGATACAAAGTCCATGAGAGTTCTTTTCCACTTCCATTATTGGCTGTAATAATCCCGAAGGCAACTGATGTTCATCTTTTACTTGTTGACATATCAAACATTTAGATACATAATCAGAAATATCCTGTTTCATTCCCGGCCACCAGTAAATCTTTTTCAAATCATTATACATTTTGTTACTACCAGGATGAATAGACATGGTACTGTTATGAGCTTCATGTAAAATCTTTTGTACCAATCCCAAGTTCTTCAGTATACATATTCTGTCTCTAACTAATAAACAATCATCAAACCCAGTTTGAAATTCTGACTCTGAATTAAACTCACACTGTTCTCGTTTAGATCGCAATTTATCATCATTTTTCTGTGCTTCAGAGATCTACTGCAAAAACGTCGGTCTAGCCTTTAACTCAGCTATGATTGAACCATTCTGCTTAGAGCATCAGCAACCACATTATGTAACAACCTATTTTTGGTCAAATCGGAACAGTGGTTTTGGGACCACAAATTCAAAGTCAAAATATTTATTTTATAAATATTATAATATTTACAGTGTGATTGAGTGATTGTGTTAAAAATTCGTTAAGAAATTTTATCATTTAAATGGTCAATTTGAGAAAAAGGACTAAATCGCATTATGTGTAAAATGCATGTTCTATTACTGTAAGGCATCAATTAGCTTTGGTTTTTAAATACGGTGGCCTTAAAGGGTAATTAAACCATTATTATTGGTAATGGACATTTATGGGCTTATAATAAGTGATTTAAATGTTTTATAACAAAAGTTATAAGGTAATTTAGTAAATTAATAAGTTAAATAATAAAACAAACAAATTTAATGTTATCATCTTCATCTTATTGCCAAAATTGAAGAGAAAAAAAAGCTATTCTTAGGGTTTAAAGTTTTGGCCATTCCATTTCTCAATTGTAAGTCCACTTTTGCTCGATTTTTAATGATTTCTATATTTTTTATCGTTGCTTCGTATTCTAGCTAGCCCGTACCCTAGATTTTGAAACTGTTAAAGATTTATCATGTTTCCATTTTTGAATGCTTGAGTAATTTGATGATTTATGATAGATTTGGAAGGTTTAGTGTTAGATTAATAGCTTTTGTAAAGTGATTTTTGACAAAAATGTAAAAAAGGGATTAAATTGAGAAAACATGAATGGTGGTGGTTAAAAGTGTGAATAAATTGAAAATATGTGCTGATAATAACATGTACTAAATTCGGCTAAGCATGGGTTTGCACTAAATTGCATGAATTTGCAATTTTATGTAATAAGGACTAAATTGTGAAAATGTGAAACATTAGGGGCAAATGTGTAAATTTTCCAAATTGTAAATTATACGCTAAATTGAATAGGCCGAATACTAAATGTGCTAAATTTGATATATATAGATCAAGATAAGTCGAGATCGGGATTAGATTGGGGAAAAGGAAAAGTGGACGAATAGTCAATAATTTCCATCTGAGTTACTCGAGGTAAGTTCGTATAATTATAATAAGCTTTTTAAATACTTATAAATTATTTGAAATGAAAGTATAATTGAGTTAATGGTATTACTGAGTTCAAATGCATAATTGATGAGAATTATTGAATACCGAGTCCCGTTTGAACCGTAGGAAGTCGTAGGATATGAGTGACATGTCACTAGGGTTACCATTTTGGTCTAAATCCTGCATGTGTTGTGGACTCACCACAGCTCGTATGAGCTGACCGATATATCAGCTCGTAAGAGCTTACTTTTTTCAGCTCATCGAAGCTTCTGCTTTTCACTCAATAGAGCTTCGCATCCATCACTTCGGGAGGAGCTTACTGATCATTGCTCGAAAGAGCAAAAAAGATAATAAAATGATAATAAATTCTATTATTGCTTATGTTAAAAAGCTATGTGTTTATACAAATGAATTACTATTTATATAGATGAAGTATTGTTTATACGAATGAGTTACTGTTATCGAATGAATTATTGTTTATACGATTGAGAGTGAAATGTTACAAATGATGTACGTGATATATGAATTTAATATGATACAATGTATTGAGTATTAAATAGAGATAATGGATGATTATATGCATTTATATTACTAACTTGATGATGAATGCTTGTGTTTAGGCATTTGACAATTGAATTGAGTATACCTTATTTATTGCCTCGATTATGTATAAATGGTAAGTTTAATTCTGAATTATATGGGTTTACTAAGCTATATAGCTTACTTTGTTGTTTTTTCTTGTTTTATAGTGATTTCAAAGCTAGCCCAGATTTGGGGTTAGTTGGAGACTTCACCACACTATTCACTGACTCTTAGGTACTTTTGAAACCATGTTTTGAGTATAGGGCATGTATAGGTATTTTGATGTCATTTTGATTATGTGTTGATAGTGATTTTAGTTAATTGTAGTAGCTTGTAAATGTATATGTTTTGAGTTGTAAATTTAGCCATGAGAGTTGGCTTTATTTGATGAATTTTGGTTATGTGCATATATGGTTGATATTAGATGTGAGTTATGTTTGTGATTTGGTATGTTTTGATGAAGTAAGGTTTGAGGTTATAAGCATGTTGAATGTTGGTATTGAAAATTGTATGAATTAGTCTTGATTGTTGCTAAATTAAATGTTATTTATGCTATGAGTTGTGTCATTTTGGTTGTGTAGGTATATGCAAATTTGGGTGACAAATTGGCTTGTTAAATAGCCTATTTTTGTCCACACGGGCAGAGACATGGGCGTGTGTCTCAGCCGTGTGTGACACGGTCAAATTACACAGTCGTGTGTCCCCTGGTGTTGAAATTGAAATGAAGTCAGTATACTCCACACAGTCTCACACATGGACGTCTGATCGACCGTGTGACATAAGTCATTATACCCCCTAATTGGCACACGGCCTAGCAAACGAGCGTGTGACTTGGCCATGTTGCATAAGTCAGTAAACCTTACAGGTTTGACACGACCTAGCACACGGCCTGGAACACGGGTGTGTGTAGCCACTTCAAAGGGAACACGGGCTAGATATACGGGCGTGTGGTTGGCCGTGTGACCCAAGTCTGTAACCTCACTTGTTTGGACACGGGGTAGAACACGGGCTAGGACACGGCCATGTGCTCCCATCTTGAAATGTCCACACGGCCTGGTCACACAGGCGTGTGTCCCCTGTTTTAGATAAAAAATTTATAATTGTTGAAAATTTCTCGAGTTATCGGTTTAGTCCCAAACCACTCCTAATGCATGTGTAAGGCCTTGTAGGCTCGTATTAGGGGCAAATTGATTAAGATTGATTGACAATTGTATGTATTGATTAAATGTATTAGAAAAGTTTGTTTAAGTGTGTTGTAAGTCCGGTAATGCTCCGTAACCCTATTCAAGAGTTGAATACAGGTGAGGGGTGTTACATTTATTGGTATCAGAGCTACGATTTAGTCGATTCTAGGACTAACGTAGCGTGTGTGAGAGTCTAGCTATACATGCCATATATAAACTATGATAGTGTGATGACTCCTAACATTTTAAAACATGTTTTCAAATAGAAAATAGATCCCAATCGAGCTATAGTTGATGAGGTTGAAAGTAATGTGCCTGCTCCCATGCAAGGGACAGCGCCGTCTGATTCTAAACTCGTAATGAGCAGTTAGGGAGGGGAGGCTAAAGAAGCTTTTTTCCAAATGATGAGTGAATGGTTCACTTGGTACGTCCAAGCTAATCCGGCTATGCAACAATGAAACACCCCAAACCCGGCCCACGAGCTTTGACCAGATTTGGTATGTTCCTCAACAAAACCGGTTTCAAATTCTTTTATTACTTAAAGAAAACTTGTGCGATTAAAAAAAATATTGTTTGGGTTGGGCTTGTGTTGAAACAGACTCGATTTTATTTTTGGAAACCCCTTTTTAATATTAAGTGATAAAACAATTAGGATTTAGTTTAAAGATGATAAATAATAATAAATGTAAAATGATTCAACTATGGCCTTATGGCCTTATTACAACAAATAATTTCCAAATAATTCAAGTACTTAGAAAAAACCTAATAGTTCCATAAAAATAAAGACTTCATGTTGAGCATGGCCACCACAAGTTCTCGCTGTAGTCTGGTCCATCACTTTGCTCATCACTGAAACATTGTCCCACAATGGGTGAGTCAAATAGACTCAATGTGTACACGACACCAAATCATAATAGAATTAGGCATACAAGAGTTACACATTCAGAATAATGAATACAAGTTATGATGCATTCCCAAACCCAAACCTATTTTTCCATCCGCTACACACCCCCGTACCTGCCAATCACACCGTGGGGACTACTAAGTCGACCCTCCTTCCGCTACACACCAAATTACGGTCTTAGGTCACCGCATTCGTGGTCTTAGGTCACCACGTTCAGATTCTTCGTGGTCTTAGGTCACCACTTTCATTCATCGTGGTCTTAGGTCACCACTTTCGGATATCACGGTCTTAGGTCACCGTGTTCGTGGTCTTAGGTCACCACATTCACTTCCCCTTTCAAACAAACCCATATGCCGCATATAATAATAACATGCATAAATATGCCAGAGTTCACATTCTTATCATATTCTCATGTTACTAATAAAATTTTTCATATTCCTAGTAGGAGTAGGAAATGTACCTGAGTACTTAGTACCTACCTTAGCCACTTTCATATTCTTAATGTCACATATTTTAATTAAACATGCCATAAAACGTATTATGAAGTAGTGTGGGGTACACACCTGATTCGCTTAAAATTTCTTTGAGATCCCGAAAAGCTTGATCTAATGCTTAGATCCTTAATCCCTACATTGATTTATCACTAATACCTTAATAAAAAGCCATTCGGCTAAGATTCCAAATCCTAGTAGGATTAGTATTCTTACCTTGTTGCCGATTGGAACACCAAAAAATCCCGAAACTGTTTCTTGTTTCCCTAGGAATGTTGAAATCCCTAAAACCTTACGTTAGACTTAATCTTAATCATCGAAACATAAATCAAGGCCTTTGGCCGAATATTTACATGTCTTACCTTAATCTTAGAAATCCCGAATACTCCTCCTTTTTTAGTCGACTACTACGATAATCTGAAAGATCCTTCCATATTCGCAACCATAATATGTATGGGGTTAGATTATCTCTCGGCTAATCTAAAAGAAAAGAATGGAAATCAAACTTGTTCTTACCTTTGAAGAAATCAACAACACCTATGCTTGAAGCCCTTCCAAGATTCGGCTTTTGAATGGATTGGTAAGAAGAAATAGGAAGAAAAGAAAACTTGAGAATTTTGACAATGGTGGACTATAGATTCGGCTTGACAAAAAAAAAAAGAGAAGAGAAGAGAAGAGAGCACTCGAAATTCGGCAGAGAGAAGAGGAGGAAGAAAAATTGATGAGTAGCCCTATTCTCTTCCTTTTATAGCCGAAACTACTACTCAGGATCCCTTACTTGGCCACCACTCTTCTTCGTTTTCCTAATTAAAGAATAATTCCTCATTTATCTCTTGAAAATAATCCAAAATAAATCCATTATTTATCACCTTATTAATAGAATATTAAAGAGAATAAAACTCCTCCTTTCTCGAAGGCTTGTGCCGTCCACCTCAGGCTTCTGGAAGCAAAAATAAAACTTCCTTTATTTGCTTCCCAAGTGACTCGAACTCAGGCCCATCACCTTGCATGTGGCGCCATTTCCATAGGCCCTAAGTGACATATTCAGTCCATTTTTCCAAGCCTGTTTGTGTGTCAAATTTCAACAACTTTTTCTTTTAAGGCCACCTTGCCTTAATTTCCTCTTTTAAACTTTAAAACTCGACATTTCTAAGTTTCCAAAAATTTTCGTTTGGCTCTGTAAACTTGGCATTTCCTTACATTTCCAAGTTTCTTCACTTTCCTCTTTTGAATCATTTCCAAATCATTTCCTTACATTTCCTTAGCTTCCAAAAATGTTCACCTTCCATTTTTAAACTTAACATTTCCATACATTTTCAGGTTTCCAAAAATGTTCATTTCTAACTCATTTTCATTCATTTCTGGGTTTCCAAAAATATTCAAAATTTATTCTTAGTACATAAAACATGTTACTTCGTACAACTAAATCAAAAATGCATAGGCCCTTTTCAGGATGTTACAAACAATCTCTACCCTCACCTATTCCCCAACTGATCCCTGTAGTTCCTCAAGGTATGGGTCTTTTGCGATTGAATGAACCACCTGTTAATAAGATACAGAAATACGGGGCTGAAGAATTTAGAGCCACTGTTAGCAATGACCCTGAGAGAGATGAGTTTTGGCTTAAGAACACGATTTGGGTATTTGATGAACTTCCTTGCACACCTGAATAATGTTTAAAATGTGATGTATCACTATTGAGAGATATTGCGTATCAGTGGTGGAATACCTTGATATCCATAGTTCTGCGAGAAAGAGTTACTTGGGAATTCTTTCAAGTTGAATTCAGAAAGAAATACATCAGCCAATGGTTTATTGCTCAGAAATGAAAGGAATTTCTTGAACTAAAATAGGGTCGTATGTCAGTAACAGAATACGAAAGAAAGTTTGTACGACTCACCAAATATGCTCGTGAATGTGTTTCTTCTGAGGCTATAATGTGCAAAAAGTTCGAAGATGGATTAAATGAATAAATTAGACTGTTAGTTGGGATTCTTGAGCTGAAAGAGTTTGTCGTTCTAGTTGGTAGAGCTTCAAAAGTCGAAGAGCTTAGCAAAGAGAAAAGAAAAGCTGATTATGAGGTTAGAGACTTTAGAAAGAGATTTGCAGGGATTTCGATCAAAGATAGAGATATGAGACATTTCAACTCTAAACCTCATACGACATCTGTTACCAGTGTGGGTAGCATTAGAAATGTTGGACCAAATGTAAGCACTGCAATAAGCGACATATTGGTGAATGTAGAATAATAAACGGAGCTTGTTTTAGATGTGGATCTCTTGATCATTATCTACAAGACTGTCCAGAAAAGTCTATAGCTGAAAGAGATCAACCGGCGAAAGCAAGTAATACAGCTACTAGAGGGAGACCACCCCGAAACACTGGAAATACGAGTGGTAACTGAGGTGCTACGAGAGATTCTGCTGTGAGATCTGAGGCACAAGCACCTGCCCGAGCTTATGCTATCCGTGCACAGGAGGAGGCATCATCACCAGGCATTATTACCGGTACTTTTTCTCTTTTCGATACTGATATAATTGCATTGATAGATCTATGATCAACCCATTCATATATCTGTATGAATTTAGTGCTTAAAAAGAGTTTACATGTCGATTCTGTAGAGTTTGTAATTAAAGTATCAAACCCCTTAGGCAAGTCTGTTTTAGTTGATAAAATTTGTAAGAATTGTCCTTTGATGACTCAGGGTTACTGTTTTCTGGCTGACTTGATGCTTCTACCGTTCGATGAGTTTGATGTGATTCTGGGTATGGATTGGCTATGCATGATACAGTTGTGAATTGTTGACGAAAGATTATCAAATTAAAATGTCAGAACGGTGAAATTCTTCGGATTGAGTCTGATGATTCGAGTGAATTACCTATTATGATATCGTCTATGTTAGCTCAGAAATGTATGAAAAAGGGCTATGATGAATATGTTGCATATGTACTGGATACAGAGGTGACTGAATCAAATATTGAATCTGTACCTGTTGCTTGTGAGTTTTCGAATGTATTTCCAAAAGAATTATCGGGTTTGCCACTGACCAGAGAGGTTGAATTTGGTATTGAATTAGTACCGAGAATAATACCAATATCGATAGCTCCGTACAGAATGGCTCCAACAAAATTAAAAGAGTTGAAAGCTTAGTTGCAAGAATTGACAGACAGAGGTTTTGCACGACCAAGTTATTCGCCCTGGGGTGCACTGATATTGTTTGTAAAGAAGAAAGACGGCACGATGAGAATGTGTATCGATTACAGATAGCTGAATAAAGTGACTATAAAGAGCAAATACCTTCTACTATAGATTGATGATTCATTTTATCAGTTGAAAGGGGCCAGTATTTTCAAATATTGATTTAAGATCGGGTTATTATTAGTTGAAAGTTAAAAAGTTGGATGTGCCAAAAACCACATTCAGAATGAGGTACAGACATTATGAATTCCTTGTTATGCCTTTTGAATTAACTAATGCTCTTGCAGTTTTTATGGACTTGATGAACCGGGGTATTCAGACAATATTTAGATAGATTCATTGTTGTATTCATTGACGACATTATGATCTATTTGTGAGATGAATCTGAACATACCAAGCACTTGAGAATTGTGTTACAAACTCTACGTGATAATCAATTATTTGCAAAGTTTAGCAAATGTGAGTTTTGGCTCCGAGAGGTTGGATTTCTAGGGCATATTGTTTCAGCTGATGGTATTAGAGTTAACCCGAGTAAGATTTATGCTATTATTGCTTAGCGGGCTATTAACAAAGATTCGTGAAAGGATTTTCGATGATTGCGACATCGATGACACGTTTGCTTTAGAAAGATGTGAAATTTGAATGGTTAGAAAAGTGTCAGTAAGTTTCGAATAGTTGAAAGTTGTAACATCCTAGATTAGGGGTTATGCGTTCGTGCATAATTCATGAGTTAGTAGATTTTGGCAGTGGTTGGAAGTGTATTAAGGGTTTGTAGAACTCTAGGATGAAGGTGGAAGCTTTGGGAAAATGATGGATTTTAAGTCAAAAAAAAGGAAGCTAGGTGAAAGAGGTCTTTAAGAGAATTTGTGTGGAGTTTATGTCACACGAATGGGCCTGGTAAAGTGGCTACAAGGCGCCACTTAGGGCTTTAGAGTATGACGCCTTGTGCAGAGGGTATTGGTTTGAGTTGCGAAGGAAGCAGGAAGGAGCATTTATTTTTGCGTCAAGAAGGCGCTTGGCTGAGGAGGTCTTAAAAGAAATTCTGGGTGAATTATGTCACAAAAAAACGCCTTGGCAAAGTGGCTTGGGACGCTACCTTAGGGGCTTGGAGGCTTGCGTGAAAGGGAGTCCAGGAGGGAAGAGGTTCGAGCAACGTGGGAAGCAAATGGGCTTTTGTTTTTGCGTCAAAAGGAAGCCCAGGCTAAGGAGGCTTTAAGGGGAATTCGTGAGGGACTTATGCCATAAGAATCACCTTGGTAAAGTGGCTGCAAGGCGCCACTTAAGGCTTGGGCAAGTGACGCCTCAAGCAGGTGGTAGAGGGCTCGGGTTCGAGCCTTGTTGGCAGCAGTAGGTGTTTTTATTTTGCATTCTGGCGTTAGGGAGAAGGAGCAGTGGACGGCACATGGGACTTTCAATTGGATGAGGATAAAGCTTGTTTTTATTTTGGAATTCGGCTAAGGTAGGATAATTGATGATTACTTTATTTATTTTATTTATTTTAGTTTAATAGGTGATAAGAGAATATATAGGATATGGGATAATATGATGATTTATTTTATTTTGAACAAGTGTCAAAGAGATAAAATAAGAGATGAAGTTGTAGCCGAATGGGGGGTTCTTTGGGTGGTATATTCGGTCATGGAAGGGGGTTTAAGGGATGAATTTTATTTGTTTCTTCTCTAGTGATTTTGCCAAATTTTGGTAACCAGGAAAATCCTCTTCTTCTTCATTTATTTTGCTAAGCCGAAACTTACCCATTGTGCACCCTTGCCGAATGCTCCTAAGTCTCTAACAATCTCCCAAATTTCTTCCTTTAATTGGTGTTAGCTGAATATACTTTTCTCTTGTGACCGATTGTAAGTGCTTTCTTCCATTTGTATTTCATGTTCTTAATAAAAGGCTATAGCTGAATCTCAAGTGCCTTGATTCTCTTTTCTTCTATCGCAAGTTCTAAAAGTCGGGATCCATTCTCTTTTAGTTTTCGCAAGCAATGATAGTGGTAAGCAATCATTCCTTAGTAATTGGTTTTATCTTCTTTTCATGGATGTGCCGAAATCAAGTGTTTAGTCTTTGGTTTTGGGGTTAGCTGAATATTCATAGGCTATAATGTGGTGTTTCTTTTGTATGTGCCAATGTTAGGGAGCATTAAAGGAGTTTCGGGATTTGGAGCACTCAAGGTAAGCCATTGTGGTATTCGGCCAAGGGTTATTTTCTATGGATTTATGCTTAAGCCGATTTTGTTATGGTTTCACTCAGGGATTTCGACAGCTTCATAGTTAAGTGGTTATTCGGGATTTCGATAAGTAAGGTAAGGAGGTTTGTACTATTCGGCCTAAGGCCATATTTTGGGTATAAGTGTGACCGATTGTGTATTATGGCTTTTAGGGGCTAATCGACGGAGGTAACAGAGGCTTCGGGATTCTAGATCGTTTCGGTAAGGATACTTAGTAAGTTTAGATCTACTCCGTATTCGTTCAGTAGTCGAAGGCTAATTATTTGTAGGTACGAGTGGGTGGCCGATTGCAAAGGGGACTCAGAGTGTGATTCGGGATTTGGTAGTAGACCAAAGCGGCATTTAGGGAGAAGGAAGAACCACGTTTTGAGATCGTGTTAGGTTCGAGTAGTTCGGGATTTCACTAATAGGCAGGTGTGTAGTTAGTCTACCGTTTTCCTGGTTTATGCTATATTTGTATGTGTTATGTTTATTGGTTAACCAGTGCAGTGACTGTGATGTGATATGGTTACCCTAAAAAGGGGTATATCGATAGTCAGGTTAGTGCTATCTGTTGACAAGAATGTGAACGTGCCTATGTGAATGTAAACATGCCTATGGAAATATGATTGTCTGCCTTAATGACATGTGCATCCTTTATTATGTCACTATTATATGTTGCATGTGCATGGGAGGGATATGATATGAAAGAAGGTACGGGTGTACTTCAAGTACGTGGTTTGATGTTAGCCTTGAGCTACATCGTGGATTGATGTTGACTGAGGTCACGTTGTGTATTAATTTCGATTTAGTTTGCGTGGCTTGATGAGTGGCTGTGTGCCTCATCGTGGTTGATATCGGCTATGTGCCATATCGTGGTTGGTGAGTGACTATGTGTCCCATCGTGGTTTTGATGTTAGCTACGGCTACGTCGTGGATTGGCGCTGACTGAGGTCGCGTTGTGGATTATTGTGCTTAATTGCACGTGGACGGCATTCAATGCCTTTTGGAGTGAAAATGAGAGGGTGATTTGATAATCCCCTGGTGTGTGGTGGCTGGATGCGGGGGTGTCTAGAGGATGGACCCTAGGTTGGGTTGGGTGCATTTTGCATAATTCCAATTGATATGTAGATTAATGTGAAAAGGGCCAAGCCCAGTATATGAATGTGGATCAGTGTGGAAATGGGCTAAGCCCGATATGTGGAATTTATGCGGTTAATTACCCTGTTACCTGATAAGTGATTTGAATATGGGCCAAGCCCAGAATGTGATAATATGTGAATATGATAATTGTTATCTGATATATGGGTTATTATGTGGTTAACATGGGGGTGGAATTCAGTGGATTAATTACACACTGAGTCTGTATGACTCACCCAATTTTTACCAACATTGCAGGTGAGAAATGTTGATTGGACCGGGTTGGAGTGGATACGAGGTGGCCCATGCAGAAGACGTTTTATTTATTTAAAACAGTATATTATTAAGTATTTTTGTTAAATTATTTATTGTAATAAGGCCCAGTTAAAGTATTTGAGCATTTTATTATGTTTAAGCTAGATGACGATTAAAATATTAGTTGGAAATGTTTTTATTTTCGGTAATTTATATTTTTAAAATATTTTTTAAAGTTTAAACCCGGATATTTTGTATTAATCAAATTTTTACTTTGCATTTTAATTATAAAATGTTGTTCTAAAGACAATAAATTTTTATGTTTTTACCTTAAGTTAAAATATTTTTCGAACGGTTTCTGCAGTGACATACCAGATCCGGTCAGGGCTTGTGGGCCGGGTTTGAGGTGTTACAGTTTGGTATCAGAGCCCAGTTCAAAACTCGACTTTGAGGTTTTGGGCCCAAAAAAGTTCAAAAAATGGGCTTTTCAAAATATGGACTTTTATTTCAGGTTTATTCTGGCATGGCACCTGTATCTCCGGCCCGAAGTCCACCAGGTAAGTACTTCTGATTACTGAAGTGAATTGTGTATATGTGAAATTGTATGGGCATTTATGGAACGTAGATAGAAGATTAGGGCCATTGAACCCTAGGACTAGTCTACTCAAACACAAGTACATAAGACTTAAGAATCATTAAACAACCCTGTGATTAAGTCGCCGAGCTAGGGTGTGGCAGTTGTTGTGCGCATGTCTAGGAGTGGCTTCGGTAAGAGCTTGGTATTTAAGCAGTCCTAGCGACTCACCTCCTCTTTACTCGAATCCCACCTGGTGCGTAGTAACCGTTCACCCTAACCAAGAGGTCTTAGTCATTGGCTAAACCACTGATTAAAACCCGAAAGGGACTAGCCATGCAGTTTTATAAAAACCCTAGTTTTTAAATCACTAAATTACCCTTTTTTATTTGTACAAACTATTTTGAAGACATTTCTCAAAATATTTTTGATTTACAAAATTACGAAAATACCCCTAGTTGTAAAATTACTAAAATGCCCTTGGTTTCTAAAATTTTCATATTACCCTCGACTTTTATTTAAAATATTCTTACTTTACAAAAATACCAAAAACCTTATTTTGTGAAATATTGAAATACCCTGATTTGGAAAATTACTGAATTACCCCTGACTTACAAAAATTTCTAAAATTTCTGCAACACCGCTGATTTAGAAAAAAAAAATTTCAAGATAACCTCGAGTTTTTGTAAATTTTGAAATGTCGTTGATTTATAAGGATTTTTAAATTGACCCCGATTTATTACCAAAATACCCTTGTAGGAAAAATAACAAAAATACCCCTAGGATAGAAACGGACAGAAATGTTGAATAGTGAATGTGGGTGGTGGATACCACTGAATGAATATGTCTATGTTGATGAATGAATGTGCCTCTATTGAGGAATGAATGTGATTCTCTGAATTAGAGTAGTGAACTTAAACTGAAACTTTGTTTGATCGAGAGAACTACTTCTAAATATCTATTTTCATAAAATTGTTCGCGGTTAAAAAGTGGAACAAAAATTCTGATGCATAAAACATTTTAATCAAATTAAATCACGACGTTAGAAATGAGTTCTAGGGGACGTGAACTTAGAGATTGTGCTTAGAAAGTATGATGGTTCTATTAAGATCAGAGTGCGCAGCGTAAGCGTAGTGCGGTGAGTAAAGATGTACGATTATTCGTTAGTAAGTAATTTCGAGGACGAAATTATTTTTAAGGAGGGTAGAACTGTAACATCCTAGATTAGGGGTTATGCGTTCGTGCATAATTCATGAGTTAGTAGATTTTGGCAGTGGTTGGAAGTGTATTAAGGGTTTTTAGAACTCTAGGATGAAGGTGGAAGCTTTGGGAAAATGATGGATTTTAAGTCAAAAAAAAAAGGGAAGCTAGGTGAAACAGGTCTTTAAGAGAATTTGTGTGGAGTTTATGTCACACGAATGGGCCTGGTAAAGTGGCTACAAGGCGCCACTTAGAGCCTTGGAGTATGACGCCTTGTGCAGAGGGTATTGGTTCGAGTTGCGAAGGAAGCAGGAAGGAGCATTTATTTTTGCGTCAAGAAGGCGCTTGGCTGAGGAGGTCTTAAAAGAAATTCTGGGTGAATTATGTCACAAAAAAACACCTTGGCAAAATGGCTTGGGACGCTACCTTAGGGGCTTGGAGGCTTGCGTCAAAGGGAGTGCAGGAGGGCAGAGGTTCGAGCAACGTGGGAAGCAAATGGGCATTTATTTTTGCGTCAAAAAGGGGAACTGGGCTAAGGAGGATTTAAGGGGAATTCGTGAGGGACTTATGCCATAAGAATCACCTTGGTAAAGTGGCTGCAATGCGCCCCTTAAGGCTTGGGAAAGTGACGCCTTAAGCAGGTGGTAGAGGGCTCGGGTTCGAGCCTTGTTGGCAGCAGTAGGTGTTTTTATTTTGCATTCTGGCGTTAGGGAGAAGGAGCAGTGGACGGCACATGGGACTTTCAATTGGATGAGGATAAAACTTGTTTTTATTTTGGAATTCGGCTCAGGTAGGATAATTGATGATTACTTTATTTATTTTATTTATTTTAGTTTAATAGGTGATAAGAGAATATATAGGAGTTTGATATGGGATAATATGATGATTTATTTTATTTTGAACAAGTGTCAAAGAGATAAAATAGGAGATGAAGTTGTGGCCGAATGAGGGGGTTCTTTGGGTGGTATATTCGGTCATGGAAGGGGGTTTAAGGGATGAATTTTATTTGTTTCTTCTCTAGTGATTTTGTCGAATTTTGGTAGCCAGGAAAATCCTCTTCTTCTTCATTTATTTTGCTAAGCCGAAACTTCCCCATTGTGCACCCTTACCGAATGCTCCTAAGTCTCTAACAATCCCCCAAATTTCTTCTTTTAATTGGTGTTAGCCGAATATACTTTTCTCTTGTGACCGATTGTAAGTGCTTTCTTCCATTCGTATTTCATGTTCTTAATTAAAGGCCATAGCCGAATCTCAAGTGCCTTGATTCTCTTTTCTTTTATCGCAAGTTCTAAAAGCCGGGATCTATTCTCTTTTAGTTTTCGCAAGCAACGATAGTGGTAAGTAATCCTTCCTTAGTAATCGATTTTATCTTCTTTTCATGGATGTACCGAAATCAAGTCTTGAGTCTTTGGTTTTGGGGTTAGCCGAATATTCATAGGCTATAATGTGGTGTTTCTTTTGTATGTGCCAACGTTAGGGAGCATTAAAGGAGTTTCGGGATTTGGAGCACTCAAGGTAAGCCATTGTGGTATTCGGCCAAGGGTTATTTTCTATGGATTTATGCTTAAGCCGATTTTGTTATGGTTTCACTCAGGGATTTTGACAGCTTTATAGTTAAGTGGTGATTCGGGATTTCGGTGAGTAAGGTAAGGAGGTTTGTACTATTCGGCCTAAGGCCATATTTTGGGTATAAGTGTGACCAATTGTGTATTATGGCTTTTAGGGGCTAATCGACGGAGGTAACAGAGGCTTCGGGATTCTAGATCGTTTCAGTAAGGATACTTAGTAAGTTTAGATCTACTCCGTATTAGTTCAGTAGCCGAAGGCTAATTATTTGTAGGTATCAGTGGGTGGCCGATTGCAAAGGGGACTCAGAGTGTGATTCGGGATTTGGTAGTAGACCAAAGCAGCATTTAGGGAGAAGGAAGAACCACGTTTCGAGATCGTGTTAGATTCGAGTAGTTCGGGATTTCGCTAATAGGCAGATGTGTAGTTAGTCTACCATTTTCCAGGTTTATGCTATATTTGTATGTGTTATGTTTATGGGTTAACCAGTGCAGTGACAGTGATGTGATATGGTTACCCTAAAAAGGGGTATATCGATAGTCAGGTTAGTGCTATCTGTTGACAAGAATGTGAACGTGCCTATGTGAATGTAAACATGCCTATGGAAATATGATTGTCTGCCTTAATGACATGTGCGTGCATTTATTATGTCACTATTATATGTTGCATGTGCATGGGAGGGATATGATATGAAAAAAGGTACGGGTGTACTTCGAGTACGTGGTTTGATGTTAGCCTTGAGCTACATCGTGGATTGACGTTGACTGAAGTCATGTTGTGGATTAATTGCGATTTAGTTCGCGTGGCCTTGTGAGTGGTTGTGTGCTTCATCGTGGTTGATATCGGCTATGTGCCATATCGTGGTTGGTGAGTGACTATGTGTCCCATCGTGGTTTTGATGTTAGCTACGGCTACGTCATGGATTGGCACTGACTGTGGTCGCGTTGTGGATTATTGTGCTTAATTGCACGTGGACGGCATTGAATGCCTTTTGGAGTGAAAAGGAGAGGGTGATTTGATAATCCCCTAGTGTGTGGTGGCTAGATACGGGGGTGTCTAGAGGATGGACCCTAGGTTGGGTTGGGTGCATTTTGCATAATTCCAATTGATATGTGGATTAATGTGAAAAGGGCCAAGCCCAGTATATGAATGTGGATCAGTGTAGAAATGGGCTAAGCCCGATATGTGGAATTTATGTGGTTAATTACCCTGTTACCTGATAAGTGATTTGAATATGGGCCAAGCCCAGAATGTGATAATATGTGAATATGATAATTGTTATCTGATATATGGGTTATTATGTGGTTAACATGGGGGTGGAATTTAGTGGATTAATTACACACTGAGTCTGTATGACTCACACAATAAATAATTTTTACCAACATCGCAGGTGAGAAATGTTGATCGGACCGGGTTGGAGTGGATACGAGGTGGCCCATGCAGAAGACGTTTTATTTATTTAAAACAGTATATTATTAAGTATTTTTGTTAAATTATTTATTGTAATAAGGCCCAGTTAAAGTATTTGAGCATTTTATTATGTTTAAGCTAGATGACGATTAAAATATTATTTGGAAATGTTTTTATTTTCGGCAATTTATATTTTTAAAATATTTATTAAAGTTTTAACCCGGAGATTTTGTATTAATCAAATTTTTACTTTGCATTTTAATTATAAAATGTTGTTCTAAAGACAATAAATTTTTATGTTTTTACCTTAAGTTAAAATATTTTTCGAACGGTTTCCACAGTGACATACCAGATCCGGTCAGGGCTTGTGGGCCGGGTTTGGGGTGTTACAAAAGTACTGTTAACTGAAGCACTAGTTGTGGTTCAACTTGAATCGGGGAAGGAGTTAGTGATTTTTAGTGACACGTCATTAAACGGTTTGGGATGTGTTCTGATGTAAGAAGGAAAAGTTATAGCTTATTCTTCCCGACAATTGAAACCACATGAAAAGAACTATTCGACGCACGACTTAGAGTTGGTTGCAATTGTGTTTGCATTGAAAATTTGGCGACACTACGTCTAGAGTGAAAAATACCACATTTATACGGATCACAAAAGCTTAAAATATCTAATGTCACAGAAAGATTTGAATCTGTGACAACAAAGATGGCTCGAGTTATTGAAAGATTATGAATTTATTATTGATTATCACTCGGGAAAAGCTAACATTGTTGTTGATGCCCTGAGCCGAAAATTTTTGTTTGCATTACGAGCAATGAATACCCAGTTGATGATTTGTGATGATGGGACTATTTTATCTAAATTAAAAGCTAAACTGGTATTTCTTCAACAAATCTGTGAAGCTCAAAAAGATGACTGTGAATTGCAAGTTAAACGAATTCAATGTGAGACTATCCCTAATCCAAAGTCTCAGATGGGAGCGGATGATTGTTTAAGGTTCTGGAATAGAATTTGCATACCGAGAAATTCAGAACTCATTCAGAATATTTTGCACGAAGCGCACAATAGCTGCTCATCTGTTCATCCGGGGAGTACCAAAATTTACAACTATTTGAAACAGTTTTATTCATGGCAAGGCATGAAACGAGATATCTCAGAGTTTGTTTCTAAATGTTTGAATTGTCAGTAAGACAAAGCTGAACATCAAGTACCTTTAGGTTTACTACAGCCTGTGATGATTGCCGAGTGGAAATGGGATAGAGTTACAATGGATTTTGTGTCGGGATTACCCCTAACTCCGAAAAGTAAAGATGCTATCTGGGATGTCGGTGATCGGCTAATGAAATCTGCTCATTTCATATCAGTACGTACAGATTACTCACTCGATAGACTAGTTGAATTGTACGTTTCTAAGATTGTTCGATTGCATGGGGTGCCACTATCTATTATTTTTTATAGAGATCTGAGATTTACGTTGCGATTCTAGAAGAAACTGCAGGAAGCTCTGGGAACATAGTTGAATTTCAATACTGCTTTTCATCCTTAGACTGATGGCTGGATCGAAAGAGTTATTCAGATTCTCGAAGACATGTTGAGATGTTGTATTTTAGAGTTTGAGGGCAGTTGGGAAAAATACTTACCGTTGATTGAGTTCACGCATAACAACAGTTTTCAGACAAGTATAAAGATGGCCCCGTACGGAGCTTTATATGGTCGCAAATATCGAACTCCGTTATACTGGATTGAACTAAGTGAGAAAAAGATTAACGGGGTTGAATTGATCAGAGAAACTGAAGAAAAACTGAAAACGATTCGTGACAGTTTAGAAGCAACTCTAGATCGATAGAAATCATACGCGGATTTGAAACGTAAAGAAATTGAGTTTCAAGTTTGGGACCGAGTGTTTCTAAAGGTGTCACCGTGGAAAAAGGTTCTTTGATTAGACCGTAAAGGAAAGCTGAGTTCGCGATTTGTCGGACCGTATGTGATCGTAGAAAGAATAAGGCCTGTAGTGTATTGACTAGCTTTACCGTCAGAACTTGAAAAGATTCATAATGCCTTTCATGTTTCTATGCACGTCGATATAGATCCGATCTGTCACATGTGATTTCTCCGGTAGATGTTGAGATACAGACTGATTTGACGTATAGCGAAGAACAGATCAGGATTTTAGCTCATATAAATCCCTAATGGGGAGAGAGTTGTAACAGCCCATTTTTGGTCAAATCGGAACAGTGGTTTCGGGACCACAAATTCAAAGTCAAAATATTTATCTTATTAAAAATATTATAATGTTTTCAACATGATTGAGTGATTGTGTGAAAATTTCGTTAAGAAGTTTTATCGTTTAAATGGTCAATTTGAGAAAAAGGACTAAATCACGTAAAGTGTAAAATGCATGTTCTATCAGTTTAAGGTGTCAATTAGCTTTGGTTTTTAAATATGGTGGCCTTAAAGGGTAATTAAACCATTATTATTGGTAATGGACATTTATGGGCTTATAATAAGTGATTTGAATGTTTTATAACAAAGGTTAATAAGGTAATTTAGTGAATTAATAAGTTAAATAGTAAAACAAACAAATTTTATGCTATCATCTTCATCTTATTGCCGAAATTGAAGAGAAGAAAACGCTATTCTTAGAGTTTAAAGTTTCGGCCATTTCATTGCTCAATTATAAGTCCATTTTTGCTCGGTTTTTAATGATTTCTATGTTTTTGTGATCGTTGCTTCGTATTCTAGCTAGCCCGTACCCTAGATTTCGAAACTATTAAAGATTTATCATGTTGCCATTTTTTAATGCTTGAGTAATTTCATGATTTATGATAGATTTGGAAGGTTTAGTGTTACATTAATAGCTTTTGTAAAGTGATTTTTGACAAAAATGTCGAAAATGGATTAAATTGAGAAAATGTGAATGGTGGTGGTTAAAAGTGTGAATAAATTGAGAATATGGGCTGCTATTAACATGTACTAAATTCGGCTAAGCATGGGTTTGTACTAAATTGCATGAATTTTCAATTTTACGTGATAAGGCCTAAATTGCGAAAATGTAAAACATTAGGGGCAAATGTGTAAATTTTCCAAATTGTAAATTATAGGCTAAATTGAATAGACCGAATGCTGAATGTGCTAAATTTGATAATATATATAGATCAAGATAAGCCGAGATAGGGATTAGATCGCGGAAAGGAAAAGTAGACAAATAGTCGATAATTTCCATTCGAGCAGCTTGAGGTAAGGTCATATAATTAGAATCGAACATTTAATTACTTGTAAATTATTTGAAATGAAAGTATAATTGAGTAAATGGTATTACTGAGTTCAAATGCATAATTGATGAGAATTATTGAATACCGAGTCCAGTTTAAACCGTAGGAAGTCATAGGATACGAGTGACATGTCACTAGGGTTACCATTTTGGTCGAGATCCAGCATGTGTTGCAGACTCACCACAGCTCGTATGAGCTTACTGATATATCAGCTCATAAGAGCTTACTGTTTTCAGCTCGTAAGAGCTTACCATTTTAGCTCAATAGAGCTTACTGTCCATCAGCTCAGGAGGAGCTTACTAATCATAGCTCGAAAAAGCAGAAATGATAATGAATTGACAGATTACTGATTTATACATGTAATATCTATCACCCGAGTATCCCTCGATATTCTAATATAGGTTCAATAGGAATAAATTCTGTTATTGCTTATGTGAAAAAGCTATGTGTTTATATGGATGAATTACTGTTTATATAGATGAAGTACTGTTTATACGGATGAGTTACTGTTATCGAATGAATTATTGTTTATATGATTGAGAGTGAAATGTTACAAATGATGTACATGATATATGAATTTAATATGATACAATTTATTGACTATTAAAATAAGATAATGGATGATTATATGCACTTATATAACTAACTTGTTGATGAAAGCTTTTGTTTAGGCATTCCGTAATTGAATTGAGTATACCTTATTTATTGTTTTAATTATGTATAAATGGTAAGTTTAATTCTGAATTATATGTGTTTACTAAGATATATAGCTTACTTTGTTGCTTTTCCATGTTTTATAGTGATTTCAAAGCTAGCTTGAATTTGGGGTTAGTCGGAGACTTCACCATACTATCCACTAACTCTTTGGCACTTTTGAAACTATGTTTTGAGTGTATGGCATGTATAGGTATTTTGATGTCATTTCCATTATGTGTTGATAGCGATTTTAGTTAATTGTAATAGCTTGTAAATGTATATGTCTTGAGCTATAAATATAGCCATAAGAGTTGGCTTAATTTGGTGAATTTTGGTTATGTGCATATATGGTTGATATTAGATGTGAATTATGTTTGTGATTTGGTATGTTTTGTGTAACACCCATAACCTATAACCGTCATCGGATTAGGGTTAAGAGGCATTACTAATCATTTCCGAACATTTCATATCATTCACAACCAAACATAGCAATTCTGTAACACCCCTATCTCAATTCCGTCGCCGGATTAGGGTTAGGAGCGTTACCGGACAGATCGAAAACATTCACAGAAAAAATCGTACATTCAATCATCATTCTTCAACATAATGTCTCTTAATCGGGTCCTCGAGATCTTAAACATACTTATAGGTCGAGTCGGGACTAAACTGAAATACATATGAAATTCTATGAAAATACAGGGGAGGCACGCCCGTGGGAGGAGACCGTGTGCCCTCCACGGTTTCTATACATCCCCGTGAAACCATCCGTGTTTCTACTGACTATACCAAGACGGTCATTAGGCACGCCTGTGTGCCATGGCCGTGTACTTTTAGGCCATATACTGACTTCCCCATCACGGCCACCAAGCATGCCCGTGTCTAGGCTGTGTATTTTTATGTTAGCTACTGACTTGTACACCACGGCCAGATGACACGCCCGTGTCGAGGCCGTGTGATTATATGTCGCATCCTGCCAATTTACCCACGGTCTAAGGCACGCCCGTGTGCGACAACCGTGTGACATTATAGGCCATTTACAAGGCCAAAATGCCAACCAAAAAGGTTCATACCTATAAGCATCATTTACCAACACATATCAAGCATATATGGCAACCAAAAACATACAAATAGCCATCCAAATCATGCATATTTGATCACTAAGATATTCACAACTATACATTAAATTTTCATTATATATATATACATTCAAAACCAATACTAAACATACCAATTTGCATAACTAAAACTCAATACCTATGCACCATTTGTCTATATACTTATCATCTCATAACCATTACATATATCAACTAATCATATCATAACAACTTCACATATCACATTCATCTAAGCATGGTACCAAAATATAACTAGCCAAATCACATGGCTAAGTTCACTTTATAAATCATCACAAGAACTAGCCTATACATGCCATATCTAGCTATATACATATCCAAGGCGTTCCAAAATGATATTAGTAGTGTGATGACGATCCTTGATGGTTCCAAGCCTTCAGTAGCTTTGACGACCTATAAAACAGATTAAACACGCACACAGTGTAAGCTTTCCAAAAGCTTAGTAAGTCAATATACAACAACTTAGCATAAAATGCATATATTTGCTTTGATTCATACACTTTTGACCACATTAGCCATATTCCCAATTCAAAGATCATATAAACACATATCTCATTTCACCAAAACCTTATACAACATATCATCAATTCCATATTCATAGCATCATAGTAAGATCATATTGATGCTTACCTTGTATACACAATTAGTGTATAATCAACATACCTGAATTGAATTTACTATCATGTATTTGTTCGTAGCTCGGATTTGCAATTAGTATCATAGACTTGCCCGTTGAACAGTAATAAATCCAATGGGATACTCAGAAAGCTCAGAATAATCGTACAATGCCAATTTCCTAGACGAGGTCTTACATGCACTCGGATATCGATGCCACTACCCCAGACATGGTCTTATACGAATCAAAACGATGCCGATGTCCCAGACATGGTCTTACTCGTAAGTGTCATAATGATGCCAACGTCCCAGACGTGGTCTTTTACGTAAAGTTTATATTGATGCCAACATCCCAGACATGGTCTTACACATAATCAAATATCGATGACACTGTCCCGGATAGGGTCTTACACGAATCTCAAATCAATGCCAACGACCCAGACGTGGTCTTACATGATAAAACAGAACAGATACCTATGTCAAGGTTCGTACTAGGCTTTTCAGACTTAGTCAATATACCGAACTTATCTCGAAATTCAATTACAGAATTTCTCATAAGCATTCATTATCATCACTAAACATATGAACAATTACAAATGCTTACATATTCAGTTATATGTATAGTGACTTACCTCGGATTCGGTTTATCGGAATAGAAAATGGCTACTCAATAACTTTCGCTTTCCTGTGATCTAAATCTGTTTTCCTCGATTCTTGATCTAAACATATACAGAATTAACCCTTTTATTCACTAGTTCATTCAATTCAATCCAAAGACACACATTGAGGGCAATTTGCAAATTAGCCCTCACATTTGCACAACTTAGTAATTTAGTCTATTTTTCTCAAAACATCAAATTCACAAAATCTACTTTTACAGAAGCTTGGCCGAACACATATATATCACATACAAACCCACATTGTTCATCAAATTCACAAATTAGTCCCTCCATTTGTCATTTTCTCAATTTAGCCCTATTCAGCTAAATTCATCAAAACTTTAAGAACAAAACATGTTCATCTACCACCAATCTATCATTTATCATGTAACACCCCAAACCCGGTCAACACCCC
This sequence comes from Gossypium bickii, assembly GCA_025503065.1. NCBI lineage: Eukaryota > Viridiplantae > Streptophyta > Magnoliopsida > Malvales > Malvaceae > Gossypium > Gossypium bickii. The sequence goes on along the minus strand of CP106714.1, from coordinate 91,895,301 downwards.
ACGACCAAATCTGACGAATTACAGAGGGAAATTTTTTTGAAAAAAACGAATTATCGGTTTATTTTCAGTGAAAACCCTTGTATTGCTTAGCATTTGAAAAAAAAAACCTTGTGTATGTGAAGTTGAGAATGTTAATTTGTTTTTGAAATTTTGAAAATCCATTTTAAACTCACTTGTAAATCTTTACTATGGAAAATATTTATGTCCTATTAAAACCCGAGTGATTCCTACTTAGTCAATTAAAACCATTCGTATTTGAGCATTGAAAACTTAGGTTTAGAAATCGGTTAAGTTGGCTTGTTATCATTTGAGTTGTATTACCCGATGTTAAAGTTCTGAAAATCCGTTGCGTAGTTTAATTAGAAAATCCGATTGTGGATGAAAAGCCGTAGTGAAATCCAATCTGGTGCCTAAAGCCTGATGTAGAGCTTTCCAAAACCGAGACGTAAACCTTGGATCCCTATCTGAGATAATCGACACCGGTACTCCATGCAACCTTACAATTTCTGCCACATACAATTTCGCCAACTTCTGAAGAGAATAATCAACTCGCACTGGAATGAAATGCGCGGACTTTGTCAACCAATCCACTATCACCCATACCGAGTCCTTCTTAGTAGGCATAAGGGGAAGCCCACTAACGAAGTCCATGGTGATTCTCTCCCACTTCAACTGCGGAATCTTGGGATTGGCAGGCTCTTATAGAAGGTTTGTAGAAGGGTTCTCATCAATAGCCGCACCTTTGACGAAGTTGTTGAGGAAGGAGGTACCTTTCGTATGGACAAATAAGCAACAGGAGAGCATTGAGAAGCTTAAGAGGGTTCTGACTGAAGCTCCGGTTTTAATTCAACCTGAGGCAGGGAAGGATTTAGTGGTGTATTGTAACGCTTCCCATACAGGTTTGGGTTGCGTATTGATGCAAGACGGGAAAGTAGTCGCTTATGCGTCTCGACAGTTAAGGCCTCATGAGATTAACTACTCGACGCATGACTTAGAATTGACGGCAGTGGTCTTTGCTCTTAAGGTATGGAGGCACTATCTTTATGAAGAAAAGTCAGTGATCTATACAGACCATAAAAGCCTTAAGTATCCATTGAGTCAGAAGGAGTTGAACCTGAGACAGCGAAGGTGGGTGGAGTTGTTAAAGGATTACGACTGTTTTATAGAGTACCACCCAGGCAAGGCGAATGTAGTCGCAGATGCCTTAAGTCGGAAAGTGGTGTCGGATCTGAGGGCGATGTTCGCACATCTGAGTTTGTATGATGACGAAAGTTTGTTGGTAGAGTTGCAAGTCAAACCGACATGGTTGAATGAAGTAAAGGAGGGTCAGTTGTTGGATGAGGATCTAAGTACTAAGTTGCGGCAAGTGCAGAGTGGGGAGTTAGCAGATTATGGTGTTAATGACGAAGGGGTATTGTGCTTCAAAGGTAAGGTCTGTATGCCGAAGAATGAGGAGTTAAGGCAGAAGATTCTTCAGGAATCGCATAGTAGCCCTTATGTTATGCATTCTGGAGGTACTAAGTTGTACAGAGATCTAAGGGAACAGTTTTGGTGGCCTGGTCTTAAGAGGGAAGTTACCGAATTTGTAGGGAAGTGCTTGACGTGTCAGCAAGTTAAGGCTGAACATCAAGTTTCGTCAGGATTGCTTCAGCCAATCAAGATTCCACAGTAGAAGTGGGACAAAATCACCATGGACTTCGTTAGTGGGCTTCCCCTTACGCCTACTAAGAAGGACTCGGTATGGGTGATAGTGGATCGGTTGACAAAGTTCGCGTATTTCATTCCAGTACGAGTTGATTTTTCTCTACAGAAGTTGGGGAAATTGTATGTGGCAGAAATTGTAAGGTTGCATGGAGTACCGGTGTCAATTATCTCGGATAGGGATCCAAGGTTTACATCTCGATTTTGGAAAGCTCTATATCAGGCTTTAGGCACCAGATTGGATTTCACTACGGCTTTTCATCCACAATCGGACGGTCAATCTGAACGAGTAATCCAAGTGTTAGAGGATATGTTGAGAGGCTGTGTAATAGACTTCAGAGGAAGTTGGGAAGAGTATTTGCCGTTAGCAGAATTTGCATACAACAATAGCTATCAGGCCAGTATTCGGATGGCACCATATGAAGCACTGTATGGACGGAAGTGTCGCACTCCTACGTGTTGGACGAAATTAGAGGAACATCGAGTTTTGGGTCCAGAAATTGTGGCTGAATCTGAGGAAAAGGTTGAGGTAATTCAGGCACGGTTAAAGGAGGCATCTGATAGGCAGAAGTCGTATGCAGATCTCAAGCGCAAGGAAATAGAATTTGATATGGGAGATCAAGTATTTCTTAAGGTATCGCCTTGGAAGAAGGTAATGAGATTTGGTCGGAAAGGGAAGCTAAGTCCCAGGTTTATAGGACCTTATCGTGTGTTGAAGCGGGTTGGACAAGTGGCATACCAGTTAGAGTTGCCACCGGAGTTGAAACAGATGCACGATGTATTCCATGTGTCTATGCTACGTCGTTATCAAGCGGATCCATCTCATATAGTTCCAGTTGAAGAGGTTGAGCTAAGGCCAGATTTATCCTACGAGGAGGAGCCAATTCTGATCTTGGAACGAGATGTGAAAGTGCTACGAAGGAAATCAATTCCTTTAGTCAAAGTGTTATGGCGTAACCATGGATCGAAAGAAGCTTCGTGGGAGCTGGAAGAAGCAGTGCGATAGCAATACCCTCACTTATTTCAGCCAGGTAATTTCGAGGTCGAAATTATTTTTAAGGGGGGTAGAACTGTTATATCCTAGATTTGGGCTTATGCATTTGTGCTTAAATATATGTGAAAGCATGCCTTTGTGTGTTATGAATGTGTTGTATGAATTTTGTGAACTTTAGAAAATAGGAGAGTGCTTTAGAAATTATCAGATTTTAAGTTTAAAAGAGGAAGCTAGGCAGAGGAGGCCTTAAGAAAATATGTAGGTGAAATTAGACACAAAAATGGGCTTGGTACAGTGGCTTGGAGGCGCCACTTAAAGCCCAGTAAGTGACGCCACAAGGAGTGCCAGAGGGGCTTGTGTTCGAGCCACAAGGGAAGCAAAATAGGAGTTTCATTTTGCCAAAAGGGTGAGCAGTGATGGACGGCATAGGGAGACTGAGTGCATGAGTATAGATCAAGTCAAATTCCTTTTAAAATTTCGGCTAAAGTAAGGATAAATGATGATTTTATTTTGAATTATTTTTGAATGGGTGAAAAGAGAGAAAAGAGGAGAAAAATGAGGAAGCTGATAAGGGAGTGTGAGTTGGCCGATTGGGGGACTCTAAGTGTAGTAATTTCAGCCAAGGAAGGAGAATAAGGCCATTCTTCATTCTTTTCCTCTCTTTTGAGTCTCTGCCGAATTCTCTAGCAAATCCTCTCTTTTTCTCTTTTGTTTGACAAAACCGAAAACCCAAGCAAGCACTGCCGATTTTACCTAAGTCCTATACTTTTCTTTTCACTCTTGTTAAAGTCGATTCCTTCACTTGATCAAAAACCGAAACCTGTTCATTAACATCAAGCCATAGTCAAATTTCTCTGTGGATTCAAGTGAAGGTGCAGTTGATTTTTGTAATAAAGGTAAGGTTCAACTATCGATTCTTTTTTTCTTTTTCTTTAGCCAAAAGATGGAATCTAACCCCATTAATGTGCTTGGCCAAAACTATGAAGGAAGTTTCGGGATTTCTTTTGGTAGCCGATTGCAAGGGGGAGAGCTACGGGATTTCTAATCTAAGGTAAGTAAAGTTTAGTGTTAGGCCGAAGGCCATTTATTAAGTTCATTAAGTGATTGGAAAGCGGATCTAACACAAGGCTTATAGGTATTTTGACATCTTCAAAGCCAAGTGACCACTTTTGGGATTTAAGATTCACAAGGTAAGTGAACATATGTATTCGGCCAAGGCCATATTCAGTGATTCGGATCTATTTCTTATTTATTCAAAAGACGAAAACTAATCCTTTAGGTGATCTAGTGTTTGGCCGATTGTTAGAGGGAGATATCACAAAATTTCGGGATTTGGTTAGTAACCAAATCGGCAGCAAGGTAAGAAGTTGGTTGTGTTAATCGTTCGGGATTTGGTTTATAGCCTAATGGCTTTTTACTAACATGGTTAGGGTTGGCCGAATGTAGGAACTTGAGATCTAAAGCAATAGATTGGATTTTCGGGATTTGAAGTGAACTCAATAAGTATACCAGGTGTGTACCCCACACTATTTCTTAATAGATTTATGGCATTAATTCAATATAAGTGTTAATAAGAATGTGAAAGATATGGTTTAAGGTACCATTCAATGGTACGGCATATTCAGGTATGTTATTCTCTAATACTATGTTAACAGTGTTACGAATACCTGTTATGACACATAGGTGAATATTGCTAAGAATGTGAAATAAAGAATGTGACATAATCTTTGCATGATTTGTATGACATGGGGCATATGGGTTATATGGAAAGGGGAAGTGATCTGGTGGTTTATACCACAAATATCTGAATATGGTGACTTCGGTCACATAATTTGAATGTGGTGACTCATTTCACAAAATTTTATCTGGTGGCAATGCCACAATATATATAAGGGCGATGAGCACGTCATCTGCAGCGACTGCCTTCGATGATGTGTAGCGGATGGAGGGTTGACTTAGTAGTCCCCACGGTGTGATGGTTGGTACGGGTGATGTGTAGCAGATGGTATCTAGGTTTGGGTTCGAGAATGCATCATTATTTGTAAGTTATGATATGTATATGTATGATCTGATATGCCTGAATCATTAGGACTTAGTGTGGTTGTTATACACTGAGTCTGTTTGACTCACCCGGTTGTGGGATATGTTTTCAGGTGACGCTCAGTAATGGACCGGGTCGGCAGGAGCTTAGTGGTGGCCATGCTCAGCTCAGAGTTTATTTCAATTTGGACTTTCTATTTTTTTTAAGTATTTGGATTTATTTTGGCATTGTTTTCAGTTGTAATAAGGCCAATAGTACTTAATTGTTTTATGCTTGCTTTTATTTGTTTTATCATGATACTATTAATGTTAAGTCAAAGGTTATCTAAATTGTTTTTTTAAAAATAAATCTTCAAATGTTTTGACACCTAAATTCGAAAGATTTTCAATATAGGGTAAACTCTAAAGCAACTCCATATTTTTATTTTAACATAAGGTTTGGAACATGAAAACGAGGTTTCATAAAATCCAAACTTCAAGCAAAACATTGTTTTCAATCTTAAACCCAACACAAATGCATTTTCCCTCAAAAACACCCAAAGTTTTCCAAAGAAACAAACCAGTTTTTGAACCGCTTTACTCGAGGAACATACCAGATCCGGTCAAGACTCGTGGGCCGGGTTCGGGGTGTTTCATTGAGTCTCAGGTTATTAAAACAAATCAAGTAATTTACTTAATCATATTTGAAATCAAATTCATAACAGATAGAAATAATCAAAACATAATTTAAAGGCCTTATTACAAACCCAAATAAAAACCGAAATTTAAAATAAGTACCCAAGTCAAGTCCATGTAAAATCGAATGTGAATATCGCATGGCCACCTCGAGTCCACCTGGCTCCTCATCCGCGATCTACGAATCACATGAAAAGATAAGGGAGAAGGTGAGTCACCAAGACTCAGTGCATAATCCCCCTCCCGATTATTGCAACATGCTTACACAAATCATAATCAAGCAAATATATCATGCACCCAAACCTAGCCATCCACAACTCCGTTTTCTACCCCGTATGGTACAAAACCACTAGTGGTGCCAAACCACTGGTGACCCAAAGTCACTGATATCAATAATAATGTGGTGCCAAACCACTGGTGACCCAAAGTCACGAATAATCCAATTGTGGGGCCAACCCATGTTGTGATATCAAATCACTGGCGACAATCCCGTTTATCAAATGTGGGGCGAACCCACAGTGGTGCTAAGCCACTGGGACGAGTCGCTATGAGGTGCCAAACCTCTGGTGACCCAAAGTCACAAAACCAACTGTGGTGCCAAACCACTGGTGACCCAAAGTCACAGATATCAATTTCCCCCACCTCTCATATCACCCATAATAATGCAATACATATATAAATCATGTCAACGTGCTTAAATATTAAACCTATATTAAATATATCGTAGATCATAGCATCAAACATCATATGGCATAATCTCATCAAAACGGACTTACCCAAAATCCATGCTCATACCCATTAAGGTATCGTATCGAGATCTACACAACTTTCAGCTTTTAACATATTTAAGTTATTAGCATATTTACTACGATTAAGAAGTGTGTAAGTTACACACCTGATAGCTATCGCGACTACTGAATCTCGAAGATTTTGATCTAACGCACTAGATCCCGCTTCCCTACATTCGGCCAAACCATTATCATTATCAAGGCCATTCGGCCATACCAACAAATCCCGAAGGGTTAACGCATGGAACCTCAATCCTTACCTTAGTGCCGATTTGGTTTCCAACCAAATCCCAAAACTATGTGATGATCCCCCCTTGCAATCGATCACACACTATCACATAGAAACAATTAGCCTTCGGCTTTTCAAATAACTAATGGAAAGATTGAATCGGCATGAACCTTACCACTGACTTACTGAAATCAATTGACTGGAAATAGATGGCTCAGATCTACTACTTCCAAAACCCTGGAGATCTTAAAAGAAACCAATTTCATGGTTGATTAAAAGCCAAGACAAATGCCGAATTTAGGCTTTTGTTTACACATGTCGACAGAAAAAAAGAGAAAAAGAGAATAGAGTGTCGACCAAGATCACTTACTCTATTCAAAATCAATTAGAGAAGAACCAAGGAAGATCACTGCTTGATTGATACTCGGCCAACAATGAGAAGAGGAGAGTTTGAAAAATTTCGACAATGGTAGAGAGCAAACAAAGGGGATTCGGCTAAGGTTTGAGAAAAGCAAATAAGATTCGGCTAAAATGAAAAAAAAGAATGGGAGAAAGGTGAATGGTATTAGGCTTTGGTTTAATGAAGAGGGAGTAAAGGGGTTTCGGCAAAAAGGAGGAAAAAGAAGAAGCTGTGGTTTGAGTAATTTTGAGAGAAAGAAAAAGAGAGAGATGGGGGAGAAGGAGATTCGGCCAAGCACTTGAGAAGAAGAAAAAGAAATAAAACCAAAGAAGTTCAGATGGACATTCGGCTAGGTACCTTCAAGAGAATTCGACAAAAGCAAAAAGGGATTTTGGCTTTACTACAAATGGCGCATTAAGGAAAATCAGCAAGTGCAAAAAGGGTTTCAGTTTGCCTCTCAACCGAATGCACTCTTGCCTAGGCTAGCCGAAATTGTCCACTTAGCCAACTAAGGAATTTCGGCACTCCACTTTCTCAGCTTCCCAACCGAACACTCTTTCTCAAACAAGAGTTCAAAATTCGGCAACAACCTCAAGCTCCTCCTGGCCACTAATTCGAATGAGTTTGAATTATTCAAACTCCTAAATTCTCTCCTTGCCACCAATTCAAATTAATTTGACTTAATCCACAATTATCTGAAAGAGTTTGAGCTGAGCACAACTCCTCCCTCCTTGGTGTCAAAATGATAAGCAGGAAATGGGATTTCTGCTGCTCGAACTTGAGCTCCCCCTTCCCTACATGTGGCGTCATTCTCAAGGCCCTAAGTGGCGCCTCTTTGCCACTTTTCTAAGGCAATTCTTATGTCTAAATTCCCCACGAAATATACTTAACCCCTAGCTCCTTCTGCTCTCCTTAACTAAAGCTTAAAAACAAAATATTCCTATAGTTCGGGCCTACCCTTGACTTATAACTAACCTCTAGAACACTTCAAAACATAATACAATTAACCTATCCATATGCAAAGAAGTTCAAACACAATAGCCCCTATTAAAGGATGCTACAGCTCTACCCTCATTAAAAATAATTTTGGCCTCGAAATTACTTGGTCAAAAGAGTTGAGGGTATTGCTGTCTCATGACATCCTCTGATTCCCACGTAGCTTCTTCCACGCCATGATTTCGCCATAACACCTTTACTAATGGAACTGACTTCTTGCACAAAACTTTTACATCCCGATCCAGAATCTGCATAGGTTCCTCTTCTATGGTCAAATTTGGGCTCACCTCAACGTCCTCCACCGATACAACATGTGATGGATCTAAACGATAGCGTCTAAGCATGGAAACATGGAACACATCATGTATCTAACTCAGCTCTGCTGGCAACTCGAGCTGATAAGCTACTGGTCCCACTCGTCTCAACACCTTATATGGGCCAATAAACCTTGGACTTAGCTTGCCTTTCTTTCCAAATCTCAGCACTTTCTTCTACGGTGAGACCTTCAAGAAAACCATATCACCCACTGCGACCTCTATATCTCTCCACTTAAGATCGGCATATGACTTCTGCTTATCTAAAGCTTCCTTCAAACGAGCTTAAATCAACTTGACTTTATCTTCGGTCTCAGTAACCAACTCTGGTCCCAACATCTGACGCTCACCCAACTCTGTCCAGCATGTAGGTGTACGACACTTCCTACCATACAATGCCTCATATGGTGCCATCTTAATGCTTGCCTGATAACTATTATTGTACGCAAATTCAGCTAACGGTAGAAATTCTTCCCAACTGCCTCTGAAATCCAAAACACAGCCTCTCAGCATATCTTCCAGGATTTGTATAACCCTCTCTGACTGTCCGTCTGTCTGCGGATGAAATGATGTACTAAAATCCAACCGTGTACCTAACGCCTGATGCAACGCTTTCCAAAACCTCGACGTGAACCTGGGATCCCTGTCCGAGATAATTGACACTGGAACACCGTGCAACCTCACTATCTCTGAGCTGACTTAGTCAGACGATCCACAATTACCCAGACTGAATCTTTCTTACTTGGCGTAAGGGGTAGCCCACTGACAAAGTCCATGGTAATCCTTTCCCACTTAAAATTTGTGGTCCCGAAACCACTGTTCCAACTAGGGTATAAATCGGACTGTTACAAATTCACTTAAATATAGTCCCTTAAATAGGTAAACGAGACCTTAAACATGCTTTAGAATAGAGTCGGGACTGAATCGAACACACAAGAAAAATTCTGAAATTCAAATATTTTTCTAAGTTACGGAGGTCACATGCCCGTGTGGGAAGGCTGTTTGCCTCACACGGCCTCAGACACGCCCGTGCGTCCAAGCCGTGGCAAAACAGGGCATACATACTGACTTGTACACACGGCCTGAGACACGTCCGTGTGCCTCACTCGTGGTCGACACTGACTTGCCCCACACGGTCAGTCACACGCTCGTGTGTCCAGCCCGTGGTCAAGTCCGACATGTTTTGAAACACAACCTCGAAGGACACGGTCAAGCCACACGCCCGTGTGCTCAACCGTGTGGGAAATTATAGGCCATTTTCAAGGCCAATTTTCCACCCACACTTAGTGTCACACCTACAAGCACAAACCAATCCAATTTCATACTTTAATTGAGATTTAAACACACCAAACCATATTCAATTTAAAATCAAAACAACATCATTCAACTTCCTATACAAATCCACCATAATATACCAATCAAAACTATTAGTTACACAACCAAAATCATGTAACCTATCAAACATTCTTTTCTTATAAATCCTACCATAAAACATACCATTTTCGTCTTGCTAAATTCATGCAATAAGGATCACTCACATAGAGTATTCACCTACATTTATAAGGCATTCTTTTCACAAGCTCAAAACATAAATCAACCATCAATCTACCAAGCAAAATAACATGGCAAGGTTTATACACTTTAAAACAAGTTACATTAACTAGCCTATACATGTCATATTCAAATATACACATCTTTCAAAAGTACCAAAATAGTCAGCCGATAGTGTGATTGAGTCACTGATGATCCCCGGATCTGAGCTAGCTTTACTAACACTATAAAATAGAGAAACACATCACATAGTAAGCTTTTGAAAGCTCAGTAAGTTCGTAACAGAATACATTCAATTTAATAAAACAATTTCAATATACAAAGTGAAACCATCACATAGATCAACTCTCAAATATTCACACCATAACATCCATAACTAAAATACTCACTCAACCATTCATAATTCCATACAAAATTTTCATCAACCACAAAGGTTCAATACATACCTTAACCAACACATAATTATTCACCATCCATGCTACTTTATGCTTGATATTACATTTCGATCAACCTTTGTTGTTCATTTGATTTAATCGCATACTTACTGCCAAATTTCGTAGACGAGGCATAATTGACATCACAAACTTAGTGCCTTTACTTTAAACAGAACTTATCTCGGTATCGCACACACAATACCAATTCAATAAGCCAAAGCTTCTATTATTTCGCACACACAGTGCTAATCATATCTATCTCATTTCTAGTATCGCACACTTAGAGCCTCAATGCTCAATTTTATATATAACATTGCTATTTCATTAACTATACAATCATTCATTTCTCATCACATAAATATAAATTTAACAACTTGTATTATATCCAAACTTACCTTGGACGTCGAAATACCAAAACTAGCCGATCAATCGAGTACTTTGTCTTTGCCTCGGTATCGATCCGAATCTCTCCTTTCTTGGTCTATACATATTTAAATTTAACTTATTTAATCACAAATTCATTCAATTTAGTCCAAACACACATATTTAGGGCATTTTACAAAATAGCCCTCACATTTTCACATTTCGATACTTTAGTCCCTATTTCACAAAATCACAAAATACATAAAATTTTACTACACCATGCTTAGGCCGAATTCTCCCTATATCCATACAAGCCCACACATTTCCTTTGTTTCACATTTTAGTCCTCCAATTTGTTATTTTCACAATTTAGTCCAATATACTCAAAATAACCAAAAATCCAAAGACAAACTATGTTAATCTACCACATAACTTTCACATTTCATCATCAAACATCACAAAATTCATTAATGGAACTTTTCAAAATCTTCATCAATTCAAAAAATTGAAGCATAGTTTTTGAAGAGCATTAAGCAACGATTACAAAAACGTAGAAATTATCAAAAGCCGAAGCAAAACGTACCTTGAATCAAGCTAAAATCTAGATGAAACCTAGTTGTTCTTCCTTTCTTTATTTTTCTTTGTATTTTCGACAATAAGAAGATGAACATGACTTATATTCATGTTTTTGTTATGTTAATATAATTTTATTTACCATATTAACTTTTTACCCTTAATGACATAATAAAACAAAACATTTAATCTATGGATATAAATGTCCACTAGCTTAAAAATGGCATAATAACATCATAAGGACTTCATCTTTAATAAGCACACAACTTTTACATTTTATGCGATTGAGTCCTTTTTCAAAATTCAACACACAACCGATAAAATTTTTACACGAAACTTTCACACATGCTCAATCACATATTATAAACACCATTAATAATAAAATATTTTTTTCGACCTAGAATTTGTGGTCTCGAAACCACTATTCCGACTAGGGTCTAAACCGGGCTGTTACAACTCTACTCCCTTAGGGATTTTCGTCCCCGAAAATCTTACTAGTGAATAGGTGTGCATATTGCTCTCTCATCACATCTTCAGGCTCCCACGTAGCCTCTTCAGCTCCATGTTTGTGCCATAACACTTTTACTAAGGAAATTCTCTTATTTCTCAACTCTTTGATCTCACGTGCTAATATTCGAATCAGTTCTTCACTATACGACATATTTGACTGAATCTCAACCTCGGTAGGAGCAATTACATCCCATGGATCCGGTCTATATCGTTGAAGCATTGATACATGGAACACATTATAAATTTTTTCTAATTCAGGTGGCAACAACAACTTATAATCAACTGGCTCGATCTTTTCAATGATCTCGTACGGCCCGATGAATCTTAGACTCAGTTTACCTTTTCGGCTAAATCGAAATATTTTCTTCCACAAAGACACTTTCAAAAACACTTTGTCTCCAACATCAAATTCAATATCTTTCCGTTTCAAGTCTACATATGACTTCTGTCAATCTGATGTTGCTTTCAAACTGTCACAAATCACTTTCACTTTCTGCTCAGTCTCTTTTATCAAATCAACCCCGTGAATCTTATTCTCACTCAACTCATCCCAATACAATAGAGTTCGACATTTTTGACTGTAAAGAGCCTCATACGGTGCCATTTTAATGCTAGATTGAAAACTGTTGTTGTACGTAAACTCAATCAATGGTAAATATTTTTCCCATGTATTCTCAAATTCAAGATTACAACATCTCAACATACCTTCAAGAACCTGAATGATCCGCTCAGACTGACCATTTGTTTGCGAATGAAATGCTGTACTAAAATGCAGCTTCGTGCCTAAAGCCTCTTACAATTTCTTTCAAGATTGCAAGGTAAATCTCGAATGTCTGTCAGATACAATTGATAGTGGCACCCCGTGGAATCTCAGAAATATATAATTCAGCTAGCTTATCAAGTGAATAATTTGTTCTCATTGGAACAAAATGAGCCGATTTCATCAATCTGTCAACTATCACCCAGATTGCATCTTTCTTTCTTGGAGATAAAGGCAATCCCGAAACAAAGTCCATCGTGATTTTCTCCCATTTCCACTCAAGAATCATAACCGGTTGTAAGCAAAATGGATGGAACTTGATGTTCAGCTTTAACTTGCTGACATACCAAACATCTCTAAACAAATTCTGAAATATCCCGTTTCATACCATGCCACAAATAAAACTGTTACAGATCATTATATATTTTTGTACTCCCCGAGTGAATAGCCAAACGACTACTGTGAGCTTCGATCAAAATCAACTGAATTAACTCTGAATTCCTCTGAACACAAATCCGATCTCTGAATCTCAAACAATCATCACTATCAACTCGATATTCTGAATCAAAATTCAAATCACATTGAGCTCATTTTGCTATCATATCATCATCACTTTTTTGGGCATCACAAATCTCACGTATAAACATCGGCTTTACTTTCAACTCGACCAAAATCGCACTATCATCACATATATTTACCTGGGTACTCATTTCTCGCAAAGCACATATAGACTTTCGGCTCAAAGCATCAGCAACAACATTAGCTTTGTCGAAACCATTTTTAAGTTTTTTTAAAAAATGGGGATCGACTTTAAAAGCAAAAATGGAGTCACCACCAATCCCTTTTTGCTTAGTTGTGATCGGATCACCTTATAAAACACTTTATTTCAAAACATTGATTTGGCCTACGTAATTCAAGAAAATCGGTTCGGGAGTCGGTTACGTACGAGGAAGGATTAGCACCCTCGTAACGCCCAAAATTGGTACCAGATTGATTAGTTATTGTCCTAATGTCGAAAATTCGAAAAGATTTGAAAACATGATTTCTTTAAAATCTTGAACAATTTGAGTTAGAACTTGAGATTCCTTTATTCTGAAAGAATACAAACATCACATCCAGCACGTTAGGACATGATGTTTTAAACCCTCGTAACCAACATCATCTCATGATTTACAATATTCATTAAAAGGATGTTTAGTTATTTGGTCAAATGGAAAATCGAAACCCAGCACGTTAGGGCACTATTTCCTGAATCTCTAAACACAAAACATTGCCTTATTTAAGAAAAACTTTTGGATAAAATGTGGTAATTAAATGAGATAGATATTTTTAAACAATTATTAAAATAACATTAAGTTATTACAAAAAAGTGCAATTTACTAAAAGTTACAGGTCATATTAACAATTAGCACTAACATAAACAATTAAGTAAAAAAATAACAAGCAATAATAATAATGTTAAGGAAAACAAAGATAATAGATTCAATTTTTTTTTTTAAATGAACAATCAAAATAAAAAAATATAAAGTAGATAATAGCAATTTTAAAAGAATCTATGAAAAAACTTAAGAAAAAAAAGTATTCACAAGATTAAATTCATGTATAAAAAATAATAATAATATAAGGTAAATAATATACTCAAAACAATTAATAAATATTATAACAATTTTAAAAAAATGAAAAAAAAAGTATAAAAATGATATGGATAAATAAAAAAGTTAAAAAAACACATAAGTCAACCTAACTCCCGCAATATGAGGATTCAACAAAATTCCTCCACCAAAATCTAACTCGAACGGAAGCAACTCAAAAAGAAATGAAGATGAGCGAAGAACAAAATAAGAACAAGCCACAGAAAATAAGAACGCAAAAGAGAGAGAAATTTGAGTAAATGCTCTCAAGAATTTTTATTACTCCAAACTCATGTGTGCTTACAATGAAGGGAGAGGCCTCTATTTATAGTTGAGCCTCCCCAAATCCAACAGTACAGATCAATTACATCAATGACTAAGATTAAAAGGTATCTACAAATTAAATCTTTAAGATTACAAAATCATATCTTCTAAGATTGCATACCATATCTTCTAAGATTGCATATTATATCTAAGATTGCATACCGTATCTTCTAGGATTGCATATCATATCTAAGATTGCATATCCTTGAAGATTGTACTTCCAAATACGTCAAGCTTGTAGATAGACCTTTAATCTTTTCAAGTAATGGGCCATTCCGATCGGGCCAAATAATATATTTTGGACTGGACTTGGACTTTGTTTTATTATTTTGGGTTTATTATTTTTTGTGTGGGCCCGAGCTAAATTGGCCAATTACAGATGTCCTACTTTGTTCATTGTCGTGTAACGAGAATGGAGCAAAGACTATAAAAGGACCAATTTTGCTCGGTCTCGCTGAGCCTTAACCTTTTGATCCTCGTCTTCTTCAAGTAGTCTCTAAGCCAACCGCAACTTCAAGGAGATTGAATCTGTAGCTTTAATCTTATTATACTGCAACTTCAGGGAGATAAGACCTGCTCTTGTAGATTTAATCCATCCTATAGTAACTCCAAGAAAGTGAGACTAGTATCTTTGATCTTGCTTCACTGCAGTATTCAGGAAGACAAGATCTGCTATTTTCAGTTTGCTCCGCTGCAAACTCAGGGAGGCAAACTAATATCTTTGATATGTTTCCTGCAACTTCAGGAAGATAAGATCTGCTGTCTTTAGTCTGCTTTGCTGCAAATTCAGGAAGGTAGGCTAATATCTTTGATTTGCTTCCTACAACTTTAGGAAGATAAGATCTGCTGTCTTCAGTCTGCTCCACTGCAACTTCAGGGAGGCAGGCTAATATCTTCGATTTGCTTCCTGCAACTTTAGGAAGATAAGATCTACTGTCTACAGTCTGCTCAGCTACAAACTCAGAGAGGAAAGCTAATATCTTCGATCTGCTTCCTGCAACTTCAAAAAGATAAGATCTGTTGTCTTCAGTCTACTCCACTGTAACTTTAGGGAGGCAGGCTAATATCTTAGTTCTACTTCACTGCAACTTCAGGAAGATAAGATCTGCTATCTTTAATCTACTCCACTCCTACTCAGTGGAGATAAGATCTGCTGTATTCAGTCTGCTCCATTGCCAATACATGGAGATAAGACTTGCTCAAATTGATCCGCTCCACTCCAGCTCAGTAGAGATAAGATCGGATTTCTTCAATTTGCTCCATTGCCGATACATGGATATAAGGCTTGCTGTCTTTAATCTGCCCCACTCCTGCTCAGTGGAGACAAGATCTGTTATCTTCAGTCTACCCCATTGCTAATACATGGAGATAAGACTTGCTCAAATTCGATCTGCTCCACTCCTGCTCAGTGGAGATAAGATCTGATTTCTTCAGTTTGCTCTATTGCCCATACATGGAGATAATACTTGCTGTCTTTGATCTGCCCCACTCCTGCTCAGTAGAGATAAGATTTGTTATCTTTAGTCTGCTCCATTGCCAATACATGGAGATAAGACTTGCTCAAATTCGATCTCTTTCATTCCTGCTTAGTGGAGATAAGATATGATTTCTTCAATCTGCTCCATCGCCGATACATGGAGATAAGACTTGCTGTCTTTGATCTGCCCCACTCCTGCTCAGTGGAGATAAGATTTGTCATCTTCAGTCTGCTCCATTGCCAATACATGGAGATAAGACTTGCTCAAATTCGATCTGCTCCACTCCTGCTTAGTAGAGATAAGATATGATTTCTTCAGTCTGCTCTATTACCGATACATGGAGATATGACTTGTTGTCTTTGATCTGCCCCACTCCTGCTCAGTGGAGATAAGATCTGTTATCTTTAGTCTGCTCCATTGCCAATACATGAAGATAAGACATGCTCAAATTCGATATGCTCCACTCCTGCTCAGTGGAGATAAGATCTGATTTCTTCAGTCTGCTCCATTGCCAATACATGGAGATAAGACTTGCTGTGTTTGATCTGCCTCACTCCTGCTCAGTGGAGATAAGATCTGTTGTCTTCAGTCTGCTCCGTTGCCAATACATGGAGAGAAGACTTGCTCAAATTCGATCTGCTCAACTTTTATATTTTTAGAAAACCGGGTCGACTTTAAAAAGAACGGAAATGGAGTCGCTACCAATTCCTTTTTATTTATGTGTGATTGGATTACCTTGTAAAATGTTTTATTTTAAAATATTATATTTTGGTCCACGAAAAACAAGAAAACAGGTTCGGGAGTCGGTTACGTATGAGGAAGGGTTAGCACCCTCTTAACGCCCAAAAAATTGGTACTTAATCGATAAAATCATGTCCTAATGCTAAAAATTTGAAAGAATTCTTAAAATATGATTTCTTTAAAAAAAACTTGAACAATTTGAGTTAAAATTTGAGATTTCTCTGTTCCGAAAGAGTACAAGCATCACATCCAGCTCGTTAGGACATGATATTTTTAAATCCTTGTAACTAAAATCATCTCATGATTTACAAAATTTTATCAAAAGGATATTTAGTTATTTAGTCAAACGGAAAATCGAAACCCAGCACGTTAGGGCACTATTTCACGAATTTCTAAATACTAAACATTGCCTTATTTAAAAAAAAAAAAACTTTTGGATCAAATATAGTAATTTTGCAAAAATGTATTATATTTTAAACATTGATCCATATGTTTGGAATAATAAATTGTTGCAAATATATATATTTGGAATAATAAAATACATTAATAATAGATAAATTGTTGCAAATATATATATATATTTGGAATAATAAAATACATTAATAAATAAATGATTTCTAACTTTAAATAAAAACATATTTATAATAACATAATACATAAAAGAAAACTATATATTTAAAAATAAATAATATGTTATACAATATAGATAAATTTTAGTTAAAAATAATATATGATATAATATAATATAATGTACAAAATTTTAAAATATATAATATAATAACTAATATATATAAATACTAAAATAATATATAATAAAAATAATTAAACCAAATAAAATAATAAATAATAATTATATACAAATTTTACAGTATTAATAAATTAATATATAAATACTAAATAAAATATAGAATATTTAATATGATAAATAATGTAATAATAATTTAAAATAAATAAAAAAAGATTTAAAAAAAAGACAAAAAGGGGCTAAATAGCAAAAAAAATAAATAATAAGGACTAAATCAAAATGCGCGTTTAACCACAGGGGCTTATGGGACAATTATGCCTTCTTTCCAAAACGGTGTCGTAATGAATTTGGCCTTTAAGGCAGCCTGAGAGACGAAATTGGAACAAAAACAGATTTCTAAGGCTAAATTTAAAAAATAAAAATACTAAATTGGACGAAATTAAACTTAATGAAATAGCGGAGGGGCTAAAAGGGTAAATTTCCCTTTTTTATAAAACAAGCGGATCCTCCCCGGGCTTTCAAGTCAACGCGCGGATCCCCTCTTTTGAACAACGTCGTTTTGTGCTTATCAAATTAAGTAGAAACGGCGTCGTTTTAATAATACTATATAAGTAAAAAAAACTAAAAAATTTCATTTTGAGCATTGAATTTTTTAAAAAAATTAAAAAAATACAGAGACACTCCTCTCTCCCAAATTCTCTCTGGCCTTCGGCCTTCGGCCAGGGCTCTGGTGGAGGACCGTCATACGGGCCACACACGCCACCACTGACAGTGGTTGGAGGTTAAAAACCTCAGTTTCGAAAGGTAAAATCGCCACTTTTTATTTTTTTAAAACTATTTTATATATAAAAAATGCATGTATTGAATGGAATGATGCGAATAAAATAAGAAATCACCTCTAAAAAAACGGTGTACTGTATTCTGAATATTTTTTGTATTTTTCTCTGTGTATGAGTATTGCCAGTTTTACAGATTTATTTGGGGTTTTTATAACCCCAAAATAAAGAAATAAAAAAAAAGAAATACATATATTC
This sequence comes from Gossypium bickii, assembly GCA_025503065.1. Taxonomy (NCBI): domain Eukaryota; kingdom Viridiplantae; phylum Streptophyta; class Magnoliopsida; order Malvales; family Malvaceae; genus Gossypium; species Gossypium bickii. The sequence continues at coordinate 91,877,020 of CP106714.1, read as the reverse complement.
TGCCATTTTTGCTGCAGCATTTTCCTTTCTTGTGCAGGTAATCGACGAGGATCTCGGCGATGGTGGGGGGAGCTGTCCGTGCGTTGATGACGGCGTGGCTCGCGTGGATTGCGGCTCGACTGGGTGCGAGGATTGCGGTGCAAAGGGGCTGGGTGCGAGTCTTGCGGCGCCTAGTGTTTCCCAGAAACCCTAGGCCACTGAAGCTGTTTTATTATTGGGCCCTTTTGGGCCGTTTCTGTTTTGGGTTTGGGTAGGCTGTTTAGGTATTGGGTCTGTTTAGTTTTTGGGCTAATAGGGTTTAGTTTGGGTTAGTTTGTTTAGGCATTGGGCTTCTGGTAATATTTGAGCTTGTAGATGGTTTTGTAAAATAGACTGTAAATGGACTGTTTATATATATATTGTATTTTTTGGTTTCTTATTTAAGCCGGGGAAAAATGGGCTAACTACAGCTGCCCCTCTTTGCTCATTGTCGTGTAACGAAAATAGAGCAACGATTTTAGAAGGTCCAATTTTTCCCGGTCTTTACCGAGCCTCGACTTCTTGGCCTTCACCTTTTGCACTGCAACTTCAACAGTATTGGAAATTCATCTTGATTTCAATTAATCTGATGGCTTCAATCTGCTTCCTGCAACTTTAGGAATGTCAAATCTACTATTTTACGGTCTGCTTCACTGTAAACTCAGGGAGATAAAATCTGATGTTTTTGATCTACTTCCTACAACTTCAAATCTGCTATCTTTTGATCTGCTCCACTGCAAACTGAGGGAGTCAATATCTGATGTTTTCGATCTGCTTCATGCAACTTCAAGAATGAGATCTTTTGTCTTCAGTCTACTCCGCTGCAACTTCAGGGAGATAAGGCTAAAAATGCCTTTTGATCTGCTTCTGCAACTTTAGGAAGATGGGATCTTCTGTCTTCAGTCTATTCTGCTGTAACTTCAGGGAGATAAGGCTGAAAGTGCCTTTGATATGTTTCCTGCAACTTCAGGAAGATGAGATCTTCTGTCTTCAGTCTACTCAGCTGCAACTTCAGTGAGACAAGGCTGAAAGTGCCTTTGATCTGCTTCCTGCAACTTCAGGAAGATGAGATCTGTTATCTTCAGTCTACTCAACTGCAACTTCAATGAGACAAGGCTGAAAGTGTCTTCGATATGCTTCCTGCAACTTCAGGAAGATGAGATCTTTTGTCTTTAGTCTACTCCGCCGTAACTTCAAGGAGATAAGACTTAAAGTGTCTTCGATCTGCTTCCTACAACTTCAAGAAGATGAGATCTGCAAATTCACCGATATTGCTACACTGTCCACTAAAGGACATGTCCTATAGACTCGGTTCCATATGTTTATGTCACATGACTAAGATGCTATGATCAGAATAAATCAAATGCTTCTAGCTACATTTGTTATGAGTGACATGAATGTAACATATCATGAAAATGATTCCTTTTAAAGGATTATGATGCAATGATCGAAACGAATCAAATGCTCCTAAAGAGATTTGGTATGATGCAAAAATGTTATGAATATGATTCCTACTTTAGGCGTCATCACTGATTTGTTCTTCATTCTTGTTTATTAATCATGTTCTGCTCAACAAGCTTGCCCCAATGTAATTTTAGAGTCAACTCCGCTTGGATCTTGAGAACACAAGGCTTGTACCATCCCACCACGATAGGAATTAGAACTTTTTCAATCAATCCCTTCTGTAATTTTCAGGGTATAGGGTTTATTTCGAATTCAACCCATTCGACCACAAATTAGGGTTTCTTAGTTTGTCACACCATTCCCCGAATGTTAGGACTTGATGACATCACTTACTTTCATCACATCAACTCACTGTTTTGTCCAATTATCATTTGGACAAAGAATTTAGAGAGATGGTCTCTAACCAGACTCTTCTTTCTTAAGTATTTTCAATCTATGCACATGGAAATTCTAAACAATTGTCCTATTTCGGTTCCTTGTTTTATCTAGAAATTTCCAAAGTAACATGTAGAACTTCTTTTTGTGAAATTATTAATTCGTCAATTATTATTTCAATGCAACACATTTATGAATAATGGGTAACAAATAAATTGCTTTCAAAGATCGTTAAATGAATTATTAGAAATACAAAGAAAATTAACTGGGAATATGTCTTTGAGAAGAAAAAGAATCTAAAGATATTAAAATGAATAGGACAAAGATCAAATGCCCTAGATATCGCAGATTGAGCTTCTCTATACAAATTTCATGAAGACTGCCTTGAGCTCAACATGTGTTTAGAAGACCCAAAGTACTTTGTTGATGCCCTGATATGCAACATACTTCATTTCTTGTTGATTCAGAATTTTAGTCGCCCTTTTCGGGTTTTCAACTCAAAACCCTTTTGGTCTCAAGGTGCCCTTTGCGGGTTTTTGCCTTGGCCTCTCTATTTTTTTAGAAACTCAAAGCGCCCTTTGCGGGTTTTCACTTTGGCCTCTTCTCCTTTTCAAGCAAAATACTTCTTTACTAAATCCAAGTTCACAGGATTGGGTAAGCTTTTCCCATCCATTTCGGTCAATATCAGTGCTCCTCCAGAGAAAGCCTTCTTCACCACATATGGTCCTTCCCAATTCGACATCCATTTTCCCCTGAAATCCTTTTGTATAGGAAGAATCTTTTTTAGTACAAGGTCCTCCTCATGAAACTCTCTTGGGCGAACTTTTTTATCGTAGGCTCGCATCATTCCCTTTTGGTACATCTGACCGTGATGAATAGCCCTTAGCCTCTTTTCTTAAATTAAGTTCAACTGATCATACCGATCCTGGATCCATTCAGCCTCATCCAGTTTTTTTTCTGACAACACTCGAAGAGAGGATATTTCCACTCCAATAGGTAAAACTCCTCCATCCTATAGACCAACGAGAAAGGTGTTGCCCCAGTAGAGGTTCTGACGGACGTTCGATAAGCATAGAGTGCAAACGGTAATTTCTCATGCCAACCCTTATAGGTCTCAGTCATCTTCCCTACTATCTTCTTGATGTTTTTGTTAGCCGCTTCTACTGCCCTATTCATTTTTGGACTATACGGAGACGATTTGTGGTGCTTGATCACGAATTGACTACAAATTTTTGCTATCATGCTGTTGTTCAAATTCAGTGCGTTGTCTGGTATGATCCTCTCGGGCATTCCATATCGACAAATGATATCCTTTTTCAAGAATCGACTAACTGCTGCCTTAGTGACGCTAGCATATGATATAGCCTCTACCCATTTCGTGAAGTAGTCAATTACCACGAAGATGAATTGATGCCCATTTGAAGATTTTGGTGAGATTGGTCCAATCACATCCATGCCCCATATGGAAAATGGCCATGGGGAAGTCATAACATGCAAAGGTGATGGAGGCACATGAATTTTATCTCCATAAATCTGGCATTTATGACATCTCTTAGCATAGTTGATACAATCACCTTCCATGGTAGACCAATAATATCCAAATCTCATTATCTGTTTGGCCATTGTGAACCCATTAACGTGTGTTCCACAAACACGCTCGTGAACCTCTTCTAGGATTTTTCTAGCTTCAACTGCATCAACGCACCTCAATAGTACTTGATCTTTTCTCCTTTTGTACAAAATATCCCTGTCTAGAACATAGTCAGAGGCCAATCTTCTTAATGTCCTTTTTTCATTCTCAGTGGCATGCTCCGGGTATTCACGATTTTTTACATATCGTAATACATCCTGATACCAAGGGTGATCATCTTTTTCTTCCTCTTCCACATTATAAAAATGAGCTGGAACTTCGAAGATACTCATCTGAATAGGTCTCATATCCTCTGGTCTGTTTATTTTAATCATAGAAGCTAGGGTCGCCAAAGCATCCGCTATCTGGTTTTCATCACGAGGGAGATAATTAAAAGTAAAATCATCAAACTCCTCAATCAATCCCAGAACTATTTTTTGGTAATCCATTAGTTTGGGATCTGTTGTCTCCCACTCTCCTTTAAGCTGGTATATTACTAAGGCAGAATTTCCATTAGTTTGGGATCTGTTGTCTCTCACTCTTCTTTAAGCTGGTAAATTACTAAGGCATAATCTCCATATACTTCTAATACTCTGATCTTACGCTCTACAGCTGCTCGAATTCCCATGATGCATGCTTCATATTCCGCCATGTTGTTCGTGTAATCAAAATCTAGTTTGCATGTGAATGGGTAATGATCACCACTGGGGGATACCAATATTGCCCCAATTCCATTTCCCACAACATTCGATGCTCCATCAAAGTTTAGCTTCCACGGATGTAACACCCCTAACCCGTATCCATCGTCGGACTAGGGTTAAAGGCATTACCGAACCGATCGGATACATTTTCAGAAGTTCATCAATTCATTCATCCATCTAAAACATAATGTCCCTTAATACGTTTAACGAGACCTAAAACATGCTTATAAACTGGGTCAGGACTAAACTGAAGCACATATAGACATTCTCAGAAATTTAAAACTTTTCTATGTTTCAAGGGTTACACACGGCCTGCCCACGGCTGCTAGACACACCCGTGTGTCCTCCCCGTGGTCAAAACTGACTTTTCTTCCATGGCCACCAAGCACGCCCGTGTACTCTGGCCGTGGTCGATCCTGTCAAAAATCACACGGCTACTATGGCACGTCCGTGTACTCCTATGCTAGCTACTGACTTAGCCCCACGGTCACTAGGCACGATCGTGTGCCACAACCGTGTGACATTATAGGCCATTTTCAAGGCCAAAATGCCACCTACTTAGGTCTTACCTACAAGCAATATTTACCAACACATTTTATGCATACTAGATAACCAAAATAACCATTCAATCTAGGCATTCAATATTCATTTCAACCATGCCAACTTCCAAGACCAAAACATATGTATATCAAGTATAATTCATCTAAATGCTTACCCAAAAAACTTGACCAATTCATGTGCTTTAACCATATCAAGGTATACTTCATCTATCACATTCATTTAAACATAATACCACCATATAACTAGCCTATACATGCCATGTCTAGCAAAATATATATATCCAAAATGTACCAAAAACAAGTTGAATAGTGTGATGACGATCCTTGACGGTCCCGAGCCTTCAGTAGCTTTGACGACCTATAAAACAGAGAAAATGCACACATTGATTAAGCTTTCCAAAAGCTTAGTAAGTCATAATGCAAGCAAACTTAGCATAGAAGGCATATATACTCATAGATACATTGGCACATTTAAAATCACTTAGCAAATTATCACATATATATACTTTGGTCCATGTACTTGGCCATATTTTCCACATTCATCAATTCAAAAGTCTCATATATACAAAGCTCTTTCATGCTTACTATCACATCACATAATGTTATCCAAATATACAAAATCATCATAGTAAGATCACATAGGAACTTACCTTATATACACACTTAGTGTATGAATCAACGTACCTGAAACGGAATCACTATTTACAAGGCAATTTCATATCACAGACTTGCCCGTTGAACCGTAAGGAATCTAGTAGGATACTAGAAAGCTCAGAATAGTCGTACAATACCAACGTCCCAGACGAGGTCTTATATGTACTTAGATACTGATGTTACTGTCCCAGACAGGGTCTTACAAGAATCAATACGATGCCGATGTCCCAGACATGGTCTTACACTTAAAGATCATATCGATGCCAATGTCCAAAACGTGGTCTTACACGAATCAATACGATGCCCATGTCCCAGACATTGTCTTACACGTAAAGATCATATCAATGCCAACGTCCCAGACGTGGTCTTACACGAATCTCAAATCAACGTCAACGTCCCAAACGTGGTCTTACATGATAAAAACAGAACAGATACCTATGTCATGACATAACTAATCCTATCTATCCCTAGGTTCATACTGGACTTCTCGGACATTGTCACTAAGTAATCCTTATCTCGGAATTCATGATGAGATCATATCATAAGTATTCATCGATAACAATAGTCATAGGAACATACATAATTCAATACGAATTCATTTATTTGCATAATGACTTCTCGGATTCGATTTAACGGAATGGAAAGACTACTCAGTTACTTTCGTTTTCCCGCGATCTAAGTCTGTTTACCTTGGTTCTTGATCTATACATATTCAGAATTAACCCTTTTATTCACTAATTCATTCAATTCAATCCGCATCCACATATTTAGGGCAATTTATACTTTAGCCCTTACCTTTTCACATTTTATCAATTTAGTCTATTTTTCTCAAAACACCAAATATACAAAATTTGTTCACAAACATGCATAGCCGAATCTCCCTAGGGACTATATAAGTCCATACTTTTCATCAAATTCAAAAATTAGTCCTCCAAAATAATATTTTCTCAATTTAGCCCTAATTAGCTAAATTCATCAAAAATTCAAGAACAAAGTATGTTCATCTAGCTCAAATCTTTCATTTAACACCATAAATCATCATAAAGCTCAACATATCATCAATGGCATATCACACAAACATCATCAATTCACAAAATTAATACATGGGTTTTGTAGCTCTCAAAGCAACGATTGCAAAAACGTAGAAATTATCAAAAATCGAAGTCAAAACTTACCTTAATTAAGCTTAAACCTAGCCGAAACCTTGCTTTCTTCTTCTTTTCTTTTTCTTTTTAATATTCGGCCAAAGATAAAGCAATATGGCTTTCTTTTTAATGTTTTGTTTTATATAATAACTTATAATATATTAATGTTAATATTAACTTATAGAAATTAACATATAAAAGCATATATAACATTTAATGCCGTCCAGTATTATCATTTATGGCCAATTTGCAACATGAATCCCCATATAAAATAAAACACACCACTTAGGCCACATTTACCTTTTATGCGATTTAGTCCTTTTTCAATTTAAACACACATACAATCAAATTAAATCCCGAAAGTTACACACATGCTTAATCACATATCAAGGGCACAGAAAATAATATTTAACTCGGATTTGCGGTCCCGAAACCACTGTTCCGACTAGGGTACATACCGGACTGTTACAATTCTCCCCCTTAGGGATTTTCGTCCCCGAAAATCTTACTGTTAAATAGAGTCGGATATTGTTGTCTCAGTGAATCTTTCGGTTCCCACGTTGCCTCTTCAATTCCGTGTCGATTTTATAATACTTTCACTAACTCAATTTTCTTATTTCTCAAGTCTTTCACTTCACGAGCTAAGATATGGATCAGTTTCTCTTCATATGTCATATCAGATCAGATTTCAATTTCAGATGGGGCAATTACATGTGACGGATCAGATCGATATCTACGGAGCATCGAAACATGAAATACATTGTGTATCTTTTCTAGTTTAGAAGGCAACCTTAATCTATATGCAACCGGCCCAACTTGTTTAATGATCTCATACGGTCCGATGAACCTCGGACTTAATTTTCCTTTACGTCTGAATTGAAGCACTTTCTTCCACGGAGACACTTTCAGAAATACTTTGTCGTCGATTTCAAATTCTATATCTTTTCATTTCAAGTCTGCATAAGACTCCTGATGGTCAGATGCTGCTTTCAAACAATCTCGGATCAATTTCACTTTCTGTTCTGAGTCTTTTATCAAATCAACCCCATGAAGCTTATTTTCACTAAGCTCAGTCCAATACAGAGGTGTACGACATTTACGTCCGTACAAAGCTTCATAAGGTGCCATTTTGATACTTGACTGAAAATTGTTATTATATGCGAATTCAATCAACGGCAAATACTGTTCCCACATACCGTTAAACTCAAGTATACAACATCTTAACATATCTTCGAGAATCTGAATGATCCGCTCGGATTGACCATCTGTTTGCGGATGAAAAGCTGTATTGAAATGTAATTTCGTGCTTAAAGCTTCTTGCAATTTCTTCCAAAACCTCGATGTAAACCTCGGATCCCTATCTAACACAATAGATAGTGGCACCCCGTGCAATCTAACAATCTCGGAAATATAAACCTCGGCTAATCTATCAAGTGAATATTCAGATCTTACCGGAATAAAATGGGCAAATTTCGTCAATCGATCAACTATGACCTAAATCATATCTTTCTTTCTCGGAGTCTGAGGCAAACTAAAAACAAAATCCATTGTCACTCCATCCCATTTCCATTCAGGAATTAGAATCGGTTGTAGCAACCCAGACAGAACTTGATGTTCGGCTTTCACTTGTTGACAGATGAAGCATTTCGAAACAAATTTAGAAATGTGTCGTTTCAAATCATGATACATTTTCGTACTCCTCGGATGAACAAATGGACGAATGTTATGAGATTCACACAGAATCAGTTGAATCAATTTCGGATTTCTTGGAACACAGATACGACCTCGAAATCTCAAGTAATCATCAATAACTTGAAATTCAGATTCAAAATTTGAATCGCACTGAGCTCGTTTCGCTAATAACTCATTATCAGATTTCTAAGCATCACATATCTGCTGTATAAACAATGGTTTCACTTTTAACTCAGCTAACACAGAGCTATCATCAGACAAATTTAACTAAGCATTCAAAGCACGTAGTGTAGACAATGATTTTCTACTCAAAGCATCAGCAACAACATTTGCTTTACCCGGATGATAATATATCACGAGCACATAATCTTTTAACAGCTCTAACCATCTTCTTTGAAGCAGGTTCAAATCTTTCTGAGTCATCAGATATTTCAGACTTTTATGATCTGAAAACACATGACATTTCTCACTGTACAGATAATGGTGCCAAATCTTAAGTGCAAACACAATCACAGCTAGTTCAAGGTTATGTGTCGGATAATTCTTTTCATGCAGCTTCAATTGTCTCGAAGCATAAGCTACAACTTTGCCTTCCTGCATCAAAACACATCCCAGACCATTTAACGAAACATCACTGTATATAACAAATCCTTTACCCAATTACGTTGTACTAACACCGAGCTTCATAATGAGTTTTCAACTGATCAAAACTTTTTTGACATTTATCCAACCATTCAAATCTAACATCTTTCTGAAGTAATCTAGTCAGCGGAGTAGCTATTACTGAAAATCCTTTTACAAATCGACGATAATAACCAGCTAAACCCAGAAAACTACGGACTTCAGATACATTTCTCGGAGGTTTCCAATTCAGAATAGCAGAAATCTTACTCGAATCCACTCGGATTACAGAAGCTGACACCATATGTCCCAGAAAACTAACCTCGTGTAACCAGAATTCACATTTGCTAAATTTCACGTACAATTGATTTTCTCTCAAAGTTTGCAACACAATTTTCAAATGTCCAGCATGCTCATTTTCATCACGTGAATAAATCAAGATGTCATCTATGAACACCACAACAAATCGATCTAGGTACGGCCTGAAAATTTTGTTATCAGATCCATAAAAACAACAGGAGCATTGGTTAGTCCAAATGGCATAACTAAAAACTTATAATGCCCATACCTCATTCTGAAAGCAGTCTTTGGAATGTATGAATCTTTAACTCTCAACTGATAGTATCCCGATCTCAGATCAATCTTAAAAAATACAGTAGCTCCTTTTAACTGATCAAATAAATCGTCTATTCGGGGCAACGGATATTTATTCTTTATTGTCACCTTATTCAACTAATGGTAATCGATACACATCCTTATCGTGCCATCTTTCTTTTTCACAAACTGAACAGGAGCACCCCAAGTCGAGAAACTCGGTCTAGCAAACCCTCTATCGGTCAATTCTTGCAACTGTGACTTTAACTCTTTCAACTCTGTTGGTGCCATTCTATATGGAGCTATTGATATAGGTGTAGTACCAGGCAGTAAATCAATACCAAATTTGACTTCACGAATCGGAGGTAAACCCGGTAACTCTTCAGGGAACACATCAGAATACTCACAAACAATAGGTACTGATTCAACTTTCTTCTCTGACCCTTTTGAATCAATCACATAAGCAAAATATGCTTCATAACCCTTTTTCACATAACTTTGAGCTTTTAAAATAGATATCACAGCAGGCAATCCATTCAAATCATTAGACTCGACTCGTACAATCTCATCATTCAAACATCTCAAATCAATAGTCTTTCTTTTGCAGTTCACAATAGCATCATGCAAAAACACCCAATCCATTCCCAAAATAATATCGAACTCATCAAATGGCAAAAGCATCAGATCAGTAGGGAAATAGATATCTCGAAACATTAACAGACAGTTCTTACATACTTTGTCAACAAAGACACTTTTACCTAAGCGGTTCGATACTTTTATAGCAAACCCAGTAGATTCTACAGGTAAAGTTTTACTGAATACTAAATTCATGTACATATATGAATGCGTAGAACCAGGGTCTATCAATGCAATCACAGAAGTATCATAAAGTGTAAAAGTACCCATTATAACATCTGGAGATGAAGCTTCCTCTCGAGCTCGGATAGTATACGCTCTGACAGGCGCTCTAGCTTCAGACTTGTAAATATTGTCTCTCGTAGTTCTCTGACTGCCACTGGCATTTCTTACATTCTTTGAAGGTCTACCTCTCACAGGCGCATTATCAGATCTCAGATTCCGAACAGTCTCTAGCTCGATAGACTCAGGGCAATCACGGATAAAATGATCAAGTGATCCATATCTGAAGCAAGCTCTGTCATTTAATCTACAGCTTCTCGGATGCCTTTTTCCACTATGTTTACATTCAGGTCTCTCGAATCGAGATTACCAACGCTAGCCACTGAAGTTGCTGGAACAACTTTAATTATCTCTGAATCTTTTCGGAGCAGACTGAAATGATTTACTCTGAAATCTCTTTCTCATATCTCGAGCTTCAAACTTAGCTTTTCTTTTATCTTTCCCAAGTGCCTCAGCTTTGCACGCTCGATCAACAAGTATAACGAACTCTTTTATTTCTAATATCCCAACTAACAGGCGAATATCTTCATTAAGACCATCTTCTAACCTTTTGCACATTATAGCTTCAGATGATACACATTCCCGAGCATACTGACCCAGTCTCACGAACTCTCGTTCATATTTTGAAACAATCATTCGGCCCTATTTTAGTTCCAGAAATTATTTTCATTTCTGATCAACGAATCTTTCACTGATATATTTCTTCTGAAATTCACTCTGAAAGAAGTCCCATGTACCACACTCTTTCGGAACAACAGAAATAAAAGTTTTCCACCATTGGTAAGCTGCATCTTGGAGTAATGACACAACGCGCTTTATGCATTCTTTCGAAGTCAAAGACATTTCGTCGAATACCTGAATAGTATTTTCTAACCAGAACTCAGCCCTTTCAGCATCATCATCATTAGTAGGCCGAAACTCTTCGGCTCCATACTTACGGATCTTGTCAACAGGAGGCTTATTCCACGGATTCAGATTTGCAGTCAGAGGTATATCAGATGTCTGAGGGGGATTAACCGAGGGCGGAGGTTGTGAAACAGTCGGGTTATTCTTTACAAATTGAGTGAACCACTCACTCATCATCCGGAAGAAAGCTTGTTTAGCTTCTCCCTCTTGACCGCTCATAGCCAGTCTCGAATTAGAGGGTACTGTCCCTTGCGCGGGAGTAGTCGCATTACTTTCTACGTCATCAGTTACGGCTCTTTCGGGATCCATTACTATATGAGAATCACATTTTTACACATCAAGATTCATCACACTATAATAGTTCAAATATATGGCACGTATAGCTAGACTCTAACACGCTACATTAGTCCGAGAATCGACTAAGCCGTAGCTCTGCTACCAACCAAATGTAACAACCCTAACCCATATCCATCGTCGGACTAGGGTTAAAGGTGTTACCAGACCGATTGGAAATATTTTCAGAAGTTCATCCATTCATCCATCCATCTCAAACATAATATCCCTTAATATGGTCAACGAGACCTAAAACATGCTTACAAACTGGGTCGGGACTAAACCAAAACACATACAGACATTCTCAAAAATTTAAAACGTTTCTAGGTTTCAGGGGTTACACGCCCATGTGGGTAGGCCGTGTGCCTCCCACGACTACTAGACACACTCGTGTGTCCTCCCCGTGGTCGAAACTAACTTTGCTTCCACGGCCACCAAGAACGCCCGTGTACTCTGGCCGTGGTCGATCCTATCAAAAATTACACGGCTACTAGGCACGTCAGTGTGCCAAGGCCGTGTACTCCTATGGTAGCTATTGACTTAGCCCCACGATCTCTAGGCACGCCCGTGTGCTACAACCGTGTGACATTATAGGCCATTTTCAAGGCCAAAATGCCACCCACTTGGATCTTACCTACAAGCAATGTTTACCAACACATTTCATGCATACTAGATAACCAAAATAACCATTCAATATAGACATTCAATATCCATTTCAACCATCCCAACTTCCAAGACCAAAACATATGTATATCAAATATAATTCATCTAAATGCTTACCCAAAAACTTGACCAATTCATGTGCTTTAACCATACCAAGGTATACTTCATATATCACATTCATTTAAACATAATACCAACATATAACTAGCCAAATAACATGGCTAAATTCACTTCATTTACAAATACAAAAGACTAGCCTATACATGCCATGTCTACCAAAATATATATATCCAAAATGTACCAAAAACAAGTTGGATAGTGTGATGACGATCCTTGACGGTCCTGAACCTTCAGTAGCTTTGACGACCTATAAAATAGAGAAAACACACACATAGAGTAAGCTTTCCAAAAGCTTAGTAAGTCATAATACAAACAAACTTAGCATAGAAGGCAAATATACTCATAGATACATTGGCACATTTGGCACATATATATACTTTGGTCCATGTACTTGGCCAAATTTTCCACATTCATCAATTCAAAAGTCTCATATATACAAAGCTCTTTCATGCTTACTATCACATCTCATAATGTTATCCAAATATACAAAATCATCATAGTAAGATCACATAGGAACTTACCTTATATACACACTTAGTGTATGAATCAACGTACCTGAAACGGATTCACTATTTACAAGGCAATTTCATATCACAGACTTGCCCGTTGAACCGTAAGGAATCTAGTAGGATACTCAGAAAGCTCGAAATAGTCGTACAATGCCAACGTCCCGCATTTGGGTCTTATATGCTCTCGATCATCGATGCCACCGTCCCGCATGACGGCCTTACACAAATCAATACGATGCCGATGTCCCAGACATGGTCTTACATGTAAAGATCATATCGGTCCAACGTCCTAGACGTGGTTTTACACGAATTAATACGATGCCGATGTCCCAGACATAGTCTTACACGTAAAGATCATATCGATGCCAACGTCCCACACATGGTCTTACATGAATCTCAAATCAATGCCAGCGTCCCAGACATGGTGTTACATGATAAAAACAGAACAGATACTTATGTCATGACATAGCTAATCCTATCTATCCCTAGGTTCGTACGGGACTTCTCGGACATTGTCACTAAGTAATCCTTATCTCAGAATTCATGATCAGATCATATCATAAGCATTCATCAATAATAATAGTCATAAGAACATACATAATTCAATACGAATTCGTTTATTTGCATAATGACTTACCTCAGATTTGATTTAACGGAATGGAAACGGCTACTCGGTTACTTTTGCTTTCCCGCGATCTAAGTCCATTTTCCTCGGTTCTTGATCTATACATATTCAGAATTAACCCTTTTATTCACTAATTCATTTAATTCAATCCGCATCCACATATTTAGGGTAATTTATACTTTAACCCTTACCTTTTCACATTTTATCAATTTAGTCTATTTTTCTCAAAACACCAAATATACAAAATTTGTTCACACACATGCATAGCCGAATCTCCCTAGGGACTATATAAGTCCATACTTTTAATCAAATTCACAAATTAGTCCTCCAAAATAATATTTTCTCAATTGAGCTCTAATTAGCTAAATTCATCAAAAATCCAAGAACAAAGTATGTTCAACTATCTCAAATCTTTCATTTAACACCATAAATCATCATAAAGCTCAACATATCATCAATGGAATATCACACAAACATCATCTATTCATAAAATTAATACATGGGTTTTGTAGCTCTCAAAGCAACGATTGCAAAAGCGTAGAAATTATCAAAAACTGAAGTCAAAACTTCCCTTAATTAAGCTCAAACCTAGCCGAAACCTTACTTTCTTCTTCTTTTCTTTTTCTTTTTGATATTCGGCCAAAGATAAAGCAATATGGCTTTCTTTTTCTTTCTTTTTAATGTTTTGTTTTATATAATAACTTATAATATATTAATATTAATATTAACTTATAAAAATTAACATATAAAAGCATATATAACATTTAATGCAGTCCACTATTCTCATTTATGGCCAATTTGCAACATGAATCCCCATATAAAAGAAGACACATCAATTAGGCTACTTTTACCTTTTATGCGATTTAGTCCTTTTTCAATTTAAAACACATTCGATCAAATTAAATCACGAAACTTACAAACATTCTTAATCACATACCAAGGGCACAGAAAATAATATTTAAAAATTTTACTGACTCGAATTTGTGGTCTCGAAACCACTGTTTCGACTAGGGTATAAATCGAACTATTATAACGAACATTCTTCAGTATTTGCCACATACATGAGCTCTTCATTGGGAAATCAAAACTCAAAGGTTCATAATCCTCTAGAGCTTTGCTAGCCAGAAATTCTGCTACTGCACTTCCTTTTATAGCCTTTTGGTTCACATAGACTATATCGAATTCAGATAGCAAGATCTTCCACCTTGCCATCCTTCCATTCAAAACAGTTGACTCCATCATATATTTTAACAAATCAAGCTTCAAAATCAACCAGGTTGTATGATATAGCATATACTGCCTTAATCTCCCAGTTGTCCAAATCAAGGCACAACACAATTTCTCGATCGATGAATACCTCATTTGACAAGCAGTGAACTTTTAGCTGAGATAGTATATCGCTTTTGTTTTTCTTCCTGACTCATCTTGTTGACCAAGCACACATCCCATGGAGTTATTGAACACTGACAAATACAGTATCAATGGTCTATTTGGATTAGACGGGGATAGTACTGGTGCATTTGACAGATATTGTTTGTCAAAAGCTCTCTGGCATTCATTGTCCCATACGCCTTGGTTGTGTTTCTTGAGAAGACGAAATATGCGATCACATTTCTCAATTAATTGTAAAATATACCGAGCAATGTAATTTAATCTTCCAAGAAAACCTCAGACTTCCGTTTGAGTGCGTGGTGGAGGCAATTCTTGTATTACTTTGATCTTGTTCGAGTTAACTTCAATTCCTTTCTCACTGACTACAAAACCCAGTAATTTCCCTAAACGAGCTCCGAAGGTACACTTTGTCGGGTTGAGTTTTAATTGAAATTTTCTCAATCTCAAAAACAACTTATTCAAAATTTCAATGTGTTCCTTTTCTATTCGAGATTTGGTGATCATTTCATCAACATATATTTCAATCTCTTTGTGCATAATGTTGTGGAACAAAGTTACCATGGCCCTTTGATATGTTTCCCCAGCATTCTTTAGTCAAAATGGCATTACCTTATAACAAAAGGTACCCCACAATGTTATGAAGGTAGTTTTCTCCATATATTCAGGGTGCATCTTGATCTGATTGTATCCTGAAAAGCCATCCATGAAGGAAAACAATGAGTCTCCTGCCGTATTATCCACTAACGTATCAATATGAGGCAAAGGGAAATTGTCCTTTGGGCTTGCTTTATTTAAGTCCCTATAGTCTACATACGTCCGGACCTTTCCATCTTTCTTACGGACAGGAACAATGTTGGCAACCTACTCTGAGTACTTGACCACCTGTAGAAATCCAGCATCAAACTGTTTCTTGACTTCCTCCTTTATTTTCAACACCACGTCAGGCCTCATTCTTTGTAGCTTTTGCTGAACTGGTTTGCACTCTTCTCTTATGGGAAGGCGATGCACCACAATATCAGTGCTTAGTCCAGGCATATCTTGGAATGACCTTGCAAAGACGTCTTTGAATTCCCGTAATAATTAAACAAGGTCTTGCTTCGTCTCTTCAGTTATGCGTGTTCCAATTTTCACAACCTCCCCTTCCTCTAAGGCTATGCTCTCTACCTCTTCTTCATGTGTTAAAATTTGTTTCTCCTCTTGCTTTACCATTCCTAACAGATCTGGAGATAAATCACAATCTCGGTCACCTTAAAAATCCTGAAATTCCTCTAAACACATGTCCTGCTCGAAGTGGACCTCTGGATCTGGATTATCATTGCTCACATCATTGATATCTAGGGACCTATGATGGATAACAAAGAATGTGCAAAGAACAAATGAATTTGAGGACAACTATTCACATGATATGAATAGAAATAAAAAATATGGAATGAAATTAGAAAGTCAAAAGAATAAAATGAAAGAATATTTTCTCAAGTTAATTATCAAAAATGTATTTTATTGAAACAACAATTTCTGAACATGAGCCTATTTCACAAAAGAAACCTTATTGTTCCTAGGCTAAAAAACAACAAGAGCGTTCTGAATATTACTCTGTATAATCTATAAAAACTACAGGAAGTTCCTCTGTAGTCTAATTGTTCAAAACGCTTCCAGGTTCATAAAGGCGAATGCCTAACAGGTTTCTTTGTTCAACTTCTTCCCCGTGTATGGCATTGATGTAAGGACTTTCCAATAACCCTCTCTCAAGGTGAATTATTCCTCCGAATACAAAGGTCTGGGATATGTGGGGGAATGTCATCGATTCCCACTAGACTTCTTCCTTATTCAACCGTGCTCTCCTTCTTTCTTGCTTTTTCTCGATTTTCTTCTTCCTTTGTTTAGCATCTGGCCTGAAACCCAAGCCAAAATGGTCCCTCTTCTCTTCCAGCATCGGCACTTGAACTTCCCCTTGGAGATGTCTGTCCAGTCCTTTTCCTGGTAGGGCTCCTTTCCCCACCATCAGTTGTAAGCACGTCCTCATTATCTTGGATATCTTAGGCACCGAAACCTCATTCCCTTCCTAAATGAATGTTGCGTTTATGAATTCTAAAGATCAGAAAGAACATTCAATGGCCTCTTCATTCATCTCCACACATGGTGTGTCATTGGTGACAGTCGTTATGATGTCTTCCTTCACGTTTACGGTAACTAATCGGCCATTTGTCACTAGCTTCAATTTTTGGTGCAACGATGAGGGCACTGCTCCTACCGAATGAATCCAGGGTCTTCCCAATAAGCAGTTGTAGGAGGGCTTTGTATCCATCACTAGAAAGTCCACTCATATGTGTTTGGTCTGATTTGCAACGGTATGTCAATTCTTCCCATCACTCTTCTCTCCGTGCCATCAAATGCTCTCACTATGTTTTGGCATGTCTTCATGTGAGAACTATCTATCGACAATCTCTTTAGTGTTGACAACGGTAAGACATTCAGGGCTGATCCATTGTCGATTAGCACGCTCGGTAAAGTATATCCCTTATAACGAGTAGTTATGTGTTGGGCCTTGGTTGATCCCATACCCCCAGGTGGAATTTCATCGTCACTGAAGGAAATAAAGTTATCAGCACTTATGTTACTAACTAATCGGTCAAGTTTATTGACAGATATATCTTTAGTAACGTAAGTCTCGTTCAGCACTTTCATCAAAGCCTCATGATGTACTTCCAAACTTAAAAGTAAGGCTAGCACCGATATGCGAGCCAATTGCTTACGCAGCTGCTCTACCATGCTGTATTCACTGTGCTTCAAGAATTTTAAAAATTCTTTAGCCTCTTCCTCCTTCACAGGTTCGTTGATAAGGGCGCCAGGTCCTTTCTCTGGTTCAACTGCCACAGTCTTTAACCTTGTTGGTTCTATTCTGACGTTTACCAAGTCGTAACGCCTTCCACTTCGTGTGTAGAATCCCTCGCTTTGGACTTCCTTGGAAGTGCTAGCTGAGCTTTCCACTCCCGGTGTCGTCACATTACAGTCGTAATTCCATGGTACCATCTTGTTATCCTTGTAAGGAAAGGAAACAGGTTTCTGTATTACAAGTTTAGGTGCAATTTACGCTCCGCCTTCTGTATTTCTCGATCAGGAAACTATAATTCTCGGATAATTAACTTTGTGGTTTGTCAACTCTCCTTAAGTTACACATACGTTTCTTTCCTCTGAGCCTTCTTCATAAAATTCCACTTCTTTATTGTCCATACCAAGACCTTAAACTCAGCACATTGCTGGATCTCATGAGCTTTGTGGAACTCACAATAATTCCTTAGTCCTTCACATCCTTTTAAAGAATCGGATAATATCATTTCTTTCTTACCATTTCTTTCCACACCATTCTCAATAGAGTTTTTACCTCCGAAATATCCCCTTTAATCTTTCTCACGACATTTATCCTAATCGTATTTATCCTCTTATCTCCATGATTGGGTAATGGGTTCTCCGTACTGGGTGTATCATCAAATTTGACAATCCCCATCTTGATGAGCCTCTCAACTACCATTTTGAAGGCAGTGCAATTTTCTATCGAATGCCCTGTTATTCCCGTATGGTAATCACATTGAGCATTTGAGTCATACCATTTAAGATATGGGGGTTGTAACGGCTGTAGATAATATGGGGAAGCTACGTGCGCATCAAATAATCTTTGATATAGCTCCTTATATGCCACTGGGATTGGCGTAAATTGGAGCTTTTCAGAATTTTGCCTTGAGCCTGATTCTTGTCTTGTCGACCCTTGTTGCCCGGCAGTAACTACTTTCGGTTGGCTAGCAGTGATTGCCTTCGAGTACCCCTTATTGTATGTACTCGTATTATTCACCTCATTGTCCTTTTTCCTAGGAGTAGACCTCCTAGTGGTTTCCCCTGCTTCGATCTTTCCACCTCTTATGGCATTTTCGATCATTTCTCCTGCCATCACTATATCTGCAAAGCTCTTGGTAGTGCTTCCTATCATATGAGTAATGAATGGAGCCTTCAAGGTATTGATAAAAAGCATTGTGGTTTCATTCTCTAGGAGAGGAGGTTGGACTTGCATGGCAGCTTCCCTCCATCTTTGTGCGTATTGCCTGAAGCTTTCATTCGATTTCTTTTCCATGTTTTGCAACATTATTCTATCAAGCGTCATGTCTGTAACATGATTGTATTGCTTCATGAAGGCTTAGGCTAAGTCTCTCCAAGAGCTAATATTAGCACGACTAAGTTGATTGTACCATCTAGATGCTGCCCCACCAAACTGTCTTGGAAACAATGAATCAAAAGTTGATCATTGTTCACATAGCCAGTCATGCGTCTACAGAATATTGTGATATGGGCTTCAGGGCAACTAGTCCCATTGTACTTCTCAAATTCTGGCATCTTAAATTTATGAAGAAGCACAAAATCTGAAACCAGACTCAAGTATCTTGCGTCAATACCATGTTGATGATTGGTGTTTTCCAAAGCCTTAAACTTTTCCTCCAACCATCTGCAGCGATCCTCTAACTGCCTCGAGGATTCAATTCTTATTCCCTCTCTCTTTACTATGTCCAAATCAGGGATAACAAAATTAGCGAGGTTATCTTCTAGGTTAGATCTTGAGCTGACCTGGAAGTTTATGGGTGGTCTATTATTAGCTTGCCCCTGTTGAGGCCTAATCGTAACAGGTGGCCTTTGGGGATACTCCTCAGGTTGTACATGAGGTAGGGTGAAACCCCGAGGAAAGTCTTCATTATCCTCAGCGTTTAACTATGGGAACCTTTCCCTTGTCCATTGCCCCACTCAGCATCTGGGCCATTTGAGCCATCATGTTCCTTTGGGCTTCCAACATTTGGTCCCTCACTTCTTGTTGGAGCTTTGCCATTTGCTCCTACATCTGGTCTTGAATATCTCTTTGGAACGGTTCAATATCTCTTTGGAACGGTTCCAATCTTTGATCCATTTTCTTTGATTTGGCATGTGTACCGTAAGAATGTTCAGCTTCCAGATTTTTTCTAATATCTGGGATTTAGGGCTTGTGCATTTTTTGCATAAATATATGTGAAAGCATGTCTATGTGTATGTTTGAATGTGTTGTATAAATTTTTGAGAATGTGTTGTATAAATTTTTGAGAACTTTAGAGTGTAGGTGAATGTCTTAGAAATTATCAGATTTTAAGTCTTGAAGTGGAGCTAGGCTTGATAGGCCTTAAGAGAATTTGTAGGGGAAATTAGACATAAAAATGGGCTTGTTAAAGTGGCAAGGAGGCGCCACTTAGGGCCTTAGTAAGTGACGCCACAAGCAGGGTAAAAGGGCCTAGGTTCAAGCAGCAAGGGGAGCAATTTTAAGCTGCTTTTTGCGTCAGGCAGTAAGAGAGTTGGACGGCATGGGGAGACTGGATGGATAAGCATTAGCTGAGGTCAAATTCCTTTTAAAATTCGACTAGGGGCAGAGGATAAGTGTTGACTCATTCAGACTTGTTTGAATGAGGGGAGAAGAGGAAAATTAGGAGAAAAAGGTGGAATTTGAGAGGAGAATGAGTGTTGGCCGGCCAAGGGTTTCTTTGGTGATCAATTTCAGTCATAGCCGAATTTCTAAAGGGAGGTTTAGAGGTTCTTTTCGGTTCTCCTTTATTTCTCTAGTAGAGTGCTGAAATTTTCACCCTTTTCTCTCTTAATCAAAAGCTGAAAGTTTGAAACCATTTGTACATCTTTTCCTTTCTTCTTTCATATCTTATTTCTCTCTCACACACTCCTTAGAAACCGGAACTTACCCTCTCATCTTTAACAAAGCCGAAACCTCTCTGCCCTACTTCACCATTGCCGAATTCTGCTAAGTTTTTTTCTTCTTCATCTCGCGATTCTCTCTGACATCATAGCCGAATATCTCTGTGGGTTCAGGCAAGGGTGCAGTCGATTTTTGTAGTAAGGGTAAGGATAAACTGACATTCTTTTCTTTCTTTTCTTTTGGCCGAAATCAAGACTCTAATCTCTTTTATCCTTTTTGGCCGAAATCTTGAAGAGGGATTTTGGGATTCCAATTGTAGCCGACTTCAAGAGAGGACCTTTCGGGAATTTAAGATCTAAGGTAAGTGAAGTGCGATTTAGGCTGAAGGCCATTTGTTATGATCCATTAAGAGTTAGAATCGACACTAACATAGGTTATGTAGGGATTTCAACATCTCCATAGCCAAGTGACTATTTTCGGGATTTGATTAGTAACCAATCGACAGCAAGGTAAGGATTTTGGTTGTGATAATTCTTTAGGATTTGACTGTTTAGCCGAATGGCTTTTTGCTAAAATGCTTAGTGTTGGCCGAATGTAGGAACTAGGGATCTAGAGCATTAGATCGAGACTTTTGAGATTCAGTGAAAGCGTTAGTACCAGGTGTGTAGCCCTACACTAATTTCTAATAGATTTATGGTATCAATGATTTGTATGTGATAATGAAAATATGAAAAGTCTGGCTAAAGGTACCATTCAATGGTACAATAGATTCAGGTACGTTATCCATTAATGCTCTGTTAATAATATTATTAGAACATGTCACATATGAGAATTTGTTACGAATGTGAATTAAGGTAAATTGTATTATTTCTGCATGTTGTATGACACATGGGCATACGGGTGATATTGAAAAGGGGAAGTGATCTGGTGGCTTTTACCATAAAATCTGGTGACTCATTTCACATAATCCGAATGTGGTGACTTATGTCACAAATTGTTATCTGGTGACTCTGCCACATTATCTGGTGGCTATGCCACAATTTATAAGGGCGATGTGCAAGTCGTCTGCAGCGACTGCCTTTGATGGTGTGTAGCGGATGGAGGGTCAATTTAATAATCCCTACGGTGTGATTGGTTGGTACAGGTGATGTGTAGAGGATGGTTATTTAGGTTTGGGTTCGGGATTGCATCATTGCTATATTTATTATGTATGATTTGATATGCCTAGTCGATTTGGAGTTTGTGTTGGTGGTTATACACTGAGTCCATTTGACTCACCCCTCGTGGGCTAACATTTTACCGGTGACACTCAGTAAATGGACCGGGTCAGCAGGGACTTAGTGGGGGCCAATGCTCAGCTCAGTGTTTACTTTTATTTTGGATTTTTTTATGTTAAGTTTTGGATTTATTTTTGAGTTTTGCTTCGTTATAATAAGGCCATTATTATTAACTGTTTTATGCTTTCATTTTTAAATTTCTATTATGGAACGATTAATTTTAAACCATATGTTAAACAGTTTTTCTTAAAATAAATTCAAATGGGTTGAAATTTGGCCACATCTTATAACTTATAGTTTTCAATTACGAAAATAATGTTTTAATAAAATATGGACTTCAATAAAGACAATGTTTTCAATTTAATCACAACACAAATCGTTTTCTCTTAAAAATGATCAAATTTTCCAAATTAACAAACAAGCTTTTGAAGTATTTTACTCGAGGAGCATGCCAGATCCGGTCGAGGCTCGTGGGCCGGGTTTGGGGTGTTTCATTTTCCTTCTTTTTCTCTCTCTCTCTATTATAATTTCAACTAGTTAGACTCTCTCTATGGACTTAAATGCATATGATATGATGTAATAAAAATGAATGAATGCAAAAAGGCATCGATTCTGATTCAACTTCATTTTAGAAAACTTTATTAGAAAACAAAATCCTTTACATAAAACGAATTACAAATATGCTTTCGCCCTAAGGCCCAAAGTTCTGACTTTCCTAAACAACAAAGCTAACTCTTGGCCTCGATCTGACTGTAGCTCATACTTCCTGCTCAATGTATCAGCCTGTGCTGCCCAAGTCTGTGGTGATTAGCTACCTCTCGAATCTGGTCTATTTCTTCACCCATGAGATAATCCCGACTTCTAACTTGATCACGAGAATGGTGAAGTTCCTCCTTCCAGCGCCCTTCTTGTTTCAAGAAGCTCGATCCTTGGTTCACAACTGTGCAATGCTGATTCTAACTCTTCAATCTTACCTTTCATTTCCTCAATATTGCTTAGGCTTGACTTTAGCTCGATCGCAAAATTACGGCTTCGATGGTGATGAAGAGACCGTCCAAGTTTAGCCACTCTAGCTTTTAATTCTCCCTATTCATTTAGACTTTCTGCCAAATTCTTCTCTAAGGCCTCGTTTCGTGCTTGCATTTCTCGAAACTTTCTCTCCCAACAGTCAGCTTTGGCCTTTTCCTCTTAGACCTCTTGTTGCCACTGTTCCGAAGTCTTTCCCAATCCGGTATTCCTCATTGATTGACACATCTTTGTATATTCTGTCTTCAAACTATCTCGATCTTTCTTTATTTTCCTCTTTGCTTTTCTTACTTTCTCAGCTTCTGATTTTTGAACATCCACATCTAGCCTCAAGTACATCTTTTCTTCTTCCAACTTCTCGATCCTCTTTCCAAGTTCTAAACTCTACTTCTTGAAGTCTTGCTTTATAATCTCTAACTCCAAAGGGACCACTTGTAAATACTCCTTCATCGATCGAGCACCCTCAAAACTCGGCCTAGAGATGCTATCATTGATCCTTTTGCTAGACCACTCCTTGTATTCTGGGGTTGCCATCGGTCCTCCAGTCAATATCTTCATACGGCAAGTCTGCCTCTAAGCCTAAGAAATTTCTCGAATCTTCTTCTTATAATTATTCCCCTTATATGAGAATTCACTTTAAGCTAACCCATATGCCGCCGGTATGAACTGTCTTGATTTGTATTGCCTTAGTACGAGCAACGGTGCATATCCAATAGCTCCCCATATTCCAGGCAGAGGTACCCAATCAAAATTTCTGCACCGATAAAGGACTTCGTCAGGAATCATCCAAAGGGCTTTCCACTCAACATCTTCCTCTTGGAGGTTTTGAAGAATTTCCATCCATCTTTCTTCTGATATATCATCTCTCCTTGTCATAGCTGTGGTCTCCTTCAAGGGAGAATAACTTTTGGAGAACACTCGGTAAGGAACCCTGTTAACCTTCCAAAAATGACTGTGAAACCAAACCAATAATAACTGTGCGTATCTAATGAATCTACCTTCACCAGCTCTTCGACATGCATTCAAAGATCTGAACGTCTCGGCTAATATTGCAAGTACAGGCGTGACTCCTTTGTTAAGTCGGTCTAATAAATCAGTAACTGCTTCATCTATATGTCTTAGAGCTTTGGGGAAGATCACCAAACCATAAATACATAAGGCAAAGATGTCGATATTCTTTTTTTCATCTGGATGTGCTAGGATCAGGTCTCTCAAACTCACCCAAGGTATGCATTTACCTTCACCTTTCTCTTGGATTCTAGTTGTAACCCATTGTTCACTCATCCCTGTGATACTTATTAACTTCTTCACAAAAGTTGTGACATTGGCAGCCCTAAAATAAGCTTTGTCGACTTAGATCCTCGAAAAACGAAGCAAGGTCATATATTTCTCCAGCATGGGCACTAAATCTACTTCGCCAAAAGTGAAACAGCTATAAGCAGAGTTCCAAAACTGAGTCATAGCCCGTAATAGATGCTTATCTACCTTGATGTCGAGCAAGTAGGGTAGGTCGCCATAATTACGATAGAACATCTGCTTTGCCTCATCGTCCCATTGGGTCCATATTTCTTTCAACTCTTGGAACTCATTCTGTGTAATACTAATACAAGTAAAATCCCATAATTTAGAAACATACCCGTCAACTAAGCTATTCATTTTCTCTGATTGCATTTGCTCTAACCATGTGCGAACAGCTGCAATGTCTCCCACTTTATCAAGGAACTCATTCTCTATAACCAACTTTCTAACTTAGAAACTGATCGTGAATTGATACCTCTAAAAATATGAAATGACATGCACAAAAATGAAACACAACAAGTTAGTACCACAGAATAAAATATAAAGCAAATAAATGCACACCTATCTGGGTAACTACTAAAGTTTGGCATAGCTCTGCCTAAGGTGGGTTCTTAGGGTTTACTATATGTGGTTTAGTTATAAAGTTGAGGTCCCTGAACCAGCAGATTCCTCGATCCTCACCCATTATAGGCTCATGCGGACCGAGTTCGGTTCAGGGGAATACATTTCCCTATGGCCATGAGGAAGTGAAAACTTCACGAAGACATAGGTACAGATGTATCCCGAAAGCAATCCACTAGCCTATGCGGAGGTGAAAACCTCACGAAGGCACAGCTTCTCACCCCCATTTAAAGGCGCGACCACAACGGTCATGTAGTGGAATGCAGAGATATATATATTAAAACCACATGCAATAAAGGATCATGTTTTTTTTTAAAAAAAAAAAATTAGATTTTTAAATTCAAACAAAAGGACATGAAGTTATTGATTTTACAGCTTGACTCTCTTATTAGTCCCCAGCGGAGTCGCCAAGCTGTCGAAACCATTTTTATATTTTTAGAAAATAGGGTCGACTTTAAAAAGAACGGAAATGGAGCCGCACCAATCCCTTTTTATTTAGTTGTGATTAGATTACCTTGTAAAACGTTTTATTTTAAAATATTTGATTTTGGTCCACGAAAAACAAGAAAACGGGTTCGGGAGTCGGTTACATATGAGGAAGGGTTAGCACTCTCATAACGCCCAAAAAATTGGTACCTAATCAATAAAATCATGTCCTAATGCTGAAAATTTGAAACAATTTTTAAAATATGATTTCTTTAAAAAAAAACTTGAACAATTTGAGTTAAAATTTGAGATTGCTTTGTTCCGAAAGAATACAAACATCACATCCAGCACGTTAGGACATGATATTTTTAAATCCTTGTAACTAAAATCATCTCATGATTTATAAAATTTTATCAAAAGGATATTTAGTTATTTAGTCAAACGGAAAATCGAAACCCAGCACATTAAGGCACTATTTCCCGAATTTCTAAATACTAAACATTGCCTTATTTCTAAAAAAAAAAACTTTTAGATAAAATAAAAAACTAAATAAAAAAACTAAAAAATAAATATGAAAACTTCTTATGCAAGATTAAATATTTCATGCAATGGCATATGCCAAATAATAAATAAATTGTTGCAAAATAAAAAAAACATAATATATATTTTGGGATAATAAAATACATTAATAAATAAATGATTTATAAGTTTAAATAAAAACATATTTATAATAACATAATACATAACAGAAAACTATATATTTAAAAATAAATAATATGTTATACAATATAGATAAATTTTAGTTAAAAATAATATAAGATATAATATAATATAATATAATGTACAAAATTTTAAAATATATAATATAATAACGAATATATATAAATACTAAAATAATATATAATAAAACTAATTAAATAAAATAAAATAATAAATAATAATTATATACAAATTTTACAGTATTAATAAATAAATATATAAATACTAAAGAAAATATAGAATATTTAATATGATAAATAATTTAATAATAATTTAAAATAAAATAAAATAAAAGATTTAAAAAAACAAAGAAAAAAGGGGCTAAATAGCAATAAAAATAAATAATAAGGACTAAATCAAAACGCGCGTTAAACCACAGGGGCTTATGGGCAATTATGCCTTGTTTCCAAAACGGTGTCGTATTGAATTTGGCCCTTAAGTCAGCCCGATAGACTAAATTGGAACAAAAATAGATTTCTAAGGCTAATTTAAAAAAATAAAAATACTAAATTGGACGAAATTAAACTTAATGAAATAGCAGAGGGACTAAAAGGGTACATTTTCCTTTTTGATAAAACATGCGGATCCTCCCCAGGTTTTCGGGTCAACGCGCGGATCCCCTCTTCTGAACGACGTCATTTTGTGCTTATCAAATTAAGCAGAAACGACGTCGTTTTAATTATACTATATAAGTAAAAAAAAACTAAAAAAATTTCATTTTGAACATTGAATTTAAAAAAAAAAAACAGAGACACCCCTCTCCATCAAATTTTCTCTAGCCTTCGGCCTTCGGCCAGGGCTCCGATGGAGGGCCGTCATACGCGCCACATGAAACACCTTAAACCCGGCCCACGAGCCTTGACCGGATCTGGTATGTTCCTCGAGTAAAACGGTTCAAAACTTTTTGATTACTTTGGAAAATTCGGATGGTTTTGAAAGAAATTTTACTTTGTGTTGGGCTCGGGTTGAAAACAAGTTTTTTTTTGGTAATCTAGGTTTTATAAAACTTTACCATTTAATTGAAATTCAATTGTGTTAGGTGACAAAACATTTGAGTGTTTATTTAAAAAAAAACAATTTAGATAACCTTTGACTTAACAATAGTAGTATCGTGATAAAACAAATAACAGCAACCATAAAACAGTTAAGTATTATTGGCCTTATTACAAATGAAAACAATCCCAAAATAAATCCAAATACTTTAAATGTAAATAGAAAGTCCAATTTGAAATTTAATCCTGAGTTCATCATGGCCACCACTAAGCTCCTGCCGACCTGGTCCATCACTGAGTGTCACCTGAAAAATATTCCCACAACGGGGTGAGTCAAATACACTCAGTGTGTAACAGCCAACATTAAGTCCCAATAGTTTAGGCATATCAGTTCATACATGTACATATAATTAAATAAGATGATGCAAACCCGAACCCAAACCTAGATACCATCCGCTACACATCACCCGTACCAACCTGCACACCGTGGGGACTACTAAGTCAACCCTCCATCCGCTACACATCATCGAAGGCGCGTAGCGCTTGATCGGCGTGCTCATCGCCTCTTATAAAATTCGTGGCACAGCCACCAGATAATTATTTTGTGACCGAAGTCACCACATTCAGATATTGTGGTATAAAACCACCACATTCACTTCCCCTTTCATAATCACCCATATGCCCCATGACATACAAATATGCATAAGCCATGTCAATTCCCTTATTCACATTCTTATAGTTTCACATACGTGCCATAACAGGTCATATTATACTCATAGTAGGAGTGGTAAACGTACCTGAGTACTTTGTACCATGGCATGGTACCTTAGCTATATCTTTCACATTCTTATTAACATATTTAATCAAACATAACCATAAACCTATAGAGAAATAGTGTGGGGTACACACCTGGTTTACTTAACAAGTTCACTCAAATCCCGAAAGCCCGATCTAATGCATTAGATCTTAGTCCCTTGCTACCGATTTGATGACTAATCAAATCCCGAAACCTTGTAGTATTTCTTTCTTGAAATCGGCTAACATCAAATCACTTTACAGGTTAGTTTTAGGCTTTTGAATAATAAAGAAATAGATCTAAATCACAGAATACGGCCTTGGCCAAATATCAGATTCACTTACCTTGTGAATCTTATTTCTCGAAAACAACCACTTGATTAGGGAGTTGTTGAAATACACTGCTTAACCACTGTTAGAATAGACTTCTACACCAAAAGTATTAGGAAGTGGCCTTAGACCGAACACTCATATCCTTACCTTGATGAATCACATTCCGAAATTTCTTCTTGATTATGGTATCTGTCGAAATCCCTACAGACACATGTTAGATCCAACCTAACATTTAATCCCAGTGAAATGGCCTATGGCCGAATATCATCCATAGCTTACCTTGGATCTCAAAAGTCCCGAATGATTCCTCCCTTATAGTCGACAATAGCAGAATCCCAGAACCTTCTTTATTATTTCGGCCAAGAGACAACAAAAGGATTAGTTCCTAGATTTCGGCTAAATCCAAAAATCAATTGCTCTTACCTTAATACCACAGTCGACAGCACCCCTTGCTTAAAACCACAAAGATTCGGCCTTGAGGAACACCAGGGAGATTCGGCTTTTGCTTAACAGTAGCGGTGATGAGAAAGAGATGAAAAAGAATATTATGGAGGCTCAAGTATGATTCGGCTAGAGGTTACCAGTGTTGTCGGTTTCGTCAAAATAAAAGAGAGGGAAAAGAGTCACTAGAGAATTCGACAATGATGGAATAAGGAAGAGGAGAATTCGGGTAGAACAGTTAGAAGAGAAGGAAGAGAAAAGTGCTAACTTGGAGAGAAAAGAGTAAACAAAAGGGAGTCTAAAATCTTTTTATGAAATTCGACTACTCCCCTTTCTAATTTGACCGAAAATCATCCCTAGGAAGAGTCCCATATTCATCCACTACATCCTTCCCTATCACAAGCCTTATTTTTCTCCTCTTTTCTCTCTTTTCACCCATTCAAAAATAATTCAAAATAAAACATCATTTATCCCTTCCTTAGCTGAAATTTTAAAAGGATAAAACAAGTCTTTATTATCATCTTTTCAAAGCCCTATAGCCGTCCATCACTCCCCCCTCTTTGACGTCAACAAGCAAAAATAAAACCCCAAAATATTGCTTCCCACGCGACTCGAACCTTAAGACCTTCCCCATGCTTGTGGCATCATTTCCAGAGGCCTTAAGTGGCGCCTCCAAGCCACTTAACCAAGCCCATTTGTGTGTAATAACTCCCCTGCATTTTCTCTTAAGGCCTCCTCTGCCTAGCTTCCTCTTTTAAACTTAAAATCTGATAATTTCTAAAGCACTTCTCTATTTTCTAAAGTTTACAAAATTCACACAACACATGCATGACACACAAAGGCATGCTATTTCATATAATTAAGCAAAATGCACAAGCCCATTTCCTGGAAATTATAGTTCTACCCCCCTTAAAATAATTTCGACCTCGAAATTACCTGGCTGAAATAAGTGAGGGTATTACTGTCGCATTGCTTCTTCTGGCTCCCACGAAGCTTCCTCCGATCCATGATTACGCCATAACACTTTGACTAAAGGAATTGATTTCCTCCGCAACACTCTCATATCCCGTTCCAAGATCTGAATCGGCTCTTCTTCGTAGGACAAATCTGGCCTTGGCTCCACTTCTTCGATTGGTACCACGTGAGATGGATCTGATCGATAATAAAAACATGGAATACGTCGTGCATCTGCTTCAATTTCGAAGGCAACTCTAATTGGTATGCCACTGGTCCAACTCGCTTCAATACTCGATAAGGTCCTATAAACCTTGGACTTAACTTCCCTTTGCGACCAAATCGCATTACCTTCTTCCATGGTGAAACCTTAAGAAACACTTGGTCTCTTACATCAAATTCTATCTCCTTCCGTTTGAGATCTGCATACGACTTCTGCCTGTCAGACGCCTCTTTTAACTGTGCTCGAATTACCTCAACCTTTTCCTCGAATTCTGCCACGATCTTTGGACCCAAAACTCGACGTTCCCCTAATTCTATCCAACACGTAGGAGTGCGACACTTCCATCCATACAACGCTTCATACGGTGCCATCTGAATACTAGCTTGATAGCTATTATTGTAAGCAAATTCTGCTAAAGGCAAATATTCTTCCCAACTTCCTCTGAAGTCTATCACACAGCCCCTTAACATATCCTCCAATACTTGGATTACACGTTCCGACTGCCCGTCAGACTGTGGATGAAAAGCCATAGTGAAATCCAATCTGGTGCCTAAAGCCTGATGTAGTGCTTTCTAAAACCGAGACGTAAACCTTGGATCCCTATCCGAAATGATTGACACCGGCACTCCATGTAACCTCACAATTTCCATGACATACAACTTTACCAACTTTTGCAAAGAATAATCAACTTTCACCGGAATAAAGTGCGCGGACTTGGTCAATCGGTCCACTATCACCCATACCGAGTCCTTCTTAGTAGGCGTAAGGGGAAGCCCACTAACGAAGTCCATGGTGATTCTCTCCCACTTCCACTGTGGAATCATTATCGACTGAAGCAATCCTGACAGAACTTGGTGTTCAGCCTTAACTTGCTGACACGTTAAACACTTGCCGACAAATTCTGTAACTTCCCTCTTAAGACCAGGCCACCAAAACTGTTCTCTTAAGTCTCTGTATAACTTAGTACCTCCAGGATGTATAGTACAAGGGCTACTATGCGATTCCTGAAGAATCCTTTGTCTTAGGTCCTTATCCTTAGGCATACAGACCTTACCCTTGAAACACAATACTCCATCACTGGACATATTGTAATCCTCTAAACCACCATTCTAAACTTGCCGCATCTTAGCACTTAAATCCTCATCCAACAACTGCCCCTCTTTCACCTCATTCAAGCACGTTGGCTTAACTTGCAATTCTGCCAGCAGACTTCCATCGTCATACAAACTCAGTTGTGCGAACATCGCTCTCAGATCTGATACTACTTTCTGACTTAGGGCATCCGCCACTACATTCGCCTTGCCCGGATGATACTCTATGGAACAATCGTAGTCTTTCAATAATTCCACCCACCTTCGCTGTCTCAAGTTCAACTCCTTCTAGGTCAACAGATACTTAAGACTCTTGTGGTCTGTGTAGATTACTGACTTTTCTCCGTACAAATAATGCCTCCATACCTTAAGAGCAAAGACCACTGCCGCCAATTCCAAGTCATGAGTCGGGTAGTTAACCTTGTGTGGCCTTAGTTGTCGAGACGCATAAGCGACAACCTTTCCATTTTGCATCAGTACGCAACCCAAACCTGCATAGGAAGCGTCGCAATACACCAAAAAATCCTTCTCTGCCTCAGGCTGAATCAAAACCAGAGCTTCGGTCAAAACCTTCTTATGCTTCTCAAAGCTCTCTTGTTGCTTATCTGTCCATACGAAAGGTACTTCCTTCCTCAACAACTTTGTCAATGGTGCGGCTATTGATGAGAATCCTTCCACGAACCTTCTATAGTAGCCTGCCAATCCCAAGAAGCTACGGATCTCAGCCACAGACTTAGGTGGTTTCCAATCTAACACTGCCTCAATCTTCCTAGGATCAACCCTTATTCCCTCTGCAGACACCATATACCCTAGAAATGCCACCTCTTTAAGCGAAAATTCACACTTGCTGAATTTGGCATAAAGCTTCTTCTCCTTTAACACTTGCAACACAACCCGAAGATGCTCATCATGCACTTCTTCAGGCTTAGAGTACACTAGGATGTCGTCGATGAATACCACGACGAACCGAACCAAGTAGGGTTGAAAGACCAGGTTCATCATATCCATGAATGCGGCTGGGGCGTTCGTCAATCCAAACGGTATTACTAAGAACTCATAATGGCCGTATCTTGTCCTAAAGGCTGTCTTATGGATATCGGCCTCCTTCACCTTCAACTGATGATATCCAGACCTTAAATCGATTTTTAAGAACACTGCTGCCCCCTTCAGTTGATCGAACAAGTCGTCTATCCTTTGCAACAGGTACTTGTTCTTGATGGTCAACTTATTCAACTGACGATAGTCTATGCACATACGCATAGTCCCGTCCTTCTTCTTCACAAACAAGACCGGTGCTCCCCACAGAGACACACTGGGTCGAATAAACCCACGACCCAGCAATTCTTGGATCTGAGCCTTGAGCTCAACCAGCTACTTTGGTGCCATTCTATATGGGGCAATTGACACAGGAGCTATTCCCGGTAGCAAGTCAATTCCAAATTCCACCTCCCTATCCGGGGGCATTCCGGGTAATTCCTCTAGGAACACATCTTCAAATTCCCTTATAGTTCTAACTCCACTAACTCCCTCTTCTTTTCCATCCAATGCACTTATGAAGGCCAAAAATGCCTTGCATCCTTTCCGAACCATCTATCAGCCTTTAGTGCTGAAACTACGTTAGACAAGTAATTTCTTCTTTCTCCTATCATAATTATCACCTCATCCTCCAGGGTCCTTAATTCCATTCGTTTAGCTGCACAATCCAACACAGCCAGATGTTCCACTAGCCAATCCATGCCAAGTATGAGATTGAATTCTCCGAAAGGTAGTTCCATCAAGTCGGCAAGAAAGTTCACTCCCTGAATTTCTAGGGGTACATTCTGAAATATCTTGTTCACCACTATAGTTTGACCTAGTGGGCTTACTACAGTCATCTCCCTATCAGATAGTTCAGAGGCTATTTCTAGAGTTTCAACTACTCTACATGTAACATAAGGATGAGTCGAGCCCACATCAATCAAAGCAAAATAAGGCTTGCCAAGAATAAGGAATGTACCAGTTATGACGTCTGGTGCGTCTCTGTCCTTCCTCCGGCGAACCGCATAAACTAGACCTGGCTGTCTTGCCTCTGTATTCCCAACAACTCTGCCAGGTGTTCCTTGTCCCCTTCCAGCACCGTTACCTCTACCATTCGGACCACGACCTCGCTGAGGCTGCTGTCCACCTCTACCAGCCTGATTAGCCCCTTGGCCTGTAGGTTGACTTCCATCTATCTTTATTGGACAGTCCTTAATCATATGATCCTTCGACCCGCACTTAAAGTATCCTCCAGTTTTCTTCCAACACTCCCCTAAGTGCATTTTTCCACATTGATTACAAGTACGATACTGCCCTCCTGAACCAACATGCTGACCTCGCGGCCCATCAACTCTAGGCCTCTTCTGCACATTTCCAGACGATCCTGACAATCCAAAACCTCTTTTCTGCCTGTTCCGATCAGAGTTCTGCCTGACCGAGTCCTTAATTCCCTCGGCTACCTTAGCCTTTTCTACCAACGTAGAAAACTCCCGCTCCTGATGTGGGGCTATTAACAACCTCAGGTCATCCCTTAGTCCGTCCTCAAAATGAACACATCGCTCATGCTCCGAAGCCACTACTCCTCGAGCATACCGGCTCAACCTTAAGAATTCAACCGTGCTGCTGCTACTGGACTTATTCCCTTGAACCAACCCCAGAAATGCCTTCCTCTGCGTATCAGTGTAACGCGTGCCGACATACTTCTTCTGATACGCCGCCTTAATGTATTCCCAAGTCAGATCCTCAACTGTGGCACCATCCCGAACTGTGAGCCACCACTGATACGCCTCATCGCGTAGCAGCGCCACCATTCCTTTCAGTTTCTCCTCCTGGGTCAGATCGATCTCATCCATAATTCGCTCGGTTGCTGCCAACCAATACTCAGCTGTACTGGGTGCCACACCAGATACGCCACGGAATACCTCACCTCCGTTGGCTCGGAGTCACTCGGGTACAGATTTTCGAGCTCCCATATTTCACACCGCTCCACCACCATTTCGAACTTCGCGACCACGACTGCGATACAAAGATCATCCCCATCTGATCTTGCTGCACAACACCAACAGTTGGTGGTG
This sequence comes from Gossypium bickii, assembly GCA_025503065.1. Taxonomy (NCBI): domain Eukaryota; kingdom Viridiplantae; phylum Streptophyta; class Magnoliopsida; order Malvales; family Malvaceae; genus Gossypium; species Gossypium bickii. Next base: position 91,843,061 of record CP106714.1, on the reverse strand, counting down.
GGGGTGGTGGTACCTCATTCTCAGATCCTTGACTCGATCTAACGGGTTCCGACACGGTCATTCTACCTCGACCGTGTCCTTGCACATTACGACCACGTCCCCTAGAGCTCATATCTACGATCATGCTTTAATCTGATTAAGAAATTTTATGAATTAGTCCTTGTTTCACTGATTATCTGCGAAGAAGTTTTACGAAAGAAGTTTAGAAGTAATTCTTTCGATCATTCAAAGTTTCAAGTCTTTTATCCTAATTCAGAGAAGTACAATCCATTCAATAGTTCCTATCACACACATTCCTCATTCAAACATTCTTGTCTGTTCCTATCCCAGGGGTATTTTCGTCATTTGTCTTACAGGGGTATTTTGGTCATAAATCGGGGTCAATTTGAAAATCTTAATAAATCAAGGTACTTTGAAATTTTCAAAACTCGAGAGTACTTTTGAAGATTTTTCTCAAATCAGAGGAATGGCAGAAATTTTTGGAAATCTGGTTGTTTTGGTAATTTTGTAAGTGAGGGGTATTTTAGTAAATTTTCCCAAATCAGGGTATTTTGATTTTTTTTTCAAAATAGGGTTTTTGGATATTTGAGCAAATCTTGGTAAAAGTCGAGGGTAGTATGGTAATTTAAAAATTTCCAAACCAGTGGCATTTTAGTAATTTTACAACCAGGGGTATTTAGGTAATTTTGTAAATCGAAAACATTTTGGAAACTTTTCAAACTAAGTTTCGCTACAATTTAAAGGGGTAATTTGGTGATTTTAAAACCAAAGTTTTTATGAAAATACAACTAATCCCTTTCGGGTTTTAGTTATTGGGTTTAGCCCGTGAATGAGTCCTCTTGGTTAGGGTGAACCACAGCTACGCACCAGGTAGGATTCCAGCGAAGAGGAGGTGAGGCACTAGGACTGCTTAAGTACCAGGCCCTTCCGGATCCAATCCTAGACATGCATACAATGGTTGCCACACCCTAACTCGGTGACTTAGTTCACAGGTTTGTTTAATTAGGCATTAAGTCTTATGTAATTGTTGGGGTAAACTAGTCCTAGGGTTCAAGTACTTAATATACTAATCTATGTTCCATTTATACCCTTCTACAATTCATACTATAAATCACACAAATGATTAGAGGTACTTACCTGGTGGACTTCGGGTCGGCGACTTGGGTGCCATGCCAGAAAACCTGCTCATTTCAAAAATTTTCACAAAAGGCCTCAATTTTTGAAAATGTTATGGGCTTAAACCTAAGGCCGAGAGTTTAAAATTAGGCTCTGATACTAAGCTGAAACACCCCAAACCCGGCCCACGAGCCTTGACCAGATCTGGTATGTTCCTCGAGTAAAACGGTTCAAAACTTTTTGATTACTTTGGAAAATTCAGATGGTTTTGAAAGAAATTTTACTTTGTGTTGGGCTCGGGTTGAAAACAAGTTTCTTTTTGGTAATCTAGGTTTTATAAAACTTTACTGTTGAATATTGAAATTACAGGTTAAAGGTAAAAATCCAGTTCTTAGAGTTTACCATTTTAATTGAAATTCATTTGTGTTAGGTGACAAAACATTTAAGGGTTTATTTAAAAAAAAAAACAATTTAGATAACTTTTGACTTAACAATAGTAGTATCGTGATAAAACAAATAAAAGCAACCATAAAACAATTAAGTACTATTGGCCTTATTACAAATGAAAACAATCCCAAAATAAATCCAAATACTTTAAATGTAAATAGAAAGTCCAATTTGAAATTTAATCCTAAGTTGATCATGGCCACCACTAAGCTCCTGCCGACCCGGTCCATCACTAAGTGTCACCAGAAAAATATTCCCACAACGGGGTGAGTCAAATAGACTCAGTGTGTAACAGCCAACACTAAGTCCGAATAGTTTAGGCATATCAGTTCATACATGTACATATAATTAAATAAGATGATGCAAACCCGAACCCAAACCTAGATACCATCCGCTACACATCACCCGTACCAACCTGCACACCGTGGGGACTACTAAGTCAACCCTCCATCCGCTACACATCATCAAAGGCAGTCGCTGCAGTTGACGTGCTCATCGCCCTTAAAAAATTCGTGGCACAGCCACCAGATAATTATTTTGTGACCGAAGTCACCACATTCAGATAATGTGATCGAAGTCACCACATTCAGATATTGTGGTATAAAACCACCACATTCACTTCCCCTTTCATAATCACCCATATGCCCCATGACATACATGTAACACCCTGGTTTAGGGGCTATGCATGTTGGGTATAATTCATGTTCGAGAAGGTTTTAGGTATGTTTGGATGTGTTTGAGAGGTGTTGAGAATGCTCGGATAAAAGGGGAAAACTTTGGAAAATTTTGGATTTTTTAGTATTAAAAGGGGAGCTTGGCTATAGGTGTCTTAAAAGAATTAATTGGGAGGTTAAGACACAAGAATTGGGCTGGTAGAGTGGCAAGGGAGACGCCACTAAGAGCTTGGAGAAGTGACGCCTTAGCTGCAAGGGAGGGGGCCAGTGTTCGAGCTGCGAAGGCAGCACTTTGGCCTTTGTTTTTGCGTCAATAAGGTAAGGAGTTGGGTGGCTTTTGGATGCTTAAAAGATGGAGGAAGACTTGGTCTTCCATTTTTGAATTCGGCTAGGAAGGTAGGATTAAAGTTTGACTCATTCAAACTTTTTGAATGATAGGCTAAGAGTGAAAATAGGAGTAAATCTTGGGATTTTGAGGGGGGTTGAGTTAGTGGCCGGTTTTGGGAAGCTAGGGGGGGCATTTTCGGTTTTCTTGGAGGGTGTTAGGTGGGTGCCATATTTAGTAGTATAAATAGGGAGGGTGCTCACCTTTGGCCACCTTTTACCATTTCTCCTCTCTTCTTGAAAGTTGTTCCCCTATTTCATTTGTGTGTAGAATTCTTTTGGTTCCATTTGCTCTTGCCGAATTTTCTTCACCATTTCTTTTGGCCGAAATTTCAAGACTTAGCCAAATTCTCCATTTATTCTTCCCTTTTCATCTGAGCCGAAACTTCCATTGCATCTTGCTCTTTCTTCTTTTGGATCCTTAGTCGAATCACCCACCCTTTTATCTCCCTTCTCTTCCATTTGGTGCTAAACCGAAAGTACACCCCCATACCCTTCTTTCCTCTTTTCAAATCTTTTGGCCGAAACCCCTATTCCCTTTTTCCATTGAGTTTCTTTTGTTAGCTGAATCTACACCCCACCTTTGTGCCGAATATCTTAGCACCATTTTAGAGTCATTGCCGAATCACTTTTTCATTCTTCCATTCTCTTCGTTTTGTTTACGAGTCCCTTGAGCCGAACCTTCTTTCTTTGGGTGGCCGATTCTTAGTTAGAGAAAAAGGGGGTGGTTATCAAGGTAAGGTTACATTAACCCTTTGGTTTATTGGTTTTGGCCGAATGGCCTTAAGATATCTTTTAAGTGTGCTAAGGCCGATTGTAGGGGAGGCAGAGCCTAACGCAGGAGACTTTCTTTGGAGTGGTATAGTCAGCGGTTGCAGAAGCATTAAGTAGCGTTTCGAGTGTTGATCATTTGTATCACTAAGGTGCGTAATCATCGCACTATTTCTACGGTTATTGGTTGCTAATGTGTTTACATATGCATGATGTGTGGTAGCCAATCATAATGCCTTGAATGGTAAATACCATGTTTTGGGTAACCGGATGCCAGGTGAGTTGGTTGGTGAATTTATGTTATTGTGATGTATACATATATCTATATATATGCTATGGTAATTAACATGTGGTGCCTACTCTTGATATGATCTAACATGTTGCACTTACACATACTTGCATAGGAATTGGGCTCGATTTGATGAAGGAAGAGGGTGTACACATTGATGTACGTTGAGTAATGTTAGCTTCGGGCTACATTAGCGCTTGATAAGTTGCTGAGTGCACCATCAAGGGAGATGTTGGCTAGGTGCCCATCTCGGCGGTTGATGGCTAAGCGCGTCACCGTAGACAGATTATGATGTTGGGATCACTATGGTTGATCGGTGGCTCAGCCACGGCCTTGAGCAGTGAGTTTGCCAGGGTAAAGTTTATGGATCACGATGTGATCAGTGGTAGGTTAGCCACGGCCTTAGGCAGGGAGTCTGCTAGGGTTGGTGTTACGGTTGGATAGTAGGTTGGGCTGAAATGCATTCTTGCATGATTTGTTACATGGACTGTTGGGTATGGGCCAAGCCCATACGTGTGGAAATATGTGTTGTGATTATGCACTGAGTCAGTGGACTCACCCTATTTTACTAACCATTTCAGGTGATGCGTAGAATTGGACCGGGATCGGAGAGGACACAAGGTGGCCCATGCAGAAAGAAGAGATTAAATATTTTCAGCTTATTTATATTAAGTATTTGGTTTTAGATATTGATTGTAATAAGGGCCTCATTATCATTATTAGTACTATTTTTGAAATCGTTTTGTTATCATTTTAATTATGGTTGAGTAAAAATTAAATTACTTTGGGGAGATGATTTTATTCAAGCAACTGATTTGTTCAAATGATATAAGAATAATAATGATTTAAATTCAGACATTTTATAAAGTAAAGTTTCACTTATAATTTCAAATGGACATGGTTTTTCAAAAGTTAACAAGTTTTAATGATCTATTCTAAGTTAAATAGATTTTCAATCGTCCTTCCACAGTGACATAACCAGATCCGGTCAGGGCTCGTGGGCCGGGTTTGGGGATGTTACAATACAAATATGCATAAGCCACGTCAATTCCCTTATTCACATTCTTATAGTTTCACATACGTGCCATAACAGGTCATATTATACTCATAGTAGGAGTGGTAAACGTACCTGAGTACTTTGTACCATAGCATGGTACCTTAGCTATATCTTTCACATTCTTATTAACATATTTAATCAAACATAACAATAAACCTATATAGAAATAGTGTGGGGTACACACCTCGTTTACTTAACAAGTTCACTCAAATCCCGAAAGCCCAATCTAATGCGTTAAATCTTAGTCCCTTGCTACCGATTTGATGACTAATCAAATCCTGAAACCTTGTAGTATTTCTTTCTTGAAATCGGCTAACATCAAATCACTTCACAGGTTAGTTTTCGGCTTTTGAATAATAAAGAAACAGATCTAAATCGCGAAATAGGGCCTTGGCCAAATATTAGATTCACTTACCTTGTGAATCTTATTTCCCGAAAACAACCACTTGATTAGGGAGTTGTCGAAATACCCTGCTTAACCACTGTTAGAATCGACTTCTGCACCAAAAGTATTAGGAAGTGGCCTTAGGCCGAATACTCATACCCTTACCTTGATGAATCAAATTCGAAATTGCTTCTTGATTAGGGTATCTGTCAAAATCCCTACAGACACATGTTAGATCCAACCTGACATTTAATCACATTAAAATGGCCTATGGCCGAATATCATCCATAGCTTACCTTGGATCTTAAATGTCTCGAAGGATTCCTCCCTTGTAGTCGACAATAGTAGAATCCCGGAACCTCCTTTATTATTTCGGCCACGAGACAACAAGAGGATTAGTTCCTAGATTTCAGCTAAATCCAAAAATCAATTGCTCTTACCTTAATACCACTGTCGACGGCACCCCTTGCTTAAAACCACAAAGATTCGGCCTTGAGGAACACTAGGGAGATTCGACTTTTGCTTAATAGTAGTGGTGATGAGAAAGAGATGAAAAAGAATATTATGGAGGCTCAAGTATAATTCGGCTAGAGGTTACCTGTGTTGTCGGTTTCGTCAAAATAGAAGAGAGGGAAAAGAGTCACTAGAGAATTCGGCAATGATGGAATAAGGAAAAGGAGAATTCGGCTAGAACAATTAGAAGAGAAGGAAGAGAAAAGTGCTAACTTGGAGAGAAAAGAGTAAACAAAAGGGAGGCTAAAATCTTTTTATGAAATTCGGTTACTCCCCTTTTTAATTTGACCGAAAATCATCCCTAGGAAGAGTCCCATATTCGGCCACTACACCCTTCCCTATCACAAGCCTTATTTTTCTCCTCTTTTCTCTCTTTTCACCCATTCAAAAATAATTCAAAATAAAACATCATTTATCCCTTTCTTAGCCGAAATTTTAAAAGGATAAAACAAGTCTTTATTCTCATCCATTCAAAGTCCTATAGCCGTCCATCACTCCCCCCTCTTTGACATCAACAAGCAAAAACAAAACCCCAAAATATTGTTTCCCACGCGACTCGAACCTTAAGACCTTCCCCATGCTTGTGGCGTCATTTCCAGAGGCCTTAAGTCGCGCCTCCAAGCCACTTAACCAAGCCCATTTGTGTGTCACAACTCCCTTGCATTTTCTCTTATGGCCTCCTCTACCTAGCTTCCTCTTTTAAACTTAAAATCTGATAATTTCTAAAGCACTTCCCTATTTTCTAAAGTTCACAAAATTCACATAACACATGCATGACACATAAAGGCATGCTATTTCATATAATTAAGCAAAATGCACAAGCCCATTTCCTGGATATTACACCACATGCACCACCACTAACGGTGGCTAGAGGTTAAAAACCTCAGTTTTGAAAGGTAAACTCGCCCCTTTTTATTTTTTAAAAAACTATTTTATATATAAAAAATGCATGTATTGAATGGAATGATGCGAATAAAATAAGAAATCACCTGTAAAAAAAACTACGTACTATATTCTGAATATTTTTTTTTTCTCTGTGTCTGAGTATTGTCCATTTTAAAGATTTATTTGGGGTTTTTATAACCCCAAAATAAAGAAATAAAAAAAAGAAAATACATATATTCTGCCATTTTTGCTGCTGCATTTTCCTTTCTTGTGCAGGTAATCGATGAGGATCTCAGCGATGGCAGGGGGAGCTGTCTGTGCGTTGATGACGGGGTGGCTTGTGTGGATTGCGATGCGACTGGGTGCAAGGCTTGTGGCACAAAGGGGCTGGGTGCGAGGCTTGCGGCACCTAAGGTTTCCCAGAAACCCTAGGCCATTGAAGCTGTTTTAGTGTTGGGCCCTTTTGGGCCATTTCTATTTTGGGTCTGGGTACGCTGTTCAGGTATTGGGTTTGTTTAGTTTTTGGGCTAACGGTGTAAGTGGGCTAATCGGGTTTAGTTTGGGTTAGTTTGTTTAGGCATTGGGCTTCTGGTAATATTTGGGCCTGTAGATGGTTTTGTAAAATGGACTGTAAATGGACTATTTATATATATTGTATATTTTTGTTTTGTTATTTAAGCCCGGGCAAAATGGGCTAACTACAAGGTTTACCTGGATGATAATTAATCACAGGCTCGTAGTCTTTCAACAATTCTAACCATCTTCTCTGTTGCAAATTCAATTCTTTCTGAGTCATCAAGTACTTTAAGCTCTTGTGACTAGTATAAATATGAAATTTCTCACCAAATAGGTAGTGACGCCAAATCTTCAATGCAAATATAATAGCAGCTAATTGAAGATCATGCGTCGAATAGTTCTTTTCATGTGGCTTTAACTGCCTCGATGCGTAAACGATGACTTTGCCTTCTTGCATCAACACACAACCCAAACCATTAAACGACGCATCACTGTAAACTATGAATTCTTTACCAGACTTAGGTTGAACTAACACTGGTGCCTCTGTCAATAATGCTTTCAACTGCTCAAAACTCTGCTGGCACTTTTTTGAACACTCAAATTTAACATCTTTCAGTAGCAACTTCGTCAACGGAGCCGCAATCATCGAGAAACCTTTCACAAACCTCCTATAATATCCCCCTAGTCCCATAAAAATATGGATTTCAGACACATTTCTCTGTGGTTTCCATTCTAAAGTAACTAATATATTACTTGGATCAACTCGTATTCCCGCAGCTAATACAATATGCCTCAGAAAACTAACCTCACGCAACCAGAACTCACATTTGCTAAACTTTGCATACAATTGCTTCTCATGGAGAGTCTGTAACACGATTCTCAAATGCTTGGCATGTTGCGCCTCATCACATGAGTATATCAGGATATCATCAATGAACACTACAACAAAGCGATCTAAGTACAGTCTAAATATTCAATTCATCAAATCCATAAGCACTGCAGGAGCATTCATTAATCCAAAAGGTATAACTAAGAATTCATAATGTTTATACCTCGTTCTAAAAGCAGTGTTTGGTACATCTGGTTCTTTAACTCTCAACTGATAATAACCTGATCTCAAATCTATTTTCGAAAACACTATAGCTATTTTCAGCTGATCAAACAAATCATCAATTCGCGGTAGAGGATATTTATCCTTTATCGTCACTTCATTCAACTGTCGGTAATCAATACACATCCTCATAGTGCAGTCTTTCTTTTTCACAAACAACACAAGAGCACCCCAGGGCGAGAAATTTAGTCGTGTAAATCTTCTATCTATCAACTCTTGCAATTTAGACTTCAACTTTTTCAATTTTGTCGGTGCCATCCTATACGGAGCTATTGAGATAGGAGTCGTTCCCGGCATTAAATCAATACCAAATTCAACTTCTCGTATTGGAGGTAATCCCGGTAGTTCTTTAGGAAACACGTTGTAACATCCTAGATTAGGGGTTATGCATTTGTGTATAATTCATGAGTTAGTAGGTTTTGGCAGTGTTTGGAAGTGTATTAAGGGTTTTTAAAATTCTAGGATGGAAGAGAAAGCTTAGAAAAATTATTGGATTTTAAGTGAAAAGAGGAAACGAGGCAAAGAGGCCTTAAGGAAAATTTGTGTTGGACTCATGACACAAGGAAGGCATGTGGCAAAGTGGGCTCAGTGGGTATGTTGGAAGTGTTCTGAGGAGTTTAGGAACCTTAAGGTGTATGGAAATGTATGGAAATGTATGGAAATGTATGGAAAAGTAAGGAAATGTAAGGCAATGTAGGGAAATGTAAGAAAATGTATGGAAATGTATGGAAATGTATGGAAAAGTAAGGAAATGTAAGGAAATGCAAGGAAATGTAAGGAAATGTAAGGAAATGGTTCAAAAATGGAAAGTACACATTTTTGGAAACCTCAACATTTTGAAATCCAACATTTTAGGAAACTCGAACATTTTTGGAAATGTATCAAAATGGAAAGTGAACATTTTTGAAACTTGGAATGTAAGAAAAATGGCAAGTTACAGAGCCGATCGAAAATTTTAGGAAACTTAGAAATGACCCCGAAATGATGAGTTTTAAAGTTTAAAATAGGAAATAAAGGCAAGAGGGCCTTAAAAGAAAAAGTTTGGGAAATTTGACAAACAAACAGGCTTGGAAATGTGGTCTGAAGATGCCACTTAGGGTCTATAGAAATGGCACCATGCCACTTGGGAAGCAAATAAATAAATTTTATTTTTGCTTCTAGACACATCAAGGTGGACGGCACAATCCTTCTAGAAATTGAAGTGTTTTATTTCCATAAATATTTGATTAATTAGGGGATAAATAAAGGAGTTTTATTCGCATAAATATGTGAATAAATAAAGGATTTTCTTTTAAGAAAATTGAGGAGATAATTGATGGATTAAAGGCTTTTATCTTTTAAATAAAAGAGATAATATTATCAAAAAGAGGAGTGGTGGCCAAGTAAGGGACTCTTTGGCTGATAACTTTGTCTATAAAAGGAAAGGAGGAGGGCTACTCCTCAGTTTACTTCTTTTACGCTCTGCCAGAAATTCCCTAGCTCTTTCCCCTCTCTGCGAAATTTCTCTTCATCTTTTACACTTCTCTTTTCTTCATCTGTCAAGCCAAAACCCTTTTTCTTTTGATCCTCGACAAAACCCCATAGCCGAATCTCTCACGTGACTCTAGGCAAGGAAGCAATCGACTAAGGTATTAAGGTAAGAACAATCAATTTTGTTCTTCTAATTCTCCTAATCAAGATCTAGGGAATAATCTCTTCTATTGTCTCTTAGCCGATTATTAAAGAAGAATATCGGGATTTCGATTCAAGGAATTCAGGTAATCGGAAGATAGATCATTCGGATTCAAGATTTAAAAGGTAAGTATCAAAATAAATTCGCCAAGGCTATTTTAATATATATGTATATGGATTATTAAAAAGCCGAAAACTAATGAAGTCATATGGTGTTAGCCGAAAACACAAGGAAGGAATACCAAGATTCGGCACTTGGTTCTTGAAAACAATTCGGCAACAAGGTAAGAAATACAAATCCTACTAGGATTTGGTTTTAAAGTCAAAAGGGGTTTATTATGTATTTTAATAATGTGGCCGAATATAAGGATTGAGATCTAAGGCAACAGATCAATTTCTTCGGGATTTCAAGGAATCTATTAAGCAAATCAGGTGTGTACTCACACTAACTTTCAATATATTATGGCAATAATTGTTTTAATATATGAATGTGTATAAGAATAAGAATGTGGCTAAGTACCACAAATGTGGCAAAAAGTACCCAGGTACGTTTCCTACTTTTGATAGGATTATGAATGTGATATACTTTGAACATGTGATTAGTAACATGAATGAAAATTAAGTATGTGGAATATGTTATAAAATAATTGGGGCATTTGGGATATTTGTGAAGGGAGAAAGTGAAGGTGATAACTTCGATCTCACCAACGAAGGTGTTGACTTCGGTCTCACCAACGAAATATGGTGGCTACGGTCCCATTAAGTGAATATGGTAACTTCGGTTACATTATCTGAATATAGTGTCTAATGACACAACGTAAGTGGGCGATGAGCACGTCGTCTGCAGCGACTGCCTTCGATGGTGTGTAGCGGATGGAGGGTCGACTTAGTAGTCCCCACGGTGTACAGGTTGGTACGGGTGGTGTGTAGCGGATGGACAAATAGGTTTGGGTTGGGTTGCATCATTTTGTTTTGAACATGTACTTGATATGAATATGTATGCCTGATCTGTTGATTGTTAGCACTGTGTACACACTGAGTCGGTAGACTCACCCTCAATGGGACTATTTTTCGTGTGACGAATGATAATGGACCGGGTCGGCAGAAGCTAAAGGTGGCCATGCATTCCTTGAAGAGTTTATGTAGAAATTTGGACTTCATTTAATTTTAGCACTTTAAGTTTATTTTGGGTTTTAAATGATGTAATAAGGCCATAAGGCCCAGTTGGATTGTTTTTATTCTTGTTTATTTTAAATTGGTTATGTTACAATTTATTTTTAATTAAAGTTAAGTAAATTTATTTCTTTAAAAATAAACCCTAATTGTTTTGTCACCTTAATTAATTGGATTTTTTTAAAATAAGATAAATGGTTTTTAACTCAAGCCCAACCCAAAACAATTTTTTTTTTAAATCACACAAGTTTTTCCTAAGTAACAAAAGAAATTGAAACCGGTTTACTTGAGGAACATACCAGATCCGGTTCAGGCTCGTGGGCCGGGTGTGGGGTGTTTCACACGTCAAGGAATTCACAAACCACAGGTACAAGTTCAACTTTTTTTCCTGTCACTTTTGTATTAATCACATATGCAAGATAACCTTTGCAACCCTTTTTCACATAATTCAGAGCTTTCATTGATGATATAACAACTGGTAACCAATTCAAATCACATAATTCAGAGCTTTCATTGATTTGAACCATCTCACCATTCTGACTTCTCAAATCAATAGTTTTCCATTTACAATTTACAATAGCATTATGCAAAGTGAGCCAATCCATACCCAGAATGATATCAAATTCATCAAAGGGTAGCAATATCAAATTAGCCGGAAAGTAAATATCTCGATACATCAGCGGACAGTTCTTGCACACTTTATCAACCAAGACACACTTCCCTAAGGGATTCGATACTCTAATCACGAATTCAGTAGACTCAATAGGTAGAGTCTTACTTGATACTAGATTCACACACACATAGGAATGAGTAGAACCTGGATCTATCAATGCAATCACATCAGTATCAAATACAGTAAAAGTACCAGTAATGAAGTCTGGAGATGACGCTTCTTCTCGTGTGCGTATAGCATAGGCTCGAGCAGGTGCTCTCTCACAGCCGTATCCGTCATCCCTTTCTGACTATTACTCACATTTTCGGTGTTTCTGGGTTGTCTACCCCTAGCTGTCGTATTACACAGTCTCGCACTCTGAACATTGTCTTTCTTAGCCAATTCTGGGCAATCTCGAATAAAATGATCTAAGGATCCACACTTATAACAAGTTCTATTATTGTACTTGCCTCAGCATTCTCCAACATGTCGTCTTCTACACTGTCTACGTTCAGGCTTGTTGCTTTAAACACTTCCAGCACTTGATTCGGTCGGAATTTGAGTTCTTGGACCAACACATTGTCTTGCACGATCTTTACCCAAATGTCCAAACAAAGCATTTGATCTTTACACATTCTCTTCGCTGAAGGTTGAGACGACTTAATCATTGATCTTTTTCTTTCATCTCTAGCCTTAGAATATGCTTTCTTCTTTTCTTTGCTAAGCTCCTCAGCTTTGCAAGCTCGTTCAACCAATACAACAAATTCATTCAAGTCAAGTATTCCAACTAATAATTTAATGTCTTCATTCAGCCCTTCAATGAGACGTTTACACATAGTAGCTTCGGTCGAAACATATTCCATCGCATATTGGCTCAGTCTTACAAACTCCCGTTCATACTCCGTAACAGACATACGACTCTGTTTCTGCTCTAGAAACTCTTTACGTCTCTGATCTATAAATCGTTGACTGATATACTTCTTTCAAAATTCAACTTGAAAGAAATCCCAAGTGAATCTCTCTCTCAGAACCGCAGATAACAACGTCTTCCACCAGTTATATGTTGTATCTCTCATCAAAGAAACAACACATTTAATGCATCATCAGGAGTCAACGACATCTCATCAAACACTCGAATAGTATTCTTGAGCCAAAACTCAGCTCGCTCAGCATCATCATCAGTTGTGGCCCTAAACTCTTCGTCCTCATACTTTCAGATTTTATCTACAAGATGATAACAGCCCGTCTCGGGTTAGGAGGCGAATCGTTAATGTTGCCCGATCGTAAATTAGACAGTTTCTCGTTCAACTAACAAAAGGGATAATTTTATTGGAAATGATATCTTTGAAATGAAAAGATAGGTGATGGATTGAAATGGATACGTATTTGAAACAAGAAAGAACCTTTAATAAAAATTAAAGACCCGAATCTTATAAGTTTCAAATTGATGGAATGAGTTTCGAAATAAAACCGAGACCCACTATCTAGCGAGATAGGAACCAACCGTATGGTATTTCGAAATAAAATCGAGACCCACTATCTAGCGAGATAGGAACCAACGGTATAGGTAGATGAACGCCACACCCGAAAGGATGATAAGTTCAAATAAGGAAAGAACGACGCCACTAGAAAACTAGATAAGTCAATTCAAACCTCGAGAATTTAGGAGAGTGAATACTCACCAAAAGAAAATTTTCTTTCATTCAAATTCAAGTTGTGTCTTTAAAAGAAAATATACAAAGTATTTATAGAATTTTTTTCCCTTGATAGCCGAATAGGGAAGATATTGGAATAGATTTGGCGTAGCACTTAGGAGCATTCGGCTAGGCTAGTCATATTAAAAACAAAAGAAAGTTTTTGGAGCATGAAAATGTAATCTCTTGAATTAAAAATTTGGCACTTGAATGAAGTGGCCATTCAACTTAATCTTCATTGCCGTGAGTGCTTGTACCATGGCTTTGCTTATTCTAAGTCAATCACGCATGCTCCTTCCACCATGTATCAAATAATTCCACAAGTCAAATTATTTATTCCAAGCCGCCCATGCACTTCAATATTATCACGCATGCTTCCCATTCAATTGAATTTTGAAATTTGTTTATTTTCAACATGGTTGTGCCGTCCAATTCAAGCTCCTTTGTTCCAAATCCATGCTTTGTTTTGCTCCATGCGTCAAACCTTTAAAATAATTTATTCAAGGTCCATGCCTTCCAATACCACCATTAATTCCACCTTGTGCCGTCCAAGTGGTTTTATCCCACTTTCATCTTCCATTTACTTATTTTAATAAAACAAGCATGTTTTATTTAAATGGTCAATTATTTATGCCGCATGTACCTACCACTCAAGGCTTGCATTTCCACCTCCATCCCTAGTTGCCGTCCATCCAATTTTATTTCTTCATATGCTTTATTAATTATTTGTTCCTCCATTAGCTAAGCACTCAAGCCGAATATCCCTAAAAAGAAAAAGAAAATGCACAATTAAAACTTATCCCACAATATTAACTTTATTTGAAACACACTAACATTTAACTATGACAAAATGAAGAAAATGCAACAACTTCTGAAAATAATTCAACATGCGTAATTCAAGGTGTTGAGTAAACTTGCAGTCGGATTGGCTGGTATATTCAACTTCAAATAAGTTGTAATAGTTTAGCATGTTTTTGGGCTCTTCTCTAACGTCATTCCAAATTTGTGCCACGAAAACCATTGCGGTATCTTTGAATTGTTTGGTTCGGGAACGTGTGATTGGCCCATTAGGTAGCCTCATCGGGTCATGGTTGGCGTCCGTCCACGGGCTTCATAGGTGAGCTCGTATCATCCCCTCCCTCTTTAAGTTGATTCGTCCTCGAATCATCACCTATATCGAAAGGAGAAAGATCAGAAACATTAAAACTCGAGCTCACATTATAGTCACCTGGCAAGTCCAATTTGTACGAATTGTCATTTATGCGTTCAATGACTTGAAATGGACCGTCCCCCCTTGGGAGAAGTTTAGATCGCCTTTGCTTGGGAAATCTTTCTTTTCGCATATGAACCCAAACCAGTCCCTGGTTCAAAGAGAATGCGTCTACGACCTTTGTTAGCTCGTTAGGCGTATTGCTTGGTTCTTGCTTCAATATTCTCGCGCACCTTTCGATCTGACTCCTCCTTTATGTATTCCGCCTTTTCCTAGCATCGGGATGGATAAATTTATCTCAAGGCGTGGGCAATAAATCAAGAGGAGTGAGAGGTTAAACCCGTAAACAATCTCGAAAAGCGAAAATTTAGTTGCAGAATGAACAGTTCGATTGTAAGCAAATTCGATGTGGGGTAGACAGTCTTCCCATGTTTTGAGATTTTTTGCACCAAGGTGCGCAACAAGGTTGAGAGAACTTCGATTTACTACTTGATCCATCCATCCGTTTGAGGATGAAATGTGGTCAAGAATAGTAGTTTTGTCCCTAACTTTCCCCACAGAGTTCGCCAAAAATGACTTAAAAATTTTACGTCCCTATCAGATACGATCGTCTTCGGAACTCCATGCAATCATATGATATCCCTAAAAACAAGTTGGCAATATGCACAAAAGATCGCCGTCGGTTTTAGAACAAGGGATAAAATGGGACATTTTAGAAAAACGATCAACTACAACAAAAATCGAGTCCTTCCCAGTTTTTGATCTCGGTAATCCAAGGATGAAATCCATGGAAATGTCGACCCACGGAGTTTCTGGAATAGGAAGGGGTGTATATAAACCGTGTGGCTGGACCCGTGATTTGGCTTGTTTGCAAGCAATGCAACATTCACAAATTCGTTCAACATCCTTGCTCATTCCTGGCCAGAAAAAATGTTCTTGAAGAGTGGACAATGTTTTGTTTCGTCCAAAGTGACCCATAAGGCCACCACTATGTGCTTCTATCACAAGCATGTCTCGTATAGAACCTTGCGGTATATAAATCTTGTTTTCCTTGAAAAGGAATCCTTCATGCCTGTAAAACTTATCAAAAGCACCACTCTCACAAGCATTATAGACATTGCCAAAATCAGCATCGTTAGCATACAATTCCTTAATATGATGGAAACCAAGTACTTTAGAATCAAGAGAGGTTAATAAATTGTACCTTCGTGATAACGCATCTGCTACAACATTTTCCTTACCTTTCTTGTACTTAATTACGTACGGAAATGATTCTAAATACTCGATCCATTTTGCATGTCGTTTGTTGAGCTTGTGCTGACCTTTAATATACTTGAGTGCTTCATGATCTGAATGAATAACAAACTCTTTTGGCCTCAAGCAATGTTGCGATGTTTCAAGCGATCTTATTAGAGCGTACATCTCTTTGTCATACACGGGGTAATTGAGTGCAGCTCCGTTCAATTTCTCGCTGAAGTACGCCACCGGTCTTCCATTCTGAGTTAGAATGGCTCCGATCCCTACACCTGATGCATCACACTCAATTTCAAAAGTTTTATTAAAGTCAGGAAGGGATAACAATGGAGCTTTAACAAGAAATTCTTTAATGGCATTAAAAGACCGTTCTTGCTCATCGGACCAATGGAAAGCCGAATTCTTTTTTATCACACTTGTTAAAGGAGCGGCTATCGTGCTGAAGTTAGGCACGAATCGGCGGTAAAAACTAGCCAACCCATGGAAACTTCGTACTTGGCTAACCGTTGTAGGACGGGGCCATTCTTGGATTGCTCTAACCTCCTCTTGGTCCACCTCTAATCCATTTGCACTTACGACGTAGCCTAAGAAAATAACCTTGTCAGTACAAAAAGAACATTTCTCGAGATTGGCGTACAATACCTCTTTTCGCAGTGTTTCTAAGATCGCACGTAAATGTTGGAGATGATCCTTCAAAGATTTGCTGTACACTAATCTGTCATCAAAGTAAACAACACATGATTTGCCAATAAAAGCTCGTAAAACATGATTCATAAGTCGCATAAAAGTACTCGGAGTGTTTGTAAGTCCGAATGGCATTACCAACCATTCATACAAACCTAACTTTGTTTTAAAAGCCGTTTTCCACTCATCACCTTCCCGCATCCTAATTTGGTGATAGCCACTTTTGAGATCAATCTTTGTGAAGATTCGAGCTCCGCTCAACTCGTCTAGCATATCATCAAGTCAGGATATCGGGTGTCGGTATTTGACGGTAATCTTGTTGATAGCACGACAGTCGACACACATTTGCCATGAACTATCTTTCTTTGGTACTAGTAGCACCGGTACTGCGCATGGACTAAGGCTATCTCGGATATATCCCTTTTCTAGCAGTTCAATGATTTGCTTTTGGAGCTCTTTTGTTTCTTCGGGATTGCTCCGGTACGCAGGTCGATTGGGCAGTGAAGCTCCCGGCACCAAGTCAATTTGGTGTTCTATGCCTCGAATGGGCGGTAAACCACTTGGTAACTCAAAACATCCTTGAATTCCTGAATCAGAGACAACACAGAAGAAGGAAGATTCTCGGGTAAGTCGTTAGTATTCAAAAACGATTCCTTATATAGTAAGACATACATCGGTTGTCTTACACACAAAGCTTTTCGGATATCTCTTGCTTTTGCAAAAACACTCATTTTTCTATTTTCTTCCTTCGTTTCTTCTTCTTTTTGTTCACACTCTCTCGTTTCGTCACTTATTTTCTTGTCCCTCTTTTTTTTAAAATTCTTTTCTTTTTCTTTCTCATTTTTCTGCTCATTTTCTTTCGATTTTTCCATTGATGTCTTCATTTTCAACTGATCCTCATAAACTTGCTTGGGTGTTAACGGAGCTAGTGTCACGTTCCGGCCCAAGTACTTAAAAGTGTACCGATTAGTGTAGCCGTCATGAATTGCTCGCTTGTCTAATTGCCAAGGTTGTCCAAGCAGTAGATGTCCCGCTAGCATCGGAACCACATCATACAAAACCTCATCTTGATACTTCCCTATTGAAAAGGAAACCAAAACTTGTTTTGTGACCTTTAGTTCTCCCGCGTCATTAAGCCATTGTAGCTTATATGGATGGGGATGTTTGGTGGTAGTCAATCCAAGTTTCTCAACCAATATGGTGCTAGCCACATTAGTACAACTTCCTCCATCTATAATGACGCAACAAATCTTCCCTTGTATTTGACAACGCGTATGGAAGATGTTTTCGCGTTGTTGCTCATTTTCGACACCTTGTAAACTAAGGCTCCTTTTTACCACCAAGATCTCTCCACTTTCGGCTTGTTCTTTTTGTTCCTCATCTTGGGATGTCTCATTGGCATCTCACCATTATCTCGGACAAACATAGTGCTTTGATTTGGACATTGACTTGCAATATGTCCTCATCCCAAACATTTGAAACACTTAATGTCTCGGGATCGATTCGGAAGAGCTTCCATTTTGCCTTTGCTTGTTTCATCGATAGGCTTGTTAGACTTGGGTACGCCACTGATTTCTTTGGCTCGGCTCGGCATGTCCCTTTTGTTGGTCACTTGCCCCCACTTCGATGTTGAGGCTTGATTGGGGTTTGCTCTAGGCGTAGCTTTTCGTTTCAGCTGTTTTTCTACCTTTATAGCCATATGAACCATTTCGATGATATCGATGTAATGATGTAATTCTAAAATATTTGCGATATCTCAATTGAGGCCAGCGCTAAAACGTGCCATGGTGGCTTCTCGTTCTTCTTCCACATTGGCTCGGATCATGGCCACTTCCATCTCCTTGTAGTAATCTTCTATGCTTCGGTGACCCTGGGTTAGGCTTTGCAATTTTTGATGCAACTCGCGGTGATAGTAGGTTGGGATGAACCTTTTCCGCATTAGTGCCTTCATTTCTGCCCATGTGGATATTGGGCGTTCACCATCCTGTCTTCGACTCGTCGTTAGTTGATCCCACCAAATAAGGGCGTAATCAGAAAATTCGATGGCAGCAAGTTTTACCTTCTTATTTTCTGAATAATTGTGATAGTCGAAAATTAATTCCACCTTTTTTTCCCACTCAAGGTAGGCTTCCGGATCGGACCATCCTTGGAAAGCAGGAATTGCCATTTTAATGTTCTTTAAGTCGTCATCGGTCAAATCTCGATCCCTTCGCTCACGCACTCGTAGACCTCTTCTTCGTTCATCATGTTCGAAAGTCGGGTTACCGTCGGCTTCACTTGGTTCGTAGACGTCGTTGTCACGTAACCAAGGTTGTTCTCGACCCCTTCTTGGAATTGGAGGGGTGTTTGCTCGAGGTCTTCGTTCTTCTCTTCGATCTAATCGTTCAGTGATTGATCTGAACATACGTGTGATTTCTTGCAATACTATTTGCACATCCTGATTTCTCCCTTCGGGATCATTCCTTCGGGGTGGTAATACTCCTCCACCTCCGGCGGCGTCAGATGCTTCATCACTTATTGTTCGACATTCGGGGCTCCTAGACATGTTTTGAAACAAAATTAATGAATCCTCACTACAATACTCACTTGTTCACTCACAAAGAAAAATTATCAACACTCACACTCGTGTTTTTACTCAATTCTGGCTTTTTTTCTTGATGTATTCACTCTTGCCTTTTACCGCTCAAATTCACTCTTCTAGATTCTAGCAGGTTGCCTTTAACTTACTAGCAACTTGTAGGTCGTGTTAAGCTAATTGAGCTTGAAGCTGGAAAGCAGTTTAATGTAGAAAAGCCAAGAGATGACCAAGATATGTTAGAGGAGGTAACAATTGCGGGAAGTCAACTATAGTTGATTTCCAACATCTTATAGAGCTAACTAATTATACAGACAAGGACTCGTCTCAGTTAATATACTTTGTAAAACACTGGGAATATAAATCTAAACAGGCTACGGTAGGAAGAGGGTTCTTTTTTTTTTAAACTTACTCGGAAAAACTCAAAACGATCAAAAACGTGCCTAATTTAATTGGCTCTGATACCAGATGATAACGGCCCGTCTCGGGTTAGGAGGCGAATCGTTAATGTTGCCCAATCGTAAATTAGACAGTTTCTCGTTCAACTAACAAAAGGAATAATTTTATTGGAAATGATATCTTTGAAATGAAAAGATAGGTGATGGATTGAAATGGATACGTATTTGAAACAAGAAAGAACCTTTAATAAAAATTAAAGACCCGAATCTTATAGGTTTCAAATTGATGGAATGAGTTTCGAAATAAAACCGAGACCCACTATCTAGCGAGATAGGAACCAACCGTATGGTATTTCGAAATAAAACCGAGACCCACTATCTAGCGAGATAGGAAGCAACGGTATAGGTAGATGAACGCCACACCCGAAAGGATGATAAGTTCAAATAAGGAAAGAACGACGCCACTAGAAAACTAGATAAGTCAATTCAAACCTCGAGAATTTAGGAGAGTGAATACTCACCAAAAGAAAATTTTCTTTCATTCAAATTCAAGTTGTGTCTTTAAAAGAAAATATACAAAGTATTTATAGAATTTTTTTCCCTTGATAGCCGAATAGGGAAGATATTGGAATAGATTTGGTGTAGCACTTAGGAGCATTCGGCTAGGCTAGTCATATTAAAAACAAAAGAAAGTTTTTGGAGCATGAAAATGTAATCTCTTGAATTAAAAATTTGGCACTTGAATGAAGTGGCCATTCAACTTAATCTTCATTGCTGTGAGTGCTTGTACCATGGCTTTGTTTATTCTAAGTCAATCACACATGCTCCTTCCACCATGTATCAAATAATTCCACAAGTCAAATTATTTATTCCAAGCCGCCCATGCACTTCAATATTATCACGCATGCTTCCCATTCAATTGAATTTTGAAATTTGTTTATTTTCAACATGGTTGTGCCGTCCAATTCAAGCTCCTTTGTTCCAAATCCATGCTCTGTTTTGCTCCATGCGTCAAACCTTTAAAATAATTTATTCAAGGTCCATGCCTTCCAATACCACCATTAATTCCACCTTGTGCCGTCCAAGTGGTTTTATCCCACTTTCATCTTCCATTTACTTATTTTAATAAAACAAGGATGTTTTATTTAAATGGTCAATTGTTTATGCCGCATGTACCTACCACTCAAGGCTTGCATTTCCATCTCCATCCCTAGTTGCTGTCCATCCAATTTTATTTCTTCATATGCTTTATTAATTATTTGTTCCTCCATTAGCTAAGCACTCAAGCTGAATATCCCTAAAAAGAAAAAGAAAATGCACAATTAAAACTTATCCCATAATATTAACTTTATTTGAAACACACTAACATTTAACTATGACAAAATGAAGAAAATGCAACAACTTCTGAAAATAATTCAACATGCATAATTCAAGGTGTTGAGTAAACTAGCAGTCGGATTGGCTGGTATATTCAACTTCAAGTAAGTTGTAATAGTTTAGCATGTTTTTGGGCTCTTCTCTAACGTCATTCCAAATTTGTGCCACCAAAACCATTGCGGCATCTTTGAATTGTTTGGTTCGGGAACGTGTGATTGGCCCATTAGGTAGCCTCATCGGGTCATGGTTGACGTCCGTCACAGGCTTCATAGGTGAGCTCGTATCACAAGAGGTTTATTCAATCTGATTGGATCTACAACTTGTGGCACAACGGGTACTTGTGGCGGTAGAGGTTGTAGAGCAGCCGAATTCGTTCAAACGAACTCTAAAAACCACTCACTCATTATTCGAAAAAAGGCTTGCTTAGCCTCTCCCTCTTGGCTACTATCATTCGCCCTAGATGTGGTTGGCACCGTCCCTTGAGCAGGAGCAGGTGCGTTACTTTCTACATCATCAGCAACTGCTCGATCGAGATCTATTTGCTATATAAAAACACATTTTTAACTGTCAGGATTCATCACACTATTGTAAATATATATATGGCATGTATAGCTAGACTCACGCGCGCTACGTTAGTCCTAGAATCGACTAAACCGTAGCTCTGATACCAATAAAATGTATCACCCCTAACCCGTAACCATCGCCAAATTAGGGTTAAAAGGCATTACTAATCATTTCCGAACATTTCATATCATTCACAACCAAACATAGCAATTCACTTAAATATAGTCCCTTAAATAGGTCAACGAGACCTTAAACATGCTTTAGAATAGGGTCGGGACTGAACTGAACACACATGAAAATTTTTTAAATTAAAATATTTTTCTAAGTTACAAAGGCCACACGCCCGTGTGGGAAGGCCGTGTGCATCACACGGCCTCAGACACGCCCGTGCGTCTAAGCCGTGGCAATATAGGGCATACATACTGACTTGTTCACACGACTTGAGACACGCTCGCGTGCCTCACCCGTGGTCGACACTGACTTGCACCACACAATCAGTCACACGCCCATGTGTCCAGCCCGTGGTCGAATCTAACTTGTTTTGAAACACAACCTCGAAGGACACAGTCGAGCCACATGCCATGTGCTCAACCGTGTGGGAAATTATAGGCCATTTTCAAGGCCAATTTGCCACCCACACTTAGTGTCACACCTACAAGCACAAATCGTGTGGACAACCTCGAAGGACACAGTCGAGCCACACACCGTGTGCTCAACCGTGTGGGCAATTATAGGCCATTTTCAAGGCCAATTTTGCCACCCACACTTAGTGTCACACCTACAAGCACAAACCAATCCAATTTTATATTTCAATTGGCATTTAAACACACCAAATCATATTCAATTTAAACTCAAAACAGCATCATTCAACTTCCTATACGAATCCACCAAAATATACCAATCCAAACTATTAGTTACACAACCAAAATCATGTAATCTATCAAACATTCTTTTCTTATAAATCCTACCATAAAACATACCATTTTCATCTTGCTAAATTCATGCAATAAGGATCACTCACATAGAGTATTCACCTACATTTATAAGGCATTCTTTTCACAAGCTCAAAACATAATTCAACCATCATTCTACCAAGCCAAATCACATGGCAAGGTTTATACACCTCAAAGCAAGTTACATTAACTAGCCTATACATGCCATATTCAAATATACACATCTTTCAAAAGTATCGAAATAGTTAGCCGATAGTGTGATTGAGTCGCTGACGATCCTCGGATCTGAGCTAGTTTTACTTACACTGTAAAACAATGAAAACACATCACACAGTAAGCTTTTGAAAGCTTAGTAAGTTCGTAACATAATACATTCAATTTAATAAATCAATTTCAATATACAAAGTGAAACCATCACATAGATCAACTCTCAAATATTCACACCATAACATCCATAACTAAAATACTCGCTCAACCATTCATAATTCCATACAAAATTTTCATCAACCACAAAGGTTCAATACATACCTTAACAAACACATAGTTATTCACCATCCATGCTACTTTATGCTGGATATTACATTTCGATCAACCTTTGTTATTTATTTGATATAATCTCACACTTAGTGCCAAATTTCGTAGCCGAAGCATAACTGTCATCGCACAATTAGTGCCTGTACTTTAAACTGAACTTATCTTTGTATCGCACACACACTGCCAATTCAATAAGCCGAAGCTTCTATTATTTCGCACACACAGTGCTAATCATATCTGTCTCATTTTTAGTATCGCACACTTTGTCCCTCAATGCTCAATTCCATATATAACATTGCTATTTCATTAACTATACAGTTATTGATTTCTCATCACATAGATATAAATTTAACAACTTGTATTATATTCGAACTTACCTCGGACGTCGAAATACCAAAATTAGCCGATCAATTGAGTATTTTGTCTTTACCTCGGTCTCGATCCGAATCTTTCCTTTCGTGGTCTATACATATTCAAATTTAACTCATTTAATCACAAATTCATTCAATTTAGTCCAAACACACATATTTAGGGCATTTTACAAAATAGCCCTCACATTTTTACATTTCGACACTTTAGTCCCTATTTCACAAAATCACAAAATACACAAAATTTTTCTACACTATGCTTAGGCCGAATTCTCCTTATACCCATACAAGCCCACACATTTCCTTTATTTCACATTTTAGTCCTCCAATTTCTTATTTTCACAATTTAGTCCAATATACTCAAAATCACCAAAAATCCAAAGACAAACTATGTTAATCTACCACATAACTTTCACATTTCATCATCAAATATCACAAAACTCATGGATTCATTAATAAAACTTTTCAAAATCTTCATCAATTCACAAAATTGAAGCATGGGTTTTGAAGAGCATTAAGCAACGATTGCAAAAACGTAGAAATTATCAAAAACTGAAGCAAAATGTACCTTGAATCAAGCTAAAAGCTAGCTGAAACCTAGTTGTTCTTCCTTTCTTTTTTTTTTCTTTGTATTTTTGGCACTAAGAAGATGAACATGACTAATTTTCATGTTTTTATTATGTTAATATAAGTTTATTTACCATATTACCTTTTTACCCTTAATGACATAATAAAACAAAACATTAAATCTATGGATATAATTGTCCACTAGGTTAAAAATGGCATAATAACATCATAATGATTTCACCTTTAATAAGCCATGTCAATTAAGCACTTTAACAATCATCACACAACCTTTACATTTTATGCGATTAAGTCCTTTTTCATAATTCAACACACAATCGATAAAATTTTTACACGAAACTTTTACACATGCTCAATCACATATTATACACACCAAAAATAATAAGAAAATATTTTTTTGACCTCGAATTTGTGGTCTCAAAACCACTATTTTGACTAGGGTCTGAACCGAGCTATTAAATTTTGATGGAGTAAGGTTTGAGGTTATAAGCATGTTGAATGTTGGTATTTAAAATGGCATGAGTTATTTTTCATTGTTGCTGAATTGAATGTTATGTATGCTATGAGTTGCGCCACTCCGGTTGTGTAGGTATATTCAAATTTGGATGACAAATTGGTTTGGTAAATAGCCTATTTTTATCTATACGGGTAGAGACACGGGCGTGTGTCTTAGCTGTGTGTGACACACGGTCAAATTACACGACCGTGTGTCCCCTGGTGTTGAAATTAAAATGAAGTCAGTATACTCCACACAATCTCACACACGGACATGTGATCGACCGTGCGGCATAGGTTAGTATACCCTAATTGGCACACGGCCTAGCACACTGGTGTGTGACTTGGCCATGTTGCATAAGCCAGTATACCCTACAGGTTTGACACGGCCTGGCACACGGCCTGGCACATGGGTGTGTGTGGCCGCTTCAAAGGGCACACGGGCTAGACACATGGGCGTATGGTTGGCCGGGTGACCCAAGTCAGGAACCTCACTTGTTTGGACACGGGGTAGGAAACGGGCTGAGACACGGGCATGTGCTCCCATTTCGAATGTCCACACGGCCTATGACACCGGCGTGTCTAGTGGCCTTGTGAGACACACGGCCTGGTCACACGGGCATGTGTCACTTGTTTTAGAAAAAAATTTATAAGTGTTGAAAAATTTCCTGACTTATCAATTCAGTCCCGAACCACTCCCAATGTATGTGTAAGGCCTCATAGGCTCGTATTAGGGACAAATTGATTGAGATTGATTGATAATTGTATGTATTGATTAAATGCATTAGAAAAGTTTGTTTAAATGTGTTGTAAGTCTCGTAATGCTCCGTAACCCTATTCAGGCATTGAATACGGGTGAAGGGTGTTACACATTAGCTTTCCCCAGATGATAATCAATAACAAGATCATAATCTTTCAATAATTGAAGCCACCTACGATGTCTTAAATTCAAGTCTTTCTGGGACATCAAATACTTCAAACTTTTATGATCAGTGAATATGTGACATTTTTCACCACATAATTAATGCCGCTAGATTTTCAATGCAAACACAATTGCTGCCAATTCAAGATCATGTATTGGGTAATTTCTTTCATGTGATTTTAGTTGTCTTGAAGCATAGGCTATTACCTTACCTTCTCGCATCAATACACAGCCTAAACCATTTAATGATGCATCACTATAAGTTATAAATTCTTTTCCAGATTCAGGCTAAACTAACACAGGTGCTTCTGTGAATAATGTTTTCAATCTGTCAAAACTCTACTGGCATTTATTAGACCACTCAAATTTCACATCTTTCTATAATAATCGAGTCATCAGAGAAGCTATCATCGAGAACCCTTTAACAAACCTCCGATAATATCCTGCTAATCCCAAAAAACTTCTGACTCCAAACACATTTTTCTGTGGCTTCCAGTTAACAATAGATGAAGTTTTCTTCGAATCCACCTTGATACCTTCAGCAAAAACTATATGTCCTAGAAAACCAACTTATCGTAGCCAAAATTCACATTTACTGAATTTGGCATATAATTGTTTCTCACACAGAGTTTGCAACACTATTCTCAAATGTTTAGCATGTTTATTTTCATCTCCGAAGTAAACCAGAATATCATCTATAAATACCACCACAAACCTGTCTAGATAAGGTCTGAAAATTCTGTTCATCAAATCCATAAATATCGCAGGTGCATTTGTCAAACCAAATAGCATCACAAGAAACACATAGTGCCCATACCTGGTTCTGAAAGCTATCTTTGGAACATCTGATCCTTCATCCGAAGTGATAATAGCTAGAACGGAGATCAATCTTTGAAGATACAGTAACACCTTTCAACTGCTCAAATAGATCATCAATTTTAGGCAATAGATACTTGTTTTTTATTGTAACCTTGTTGAGCTGTCTATAATCAATGTACAGCCTCAACAATCCATCTTTCTTCTTTACAAACAAAACCGGGGCACCTTAAGGTGAAAAACTAGGTCGAGCAAAGCCTCTGTCAATCAACTCTTGCAACTGTGGTTTCAACTCTTTCAATTCAATAGGAGCCATTTTATAAGGTGCTATAGATATTAGTGTTGTCCCCGGAACAAGGTCTATAGAGAACTCCACTTCTCTAACTGATGGTAAACCAGGTAATTCCTCTGGAAATACATCAGGAAATTCACAAACAACTGATACTAACTGAATCTTCAACTCAGATATTGTAGTATCCAACACATATGCAAGATAGACATCATAACCCTTTTTAACATATTTCTATGCTGATACTGCTGAGATTACATTAGATAACCCATCCAGTTTATCAGATTCAACATGAAGTAATTCACCATTTTGACATTTTAACACAATATATTTCTATTTATAATTTACCACTGCATCATGTTAGATTAACCAGTCCATTCCCAAAATCACATCAAATTCATCAAAGGGCAATAACATCAAATCAGCCAAAAAACAATAACCCTTTACCATCAACGGGCAATTTTTACAGGCTTTATCCACCATAACATACAAGCCTAGGGGGTTTGAAACTTTAACCACAAATTTAGTGAATTTAATAGGTAAATTTTTAAAAGACAGTAAATTTGTACATATGTATGAATGTGTGGAATCAGGATCAATTAAAGCAATAATATCAGTATCAAGTAGAGAAAATGTACCAGTAATGACGTCTGATGCAGAAGCATCTTCTCTAGCACGAATAGCATATGTCATTGCTGGTACTCGTACCTCAAATTAAACTATTGAATCTTTTGTAGCACATCAGTTACCACTGACATTACCGAGGTGACGGGGTGGTCTATCTCTCGAGGCGAGATTCCTTAGTTTTGAAGTTTGATCAATATCTTTTTCAATTCTTTTTGGGAAATCTTTGAGAAAATGATCAAGAGAACCACATCAGTAGCAGGCTCCACTTCTCAAATCGCATTCCCCAAAATGAAATTTGTTGTAATATTTACATTTCGGTTTGGTATTACCGACACTTCCAACACTGGTTACAGATGGAGATGAAGACCTCAGTTTAGAGCGTTGAGAGCCTCACTCATTTCCAGAATATCCTGTAAAGGTGGTAGAACGATCATGGTACATCTTTGATTTTTTTTGAAGCAGACAATTGTGACTTGCTTATAAATCTTCTACCAGAAACCCTAGCTTCTCTTTCATCTTGTTTCTTTTCTTTACTCAATTCTTCAGCTTTTGTGCTCAATCGGCTAACACCACAAATTCCCTCAATTCAAGGATTCCAATCAACATCTTGATGTCTTCATTTAAGCCCTCTTCAAATTGTTTGCACATATCAACCTCGGTTGGAACCCATTCTCTGGCATATTTGCTTAGCCTGACAAATTCTCACTCGTATTCAGATACAGTCATGTTTCCCTGTTTAAGCTTAGAAACCTCTGACTAACGTACTTCGTTCTAAATTCAGTCTGGAAAAACTCCTAGGTAACATTTTCTCTCGGTAGAACAGAAGTTATGGTATTCCACCAAAAATAGGTTGTATCTTTTAACAACGATATTGCACATTTCAAACAGTCAGCTGGTGTACACGATAATTCATCTAAAACCCTGATGGTATTTTCTAACCAAAACTCAGCCCTTTCTGGATCATCGTCAGCAGTGGCTCTAAATTCTTCTGTCCCATATTTACGGATCTTATTTACCAAAGGCTTACCAGTTCAAATGAGTTCAACTCCCTCTAGCATCTCTAGAACCGGTTGAGGAGCAGGTGGGGGAGGTTGTTATACAACATGATCTGTTCTTATAAATTCTGTAAACCACTCATTCATCATTTGGAAGAAGCCTTCTTTTGCCTCCTCACCTCGGCCCTCAGATTCAGTCCTTTTATTACAAGATGCAGCTCTATGAACTGAAGCTAAAGCATTACTCTTAGCTTCCTCGAATTCAGCTCTAGCTTGGTTGGATGACATTACCATATGAAAAATACATTTAAAATGGTCAGAAGATATCACACTTTCACAAATTATATAATGGCATGTATAGCTAAACTCGTACTTGCTACGTTACTCCAAGAATCGACTATACCGTAGCTTTGATACCAATAAATGTAACACCTCTAACCCATATCCGTCGCCAGAATAGAGTTACAAAGTATTACTAAATTTTACAGAAAAGTTACAGATAATTCATGTTAATTACTATTCATTTTCGAAAGTGGTCATATTGTCTCCTGAATGGACCCCCGAGGCCCAACATAACATTGGAATCGAGTCAGGATTAAACTGGGAACTCCAAAATATTTGCACGAAATTTTCAAAATTTTTCCTAGATGCAGGGCACACATGCCCATGTGACCATAGGACACGCCCATGCTGTAGGCCATGCCCAACTCCGTGTAACTCTCTGACTTGTGCCACATAGCCAACCACACGCTCATGTGCTAGGCCGTCTGGTCAATTTAATTTTTCCAAAATTAAGTGCAGGTTTCACACAGCCAAGAGACATGAACATGGTCTGGGCCTTGTAGCACACACAACTGAGACATGCGCCTGTGTCTCTGCTCGTGTACTTAATTCTAAGCATTCTATTTCTCAAATTTAAGATGCAGGGGACACACGACCAAACCACATGCTCCTATGCCAACCCGTGTGTCACACACGGTCAAGACACACACCCGTGTGTCTACCCGTGTGGACAAAATAAAGAAATTTCCTAACTTTATTTCTCACCCAAATTTGCCAGTAACCTACACAAAAACTTACAAGTATATATTAGTCAATTTAAGCATTAAATCCAAGCCAATTCTAACATCTAATATGATATACTATCCTATGCATTCATGTTTATATTCTCACCTTTGTTTAACTTATATGTTAAACATAACTTGATCAATCATAGTTAATATACTTAACATATAGGTATTTATCATAATATAACCTTATAAATATACCAAAACAAATCATTCCATTCCAATGGCTAGATTACAAACAACATTTATAGGCCAACAATGGCCAATTTACCTATACATGCCATTATACAAAAATAAGTTTACTATTTATACCAAAACAAGCTAGTGGATAGTTTGATGACGCTCCGACCGATCTCCAACCTTCGCGAGCTTTTATGCACTATAAAATAGAGAAAATAAAACTTAGTAAGCATATAATGCTTAGTAAGTTCATATAACAGGAATTAAAACTTACCAATCATATTTATTAATATTAAGAATACATTTAACATGCTTTTCATCAATTTGGAAAGTTTACCTAAAAACATATACCTAATCAAGCAAGTTAGTCATATAATATATTTGCACATCAAATAAGCTTAGATTAGCTCATCATATGACCCTTCATTAAATAATTTAAAAGCATTCAGGGCATATTTCTATTTATCTCATCATTTTCTCATGTCGAGAGTTTTATCCGTTGAATTATTGAAATATCGATGGATACTCAAATTGTAACAGACCAATTTTGACCCAAATCGGAACGGTGGTTTCGGGACCACGAATCCGAGCCTGAGAGATATTTTAATATTATATTTTGTGTTTGTTATATGTGATTTAGTGAGTGTGAAAATTTTGTAGAAAAATTTAGTCGTTTAAGTGCTCAATTTGATAAAAAGGATTTAATCGAGAAAAACGCAAAAGTTGCATGCTAAAGTGAAGAGTACTAAATTGATTGTGGCTTTTTAAGTGGGTGTACCAAAAGGGCAATTAGCCCATTCACCATAGTAAGGGACGGCAATGGGCTTTTATAAGTCCAAATTACATGTTAATTTAGTTTATTACCAAGTTATATTAGAATATTAAGTAATAATGTTAAATTATATGTGAAATACAACATTATTATAATAAGAATGAGTGGGAAGAAAGAGAACATCACATTGTTCATCTTCTTGGCTGAATTTTTGAGGAGAAAAACTCCATTGTTGGAGCTTGAAGTTTCGGCAACTTAGAGCTTGATTTGGGGTAGGTATTTTGCTTAGTTTTTGATAAATTTTACGTTTTTGAGATCGTTGCTTCGTATTTTACCCGACCCATGTCTAAATTTTTGAAAATACTATGTATGTAGGATTCGGCCATTAACAAGCTTGGATAGTTTTGATGTTTGATGATTTTAAATTAAATGTATGTTAAAGATTTACAAGTTTTGTATTGGGATTTTTGGTAAATTTGAGTATATAGAGCTAAATTGAAAAGAATAAATTTGTGAAGGATTAAAATGTCAAATAAACGAAATGCATGGACACATATGGCCATAGGGGATATTCGGCCAAGCTATAAAGTTGGAAAATTTTGCTTATTTGGTGTTTTGTGTAAATTGGACCAAATTGTAAAAATGGGAAATATTAGGGGCAAAATGGTAAATTGCCCATTAGGGTGTTTTGAGACTAAATTGAGATGAAATGAGATTAAATGAGTTAAGTTCTAATGTGTTTTAGATCAAGAGCAAAGAAAGACAGAATTAGACCGGGGAAAGACGAAGGTTCTCGAATAGCCGATTCGCACGGACTATCGACAACCGAGGTAAGTCCTTTAGCTAAAATATGTCAATAAATTAATTATGAATTTAGTGAATGATGAATTGTGGAAATTTAGAGTATAAATTCATGACATAGCCGAATGTGAATGTATAGTATTGAAGTGAATTTATTTGGCTAATGCAAGGTGAATAAGTAAGTTCTTGAGCAATCTTATGTTTTAAGGTTATTTACGAATCAAATGAATGATAGAATTTGTATGAGTTTGGTGTAAAACCATGAGTTGGCCGAATGTGATGATGATGGATTAATGGACTGATTTCAAATATATTAAATGTAATGTGAATAAATGCATATGGTTCGATAAGTGACAGTGAAATGTGAAAAGCATGAAAAACTATTTTGACATTCGGGCTTTATGCCTAGCAGCCTCGTGCAGTGACATAATTGGACTTTATGCCTAGCGTGCCCTCGTCTTGGTGACATAATCGGGCTTTATGCCTAGCAGGCCTCGTCTTGGTGTTATTTGTCGGGCTTTTACACCTAGCGGGCCTTGTGCGGTGTTACTTTTCGTGCTTTTACGCCTAGCGCATGATGATGCCGGTGATGTATTTTACAAAAGAGAAATCGAATCGTGGATCAAGACAACTTAATGATAATTTAATTGAGTATATGGTTCGTAAGCATGTAAGGTATGCTATGCTTTATATCATTTGGGTCGAATTAATATTATGAGAATTGTGATATATATATATATATGTTTGAAGTTAATATTGATGGGTGTAATATGACGGAACTCTAGTTTAAAATGTGCTATTATGGAACAATTGGTTTTCAAGTATAAATGTTAAGAAAGGAGATTTTAAATGCGGAATGCTTCTATGAACTTTAAGAAATGCAGGTTGAAGGAAGTGATTCCAAGATTTACTTGGGTTAATGAATTAATAGTATCTGGCGTTATATAAATGATTTACTTAATTGCCTATGTGAAATGCCATAAATTGATTGCTTTCATTTCGTAAATAATTAAATTTTTTATTATCATGAGTTAGGACTTACTAAGCTAGTAAGCTTAATTATGTGGAATGCTCTCCTTTGTTTTATAGATTTTGGTCACGTTACGGGCTCGTGAAGGATCTTCAAGAAGTCGTCCACACTATCGCCTTCCTTTGGTATTTTTGAAATTTTGGTTACGAATTAGAAGGCATGTATAGGCTAGATGAAGTTTTAGAAACATATGATGTTTGACTTTGTACATGAATATAGCCATGCGAAGATGGCTATTTCCTTTGGTTGTGTATCGTTTATATGTTAAAATTTTATAACTTGCTCGTTCGTAAATGTATGTTTTAAACTTGATCATGGCCTAAATTACATATTGGATTGTTTTTGGTATACATATATATGTATGGTGAAGGCATATATTTTTTAAAAAAAAAGGGGATTCTAGTTGACAGCAGTGATGTGATTTTGAAAAATCACCAAAAATAGGATAATTTGAATTAGAAGGTGAATGAGGTATAGAATTAAAGCTTATTGTGTCTATTCCGATATGAAAGAAACAGAGTAGGCAAAGGAGTTGTATGTTATGAGATATTTAAATTTTAGTGGGACCTGCTCTGAATGAATTCGTGAGTCACTGTTCTGTTTTGGAAAAATTGTAAAAAATTGTACAAAAATAATTAGGAATCATGGTTTATATTTTTAGAACCCTTAATGAGTCTATTTTTCATTGGTATAAACAAGAACAGTATATGAAATTTGTACAATGAGATAACTACATTTTTGTAGAGACAGGTCAGAATTGTCAAGCTGTGTAATAAGGGTAGCTTTGATGAATAAACTGTAATACTTCATCACGTGTCTATGGAACAAACGAGTTGCCTCCTCAACAGGGCACTCCTTGGTAGCTGGAATAAACGTCGCATAATTTTAAAACATGTCCACCACAACAAGAATACTTGCAAATCCATCAGACATAGGCAAACCAACAATAAAATCCATGGATACACTTTCCATGGTCTTTCCCTAATTGGAAAGGGTTGTAGCAAACCGGCCGGAGTCTTTAACTCAACCTTGTCATGCTGGCATACTAGACAAGTTTTCACATAGGTTTCCACATCATCACCCATGTGAGGCCAATAGTAACGATTTGCCAAAAGGGCCAAGGTACGATGCATTCCTAGATAGCCCGCCCATCTTGAATCATGACATTTCTTCATGACTTCCTTGCACAATTTCCCAAAATAAGGCACATAGAGGCGGTACCCATGAGTGTATAGCAACTCCCTATTAATAAACCCTAAAAGTAACATATTTTAGTCCCACATTTAACATACTATTGGATGATTTATCCCTTGCTTTATGTAAAAAGGTGCTCTTAATCCTTTCTTTTCATGTTTTATACTCAGGAAAGCACCCGAGGATGAAAAGAACGAGAAACGGGCCCCAAACGGACCAAATTGGGCCAAAGAGGAAATCTGCAAGGCCTGGACGTAAGCCCGCACGGTCGTGCCTCCTTGACAAACTAGAATACGGCATAATCACGATTTACACGGGCGTGTCACCTCATTAAAAGTCCAAACATAGCCTGGCCACGATTCACACGGGCGTGTGCCATGGCTGTGTCCCTGTCGTGGAGAAGAGCAATTCTACTCGGAAAAGGATACTTAGGGGCAAAGAAACTTATTTCAAAAGCCTATGTAAACCCCCTAAGTATAACCTGAAAGGGGGGCGGTTAGCTAGGCAAAGGAGCCGAGCCAAAAAGGTCAGATTTGTGGGAAACACTCGAAGATAGCCAGTTGATCCATCTCAAGAAGCCGAAATTCTACTCAAGACGGAGGATCTCTCCTTCAATTCCTTCAGGGGGTTTTAGGGATTTCTTATGTTTTGTTTTATCTTTTCTTCTGAGATGTTTTCCTTTATAGTTATGAACTAAACCCTTTAGATACCTGAAGAGGATGAAACCTAAGATGGATCTTGTTATTGTTTTCTGAACTATATGATAAATACTTGATTTTTTCTTAATTATGTGTTCTTAATTCTTGTGTTGATGTTTCCGGGATAATGATTCAAGTAAGATGTGTTTAGGTGGAGGAGCAAAAGTCCCTGCCTAAGAGTAGATCTAGCATAGTTAAGTGGAGTTGATCACACACGTAGAGATAGGGTGACGAGATTTTACCGGATTAGGGTGAAACCTAATATGGGAGTCCATAGATCGAGTGAATGCAATTCTAAGGGTTTTAATTAGAAAGAGATTTCAATTAATCAACCTAGGGTTAGACGTTAATCACCTCGAGAGAGGGTTTAATATAAATTAGGGGATCTTACGGATCAACTCAAGTGAATACATCGTCTGGTTTAATGTTAGATAACAAGTGAAGTCTAGGTGGATTCTTTCTAAGGGTATCGTCTTAATCAACTGAGTTTTTCCAACAATATTTCCCCAATTCATTCTTTTTGTCTTTGCGTCTTTAGCTTAGTAGTTAGTTAAATTTAGATTAAACATCAAACTTCACTTATTTTAGGTTAGATAATAAAAAGAAAGTTAGTATTAGTACTTTTAGTTCCTTTAGGTTCGACAATCTAGTCTTGCCTAAGCTATACTACTGTTCGATAGGTGCACTTGCCTTAAGTCATTGTCAGAGTTAGTTTCCAGGTTCGATCATTCTCATTTATAAATTTAAAACTCTGAAAAATAAACGAACAAGTTTTTGGAGACGTTGCCTGGGAACTAAAATATTAAGAAAACTCTATTTTTATTACTCTAACCACTCATTGTATTTTTAATTTTTATTTTCCGCAATTCACTCTTATTTTTAATTTTTTTTGTTTTTAACTTTGCTAAATTTTCTTTCTTTCTTTTCTTAACGGGTACCTCTAGTTTATGATTAGAAGGAACCAGAGAGGACCACTAGTATACGATAGTGATATTGAAGCTACCGCTCGCAGGAATCGCAGAGAAATTAGGCGAGCCCTAAATTACACAGAAGAAGAGCGAGAAAGCAGATCCAATCCTACTGAAGGGATGGACGAGAACAATCCACCACCACAAGATGTGGCAGACAATAATGCTCCGCGTACTATGTATGATTATGCTAAAGCTCATTTAACAGGAGCAGAATCAAGCATTGTTAGGGCTACTATAGCTGCTAAAAATTTTGAATTAAAGCCTAACATTATACAAATGATTCAACAATTTGTTCAATTTGATGGTTTACAGGATGAAGACCCAAATACTCATATAGCTAATTTTTTAGAGTTCTATGATACCTTCAAAATAAATGGCATTTTTGATGATGCCATACGTCTTTGGTTATTTCCCTTTTCATTGAGGAAAAAATCCAAACAGTGGTTAAACTCGTTACCACAAGGGTCAATCACTACATGGGATCAAATGACCGAAAATTTTTTATTAAAATATTTCCCACCTGCCAAAATGGCTAAATTACGGAATGATATCTCTTCTTTTTTGCGGATGGATTTAGACACATTATACGACACATGGGAGAGATATATGGATCTCTTGAGAAGGTGCCCGCACCATGGTTTACCCTTGTGGCTCCAAGTCCAAACTTTCTATAACGGTGTAAACCCCTCAACGAGGCAACTATTTGGCTCAGTCGTTGGTGGAACCCTGAACAATAAAACTCCTGAAGTAGCCTACGAGTTTATCGAAGAGATGTCACTGAATAACTATCAGTGGCAGGTTACAAGGACAAAACCAACAAAATCAGCCGGAGTTTACAACCTCGATGCAATAACCATGCTATCAACGCAGGTAGAGATGATGAATAAAAAGCTTGATAGTTCGTGTTCTTCGTAGGTACATCCAGTAATGCAGTGCGACGCATGTGGAACAGTGGCGAATCCTGAGTACCCACCCTACCAACCGGACACAGAAAGCGAACAGATGAACTATATAGGTAATAATTTTAGGTCTAATAATAACACTTATAGTAATACTTATAATCCAGGTTGGAGGAACCACCCAAATTTTTCATGGGGAGGTCAAGGAAATCAAGGAAATCAAAGACAACAACCTCCTCAAAATTTCCAAAATTAGCCCTATCCACAGGAAAAGAGGCCGAACCTCGAAGAGATGCTGACAAAATTCATGGCAGCCACAGAAACCCATCTCTAAAAAACTGAGACAATGCTCGATAATCAACAAGCATCAATTAAAGGGATCAAGAACCAAGTTGGGGAACTTACTAAGTCAGTTGGACAACTTACTAAGATAGTTTCTGAAATTCGATCAGAGATTTCCGAACGACTGCAAGGGCGTCTACCAAGCAACACTGAGATTAACCCAAAGGAGCCAATTCAAGCCATCACAGCTCATGATAGTATAGGGATAGATGCACCCAATACAATACAAGAAAACGAGGTAGAAGAAGGTAAAGTTGAGGTAATACAAGAAAAGCCAAAACCGGTAATCAAGAAGTACCAATCTTGCATTCCTTATCCCGAAGCGATGAAAAGAGACGATACGGAGGAACAGTTCGGTAAGTTTCTTAAACTTTTAAAGAAATTACATATCAACTTACCTCTTCTAAAAGCTCTTTCGCAGATGCCAGATTTGAGGAAAATTTTAAAACAACTCTTGACAAATAAACGTAAGATAGACGAGGAGCCACATGTGGAATTAAACGCAGTATGCTCAGCAATGTTACAGAATAGACTACCACGAAAGCTAAAAGATCAAGGGAGTTTTACAATTCCATGCTTAATTAGTAGTTTAACTATTGATAATGCCTTAGCTGATTTAGGGGCAAGTATAAATGTCATGCCTTATAAAATGTTTAAACAATTAGGTCTAGGGAAACCCAAACAAACTAGGATGAGCATTCAATTAGCTGATAAAATTGTTAGAATTCTTAGGGGTATTATCGAAGATGGTCTTGCAAAAATTGATAAATTTGTTTTCCCAGTAGATTTTGTTGTATTAGACATGGATGAGGATAATTCGATTCCCCTAATTTTAGGAAGATCCTTTTTAGCAACAGCTAGAACAAAAATTGATGTTGGCACAGGAGAACTCATCCTTCGTGTAGGTGACAAATCGATCAGTTTACAAGATCTTGACTCGGCCAAGACAACAATTAATGAAGGTGAGAAAGTAAATAACCAAGTTGTTCAACTTTCACCGCAGGAAACACTACAAGATTACACACCTGAGCCAAATCATGGACCCCATGCCAACAAAGAAGAATTACATAAGGAAAGAAGCCTTAGGGTCGACAAACTAGAGGAGTGGAAAACACAATTCAAAGAAGCACCGGAACCACATGAAGTAAAACCCAATGAGCCCCTAGAAGAGCTCATAGGAATAACAAACCACTTCAAAATAGGAGACCAGGTACTGTTAGATAAAACAGATCCTCGCATCGCCACACCAGACCTGAACACAAACAAAGAAATTTCTCTTGAGGTACAAAATATTTTCCCATACGGAACAATTGAGGTAAGCAATCCTATATTCTGCACTTTTAAGGTAAACGCTTCTCAACTTAAACTTTATCAAGAAAATAGAACTGATCGCATGTGGGAAGATATTCAAACTTTTAAACCACCCTGATTTTTGGAAATACGAGGAAAGTCTAGCTTAAGACTTTAAACAAGCGCTTCTCGGGAGGCAACCCAAGCACTAACCTAATTTACTTTCGCATTTATTTTATTTTCTTCTCTTCACCTTAAACACTTAGTTTTAAACTAACCACAAGTGCAGATTTCCAAGCCACACGGCCGTGGCCGTGGCCGTGTGGGAGTACAAAATCTTCGTATTGACAATGGCAGAAGAGGTACAAGTCAGAAAGAATCGAATCTTCGAGTCATGGACTCCAACCACCACCACACGGGCACTGAAAAATCCCACGGCCGTGCGACGCGGCTATGGTCGACACTGACTTCTCAGAAACGGGCGTGGCATTGAAAAACTGGCGTGGGTGAACCAACACTCCTAGACACACGGCCGTTCGAGACAGCCGTGTGAATCAACACGCCCATGGTACACGGGTATGTGACTGTACCTGACTTGGAATTCTATTTAAACCACCCACCCTCCTTCTTCTCACCTATTTCTCACCATTCTTCCTTCCATACACCCTCCATTCTCAGAATTCTTTGTTTCCATAGCATGCTTCTCAAACATTTGGCCATGTCGAAGAAGCGGAAGGATCCAAGCACAGTCTCCCCCATAGAGACCGATATACATAAGTTCATGCCAGCCGCTTCATTCATTCGACAAGCCAAGGGTCTTTGAGACCATTTATCTTTTGTTTCCCTTTTATCTTTTCTTCTATTTTCCTTCTCTTTGACTATCTTATGCTTAATTTAGTTTATTTTATTTCAGTTTCTTAGTGTCAGGTTCTAAAGGCTACTTGGGAATCACGCCACTTCCGCCACTGCCAGCACCTCCACAGCCTTAGAAGTCATACCCACCTCGCGAACCATCTACCTATAAAGATTCTCAAGCCCCTTTATCAGTTAGCCTTAGTTTAATTACATTTTTATTTTCTTTCTCTTTATCTTTCTTGTCTTTATTTTTATGTTTAGTTTATTTTAAAAGTGTCTTAATAACTCCTGGCTAATTCTTTACGAGCTCCCCAATTTCTTCATCTAGCGCAGAGCTCGGTAGCAGAAACCATCCTTATCGACTTCCAAATCCAGGAAACCATCCAAATTCAGGAAGTTTCACCTCTCCCTCTATCTTAATTTGCATATCTATCTTTGTTCATTGAGGGCAATGTACATCTTAAGTGTGGGGGGGTGAATAGTTATTTCGAGAAAATACCGAACTTTCTGCATTATTCTCAAATTTCTGCATTATTCTCAAAAACCTTAATTATACCTTGTCTTGAAGTAAGTTTCTCACATTATAATTAGAATGAAATTTCCCCTGATTTATGATTTTTATTGATATTTTTTTGAGTAAGCCATAGTTAATTGTGCATTGATGATTAAATTTGAAGAATACTAAAGAATCAAGCATGATAAGTCTAATTTTTCAAAATTAAAATTTTTAGGTTGTTTAGAATCTGAATATTATCTTGAAATTTGAAATTTACAAGGTTGATATCAAACACCCATAATTTTTTGTGAGATTTTGAGCCTTATAGAGCATATATCCTTTTTCATGCTCACTTTTTGATTATGAGTGTGTCAACATTGAACTGTTATTCTAGAACTTGCCTTGATTATACATGTTGAGACCACATCTATGATTTGATATACCGAGATGATAAAGGCACCTAGGTTTTAACCCACTTACTCCACTAAAAAGCCTACCTTCATAATTAACCCCTACTAAACCCCGTTGATCCTAACAACACTTTTATTGACTCACCATCTAATATTAACCCAAAACCCTTTGTATTTGTTATCACCATTCCTTTTAACTACCCTTATATCGAGATTTGATTTGATTAGTTACCTAATTATATTATTTCAGTAGTTGAATTTATCCTTTATTATATGATTTGTTCTAAAAAAACCCGATGTATATTCAGTATTAGCATTATGAAAAATGAGCTTATACAGTTAAAGTCAATTTATCAAAAAAAGCTAGTATTATTAGGGTTATTACTTTTCAGTTGATGTAATTATTTATTATCGTCTAAGTATTTCTAGATAGGTAACTTGTCAATTCAATCCCGATTCTAACCTTCTATTTTAGCCATTATCCACACCTTTAACCCTAGCCCCATTACAACCCTGTTAAAAAACTTTTGATCTGTTTATCATCTTATTTTACAGTGGAGGAGATTTAATTTTCAGGCAAGCCTATGGGATTAACTTTTCAGGTTCGACCTATGAGTGCTCTTTTACTGAACCTTAAACACTTTGAGTGATTTGAGTGAATCTTTTGTGAGGATGTCAATCCTTGTCGGTTTTGAATTAAAGGTAATTATTTAGCTAAGGGGAGACACCTACGTTTTCGTAATACAAATGTATGACTTAGATTGTTTGAATCTTTAGGACTCTTTGAGTTAAATTATCCATGTATAAATTATCTATGAATTATGATGAGACATTGTTGATAGGAATTATGAATTATAGAAAGTTCATTTTAATTGTAAATTGAGAATTTTGCTTGAGGACAAGTAAAAGCTTAAGTGTGGGGGTATGTGATAAACCGTAAAAGTAACATATTTTAGTCCCAAATTTAACTTACTTTTGGTTGATTTATCCCTTGATTTATGTAAAAAGGTGCTTTTAATCCTTTCTTTTCATGTTTTATACTCAGGAAAGCACTCGAGGATGAAAAGAATGAGAAACGGGCCTAAAACGGGACAAATTGGGCCAAAAAGGAAATCGACACGACCTGGACTTAAGCCCACACGGCTATGCCTCCTTGATAGACTAGAACACGACCTGATCATGATTTACATGGGTGTGTCACCTCATTAAAAGTCTGAACACGGCCTAGCCACGATTCACACGGGCGTGTGCCATGGTCGTGTCCCTGTCGTGGAGAAGAGCAATTCTACTCAGAAAAGGATACTTAGGGGCAAAGAAACCTATTTCAAAAGCTTATATAAACCCCCTAAGTATAACCTGAAAGGGGGATGGTTAGCTAGGCCAAGGAGCCGAGCCGAAAAGGTCAGATTTGTGGGAAACACTTGAAGATAGCCAGTTGATCCATCTCAAGAAGTCGAAATTCTACTCAAGAGGGAGGATCTCTCCTTCAATTCCTTCAGGGGGTTTTAGGGATTTCTTATGTTTTGTTTTATCTTTTCTTCTGAGATGTTTTCCTTTATAGTTATGAACTAAACCCTTCAGATACTTGAAGGGGATGAAACCTAAGACGGATCTTGTTATTGTTTTCTGAACTATATCATAAATACTTGATTTGTTCTTAATTATGTGTTCTTAATTGTTGTGTTTATATTTCCGGGATATTGATTCAAGTAGGATGTGCTTAGGTGGAGGAGCAACCCTGCCTAAGAGTAGATCTAGCATAATTAAGCGGAGTTTATCCCATGCGTAGAGAAAGGGTGACGAGATTTTGCCGGATTAGGGTGAAACCTAATATGGGAGTCCATAGATCGAGTTAATGTGATTATAAGGGTTTTAATTAGAAAGAGATTTCAATTAATCAACCTAGGGTTAGACGTTATTCGCCTCGAGAGAGGGTTTAATATAAATTAGGGAATCTTACGGATCAACTCAAGTGAATACATCGTCTGGTTCAGTGTTAGATAACAAGTGAATTCTAGGTGGATTCTTGCTAAGGGTATCATCATAATCAACTGAGTTTTTCCGACAGTATTCCCCCAATTCATTCTTTTTTGTCTTTGAATGTTTAGCTTAGTAGTTAGTTAAATTTAGATTAAACAACAAACTTCTCTTATTTTAGGTTAGATAATATAAAGAAAGTTATTATTAGTACTTTTAGTTCCTTTGGGTTCGACAATCCGGTCTTGCCTAAGCTATACTACTGTTCGATAGGTGCACTTGCCTTAAGTCGTTGTCAGAGTTAGTTTCCAGGTTCGATCATTCTCATTTATAAATTTAAAACTTTGAAAGATAAATGATCACCTATTAAGACAAAATCTCATCGTTTTCCCCTCATTGGCAAGCTCAATCACTTTTGGGTATGGTATCATGAGACAATCCCTCTCGAATGCGCTCCAATAAGGAACCATCAGGTTGGCTGATTGTCACAAATTTCATCTTTTGGCTATGCGCATTAGCCATAGTGTTGGCACTCCTCGGCTTATACTCCATGGTGAAATCAAACTCAACTAGAAAAACCTGCCAATGAGCCTATTTGGGCGAAAACATTTTTTAGGTTAGAAAATAACTATTGGTAACAATATCGGTAAAGACCACGAACCTAGAACCAGTAAATAATGCCTCCTTGTGCGCAAGCCATGCTCTCCAGCGGCCATCTCCTTTTCTTGGACTGTGTATCTCCACTTCATCTCATTAAGCCATTGACTCTCAATAGCAATTGGATGCCCATCTTGCATCAGTACTCCCCCAATGGCATAATTCGATACATCTAAGTGTATCACATAAAGCTTCGAATAATCCGGCAATGCAAGTACGGGCTCCCTCGTCATCACTTTTTCAATTGATTAAAAGCCCTCTCACATTATGGAATCCAATCCCATATCTTACCCTATTTCGACATGTCCGTCAAGGGTGGGGTAATTTTAGAGTAGCCTTCAATGAAGCGTCAATAGTAATTCGCCAACACAAGGAAAGATCTCAACTCTGTCACCTTGGTTGGAGGCTCCCACTCAACAATGGCCCGAATCCTGGTCTCATCCATCTAGATCTTGCCACGTCCCACAATGTGGCATAGAAATGGCATCTCTCATTGAGCAAATAAGCATTTCTCTTCTTTGACAAACAACTCATTTTCCTTCCAAGTTTGGAATATTTCCCTTAAATGTTCCAAATACTCCTCGAGCGACTTACTGTACACCATAATATCGTCAAGGCAAACAACCACGAAATTATCAAGAAAAGGTTGAAGTACCTTATTCATCAGGGTACAGAATGTAGCTGGGGCATTCATGAGTCTGAAGGGCGTCACTAGGAACTCATACGAACTATTCCGCGTTACACAAATTGTCTTTGGCTCGTCCCCCTCGGCTATCCGAACTTGATGGTACCCCTATCTCAAGTCCAACTTGGTAAACCATCTCACACTACCAAGGTAATCAAAAAAATCTGTAAGAAGGGGAATAGGGCACCTATTTTTCACAGTGATCTTGTTTAGAGCCCGATAATTGATGCACATCCTCAACAACCCATCATGTTTCTTTTGAAACAACACCGGTGCACCATATAGAGATTTAGATGGCCTAATGAATCCCGTATCTAAAAGCTCCTTCAACTGTTTCCGTAGTTCTTCTGATTCCAGCAGAGACATATGATATGGGACCCTAGCTGGCGGCACCATGTTGGACACTAATTCAATCCTGTGATCTACCTCCCTCTTGGGTGGCAAATTCTTGGGCAGTTTGGCGGGCAACACATCTTGAAAAGACTATAATATTTGGCCCACTTCCTTAGGGACCTCACTAACAGACTTAACAGTTTCCTCGATCTTCAAGGTGGCTACGTAGGAGACTTCATCTCTACATACTCCTTTAACAAATTGGATTGCAGATAATGTTTTTCCCTCCATGCTCCCCTTTCTTGTCATTCTCACCATACATTGATGGTTCGAATCCAAAATCACCATGTATTTTTTGGAAGGAATAATAGACACATTACCCAATCAAAGAAACTTAATCAAACCACAAAATCATAGTCATCAAGTGGTATTATCTCAATGGATGCCTTACAGGTCCAATCACCAAGTTAAAGATCCATTCTTTTTGCAACCCCATTGATTGGAACACTTTT
The DNA here is from genome assembly GCA_025503065.1 of Gossypium bickii. Classification (NCBI taxonomy): domain Eukaryota; kingdom Viridiplantae; phylum Streptophyta; class Magnoliopsida; order Malvales; family Malvaceae; genus Gossypium; species Gossypium bickii. Next base: position 91,799,908 of record CP106714.1, on the reverse strand, counting down.
TGAGTTCACTGTTTTGATCCGACTCGGCTTATTTTCAATCTTGAGGCCAAGCTTATGAGCAACACCTTAGGACATGAATAAATTAGATGCACCTATGTCGACAAGTGCATTCAATTTTTTGTCGACCACCATGATATCTACAAACATCAACACATGACCCGTGTTGTCTTCGACACCCCTTAGTATCGAACCAAGATTGTTATCCTCCACACCTGACTCTACTTTTGCTTCCATAGTAGAAAGTACGATCTTTTTTAGACAATCCTTGATCATATATCGGCCATCACAATGGAAACAACTTATAGGCCCACTCTTCCTATTGTCCCAAGGCTTTCTACCGTTGCCATTCTTAGTGGACCTTTCTTTGTCTTGCCCACTATTTCCCTTTGGATTGAATTTGGGCTTACAAGACTCAGGCTTGTCATTCTTCCCACCAAATTCAGCAAAAGATTCTGCTACAAACATGACCTTGGTAAGCTCTTGGACTCCTCGGCGTTGCAACTCTTGGTTCGCCCATGGTTTCAACCTATCCATGAAGGAAAAGAATGCCTCTTTCTCACCCATATATGAGATTTGGAGCATGAGTTCACTAAACTCCTGTACATACTCCCTCACAGTGCCTTGTTTCGCAAGCAGACCCAACTTTGCCCTAGCGTCATCCTGGACATACTCTAGATAAAACTGTGCTTTGAACTCACATTGGAACTCCTCTTAAGTCCCAATTTTTGTCCTACCACGTCTCACATCGGTGGGCCAATAACGCCTGATAAACCGTAAATGTAACATATTTTAAGCCCACATTTAATATGCTTTTGGATGATTTATCCCTTGATTTGTGTAAAATGGTGCTCCTAATCCTTTCTTTTCGTAACTTATACTCAAGAAAGCACCAAAGGATAAAAAGAATGTAAAACGGGCTTAAAACGGGTCAAATGGGCCAATTCACGAAATCAACACAGCTTGGACTTCAAGCCACACGATCGTGCCACGCCTAATATCTAGAACACGGTCTCTTCCCCGATTCATACGGCCGTGCCTCAAGTTAGAAATACGAACACGGCCTGAAGTCGAGCCACACGGGCGTGCTACATGGCCGTGCCTCTATTGTCAGAATGAGCAATTTCAGTCAGAAAAGGATACTTGGGGAGAAAGAATCACATTCCAAAAGCCTATATATATCCCCTAAGTACGACCTTTGAAGAGGCGTCAAAGCTAGGCCAAGGAGCCAAGCCGAGAAGGTCAGAGTTAGGGAATAACGCGAAGATAGCCAATTGATCCATCCCAAGAAGCCGAAATTATACTCAAGACAGGGGAATTCTCCTTCAATTCCTTCAGGGAGTTTTAGGATTTTCTTATGTTTTGTTTTATCTTTTCTCTTGCGATGTTTTGTTTATTCATTATGAACGAAACCCTTCAGATACCTGAAGGGGATGAAACCTAGATGGATCTTTTTATTTGATTTTTAAGTTATATGATAATTACTTAGTTTGTTCTTAATTATGTTGCTTAATCTAAATCTAATGTGCTTAGGTGGAGGAGGAATAGACCCTGCCTAAGAGTAGATCTAACATAATTAAGTGGAGTTGATCGAACACCTAGAGATAGGATTACGAGATTTTGTCGGATTAGGGTGAAAACTAATATGGGAGTCCATTGATCGATTTACTACTATCCTAGGGGGTTATTATAAGCGAACGAGAGTTCCACTAATTAACCTAGGGTTAGACATTATTCGCCTCGAGAGAGGGTTTAATATAGGTTAAGGAGTCTTACGGATCAAGCTAAGTAAAAAGAAATCATATAATTTAGGGTTAATTAATAAGTGAAGTCTAGGTGGATTCTTCTTGAGGGTATCGTCGCAATCAACTGAGTTTTTCTTCAAAGTTATTTTCCTATTCGTCTTTTTGTCTTTGTGTTCTTAGTTTAGTCTTCGTCAAAAGTAACTTCACTCTAATTTTAAGGCTAAATAATAAAAAGAAAGTTAGTATTAGTACTTTGAGTTCCTTTGGGTTCGATATCCGGTCTTGCCTAAGCTATACTACTGTGCGATAGGTACACTTGCCTTAATATCGTTGTCAGAGTTAGTCTCCAGGTTTGATCATTCTTTGATAAATATTTAAAACTCTGATATTACAGCGATCAAGTTTTTGGCGCCATTGCTGGGGAACTAAAATATTAAGAAAGCTCTATTTTTAGTACTTTAGCCATTATTTTGTTCACAATTTATTTCTTTTGTTTTCTTAGGTTAAATTTTATTTTTTCTAATTTTAATTTTTAATTTCTTTCTCTTTTCTAGGTATCTCTAGTTTATGACTAGAAGGAATTCGAGAGGACCTTTGGTATACGATAGTGATATCGAAGCAACCGCTCATAGGAATAGTAGGGAAACTAAGCGAGCCCTAGAATACACAGAAAGAGAGGAGGAAAACAGATCTAATCCTATTGAAGGGATGGACGAAAACAACCCACCACTGCGCGATGTGGGAGATCACAATGCTCCACGTACAATGTTTGATTATACGAAACCGCATTTGACAGGAGCAGAATATAGCATTGTTAGGCCTGTTATATCTGCTAACAGTTCCGAATTAAAGCCTAACACAATACAAATGATTCAACAGTTTGTTCAATTTGATGGTTTGCAGGATGAAGATCCAAACATGCATATAGCTAACTTTTTAGAGTTCTGTGATACCTTTAAAATAAATGGCGTTTCTGATGATGCCATACGTCTTCGGTTATTCCCTTTTTCATTAAGAAAAACTCGTTACAACGAGGGTCAACCACTACATGGGATCAAATGACCGAAAAGTTTTTGATGAAATATTTTCCATCGGCCAAAATGGCAAAATTATGTACCGATATCTCTTCCTTTGTGCAGATGAATTTAGAGACACTATACCGCGCATGGGAGAGGTTTAAAGATCTCTTGATGAGGTGTCCACACCATGGTTTACCCTGTGGCTACAAGTCCAAACCTTCTACAACAGAGTAAACCCCTCAACGTGGCAACTGATAGATTCAGCCGCCGGTGGAACGCTGAACAACAAAACTCCTGAAGCAGCCTACAAGTTCATTGAGGAGATGTTAATAAATAATTATCAGTGGCAAGCTTCGAGGACTAAACCAATGAAATCAGAAGGAGTTTTCCACATCGACACCATGAACATGCTATCAACGTAGCTAGAGATGATGAATAAAAAGCTTGATAGTTTGTGTTCTTCACAGATACATCCATTCATGCAGTGCGACGCTAGTGGAACTGTGGCGAATCCTAAGTACCCACCTTACCAACCAGGAGCAGAAGATGAACAGATGAACTATATAGGTAATAATTTCCGATCTAATAATAATCCTTATAGTAACACTTACAATCCAGGTTGGAGAAACCACCCAAACTTTTCATGGGGAGGACAAGGCAATCAAGGAAATCAAAGGCAACAACCCCCCAGAACTTCTGGAATTAGCCCTACCCATAAGACAAGAAGCCAAGCATCGAGGAACGCATCCAAGAAGCTGATAGAATAATCAAAAGTAATGAAAGCCAAATTGATGAAATTGCTAAGTCAGTCAAGGAAGTGAGCAAAGCTGTTGAACAACTTGCGAAGCTGATGTCTGAACGACAACAAGGATGCCTACCAAGTAACACCGAAATTAACCCTAAGAAGCAAATTCAAGCCATCAAAGTCCAGGATAGCAAGGAGTTAGATACACCCAACCTAACTCCAGAAAGTAAGGTAGGCGAAGGTACAACAGAGGTAGCACAAGAAAAGCCAAAACCGGTAGTCAAGGAATACAAACCTCGCATACCTTATCCCGCAACATTGCAAAGAGACGATTCAGAGGAGCAGTTCGGTAAGTTTCTTAAACTTTTAAAGAAATTACATATTAACTTACCTCTTCTTGAAACTCTTTTTCAGATGCCAGACTCGAGGAAATTTTTAAGACAGCTCTTAACCAACAAATGCAAAATAGATGAAGAGCACCACGTGGAATTAAACGCAACATGCCCAGCAATGTTACAAAATAGACTACCACAGAAGCAAAAAGATCCAGGGAGTTTTACAATTCCATGTTTAATTGGTAGTTTAAATATTGATAATGCGTTAGCTGATTTAGGGGCAAGCATAAATGTTATGCCTTATACATTGTTTAAGCGACTAGGTTTAGGGAAGCCAAAACAAACTAAGATGAGTATTCAATTACCTGATAAAATTGTTAGAATTCCTAGGGGCATTATTGAAGATGTTCACATAAAAATTGATAAATTTGTTTTCCCAGTAGACTTTGTTGTTTTAGACATGGATGAGGATATTTCAATCCCCTTAATTTTAGGAAGACCTTTTTTAGCAACTGCCAAGACTAAAATTGATGTTGCCTCAGGTGACCTCATACTTTGTGTAGGTGACGACTCAGTTAGCCTTCAAGCCCTCGACTCAGCTAGGTCATCAAAGAATCAAGGTGAGGAAGAAAATTCTTTGGATAATCATTCAATTACACCTTCTTTTCAGGAACCACCAAAAAAAGGAAACAAATGAGCTGGATCATCAATTCAGTGCCAACAATGAAATTACCCATGAAGAACAAAGGACCCAACTTGATGACCAAGATGAGTGGAAAATACAATTCAAGGAGAAATTAGGGATACACGAGGAAGAGCCAGAGCCACACACTGTAAAACTAGAGGAACCACCAGAAGAGCTTATAAGAACATCAAATGACATCAAAATAGGAAACCAGGTTCTATTAGATAACACCGAGCCTCACGTCACCACAACAAACATGAAGGAAAAGAGAGAACTTCTTCTTAGGGTACACCATATCTTCCCACAAGGACTAGTCGAGGTAGGCAATCCAACATTTGTCACTTTCAAGGTAAATGCTTTACGACTTCAATTTTGTCATAAAACTAAAATTGTAGACATGAGGAAAGATATTCAAACTTTTAAACCTCCCTAAAATTTTCAAATATGAGGAAAATTTAGCTTAAGACTATAAACGAGCGCTTCCCGGGAGGCAACCCGAGTACTAACCATATTTCTTTTTGCATTCTTTTACACTTTTTTTTTCTTTCCTCTTTTTCTTCCCCTTTTTAACTAACCAAAAGTGCAGAATTACAGACCACACGGCCTTACACACGGCCGTGTCTGTGGCCATGTGGATCACCAAAACTGTCACACTGATAGGGTAAAGGCCGTGCAGTTAGCCCAACCACCAAACCAATGTCACAGATCCAACCACTCTCAACATGGGCACTGATAGATATGGCACGGCTGTGGCACCAACCGTGTGAGGCTACTGACTTCCATACCACAGACAGCACACGCCCATGCCAACATCCGTGTGAAATTACTGAGGTTACTAACTTATCAGACACGGGTAAGACACACCCGTGTCAGACAACTGTGCCAACATAAAAACATCACGAGCACGGGCATGAAGGGCTCAAACACTGGCATAGGGTGACAACACCCTCTAGAACACGGTCGTGTGATGAGGCCATGTAAATCGACACACCCTGGGACACGACCGTGGGGGATTACCAAACTTGAGCATCTATTTAAACCCTTCAACTCTTCCCCTTCCCTCCATCTAATTTTCACCCCTATCTTCTTTGCTACTCACTCTCTTCCATATCAGATTCTTCACTCACTAAGACTCTAGATCCTTGAGCAAGCCAACACCATGCCGTAGAAATGGAAAAAGCTAAGCATAGGCTCCTTAATAAAGAATGATCAACATGAGTTCATGCCGGCAACTTCGTCTCAACACCAAACCAAAGACCTATGAGACGAATTAGTTTTTATTTTTCATTTCTCTTTCCTTTCATTCTCCTTTTCTTTAATAGTCTTATGTTTAATTTAGTTTAGCTTAATTTGGTTTTGTAGTGTCAGGTTCGCCAGGCTGCTAAGGAATCACGCCAACCACCATGATAATCTGTTCACTTCTGCCACCACCAGCACCTCCCCAGCCTTAGAAGTCACACCCACCTTGCGAACCATCCTTCAATAAGGACTTCACAGTCCATTAATATTTTCTTTCATTTTAGTTTTCTTCTTAGTCTCATTTCCTTTAATTTGTTTTTCTATAACTTTATATTTAGTTTATTTTTATTTGGTCTTAATAAAGCCTAGCTACTTTTCAAAGCGCTACCCAATTTCTTCATCTAGCGTAGGAACGTTATCCCGACTGACCATCACCGCCACCAAAGACACTCATTCGGGAAAACATCCACAACTCAGGGAGTAATTCTTTCCCCTTCTCTTTTGATTTATCCCTTAAATGTCAATATCTATCTTTGTACATTGAGGGCAATGTACATCTTAAGTGTGGGGGTGAATAGTTATTCTGAGAAAATGCCTAACTTTTTCATTATTCTCAAACCTTGAGGATAAAAATGCCTAACTTTTTGCATGATTCTTAAATCCCTGAATTTAATCTTGTCTTAAAGTAATTTTCTCATATTACTAATTAAGATGAAATTTTTGATGATTTATGATTTTTATTGATATGTTTTGGATTAAGTCATAGCAAATTGTGCATTGATGATTAAATTTGAAGAATACTAGGGAATCAAGTATGATAAGTCTAATGTTCTAAAAAATTAGAATTTTAGGTTGTCAACCGGAATTTGAATGTTATCTTGAAATTTGAGATTTACAAGGTTGATGTCAAAAACACCCATAATTTTTGTGAGAATTTGAGCCTTATAGAGCATACATTCTTTTTCATGCTCACTTCTTAATTATGAGTGTGTCGGTTATGAACTACTATTGTAGAACTTGCCTCGATCATACATGTCAAAACCATAGTTATGATTTGATATACCGAGATGATAAAGGCACTTAGGTTTAACCCACTTACACCACTAAAAAGCCTACCCTCATAATTAACCCTTAGTGAACCCCGTTGAGCCTTACAACCCTTTTTATTGACTTACCCACTAATTTTAACCCAAAAACCCTTTGTATTTGTTATCACCCTTTATTTTGACTGCCCCTTAATCGAGATTTGATTTGAGCTAGTTACCTAAGTTTATTATTCTGGTAGTTAAATTTATCTTGTATTTAGTTTGTTCTAGAAAAAGAAGAAGAAGTATATTCAGTATTAGTATTATGAAGAGTGAGATTATACAAGTTAAAGTCTAATTATCAAAAGAAAAAGCTCATATTAGTAGATTTTTATTATTTTCAGTTGATGTAATTATTATCTTAGAAATTTTTAGGTAGGTAACTTATCAGTTCAATCTTGATCCCAACCTTCTAATTTTAGCCTTTATCCATACCCCTAACCTAAGCCCCGTTACAACCCTGACAAAGACTTTTTTATCTGTTTATCATCTCATTTTACGGTGGTGGAGATTTGATTTTTAGGCAAGCATATGGGATTAACTTCTTATGTTCGACTTATGAGTGCTTAATTTTGACTCTTAAACACTTTTTGAGTGATGTGAGTGAATCTTTTGTGAGGATATCAATCCTTGTCGGTTTTGAATTAAAGGTAATTATTGAGATGAAGGGAAACACCTATGTTTTCGTGCTACAAATGTATGACTTATCTTAGGAATATTTGAGTTGAATTATCCATGTATAAATTATCAATGAATTAGGATAAGGCATTGTTAACAAGAATTATGAATCGTGGAAAGATTGTTTTAATTGTAAGTTGAGAATTTTGCTTGAGGACAAGCAAAAGCTTAAGTGTGCGGGTATTTGATAAACCGTAAAAGTAACATATTTTAAGCCCATATTTAATATGCTTTTGGATGATTTATCCCTTGATTTGTGTAAAAAGGTGCTCTTAATCCTCTCTTTTCATGTCTTATACTCAAGAAAGCACCAAAGGATGAAAAAAACGTAAAACGGGCTTAAAACGGGCAAAATGGGCCAATTCATGAAATCAACACGGCCTGGACTTCGAGCCACACGGTCGTGCCATGCCTAATATCTAGAACACGGTTTCTTCCCCGATTCACACGGCCGTGCCTCAAGTTAGAAATCCGAACACGGCCTGGAGTCGAGCCACACGGGCGTGCTACATGGCCGTGCCTCTATCGTCAGAATGAGCAATTTCAGTCTGAAAAGGATACTTGGGGAGAAAGAATCGCATTCCAAAAGCCTATATATATCCCCTAAGTACCACCCTTGAACGGGCGTCAAAGCTAGGCCAAGGAGCCAAGCCGAGAAGGTCAGAGTTAGGGAATAACGCAAAGATAGCCAGTTGATCCATCTCAAGAAGCTGGAATTATACTCAAGGCAGCAGATTTCTCCTTCAATTCCTACAGGGAGTTTTAGGATTTTCTTATGTTTTGTTTTATCTTTTCTCTTGCGATGTTTTGTTTATTCATTATGAACTAAACCCTTCAGATACCTGAAGGGGATGAAACCTAGATGGATCTTTTTATTTGATTTTTAAGTTATATGATAATTACTTAGTTTGTTACTAATTATGTTGCTTAATCCAAATCTAATGTGCTTAGGTGGAGGAGGAATAGACCCTGCCTAAGAGTAGATCTAACATAATTAAGCGGAGTTGATCGAACGCCTATAGATAGGGTTTCGAGATTTTACCGGATTAGGGTGAAACCTAATATGGGAGTCCATTGATCGATTTACTGCTATCCTAGGGGGTTATTATAAGCGAACGAGAGTTGCACTAATTAACCTAGGGTTAGACGTTATTCGCCTCGAGAGAGGGTTTAATAAAGGTTAGGGATACTTACGGATCAAGCTAAGTAAAAAGAAATCATATAATTTAGGATTAATTAATAAGTGAAGTCTAGGTGGATTCTTCTTGAGGATATCGTCGCAATCAGCTGAGTTTTTCTTCAAAGTTATTTTCCTATTCGTCTTTTTGTCATTGTGTTCTTAGTTTAGTCTTCGTCAAAATCAACTTCACTCTAATTTTAAGGCTAAATAATAAAAAGAAAGTTAGTATTAGTACTTTTAGCTCCTTTGGGTTCGATATCCGGTCTTGCCTAAGCTATACTACTGTGCGATAGGTACACTTGCCTTAATATCATTGTCAGAGTTAGTCTCCAGGTTTGATCATTCTTTTATAAATATTTAAAACTCTGATTTTACAGCGATCAATGCCACCACAACAAAGCAACGTCAGTAAGATACATAGCAACAATAATTACCTTAGTGGCATCGTCCGTGATGCCTTTGGCATCGAAGTATTGCTTGATTCCCCACAGAAAATTGTCTACATCTCTTGCAGACCTTGTTCCCTTAAACTCCTTGGGCTTAGTAACATCCACACTGGGCCTAGGTGTGACAGTAGCTAACCCTCCATTGCCCAAAATAGCCTTGTAGATTGTGAGTTCACCCTTGAGCTTCGTAATCTCCTCTTTGAAGGCCGTCATCATAGCCTCAATGGCATCATCCCTACCAGTCATCTTTTCAACATAGTCCAACACATAGTCTTTAACTTGTTCCTTCATGGACTGTAACCTATCAATGAGCCTATCATCGACATCATCAATCCTCTCCTTGGTATCTTCCGCGGATTCCTCGAGAGTAACGACTCGATCCTTCAAAGCCAAGAGTATGTCCTTCGAACGACTAGCTTTCCTAACCCTCCCTCAGGTCTTCATTCCCACAACATTCTTAGTAACTTCTTTCAACATATGTCAATAGTGCTTTTGATCTCTAGCTCAGATACCAACTATCACAGGCTTAGATTTTTCCCACGCGATCCGTAAGGTCTTAGGCAGTTCCTTCGCTCAAAAATGCCTAAGTCAGCCTAACTCGTAACAATTGAGGATTCAACAGAATTCTTCTAAGGCACCTACGTGGAACAGTAGAAGAACAGAATAAGAACGAACTCGAAAGATGAACAAAGGCTATAGAAAAGAAAGAACACTTGAGACAAAACTTTGAGTGAAAACTCTCAAAATTCTATTAATAACTGAATGAATTACAATAAGGGGGAGAGGTCTTTATTTATAGTTGAACCTCCCCAAAATCAACGGTATAGATCAAAGTACATCAATGGCTAAGATTAAAAGCTATCTAGATATTAAATCTCTAAGATTACAGAATTGTATCTTCTAAAGATTACATTTAATGTCTAGGATCACATATCTTTGAAGATCACATTCTATATTTGCCAAGCTATGGAGATGGGCTTTCAATCTCTCCAAGCAACGGGTCAGTCTGTTTGGGCCATATTAACTCCGTTGAACTTGATGGATCGTACAAGTTCCTCATGGTTAAGGGCTCCCATGCGCAACCCATGACACTTGCCCCCTTAAAATGGAAAGTTATTCATTTAGGTCTTTTAAAATTTTTAAAATTTAAATTAGTAAAGGTAAAATCGCACTTGGGCCCCCTAAAAATATAAAAGTTTGATTTAATTATTTAAAAATTATAAAGATATATGCTATTAAAATGGTGGAATTACATTTTTGCCATCATAAAAATTACAATTTAATTTTGGCCCCCTAAAAGAATTTTCTAGTTTCGCACCTACTAGATAGTATCCAGAGCATTTCTTTGGGTGAGTGAAAACTAGGGTCAAGATAATTTTAGATTTTTAAAATTTTCAAATTGAAAAACTATAATAAAATAATATTAATTACTGAGGTTTAGATTGTATCTTGAATAAAATTTACAAATATAATTTCATTTAATTATTAAATATTTATATAAAATGGAATTATTTTATTGAAATAATATTTTAACTAAAATTTATTATTTTTATTTCACTTCGGAATAGAACTAATTTAATCAAAATTTAAGACAAAGAACGCTTATACAAAACTAATTTAGTAAAGAGTGCTTTATACTTTATGGCTGTTATAATAGATGAAATGTTGTTATGGGTGTAAAAATAAAACATAAAAAAGGTTCTGCAAAAAACTTGGTCGTTATAATGAAATGTTATTATATAGAGTGATTGTTATAGATAGCATTGACTGTATATGTTATACCCCTCCACCATCTGGACACGTGTCAGCAAGACTAAAGGTGCTAACCTCCTATTTGACCCCACTTGAGACAATGACTCAGTTGACCCTCCGTTCTAATCAAATCAAAGGAATAATATCATATTGTTGTCAGAACCACTTGCTTTTTGATAACGAGATAAGCACCCACTTCTTAGGCACTCGTGTAACACCCCGATACTTGACCCAATCATCAGGTCTGAGCTACAAGATGTCATATTCGTTGCTAGAGCAACTATGATCAATCTATATTTGATTTATAGCAACAAATGATTAATTTTCATATAATACATACATAGAATAAAATATACATCCGTATCCAAGTCGTATTGAGCTTACAAATTCTCTATTGCTAACCTGATGTCGAAATTAGGACCAAAATGTAAAGAATTCAAAATATTGGGTTGATGTCGCGACATTAGGGGTTCCTTATTAGGATGCCACATATTGACTTGGTCTCATCGTGACCTCGAATATATGTAATCCCAAGGTAAATCTTTGCTTCATCTCATTGCGATGTGACCTGCAATTTCTAAAAGGTTCAAATTGCTACCATCAAGCTCCACCTAGAAAACAAAATTCAATTCAAATGTATACCATTTCAACCAATTACACTATCCTCAATTCCACATTTCTAACATATCTTTTCACATATGCATTAAAATTCATAAAGATATATTTGAAATCATTCACTTGTGATAATTTTTAACTTTTACCATATTGTCAAGTTCTTTCACATAAAGATCACTAAGATGGTGATGTTTCAAGGAATTCCAGCAAATTCCAATCTCTAATACAAAAATCAACCAAATTGACATTTTCAAGTTACCATTTCTAACATTATAAATTCATAAGTTCACACATTATACAAAAACCGACTTCACCTAGGTACATGTTGTAAAACGAACAAAAAGAAACTTTAAAAACAATGATGAGTCTGAGATCTCTAACTAGATTCTGGAGTCACTACTTGGGACCTCCAGATGTACCTAAACCTGTGCACGAGAAACAAATCGTACCCTGAACGATAAAGCTCAGTGGTACTTCCATGATTTAAATTAATATAACATAGGTTATAATCAACTGCATACAATCTATTTGATTTCTACTGTCAACCAATTTATGCATATCTCATGTCAAATCTCATCCAATGCATCAATATAAACATATGCCAAAAGTATACCAAATGCATTATGAATTATCTATACATTACTTCAATTAGTCAAACTAAATTAACATGTCAAACTAGCATACCAATGTCAATGATAGTTGCATTTCTATTCAATTTATAATGTAACATCCTAAATTTTTGGGCCTATGCGTTTAATGTGTGATTATGTTTAATGTGTTAATTAGAGTGTTAGGGGTCCAGATTGGGCTCGAGGTTGGGCTAAGGCCTTAGCAGAATTAGTTATTGGACACTCTAGTGGAAAGCCAGCTCAGTTAGGGCTTTAAAGATGTTATCTGTGTTCTAAAATACAAAATGGGCTTGTGGCCCAAGGTTAAGTGGCGCTACATGGGACTATGGGGTGGCGTCATTAGCAGATGAAGAGGGCCCAAGTTCGAGTCACTTGAAGCTCAATTCTTTTAATTAAATTTTAGCTAATTTTCTGCTATTAAATGGATAGAGTGGGACGGCATAAGGGCTTGTAAATAGGAGGATAATTGAATGGATAATAACATGTAGATAATGTGCTGATAAAGGGAGGAAGATGTGGTGTTATCTAGGCCTCTTTTGAAGGAGTGATCAGATAAAGATAAGGGAGGAAGTTTAGGAATTATCTGCTAAGCACAGTAGTTGCTGAATTTCCAACTCTAGGGGGGTGCTGTAATTTCTTTAAACAGGGGGGATAGCTCATCAATTCCGGCATTTGGAACCCTATTCTTTTCTTCTTTCCCTGTACCGAAATTCTTAGTCTCCCTCAGCAAGTTCTTTTCTTTTGATTTCTTGAGTTTAAAACCTCCCAATCATCTCAACATCTTTTCTTTCAAAAGCCGAAACCTTGAACTCTCTTCTCATCTCCATAGCCGAATACCCCTATTTTCTTTTACCGATTTCTTCAACCAAAAAGCCGAAACTACTTAGATTTCTTCTTCTCTTCTGATCTTCTCAAAAAGCTGGACTCTAAGGGGTAGTCGAATTCTTTATCAATTTTTTCTATCTCTTCACTTTCTCTTTCGGGTCTTGGAAGACAAAGCCGAAAAGCTAATGGTTTAATGGTTTTATGTATTCTCTTGTTGGGCGACATTCGGGAATTGAAGTAGATCTCTTAGATCTAAAAGCCTGAAACACTAGCCCTGAATCTCATATCACTTTTCGGGATTTCAAGGTAAGGATTTCAATTCTCCTTAAGATGATCAACTGTTTCCTTTTCGTTAATTGTGCCTTAACCTAATGTTTCGGTAGCAGCCTTTGAACAACACCTTAGGCAGATAGCGGTTGTGTCGGCTACGGATAGCGTCGACTTAGGAAGTCTTGTTTTAATGATAATCAGGTGTGGAGATCTCTAACACACTACTTAACTATAATCTATATGTGTTATGGGCTAAAAAGCCGGAAAGTGGCTGTGTGACAGTCGAATAAAACCCTAAAAGGGTTAGGCAAGGATGCCAGGTACGTAATCGTAGAAATCTCTATGTGTATCAAAATATATATGAAAACCTGTGTGATGTTTTTCTTATGTGTGTATGCATGGTGTGGGATTATGATAATGAAGGGGAAGTGCATGATAGGTCACTTGGTGATCGGTGGTTAAACCACAAATTCAAATGTTAGGTCACATAGTGATCGGTGGCTATGCCACGTTTAATGATTCCTGAATAATAGGAATGGCAGTACGACTGTCGTTATGGTGTGTAGCGGATGGAGGGTTGATTGTAGAAATCCCCAAGGTGTGATGGTTGGTTCGGATTGGTGTGTAGAGGATGGAATTCTAGGTTGGGTTGGGCTATGCATCATTTATTATTTATCATGTGATTATGATTGTTGCCTTTATGTATGGGCCAGGGCTCATAATGTGTTTGTGGGCCTCAGGTCATTGTGTTTCGGGATTTACACACTGAGTCTTGGTGACTCACCCTTTCATTTTCATCTACTCTTTCAGATGAGCAGTAGATCGTGGACATGGGAGCCGAGACGGACTTGAGGGGCCATCAAGTTTACTTCTATAGATTATTTTCGATTTTCTTTAAGTTTTTTTTATAATTTGGGAATATTTATGTAATAAGGTCCCATAGTTTACCTTCATCTAGTAGTTTTTAATATTTGCAACTTATGAAACCATGTCAAAGGTTTAAATATACGAAATAATAATAATACAAGGTTTTCTTTTCAAAAGTCACTTGTTTATTCAAATTTTGCCTGATTAACTTATGATTTTCTAAAGCCAACTTAGCAAAAGTTTTCAATGTACAACCCGTAGCATACCAGATCCGATCGAAACGTATGGGTCGGGTTTGGGGTGTTACATATAACATTTGATCATATCACATTTCATTTCCAAATAGAATCATTTCATTTATTGTTTCTCCATATTGGCCCTTAGGCTCGTTAAACTAGTTCACATGATCTTTCACATGCTATCAATAACCAATTATCGTATATATGTACCAATAGTACAATTCCATAGCATTTATTCATTTCCAAGAATAATATAACCAATTCCTAATTTAGATCCCTATTAACTTGACTCAAACTTGAATGGATACACGAATTCCAACTAACACACCAATTTGGCACCTAGTGCCTCATCGAAACATCTGAAGCAAATAGATTGCACCTAGGGCACATCGATTTAACCCAAATAATAATTGTTCCAACTACATCTGACTTTGCCTGAACAGTTAATAGGGTAACCAATTTTCCAATTTCATTATATAGTTAGATTCACATCCTATAAATATCAATTTATCATCAATTCATCATTTCATCAAGTCATATAACATGTTTCAACCCCCTTTCATACCAAATATCATAAATCATTAAGTTATGATACTTTTCCTTTTATTCAATTTAGTCCTCTATCTCGTTAATCAATCCCAATAATAGAAATTCAATTCAAGTAACCATCTTCAAATCACCTCAGTATCATATTATGCAAAACATCATGAATATGTAACAATTACATTGATCCTGAATCATAGAAATACAAAATGACAGTTCGCGTCACTCGTCGTTAGCTCTCACATTTCCTTTCCCTCTTGACGACCCTGCTTCATCTTTAACTATGAATAGTAATTAAATAATGCACAATATCAATTTCCATATCAAATCAGTTTCAATTAGAAATTCTAATTTATTCAATTTAGCCTGTAAAATCAGGACTAGCTTAATTTTCGATCTAGAGCTTCAAATTAAAATCTGATTTCACATATATTCATTATGGATCTCCTACTTTCTATTCCTACGAAAATTTCATAATAGTATTGCATTTGATTTAATTTGGTCTCTAATGTACAAAACTAACAATTAATTTTTACAATTAAGTCATTTTCATAAACTAACTTTAATTTCTATCAAATTCACACCAAATTCATCCATTTCTCAACAAGGGCATCTTTCAAAAACTTTAACAAATTTACAAATTGGTACATGAGCTAGTTAAACGAAGCTCCCATGATTCAATTTTCATAAAAATCAAAGAAAAATGACTAGGAACTTACTTGAAATTGGATGGCCGAATGTTTGAAACCTAACATTCTTCTTTTATTTTTTTTCTTTGTCTTTCACGGCTTAGTGAAGAAGATAATAACATCTTCCACTAAGCTTTTGTTTTTATATTAAGATTATTTCGTTAATTAATTTTAATTAGCTTAATTAATCTAGTTTAATCAAATTTAGTCATGTTTAAGCTAAGTTAATGACATCCAACATCATTATCCACTATCAACTATTCAAAAGTATTTTATTATCCATTTTGGTTCTTGGCATAATTTCTATTTAAGCTCCCAAGCTTATTCCTAATTAAAAATCTATACCAATTATTTTTTTACGATTTAGTCCCTAGGCCTTAATTAAGCATAATTTTAGCTAAATTACCTATCTAAATTTCAATTTATTTATACAATAACTCCATAAATATTCCTATTTTATATTTATGGAGTTGGTTTACGGAAACGAAGTTCCAAAATCACAGTTTCTATTACCATTGGAAACCGAGTCATTACAACTCTTCTTTTAGGTGTAAACACCCCCTAAGTGTGAACACATTCTCAAGATAATGAGGGGCCCACCTGGTCATAACAACCTTGTATAGATCGAATAAATAACAAGATAGGCCACTCTCTGAATATTCTTTACGCAATTGGTGGAACTGAGTATTTATCCTGCCACGTCTTGCTAGTGCACAAGAGAACCTCTCAAATACTCTGAAACACCCCAAACCCGGCCCACGAGCCTTGACTGGATCTGGTGTGTTCCTCGAAGAAAACTGGTTCAAAATTCTTTATGTTACTTTGAAAAACTGTGTTTTGAAGAAAGTCTGTTTGTGGGTTGGGCTCGAGTTGAAAACAAGTTTGTTTTATATTGAAAACTCATTTATTTCAGGTGACAAAATATTTAGAGTTTATTTTAAATGAAATTTACTTAATCTTTAATAAATAAAATTTAATAACATAATAAATAAAACAGAAATAAAATAGTGCACTATGGCCTTATTACATCAAATTAACCCAAATAATTTAAAATACTTAAATAAAAATAAAGAGTCCACATAATAATTTCATTGCTGGGCATAGCCACCACTAAGCTCCCGCTGACCACATCCATTACCGATCGTCACTGAAAAATGTTCCCACAACGGGTGAGTCAACAGACTCAATGTGTACACAACACTAAATCATAATAGAATTAGGCATACAAGAGTTACACATTCGAAACAATGAATACAAGTTATGATGCATTCCCAAACCCAAACCTAATTGTCCATCCGCTACACACCCCGCACTGCGCCAAACCACACCGTGGGGACTACTAAGTCGACCCTCCTTCCGCTACACACCAAATTGCAGTCTTAGGTCACCGCATTCGTGGTCTTAGGTCACCACGTTCAGATTACTGTTGTCTTAGGTCACCACTTTCAGATTACTATGGTCTTAAGTCGCCACTTTTCAGATATCACGGTCTTAGGTCACCGTGTTCGTGGTCTTAGGTCACCACATTCACTTCCCCTTTCAAAATAAAACCCATATGCCCCATATAATAATAATATGCATAATTATGCCAGAGTTCACATTCTTATTCTTATTCTCATGTTATAACTAACATATTTCATAATCCTAGTAGGAGTAGGAAATGTACCTGAGTACTTAGTACCATAACATGATACCTTAGCCACTTTCATATTCTTAATGTCACATATTTTAATTAAACATGCCATAAAACGTATTATGAAGTAGTGTGGGGTACACACCTGATTCACTTAAAATTTCCTTGAGATCCCGAAAAGCTTGATCTAATGCTTAGATCCTTAATCCCTACATTGATTTAGCACTTATTACCTTAATAAAAAGCCATTCGGCCAAAATTCCAAATCCTAGTGGGATTAGTATTCTTACCTTGTTGCCGATTGGAACACCAACAAATCCCGAAACTATTCCTTGTTTCCCTAGGAATGTCGAAATCCCTAAAACCTTACGTTAGACTTAATCTTAATCATCGAAACATAAATCAAGGCCTTTGGCTGAATATTCACATGTCTTACCTTAATCTTAGAAATCCTGAATACTCCTCCTTTTAGTCGACTACTCTGATAATCCGAAAGATCCTTCAATATTCGGCAACCATAATATGTATGGGGTTAGATTATCTCTCGGCTAATATAAAAGAAAAGAATGGAAATCAAACTTATTCTTACCTTTGAAGAAATCAATAGCACCTATGCTTGAAGCCCTTCCAAGATTCGGCTTTTGAATGGATTGGTAAGAAGAAATAGGAAGAAAAGAAAACTTGAGAATTTTGACAATGGTGGACTATAGATTCGGCTTGACAAAAGAAAAAGAGAAGAGAGCACTCAAAAATTCGGCAGAGAGAAGAGAAGGAAGAAAAATTGATGAGTAGCCCTATTCTCTTCCTTTTATAGCCGAAACTACTACTCAGAATCCCTTACTTGGCCACCACTCTTCTTTATTTTCCTAATTAAAGAATAATTCCTCATTTATCTCTTGAAAATAATCTAAAATAAATCCATTATTTATCACCTTATTAATTGAATATTAAAGAGAATAAAACTCCTCCTATCTAGAAGGCTTGTGCCGTCCACCTCAGGCTTCTGGAAGCAAAAATAAAACTTCCTTTATTTGCTTCCCAAGTGACTCGAACTCAGGCCCATCACCTTGCATGTGGCGCCATTTCCATAGGCCCTAAGTGACATCTTCAGGCCACTTTTCCAAGCCTGTTTGTGTGTCAAATTTTACCAACTTTTTCTTTTAAGGCCACCTTGCCTTAATTTCCTCTTTTAAACTTTAAAACTCGACATTTCTAAGTTTCCAAAAATTTTCGTTCAGCTCTATAAACTTGGCATTTCCTTACATTTCCAAGTTTCCAAAAATGTTCACTTTCCTCTTTTGAATCATTTCTAAATCATGTCCATACATTTTCAGGTTTCCAAAAATGTTCATTTCTAAATCATTTTCATTCATTTTCGGGTTTCCAAAAATATTCAAAATTTATTCTTAGTACATAAAACATGTCACTTCGTACAATTAAACCGAAAATGCATAGGCCCTTTCCAGGATGTTACATACTCTTCCAAGTATAAAGAAGGGATCGATTTTATAGCCCCTAATTTACTCTACCCAAATACTCCCTCTCTCTCAACAATCAACCTGTCCTCTTGTTCTTTTATGGCTTTCCATCTCTATAGGTGAACCAGCCTCTATAGAACCACCATTCACTCCTTACTCTCCTCCCTTGTTGTACCCTAAAACAACAGTATATATAAGTGCCTTTATATAGGTATCTTTTGGACATTCATAGGATGAGTCAAGCTTATTGTGGACATGTTTACTTCTATGTGCTTCTTAAGTGACATGCCATCTTGCCAAAGTATTCAACTTGATTTGTAACACCCCTCTCCCGGGTTCGATGCTGAAACCGGGTTTAAGGCATTACCTAACGTATCACACTTGAACATCTCAAATCAGGCTATAAGATTTCATTTGAACCCATCATTTGATCATTTTCGGCCCACAAGGCCCTAAACATACCTCCGATGGGTTTGGGAACTTAATCGGGAACTTTTACGAGCTTGGAAAATTTTTCTTTAAAACAGGGGCCACACGCCCGTGTTGGTCTAGGGACACGCCCGTGTGCCCCTAAGACATGCCCGTGTCTTCCACCCGTGGATGATCCTGACCAATTTCACACGGCCAGACTGTAACATCCTAAAATTGGGGTTATTCGTGTTTGCATTATTTTGCCTGAGTTTGAATTGCTGAGATATTATTTATAGAATGATAAGACTTAATTAGGGGTCTTGAGTTGGCTCGGGATAGTAGAAAATTTTATTTGGAAGCTTTAAAGGTAGGGAGCCTTAGTAAGTAGGGGTTACAAGTTAAAAGAGGGAACTTTTGACACAAAAAGGGCATTGGAAAAGTGGCAAAAGGGAGGCCACTTAAGAGCTGCAGATGACGCCACAAGGAGAGCAAGGGGAGCTTGTGTTCGAGTCGCGGAAATCCCTCTTTTTGCTCTTAGTTGGGACGGCATAGGGGGGGAGTGATTTTCTTATTTTTAAACTCTTTTAAATGCCAAGAGATAAAAAGGGATAATATTAGTATTTTTATTGATGGATTATTATGGGATTAAAGTATGATAGTTGGCAGAGGAAAAATAGCCTTGTGATTAATTCAAATTATTTTGAATTAATTCAAATTATTGGCTTAGAGTGAATTGGGGAGTTGGCCAAAGTTTGAACTCCTTATTGATAGGAGTGGACGGCAAGTAAGGGGGGGAGAGTGCCGAATTTCTTCAATTGGTTTCCTTCTCTTTTTCTTTTGCTATTAGCCGAAATTCCCAACCTCTTCCATCTTTTATTTTTCTTTTATTTTCCATTCTCTCAAAACCCTTAGCCGAAACTCCTATTCCACTTTTTCTTTAACCTTTCTTTTTCCACTCAAACCGAATCTTAAGCAACCATAGTCGATTTTTCCTCTTTTCTTTTTGATTATATTAGCCGAATCTACTCCCTTGGTGTGTCGATTTTCCTTCTCCTATTTGGTGTAGTTGGCCGAATATTAGACAAAGGTGGAGGCTTTTCTTAGATCAATTGGAAAGGTAGGCCGAATCTATTTCTTTCTTTTCCCATTCTCTGTCGACTGGGATGTTGGTAAGAGCCAATTTCGGCAACTATTGTTAAGGGTGCTAAATCACATGTTGAAATCGATTTGTTATAGGGCCTTCGGGATTTGGAAGTGAGCAAGTGAGTCCATCATCTTTGATCAATCAGTTTTGGGGCAAGGTGGTAAGGATCTATTTTTATTTCGGTACTCGATTAAGCCGAAGGCTACTAACTTAATAATTACCGATTTAGGGAAGCAGAAGCACTTGAGGGTGGTGGCCAGTATTCAAAGACATTTGGGTAAGGTTTTGGGCTCACAAGGAACCTTTTTTTTTATTAATTTGGTTTGGCCGAATAGACCAGGGCATTAACCTAGTGTTTGGCCGAATATAGGAGCAAGGATATTGAGGGTGGCTGATTGTTTTTCCGGGATTAAGAGATAACGTTGGTGACAGGTGTATGCATACACACTTTATGATTAATAACTGTACTAAATCTATTGTGTGCTAATCGGATCTATGTAGATTTGGATTGAATACCATGAACGGTATAAGCAAGGATTCAGGAAAGTCCTTGTTGGTTATGAGATTAATTTACGATGCTTTTGGTAAGCATGACACATTTGGTATGTGTGACTTAAGACATATGGCTGATGTTAAATCTGTTAGATGATGTTAAATAAATCTATTAGCCTGAACTTTGTATATGCATGTGATTAATTGATGTGGGTTGATGAGAGGAGAGGCGGTGATATTCGTGTCGACGGACACCGTGGTTTTGGTACCACATTGTGACTACTGGTCACCGTGAGGTTTGGCACCTCCGCAGGTTTGGCACCTCATAGCGTCTCGTCCCAGTGGCTTAGCACCACAGTGGATTGGCCCCACAGACTATATTAAGGGATCGATGCCAGTGATTTGGTATCGCATGATGGGTTGGCCCCATCAATCGATTTGTGTCTTCGGACACCATAGGTTTGGCACCTCCAGTGATTTGGCATCACATCTGTGACTATAAGTCACCAGTGGTTTGGCACCACCAGTGGTTTGGTACCACACGGGGTAGACAAAGGCGTTTGGATGGCTAGGTTGGGTGCATGACTTAGTGCATGATTGTTAATTATAAATTGTGTATGAAATTGCTTAAAACCGGGGAAAGGGTTACACATTGAGTCTTGGTGACTCACCTTCTCCTTAACATTTTTCAGGTGACTCGTAGATCGCGGATGAGGAGCCGGATGGACTCGAGGTGGCCATGCAGTGGGAATTTGATAAATGGACTTTAAGTTTTATTTTATATTCTTTGTTGGTTTTATTTTATTCAAATTGTAATAAGGCCTCCTAGATTTATTTTTATTATTCACATGTTTTGAATAATTGATTAAACTATTTGGTGATATTAAAATAAGTACACATGCTTTCTTAAATTCCATCGAAATTGTTTTACCGTGCCATCGGGCACATTCGAAATCTGTAACAACTTGATTTAATAAATGATTTTTAACGGACTAAGTGTGGTTTTAGCAAGACAATTGGAAATGAAGAGTTTTCAACAAAACTTAAACCGGTTTAAAGGAATTTTACAACATGTTTTCCTCCGTAACAAACCAAATTCGGCCGTAATGTTTGGGCCGGGTTTGGGATGTTACACGGACACATGTCCGTGTCCTTCACACGACGTTGACAAGCCTGTGTCTTAGCCCGTGTGCCAAAACCTTAACATACTAACTATGATGTCACCAACTCACTAAGGTCACACGGCCAAGGCACACGTCCGTCTCCTTGGACCGTTTGTGGAATTAAATTCCACAATTAATGTGCAGACTTCAAACGGCCTAGGCAAACTCCCGTGTCCTAGGCCTTGTCTCCAACACGGCTGAGACACACAACCGTGTCTCTGCCCGTGGAGCATCCTGACTTGCAAGCTTAGCATTTAATGAGACACACGGTTGATTTACATGCCCATAGGGCTGACCGTGTGTCTACTCGTGTGGACAATTAGATGGCTATCTACTAAGCCCTATGTCACCCTACATTGCGCACATACATACACCAATTCAATATGACATAATTTATAGGCCAAAGGCACATCTAAATACTCAATTCAACATCCATACACAAGGGCATACGTCTTAGAAATATCACTTTCATTAAGCATAAGGGTTTTCCAAAGTATCGGCCTAACTTAATAGACCATTACAAAAAGACCTCGATACTTTACAAAGCCAACACTTTGGCCAACAATTATGACCTAACAAAATACTCGAGTCTTATACATGCCATATTCAAAACAAGTCTAAATTGTTATACCAAAGTGGGTTCGATAGTGTGATTTTCGAACCCCTACGTCCACGTTCCTCGAATTATCTTGGCAATACTACAAGGAAAAAGGGCAAGGAAAAAGGGTAAGCACAAAGCTTAGTAAGTTTGCATGGAAAATAAATAGCAACAAAAAAGCTCATAATATAATCCATCCATGGCATTAATTAACTATACACAAGTCATAGGCTTCTTGTCATACTCACTTAAAATTTCCCTTATTTAGCACATACCGTGCTACACATCGTAATCGTTTCTTTGTGATTCATTCACGAGTAACTGTATTCACTCATTCACATGACTTTAGTACAATTCTCATTTCTACTTCTGAACTCATTTACTTATCCCATTAATCACTAGGGATAGTCAAAGACACCTATTAATCGTCATTCATGTGGGTACAAAGCCAATTCTAAATCCTCGAGGTGGTCTTATATGGAGTCACTTCTAAATGCCAATGCCATATCCCGGATATGGTCTTATATGGACTTTCACATCAAGTATCGATGCCATATCCTGGATACGGTCTTATACGATTCTCATATTCATTACCGAAGCCATATCCTGAATATGGTCTTATACAGGATCTCAACCCGGTTCCAAGGCCATGTCCCAGACATGGTCTTATACGGGACCTTATCTATTTCATATCTCGATGATAACATTTTCATATTCAATATAGTCCACTAGGACCTCAACATCTCATTCAACATTAACTACTCAATTTAGTAGAGCATCATGCATTAATATGATACAAAGGATTCTCATTTATGCTAACATAAATGTTGCATAATCACATACACACTTACCTCGATTTCAAAATAAGCTAACTCGTCAGTTTAGTCAAAAACTTTGTTCTTTCCCCGATCGAGGCGGATTCTCAGTTCTTCTTGCTCTATAATAGCAATTCAACTCATTTTAATCACCACATTAATAAAAGCATTTCAATAATCATGCTTAGGAAAAATTACTATTTTGCCCCTAGACTTTGGTAAAATCACCATTTTGCCCCTAGGCTCGGAAATAAATTCTAATCACATTTCTACCTACAACAAGCCTAGGTGAACATTTAATACTCTCATAGCTATCATCAAAACTCAACATTTCACATAATTACTACAAATTTGTATCCTTTTCATCAAGGTCCAATTACGTGTTTTCAAGACAACACCATTCAAAAAAGATGTTCATCTAACAACTAAGACTCATTTTCTTCCATAAAAATGCAGCAATTAACAATGATAGCTCTCATGGAAAAACTCTAAACTCTTCACCATATTGCACATTAGTCCCGTCATTTGAAAGCTTAAGCTTTAGGGGTCTCAAAAGTACAGCTATTTTCAAGAAAAGATCACTAGAACACTTACTTGTGAATAGAAGAGTGTGCTAAATTTTTTTTGAAGCTTTCAACCCCTATTTGGCTGCCAATTTTCGGTGAAAGAAATGAACAAGAAAGATGAACATCATCTTTTCTTTATTTTAATATTAAACTATCAATTTAATCCACCAAACATCACCAACTTTGACCAACTTGGTCAATTCTTGTCTTCTATGGCCGACCAAGCATATATTGGGGTCTAATTTCCTTTTAAAGACCTCCAATTTACATTCTAAGGCTTTTTGGTACCTTTAGCTTATAAAATGGAACTTTCACACTTTATGCAACTTAATCATTTTTCGCGATTAAACATGAAATCACCAAAATTAAAGTACCAAAATTCTCATGTGCTTATAAAATCATATACTAACTCATAAAATAACATTAAAATAATTTTCCCTAACCTTGGATTAGTGATCCCCAGATCACTGTTCCGACTAGCCCCTAATTCGGGCTGTTACATGCATGGTGGTGAATAACTTGGAAAGGTCTTTGCTCATTATCTAGTAGGGACCTTTACGAGGTGTGTATTTGGTGGGGTTTCAAGTGGAGGATGGTAAAGGCCAATGAATCTTGGCTAAATTTATAACCAAAGAAACTGTAAAAGGGATACAAATTAACTTTA
Source organism: Gossypium bickii (assembly GCA_025503065.1). NCBI lineage: Eukaryota > Viridiplantae > Streptophyta > Magnoliopsida > Malvales > Malvaceae > Gossypium > Gossypium bickii. Next base: position 91,775,361 of record CP106714.1, on the reverse strand, counting down.
TAATTTTTGTTTTGGTAATTTTCTTACAAGGATTAAAGGTAAGAGTTTTTTAAAAATTGAACCGAGATATTATTTAAATACTTGAATATATGTAAGCTAAACTGACAACTCAATTTTGATTTTTAGCATGCACATTTAATTTTCGGATTTTACCATGGCATTAGGGGCAAAATATTTTTTTTTTAAATCATTGGGTAGGTTTGATTTATTTGATGGCAATACTTGGCAATAGCCTTAAGGGGTAAAAAAGCATAGTTAGAGACGATAGATATCAACTTCACAAACTTGCATGAGAACTCCTAATAAAGCATTAAAAACCCTTCTCTCCCCTTTCCTAAGGACATATATTTTAATGCCTTGCTGTTAAATATGGAAATGGACTCTACTCCAGAACTCATAACTATAGTCGACAGCAATACCTCACACTTTCAATAAAAAAAGAAAGACAAAGAAGAAATTGCATCTCCTTCGATATGCCCCCATTAACCCATCACTGTTTCTATGAATCTAAATTCATTTTAAATCCTTTATATATTTATATATATAACTATCTTTTATGTGGATGAGTTGTCGAGATATGCATGCTTGGAGTGCATTACATCGTATCAACTTCCAAGTGGCGTGGAAATTAATAATGGAAGAAGATATCTAGCTAAAAACAAAAGGGGAGGGAACGATGGGATCATAAAATATATATATACAAAAATTTACTTATATATGATTATTTATCAAGCCTTCATTAAAATGTCTACTTCCATGCATATTGGTTAGTTAATAAGTCCCCACAAGAGCTTATCAAAATGAAAAGATCTATGACTATTATATGTATATAAAATATGGGGATAGTCCCCCATGTATTGATTGATGGTACATTTTAATTAGTCGACGGGTGATCTATTTCCTTTGGGTGCTCCTTTTTTTTCTCTTTTTTGGGGGGTTGATTACATCTATACAATGAAATATCATTTTGTTTTGGTATTTGAAAGAAAATTTTACTGTGACTCTTTATTAACAGTCGTGTCTAAAAACCAGGTGTTACTTTTAAAACAATTAAGGGTTTAGGTAGATAATTAATGAAGGAATTTCATGTTTTAATCATATTAGGTTGTTCTTGGCTGGCTCCTTTTATAAACTTTACTTGTATGACTGTTTGGAAATTATACACATAAATATAATCACACAATTAGATTTATTTATTAAGTTATTTCCTTTTTTTTTATGGAATGAAAGGGAAGGAGATTTGTGGAATGGTTCATTGGCCGAGAGTCATAAAGAAGATTCTCAAAGTTGAAGAAGATGAGAGCTAAGATTAGAGGAATTTAAAAGAAACATTTATAGATTACATAATATCTCTCGATTGGTGGATTTTTAATAAAGTCTTATAGTCTAGTTCTTTCTCATTAGGTTGATGATGTGATTTGATGAGGCATGATTATTGGGTATATGTGTGACAAGTGACAGTAATCTTTTTGGTGACCTTGGAGAGACCTGCTGACTTGGCGTGGCCTTGTGCTTCAGCGAGATATAGCCTAGTGAAGTATATCTAACAATTGTTCCCCATTAAAGCGAAGGTTATAAAGTGACCTCTTTTAAGAGCAAAAGGCATTGGTGAGGTACTTAGAAGTGTGGTTTAGTGTCACTGTTGCATGTAAATAATGCAAATGTGTAAGTGTACATGTCGATTTAAGTAATAATGATGAGTGAGTATCGTCTCCATAGGGATTAGAAGTTGATTTGAATTGGTAAGTATTACTGAAGTTTTAAAGAATGAAATTTTGCAAAAGGAACAAAATATAAATTGGTGAAGGGAATTAATGATTGAACTAACAATATCAATTATAAATGAAAAATGACCCAACAATATAAATGTCGTGGCAATTCATAAGTGTAACATCCCAAAATTTGAGTATCATTTGTGTTAGCTCGGGTATGAATTTTGTGTGTTAGCATAGTCTTGTGAAGGCTTGATTTTATTTAGGAAGTTAGAATAATTTTTAGTATGGTTTATTTAATGAAGTGGATTAAGTGAGCTTAGCACTTAAGTTAATTTAAGTGTTAATTAAAGCACAGGAGGAGTTAGTGGCAAGGTGGTTAGGATGCTTGAAGGTTGTTTGAGGTTAGTGGTTAGAGTAGCATGGAAAGCATTTTGAGGATTTTATTTTTCTTCATAGCATTGATGGACGGTCAAACTTTATTTATGATAGGTTGGACTCTCAATTTTTGGTAAGTTGAATGTTGGTTTAAGGAAAACATGAAATTGGGGATAAGATTCTTAAGGTTATGAAGGTTGGGGAGACATAAGGCTTGGTTTTAGGAAAATGTTTTGGAAAGTATTCCAAGGCCTTAGTGCATGTATGTGGACGGCATCTTGGTCTAGGGGAGGGCTTGACCGATTTTTGTTGGTAGCTTTGGTAGGTTAGTAGCTAGTTGGCCATTTCTCGTAAGTTTATGATCACCAATTTCTTTTCTCTCCTCAAACACTCCGATAGCCGAATGTGTCTTGGTCATAAAGTGAGTTTTAGGTGTTGTTTTGGCCTTCAATAATTGTTTTAGTGTCATAACCGAAAATCCTTTCTAGTTTTTGCAAGTTTTTCCCTAGTGCATCAAAGTGTATCAAAACCGAAACAATCTTTGTACTTGGCCGAATTTCTTTTGTTCACAACATCTTTCCCATTCTTACATACTTGTTCAACCCACATTTCTCCTACTTTCTCTTGGCCGAAACTTCCTTCTCTCCATCTCTCTTTACTTTCTTTCATTTTTGTTCAAAGCCATAAACATTCCTCTCCCATTGAAATCTCTTCCATCTTCTTCCTTTTTCCTTTCTCTTTCTCCACTTTAATCGAATCCTTTTTGTTATTACAAATCAACCATAGCCGAATTTCTATGACTACTTAATCATTTTGCCGAAACTTCCCTTTCTCTTATTGTTTTGTTTTGGCCGAATATTCAAGGGTAGATTCTCTTTTGCTTTCTTCAATCGATTTTGGTTAATAAGTAAGTATTCTTGGCCGATTTTCCTATTATTTGTTTTCTCCTCTCTATGTTATTTTCTTGTGGACAAAGGTCGAACCTATGGTCAATTGTTGCAAGGATCTAACCATTCTAGGAACCGATTTCTTTTAGGCTCCTCGGGACGTTGGAAGCAGTTAATCTAAGCCTCGTATCTTCGTCTCTCGTTTTGGGCAAGCTTTTAGGTAAGATTGGTATTTCGAAGCGATAACTCTTTGGGATTTAGTAATATGGCCGAATGGCCTTTGTTCTTAATTTTAGTATTGGCCGATTGTAGGACAAGTGATCTAGTGTGGTAGATCAGATCTTCGGACGTTAGTATTTGCTTTTGGTGAAAGGTGTGTACCTTACACACTTTATAACTCGGTTTTGTATATGTACTTATAATATTATTAATTTACTGATCATATTAACAAAGTGGGAAATACGATGAGATCTTGATATGATACCATGATGGTATGAATGAGGATTCGGGTAAGTCCGTTTCTATATGTTGTTGATATATGTGGATTGAAATCATGATCTACGATTTATGATATTTTCATTATGTGATTTATATCAAAGTATATTGACATGATTTGTGTCTTTGAGACACCAGTGGTTTGGCACCACCAGTGGTTTGGTACCACACGGGATAGAAAAGGAGTTATGGATGGCTAGGTTGGGTGCATTATACATATATGTTGCTTTGTTATAATTTGTGTAAGTATGTGGCATTTACAGGAGAGGGATTATGCATCGAGTCTTGGTGACTCACCTTCTCCCTTATCATTTCAGTGATTCGTGAGATTGATGACGAGGAGCCTGATGAACTCGAGAGGCCATGCAATAGAAGTTGGTTTTATATGAACTTCCATTTGGGTACTTATTTTATTTGGTTTTCATATTTTATGGATTTGTAATAAGGCCTCTTTAAATTATGTTTTTGGATTATTTATATGTTTTGGACATGTTTTAAAATGTGATTTATAAATTACTTGGTTAATTTAATAATTGAACCCAAAGTTTTCTAAACTATAAAATCGCAATGGTTTTAAAATCTTACCATCGGGTAATACAAATTGTTTATTGGCAAAATTATAAATTAAGTGTTTTCTACAATTTAAGTGATTTCCAAAATTCAAGTTTCTATACTCTAATGCAATCGGTTTCCAAAGTAATAATTTGGAATTTTCTTAAAAGATATAAATGTTTTCTATCCTATGATTTATCGACTAAGTTTTAAATTTTTATTTATGAAATTTCAAGTAAATTTTCGGTGTTAACTTATTTTACACCTGATTTCTACAAATATAGAATTACAAAGAGTTTCTCACTAAAAATTTATCTGTTAAATTCGATTCTTTTCAAAATGTTTTCCTCTGTGGCATGCCAGATTCGGTCATGGCGTATTGACTGAGTTTGGGGTGTTACAAATTGGTATCAGAGCATGGTTCAAAGGCTCGACTGTGGGCTCGAGGCCTAAAATGTTTTAAAGTATGGTTTTAAAATGTTATTGTTTAAAATTTTATGGTTGGAAAAGCATGGCACCGAGTCTCCGGCACCGATCCGCCCTGGTAAGTACATCAAACTGTTGATTTTGATGATATGATGATGTTGGCATGACTGTATAGTAGTAGGAACTACTTTAGAGACCTAAAACTATAGGTTTTGTGTACTTGCGAAACAACCTCTTATTAAAATTTTTCATAAAACTGTGCTTTAAAGAAACTGGAAGAATGACTAATGCATAAAACTTTTAACTTAGATAAGAAGAGACGTTAGACATGAGTACTCGAGGTCGAGGTCGTGTTATACGTGGACGTGGTCGAGGTAGGATGGCTGTGTCTGAGCCAGTAAGGTCGGGTCAAGGATCCGAGAATGAGGTACCACCACCACCAGCGGTTGGAGTTGAGCATCAGGACCAAACAGGGGATGATGCAGTGTCTCAGGCGATGCTGCGAGTACTTGAGAGGGTAGCTGGAATAGGTGGAGGCACAGGAGTTCAGAAATCTGTACCTGAGCGACTTCGAGCCAATGGAGCCGAGGTATTTCGAGGTGTTTCGAGTGTAGCTCCCAGCTCAGCTGAATATTGGTTAGAAGCGACGAAGTGAATCATGGATGATCTGGCTCTGAATGTGGAGGAAAAGCTGAAAGGGATTGTATCACTTTTTCGGGATGAGTCATATCAGTGGTGGCTCACGGTACGGAATGGTGTTGCAGCAAAGGATCTCACTTAGGATTATTTCAAGGCAGCGTATCAGCGAAAATATGTTGGGTCAAATTACGTTGATGCGCAGCGTAAGGCATTTCTGAATTTGGTCCAAGGAGTAAATCAGATCGTCGACGTATGGTGAGTTCTTAAGATTGAGCCAGTATCTTTGGAGGTATTGTGGCTTGAGCACGCAGCGTTGTGTCCGATTGAGGATGGTTTGAGAGACGAGCTGAGATTACTGATTGCTCCACATCAAGAGCGAGAGTTTGCTGCTTTGGTTGAAAAGGCTAAGATAGCCGAAGGAATCAAGGAATCTGCAAGGCAGAATTATGACTGGAACAAGCATAAGAGAGGTTATGGATCATCCGGGTCAGCCGGTAATGCTCAGAAGAGGGTTAGGCAGAGTGGGCCCAATCAATCTGGAAGGCCTGTTACTGCTAATCAGAGGCCAGCGCAATGTAACTGATGTGGGAAGTATCATTGGGGCGAATGTTGTACCGAAGGGAAAAGATGTTTCGAGTGTGGCTCGCTGGATCATCGTGTGAGAGATTGTCCATGTAAGCAAGCCAGGAATCAATCTGAGGGTCAAGGTCTTGCTCAGTTTAGAAAGGAGGGACCAGCACCGCAGAGAGGTCGTGGTAATGTTTCTGGTCAAGGTCGCGGAGCATCGGGCAGAGGTGCAAGCAACACTGAGGCAAGGCGGCTGGTTTGGTGTATCTTTGCGAGACGTCGTGAGAGGGGGGCGCCGGACGTTATAACCGATGCGTTCTTAATCTTTGGTGTTCCATATACTGCTTTGATTGATGTGGGTTCGACGCATTCATATGTTGCTAGTAGCATAGTAGAGACTATGAGCTTAGTTTCTGAGACTGCTTCTAGGAGGATGACAGTACTTAGTCCTCGAGGTCACTCTGTAGAAGTAGATAAGTCAGATAGGATGTACCCCTAGAACTCCAAGGGGTAGTGTTTGTAGCTGATCTGATGGAACTGCCGTTTGAAGAGTTCGATCTAATTCTTGGAATGGATTGGTTGGTCAAGTACCAAGCAAGTTTGGATTGTGCTGCTAAGCGCATGGTTTTGAAGACAGTTAAGGGTAAAGAGGTGGTCATGATAGGTAATAGAAGAGATTATCTATCTAATGTGGTATCTGCGTTGAAAGCCGTGAAGATGGTCAGGAAGGGCTACGAGGCGTTTGTAGTTCATGTGTGTGCTTTGGAAGCTAAGGAGTCTTCGGTGGAGAATGTCCGAACTGTAAGGGAATATGCTGACGTATTTCCAGAAGAACTTCTGGGACTGCCTCCGGATCGTGAAATTGAATTCGGTATAGATCACATTGCTTAACAGCGCCCGGTGTCTATAGCTCCGTATAGGATGGCACTGAAGGAATTTATGGAATTGAAGGCTCAGATTCAGGAGTTGTTGGATCGAGGTTTCATTCGACCAAGTGTTTCGCCTTTGGGAGCGCCGGTACTTTTTGTCAAGAAGAAAGATGGTACGATGCGGATGTGTATTGACTACCGCCAGGTAATAAGTTGACGATCAAAAACAAGTATCCTTTGCCAAGGATAGATGACTTGTTTGATCGACTTAAAAAATTCGCGGTTTTCTCAAGATTGATTTAAGGTCTGGATATCATCAGCTAAAGGTGAAAGAGGCTGATATCCATAAGACGGCTTTTCGCACTCGGTATGGGCACTACGAGTTTTTGGTGATGCCTTTTGGGTTGACTAACGCGCCGGCGCATTCATGGATATGATGAATCGGGTATTCCAGCAGTTTTTGGATCAGTTTATTGTGGTTTTTATAGACGATATTTTGATATAATCGAAGTCAGAGGAGGAGCATGATGCGCATTTGCGAGTAGTGTTGCAGATTTTGAGGGAAAAGCAGCTGTATGCCAAATTTAGTAAGTTTGAATTTTGGCTTAGGGAGGTGACTTTCTTAGGTCACGTTGTATCAGCCGAGGGGATAGAGTGGATCCTCGGAAGATCGAAGCGGTATTGGACTGGAAGCCGCCTAAGCCCGTGGCTGAGATTCAGAGTTTCCTAGGTCTGGCGGGGTACTATCGAAGATTTGTGGAAGGATTTTCTTTGATCGCTGCACCGATGACCAAGTTGTTGAGGAAAGGAGTTCCATTTGTGTGGACCAAGAAGCAGCAGGAAAGTTTTGACAAGTTGAAGAAGATTCGATGAAGCTCGGTTTGATTCAACTCGAGGCGAGCAAGGAATTCACGCTTTATTGTGATGCATCACATACTCGATGCAGGATGTGTTCTCGATGCAAGAAGGAAGGTAGTGGCTTACGCATCTCGGCCAGATTGAGACCGCATGAGGCTAATTATCCGATGCATGACTTGGAATTAGTCTTTGTGGTTTTCGCTTTGAAGATTTGGAGACACTATTTGTACGCATGCAAGTCGATAGTCTACACGGATCACAAGAGTCTTAAGTACCTTTTGACTCAGAAGGACTTGAACTTGAGGCAGCGTAGATGGATTTAGTTGTTGAAGGACTACGACTATTCGATCGAGTATCATCCCGGCAAGGCTAACGTGGTGGCAGACGCGTTGAGCCGTAAGGTTGTATCGGATTTAAGATCAATGTTTGCTCGTCTTAGCAGAATTGCAAGTCAAGCCGACTTGGTTAGATCAGATCAAGGAGAAGTAGTTGGAGGATGATGGTTTGAATGATCGGAGGTTGTGGGTTCAGAACGAAGGTTCAGAGGATTATAGTTTGTCCAGTGATGGAGTTTTGTGTTTTAAAGGGAGAGCTTGTATCCCGAAAGATGTTGAGTTGAGGCAAAGGATTCTTCGGGACGCACATAGCAGCCCATATGCTATGCATCCTAGAGGTAACAAGATGTATCGGGATTTAAGAGAGCAGTTTTGGTGGCCAGGTCTGAAGCGGGAGGTAACTGAGTTTGTGGGTAAATGTCTGACGCGTCAGCAAGTCAAGGCTGAACATCAGTTGCCGTTTGGGTTACTTTAGCCGGTGAAGATTCTACAGTGGAAGTGGGAGAGGATCACTATGGACTTTGTCAGTGGATTACCTCTTACGCCTAGTAAGAAGGATTCAGTTTGGGTGATTGTGGATCGTCTGACTAAGTCAGCTCATTTCATTCCGGTAAGGGTGGATTACTCGCTTCAGAGGTTAGCTAAGTTGTATGTGGCTGAGATAGTGAGGTTGCACGGTGTGCCTGTGTCGATCATTTCGCATGCAGATCCCGCATTCGTCGAGGTTTTGGAGAGCGTTGCATCAGGCTTTGGGTACGCGGTTGGATTTCAGTACCGCATTTCATCCACAGTCTGACGGGCAGTCGGAAAGAGTTATTCAGATTTTAGAGGATATGTTGAGAGGATGTGTTTTGGACTTCAGAGGCAGCTGGGAAGAGTTTTTGCCGTTAGCTAAGTTCGCATACAACAATAGTTATCAGGCAAGCATTAAGATGGCCCCATATGAGGCGTTGTATGGTAGGAGGTGTCGCACACCTACTTGCTGGACAGAGTTGGGTGAGCGTCAGATGTTAGGACCAGAGTTGGTTGCAGAGACTGAGGATAAGGTTAAAATGATTCGAGCTCGTGCTCAAGGAAGCTTCTTGATAGGCAAAAGTCGTATGCCGATCTCAAGCGGAGGGATATAGAGTTTGCCGTGGGTGACAAAGTTTTTCTGAAGGTCTCGCCATGGAAGAAAGTGTTAATATTTGGTAGAAAAGGCAAGTTAAGTCCAAGGTTCATTGGACCGTTTAAGGTGTTGAGACGAGTGGGACCAGTAGCTTATCAGCTTGAGTTGCTAGTAGAATTGAGTCAGATTCACGATGTGTTCCATGTATCCATGCTTAGACGTTATCGTTCTGATCCATCGCATGTCGTGGCAGTAGAGGAAATAGAATTGAGTCCAGATCTGACGGTGGAAGAGGAACCTGTGCAGATTCTAGATCGAGATGTGAAAGTTTTGCGTAGGAAGACAGTTCCTTTAGTGAAGATCTTATGGCGGAATCATGACGTGGAAGAAGCTACGTGGGAACCAGAGGATACGATGAGGCAGCAGTATCCTCAACTCTTTTGAGTAGGTAATTTCGAGGATGAAATTTTCTTAATGGGGGTAGAATTGTAACATCTCAAAATTTGAGTATCATTTGTGTTGGCTCGGGTATGAATTTTGTGTGTTAGCATAGTCTTGTGAAGGCTTGATTTTATTTAGGAAGTTAGAATAATTTTTAGTATGGTTTATTTAATGAAGTGGATTAAGTGAGCTTAGCACTTAAGTTAATTTAAGTGTTAATTAAAGCACAAAAGGAGTTAGTGGCAAGGTGGTTAGGATGCTTGAAGGGTTGCTTGAGGTTAGTGGTTCGAGTAGCATGGAAAGCATTTTGAGGATTTTATTTTTCTTCATAGCATTGATGGGCGGTCAAACTTTATTTTAGATAGGTTGGACTCTCAATTTTTGGTAAGTTGAATGTTGGTTTAAGGAAAGCATGAAATTGGGGATAAGATTCTTAAGGTTATGGAAGGTTGGGGAGACATAAGGCTTGGTTTTAGGAAAATGTTTTGGAAACTATTCCAAGGCCTTAGTGCATGTATGTGGACGGCATCTTGGTCTAGGGGAGGGCTTGACCGATTTTTGTTGGTAGCTTTGGTAGGTTAGTAGCTAGTTGGCCATTTCTCCTAAGTTTATGATCACCAATTTCTTTTCTCTCCTCAAACACTCCTATAGCCGAATGTGTCTTGGTCATAAAGTGAGTTTTAGGTGTTGTTTTGGCCTTCAATAATTGTTTTAGTGTCATAACCGAAAATCCTTTCTAGTTTTTGCAAGTTTTTCCCTAGTGCATCAAAGTGTATCAAAACCGAAACAATCTTTGTACTTGGCCGAATTTCTTTTGTTCACAACATCTTTCCCATTCTTACATACTTGTTCAACCCACATTTCTCCTACTTTCTCTTGGCCGAAACTTCCTTCTCTCCATCTCTCTTTACTTTCTTTCATTTTTGTTCAAAGCCATAAACATTCCTCTCCCATTGAAATCTCTTCCATCTTCTTCCTTTTTCCTTTCTCTTTCTCCACTTTAATCGAATCCTTTTGTTATTACAAATCAACCATAGCCGAATTTCTATGACTACTTAATCATTTTGCAGAAACTTCCTTTTCTCTTATTGTTTTGTTTTGGCCGAATATTCAAGGGTAGATTCTCTTTTGCTTTCTTCAATCGATTTTGGTTAATAAGTAAGTATTCTTGGCCGATTTTCCTATTATTTGTTTTCTCCTCTCTATGTTATTTTCTTGTGGACAAAGGCCGAACCTATGGTCAATTGTTGTAAGGATCTAACCATTCTAGGAACCGATTTCTTTTAGGCTCCTCGAGACGTTGGAAGCAATCAATCTAAGCCTCGTATCTTCGTCTCTCGTTTTGGGTAAGCTTTTAGGTAAGATTGGTATTTCGAAGCGATAACTCTTTGGGATTTAGTAGTATGGCCGAATGGCCTTTGTTCTTAATTTTAGTATTGGCCGATTGTAGGACAAGTGATCTAGTGTGGTAGATCAGATCTTCGGACGTTAGTATTTGCTTTTGGTGAAAGGTGTGTACCTTACACACTTTATAACTCGGTTTTGTATATGTACTTATAATATTATTAATTTACTGATCATATTAACAAAGTGGGAAATACGATGAGATCTTGATATGATACCATGATGGTATGAATGAGGATTCGGGTAAGTCCGTTTCTATATGTTGTTGATATATGTGGATTGAAATCATGATCTACGATTTATGATATTTTCATTATGTGATTTATATCAAAGTATATTGACATGATTTGTCTATCTATTGCATTGGTATGGGCAATATGAGAGAGAGGGGAAGATTGATATTGTGTCTTCGGACACGAGAGGTTTGGTACCTCCAGTGATTTGGTATCACATTTGTGTCTTCGGACACCAGAGGTTTGGGACCTCATAGCGACTCGTCCCATGGTTAACACCACCGTGGGTTGGCCCCACTTTTGAGATATGGGATTGTCGCCAGTGATTTGGTATCACACGTGGTTGGCCCCACAACTTGATGATTTGTGACTTGGTCACCACGGTGGTTTGGCACCACTAGTGATTTGGTATCACATTCATGTCTTCGGACACCGTGAGGTTTGGCACCTCATAGCGACTTGTCCTGTGGTTTAACACCACCGTAGGTTGACCCCACTTTTGAGATATGGGATCGTCGCCATGATTTGGTATCGCATATGGGTTGGCCCCACAGATGGATTATTTGTGACTACGGTCACGGTGATTTGGTATCACATTTATGTCTTTGAGACACCAGGTGGTTTGGCACCACCAAAGGTGGTTTGGTACCACACGGGTAGAAAAGGAGTTATGGATGGCTAGGTTGGGTGCATTATACATATATGTTGCTTTGTTATAATTTGTGTAAGTATGTGGCATTTACCCTGAGAGGGATTATGCACTCGAGTCTTGGTGACTCACCTTCTCCCTTATCATTTCAGTGATTCGTGAGATTGCGGACGAGGAGCCTGGATGAACTCGAGGAGGCCATGCAATAGAAGTTGGTTTTATATGAACTTCCATTTGGGTACTTATTTTATTTGGTTTTCATATTTTATGGATTTGTAATAAGGCCTCTTTAAATTATGTTTTTGGATTATTTATATGTTTTGTACATGTTTTAAAATGTGATTTATAAATTACTTGGTTAATTTAATAATTGAACCCAAAGTTTTCTGAACTATAAAATCGCAATGGTTTTAAAATCTTACCATCGGGTAATACAAATTGTTTATTGGCAAAATTTTAAATTAAGTGTTTTCTACAATTTAAGTGATTTCCAAAATTCAAGTTTCTATACTCTAATGCAATCGGTTTCCAAAGTAATAATCCGAAATTTTCTTAAAAGATATAAATGTTTTCTATCCTATGATTTATCGACTAAGTTTTAAAGTTTTTATTTATGAAATTTCAAGTAAATTTTCGGTGTTAACTTATTTTACACCTGATTTCTACAATTATAGAATTACAAAGAGTTTCTCACTAAAAATTTATCTGTTAAATTCGATTCTTTTCAAAATGTTTTCCTCTGTGGCATGCCAGATTCGGTCATGGCGTATTGACCGGGTTTGGGGTGTTACAATAAGGAGCAAGTAAAGAGTATTCTTACTGTTGAATGATAAAGGTTGGAATTACTCAGGGAATATTTTCATAACAAAATAATGCCTTGGCAAGGTTACGACTAAACTACTTTCCAGATATTTACTACTGCAGTTTACTTCTTTCGAGGGTAAAATTCTAATTATTATTCGGAGTCTGTCTACGCCTACAAAATGAAAACTCAACTAACGTTCTATACCTATACAGATCGCATCTTCTATGTCTAGAGTACTGTGAATATTCTATCCAGTACTCACCTATATCAATCAATTAATAATCTGATGTATTTAACCCATTCTGTAACAGCCCGTTTTTAGTCAAATTGAATCAGTGGTTTCGTGACCACAAATTTGAAGTTGAAAACATTATTTTATTATTATTTTAATGTCTGTAGCATGATAATATGTTTGTGTGAAATTTTCGTTAAGAAACTTTATTGTTTGATTGGTTAATTTGATAAAAAAGACTAAATCGCGTAAAGTGTAAAAGTGGAGTTCCATTAGCTAAAGCTATCTAATAGTTATGGAATATTAAATTAGAAGTCCTTATGTTGTAATTAGACCATTATAATGGTGAGTGGACATTTTTGGGCATATGTTAAATGATTTATATGTTTAATTATAAAGGTTAAATTTGTAATTTATAAAATAAACATGAATTAACTAAAAATAAGCCAAAATTTTATTCCATTATCATCTTATACCACCGAAACTAAGAAAGAAAAACATCCATTGAAGGTTTCTAGGGTTCGACCACTTCATGATCTAATTGTCAGTCCATTTTTGTTCGGTTTTTAGTGATTTCTATGTTTTTGTGATCGTTGCTTTGTATTCTAGCTAGCCCGTACCTTAGAGTTTGAAACTGTTAAAGATTTATCATGTTGACATTGTTGAATACTTGAGTAATTTGATGAATTATGATAGATTTGGAAGGTTTAATGTTAGATTAATAACTTTTGTAAAGTGATTTTTGACAAAAATGTCAAAAAAGGGATTAAATTGAGAAAATGTGAAATATAGTGGTTAAAATGTGAAATAAACGAAAATTATGGGCTGCTAGGAGCATTATGGTAATTTGGCTAGCATGGGTTTATTTGGAATTTCACTCATTTTGATTTTATGCAAAACGAACTAAATTGTGAAAAATGTGAAATATGTGAGGCAAAAGTGTAAATGTGTTTTAAAATTTGGTTTGGACTAAATTGAATGAATAGATGATTGAAAAGGTTAATTTTGAATTTTTTTAGATCAAGAAAAGATGAATTCGGATCTAGATCGGGAAAACACGAAAGTTATCGACTAATCGACTAGATTTGCCGTTTTAATATCTGAGGAAGTTCATATGTTATAAATTCATTTTAAATGTATTTTATTTGCTTTGATATAGCATGAATTGTGATTATGTGAATACGTACGAGTTCAGAAATGATTTGATGAAGATTCAGCAGTTGGAAATCGGATTCAACCTTAGGAATAGTTTAGGATAGTAGTGACATGTCATTAGGTGAATTTTGAGTTGGCTTCGGGCCATAATTTAGCACTATGTGTGCGAGATAAACTAATTTGGCTTCGGCCCATGCATATCGGCTAATTTGGCTTCGGGCCATGATACTAGAATTTCGAATAAGTTACCTTGATTTGGCTACGGGCCATGGTATAGGTACTTACCGAGTGAGACCTTGAGTATCTAACTTCTATTCCGAATGGTTCAATGGGTAAAAGTAGAAATTGGTTGAATATGAGATTGGTACGAGATAGTACAGGTACATACGGGAATGAATTGAGTATTAAAAACTATGAAATTGATGAGCTTCTTGGTAAGTTATATAAATGATCATATGATAGCTTGATATTTAATAAACTTGCTGTATATTGTTTTCCATTATATGAATGTTTAATGAATAATGATAGTTGTTTGTTAACATACAAGCTTACTAAGCTATATAGCTTACTTTGTTGCTTTTCAATGTTTTATAGTGATTTCAAAGCTAGCTTGGATACGGGGATCGTCGGAGACTTCACCACACTATCCACTGACTCTTTGGTACTTTTGAAACAATGTTTTAAGTGGATGGCATGTATAGGTATTTAAGTCATGTTGGTTATGTTTTGGTAATGATGTTGGCCAAATGAATTGGCATTGTAAATGTCTATATTTTGAGTTGTAAATATGGCCATGAGAGTTGCCTTAATTTAGTGAATTTGGTTATGTGCTTATATATGCATATTTGTTGATAGTTAAGTTCATGGATGGATATGAGGATGACTCATATTATGAGAATTATGGTCATTGTTGCTAATTGGTATTATGAATGTCAAATTGATGATTTGAGAAAGTTAGTATGCTTGTGAAATTAAACCTAATAATATATCTTCGATAATGGTCATTTTGATGATTGAGTAGACAAGAATTGGTATGAATTTAGTTAGTATATTGTGGTACTTATGTGCCTTGAGTTGGTTAGTATTAAAATGGTAAGATTTAAACTTGGTTTGGATGTTTTAGATTGCATATTGTGCTATGAATTGGTGCTATTTGGGTTGTTTAGGTACATGAGATTTTGGGTGGCAAATTGGCTTGGTAAATAGCCAATTTTTGTCAACACGGGCACAGACACAGGCGTGTGTCTCAACCGTGTGCAACACACGGTCATGCTACATGGCAGTATGTCCCCTGGTGTTGAAATTGAAATGAAGTCAGTATGCTCCACACGGTCTCACACACAGGCGTGTGATCGGCCGTGTGGTACAAGTCAGTGTACCCCTTAATTGGCACACGGCCTAGCACATGGGTGTGTGACTTGGCCGTGTTGCATAAGTCAGTATACTCTACAGGTTTGGCACTTCCTAACACACGACCTGGGACACGGGCATGTGTGGCCACTTCGAAGGGCGCAAGGGTTAAACACACGGGCTTGTGGTTGGCTGTGTGACCCAAGTCAGTATGTACCCCCTGTTTTTACACGACCTGTGACACGAGCATGTTTGGTGGCCGTGTAAGACACACGGCTTGGCTACACAGGCGTTTGACCCTCGATTTGAATAAAAATTTGCTAAGCAAAAATTTCCTAATTTATCGGTTTATTTTCGAATCACTTCCAAAGCATGTTTAAGGCCTCGTAGGCTCTTAACAGGGACAAATTTTTTGAGAGTGAATGATGAATGATTGAATTGAATAATTTTCTGTTAAATAGTTGTTTAATTATTTCGTAAGTCTAGTAATGCTCTGTAACGCTATTCCGGCATCGAATACGGGTGACGGGTGTTATATTTATTAGTATCAGAGCTACAATTTAGTCGATTCTAGGACTAACATAGCGCGTATGAGAGTCTAGCTATACATGCCATAAATAAACTGTGATAGTGTGATGACTCCTGACATTTGATAGCTGATGAGGTTGAAAGTAAAGCGCCTGCTCCCGCGCAAGGAACAGTGCCGTCTGAATCTTGACCCGTAACGGGTAGCCAGGGAGGAGAGGCTAAAGAAGCCTCTCAACAACCTCTACCCCCTCCTGTTCCCCAAACTATATCTGTATCTCCTCAAGGAATCGAGTTTTTAAAATTGAACAAGCCTCCAGTTGATAAGATTCGTAATCACGAGGCAGAAGAGTTTAGAGCTAATGTTGATGATGACCCTGAGAGAGCTGAGTTTTGGCTTGAAAATACTATCCGAGTGTTTGATGAACTTTTGTGTACGCTAGCTGAATGGGTAAAGTGTGATATTTCTCTTCTGAGTGACTCTATGTATCAATGGTGGAATACTTTAGTGTCGGTAATGCCGAGGGAGCGAGTGACCTAGGGATTCTTTCAAACCGAGTTTCGGAAGAAGACATAAGTCAACAGTTCATTGATCAAAAGCATAAAAAATTTTTAGAGTTGAAACAGGGTTGTAGGACCGTAACTGAATATGAAAGAGAATTTGTACGGTTGAGCAAGTATGCTCGAGAATATGTTTCTACCAAAAAGATAATGTGCAAGTGATTTGTTGATGAGCTGAACGAAGACATTAAACTTTTGGTTGGGATTCTAGATTTGAAAGAATTCGTTGTGTTAGTTTAACGGGGCTGTAAAGCTGAAGACTTTAGCCAAGAAAAGAAGAAAGTTGATTCAATGGCTAGAGATTCAAAGAAAAGACTGATGAATAAGCCTTATCATTCTTCATCAAAGAGATCTCGAGATTCGTATGGTCGATCGAATGCACCAGTCAGAATAGAGATTGTGGAAATATGCATGTGAATCCTAAACCTCATGCTACATCTGTCTCGAGTGCTGGTAGTGTGAGAAATAACAAATCCGAGTGTCAACAGTGTGGGAGATGACATTTTGGAGAATGCTGGAATAAAAGTAGTAAAGCTTGCTTAAAATGTGGTTTGCCATATCATTTTATCAGAGATTTCCTAGAGTTAACTGAGAAAGAAAAAGTTTAGAATGTAAGATCGAGTAATATGACCGCGAAAGGGAGACCACCGAGAAATACAGGAAATGTATCTAGTTGTATAGGTATAACTAAGGACTCAGTTGGGAGATCCGAGGCTAGAGCACCTGCTAGAGCCTACGCTATTTGCACTCGCGAAGAAGCATCGTCCCCAGATGTTATTACTGATACATTCTCTCTTTATGATACTAATGTGATTGCTTTAATTGACCCTGGATCGACATATTCGTATATATGTATGAACTTGGTGTCCAAAAAGAGTTTACATCTCGAGTCTACAGAGTTTGTAATTAACGTATCGAACCCCTTAGGCAAGTCTATTTTAGTTGATAAGATTTGTAAGAATTGTCCTTTGATGAGTCGGGGTTACTGTTTTTCGGCTAACTTGATGCTTCAACCGTTTGATGAGTTTGATGTGATTTTGGGTATGGGCTAGCTGACTATGCATGATGCAGTTGTGAATTGTAGACGAAAGATTATTGAATTGAAATGTCAGAATGCTGAAATTCTTCGGATTGAGTCTGATGATTCGAGTGAATTACCTACTATGATATCGTCTATGTTAGCTCAAAAATGTATAAAAAAGGGTTGTGCTACATATCTTGGATACGTACTGTATAAAAAGGTGTTTGAATCAAATATTGAATCTATACATGTTGTTTGTGAGTTTTCAGTTGTATTTCCAGAAGAATTACCGAGTTTGCCACCAATCAGAGAGGTTGAATTTGGTATTTAATTAGTACTGAAAACAACACCGATATCGATAGCTCCGTACAAAATGGCTCCAACAGAATTAAAAGAGTTGAAAGCTTATTTGCAAGAATTGACAGACAAATGTTTTGCACAACCGAGTTATTCGTCTTGGGGT
The DNA here is from genome assembly GCA_025503065.1 of Gossypium bickii. Lineage (NCBI taxonomy): Eukaryota > Viridiplantae > Streptophyta > Magnoliopsida > Malvales > Malvaceae > Gossypium > Gossypium bickii. Next base: position 91,757,696 of record CP106714.1, on the reverse strand, counting down.
GCACCGGTATTGTTTGTAAAGAAGAAAGATGGCACGATGAGAATGTGCATCGATTACAGACAGCTGAATAAAGTGACTATAAAGAAAAAATACCCTTTACTGTGGATTGATGATTTATTTGATCAGTTGAAAGGTGCAACAATATTTTCAAAGATTGACTTGAGATCGAGTTATTATCAGTTGCGAGTAAAAGACTCAGATGTGCCTAAAACCGCGTTTAGAACAAGGTACAAATATTATGAATTCCTTGTTATGCCTTTCGGATTAACTAATGCTCCTGCAATTTTTTTGGACTTGATGAGCCGGATATTCAAATCCCATTTAGACAGATTCATTGTAGTATTCATTGATAATATTCTGATCTATTCACGAGATGAGTCTGAGCATGCCGAGCATTTGAGAATTGTGTTGCAGACCTTGAGAGATAAGCAACTGTATGCTAAATTTAGTAATGTGAGTTCTGGCTCCGAGAAATTGGATTTCTGGGACATATTGTTTCATCAGAAGGTATTAGAGTTGACCTGAGCAAGATTTCTGCTATTGTTGACAAGAAACCTCCCAGAAATGTGTCTGAAGTTTGTAGTTTTCTGGGTTTAGCAGGCTATTATCGAAGATTTGTAAAAAGATTTTCAATGATTGCAACACCGATGACACTACTACTTCAGAAAGATGTGAAATTTGAATGGTTAGAAAAATGTCAGCAGAGTTGCGAACAATTGAAAGCATTGTTAACTGAAGCACCAGTTCTAGTTCAACCTGAATCAGAGAAAGAGTTTGTGATTTATAGTGACGCATCATTGAACGGTTTGGGCTGCATATTGATGCAGGAGGGAAAAGTTGTAGCTTATGCCTTAGAACTGTAACACCCCTATCTCGTGTGTGTCGCCGGATTAGGGTTAAGAGTGTTACCTGATAGATCGAAAACTTAATTAGACATTTCATCAAGTATCTCATTAGTTACAAACATAATGTCCCCTTTTTGTAGGTCATCGAGACCTAAAACATACTTAGAAGTAGGGTCGGGACTAAACCAAAACACATACAGAAATTCTTAGAAATTTAAAACTTTTTAAAGATTCAGGGGTTACACACCCATGTGGCAAAGGCGGTAGTGTGCCTCTCCCGGTACTAGACACCCCGTGTGTCTACCCCGTGGTTGAAACTGACTTTACTCCACGGCCACCAAGCACGCCTCGTGTACTCTGGTCGTGGTCGATCCTGTCAAAAATCACACGGCTACCAGGCACGTCCCTGTGCCAAGACTATGTAAACTTAGCTAGCTACTGACTTAGCCCCACGGTCACTAGGCACGCCCGTGTGCCATAACCATGTGACATTATAGGCCATTTGTAAGGCCAAAATGCCACCCAACCAGGGTCAAACTTACAACCAATTTACCAAGACATTTAATGCATATTTGGCAACCAAGAACTTACCAAATTAACCATTCAGTCAATACATTCAAATCCAATCTCATTCATAACAAATCCACAAGACTAAAACTTATATAATCACAAACATTATTCATCCATACTTACTCAAAAACTTAACCATTTCATGTACTTCAACCATACCAAAGTATGCATCATATAACACATTCATTTGATGCATATCTTCAACTCATATCTAGCCAAATCACATGGCTAAGTTCATATAACAAACTTATACCAAATACTAGCCTATACATGCCATATCTAGCTATATACATTTCCAAAATGTACCAAAACAAGTTGAGTAGTGTGATGACGATCCACGATGGTCCCCGAGCCTATAATAGCTTTGATGACCTATAATACGGAGAAAACACACACAAAGTAAGCTTTTCAAAAGCTTAGTAAGTCATATACAAATAAACTTAATATGTAAAGCATATAAGCATATAGAAACATTGGCACAATTCATATTCATAGGAAATTTCTCACATATATGCTTTGGTCCATATTCTTGGCCATATTTTCCATAATCATCAATTCAAAATTTCATATATATTCATAACTCTTTCATAACCATTCTTGCATCTCAGTCACATTCTCATATTCTATCTTACATTTCTTCAAATAAAAAATCACATAGGTACTTCCCTTTTATACATATTTAATGTGCATACCAAACGTACCTGAAATGAATATACATTCACGTAATTGATCATAGCTCAAATTTGCCCGTTGAACCAATAGGAATCTAATAGGATACTCAGAAAGCTCGAAATAGTTGTACAATGCCAACGTCCCGGACGAGGTCTTATGTGTACTCGGATAACGATGCCACTGTCCCAGACAGGGTCTTACGCAAATCAATACGATACCGATGTCCCAGACGTGGTTTTACACGAAATCTCGAATCAAAGCCAATGCCCCAGACGTGGTCTTACATGATAAAACAGAACAAATACCTATGTAATGACATAGCTAATCCTATCTATTCCTAAATTCGTACGGGACTTCTCGGACATTATCACTATATAGATCTTATCTCGGAATTCATATACATAGAATCTCATAAGCATTCACTGTTATCAATAGTCATATAAATATGTACAACTTAATACAAATACATTTATTTGCATAATGACTTACCTTGGATTCGATTTAACGGAAATGGAAACAGCTACTCGGTTACTTTCGCTTTCCCACAATTTAAGTCTGTTTTCCTCAGTTCTTGATCTATACATGTTTAGAATTAACCCTTTTATTCACTAACTCATTCAATTCAATCCAAAGACACACATTTAGGGCTATTTGTAATTTAACCCTCACATTTGAACAATTTATCAATTTAGTCCATTTTTCTCAAAACATCAAATTCACAAAAATCATCACATACACATGCTTAGCCGAATGCTTATGAACAGCACACGAGCCCATATTTTCCATTCAATTTGCAATTTAGTCCTGCAAATTACTATTTTCTCAATTTAGCCTTAATTAGCTAAATTCATCAAAAATTCAAGAACAAAGTATGTTCATCTAGCTCAAATCTTTCATTTAACACCATAAATCATCACAAAGCTCAACATATCATCAATGGCATATCACACAAACATCATCAATTCACAAAATTGAGACATGGGCTTCATAGTAGACTAAGCAACGATTACAGAAACGTAGAAATTATCGAAAACCGACCAAAAACATACCTTGAATTTGGCTTGTAAGTAGCCGAATATGCAGAGCTTCAAAGCTTTCTTCTTCTTTGTGTTTTTCGGTGGAGAATGCATGAATGAATGCTCTTTTTCATGCTAAATTTTATTAATAATTCATTAATAAATAATTTCTAATTTTAGCCTTATAAGATAAAATCACAAAACATAATTTCTGAGGTTATTATGGACCATAACCGTCCAATATCTATAGAAATGGCTAATTTTCCATATAAATCATCCATACTTATAAAGACATGGCAAATAGGTACTTTTTCTTGTAGTATGCTAGTTTTGCATTCAGTGCAATTTAATCCTTTGCTCAAATTAAACACACAGACGGACGAATTAACTCATAGAAATTTAGCACATGCTTAATCACTTATCAGAGGCACAGAAAATAATATTAAAACATTATACGGACTCTGGTTTGTGGTCCCGAAACCACTATTCCTATAACAGTCCGGTTTACACCCCAGTCGGAACAGTGGTTTCGGGACCACAAATCTAAGTTTGTATAATATTTTAATATTATTTTCTATGTTTTTGATAAGTGGTTAAGCATGTGGTAAAGTTTCGTATGCTAATTTGCCTGTCTGTGTGTTTAATTTGACAAAAGGATTAAATTGCATAAAATGTGAAAGTTGCATAATATTTGTTAAAGTGCTTATATGTTGTGGCTTTTAAAAAAGGAGGCCTTAAGAGGCAATTAGACCACTATTAAGTTAGTGGATGCATAAAGGACATAAATGCCCATAATGTTTATATGTCTATATGTTTAGTAAAAGGGTAAATATGTCATCTTTATATTAAAATGTCTTTTGATAAAAGCAAAATATGAAAAATGGGCATTAATTCATTCATCCTTCCACCGAATGCATAAAAGAAAGAAAATAAGAAGAGCTTGTTACATTCGACTAGTTTGAGGCAGAAATTCAAGGTATGTATTTAATCGGTTTTTGATAATTTCCACGTTTTTGCAATCGTTGCATTGAGAGCTACAAAACCCATGTATTAATTTTGAGAATTGATGAAGTTTTTGAAATGAGCTTTTGATGAACTCATGTGTTTTGTGATGGATGATAGTGAAAAATGAAAGATATGTGTTTAATGAACATGTTTTGTTCTTGAATTTTTGATGAATTTAGCTAATTAGGGCTAAATTGTGAAAATGGCATTTTGAAGGACTAAATTGTAAATTTGATGAAATGATTGGACTTGTGTGATGTATATATGCATTCGGCTAAGCTTGGATGTGTAATGATTTTGTGAATTTGATGTTTTGAGAAAAATAGACTAAATTGATAAATTGTGCAAATATGAGGGTTAATTTGCAAATAACCCTAAATGTGTGTCCTTGGATTGAATTGAATGAGTTAGTGAATAAAAGAGTTAATTCTGAATATGTATAGATCAAGAACCGAGGAAAACGGACTTAGATCGCGGGAAAGCGAAAGTAACCAAGTAGCCGTTTTCGTTTCAGTTAAATTGAATCCGAGGTAAGTCATTATGCAAATAAACGTATTTATATTGAATTATGTGTATGATTTGTTCATGAATTTTGAGATAAGGATTACTTAGTGACAATATCTAAAAAGTCCCGTATAAACCTAGGAGTAGATAGGATTAGCTATGTCATGACATAGGTATCTGTTCTGTTTTATCATGTAAGACCACGTCTGGGACGTTGGTGTTGATTTGAGATGTTGTGTAACACCTCACCTGGGACGTAGGCATTGATATAAGCTTTACGTGTAAGACCACGTCTGGGGCGCTAGCATTGATTTGATCTTTACGTATAAGACCATGTCTGGGACATTGACATCGTATTGATTTGTGTAAGACCTTGTCTGGGAGAGTGGCATCAATATCTGAGTGCATGTAAGACCTCGTCTGGGACGTTGGCATTGTACGACTAGTCTGAGCTTTCCGAGTATTCTACTAGATTATTTACAGTTCAACGGGCAAGTCTGTGATATGAAATAACCTTGTAAATAGTGAATCCGTTTCAGGTACGTTGATTCATACACTAAGTGTGTATATAAGGTAAGTTCCTATGTGATCTTACTATGATGATTATGTATATTTGGATAACATTATGAGATGAGATAGTAAGCATGAAAAAGCTTTGTATATATATGAGACTTTTGAATTGATGAATGTGACAAATATTGCCAAGAACATGGGCCAATGTATATATGTGATAATTTGATAAGTGATTTAAATGTGCCAATGAATCTATGAGTATATATGCCTTCTATGCTAAGTTTGTTTGTATTATGACTTACTAAGGTTTTGGAAAGCTTACTCCGTGTGTGCATTTTCTCTATTTTATAGGTTGTCAAAGCTACTGAAGGCTCGGGACTGTCAAGGATCGTCATCACACTATTCAACTTGTTTTTGGTACATTTTGGATATATATTTTGCTAGATATGGCATGTATAGGCTAGTCTTTTGTATTTGTAAATGAAGTGAATTTAGCCATGTAATTTGGTTAGTTATATGGTGGTATTATGTTTAAATGAATGTGTTAGATGAAGTATACTTTGGTATGGTTGAAGCACATGAATTGGTCAAGTTTTTGGGTAGCATTTGGATGAATTATACTTGATATACATATATTTTGGTCTTGGAAGTTGGCATGGTTGAAATGGATATTGAATGTTTAGATTGAATGATTATTTTGTTTGTCTAGTATGCACGAAATGTGTTGGTAAATATTGCTTGTAGATAAGACCCAAGTGGGTGGCATTTTGGCCTTGAAAATGGCCAATAATGTCACACGTTTGTGGCACACGGGCGTGCCTAGTGACCGTTGTAAAATCTTAAATTAGGGGTTATTTGTGATGGTATTGTTTTGCAAGAGTTCAGTTTGTTGTGTTGTTAATTAAGATGTTCTAGGGCTTAGGAAATAAGCCAAGGGTAGGCTCGAGCTGTAGGAAAAATTTAATTTTCAAGCTTTAGTTAAAGGGAGTTGAAGGAGCTAGGGGTTAAGAGTAAATCGTGGGGAATTTTAGCACAAGAATTGGCTTGGTAAAGTGGCAAGGAGGCACCACTTAGAGCCTTGAAGGTGACGCCACAAGTAGTGTGAGGGAGCTTAGGTTCGAATCCTATGGATGACATGAAGGTGACTTTTAATTTTTGTATGGCATGTGTTGGTCAACTCTAATTAAGGAAAGGTTGGACTATTGTCTTTTATGGATAGTAGACTAAGGAATAAGGCAAGTTATTAGTTAAGGTATGGAATTAAGGAGTTATGGTAGGATAAGGGGACATAAGGCTTGAAGTATGGAGTGATGTTTTGGAAATTTTTCTATGGCCATTTGACCATGAATGTAGACGGTATAGTGGACTAGGGGGGGTTGACTTAATTTTGAATGTGATTAGAAGGAAATAAGGAGAAATTTAGGAGTGAGTTTAATTCAAAATTAGTTTGAATTGATGGCAAGAAGAATTTTGAGTGTGGAGGCCAAATGTGGGTCTCTTTTGGGTGATAATTTCGGTCATGAGTGGGGGGGAATAGCCAAATTTCCTATTAGAGGTCTAGAAGTTCTTTTTGGGTTCTTTTTTCTTTCTTTAGTATTCTCTTTTGAAACTTTCTTATCATCCTTGCCATTGCCGAAATTTGCACCCTATTTCTTGACCAAAAGCCGAAAGTTGGAAGTCATTTTGTGTATCTTTTTCTTTTTCCTTTTGCAACTTATTTTCCTTCTATTCACTTCCTAAAAACCAAAACCCATCCTCTCATTTGCAACAAAGCCGAAACCTCTCCACCTTTGTTCTTCATTGCTAAATTCTCCTAACTTTCATCTGCACTTCTTTTCTTCTTTTCTATACCTATTTTGTGTTAGCCGATTATCCCATCTCCATTTGGGAGTTCTTGCCGAATTTTTTAGAGCCTTTAGAGGGGGAGGTGTCGACATTCCTTTTCATCAATCTCCCACTCGGTTTCGAGTATAGTAAGTATTTTCTTACCAATGGTTGGCCTTGGTTTCTAAGGGATGGCCGAATGTATGTAGAGTCATAATATTGTGTTTCTTTTGTGTAGCCAACGGTAAGGAGCCTTAAGGTGGATTGTAAGAATTTAATTTATCAAGGTAAGTGTTATGTGGTGATTCGGGATTTAGTTAAGCAAAGTAGGTGATTTGTAGTATTCGGCCATAGGCCATTGTATGAGTTTAAGTGATGACCGATTTCTGACTTTGGTTCTTAGGAACAAATCGACTGGAATAAGAGGGTTTCGGGATTGAGTAAACTGTGTCAAAAAGGTGTGTAGTTATCGCACTGTTTCTTGATTGTTTATATGTGTTATTATGTATATGCGTATGATGTGTACGATAACCGACAATAATGGCTAAAATGATGGATACCCATGATGAATAATCGATTAACAAGGTCAGTATTTTATGTTGTTAATTTACATATGATCTATGTATGAAAACGTGATAGCATGTGATGTATGCTTATTTTTATGATATTGTGGCATGATACATGGGACTTGGGATGTGACTATCGAAGGAAAGGGTGTACTTTATGTACGTGGTCTGACGTTAGCCTTGTGCTACATTGGCGCTTGATGTTAGCTATGTGCTTCATCAAGGGAGGTGTTGGCTAGGTGCCCATCTCGGCGGTTGATAGCTGTGTGCATCACCGTGGATTAATTGATATGTGGGATCACTTATGTGACCGGTGGCTTAGCCACGGCCTTGAGCAGCAAGTCTGCCGAGGTAAGTTATGTGGGATCACTTAGGTGATCGGTGGATTAGCCACGACCTTGGGCGGCAGGTGTGCCGAGGTTGGTGTAATGGATGGAACTAGGTTGGGTTGGGCTTCATTTTGCATAATTTTGTATGTAGACTGTGTGGATATGGGCCAAGCCCATATGTGGAGACATGTGAAATAATTACACACTGAGTCTGTGTGACTCACCCAAATTTTTCTCAAACCTTACAGGTGATGCATAAAGCTTGGACCTGGTTGGAGTGGATACAAGGCGGCCCATGCAGAAGATGTTTTCACTTAATTTATGGATTTTATATTATTAGTATTTTCGGATGATTATTTATTGTAATAAGGGCCACTTAAACTATTTGGAGACTTTATTTATGGTTTTGAGGTTATGTTATTATTAAGCTAAAATTTGAAATGATCTTTAAAATCAAGTGATATTATAAATACTTGTATTAAAGTTTTCAACCGGATATTTTGTAACAACTTAACTTTACTTTGAATTTTAAACCCATGATGCTTTATGAAAAACAAATAAATTTTTTTTTTATGTTTTCACACTAAGTCAAAATATTTTTCAAACGTTTTCCGCAGTGACATACCAGATCCGGTCAGGGCTTGTGGGCCGGGTTTGGGGTGTTACAACCGTGGGGCTAAGTCAGTAGCTAGCATAAGACTACACGGCCTTGGCACACGGACGTGCCTAGTAGCCGTGTGATTTTTGACAGGATCGACCACGGCCAGAGTACACGGGCATGCTTAGTGACCATGGATGAAAAGTTAGTTTCGACCACGGGGAGGACACACGGGTGTGTCTAGCAGCCGTGGGAGGCACACGGCCTACCCACACGGGCGTGTCACCCCTGAAACTTAGAAAAGTTTTAAATTTTCTGAGAATGTTTGTATGTGTTTTGGTTTAGTCCCGACCCAGTTTATAAGCTTGTATTAGGTCTCGTTGACCGTATTAAGGGACATAATGTTTGAGTTTGATGGATGAATGTATGAACTTCTGAAATTGTTTCCAATCTGTCCGGTAATGCCTTTAACCCTAGTCCTGCGACGGACTGTTACAAAAACAGTTGAAACCGCCTGAAAAGAACTATCTGACGCATGATTTAGAGTTGGCTGCTATAGTTTTTGCATTGAAAACCTGGCGTCATTATTTGTACAGTGAAAAATGCCATATCTTTACTGATAATAAGAGTTTACAGTATATTATGATTCAGAAAGATTTAAATTTATGACAACGAAGATGGCTCATGCTACTAAAAATTATTAATTTGTGATTGATTATCATTCGGGGAAAGCAAATGTGGTTGCGGATTCTTTAAGTAGAAAGTCTTTGTTCGCATTACAAGCAAACAAGTTAAACGAACTCAATGTGAGACTATCCCTAATTTAGAGTTTCAGGTTGGAACCGATGATTGTTTAAGGTTCCGGAATAGAATTTGCATACCGAGAAATTTAGAACTCATTCAGAAGATCTTGCACGAAGTGTACAATAGCTGTTTATCTATTCATCCAGGGAGTGCCAAAATGTACAATGATTTGAAACAGTTTTATTGGTGGCAAGGCATGAAATGACAATGATTTGAAACAGTTTTATTGGTGGCAAGGTATGAAATGAGCTATCTCAAAGTTTGTTTCTAAATGTTTGATTTGTCAGCAAGTCAAAGCTGAACATCAAGTACCACCGGGTTTACTGCAGCCTGTGATGATTTTGAGTGGAAATGGGATAGAGTTACAATGGATTTTGTGTCAGGATTGCCCTTAACTCCGAAAAAGAAAGATGCTATCTAGGTTTTCATAGATCGACTAACGAAATCTACTCATTTCATACCGATACGCACAGATTACTCAATTGATAGATTAGTTGAATTATACGTTGCTGAGATCGTTAGATTGCATGGGGTGCCAGTTTCAATTATTTTGGATAGAGATCCGAAGTTTACATCGGGATTTTGGAAGAAATTACAAGAAGCTCTGGGTACAAAGTTGAATTTCAGTACAACGTTTCATCCGCAAACTGATGGACAGTCTGAGCGAGTAATTCAGATTCTTGAGGATATGCTCTGATGTTGTGTTTTGGAATTCAAAGGCAATTGGGTGAAATATTTGCCGCTAGTTGAATTTGCATATAATAACAGCTTTTTCAATCAAGTATAAAGATGGCACCGTACAAAGCTTTGTATGGTCGTAAATGTGGAACTCCATTGTATTGGACCGAGCTTAACGAGAAATAGATTCACGGGGTAGATTTGGTTAGAGAAACCGAAGAGAAAGTAAAAGTAATTTGTGATTATTTGAAAGTAGCTTCAAATCATCAGAAATCGTATGCGGATTTGAAACGAAAAGATATTGAATATCAGATCGGTAATAAAGTGTTTTTGAAACTATCTCCGTGGAAGAAAATCTTTAGATTTGGTCGGAAAGGTGATAAACCATAAATTATACATGTTTTGACCCCATGCTTGGCTTATTTTTGGATGAATTTTCAATAGATTCGATGAATTCGATGCTCCTAATCCTTTAATTTCATGTTTTACACTTAGGAGAGCTTAATGAGTCGAAAAGAAAGATAAACGGGCTAAAAAGGGACAAAATGGGCCTACCTCAGAAATCAACACGGCCTGGACTATAGCACACGATAAGATCACACAGCCATGTGTGATGAGTAGAATCTAGCACGACCTAAGTTATAGAACACGGCTGTGTGTGACTACCAGAAATCAACATGGCCTGGACTATCACACACGGGCGTATGACACAGGCGTGTCCTTGCCGAACCCAAGTTTAATTCTATTTGAAAAAGACTATTTGTGGGCTAAGAAAGGTGCTCCAAAGCCTATATAGACACCCTAGGGGAGAACCTAAGGGGGGACACATAGAGTAGAAAGCCAAAAGTACTCGAAGACAGCCATCGGGAGCAGCTTGGTAGAAGGATCCCCATCAAGACTGAAGATCTCCTATCAATTTGTCTTGAAGTTTTTGGGTTTTCTGATGTTTTGTAATTTTCTTTATTTTAAGATGTTTCCCTCTATCAGTATGAACTAAATCCCTTAAATACCTGAGGGGATGATACCTAGATGAATCTTATTACTATTTGATTTATAAGATAAATACTTGTTCTTATTTTTAATTGTGAGTTCTTATTCTTGTTTTAATAATTCAGGTTATTGATTCAAGTCGAATGTGCTTATTTAGAGGAGCAAAAGTCCCTGTTTAATAGTAGATCAACACAATTAAACAGAGTTGAATGTAATCCTAGATATAGGACAACGTAAATCTGCCAGATTAGAGTCAAATCCAATAATGGAATCTATAGATCGAGTTAATGCGATAATAGGGGTTTTAATTAGAAAGAGATTTCAATTAATCAACCTAGAGTCAGTTGGTTTTTGTCTTGAAAGAGATATTAACATAAATTAGGGATTTCTATAGATTAAGTCAAGTGAATAAATCGTATGAATCAGAAGTAATAAGTGTAGTCTAGGTGGATTCTTCCTTGGGTGTTGCCTCTTTCATAAAGTTGTCTAAAAGTATTTTCCCAATTCAATCTCTATCGTGCTTTTAATTAATTTTAGTTTAAAAGAAATCACTCCAATTCTTAGGCTAGATAATAAGAAGATAGTAATTACTAGTACTCTTGTTCCTTGTGGATACGATATTTCCGGTCTTACCATAACTATACTATTAAACTATATGTGTGCTTGCCTTTATTATGATCGTAGTTAGTTAAAGACACATCAAGTTTTTGGCGCCGTTATTGAGGACTAAAATATTAGGAACATTAAATTTTTATTACTTTAGCCATTTTTATTTATTGTAATTTTTTTTTTTTACTTTTCTAATTTTACACTTTCTTTGCTTCTGGCAGGAGTCTCTAGTTTATGACTAGAAGAAACCCGTTAGGGCCTTTGCTTTTTGACACTGAGATAGAAAGTACCGTTTGCAGAAACCGTAGGAAGATAAGACGAAGTTTACAATACATAGAGGAAGAGTAAGAGGACGATACTAATACTACCCAGGAGATGGATAATAATAATCTGCTTCCTTCAGTGGTTGCCGAAAATCCTGCTCCTCGTATTATGTACGATATGCTAAACCTAATTTAACTGGGGCTGAATCAAGTATTGTTAGACCTACTATTACTGCAAATAATTTTGAATTGAAACCTAACACTATTCAAATGATTCAACAGTTTGTTCAGTTTGATGGTTTGCAGGATGAGGACCCAAATGCTCATTCAGCCAACTTTTTAGAGTTTTGCGATACTTTCAAAATTAATGTCATTTTTGATGATGCCATTCACCTTCGGTTGTTTCCCTTCTCATTGAGGAACAAAGCTAAACAGTGGTTGAACTCGTTACCACGAGGATCAATCACTAAATAGGAACAAATGACTGAAAAAATTTTACTTAAATATTTTCCGCCGGCTAAAACGACTAAGTTGAGGAATTATATTTCTTCGTTTTTGCAGATGGATTTAGAAACACTTTACGATGCATGGGAGATATATAAGGATCTATTAAGAAGATGCCCTTACCATGGGTTGCCATTATGGCTACAGGTTCAAACCTTTTACAATGGTGTGAACCCCTCAACTAGGCAATTGATTAATGCAGCTACCGGTGGAACCCTAAATAACAAAACCCCTGAAGCGGCTTATGAGTTTATAGAGGAGATGTCACTGAATAACTATCAATGGCAAGTCATGAAAACAAAGCCAACAAAAGCCATCAGTGTTTTTAACCTCCGATGCTGTCACCATGCTATCAAACCAGGTAGACCTTCTAAGTTAAGAGATTGATGGTTTGTGTGGTTCTTCGTGGGTACATCCAGTGATGCAGTGCAATACAAATGGAGGAGGAATGGGTAATACAGAATATCCATCCCACAACCCTCGCATAGAAAGCGAACAGATGAACTATATGGGTAATAATTCTGGACCTCAGAATAATCCCTGTAGTAACACTCACAATCCAGGTTGGAGGAACCATCCAAACTTCTCATGGGGTGGTCAAGGAAATCAGAGACAACAACCCCCTCCAGGCTTTCAACAACAACCCTACCCACAGGAGAAGAAGTGGAACCTTGAGAAGATGCTAACAAAATTCATCTCGGTGTCAGAAACCCATTTTCAGAACACCAAAACAACACTCAAAATCAGCAAGCTTCAATTCAAGGGCTCGAGAACCAAATAGGACAGCTTGCCAAGTTGATCTCAGAATGACCACAAGGTAGCCCGCCAAGCAACACTGAAACTAACCGAAAGGAGAAACTTTATGCCATTACTGCTAACGATAGTGAAGGGTTTGATGAACCAAACCTGAGGCAAGAAAATGTGGTAGATAAAGGTAAGGCTGAGGTAAGCCATAATAAACCAAAACTGAAAAGTACAGAGTACAAACCTCGAGTGCCATACCCCAATGCGGCAAAGAAAGACCGCACAGATGAACTTTAAAGAAATTACATATTAACTTATCGTTTATTGAAGCTCTTTCGCAGATGCCCAATCCAGTAAAAAATTTTAAAGAGTTTTTGGCAAACAAATGGAAGTTAGATGATGCGTCGCATGTAGAGCTAAATGTAGTTTGCTCAGCAATTTTACAGAATAAACTACCCCGCAAATTAAAAGATCTAGGGAGTTTTACAATTCATTGCTTAATTTGTGGTTTATCTATTAATAATGCTTTAGCTAATTTAGGGGCAAGTATCAATGTTATGCCTTATAAAATGTTTAAACAGCTAGGTCTTGGGAAACCCAAACAAACTAGTATGAGCATTCAATTGGCTGATAAAACCATTAAAGTTCCTAGGGGTATAATTGAAGATGTGCTAGTAAAAATTGATAAATTCATATTCCTAGTAGACTTTGTTGTTTTAGACATGAATGAGGATAGTGATGTTCCTTTAATTTTAGGACGACCCTTTTTTACAACTATTAGGACCATTATTGAAGTTGGTATAGGGGAATTAATACTTCGTGTAGGTAATGACAAGATTAAACTCCAAGCACGTGATTCTATCAAAATATCTAGTGATCAAGATAATACAAGTCCTGTTAATGTAAGTGAACTTAATGTTCAATCTCCTTTGCTAGAAATTCCTCAGAAAAAGATGACAGAGCCATGGTCTAGCTCTCATATTGAGAATAGAACTGTTCAGGAGGAAAGAAGACTACAAATCGATGAACTAGATGAATGGCGGATACTCGTCAATGAGAAACCAAGAAAACACGATGAACCAAAGCGACTCCATGACGAGCCTAAAAATAAACGAGCCAAATTAAGGTTGGAGACCGAGTTCTAATAGATAATGTAGACCATCGTATTGCCACTTCTGAACCTAATGGAACAACCCCTTTTACGGTACTTAATATTTTCCCATACGGTACAGTCGAGGTAACTCATTCCAAATTTGGTACCTTAAAGATAAATAGTACTCGTCTAAAACCTTATTTTAACAAAATTGATAGCAGGAATGAGGAATTTCAACTCCTCAAACTGTAACACCCCTTACCCGAAACCCTTGCCGGAGTTGGGTACGTGGCATTACTAGACTTGACCATTAACTCGGGAAGTAAAAATTTTTAAAGCTGTCCAACTGCGTCACGCTGACTAAATCGACCATAACTCGAGTTACAAAACTCGAAATTTAGATCTGTAAATTTTCCTTGAAACTAGACTCATATAACTATTCACCATAATTTTTCCAGAATTTTTCATGTAGCCAATTAGTACAGTTTATTCATCAAATTTACCCTTATTACACTGCTTGACAATTCTGACCTGTCCCTACAAAAATGCAGTTATCTCATTGCAAAAATTTCCTATGATGTTCTTGTTTATACGAAAGAAAAATAGATTCATTAAGGGTTCTACACATATAAACCATGCTTCTTAATTATTTTTGTACAATTTATGGCAATTTTTCCAAAACAGAACAGTGACTCATGAATTCATTCAGAGCAGGTCTCACTAAAACTGAATTATCTCATAATATATAAATCTTTTGCCTACTCTGTTTCTTTCATGTAAAAATAGACACAATAAGGTTTAATTTAATACTCATTCACCTTTTAATTCAATATATCCTATTTTTGGTGATTTTTCTAACTCACATCACTGCTGTTACTACAAGTTGTTTTGTTACATTTTATGAAAGACTAGCTTCTAACCGAACCTACCTACATTCCTAATTCAAGGATTCATTTCGTATATAAACATTTCCTTAACAAAATGATTAAACTTTGATTAAGAAAGCATAAACCTTGCCATCATGAACCAACATACATATCGAAACCCAACATCATACTTACTAAAAATTTAGCCATATTCGCATGGCTATTACATACATAAACCTTAAGAGTTCATGAACAAAGACTAAGTCTTCCCTATACATGCCTTCGTTTAAAACCAAAATGAAAGAGTACCAAAATGTAGATTGATAGTGTAGGCGACCTTCCGAACGATCCCGACGAGCTTCTAGCTTGCCTAATCTATAAAACAGAGGAAACATTTCACACGATAAGCTCGCTAGCTTAGTAAGTCCTAATTTCATAAAAATATAACATTCAAACACTAACAATTCAATTTCTACAACTCAACTTATACTTATGCTCATTTTCATTATCAAGCTTTCAATTTCATATCCATGTAACTAAGTATGAAATTGATAGGAAAGTTTCTCCTTACCCACATATTTATGATCAAACTATTCGTTCGTAATCCGATCTTTAAAACCCAATGTGTCATCATATAACCATAGGTACCATTATTCATATACTTGGATATCAATTATTATAACATGTTATTAATTATACAACCACCCTTGTGGCCGAATACACCTAGTCTTATATATTTACATATTAAACGGCCAAAGTCACAATACCACATCATTTATCAATAGAACCAGAAATACATACCATTGGTAATAATCATCTGAATCACTAGTTTACCTTATCTTAATTAAGTAAGAAACTCATTCCTACTTTGCATACTCACCGAGCCGTTAACTCGATATATTTGCTTTAATTCGCCTTGAACATAAATTTCGGTTTCTATTTTGTAAAGCACATCACCGCATCATCAAGCTCGCTAGGCGTAGAAGCCCGAATAATAACACCAAGACAAGGCACCGCTAGGCATAAAAGCCCGATAAATAACACCGGCACAAGGCCTGCTAGGCATAAAAGCCCGATAAATAACACCGGCACAAGGCCTGCTAGGCATAAAGCCCGATTATGTCACCGGCACGAGGCCTGCTAGGCTCGAAGCCCGAATGTGTCACCGGCACGAGGCCTGCTAGGCTCGAAGCCCGAATGTCAGAATATTTTTACATGCTTTTCACATTTCACTATACATATCGAATCATATACATTTATTCCCATTGCATTAAATAAATTTGAAATCAATCCAATCCATCACTATCACAATCGGCCAACTCATGGTTTTACACCAAGCTTATACAAATTTTATCATTCACTAGATATGTAAATGATCATTAAATATAAAGTAGCTCAAGAACTTACTTATTCACCTTGCATTAGCCAAAATAATTTCTATCACATACTCAACATAAATCATCAACCAATATGTCAATATACATTCGGCCATGATGTAATTGGATATTAACATTCATAAATTTTTAATAGTCAAGATAACCATAATTAATTCTTTGACATGCTTTAACTAAAGGACTTACCTCTCGGTTGTCGATAGTCCGTGTGAATCGGCTATTCGAGAACCTTCGCCTTTCCCCTGGTCTAATTCGGTCTTTCTTTGCTCTTGATCTAAAACACATTAGAATTTAGCTCATTTAATCTCATTTCATCTCAATTTAGTCCCAAAACACCCAAATGGGCAATTTACCATTTTGCCCCTAATGTTTCCCATTTTTACAATTTAGTCCCATTTGCACATAACACAAAATATGCAAAATTTTCCAACATCCTAGCTTGGCGAATCTTCATTATAGTCATAGGTGTCCATGCATTTCATTTATTTGACATTTTAATCCTTCACAAATTTATTCTTTTCAATTTAGCCCTATATACTCAAAATTACCAAAAATTCCAATACAAAACTTGTAAATCTTTAATATACATTTAATTTAAAATCATCAAACATCAAAACTATCCAAACATGTTAATGGTCGAATCCTATATACATAGTATTTTCAAAAATTTAGACATGGGTCGGGTAATACACTAAACAACGATCTCAAAAACGTAAAATTTATCAAAAACTAAGTAAAATACCTACCCCAAATCAAGCCTTAAGTTGCCGAAACTTCAAGCTCCAAAATGGAGTTTTTCTCCTCAAACATTCGGCCAAGAAGATGAACAATGTGATGTTCTCTTTCTTCCCACTTAACTTTATTATTTTATGTTATAATAACACATTTAATATACCTTATTTACTAATATATCAACATAACATATAATAGGCTAATTTAACATATAATTTGGACTTATAAAAGCCCATTGCCGTCCCTTACTATGGTGAATGGGCTAATTGCCCTTTTGGTACACCCACTTAGAAAGCCACAATCAATTTAGTACTCTTCACTTTAGCATGCAACTTTTGCGCTTTTCTCGATTAAATCCTTTTTATCAAATTGAGCACTTAAACGACTAAATTTTTCTACGAAATTTTCACACTCACTAAATCACATGTAACAAACACAAAATATAATATTAAAATATCTCTCAGGCTCGGATTCATGGTCCCGAAACCACCGTTCCGATTTGGGTCAAAATTGGTCTGTTACACAAACCACCATGATTATGCAAATGAAAGGTGAGTCGAGCTTAAGACTTTAAATGATCACTTCTCGGGAGGCAACCCGAGCACTAACCTCACTAACGTCCATAATTTTTATTTTTAACATCTAACTAAAAACTAACCAAATTAATAGGCACAGGTTTCCCTACCTACACGGTCTTGCACACGGGCATGGCCATGGCCGTGTGGACACCACGGGTAGGTACATCGATGTGGCAGACACCATGGGGGAACAAGACAAAAATTTCCCCCAAAACATGGGCTGCGACAAAATGCCACGGCCGTGTGATGTGACCGTGGTCAACACTGACTTAAGAACACGGGAAGTGATAAATCCACACGATCGTGCATTAAGACCGTGGGCAATACTGAGTAAATGACACGGGCGTGCGACACGCCCGTGCCTATAGGCCGTGGTTGAAGCTGAGTAAGTCACACGGGCGTGTGACACGCCCATGCCTATAGGCCGTGGTCGATACTAATTAATTAACATGGGCGTGAAAACCTCTACACGGGAGTGGGAGAAACGAATGAAGCATCACACGGCTGTGCGATTCGGCCATGTGACCTAACACGCCCAGGGCACACGGGCATGGACCAAGACTCAAACACGCCACAAACCAAAATTTACGAAACACACGGGGTAAAAAAAAATAGGGCACACGGGCGTGGCCCCCAACCGTGTGACCCAATCCCTATTTAAACCCTTGTCTCCTATTCACTTTATTCCCCAAAACCCTAACCTTCCCTCCCCTGCCACTTTCGGCCACCACCGACCGACCTCCTCCCTCTTTCCTCCTTTTCCCCTTCCCTCTTCTTTCCCTCTTTCTTTCTACCTCCCTTTTCCCCTTTTCCTTATTCTTTCTTTGCATCGCCACCACGCCAGCCACCACCTTATGCCACCAGCCTTTCCCCCACCCGAAACCGGTCACGAACCACTCCGGCCACCATCCTTGCCACCGTTGGTCACTCTTTCTTCCCCTTTATTTTGAATTTATATTGATTTTCTATTATTTATTTTTATCTTTATTTTTCTTTATTATTTTTTTTCTTATTATTCATTCCATTTAGATTTAGCTTTGGGTACCATAAGTTAGTATTGTTAATTTAAAAAAAAAATAGTGCTTTTTGCTTAAACTTTTAAATTCACTATGTTAGGAATATCCTGTTATTTATGAATATTTTGATATTACTTGTGGTGATGCTTGAATTATTTATTGCAAATCATTTTTAGGTACACAATGACTAATACTCGAGGCAAGACCAAGGCCACCATCCCCGCTTCGAACAAGCGAAAGGGTCTCGGCTCGGTCTCCCCGTGCGCGACCACTTTACAGCAGATATACCACCACTTCCTCATAGACCAGTTCATGCCGACTGCTTCATTGACTCAATTCCAAAAGGTTCAAGTTGCTACCAGAGTATCCTCCCCCACCTTCACCTGTGCCTAAGTTCATCAGGCTTATTTTCACGGATTCCATCCAAAATTCAGGAAGTTTCACTTCTCTCTCTATCTTATGATATTCTTACTATATTGTCATTATCTATCTTTGTACATTGAGGACAATGTACATCTTAAGTGTGGGGAGGTTAATTATAGTATTATTAGAAAATCTATGAATTATGTCTTGTTCTTAAATAATTTTTCTAATATTACTATTAGAATAAAATTTCTATTAACTTATGATTCTTATTGATATGTTTTGGATTAAGCCATAGGTAATTGTGTATTAATGGTTTAAACTTTTAGACATTAGAGAATCAAGCATGATAAGTCTATTTTTCAAAATTAATTAGGTCGTTTCCCTAAATTTAAATATTACTTTGAAGTTTGAAATTTGCAAGGATGACATGAAAAACCATAATTTTTGTGAGATTTTGAGCGTTTTAAACCATATATTTTTCTTGCTCACTTTATTGGTTATGACTGTGTCAATATTGATTTGTTATTCTAGAACTTGCTTCGATTATGCATGTCGAGACCACACATTTGATTTGATATACTAAAATGATAAAGGCACCTAGGTTTTAACTCACTTGCCCCAAAAAGCCTACCTTCATAAGTAACCCCTAGTGAACCTCTTTGATCCTAATAAATCGTTTCTTGATTTACCCTTATTATTAACCCAAGACCCATTCTTTTTGATTCATTGATAAATTTTCATATTCTTTTAACTCCTTTTTGTCGAGATTTGATTTGAGCAGTTACCTCACTATATTCTTTATTTCAGTTGTTAAACTTGTACTTGTTCCTGAAAAAAAAGAGTTATGATATATTCATTATTAGTTCTATGTTATTTGAGCTTAAAACAATTTGTTTCACATTTGAGAAGAAACTCGTGTTATTAGTGATAAGTTTTCAATTATTCAGTATTAGTTTATCTTTCTAGTTAGGTAAATTGTCAAATCAATCTCGATTTTAAACCCTCTAATTCAGCCTTTAGCCACACCTCTAAACCAAGCCTCATTACAACCCTTTTTAAAAGACCTTTCGATTTGTGTATCATCTCAATTTATAGTGGTGGAGATTTGATCTTCATGCAAGCATATGGTAATAACTCTTCATGTTTGACTTTTGAGTGCTTAAATTGAACCTTAAACACTTTGAGTGATTTGACTGAATCTGTAGTGAGGATGTAAATTCTTGTCAGTTTTGAATCAAAGGTAATTATTTAGATAAGGGGAAACACCTAATTTTTGTGCTATAAAAATCTATAACTTAAATTGTTTGAATCTTTAGAACTCTTTTAGTTAAATTATCGATGTATGAATTATCTGTTAATTATGATGAGACATTATTGATATGAATTATGACTTGAGGAAGTTAATTTTAATTGTGAGTTGAGGATTTTGCTTGAGGACAAGCAAATGCTTAAGTGTGGGGATAATTTATAAACCATATATTATACATATTTTGATCCCGTGCTTGGCATATTTTTGGATGAATTTTCATTAGATTTGGTGAATTCGATGCTCCTAATCCTTTAATTTCATGTTTTACACTCAGAAGAGCTTAGGAAGTCGAAAAGAACGATAAACGGGCCAAAAAGGGACAAAATGAGCCTGCCTCAGAAATCAACACGGCCTGGACTATAGCGCACGGGAAGATCGCAAGGCCATGTGTAACGAGCAGAATCCAGCAGGGCCTAAGTTATAGAACACGGCCGTATGTGACAACCAAAAATCAACACGGCCTGGACTAACGTACATGAGCATGTCACTATGTGTGTCCCCGCCAAACCCTAGTTTAATTCTATTCGGAAAAGACTATTGGTAGGCCAAGAAAGGTGCTCCAAAGCCTATATAAACACCCTAGGGGAGAACCTAAGGGGGACACATAGAGTAGAAAGCAGAAAATACTCGAAGACAGCCATCGGGAGCAGCTTGGAAGAAAGATCTCCATCAAGACTGAAGACCTCCTATCAATTTCTCTTAAAGTTTTGGGGTTTTCTTATGTTTTGTAGTTTTCTTTATTTTAAGATGTTTCCCTCTATTAGTATGAACTAAATCCTTTAAATACCTAAGGGGATGATACCTAGATGAATCTTTTTACTATTTGATTTATAAGATAAATACTTGTTTTTATTCTTAATTGTGAGTTCTTATTCTTGTTTTACTAATTCAGGTTATTGATTCAAGTCGAATGTGCTTATTTAGAGAAGAAAAAGTGTTTTTTTAAGAGTAGATCAACACAATTCAGTGAAGTTAAATGAAATCCTAGATATAGGATGACATAAATCTACCGGATTAGAGTCAAATGTAATAAGGGAATCCATAGATCGAGTTAATGCGACAATAAGGGGTTTTAGTTAGAAAGAGATTTGAATTAATCAACCTAGAGTCAGTTGTTTTTAGTCTTGAAAGAGATATGAACATAAAGTAGGGTCTATGAATTAAGTCAAGTGAATAAATCATATGAATCAGAAGTAATAAGTGTAGTCTAGGTGGGTTCTTCCTTGGATGTTGCCTCTTTCATAAAATTGTCTAAAAGAATTTTCCCAATTCATTCTTTGTCGTGCTTTGAATTAATTTTAGTTTAAAAGAAATCACTCAAATTCGTAGGCTAGATAATAAGAAGATAGTAATTACTAGTACTCTTGGTCCTTGTGGATACGATATTTCCGGTCTTACCATAACTATACTATTAAACGATAGGTGCGCTTGCCTTTATTGTTATTGTAGTTTGTTAGAGACACATCAAAAGGCAAGTTGAGTCCGCGTTTCATCAGGCCGTACGAGATCATTGAAAGAATAGGACCAGTGGCATATCGACTAGCTTTACCATTAGAGTTAGAAAAGATCCATAATGTGTTTCACGTGTCGATGTTGCGAAGTTATCGGTCGGATCCCTCACATATGATTTCTTTGTCAGAGATTGAGATTCAGCCTGATATGATGTACAACAAAGAACCGATCAGAATTTTGGCTCGAGAAATCAAAGTATTAAGAAATAAACGCATAGCCTTAGTGAAGGTTCTTTGGCATAAACACGTGATCGAGGAAGCTACGTGGGAACTCGAGGAAGCTATGAGAAAACAGTACCATAACCTATTCACTGGTAAGATTTTCGGGGACGAAAATCCCTAAGGGGGAGAGTTGTAACAGCCTATTTTTAGTGAAATAGAAACAGTTGTTTTGGGACCACAAATCCAAAGTCAAAAAAATTATTTTATTATTATTTTAATGTATGTGGCATGATAATATGTTTGTGTGAAATTTTCGTTAAGAAATTTTATTGTTTGATTGGTTAATTTGATAAAAAAACTAAATCGCGTAAAGTATAAAAGTGGAGTTCCATTAGCTAAAGGTATCTAATAGCTATGGAATATTAAATTAGAAGTCCTTATGTTGTAATTAGGCCATTATAATGGTGAGTGGACATTTTTGGGCATATGTTAAATTATTTATATGTTTAATTATAAAGGTTAAATTTGTAATTTATAAAATAAACATGAATTAAGTAAAAATAAGCCAAAATTTTATTCCCTTATCATCTTCTACCACCGAAACTAAGAAAGAAAAACATCCATGGAAGGTTTCTAGGGTTCGGCCACTTCATGATCTAATTGTAAGTCCATTTTTGTTCAGTTTTTAGTGATTTTTATGTTTTTATGATCATTACTTCGTATTCTAGCTAGCCCGTACCTTACATTTCGAAATTGTTAAAGATTTATCATGTTGTCATTGTTGAATGCTTGAGTAATTTGATGAATTATTGTAACATCCTGAAAAGGGCCTATGCATTTTTTGTTTAATTGTACGAAATGACATGTCTTATGTGTTATGAATATATTTTGAACATTTTTGGAAACCTGGAAATGTATGGAAATGTTAGGAAAGTGAACATTTTTGGAAACCTGGATATGTATGGAAATGTTAGGTTTAAAAGAGGAAAGTGAACATTTTTGGAAACTAGGAAATGTAAGGAAATGATTTAGAAATGATTCAAAAGAGGAAAGCGAACATATTTGGAAACTTGGAAATGTAAGGAAATGTCAAGTTTAAAGAGGGAAACAAAAATTTTTGGAAACTTGGAAATGTAAGGAAATGTCATAAAAATGTTAAGTTTTAAAGTTTAAAAAGGGGAAACTAAGGCAAGGTGGTCTTAAGAGAAAATGTATGTGAGATATGACATACAAATAGCCTTGGTAAAATGGCTACAAGGCACGACTTAGGGCCCTGGAAGTGAAGCCACCAGCATGTAAGGAAGGGCCAAGGATCGAGTCACATGGGAAGCAAAATAAAGTTTTATTTTTGCTTCCAGAAGCAGAGAAGTGGACGGCACTAAGGAACCCAAGGGAGGAGTTTAAATTCTCTTAAACTTTCGGCTTATAGGTGGATAAATGATGATTTATCTTAAATTATTTTTCAAGGAGATAATAAGGGATTATTCTTTAATTTTAAAACTAAGGGATAATGATAAGGAAGAGTGATGGCCAAGTAAGGGAGTCTTGGCCTAGTAATTTCGGTACAAGGAGGAGAACTAAGGCCATTCATTCATTCTCCTTCTTTATCTTCTTTGCCGAATTTACCTAGCAAAAATCCTCTCTTCTCTGCTATTTTTTTCCAAAAGCCGAAAGTAGGTTCTCTTAGCCTTAGCCGATTATTCGATTAAGTCCAAAAGCCGAAATCTTTGACAACTAATCAGACTTCATAGCTGAATCTTTGAAGGGCTTCAAACAACGGTGCTGTCGATTACAAAGGTTAAGGGTAAGATTAGTAGTTATCGATTTTCATTCCTTTTCTTTTAACCGAAATCAAGGGACTAATTTCCCTTAATGTCTTTAGCCAAAATCATGAAGGTTCTTTCGGGATTTAGTGGTTGTCAAATACAAGAGGAGATCTGTCGGGACTTTCGAAGATCTAAGGTGAGTCAATCGGTCTAAGGTTATTTCTTATGTTTAAATGATTGAAAATCAGATCTAATATATATAAGTCTATAGGGATTTCGACAGAGGTATACAGGGATTTCGGGATTTGAGAATTTCAAGGTAAGTCCATATGTACATTCGATCAAGGCCTTAATTGTTGACTAAGATCTATTCCTTATTTTTTTTGCAAAGGCCGAAACTAATTTGTTAAAGTGATTTAAAGCTTGGCCGAAGACAAGAAGAGTATAGTAAATATCTCGGAATTTGGTGCCAAGGTAGGTTTTGGGTTATACAATCCTAATAGGATTTGGATTTATGGCCGAATGGCTTTTTATTAAATTTTTTAAGTTTGGCAGAATGTAGGGACTTGAGATCTAAGGCATTAGATCAAGCTTTTCGGGATTTAAGTGAGCTGCTAAGTGTATCAGGTGTGTACCCCACACTATTTCTTAATAAGTTTTATGGCAATGTTTAAATATATGTATGTGAAAAGTATGGCTAAGGTACCATACAATGGTACAAAGTACTCAGGTACGTTTCCTACTCCTACTAGGATTCTGAAATATGTTATTTCTAACATGTGAAAAGTTATAAGAATGTGAAAATTGTCTTATTAATGCATAATATATGATTTGGGGCATATGGGTTATTTAAAAGGGGAAGTGAACGTGGTGACCTAAGACCACGATAATCTGAATGTGGTGACCTAAGACCACTGTATCTGAACGTGGTGACCTAAGACCACGATAATCTGAATGTGGTGATCTAAGACCACGATAATCTAAATGTGGTGACCTAAGACCACGATATCTGAGTGTGGTGACCTAAGACCACGAATACTCATAAGGGCGATGAGCACGTTGACTGCAGCGACTGCTTTCGATGGTGTGTAGCGGATGGAGGGTTGACTCAGTAGTCCCCACGGTGTACAGGTTGGTACAGGGATGTGTAGCGGATGGCTTTTAGGTTTGGGTTCGGGATTGCATCAGTATTTTGATCTGTTATAAGAATTGTTATGTGATATGATTATGTATGCCTAAGTTGTTAAGATTTAGTGTTGTAGTACACATTGAGTCTGTTGACTCACCCCGTCGTGGGAATATGTTTCAGGTGATGAACAGTGATGGACCGGGACGGCAGATCTTGTGGTGGCCATGCTCAGCTTGAAGTTTTATTTAATTTGGACTCTTTATTTCTTTTAAGTACTTTATAATTTTGGATTTTGGATTTTTATTTGATGTAATAAGGCCACAATTGAACTCTTTTATTTCTGTTTTGTTTTGTCACGAACTTTTTGTTCATTAAAGACCAAGAAAAATTAAATTTGAAATAAACTTTAAATATTTTGTCACTTGAAATAAATGGGTTTTTAATTTAAAATAAACTTGTTTTCAACTCGAGCCCAACCCACAAACAAACTTTCTTCAAAACACACAGTTTTCCAAAGTAACAAAAGAATTTTGAACCAGTTTACATCGAGGAACATACCAGATCCGGTCAAGGCTCGTGGGCTAGGTTTAGGGTGTTTCAGTTTGGTGTCAGAGCCCAGTTTTAAACTCTCGGCCTGTGGGCTAAGGCCCAAAATGTTTTCAAATCGAGCCCAAGTAAGCTTTATGGAAGTATTTTATGAAATAAGCAGGTTTCCTGGCATGGCACCTAAGTCTCCGACCCGCAGTCCACCAGGTAAGTACTTCTAACCATCTGTGTGCTTTATGAATTGTAGAAGGGTAGAAATGGAATGGAGCGTAGAATAGCATGCTAGGTACTTGAACCGTAGGACTAGTCTACTCAAACATAAATACATAAGACTTAAATGCCGAACTAAACAAACCTATGGCTAAGTCGCCGAGTTAGGGTGTGGTAACCCCTGTGCTCATATCTAGGATAGGATCCGGAAGAGCCTGGTATTTAAGCAGTCCTAGTGACTCACCTTCTCTTCGCTGGAATCCTACCTGGTGCGTAGCTTCGGTTCACCCTAACCAAGAAGACTTAGTGGGTGTGGCAACCTCTGTGCGCATGTCTAGGACCGGTTTCGGTGGGAGCTTGGTACTTAAGCAGTCCGCGTGACTCACCTCCTCTCCACTCGAATCCTACCTGGTGCGTAGCTTTGGTTCACCCCAACCAAGAGGACTCGGTCATAGGCTAAACACAATAACTAAAACCCGAAAGAGAACTAGTCGTGTTTTTTTCAGAAACCCTAGTTTTAAAACTCTTAAAATTACCTTTTTAATTTGTGAGAACTATTTTTACAACATTTTTCCGAAGAAATTTTGATTTATAAAATTACAAAAAATACCCTTAGTGGTAAAATTATAAAAATGCCCTTAGTTTATGAAATTTCCAAAATACTCACAGTTTTTATCAAAATTTCATTTCTCTACTAAGTGTTCAAAAGCCCTAATTTGCAAAATATCAAAAACACCTTGAATTTGGAAAATTACGAAATTGCCATTAACTTACAAAATTACCAAAATGACCCTAATTTCCAAAATTGTTGTAATATCACCAAAATAGAAAGCAAATTCACAAAAAGAACCCTCAAAGGTTTGTAAATTTTGAAATACCCCAAAATTATTAAACTTTACGAATTTACCCTGGTTTATTACCAAAATACCCCCGAGATTCAAAATTACCGAAATGCCCTCGAATTTTAAAATTTTCCATAATACCCCGGGAATTTAAAAATTCCAAAATACTTTTTGACAAAATCACCAATGAACTTTTTCTTTTGAAAAATTACGAAAATGCCCCTGTAGGACAAATTACGAAAATGCCCCTGGGTAGTGGAAAAACAACAACAATGAAAACTACAACATTTCTCTGAATGAACGAAAGTTCATAATTGATTGATGGATGTATGAATGAAAAGACTGTGTGCATGTATGAATACGAAAGAACTACTCCTAAAAATTCTTTTCATAAAACTTCTTCGCGGGTAATCAAGTGAAACGAGGACTAATTCATAAAACTTCTTAATTAGATCGCGACGATAGAAATGAGCTCTAGAGGACGTGGACGTAACATACACGGACGGGGTAGGGGTAGGATGACCGTGTTGGAACCCGTGAGGTCGGGTCAAGGGTCTGACAATGAGGTACCACCGCCACCACCACCCCCAGCTGTTGGTGTTGAGCAGCAAGCTCAGACGGGGGATGAAGCTGTGTCGCAGGCTGTGCTACGAGTTCTTGAGCTGGTGGCAGGTGCAGGAGGAAATTCAGGATCTCGGAAGTCGGTACCTGAATGACTTCGTGCCAACGGAGCTGAAGTGTTCTGTGGAGTGTCAGGAGTGGCACCCAATACCGCTGAGTATTGGTTGGAATCAACTGAGCGGATTATGGATGAACTAGATCTGACTCTTAAGGAGAAGCTGAAAGGAATGGTGGCATTCCTACGCGATGAAGCGTACCAATGGTGGCTCACAGTTCGTAATGGTGCCACAGCTGAGGATCTGAGATGGGACTATGTTAAGGCGGCTTATCAGAAGAAGTATGTCGGTACTCGGTATACTGATGAGCAAAGGAAGGCGTTTATGGGGCTAGTTCAAGGGAACAAGTCCGTGGCCGAGTATGAAGCTGAGTTCCTGAGGTTGAGCCGTTATGCTCGAGGAGTGGTGGCTACGGAGCATAAACAGTGTGTCTGATTTGAGGACGGGTTGAGGGATGATTTAAGGTTGCTGATAGCCCCACATCAGGAACGGGAATTTTTCGCGTTAGTGGAAAAGGCTAAGGTAGCCAAGGGAATCAAGGACTCGGTAAAGTAGAGCTCTGATAGGAATAGGCCCAAGAGGGGTTATGGGTCGTCAGGATCGTCTGGGAGTGGGCAGAAAAGGCCCAGAGTTGGTGGGCTGCGAGGTCAGCAAGTGGAGGGCAGTATTGTCCTTGTGATCTGTGTCGAAAGAGACACTTAGGAGAATGTTGGAAGAGGACAGGAGGATGTTTCAGGTGTGGGTCCAAGGACCACATGATTAAGGATTGTCCAAAGAAACCGGAGGAGAGTCGGCCAGCAGCTCAGGATGTTAGTCAGGCTGGTAGAGGTGTACAACAGCCTCAACGAGGTCGTGGTTCGAATAACAGAGGTAATGGTGCTGGCAGAGGACGTGGAACTCAGGGCAGAGGTGCTGTCAATGCTGAGGCAAGGCAACCGGGTTTGGTTTATGCGGTTCACCGGAAGGAGGATGGAGACGCGCCGGACGTCATAACCGGTACGTTCCTTATTCATGGTAAGCCCTATTTTGCTCTTATTGATGTGGGCTCGACCCATTCATATGTTGCATGTAGTGTAGTGGAAACACTAGGCCTAGACTCTGAACTTACTGATAGGGAGATGACTGTAGTAAGCCTATTAGGCCAAACTGTAGTGGTGGATAAGATCTTTCGGAGTGTACCCCTAGAAATTCAGGGAGTGAACTTTCGGGCTGACTTAATGGAGTTACCCTTCGGAGAATTTGACCTCATACTTGGTATGGATTGGTTAGTAGAGCACCGAGCCGTGTTGGACTGTGCGGCTAAATGAATGGAACTAAGGACTTCGAAGGATGAAGTAGTAGTCATGATCGGAGAAAGAAAAAACTACCTGTCTAACGTAGTTTCGGCGTTGAAGGCTGAGAAAATGGTTAGGAAAGGGTACAAGGCATTTTTGGCCTTCGTCAGTGCTGTAGATGCAAAAGAAGGGGGAGTTACTGGAGTTAGAACAGTAAAGAACTTTGAAGATGTGTTTCCGGAGGAATTACCAGGAATACCCCCAGATAGGGAGGTGGAATTTGGAATAGACTTGATACCAGGAACAGCTCCTGTGTCAACTGCTCCATACCGGATGGCGTCGAAGGAGTTAGTTGAGCTCAAGGCCCAAATCCAAGAATTGCTGGATCGTGGGTTTATTCGACCCAGTGTGTCTCCATGGGGAGCACCGGTCCTGTTCGTAAAGAAGAAGGACGGAACTATGCGGATGTGCATAGATTACCGTTAGTTGAATAAACTGACCATTAAGAACAAGTATCCTTTGCCAAGGATCGATGACTTGTTCGATTAGCTGAAGGGGGCCGTGGTATTCTCGAAAATAGACTTAAGGTCGGGATATCATCAGTTGAAGGTGAAGGAGGCAGATATCCATAAGATCACTTTTAGGACAAGATACGGCCATTTTGAGTTTGTAGTAATGCCGTTTGGATTGACGAACGCACCAGCCGCGTTAATGGATATGACGAACCGAGTATTTCAACCCTACTTGGATAGGTTCGTCGTTGTGTTCATCGACGATATCTTGGTGTACTCCAAGTCTGAAGAGGAGCATGATGAGCATCTCCGAGTTGTACTGCAAGTGTTAAGGGAGAAGAAGCTCTATGCCAAATTCAGCAAGTGTGAATTTTGGCTTAAGGAGGTGGCATTCTTAGGGCATATGGTATCCGCAAAGGGAATAAGAGTGGATCCTAGAAAGATCGAAGCAGTGTTGGATTGGAAACCACCTAGGTCCGTGGCTGAGATCCGAAGTTTCTTAGGTTTGGCAGGCTATTACAGAAGGTTCGTGGAAGGGTTCTTGTCAATAGCCGCGCCTTTGACAAAGTTGCTAAGGAAGGAAGTACCCTTTGAATGGACGGATAAGCAACATGAGAGCTTTGAAAAGCTTAAAAGGGTGTTGATAGAAGCTCCAGTGTTAACTCAGCCGGAGGCAGGGAAGGATTTTGTGGTGTACTGTGACGCTTTGCATACTGGATTAGGATGTGTCGTAATGCAAGATGGAAAAGTAGTCGCTTATGCGTCTCGGCAGTTAAGGCCGCATGAGGTTAACTACCCAACCCATGACTTGGAATTTGCAGCAGTGTTTTTTGCTATTAAGGTTTGGAGGCATTACCTTTATGGAGAATGGTCGATAATCTACACAGACCACAAGAGCCTTAAGTATCTGTTGACTCAGAAGGAGTTGAACTTGAGGCAGCGAAGGTGGGGTGAGTTATTGAAGGATTATGATTGCTCGATAGAGTACCACCCGGGCATGGCAAATGTAGTGGCTGATGCCCTAAGTCGGAAGGTTGAGTCGAATCTAAGGGCTATGTTCGCACACTTGAGTCTGTATGATGTTGGAAGCCTGTTAGCAGAATTGCAAGTCAAGCCCGCATGCCTGAATGAGGTGAAAGGGGGACAGTTGACTGATAAGGACCTAAATGCTAAGTTGCAGCAAGTACAGAACGGAGAATTAGAAGATTATGGCGTTAACGATAAAGGAGTATTGTGCTACAAAGGAAAGGTCTGTATGCCAAAGGACGAGGAGTTAAGACAAAAGATTCTTCGGGAGGCGCATAGTAGCCCTTATGCTATGCATCCCGGAGGCATTAAGCTATACAGAGATTTAAGGGAACAGTTTTGGTGGCCTGATCTTAAACGGGAAGTTACTGAATTCGTGGGAAAATGCTTGACGTGTCAGCAAGTTAAGGCTGAACACCAAGTCCCATCGGGATTGCTTCAGCCAATCGAGATTCCGTAGTGGAAGTAGGAAAGAATTACCATGGACTTCGTTAGTGGGCTTCCCCTTACGCCTACTAAGAAGGACTCGGTATGGGTAATAGTGGACCGTTTGACCAAGTCCGCACATTTCATTCAGGTAAGAGTTGATTATTCTCTTCCGAAGTTGGCCAAATTATATGTGGCAGAAATTGTGAGGTTACATGGAGTACCGGTATCGATCATCTCCAATAGAGACCCAAGGTTTACGTCTCGAGTTTGGAGGGCACTTCATCAAGCTTTAGGCACTAAGTTAGACTTCACTACGGCTTTTCATCCACAATCAGACGGGTAGTCTGAACGGGTTATACAAGTGTTGGAGGATATGTTGAGAGGCTGTATGATGGATTTCCGAGGAAGTTGGGAAGACTACTTGCCTTTAGCAGAGTTCGCCTACAACAACAGCTATCAGGCTAGCATTCGGATGGCACCATATGAAGCGTTGTATGGTCGAAAGTGTCGAACTCCTACTTGTTGGACTGAGTTAGGAGAACGTCGAGTTTTGGGTCCCGAGTTAGTGGCAGAAACTGAAGAGAAGGTTGAGATAATCTGAGCACGGTTAAAGGAAGCCTCTGATAGGCAGAAGTCGTATGCTGACCTTAAGCGGAAGGAAATAGAGTTTGAAGTGGGAGACCAAGTGTTTCTGAAAGTCTCGCATTGGAAGAAGGTGATGAGGTTTGGTCGCAAAGGGAAGTTAAGCCCAAGGTTTATAGTGCCCTATCGAGTGTTGAAGCGAGTTGGACCAGTGGCATATCAGTTAGAGTTGCCACCAGAGTTGCAGCAGATGCACGACGTATTCCATGTATCCATGCTACATCGTTACCGATCGGATCCATCTCATGTAGTACCAGTTGAAGAAGTGGAGCTAAGGCCAGACTTATCCTACGGGGAAGAGCCGATTCAGATATTGGAATGTGTTGTGAAAGTGCTAAGGAGGAAGTCAGTTTCTCTAGTCAAAGTATTATGGCGCAATCATGGATCGGAAGAAGCTTCGTAGGAGCCAGAAGAGGCAATGCGACAGCAATACCCTCAATTAATTTAGCTAGGAAATTTCGAGTACGAAATTATTTTAAGGGGGTAGAACTGTAACATCCTGAAAAGGGCATGTCTTATGTGTTATGAATATATTTTGAACATTTTTGGAAACTTGGGAATGTATGGAAATGTTAGGTTTAAAAGAGGAAAGTGAACATTTTTGGAAACTAGGAAATGTAAGGAAATGATTTAGAAATGATTCAAAAGAGGAAAGCGAACATTTTTGGAAACTTGGAAATGTAAGGAAATGTCAAGTTTAAAGAGGGAAACGAAAATTTTTGGAAACTTGGAAATGTAAGGAAATGTCATAGAAATTTAAGTTTTAAAGTTTTAAAAGGGGAAACTAAGGCAAGGTGGTCTTAAAAGAAAATGTATGTGAGATATGACATACAAATAGCCTTGGTAAAATGGCTACAAGGCACCACTTAGGGCCCCAGGAAGTGACGCCACCAGCATGTGAGGAAGGGCCAATGATCGAGTCACATGGGAAGCAAAATAAAGTTTTATTTTTGCTTCCGTAAGCAGCAGAAGTGGACTAGCACTAAGGAACCCAAAGGGAGGAGTTTAAATTCTCTTAAAATTTCTGGCTAATAGGTGGATAAATGATGATTTATCTTAAATTATTTTTCAAGGAGATAATAAGGGATTATTCTTTAATTTTAAAACTAAGGGATAATGATAAGGAAGAGTGATGGCCAAGTAAGGGAGTCTTGGCCTAGTAATTTTGGCACAAGGAGGAGAACTAAGGCCATTCATTCATTCTCCTTCTCTATCTTCTCTGCTGAATTTACCTAGCAAAAATCATCTCTTCTCTGCTATTTTTTTTCCAAAAGCCGAAAGTAGGTTCTCTTAGCCTTAGCCGATTTATTCCATTAAGTACAAAAAGCCAAATCCTTGACAACTATTCGGTCTTCATAGCCGAATCTTTGAAGGGCTTCAAACAAAGGTCTTTATCGATTACAAAAGTTAAGCGTAAGATTAGTAGTTATCGATTTTCATTCCTTTTCTTTTAACCAAATCAAGGGACTAATTTCCTTAATGTCTTTGGCCAAAATCATGAAGGTTCTTTCGAGATTTAGTGGTTGTCAAATACAAGAGGAGATCTGTCGGGACTTTCAAGATCTAAGGTGAGTCAATCGGTCTAAGGTTATTTCTTATGTTTAAGTGATTGAAAATCGATCTAATATATATAAGTCTATAGGGATTTCGGCAGAGGTATACAGGATTCCGTGATTTGAGAATTTCAAGGTAAGTCCATATGTACATTCGGCCAAGGCCTTAATTGTTGACTAAGATCTATTCCTTATTTTTTTTTGCAAAGGCCAAACTAATTTGTTAAAGTGATTTAAAGCTTGGCCGAATACAAGAAGAGTATAGTAAAGATCTCGAAATTTGGCGCCAAGGTAGGTTTTGGGTTATACAATCCTAATAGGATTTGGATTTATGGCCGAATGGCTTTTTATTAAATTTTTTAAGTTTGGCCGAATGTAGGGACTTCAGATCTAAGGCATTAGATCAAGCTTTTCGGGATTTAAGTGAGCTGCTAAGTGTATCAGGTGTCTACCCCACACTATTTCTTAATAAGTTTTATGGCAATGTTTAAATATATGTATGTGAAAAGTATGGCTAAGGTACCATACAATGGTACAAAGTACTCAGGTACGTTTCCTACTCCTACTAGGATTATGAAATATGTTATTTTTAACATGTGAAAAGTTATAAGAATGTGAAAATTGGCTTATTAATGCATAATATATGATTTGGGGCATATGGGTTATTTAAAAGGGGAAGTGAACGTGGTGACCTAAGACCACGATAATCTGAATGTGGTGACCTAAGACCACTGTATCTGAACGTGGTGACCTAAGACCATGATAATCTGAATATGGTGACCTAAGACCACGATAATCTGAATGTGGTGACCTAAGACCACGATATCTGAGTGTGGTGACCTAAGACCACGAATACTCGTAAAGGCGATGAGCACGTCGACTACAGCGACTGTCTTCGATGGTGTGTAGCGGATGGAGGGTTGACTTAGTAGTCCCCACGGTGTACAAGTTAGTACGGGGATGTGTAGCGGATGGCTTTTAGGTTTGGGTTCAGGATTGCATCATTATTTTGATCTGTTATAAGAATTGTTATGTGATATGATTATGTATGCCTAAGTTGTTAAGATTTAGTGTTGTAGCACACATTGAGTCTGTGACACACACACCCTTGTGGGGAACATGTTTGAGTGATGAACAAAGTGATGGAGCGGGACGACAGATCTTGTGGTGGCCATGCTCAGCTTGAAGTTTTATTTAATTTGGACTCTTTATTTCTTTTAAGTAGTTTATAATTTTGTATTTTGTATTTTTATTTGATGTAATAAGGCCACAATTGAACTCTTTTATTTCTGTTTTATTTTGTCACGAACTTTTTATTCATTAAAGACCAAGAAAAATTCAATTTGAAATAAACATTAAATATTTTGTCACTTGAAATAAATGGGTTTTTAATTTAAAATAAACTTGTTTTCAACTCGAGCCCAACCCACAAACAAACTTTCTTCAAAACACACAGTTTTCCAAAGTAACAAAAGAATTTCGAACTAGTTTACATCGAGGAACATACCAGATCCGGTCAAGGCTCGTGGGCCGAGTTTGGGGTGTTTCAATTATGATATATTTGGAAGGTTTAATGCTAGATTAATAACTTTTGTAAAGTGATATTTGACAAAAATGTCAAAAAAGGGATTAAATTGTGAAAATGTGAAATGTGGTGGTTAAAATGTGAAATAAATGAAAATTATGGGCTACTAGGGGCATTATGGTAATTCAGCTAGCATGGGGTTTTTTTTGGAATTTCACTAATTTGTGATTTTATGCAAAAAGGACTAAATTGTTAAAAATGTGAAATATGTGGGGTAAAAGTGTAAATGTGTTTTAAAGTATGTTTTGGAATAAATTGAATGAATAGATGATTGAATAAGTTAATTTTGAATATATTTAGATCAAGAAAATTGGAATTCAGATCTAGATCGAGGAAAAACGAAAGTTATCGACTAATCGACTAGATTTGTCGTTTTAATATCCGAGGTAAGTTTGTATGTTATAAATTCATTTTAAATATATTTTATTTGCTTTGATATAGCATAAATTGTGATTACATGAATACGTACGAGTTCGAAAATGATTCGATAAAGATTCGACAGTTGGAAACTCGATTGAACCTTAGGAATAGTTTAGGATACTAGTGACATGTCATTAGGTGCACTTTGAGTTGGCTTTGGGCCATGATTTAGCACTATGTGTGCGAGATAAACTAATTTGGCTTCGAGACATGCATATCGGCTAATTTGGCTTCGATCCATGATATCAGAATTTCGAATAAGTTACCTTGATTTGGCTACGGGCCACAGTATAGGTAGTTATCGAGTGAGACCTTGAGTATCCGGCTTCTATTTCGAATGGTTCAACGGGTAAAAGAAGAAAGTGATTGAATATGAGATTGGTACCAGATAGTACAGGTACGTATGGAAATGACTTGAGTATTGAAAACTATGAAATTGTTGAGCTTCTCGGTAAGTTATATAAATGATCATATGATAGCTTGAGATTTAATAGACTTCTTGTATATTGTTTTGCATTATATGAATGTTTAATGAATGATGATAGTTGCTCATTGTTAACATACGAGCTTACTAAGTTATATAACTTACTTTGTTACATTTATTTGCTTTGATATAGCATGAATTGTGATTATGTGAATATGTACGAGTTCGAAAATGATTCGATGAAGGTTCGACTGTTGGAAACTCGATTGAACCTTATGAATAGTTTAGGATACTAGTGACATGCCATTACGTGAACTTTGAGTTGGCTTCGGGCCGTCATTTAGCATTATGTATGTGAGATAAACTTATTTGGCTTTGGGCCATGCATATCAGCTAATTTGGCTTCGGGCCATGATATCAGAATTTCGAATAAGTTACCTTGATTTCGCTACGGGCCATGGTATAGGTAGTTATCAAGTGAGACCTTGAGTATTCGACATCTATTCCGAATGGTTCAACGAGTAAAAGTATAAAGTGGTTGAATATGAGATTGGTACGAGATAGTACAGGTACATATGGACATGAATTGAGTATTGAAAACTATAAAATTGATAAGCTTCTTGGTAGGTTATATAAATGATCATATGATAGCTTGAGATTTAATAGACTTCTTGTATATTGTTTTGCATTATATGAATGTTTAATGAATGATGATAGTTGCTCATTGTTAACATACGAGCTTACTAAGTTATATAACTTACTTTGTTACTTTTATTTGCTTTGATATAGCATGAATTGTGATTATGTGAATATGTACGAGTTCGAAAATGATTCGATGAAGGTTCGACTGTTGGAAACTCGATTGAACCTTATGAATTGTTTAGGATACTAGTGACATGCCATTACGTAAACTTTTGAGTTGGCTTCGGGCCGTCATTTAGCATTATGTGTGTGAGATAAATTGATTTGGCTTTGGGCCATGCATATCAGCTAATTTGGCTTCGGGCCATGATATCAGAATTTCGAATAAGTTACCTTGATTTCGCTACGGGCCATGGTATAGGTAGTTATCAAGTGAGACCTTGAGTATTCGACATCTATTCCGAATGGTTCAACGAGTAAAAGTATAAAGTTGTTGAATATGAGATTGGTACGAGATAGTACAGGTACATATGGACATGAATTGAGTATTGAAAACTATAAAATTGATAAGCTTCTTGGTAAGTTATATAAATGATCATATGATAGCTTGAGATTTAATAGACTTGTTGTATATTGTTTTCCATTATATGAATGTTTAATGAATGATGATAGTTGCTTATTACTAACATACGAGCTTACTAAGCTATATAGCTTACTTTGTTGCTTTCCTATGTTTATAGTGATTCCAAAGCTAGCTCGGATGTGGGGATCGTCAGAGACTTCACCGCACTATCCACTAACTCTTTGGTACTTTTGAAACTATGTTTTAAGTATAGGGCATGTATAGGTATTTGAGTCATGTTGGTTATGTTTTTGTAATGATGTTGGCCAAATGAATTGGCATTGTAAATGTCTATATTTTGAGTTGTAAATATAGCCATGAGAGTTGGCTTAATTTAGTGAATTTGGTTATGTGCTTATATATGCATATTTGTTGATAGTTAAGTTCTTGGATGGATATAAAAATGACTTATATTATGAGAATTATGGTCATTGTTGCTAATTGGTATTATGAATGTCAAATTGATGATTTGAGAAAGTTGGTATGCTTGTGAAATTAGACCTAATAATGCATCTTTGATAATGGTCATTTTTATGATTAAGTAGACAAGAATTGGTATGAATTTAGTTAGTATATTGTGATACTTATGTGCCTTGAGTTGGTTAGTATTGAAATGGTAAGATTTTGACTTGGTTTAGATGTTTTAAATTGCATAGTGTGCTATGAATTGGTGCTATTTGGGTTGTTTAGTTACATGAGATTTTGGGTGGCAAATTAGCTTGGTAAATAGCCTATTTTTTTCCACACGGGCGTATGTCTCAGCAGTGTGTGACACACGTTCATGGTACGCGGCCGTGTGTCCCCTGCTGCTGAAATTGAAATGAAGTCAGTATGCTCCACACGGTCTCACACACGGGCCTATGCTCGGCCGTGTGGTACGAGTTAGTATACCCCCTAATTGGCACACGGCCTAGCATACGGGTGAGTGACTTGGTCGTGTTACATAAGTGAGTATACCTTACAGGTTTGGCATGGCCTAACACATAGCCTGGCGCACGAGCATGTATGGCCACTTCGAAGGGCACACGGGCTAAACACATAGGCATGTGGTTGGCCGTGTGACCCAAGCTGGTATGTACCCCCTGTTTTCACATGGCCTGTGACACGGGCATATCTGGTGGCCGTGTAACACAAGTCTTGGCTACACCAGCGTGTGACACCTGATTTGAAGAAAAATTTGCTAAGTGTTGAAAATTTCCTGATTTATCGGTTTAGTCTCGAACCACTCCCAAAGCATGTTTAGGGCATCGTAGGCTCTTAATAGGGACAAATTGTTTGAGACTGAATGATGAATGATTGAATTGAATAATTTTCTGTTAAATAGTTGTTTAATTGTTTTGTAACTCTGGTAATGCTCCGTAACCCTATTTCAGCGTTGAATACGGGTGAGGGGTGTTACACATTTAGATTCAAATCCATCTGAGTTCATAACATGCAATCAACTATGTGTAGAGCTTGCATGCATTTTAAATAAACAAGAATTGAATGAAACAGGAAATTTAATCACAGGCATATCATGGTTGTTACAGTTAATTCAATATTCACCCAAATAATTCAAACACAAAGATAATTAGCTCATGGGTTGGGCAATGAAATCCAAAATTAAATCATTCACCAACATGCTTCAAGTTTCACGAATCACAGAATTCAAAACCAAGAAAACAGAACAAAGGCAAGACTACAGGAAGTTTTTGCTGCACTTTAACTTCTTATCCAGATTCTACGCAAAACCTAAGGCATATTTCATTTCTCTTTCTTCGTGTCTGTGATCTCCCGTTCTTGAGCTGCTCCTTTCTTCTTCTCTCCTAAATTACTCCATCGTATTCTATTACAAAGAGTGTAACTACTCTCTTTATTTATTTCTCTTCTCACAATCCGTGTGTATCCTTTCTTCCTTTCTCTCTCTTCCTTTTATAGGGTAGATCTGTCCCTCTCAGCACACATCTTTTACTCCTCTTTTTTAGGGAGATTTATCTAGTACATGTACAGCTGGCTGAGGGTGACGTGGATTGAGTGATGCGTCATCTTCCTGGAATTGCCACGGAATTTTTGTTGGTAATCTATCCCACCATTTTCCATGGCAATGTTTCACCTCATTCGTTCTCTTTTCCTCTTCCTCTTATCCTTCTTCTTGCTTCTTTTATCCTACTTGCACCTACGACCAAAGACTACCAAACCTCTTTCCAGCAATTAAAAGTAACATGAATTTACATTTGAAACACAATTCAAGCTTTAGTATGCAATGCTCTAATAATAGGTCTAAAATGCAAACATATTTTCTTAATTACAAGAAAATACTTTAGTTTAAAGACCTGAAATATAACTCTTTTCAAGAGTTATCACACCCCTAAACTTGAATTATTGCTTGCCCTCAAGAAAATATGTACGAGTATGCATGAATGCAGGTATGCATGAATTTGCCAAAACATTACAATTACCCAATATATCACTGGACTATCTAAAATATATTTTTCACCTATATTCTCAACAGTCTTCTAAATAAACAAAAAATGGTTCAAGTTTTATAGACTTGTTTAGCAAATGTAATGCAGAAAATGTTTCCTAAATAATTATGCAATTATGGCTATAACAGACCTCTCCTAATATATTTTTTAAAAAATCTTTCCTTTAAATTCAATTTCATTATTCGTACTTATTAAAATTTTTTGTTATAGTTATTACTTTCTATAGGGAATTCATCTTGTCACATGATTTATTTACTTGACAACCTCAATGGAGCAAACACTAGACTGCCAGGTATCACATCATGCCACAATTTGAATAGAATTCACTCATAAAATTAAGGCTTTTAACTAAATAGATGGATGGAGCAAATGACTACCTCTTTAGCTACTCACCCTAACACTTCAGAAGAGTGTCCCTAAATTATTATGAACATGCTTTTTTTTATAATAAAAAAAAACTCTTATTTGATCAATAATACGATGGAGCAAACAAAGCATTACTGACCTAGTCAATAAATTCAAACATTGGAGTGCAAAACTATATTCCTTATCATTTACAAACAAATTATTGAATTTAGGATTATGAAATTCTATATGCATTAAAAGAAACCTACTACAGACTCAATCGCATTGATACTTAGGTTGTTATACTTTTAAGAATTGATCGCTGTAAATCAGAGCTTTAAAATTTATAAAAGAATGATCGAACCTGGAAACTAACTCTGACAACGATTAAAGGCAAGTGTACCTATCGAACTGTAGTATAGCTTAGGCAAGACCGGATATCGAACCCAAAGGAACTAAGAGTACTAATACTAACTTTTCTTTTTATTATTTAGCCTTAAAAATAGAGTGAAGTTGATTTTGACGAAGACTAAACTAAGAACACAATGACAAAAAGACGAATAGGAAAATAACTTTGAAGAAAAACTCAGTTGATTGCGACGATACCCTCAAGAAGAATCCACTTAGACTTCACTTATTAGTTAACCCTAAATTATATGATTTCTTTTTACTTAGCTTGAACCGTAAGTATCCCTAACCTTTATTAAACCCTCTCTCGAGGCGAATAACGTCTAACGCTAGGTTAATTAGTGCAACTCTCTTTCGCTTATAATAACCCCCTAGGGTAGCAGTAAATCGATCAATGGACTCCCATATTAGGTTTCACCCTAATCCAGAAAAATCTCCTAACCCTATCTCTAGGCGTTCGATAAACTCCGCTTAATTATTTTAGATCTACTCTTAGGCAGGGTCTATTCCTCCTCCACCTAAGCACATTAGATTTGGATTAAGCAACACAATTAAGAACAAACTAAGCAATTATCATATAACTCAAAAAATAAAATAAAAAAGATTCATCTAGGTTTCACCCCCTTCAGGTATCTGAAGGGTTTAGTTCATAATGAATAAACAGAACATCACAAGAGAAAAGATAAAACAAAACATAAGAAACCCTAAAACCCCCTGAAGGAATTGAAGGAGAATTCCGCCGTCTTGAGTATAATTCTGGCTTCTTGGGATGGATCAACTGGCTATCCTCGCGTTATTCCCTAACTCTGACCTTCTCGGCTTGGCTCCTTGGCCTAGCTTTTATGCCGGTTTCGGCTTCTGCTGAACTCTCTTTCAAGTTGCGCCATTGGGTGTTTATATAGACTTTGTGATGCTTTACTTGGCCACTAATTTTCCTAATTTAAGTAGAGTTCTTAATTGGGTGTTTGAATAGGCTTTGGAATGTGTTTCTTTGCCTCCAAGTATCCTTTCCCGAATGAATTTGCTCTTTCCAGTGACAGGGACACGGTCATGGAACACGCCCGTGTGAATCGTGGCCAGGCTGTGTTCGAACTTCTTTAGTGAGGCACGGCCGTGCAAGTCGGGGATAGGCCGTGTTCTAGATGCTCTGATGAGGCACGACCGTGTGAGCTTTGGGCTAGGCCGTGTTGATTTCGTGATATGGTCCATTTACTCCGTTTTGGGCCTGTTTTACGTTCTTTTCATCCTCGGGTGCTTTCCTGGGTATAAGACATGAAAAGAAAGGATTAGAAGCACCTTTTTACATAAATCGATGGATAAATCATCCAAAAGCATGCTAAATGTGGGATTAAAATATTTTACCTTTACGGTTTATTAAATACCCCCACACTTAAGCTTTTGCTTGTCCACAAGCAAAATTCTCAACTCATAATTAAAATGAACTTCCTTGATTTATAAAATTCATCAATCATGCATTATCATAATTCAAAGATAATTCATACATGGATAATTCAACTCAAAGAGTCCTAAAGATTCAAACAATCAAAGTCATACATTTATAGCATGAAAACATAGGCATTTTCCCTTTACCTGAATAATTACCTCTTATTCAAAATCGACAAAAGTTGACATCCTCACTAAAGATTCACTCAAATCACTCAAAGTGTTTAAGGTTCAAAATTAAGCACTCAATAAGTCGAACATGAAATGTTAATCCCATAGGCTTGCATGAAAATCAAATCTCCACTACTGTAAAATGAGATGATACACAAATCAAAAGGTCTTTAGCAGGGTTGTAACAGGGTTTAGGTTAAGGGTGTGGATAAAGGCTGAATTAGAAGGTTAGAATCGAGACTAACCTGAAAAATTACCTAACTAGAAAAATGAACTAATCCTAAATAATTACATCAATTGAAAACATGTAAGCTCACTAATAATGAATATATGATCTTTTTTTTTTTCAATATTTGAGATTTAAACATTTAAGCTCACTAATAATGAATATACTTCATTATTTTTTTAAGAACAAACTAATAATAATAACAAACTTTAACAACTGAAATAGAGAACATAGTTAGGTAACTGCTCAAAATCAAATCTCGACAAAAAGGGTAGTTAAAAATAATGGTGATAACAAATACAAAGGGTTTTGGGTTAATGTTAGTAGGTAAGTCAATGAAAAGGGTTGTTAGGCTTAAACAGGGTTCACTAGGGGTTAATTTGTGGAGGTAGGATTTTTAGTGGAGTGAGTGGGTTAAAACTTAGGTGCCTTTATCATCTCTGTATATCAAATCCAAGGTGTGGTCTCAACATGTATAATCGAGGCAAGTTCTAGAATAACAAATCAATGTTGGCACACTCATAATAAAAAGTGAGCATGAAAGAATGTATGCTCTAAAAGGCTCAAAATCTCACAAAAATTATGGGTATTTTGATGTCAGCAGCGTAAATTTCAAACTTCAAAGTAATATTCAAATTCAGGTAGACAACCTAAAAAAAATTTTAATTTCTGAAAAATAGACTTATCATGCTTGATTCTCTAGTATCCTTCAAATTTAATCATCAATGCACAATTATCAATTACTTAATCCAAAACACATCAATAAAAATCATAAATCAAAGGAAATTTCATTCAAATCATAATATGAGAAAATTACTTTAGAACAATGCATAATTTAGGGATTTTCAAATAATATTATAGTTAACCCCCCCACACTTAAGATGTACATTGTCCTCAATGTACAAAGATAGTTAATATCAAATTAATCATAAAATCATATGATGGGGAGAGAAGTGAAACTTCCTAAATTTTGGATGAAGTTACTAAAAAGAGACCGGGTAGGATTGGAGGTAATCGTGAGGAAGCGTCTCGAACCATTTGAAGTTGAATCCTTGAAGCAGCCGGTTGAATTTTATTGTGTGCTAAGCTAAATCTAAATATTATAAAGAATAAGAAGAAGAAAGAAAAAAAATAAAAATAAAATAAAAATAAAAATAAATAATGGAAAATAAAAGACAACTAGAAAAAGGGAGAGTGATGTTTAAATAGAGATGTAGCCTGTGTTTTGGGATTTTGAATTTTGAGCGCGTTCAGGGTGTTCGGGCACGGCCGTGGGTATAGTCGCACACCCGTGTCTTTCTTCGCACGGTCATTTAATATGGGCATGCTCCTCCCGTGTTTGATAAGTTAGAATGTTGGCACGGTTGGAAGGCACGGCCGTGT
Source organism: Gossypium bickii (assembly GCA_025503065.1). Lineage (NCBI taxonomy): Eukaryota > Viridiplantae > Streptophyta > Magnoliopsida > Malvales > Malvaceae > Gossypium > Gossypium bickii. The sequence continues at coordinate 91,714,895 of CP106714.1, read as the reverse complement.
TCATCCCGTGCTTACAAGTCAGTAACCTCGCACGGGGTGTCAGCACGGGCGTGGACATTTATCGTCACCCGTGTTGGGAAAAGAAAATTTTCTATGTCGTGCACGGCTACTGGCATGCCCATGGTTCATCCCCTAGCTTCTACACGGTCACGGGCACGCCCGTGTGTATGGCCGTGTGGCCTAGAAATCTAATCTTTGGTTAGTTTATGGTTAGGTGCCAAAAGGAAAAATAAAAGAAAAGAGAAAAATAAAAGAAAAATAAATAAATAAATAAATAAAATGTAAAAATGGGGTTAGTGCTCGGGCTGCCTCCCGAGAAGTGCTCATTTATAGTTTTAAGCTAGACTTTACCTCTCATTCGTATGGTCATGGTGGTTTGAGGAGGTGAAAATATTTTCTCATGCGATCACTTCGATTATGAATATATAGATTAAGTCGAGTAATGTTTACCTCAAAAGTGTCGAATTTAGGATTGCTTACCTCGACTATGCCGTATAGGAAGACATTAAGTACCTAAAAAGTGATTTCTTCGTTTATCTTGAAAACTGAATTGGTGATTTGAGGGTCTTCCTTATTCAACAATACTTGATCCCCTATTTTGAAGTGATTCGTTGTTCCTATCAGCTCGTCTGGGGTCTCCTTCGGTTTCACTTCGTGCGGTTCCTATTCCTCTTTGATTTGTGTTTCCTCCTCTTTTAGTTTGTCAATCCTAAGGCTTTGTTCCTTAGGTATTTCTTCTTTGTTGTCACGAGGTCTAAGATCTAGCTCAGCTAAGTGATTTCGCTATGCTTCCTGTAAAGAAGGTTGAACCAAATAATTATCAATAGAATTAACGTTCGTACCTTTATTACTTGATGTCCCAGCTGAGTTAAGAGCTTGAAGAGCGATTGTTTCGTCGTCGTCACAAAGTGTGAGTTCACCGGATTCTTCCTCTGTGTGGTTTTTCTTTATTGCATCGGAATATGGCACACGAGCTTGGTACTCTATATTTACCGGGTTTGGTAAATCATGGCTTAACTCAATCTTACCTTCACTTACCATAGTTTCTTGCCTTGGGTCAGATTCCACTAACAATTCACTGTTATGAGCTTGTACGGCTAGGGGCCCATGATTCGGCTCAGGTTTGTAGCCTTATGGTGTTTCCTGTGGTGAAAGTTGAACGATTTGATTATCAACTGAATTTACTTTCTCACCTTCATCACTTGATGTCCTGGCCGAGTCAAAACCTTGTAGACTAATTGATTTGTCACCTACACGAAAAACGAGTTCTCCTGTACAAACATCAATTTTAGTCCTGGTAGTTGCTAGAAAGGGTTTTTCTAAAATTAAAGGAATCGAATTGTCCTCATTCATGTCTAAGCCAACAAAATCTACTGGGAATATGAATTTATCAATTTTGATTAGAATATTTTCTATTATACCATTAGGAATTCTGATAGTTTTATCAGTTAATTGAACGCTCATCCTAGTTTGTTTGGGTTTCCCTAGACCTAGTTGTTTAAATAGTTTATAAGGCATAACATTTTTGGTTGCCCCTAAATCGGCTAACGCATTTTCTATAGATAAACTACCAATTATGCATGGAATTGTAAAACGCTTTAAATCTTTTAATTTCTGTGGTAGTCTATTTTGTAGAATTGTCGAGCACTTTGTGTTGAGTTCCACATGTGATTCCTCGTCTATCCTTTGCTTCATTAACAGCTCCCCTAAAAATTTTCTAGAGTCTGGCATCTGTGAAAGAGCTTCAAGAATAGGTCAGTTGATATGTAATTTCTTTAAAAGTTTAAGAAGCTTACCGAACTGTTCCTCTATATCGTCTCTCTTTAATGCTTCGGGGTAAGGAATGTGAGGTTGGTATTCTTTGATTACCGGTTTTGGCTTTTCTTGTGTCACCTCAACTTTACCTTTTTCTACCTCGTTTTCTTGTTTTGAGATGGGTTCGTCTAACCTTTTACTGTCCTGAGCTGTGATGGCTTGAATTTGTTTCGTAGGGTTAATCTCGGTGTTACTTGGTAGACGTCCTTGCGGTTGTTCTGACATTAGCTTTGCAAGTTGTCTGACTGCCTTAGTGACTTCCCTTACTGATTTAGCAATTTCACTAATTCGGCTCTCGTTGCTTTTAATGGTTCTATCAATGTCTTGTAGGCGTTCTTCTGTGTTTGCTAATTTTGTTAGCTCCCCTTCATGGATTAGTTTCTTTTCTTGTGGATAGGGTTGATTTCGAAAGTTTTGAGGAGGTTGTTGCCCTTGATTTCTCTGATTGCCTTGACCTCCCCATGAAAAATTTGGGTGGTTCCTCCAACCTGGATTGTAAGTGTTACTATAAGGATTATTGTTGGATCGAAAACTATTACCTATATAGTTCATCTGTTCATTTTCTGGTTCCGGTTGGTAAGGTGGGTACTCAGGATTTGCCACTGTTCCACTTGCTTCGCACTGCATGACTGGATGTACCTACGAAGAACACAAAATATCAAGCTTTTTATTCATCATCTCAAGCTGTGTTGATAGCATGGTCATGGTGTCGACTAAAGACTCCTGCCGATTTCGTTAGTTTGATCCTTGAAGCTTGCCACTGTAATTGTTTAATGACATCTCCTCAATGAACTCGTAGGCTGCTTCTGGAGTTTTGTTATTTAGAGTTCCACCAGCTGCTGAATCAATTAGTTGCCTCATTAAGGGGTTTACACCGTTATAGAATGTTTGGACTTGTAGCCATAAGGGTAGACCATGGTGTGGGCACCTCCTCAAGAGATATTTGAATCTCTCCCATGCATCGTATAACATTTCTAAATCCATCTGCACAAAAGAAGAGATATCATTCCTTAATTTGGCCGTTTTGGCAGGTGGAAAAAATTTCATTAAAAATTTTTTGGTCATCTGATCCCATGTAGTGATTGACCCTCGTTTTAACGAGTTTAACTATTGTTTGGCTTTATTTCTCAATGAAAAAGGGAATAACCAAAGACGTATGGCATCATCAGAAACGCCATTTATTTTGGAGGTATCACAGAACTCTAAAAAGTTAGCTATATGCATGTATGGATCTTCGTCTTGCAAACCATCAAATCGAACAAACTGTTGAATCATTTGTATTGTGTTAGGCTTTAATTCAAAATTATTAGCAGCTATAGCAGGCCTAACAATACTTGATTCTGTTCCTGTTAAATGTGGTTTAGCATAATCAAACATTATACGTGGAGCGTTGCGATCTCCCACATCGCATGGTGGTGGGTTGTTTTCGTCCATCCCTTCAGTAGGATTGGATCTGTCTTCTTCCTCCCTTTCTGTGTAATGTAGGGCTCACCTGGTTTCTGGACTATTCATTCGAGCGGTAGCTTCAATATCACTTTTGTATACTAAAGGTCCTCTCGGGTTCCTTCTAGTCATAAACTTGATTATTTAAATGACTGAAAATAAAATAATGGCTAGAGCAATAAAAATAGACTTTTCTTAATATTTTTGTTCCCCGGCTACGGCGCCAAAAACTTGATTGCTGCAAATCAGAGCTTTAAAATTTATAAAAGAATGATCGAACCTGGAAACTAACTCTGAAAACGATTAAAGGCAAGTGTACCTATCGAACAGTAGTATAGCTTAGGAAAGACCGGATATCGAACCCAAAGGAACTAAGAGTACTAATGCTAACTTTTCTTTTTATTATTTAGCCTTAAAAATAGAGTGAAGTTGCTTTAAACTATATTGCCAAAGACTAAACTAAGGACACAAAGACAAAAAGGACGAATAGGAAAATAACTATGAAGAAAAACTCAGTTGATTGCGACGATACCCTCAAGAAGAATCCACCTAGACTTCACTTATTAGTTAACCCTAAATTATATGATTTCTTTTACTTAGCTTGATCCGTAAGACTCCCTCACCTATATTAAACCCTCTCTCGAGGCGAATAACGTCTAACCCTAGGTTAATTAGTGGAACTCTCATTCGCTTATAATAACCTCTTAGGATAGCAGTAAATCGATCAATGGACTCCCATATTAGGTTTCACCCTAATCCAGCAAAATCTCGTAACCATATCCCATATTAGGTTTCACCCTAATCCAGCAAAATCTCGTAACCATATCTCTAGGCAGGGTCTATTCCTCCTCCACCTAAGCACATTAGATTTGGATTAAGCAACACAATTAAGAACAAACTAAGCAATTATCATATAACATAAAAAATCAAATAAAAAGATTCATCTAGGTTTCATCCCCTTCAGGTGTCTGAAGGGTTTAGTTCATAATGAATAAAAAGAACATCACAAGAGAAAAGATAAAACAAAACATAAGAAGACCCTAAAACCCCCTGAAGGAATTGAAGGAGAGTTCCGCCGTCTTGAGTATAATTCTGGCTTCTTGGGATGGATCAACTGGCTATCCTCGCGTTATTCCCTAACTCTGACCTTCTCGGCTTGGCTCCTTAGCCTAGCTTTTATGCCGGTTTCGACTTCTGCCGAACTCTCTTTCAAGTTGCCCCCTTAGGTGTTTATATAGACTTTGTGATGCTTTACTTGGCCCCTAATTTTCCTAATTTAAGTAGAGTTCTTAATTAGGTGTTTGAATAGGCTTTGGAATGGGTTTCTTTGCCTCCAAGTATCATTTCCTGAATGAATTTGCTCTTTCCAACGACAGGGACACGGTCATGGAACACGCCTGTGTGAATCGTGGCCAGGCCATGTTCGGACTTCTTTAGTGAGGCACGACCGTGCAAGTCTGGGTTAGGCCGTGTTCTAGATGCTCTGATGAGGCATGACGGTGTGAGCTTTGGGCTAGGCCGTGTTGATTTCGTGATATGGCCCATTTACTCCGTTTTGGGCCTGTTTTACGTTCTTTTCATCCTCGTGTGCTTTCCTGGGTATAAGACATGAAAAGAAAGGATTAGAAGCACCTTTTTACATAAATCGATGGATAAATCATCCAAAAGCATACTAAACGTGGGATTAAAATATGTTACTTTTATGGTCTATCAAGAATCAATTTTCAAATAGTTATCCTAAGCTAAACCGACCTAACTACTCGAACAGTTTTCTAAATTTATCAAAGAATTTTTATCCTCATCTAATATCATTGACAAAAAAAATATACTTAACAAAGTCTGAAAATTGTTTGGAAATTGTATGTCATGGCAAAGTAAATGACAAAACAAAAAATATTAACATACATATCTAATGCAACCTATATGCACAACACATCCCCAAACCTAAGGGATGCATTGTCCTCAATGCAGAAAAAATGAAAATTGTTAGAGAATATATATTTACAAGTATAACAATCAATAATAATGAATAATGAATGCATGAATTAGAAATAAAGGCTTAGATCGAATGTTTGTTACTCTTAAGTTGGTTTCGTAGACTTATTGGTGGCACGTTTGTAACGTTGCTGCCGCTCGAAAATGCTACCTTTTATGCTAACTAATAGGCACCGTGTCTTCAAAATCAGAGTCTGATTTCGTGAGTTCATCGATTAGTTGATGAATTGCACGTTCTTATGCGGTCATAGGTGCTGTCGCTCTTGGTTTGGTGGTAGTGGCAGTGTTGGTAGGTGCAGGAGCTTGAGTCACATCATCATCTTCCTTCTTAGATTCAACATAGACAGATTTTGTTTTCTTTACTTCTCCTTCTTATCTCGTGGTTTGCTTCTCCGTAGTAGGTTCTTCATCTTTATTGTCATCCTCCTCGAGTTCCAGCAACAACTCCTTCGAAAAAACAAGGAATGTGAGCATCAGGCTAGTGAAGTTCTTTTGAAGGGACTTCTTAATAGGTTTTTCTCTGCATCTAACATAGCCCGAAAATATGGCCATTTCCTCTTGAGCCTTGCCAAGATCTATAGCCATCACTTGCTGTTGCTTTTCTAGTTTCTAAAATTGTTGCTATAAAGCCTTCAGAAACTCGAGGACCTTCTACTCAAATACAGCCTTAGAAGTTGATGGAGCAGCATTAGTGGGCTAGGGTGGAGAAGATGCCGGAGAGGGATCTGAATGCCATGGCAGTTTCTCGCTAGAAAATTTTAAAGTAATATGCTTAATAATGGCACTTTTTTTGGATTCGTTCTTCATTAACTTGAATAGGAAGCTTGAACGTTTGACAAAGTGCGGCTATAAGTGATGGAAAGTTCAAAGCACTGGTGTTTTTCAAGGCACAACGATGGACCTCTAGAAACATAATGTTCCTAATATTTATCTTTTGTCCCATCATAATCGAGTGCAGAAGCAGAAGATGTTTCTTCGAGATTGTAGAGTTTTGGGTAGATGGGAACCGTACAGTGGGGCTTCAAAGTGACCATATCAACGGTGTAACAATCATTCTTGGATACTGTCCACTTGGTGCCCTCCACATAGACATCAGTGAGCACGTGATTTAATTTTTCTACTATCATTGTCTTGAGGAAATCCGCATGTTCATCTGGACCATCAGACAGCCCGTATTGTGCATTTATTGACTCAACACCAAACAGTACTGAGGCACCTCGCACATAAATAAAAGAGTTTTCATTAGAAGTAAGATGAGCATAGTATTCCTTTAGCACTTGAGGGAAAACATCGTCAAGATGGAGACAAAAAATCTGTAATCCATGTTGCTCCACCATGGATGAAATGGATTTAGTATACCCTAGAAAAGGGTCATCTTGAAAAAGAAATCCCTTTTTCCAAGCAAAGAGGCCATTTGGAAATGTTTTGGTGGTACTTAGTTTTCACTGCCTTGCTGAAGAATGTACGTGACTGTATAGCAAGTGAAGTGAATGGTGCTTTAAGAGCCATGGCAATGAAGATGATAACTGTAAGAATGAAAAAGGTAATACCTTTAAAAGTTTGGTAGAAAACAGAGCGCAAACATAGCAGACAAATAAAATGAACGTAACGATGAAGAGGAAACTAATTCAGCTAGGGAAAAAACTTAAAGGTAAAGAATCTGTGACGTGGTTGATAAGATTGGGCCTTAATCATGGTCTGACAGAATTAACAGTAAATATTTAAGTAGGAAAAATTGTAATATTGAGTAAATTGAGTAATCTAAAAAATGAATAATAAAATTAGTGGAGTTGAGGCTGAGAAACTTGGGCCGTACTTACCTAGACAAGAAAGAAAATAGAAGTTAATAAAATTTATTGATTCAACTGAAATAAAGAGATTAAAAACTAAATAATTAAATAAATTTAGCAAGCGAAAAATATTAATTAGTTTGAAAAAATGATGGAAATTGTATCCCGAAGTATAGGAGTGACAAAGTAATGCTTTAACTGGTGGCCATTTACTACGAAAGTAGACCCATTGTTTGTCTTTAACATCTACTGCTCCTTGAGGATATACCTGAACAACTTTGAATGAACCTAACCACTGAGACATTAATTTTCCAGGAAACAATTTAAGCCTAGAATTGAAAAACAAAACTTGTTTTCTAGGAACAAATTGCCGTGGAAAAATTTTGTTGTCATGCTGTCGTTTGGTCTTTTCTTTATATAGCTTGGCATTTTCATAGGCTAGAGTTTGAAATTTGTCCAGTTGGTTCAGCTCCAGTAAGCGATTATTTCCAACAGATTTCAAATCCATATGGAGTTTCTTGACTGTCTGTAACACCCCTAACCCGTATCTGTCGCCAGAATAGGGTTACGGAGCATTATCGGAGTTTACAATTCAAACGGATATAAAATTCAAACATTTCATAACATATCATAAAACATATTAGAACCAATTCAAACATACAAATTGTCCCTTATAACGAGCCCTCGAGGCCCAAAATAGAAGTTAAAAACAAGTCGAGACTAATTAGGAAACTCAGAGAAATTTTTAGAAAACATTAAAATTTTTCAATACTACAGGGGTCACATGGCCTAGGCACCTCAAATGACAATATATAATCATGCCTAACCTTGTATTCACTTTGAAAAAAAAAAATCAATTAACTTTCATGCATTTTTGCACCAATACATGCCAAACAATTTTCTTACCAAAGCATAACCATTTGGTACCAAAATGCCATTCAATAATTAGCATCAATAGTCATTTAACCTACACAAAGGAAGTACTAGTTCTTAACAAATAAAAAGCCATATAAATTATGCATATTCATCTATCATTTCATCTTCCATCATTCAACCACATTAACCACACCATCAACCATATAAACTCTAATATTTACATGCCAAAACCAAACTCATATCATCATCAAAATACCAAAACACAAGCCAAACAAATGGCTATAATCCCAACAAAACATATAGGCCACTATAATCGAAATTAAACATCTAAAAGTACCAAAAGAGCTAATAGATAGTGTGATATAGATCTGAAATGCGTCTAACCAAAATGAGCTTCAGACTCACTATAAAACACAGAAAATAACACATAGTAAGCATTTAAGCTTAGTAAGTTCGTATAACTTAGAGTTTAACTTACAATTTAATCAAGTAATAGGTAAGTAATAAAGCATGTCCCAACACATTTTGGCCAAATGCCTAAGCACATATAAACCAATCAATATTAGTCATGTAAATACATATATGAACCTATAGTCTTGGATAAGCTCAACAATTAATCAAGTTTCATAAACAAGTATCATCCATTTCATATGTCTATATCTCATGTAACATCATTTCTATTTATTTCATGTATATACCTGTAATAGTTCGTATCAAACTCATATCATTTCATAGTAGAACATTGCCCGTTGAACCATTTAGAATACTGCTGGATACCCGGGATAGCTCACACGTAATGTGCTAGCTTATATAACTATAATCTGTCAATTCATGTACATGTATGCTCATATAAGCTGTGAATCGGTATGGTCATTTAAGCTAAAGATTGCTATGCTCTCATGAGCTATGAATCAGTATGCTCTTACAAGCTATAAATTAGTACCCTCTCACGAGTTATAAATTGGTAACCCTAATGACATGCCATTTGTATCCTACAGATTCCTAAGGTTCAAACGAGGCTCGGTAATCATCGTACGTCATTGAATATCCACTCGGTAATTATATATGACATATCATAATATTTATATAATTCAATTAAAAACATATAAATACAATTTAATTACACAAACTTACCTCGACGAGTATTCGTAGATACGGAGGCGGTTAATCCGAGACTCTCTTTGCCATGATCTAGCTCCATACGAGGTCTAACTGAATCTATACAGATAAATTTAACTCAATTCAACATATAAATCATTCAATTTAATCCAAAACATTTTTTGGGCAAATTTACCATTTTGCCCCTGCACTTATAATTTATTTGCAATTAAATCCCTAGGCTCGAAAAATTAATTCATGCAATTTTACTTGTACCCAAGCCTAGCCAATTATTATAAAAACTTATAGCAACCCACATATTTCATAATTTCACAAATTATACAATGAATTTATCACATTTTTCAATTCAACCCCTAAGTGTCAATTTCATAAAAAATCCATTTACAAAACTTGTTTATCTAACAACACCCACCCATTTTCTACCATCAAACTTCAAAACTCATATACATGAATCAATGATAAATTCCTAATAGTTTAACTGTTTCACAAGTTAGTCCCCGGGATAGCTAGATTAAGCTACAACGATCCAAGAAACGTAGAAATCATTAAATGGGACAAAAATCACTTACAATGCAAGGTAATTTGCTTAGTGGAAAATTTCTCCTTAGTTTAGCTATGGTGGCCGGTTCTTGAGGGTAAAATTTGAAGAAGATGATGTTTTATTACATATTTTCTTTTATTAAATTAAGTTATTTTACTTAATTACAAAATTAACCTTTTAAAACATCACAAATTTCACCTATACAAAGCCATTATATTCCACTATCAATATTTATGGTCTAATTACCACATAAAGACTTCCACATTGAAGTTCTATAGCTATTTCATACTTTTAGCTATTAGAAATCAACTTTTTCTGTAACATCCTGAAAGTGGGCATATGCATTTTCGGTTTAATTGTACGAAATGACGTGTTTTATGTGTTATGAATAAATTTTGAACATTTTTGGAAACCCGGAAATGTATGGAAAAGATTTAGAAATGAACATTTTTGGAAACCTGAAAATGTATGGAAATGATCTAGAAATGAACATTTTTGGAAACCTGAAAATGTATGGACATGATTTAGAAATGATTCAAAAGAAGAAAGTGAACATTTCTGGAAACTTGGAAATGTAAGGAAATGATTCAAAAGAGGAATGTGAACATTTCTGGAAACTTGGAAATGTAAGGAAATGTCAAGTTTACAGAGCCGAACGAAAATTTTTGGAAACTTAGAAATGACTTAGAAATGTCGAGTTTTAAGTTTTAAAGAAGGGAATAAAGGCAAGATGGCCTTAAAAGAAAAGGTTTGTGAAATTTGACACACAAACAGGCTTGGAAAAGTGGCCTGAAGATGTCACTTAGGGCCTATGGAAATGGCGCCATATGCAAGAGGAATGGGCCTGAGTTCGAGTCACTTGGGAAGCAAATAAAGGAGGTTTTATTTTTGCTTCCAGAAGACTGAGGTGGACGGCACATGCTTCTAGAAAGGAGGTGTTTTATTTTCATAAATATTCGATTAAAAAGGTGATAAATAAAGGATTTTTAAATTGAATTATTTTCAAGAGATAATTGTGGATTAATTCCTTTTATTTTTTTTATGGATAAAAGAAGAGATAATAGAAGGATTATTATTATTAATTCAAAGGATAAAGTTATCAAATAAAGAAGAGTGGTGGCCAAGTAAGGGATTCTGAGTAGTAATTTTGGCTATAAAAGGAAGGAAAGAGGGCTACTCATCAATTTTTCTTCTTCCTCTTCTCTCTGCCGAATTTCTTAGGGCTCTCTTCTCTTCTCTTCTCTTCTCTTTTCTTTCTAATCCCTCCAAAAGCCGAAAGTTGTGAGAGCATCATTTAGTTATAGCCGAATCTCTGAAGGTTGAAGTGAAGGTGCAATCGATTTCTTCAAGTAAAGGTAAGATCTCATTCGGTTTCATCCTTTTTCCTTTAAGATTTGCCGAAATCTAGGACTAAACCCATTAATATCTTGTTGCCGAAACTTTGAAAAGATCTTTCGGGATTTACTAAGTGTCGACTACAAGGATGGAGAAGTTCTTTTCCCGAAGGTACACCATAGGCCACGTGTTCCCTAGTTATTCGGTGAGTTTCAGGATTTAAAATCCACAAGGTAAGCATATGAAGTATTCAGCCAAGGCTTTTTTTTTTTGGTATTTAGAATTATTTCCTATTTATTCAAAAGCCGGAAACTGACCTAGTTAAATGATTTGGTGGCTAGTTGATTTTTAAGGAAGGAATACTACAAATTTCGGGATTTGATTATTAATCAAATCGGCAAACAAGGTAAGTTTAAGAATAGTAATCCTACTAGGATTTGGATTTGTGGCCAAATGGCTTTTTATTAAAGTAGATAGTGATTAATCAAATGTAGGGATTAAGGATCTAAGCATTAGATCAAGCTTTTCGGGATCTCAAGGAATTTGCTAAGCGAATCAAGTGTGTACCCCACACTAACTTTTAATATGATTATGGTAATATGTAATATGTGCATATGGATAAGGTACCGTATTATGGTACAAAGTACTCAGGTACGTTTCCTACTTCCACTAGGATTATGAAATATGTTATTTATAACATGTGAAACTTTATAAGAATGTGAATTTAAGCATGATATGCATGATATGGATAATATGGGTCATTCGGGATATATGAAAAAGGGAAGTGAATGTGATGACTACGGTCTCACTATCCGAATGTGGTGACTTCTTACCACATTATCCGAATGTGGTAACTTCGTTACATTATTCGAATCTGGTGTCTATTGACACAATTATATCTGTGTGGCTATGCCACAAATTTTATATGGGCGATGAGCACGCGTCGATCGCAGCTGATCGCTTCGATGGTGTGTAGCGGATGGAGGGTCGACTTAGTAGTCCCCACGGTGTGACTAGCAGTGCGGGGTGTGTAGCGGATGGACAATTAGGTTTGGGTTTGGGAATGCATCATAACTTGTATTTTATGTTTTGAATGTGTAACTATTGTATGCCTGATTCTATTATGATTTAGTGTCGTGTACACATTGAATCTGTTTGACTCACCCCAGTTGTGGGACCATGTTTGGTGATGAATGTGATGGACCGGGACGCGTGCTTGTGGTGGCCATGCTCAACATGAAGTTTGTATTTTTATGGACTCTTGAATTTATTTTCGTACTTTGAAATATTTTGGAAACTATTTGATGTAATAAGGCCATAAGGCCATGATGAACGATTTTATTTCTACTTGTTTTATTATGTTACAAATTTTGATTAAGTTAAAGACTAAGTATTTTATTTTAAAATATACTCTATATATTTTATCACTTAATATTAAAATGGGGTTTTCTAATATAAAAATCCAGTTTGTTTTCAACACAAGCCCAACCCAAACAATATTTTTTTTTAATCACACAAGTTTTTCTCTAAGTAACAAAAGAATTCAAAATTTACTTGAGGAACATACCAGATCCGGTTAAGGCTCGTGGGCCGGGTGTGGGGCATTTCAGTTTGGTATCAGAGCTCAGTTTTAAAACTCTCGGCCTGTGGGCTAAGGCTCAAAACATTGTCAAAGCGAGCCAAATGAGTTTTTGAAAGTATCTTATGGAATAAACAGGTTTTCTGGCATGGCACCTAAGTCTCCGACCTGCAGTCCACCACGTAAGTACCCCTAACCATCTGTGTGACAATGTGAATTATGGAAGGGTAGAAAAGGAATGGAACGTAGAATAGCATGATAGGAACTTGAACCCTAGGACTAGTCTACTCAAACACAAACACATAAGACTTAATTCCATTAAACAAACCTATGGCTAAGTCACCGAGTTAGGGTGTGGTAACCCCTGTGCGCATGTCTAGGATTGGATCCGGAAGGGCCTAGTATTTAAGCAGTCCTAGTGACTCACCTCCTCTTCTCAAGAATCCTACCTGGTGCGTAGCTTCGGTTCACCCTAACCCAGAGGGCTCAGTGGGTGTGGCAACCTCTGTGCGCATGTCTAGGAATGGTTTCGGTGGGAGCTTGGTATTTAAGCAGTCCGCGTGACTCACCTCCTCTCCACTCGAATCCTGCCTGGTGTGTAGCTTTGGTTCACCCTGACCAAGAGGACTCGGTCATAGGCTAAACACAGTAACTAAAACCCGAAAGGGAACTAGCCGTGTTTTTTTTTCAGAAAACCTGGTTTTAAAAACTCTTAAAATTACTTTTTAATTTGTGAGAACTATTTTTACAAAATTTTTCGAAAAATTTTCAATTTATGAAATTACAAAAATACCCCTAGTGGTAAAATTACCAAAATACCCTTGGTTTATAAAATGTCCAACTACCCAACAATTTTTCCAAAATTTCATTATTTTATAAACGCTCGAAAACCCTAATTCACGAAATATCAAAATACCTTGATTTTAGAAAATTAAAAAATTGCCCCTAACTTACAAAAAATTACCAAAATAACCCTGATTTCCAAAATTTTTGCAACATCACTGTTTTGGAAGGTACGAATCTCAAAAAGAACCCTCAAAGTTTTGCAACTTTTGAAATATCCCTAATTTACTAGATTTTACAAATTGACCCCGATTTGTGAAAAATTTCTGAAATACCCTCGAGGTCTAAAATTACCGAAATACCCCTGGATTTCAAAATTTTTCCAAAATACCCCGGGAATCTAAAAATACCAAAATACTTTGTGACAAAATCACTAAGGAACCTTATTTTGACAAATTACGAAAATACCACTGTAGGACAAATTACGAAAATACCCCTGGGTAGTGGAAAAAACAACAACAATGAAAACTACAACATTTCTCGGAATGAACGAAAGTTCATAATTGGTTGATGAATGTGAACGTGACTTTTTGAATAGTGAACTTAAGCTGAGAACTTTGTTTGATCGAAAGAACCACTTTTAAACATCTCTTTTCATAAAACTGTTCGCGGTTACTCAGTGAAACAAAAGTACTAGTGTATAAAACTCTTAAATCAGATTAAATCGCGAAGTTAGAAAATGAGTTCTAAGGGACGTGAACTTAGAGATTGTGCCTAGAAAGTATGATGGTTCTATTAAGATCAGAGTGCGCAGCGTAAGCATAGTGCGGTGAGAAGGATTGTACGACTGTTAGTAAGTAATTTCGAGGACGAAATTATTTTTAATGAGGGTAGAACTGTAACATCCTGAAAGTGGGCCTATGCATTTTCGGTTTAATTGTACGAAATGACGTGTTTTATGTGTTATGAATAAATTTTGAACATTTTTGGAAACCCGGAAATGTATGGAAAAGATTTAGAAAAGAACATTTTTGGAAACCTAAAAATGTATGGAAATGATCTGGAAATAAACATTTTTAGAAACCTGAAAATGTATGGACATGATTTAGAAATGATTCAAAAGAGGAAAGTGAACATTTCTGGAAACTTGGAAATGTAAGGAAATGATTCAAAAGAGGAAAGTGAACATTTCTGGAAACTTGGAAATGTAAGGAAATGTCAAGTTTACAGAGCCGAACGAAAATTTTTGGAAACATAGAAATGAGTTAGAAATGTCGAGTTTTAAGTTTTAAAGCAGGGAATAAAGGCAAGATGGCCTTAAAAGAAAAGGTTTGTGAAATTTGACACACAAACAGGCATGGAAAAGTGGCCTGAAGATGTCACTTAGGGCCTATGGAAATGGCGCCATATGTAAGAGGAATGGGCCTGAGTTCGAGTCACTTGGGAAGCAAATAAAGGAGGTTTTATTTTTGCTTCCAGAAGACTAAGGTGGACGGCACATGCTTCTAGAAAGGAGGTGTTTTATTTTCATAAATATTCGATTAAAAAGGTGATAAATAAAGGATTTTTAAATTGAATTATTTTCAAGAGATAATTGTGGATTAATTCCTTTTATTTTTTTTATGGATAAAAGAAGAGATAATAGAAGGATTATTATTATTAATTCAAAGGATAAAGTTATCAAATAAAGAAGAGTAGTGGCCAAGTAAGGGATTCTGAGTAGTAATTTTGGCTATAAAAGGAAGGAAAGAGGGCTACTCATCAATTTTTCTTCTTCCTCTTCTCTCAACCGAATTTCTTAGGGCTCTCTTCTCTTCTCTTCTCTTCTCTTCTCTTCTCTTTCTAATCCCTCCAAAAGCCGAAAGTTGTGAAAGCATCATTTAGCCATAGCCGAATCTCTGAAGGTTGAAGTGAAGGTGCAATCGATTTCTTCAAGTAAGGGTAAGATCTCATTCGGTTTCATCCTTTTTCCTTTAAGATTTGCCAAAATCTAGGACTAACCCCATTAATATCTTGTTGCCGAAACTTTGAAGAGATCTTTCGGGATTTACTAAGTGTCGACTACAAGGAAGGAGAAGTTCTTTTCCCGAAGGTACACCATAGGCCACCTGTTCCCTAGTTATTCGGTGAGTTTCGGGATTTAAAATCCACAAGGTAAGCATATGAAGTATTCGGCCAAGGCTTATTTTTGGTATTTAGAATTATTTCCTATTTATTCAAAAGCCGAAAACTGACCTAGTTAAATGATTTGGTGGCTAGTCGATTTTTAAGGAAGGAATACTACAAATTTTGGGATTTGATTATTAATCAAATCAGCAAACAAGGTAAGTTTAAGAATACTAATCCTACTAGCATTTGGATTTGTGGCCGAATGGCTTTTTATTAAAGTAGTAACTGATTAATCAAATGTAGGGATTAAGGATCTAAGCATTAGATCAAGCTTTTCGGGATCTCAAGGAATTTGCTAAGCGAATCAGATGTGTACCCCACACTAACTTTTCATATGATTATGGTAATATGTAATATGTGCATATGGATAAGGTACCGTGTTATGGTACAAAGTACTCAGGTACGTTTCCTACTTCCACTAGGATTATGAAATATGTTATTTATAACATGTGAAACTTTATAAGAATGTGAATTTAAGTATGATATGCATGATATGGATAATATGGGTCATTCAGGATATATGAAAAACGGGAAGTGAATGTGATGACTACTGTTTCACTATCTGAATGTGGTGACTTCGGTCACATTATCTGAATGTGGTAACTTCGATTACATTATCTGAATCTGGTGCCTCTTGACACAATTATATCTGGTGGCTATGCCACAAATTTTATATGGGCGATGAGCACGTCGACTGCAGCGACTAGCTTCGATGGTGTGTAGCGGATGGAGGGTCGACTTAGTAGTCCCCACGGTGTGACTGGCAGGTACGGGGGTGTGTAGCGGATGGACAATTAGGTTTGGGTTTGGGAATGCATCATAACTTGTATTTTATGTTTTGAATGTGTAACTATTGTATGCTGATTCTATTATGATTTAGTGTCGTGTACACATTGAGTCTGTTTGACTCACCCCGCTGTGGGACCATGTTTGTGTGATGAACAGTGATGGACCAGGACGGCAGTACTTGTGGTGGCCATGCTCAACATGAAGTTTATATTTTTATGGACTCTTGAATTTATTTTTGTACTTTGAAATATTTTGGAAACTATTTAATGTAATAAGGCCATAAGGCCATGATGAACGATTTTATTTCTACTTGTTGTTTTATTGTGTTGCAAATTTTGATTAAGTTAAAGACTAAGTATTTTATTTTAAAATATACTCTATATGTTTTATCACTTAATATTAAAAAGGGGTTTTCTAATATAAAAATCCAGTTTGTTTTCAACACAAGCCCAACCCAAACAATATTTTTTTTTAATCACACAAGTTTTTCTCTAATTAACAAAAGAATTCGAAACCGGTTTACTTGAGGAACATACCAGATCCGGTTAAGGCTCGTGGGCCGGGTGTGGAGTGTTTCATTTTCACTTTACGCGATTTAGTCTTTTTTATATTGAACATGTAAACGGTAAAATTTCTTAACAAAAATTTTAGACGATATTACTATCATACTGTAGGAAAAATAATAATAATAAAATAAATTTTTGACCTTTAATTTGTGGTCCTGAAACCACTACGATTTCACTGAAAACGGGCTGCTAGAACTCTCCCCTTAAAGGGATTTTCGTCCCCGAAAATCTTACCAAAAAAGAGGTTCAAATATTGCTTTCTCATCTAATCCGTGACGTTGCCAGAGAACTTTTAGTAAAGCTATGTTCTTGTTTTTCAATTCTTTCACTTCTCATGCCAAAATTTTGATCGGTTCTTCATTGTATGGCATATCTGACTGAAACTAGATATCCGTCAGGGAGATAACATGTAAAGGATCATATCGGTATCGTCATAACATAGCCACGTGAAAGACATTATGAATATTTTCTAATTTTGACTGTAAAGATAATCAATAAGCAACAATTCAAATTCTTTTATTAATCAAATACGGCCCGATAAATCGTGGACTCAGCTTTCCTTTGCGACTGAACCAAAGGACTTTCTTCTAGGGCAATACTCTCAGAATCACTCTATCACTGACTTGAAATTCAATGTCTTTATGTTTATGTTCCGCGTATGATTTCTGATGATCTGAAGTTACTTTCAAACTGTCTCAGTATCACTTTACTTTTTCTTTAGTATCACGAATCAAATCATCTTCCTTTCACTGAGCTCAGTACAGTTCGACATTTATGACCATACAGAGCATCATATGGTGCCATCTTTATACTTGATTGAAAACTATTTTTATACGCGAATTTAACCAATAGTAAATATTTCTCCCAGTTACTTCAAACTCTAATACGCAACAACGAAGCATATCTTCGAGAATCTGAATCACACGCTCAGATTGATCATCAGTCTGAGGGTGAAATGTAGTGCTAAAATGGAACCGTGTACCTAAAGCTTCCTGTAACTTTCTCTAGAATCGTGATGTAAATCGCGAATCTATATCTGAAATAATAGAGACCGGCACTCCGTTCCGTGTAATTTGACAATATCTGAACCATATAACTCAGCTAATTTGTCAAGGCAATAGTCTGTACGTATTAGAATAAAATATACAAACTTCGTCAAACGGTCAAAGATAACCCAGATGGCATCTTTCTTTCTCGGTGATAGGGGTAAACCCGATACAAAATCCATAGTAACACTATCCCATTTCTACTCCAGTATCACCACTGGCTGTAATAGTCCTGAAGGTACCCAATGTTTAGCTTTAACGTGTTAACATATCAAACATTTTGATACAAAATCAGCAATCTCGTGTTTCATTCCCAACCACCAGTACATCTGTCTCAAATCACTATACATTATGAACAGACAAGCTACCATTATAAGCTTTGTACAAATTATCTGAAAAAGCTCGGGATTCTTTGGTACACAAACTCTACCTTTAAACAAAAAACAATCATCGGGTCCTATCTGAAATTTTGAATAAAAATTCGATTCACACTGTACCCGTTTAGCTAGTAAATCGACATCATATTTCTGAGCTTCATAGATCTGCTGTAAAAACATCGGTCTAACTTTAAACTCAACTAAAATCGATCCATCATCAAATAATGTTAGGCACGTATTCAATGCTCGCAGAGCAAACAGGGACTTTCTACTCAAAGCATCAGCAACTACGTTTACTTTTCTCGGATGATAATTAATGATCAACTCATAATCTTTTAATAGTTTTTCTGCGTTGTATCATTTTCAAATCTTTCTACGTCATTAGATACTTCAAAAATTTTTTATCAGTAAATATGTGGCATTTTTCACCGAATAAATGGTGTTGCCAAATCTTTAACGCGAACACAATAGCTACCAACTATAGGTCATGTGTCGAATAATTCTTTTCATGCGGCTTTAACTGTCTGGAAGCATAAGCTATCACTTTCCCTTCCTGCAACAAAACACATCCTAAATCATTTAAAGATGCATCGTTGAAAATTAGAAATCCTTTACCCGATTCAAGCTGAACCAAAACTAGTGCCTTGGTCAACAATGCTTTCAACTGATTGAAACTATGCTGACATTTCTCGGACCATTCAAATTTCACATCTTTCTATAAAATTCGCGTCATCAGTGTAGTTATCATTGAAAACCTTTTGACAAATCTTCAATAATAACCAGCTAATCCTAGAAAACTTCTAACTTCGGATACATTTCTCAGTGGTTTCCAATCAACAATTGCTGAAATTTTACTCGGGTCAACTCTGATGCCTTTAGCCGATACTATATGTCCTACAAAATCGACTTCTCAGAGCCAAAACTCACATTTACTAAATTTAGCAAACAATTGTTTATCTCGTAGAGTTTGCAATACGATCCTCAAGTGTTCAGTACGCTTACATTGGTCTTGAGAATAGATCAGAACACCGTCAATAAATACCACAACAAATCTGTCTAAATACGGTCTGAAGATTTGTCATCAAATCCATAAATTACTACATGTGTATTAGTTAAGCCAAATGGCATCACAGGAAATTAGTAGTGACCGTTCCTGGTTTTGAACACAGTTTTTGGCACATCTGAATCTTTCACTTGAAGCTGATAATAACCAGAATAAAAATTAATCTTCGAGAATACTGTGGAACATTTTAACTGATCAAACAGATCGTCAATTCGAGGCAATTGATATTTATTCCTGATTGTAACCTTGTTGAGCTAACAGTAGTCTATACACAATCTCATCGATCCGTCCTTTTTCTTAACGAATAGAACCAGTGCACTCCAAGGTGAAAAATTAGGGCGAGAAAAACCCATATCTGTCAATTCTTGCAGCAGTGCTTTCAACTCTGTCAACTCGGTAGGAGCCATTCTATAAGATGTTGTCGATATCAGTGATGTCCTCGGTACCAGTTCAACAGCAAACTTGATCGTGTCAGAAAGTCTTAATATTTATATAATGAATGATCGAGCCTAGAAATTAACTATGACAATGATTGAGGCAAGCACACCTATCGTTTGGTAGTATAGCTATGGCAAGACCGGAAGTATCATATCCTCAAGGACCAAGAGTACTAGTAATTACTATCCTTTTATTATTTAGCCTAAGAATTAAGAGAATTGTTGTTTAATCTAAAACTAACTGATCACTGTAAATTAGAGTTTTAAAATTTATAAAAGAATGATCAAACCTGGAAACTAACTCTGACAACAATTAAAGGCAAGTGTACCTATCGAACAGTAGTATAGGTTAGGCAAGACCGAATATCAAACCCAAAGGAACTAAAAGTACTAATACTAACTTTCTCTTTATTATTTAGCCTTAAAATTAGAGTGAAGTTGCTTTTAACTATATTGACGAAGACTAAACTAAGGACGAAAGACAAAAAAGACGAATAGGAAAATAACTTTGAAGGAAAACTCAGTTGATTATGATGATACCTTTAAGAAGAATCCACCTAGACTTCACTTATTATTTAACCTTAAATTATATGATTTCTTTTACTTAGCTTGATCTGTAAGACTCCCTAACCTATATTAAACCCTCTCTCGAGGCGAATAATGTCTAACCCTAGGTTAATTCTTGGAACTCGTTTAACACATAATAACCCCTAGGATAGTAGTAAATCGATGAATGGACTCCCATATTAGGTTTCACCCTAACCCGGAAAACCTCGTAACCCTATCTCTAGGCGTTCGATCAACTCCGCTTAATTATGTTAGATCTGCTCTTAGGCAGGTCTATTCCTCCTCTACCTAAGCACATTAGATTTGAATTAAGTAACATAATTAAGAACAAACTAAGTAATTATCATATAACTTAAAAATCAAATAAAAAGATTCATCTAGGTTTCATCCCCTTCAGGTATCTGAAGGGTTTAGCTCATAATGAATAAATAAAACATCGCAAGAGAAAAGATAAAACAGAACATAAGAAAATCCTAAAACTCCCTGAAGGAATTGAAGGAGAATTCCGCCGTCTCGAGTATAATTCTGGCTTCTTGGGATGGATCAACTAGCTATCTTCGCGTTATTCCCTAGTTCTGACCTTCTCGGCTTGGCTCCTTGGCCTAGTTTTGACGCCGGTTTTGGCTTCTGCCGAACTCCCCTCTCAAGTTGCCCCATTGGGTGTTTATATAGGCTTTGAGGTGCCTTACTTGGTCCTGAAGTATCCTAATTTAAGTGGAATTCCTAATAGGGTGTTTGAATAAGCTTTGGAATGTGTTTCTTTGCCTCCAAGTATCCTTTCCCGAATGAAATTTCTCTTTCCAGCGACAGGGACACGACCATGGCACACGCCCGTGTGAATTATGGTCAGGCCGTGTTTGGACTTTTAATGAGGCACGGCCGTGTATATCGGGGTCCAGGCCGTGTTCTAGTAATTTTTAATGAGGCACGACCGTGTGGCTTGAAGTCTAGGCCGTGTCGATTTCGTGAATTGGCCTATTTGGCCCGTTTTAAGCCTGTTTTACGTTCTTTTCATCCTCGGGTGCTTTCCTCGGTATGAGACATGAAAAGAAAGCATTAAGAGAACCTTTTTTTACATAAATCAAGGGATAAATCATCCAAAAACATATTAAATGTGGGCTTAAAATATGTTACTTTTACAGTTTATCAAATACTCCCACACTTAAGCTTTTGCTTGTCCTCAAGCAAAATTCTCAACTTACACTTAAAACGAACCTTCCATGATTCAAAATTCCTATCAACAATGCCTTATCCTAATTCATAGATAATTTATACATGGATAATTCAATTCAAAGAGTCCTGAAGATTCAAACAAGATTAGTCATTCATTTTTAGCATGAAAACATAGGTGTTTCCCTTCATCTAAATAATTACCTTAAATTCAAAATCTACAAGGATTGACATCCTGACAAATGATTCACTCAAATCACTCAAAAAGTGTTTAAGGGTCAAAATTAAGCACTCATAAGTCGAACCTGAAAAGTTAATCCCTTAGGCTTGCCTGAAAATTAAATCTCCACCACTGTAAAATGAAATGATAACAGATCAAAAGGTCTTTGTTAGGGTTGTAACGGGGCTAGGGCTAAAGGTGTGGATAAAGGCTGAAATTAGAAGGTTAGAATCGATATTGAATTGTTAAGTTACCTACCTAAAAATTTCTAAGATAATAATTACATCAACTGAAAATAATAATAATCCTACTAACACGAGCTTTTTTTTTAATTAGACTTTAACTTGTATAAGCTCGCTCTTTATAATACTTGATACTGAATATAATTTTTTTTTCATAAACTAAATAAAAGATAAATTTAACTACCAGAATACTAAACTCAGGTAACTAGCTCAAATCAAATCTCGATTAAGGAGTAGTCAAAAGAAAGGGTAATAACAAATATAATGGTTTTCGGTTAAAATTAGCGGGTAAGTCAATAAAAAGGGTTGTTAGGCTCAACGGGGTTCACTAGGGTTAATTATGAGGGTAGGCTTTTTAGTGGTGTAAGTGGGTTAAACCTAGGTGGCTTTATCATCTCAGTATATCAAATCATAACTGTGGTCTTGACATGTATAATCAAGGCAAGTTCTAGAATAACAGTTCATAGTTGACACACTCATAATCAAGAGGTGAGCATGAAAAAGAATGTATGCTCTATAAGGCTCAAAATCTCACAAAAATTATGGGTATTTTTTACATCAACCTTGTAAATCTCAAATTTCAAGATAACATTCAAATTCTGGTTGTCAACCTAAAATTTTAATTTTTAGAAAATTAGACTTATCATGCTTGATTCCCTAGTATTCTTAAAATTTAATTATCAATGCACAATTATCAATGACTTAATCTAAAACATATCAATAGAAATCATAAATCAAAGAAAATTTTATTCAAATCGTAATATGTGAAACTTACTTTAAGATCAAGGCATAATTCAGGGATTTTCAGATAATACTATAATTAACCCCCCACACTTAAGATGTACATTGCCCTCAATGTACAAAGATGGATAATATCAAAATAATCATAAAATCATAAGATAGGGAGAGAAGTGAAACTTCCTAAATTTTGGATGAAGTCAATGAAAAGAAACTAGATAGGATTGGAGGTGAACGTGGGGAAGCATCTTAAACCGTTTGAAATTGAATCCTCGAAGCAGCCAGTCTGATTTTATTGTATCCTAAGCTAAATCTAAATATCATAAAGAATAAGAAGAAGAAGAAAGAAAAAAAATGATAAAATGGAAATAAAATTAAAATAAAAATAAATAATGGAAAATGAAAGAGAACTAGAAAAAGGGAGAATGAGGTTTAAATAGAGATGTAGCCTATGTTTTGGGATTTTGAGTTTTTGGGTGTGTTCGGGTGAGGTAGCCATGGCCGTGTTATAGCTAACGTGCCCGTGCTCAACAAATCAGTAATTTTGCTCGGGTAGGTAGCACGGGCATGTTTAGCCCGTGGTATGCAAGTCGGTGAGTTTACACGGTCGTGAGGCACAGGCGTGTGTACCCCATGTTCGACAAGTAACTTCACACAAGTAGTTAGCACGGGCGTGGCCTAGTATCGCAGCCCGTGTTGGGAAAATAAATTCTTATCTGGTTGTACACGGCTACTGGCACGCCCATGGTTCGTCCCCTGGCTTCCACAAGGCCACAGACACGCTGGTGTGTAAGGCGTGTGTCCTAGAAATCTGCTCTTTGGTTAGTTTATGGTTAGGTGCTAAAAGGAAAAAATATAAATAATAAAATAATAAAATAATAAAATAATAAAAAAATGTAAACATGGGGTTAGTGCTCGAGTTGCCTTCCAAGAAGCGCTCGTTTAAAGTCTTGAGCTAGACTTTACCACTCATTCGTATGGTCATGGTGATTTGAGGAGGTGAAAATCCTTTCTCATGCGATCACTTCGGTTATGGATATATAGTTTAAGTCGAGTAATGTTTACCTCAAAAATGTTGAATTTAGGATTGTTTACCTCGACTGTGCCGTATAGGAAGACATTAAGTACCTCAAAAGTGATTTCTTCGTTTGCCTTGAGGTCTGAATTGGTGATTCTAGGGTCTTCCTTATTCAACAATACCTGATCCTCTATTTTGATGTGAGTTGTTGTTCCTATCAGCTCGTTTTGGTTTTCCTTCGGTTTCACTTCGTGTAGTTCCTATTCCTCTTTGATTTGTGTTTCCTCCTCTTTTAGTTTGTCAACCCTAAGGCTTTGTTCCTTAGGTATTTCTTCTTTGTTGGCACGAGGTTTAAGATCGTGATGCTTCCTGTAAAGAGGGTTGAACTAAATGATTATCAATAGAATTAATTTTCGTACCTTTATTACTCAATGTCCTAGCTAAGTCAAAAGCTTGAATAGTGATTGTTTCGTTGTCTACACGAAGTGTGAGTTCATTGAGTTCTTCCTCTGTGTGGTCTTTCTTTATTGCATCGGGATATGGTACACGAGCTTGGTACACTATATTTACTGGGTTTGGTAAATCATGGCTTACCTCAACCTTACCTTCACTTACCACAGTTTCTTGCCTTGGGTCAGATTCCACTAACAATTCACTATTATAAGCTTGTACTGCTTGGGGCCTATGATTCAGCTCAGGTTTTTTGCCTTGTGGTATTTTCTGTGGTGAATGTTGAACAATTTGATTATCAACTGAATTTACTTTCTCACCTTCATCACTTGATGTCTTGGCTGAGTCAAAAGCTTGTAGACTGATTGATTCGTCACCTACACAAAGAATGAGTTCTCTTGTACCAACATCAATTTTAGTCCTAGTAGTTGATAGAAAGGGTTTTCCTAAAATTAAAGGAATCAAATTATCCTCATTCATGTCTAAGACAACAAAATCTACTGGGAATATGAATTTATCAATTTTGATTAGAACATTTTCTATTATACCCCAGGAATTCGATAGTTTTATCGATTAATCGAATGCTCATCCTAGTTTGTGCAGGTTTCCTAGACCTAGTTGTTTAAACATTTTATAAGGCATAACATTTATGCTTGCCCCTAAATCAGCTAACGCATTATCAATAGTTAAACTACCAATTATGCATGGAATTGTAAAACTCCTTGTGTCTTTTTGCTTCTGCGGTGATACGTTACAGTAACATTCACGGAGCATGATGCGTTTAATTCCACGTAGTGCTCCTCGTCTAATTTGCGTTCGTTTGTCAAGAGTTGTTTTAAAAATTTCCTGAGTCTGGCGTCTGAAAAAGAGCTTCAAGAAGAGGTAAGTTAATATGTAATTTCTTTAAAAGTTTAAGAAACTTACCAAACTGTTCTTCTGAATCGTCTCTTTCTAATGCTTCGGGGTAAGGTATGCGAGGTTGATACTCCTTAATTACCGGTTTTGGCCTTTCTTGTGTTACCTCGTTTTTACCTTTTTCTTCCTTAGTTTCTTGTTGTGGGATGGGTTCGTCTATCTCTATATTTTCCTGAGTTGCTATGACTTGAATTTGCTCCTTTGGATTAATCTCAGTGTTACTTGGTAGACGTCCTTGTGGTCGTTCTGACATTAGCTTTGCTAGTTGTTCGACTGCCTTAGTGGCTTCCCTTACTAACTTAGTAACTTCCTCTAATCGATTCTTGTTCTCTTCAATAGGTGGTTGTTGACTTTTAAATGTTTTCTCAGTGTCTTGGAGACGGGTATCTGTGGTTGCCAAGAATTTTGGCAGCATCTCTTCAATGTTCGACTCCACTTCTTACTGGTGAGGTGGTTGTTGAAAATCTGGATAAAGTTCCTGTCTTTGGCTACTTCGATCATTCCACGAGAAATTTGGATCGTACCTCCAACCTGCATTATAAGTGTCATTATCAAAATTATTTTGAGGTCTAGAGTAGTTATCCATATAGTGGACTTGTTCGTTCTCCATGCCATATCCGTAGGGTGGGTACTCAGGATTCGCCACGCCTCTTGGATTCGAGTCATATTGCATTACTGGGTGTACCTGCTAGTGACTACATAAACCATCGATCTTTTTATTCATTATCTCTAGCTGGGTAGATAACCTGGTGAACACGTCGAGGTCGAAGGCACTGGCTGCTTTAGTAGGAATTGTCCTCATGACTTGCCACTGATAATTATTCAGTGCCATCTTCTCTATAGACTAAAATTATCTGCCAAAAGCAAAATAGAGGAAAAATTAGCAAAGTAAAACTAAAAATAAAAATAATAATGAAAATAAATTGCAATGATAAAAAATGGCTAAAGTAACAAAAATAGAGCTTTCTTAATATTTTGGTTCCCCGACAATAGTGCCAAAAACTTGATCACTGTAAATTAGAGTTTTAAAATTTATAAAAGAATGATCAAACCTGGAAAGTAACTCTGACAACGATTAAAGGCAAGTGTACCTATCGAACAGTAGTTGTAACATCCTTAAAAAGGGGTTATTGTATTTGAATTGTTTTGCATGAGTATGGATTTTTGTGTTATTATTTAAGGTGTTCTAGAGGCTAGTTATAAGCCAAGGGTAGGCCTGAGCTATAGGAATTTTTTTTGTTTTCAAGTTTTAGTGAAAGGGAGCTGAAGGAGCTAGGGGTTAAGTGTAATTCGTGGGGAATTTAAGCACAAGAAATGGGCTTGGTAAAGTAGCAAGGAGGCACCACTTAGGGCCTTGAGAATGACGCCACATGCAGGGAAGGGAGAGCTCAGGTTCGAGCAGCAGAAATCTATTTTTCTGCTTAACATTTTGACACCAAGGGGGAGGAGTTGTGCTCAGCACAAACTCTGTTAGATAAGCTTGGACTAAGTCAGATTTATTTGAATTGGTGGCAAGGAGAAAATTTAGGAACTTGTGTGATTCAAATTCATTTGAATTTGTGGCCAGGAGAAGCTTGAAGCAGTTGCCGAATTTTGAACTCCTATTTGAAGAGGAGTGTTCGGTTTGGGAAGCTGAGTAGGGGGTTGCCGAAATTCCTTAGTTGGCTAGGTGGTCATTTTCGGCTAGTTTTGGGCTTGGTGCATTCAGTTGAGAGGCAAACCGAAACTCTTTTTCTCTTTTCTTAGCATGTGCCGATTCCTCCCTTGGTGCCTTGTGTTAGCAAAAGCCGAAAGTCCATAGGTGGTTGTTGACTTCTCTCTTAGGCACTTGGCCGAATCTCCACATGAACTTCTTTCTCATCTTCTTATTTTCTTTGTAGCCGAAAAGTAACCCTCTTCCCTTCATCTTTTCTTTCTTCCAACTTTGTGAGCCGAATCTTCTTCTTCCTCGTCTCTCTTTTTCTTTCTTCCATTCTTGCTCAAAACCGAAAACTTCCCCTTCCCCTTCATCTTTTTCTTTTCTCAAGACCTTGTGCCCAATCTCCTTCTTCTTCTTTCCACTTGCCGAATCCTCTCTCTCCCTTTTCACTTTCTTTTTTCTTTCTCTTCTACCACTCTAGCCGAATATCCTTTCTCTCTTCTAGTTTATTTTGGCCGAATATCAAACAAGGGTAAATCTTCTTTGGGCTCTTCTCTATTCAGTTTTGAAGAAAGGTAAGTATTCTTGGCCGAAACTCCATTCTTACTTTCTCTTGTTCTCTGTCGACTCTTATGAGTGCAAAAGTCAAATTTCGGCATTTGTTGATAGTATTGCTAACCATCTATAGGAACCAATTTCTTTTAGGATCTCTGGGATTTTGAAGCAGTAGATCTCAGCCCTTTATTCTATGACAATCGAATTCGGTAAGTTTGTGGTAAGGATCTATGTTGATTTAATTACTCTTTTAGTTGTTTGAAAAGCCGAAGGCTATTGAGACTAAGTTTTGTTGTTGGCCGATTGTAGGGGGGAGGAGTAGTCTCACACATTTTGGTGTTGTGATTAGCATTCGTAGGGCAGAAAGGTAAGGATGGTGTTAGTTATGCGTTATCTCACCTTTCGGGATTTATTGGTATGGCCAAATAGCCTTTGTTAATAACCTGAGTGTTGGCCGAATGTAGGACAAGGGGATCTAGTGCAGTAGATCAGGTTTCGGGATTCAGCGTTTGCGTTGGTAACAGGTGTGTAACTTACACACTTTATAACTTGGTAAATATATTAATAACCTGAATGTGTTAAAAGCCGAAAACTGTGTAGATCTTGATATGATACCTTATGGGTATGAGCAAGGATTCGGGTAAGTCCGTTTCGATACGATTTTGGCTATATGATGTTTAATACCATGATCTATGATATAATTGCTATATGATTCATAATAAAGCATGATGGCATGATTTTCATAAGTATTGCATTGTGATGGGTGATATAAGAGGAGGGGGAAGTTTGATATCTGTGACTTTGGGTCACCAGAGGTTTGGCACCTCCAGTGGTTTTGTAACACCCCTGACCCGTAACCTTTGCCGGAGTTGAGTATGTGGCATTACTAGACTTGACTACTAATTCGGGGCATAAAAATTTCAAACTGTCCAACTGCATCATGCTGACTAAATTGACCATAACTCGAGTTACAAAACTTCAAATTTAGATCCGTAAATTTTCCTTGAAACTAGACTCGTATAAATTTTTACCATAATTTTTCCATAATTTTTCATGCGGCCAATTAGTAGAGTTTATTCATCAAAGTTACCCCTATTTCACTATTTGATGATTCTGACCTATCTCTACAAAAACTCAGTTATCTCATTTTACAAAATTTCAATAATGTTCTTGTTTATTCCAATCAAAAATAGACTCATTAAGTATTCTAAGCATGTAAACTATGCTCCATGATTATTTTTGTACAATTTTTAACAATTTATCCAAGACAGAACAGGAAATCACGAATTCATTCAGAACAAGTCTCACTAAAATTTAAATATCTCATAATATGAAATTCCTGCCTACTCTGTTTCTTTCATATCAAAATAGACACAATAAGCTTTAATCATATATCTTATTCACTTTCTAATTCAATTTATCCTATTTTTGGTGATTTTTTCAAAATCACATCATCTATTCTAACTAAAAACTATTTCATAAAAAAATATGATTAACTAGTTTATAACCTCCTTACTCAATTTTATTTAAACTCTATACCTTAACCATACATACATATATATATATCAAAAGCAAATCCCATATGTAATTTAGGCCATGATCAAATTTAAAACATCCAATTACATACGAGCAAGTTATAAAATTCAAACATAGAAACGATACATAACCAAAGGAAATAGCCATTTTCGCATGGCTATATTCATGTACAAGATCAAACATCGTATTTCGAAAACTTCATCTAGCCTATACATGCCTTGTAAATCATAGCCAAAATTTAAAATACCAAAAGAAGACGATAGTGTGGTTGACTTTCTTGAAGATCCTTCTCGAGCTCGTAACGTAACCAAAATCTATAAAATAAAGGAGAACATTTCACACAAATAAGCTTACGAGCTTAGTAAGTCCCCAATTCATAATAATATAACATTCAAATAATAAACATAAAAAAAAAATGCAATAGTCCAACTTGTATGTTTGTACTCATGTTTACTTTCAAGCTTTCAATTATTGTAATATAGCATCAAATACACAACCATCCATGTGGCCGAATATACCTAGTCTTGTATCCACATATTTGAAGACCAAAGTCACAATATTCATATCATTTATTTATAAAAATCGAGAACACATACTATAACCACATATATATAAAAATTTCATTTATAACACATACAATTTGTAATAAGTAACTGAATTGCTTGTGTACTTTATTCTAAAATAAGTAAGAAATAATTTCCTACCTTACATACTTACCGAAGTCACTAACACAATAATTTAACTTTAATTTGCCTTGACCAAGAGTTTGATTTCTCTTTTGTGAACGCATCACCGGCACAAAGCCTGCTAGGCGTAAAAGCCCGATAAGTAACACAGCGCACAAAGCTGCTAGGCATAAAAGCCCGATAAGTAACAACGGCACAAAGCACACTGGGCGTAAAGCCCGATATGTAAATATCAATGTAGTCAAACATTCCCAACACACTCGTCATAACTACTATATACATATGTCCAATTCAATTGGGCTCGTTTACATTAAACCAATAAAATCACTATATCATTTTGCAATCCAACAATTCATTTCACATAACCAATTTTAATCTTCAATCTAGTATACCTCTATACATTCGGCCATAATATAAATAGGTACAAAAATTTAGCAATTCATACTATTTAATATAGTCATAATTAAATCATTGACATATTTTAGCTAAAGGACTTACCTCGGTTGTCGATAGTCTGTGCGAATCGACTATTCGAGAACCTTCGTCTTTCCCCGGTCTAATTCCGTTTTTCTTTGCTCTTGATCTAAAACATATTAAAATTTAGCTCATTTAATTTCATTTCACTTCAATTTAGTCCCAAAACACACAAATGGGCAATTTACCATTTCGCCCCTAATATTTCCCCTTTTTACAATTTGGTCCTATTCACACAAAACACAAAATATACAAAATTTCTCAATATTATACTAGGCCGAATGTTCCCCATAGCCATATGTGTCCATGCATTTCATTTATTTCATGTTTTAGTCCTTCAAGAATTTTATTTTTTTTTTCAAATAAATCCCTAACATCCAATTCCATCAAAACTTCTAATTCTAAAAATGATGGTTTAACACATACTAATTAAAATCTACTATCAAACATTTCATGCCATGCATTTACAACCATAGCCGAATTTCAATGTGCCAAAATCTCAAAAATTTCCACATGGGTTGTATAGCATTCAAAGCAACCATTCCAAAAATGTAAAAATTATCAAAAACTAAGCAAAATACCTACCCCAAATCAAGCTCCAAGTTGCCAAAACTTCAAGCTTCAACAATGGAGTTTTCTTCCTCCAATATTCGGCCAAGAAGATGAACAAGGTAATGTTCTCTTTCTTCCTACTTGTTTTTATTATTTAATGTTGTATTTCACATATATATTAACATATTTTCTTAATACACTAATATAACTTTATAATAAATTAACTAACATATAATTTGAAATTAGAAAGGCCCATTGCCGTTTCTCCTTGTTGTATATGGGCTAATTGCCCTTTTAGTACATCCACTTAAAAGCCACAATCAATTTAGTACCTTTCTTTTAGCATGCAACTTTTACGCTTTTCTCGATTAAATCCTTTTTATCAAATTAAGCACTTAAACAATAAAATTTTTCTCTGAAACTTTCACACATTTTAATTCACCTATAATGAACACGAATAAAAATATTAAAATATTTCTCAGGCTCGGATTCGTGGTCCCGAAACCACCGTTCCGATTAGGGTCAATATTGGTCTGTTACAACTCTCCCCCACTTAAGAATTTTCGTCCTCGAAAATTTTATCGTTAAACAATTTCGGGTATTGCTGCCTCATTGTATCTTCGGGCTCCCACGTAGCCTCTTCAGCCCCGTGTCTATTCCATAATATCTTTACTAGTGGAATGTTCTTATTTCTTAACTCTTTCACTTCTCGAGCTAAGATACGGATCGGTTCTTCATCATATGTCAAATCGGATCGAATTTCAATCTTTGATGGTGTGATCACATGAGACGGATCAGATCTGTACTTGCGAAGCATCGAAACATGAAATACATTGTGTATCTTTTCTAGCTCAAGCGGCAAATTTAATCTATAAGCAACAGGCCCTACACGCTCGATGATTTTATACGGTTCGATAAATCTCAGACTCAACTTGCCTTTCTGACCAAATCGGAGTACTTTCTTCCACGGAGAGACTTTTAAGAATACTCGATCTCCGACCTAAAACTCAATGTCCTTGCGTTTCAAATCCGCATAGAACTTTTGACGATCCGAAGCAACTTTCAAATTTCTTCTAATAATAACTACCTTCTGTTCTGTTTCTTTAATCCAATCAACCCCGTGTATCTTATTCTCACTGAGTTCGGTCCAATACAACGGTGTGCGACATTTTCGACCGTACAAGGCTTCATAAGGCGCCATTTTTATACTAGTTTGGAAGCTATTATTATAAGCAAATTCAACCAAAGGTAGGTATCGTTCCCACGTACCTTCAAATTTGAGAACACAACACCTCAACATGTCCTCAAGTATCAAAATAGTTCACTCAGACTGATCGTCTGTTTGCGGATGGAAGGCTATACTAAAATGAAGTTTAGTACCTAGTGTATCTTGCAATTTCTTCCAGAACCGCGATGTGAATCTCGGGTCCCTATCTGAAACAATGGAACTCGGTACACTGTGCAACCTTACAATCTGCGACACATACAATTCGGCAAGCTTATCAAGTAAATAGTCGGTATGTACCGGTACGAAATGAGCTGATTTAGTCAGTCTATCAACGATAACCCATACGGCATCTTTCTTACTCGGTGTCGTAGGAAGACCGGATACAAAATCCATTGTAATTCTATCCCATTTCCATTCAGGTATCATGATTGGTTGAAGTAGTCCGGAGGGTACTTGATGCTCAGCTTTTACTTGTTGACAGATTAAGCACTTGGAAACAAATTCAGATATATCTCGTCTCATGCCAGGCCACCAATAGAACTGCTTCAAATCGTTATACATTTTAGTGCTACCCGGGTGTATCAATAGTCGACTACTATGGGCCTCACTCAGGATCATTTGTATTAAATCTGAGTTCTTTGGAACACACAATCGGCTTTTATAATTCAAACAATCAGTAGCATCAATCTGAAAATCTGATTCTGCACCTTTTTCACATTGAATTCGACTGGAAATCAAATCTTTGTCGACTTTCTGGGCATCACAAATTTGTTGAATAAACATCGGTCTTGCTTGTAACTCGACTTTGACCGAACCATTATCAGACATAGCTAACCGTGCGTTCATTGCGCGAAGAGTAAACAATGACTTTCGACTTAATGCATCCGTAACAACATTAGCTTTCCCCGGATGGTAGTCAATCACTAATTCATAGTCCTTTAGCAATTTTAACCATCTGCGTTGTCTCAAATTAAGATCCTTCTGAGTCATTAAGTATTTTAGACTTTTATGATCAGAGTAAATGTGACATTTTTCACCGAATAAGTAGTGACGCCAAATTTTCAATGCGAAAACAATGGCTACTAATTCCAGATCGTGAGTTGGATAATTTTTCTCACGCGGTTTCAATTGTCTCGAAGCGTAGGCTATAACCTTGCCTTCCTACATTAAAACGCAACCCAACCCGTTCATGGAAGCATCACTAAAAACAATAAATTCTTTACCCGATTCAGGCTGAGCTAGCACTGGAGCTTCAGTCAAAAGGGCTTTCAGCAGAGTTGGGTGAACGTCAGATGTTGGGACCAGAGTTGGTTGCAGAGACTGAGGATAAGATTAAGTTGATTCAGGCTCGTCTGAAGGAAGCTTCGGATAGGCAGAAGTCATATGCCGATCTTAAGCGGAGGGATATAGAGTTTGTCGTGGGTGACAAGGTCTTTTTAAAGGTCTCGCCATGGAAAAAAGTGTTGAGGTTTGGAAGAAAAGGCAAGTTAAGTCCAAGGTTCATTGGGCCGTATAAGGTATTGAGACGAGTGGCACCAGTAACCTATCAGCTCAAGTTACCAGCAGAGCTGAGTCAGATACACGATGTATTCCATGTTTCCATGCTTAGGCGCTATCGTTCAGATCCATCGTATGTTGTAACAGCGGAGGAAATCGAGGTGAGTCCAGATTTGACTATGGAAGAGGAGCCAGTGCAGATTCTAGATCGAGATGTGAAAGTCTTGCGTAAGAAGTCAGTTCCATTGGTGAAGGTATTATGGTGAAATCATGGCGTGGAAGAAGCTACGTGAGAACCAGAGGATGTGATGAGACAGCAATACCCTCAACTCTTTTGACCAGGTAATTTCGAGGCCGAAATTATTTTTAAGGGGGTAGAACTGTAACATCCTTAAAAAGGGGTTATTGTATTTGAATTGTTTTGCATGAGTATGGATTTTTGTGTTATTATTTGAGGTGTTCTAGAGGCTAGTTATAAGCCAAGGGTAGGCCTGAGCTGTAGGAATTTTTTTGTTTTCAAGTTTTAGTGAAAGGGAGCTAAAGGAGCTAGGGGTTAAGTGTAATTCGTGGGGAATTTAAGCACAAGAAATGGGCTTGGTAAAGTGGCAAGGAGGCACCACTTAGGGCCTTGAGAATGACGCCACATGCAGGGAAGGGAGAGCTCAGGTTCGAGCAGCAGAAATCTCTTTTTCTGCTTAACATTTCAACGCCAAGGGGGAGGAGTTGTGCTCAGCATAAACTCTGTCAGATAAGCTTGGACTAAGTCAGATTTATTTGAATTGGTGGCAAGGAGAAAATTTAGGAACTTGTGTGATTCAAATTCATTTGAATTTGTGGCTAAGAGAAGCTTGAAGCAGTTGCCAAATTTTAAACTCCTGTTTGAAGAGGAGTTTTCGGTTTAGGAAGCTGAGTAGGGGGGTTGCCGAAATTTCTTTAGTTGGCTAGGTGGTCATTTTCGGCTAGTTTTGGGCTTGGTGCATTCGATTAAGAGGCAAACCGAAACTCTTTTTGTCTTTTCTTAGCATGTGCCGATACCTCCCTTGGTGCCTTGTGTTAGCAAAATCCGAAAGTCCATAGGTGGTTGTCGACTTCTCTCTTAGGCACTTGGCTGAATGTCCACTTGAACTTCTTTCTCATCTTTTTATTTTCTTTGTACCCGAAAAGTAACCCTCTTCCCTTCATCTTTTCTTTCTTCCAACCTTGTGAGCCGAATCTTCTTCTTCCCCATCTCTCTTTTTCTTTCTTCCCTTCTTGCTCAAAACCGAAAACTTCCCCTTCCCCTTCATCTTTTTCTTTTCTCAAGACCTTGTGCCGAATCTCCTTCTTCTTCCTTCCATTTGCCGAATCCTCTCTCTCCCTTTTCACTTTCATTTTTCTTTCTCTTCTTCCACTCTAGCCGAATCTCCTTTCTCTCTTCTAGTTTATTTTGGCCGAATATCAAACAAGGGTAAATCTTCTTTGGGCTCTTCTCTATTTGGTTTTGAAGAAGGGTAAGTGTTCTTGGCCGAAACTCCATTCTTACTTTCTCTTTTTCTCTGTCGACTTTTATAAGTGCAAAAGCTGAATTTCGGCATTTGTTGATAGTATTGCTAACCATCTATAGGAACCAATTTCTTTTAGGATCTCCGCGATTTTGTAGCAGTAGATCTGAGCCCTCTATTCTCTGACAATCAAATTCGGTAAGTCTG
Organism: Gossypium bickii; assembly: GCA_025503065.1. Taxonomy (NCBI): domain Eukaryota; kingdom Viridiplantae; phylum Streptophyta; class Magnoliopsida; order Malvales; family Malvaceae; genus Gossypium; species Gossypium bickii. The sequence continues at coordinate 91,679,997 of CP106714.1, read as the reverse complement.
TGGTAAGGATCTATGTTGATTCAATTACTCTTTTAGTTGTTTGAAAAGTCGAAGGCTATTGAGACTAAGTTTTGTTGTTGGCCAATTATGGGGGGAGGATTAGTCTCGCACATTTTGGTGTTGTGATTAGCATTCGTAGGGCAGAAAGGTAAGGATGGTGTTAGTTATGCGTTATCTCACCTTTTGGGATTTATTGGTATGGCCGAATGGCCTTTGTTAATAACCTGAGTGTTGGCCAAATGTAGGATAAGGGGATCTAGTGCAGTAGATCGGGTTTCAGGATTTAGCATTTGCGTTAGTAACAGGTGTGTAACTTACACACTTTATAACTTGGTAAATATATTAATAACCTGAATGTGTTAAAAGCCGAAAACTGTGTAGATCTTGATATGGTACCTTATGGGTATGAGCAAGGATTCGGGTAAGTCTGTTTCGATACGATTTTGGCTATATGATGTTTAATACCATGATCTATGATGTAATTGCTATATGATTCATAATAAAGCATGATGGAATGATTTGCATAAGTATTGCATTGTGATGGGTGATATGAGAGGAGGGGGAAGTTTGACATCTGTGACTTTGGGTCACCAGAGGTTTGGCACCTCTAGTGGTTTGGTACCACAGTTGATTTCGTGACTTTGGGTCACTAGAGGTTTGGCACCTCATAGCGACTCGTCCCAGTGGCTTAGTACCACAGTGGGTTGGCCCCACAGATGGATTATTCGTTACTTTGGGTCACCAGTGGTTTGGCACCACCAGTGGTTTGGTACCACATGGGGTAGAAACGGAGTTATGGATGGTTAGGTTTGGGTGCATAATATATTGCTTGGTTATGATTTGTGTAAGCCTGTTGCATTAACCAGGAGGGGGATTATGCACTGAGTCTTGGTGACTCACCTTCTCCCTTATCTTTTCAGGTGATTCGTAGATCGCGGATGAGGAGCCGGGTGGACTCGAGGTGGCTATGCATTAAATACATTCGGTTTTACATGGACTTTCATTTGGGTACTTTATTTTATTTAAATTGGGTTTTATTTTCATTTGGATTTGTAATAAGGCCTTTTAATTATGTTTTTTTTTTTTTGATAATTTTATATGTTTTTGATTTGATTTGTAAAATGACAAAGTAAGTTACTTGTTGATTTAATAACTTGAACACATTGTTTCCTAAACTAGAAAATGCAATGGTTTTCAAAACTTTACCATCGGGTAATACAAATCACTTGAAAATAACCATAACTCAAATGAAATCCAAACTTAAGTTTTCCACACTCAATTCAAACAATTTCTAAATAACTAAGATTAAATCACTCGGGTTTTTAACATAAACGTTTTCTATAGATCGACAAATGAGTTTTAAAGAACTTATTTCGGGATTTCAAAGTAACCTAATTGAACATGCACCTAATTTCTACAGCACGAATTAAACAACGAGTTTTTCACTAAAATTTAACCAGTAACATGTTTTCTTCAAAGCACTTTCATCCTGTGACATGCCAGATTCGGTTGTGGTGTGTTGACTGAGTTTGGGGTGTTACAGTAGTATAGCTTAGGCAAGACCGGATATTGAACCCAAAGGAACTAAAAGTACTAATACTAACTTTCTCTTTATTATTTAGTCTTAAAATTAGAGTAAAGTTACTTTAAACTATTTTGACGAAGACTAAACTAAGGACGCAAAGACAAAAAGGACGAATAGGAAAATAACTTTGAAGGAAAACTCAGTTGATTATGACGATACCCTTAGGAAGAATCCACCTATACTTCACTTATTATTTAACCCTAAATTATATGATTTCTTTTACTTAGCTTGATCGGGAAGACTCCCTAACCTATATTAAACCCTCTCTCGAGGCGAATAACGTCTAACCCTAGGTTAATTAGTGGAACTCTCATTCATTTATAATAACCCCTTAGGATAGCAGTAAATCGATCAATGGACTCCCATATTAGGTTTCACCCTAATCCGGCAAAACTCGTAACCCTATCTCTAGGCGTTTGATCAACTCCGCTGAATTATGTTAGATCTACTCTTAGGCAGGGTCTATTCCTCCTCCACCTAAGCACATTAGATTTAAATTAAGCAATATAATTAAGAACAAACTAAGTAATTATCATATAACTTAAAAATCAAATAAAAAGATTCATCAAGGTTTCATCCCCTTCAGGTATCTGAAGGGTTTAGTTCATAATGAATAAACAAAACATCGCAAGAGAAAAGATAGAACAGAACATAAGAAAATCCTAAAACTCCCTGAAGGAATTGAAGGAGAATCCCGCCGCCTCGAGTATAATTCTGACTTCTTGGGATGGATCAATTGGCTATCTTCGCGTTATTCCCTAGTTCTGACCTTCTTGGCTTGGCTCATTAACCTAGCTTTGACACCAATTTCGGCTTCTGCCGAACTCCCCTCTCAAGTTGCCATATAGGCTTTGAGAAGCCTTACTTGGTCCCTAAGTATCCTAATTTAAGTAGAATTCCTAATAGGGTATTTGAATAAGCTTTGGAATGTGTTTCTTTGCCTCTAAGTATCCTTTCCCGAATGAAATTTCTCTTTTCAGCGACAGGGACACGGCCATGGCACACACCCATGTGAATCGTGGCCAGGCTGTGTTTGGACTTTTAATGAGGCACGACTGTGTTTATCGGGGTCCAGGCCGTGTTCTAGTAATTTTTAATGAGGCACGGTCGTGTGACTTGAAGTCCAAGCCGTGTCGATTTCGTGAATTGTCCCATTTGGCCCGTTTTAAGCCCGTTTTATGTTCTTTTCATCCTCGAGTGCTTTCCTGGGTATAAGACATGAAAAGAAAGGATTAAAAGCACCTTTTTACATAAATCAAGGGATAAATCATCCAAAAACATATTAAATGTGGGCTTAAAATATGTTACTTTTACGGTTTATCACTAACTAATTACGAAGCTAAAGATGCTAAGACATAGAGATTGAATTGGAGACAATACTTTTGGGAAAACCAATTGATTAAGACAATACCCAATGAAGAATCGACCTAGACTTCACGTGTTATTTAACTCTGAACCAGACGATTTATTCACTTAACTTAGCCTGTAGGATTCCCTAATTTATATTAATACCTCTCTCAAGGCTATTAACGTCCGACCCTAGGTTGATTAATTGAAATCTCTTTCTAATTAAAACCCCTAGAATTGCATTAACTCGATCTATGGAATCCCATATTATGTTTGACCCTAATCAGGCAGATTTTCGTCATCCTATCTCTAGGGTTGCGATCAACTCCGCTTAATTATGCTAGATCAACTCTTAAACATGGAATTTTCCTCCACTGCCTAAGCACATCAATAAATCAGTCAATATCCTAAAATATCAAAGAAAGAATTAAGAATACATAATTAAGAGCAAATCAAGTATTTGTCATACAATTCAGAAAACGATAACAAGATCTGTCTTAGGTTTCATCCCCCTTAGATATTTGAGGGGTTTAGTTCATGTTTATAAAAGAAAACATCTCAGAAGAAAATATAAAACAAAACATAAGAAAAACCCTAAAACCCCCTGTAGGAAATTAAAGGGAAGATCTTCCGTCCTGAGTATGATACCGGCTTTTTGAGATGAATTAACTAGTTGTCTTCGAGTATATCCCACAATTCGGCCTCTCTGGCTTGGCTTCTCAGCCTCCCTGAACGCCCCCTTTTTAGGTCACACTTAGGGTGTTTATATAGGCTTTCGGAATGTCTTTCTTTGCCCCTAAATATCCTAATCTGAATGGAATTAAAACAGGTCACGGTAGGGACACGCCAGTGTAAATCGAGTCTAGGCTGTGTTCAGATTTGCTAAAGAGACACGACTGTGTGGATTTCTCCAGGCCGTGTGAATTTTGTACTTTGGCCCATTTTCTTCATTTTTGGCCCGATTCTCATTCTTTTAGTCCTTCGGTGCTCTCCTAAGTAAAAAACATGAAATTAAAGGATTAGGAGCATCAAATTTCACAATTCAGGGGATAAATCATCCAAAAGTATGCCAAATATGGGATTAAAATATGTATATATTACAGTTTATCAAATACCCCCACACTTAAGCATTTGTTTGTCCTCAAGCAAAATTCTCAACTCACAATTAAAATGAACTTCCTCAATGCATATTATTCATCAATAGTGTTTCATCATAATTCATAGATAATTTATACATTGACAATTTAAGTAGAAGAGCCCTAAAGATTCAAACAGTCAAAGTCATAGTTTTTATAGCATGAAAACATAGGTGTTTCCCCTTACCTAAATAATTACCTCTGATTCGAAACTGACAAGAATTGACATCCTCACTAAAGATTCACTCAAATCACTCAAAGTGTTTAAGGTTCAAAATTAAGCACTCAAAAGTTGACCATGAAAAGTTAATCCTATAGGCTTGCATGAAAATCAAATCTCCACCACTATAGAATGAAATGATACACAAATCGAAAGGTCTTTAAAAGGGTTGTAACGGGGCTTAGGTTAAAGGTGTGGATAGAGGCTAAATTAAAGTGTTAGGATCGAGATTGAATTGAAAAATTACCTAACTTAAAAAGATGAACTAAGACTCGAATAATTACATCAATTAAAATTTTATAACACGAGCTTCTTCTCACTATTTGAAATTTTAAACGTATAAGCTCAATTAACATAGAACTAATAATGGATATACTTTTTTTAAGAACAAATCAAGTATCTAGATTCTAACAATTGAAATGAAGAATGTAGTTAGGCAGCTGATCAAAACAAATCTTGATATAAGGGTAGTCAAAAGAAATGGTGATAACAAATACAAGGTGGTTTTTGGGTTAATTTTAGTGGGTGAGTCAATAAATAGTTTGTTAAGATCAAAGGGGTTCACTAAGGGTTAAATATTAAGGCAGGCTTTTAGTGGAGTAAGTGGGTTAAATCCTAAGTGCCTTTATCATCTCTGTATATCAAATCAATGATGTGGTCTTGGCATGTATAATCGAAGCAAGTTCTAGAATAACAAATCAATGTTGACACGCTCATAATCAATAAAGTGAGCAAGAAAAGAATGTATGCTCTAAAAGGCTCAAAATCTCACAAAAAATTATGGGTTTTTGATATCAACGTTGTAAATTTCAAACTTCAAGGTAATAATTAGATTCAGGTAGACAACCTAACAAAATTTTATTTTTTTTTTTTGAAAGTAGACTCATCATGCTTTATTTTCTAGTATCCTAAAGTTTAAATCATCATTGCATAATTATCAATAGCTTAATCCAAAACATATAAATAAAAATCATGAATCAAAGGAAATTTCATTCTAATAGTTAAATGAGAAAATTACTTAAGAACAAGACATAATTCAGGGATTTGAGAATAATGTAAAAATAATAAAATTCACCCCCCACACTTAAGATGTACATTGCCCTCAATGTACAAAGATCTATATGAAATCATAAGAGATAGGGAGAAGTGAAACTTCCTAAATTTTGGATGGATTCCTTGAGTTAGAAGTGTAGAAATTTGATTCAGAGGTGAAAGATAAGTTGGAGGAGGCATCTTTGGTGGTGGTATGGTGGCCGCCAATAATCTCTACACTTGATGAAGAAATTGGGAAACTTGGGAAGAATTAGCCAGGAAATAATAAGAATAATTCAATATATAAATAATATATTTAAAGAAAAAAAAAGATAAAAAGAAAGAGTGTAAGAAGTAAAATAAAATTAAAAGAAAAAATTAATGGACTGAAAAGTCCTTATCGTTAGATGGTTCGCGAGGTGGGTGTGATTTCTAAGGGCGTGGTGTGGTGATTCCCCAGCAGCCTTTAGAACCTAAAATCAAGATCCTAAAAAAATATACTAAGTTAAGCATAAGAGAAATAAAAAGAAGGAAAATAAAGGAGAAGGGAAAAGAAAAAGACAAATTAAATGGACTTAAATGCCCTTGGCTTGTCGGGTCAATGAAGCGACCGGCATGAACTCATGTAAATCAGTCTCACATAGGGAGACTATGCTGGGGTCCTTTCGCTTCTTCGACATGGTAATGGTAGTGTTGGCCTTGCCTTTGGGTATTGAGTGATAGTGGTAAGAATGGTAAAATACGAAGAAAAATTATGGTGGCTAGGGTTAAGAGGGAAGGGGCTTGGTAGAGAAAGTGAGAAGAAAAGGGAGTTTATATAGAAGTTGTGCTTCGTTAATTTCTCCCACGCCTGTGTGTAGGTCGCCACGCCCGTGTTGATAAAACAGTGTCGACCACGGCTGTATCGCATGGCTGTGGTGTTTAATCGGAGCCCATGGCTTGAAGATATTTTTTGTCCTGTTTCATACTATCTCTGCCACGCCAATACGGAAATTCGTAGGGTCCACACTGCCACAGCCACGCCCGTGTGTAATGCCGTGTGGCATCAAAATTTGTGTTCCATTAATTTGGTTAGTTTGTAGTTGGTTGCTGAAAGTAAAAAAGTGATAATAAAAATATGAAAATTAATGAGGTTAGTGCTCGGGTTGCCTCCCGAGAAGCGTTCGTTTATAGTCTTAAGCTAGAATTACTCTCATTCGCATAATCTTGGTGGTTTGAGGAGTTGAAAATCCTTTCTCATGCTAACAGTTCTATTATCAGTATATAGTTCAAGTTGAGTAGAGTTTACTTTTAAAGTGCCGAATATAGGATTACTTACCTCAACTGTTCCATAAGGGAAGACATTGAGTACCTTAAAAGGGAGTTTTTCGTTTGTATCAAGGTTTGAGGTGGCGATCCGAGGGTCTATTTTAGCCAACAATACTTGATCTCCAATCTGAAATTGGTTTGTCCCATCTTTAGGTTTATCATGGAGTTGCTTCAGTTTTCTTCGTGTATTCCTAGTTTCTCTTTGAAATGTGTCTTCCAGTCGTCTAATTCATCGATCTGAAGCCTTTGATCCTCATGAACTATTTCCTTGTTGATGAGGTATAGGATCTGGCTCAGTTGTGTAGTTCTGTGGTGCTTCCTGAGAAGAAGGTTTAACCGAATGGTCATTAATAGAATTTATTTTCTCACCTTGATTACTTGATGTCCTAGCTGAGTCAAGAGCCTGTAGAGTGATCTTTTCGTCACCTACAGGACGTATGAGTTCACCTGTACCAACATCAATTTTAGTTCTAGCAGTTACTAAAAAGGGTCTTCCTAAAATAAAAGGAATATTGTTGTCCTCATCCATGCCTAAAATGAAAAAGACTACTAGGAATATGAATTTATCAGTTTTCACGAGTACATCTTCAATTATACCCCTAGGAATTCTAATAGTTTTATCAACTAATTGAATGGTCACCCTAGTTTGCTTGGGTTTCCCTAGACCTAGCTATTTAAACATTTTATAAGACATAACATTGATGCTTGCCCCTAATCAGCTAAAGTATTGTCAACACATAAACTACTAATTAAGCATGGAATTGTAAAACTCCCTGGATCTTTTAATTTTCGTGGTAGTTTATTTTGCAACATTACTGAGCACACTGCGTTTAGTTCCACATGCAATTCTTCGTCTAACTTCTGTTTGTTTATTAAAAGCTCTTTTAAAAATTTCCTTGAATCTGGCATCTGCGAAAGAGCTTCAAGAAACGGTAAGTTAATATGTAATTTTCTTTAAAAGTTTAAGAAATTTACTGAATTGTTCATCTGTGTTGTCTTTCTTCATCGCATTTGGGTATGGTACACAAGGTTGGTACACTTTAATTACCGATTTTGGCTTATCATGACTTACCTCAACCTTACCTTTCTCGACCACATTCTCTTGGCTTATTTTGGGTTCATCTAACCCTTCACTATCATGATCAGTTATTACTTGAAGTTGCTCCTTTAGGTTTGTTTCAGTGTTGCTTGGCAAGCTGGCTTGTGGTCATTCTGATATGATCTTGGCAAGTTGTCCTAACTGGTTTTCGATGCCTTAAATTGATGCTTGTTGATTTTTAAGTGTCGTCTCGGTGTTTTGGAAACGAGTTTCTGACACTGCGATGAATTTTGTCAACATCTCTTCAAGGTTCGGCTTCATTTCCTGTGGGTAGGGTTGTTGTTGAAAACTTGGGAGGGGTTGTTGTCTTTGGTTTCCTTGACCACCCCATGAAAAATTGGGGTGGTTCCTCCAACCTGGATTTGTAGGTGTTACTATAAGGGTTATTTTGAGGTCTAAAATTCTTACCCATATAGTGAGCTTGCTCGTTTTCAGCGTTTGAGTTGTAAGGCGGATATTCTGTGCTGTTCATCCCTCCTCCATTCATGTCGCACTGCATCACTAAATGTACCTGCGAAGAACCATATAAACCATCAAATTTCTTGATTAAAAGTTCTACCTGATTTGATAGCATGGATACTACGTCGAGGTTGAAAACACTAGTGGCTTTTGTCAGCCTTGTCCTTGTAATTTGCCACTGATAGTTATTCAGTGACATCTCTTCATTGAATTCGTAGGCAACCTTAGATGTTTTGCTATTCAGGGTTCCTCTGGCAGCTGAATCAATCAACTGTCTGGTTGAGGGTTTCACACCGTTATAAAAGGTTTGAACCTGTAGCCACAAGGGTAACCCATGGTGTGGACACCTTCTCAATAGATCGTTGTATCTCTCCCATGCATCGTAAAGTGTCTCTAAATCCATCTGCACAAAAGAAGAGATATCATTCCTCAACTTAGCTATTTTAGCCGGCGGAAAATATTTTAACAAAACATTTTCGGTCATTTATTCCCATGTAGTGATTGATCCTTGTGGTAACGAGTTCAACCACTATTTGTCTTTGCTCCTCAACGAAAAGAGAAACAACTGAAGACGAATGGCATTGTTAGAAATGCATTTATTTTGAAGGTATCGCAAAGTTCTAGGAAATTCGCCAAGTGATTATTTGGATATTCATCCTGCAAACCATCAAACTGAACAAATTTTTGTATCATCTGAATTGTGTTAGGTTTCAATTCAAAATTATTTGCAGCAATAGCAGGTCTAACAATACTTGACTCAGTTCCTATTAAATTAGGTTTAGTATAATCATACATAGTACGAGGAGCATGATTTTTGGCCATCACTGGTGGTAGCAGATTATTATCAGCCATCTCTTCGGTAGTATAAGTTTTGTTCCCTTGCTCTTCTTCTATGTACTGTAAGCTTTGCTTTATTTCTCTTCTGTTTCTGCAAACGGTACCTTCTATATCGCTGTCAAATATCAAGGGTCCTGACAGGTTCCTTCTAGTCATAAACTAGAAAAACCTATCAGAAGCAAAGAAAAAGAAAAGAAAAATTAGAAAAGTAAAAACAAATTAAAAAAATTGAAAATAAATAAAAGTAATGGCTAAAGTAATAAAAATAAAGTGTTCTTAGTATCTTAGTCCCCGGAAACGATGCCAAAAACTTGATCGTGTCAGAAAGTCTTAATATTTATATAACGAATGATCGAGCCTAGAAATTAACTATGACAACGATTGAGGCAAACGCACCTATCGTTTGGTAGTATAGCTATGGCAAGACCAGAAGTATCATATTGATCGTGTCAGAAAGTCTTAAAATTTATATAATGAATGATCGAGCCTAGAAACTTACTTATGACAACGATTGAGGCAAGCGCGCCTATTGTTTGGTAGTATAGCTATGGCAAGATCGGAAGTATCGTATCCTCAAGGACCAAGAGTACTAGTAATTACTATCTTTCTATTATTCAGCCTAAGAATTAAGGGAATTGTCGTTTAATCTAAAACTAACTAATTACTAAGCTAAAGATGCTAAGACTCAGAGAATGCATTGGGGAAAATACTTTTGGGAAAACCAATTGATTGAGACAATACCCGAGGAAGAATCCACCTAGACTTTACTTTTTATTTAACTCTGAACCAAACGATTTATTCACTTGACTTGATCCGTAGGATTCCCTAATTTATATTAATACCTCTCTCGAGGCTACTAACGTCTAACCCTAGGTTGATTAATTGAAATCTCTTTCTAATTAAAACCCCTAGGGTTGCATTAACTCTATCTATGGACTCCTATATTAAGTTTTACCCTAATCCGGTAGATTTTCGTCATCCTATCTCTAGGGTTACGATCAACTCTACTTAAATATGCTAGATCTACTCTTAAACAGGGAATATTCCTCCACTACAATAGCACATCAATACTTAAATCAATATCCTAAAATATTAAAATAAGAATTAAGAACACATAATTAAGAACAAATCAAGTATTTATCATACAGTTCAAAAAACAATAACAAGATCCATCTTAGGTTTCATCCCCCTCAGGTATTTGAGGGGTTTAGTTCATAATTATAAAAGAATACATATCAGAAGAAAATATAAAACAAAACATAAGAAAAACACTAAAACCTCTTGAAGAAAATTAAGGGAAGATCTTCCATCTTGAGTATGATTCTGGCTTCTTGAGATGAATCAACTGGCTTTCTTCGAGTATATCCCATAATTTGGCCTCTCTGGCGTGGCTCCTCGGCCTACCTGCACGCCCCCCTTTAGTTTGCCATCTAGGGTATTTATATAGGCTTTTGGAATGTCTTTCTTTGCCTCTAAGTACTCTATTCTGAATAGAATTAAAATACGTCGTGTTAGGGACACGCCCGTGTGAATCGAGCCTAGGCTGTGTGAGGGTCTGCTAAAGAGGCACGACCATTTGTCTCAATCCCAAACCATGTGAATTTCGTACTTTGGCCCATTTTCTTCATTTTTGGCCCGATTCTCGTTCTTTTCATCCTCCGGTGCTCTCCTAAGTATAAAACATGAAATTAAAGGATTAGGAGCACCAAATTCCACAATTCAGGGAATAAATCATCCAAAAGTATGCAAAATGTAGGATTAAAATATGTATATATTACTGTTTATCAAATACCCCCACACTTAAGCATTTGCTTGTCCTTAAGCAAAATTCTCAACTCATAATTAAAATGAACTTCCTTAATTCATATTATTCATCAATAGTGTTTCATCATAATTCAAAGATAATTCATACATTGATAATTTAAGTAGAAGGGTCCTAAAGATTCAAACAGTCAAAGTTATAGTTTTTATAGCACGAAAACATAGGTGTTTCCCCTTACCTAAATAATTACCTTTGATTCGAAACTGACAAGAATTGACATCCTCACTAAAGATTCACTCAAATCAATCAAAAGTGTTGAATGTTCAAATTAAGCACTCAAAAGTCAAACATGAAAAGTTAATCCCATAGGTTTGTATGAAAATCAAATCTCCACCACTATAAAATAAGATGAGACACAAATCAAAAGGCCTTTAAAAGGAGTTGTAATAGGGTTCGGTTAAAGGCGTGGATAAAGGCTGAATTAAAGGGTCATAATTGAGAATGAATTAGCAAATTACCTAACTTAGAAAGATGAACTATCGCCATAACACTTTCACCAAGGGAACTGACTTCCGTCACAGAACCCTGACATCCCGATCCAAAATCTGTACTGGTTCCTTCTCAAAGGTCAAACTAGGACTCACCTCTATCTCTTCAACAGGTACAATATGTGACGGATCTGATCGATAGCGCCTAAGCATTGAAACATGAAAGATGTCGTGAATCTAACCTAACTCTGCTGGTAGCTCGAGTTGATAAGCGACCGGTCCCACTCGCTTCAACACAGTATAAGGCCCGATGAATCTAGGGCTTAGCTTGCCCTTCCGACCAAATCTCAACACCTTTTTCCAAGGCGATACCTTTAGAAAGACCTTATCACCCACTGCATACTCAATATCCGACGCTTCCTTAAGACGAGCCCAAATTACCTTAACCTTATCCTCTATTTCTACCACTAACTCTGGACCCAACAACCGTCGTTCACCTAGTTCTGCCCAACACGTAGGAGTACGACATTTCCGTCCATAAAGTGCCTCATATGGTGCCATCTGAATACTCGCTTGATAACTATTGTTATAAGCAAACTCTGCCAATGGAAGATACTCCTTCCAACTACCAATGAAATCCAGAACACAGCCCCTTAACATGTCCTCCAGAATCTGAATTACCCTCTCAGACTACCCATCAGACTGCGGATGAAAAGCCGTGCTGAAATCCAATCTGGTACCCAAAGCCTGATGCAAAGCTTTCCAAAACCTCGACGTAAACCTGGGATCCCTATCCGAAATAATTGACACCGGCACTCCATGCAACCGTACTATCTCTGCCACATACAACTTGGCTAACTTCGGAAGTGAATAATCAACCCTCACCGGTACGAAATGAGCTGACTTAGTCAGACGATCTACTACTACCCATACTGAGTCCTTCTTACTAGGCGTAAGGGGAAGTCCACTGACAAAATCCATCATAATCCTTTCCTACTTCCACTGTAGAATCTTTACCGGCTACAACAGCCCTGATGGCAACTGATGCTCAGCCTTAACTTGCTGGCATGTCAAACACTTGCTTACAAACTTAATTCCTTCCCGCCTAAGACCTGGCCACCAGAATTGTTCCCTCAAATCACGATACATCTTACTGCCTCCAGGATGCATAGCGTATGGGCTGCTATACATCCTTAGGCATACATACTTTCCCCTGAAAACACAGTACTCCGTCACTACCCAAATTGTAACCTTCGGATTCACCATTTTGCACTTGCAGCCTTCGAGCACTCAACACCTCATCTGTCAGCTGCCTCTCCTTAACCTGATTAAATCCAAGATGGCTTGACCTGCAATTTCGCCAAAAGACTCCCATCATCATAAAGACTAAGGTGAGCAAACATCGCTCGCAAGTCCGCTACCACCTTACGGCTCAACGCATCAGCTACTACGTTAGCCCTACCCGGATGGTATTCAATCGAACAGTCAAAATCTTTCAACAATTCGATCCACCTTCGCTGCCTCAAATTTAAATCCTTCTGGGTCAAAAGGTACTTCAGACTCTTATGATCCGTATACACTATCGACTTTTCCCCATACAAGTAATGCCTCTAAATCTTCAAGGCAAAAACCACTGCAGCCAATTCCAAGTCATGTGTCGGATAGTTACCTTCATGAGGCCTCAACTGCCGAGATGCATAAGCAACCACTTTTCCATCTTGCATCAGCACACACCCTAAGCCAGTATGCGATGCATCACAATAAACCGTAAATTCCTTCCCTGCCTCAGACTGAATTAACATCGGAGCTTCAGTTAGAATCTTCTTCAACTTGTCAAAACTCTCTTGTTGTTTCTCAGTCCAAACAAACGAAACCCCTTTTCTCAACAGCTTAGTCAATGGTGCTGCAATTAAGGAAAACCCTTCTACAAACCTTCTGTAGTATCCAGCCAAACCCAGAAAACTCTGAATCTCTGCAACTGACTTAGGTGGTTTCCAATCCAACACCGCCTTAATCTTACGAGGATCCACCCTAATTCCCTCAGCTGATACAACATGACCCAAGAAAGTCACCTCCTTAAGCCAGAACTCACACTTCCTAAACTTGGCGTACAACTGCTTTTCCCTCAGAACCTGCAGAACCACTCGAAGATGCGCGTCATGTTCCTCCTCCGATTTCGAGTACACCAAAATATCGTCTATAAATACTACGACAAATCAATCCAGATACGGCTGAAACACACGATTCATCATGTCCATGAATGCTGCCGGAGCGTTGGTCAAACCAAAAGGCATTACCAAAAACTCGTAGTGTCCATACCGAGTACGGAATGCCGTCTTAAGAATATCAGCCTCCTTCATTTTGAGCTGATGATACCCTAACCTAAGGTCAATCTTAGAGAAAACCGATGCACCCTTGAGTTGATCAAACAAGTCATCAATCCTAGGCAATGGATACTTGTTCTTGATTGTCAACTTGTTCAGCTGGCGGTAGCCTATACACATCCGCATCGTAGCATCCTTTTTCTTAACAAAAAGCACTAGGGCTCCCCAAGGTGATACACTCAGTCGGATGAAACCTCTGTCCAACAACTCCTGAATCTGAGCCTTTAACTCCACTAATTCTTTCGGCGCCATCCTATATGGAGTAATAGATACTAGCGCTGTTCCGGGTAATAAGTCTATACCAAACTCAACCTCGCGATCAGGAGGTATCCCCGGGAGTTCCTCCGAAAAACATCAACAAAATTCCCTACTGCCTCGGACATTCTTCACAACTGCATCCTTCACTTCCAAAGCACAAACATGTACTATAAATGCTTCACAACCCTTCCTAACCATTTTCTCAGCCTTCAATGCAGAAACCACATTGGATAGGTAACCTCTCTTATTACCTATCGTCACCACCTCATCACCTTCCATGGTCTTCAACACCATGCGCTTAGCTGCACAATCCAAGCTAGCCTGATATCTTACTAGCCAATCCATCCCGAGAATCAGATCGAACTCCCCAAACGGTAGTTCTATCAAGTCAGCCAGAAACACGACCCCTTGAAGTTCTAGGGGTACATCCCTATACAGTGTACTTACTTCTACAGAGTGACCTAGAGGGCTTATCACAATCATCTTCCTAGAAGTAGTCTCAGAGCCTAAGTTTAGAGTTTCCGCTATACTACTAGCAACATACGAGTGCGTCAAACCCACATCAATTAAAGCATTATAAGGTACTCCAAAAATTAAGAACGTACCGGTTATGACGTATGGTGCGTCGCCCTCCTCTCGATGCCTCGCTGCATAGACCAACCCAGGCTGTCTCGCCTCTGTATTACCTGTACCTCTGCCCGGTGCTCCACGACCACTACCTGAGCCATTACCTCCCCTAACTGAACCACGGCCCCTCTGTGGCTACTGATTATCCCTCCTAAACTGTGTACGATTCTGATCCTCAGACTGCAGCCTAGCTGATCTATGTGGACAATCCCTAACTCGATGCCCCATCGAGCCACACTCAAAGCATCCCCTGTTACCAGTCCAACACTCTCCCGCGTGAGACTTTCCGCATCGAGCACACCGCAACAGCCACTGGGTATAGGTAGCAGCAGGCCTAGCAGCTTGATTCGGCCCACTATATCTAACCCTTTTCTGCTGATTCCCAGAAAACCCAGACGATCCAGAACTCCTTTTATTCCAACCCCTATCCTGATTCCGCTTTGCAGATCGTGTCTTACCCTTCAAAGAACCTTAGCTTTCTCCACTAGAACGGCAAACTCTCGTTCCTGCTGTGGGGCAATTATCATCTACAGCTCGTCTCTCAGCCCATCCTCAAATCTGACACAGTGCTCTTGCTCCGTACCCACAATACCCCGTGCATACCGACTCAATCGAAGGAATTCCGCCTCATATTCCGCTACAGTCTTATTACCCTGAACCAAGTTCAAGAAAGCTCTGCGTTGCGCATCAACATAACTAGCCCCATGTACTTTCTCTGATATGCTGCCCTAAAGAACTCCCAAGTGAGGTCAACTGCCATCGCTCTATCCCTAACTGTGAGCCACCACTGATATGACTCATCTCGCAGCAGTGATACTATGCCCTTCAGCTTTTCCTCAGCTGAAAAATCCAGGTCATCCATGATGCGTTCCGTTGCCTCCAACCAATATTCCGCTGTACTAGGTGCCACCCCAGACACACCTCTGAATACCTCTGCACCATTAGCCTTGAGCCGCTCGGTCACAGATTTTCGAGCTCCAGTTCCTACTCTTGCACTCGCAACCCTCTCTAATCCTCGCAGCACAGCCTGCGATACTGCATCATTACCCCCGTCTGATCCTAATATTCCGTGCCCACAGCTGGCGACGGCGGTACCTCGTTTTTCAAACCATGTCCGGACCCTACTGATTCTGAGACTATCATCCTACCCCTACCTCGTCAACGAGTGTTACGCCCACGTCCATGTGCACTCATATCTACTGATATATTCGAGCTGATTAAAAGTTTTATGCGTTAGACTTTTATTCCACTGTCTATTAAAGCACAGTCTTAGGAGGGGGTTTAATAAGAGTTTGTTTCGGGAGTTCACATCATCCTATGGTTCATGTCTCTAAAGTAGCCCCTACTACTACTCAGTCATGCCATCATCATATCCACATAATTATATCATCACAAGAAATAGTTCGGGGTACTTACCTGGGCGGATTGGTACCGGAGACTCGGTGCCATGCTTTCACCACTGTACTTTTTCCATAAAAGCCTTTTATAAACCATTTTAAAACATTTTTTGGCTTCGGGCCCACAATCGAGCTGTTGAAACTGGCTCGATACCACAATTGTAACACCCCAAACCCGGTCAACACACCACGACCGAATCTGGCATGCTACGGAGTGAAAACATTTTGAAAATACAAGTGTGTCGAGAAAATTTTTAAGAAAACACTTTGATCGTTTAAAAGGTTAGAAATCCTTGTTTAAAATGATGTTGGAATTGTTGTATAGTTGTTTTAAAACTTGGGAATAACCCGTGGTCGGAAACCCCTCTTAAAAATACAAATTTTAGAAAACATCTGATACTTAATAAAAACTGAATGTAATGAGTATAATCGAGTTAAAACCGTTTGCTTTTGAAGTTGGTTGAAAATTTAAGTTATAAAAACATTCAAGTTACCCTTCTTATTATTTTATGAACTTTGTTACCCGATGGTAACGGTTAAAAACCGGAAAGAGTTATAGTTTTGAAAACATTACTTTTTACAGGTTAGTTTATCAAGTCTATAAATCCACTATGTGTATAATATAATCAAAGTAAAAGCAAATAATTAAAGAACCCAAAATAATACTAGTGGCCTTATTACAAACCCAAAACCAAATTAAAGAAAAATCTAGAGAATTGAAATAGTAGTTTAAAATCCAAAACCAAACGAAGATGCATGGCCACCTCGAGTCCTCCCCGGCTCCATATCCGCGATCTATGCCTCATCTGCAAAATATAAGGGAAGGGGTGAGTCACCAAGACTCAGTGTATAAATCCCCAACTCGAGCATTCAAGTACTTACACAGATCATCAGTAAAACATGCAGATTATGCAACCCATAACCTAGCCATCCATTCTCCTTTATCTACCCCGTGTGGTCAAAACCACTAGTGGTCAAAACCATTGGTCACCGAAGTCACAAATATATCGGTGTGGTCAAAACCACTAGTGACCGAAGTCACAAATCAAGTGATGAGGCCAACCCATCATGTGGTCAAAACCATAGATGACAGTCCCATAATATATCATGTGAGGCTAACCCACTGTGGTACCAAACCACTGGGACGAGTCACAATATCCATATGTGGTCAAAACCACTGGTGACCGTAGTCACAAATATCAATAGTGTGGTCAAAACCACTAGTGGTCAAAACCATTGGGACTTAGTCACAAATCATATCAATAGTGTGGTCAAAACCACTGGTGACCGTAGTCACAAATCAACTGATGGGGCCAACCCATCTTGTGGTCAAAACCACTGGTGACAGTCCAAATAAATCATCCCCCTCCTCTCATCAATTCCATCATCATCATGCTCATATTATACGTGTCATAATATCATGTATCATGCATTTTAAGGCATAGCATAGCATTTAACAAATCATGACGGTGTATATTAAAAATCACATAGCAGGGGACTTACCCGGAATCCAAGCTCATGCCCACAAGGCAAAGTCACAAATACCAAAGGTTATACAATAACATAATAAGCATCTTTAAACTAATAAAGTGTGTACGCGTTTACACAGCTAGCTAATCACAGATCTAAGTAAGAATCCTGAAACTACGCAAACTAACGAGATCCCTAATGTTACTCCCTCCTACAATCGGCCAACATTAATTAGTAACCTAAAAAGTCCATTCAGCTAAACTAACAATCCCGAAGGACATGTCGCACCAGGTGATACTCACCTTAATCACCGATTTGGTCTCCTACCGAATCTTGAAGCCACACAATGAGCCCCCTTGCAATCGGCCAAACACTGCTGCACATAAACAATTAGCCTTCGGCTTTTGAACAATTAAGAAACAGATCCAAAATACGTTAGAATCCTTACCTAAATCGCTTTAGCCAAATCCCGAAGACCCACTGTAATCGGCTATAGCCTTCCCTGAAATCGGTTTCATCACAACTCTTAGAACCCGAAGACCCTTTGGCCATAACTTAAAACCCAAAACCACATGAGTTAGCCGCCCCTTACCTTGATGATTGATTAGGCCTCTCAACACCAATGATCGGCACCCCCTAAGATATTAGAAGTTTCGGCTATTAGCATGAAACAAATAAAAAGAATGGAGATTAAAAACTCAGATCTTTAATAGAAGAGAAGATAGAAGAGGAGTGGGGTTTCAGCATTACCCCAGTTGACCAAGAAGAGAAGAAGAACCTTACCAGGGGATTCGACTATCTTCAACAGAGAGAACTAGATTCGGCAAGGAAGAGAAAACGCAAGAGAGGAGAAACTAATGAGCAGAGTAGTCGGCATTTCAAGAAGTGGAAAGATGAAAAAAAAGAAAATAGAACGAAAAAGAAGAGATTCGGCACAGGGAGAGTGGAAGAAATTTCGGCACAAGAGGATTTGAAAAAGAGAAGAAAACTATCGAATGAGGGAGGGGCTGTTGGTTTCGATTTTGCACAAAATAGAAAAAGATGAAGAAGTGCCCAAGATGATTCGGCAAAGGGAAGACTAACAACAAGTGAACCGAAAAGAAAAAGAACAAGGAGAGCTATTTGGGTTTCGGCTTCTACAAAGAAAATAAAATGTGGTTCGGCCATGCATCAAGAATGCCAAATAAAGAGAACTAAAATAGGGAGAAAGGTAAAAGAGGATTTCGGTTTTGACCTTAAACACTAAGAAACTGCCCTTCAAAGCTAGCCGTCACTAGCTATCCCACACAACACATTCGGCCACTCCTCAAAATCCCAAAATCGATTACACCTCCTTCCCCTGAAGTCAAAAATTCGGCCACACATAAGATGAGTTTGAAATAATTCAAACTCCTACATTTTCTCCCCTCCATCAGTTGAAATTAATTTGAACGAGTCAAATTCCACCTTTTCCTCCCCTTCATCCATTTTAAATCTGATAGCTTAATCCTCATTCATCAAAAGAGTCCCACCTGAGCACTCTACTTCCTCAGCTTTGGCATGAAAAATGATAAGCAGGAGTGCAATTCCTGCTGCTCGAACACAGGCACTCTCTCCCTGCAGGTGGCGTCACCTCCCTTGTTGTAATATCCCGGGTTAGGGGCTATTTTGTTGTTGCATGATATTGCATGTGTTTGGTGTGCTGTGTTGTTTGTGTAGTATCGGGGCTTAATTGTGGGCTAGGAGTGTGCCTGAGTAGGTAGGAAAATTTTGGTTTTTGGGTGTTAAGTGAAGGAAGCTGAGGAAGCTGGGGTTTAAGAATTTTAATTGTTGTTTTGTTGCACAAAAAGTGAGTTGGCAATGTGGCAAGCATGCGTTACTTGGGGAGCTAGGTGTGGCGTCATTTACATGGGGTGGAGGTCCAGAGTTCAAGCTGCAAAGTCCCCATTTTGGTTTCCATTTTGGACGGCATGGAGGAAGAGTTAGAGAGCAATTTGAATTCTACCATGGACTTGGTCTTCACTTTCAAATAAAAGGTGGAGAGCAACTTTAGGAGAAAGACTTGGTCCACTCATTTGAAATGTGTGGATGTGAGTGCATGGGGGGATTATGGCCGAATTTTTGGGGTGTGTGGAGTGGGGGAGTGACGGCTTAGTGTGGGATGGGGGAAGGCCGAATGTACCTTGGCATTTTGGTGCATTTTTGATCAAGCTTTGGTAAGCAAGGAAAGCTCTCATTTTGTCAACTTTAGCCGAATTCTCGAGTGTGTTTCTTTTGCATTTTCTTCCTTTTGAAACCGAAAGTCTAAGCATTGGAGTTGCCGAATCTTGCTTTGGGTTTTTCTCTCAATTTTCTTGGTAGCCGAATATCCTCCTCTTCTTTTTGTTTTTCTTTTGTTCATTTGTGAAGCCGATTTAGCCATTCTCTTGCTTTCATTTTTTTTCTCTTAATTTCTCATAAGTACCGAAACTTACATTTGTTCTAAACTGAATTCTTCATCCACTTCTCTTCTTCTTAATTGCCTTGCCGAAACTTTATTCTCCAAAGCCTTGTTGCCGTGACCCCTATTTCCTTATCATTTCTACTCTTTCTCCTTTTCCACCCAAAGCCGAACACAGGAGTGTCTAACACTCAAGGCCGAATTCTCATCCTTCTTTTGTTTAAGTCTTTAGCCGAATTCTTCATCTGCTACTTTCATTTTCTTTTCTCTTTACCCTTTAGCCGAAACTCTACTTATTTCTCATCTCCTTTCCTTGCACTCAAAGCCGAATACGAAAGTGTCAAGTATTTGAAGCCGAATTTCTCCCTTCTCCTTGTGGTTTATCTTGGCCGAACATTAGGTGTTGGTCTCGTGTTTCTATTCTCAATCGTTGGAATAGGTAAGTAAGGGGTAAGTGATTGGTTGTTGTTAGTTTAATCTTCTGGTTTCGATTAAGTCATGAATGATAAAGGATTAATTGTTATTCTTTTCAAGGTGGTGGCCGATTGTCTTGTAAGGACCATTGTGGTTCTGGGTTGGTTGGAAACCAAGTTAAGAGGTGAAGGTAAGGGGTGGAAATGACTCCTCTTGGTAAAAGTCTTTGGCCGAATGGTTTATGTGTACTAACCCCTATGTTGGCCGATTATAGGAGCCAGAGAATCGAGGGACTTAGATCGTTTCGTTGGGATTTTAGACTCGTGTATACCAGGTGTGTAAACTAACACACTGATACTTAGTAATGTTGTTAATAAACCTGTTTGCCTGTTAAAAATCATAACAGTGTGATGGATAATTGGATACCCAAATGGGGTATGTGTACGGATCCGGGTAAGTCTATCTTATTATGAGTTCTATTGTGATACCGTGATATTATGATTTATGCTATGTATGTTATAAGATGCATTATGGGGCATGTTGGCATGTATTACATGATTTGCATCGATATGACATGATGGGTGATTTGAGAGGAGGGGGATATGATATCCGTGTCTTTGGGACACTCAGACTTTGGGTCACCGTGAGGTTTGGCACCTCCAAAGGTTTTGTACCACAGATTGACTATTGTGACTTTGGGTCACCGAGGTTTGGCACCTCGGGCGTCTCGTCCCGCTGGCTTAGTACCACGGTGGGTTGGCCCCACGCTTGATTATACGGATTGACGCTAGTGATTTGGTATCACACGCGATGGGTTGGCCCCATCATCGGATTTGTGACTGCGGTCACCAGTGGTTTGGTACCACATGTGTCTTTGGGACACCAAATGTTTGGCACCTCATTGCGACTCGTCCCTGTGGTTTGACACCACCGTGGGGCCACCCCACTGGAGAGATACGGGATTGTCGCTAGTGATTTGGTATCACGCGATGGGTTGGCCCCATCATTGGATTATTCGTGACTTTGGGTCACCAGTGGTTTGGCACCACACTTAAGGATATCGTGACTTTGGGTCACCAGTGCTTTGGCACCACCGGTGGTTTGGTACCACACCGGGTAGAAAAGGAGATACGGATGGTTAGGATCGGGTTGCATTAATCATGTTGCTATGTATGATGTGTGTTAGCATATTGTTTCATCGGGAGTGGGATTTATGCACTGATTCATTCGACTCACCCTCTCCTTTGACATTTCAGGTGACTCGTAGACGCGGACATGGAGCCGGGATGGACTCGGGTGCTTATGCCATGTCTGAAATAAAGTTTTACTCAGACTTCATAATTTGGGTACTTTAGTTTATTTACTTACTTGGGTTTATTTTGGATTTGTAAAAGGCCTTTAAAATTATGTTTTATGTTGTTTATGTTTTAAGTTGATTTTTAATATGCCTTAACAAAGTAACTTGGTATGAACTTTACTAAAACTTGGAATGACAAGGATTTCAAAATTTTAACGCAATGTGTTTTCAATTATACCATCGGGTATTACACTATGTTTCGATATTAAGTCAACTCAAATGAATTTCAAATCAAACTCGATTTTCTACCAAGTTTAAAAAAATGTTTTAAGTAACACTAAGAAACTATCGAAGTTTTAAATGAAATCAACTCGCTTTTAACTACACTTGTTGGTTAAGTTTTCAAAATTTCCGGGTTTCAAATACACCATTCGATTTCAAACAAGTCTACCCAAATTTTCTTCCAATACACTATGTTCTCACCCAACTTTGGAACGAAAAATCAAACCTCTTAAAAACGTTTTTCCCCGTAACACACCAGATTCGGACGTGGTGTCTTGTCCGGGTTTGGGGTGTTACAATTGTGGTATCAGAGCTAAGTTCAAAGGCTCGGCTGTGGGCCCGAGGCCCAAAATGTTTTCAAAAGTCTGTTTTAAGTGTTTGTTTTGAAAGTATGGTTCGAAAGGCATGGCACCGAGTCTCCGGCACCAGTTCGCCCAGGTAAGTACCCTTACTATTGCTTATGGTTTCATGTACTGTGATTGTATGCCTAGCAATAGTAGGACTACTTTAGAAACTGAAACTGATAGGACTCTGTGAACTCGCGAGAACAAATCTCCTTAAATATTCATAAGACTTGCTTTAAACAGTGGAATAAATACTGATGCATAAAACTCTTTAACCAGATCGTAGCGATATTAGACATGAGCACTCGAGCGGGACGTGGTCGTAATACTCGTGGTAGAGGTAGGGTAGGATGACGCTTTCGAGCCCGTAGGATCCGGTCGGGGTTAGAAAATGAGGTACTGGCTCGCCACCACCACC
Organism: Gossypium bickii; assembly: GCA_025503065.1. Lineage (NCBI taxonomy): Eukaryota > Viridiplantae > Streptophyta > Magnoliopsida > Malvales > Malvaceae > Gossypium > Gossypium bickii. The sequence continues at coordinate 91,657,414 of CP106714.1, read as the reverse complement.
GAGGTGGTGAGTTCCAAGATCAGACTGGGGATGACATAGTGTCGCAGGCGATGCTGCGAGTGTTGGAAAGGGTAGCCGGTATAGGTGGTGGCGCAGAGTTAGGAAATCGTGCCTCGAGCGACTCGCAAACGGCCGAATTCTTTCGAGGTGTATCCGGTGTTGCTCCTAGCATCGCCGAATATTGGCTGGAGGCAATCGAGCGGATCATGGATGATCCGGATTTAACGGTTGAAGAGAAGTCGAAGGGCATCGACGCTTCTCCGGGATGAGTCATACCAGTGGTGGCTCACGGTTCGGGACAAAGCAGTGGCAATGAGGATTTGACATGGGATTATTTCGTGGTGCATATCAAAAGAAGTACATCGAGCTAGTTATATTGACTTCCAAATGAAAGGCATTTCGAGGCTTGTTCAGGGAGTAAATCTGCTTTCGAGTACGAGGTGAGTTCTTGAAGTCGAGTAGGTATGCCGTGGGTATTGTAGCCACCGAGCATGAGAGGTGTGTTCGCTTTCGAGATGGTCTCGCGAGACGAGTTGAGGTCGCCGATTGCTCCTCGCCAGGAGTGCGAGTTTGTTTGTCTTAGTTGAGAAGGCTAAGGTAGCCGAGGTGTGTTAAGGAGTCGGTGAGGCGGTATGGACGTAAATAGGCATAAGATGAGCTTTGGGTCTTCCGGATCGTCGGGTAATCTCGTAAAAGGGCTAGACCGAGTGGGGCCGAATCACCGCTAGGTTTGTTGCTGCTAGGCAGGGACCACCGCAGTGCAATCAGTGTGGAAAATCTCATTGGGGTGGTTGCTGGACTGGAGGAAAAGGTTGCTTTGAGTGTGGTTCTCTGGAGCATCGTGTGAGGGACTGTCCGCGTAAGTTGGCCGTGATTCATTCTCGGAGTCAAGGCCGTGTCGCCTCGAGGTAATGGACCGCCACCGCAGAGGGGCCGTGGTAATGGCAGAAATGGAAATGGTTCTGGTCGGGGCCGTGGAGCACCGGGCAGAGGTGCGGGTAGTTCTGAGGCACGACAGCCTGGATTAGTGTATGCAGCGAGGCGCCGAGAGGAGGCGACGACCGTCATATAACCGCGACGTTTTTGATCTTTGGTTCTCCTTATACTACTTTGATTGATGTGGGTTCGACGCACTTTATGTTGCCGAGTAGTATAGTAGAGACCATGGATTTAGACTCGAGATATCTTCTAGGCGGATGACCGTAATTAGCCCTCTAGGTCACTCAGTAGTAGTAGATAAGTCGTTTAGAAATGTACCCTAGAACTCCAAGGGGTAGTGTTTGTCGCGATCCGATGGAACCGCCGTTTGGGGAGTTCGATCCGATTCTTGGGATGGACCGGTTGGTCAAGTACCAAGAGGTTGGATTGCGCGCCAAGCGCATGGTTCTTAGGGACGGTTGAGGGTGATGAGGTGGCTATGATAGGTAATAGGAGAGATTACTTATCTAATATGGTATCCGCCTCAAAGCGCGCAGAAGATGGTCGGGAAGAGGTCGTGGCGCGTATGTGGTTCGTGTGTATGCCTTGGAGGCTAAAGAGTCCATTGTAGAGAAGGTTGCATCTTGTTAGGGAATTTGCTGATGTGTTTCCTGAGGAGCTTCCGGGTTTGCCACCAGATCGCGAGGTAGAGTTTGGGATAGATCTGTTACCCGAGACTGCGCCAGTGTCTATTGCCCCGTATAGGATGGCGCCAAAGGAATTGGTGGAGCTTAAGGCTCAGATCCAGGAGTTATTGGATCGAGGTTTTATCAGGCCAAGTGTTTCGCCGTAAGTGCGCGCGGTACTTTTTGTTAAGAAGAAGGATGGCACAATGCGGATGTGCATAGACTACCGCCAGTTGAACAAGCTGACGATTAAAAACAAGTATCCGTTGCCACGGATAGACGACTTGTTTGATCAGCTGAAGGGTGCTGCGGTATTTTCGAAGATTGATCTGAGGTCTGGGTACCATCAGTTGAAGGTGAAGGAGGCGGATATTCACAAGACAGCGTTTCGGACTCGGTATGGGCACTACGAATTTACGTAATGCCGTTCCGGTTGGTTGACTAACACACCGCAAATTTATGGATATGATGAATAGGGTGTTTCAAAGAGTATCCGGATCGGTTCGTCGTGGTTTTCATAGACGACATCTTAGTGTACTCAAAGACGAGAGGAAGAGCATGATGCGCGCTTGAGGGTGGTGCTTTGCAAATTCGAGGAAAAGCAACTCATGCTAAGTTCGGTGAAGTGCGAGTTCGGGCCGAGAGAGGACTTTTCTGGGTCATGTAGTGTCTACCGAGGGGATTCGGTAGATCCTCGTAAGATTGAGGCGCTTTGGATTGGAAGCCGCCTAGGTCGATGAGTCGAGATTCGGAGTTTTCTGGGTTTGGCCGGATACTACCGAAGGTTTGTTGAGGGTTTCTCGTTAATAGCAGCACCGATGACCAAGTTGCTGAGGAAAGAAGTTCCGTTTGTATGGACTGAGAAACAACAGGAAAGCTTCGATAAGTTAAAGAAGATTTTGACTGAGGCTCCAGTTTTAATTCAACCTGAGGCTAGTAAGGAATACACAGTCTATTGCGATACATCACATACGGGCTTGGGTTGTGTGCTGATGCAAGAAGGTAAGGTTGTGGCTTACACTTCTCGACAGCTGAGGCCACATGAGGTCAACTATCCGACGCACGATTTGGAGCTAGCGGCTGTAGTCTTCGCCTTAAAGATTTGGAGGCACTACTTGTACGGAGAGAGATCGATAGTCTACACGGATCATAAGAGTCTGAAGTATCTCCTGACTCAAAAGGATTTGAATTTGAGGCAGCGTAGGTGGGTTGAGTTGCTGAAAGATTACAACTGTTCGATTGAGTATCATCCAGGCAAGGCTAACGTAGTGGCAGATGCGTTGAGCCGTAAGGTCGTTTCGGACTTAAGAGCTTTGTTTGCCCATTTGAGCTTGTATGACGACGGAAGTATTCTGGCAGAATTGCAGGTTAAGCCTACTTGGGTTGAGCAGATCAGAGAGAAACAGTTAGAGGATGAGGTTTTGAGTGCGCGAAGGTTGCAAGTGCAGAATGGTGGTTTGGAGGGTTACAGCTTGTCTAGTGATGAGGTGTTGTGTTTCCAAGGTAAGGCTTGTATGCCTAAAGATGTTGAGCTGAGGCAAAAGATTCTTCAGGACGGACATAGCAGTCCTTATGCTATGCATCCTGGAGGTAGCAAGATGTATAAGGATCTTAGAGAGCAGTTTTGGTGGCCTGGCTTGAAGAAAGAGGTGACAGAGTTTGTTGGGAAGTGTCTGACGTGTCAGCAGGTCAAGGCTGAACATCAGTTGCCGTCGGGTTTGCTTCAGCCTGTGAAGATTCCTCAATGGAAGTGGGAAAGGATAACCATGGATTTTGTCAGTGGGTTACCGCTTGATTCAGTTTGGGTAGTGGTGGATCGTCTGACTAAATCAGCTCACTTTATTCCGGTGAGGGTTGATTATTCACTTCAGAAGTTGGCGAAGCTGTATGTGTCAGAGATAGTGAGGTTGCATGGTGTGCTAGTTTCGATAATCTCGGATAGGGATCCCAGATTTACGTCAAGGTTCTGGAAAGCATTGCATCAGGCTTTGGGTACTCGGTTGGATTTTAGCACGGCTTTTCACCCGCAAATGATCGGCGGCGATCGGAAAGGTTATTCGGATCTTAGAAGATATGCTTTGAGAGGTTGTGTTCTCGGATTTCGAGGTAGTTGGGAGGAGTTTCGCCATTATTGAGTTTTGCCTACAACAACAGTTACCAAGCGAGCATCAAGATGGCACCGTATGAGGCGTTGTATGGTAGGAAGTGTCGCTCACCTACGTGTTGGACGGAGTTGGGTAAACGTCAGTTGTTGGGACCCGAGTTGGTTGCTGAGACAGAAGACAAGGTTAAGTTGATTCAGGCTCGATTGAAGGAAGCTTCGGACCGGCAGAAGTCTTATGCCGATCTCAAGCGAAGAGATATAGAGTTTGCTATAGGGGATCGAGTTTTCCTGAAGGTCTCGCCTTGGAAAAAGGTGTTGAGATTCGAAAGGAAAGGCAAGCTAAGTTCGAGGTTTATTGGGCCGTATAAGGTACTGAGGCGAGTTGGGCCAGTAGCGTATCAGCTTGAGTTGCCAGCGGAGCTTAGCTAGATTCACGACATTTTTCACGTTTCGATGCTTTGGAGGTATCGTTCAGATCCATCACATGTGGTAGCAGTGGAAGAGATCGAGGTAAATCCAGATTTGACTATGGAAGAAGAACCTGTGCAGATTCTAGATCGGGATGTGAAGGTTCTGCGTAGAAAGTCTATGCCTTTGGTTAAGGTACTTTGGCAGAATCATGGCATAGAAGAAGCCACGTGGGAACCCGAGGATATGATGAGACAGCAATACCCGCAACTCTTCTGATCAGGTAATTTCGAGGCCGAAATTATTTTTAAGGGGGGTAGAACTATAATATCCCGGGTTAGGGGCTATTTTGTTGTTGCATGATATTGCATGTGTTTGGTGTGCTGTGTTGTTTGTGTAGTATCGGGGCTTAATTGTGGGCTAGGAGCGTGCCTGAGTAGGTAGGAAAATTTTGGTTTTTGGGTGTTAAGTGAAGGAAGCTGAGGAAGCTGGGGTTTAAGAATTTTAATTGTTGTTTTGTTGCACAAAAAGTGAGTTGGCAAGGTGGCAAGCATGCGTTACTTGGGGAGCTAGGTGTGGCGTCATTTACATGGGGTGGAGGTCCAGAGTTCAAGCTGCAAAGTCCCCATTTTGGTTTCCATTTTGGACGGCATGGAGGAAGAGTTAGAGAGCAATTTGAATTCTACCATGGACTTGGTCTTCACTTTCAAATGAAAGGTGGAGAGCAACTTTAGGAGAAAGACTTGGTCCGCTCATTTGAAATGTGTGGATGTGAGTGCATGGGGGGGATTATGGCCGAATTTTTGGGGTGTGGAGTGGGGAGTGACGGCCATCATGGGATGGGGAAGGCCGAATGTACCTTGGCATTTTGGTACAGCTTCAGTCAAGCTTTGTAAGCAAGGAAAGCTCTCATTTTGTCAACTTTAGCCGAATTCTTGAGTGTGTTTCTTTTATGCTTTCCTTTTTGAAACCGAAAGTCTAAGCATTGAGTTGCCAAATCTTGCTTTGGGTTTTTCTCTCAATTTTCTTGGTAGCCGAATATCCTCCTCTTCTTTTTTTGTTTTTCTTTTGTTCATTTGTAGAAGCCGATTTAGCCATTCTCTTGCTTTCATTTTTTTTTCTTAATTTCTCATAAGTGCCTAAAACTTACATTTGTTCTAAACCGAATTCTTCATCCACTTCTCTTCTTCTTAATTGCCTTGCCGAAACTTTATTCTCCAAAGCCTTGTTGCCGTGACCCCTATTTCCTTATCATTTCTACTCTTTCTCCTTTTCCACCCAAAGCCGAACACAGGGTGTCTAACACTCAAGGCCGAATTCTCATCCTTCTTTTGTTTAAGTCTTTAGCCGAATTCTTCATCTGCTACTTTCATTTTCTTTTCTCTTTACCCTTTAGCCGAAACTCTACTTATTTCTCATCTCTTTTCCTTGCACTCAAAGCCGAATACGAAAGTGTCAAGTATTTGAAGCCGAATTTCTCCCTTCTCCTTGTGGTTTATCTTGGCCGAACATTAGGTGTTGGTCTCGTGTTTCTATTCTCAATCGTTGGAATAGGTAAGTAAGGGGTAAGTGATTGGTTGTTGTTAGTTTAATCTTTTGGTTTCGATTAAGTCATGAATGATAAAGGATTAATTGTTATTCTTTTCAAGGTGGTGGCCGATTGTCTTAGAAGGACCATTGTGGTTCGGGGTTGGTTGGAAACCAAGTTAAGAGGTGAAGGTAAGGGTGGAAATGACTCCTCTTGGTATAAAGTCTTTGGCCGAATGGTTTATGTGTACTAACCCCTATGTTGGCCGATTATAGGAGCCAGAGAATCGAGGGACTTAGATCATTTCGTTGGGATTTTAGACTCGTGTAGACCAGGTGTGTAAACTAACACACTGATACTTAGTAATGTTGTTAATAAACCCGCTTTGCTCGTTAAAAATCATAACAGTGTGATGGATAATTGGATACCCAAATGGGGTATGTGTACGGATCCGGGTAAGTCTATCTTATTATGAGTTCTATTGTGATACCGTGATATTATGATTTATGCTATGTATGTTATAAGATGCATTATGGGGCATGTTGGCATGTATTACATGATTTGCATCGATATGACATGATGGGTGATTTGAGAGGAGGGGATATGATATCCGTGTCTTTGGGACACCGTGACTTTGGGTCACCGAGAGGTTTGGCACCTCCAAAGTGGTTTGGTACCACAGATTGACTATTGTGACTTTGGGTCACCGAGGTTTAGCACCTCGCCCGTCTCGTCCCGGTGGCTTAGTACCACGGTGGGTTGGCCCCACGCTTGATTATACGGATTGACGCTAGTGATTTGGTATCACACGATGGGTTGGCCCCATCATCGGATTTGTATTTCGCGGTCACCAAAGTGGTTTGGTACCACATGTGTCTTTGGGACACCGTGAGGTTTGGCACCTCATTGCGACTCGTCCCTCAGTAGTTTGACACCACCGCGGGTTGGCCCCACTGAGAGATACGGGATTGTCGCTAGTGATTTGGTATCACGCGATGGGTTGGCCCCATCATTGGATTATTCGTGACTTTGGGTCACCAGTGGTTTGGCACCACACTTATGGATATCGTGACTTTGGGTCACCAGTGGTTTGGCACCACCAGTGGTTTGGTACCACACGGGGTAGAAAAGGAGATACGGATGGTTAGGATCGGGTTGCATTAATCATGTTGCTATGTATGATGTGTGTTAGCATATTGTTTCATCGGAGCGGATTTATGCACTCGAGTCATTCGACTCACCCTCTCCTTTGACATTTTAGGTGACTCGTGAGACGCGACATGGAGCCGGATGGACTCTGGTGCTTATGCCATGTGAATAAAGTTTTACTCAGACTCTATAATTTGGGTACTTTAGTTTATTTACTTACTTGGGTTTATTTTGGATTTGTAAAAGGCCTTTAAAATTATGTTTTATGTTGTTTATGTTTTAAGTTGATTTTTAATATGCCTTAACAAAGTAACTTGGTATGAACTTTACTAAAACTTGGAATGACAAGGATTTCAAAATTTTAACGCAATGTTTTTCAATTATACCATCGGGTATTACACTATGTTTCGATATTAAGTCAACTCAAATGATTTTCAAATCAAACTCGATTTTCTACCAAGTTTAAAAAAATGTTTTAAGTAACACTAAGAAACTATCGAAGTTTTAAATGAAATCAACTCGCTTTTAACTACACTTGTTGGTTAAGTTTTCAAAATTTCCGGGTTTCAAATACACCATTCGATTTCAAACAAGTCTACCCAAATTTTCTTCCAATACACTATGTTCTCACCCAACTTTGGAACGAAAAATCAAACCTCTCAAAAACGTTTTTCCCCGTAACACACCAGATTCGGACGTGGTGTCTTGTCCGGATTTGGGGTGTTACACTTGTGCTTAAGTGGTGCCTCCTTGCCACTTTTCCAATGGATTTCTTGTGTCAAACTTCCCCAATAAATTCTCTTAACCCCAATTTCCCTTAGCTCCCTCTCCTTTATTGCTAAAACAAAATTCTTAGCACCAACTCAGTCCTAACCCAGGGTCATCACTAGACCCCCAAGATATGTTAAATAAACATTATAGACATAACATCACATGCACACAAGCAAAATGCAGAGACCCCGATTTAAGGATGTTATAGCCGTGTTGTGCTTCGTTCGTTTCTCCTACACCTGAGTGCAGGTCGCCACGCCCGTGTTGATAAAACAGTGTCGACCACGGTCGTGCGAGTCGGAGCACGTGGCTTGAAGATATTTTTTTTGTTCTATTTTGTACTATCTCTACCACGTCAGTATGAAAATTTGAGGTGTCCACACGGCCACGGCCACGCCTGTGTGCAAGGCCGTGTGGGTAGAGAAAATTACACTTTGGTTAGTTTATAATTTGGTGCTAAAAAGGAAAAATAAAAGTAAAAATAAAAATGTAAAAATTAATGGGGTTAGTGCTCGGGTTGCCTCCCGAGAAGCGCTCGTTTAAAGTCTTAAGCTAGACTTACCTCTCATTCGCATAATCATGGTGGTTTGAGGAGTTGAAAATCGTTTCTCATGATATCAGTTCTATTATCTATATATAGCTTGATTCGAGTAGCGTTTACTTTAAAAGTGCGAGTATAGGATTACTTACCTCGACTATTCTATAAGGGAAGATATTGAGTACTTTAAAAGGGATTTTTTAGTTTGTATCAAGGTATGAGGTGGCAATCTGAGGGTCTATTTTAGCCAACAATACCTGATCCCCGATCTAAAATTAGTTTGGTTCATCCTTAAGTTTGACATGGTTTTGCTTTGGTTCTGCTTCGTGTGTTCCTAATTTTCCTTTGAAATGCATCTTCCACTCGTCTAATTCATCGATCTGAAGCCTTCGTTCCTCATGAGTTATTTTCTTGTTGGCACAAGGTTTAGGATCTAGCTTAGTTGTGTAGTTCCGTGGTGTTTTCTGTAAAGAAGGTTGAACCAAATGGTCATTAATAGAATTTATGTTCTAACCTTGATTACTTGATGTCCTAGTTGAGTCAATAGCCTGAAGAGTAATTGATTCATCACCTACACGAAGTATGAGTTCTCCTGTACCAACATCAGTTTTAGTTCTAGCAGTTGCTAAAAAGGGTCTTCCTAAAATTAAAGGGAGTCTAAAACGACAAAGTCTACTGGGAATATGAATTTATCAATTTTCACGAGTACATCTTCAATTATACCCCTAAGAATTATAATAGTTTTATCAGCTAATTGAATGCTTATCCTAGTTTGTTTGGGTTTCCCTAGACCTAGCTGTTTAAACATTTTATATGGCATAACATTGATGCTTGCACCTAAATCAGCTAAAGCGTTAGCAACAGATAAACTACCAATTAAGCATGGAATTGTAAAACTCCCTGGATCTTTTAATTTTCGTGGTAGTTTATTTTGCAGCATTGTTGAGCACACTGCGTTTAGTTCCACATGCGACTCTTCATCTAACTTCCTTTTGTTTATCAAAAGCTCTTTTAAAAATTTCCTTGAATCTGGCATCTGGGAAAGAGCTTCAAGAAACAGTAAGTTAATATGTAATTTCTTTAAAAGTTTAAGAAATTTACCAAATTGTTCGTCTTTGTTGTCTTTCTTCATCGTATTGGGGTATGGCACACGAGGTTGGTACTCTTTAATTAGCGGTTTTGGCTTATCATGACTTACCTCGACCTTACCTTCCTCGACCACATTCTCTTAGCTTACTTTTGGTTCATCTAACCCTTCCCTATCATGAGCGGTTATTGCTTGAAGTTGCTCCTTTGGGTTAATTTCAGTGTTGCTTGGTAAGCTGCCTTGTGATCATTCAAAGAACTACTTAGCAAGTTGCCCAAGTTGGTTCTCGATCCCTTGAATTGATGCTTGCTGATTTTTGAGTGCTGTCTCAGTGTTTTGGAAACGGGTTTCTGACACCGCTATAAATTTTGTTAGCATCTCATCAAGGTTCAACTCCTTTTTTTGTGGGTAGGGTTGCTGTTGGAAACTTGGGAGGGGTTGTTATCTCTGATTTCCTTGACCACCCCATGAAAAATTGGGGTGGTTCCTCCAACCTAGATTATAAGTATTACTATAAGGGTTATTTTGAGGTCTAAAATTACTACCCATATAGTGAACTTGTTCGTTTTCAGTGTTCGGGTTGTAAGGTGGATATTCTGTATTGCTCATCCCTCCTGTATTCATATCGCATTTCATAACAGGATGTAATTGCGAAGAACCACATAAACCATCAATTTTCTTAGTCAAAAGTTCTACCTGGTTTGATAGCATGGTTACTGCGTCGAGGTTGAAAACACTGGCGGCTTTTGTTGACCTTGTCCTCGTGACTTGCCACCGATAGTTATTCAGTGAAATCTCTTCAATGAATTCATAGGTAGCCTCAGGTGTTTTGTTATTCAAGGTTCCGCTGGCGGCTGAACCAATCAATTGTCTGGTTGATGGGTTCACACCGTTGTAAAAGGTTCGGACCTGTAGCCACAAGGGTAATCCATGGTGTGGGCACCTTCTTAATAAATCCTTGAATCTCTCCCATGCATCATAAAGTGTCTCTAAATCCATCTGTACAAAAGAAGAGATATCATTCCTCAACTTAGTCATTTTAGCCGGTGGAAAATATTTTAACAAAAAATTTTCAGTCATTTGTTCCCATGTAGTGATTGATCCTCGTGGAAGAGTATTCAACCACTATTTAGCTATATTCCTCAAAGAAAAGGGAAATAACTGAAGACGGTTGGCATCAACAGAAATTCCATTTATTTTGAAAGTTTGCAAAATTCTAGGAAATTTGCCAAGTGATTATTTGGATCTTCATCCTGCAAACCATCAAACTGAACAAATTGCTGTATAATCTGAATTGTGTTAGGTTTCAGTTCAAAATTATTTGCAGCAATAGCAGGTCTAACAATACTTAACTCAGTTCCTATTAAATTAGGTTTAGCATAATCATACATAGTTCGAGGAGCATGATTTTTGGCCACCTCCAGAGGTAGCAGATTATTCTCAGCCATCTCTTCGGTAGTATTAATTTTGTCTTCTTGCTCTTCTTGTATGTATTGTAGGCTTCTCCTTATTTCTCTTGGGTTTCTACAAACTGTGTTTTCAATTTCACTCTCGTAAAGCAGAGGTCCTGACGGGTTTCTTCTAGTCATAAACTAGAATACCTACCAGAAGCAAAGAAGAAAATTTAGAAAAGTAAAAATAAAATTTAATTGCAAAAATAAAAAATGGCTAAGGTAATAAAAATCAAGTGTTCCTAATATCTTAGTCCCCGGCAACGGTGCCAAAATCTTGATTGTGTCAGAAAGTCTTAAAATTTATATAATGAATGTTCGAGCGTAGAAACTTACTTATGACAATGATTGAGGCAAGCACACCTATCGTTTGGTAGTATAGCTATGGCAAGACTGAAAGTATCGTACCCTCAAGGACTAGGAGTACTAGTAATTACTATCTTTTTATTATTCAGCCTAAGAATTAAGGGAATTGTCGTTTAATCTAAAACTAATTAATTACTAAGCTAAATATGCTAAGACTCAAAAAATGAATTGGGGAAAATACTTTTGGGAAAACCAATTGATTGAGACAATTCCCGAGGAAGAATCCCCCTAGACTTCACATGTTACTTAACTCTGAACCAGACGATTTATTCACTTGACTTGATCCGTAGGATTCCCTAATTTATATTAATACCTCTCTCGAGGCTACTAATGTCTAACCCTAGGTTGATTAATTGAAATCTCTTTCTAATTAAAACCCCTAGTGTTGCATTAACTTGATCTATGGACTCCTATATAAGGTTTGACCCTAATCCGATAGATTTTTGTCATCCTATCTCTAGGGTTGCGATCAACTCCGTTTACTTATGCTAGATCTACTCTTAAACAGGGAATATTCCTCCACTGCCTAAGCACATCAATACTTGAATCAACATCCTAAAATATTAAAACAAGAATTAAGAACACATAATTAAGAACAAATCTAGTATTTATCATACAGTTTAGAAAACAATAACAAGATTTGTCTTAGGTTTCATCCCCTCAGGTATTTGATGGGTTTAGTTCATAATTATAAAAGAATACATCTTAGAAGAAAATATAAAACAAAACATAAGAAAAACCCTAAAACCCCCTGAAGGAAATTGAAGGGAAGATCTTCTATCTTGAGTATGATTCCAGCTTCTTAAGATGAATCAATTGGCTTTCTTCGAGTATATCCCACAATTCGGCCTCTCTGGCTTTGCTTCTCGAGCTAACTGCACACCCCCTTTAGGTTGCCATCTAGGGTATTTATATAGTCTTTTGGAATGTCTTTATTTACCTCTAAGTGCCCTATTCCAAATAGAATTAAAACATCTCACGTCAGGGACACACCTGTGTGGCACGCCCGTGTGAATCGAGCCCAGGCCGTGTGAGGGTCTGCTAAAGAGGCACGACCGTGTGTCTCAAGCCCAGACCGTGTGAATTTTGTACTTTGGCCCATTTTCTCCATTTTTGGCCCGTTTCTCGTTCTTTTCATCCTCCGGTGCTCTCCTAAGTATAAAACATGAAATTAAAGGATTAGGATCACCAAATTCCACAATTCAGGGTATAAATCATCCAAAAGTATGCTAAATGTAGGATTAAAATATGTATATATTATGGTTTATCACGTATCCTCAAGGACCAAGAGTACTAGTAATTATTATCCTTTTATTATTTAGCCTAAGAATTAAGGGAATTGTTGTTTAATCTAAAACTAACTAGTTACTAAGCTAAAGATGCTAAGACACAGAGAATGAATTGGAGAGAATACTTTTGGGAAAACCAATTGATTAAGACAATACCCGAGGAAGAATCCACCTAGACTTCAATTATTATTTTAATCTGAACCAGATGATTTATTCACTTGACTTGGTCCGTACGATTCCCCAATTTATATTAATACCTCTCTCGAGGCTATTAACGTCTAACCCTAGGTTGATTAATTGAAATCTCTTTCTAATTAAAACCCCTAGTTTGTATTAACTCGATCTATGGACTCTCATATTAGGTTTGACCCTAATCCGGCAGATTTTCGTCATCCTATCTCTAGGGTTGTGATCAACTTCGCTTAACTATGCTAGATCTACTCTTAAACAGGGAATATTCCTCCACTACTTAAGCACATCAATACTTGAATCAATATCCTGAAATGTCAAAGAAAGAATTAAGAACACATAATTAAGAGCAAATCAAGTATTTATCTTACAATTCAGAAAACAATAATAAGATCCGTCTTAGGTTTCATCCCCCTCAGGTATTTGAAGGGTTTAGTTCATGTTTACAAAAGAACACATCTCAGAAGAAAATATAAACAAAACATAAGAAAAACCCTAAAACCCCCTTGAGGAAATTGAAGGGAAGATCTTCCGTCTTCAGTATGATTCCGGCTTCTTGAGATGAATCAACTGCCTATCTTCGAGTAAATCCCACAATTCAGCCTCTCTGGCATGGTTTCTCAGCCTCCCTTAACGCCCCCTTTTTATGTCACACTTAGGGTGTTTATATAGGCTTTCGGAATGTCTTTCTTTGCCCATAAGTATCCTAATCAAAATGGACTTAAAATACATCACGGTAGGGACACACCCGTGTAAATCAAGTCCGATCGTGTTCGGATCTACTAAAGAGACGCGACCGTGTGGATTTCTCCAAGCCGTGTGAATTTCGTACTTTGGCCCATTTTTTTCTTTTTTAACCTGTTTCTCATTCTTTTCATCTTTCGGTGCTCTCCTAATTATAAAACATGAAATTAAAGGATTAGGAGCATCAAATTCCACAATTCAGGGGATAAATCATCCAAAAGTATGCCAAATGTGGGATTAAAATATGTATATATTTCAGTTTATCAAAATGCAACCTCTCTGATCGGCGGTAACCTAGGTAACTCCCCCAGAAATACATCTGGATACTCACAAACCACTGGTACTGATTGAAGCTTAGATTCAGATACTTTAGAATCCAGTACATATGCAAGGTAAGCATTGCAACCTTTCCTCACATATATCTACGTCGACTTAGTTGATATAACCATTGGCAACCCACTTGGATTATCTGATTCAATACAAAGCGTTTCACCGTTTTGACATTTCAATACAATAAGTTTTCATCTACTATTTACAACAGCATTGTGTAGATTTAGCCAATCCATGACCAAAATTACATCAAATTCATCAAATGGTAATAACATCAAATCAGCCAAAAAACTGTAACCTCGAGTCATAAAAGGACAATTTTTGCAGACTTTATCAACTAGCACATATTGACCTAGGGGGATTGATATTTTAACCACGAATTCAGTGGACTCAATAGGTAAACTCTTACTAGACACTAAATTCCTGCACACATATGAACGAGTGAATCCCGGATCAATCAAAGCAGTAATATCAGTATCAAAAATAGAGAAAGTATTGGTAATAACATCTGGCGCAGAAGCATCCTCTCATGCGTGAATAGCATAAGCCCTAACTGGTGCTCGTGCCTTGGATCTTACAGTAGAATCTTTAGTAACACCACAACTACCACTCAAATTTCTGGGATTATGAAGTGGTCTGCCTCTCGCAGTAGTATTGCTCGGCCTCGTGGTCTAAGTTTTCTCCGTCTCAAATTTCTCTGAGCAATCTCTAAGATAGTGGTCTAAGGAACTACACATGAAACACGCTCCATTATTTAATCAACACTCACCATAATGTGGTTTCTTACAGTGCTTTCACTCGGGCCACACATCTCTGACACTACCCACACTTGCTACAATGTAGCTTGCGATTTTGAACTGGTGCATCGGGTACCACTCTCTCTACTAGAATAACGCATAAAAGCTGTGGAACGATTGTGATGTTCTTTTTGTTTCTTTGGTGCTAACGATATGACTTCCTAGTCGATCTCGTTCTCGAGTTTCTAGCTTCAAAATCAGCATGTCTTTTCTCTTTACCCAGTTCCTCGACCCTATGTGCTCTATCAACCAATACAACGAATTTTTTAGCTCCAAAATTCAAACTAGAAGATTTAGGTCTTCGTTTAACCCTTATTTGAATCTTTTACACATAGCGGTCTTGGTTGGAATACACTTTCGGACATATTTTCTCAATCAGACAAATTCTCGTTTGTACTCTGATACAATCATGTGGCCCTGTTTAAGCTTCAAAAATTTTTTACGTTTCTAACCCAGAAACCTCTGACTAATATATTTCTTTTGAAACTCAATTTGGAAGAATTCCCAGGTGATTCGCTCTCTCGACACAATAAGAATTAACATGTTACACCACAATAAGCTGATAAACTATAAATATAACATATTTTAATTCCATGCTTAGCATATTTTTGGATGATTTATGATGAGAATTAGTGAATTCAATGCTGCTAATCCTTTAATTTCATGTTTTACACTCAGGAGAGCTTAGGGAGTCGAAAAGAACGAGAAATGGGCCAAAAAGGGACAAAATAGGCCTACCTCAAAAGTCAACACGACCTGGACCATTGCATACGGGAAGACCACACGACCGTGTGTGACGAGCAAAATCGAACATGGCCTAAGCTGTCACATACGGGTGTGTCACACGGGCATGTCCCTGTCGAACCCAAGTCTAATTTTATTCATAAAGGACTACTTGTGGGCCAAGGAAGGTGCTCCAAAGCCTATATAAACACCCTAGGGGAGGACCTAAATTAGACAGAGAGTAGATTGTAGAGACTACTTGAAGGAAGCCGTCAGAATGATCTCAAAGTGAATTCACTCCAAGATTGAAGATCTCCATCAAGTTCTTTAGAAGTTTTTGGGTTCTTTATGTCTTGTTGTTTTCTTATTCTGATATGTTTTCCTCCTACGTTATGAACTAAACTCGCTAAATACTTAGGGAGGATGAAACCTAGATGAATCTTATTATTTAATTATCTGAATTACATGATAAATACATGTTCTTGTTCTTAATTATGTTTCTTAACCCTTGCTTTAATATTTTCAAGATATTAATTCAAGTTTAATGTGCTTATTCAGTTGAGCAAAAGTCCCTATTTAAGAGAAGATCTAGCATAATTAAGCGGAGTTGATTGCAACCCTAGAAATAGGATGACATAAACCTGTCAGATTAGAGTCAAATCTAATAAGGGAATCCATAAATGAGTTAATGCGGCAATAGGGGTTTTAATTAGAAAGAGATTTCAATTAATCAACCTAGAGTCAATTATTCTTTAATTAGAAAGAGATTTCAATTAATCAACCTAGAGTCAATTATTCTTAGTCTCAAAAGAGATATTAACATAATTTAGGGATTTCTACGGATCAAGACAAGTGAATAAATCGTTTAATTTAGAGTCAGAATAATAAGTGAAGTCTAGGTGGATTTTTCCTTAGGTATTGTCTTTATTCATTGGTTTATTCGATTACTTTCTTCACTCTCTATCGCGTCCATAGTTAATTAGTTAGTTAAATTTTAGACTAAAATAAATCCCATTAATTATTGGGCTAGATAATAAAAAGATAGTTGTTACTAGTAATTTTAGTCCTTGAGGATACGATATTCCAGACTCACCAAAGCTATACTACTGTTCGATAGGTGCGCTTGCGTTTGTTGAAATATTAGTTAGTTTCGAGCCCATCATAAGCCGAATCTTTCAATAATGACAGTACACAGTTAACACATTTACCCGATGAACAGTATAACTCATCAAAAACCCTGATTGTTTTCTTTAACCAAAATTCAGCTCTCTCGGGATCATCCTCAGCAATAGCTTAGAGTTCTTCAACCTCGTACTTATGAATCTTATCAACATGTGGCTTCCTAACTCAGATTGGTTCCATACTTTGAGGAATAATAGGAACCGGTTGGGGAGCAGACGGGGGTACAGGTTGTTAAGCAGCTGGGTTTGTCCGTACGGACTCGGTAAACCATTTGTTCATCATTTGGAAGAAGTGTTCCTAAGCCTGTCCTCCCCAGCCATCAAATATAGGCCTTGCGCTGCTTAATGCTACTCCGTGAACGATGGCTTGAGCGTTACTTTCTACTTCATCGGAGTAATCTCGGTTGGATGTCATTGCTATAAGAAAACATGTTTTAAAATGGTCAAGAGATATCACACTATCACAAGTTATATAATGGCATGTATAGCTAGACTCGTACACGTTACGTTAAGTCCAAGAATCGACTAGACCGTAGCTCTAATACCAATAAATGTAACACCTCTAACTCATATCCATCGTCATAATAAGGTTACGGAGCATTACTAGAGTTTACAATTCAAACAGACAAAAAATTCAAACATTTCATATCATTAAACATATTAAAACCAATTCAGACATACAAATTGTCCCTTATATGAGCCCTCGAGGCCCAAAATACACGTTAGAAATAAGTCGGGACTAAATCGAAAACTTAGAGAAATTTTCAGAAAACATTGAAATTTTTCAATACTGCAGGGGTCACACGGTCGTGTGACTCGGCCGTATGGGCATGCGAAGTAGGGACACGCAGCCATGTCCCAGCCTGTGTCTATGCTCGTGTAACTCATGGACTTGGGTTTTATAGCCAAGCCACACGCCCGTGTGCCAGGCCGTGTGCTAGGCCATGTAACAACCTAACTTGCAACCATTTTAAAGCTACATGGGACACACAGCATTGTCACCTAAGATACACGCCCATGTCTCTACCCATGTGAACGAAAATAGGCCATTTTACAAGCCATTTTTTCTCACCCAAATTGGCATCTACCTAAACACAACATTGCACATACTTGCAAGCCATTACAAAAAATCCAAATCAAGGATAAACAAGTCTTATACATATGGTATAATATCATACAACCAATATCGTAACACCCCAAAAATTCCAAAACTTTAAATTTTCGTGCAGTGAGGTGGGTACGTATGAGTAGCACTTAGAATATTAATTTTAAGGTATTATCGGGATTATTTGAAGTCTTAGAGATAGGGAAGACCACGGGGAAAAATTTTATTTTTCTTACTTTAGTGGACCCTAGTCTCAGGCATTAGGCCTCTTGAGCAAATTAAGAGAAAATAGGACACAAATGAGCTTGTGGTCCAGTGGCAAGTGGCGTCACTTGGGGACCTACAAGGTGGCGTGTTGTCAGCTAAGGAGGTCCAAGGTTTGAGCATTAGGAGTGGTATTTTTGGAGTGTTTTATTTTGCATAGATGGACGACCAAAGTTGTGTTGAATATGAACTCCTGTGTTGGAGTGTTAAAGTGGTAAGGGGAACTGATAATGGAGGAAAATTCAGATAAGGCTAAGGTGTTATCAAGAGAAAAGTTAGGAGATGAGGAGGGGGAAGAATTGGTGCCGAATGGGACTTTCAGGGGAGGCATATTCAGCTTGTGGCCTATATAGGAGAGGGTCGAATAATAACCATCCTCTACACATCCTCTACACATCCTCTACACATCACCCGTACCAACCAATCACACCGTGGGGATTACTAAATCGACCCTCCATCCGTTACACACCATCGAAGGCAGTCGCTACAGACAACATGCACATCGCCCTTATAAATTGTGGCATAGCCACCAGATAATGGGATAGATTCACCAGATAATAATATGTGACATAAGTCACCACATTCAGATTATGTGACATAAGTCACCATATATTATGGTAAAAACCACCAGATCACTTCCCCTTTTCGTAATCACTCATATGCCCATGCACAATACAAAGTATGCAAAAATCCTGCCATATACCTTATTCCATATTCATAACAAATTCCCATATGTGCCATATTCCAAATGTTCATAACATTTATTAACATAATATTAAAGGTTACGTACCTGAATACTCTGTACCATTGTATGGTACCTTTGGCCACATTTCCATATTATTATCAACATATACATAATATTAGTACCATAAATCTATCGGGAATTAGCGTAGGGCTACACACCTAGTTACTATTGTGTTCACTGAATCCCAAAAGTCTCGATCTAATGCTCTAGATCCCTAGTTCCTACATTCGGCCAACACTAAGCATTTTAGCAAAAAGCTATTCGGCTAAACAGTTAAATCCTGAAGGATTATCACAACCAAAATCCTTACCTTGCTGCCGATTGGTTACTAATCAAATCCCGAAACTTCGTGATGTTTCCCCTTGCAATCGACCAAACACTAGATCACTTAGCTGGTTAGTTTCTGGATTTTGAACGAATAAGAAACAGATCTGAATCACTAGAACCCTTACCACTGACTTACCAAAAACTATTGGCAGGGAAAAGATGCTCCCGGTCTACTGCTTTGAAATCTCGGAAATCCTAAAAGAAACCGATTGTATGGTTGATTAGAAGTCAAGACAAATGTCGAATTCTGGCTTTTGTTCTACACATGTCGACAGAGAGGAAATAAGGAAGAATAGTGGAGATTCGGCCATAGCAGACTTACCTATCCAAACCGATTTGAGAAGAGATAGAAAGAGATCTCTTACTTGGTTGCTATTCGGCCAAAAACTGAGAAGATATGAGGTGGAAAAATTTTGGCAATGGCTTAGGAAAGCAATGGAGGTTCGGCTTCAATGGAAAAGGAAGAATTATAGTATGGTTCAGCCTTTAAAAATATGGAGAGGGAGAGTGTGAGGCTTAGGGGTTTCGGCAATGATGATCAAGTGAGAAAGAGAGGCGTTTTTGGTATGGTTCATGTATGAAAAGGAAAAGAGTGAAGAGGAGGGCTAAATTTCGGCAAAGAAACACATAAAACCCCTTAACAAAAATCGGCTACTCCTCCCCTACTAACTTGGCCGAAAATCACCTCAAGAGAGTCCCTAGGCCGCCCAACACTCTTCCCCTTATCAGATCTCCTATTTTTCTCCTACTTTCTCTCTTCTTTACCCACTCAAAAAATTCAAATAAATAAATCATTATCTTCCTAGCTTAGCCAAATTTTTAAAAGGAAATTGACCACATCTAAAGCTCATCCCCTTAGTGTCCCATTGCCGTCCACCTCTGTTTCTCCTTGCTGCAAAATAAAACTCCCCTCTTGCTTCCCTTGCTGCTCGAACCTAAGCCCTGCACACTACCTGTGGTGTCACTTACCAAAGCCTTAGGTGGCGCCTTCCTGCCACTTTACCAAGCTGATTTTTATGTCCTATTTCTCCTACAAATTCTCTTAACGCCTATCAAGCTTGGCTCCACTTCAAGACTTAGAATCTGATATTTTCTAAGGCACTCACCCACACTCTAAAGTTCTCAAAATTTTATACAACACATTCAAACATAGATAGGCATGCTACTTCATACAATTAAGCAATAATGCACAAGCCCAAAATCCCGGATATTACAGTTCTACCCCCTTAAAATAATTTCGACCTTGAAATTACCTGGCTAAAATAGGTGAGGGTATTGCTGTCGCATTGCTTCTTCCGACTCCCACGAAGCTTCTTCTGATCCATTATTACGCCATAACACTTTGACTAGAGGAACTGATTTCCTCCGTAGCACTTTCACATCTCGTTCCAAAATCTGAATGGGCTCTTCCTTGTAGGACAAATTTGGTTTCAGTTCCACCTCCCCAACTGGCACTACATGAGATGGATCCGATCGATAACGACATAGCATAGAAACATGGAATACATCGTGCATCTTCTTCAATTTCAGAGGCAACTCTAACTGGTATGCCACTGGTCCAACTCGCTTCAATACCCAATAAGGTCCTATAAGCCTTGGGCTTAACTTCGCTTTGCGACCAAATCTCATCACCTTCTTCCAAGGCGAAAGTTCAAGAAACACCTGATCTCCCACAGCAAACTCTATTTCCTTTCGCTTAAGATCTGCGTATGACTTCTGCCTATCAGATGCCTCCTTTAACCGTGCCCGAATTACCTTAACCTTCTCTTCGGATTCTGCCACAATCTCTGGACCCAAAACTTGACGTTCTCTTAATTCCGTCCAACACGTAAAAGTGCGACACTTCCGTCCATACAGCGCTTCATATGGTGCCATCCGAATACTGGCTTGATAGCTGTTATTATACGTAAATCTCGCTAAAGGAAAATCTTCTTTCCAACTTCCTCTGAAGTCTATTACACAGCCCCTCAGCATGTCCTCTAATACTTGGATCACTCGCTCTGACTGACCGTCTGACTGCAGATGAAATGCCGTAGTGAAATCTAGTCTAGTGCCTAAAGCCTGATGTAGTGCATTCCAAAACCGAGACGTAAACCTTGGATCCCTATCTGAAATAATCGATACCAGAACTCCATGCAACCTTACAATTTCTGCCACATACAACTTTGCAAACTTCTGCAAGGAATAGTCAACCCACACTGGTATGAAATGCGCGGATTTTGTCAATCGATCCACTATCACCCATACCGAGTCCTTCTTAATAGGCGTAAGGGGAAGCCCACTAACGAAGTCCATGGTGATTCTCTCCCACTTCCACTGCAGAATCTTTATCAGCTGAAGCAATCCTGACGGGACTTGGTGTTCACCCTTGACTTGCTGACACATCAAGCACTTCCCTACAAATTCTGTAACTTCTCGCTTAAGACCAGGCCACCAGAACTGTTCCCGTAGATCTCTGTACAACTTACTACCTCCAGGATGCATAGCATAAGGGCTACTATGTGATTCCTGAAGAATTCTCTGCCCTAACTCCTTATTCTTTGGCGACCTTGCCATAAAAACACAGCACTCCTTCACTGTTAACACCATAATTTTCCAACTCCCCACTCTGCACTTGCCGCAACTTAGCACCTAGATCATCGTCTGCCAACTGTCCTTCTTTCACCTCATTCAACCACGTCGGCTTAACTTGCAACTCTGCTAACACACTTCCATCGTCATACAGGCTAAGATGTGCAAACATCGCCCTCAAGTCCGACACTACTTTTTGACTTAGGGCATCTGCCATTACATTTGCCTTGCCTTGGTGATACTCTATAGAACAATCGTAGTCTTTCAATAACTCCACCCACCTTCGCTGTCTCAGGTTCAGCTCTTTCTGAGTCAGCAGATACTTAAGGCTCTTGTGGTCTGTGTAGATCACTGACTTTTCTCCATACAGATAGTGCCTCCATACCTTAAGAGCAAAGACCACTGTCGCCAATTCCAAGTCATGCGTCGGGTAGTTAACCTCGTGTGGCCTTAATTGTCGAGACGCATAAGCGACTACCTTCCCATCCTACATCAATACACATCCCAATCCTGTATGAGAAGCGTCACAGTACACCACGAAATCCTTCCCTACCTCAGGTTGAATCAAAACTGAAGCTTCAGTCAACACCCTCTTGAGATTCTCAAAGCTCTTCTGTTGCTTATCTGTCCATACGAAAGGTATCTCCTTTCTCAACAACTTTGTCAAAGGTGCGGCTATCGATGAGAACCCTTCCACGAACCTTCTATAGTAGCCTGCCAATCCCAAGAAACTACAAACCTTAGCCATAGACTTAGGTGGTTTCCAATCCAACACTGCCTCAATCTTCCTAGGATCCACCCTTATCCCTTCTGCAGACACCACATGCCCTAAGAACACAACTTCCTTAAGCCAAAATTCACACTTGCTGAATTTGGCATATAGCTTCTTCTCCCTCAACACTTGCAGCACTATCCGGAGATGCTCATCATGTTCTTCCTCAGACTTGGAATACACTAGGATGTCGTCTATGAAAACAACGACAAACCAATCCAAGTAAGGTTGAAAGACCCGGTTCATCATATCCATGAATGCGGCTGGGGCGTTCGTCAATCCGAACGGCATTACTAAGAACTCACAATGCCCATACCTTGTTCGGAAGGCTTTCTTATGGATATCCACTTCCTTCACCTTGAGCTGATGATATCTAGACTATAAATCAATCTTTGAAAACACCGTGGCCCCCTTAAGCTGATCGAACAAGTCGTCTATCCTTGGCAACAGGTACTTGTTCTTGATGGTCAGCTTATTCAACTGACGATAATCTATGTACATACGCATAGTTCCATCCTTTTTCTTCACAAACAAGACCGGTGCTCCCCATGGAGACACACTGGGTCGGGTAAACCCACGAGCAAGCAACTCCTAAATCTGAGCCTTGAGCTCCACCAACTCCTTTGGTGCCATTCTATATGGAGCGATTGACACAGGAGCTGTACCTGGCAGTAAGTCAATTCCAAACTCCACCTCCCTGTCCGAGGGTACTCCAGGTAACTCCTTTAGAAAAACATCTACAAATTCCCTTACTGTTCTAACTCCGCTAACTCCCTCTTCTTTTTCATCCAACGCACTGACAAAAGTCAAAAATGCCTTGCACCCTTTCCGAACCATCTTATCAGCCTTTAATGCTGAAACTACGTTAAACAAGTAGTTTCTTCTTTCTCCTATCATAATTATCTCCTCATCCTCTGGGGTCCTTAACTCCATTCGCTTAGCTGCACAATCCAATATAGCCCGATGTTCCACTAGCCAATCCATGCCAAGTATGAGATCAAATTCTCTGAAAGGTAGTTCCATCAAGTCGGCAGGGGATATCACTCCCTGAATCTCTAGAGGTACATTCCGAAATATCTTATTCACCACTACCATTTGACCTAACAGGCTTACTACAGTCATCTCCCTATTAGACAGTTTAGAGACTATGCCTAGTGTTTCAACTACTCTACATGCAACGTAAGAGTGGGTCAAGTCAACATCAATTAAAGCAAAGTAAGGCTTGTTAACTATAAGGAACATACCGGTTATGACGTCCGGTGCGTCTCCATCCCCTCCGACGAACTGCATACACTAGACCAGGCTGTCTTGCCTCTGTATTTCCAACACCTCTGCCCGGTGTTCCACGTCTTCTTCCAAAACCATTAGCTCTGCCAATCGGACCACGACCCCGCGGTGGCTGCTGTCCACCTTTTCCAGCCTGATTGAAACTCTGACCTGTTGGTCGGCTCCTGTCTAGTTTTATAGGACAGTCCTTAATCATGTGTTTCTTGGACCCACACTTGAAACATCCCTCTGTCTTCTTCCAACACTCTCCTAGGTGCATCTTTCCACACTGAGTACAATTACGGTACTGCCCTCCTGTCACAACCTGCTGACCTCGCGGCCCATCAACTCTAGGCCTCTTTTGAACATTCCCGGATGACCCTGACGATCCAAAACCTCTCTTTTGCCTATTCCGATCTGTATTCTGCCTCACAGAGTCCTTAATCCCTTCGGTTACCTTCGTCTTTTCCACCAACACGGCGAACTCTCGCTCCTGCTATGGAGCTATCAACAACCTCAGGTCATCCCTCAGTCCATCCTCGAACCAGACACATTGCTCATGCTTTGTAGCCACGATCCCTCGAGCGTACCGGCTCAACCTTAAGAATTCCGCCTCGTACTTCGCTACGGACTTATTCCCTAGAACCAGCCCCAGAACTGCCTTCCTCTGCGCATCAACATAACTAGTACCCACATACTTCTTCTGATACGGCGCCTTAACATACTCCCAAGTGAGATGCTCAACTGTAGCACCATCCCGAACTGTGAGCCACAATTGATGACTCATCACGAAGTAGCGACACCATTCCTTTCAGTTTCTCCTCAGCAGTCTGATCCAGCTCATCCATAAATTCGCTCTATCGCCTCCAACCAATGCTCAGCCGTACTAGGTGCCACACCAGATACACCACGGGACACCTCAGCTCTATTTGCTCGAAGTCGCTCGGGTACAGATTTCCGAGCTCCCATACCTCCACCTGCTCCAGCCACCATCTCAAGAACCCGCAGCATCGCCTGTGATACTACATCATCCCCCGTCTGATCCTAATGCTCAACTCTAGCAGTTGGTCGTGGGGGTGGTGGTACCTCATTCTCGGACCCTTGACCAGACCTAACGGGTTCCGATACGTCCATTTTGCCTCTACCACGCCCTCGCACATTACGACCACGTCCCCTAGAACTCATGTCTACGATCGCGATTTAATCTGATTTAAGAAATTTTATGCATTAGCATTTTGTTCCACTGATTATCCGCTAACAATTTTATGAAAAGAAGTTTAGTAGTAGTTCTTTCGATCAATTCAAAATTTTCGTTTCAAGTTTTCTACCCTAATTCAGAGAAACACATTATTCCATAGTATCTACTACACACACTCAAATATCTTCGTCCGTTCCAAGCCTAGGGGTATTTTCGTAATTTGTCCTGTAGGGGTATTTTGGTAAATTTTCAAATCAGGGTATCTTGATATGTCACGAGGTAAGGGTTTTTGGTATTTTTGTAAAGTAAGAAAATCTTAGTAAAAATTCGAGGGTAGTATTGTAAATTTTTATAAACCAAGTGTATTTTAGTATTTTTTTACAAACCAGGGGTATTTAGGTAATTTTGCAAATCGGGAATAATTTGAAAACACGTCTTTCAAAATCTAATTTAGTGTTTACAAATCAAAGGGGTAATTTGGTGATTTTAAAACTAAGGTTTTTATATATAAAAAAAAGTGGCTAGACCCTTTCAGGTTTTGATTACTGAGTTTGGCCCGTGAATGAGTCCTCTTGGTTAGGGTGAACCGTCACTACGCACCAGGTAGGATTCAAGCGAAGAGGAGGTGAGTCACTAGGACTGCTTAAATACCAGGCTCTCCCTGAATCCAATCCTAGACATGCGCACAATGGTTGCTTCACCCTAACTCGGTGACTCATTCATAGGTTTGTTTAGTTAGGCTTTAAATTTTATGTAATTCTGTGTTGGAGTAAGCTAATCCTAGGGTTTAATAACTTAATATACTAATCTACGTTCCCGTTATACCCACATACAATAAATCACACAATAACTAGGGTACTTACCTGGTGGACTTCGGGTCGGAGACTTAGGTGCCATGCTAGAAAACCTGTTTATTTCACAAAAAAATTTTCACAAAATTTATTTGGGCTCAATTTTGAAAACGTTATAGGCTTTAAACCCAAGGCCGAGAGTTTAAAACTGGGCCCTGATACCAAACTGAAACACCCCAAACCTAGCCCACGAGCATTGACCGGATCTGGTATGTTCCCTGAGTAAAACAGTTCAAAACTTGTTTGTTACTTTGGAAAATTTGGGTGGTTTTGAAGAAAATTTGATTTGTGTTGAGTTCAAATTGAAAACGGTGTTGGTCTTGAAGACTAGATTTTATTAAAACAATATTTTTATTTGTACTTGAAATCAATAAGTTAAAAGTATTGCCGAGTTTTTAGAGTCTATCTTTAAATTGAAAATCGTTTGTGTTTAGGAGTCAAAACATTTAAAATTTAATTTTTAAGAAAATTTATTTACTCTTGATTTAATAATAATCGCATAATAAACCAAATAAAATGCATGCTTAAAACAGATACTAGTAATGGCCTTATTACATCAAAGCATAACCTAAAATAAATCCAAATCTTAAATATAAAAACTAAAATAAGATAACTCTGAGCTGAGCATGGCCACCACTAAGTTCCTGCCGACCCGGTCCATTTACTGAGTGTCACCTGCAAAATGTTAGCCCACGAGGGGTGAGTCAAACGGATTCAGTGTATAACCACCAACACAAACTCCAAATCGACTTAGGCATATCAAATCATACATAATAAATATAGCAATGATGCAATCCTGAACCCAAACCTAAATAACCATCCTCTACACATCACCCGTACCAACCAATCACACCGTGGGGATTACTAAATCGACCCTCCATAGGCTACACACCATCGAAGGCAGTCGCTGCAGACAACATGCACATCTCCCTTATAAATTGTGGCATAGCCACCAGATAATATGACTGAGTCACCAGATAATAATATGTGACATAAGTCACCACATTCAGATTATGTGACATGAGTCATCAGATATTGTGGGAAAAACCATCAGATCACTTCCCCTTTTCCTAATCACCCATATGCCCATGCACAATACAAAGTATGCAAAAATCCTGCCATATACCTTATTCCATATTCATAACAAATTCCCATATGTGCCATATTCCAAATGTTCATAACATTTATTAACATAATATTAAAGGTTACATACCTGAATACTCTGTACCATTGTATGGTACCTTTGGCCACATTTCCATATTATTATCAACATATACATAATATTAGTACCATAAATCTATCGGGAATTAGCGTAGGGCTACACACCTGGTTACTATTGTGTTCACTGAATCCCGAAAGTCTCGATCTAATGCTCTAGATCCCTAGTTCCTACATTCGGCCAACACTAAGCATTTTAGCAAAAAGCCATTCGGCTAAACAGTCAAATCGTGAAGGATTATCACAACCAAAATCCTTCCCTTGCTGCCGATTGGTTACTAATCAAATCCCAAAACTTCGTGATGTTCCCCCCTTGCAATCGACCACACACTAGATTACTTAACTGGTTAGTTTCTGGATTTTAAACGAATAAGAAACAGATCTGAATCACTATAACCCTTACCACTGACTTACCGAAAACTATTGGCAGGGAAAAGATGCTCCCGGTCTACTACTTTGAAATCCTGGAAATCCTAAAAGAAACTGATTGTATGGTTGATTAGAAGTTAAGAAAAATGTCAAATTCCGGCTTTTGTTCTACACATGTCGATAGAGAGGAAATAAGGAAGAATAGTGGAGATTCGGCCATAGCAGACTTACCTATCCAAACCGATTTGAGAAGAGATCGAAAGAGATCTCTTACTTGGTTGCTATTCGGCCAAAAACTAAGAAGAGATGAGGTGGAAAAATTTCGGTAATGGCTTAGGAAAACAATGGAGATTCGGCTTCAATGGAAAAGGAAGAATGATATTATGGTTCGGCCTTTAAAAATATAGAGAGGGAGAGTGTGAGGCTTAAGAGTTTCGGCAATGATGATCAAGTGAGAAAGAGAGGCGTTTTTGGTATGGTTCATGTATGAAAAGGAAAAGAGTGAAGAGGAGGGCTGAATTTCGGCAAAGAAACACATAAAACCCCTTAACAAAATTCGGCTACTCCTCCCCTACTAACTTGGCTGAAAATCACCTCAAGAGAGTCCCTAGGCCGGCCAACACTCTTCCCCTTATCAGCTCTCTTATTTTTCTCCTATTTTCTCTCGTCTTTAACCACTCAAAAAAATTCAAATAAATCAATAATTATCTTCCTAGATTAGCCGAATTTTTAAAAGGAAATTGACCACATCTAAAACTCATCCTCTTAGTATCCCATTGCCATCCACCTCTGTTTTTCCTTGCTGCAAAATTAAACTCCCCTCTTGCTTCCCTTGCTGCTCGAACCCTAAGCCCTGCACACAGCCTGTGGTGTCACTTACCAAAGCCTTAGGTGGCGCCTTCCTGCCACTTTACCAAGCTGATTTTTATGTCTTATTTCTCCTACAAATTCTCTTAAGGCCTATCAAGCTTGGCTCCACTTCAAGACTTAAATCTGATATTTTCTAAGGCACTCACCCACATCTAAAGTTCTCAAAAATTTACACAACACATTCAAACATAGATAGGCATGCTACTTCATACAATTAAGCAATAATGCACAAGCCCAAAATCCCGGATATTACAGTTCTACCCCCTTAAAATAATTTCGACCTTGAAATTACCTGGCTAAAATAGGTGAGAGTATTGCTGTCGCATTGCTTCTTCCGGCTCCCACGAAGCTTCTTCTGATCCATGATTACGCCATAACACTTTGACTAAAGGAACTGATTTCCTCCGTAGCACTTTCACATCTCGTTCCAAAATCTGAATCGGCTCTTCCTTGTAGGACAAATCTGGTTTCAGTTCCACCTCCCCAACTGGCACTACATGAGATTGATCCGATCGATAACGACATAGCATAGAAACATGGAATACATCGTGCATCTACTTCAATTTCGGAGACAACTCTAACTAGTATGCCACTGGTCCAACTCGCTTCAATACCCGATAAGGTCCTATAAACCTTGGGCTTAACTTCCCTTTGCGACAAAATCTCATCACCTTCTTCCAAGGAGAAAGTTTAAGAAACACCTCATCTCCCACAGCAAACTGTATTTCCTTTCGCTTAAGATCTGCGTATGACTTCTGCCTATCAGATGCCTCTTTTAACCGTGCTCGAATTATCTTAACCTTCTTTTTGAATTCTACCACAATCTCTGGACCCAAAACTTGACGTTCTCTTAATTCCATCCAACACGTAAGAGTGCGACACTTCCGTCCATACAGCACTTCATACGGTGCCATCCGAATACTGGCTTGATAGTTGTTATTATAAGCAAATTCCGCTAAAGGCAAATATTCTTCCCAACTTCCTCTAAAGTCTATCACACAGCCCCTCAGCATGTCCTCTAACACTTGGATCACTCGCTCTGACTGACCGTCCGACTGCGGATGAAATGCTGTAGTGAAATCTAGTTTGGTGCCTAAAGCCTGATGTAGTGCTTTCCAAAACCGAGACGTAAACCTTGGATCCCTATCTGAAATAATCGATACCAGAACTCCATGCAACCTTATAATTTCTGCCACATACAACTTTGCCAACTTCTGCAAGGAATAGTTAACCCGCACTGGTATGAAATGCGCGGATTTTGTCAATCGATCCATTATTACCCATACCGAGTCCTTCTCAGTAGGCGTAAGGGGAAGCCCACTAACGAAGTCCATGGTGATTTTCTCCCAGTTCCACTGTGGAATATTTATCGGCTGAAGCAATCTTGACGGAACTTGGTGTTCACCCTTGACTTGCTGACACGTCAAGCACTTCCCTACAAATTCTCAGAATCTCCCGCTTAAGACCAGCCACCGAACTGCTTCCGTAGATCTCTATACAACTTACTACCTCCAGGATGCATAGCATAAGGGCTACTATGTGATTCCTGAAGAATTCTCTGCCTTAACTCCTTATTCTTTGGCATACAGACCTTGCCATGAAAACACAGCACTCCTTCACTGTTAACACCATAGTTTTCCAACTCCGCGCTCTGCACTTGCCGCAACTTAACACCTAGATCATCGTCTGCCAACTGTCCTTCTTTCACCTCATTCAACCACGGCGACTTAACTTGCAACTCTGCTAACACACTTCCATCGTTATACAGGCTAAGATGTGCAAACATCGCCCTCAAGTCTGACACTACTTTCTGACTTAAGGCATCTGCCATTACATTTGCCTTGCCCGGGTGATACTCTATAGAATAATCGTAGTCTTGCAATAACTCCACCCACCTTCACTGCCTCAGGTTCAGCTCTTTTTGAGTCAGCAGATACTTAAGGCTCTTGTGGTCTGTGTAGATCACTGACATTTCTCCATACAGATAGTACCTCCATACCTTAAGAGCAAAGACCACTGTCGCCAATTCCAAGTCATGCGTCGGGTAGTTAACCTCGTGTGGCCTTAATTGTCGAGACGCATAAGCGACTACCTTCCCATCCTGCATCAATACACATCCCAATCCTGTATGAGAAGCGTCACAGTACACCACGAAATCCTTCCCTGCCTCAGGTTGAATCAAAACCGGAGCTTCAGTCAACACCCTCTTAAGCTTCTCAAAGCTCTTCTGTTGCTTATCTGTCCATATGAAAGGTACCTCCTTTCTCAACAACTTTGTCAAAGGTGCGGCTATCGATGAGAACCCTTCCACGAACCTTCTATAGTAGCCTGCCAATCCCAAGAAACTACGAACCTCAGCTACAGACTTCGGTGGTTTCCAATCCAACACTACCTCAATCTTCCTAGGATCCACCCTTATCCTTTCTGCAGACACCACATGCCCTAAGAACGCGACTTCCTTAAGCCAAAATTCACACTTGGCATATAGCTTCTTCTCCCTCAACACTTGTAGCACTATCCAGAGATGCTCATCACGTTCTTCCTCAGACTTGGAATACACTAGGATGTCGTCTATGAACACAACGACAAACCAATCCAAGTAAGGTTGAAAAACCCGGTTCATCATATCCATGAACAAGGCTGGGGCGTTCGTCAATCTGAACAGCATTACTAAGAACTCATAATGCCCGTATCTTGTTCGGAAGGCTGTCTTATGGATATCCCCTTCCTTCACCTTGAGCTGATGATATCCAGACCGGAAATCTATCTTTCAAAACACCGCGGCCCCCTTCAGTTGATCGAACAAGTCGTCAATCCTTGGCAACGGGAACTTGTTCTTGATGGTCAGCTTATTCAACTGACGATAATCTATGCACATACGCATAGTTCCGTCCTTTTTCTTTACAAACAAGACTGGTGCTCCCCATGGAGACACACTGAGTCAGATAAACCCACGATCAAGCAACTCCTAAATCTGAGCCTTGAGCTCCACCAACTCCTTTGGTGCCATTCTATATGGAGCAATTGATACAGGAGCTGTACCTGGCAGTAAGTCAATTCCGAACTCCACCTCCCTGTCCGAGGGTATTCCAGGTAACTCCTCCAGAAAAACATCTACAAATTCCTTTACTGTTCTAACTCTACTAACTCTCTCTTCTTTTTCATCCAATGCACTGACAAAAGTCAAAAATGCCTTGCACCCTTTCCGAACCATCTTATCAGCCTTTAATGCTGAAACTACGTTAGACAAGTAGTTTTTTCTTTCTCCTATCATAATTATCTCCTCATCCTCCAGGGTCCTTAACTCCATTCGCTTAGCTGCACAATCCAATATAGCCCGATGTTCCACTAGCCAATCCATGCCAAGTATGATATCAAATTCTCCGAAAAGTAGTTCCATCAAGTCAGCAGGGAATATCACTCCCTGAATCTCTAGAGGTACATTTCGAAATATCTTATTCACCACTACCGTTTGACCTAACGGGCTTACTACAGTCATCTCCCTATTAGACAGTTCAGAAGCTATGCCTAGTGTTTTAACTACTCTACATGCAACGTAAGAGTGGGTCAAGTCAACATCAATTAAAGCAAAGTAAGGCTTGTTAACTATAAGGAACATACCGGTTATGACGTCTGGTGTGTCTCCATCCTCTCCGACGAACTGCATACACATCACTCATGCTCCGTAGCCACGATCCCTCGAGCATACCGACTCAACCTTAAGAATTCTGCCTCGTACTCCGCTACGAACTTATTCCCTTGAACCAGCCCCAGAAATGCCTTCCTCTGCTCATCAACATAACTAGTACCAGCATACTCCTTCTGATACGCCGCCTTAACATACTCCCAAGTGAGATCATCAGTTGTAGCACCATCCCGAATCGTGAGCCACCATTGATGACTCATCACAAAGTAGCGACACCATTCCTTTCAGTTTCTCCTCAGCAGTCAGATCCAACTCATCGATAATTCACTCTGTCACCTCCAACCAATACTCAGCCGTACTGGGTGCCACACCAGATATACCACGGAACACCTCAGCTCCATTTGCTCGAAGTCGCTCGGGTACAGATTTTCGAGCTCCCATACCTCCACTTGCTCCAGCCACTATCTCAAGACCTGCAAAGATCGCTGCGTCTCGCATCATCCCCGTCGATCCTCGATGCTCAACTCCGGCACCGGTGCGTGGGGTGGTGGTACCTCATTCTCGGACCCTTGACCAGACCTAACGGTTCCGATACTGTCATTCTGCCTCTACCACGCCCTCGCACATTATGACCACGTCCCCTAGAACTCATGTCTACGATCGCGATTTAATCTGATTTAAGAAATTTTATGCATTAGCATTTTGTTCCACTGATTATCTGCAAACAATTTTATGAAAAGAAGTTTAGTAGTAGTTCTTTTGATCATTTCAAAATTTTCGTTTCAAGTTTTCTACCCTAATTCAGAGAAACACATTCATTCCATAGTATCTACTACACACATTCACCACTCGAATATCTTCATCCGTTCCAAGCCTAGGGGTCTTTTCGTAATTTGTCCTATAGGGGTATGTTGGTAAATTTGCAAATCAGGGTATCTTGATATTTCACTAGGTAAGGGTTTTTGGTATTTTTGTAAAGTAAGAAAATCTTAGTAAAAATTCGAGGGTAGTATGGTAAATTTTTATAAACCAAGGGTATTTTAGTAATTTTTTACAAACCAGGGTATTTAGGTAATTTTCCAAATCGGGAATAATTTAGTGTTTACAAATCAAAGGGGTAATTTGGTGTTTACAAATCAAAGGGGTAATTTGGTGTTTTTAAAACTAAGGTTTTTATATATAAAAAAAATGTGGCTAGTCCCTTTCGGGTTTTGATTACTGAGTTTAGCCAGTGAATGAGTCCTCTTGGTTAGGGTGAACCGTCACAACGCACCAGGTAGGATTCGAGCGAAGAGGAGGTGAGTCACTAGGACTGCTTAAATACCAGGCTCTCCCTGAATCCAATCCTAGACATGCGCACAATGGTTGCCACACCCTAACTCGGCGACTTATTCATAGGTTTGTTTAGTTAGGCTTTAAATTTTATGTAATTCTGTGTTGGAGTAAGCTAATCCTAGGGTTCAATAACTTAATATACTAATCTACGTTACTGTTATACCCACATACAATAAATTACACAACTGTTAGGGGTACTTACCTGGTGGACTTCGGGTCGGAGACTTAGGTGCCATACCAGAAAACCTGTTTATTTCACAAAAATTTTTCATAAAATTTATTTGGGCTCAATTTTGAAAATGTTATGGGCTTTAAACCCAAGGCCAATAGTTTAAAACTGGGCTCTGATAACAAACTGAAACACCCCAAACCCGGCGCACGAGCATTGACCGGATCTGGTATGTTCCCTGAGTAAAACAGTTCAAAACTTGTTTGTTACTTTGGAAAATTTGGGTGGTTTTGAAGAAAATTTGATTTGCGTTGAGTTCAAATTGAAAACGGTGTTGTTCTTGAAGACTAGATTTTACTAAAACAATATTTTTATTTGTACTTGAAATCAATAAGTTAAAAGTATTGCCGAGTTTTTAGAGTCTATCTTTAAATTGAAAATCGTTTGTGTTTAGGTGTCAAAACATTTAAAATTTAATTTTTAAGAAAAGTTATTTAGTCTTGATTTAATGATAATCGCATAATAAACCAAATAAAATGCATGCTTAAAACAGTTAATAGTAATGGCCTTATTACATCAAAGCATAACCCGAAATAAATCCAAATCTTAAATATAAAAACTAAAAATAAGATAACTCTGAGCTGAGCATGGCCACTACTAAGTTCCTGCCGACCCGGTCCATTTACTGAGTGTCACCTGCAAAATGTTAGCCCACGAGGGGTGAGTCAAACGGACTCAGTGTATAACCACCAACACAAACTCCAAATCGACTTAGGCATATCAAATCATACATAATAAATATAGCAATGATGCAATCCCGAACCCAAACCTAAATAACCATCCTCTACACATCACCCGTACCAACCAATCACACCGTGGGGATTACTAAATCGACCCTCCATCTGCTACACACCATCGAAGGCAGTCGCTGCAGACAACATGCACATCGCCCTTATAAATTGTGGCATAGTCACCAGATAATGTGACAGAGTCACCAGATAATAATATCTGACATAAGTCACCACATTCAGATTATGTGACATGAGTCACCAGATATTGTGGTAAAAACCACCAGATCACTTCCCCTCTTCTTTACCCACTCAAAAAAATTTAAATAAATCAATAATTATCTTCCTAGCTTAGCCGAATTTTTAAAAGGAAATTGACCACATCTAAAGCTCATGCCCTTAGTGTCCCATTGCCGTCCACCTCTGTTTCTCCTTGCTACAAAATAAAACTCCCCTCTTGCTTCCCTTGCTGCTCGAACCTAAGCCTTGCACACTGCCTGTAGTGTCACTTGCCAAAGCCTTAGGTGGCGCCTTCCTGCCACTTTACCAAGCTAATTTTTATGTCCTATTTCTCCTACAAATTCTCTTAAGGCCTATCAAGCTTGGCTCCACTTCAAGACTTAAAATTTGATATTTTCTAAGGCACTCACCCACACTCTAAAGTGCTCAAAAATTTATACAACACATTCAAACATACATAGGCATGCTACTTCATACAATTAAGCAATAGTGCACAAGCCCAAAATCTCGGATATTACACTATTTGCAACATTTGAAACATGATTGCCTTCAATTTGAAATGCTAAGCCTGAATATGTGGCCTTACGATTCCTGGATTTAAATCATCTAAGATTGACATGACATGTTGTCTATTGGGTCTGTCTCTGTCATCTATGATTCGAAGAATATCAACATCCCTTCTTTCTTGATGTAGTGGCTTCTCTCTAATCTGATCATTTCCAATTCTTTCCGTTTCTCGCAACTCTTTTCTCCTTCACCTTAAGGTTCTCTCAATCTCTAGATCAAAGCAGGACTCAGTATTCTCCGGAATATTTCTATGTATGCACTAGCACAAACCTGAGAAACAAAACTCAAAACAAATAATTAAACTAAACTTAAAAGAAATTAAACAGATTATAACAAACCAATTTTCACCAATGTTGTCAATCGTCAGCAACGGTACAAAAAACTAGTTGTGTCTAAATAATGCAAATGTGCAAGTGTATACATCGATACAAGTAATATAATGACAAGTGAGTATCATCTCCACAAGGATCAAATGTTTATTTGAATTGGTATGTCTTATTGAAGATTTAAAGTATAAAATTCTGCTGTTGAATGATAAAGGTTGGAATTGCTCAGAGAATATTTTCATAACAAAATAATTTCATAGAAAAGTTACGACGAAATTACTGCCCAGATATTTACTACTCAGTTTACTTCTTTCAAATGAAACAGGAAATTTAATCAAAAACATATCATGGACATTACAGTTAATTTAATATTCACCCAAATAATTCCAACTCAAAGATAATTAGCTTATGGGTTGGGCAATGAAATCCAAAATTAAATCATTCATCAACATACTTCAAGTTTCATGAATCACAGAATTTAAAACCAAGAAAACAGAACAAAGACAGAACTACAGCAAGTTCTCGCTGCACTCTAACTTCTTATCCAGATTCTACGCAAAACCTAAGGCAGATTTCTCTTCCCCTTCTTTGCGTATGTGATCTCCCCTTCTTTAGTTGCTTCCTTATTTTTCTCTTCTAATTTACTCCACTAAATTCTGTTTCAGAGTGAGTAACTACTCTCTTTCTTTTCTTTTTGTCCTCACAATCTACATGTGTCCTTTCTTCCCTTCTCTCTCCTCCTTTTATAGGGTAGATTTTCCCCTCTCAGCACACATATTTTACTCCTTTTTTTCAAGGTGATTTATCTAGTACACGTACAGTTGGCTGAGGGTGATGTGGATTGAGTACTACGTCATCTTCCTTGAATTGCCAGGGTATTTCTGTTGGCAATCTATCCCACCATTTTCTATGGC
The DNA here is from genome assembly GCA_025503065.1 of Gossypium bickii. Lineage (NCBI taxonomy): Eukaryota > Viridiplantae > Streptophyta > Magnoliopsida > Malvales > Malvaceae > Gossypium > Gossypium bickii. Next base: position 91,621,614 of record CP106714.1, on the reverse strand, counting down.
AATGTTTCACCTCCTTCGGTCTCTTCTCCTCTTCCTCTTTTCATTCTTCTTGCTTCTTTTATCCTAGTTGCACCTACAACCAAAAACCAAACCTCTTTCCAGCAATTAAAAGTAATATAAATTTATAGTTGAAACAAAATCCAAGCTTTAGTATGCAATGCTCTAATAATAAGTCTAAAATGCAAACATACTTTCTTAACTATAAGTAAAGACTTTAGTTGAGAGGTTTGAAATATAACTCTTTTCAAGAGTTATTAGTCACACATTGTGATTTTGAAGCTTTTAAATTTTGGAATTTAAAGAAAGGCACAAAGTTATGATTTGTAACATGTAATTTAATGGGGTGTAACTTAAAGAAATATGCTATAACTGTTACCCAGGCTACGGATGCTAAAGGCGTTATAATGAGTTGTGATCTATGTGTAAGCTTGTGAGTTGCTGAATCTATCACCAATTGGGAAAACGTATGAGTACTTGTGGTTTGTTGGTGCCCAAGCAAGTAGGTCTACTAGGAAAGAATTAGAAATGTCAACAATAACTGTAGATTTAGAAGCTATGGCGAAAGGTCACATGGGTTACATTTTGCATAAAAAGCGCAAGTTTACTTCACAATGGTAGCATGATGTCAAAAAGTAAAAGACTCTAGTTGCGAGATATAAAAAAGAAATCATAAGTCTATAGCTCGAGTAGGCAGGGAAACATGTGGTACCAAATTGTTTTGCTTTACGAAGAATCTTCATCCACTTACTCCACCTGCCATTATTCTAGCCTCTATTGTGTTATCTTTTTTTGTTGCATCAATCTCTATTTTTAAACCAACGACTGATCCTATTGGTGCTGCAACAACTATAACTTCTACATCTGTTGTTATTTCTAATGCCATATTTTTTTCCCTCTTTGGTTGTCCTGTTACTATGAAAGTTTCCAATACTACACATGTATTGCTTGTTGCATCAAGTGCACATGTTAGGCCTTATTTAAGTGTTTTTGTAGTTGTTGTGAAGCCCCTGCCTACCCTTGTGCCTATTTCACCTTCACTAGATGAGACTAAGATTATTACTACTAGTGGTCCTTGTTCGTATGATAAGGAGAAAAGGTTTTTAGGTTCCATACACAGCCGTGTGGGTCCTAGTATCATTTGCAACTAGTTTCTTAGATATGAATAATGTATACGAAACACCCCATACCTGGCCCACGAGCCTGGACCGGATCTAGTATGTTCCTTGAAGTAAACCGGTTAAAAATTCTTTTATTACTTTGAAAATCTGTGTGTTTTGAAGATAGTTTGATGGTGGGTTGGGCTCGAGTTGAAAACAAATTTATTTTTATATTGAAACCCATTTAATTTCAAGTGACAAAATATTTAAAGTTTATTTTAAATTAAATTGACTTAATCTCTAATAAATAAAATTTCGTAACATAGTAAATAAAACAGAAAATAACATAGTTCACTATGGCCTTATTACATCAAATAAAAACCCAAAATGAAATTTAAAGTACTTAGAAAAATAAAGGGTCCACATAATAATTTCCTTGCTAGGCATGGCCACCACGAAGCTCCTGCCGACCTGGTCCATTACTGATCATCACCTGAAAAATGTTCCCACAACGGGTTGAGTCAACAGACTCAATGTGTAACACAGCACTAAGTCTTAACAAATTTAGGCACTTCATAGCATACATATTCATATATCATTAATTTAAAATGATGCAACCCGAACCCAAACCTAGATAGCCATCCGCTACACGTCTCCCGTACCAACCTGCACACCGTGGGGACTACTAAGTCGACCCTCCATCCGCTACACACCATCGAAGGCCGCCAAGCAGGCATTTACATGCTCATCGCCCTTATAATTTTTGTGGCATAGCCACCATATAATATTTGTGTCATGTGACACCACATTCAGATAATGTGACCAAAGTCACCACATTCAGATAATATGACCGAGGTCACCACATTCACTTCCCCTTTTTTATGTAACCTGTATGCCCCATATTATACATGCCATGCATTTCACATTCTTATCACTTATCACATGTTAAATATAACATATTTCATAATCCTAGTAGGAGTAGGAAATGTACCTGAGTACTTTGTACCATAACATGGTACCTTAGCCACATTCTTACACTTTCATATTAACACATATATCAAGTTAAAGCCATAAATCTATTAAGATTAGTGTGGGGTACACACCTGGTATGTTTAACGAATTCCTTGAAATCCCGAAAAACCGATCTATCGCTTTAGATCTTTTAAGTCCCTACATTCGGCCAACATGTCACTTTTAGCACTAGGCCATTCGGCCAAACTTAATGTTTTATTTAAAGCCTAATCGGCTTATGAAACCAAATCTCGAAGGATATTCGTAACCGACTTCTTACCTTTGGTGCCGATTGATGTCTAATCAAATGCCGAAAACTTTGTATCCTTCTTTCTTGAAATCGACAATCACTAGATTACTTGAATAGATTAGTTTCGGCTTTTGAATAATTAATGAACACATATATTTACCAAACATGGCCTTGGCCGAATGCTATAGACACTTACCTTGTGGATTTTAAATCCCGAAACTCACCGAATAACTAGGGAACACGCGGCCTATGGTGTACCTTCGGGAAAAGAACTTCTCCTTCCTTGTAGTCGACACTTAGTAAATCCTAAAAGATCTCTTCAAAGTTTCGGCAACAAGATATTAATGGGGTTAGTCCTAGATTTCGACAAATCTTAAAAGAAAAAGGATGAAACCGAATGAGATCTTACCCTTACTTTAGGAATCGACAATCCTTGCTTGAGCCTTCAACAATATTCAGCTATGTAGGCTAGAAGGATCTTGATTTCGACTCTTTGATTGGTATAAAGAAATCGGCTAATGATGGTATCTTGAGTTTTCGGCTTTGGCTAACAAAAACAAAAAAGAAGAAGAACAAATGCTCTAGGAAATTTGGCAAATAGAAGAGTTGAAAGAAAGAATGAATGGCCCTCTTTTCCTCTAGTAGCCGAAATTACTAACTTAGAATCCCTTACTTGGCCATCACTTCTACTTTGATAGCTTTATCACCTTATTCAAAAAATTATTTAATTAAATCCTCATTTATCTCTTATCCTTCCATAAAAGAAATTAATCCATAATTATCACTCCTTTTAGCCGAATTTTAAATTAATAATAAAAACCTTATCTAAAGCTCCTTCCTTGCCGTCCACTCCTCCCTCTCCTTGACGCCACCTAGCAAAATAAAAGCCTTAGAATTTTGCTTTCTTGGTGACTCGAACACAGGCCCTCCTTGCACTGCATTTGGCGTCATTTCCAGAGCCCTAAGTGGCACCTCCAGGCCACTTTTCCAAGCCCAATTTCATGTCATGTTTCCTCCATAAATTTTCTTAAGACCACCTTGCCTTAGTACCCTCTTTTAAACTTTAAACTTAACATTTCTAAAGCATTTCCTCACATTTCCAAGGCATTTCCTTACATTTCCAAGACAAGACATTTCCTTACATTTCCAAGACATTTCCTTACATTTCCAAGACAAAACATTTCCTTACATTTCCAAGATATTTCTTTACATTTCCTAGGTTCTAAAAATGCTTACAACACATCCATATCACAATAGACATGCTATTTCATAAAATTAAGCAAAAATGCACAAGCCCAATTTCAGGATATTACAATAAATGTAGTACAAAAGAAATATATTTAATTAGGACTCAATATAATCTCCAATATTCACTCGGTAACTACAAGTGCACAATATCATTCTTGAGTAATAACCATAGTGAAATAAAACCCATTAAGAAGTATTCCAAGGAATGAACCCAAAAGAAAATGTTATGGACAATTTCAACAAATTTCCCAACACATGAATTAATGAATTTACTAATATAAAGTTAAAAATAAATAAATAAACATCAATAAAGATTAAATGAAATTGAAGTAAACTAAATAGAACTATAAAACATGGCTTTCTTATACAACCTTAATTCACTAAGGTCATGGTTAAGGATCACCTTTAATTAATGACAATTAATATGTTCTATAAGATTAAACCTCGTTTAGGGCTAATGATGTGGATGTGCCTCCAAATCTAGGCCAAGTGCTAAAATCACAACTATTATAGCTTCCGCAATGTCTCCATTTATTTTTAATTACCAATCTCGTACTAAGTGCAATGTGGTTCTCATTTGATCATTTCCAAGAAACTATTCTTTGATAATCCCTAACTAGATCACTAAGGTAAAGTAATGAGCTCTCACAACATACTCTCCCTTTAGGATTCCTATTAACCTAGATAACACATGGAATTAATGCATGTGAAGAAATCAAAAGAATTAAACCTTAAGTATCTTTCATGATTTAAGGTTTAATCCTATTTTAATTACTAAGCCATTAACCTATAGTTCTCCCTCTCACATAAATGATTTAACTCATTTTAAATTAGAAAAAAGATAAAAGATATAATAAGAAAGCATAACAATCAGAGAATTAAATAGAATTAATAAAAACTTATAATTAATTAATCTCCAATAGAGTTGTTGCAATTCATAAGAGAATTCAAAATTAAGACCAAATGTGACTATAAAACTAAAAACGACTGTAGAAACTCTTAACTTGAGAAAAACTAAAACAAAAAGTCTTTCTCCCCATGTCTAACCTAAAGTAGCACCCAAATTTTTGTTATTTACAAGGCTTTTCTAGGACAACATCATGAGTTAGGGTGAAAAAACCTAGATGCCCAACTAAAAAGGAGTATAATTTAAATTGAGAAATCAAGCCTAGGCTACAACCTAAAAAAGCTATTTCATGCCCTTTTTGGATAATATCTGATTTTTTTAGCTCTTTCTACACCCACTTATCTTGGAATTGTTTTTCTTTTGAAATAGATCTAATTTCTATAGAAATACTTAGAAAAATCTTATTTAATGAAAAAACACTAAAATATGTAAAAATAACCTAAAATGATAAAAAATGTAAAATTTATTTCACAACTAGTTGTTGTGAAAGATCTAAAACAATATTTGCAAGCAAATTGAGTAGTCCTAGAAGCAATAGTACGAGCAGTTCCAATTATATCAGGCACTGATGATGAACAATGAATAACAAAGATGAACACATGATATGTTTATGAAGTTTGGTTTCCCTAGATCTACAAAGTCTTGCCAAAAGAGATAAATTACTATTTTAACCCCATGTACAATAAGTGGTTACAAGCTCTAGCACTCATTTTATTAGAAACCTTACTTTTGCACCTAAGATCTAGATCACTCTCCTCTAAGTTTTCCCCTGGAAATTTAAGACAAAAGTCAAGTAACACACTTGATTTTACATTTAATGCACTCCAAAAAAATTCTCCTCAATGAATAAAAATAAGTGCTCTCAATTTTGTACACCTCATATATATGTTTCCACAATATATGAGGATTAAAACTTGCTAACTGACCGTCTATAAACATGTTATCGTTTATAATATAAATACCACACCAAAAATTTATTAAATTAAATCAGCTTTACACTTAATGCACACCAAAGAAATTCTCCTCAATGAACAAAAATAAGTGCTCTCAGTTTTGTACATCACCTATATAAGTTACCTCATTATATATTAATTGGACTGGGCATTTCCACACACCCATAGGCCAGCCCGTGTCGGTTTCACACACTGCTTCCTAAATACATGGAAAAGAACCCAAATTTTTTGGCTTTTTGAGCATTTTTAACTTCTATAAATACCACTTAGAATAAGACATAAGGGAGCAACCTGTAACATCCGGGTTTTTAGGGGTTCTGCATATATTTCATGTTTATCTGTGTATGATGCGTTGCTTGAATGTATGGGTGTGTTTGAGAGTCTCGGAAGGGGCTAGGCTAAGGTAGGAGCTTTGGTTAAAATTTGTGTTTTGAAGCTTAGAAAGAGGGATAGTCGACTAGGGTAAGTTACACGGATAATTTTGGCGAATGAGAGCATAACAAGCACAGTGGTAAGGTGGCCAAAAGACACCACCAAGCATACAAGGAGGTGGCATCATTAGTGGAGCACGGATCAAGGGTTCGAATCATAGGGGCGGCATTTGGAGCATTATTTTACCACCTTTTTGGCACAGGCAAGAGAGGAGTTGGACGGCATAGGGACTCTGAGTGGATGAGAGGTGGACTTGGTCAAATTCATTTGAATGTGCAGCTAGGAGAGTGGATGAGAGGTGGACTCATTCAAACTCATTTGAATGAGTGGAAAAGAGAAGTTTTAGGAGGAAAACAAGGGGAAGCAAGTGATTGAATGTTAACTGAAATCTTGAGAGGAGTAATGAGGTGGGATACATTCGGCTTTGGGGTTGGAGTGAGCCGAAATTCTAGAGGTGTTCTAGGGTGAGGGAGTGTTAGTTTCATTTTTGGCTTTGTGAGTGAGAGTTCTTGGGTATTTTTTCTAGTGTACCGAAACCTTCAAAGTGCCATTTTGGCATTATTTCTTTTCAAAGCTAGCCGAATCAAGCTTTCAATCATTCCTCTCTACTTTCTTTGTGTTTCTCGAATACCTCATTTCCCTTAAATACTCAACTACAACCGATTCTTCTAGGGGACCTTCTTCTATTTCTCTTTTTGTTAGCCGAAACATCCCTCTCATTCTCTCCATTGCCGCAACTCCTAAAACCCCAAACTCCTCTTCTTCATTCATTTGTTGAAAGCTGAATACACCTAATACTTTAGCCGAAATTCTTTAAAGTCTTCATCTTTCTCTCATTGTCGTTCCATACTTCTCCATCTCCATTAAATCGAACCCTTTTCTTTCCATAACTCTCCAAAGCCGAATCCCTATTGAGCCTCATCACTATTTCTTTTCGTCTTGCTTTCTTCAAAGCCAAAGATACCTTTGGCCAGAGTCTACTCTAATCGATTCTTAACAGTAGGTAAGGGGGTTCTTTTAATCGATTTTCTTCTTACTCTTTGTGGTTGCCGAAAGTTGGAAGTCTAACCCTATTTTCTTGGTATGACCGAAGCCATGGAAGGTGTTCAAGATTTCTTGTAGTCGACGTTAAGGGGAGAGCTTTCGGGATTCAATTGTTTAAGGTAAGAGGATAATGCTATTCAGCCAAAGACCATACCTTTTAAGTGTTAGCCGATTCTAAGTGTGGTGTTATATGGAGATTCGACAGGAGTAAAGGAGGAATCTTTAGGTCTTGGATTTACTTAGGTAAGATCATTCGATTTGGGTGACATTTAGTTCTTGTATAAATTGATTCAATTTTCTTAACGGGGTTTTCTGACTAAGATACTATTAATGGATGCGAGTACCAGTGGAGGAGAGAAAGGGGTAGTCCCTACCCCTAGATTCAAGAAATGCTCGGTTTTTGCAGTGCGGGATTGGCCACCGGGGTGTGGGCCAGCTTCAAAAAGGGACAAGCAGATCGCTGTGATCCTTGCAAGTGAAAGTGTCAGTGAGATCGAGAGTGTTGCTCTCTGTGTTCACAGGTGTGTAACCCCACACTTTTCCCGATAGATTAATAATATTGAATATATGTTAATAAAGTTATGAAAATTGTGGCCAAAGATACCATTCAGTGGTACAGTTCATTCATGTACGTTACATCTAACCCTTGTTTATAATGGTTACAATCATCGATATGAAAGCATGTATAATGTGATATGGGCTTGGGATAAAGTATGTAGCATGATATCTGTATGATTTGTATGTTGCATGGGCATGAGGGTGATGATGTAAAGGGGAAGTGTTCTAACGGTTTTACCACATTAATCTGGTGACTCATGTCACAATATTCTGTATCCGGTGATGTTGTCACATTATCCGGTGGCTTTGCCACGTATTAAGGGCGATGAGCAGTTGACTGCATCGACTGCCTTTGAGGGTGTGTAGCGGATGGAGGGTCGATTTAGTAACCCCCATTGGTGTGACTGGCTGGTACGGATGGTGTGTAGAGGTTGGATATCTAGGTGGGTTCAGGTTGCATCTTCATTTTTATATATATGTGATTTAATATGCTATGATATGGGCTTATGGCCGATTATGATTGAAGATGGGCTTTGCCCAAAATGTAAATAGAAAAGGCTATAATTAGTTGGGTTTTGGTGTTGGTTGTTGCACATTGAGTCTGTTGACTCACCCTTCGTGGGCTAACATTTTGCAGGCGATACATAGTGCAATGGACCGGGTCGATAGGGACTATGTGGTGGCCATGCTCAGCAAATTTTGGGCTTTCTTATAATTGAACTCTTTCCGTTTTCTTTAGTATGTTTTCTTTCGGGATTTGTTTTGGTATTTAATCTGTAATAAGGGCACTACTTAACTGTTTTAAATTTTGTGTTTAACTTTCATGTTCATGCTGTGGTAAACAAATAAGTAACTAAATACTTTTCTTAAAACAACTTCAAATGTTTTATCACCTAATCAACTACGATTTTCAACTTAATGAGCTCTAAAATCCTGCAAAACTTTTAATTTATGAAATATAAAGGATGCGTTTTAAAGAAATACAAACTTGAGAGGCAGCTTGGTTATCAACTTGATAAAAATACAAACCTGTTTTCAAATCGTCATATTTTATAGGAAAATAGAACGAGATCAAGCTAAATCTTCCTTAAGGAACATGTCAGATTCGGTCGAGACTTGTGGGCCGGGTTTGGGGTGTTTCAATTTGGTATCAGAGCTAGGTTTTAAACACTCGGCCTTAGGTTTTGAAGCCCACAATGTTTTCCAAAGTTGAACTAAAAATGGTTTCTTAAAATTTTTCATTAAAATGGTCTATTGGAAGCTTGGCACCCGAGTTCTCGGCCCAGGTCCGTCAGGTAAGTTCTTTGAATGATAAATTGATTTGTATATGCTATTATATGATACTTTAGATGATAGGATTAGGAAACCATACTATAGAGACATGAACCCCTAGGTATATGTGTACTTCTGCGGATTGCAACTGTTAAATCTCTCTTTGCATAAAACTTCTTTTTAAACAAGAAGTGAAAAGAAGCTAATGCATAAAACTTGTAAAAATAGACAAAACGCGACGGTAGAAATGAGTACTAGGGGACGTGGTCGTAATACGCGCGGATGCGGCAGAGGCAGAATCACTGTGTCCGAACCAGCAGGGTTTGGACATGGGTCTGGGAATGAGGCACGTTTACCGCCGGTTGGAGAAGCGAAATTCTAGGGTCAAACCGAAGGAGATGACATAATATCCCAAGCGATGTTGCGAGTGTTTGAAAGAGTTGCTGGGGCAGGTCTAGGTGGAGGGGCTCGGAAGTCAATGCCTGAACGACTGCGAGCAAACAGAGCTGAGGTGTTTAGGGGGTCTCTGGGGTGGCCCCAAACGTTGCTGAATATTGGTTAGAAGCAGTCGAAAGGATTATAGACGACCTGGACTGCACGGTTGAGGAGAAACTGAAAGGGGCAGTGTCACTACTTCGGGATGAGGCGTACCAGTGGTGGTTCACTGTTAGAGAGGGTACTCAGGTGGACCGGATTGGTTGGGATTATTTCAAGACTATGTTCCAAGGGAAGTACGTAGGAGCGAGTTATGTGGATGCTCAGAGGAAGGCATTCCTGAACCTAGTTCAAGGGGGCAAATCTGTAGCCGAGTATGAAGCAGAATTTCTTCGTTTGAGTAGATATACCCGGGGAATCGTGGCGACCGATTATGAGCGCTGTGTACGGTTCGAAGATGGGCTTCGAGATGAGTTGAGGGTGTTAATAGCTCCACAGCGGGAGAGGGACTTCGCGGTATTGGTTGAAAAAGTAAAAATAGCCGAGGAGGTGAAGCGTACCGAGAGACAGAACGGGGACAGAGGTCAGGGTAAGTCATCAGGGTCATCCGGGAATTTCCAGAAAAGTCTTAGAGTTGATGGACCGCAAGGTCAGCAGGGTGCTGTGGGAAGTCAGTATCGTACTTGTGCTCAGTGTTGAAAGATGCACCCCGGGGAGTGTTGGAAAAAAACAGGGGGATGTTTTAAGTGTGGGTCCAAAGATCACATGATTAGGGACTGTCCGATGGAAACAGATAGGAGCCGACCAGCAGGTTAGGGTTTTAATCCGACTGGCAGAGGTGGACAACAGAGGCCAAAGGGTCGTGGTCCGTTTGGCAGGTGTAATGGTTCTGGTAGAGGTCGTGGGACACCGGGCAGAGGTGGTGGTAACACGGAGGCGAGACAGCCAGGTCTGGTGTATGCGGTTCGTCGGAGGGAGGATGGTGACGCACCTGACGTCGTAACGGGTACTTTCCTTATTTTTAGATTACCCTTTACTGTTCTAATAGATATTGGGTCGACTCATTCTTACATCACTAGTGAAGTGTCTGGAACTCTGAATGTGAACTTTGAAACTGTCCCTAGAAAGATGACTGTACTTAGTCCTTTAGGGCAATCAGTAGTAACAGACAATCTCTTTAGGGAAGTGCCTTTAGAAGTTCAGGGGGCGCAGTTTTCGGCTGACTTAATGGAGCTGCCATTGGGGGAATTTGACTTAATTTTAGGCATGGGCTGGTTAGTAAAGTACCGTGCGAACGTGGACTGTGCTGCTAAGCGCATGTCGTTGAGGACTTCCGATGACAATGAGATTATGGTGATGGGTGAGAGGAGGAATTTCCTGTCAAATGTAGTGTCTGCTCTTAAGGCAGAGAAGATGGTAAGGAAGGGATGTATGGCTTTTCTGGTGTTTCTCAGTGCTTTGGAGGCTAAGGAAGCAGCTGTAGAAGGGGTCAGGACGGTAAAAGAGTTTGTGGATGTCTTTTCGAAAGAACGTCCAGGGTTGCCTCCGGATCGTGAGGTGGAATTTGGGATTGACTTGTTGCCAGATACAGCGCCAGTATCTATCGCTCCGTACAGAATGGAACCAATGGAGTTGGTTGAGCTCAAGGCTCAGATCCAAGAGTTGCTTGATCGTGGGTTTATCCGACCCAGTGTATCTCCATGAGGAGCACCGGTCCTATTCGTGAAAAAGAAGGACGGGACTTTGCGCATGTCCATAGATTATCGGCAGTTGAAGAAGCTAACCATCAAGAACAAGTACCCGTTGCCGAGGATAGACGACTTGTTTGATCAGCTTAAGGGGGCTGCGGTATTTTCAAAGATAGATCTAAGGTCGGGATATCATCAGCTTAAGGTGAAGGAAACAGATATCGATAAGACAGCTTTCTGGACTAGATACGGGCATTATGAGTTCCTAGTAATGCCGATCGGATTGACGAATGCATCAGCTGCGTTCATGGATATGATGAACTGGGTTTTCCAACCCTACTTGGATCAGTTCATCGTTGTGTTCATAGACGACATCTTGGTATATTCCAAATCTAAGGAAGACCATGATCCGCATCTCCGGGTAGTGTTGCAGGTGTTAAGGGAAAAGAAGTTATATGCCAAGTTTAGCAAGTGTGAATTCTGGTTGAAGGAAGATGCGTTCTTAGGACATGTGGTGTCTGTAGAAGGGATAAGGGTGGATCCTCGGAAGATTGAGGCAGTGCTAGATTGGAAACCACCTAAGTCTGTGGTCGAGGGGTTAGCAGGCTACTACAGGAGATTTGTCGAAGGGTTCTCGTCAATAGCAGCACCTTTGACGAAAATGTTGAGAAAGGAGGAACCTTTCGTGTGGACGGATAAGCAGTAGGAGAGTTTCGAGAAGCTTAAGAGAGTATTGACAGAAGCTCCGATTTTAATTCAGCCTGAGGCAGGGAAAGACTTTGTTGTGTATTATGATGCCTCTCATATATGATTCGGATGTGTTCTGATGCAAGACAGGATGGTGGTCGCTTATGCGTCTCGACAATTAAGGCCTCATGAGGTTAACTATCCAATGCATGACCTAGAGTTGGCTGCGGTGGTGTTCGCTCTGAAAGTGTGGAGGCACTATTTGTATGGAGAAAAGTCGGTGATCTACACGGATCACAAGAGCCTGAAATATTTGCTAACTCAGAAAGAACTGAATTTGAGACACCGAAGGTGGGTGGAGTTGTTGAAAGACTATGATTGTTCAATAGAGTATCACCTGGGTAAGGCGAATGTGGTGGCAAATGCCCTAAGTCGGAAAGTGGTGTCGGATCTGAGGGAGATGTTTGCACATCTTAGTCTCTATGATGACGGGAGTTTATTAGTGGAGCTGCAGGTGAAACCGACATGGTTAAGTCAAGTGAAAAAGAAACAGTTGGTAGATGACGATCTGAGTGCTAAATTACTGCAAGTGCAGAATGGGGAATTGGAAGACTATGGTGTAAACAGTGACGGAGTGTTGTGTTTCCGGGGCAAGGTCTGTATGCCGAAGGACGAAGAACTAAGGCAGAGAATTCTTCGGGAATCGCATAGTAGTCCTTATGCTATGCATCCTGGAGGAAGTAAGTTATATAGGGATCTACGGGATCAATTTTGGTGGCCTGGTTTTAAACGGGAAGTTATAGAATTTGTGGGGAAGTGTTTAACGTGTCAACAGGTTAAAGCTGAACACCAAGTACCTTCGGGGTTGCTTGAACCATTAAAGATTCCGCAGTGGAAGTGGGAGAGAATTACAATGGACTTCGTTAGTGGGCTTCCCCTTACGCCTACTAAGAAGGATTCGGTGTGGGTGATAGTGGATCGGTTGACAAAGTCTGTACATTTCATACCGGTGCAGGTTGACTATTCTCTGCAAAGGTTGGCAAAGTTGTATGTCGCAGAGATTGTGAGGCTGCACGGGGTGCCAGTGTCGATTATCTCGGATAAGGATCCGAGGTTTACGTCTCAATTTTAGAAAGCACTGCATTAGGCATTAGGCACCACGTTGGACTTCAGTACGATATTTCATTTGCAGATGGATGACCAGTCTGAACGAGTAATTCACGTATTAGAGGATATGTTGAGGGGTTGTGTGATTAACTTCAGATGAAGTTGGGAGGAGTTCTTGCCTTTAGCAGAGTTTACATACAACAACAGCTATCAAGCAAGTATTTGGATGGCACCGTATGAAGCACTGTATGGACGGAAGTGTCGCACTCCTACGTGTTGGACAGAGTTGGGGGAACATCATGTTTTGGGTCCAGAGATTGTGGCAGAATCAGAAGAAAAGGTTAAGGTGATTCGGGCACGGTTGAAGGAGCCATTTGACAGACAAAAGTCGTATGCAGATCTCAAGCAGAAAGAGATAGAGTTTGCAGTGGGAGATCAGGTGTTTCTGAAAGTTTTACCGTGGAAAAAGGTGATGAGATTTGGTCGCAAGGGTAAACTGAGTCCCAGGTTTATAGGGTCTTATCGGGTTTTGAAGCGGGTTGGACCAGTGGTATATCAGCTGGAGTTGCCTTTGGAATTAAAGCAGATGCATGATATGTTTCACGTTTCGATGCTACGGCGTTACGATCAGATCCATCGCATGTGGTACCAGTGGAAGAAGTGGAGTTGGGGCCAGACTTGTCTTACGAGGAAGAGCCGATTCAGATTTTGGAACGGGATGTGAAAGTATTACGTAGGAAATCAGTTCCTCTAGTCAAAGTGTTATGGCAGAACCATGGATCGGAAGAAGCTTCGTGGGAGCCGGAGGAAGCAATGCGACAGCAATACCCTCACCTATTTTAGCCAGGTAATTTCGAGGCCAAAATTTCTTTAAGGGGGTAGAACTGTAACATCCGGATTTTTAGGGGTTCTGCATATATTTCATGTTTATCTGTGTATGATGCATTGCTTGAATTTATGGGTGTGTTTGGGAGTCTTGAAAGGGGTTAGGCTAAGCTAGGACCTTTGGTTAAAATTTTTGTTTTGAAGCTTAGAAAGAGGGATAGCCGACTAGGGTAAGTTACATCGATAATTTTGGCGAATGAGAACATAACAAGCACAGTGGTAAGGTGGCCAGGAGACGCCACCAAGCATACAAGGAGGTGGCGTCATTAGTGGAGCAGTGATCAAGGGTTTGAATCATGGGGGCAGCATTTGGAGCATTATTTTACCACCTTTTTGGCACAGGCAAGAGAGGAGTTGGACGGCATAGGGACTCTGAGTGGATGAGAGGTGGACTTGGTCAAATTCATTTGAATGTGTGGACAGGAGAGTGGATGAGAGGTGGACTCATTCAAACTCATTTGAATGAGTGGAAAAGAGAAGTTTTAGGAGGAAAACAAGGGGAATCAAGTGGTTGAATGTTAACCGAAATCTAGAGAGGAGTAATGAGGTGGGATACATTCGGCTTTGGGGTTGGAGTGAGCCAAAATTTTGGAGGTGTTCTAGGGTAAGGGAGTGTTAGTTTCATTTTCGGCTTTGTGAGTGAGAGTTCTTGGGTATTTTCTCTAGTGTATCGAAACCTTCAAAGTACTATTTCGGCATTATTTCTTTTCAAAGCTAGCCGAATCAAGCTTTTAATCATTCCTCTCTACTTTTTTTGTATTTCCCGAATACCTCATTTCCCTCAAATACTCAACCACAACCGTTTCTTCCAAGGGATCTTCTTCTATTTCTCTTTTTGTTAGCCGGAACATCCCTCTCATTCTCTCCATTGCCGCAACTCTTAAAACCCCAAACTCCTCTTCTTCATTCATTTGTTGAAAGCCGAATACAACTAATACTTTAGCCGAAATTCTCTAAAGTCTTTATCTTTCTCTCATTGTCGTTCCATACTTCTTCATCTCCATTAAATCGAACCATTTCTTTCCATAACTCTCCAAAGCCGAATCCCTATTGAGCCTCATCACTATTTCTTTTCCTCTTACTTTCCTCAAAGCTGAAGATACTTTTGGCCAGAGTCTGCTCTAATTGATTCTTAACAGTAGGTAAGGGGTTCTTTTGATCGACTTTCTTCTTACTCTTTATGGTTGCCGAAAGTTGGAAGTCTAACCCCATTTTCTTGGTATGACTAAAACCATGGAAGGTGTTTGGGATTTCTTGTAGTCGACGTTAAGGGGAGAGCTTTCGGGATTCGATTGTTTAAGGTAAGAGGATAATGCTATTCGGCCAAAGGCCATAGCTTTTAAGTGTTAGCCGATTCTAACTATAGTGTTATAGGGAAATTCAACAGGAGTATAGGAGGAATCTTCGGGTCTTGGGTTTACTTAGGTAAGATCATTCGATTTGGGTGACATTTAGTTCTTGTATAAATTGATTCGATTTTCTTAACGGGGTTTTCTGACTAAGATACTATTGATGGATGCGAGTACAAGTGGAGGAGAGAAAGGGGTTGTCCCTACCCCTACATTCAAGAAACGCTCTGTTTCTGCAGTGCAGGATTGGCCCCCGGGGTGTGGGCCAGTTTCAAAAAGGGACAAGCAAATCGCTGTGATCCCTGCAAGTGAAAGCATCAGTGAGATCGAGAGTGTTGTTCTCTGTGTTACAGGTGTGTAACCCCACACTTTTCCAGATAGATTAATAATATTGAATATATGTTAATAAGGTTATGAAAATTGTGCCAAAGGTAACATTCAGTGGTACAGTTCATTCAGGTACGTTACATCTAACCCTTGATTATAATGGTTACAATCATCCATTTGAAAGCATGTATAATATGATATGGGCTTGGGATAAAATATGTAGCATGATATCTATATGATTTGTATGTTGCATGGGCATGAGGGTGATGATGTAAAGGGGAAGTGTTCTGGTGGTTTTACCACATTAATCTGGTGACTCATGTCGCAATGTTCTGTATCCGGTGACGTTGTCACATTATCCGGTGACTTTGCCACGTATTAAGGGCGATGAGCAGTTGACTGCAGTGACTGCCTTTGAGGGTGTGTAGCGGATGGAGGGTCGATTTAGTAATCCCCATTGGTGTGTAGAGGTTGGATATCTAAGTGGGTTCGGGTTGCATCTTCATTTTTATATATAAGTGATTTAATATGCTATGATAGGGGCTTATGGCCGATTATGATTGAAGATGGGCTTTGCCCAAAATGTAAGTAGAAAAGGCTATAATCAATTAGGTTTTGGTGTTAGTCTTCCACATTGAGTCTCTTGACTCACCCTTCGTGGGCTAACATTTTGCAGGCGATACATAGTGCAATGGACCGGGTCGACAGGGACTATGTGGTGGCCATGCTCAGCAAATTTCGGGTTTTCTTATAATTGAACTCTTTCCGTTTTCTTTAGTATATTTTCTTTCGGGATTTGTTTTGGTATTTAATCTGTAATAAGGCCACTACTTAACAGTTTTAAATTCTGCGTTTAACTTTCATGTTCATGCAGTGGTAAACAAATAAGTAACTAAATACTTTTCTTAAAACAACTTCAAATGTTTTATCACCTAATCAACTAAGGTTTTCAACTTAATGAGCTCTAAAATTCAGCAAAACTTTTAATTTATGAAATATAAAGGATGCGTTTTAAAGAAATACAAACTTGAGAGGCAACTTGGTTATCAACTTGATAGAAATACAAACCTGTTTTCAAATCGTCATATTTTATAAGAAAATAAATCGAGATAAGGCTAAATCTTCCTTAAGAAACATGTCAGATTCGGTCGAGACTTGTGGGCCGGGTTTGGGGTGTTTCACTTTGGTATCAGAGCCAGGTTTTAAACACTCGGCCTTGGGTTTTAAAGCCCACAACATTTTCCAAAGTTGAACTAAAAATGGTTTCTAAAAATTTTTCATTAAAATGGTCTACTGGAAGCATGGAACCCGAGTTCTTGGCCCAAGTCCGCCAGGTAAGCTCTTTGAATGATAAATTGATTTGTATGTACTATTGTATGATACTTTAGATGATAGGATTTGGAAACCATACTATAGAGACATGAACCCCTAGGTATATGTGTACTTCTGCGGAAAACAACTGTTAAATCTCTCTTTGCATAAAACTTCTTAAACAAGAAGTGAAAAGAAGCTAATGCATAAAACTTGTAAAAACAGATAAAATGGCTGAGGTGACCCAACCACACAGGCTTCACCTAAAGTTCGGCTAGAAGACTACCATCTTCATACAGACTGAGGTGAGCAAACATCGCTCTCAAATTCGATATCACCTTACGACTCAACGCGTCTGCAACTACGTTAACCTTTTCGGGATGATACTCGATTGAGAAGTCATAATCCTTGAACAGCTCTATCCATCTCCGTTGTCTTAAGTTCAACTCCTTTTAGGTAAGGAGGTACTTCAGACTTTTATGATCCGTATAAATGATCGACTTCTCACCGTACAGGTACTGCCTCCAAATCTTCAAAGCAAAAACCACCGCAACCAACTCCAAATCATGAGTAGGATAATTGACTTCGTGCGGCCTTAACTGACAAGATGCATAAGCCACCACTTTTCCACCTTGCATTAACACACATCCCAAGCCCGTGTGTGACGCATCGCAATACACAACAAACTCTTTTCCACCTCAAAGTTGAATCGAGACGCACTTCCGCCGAAATCTTCTTCAATTTCTCAAAACTCTCTTGCTGTTGATCTGACACACAAATGGTACTCCCTTGTGAAATAGTTTAGTTAGAGGTGCAGCAATCAACGAAAACCCCTCAACGAAACGCCTGTAGTAACCATCCAACCCTAGAAAACTCTGAATTTCAGCAACTGACTTCGGTGGTTTCCAATCCAACACAGCCTCTACTTTCCAGGGATCAACTCTAATTCCTTCGGCCGACACAACATGCCCCAAGAAAGTCACTTCCTTCAGCCAAAATTCACACTTACTGAACTTGGCATAAAGTTGCTTTTCTCACAATATTTGTAATACTATGTGCAGATGTGAATCATGCTCTTCTTCATTCTTCGAGTAAATCAAGATGTCATCTACGAACACCACCACAAACCGGTCTAATAGGGTTGGATGACCCGGTTCATCATGTCCATAAATGCAGCTGGTGCATTGGTTAATCCAAACGGCATCACCAAGAACTCATAATGTCCATAACGAGCTTGAACTGTCATCTTATGAATATCTGCCTCCTTAATCTTGAGTTGGTGATAACCTGATCTCAAATATATCTTGGAGAAAACTGAAGCTCCTCACAATTGATCAAACAGGTCATCGATTCTCGGTAATGGATACCTATTCTTGATTGTCAACTTATTCAACTGCCTATAATCGATGCACATACGCATCGATCCATCCTTCTTTTTGACGAACAAAACCGGTGCTCCCCACGGAGACACACTCGGTCCAATAAATCCTTGATCCAACAACTCCTGAATTTGAGCTTTAAGCTTCGCTAACTCCTTCAGCGCCATCCTATAAGGAGCAATGGACACCGGAGCCGTTTCTTCCAAAAGCTCAATGCTAAATTCTACTTTCCGGTCTGGAGGTAAACTCGGAAGTTCCTCGGGAAAAACATCTGAAAATTCTTTCACCGTTCTAACACCTTCCACCGAAAATTCCTTGACATCCAAAGCACAAATGAAGACTAGGAATGCTCCACACCCTTTTCGCACCAACTTTTCTGCTTTTAAAGCAGATATCACATTTGCTAAATAGTTTCTCTATTCGCCCATCATCACCACTTCCTTATCCTCCAAAGTCCTTATCGACATTCGCTTTGTAGCACAATCCAAGTGCGCACGGTGCTTCACCAACCAGTCCATGCCCAAAATAAGGTCGAACTCTCTGAAAGGCAGTTCCATCAAATCCGCCAAAAATGTTTCTCTTTGAATTTCTAAGGGCACGTCTCTAAACAATTTATCCACTATCACAGACTATCCTAAAGGACTAATTACTGTCATCTTTCTATCAGTAATCTTAGATCTAATGTTCAGATTTCTAGATATAGCACTAGCAACATACGAATGGGTAGATTCGATATCTATCAAAGCAGTAACAGGTACATCAGAGATGAAGAACGTACCAGTTATCACATCAGGTGCATCACCATCCTCTCGGTGTCTGACCGGATAAACTAACCCTAAAGCCATTACCTCTGCCCGATGCACCTTGACCACGACCTGCTCCATTACCACCTCGACCTGGTCCACGGCCCCTCGGTGGCTGCTGAGCGCCTCTAGCTAGTTGTGCATCATGGTTACGAGCATCTTGAGTCAGAGCAGTCCGTCGAGGACAATTCTTAAGCTGATGGTCCTTAGAACCACATTTGAATCAACCACCGGTTCTCTTCCAAAGATTCACTGGTGTCGTCGTCTTCCACATCGAGACATGGTTGAATCTGATTGGTAGCAGCAGGTGCTCTAGCTTGAGCTGGCTGATCATTCCTGGGCCTCTTCTGAAACCTTTTAGCAGGACCCGAGTACTTAAAGTTTCTCTTGCCCTTGCCTCTATCTCTTTCTCGGTTTTGCCTCTCCGAGTTCTTAGCCTCTTCGGCTATTTTGGCTTTCTCTACAAGCGTGGCAAAAGTCCTTTCTTATTATGGGGCTATCAGTACCCGCAACTCATCATTCAACCCGTCCTCAAAATGTACATAGCGTTCATGGTCAATTGGCACTATAGTCCGAGCATAACAACTCAAACGTAGAAATTCTGCTTCATAAGCGGCCACCGTCTTATTACCTTGAACCAGATTCAGGAATTCCTTCCTTTTGGCATCCACATAGCTTGCCCCGACATACTTTCCTTGGAATGCAGTTTTGAAGAAATCCCAAGTAACACGGTCGGCCTGAGTGCCTTCCCGAATAGTAAGCCACCATTGATACGCCTCGTCTCTCAACAAGGACACCGCTCCTCTTAGTTTCTGATCAGTGGTACACTCTAGTCATCCATGATCTGCTCCACAGCCTTGAGCCAATACTCCGTGACATTTGGAGCTACCCCCGAGACACCTCTAAAAACCTCGGCACCACTTGATCTAAGTCATTCCGAAATTGATCCACGAGCTGCTGGCCCAGTTGTAGCCCCAGCAACCCTTTCTAGGACTCGCAACATTGCTTGGGTCAAGGCAATGTCCTCCCTCATATGGTCATGCGATCCAGTCTTAGTCTCGGGTGATGCAGGTGCATCCATTTCTGGCATATGTCCCGACGCTTCAGACGCAACCCTAGCACCTCGGCCCTTACCACGGCCACGTCTACCATGTCCACGTCCTCTAGCACTCATATTGATTATTTCGGTTTAATCTGATTACAAGTTTTATGAATCAGTATACTATTTCAGTGGTTATTAAAGATATTTTATGAGATACAAAAAGTAGAGTTGTTTTCGCAAACACATCCTATAGTCTCAATCTCTATAGTTTTAACACCTAAAACTAAAAGTTCTAGAGTGTTCCTATAGTCATATCACAGTAATAAGAATTATTCAATTCGCATACACTTACTTGACTTGATGCCGGATACTCGTGGTGCCATACTTCCTTTAAAAACATAAGTTCTATAATTCAAAACAGTTTGAATAGGAATGTTTTTGAACCCAAACCACAGCCGAGTTTTGAAATCGGGCTCTGATACCATAAAATGTAACACCCCAAACCCGGTCTATCCATTAAGACCAGATTTGACATGTCACACGGAATGAATATACATCGAGTCTTTTAAGGATTTAGAGAAAATAGAGTTTCAAAAAAATCTTGATGTGGAGTTTATTGAAAACTAAGGTTGATTGATAAATCAAACAATATGAGACGTAAGAATTTATAAATTGAAACTTAGAAAAAATTAAATTAATATTTTGAGAATATTTAAAAGTGTTTGAAAATAATTTTGGAAAAATTTGGAGAACATTGTTAACCGAAAATTTTCAGAGTTAAAATATGTAAGAAAGTTATTATGAAACCTTTTTTTTCCATATCTATTTGAGAAAAACATTTATTTCAATTTTTAGAAAAAATCGACTTATAATATTCAAGCAAATTATAAAATCCATCAAACGTAAAACAACATTAAAATTTATCCAGAGGCCTTATTACAACTTAACTTAAAATAGCAAAATAATGAAAAGTACTTAAAAGAAATCCAAAATTTATATAACCCATTATTCGTAGTATGGCCTTCACCGAGTCGTCCACGGCCCAGGTCCCCATCACTGTTCATTACCTGAGAAGGGTAAGGAAAACGGGGTGAGTTACTAGAACTCAATGTGTAACCCACTTACCATTGTACACTGGGCCCAAAATCCAATTAAGTATTTATTGGGCCAAAGTCCATTTACAATTATAACATAATAACATGTATATAATATGCATGTGATATGCAATTCCCAAACCAAACTTAGTTTCCATCCGCTAGACGCCGCCCGTACCAACCAGCACACCTGTGGGGAGCTTTAGTCACCCACCCCACCAACACACCAAAATAGGCACTAAGTCGTTTATATCAATTTGTGGACAAGCCACCAGATTCACAGAGTTTACATGGCATTGCCATTTTTCAGATTTGTGGCAGAGCCACTAGAATTATGTAGCAAAGCTACCAGAACTTCTCTTCATCAATATCCCATCCCATGCAATTCATGTATATAATACATATTCATTTACAACAATTCATTCAAATATTTATTACGAACAATATGGCCCATTATAACAATTATTACAATCTGGCCCATATCACATTTTGGCCCATATAGCAAATATCACATTTGGCCCATTTAGCAAATATCACATTTGGCCCATATAACAAATATCACATTTTGGCCCATATAGCAAATATCACGTTTGGCCCATATAGCAAATATCACATTTTGGCCCATATAGCAAATATCACATTTGGCCCATATAGTCAATTTTATCGATTTGGCCTATTGAGGGTAGTTTAGTAATTTTCACAGTCTTAATATCGATACCACTAACATGTGTTTAATCAAGCGATTTATCATTAACACGATATAGTTATCTAAACCACGAAATACGGTGAAAGATTACACACCTAATTACGGTAAGCACTACACTTCCTGATCGTCGACACCTAAAAATATTTTTAACGCTCGATTAGATCATGTACACTATATAGTAAATCTACTCTAAGATAAACGGTCTAGGTTTTTACCCTCAGAATCACGAATAACTACTATTTACTGATTCTCCCCGATTGACAGTCCACAACCCGCTGGAAATTCTCGAATCGCCGATGCCTCACAATTGCGAACAATTTTGAATAGTTGATTCTCACCGGATGAGGGTCCACAACCCGGTGGAAAGTCTCGAATCGCCAAAAGAGCCCTTCGTTTGAATTTAGGAGTAGGTCATAAATCCGTTCCTTTTTCGATCACCAATCACTACCCCTTTTGATTCTATCTTGCTTGCCTCCATTGAAATTAAATATTAGTCCAAACTAATATTACATTGTTACAAACGATTGATCTTAAGAGTGAAGTCAGCTTACCACAAAAAATCCATACGATCTCAAGATAAAAGATAGAGCGATAGAGTCCCTATAATAATATCGATTAATCAACACTATCTTAACGAATAAAAAGTGATTATAGAATCCTCGAAGAATCCTTACCTTAGAGATTTTTGGACTGAAATATAGCGATTAAACGATAACTTCGGAAACTCCAAGTTTCGGCCTTCCACTAATTTTTCTATGGAAAAGAAAAGTGATTTCGCATGAGAGATAGTATGGTGAGGGACTCGATCAAAATAGCCATCCCACACCAAGGAATAGGTTCAGCGCTAAGAGAAAGGGTAAGATAAAAATACAAAGATGTTGTAATTAATCACTTACCGATTAATCAAAGTGTGCATAGAAAAATGGTTGAGAAGAAAATATATATGAAGTGGAAGATTCGGCTATGGTGAAAAATATTAGTGATGGAGTGATGTTTGTGAGTTTTTGCAAGAAAAAAAGAAGAAAAATGAGTAGAAGATATGGTGTTTAAGTTTCAATTTTCAAGGATGAAAAAAATGAACAAGGAAAAGGTCTCGAAGTTGGTATGCATTCGGCAAAGAGAAGAAAAGAAATGAAATGAAAATGCCCCTTCAAGGTTGTATGGTTTCCGCACAAAGAGGAAAAGAGTTTGGGGAGTATGGAAGATGATACCAAAATGGTCAAAAAGAAATGGCCAAAACAAACAAAAATTTACCTTTTGCTAATGACACATTCGGCTAGGGAAAAGAGTTTTGGAAAGAAAATTGATCCACTAGTTGCTAATGAAAAATGACCAAAACTAGCACCTAAACCTTACCAAAGTGCCAATAAAATTCGGCCATCCCCCCTAGCCCCAAAAATCGTCCAAATGCATAGCCAATTGGTCAAAATTTTGGCCACCCAAACTTTCTAAAACATCACCCTTGTAATAAGCCTTATGCCCCCCTTACATGCCATTTCCATTTGATTCCTTTCCCTAACTTCAATCTTGCCTTTTTCTCTTAGCCATCTTGCCATAAAAATAAAAGTCCAACTTACCATAAGATCATGCTTGACCGACACTATAAGGAAGGAAAGCAAAAAAAATAAAGTTCACACATGCACACAAAGGTATTCGAACTCCTTCCCTCAAGGTAACACATATAGCGCCATATCCTCTTCACTGATAGCTCAATTATGCTAGCTTTTTACCACTTTATTACCTTAAGCTTTAAGGTCACTTACTCTATTTCCTTAAAGTGCTAATTGCCAAAAGTTTTTACTAAATCCAAATAAATCCCGAGCCATCTCAGCACTACCAAAACACACACAATTGAATAGTCTAACAAGCTCAGCACCCAAAATAATGCAACATATAAAATTCAAATTCTAGGATGTTACATTTTAGATTAATTGACTTAACTTGTCATTTTACATTCGAGATAAGTTCGTATGTAATAAACATTGTTATATTTCTGTTTTAAATGCTTTGATATTGCATAAATTTTTATTACGACACTACAGACATGTTCAACGACGATTCGGCAAGTGTGAAATTCTGGTTGAACCTTAGGAATAGATTAGGATACGAATTACATGTCATTAGGGGTTATGTGATTGGGTGCTGGTCCGTACGTCCTACCAGTGGCTAAGTTATTCTGCATGTGTTGCGGATACTCATCAGCTTGTGTGAGTAGCACCATGTAGCTTCGTCATGACCGTCAGCTTGTGTGAGTAGACTTGTTGATAGCTCTAGTGTGAGTATTTTATGTGATATGAGATTGAGATAGCTTCGGCTATATATGTGGCACTTAGGTTTGAGTTTCTTGAGCATCCGATAGTATTTAGAATTTTTCAACGGGTATATCAAAGACACAGATGAGTATGAGACTATTAAGAGGTGGTACAAGTATATACATGAACTGTATGAGCTTTGAATCGAAGAAACTTGTGAATTTCACAACTAATCTTATGCTTGAATATGTGGAAGGTTTGTTAGCTAATATGAGCTATGTGTTGATTTATTAAGTTGTTTGATTTTGTCTATTTATGATTAATTAAGCTTATTTCATACGAGCTTACTAAGCTTTGTAGCTTACTTTGTTTAATTTTTCTTGTTTGATAGTGAAACCAAAGCTAGCTCGGATTCGAGATTGTCGAAGACTTCATCACACTATCCAATTATCACTTTGGTATTTTTGAACTTAAGTATTTTGGGTATATGGCATGTATAGGATTATGGTCATTTTGATATATAGTTTGGTAATGAATTTAGTCATTTGAAATGGCTTGTAAACGTTAATGTTTTTGTTTTGTATATAGCCATGAGAGTTGGCTTAATTTGGTTGGTTTGGTTGTATTTTCATATGTGCATATGGTTTAGTTATGTGTTTATTGATGGATATGTGATGCTTAATGATATTTGATAAGTTAGGGTACTAAATGGCTGTGAATTGAATTTGGTATGTTTGTGAGATTAGGCTAAATGATGCATGGTTGAAAGTGGTTGTATTGTTGATTTGGGATTATGAGTTTTTGGTATAAATTGAATGACATATTGTGGTATTGATATGTTTCGTATTGGTTAGTATTGAAATGGTATAAATAATGCTTGGATGAGGTTGATTGAATGCCTAATTATGTCTTCTTTTGGTGCCATTTGGTTTGATGTAGGTGCATACAAATTTCGGTGGCTAAATGGCTTGGTAAATAGCCCATTTTTTCCACACGGTCGTGTCTTTCATCGTACATGTGTCCTCTGTATTTTGCAAAAAGTTTCTAAGTGTTTCAAAAGTTTTCTAAGTTATCGATTTAGTCCCGAACCACTCTAAATACATGTTTTAGGTCTCGTAGGCTTATACTAGGGACGATATGCATGTTGTTGAATTATGATTATTTGAAATACGAAAATGTATGTGAAATGAATGTTTAATTGTATTATAAGTTCAGTAATGCTCTATAACCCTATTCTGGTGTTGAATACGGGTAAGGGGAGTTACAGTGTTGGCATTCGAAAGAGGGACACAAGGTCGTGTCCCAGCCCGTGTCCATACCCATGTAACTCACTGACTTGGGTCACACGGCCAAACCACACGCCCGTGTGCCAGGCCATGTAAAACCTGACTTGCAACCCTTTGAAACCTACAAAGGACACACGACCATACTACCTGGCCGTGTGTCACACACGGCTGAGTCACACGCCTGTGTCACACACGGCTGAGTCACACGCCTGTGTCTTTGCCTGTGTAGACAAAAAAAAAAGCTATTTTACAAGCCATTTTTCTTTTCCTTTTCAACATGTACCTATAATACCTTTTGCACATATACATAAGCCTCAAGAGTCACCAAAATCATGCACAATCAAGCCAAACATGTAACAACCCATTTTTAGTCAAATCGAAACAGTGGTTTCAAAACCACAAATCTAAAGTTGAAATATTTATTTTGTTATTATTTTAATTTTTACAACATGATAGCATGTATGTGTGAAAATTTCGTGAAGAAATTTTATCGTTTAAATGGTCAATTTGAGAAAAAGGACTAAATCGTGTAAAGTGCAGAAGTAGTGTTCTATTAGTTAAAGGTATTAAATAGCTATAGAACCTTAAAGTAAAGGTCCTTATGTTGTAATTAGACCATCCTTAGTGTAATTGGACTTTTATGGACATATTATTATGAATTTTAATGGTTTTTAATTAAGGGTAAATAGGTAATTAATAATTAAAGGTAAATTAAATTAAAACAAAACAAAAAGGTTTTTGATTCATTCATCTTCTTGGATGAATGAAGCATGGAGAAAATCCATTTTAGGGCTTAAAAATTTCAGCTACTTCAAGGTGCAATTGTAAGTCCGTTTTTGCTCGATTTTTAATGATTTTTACGTTTTTGAGATCGTTGCTTCGTATTCTAGCTAACCTGTACCTTAGATTTTGAAATTGTTAAAGATTTATCATGTTACCATTGTTGAATGCTTACTAATTTGATGATTTATGATAGATTTGGAAGGTTTAATGTTAGATTAATAGCTTTTATAAAGTGATTTTTGACAATAATGTCAAAAAGCGATTAAATTAAGAAAATGTGAAATGTGGTAGTTAAAAGTGTGAATAAATTGAAAATATGGGCTGCTAGTAACATGTATTAGATTCGGATAAGCATGGGTTTGTACTAAATTGCATGAATTTGCAATTTTATGTGATAAGGACTAAATTGTGAAAATGTGAAACATTAGGGGCAATGTGTAAATTTATCAAATTATAAATTATAGGCTAAATTGAACAGACTGAATGCTGAATGTACTAAATTTGATAATATATAGATCAAGATAAGCCGATATCGGGATTAGATCGGGAAAAGGGAAAAGTGGACGAATAGCCGATAATTTTTATCCGAGCAACTCGAGGTAAGTTCGCATAGTTAAAATTGAATTTTTAAATACTTGTAAATTATTTGAAATGAAAGTATAATTGAGAAAATCATTTTACTGAGTTTGAATGCCTAATTGATGAGAATTATTGAATACCGAGTCCCGTTGGAACCATAGAAAGTCGTAGAATACGAGTGACATGTCACTAGGGTTACCGTTTTAGTCGAGATCCTAGATATGTTGTGGACTCACCATAGCTCGTATGAGCTTACCGATATATCAGCTTGTAAGAGCTTATTGTTTTCAGCTCGTCAGAGCTTACCGTTTTAGCTCAATAGTGCTTACTGTCCATCAGCTCAGAAGGAGCTTACTGATCATAGCTCAAAAGAGCGAAAATTATAATGAATTGACAGATTACTGATTTATATATGTATTGTATATCACCTCAGTATCCCTTAATATTCTAATAGGTTTAACGGGCATAAATTCTGTTATTGGTTATGTGAAAAATATATGTTTTTATACTGATGAATTACTGTTTATATGAATTTGATATGATACAATATATTGAGTATTAAATTGAGATAATGGATGATTATATGTACTTATGTGACTAACTTGTTGATGAATGCTTGTGTTTAGGCATTTGGTAATTGAATTGAGTATACCTTATTTATTGTCTTGATTATGTATAAATGGTAAGTTTAATTCTGAATTATACGGGCTTACTAAGCTATATAACTTACTTTGTTGCTTTTCCATGTTTTATAGTGATTTGAAAGCTAGCTCGGATTCGGGGTTCGTCAGAGACTTCACCACACTATCCATGAATTAGTCTTGATTGTGGCTAAGTTGAATGTTATTTATGATATGATTTGAGCCAGTTTGGTTGTGTAGATACATGGAAAATTGGGTGACAAAGTGGCTTAGTAAATAACCTATTTTTGTCCACACGGGTAGAGACATGGGCGTGTGTCTTAGCAGTGTGTGACACAATGTCAAATTACACAGCTATGTGTCCCCTGGTGTTGAAATTGAAATGAAGTCAGTATGCTCCACATGGTCTCACATACGGGCGTGTGATCGGCCATGTGGCACAAGTCAGTATACCCCCTAATTGGCATATGGCCTAGCACACTGGCATGTGACTTAGCCGTGTTGCATAAGTCAGTATACCCTACAGGTTTGGCACGGCCTAGCACATGGCCTAGCACACGGGTGTGTGTGGCCACTTCGAAGGGCACAAGAGCTAGACTTACGGATGTGTGGTTGGTCGTGTGACGCAAGTCAGTAACCTCACTTGTTTGGACACAGGCTGGGACACAACCATGTGCTTCCAATCTGAATGTTCACATGGCTTGTGACACGGGAGTCTCTGGTGGCCGTGCGAGACACACGACCTGGTCACACGGGCATTTGTCCCCTATTTTGAGAAAAATTTTCAAAGTTTCGTAAAAGTTACTTGAGCTTTCGGTTTAGTCCCGAATTACTTCTAATGCATGTTTAAGGCCTTGTAGGCTCGTTTAAGGGACACTATGATTGATTGTGATTGAATTGTATTTGAACTGATAAACTATATAAGAAATGTCTGTTTAAAGGTATTAAAATTTTGGTAATACACCATAACCCTATTCTGACAGTGAATATGGGTGAGGGGTGTTACGAAACACATATGGTATAATAACATCCAACCAATATGCTCAAAGGCACCTCAAATGACAACATTAAAACATGTATAACCATGTACTCAATTTGGCCAAAATAATAGATTAACTTTTAACTAAGTTTGCATCATTACACAACATGTAAATCACTTACCAAAACATACCATTTGGTACCAACTAAACCACATAATCATTATCATCAAATACATATATGCTTACTATGGAAAAACACCAATTCACAACAAGTTATATGTCATATCTAATATGCACATTTAACTACTTTTCTATCTACCATCATTCAACCATAATAAGTAATATATCAACCATTACAACGCTACTTATATACACCTTATAATATATATCATTTTACCAACACAAGACCAAAATGCTAACTAACCAAATTGTCATTTCCATAACCAAAACACATAGGCTAACATTAGCCAAAATACCTATACATGCCATTATAACCTTAACCAAGACATCAACATCTACCGATATAATCGCTCGATATTGTGATAAATCTTGTAACAGCCCGAATTAGGGGCTAGTCGGAATAGTGGTTTCAGGACCACTAATCTGAGGTGGAGGAAAATTATTTTGATATTATTTTATGTGTTGTAACATGTTTATAAGGATGCATGAGAATTTTGGTACCTTAATTTTAACAATAGAACGCATAATTGTGAAAAAGGACTAAATCGTATAAACAGCGAAAGTTCAATTCTACAAGCTTGAGGTATATAATAGTTATAGAATTCTAATGGGAGGTCCCTAATGTACAATTAGGCCTTGTTTGATGTAGTGGCTAGCCATAGGGACAAGAATTGACATGGTTAATTGGTTAGGTGGGGTTTTGGTGACTTATTTGATAAATTAAAATAAAAGAAGAAGAAATATGATAACATCTATCATCTTCACCATTTTCATCGAAAATACCAGAAAAGAGGGGGTTTTAAAAGCTTGAAATTTTTTGCAACTCATCTTCTCTACAAATAAGTGATTATGATGGTTTTACTTGATAATTTTTGTACTTTTGGAGCCCCCAAAGCTTAAGCTAGCTAATGAAGGGACTAAATTGCTAAATGGTTGAAAGTCTAGGGACTTTCCATGAGAGAGTTTATATTGTTTGCTGAGTTTTATTGGAGAAAATGAATGTTAGGGAGATGAGAAACAACTTTTGTGAAGGGTGTTACCATAAAAACACCTAAAAGGATCTTTTTGTAAAGGTTGTGAAATTAGTGGTAAATGTGTGTAATAGTTGAAATCTTGAGTTGCTATAGAAGGGAATATGAATCGGATAGGCTTGATTAGCAAGGAAGTTTGATGAAAATCGATATACGAGCTGAGGGGTAAAATCATAATTTTGCCAAAGTCTAAGGGCAAAATGATAATTTTGCCAAAGCAGAAATTTTAAATATGAATTGATTAGTGTGGTGATTAAATGAGTAAATTTTATTGTTCTAGATCAAAGAAAATGAGATTCAGACCTAGAACGGGAGAAAAGAGAAATATGGACAAATAGGTCCCTTTCTATCCTTTTCGGTATCGAGGTAAGTTCGTATGCTCATAATGCAACTATAGTGAAGTATTTAATATTTCGATGATGTATGAATTTGTATTGACTCTATGAATATATTAAATATGTTTTGACGAGATGTCAAGAATCGAAAGTCTTCAATTGAATCTAAGAACAGAGGGAATGCAAATAGCATGATACAATGAAAATAAAGGTCCCGAGTAAGACCATATTTGGAATATGGCCTCGGTGTGAGACTACGTATAAGACCATGTCGGGGACATGGCATCGATATGATATTTCATGTAAGACCCTATTGGGGGTACAATGTTGCTATGATACTATATGTATGAGTTACAATAGTATTCTTTAGTATTTTGAACGATTCAACAGGTATGTTGAAAATGAGAAAGTATGTGGTTATATCATGGGAGGTGCAAGTATGTGCCAGAACTCAATTGAGGTGAATTCGGTATATGATGAACCCATGGTGAATTATGTGTAAATGATGCATCCTCATTGCATATGTTATCTTTAATAATGCATTGCGTGAATGCAAATGATTGTTGTAGAAATCTATTTAAGAATGATACTGTGTGAGGATATTCTTGAAGGAACATTCGAAATAGGAAAAGGTGTGTGGATAAATATCCGTGAATTTGTAATCAATGGTAGGCTCTGTGCGTTACCACCTTATTAATTGTTAGCGATGGGCTGTGTGCGATGCCATTGCCAATTTTATCAATGGTGGGCTGTGTGCATTACCACCATATTATTTGTTATCGATGGGCTGTGTGTGATACCATTGTGCTTAGTATTAAATGGTGGGCTATGTGCGATACCACCTTATAAATTGTTAAATGGTGGGCTATGTGCGATACCACCTTATAAATTATTAAATGGTGGGCTGTGTGTGGAACCACCGAGAGTTTGGTATTATCCTGAATAGATCATTGAGAAATTGTTTAAGTACATGTTTCATGGATTATTGTGATGATAGATGCAGGGATTATGTGCTAATAAATGATAGTGCTATAATTTTCACATGGTTAGAATGTGGTAAGAGACGAAATGAGTAAGCATTATGAACGATTGAATGGGTAACCATGAGTTTAAGAGTAAACCTCCTTAAAATACCTTTGTGGTTGAGTATAATCAATGAATGTCAATACTTGATTATTATTTGCATGTGAACTTACTAAGCATTATTGCTTACTCCTCCTCCTTTCCCATCTCTTATAGGTTAACTTAACTAGCTCGGGTTGGAGACCGTTGGAGATGTTTTCACACTATCGATCAGGCACTTGGGTATGAGATTCAAGTCTTCTTAAAATATGGCATGTATAAGGATCTTATTTTGGTTTTAAGTAAATCATAGTCAAAGTAGCCAAACGTGTTGGCCTAAAAGAGTTTATGAATTTGTTGTGTATAGCCATAGATGATGGCTCAGGTCGATTGTAATGGTAATAGTAATAGTTCCCCCTCGTGTATGGGATGAAGATTTGATTTTCATGATTCAAATGTGATAATTCAAGAGTTATAATTGATGATTGGAAATGTTATGTGATGGTGTGTGAATATGTGCAAGTGAGGGTGGCTAATTGGCTTGGAAAATAGCCTTGAATCGGTCCACATGGGTAGACACACGGGCGTGTGCCTAGACTGTGTCTGACACACGGTCGGCCCCATGGGCATGTGACTTGGTCGTGTGTCCCCTGCATGTTAGTGTTGGAAGTCAGTTTTGACCATGACATAAACACACGCCTGGGCTAGTCACACGGGCGTGTGCCTAGGCCGTGTGCCCATAGTTGATTGCTGACATCACAAACAGAATGCTCGGGTTTTTACACACGAGAAAGGACACGGGTGTGTCTAGGCCATGTGGAGCACACGAGCCATGAACACGGGCATGTGAAAACCCCTATAGGTTCGAAAAGAAATTAATTCTACACGTGCCATGAATGCATGAAATAGTTAGATTTGTGAGTAGTTGTAAGAGGAATAAATGTTCAACTAGGCTTGTTTGATGAGAAAATGTGTTGAAAAATGATTTATGAGCATAGGGGAAAAATCATAATTTTGCCAAATTGTAAAGGCAAAATGGTCATTTTTTCCTACGTATATATTTTGATGCATTATGATCATAAAATGTTTTAAATAAGTGAATTTTGTTGCTATAGAGCAAGAAGAGCGTGGAATCAACCTTGAACGAGGAAAAGGCAAGGTTACAGAATAGACTGTTGATTAACGCGTTTGCACCAAGGTAAGTTTATGTGTAAACTATACATCTTATATACACATGTTGTTACTTATTGGTGCGTTTTATGATTGGGAACATGTATGATTTAAGGGGATTGAATTTGGTAGGTATTGAATAATTTTCGTATGAAAGATGAAATAGATATGTAAATGTGAAATAACATCCATACTAATAAATGGTGGGCTGTGTGCGATACCACCTTATTACTTATCCATAATAGGCTATGTGCAATACCATCGTTTATATTATTTGGTGGGCTAAGTGCGTTACCACAGTAAATATTCTTATGGGTGGGCTATGTGCGATACCACCCTGTTAAAGATTGATGGTGGGCTAAGTCCAAAACCACCGAGTGATTGGTAGTATTGTGAATGGTTTATTGGGAAAATTATGATGTGTTGTTTCTTGTGATCATGTGGTGATAAGTGCAGAGATGCATGTTAAATAATGTGGGCATTTGGCTTATGATATGGTTGGAATGTGGTAAGAGATGAAATGAGTAAGCATGATCATGGAATGTGGATTGATTTTGCTTAGTATGTAATGCTATTTATTGTTTAGCACATACTATAATGCTATTTGTTTTCATGCAAACTTACTAAGCTTAAAGCTTACTCCCCTCTTATTTTCCCCTATTTTATAGATTTGAAGAGCCGGGTCAGGATGCGAAGATAATTGAAAGATCACCCACACTATCAACTCCTCTCGGTATATCTAGACTTAGTGTTTTGAGTATGGCATGTATAGGGGCTAGACTAGGTAATTTGTTTTGTTATTTTGGCCAAGAATGTGTTGGCCCCTTTAAAGGTGAATTCTTTTGTATATAGCCATAGTTGATGGCTCAATATTATATATGAAGAGATGAAGTTATTCATGGAAGTGTATATTGTAAAGCTAAGTTGTTTAGTGATTTGTTGAATGGATTTATGTTGTGTGAGTTAGGGTGGTGAAAAGAGCTTGGCAATTAGCTTTGTTCTTGTCCATGCGGGTAGGCACACGGGCGTGTGTCTAGGCCGTGTGGGGCACACGGTTAGTCCCATGGGTGTGTTACCAGGTTGTGTGTCCCCTGCTTGTTAGTTTTGCAAGTCAGTAAGCTTTGTAATAAACACACGTGCAGAGACACAGTCGTGTGTCTCAGTCATGTGGGAGGCAAGGCCACAGACATGGGCATGTGCCCAGGCCGTGTGAAGTCTGCACCTTGAAATTGGAATTTAATTCGACACACGATCTAAGGACACGGGCGTGTGCCTTGACTGTGTGACCATAGTGAGATGATGACATCATAAACAGAATGCCAAGGTTTTGGCACACGGGCTGAGACACGGACGTGTCGAGGCCATATGAGGGACATGCGCCAGGGACACGGGCGTGTGTCCGGCCGTGTGAAATAAGTCAGTGTCGACCATGGGTGAGGGACATAGGCATGTGTGACCACATGGCCTGCCCACAATGGTGTGTCCCATTTCACACAGGCGTGTGGCCCCTACTTAGGTGAAAACTTTTAAGTGCACTAAAGTTTCCGGTTGGATTCTGAAACCCTCCGTATGCATGGTTAAGGCCTCGTAGGTCCCTAGTTAGAATATTTTGATGGTGAAAGAGATACTTTAAGTTATATGACCAAGTGAGTTAAGTACGGTAACGCCTCGTACTCGGCTCCAGTGTAGTATACGGGTAAGGGGTGTTAATTTAGTCGGTTTAATCGATTTTTAGGCTACCATAGCTTGTGTAAGAGTCTAGCTATACATGCCATAAGTGTAAATTGATAGTGTGGTGGCTTCTTGTAACACCCCGTACCCGTGACCGATGCTAGGACTTGATACGAGACATTACCATGCTTGAACTCACTTAAGAATACAATTACGGGCAGTAAAATTTTGTTTCGGCTTAACAACTTCTATTTTTAGTCAAATAGTACATTTCATGGGCCTACGAGGCCCATTGATCGAAAACCTTTCTTAGAAATAGGGGTCACACGCCCATGTGACTCAGGACACGCCCGTGTACCCCTTGACACACCCATGTCTTCCAGTCGTGGGGAGTTACTGACTATATTCACAAGGCCTTGACACACCCATGTCTTCTAACCGTGGGGAGAACTGACTTGATCCACACGGCCTTGACACGCCCGTGTCTTCCAACCGTGTGTCTTACACGGCTCATGCACACGGCCGTGGGATTTACCCGTAGCCTATTCTGACTAATGATAATAAGGTGCAGGATACGCACAGCCTAGACACATGCCCGTGTGTCTAACCGTGTGGGCACTTAGAGGCTATATACCAAGCCATTTGCCACCCTGAAATCAAGATCAACACAATACATTTCATGAACTATTCAACATGGTTCATCGAATTTAACAACATACATATAGTAAGTTTTGGCCAACCACTTAGCCATATACAAAAGAATAATAGTTTGATAGCCAATACAATGGCCCTTCTTAAAACATGTTCTCAAAATGAATGCTTCCTATACATGCCATTCTTAGTAAAATAACTTGGCTATACCAAAATAGAGATTGATAGTGTGCAACGAGCTCCGACTCCAACGATCCACAAGTCAGCTTGGCAGGACTACATAGAAAGAAAGAATTAAAGACGTAAGCATTTAGCTTTGTAAGTTTGCATGTAAAGCGCATATCAATATACTTGTTTAATAAAAACCACTTGACATAACAATGGTATCATAGTTTCAGTTACAGAGCTTACTTACTTATAATGATTCTTACATGTCTCATGATACTTAATATTCTCATGCTTGTAAGGTAAACATGGTGCCTGTATCACTTGATCACATTGGTCAGCATACTTTGATATAATAATCATGATTCTCTATTTCATCATTCATAACATAAGTAATACTTAATATCAACTTGATAATAGCTTTGCTTTCTTAGCCTCTTGCCATTTCATTTTTTAATCTTACTCATTTGCCAGATGAATTTTTGAGAATAACCGAGGATACTAAATCTCGACCCACATAACTTGATGCCAAAGCCATATCCTAGATATGGTCTTACATGGAATATCTCATCTTGGTTTCAAGGCCATGTCTTGACATGGACTTATATGAAGTCTTTCTCTTGATAGCTTTTCAATGCCAAGCTTGCCTTGGACTTACATGATAACTTGTTCAATGCCAAGCTTGCCTTGGACTTACATGATAACTTGTTCGATTGCCGATGCCATGTCCCAAACATGGTCTTACACTGGCTCTCATTTTGTGGTAGATTGAGTATCCTGGGAAATTCATCTTCAATCGGGACTTGCTTATACTTAATCTCATTGATTTCTTGGTTGAACATAACATTAAACAATTCATGAAAATAGTGTACATTATATTAAGCAATTCAATGATATAAATCATAAAGCTTAGAAATCATACAAACTTACCTCAAAATACAAAATGTATGTAGATATACAATTTAGTCCTCGACTTTGTTCTTGCCTCGGTTTTGATCCGAGCTTTGTTTTTCTTGATCTATAATCATAAATAGATCATTTAATACTCACATTGACTAAATTGACTCATTACTCATATTTTGGCAAAATTACTATTTTGCCCTTATACTTTCTCATATTTGCACTATTACCCCTAGGCTCGTAAAATGATTTTCATTCAACTTTCTTAAACTTCCTGCTTAGCTGATTCTTTTTCTCTACTATAACAATCATCAATTCTCACTATTTCTAATGTGTATGACCAATTTCATAACTTTTGCAAATTGATCCATACTATCATTTTTTCATGAAATTCATTAAGGAAAAGATGTTTATCTAACATCAAACTCTTATAAACTTCCATAAAACATCATTTAACATGCATATCATTCATGGGTAGATTTTGATCATGCACCTTAGCTCATTTTATAGCTAGAAATAGCTAATTCATAATACGAGAACTTCAAAAATACGAAGAATATTAGAAACCGGACTCAAATGAACTTACTAGCAAGCTTGAAAGATGAACAAACCCTAGCTATGGGGTTCTTCAAAATTTCAGCACCAAGGAAGAAGATGAGAATGATTTTTGTCATCTTTTTCCTTTATTAATCATTTTATTGATAAATGACCAAAATGCCCTTCTCTTTAAAAATTTCTATTTTACTAACTCATGTCCAAATTTGTCCAAAAATTATAATTTGGGAAAATTGTTGGTTAAGGACTTCTAATTGATACTCTAAAGCTATTTCATACAAAAAGCTTCTAGACACTCTTATTTTGCAACTTTTGCAATTTAGTCCATTTTGGACTAATCAACCTCAATTTAATAAAATTGCTTCATGAAACTTTTATCCAATAACATAAACTTTAAAACTCATAAACTCACCTCGGATTCGTGGCCTCGCACCACTATTCTGACTAGGCCCTAAATCAGGCTGTTACACTTCTGATAAATTTAAACTTGGTTTTTATATAGTAAATGGATCCCGATCGAGCATCTGTTGATGATGCATCTAGTAACGTGTCGACCCCCGCATAAGGGATCGCACCTGTAGAGAGTGGACCCGAGACTAGGGGTCAATGAGAAGAGGCCCAGGAAGCCTTTCTCCAAATGATGAGTAATTGGTACACAGAGTACGTACGAGCAAATTCTAATGCTCAACCTCCTCCACCCACTCCTATACCTCAGCCAGTTCCTGTGGCTCCTTATTGTATAGATGTCGTGAGAATAACCAAGCCTCTAGTAGACAAGATTTGAAAGCAATGGCTGAGGAGTTCAGAGCTAATATAGATGATGACCCCGAAAGGGTGGAGTTCTGGCTTGAGAACACAATTAGAGTATTTGATGAACTCTCCTGTACACCTGAGGAGAGCTTAAAATGCAACGTGTCTTTGCTGAGGGACTCAACATTTCATTGGTGGAAAACATTGACATCTGTGGTTCCAAAGGAGAGAGTAACGTGGGGCTTCTTTTTGGAAGAGTTTCGAAAGAAGTATATAAGTCAGCGATTTGTTGATCAGAAACGGAAGGAACTCTTTGAGTTAAAGCGAGGAAAAATGACTGTGGCAAAATATGAGCGCGAGTTTGTTAGGCTCGATTAGTATGCACAAGAGTACGTGTCTACAGAAGCTATCTTGTGCAAGAGGTTTGAAGAAGGGCTTAATGAGGATATCGGACTTTTAGTTGGGATCTTGGAGTTAAAAGAGTTTGTAGTGTTGGTTGATAGGGCATGTAAGGCCGAAGAACTGAATAAAAAAAAGAGAAAGGTTGTGAGTGAGGCCCAAGATGCAAGAAAAAGGCCAATGAGTAAATCATACCAAGCTCAATCGAAGAGGTCCAAGGAAGTAAACCCTCGGACGTCAGTTGGACATTCACATAGAGACCGAGGTAACACATACTCAGGCTCGAAAGTTTAAACCACTTCGATGGCAAGTGTGGGCAATCCAAAGTCCAAACTAGAGTGTCCAAATTGTGGAAGACAACACACGGGGGAGTGTTGGGGGAATAGCAGAAACTGCTACAAGTGTGGTTCACCCGATCATTTCATCCGAAATTGCCCTAAGAGGGATGACAAGGAAAGGAATCAAGAGATAAGATCAAGTAATGTATCTTCAAGGGGTAGACCACAAAAGAACCTGGGAGGAGGGACTAGTGGTAGAGGTGCGCCTCGAGATTCTACTGTGAGACCGGAGGGTCGAGCACCTGCAAGTACTTATGCCATTCGCGCTCGCAAAGAGGCATCATCTCTGGATGTGATAACGGGTACTTTTTCTCTTCATGACACCTCTGTTATTGGTTTGTTTGATCCTGAGTCTACTCATTCTTACATTTGCATGAGATTGGCATCTAGTATGAGCATGATTGTTGAGTCTACGGTATTTGTAGTAAAGGTGTCAAACCCGTTAGGCAAACACTTGTGTTAGTTGACAAAGTGTGTAGAAATTGTCCTTTGACAATTAGAGGTCATGTTTTCTAGAAAACCTTATGTTGTTTCCTTTTGACAAATTTGACTTGATTCTTGGTATAGACTGGTTGACTACTCATAGTGTTTTAGTGAACTATGGTAGTAAACTTATTAAATTGAAATGTGAAAATGGAGATGTCATTCGAGTTGAATTAGGTGGGTCAGATAGTTTACCAGTGATAATTTCTTCCATGGTGGCTGAGAAATATTTGAGAAAAGGATACGAGTCCTATCTTGTTTTTGTGCTAAATACTCAAGAGTCTGGGGTAAAGATTGAATCAGTGCCGGTGGTATGTGAGTATTCGGATGTATTCCCGGAAGAGTTACCCAAATAGCCTCCTGTTAGAGAGGTCGAGTTTGGGATTGAGACAGTTTCGGGAACAACACCTATTTCAGTTGCTCCGTATAGGATGGCACCATTAGAGTTGAAAGAGTCGAAAGCTCAGTTGCAAGAGTTAACAGACAAGGGTTTTGCAAGACCGAGCTATTCACTGTGGGGTGCTCCAGTGCATTTTGTGAAGAAGAAAGATGGGTTGATGAGATTGTGCATAGACTACAAACAGCTCAACAAGGTGATAATGAAGAATAAGTATCCCTTACCAAGGATAGATGATCTATTTGACCAACTGAAGGGAGTTACGATGTTCTCTAAGATAGACCTAAGGTCTGGCTATTACTAGTTGAGAGTTAAGGAGTAGGATGTGCCAAAAACTGCATTTCGGACGAGGTATGGCCATTATGAGTTTCTTGTCATGCCATTTGGCCTAACGAATGCTCCTGCGATTTTATGGATTTAATGAATCGTGTCTTCCGACCGTATTTGGACAAGTTTGTAGTTGTCTTTATCGATAATATACTGATTGATTCTCAGGATGAGAGTGACCATGCAGAGCACCTAAGAATTGTTTTGCAGACTATAAGAGACAAGCAGTTGTATGCTATATTTAGCAAGAGTGAGTTTTGGCTTTGAGTGGTCGGATTCCTTGGACACATTGTGTCGGGTGATGGTATTAGAGTTAATCCGAGTAAGATCTCGATTATTGTGGACTGGAAATCGCCGAGGAATATGTCGGAAG
The DNA here is from genome assembly GCA_025503065.1 of Gossypium bickii. NCBI lineage: Eukaryota > Viridiplantae > Streptophyta > Magnoliopsida > Malvales > Malvaceae > Gossypium > Gossypium bickii. Next base: position 91,582,721 of record CP106714.1, on the reverse strand, counting down.
TTGGAAGCTTTCAGGGTTTAGTGGGGTACTACAAACGGTTCGTAAAGGAATTTTCCATTATTGCTAACCCAATAGCGAAACTGTTGCATAAGGATGTCAAGTTTAAATTGACTGAGAAATGTCAACAGAATTTTGAGAGATTGAAAACATTGTTGACTGAGGCACCGGTTTTAGTACAACCTGAGTCGGGGAAAGAGTTTGTGGTCTATAGTGATGTGTCATTAAATGGTCTCGGTTGTGTGTTGATGCAAGAGGGTAAGGTAGTAGCTTACGCCTTGAGATAGTTAAAACCGCATGAGAAAATTATCCGACTCATGATTTGGAGTTGGCTGTGATTGTTTTCGCATTAAAAATCTGGTGTCATTATTTATATGGTGAGAAGTACCGAATCTTCACCGATCATAAGAGTTTTTAGTACTTAATCGACCAAATGGATTTGAATTTGCGACAACGGCAGTGGCTCAAATTATTAAGGGACCATGAGCTTGTAATTGATTATCATCTGGGGAAAGCAAATGTAGTTGCGGATGACTTGCGCAGGAAATCTTTGTATGCTTTGAGAGCTATGAGAACAAGCTTAGCGTTGTCTGATAATGGTGCTATGTTGGCCGAGTTGAAGGCTAGACTGCTATTTATTCAGCGAATCTGTGAAGCTTAAAAGAATGATAATGAGATGCAAGCTAAGAGAACTAAGTGTGAATCGAGTAATGATTCTGATTTTTGGGTGAGTTTGGATGGTTGTTTAATGTTTCACGATAGAATTTGTGTACCAAAAGATGATAAGTTGATCCGGGAAATTTTACATGAAGCACATAGTGGTCACTTGTCAGTACATCCTGGTAGCACAAAAATGTACAATGATTTAAAGAAATTTTATTGGTGGCCAGGTATGAAAAGAGACATCTCCGAGTTTGTAACAAGATGTTTGATTTGTCAGCAAGTGAAAGCTGAGCATCAAGTACCTTCAAGATTACTTCAGCTGGTGATGGTTCCCAAGTGGAAGTGGGATCGAATCACCATGGATTTTGTGACAGGGTTGCCTATGACCCCAAAAAAGAAAGATGTTGTGTGGGTTATTGTTGATAGACTAACAAAGTCGGCTCACTTTATACCAGTGCGTGTTGATTATGCTCTTGATAAGTTGGCTGAGTTGTATATTGCTGACGTGGTGAGATTACATGGGGTGCCTGTATCTATTATCTCGGATAGAGATCTGAGATTTACTTCAAGATTTTGGAAGAAGTTGCAGGAGGCCTTGGGTTCAAGGTTGAATTTTAGTACTGCGTTCCATCTTCAAACTGACGGCCAATCTGAAAGAGTGATTCAAGTTCTTGGAGATATGCTATGATGCTGTGTGTTAGAATTCGGAGGTAATTGGGAGAGATATCTACCTTTGGTTGAGTTTGCCTACAATAACAGTTATCAGTCGAGTATACAAATGGCACTATACGAAGCCTTGTATGGTCGTAAGTGTCGAACTCCCTTGTATTGGACCGAGCTTAGTGAGAAGCAAATTCATGGGGTCGATCTAGTTAAAGAGACCAAGGAAAAAGTGAAAGTGATCCGTAATAGTCTGAAAGCTACTTCGGACCGACAAAAGTTGTACGCAGATTTGAAAAGAAAAGAAATCGAGTTTCAAGTGGACGACAAGGTATTTCTAAAAGTATCCCTGTGCAAGAAAATATTGAGATTTGGTCGTAAGGGAAAATTGAGTACATGATTCATAGGACCGTATGAGGTTACCGAAAGAATTGGGCCAATGGAAAATACACAACGTGTTTCATGTGTTAATGTTGCGACGATATCGTTCCGATCCTTTGCATGTGATCCCTCCAACGGAAGTTGAGATACAATCAGACATGACTTATGAAGAGAAGTTGATTAAAATATTGGCTCGGGAGGTTAAACAATTGAGGAATAAGAACTTATCTTTAGTAAAAGTGTTATGGAAAAAACACGGTGTGCAAGAAGCTATGTGGGAACCGGAAGAAGCCATGAGAGAACAATAAATCAGTAAGATTTTCGAAGGCGAAAATCTGTAAAAGAGGGGAGAGTTGTAACAACCCGATTTTGGGGCTAGTCGAAACAATGGTTTCGAGACCGCTAATCTGAGGTTGAGGAAAATTATTGTGATACTATTTTATGTGTTATGGCATTAATATATGGCTATATGAAAATTTTGCTGTTTTAATTTTAATGATTTCATGCTTAATTGTGAAAAAAGACTAAATCGCATAAAGTGCACAAATTCCCTTATAAGTGGTAGAGGTGTCTAATAGCCAAAGAATATCAATTGAAGGTCCTTAAAGTGAAATTAGGCCATTGAATTTGTGATGGTCGGCCATATAGAGGCTAGGGAGACAAGACATTAAATTTTGGTCAAATTTGGTGGAAATTAGGTGATAAAAATGAGTAAAATAAGATGAATAAAAGATGTTACAATCTTTTACTATTTCTTCTTCTCCTACCACCGAAAATTGAGACGAATAATGGTTCTTGGAGTTCAAAATTTTCAGCAAAACAAATCTCTTGGAAGTAAGTAATTTTGGTGGTTTTATTTGACAATTTTTGTACTTTTGGAGTCTCCAAAGCTTAAGCTAGCTAATGAGGGGACTAATTTGTGATATGGTTGAAAGTCCAGGGACTTTCGATGAGAGTCTGTATGTTGTAAGCTGAGTTTTTATGGAAGAAAATGAATGTTAGGGGGATGAGAAACAACTTTTGTGAAAGGTGTTAACATAACTGTATGTTGTAAGCTAAGTTTTTATGGAAGAAAATGAATGTTTGGGGGATGAGAAACAACTTTTGTGAAAGGTGTTAACAAGAAAACACCTAACTAGGGCTTGAATGCAAAGATTAAAAATGTGTAAAAAATGCATGAAATAGTTAGCTTTGTCAGTAGTTGTAATAGGAATAAATGTTCAGCTAGGCTTGTTTGATGAGAAAATGTGTTGAAAAATGATTTATGAGCCTAGAGGCAAAATCATAATTTTACCAAATTGTAAGGGCAAAATGGTCATTTTTGCCTAATTATATATTTTGATGCATTATGATCATAAAATGTTTTAAATAAGTGAATTTTGTTGTTATAGACCAAGAAGAGCGTGGAATCAACCTTGACCGAGGAAAAGGCAAGATTACGGAATAGACCTTTGATTAATGCGTTTTACACCGAGGTTGGTTTATGTGTAAACGATACATCTTATATACACATGTTGTTAGTTATTGGTGCGTTGTATGATTGGGAACATGTATGATTCAAGGGGATTGAATTTGGTAGGTATTGAATAATTTTCGCATGAAAGACGAAATAGATATGTAAATATTAATGTGAGACAGTGAACATTGCTTGAACTATTACAAGAGTATGTATAGTTATCGAAATACTTCTCGGATAGTGGACATAGTACAGATATCTGGATGGAGAATCCCCATTTATTCAATGTGAGTTAGTTATTCGATTGACCTTAGTTGATAATATCCTAGTTTTAGCAATCGAGTTTTCCTTTTTAAACAAAGGAGTTCAGAAGTGAGATAGTGAATGGTGTTTTAGATACGTTCCGAATGATTTGGTTTCAGATGTTAAAATTTAGGTCGGACAAGATTTCCGTTATTATTGTTACCTTGAGATAGAATTCATAGGTTGATGAATCCGGAACTTATGTAGGAGTTTTGGTATGAGGCTCAGTAGTAGCATGTCTACCCATTTAAGAATAAGAAAAGGGTACAGTTATATTTGTAAATGTTTTGACAATTGAACACACATCGCGATATTCAATTTCTTTTGAGTTATCAACTACTTTAAACTTTTATGATCAGTGAATACCCGACATTCTTGCCATAAAAATGGTGTCTCCAAATCTTCAATGCGAATACAATGGCTGCTAATTCTAAATCATGGGTTCATTCTTCTCGTAGGGCTTTAATGTCTAGAGGCATAAGCTATCACCTTACCCTCTTGCATAAGTACAGAACCCAATCCATTCAAGGATGCATCACTATAAACCACAAATTCTTTTCTCGGTTCAGGTTGCACTAAAACTGGAGCCTCAGTCAACAATGCCTTTAATTTCTCAAAACTCTGTTGGCACTTTTCTGTCCATTCGAACTTAACATCTTCTTGTAACAACCTCGTCATCTGAGTAGCTATCATGGAAAATCCTTTGACAAACCATCTGTAATAACCAGCTAGGCCTAGAAAACTCCTAACCTCTGATACGTTCTTCGACAGTTTCCATTCAACAATGGCCGAAATCTTTCCTGGGTCAACTCTAATGCCATCACCCAAAAGCATGTGGCCCAAAAATCTGACTTCTTTAAGCTAAAATTCACTTTTACTAAACTTGGCATATAACTGTTTATCCCGAAAAATTTGTAAAACTGTCCTTAAGTGCTCCGCATGCTTGTTCTCATCACGATAGTAAATCAATATATCATCAATAAAGACTACAAAAAGTTTATCTAAATATGGCCGAAAGATGTGGTTCATTAAATCCATAAACATGATAGGGGCATTGGTTAAACCAAAAGGCATAACTAGAAATTCATAGTGACCATACCTTGTCTGAATGTGGTTTTCGGCACCTCTGAGTATTTGATTCTCAGCTGGTAATAATTGGACCTCAAGTCTATCATGGAAAACACAGTGGCTCCCTTCAATTGGTCAAACAAATCATCGGTCCTTGGTAAGGGATACTTGTTCTTTACGGTTACCTTATTAAGTTGTCGATAATCTATACATAACCTCATAGAACCATCTTTATTTTTCACAAATAATACGGAAGCACCCCACGAAGAATAACTCAGCCTTGCGAAACCTTTATCCATCAACTCTTGCAACTGACCCTTCAATTCCTTTAACTCAGTTGGAGCCATCCTGTACAGAGCAATCGAAATAGGTGCAGTACCAGGGGCTAACTCAATGCCGAATTCCATTTCTCTAACTGGAGGCAACCCGGGCAATTCTTCCAAAAATACATCTGGATACTCATATACTATTGGCACTGATTCAATTCTTAACTCAGACTCTTTGGCATTCATCACAAAGGCAAGATAAGCTTCATACCCCTTTCTTATGTATTTCTGAGAAGACATAAACGAAATCACTACAGAAAATCTATCATGATCATCTAATTCAACACGAAAAATATCCCCATTTTCACATTTCAATTCAATAAATTTCCTTCCACAATTTACCATCACGTCATGAGCAGTTAACCAATCCATACCAATAATTACATCAAATTCATCAAACAACAATAGCATAAGATTAGCCAGAAAATAATGACCTCTAATCATCAAAAGACAATCCCTATATACCTTGTCAACTAACACACATTTGCCTAAAGGATTTGACACTTTTATCACAAGTTATGTAGACTCTACAGGCATGTTCATACTAGATACTAATTTCATACAAACATACGAGTGGGTAGACCTCGGATCAATTAAAGCAACAACATGAGTATCATAGAGAGAAAATGTTCATGTAATCACATCAGGGGATGACGCCTCTTCGCGAGCGCGAATGTCATAAGTCCTCGCAAGCGCTCTACCTTCAGATCTTGCAGTTTGCTCTCTAGGTGTATTCTTACTACTCATTCCATTTCCCGGATTTCTCTGTGGACTCCCTCTATTAGTATTACCCGATCTTACACTCTGGTTTCTATATTTTTCAACAATCTTGGGGCAGTCTCTAATGAAGTGATCTTGGGAACCACATTTGAAACAAGCTCTCCCATTTGCTCGGCACTCATCAGGGTGACGTCTACCACACTATGAACATTTTGGTATACTTGGTCGAGCATTACCAACACTAGCAATCGAAGTGGTCTGAGCTTTAGAAGCTGAGTATTGTTTACCTTTACTTCTATTTGAGAACCCAACTGAAGTGGTTGACCGAGTAGTGCACTCTCTCAATTTCTTGGATAAGGGTTGAAATGATTTACCCAATTGTCCCTTCCTTGAGTCACGGGACTCAATTTCAGCCTTTCTTTTCTCTTTGGCCAATTCCTCAGCCTTGTAAGTTCTCTCTATTAGCACAACAAATTCCTTTAGTTCTAGGATACCAAAAAACAATCAGATGTCCTCATTTAATCCATCCTCAAACCTCTTACACCTGATGGCTTCGGTGGATACGCATTCCCGAATGTATTTACTAAGCCTTACAAACTCACATTCATATTCGGTTACCGTCATTCGACCTTATTTTAACTCAAAGAATTCCTTTCTTTTCTGATCGATAAACATTTGGCTAATATACTTCTTTCGGAACTCTTCTTGGAAAAATTCCCAATTAACTTTCTCCCTTGGTACAACTGACACAAGGGTGTTCCACCACTGGTAAGCCGAATCTCTCAAGAGAGACACAACACATTTCATACACACTTCAGGTGTGCAAGACAATTATCAAATGCCCTAATGGTATTTTCAAGCCAGAATTCTGCTCTTTCCGGATCGTTATCTTTATTAGATTGAAATTCCTCAGCTCCTTGTTTCCAGATTCTATCAACCGGGGGCTTTTCTCTTCTTACCATTTCTACTACTTAGGGAGCTACAGGAATAGACTGAGGAATAGGTGGGGGTAGAGAGGGTTGAGCGTTCAGGTTCGTTTGAACAAACTCCATATACAAAGCGTTCATCATATGGAAAAAGGCTTCCCTAGCCTCTTCTCCTCCTCTCTGACTCACAGTCACCAGTCTATTTTCATTTTCAGTTGGAACCGTCCTTTGGGTGGGGGCCGGTGCGTTACTTTCTACATCATCCTCCACTGCTCTATCGGGATCCATTTACTATACGAAAACATATTTTAAATCGTTAGGAGTCGTCACACTATCATTATATATATACACATACGTATGGCATGTATAGCTAGACTCATGCATACGCTATGTTAGTCCGAGAATTGACTAAACCGTAACTCTGATACCACTAAATGTAACACCCCTTACACATATTCAACGCCGGAACTAGGTACAAGGCATTACCAGACTTAACATATTTAATCATACAAAATCGGGCCACAAATCTTTATTCCAACTTAAAACTTTTCATTCACAATCATATTATCCCTATTATGGGCCTACGAGACACGAAACATACATATAGAGTGGTTCAGAACTGAACCGGAAGCTTAAAATACTTGGAATTTTTTTTTGCTCAAAACAGGGCCACACGCCCATGTGAAAAAGAACACACCCGTGTGGGTAGGTCGTGTGGTCACACACGCCCATGTCCCTAGTCCGTGCGGATTTTTACTTTTCATTTCAAACCTATAGATGTTTTCACAAGGCCTGGCACACGCCCATGTCTACGGCCCGTGTCCCTCACACGGCCATGACACGCCCGTGTCTTAGCCTGTGTGTGAAAACATTCACATTCTATTTATGACGCCAGCAGACATTTAAGGTTACACGACTGAGTCACACACCCGTGTGCTATTCCGTGTGACGAACATAATTTTTGCAATTAATGTGCAGACTTCACACAGCTGAGACACATGGCCGTGTCTCTGCCTATGTGTTTACTACTAGGCATTCTGTTTTGCTAAATTTGGATGCAAGGGACACACGACCTATCAACAAGCCCATGGGGCTGACCGTGTGCCACACATGGCCTAGAAAAACACCCGTGTGTCTACCTGTATGGAAAAATATAAGGCTATTTACCAAGCCATGTGCCACCCTAAAAAGCAACCACACTTATACCAATTCCAGCAACACATAGCATAATAATAACGCACTTCTAATATCCACAATAAAGACATTCACACCTTAATTTCACACGGTGTTTATCATGCATATACTTCACACATTACTCATTCAATTACGCAAGCTTGCACTTCATGAATTTCTTTATCATTAATTATATAACTTAACTAGTATTGGCCAATTTCAATGGACATTTACAAAATGAAATAAGTAACATTAATGGCCAACACATTGGCTAACCAATATGACATATAACAAAATGACCAAGTTCCTATACATGCCATACCCAAAATAATCAACCTTTACTGTACCGGAAAGAATAGCTTGATAATGTGAATTGAGCTCTGACGTCCTACGATTCCCGAGCTAGTTTGGTGGTACTACAAGGAAAGGGAAAAGAGAGAATACAATCATAAAGCTTAGTAAGTTTGCATGGAATAGATAACAACATAAAGTCTTGTAATAATATCCACATATTACATTATGAATTAACACAAATTCTCAAGCAACATTGACATGGCTTACTCATGATCACTCTTACCAGCAACATATCACATACCGAACTCATTTATCATGAGTTTCGCATATGTACCTATATCACTCCATCACATAGCTTTAGCAATTTTTCCATCTTTAACATAAACTTTAATTCTTTACCATGTTGAACCATTTGGAATATTGAAGGATACTCAAGAATTGTCATACACGTAGGAAGATGCCAATGCCATATCCCATATATGGTCTTACATGGGATCACATGTCGATGCTGAGGCCATATCCCATATATGGTCTTATACGGGATCTCATATCGATGTCGACGACATATCCCAGATATGGTCTTACACGAGATCATATGTCGATGCCATGTCCCACACATGGTCTTACACGATTTCATACCCAAGCTAGGTCCCAAACGTGGTCTTACACGGAATCACTATTTGATGTCGATGCCATATCCAAGATATGATCTTACACGGGATCTTTATCTGGTACCGAGGCCATATCCCAGACATGGTCTTATACGGGACCTTATTAATCTAATGTCGTGATAAGGGTATCCTTTCTATTCCTAAGGTTCAACCGGGATTTCAATATAGTAAAACTTCATCATATTTTTCATCGATACCTCATTAACCAATTTCATAAAAAGAATATACATTTCATGTAATATCAAGCATTTAAATATATAATAACATAATGTTGATTTATTACACACTAACTTACCTAGGTACAAAATGTAGATAGTTGTTCAATTTAGTCCACCACTTTGTTCTTTCCTCGGTTTAAGTCTGGACTTCTTGTTTCTTGATCTACAATGACAAGTTTCACTTATTAAATTATCACATTGACTAAAATAGCCCATGAATCAGACTTTGGAAAAATTATAATTTTTCCCCTAAACTTTCGCATATTTGCAAAATGATCTTTAGGCTCGTATGATGAAGTGTGTTCATTTTTCTCACATCCAAGCCTAGCCGATTCATAATCTCTCTTATGGCAGCCCAAAATTTTAACTATTTTCCATTTTATACACATATTATTTCATCTTTTGCAAATAGGTCCCTTTTATTAATTTCACCAAAAATCATCTAGCAAAAGTTGTTTATTACACTTCAAACTTTCGTATTCTACCACTAGACATCAAAATACATGCATGTCATCCATGGGTAAAATTTTAAACACAAACCCTAGCTCAAAATAGTGGTAGAAATAGCTAAATCGAACTACGAGGGTTTCTAAAATACGAAGAACATCAGAAAACGGGGCTAGGAGGTACTTATAATCAAGCTTGAAAGTGAAACAAAACCCTAGCCATGGCTTCTTGATATTTTTGGCTATGGAGGATGAAGATGGACACCAATTTTGACTTCTTTTCCCCTTTTTATTAATTCATTAACCAAATGACTAAAATGCCCTTAAGGCTCTTCCTTGAGATTTTTCCCTTACATGTCCATTTTTTTCCATCATGAGATATAATGGTCTAATTGCTAAATAAAGACCTCTAATAAATTTTCTAATGCTATCTCATACTTCATATTTTTCAATTTTTGCAATTTAGTCCTAAAAGATAAATTGATCACTAAATCATAAAATTTCTTCGTGAAATTTTCACACAACCATGCAAACATGTCATAGACCTCATAAAAATCATAAAACATATATTTCTACTTCAGAGTTATGGTTTCGTAACCACTATTTCGACTAAGTCCTAAATCAGACTGTTATAGAAGTAGCATTTCTGGGTCATGTGGTCTCAGCGGAGGGAGTTTGTGTAGACCCAAAGAAGATTAAGGTAATATTAGAATGGAGATCACCAAGAAGTGTTAATAAAGTGTGAAGCTTTCTGGGACTCACAGGATACTATCGCAGATTTGTTGAAGGTTCGTGACAATTGTGGCACCCTTAACCAAACTATTGTAGAAGGATGAGGAGTTAGCGTGGATAGAAGAAAGACAAAAGAGCTTCGAAAAATTTAAGGCGATGTTCACTAAAGTACCTATGTTGATACAACCAGAATCTTGAAAAGACTGTATGGTCTATAGTGATGTCTTGCACATGGGACTTAATTGCGTGCTAATGCAAGAAGGAAAGGGTGGTGGCTTATGTTTCGAGACAACTGAAGCATCATGAGCAAAACTACCCAACTCATGATTTGGAGTTAGCAGTAGTGTTGTTTGCACTCAAAATATGGCGAGCTATGTACGATCTACTCAAACCATAATAGCCTCAAGTATCTTCTCACATGGAAAAAACTGAACTTGTGACAGAGAAGGTGGATAGATCTGCTGAAGGACTACGATTGTGTGATAGAATATCATCCTAGAAAGGCAAACGTGGTTGTGGATGGCTTAAGTAGGAAGTCGATGAGTGAGCTATGAGCTCCATTTACATATCTAAGTATAATGAGTGATGGGGGACTACTCGCAAAATTACAAGTAAAACCAATCCTTTCACAACAAAACAAGGAGAAGCAGGCCACAAATGAGGATTTGGCGAAGTGGGTTTGCCAAGTAGAATAAGGGGTTCAGGGAGACTTTGCATTAAATGAAGAAGGGGTACTTTGTTTTTGTGGAAGACTGCCTGCCCTGTGATGAAAACCTCTGATATATGATGTAACAACCCATTGTTTAGTGAAATCAGAATAGTGGTTACGGGACCACAAATTCGATGCAAAAATAAAATTTATTTTTATTTTATTACATGGTCTATAATATGTTAGAAATGACATGTGAGAATTCTGATAAGAAAATTTTATTGATTATTTGCTTAATTACGAGAATGACTAAATTGCATAAAATGCAAAAGTTGAATTCTGGTAATTATAAGGATTAAATAGCTATGGAATTCAAAACTTGAGGTCCTTATATGGTAAACAGACCATTAAAGAAAAGTACGTAGATATTTTGGTGACTCATCCATGGAAATTTAGAAAAAGGGTAAGGACTAAATTGGAAATTGGAATTAATTAAATTAATTAAAAGATGATAAAAGATATCATCTTATTTTTATGTCATCTTCAACCTAAAACATATGGAAATCCTAGGAGGGAGAGAGAAGAAACTTTCATGGCTTAATTGGGTAAGTTTCCTTGTCCCGTTTTTAGTAATTTTGATATTTTTTGAAACTGGGATAGCTTAATCTATCTATTTGGGGATCAATTTGAAAAGTTATCAAAGTATAGAAAATGGGTTATGGATGAATATGCTGAAAATTTGAAATTTATGGTAGAAAATGAAAGGTTGTTGACAGATAAACAACTTTTACAAAGTGATTTTTGATGAAAACATGATTTAGGGACTAAAATGTAAAGTTGTGAAAATTGATGAAAAATTTTGAAATTTATAGAAAATATGTGCTATAAATTCTATATTGAAATTTCGATTAGGATTGGAATAGGGAGTAAATGGCACAAATTTCATTTTCCGAGCCTAGGGATGAAATTGGAATATATGGAAAAGTTAGGGGCAAAATGGTATTTTTTCCTAGGACGTAAATTGAGTCCAAATGAATAAGAAATGTGTGAAATTAATGATTAAAGTTATTTATATAGATCCGGACAACACAAATTCCATTAACCGAGGAAAAAAGGTTTTAGATTAGTAGATTTTATACGCGAACAAGTGTCGAGGTAAGTTCATGTAACTTAATCAAGCATGTGAATATGGTTAATTGAATGTTGTATTTGTATGTAATGTGGCTTATATTGTTGTGAATTAGTTGAATGCTATAACGAAAAATTGAATGCATGCTTGAAATGGTGAAAAGGGGGTTAAGTCCCGTTTGAATATTGAATTCCGATGAATATATGTGATTTCCAGAAATGCATGAGGTCCTGCATTTGTTGCTGATAGATTTAGCTAAGATGAGTAATCCTATTGACCTCCTTATAGAAAGGATTTAGCTTGGACAGGTAATTCTGATATAATACCACTTGAGTATACGTTACAATTAGGATTTAGCCTAGACTGGTAATCCTAATTGAGCTATTCTGAGTATACATTAAATAAAGGATTTAGTCTGGACTGGTAATCCTGTTATACGATATGTGGCTCGAGAGTGTGTTCCTTGGTTAAGTTCTCTAATAGATACTCTTGAAAAATAATTGATGGGTTACTGAATCGTACACCTCGAGTGTACCACTTTAGCATCCATCGGAACTTCAATGGTTCAACGGGAAAACTCTTGGCAAGATGAGAGAATTATGAGATGGAATGATAATATCTTGAAAGAATATGGTATGATGAGATCATCTATGTTTACTTGATGTATATGAAAATTTTGTGACTAACATGTTTGATTGAATGTTTGCATTTAGGCAATTTTGCCAAGTTGATGGAAAACATGTTATTGTATGCTTACATTTAATAAACAGGATCGGTAAGTTTAATTTTTTGTTATACGAACTTACAAGCATGTAATGCTTACTCTGTTTTATTTTCCCCTGTTTTATAGTGCTCCAAAGCTCGCGAAGGTTGGAGATCATTGGAGCATCATCATACTATCCACTAGCTTATTTTAGGTATACGTAGTAAAATCATTTTGGTATAATGGCATGTATAGGACAACTTGGCCATTAGTGGCTTGATAATGATGTTTGTAATCTAGCCATTGGAATGGCTAGTAATGGTTGTTTTGATATACTTATAATGTTATACTATTGTGGCTTCATATCTGTTAAGTAATTGATCAAATTATGTCTAACATATGGATTAAACTAAGGTAAGATTATAAACATGTATGCATGTAATGTTATGCCTTGTGGAATGATAGAGTTTGCTTAATTTGAATGCTTGAAATGGTTGGTATTTGGATATAAGTTTTAAGTGCAGGTCATTGGTGTGATTTTGGGTGAGAAATGAAGCTAGAAATGGCTTTATTTTGTCCACACGGGTAGACACACGTGTGTCTAGACTGTGTATGGCCACGGCTGGGTACATGGGTGCGTAGTTAGGCCATGTGTCCCCTACACCTTAAATTTGAAAAACAGAATGCTTAGAATTGAGCACACAGGCAGAGACACGAGCGTGTGTCTCAATCGTGTGTTCTATATGGCCTAGAATATGGGTGTGTGTCTTGGCCGTGTGAAACCTGCACCTAATTTCAAAAGAATTTTAATTAACCACACGACCTAACACACGGGTGTGTGGCATGGCCATGTGCACAGGTTGGAGGGTTACATGGGGTCAAACACGATTTGTAGCATGGGCGTGTCCCAGGGTCACACAGGCTTGTGAGCCCTGCAACTTGAAATTTTTTTGTAATTTCGCGAAAAATTTTTAGAGTTTTCGATTAAGTCCAGACTCGATTCTAATGCTTGTATTGGGCCTCGAGGGTCCATTTAAGGGACGATATCAATAATCTCAGTTAATGAATAGTAATTTATATGAATTATTTGTAAATATTCTAAAATTTTTAATAATGCTATGTAACCCTGTTCTGGCGGTAGATATGGGTTAGGGGTGTTACATGTGATCCTTACTGAAGCTCACAGTAGTTCTTACGCAATACACCCAGGAAGTAACAAGATGTTTGATAACTCATGAAAAGAGTTACATTTCAGGCCTTTGGACTTGGTTAATTATTCGTACTTGAGTAAATTTAATTACATTTTAGAAAATTATATTAGTATTTTTATAACATTGCATCATGAAGCTTGGATTGGGCTTTCAATGTCACTATATGTTACTTTTACTTGTGGGATGAAAGGAATTGCGTGTCGTTTATAGCATGTGTAAAAATAAGGAAAAGAAGTGAATGAGTGAAGTTTGGTTGTGAAAAAAGGTTGGATAGATTGCTAGCAAAAATGCCATGGAAATTCAAGGAAGATGATAACTCAATTGTCAATCCCTACCACTCTCAGTTAGCTGTACTTTTACAAAAAAAATATCTGCCTAAAAAAGAGGGAGAAAAGAATGTTTGCCTAAAGAGAGACTCCCCTATAGAAAGAATAAAGAGAAAAAGAGGAAGAAGGCAGTTTTTCCTCTCACAATTTCTTGTCGGAGACCAGGGACGCAAGGAAAGAGGGTAGTAGCTAAGGAATAGAGCAGCAACACAAGGAAGAAGGAGAAGCATTCGACCTTGGGCTTCACAAGATATTGCAGCACTGGAGTTTAAGGCTGGACTGGTCAAAGCTTGCTGAAGTTTTTCCTTCATTATCTTAACTGATTTTTTTGAATTTTAACTGTAGAAATATGTTGTTGAATGATACTTTCATTTTTTTATTTTAATTTCCAACTCATGAGCTAATCTCATCGGGTTGGGATTACTGGATGAATCTTCAGTTCCTTTAATAGCCAAGGCATTATCCTTATTAGATTTACTGTTTCATTCTATTTGCTTTATTTTAAAATGTATGCATGTAGTCTCTAGACATAGATGAATGTATGATATGTCCATAAACTTGATTTAATTCTTAAAAGGATAGATGAGTTTAATTGTATTAGAATGATACAAGTGAGTATTCGACAGAATACTCGTAGCACTCTAGGCATAGAGTTGCGCTCTATCTAGAGGAAGGAAGAAACATTATTGGGTATCCTTCCTAAGGCTTATAGACACACAAAGCCTTAGGTAGGGTAGCTTAAAGTTTGACTCTCAAAAGAAGCAGACTACCTTAGATTTAATCTGAATAATAGATTGGTTAAGATTTTTCCATGACATTATTATTTTATAAGGAAAGAGTCCTAGTAATCCAAACCTTCCCATTTAATAGCGTAGATCCTCTCAACTTTTTCTTCGTATATTTGCTACAATATTTTAAGTTAGTTATTTGATTTTAATATTGCATACATGATTATTCCTCTACAAAATTGTTATTCAGTTTTGCCGCAGCCTGATTCATAGAGTTTATAGTAATAGCTTAATCGAATTAATCATATCCGATCCCTAAGGAGACGATCTTACTTACTACTTTATCACTTTATTCGACATGTACACGTGCACATTCACGTATTATACTCATACACGACAAGTTTTTGTTGTTATTGCTGGGGGTCAGTAATTTGGTTTTGTTATTTTCTTATATAATTCCATTATTTTTAACTTTTTTTTAATTTATATAGGTTTGCTGCTAGTGCATGAGGAGAGGCATTCCTGCTAATGAATAGAATCCTTTTGACCCAAAGATCGAGAGAACTTTGAGAAGAAGGAGATGAGAATTGTAAGATATGGCTAGGATTGGAAATGATCCAGGTAGGGAAGATCCATTACATCTGAATGGTCGGGATGTTGATTTGCCTATCCCTTGTGTGATGGATGATAGAGAGGCCCATTCAAGAGCATGTTGTGCCAATTTTGGATGATTTGAATCCAGGAATAATCAGGCCACACATTCAAGCTCAGTATTTTGAGTTGAAACCTATAACATTTTAGATGCTACAAATGATAGAGCAATTTAGTGGATTTCCTATTGAATATCCACGATTGCACTTAAAACTTTTCTTGGAAGTTTGTCACTCATTCATGCAACAAGGTGTTCCTAAAGATGCCTTGCGACTTAAACTATTTCCATATTCATTAAGAGATCGTGCCAGAGCATGGTTGAACGCTTTGCCGCTAGAGACTGTGGCATCTTGGAATGATCTTTGTCAAAGGTTTTTGCTACGGTATAATTCTCCAAATATGAATGCCAAGTTAATGAATGATATCACATCTTTTTGGAAATCAAAGGATGAAATGTTGTATGATGCTTAGGAGTGATTCAAGAAATTACTTAGGAAATGTCTGATTCATGGTTTCCAACACTAGACATAGATGGAAATGTTTTACAATGGATTAAACATGCATACAAGGGTTGTAATATCCCAAATTTGAGTATCATTTGTGTTGGCTTGAGTATGAATTTTTTGTGTGTTAGCATAGTCTTGTGAAGGCTTGATTTTATTTAGGAAGCTAGAATAAATTTTAGTATGGTTCATTTAATGAAGTGGATTAAGTGAGCTTAGCACTTAAGTTAATTTAAATGTTCATTTATAGCACATGAGGAGTAAGTGGCAAGTTGGTTAAGGAGCTTGAAAGGTTGCTTGAGGTTAGAGGTTCGAGTAGCATGTTTAGCATTTTGAAGATTTATTTTTGAATCCTTGCATTGATGGACGGTCAAACTTTTTTATGATAGGTTGGACTATTGTTTTTGGTAAGTTGAATATATGATTAAGGAAAGCTTGATATTGGGGATAAGAATTTTGAAGTTATGGAAGGTTATCTTAAGGTTATGGTAAGATGGGGGGACATAAGGCTTGGCTTGTGGTAAATGTTTTGGAAACAATTCCTATGCCTTTAATGGATGAATGTGGACGGCATGGGTGTCTAGAGGGGGTGGCCAAATTTTGTAAGTAGCTTTGGGGGGGAATATTGGCCAATTTTTGTCATTTGAACATCTTTTTGCAATTGTCTTTCCTCTCCAAAAATTCTCTCCTTTGGCCGAATGTTATTGTGCATTTTGGTGCAATTTTGGTTTTGATTTTAGCCTCTTTTTGTTGAACCAAATCACATCATTGTACTTTCTTTCATTTGCCCTTTTGAAACCGAAACTACAATCTAACTTGTGCATTTTTGTGCACTTTCTATTGGCAAAGTAGTGCTTGGCCGAATCTCTCTCACAACCCTCTCTCTTTTCTTCCTTTGTTTTGTGCTCAAACACAATTCCCTTTTCTTTCATTTGGCCGAACCTCTTTCTTCCCCAAATCCTCTTTTCTTTTCTTTCTTCCATTGTTGATTAAACCGAATCCCCATCCCCTCATTTTTATTCTCTTTTCTACTTACATATTCCCTCACTTTTATTCACATATTTTTCTCCTTTCATAACTATATAGCCGAAACTTCCCATCTCTTTTAGTCCTTGTTTTGGCCGAATATTCAAGGGTAGTTTTCTTTGATTTTTTTATATATACAATTGGTTTTGAAAGATAGACTCTTTGGGACTTTGGAAGCGATTGATTTAAGCCTTATCTCTCTCTAGCAATCAAAGGTTGGTAAGTCAAAGGGTAAGGATTTTTGTTGATTCATCATTCTTTTGAATAGACTAAAGTTTTAGGATTAAAGTATTGTGGTTTGGCCGAATGGCCTTTGTTAATAATTCTTAGTATTGACCGATTTAGGACAAAATGATCTAGTGCAATAGATCGGATTTTTGGGAGATAGTTCTTGCGTTGGTGAAAGGTGTGTATCTTACACACTTATAACTTGGTTCATATTTGTATATATGTATGTTAAATAACTATTTATGTTGTCAAAGCCGAAATGATGAGTTTTTGAGATGATACCATGATGGTATAAATGAGGATAAGGGTAAGTCCGTTTCGATATATGATGTTATTATTCGTGGACTGAAATCATGATCTATTTATTATATGATTCATATCAAAGTACGTTGACATGATTTGGTTATCTATTGCATTGTTATGGGCAATATGAGAGGAGGGGGAAGATTAATATCGTGTCGATGGACACCAGATATTTGGTATCTCTAGTGATTTGGTATCACATTCGTGTCTTTGGACACCAGAGGTTTGGGACCTCATAGCGACTCGTTCCTTTGGTTAACACCACCGTGGGTTGGCCCCACTTTTGAGATATGGGATTGTCTGCCAGTGATTTGGTATCACACGTGGGTTGGTCCCACAACTTGATGATTCGTGACTTCGGTCACCAGTGGTTTGGCACCACCAGTGATTTGGTACCACATTCGTGTCTTCGGACACTAGAGGTTTGGGACCTCATAGCGTCTTGTCCCTGTGGATTAATTCCACCGTGGGTTAGCCCCACTTTTGAGATATGGGATCGTCGCCAGTGATTTGGTATCACACGTGGGTTGGCCCCACACTTAATTATTCGTGACTTTGGTCACCAGTGATTTGGTATCACAATTGTGTCTTTGGACACCAGTGGTTTGGTACCACACGGGGTAGAAAAGGAGTTATGGATGGCTAGGTTGGGTGCATTATACATGTATGTGCTTTGTTATAATTTGTGCAAGTATGTGGCATTTACCCGGGAGAGGGAATATGCACTGAGTCTTGGTGACTCACCTTCTCCCTTATTATTTCAGGTGATTCGTGAGATCGCGGATGAGGAGCCGGATGAACTCGAGGAGGCCATGCAATAAATTTTGGTCCTACGTGAACTTTGGTTTGAGAACTTTACTTTATTTATACTTGGTTTTTATATTTTGTGGGTTTGTAATAAGGCCTCTCTAAATTATGGTTTGGATTATCTTTATGTTTTGATTATGTTTTAAATATGGGTTATGAATCTCTTAATTATTATAATAAATTGAGCACAAAGTTTTCTAAACTACACAACGCGATGGTTTTTAAAACGTTACCATCGGGTAACCTAAATTATTTAACAATCTTAACAATTTTAGTGTTTTCGATAATTTAAATGATTTTCAAATATTAAGTTTCTACATTTAAATGCAAATGGTTTTCAAAGTAATAAATCGAGTTTTTCTTAAAATGATATAAATGTTTTCTAACCTATGATTTATTCGCCTATTATAAAGTTTTACGTAATTTCAAAGTAAATTTTCAGTTTTAACTTATTAAACATGTAGTTTCTACAAATATAGACTTTTCAAAGGGTTTTTCACAAAAATTAAACCGTTAACTCGTTTTTCTTCAAAGTACTTTCCTCAGTGACATACCAGATTCGGTCATGGCGTATTGACCGGGTTTGGGGTGTTACAAATTGGTATCAGAGCCAGGTTCAAAAGCTCGGCTGTGGGCCTGAGGCCCAAAATGTTTCAAAGTATGGTTTTAAAATGTTATTGTATAAAATTTTGTAGTTGAAAAAGCATGGCCCCGAGTCTCCGGCATCAATCCGCCCTGGTAAGTACATCAAACTGTTGATTTTGATGTTATGTTATGATGATATTGGCATGACTGTATAGTAGTAGGAACTACTTTAGAGACCCAAAACTATAGGTTTTGTGTGTACTCATGAAACAACCCTTATTAAAATTTTTCATAAAATCGTGCTTTTTAAAGAAAGTGGAATAATGACTAATGCATAAAACTTTTAACTTAGATAAGAAGAGACGTTAGACATGAGTACTCGTGGTCGAGGTCGTACTACTCGTGGACGCGGTAGGGGTAGGATGCCTGTGTCTGAGCCAGTGAGGTCGGGTCAAGGATCCAAGAATGAGGTACCACCAGTTCCACCACCAGCGGTTGGAGTTCAGCATCAAGACCAAACGGGGGATGACGTAGTGTCTCAGGCGGTGCTACGAGTCCTTGAGAGGGTAGCTGGTATGGGTGGAGGCACGGAAGCTCGAAAATCTGTACCCGAGCGACTCCGATCCAACGAAGCCGAGGTATTTCGAGGTGTTTCGGGTGTAGCTCCCAACTCAGCTGAATATTGGCTAGAGGCGACGGAGCGAATCATGGATGACTTGGATTTGAGTCTTGAGGACAAGTTGAAAGGGATTGTATCGCTTCTTCGGGATGAGTCATATCGGTGGTGGCTCACGATGCGGATGGTGCTTTTTGCGGAGGATCTCACTTGGGATTATTTCAAGGCAGCGTATCAGCGGAAATACGTTGGGTTTAATTACATTGATGTGCAGCGTAAGGCATTTCTGAGTTTGGTCCAAGCGATAAGTCCGTGTCGAAATATGAAGCGGAATTTTTAAGATTGAGCCGATATCTTTGGAGGTATTGTGGCTTCCTGAACACGAGCGATGTGTTCGGTTCGAGGATGGTTTGAGAGACGAGTTGAGATTACCGATTGCTCCATCGGGAGCGAGTTTGTCGCTTTGGTTGAAAAGGCTAAGATAGCCGAAAGAATCAAGGAATTTGCAAGGCAGAGTTACGATCAGAACAAGCATAAGAGAGGATATGAATCATCTGGGTCAGCCGGCAATGCTCAGAAGAGGGTTAGGCAGAGTGGACCGAATTAATCTGGAAGGCCTGTTACTGCTAATCAGAGGCCAGCGCAGTGTAACCAATGTGGGAAGTATCATTGGGGCGAATGTTGGACCGGAGGGAAAGGATGTTTCGAGTGTGGCTCGCTAGATCATCGTGTGAGAGACTGTCCATGTAAGCAAGCCAGGAATCAGTCTGAGGGTCAAGGTCGTGCTCAGTTCAGGAAGGAGGGACCACCACCGCAGAGAGGTCGTGGTAATGGTTCTGGTCGAGGCCGCGGAGCATCGGGCAGAGGTGCAAGCAACACTGAGGCCAGGCAGCCTAGTTTGGTGTATGCTGCGAGACGTCGAGAGGAGGGTGACGCACCGGATGTCATAACCGGTACGTTCTTAATCTTTGGTGTTCCATATACTGCCTTGATAGATGTGGGTTCGACTCATTCGTTTGTTGCTAGTAGTATTGTAGAGACTATGAGTTTAGTTTCTAAGACTGCTTCTAGGAAGATGACCGTACTTAGTCCTCTAGGTCACTCTGTAGAAGTAGATAAGCTGTATAGGGATGTACCCCTAGAACTCCAAGGGGTAGTGTTTGTAGCTGATCTGATGGAATTGCAGTTTGAGGAGTTCGATCTAATTCTTGGAATGGATTGGTTGGTCAAGTACCAAGCGAGTTTGGATTGCGCTGCTAAGCACATGGTTTTGAAGATAGTTGAAGGTAAAGAGGTGGTCATGATAGGTAATAGAAGAGATTATTTATCAAACGTGGCATTAGCATTGAAAGCCGTGAAGATGGTCAGGAAGGGCTGCGAGGCATTTGTAGTTCATATTGTACTTTGGAAGCTAAGGAATCTTCGGTGGAGAATGTCCGAACTGTAAGGGAATATGCGGATGTATTTCCTGAAGAACTTCTGGGACTGCCTCCGGATCGTGAAGTCGAATTTGGTATAGATCATTGCCTTAACGCGCCAGTGTCTATAGCTCCGTATAGGATGACACCGAAGGAATTGATGGAATTGAAGGCTCAGATTCAGGAGTTGTTTGATCGAGGTTTTACCCGACCAAGTGTTTCGCCTTGGGGAGTGCCGGTACTTTTTGTCAAGAAGAAGGATGGTTCGATGCGGATGTGTATTGACTACCGCCAGTTAAATAAGTTGACGATCAAAAACAAGTATCCGTTGCCAAGGATAGATGACTTGTTTGATCAGCTTAAAGGGGTTGCGGTTTTCTCCAAGACTTATTTAAGGTCTGGATATCATCAGCTAAAGGTGAAAGAGGCTGATATCTATAAGACAGCTTTTCGCACTCGGTACGGGCATTACGAGTTTCTGGTGATGCCATTTGAGTTGACTAACGCACTGGCAGCATTCATGGATATGATGAATTGGGTATTCCAGCAGTTTTTAGATTAGTTTGTTGTGGTTTTTATAGACGATATTTTGATATACTCGAAGTCGGAGGAGGAGCATGTTGCACATTTGCGAGTAGTGTTGCAGATTTTGAGGGAAAAGCAGTTGTATGCCAAATTTAGTAAGTGCAAATTCTGGCTTAGGGAGGTGACTTTCTTGGGTCAAGTTGTATCAGTCGAGGGGATTAGAGTGGATCCTCGGAAGGTTGAAGCGGTGTTGGACTGGAAGCCGCCTAAGTCAGTGGCTGAGATTCGGAGTTTCCTAGGTCTAGCGGGGTACTATCGAAGATTTGTGGAAGGATTTTCTTTGATTACCACACCGATGACTAAGTTGTTGAGGAAAGGAGTTCCATTTGTATGGACCGAGAAGCAGCAGGAAAGTTTCAACAAGTTGAAGAAGATTCTCGATCAAGCTCCGCTTTGACTCAACTTTGAGGCAAGCAAGGAATTCACGGTTTATTGTGATGCATCACATACTGGTCTGGGATGTGTGCTGATGCAAGAAGGGAAGGTAGTGGCTTATGCATCTCAGCAGTTGAGACCACATAAGGCTAATTATCCGACACATGACTTGGAATTAGCTGCTGTGGTTTTCGCTTTGAAGATTTGGAGACACTATTTGTACGGAGAGAAGTCGATAGTCTATACGGATCACAAGAGTCTTAAGTACCTTTTGACTCAGAAGGACTTGAACTTGAGGCAACGTAGATGGATTGAGTTGTTAAAGGACTACGACTGTTCAATCGAGTATCATCCGGGCAAGGCTAACGTGGTAGCAGACGTGTTGAGCCGTAAAATTGTATCGAATTTAAGATCGATGTTTGCTCGTCTTAGCTTGTACGACGATGGGAGTCTTTTGGCAGAATTGCAAGTCAAGTCGACTTGGTTAGATCAGATCAAGGAGAAGCAATTGGAGGATGATGTTTTGATTGATCGGAGGTTGCGGGTTCAGAACGGAGGTTTAGAGGATATTAGTCTGTCCAGTGATGGAGTTTTGTGTTTTAAAGGGAGAGCTTGTATGTCAAAGGATGTTGAGTTGAGACAAAGGATTCTTCGGGATGCACATAGCAGCCCATATGCTATGCATCCTGGAGGTAGTAAGATGTATCGGGATTTAAGAGAGCAGTTTTGGTGGCCAAGTCTGAAGCAGGAGGTAACTGAGTTTGTGGGCAAATGTCTGACGTGTCAGCAAGTCAAGGCTGAACATCAGTTGTCGTCTGGGTTACTTCAACCGGTGAAGATTCTACAGTGGAAGTGGGAAAGGATCACTATGGACTTTGTCAGTGGATTACCTCTTACGCCTAGTAAGAAGGACTCAGTTTGGGTGATTGTGGATCGTCTGACTAAGTCAGCTCATTTCATTCCGGTTAAGATGGATTATTCGCTTTAGAGGTTAGCTAAGTTGTATGTGGCTGAGATAGTGAGGTTGCACGGTGTGCCTGTGTCGATCATCTCGGATGGAGATCCCAGATTTACGTCGAGGTTTTGGAGAGCATTACATCAGACGTTGGGTACGCGGTTGGATTTCAGTACAGCATTTCATCCACAGTCTGACGGACAGTCGGAAAGGGTTATTCAGATTTTAGAGGATATGTTGAGAGGATGTGTTTTGGACTTCAGAGGCAGCTGGGAAGAGTTTTTGCCGTTAGCTGAGTTCGCATACAATAATAGTTACCAGGCAAGCATTAAGATGGCTCCATATGAGGCGTTGTATGGTAGGAGGTGTCGCACACCTACATGTTGGACAGAGTTGGGAGCGTCAAATGTTAGGACCAGAGTTGGTTGCAGAAACTGAGGATAAGGTGAAGTTGATTCAGGCTCGTCTGAAGGAAGCTTCGGATAGGCAGAAGTCATATGTCGATCTCAAGCGGAGGGATATAGAGTTTGCCGTGGGTGACAAAGTTTTTCTGAAGGTCTCACCATGGAAGAAAGTGTTTAGATTTGGAAGAAAAGGCAAATTAAGTCCAAGGTTTATTGGACCATTCAAGGTGTTGAGACGAGTGGGACCAGTAGCTTATCAGCTTGAGTTGCCAGCGGAACTGAGTCAGATTCACGATGTGTTTCATGTCTCCATGCTTAGACGCTATCGTTCTGATCCATCGCATGTCGTGGCAGTAGAGGAAATAGAAGTGAGTCCAGATTTGACGGTGGAAGAGGAACCTGTACAAATTCTAGATCGAGATGTGAAAGTTTTGCGTAGGAAGTCAGTTCCTTTAGTGAAGGTCTTATGGCGGAATCATGGCATAAAAGAAGCTACGTGGGAACCGGAGGATGCAATGAGGCAACAGTATCCTCAACTCTTTTGATCAGGTACTTTCGAGGACGAAATTTTCTTAAGGGGGTAGAATTGTAATATCCCAAATTTGAGTATCATTTGTGTTGGCTTGAGTATGAATTTTGTGTGTTAGCATAGTCTTGTGAAGGCTTGATTTTATTTAGGAAGCTAGAATAAATTTTAGTATGGTTCATTTAATGAAGTGGATTAAGTGAGCTTAGCACTTAAGTTAATTTAAGTGTTCATTTATAGCACATGAGGAGTAAGTGGCAAGTTGGTTAAGGAGCTTGAAAGGTTGCTTGAGGTTAGAGGTTCGAGTAGCATGTTTAGCATTTTGAAGATTTATTTTTGAATCCTTGCATTGATGGACGGTCAAACTTATTTATGATAGGTTGGACTATTGTTTTTGGTAAGTTGAATATATGATTAAGGAAAGCTTGATATTGGGGATAAGAATTTTGAAGTTATGGAAGGTTATCTTAAGGTTATGGTAAGATGGGGGGGGGACATAAGGCTTGGCTTGTGGGAAATGTTTTGGAAACAATTCCTATGCCTTTAATGGATGAATGTGGACAGCATGGGTGTCTAGAGGGGGTGGCCGAGTTTTGTAAGTAGCTTTGGGGGGGAATATTGGCCAATTTTTGTCATTTGAACATCTTTTTGCAATTGTCTTTCCTCTCCAAAAAATCTCTCCTTTGGCCGAATGTTATTGTGCATTTTGGTGCAATTTTGGTTTTGATTTTAGCCTCTTTTTGTTGAACCAAATCACATCATTTTACTTTCTTTCATTTGCCCTTTTGAAATCGAAACTACAATCTAACTTGTGCATTTTTGTGCACATTCTATTGGCAAAGTAGTGCTTGGCCGAATCTCTCTCACAACCCTCTCTCTTTTCTTCCTTTCTTTTGTGCTCAAACACAATTCCCTTTTCTTTCATTTGGCCGAACCTCTTTCTTCCCCAAATCCTCTTTTCTTTTCTTTCTTCCATTGTTGATTAAACCGAATCCCCATCCCCTCATTTTTATTCTCTTTTCTACTTACATATTCCCTCACTTTTATTCACATATTTTTCTCCTTTCCATCACTTTTATTCACATATTTTTCTCCTTTCATAACTATATAGCTGAAACTTCCCATCTCTTTTAGTCCTTGCTTTGGCCGAATATTCAAGGGTAGTTTTCTTTGTTTTTTTTATATATACAATCGGTTTTGAAAGATAGACTCTTTGGGACTTTGGAAGCAATTGATTTAAGCCTTATCTCTCTCTAGCAATCAAAGGTTGGAAAGTCAAAGGGTAAGGATTTTTGTTGATTCATCATTCTTTTGAATAGACTAAAGTTTTAGGATTAAAGTATTGTGGTTTGGCCGAATGGCATTTGTTAATAATTCTTAGTATTGGCCGATTGTAGGACAAAATGATCTAGTGCAATAGATCGGATTTTTGGGAGATAGTTCTTGCGTTGGTGAAAGGTGTGTATCTTACACACTTATAACTTGGTTCATATTTGTATATATGTATGTTAAATAACTATTTATGTTGTCAAAGCCGAAATGATGAGTTTTTGAGATGATACCATGATGGTATGAATAAGGATACGGGTAAGTCCGTTTCGATATATGATGTTATTATTCGTGGACTGAAATCATGATCTATTTATTATATGATTCATATCAAAGTATGTTGACATGATTTGGTTATCTATTGCATTGTTATGGGCAATATGAGAGGAGGGGGAAGATTAATATCGTGTCGACGGACACCAGAGATTTGGTATCTCCAGTGATTTGGTATCACATCCGTGTCTTCGGACACCAGAGGTTTGGGACCTCAGAGCGACTCGTCCCTGTGGTTATCACCACCGTGGATTGGCCCCACTTTTGAGATATGGGATTGTCTGCCAGTGATTTGGTATCACACATGGGTTGGCCCCACAACTTGATGATTCGTGACTTCGGTCACCATTGGTTTGGCACCACCAGTGATTTGGTATCACATTCGTGTCTTCGGACACCAGAGGTTTGGGACCTCATAGCGTCTTGTCCCTGTGGATTAATTCCACCGTGGGTTAGCCCCACTTTTGAGATATGGGATCGTCGCCAGTGATTTGGTATCACACGTGGGTTGGCCCCACACTTAATTATTCGTGACTTTGGTCACCAGTGATTTGGTATCACAATTGTGTCTTTGGACACCAGTGGTTTGGCACCACCAGTGGTTTGGTACCACACGGGGTAGAAAAGGAGTTATGGATGGCTAGGTTGGGTGCATTATACATGTATGTGCTTTGTTATAATTTGTGTAAGTATGCGGCATTTACCCTGAGAGAGGAATATGCATCGAGTCTTGGTGACTCACCTTCTCCTTATTATTTCGGTGATTCGTGAGATCGCGGATGAGGAGCCGGATGAACTCGAGGAGGCCATGCAATAAATTTTGGTCCTACGTGAACTTTGGTTTGAGAACTTTACTTTATTTATACTTGGTTTTTATATTTTGTGGGTTTGTAATAAGGCCTCTCTAAATTATGGTTTGGATTATCTTTATGTTTTGATTATGTTTTAAATATGGGTTATGATTCTCTTAATTATTATAATAAATTGAGCACAAAGTTTTCTAAACTACACAACGCGATGGTTTTTAAAACGTTACCATCGGGTAACCTAAATTATTTAACAATCTTAACAATTTAAGTGTTTTCGATAATTTAAATGATTTTCAAATATTAAGTTTCTACATTTAAATGCAAATGGTTTTCAAAGTAATAAATCGAGTTTTTCTTAAAATGATATAAATGTTTTCTAACCTATGATTTATTCGCCTATTATAAAGTTTTACGTAATTTCAAAGTAAATTTTCAGTTTTAACTTATTAAACATGTAGTATCTACAAATATAGACTTTTCAAAGGGTTTTTCACAAAAATTAAATCGTTAACTCGTTTTTCTTCAAAGTATTTTCCTCAGTGACATACCAGATTCGATCATGGCGTATTGACCGGGTTTGGGGTGTTACAAGGGTAGTAGTTGATGCGCCTACTAATGGTACTTTTCTGGATAAATCATATAATGAAGCATATGAGATTTTGGAACAAATTGCCAACAATGATTATCAATACCCTACTACGAGAGTGGGGACTAGTAGAAGAGTTACTGGCACAATGGACCTTGATGTAATCACTTTATTAACAGCTCAAGTATTATCTTTAGCTAATATGATCAAATCACTAAAAAGACCAGTTGTAGTTCAAGAGGTGAAAATAGTCTAGCTATCTTGTGTTTACTGTGGGAAAGATCATGTTTTTGATGAATGCCCACCAAACCCAACCTCTATGTATTACATGGGTAATTTCAACTGGAACAATAACCCATATTCCAAGCAACATCCAAACTTCAGTTGGAATAATCAAGGAATTTGAACTCCAACAGTGTTGTTCGATAGAATGCCACAAATGCACCACTTGGTTATAATCAACCCATGCCATGAAAAAATGTTCAACAAAGTTCAGCATCATCTTCTTCATCTATGGAAGCTTTATTGAAGAAATATATGGCCAAAAATGATGTCGTGGTCTGGAGTCAAGCTGCATCCCTCAAAGCTCTTGAAAGTCAAGTGGGGCAGATTGCAAATGCTCTGAATTTGAAGCCATAAGGAGATTTAACAAGTGATACTAAGAATTTGAGATCATAAGGGAAAGAGCATTGCAAAGTGATCAATCTCAAAAGTAGAACTCAGTTGAGTGACGTTACTCAAGATGCCATGGTAGGAGAGGATAACTCAAATAAAAACCATGTGAAGATCTTAGAGCCATCTAAAAAGTACACTGCAGCTGAAAAGGCTAAGCAAAAGATTGTTGCGGGAGAATTAGATCGTGTTGGCAACAAAAATGCCACAATAAAATAATATTAGCAACCTAAAGGACGACCACCTTCACCTTTTCCTCAACAATTTCATAATTCTAAATAGGATGTCCAGTTCAAAAGATTTTTGGATTTCTTGAAGCAACTCCACATCAACATACTGCTAGTAGAAGCTTTGGAGCAGATGCCTAATTATATGAAATTAATGAAAGATATATTGTCAAAGAAGCGCAGATTGGGAGAATTTGAGATTGTTGGTCTCACTAAAAGGTGCACAACAATGTTGATGAATAAGTTACCTCCAAAGCTGAAAGACCCAGGGAATTTTTCTATTCCTTATTTGATTGGAAATCATTATGTTGGTAAGGCATTATGTGATTTAAGAGCAAGTATAAATGTAATTCCTCTATCTATTTTCAAGAAGTTGGGAATTGAGAAGGCAAGACCTTCTATGGTTACGTTGCAATTGGCTAATCGACGCTACGCACATCCGAAGGTAAAATTGAGAAGGTACTAGTAAGAGTAGATAAGTTTATTTTTCCGGTAGATTTCCTTATTTTAGATTG
Source organism: Gossypium bickii (assembly GCA_025503065.1). Taxonomy (NCBI): domain Eukaryota; kingdom Viridiplantae; phylum Streptophyta; class Magnoliopsida; order Malvales; family Malvaceae; genus Gossypium; species Gossypium bickii. Next base: position 91,554,548 of record CP106714.1, on the reverse strand, counting down.
TGAAGCTGACAAAGATGTGTCAATTATTATTGGAAGACCTTTTCTTGCTCAGGTAGAACTTTAATTGATGTGTAGAAAGATGAACTGGCCATAAGGATGAATGATTAGCAGGTCACGTTCAATGTATTTAATGTGCTGGAATATGCTGATGAGAATGAAGAATGTCGTCCCATTGACTTGATAGGAGTAGAGTTGGAGGAAGAATTCACGAGATTTTTCCACAGCAATTTTGATAGTGATGAAGATTCATTTGAGCGGCGACCCTTGTGCACTTTGCTGGAGCAAAATAGACCTTTCAATTTTGATGAACAATGCTTGGTAGCTCATGTAAATCTGCATGGAGTTGCTGATGTCAAGGACATGAAAACAGAGGGGAGGGATCGGTGACGCAGAGCCCGTTGAGACGATTTAAATTTTTATGAACAATTCTTTTTATTTTTATTTCATTTTGTCGATTTAAATTTCTCTTAGTTATTTTATTTCCTTTGTTTAATAAACTGCATGAAGGGTAGGGATCGATGAAGCAGAGCCCGTTGAGACAAATCTTGCCACTGAGGAGAAGGCATGACGGAGAAGAAGAAAACCCAACTTTTGCACCACCTACGGATGCTACTACCCCAATCCCACCTCAATCGACTACACCAATAACCCAGTAAGATCATGAGATAAATAAGTTGATTGATGATCTCAAAAAATTGGATGATGAGGAAGACGAGGTGCCAATCATTGTGTTGAAAAGGAAGCAGTGCTACAAGTATGCTACATGAAAATCCACTCGTCCAAATTAAAGTAATAACAATTTTACTCTAAGCTTCATTCATTTTTTTTATGTTATTTATTTTTCATTTCATTTTAGCATGCATTCATCATTTTTTTTTTCTTATTATTTTCTGTCCATATATATGTTTGTGCATTCATTATAACACCCTGAATAATTTATTAATGTTTCTATAAATATCTAACACAAATTTCTGTTTGCTTCAGTGGTTAAGTGTTCTGGGTGCGTCTGAGAGGTCTTGGGTTCAAGATTTATCTTTGCTAAATTTTGTTATTTTCTAAATCCTAGCCTTATCTTTGTTCAGTAGGCTTATATTAAATTGTCTGTAAATCCATATCAGATTGAGCTTACTGGTTCGAGTGGCAAGGGTGTCGGTGTGTTGGAGGTACTGTGTTCAAATCCCTGCGTTAGTGTGGGTATTTATTTTTACTCGGTTATCAGACAGAGTTTTGATGGAGTTAAAATTCTGTAGCGGTTGAGATTGAGGGGTTAGTGGGAGAGATTGAAGGGTTTTAGGGATATTTTTTATTTTTTTATTTGTTTTCAAATTCTCTCTCTCCTACAAAACGAATCACGTCAATTTCTGTTTCTCCATTATTCTGTCAAGTCCTCTTTTCTTGTTTTCCTCTTTTTTTGTTTACCTGTTAATCTTGTGCTGTTGGCTCTTGGTTTGCATATATTGGGGTAAATGGTGGTAAGTTTTTGCTCAAGCTAAGAGAGAGTTTTCGTTTAATGTTGTTTTAAAGTTAATGCTTTGTTTTCGATAGTCTAATTGTTGGGTTTTGACAGCAACAAATTGCAAAGAACGGGGCTCTCCTCTTGCAGAATCGTAGTTGAAAAAGTTCAGAGTGTTGGGGTAAGTGATGATTTTGTGAATTGAACTGTTGTCGGTTTCCTAGGTTTGGATCAATCGTGAATCAAGACTAATATTATGTTTTGGATGTCGTTTTTAGGTTCTGGTGGGCTTGGGATAGTTTTCGCATCAAATCAATAACAGGTGTGTACCCGAAATGCAGAAACTCGAACTTTGGCAAAAGCCAAAAAATTGGTCTGTCGATGCCACACAAGCGTGTGGTAGACTGTGTGTGAGACACGGTTGTGTGGTCGATGAAGGGATGGTCGTGCGCAGCACATGGCCTGGTGGTGGCGTGAGTGTGGCCTAGGCCAAGTTGGCCGTGTGGGCCACACGGGCATGTCACACAGGTGTATGGATTCTGGGCCAAGCCATGTGGGCCACATGGGCAAGACCAATCTAGGCGTGTAGGCCCATACGGGCATGTGGGCACATATTTTTGAAAATCTACCTAGGGTCGCACAGGTCACTCCAATCGACTGTGGGCCTATATAGGGTCGGTAAGGGCTAATTAAATCCTAACTTGAATGCTATGATATTCTGATAAACTGATCTGAGTGGGATACTGAATGTATGCCTAACTGTACTACTATATGTATATATGATATATGTATATTTTCATGTTGAGCATGTTAAATCTGTTATATCTGTATCTGATTTTTGCATCTGTTATTGGGGTGGGATTTGCATATGATGAGAAAGTATTATGTTCGACGTTACTCACCTATACTCTGGCAGTTTGGATGCATATATTCTGATATGTGTCTTAATGGCACAATGTGGTGTGTAGAGATGGATGGGTGTTTTAAACCATACATGGAGTGATGGGATGGTCGGAGATGGTGTGTAGAGGATGGGGGTAGGATTTATGCATATCTGTTTCTGAATGTGAAACTCTATCTGTTTCTAACTGTGTATATAATTTTGTATGTTTGCATGCTTAACTCTGATGGGTTACACACTGAGTTTTCGTAAACTCAGATCTGTTGTTTATTTTGTCAAGTAATCCACAGACTTAGGCAGATCGATGCGACAAAGTCTCAACGGTGAACACACATTCGTAAACTGTATAAACTTAGCAATTTATGGTTTTATTCTTGATTTCTAGTTTTCATTTGAGAGTTTGTAATTTCTGGGACTCTCTGGACTTTATGGTTTTAAACTGATGATTTTTGCTTTATTGATATTGCATGCTTGATCAAATTATTTTATGGAATTGACAGTTTTTACACAAGAAGAGGTTTTCCTAAAAACACGAGCTGAATTTTTAAAATGTATAGATTTTGTTAGACTTCCACTGAAAGATAAGATTTGGCAAATAAACTAATTAATCATCATTTTTGAAAATGAATAGGAAGTACATGAGTTCAAATAACTGAAATGATTTTACCATTCTCTATGACATCTCCGGATTAGGCCATAACGTCTAGGCTAGGTTTGGGGTGTTACATTCATAATTTTTGTCTATTCATGCATTGTGAACAATGCATCCCTGAGGTTTGGGGGTGTGTTGTGCATATAGGTTGCATTCGAATAGTTGTTCATTCTGTCTTTGACATTCATTTTGCCACAACACATAAATGCCAAAGAATTGTTACATTATGATGAGTATATTTTTTCTTATGATGTTCAATGAGGAATTTAATTCTTCGACATTCCTAAAAAATTGTGATAGTGAATTAGGTGAGTTTAGCTTAGGATAGTTGCTTGAAAGTTGACCCCTAAAAGTAGAATACACTAATTTAAATTACAATTAGTCTATATTAAGTTTCTTTTAATAAACTTAGAGATTCTTGAAGCTAAATTTAGTACAATGGCAATACTCAATAATGAATAAAGTGGCAATGTTTAAGAAAATTCAAGAAAAAAAATTTCATCAAATACTCCAATGCTTAGAATTTCCTAGTAAGTCAGCATCACTTTGTTTGCTCCATCATGTTGTTGATTAGAAAAGTAAGTTTAAGTAAGAGTAATTCAATAAATGAAGCAATTCAGGGACACTCCATTATAGTGCTAGGCTAAGTAGCTAAGGGGGTAGTTGTTTGCTCCATCCTTCTTCTAAGTTAAAAGCCTTAACTTCATGAGTGAGTATTCAAATTGAGACATGATGGAATACATAGCAATTTAGTGTATGCTCCACTAAGATTGTCAAGTAAAGAAAATCATGTGACAAGATGAATCCCCTAGTAAAAATACTTGTAATTGAGTTATGTAAGACCATATTATTAAAAGGAAACTAAGCTTAGATAATAGATACACTAAGTACATTAGGAGGTGCCTCCTATAATCGAAATTGCATAAGTAATTAGAAATTTTTATTTTTAGGGCAACAATTTTTGCTTTTTTTTTTTTGGCTAAACAAGCTTATGAAACTTGAGCAAATTTTTGGAAATAGAAGATTACTAAGAACTGAAGTATAAATATGCTCTACATAGTCTGACATTACAAAAGATAGTTATATTGTTGTGTCAATTCATTCATTCATTCATTCATGCATTCATGCGTTTTTTTTCTTGAGGACAAGCAATAATTCAAGTTTGGGGGCATGATAACTCTTGAAAAGAGTTATATTTTAGGCATCTAGACTTGGTTAATTGTTCATACTTGAGTAAATTTAGTTCCATTTTAGGAAATTATATTAGTATTTTTATAACATTGTATCGTGAAGCTTAATTTTCATTTTATATTATTGAGAATCACTTATTTTGGAGTGGTTGTATTGGTGGTGGTTATAGAGTTACATGAAGCTGATGTTTTGTGATTCAAGGAGTGATTTGGATACTGTTATTGATGCTCTTTTAAGGGAATTCTCTTTGAAAATGAATTTTGGTGACTTTGAAAGTTCATTGTTGAAAATTTGAATTGATGGCTAGTGTGTCATGAGTGCTTGATTGGTGTTTCTTTTATTATTCTTATTGTAAGTTTAGGTGTGTGTCTTTACTGTAAGTTGTTAGTTGTCTTGGCCAAGGTGCGTAATTGTATTCTTGTAGAAGTACTGTTGTTGATGTTTTCAAAGGTGTTTGTTCTTTGCTACTAATGGTGTTTTTCCTTTTATCACAAAAGTTGATGATTAAATAAACAAAATAAAAATTTTAAAGTGGTGGTATCCTCTATTAAATTCTCAACTATTATTTGGTTAACATAGTCAAAGTTTTCTATTTTCGAGTTATCATATCACAAAATTGCATGTTCAATATTTCACATCATTATTTCACAAAAATACACATTTTTCTAAGGTTTTTCATATATTTGGAGGAATCTTGGAGGTTATATCCCCATATTTAGATCCATTTACTGGATACAAGTACTTCGAAGAGTTTCAGTAGCATAGTTGCTACCTATATATGTGTGTTCTTTCCATACTTTCTGTAATATCCCGGGTTAGGGGTTATTTTTTGTCATGGCATGTTCTGCATGTTGTTGGTGTGCTATGTTGCTGTTTGTGTAGTTTCGGGGCTTAATTATAGGCTAGGAGTAAGCCTGAGTAGGTAGGAAAATTTTAGTTTTTAAGCTTTATGTGAGAGGAGCTGATGTAGCTGGGTCATATGTAGTTTATTTGGCGTTTTTGAGCACAAAAGAGGAGCTAGCAAAGTGGCAAGGGGAGACGCCACATTGAGCTTGGGTGTGACGTCAAAGTGCAAGGGGGTAGGTCCTATGTTCAAGCTGCGGAGTGGCCACATTTTGCATTTTTTTGGACGGCAGGAAGGAGGAGAGTTGGTGGCAGTTCAAACTCTGCCTTGGACTTGGTCTTCTCATTCAAATGGAGGGTGGAGAGTGGATTTAGGATGTTGACTTGTTCAAATAATTTGAATTTGTGGCTTGGAGTGTTTTGGGGGATTATGGCCGAATTTGGGGGAGTGTGGAGTGGGGGAAGTGGACGGTTTGGTAGGAAGAGTTGGTGGCCGAAATTCACATAGGCAATTTTGCATTTTCGGTCACTTGGAGGCAAGCCAAATTCTCCTTTTTGTCTTACCAAAACCGAATTCCTAAAGAATTTCTTTCACTTTCTTTGTGAAACCGAATGTGTAAACATCTAGTTGCCGAAATTGTTTTGTTTCAACTTTTCTTAGTAGCCGAAATCCTATTTCCTATTTCAATTGTTTGAGCCGAAAGTAAAAAGTCCCTTCTTTTCATATTTTCTTCTTGGTTGAGTCTAGATAAGTCAAAACTCTCATCTTCCAAACACCTCCACCGTTTCTCTTATTTTTGATTCATCTTTTATTTCCCTTCTTTCCTAAATATTAGTGCCATTTCTCTATCTCTTCTCACCCTTGTTCTCATTCTTTTCTCATTAAGCCGAACCCAAGAGTGTTGAACACCTAAAGACCGAATCCTCTTCTTTTGAAGCCTTGGCCGAATCTCCTCTCTTCCCTGGTGTTGGGTTGGCCGAATTTTGGTGTTGGGTGCTTGGTTGCAATCGGTTGGTGGTAGGTAAGGGTTTAGCCGAATAGCCACTTCCACTCTTTTTCGTTTTATGTGTTTTGGGTTGGCTTGGTGCCGATTTGGACATGAGTAAAGGAGTTAACCTCTTACGTTGGAACCGAATGCAGGGTAGGGCAATCAGGGATTCCAAAGCAGTCAGGTGGAGCCTTCTCCCTTTGTTAACCGATTAGGTAAGTGATGGTAAGATATTGTTCACGGTTATTCGTTTAAATCTAATTAAGTCAAAGGTGGCAAAGGATTAACCATTCTCTTTTAAAGTGTAGCCGATTGTTGATTAAAGAAGGAACCATTGTGGTTTGGGTTTGGTAGGAAACCAAACGTGTTCAAGGTAAGGGTGATTCGACAGACCCTTTTGGTCTATATGGTGTTGGCCGAATGGTCTTAGTGACTAACTCCTTTTTGGCCGATTATAGGAGCAAGGCCATCAAAGGGACTTAGGTCGTTTCGTTGGATTTTTTTTAGACTCGTATATACCAGGTGTGTAAACTAACACACTTCTATTTAGTAATGTGATTGATAACCTTGTTGTAATTAATGAAACAGTGATCATGAGTATGATACCCTATTGGGGATGACCTTGGACTCGGGTAAGTCAGTAATATTATGAGCTTACTGATGAATGATATGGTACCTTGATTATGAATGTATGTGATATGGGATATGATGTTAAATATGTTAGCATGATGTGTATGACTTGTATGATATGCATGATCACATGAGTATGACATGTTGGGTGATTTGAGAGGAGGGGGAATTGATATCCGTGTCTTTGGGACACTGTGACTTTGGGTCACCAGAGGTTTGGCACCTCCAGTGGTTTGGTACCACAGTGATATTTTGTGACTTTGGGTCACCAGAGGTTTGGCACCTCAGCGTCTCGTCCCAGTGGCTTAGTACCACGGTGGGTTGGCCCCACAGTTGATTATTCGAGATTGACGCCAGTGATTTGGTATCACACGATGGGTTGGCCCCATCACTCGATTATCGTGACTACGGTCACCAGTGGTTTGGTACCACATTGTGTCTTTGGGACACCAGAGGTTTGGCACCTCATTGCGACTCGTCCCTGTGGTTTGGCACCACCAGTGGTTTGGTACCACACGGGGTAGATAAGGAGATACGGATGGTTAGGACCGGGTTGCATTAATTGTGTTACTACGTATGATGTGTGTTAGCATGTTATTTTATTGGGAGCGGGATTTATACACTGAGTCATTCGACTCACCCTCTCCTTTGACATTTCAGGTGATACTTAGGCGCGGACATGGAGCCGGGATGGACTCGGGGTGCTCATACCATGCTGAATAAAAAGTTTTACTCAGACATTACATTTTGGGTACTTTAGTTATTTACTTTCAGTTGGGTTCTATTTCGGATTTGTAAAAGGCCTTTAAATTATGCCTTATGATGTTTATGTTTTAAGTTAGATTTTAATATGCTTTAACAAAATAATTGGGTTAATTTGCTAAAACTTGAAATGACAACGATTTCAAAATCTTAACGATATGTTTTCAACTATACCATCGGGTATCACACTGATTTTATAAATGAATGAAAATCAATCGTCTTCAAACTTGAAATCAAATTTTTACTAAGTCTAAATGTTTTAGTAACGATATTAAATAACTTGTTTTCCAAACGGAACTGAGTTTTATCAAATCTATTTAATGCAAACTCGTAACTTTCAAACACGTTTTTCCCCGTAACATACCAGATTCGGTCGTGGTGTTTGGACCGGGTTTGGGGTGTTACACTTTTTTTTTTCTTTGTTAACTATGATTTGTTTCCATCCATTTAGGACGATGCAATAGACCAGATCAAAGAAGCTCCCAAAAGTGAGGATGAGAAACAAGAGTGAAATCTCCAATCTTCACAATATGGTTTTACTTCCCTAGTTATTTTTATATGGAGAAGTTGCTCGATTCCACTATTCCTTTGATTCCCTCCAGTTACTTGTTCTTAGATCATGCCTCTTGGTTTATGCTCCATCGAAGCATTGCTAAAAGTTTATTAAGTATTTCATTGGTTATTACTTTCTTAGGTTTCTTGTATGATTATCTCAAGAAATTGGTTATGATAGGTTAAGTTCATATTTGATAAACTGATTATACAAATCAAATGATGAAAAATCATCAAAAGTTTTTAAAAATAAATATGAGTGGCTTTATTTTTAATTGTTTTTTGAGGGATGCATCATGTTATGAGTGCATCATGTTAGATTTAACACTACGGTATATTAAGTTTTATATTAAGTCAAAATTTAATAAATAATAATTGAATTAAAACAAAATTATATACAAAATTAAACAAAAACAAAACAATACCTAAGTCATATTAAACATACAAGGACTTGATCTACAATTATCATAATGCTTATAATAACTATAAGAACTCTTCAATAAACAAAAACACAATCATGACAATCACAATGAAATTATTAATATTAAACTACTTGAGTTCTATAAGTTTTTAAATACACTTTTGTAATACCCCTAACCCGTATTCATCACTGGATTAGGGTTCCGGAGCATTACCAGACTTATTATACAAATAAACATACATTTCTCATGCATTTTTCATATCTAAATAATAATCATTCATAATCAATCACATTGTCCCTAGTACGAGCCTACGAGGTTCAAATTATGTATTAGAAGTGGTTCAAGACTAGACCGATAACTCAAGAAATTTTTGGAAAACTTAAAAAAAATTCAAAATACAGGGGACACATGCCTATGTCACATGTCGTGTGGACATTCGAAATGGGATCACATGGCCGTGTCCCAGCCCATGTCTGACCCCGTGTAACTCTCTGACTTGGGTCACACGGCCAGCACACAAGCTCGTGTGACTAGCCCATGTGCCCTTCAAAATGGCCACACATTCCCATGTGCCAGGCCGTGCGTTAGGCCGTGCCAAAATTGTAGGGTATACTAACTTATGGTACACGCACACGACCAAGTCACACACCTGTGTGCCAGGCTGTGTGGAGCATACTGACTTTTTTTCTAATTAAAAACTAGGGGGCACATGGCCATCTCACTTGACCGTGTGTCACACATGGATGAGAAACACGTCCATGTCTCTGTCCGTATGGATAAAAATAGGCTATTTACCAAGCCATCTTTCTCACCCAAACTTTCATTCACCTACATGAACCAAATGGCATATAACATGGCATAAATAGGCATTGCAACCAATCTCAATTAAGTTTAATTCATGCTATTTCCATACCAAGAACTATAATGCTCGTAACATCATGACTTGCCTATACAAAACATACCAATTTCACATTCACAAATTCACCTAAATGATCATTTTCAATTTTGTATCACTTTGCCTAAAGCCACAAGCATACCAATCTCAAATTTCAACTATTTGGTACTCCAAACAGAGTAAGCTATAAAGCTTAGTAAGCTCGTATAGTAATGAACTCAACTTACCAAATATACACAATTTAAGCAATTAAACAAATTATAATATAACTCATATTGATCTACAAACCTATCACATATTCATTCACAAGGTTAGATATAAATTTCATAATTTTCTTTGATTCAATGCTTGTATGGTTCATGTACATACCTGTACCAACTTGTATCAATCTCAAACTCATCCATATCCTTGATATACCCGTTGAACCATTTGGAATAATATCGGATACTTGGAATCTCACGCCCTAAGTGCCAATACATAGCCGAAGCTCTCACAATCTCATATCTCATATAATGCTCACTCTCGAGCTATCAACGGGTCTGCTCACACAATCTTATGAGAATCCGCAGCACATGCCAAATAACTCAGCAACTGGTAGGACGTACGGACCAACACCTAAAACACATAACCCCTAATGACATGTCCTTTGTATCATAATCTATTCCTAAGGTTCAACTAGGATTTCATGTAACACCCCAAACCCGGCCTAGACGTTATGGCCGAATCTGGCGTGTCACATTGAAGTGTTTTTCAGAAACCATGTTTTCATTGAAAACCCTTCTTGAAATTTAAACCTTCTTGCCATTTAAAACTTGTACAAAACCTCAGTTTGCGTTTGTTTATTTTCGATCGTGGTTTAAAAAGTTATTCCCTTTTAAAATGTTTTTACCGTTAAAAATTTATTTGTTGCGGAAGCTTAATTTAAAACAAATGATTTATGAAAATGTGATATTTAAAAAATTGAGTTGCAAAAACGTAGTGTTGGAAAATAGTTATTGTTTTGGAAAATCGTGTTCTACTTCTAGCAGATACAAATCACAATCAAATCAAATCCCAAATTCAAAATCCAAATATAAAGGCCTTATTACAACCCGAACCAACAAGCTCATTCTTAAGTAAATGAACTAAACAGAGTAAAACTTGTGTAGTTGTGTGGCCCTCTCCAAGTCCCTCGTAGCTCTAAACCGTCTAACGCTGGGGATTACCTAAAAGGTTAAAAACGGGGTGAGTTTACGAAAACTCAGTGTGTAATCCCCTTATTAAAGAAAAAGTCGATTATCGTAAAGCAGAATCGATGCGAACCTAAGCCCTTTAACAAGATGCTGATGCAGGTGTGGGCCTTAGCCCATTATAGTAAAAGTGGCAATTAGGCCTTAGCCCCCATCAGCCTCGGTTGGGCCTTAGCCCTTATCAAATGTCACATATCACATCTATCTGGGCCTTAGCCCATCTCATTATTAGAATCAGTATATGCAATGCATAAATACCTATACCAACCCTGCACTCAGTCTCCTGTCTAACCCTGCACTCCTGTGGGGATTAAATCGACCCACCCATCCCTACACTCCTTATGTAGCACCGGTTGCGGCACTAACCAATATTGTAGCAGAGCTGCCAATCACATAATCGGCTTTAAGCCATCGATGGGTCCACAGTCGTCTCATGCGACTCGTGCGACCCTCACATATCAATCACTTCCTCCAATTCAAGATTCCAACCCCATGTAGTATGTCGTGTATGCAGTATGCCATGCTCAGAATCAGTCATATCATTCACAGTTAAGTCAATCAAATCATAGTCATACAATCACAGTCAAATCAGTCAAATCGTACCATAAATAAGTCATTTACCCTCGAGGGGAAAAATAGTCATTTAACCTTTAGGGGCATTATAGTCATTTTACCTTACAGGGGAATTACGATCATTTTACCCTAATTTTACCTTACAGGGGTAATACGGTTATTTTACCCTACAGGGGTATTACAGTTATTTTACCCTACAGGGGTATTACAATCATTTTACCCTACAGGGGTATTACGGTCATTTTTCCCTACAGGGGCACTACAGTCATTTTACACTACAGGGGCGTTATGGTCATCTTACCCTACAGAGGTATTACGGTCATTTTACCCTACAGGGGTATTACGGTCATCTTATCCTACAGGGGTATTACGTTCATTATACCCTATGGGTTATTACTGTCATTATACCCTATGGGGGTATTACGGTCATTATACCTTATGGGGGTATTTCAGTCATTTACCCTATTAGGGTATTTCGGTTATTTACCCTATGGTCAACAGTGTGAATGGGCCCAAGGCCCATTTTACGACCCATGTGGTGTGGCCCAGTAAGCCTAGAAATGACCTTATCCATGTGGACAACACAGCCGAGTCATCCCCACATGTCCTTGAGATTTACCCGTGTAGGGCCTACGAGCCCATTAGGCCGACACGACCCATTTCGGCCCAACGTGGCGCAAAGCGGCCTAAGCCTATGAGACCGCTCATGATGGCCTCTACAGTCAAACGCCCATGTTTCGTAGGCTCGGTTTACTGCACGAGCGATCGCGCGCTCGTGAGGCCTCAAATGCCGAAGTTTCGGCTTTTCAGCTTTTGCCAATTCACAGCAGAGATAGTGTGATTTCACACTTTACTGGCTTTTACGCCTATTACTGTTTGCAAGGTACGATTACACACCTGATTGTGAAATGTGTGAATGACCCACAAGAACTGCAACCTACATTCAATCAAAGCAATCCATTAATCACTTGTCAATCGGGTTAATCGAATCTCAATCAACTTATAAAAAACAACCTCTACTGAAAATACTTGTCCAACATATTACCTCTCCCTTGACTAGATTAGTCGGTTGTGGTTTGCCCACTGGATCCAGAGATTGGTGTAGGCACCCTGCAACACCCCGATGGAAAATCCCGAATAGCTGACACTTTACGCTGCTTAAATTTGGGGGCAAGGGCTACGTGCCTATTCTTAGCTGGCACCATTCCTGATCCTCCCTCAGAATGGCTACTACTCGTCACCATTGATATCTCTTTATGCAACATACTATCGGAAACCTTCATTTCTCTTTTAGAGATTTTAGAACCCTAAGAACAAAATAAGCATGGCTTTGAAACACAATGCTAATGAAATAACTCACTTGGAAAAGTTAGAAGACTTAAAAAAATTGATGATGATTGAATCGGTTGGAATAGTTTAGGTATATTCGACCAAGCACAATAGGGAAAGATGATAAACTAAACGTACAAAAAAAGCATTATGAAGAATTTGGCTATGATTGGAAGAGAGCGGAAAGTAGAGAAGAAGAAGATGGAGAGTAGGTTCGGCTTTGGAGGGAGGCCGAGAGTAGAAGGATTCAGAAGGAAAAGAAGAAGCAGAACCAAGAGTGAGGGAGGAAAGGGATTCTGACAAAGCAGAGAAAGAAAAAGAAACCAAAAAGAATGTTACCTATGCGATAATTGTAGGAAGGAGGAAAGTAGTGGAAATTTTGGTCACTTCAATAACTAAAACGTAAACCCGGAAGAAACCTCGAATGGTAGAAAAATCCAAAAGAACATTCGGCACCTTCCTTTCAACTATCTCAAAACCAAACAAAGAATTGCCTTGTGCCGAAAATGCTCCCTCACTTCTCCTTAGCCGAATTTCACTAAGCCTTAGAGTCCCAATTAGCCAAACAGCCTACCAACCTCCCATTTTCAAATTTCCTTGATTTTCTCCCCAGTCTCCTCCTTGATTTGCTCCACAAAACCCTCTAAGACCAATTCAAACTTCACCAGATAGAGTTTCGGTCTAACTCCACTTCTCATGCTGCAAGGAAATAAAATAAATACTTCCTTTCACATCATGAGACTCGAACTTGAGCTCCCTTGCAACCTTGAACATGCCAATTACCACTTGACTACAAGTTCTCTTGTGTCATAAAAAAAGCATTATTACTAATAAAGCCTAAGTGCCAATGTCCAGGTTCATTTAAGAGAAAACTAAAAATTTTGCAAGAGCCAAGACTTAAACCCATGCTTCTCACACACTCCCATACACACCCAAATCACTTAGCCATTAAAGCAAACAAGCTTTTTGTGACATTTTCTTGCACACATAAATATTTATGTGCAGTCTCCTAGCTGATCCCACATACAAGGCCCATTCCTTCTAGGCCCAAATTCAGGGCATTACATTTCACATTGCCGATCTTCATCGAACATTTTCATAGGATCGTATTCACAATTAATTCAATAATAAAGCATTTAAAGCACAATTATAATAATACTTATTAACATATGAACTTACCTCGATTCACAAAAACGATGAAATTGATCGACTAATCCAATACTTTGTTTTTCCCCCAATCTAGATCCGAACTTCATTTTTCTTGATCTATATAATATCAAATTTAACTTATTCTGTAACACCCCAAACCCAGCCCATTCACTACGACCGAATTTGAAATGCCACTGCGGAAAAACGTTTGAAAAGTATTTTGACTTATAGTGAAACATAAAATTTTGTATGCCTTTAATAAAATATTGGGTATGTAAAATTCCAAAATAAAATTATGTTGTTAAATGTAAAACTTTAAAATAATTTATCAAAGTATAAATTTACTCTTTAAAAGAAACGTTCTCGAATATTAACTTAATCATCAATCCAACTTAAAACATAATAAAATCCTTAAACACTTAAAGTAGCTTTTATTACAATAAATAACCTTTCATAAATAAAATGTACAAAACAAATAAGATATCTTCGGCATGGGCCACCTCGTATCCACTCCAACCCGGTCCAAGCTTTATGCATCACCTGAAATGTTGACAACAATTTTGGGTGAGTCAATAGACTCAGTGCATAGTCATTTCACATGTCTCCACATATGGGCTTGGCCCATATCCACACAGTCCATACACATAAATATGCAATTATGAAGCCCAACCCAACCTAGGGTCCATCCGTTACTCCTACCTTAGCAGACTCCCTGCCCAAGGCCATGGCTAATCCACCACCGGTCACATAGTGATCCACATATCTTACCTTGGCAGACTTGCTGCTCAAGGCCGTTGCTGTGCCGCCGATCCCATAGGGATCCCACATATCAATCAGTCCACGGTGATGCACACAGCTATCAACCGCCAAGATGGGCACTTAGCCAACACCTCCCTTGATGAAGCACATAACTAACATCAAGCGCTAATGTAGCACGAGGCTAGCATTAGACCACGTACATAATGTACACCCTTTCCTCCAATAGTCACATCCCAAGTCCCATGCATATATATATACCATGGCAACATATTACTTGAAACAAATATACATCACATGCCATCACATTTTATACATTCATCAATAATCATTTATTATCGTAAATCACTAACCTGATTATTCAATCACCCACCACGGGTATTCACAATCTTAGCCCTTATTTCGGCTATCATTCACTTTATACACATACATGAAATAACACATATAGCACATATAAACATTCAAGAGACAGTGCGATAACTACGCACCTGATTAGCACAATTGACTAAATCCCGAAACCCACGTCTAACGATTTGCACCTTTATGATTGTAGAACTCTTTCCTACACCACCTAAGTCAGAATCGGCTAACATAATATACCAAAATGGCCTATGGCCGAAAATCACTACTGCCTTACCTTACGGATCTAAATCCCAAAACCGCTCCTTGTCTTAGAAGTTGTCGAACTCCCTGCTTAACCTCTGTTAGATTCAGCTCAACGATAAATCTAGGGAAAATGGCCCTTGGCCGAATAACACATACCACTTACCTTGATGCTTTCGAATCCCGAAGAACTCCTTACTACTCCTTAATATCGGCTACACAAAAGACACATAAAATAGCTTAATGGACATTCGGCCATCCTTAGATCAAGGCCTTCACACTTGATTTCGGCACTTTAATGGAAAGAGACCCCATAACCGATTGCTAGGAGAGAACTACTTACCACTACATGTTGCTTGAAGAGGCTAAGAGAGAGTAGCCGACAAGAGGGAGAGATGTTGACTATTGACTTTGAACTCAATGAATGATTCGGCTCCAACAAAAGATATAATCGGTACCAAAAGAGGGAGATTCGGCTTCAAGATTTCAAGAAAAGAAAAGGGTAGAGAGGACTACAATATTCGGCAAGAAGCACTAGAGAAAAAAAAAACAATTAAAATTCAGCACTTAATCCCCTAAATGACCGAAATTCACCAACCATAAGAGACCCAATTCGGCTGCCACCTCCATTCCTTATCAAACTCCAATCCTTATCAAACTCCAAAGTAAACTCCTATTTTAACTCTTTATCACCCATTTAAAATAAAAACAATTTTTATCTTTTATCCCATCCTTTATCACCTCTTCAAATAAATAAAATAAATAAATAAAAAAATGATAATATCCCACTCTTCTAGCCGAATTCAAAAACAAAACATTAAGCCTATCTTTATCCATTTGAGTGCCCCATGTGCAGGCCACCAGCTCTTCTCCTTCACGCCAGCATAAAAAAAATAAACCACCCATTGCTGCCCACGCTATTCGAACATGGAACCTCATTGCCGCAGCCCCCTTACAACGTCCCAAGCTACTTTGCTACTGGCTCTTTTTGTGACAGAACCTCCCTACAACCCCTTTTAAGAGCTCTTTCCCTAGCTCCCCCTTGCCTTAACGCCAACGGCAAAAATAAAAACATCCTTTGCTTCCATCGTGACTCGAACTTGAGTCCCCTCTCCTGCTTGGGCGGCATTCACCAAGGCCCTTAAGTGGCGCACTTAAGCCACTTTACCACTTCAACTTTCATGTTCGTAAACCTTGCCATTTATTTTTAAGGCCTTCCTAGCCCAATTTCACTTGTTGACGCAAAAAGGAAAAATAAAACACTCCCATGCCTTCACCTGGACTCGAACCTCCTCCTCAGGCGTCATTCCAAGCCCTTAAGTGGCGCATGGAAGCCACTTTACAAAGGCGTTTCTTATGCCATAAATCCCCAACAACTTCCCTTAAAGCCCCCTTAGCCTAGCTCCCCCCAATTAACACTAAAAAAAACAAAATTTCTCCTATAGCTCGGGCCTTCCTTTAGCTTATAACCAGCACCTAAAATACCTGAATCAACACCGTAATGACCACACTGATGCAAAAATAATTCAATAAAAATTTACCCCTATTTCAGGATATTACATATTCAATTATCATTCTAATCATTTTAGCCTAAAAATCACATTATGGCAAATTACACTTTTGCCCTAATAGTTTAACATTTTTACAATTTAGTCCTTAGCTCATAAAAATACAAATTCACGCAATTAAGTCCCTACCCATGCTAGCCAAATTTCCTTTATTACTATAGC
Source organism: Gossypium bickii (assembly GCA_025503065.1). NCBI lineage: Eukaryota > Viridiplantae > Streptophyta > Magnoliopsida > Malvales > Malvaceae > Gossypium > Gossypium bickii. The sequence continues at coordinate 91,537,889 of CP106714.1, read as the reverse complement.
ATCCCATTTTTTCATTATTTCACACATTTACCACACAATTTATCACATTTATCAATTTAATCCCTATTTTGCAATTTCAACCAAAATTAATTAACAAATGTTGTTTATCTAACCATTCATTTTCTATCATCAAACATCAAAATACACACATATTCATAAATGGTAAAACCCTAAACCTTTGACAGTTTTGCAAATTAGTTCTTGGGCTAGCTAGATTAAGTTACAACGATCTCAAAAACATAGAAATCATTAAAAACGGAACAAAAAATTACTCACATGCAAGGCTAGGAGTGAAGGCCGAACACTTAAGCTTTCATGGAGGTTTTCTCGTTCAAAAATTTAGTGGTATCATCCATCAAGGAAGATGATACCTATTTTTTTCTTTTGTTTTAATTAGTTTATTTACTAAATTACTTAATTAACCTTAATGAATAACCTTTAAAACACTTAATAATATGTCCATATAATTCCACTCAAATATAAAATGGTCTAATTACAACATAAGGACCTCCACTTTAAGGTTCTATAGCTATTAGACACCTTTAGCTAATAGAACTCAAGTTTTACACTTTACATGATTTAGTTCTTTTTATCGAATTGAGCATTCAAACGATAAAATTACTTAATGAAATTTTCACACAATTATACTATCATGTTGTAGACCTCAATATAATAATAAAATAAATATTTTGACCTCAGATTTGTGGTCCCAAAACCACTATTCTGATTTTACTAAAAACAGGCTGTTACAACTTTTATTATATTTTTTAAAACTATTTTTATTTTCTATATGTTTCGTTTATGTTATATTTAATTTTGGTCTTTAAACAATGTTTTATATTACATATATTGTTTAATTAAAAATTATAATTAACACTATGAACATATTTTATTTCAAAAAAAAAAACACTGAACATATTTGTTATTTCATAATTTGTAAATCATTCTACTATATATATACAAATCATTTTATCCATTTTTATCCACTTTTGAATTGCATACTTCAAATTACTAAGTCAATGAAACCCTTTACTTCTTGCTTAATATAAATTCTAGATGCAAAAATTTTATCTACATTTGTTTAGTTTTGCTAAACAAAGAGTCGATTTTTTTAATGGAATTTGGTAAATAAATGAATTTCAAGTTTTTTACTTGAAAAAATAGTTGTATTTTTTATTTTGTGCTTTGCAAAGATTATTAATATGTATTGTTCATTTTTTTGGTGACGGTGTGTTATTGCTTCCTCTTCTTCTTTGACTTGCGTAATTGCTTCCTCCACCCACAGCTGAGCCTCTTATATTCACTGAATCATTGTAAGTTCTTTGACAATTAAATTCTCTGATTTTGTTTTACTGTTAATGAAATTAGTATGAAGGAATGTGAGCATTTTACTATGATTTGAAGATATGTAACACTTTAATATCTTGTAGTAATGGCTCGTTTGCCTTTAATAATACAAAGTGAGAGGCATAAAAGAATTGGTCTTGCATTGACCGTATGGTTGCAAATGTGTACAGTTGCACGTTGGCTCTTAGTTACATTGGGTGCCACCCATAGCCTACATACTTATAGACCAAGGATTAGATCATATATTTTAGATTTTTATGCTAAAGGAGATTATGTGAAAAGACTTGTATATGCTAGTGACGAGACATGTATTGAACAAGTTAGGATGAATCAAATTACTTTTTTTCAACTATGTGAGATGTTACAAACTTTAGGAGGAACTTTCGTCCTTTAGGAACTTTCGTCCCTGAAAATCTTACCGGTAAAAAGGTTGTGATATTGGTTTCTCATAGCCTCCTCGGGCTCCCATGTAGCTTCTTCTACCCCATGTCTTTGCCATAGTACTTTCATAATGGCTATACTTTTGTTTCTTAACTGTTTGACTTCTCATGCCAAAATTTTAACCGGCTCTTCACCATAAGTCATGTTCGGTTGAATTTCTACCTCTGTTGGTACAATCACATACGAAGGGTCTGATCGATAGCAACGTAACATAGATACATGGAAAACATCATGAATCTTTTCCAACTCAGATGGAAAAGCCAAACGATAAGCTACTGGCCCTATCCTCTCGGTAAACTCATACGATACGATAAAGCGCAGACTCAATTTGCCTTTCCGGGCAAATCAAAAAACTTTCTTCCATGGTGACACTTTCAAAAATACATTATCCCCAACTTGAAATTCAATCACTTTCCATTTCAAGTCCGCGTAGGACTTTTGTCTATCCGAAGTAGCTTTTAAACATTCACGTATTACTTTTACGTTCTTTTCGGTTTCTCTAACCAGATCGACCCCGTGAATCTGATTTTCTCTAAGTTTCATCCAATATAAAGGTGTTCGGCACTTATGCCCATACAATGCCTCGTAAGGCGCCATTTTCAAGCTTGACTGAAAACTATTATTGTAGGCAAATTCTACTAGTGGTAAGTACTTTTCCTAGCTGCCTTGAAACTCCAAAACACAACATCGGAACATGTCCTTAAGAATCTAGATTACTCTTTCCGACTGACCATCGGTCTGCGGATGGAAAGCTGTACTAAAACTCAACTTTGTGCCCAAGGCTTCTTGCAACTTTTTCCAAAATCATAATGTAAATCTTGAATCTCTATCTGAAATAATCGACAATGGCACTCCATGTAATCTCAAAATTCCTGACACATACAAATCTGCCAACTTATCAAGCGGATAGTCAATGTGTACCGGTATAAAATGGGCCGACTTTATGAGTCTATCAACCACAACCCATACAGTATCTCTTTTTTCGGTGACAAGGGTAAACCCGTCACAAAATCCATAGCAATCCAGTCCCATTTCCACTCGAGAACCATAATAGGCTGAAGTAAACCCGAGGGTACTTGGTGTTCAGCATTCACTTGCTGACAAATGAAGCATCTCGATACAAACTCGAAAATATCTTTCTTCATGCTCAGCCACCAATACCTTTTTTTCAAATCATTATATATTTTTGTGCTGCCGGGATGTACAGATAAACATCAACTATGTGCTTCATGTAAAATTTTCCAAATAACTTCATCATCTCTTGGTACACAGACCTTGTCTCAGAACGTTAAACACCCATCAGAATTAATCCAAAAATTTGACTCAACACCCAACTCACATTGAACTCTTTTAGCTTACAAATCGATGTCGCCTTTCTGAGCCTCACAAATCTCTCGGAGAAACATCGGTCTAGCCCTCAAGTCGGCTAGAATAGAACCATCATCTAACAAAGCCATCTGTATATTCGTGGCTCTCAATGCAAATAAGGATTTCCTACTCAAGGCATCAATGACCACATTTGCCTTCTCCGGATGGTAGTCAATCACTAACTTGTAATCTTTTATCAACTCTAACCATCTCTGTTGCCTTAGGTTCAACTCCTTTTGAATCATCAAGTACTTTAGGCTTTTATGATCAGTGAATATCTGACATTTTCACCATACAAATGGTGTCTCCATATCTTTAGTGCAAATACTACAGCAGCTAACTCCAAATTGTGGGTCAAGTAATTCTTCTCATGAGGCTTTAATTGTCTAGAGGCATATGCTATCACCTTGCCCTCTTCCATGAGTACACAACCCAATCTATTTAAGGATGCATCACTATAGACCAAAAATTCTTTTCCTGGTTCGGGTTGTACTAAAACTGGAGCCTCGTTCAACAATGCCTTCAATTTCTCAAAACTCTGTTGGCACTTTTCTGTCTACTCAAACTTCACATCTTTTGGCAATAGTCTCATCATCGGAGTGGCTATCATGGAAAATACCTTAACAAACCGTCTGTAATAACCAGCTAGGACTAGAAAACTTCTAACTTCGGATACGTTCCTTGGCGGCTTCCAATCCACAATTGCTGAGATCTTACTTGGGTCAACTCTAATTTCATCTCCTGAGACAATGTTCCCCAAAAAATGTGACTTCTTTAAGCCAAAATTCACTTTTACTAAACATGGCATATAACTTATTTTCTCACAAAATTTGCAAAACCGTTCTCAAGTGTTCAACGTGCTCTTTCTCATCACGAGAGTAAATTAGTATATTGGTAATAAAGACCACAACAAATTTATCCAATATGGCCGAAAGATGTGATTCATTAGATCCATGAACACAGTAGGGGCATTTGTTAAACCAAAAGGCATGACTAAAAACTCGTAATGACCATACCTTGTCCGGACTGCGGTTTTCGGCACATCTGAGTCTTTGACTCTCAACTGATAATATCCAGACCTCAAGTCTATCTTGGAAAACACCGTGGCTCCCTTCAATTGGTCGAACAAATCATCGATCCTTAGCAATGGGTACTTGTTCTTTACGGTTACCTTATTAAGTTGCCAATAGTCTATACATAATCTCATGGAACCATCTTTCTTTTTCACAAATAATACAGGAAGCAACCCACGGAGAATAACTTGATCTTGCAAAACCTTTGTCCGTCAACTCTTGTAACTATGCCTTCAATTCTTTTAACTCAGTTGGAGCCATTTTGTACGGAGCACTCGAGATAGTGCAGTACCAGGGGCTAACTCAATGCCAAATTCGCTCTCTCTAACCTGAGGCAACCCTGGCAATTCTTCTGGAAAAACATCTGGATACTCACATAATATGGGCACTGATTCAATTATTAACTCAGTTTCTTTGGCATTCATCACAAAGGCAAGGTAAGCTTCATATCCTTTTCTCAGGTAATTCTGAGTCAACATGGAAGAAATCACTACAGGCAATCTGTCTTGCTCATCTGATTCAACACGAAGAATACCCCTATTTTCACATTTTAACTCAATAAATTTCCTTTCAAAATTCACTATCACATCATGAGTAGTTAACCAATCCATACCAAGAATTACATCGAATTCATCAAATGGCAATATAATGAGATTAGCCAGAAAATAATGACCTCTAACCATCAAAGGGCATTCTTTACATACCTTGTCAACTAACACATATTTGTCTAAGGAATTTGACACTTTTATCACAAATTCTGTAGACTCTACAGGCATGTTCATGCTAGATACTAATTTCATGCAAATATATGTAAAACACCCCAAACTCAGCCCACGAGCTTTGACCAGATTTGGTATGTTCCTCAAGTAAACCGGTTCAAAGTTCTTTTGTTTCTTAGGGAAAACTTGTGTGATTTAAAAAAAAATATTTTTTGGGTTGGGCTTATGATGAAAACGAATTCGTTTTTTTATATTGGAAACCCTTTATAATTTTAAGAATAAAACATTTAGAGTACATTTAAAATAAATTTCTTAAAACTTTAGCTTAATAAATTTTGTAACGTAGTTAAACAATAAACAGAAATAAAATAGTGCACTATGGCCTTATGGCCTTATTACATCAAATAAATCCAAATAATTCGGAGTACTTAAAAATTAATAGTCCATAAAAATAAAAACTTCATGTTGAGCATGGCCACCACAAGTTCTGCCGTCCCGGTCCATCACTATTCGTCACCTGAAACATGTTCCCACGACGGGGTGAGTAAACAGACTCAATGTGTAACCAACACTAAAATTTAATAGATCAGGCATTCATTATCATGTCACATATCAATACATATAACAGATAAAAATAATGATGCAACCCGAACCCAAACCTAGATGCCATCCGCTACACATCCTCGTACCAACCTACACACCGTGGGGACTACTAAGTCAACCCTCCATCCGCTACACACCATCGAAGGCAGTCGCTGCAGTCGACGTGCTCATCGCCCATATAAAATTTGTGGCATAGCCACCAGATAATTGTGTCATGAGACACCACATTCAGATAATGTAACCGAAGTTACCACATTCAGATAATGTGACCGAAGTCACCACATTCACTTCCCCTTTTTCATATAACCCGAATGCCCCATATTATTCATATTACACATATCATGCTTAAATTCACATTCATGTCACTTTTCACATGTTAAATATAACATATTTCGTAATCCTAGTAGGAGTAGAAAACGTACCTGAGTACTTTGTACCACAATAAGGTACCTTAGCCATATTCACATTCTTATTCATACTTATACATACTTATATTAAATGTTGCCATAAATCGCATTAAAAGTTAGTGTGGGGTACACACCTGATTCGTTTAACGAAGTCCTTGAAATCCCAAAGAACCGATCTACTGATTTAGATCCTTAACTCCTATATTCGGCCAATCATTTAAACATATTAATAAACCTTTTTTGGCTTTAAAACCAAATCCTAGTAGGATTTGTATACTGAAAACCTACCTTGTTGCCGATTTACTTAAAAATCAAGTCCCAAAACTTTGTTGTATTCCTTCTTGCATTCAGCCAACATTAAAACACATCATAGGTTAGTTTCGGCTTTTGGGAATAAATCCAAATACTTAAAATAGGCCTTGGCCGAATGTCTTAAACACATACCTTTGTGATCTCAAATCCCGAAATGTATCCTTGCTTTCCTAGGGATGTCAAAATTCCTATAATCACATGTTAGGTTTAATCTAACATTAAAACTTAAAACAAGACCTTTGGATCTTATAGTTTCTTACCTTAGATCCCGAAATATTCCTCCTTGTAGTCGACAGTTGTAGAAACCCGAGAGATCCCCTTAATACTTCAGTCGACTGCTTCCTTGCTTAGATTCATAGGAGATTCAGCTATGGCTTACAATGGAGAGGAAAATATTCGGCTAGGTTCCAACAATTACTTAATTTCGACTTGACAAAAGAAAAGAAAAAAAGAGAGGAGAGCACTAAGAATTCGGCAGAGAGAGGAGGAAGCAAAAATTGATGAGTAGCCCTTCTTCCTTCCTTTTATAGCCGAAATTATCATCTAAAGAGTCCCTTACTTGGCCACCACACCTCTATCTGATAACTTTATCCTTTAATTATCATAAATAAAAGAGTTTAATCCAACATTTATCTCTTCAAAATAATCCAATTTAAAAATCCTTTATTTATCACCTTTTTTAATCTAATATTTATGAAAATAAAACACCTCCTTTCTAGAAGCATGTCTTTCCACCTCGATCTTCTTACGGAAGCAAAAATAAAACCTCCTTTATTTGCTTCCCAAGTGACTCGAACTCAGGGCCATTCCTCTTGCATATGGCGCCATTTCCATAGGCCCTAAGTGACATCTTCAGGCCACTTTTCCAAGCCTATTTATGTGTCAAATTTTACAAACTTTTTCTTTTAAGGCCACCTTGCCTCAGTTTCCTCTTTTAAACTTTAAAACTCGACATTTCTAAGTCATTTCTAAGTTTCCTAAAATTTTCGTTCGGCTCTGTAAACTTGACATTTTCATACATTTCCAAGTTTCCAGAAATGTTCACTTTCCTCTTTTGAATCATTTCCTTACATTTCCAAGTTTCCAGAAATGTTCACTTTCCTCTTTTGAATCATTTCTAAATCATGTCCATACATTTTCAGGTTTCCAAAAATGTTCATTTTCAGATCATTTCCATACATTTTCAGGTTTCCAAAAATGTTCATTTCCAAATCATTTTCATTCATTTCCGGGTTTCCAAAAATATTCAAAATTTATTCTTAGTACATAAAACATGTCACTTCGTACAATTAAACCGAAAATGCATAGGCCCTTTTCAGGATGTTACAGTTCTACCCCCTCAAAATAAATTTGTCCTCGAAATTACTTACTAACGAACAATCGTACAGTCTAACTCACCCCACTACACTATTGCTGCGCACTCTGATCTTAAAGAACTATCTTACCTTCTAGGCACAGTCTCTAAGTTCACATCCAAAGTTTCAAATAGTTCACTTGTAACACAAGAATGAACTATCTCTAAAACAATAAATGGTACTCCAAAAACAAGGAACTTAACCGCTATCATATCCTTGGTTGTCTCACATCTGAACCTTCAGCACCTCTACCGGGTGTTCCATGACCATTTCCTCCATGGTTTAAACCATGAACCTTTGTTGCCTGAGGGCAATTCTTTTAACTCAGTTGGAGCCATTTTGTACGGAGCACTCGAGATAGTGCAGTACCAGGGGCTAACTCAATGCCAAATTCGCTCTCTCTAACCTGAGGCAACCCTGGCAATTCTTCTGGAAAAACATCTGGATACTCACATAATATGGGCACTGATTCAATTATTAACTCAGTTTCTTTGGCATTCATCACAAAGGCAAGGTAAGCTTCATATCCTTTTCTCAGGTAATTCTGAGTCAACATGGAAGAAATCACTACAGGCAATCTGTCTTGCTCATCTGATTCAACACAAAGAATACCCCTATTTTCACATTTTAACTCAATAAATTTCCTTTCAAAATTCACTATCACATCATGAGTAGTTAACCAATCCATACCAAGAATTACATCGAATTCATCAAATGGCAATATAATGAGATTAGCTTGAAAAATAATGACCTCTAACCATCAAAGGGCATTCTTTACATACCTTGTCAACTAACACATATTTGTCTAAGGAATTTGACACTTTTATCACAAATTCAGTAGACTCTACAGAAATGTTCATGCTAGATACTAATTTCAGTAAAATATATAAAACACCCCAAACCCAAATTTCACGAGCTTTGACCAGATTTGGTATGTTCCTCAAGTAAACCTGGTTCAAAGTTCTTTTGTTTCTTAGGGAAAACTTGTGTGATTTTAAAAAAATATTGTTTGGGTTGGGCTTATGATGAAAACGCAATTCGTTTTTTATATTGGAAACCCTTTATAATTTTAAGAATAAAACATTTAGAGTACATTTAAAATAAATTTCTTAAAACTTTAGCTTAATAAAGTTTGTAACGTAGTTAAACAATAAACAGAAATAAAATAGTGCACTATGGCCTTATGGCCTTATTACATCAAATAAATCCAAATAATTCGGAGTAATTAAAAATTAATAGTCCATAAAAATAAAAACTTCATGTTGAGCATGGCTACCACAAGTTCTGTCGTCCCGGTCCATCACTGTTCATCACCTGAAACATGTTCCCACGACGGGGTGAGTCAACAGACTCAATGTGTAACCAATACTAAAATTTAATAGATCAGGCATTCATTATCATGTCACATATCAATACATATAACAGATAAAAATAATGATGCAACCCGAACCCAAACCTAGATGCCATCCGCTACACATCCCCGTACCAACCTGCACACCGTGGGATCTACTAAGTCAACCCTCCATCTGCTACACACCATCGAAGGTAGTCGCTGCAGTCGACGTGCTCATCGCCTATATAAAATTTGTGGCATAGCCACGGATAATTGTGTCATGAGACACCACATTCGAATAATGTAACCGGTTTACCACATTCGATAATGTGACCGAAGTCACCACATTCAGATAGTGAGACCGAAGTCACCACATTCACTTCCCCTTTTTCATATAACCCGAATGCCCCATATTATTCATATTACACATATCATGCTTAAATTCATATTCATGTCACTTTTCACATGTTAAATATAACATATTTCATAATCCTAGTAGGAGTAGAAAACGTACCTGAGTACTTTGTACCACAATAAGGTACCTTAGCCATATTGACATTCTTATTCATACTTATACATACTTATATTAAATGTTGCCATAAATCGTATTAAAAGTTAGTGTGGTGTACACACCTGATTCTTTTAACGAAGTCCTTGAAATCCTGAAGAACCGATCTACTGATTTAGATCCTTAACTCCTATATTCGGCCAATCATTTAAACATATTAATAAACCTTTTTTGGCTTTAAAACCAAATTCTAGTAGGATTTGTATACTGAAAACCTACCTTGTTGCCGATTGACTTAAGAATCAAGTCCCAAAACTTTGTTGTATTCCTTCTTGCATTCAGCCAACATTAAAACACATCATAGGTTAGTTTCGGCTTTTGGGAATAAATCCAAATACTTAAAATAGGCCTTGGCCGAATGTCTTAAACACATACCTTTGTGATCTCAAATCCCAAAATGTATCCTTGCTTTCCTAGGGATGTCGAAATTCCTATAATCACATGTTAGGTTTAATCTAACATTAAAACTTAAAACAAGACCTTTGGATCTTATAGTTTCTTACCTTAGATCCCGAAATATTCCTCCTTGTAGTCGACAGTTGTAGAAACCCGAGAGATCCCCTTAATACTTTAGTCGACTGCTTTTTCCCTTAGATTCATAGGGAGATTCGGCTATGGCTTACAATGGAGAGGAAAATATTCGGCTTGGTTCCAACAATTTCTTAATTTTGACTTGACAAAAGAAAAGAAAAGAAGAGAGGAGAGCACTAAGAATTCGGCAGAGAGAGGAGGAAGTAGAAATTGATGAGTAGCCCTTCTTCCTTCCTTTTATAGCCGAAATTATCATCTAAGGAGTCCCTTACTTGGCCACCACTCCTCTATCTGATAACTTTATCCTTTAATTATCATAAATAAAAGAGTTTAATCCAACATTTATCTCTTCAAAATAATCTAATTTAAAAATCCTTTATTTATCACCTTTTTTTAATCGAATATTTATGAAAATAAAACACCTCCTTTCTAGAAGCATGTGCCGTCCACCTCAGTCTTCTGGAAGCAAAAATAAAACCTCCTTTATTTGTTTCCCAAGTGACTCGAACTCAGGCCCATTCCTCTTGCATATGGCGCCATTTCCATAGGCCCTAAGTGACATCTTCAGGCCACTTTTCCAAGCCTGTTTGTGTGTCAAATTTCACAAACTTTTTCTTTTAAGGCCACCTTGCCTCAGTTTCCTCTTTTAAACTTTAAAACTTGACATTTCTAAGTCATTTCTAAGTTTCCTAAAATTTTCGTTCGGCTCTGTAAACTTGACATTTCCTTACATTTCCAAGTTTCTAGAAATGTTCACTTTCCTCTTTTGAATCATTTCCTTACATTTCCAAGTTTCCAGAAATGTTCAGTTTCCTCTTTTGAATCATTTCTAAATCATGTCCATACATTTTCAGGTTTCCAAAAATATTCATTTCCAGATCATTTCCATACATTTTCAGGTTTCCAAAAATGTCCATTTCCAAATCATTTTCATTCATTTCCGGGTTTCCAAAAATATTCAAAATTTATTCTTAGTACATAAAACATGTCACTTCGTACAATTAAATCAAAAATGCATAAGCCCTTTCTAGGATGTTACAATATGAGTGGGTAGATCCCGGATCAAATAAAGCAACAACATGAGTATCATAGAGAGAAAATGTATCCGTACTCACGTCAGGAGATGACACATCTTCGCGAGCGCGAATGGCGTAAGTCCTCGCAGGCGTTCTACCCTCAGATCTTGTAGCCTACTCTCTAAAGATATTCTTGCTACTCGTTCCACTTCTCGGGTTTCTTTGTGGCCTCCCTCTAGCAGTACTTCCCGATCTTGCAATCTGAGATTTCTCTTTTTTGACCATCTCGGAGCAATCTCTAATAGAATGATCTATGGATCCACACTTGAAACAAGCTCTCATTTGCTCGACGCTCACCGGGGTGACGTTTGCCACACTGTGGACATTCTAGTCTACTTGGTCGAGCGTTACCAACACTAGCAACGGAAGTGGTCTGAGCTTTAGACCCCGAGTACTGTTTACCTTTACCTCTACTTGAAAACCCAGCTGAAGTGGCTAATCGAGTAGTGAAATCTCTTGACTTCTTGGAAGAGGATTGGCATGGCTTGCCTAATTGTCTTTTCTTCAAGTCGCGAGACTCGATTTCAGCCTTTCTTTTCTCTTTTGCCAACTCATCGGCCTTGCAAGCTCTATATATTAACACAACAAATTCTTTAAGTTCTAGGACACCAACATACAATCGAATATCCTCATTTAATCCATCCTCAAACCTTTTGCACATGATGGCCTCAGTGGACACGCACTCCTGGGCATACTTACTAAGCCTTACGAACTCACATTCATATTCAGTCACCATCATTCTACCTTGCTTTATCTCAATGAATTCTTTTCTCTTCTATCAATAAATCTTTGGCTAATATACTTCTTCTGAAACTCTTTTTGGAAAAACTCCCAATTAATTTTCTCCCTTGGTACAATCGACATAAGGGTGTTCCACCACTGGTAGGTTGAATCTCTCAAGAGAGATACCACACATTTCATACACTCCTCGGGTGTACAGGACAATTCATCAAATACCCTGATGGTATTTTCAAGCCAAAATTTTGCTCTTTTTGGATCATCATCTTTATTAGCTCGAAATTATTCGGCTTCTTGTTTCTGAATTCTATCAACAGGGGGCTTTTCCCTTTTTACTACCTCTACCACTTGGGAAGCTACAGGGGTAGGCTGAGGAATAGGTGGGGGTGGAGGGGGTTGCGTATTCGATTTCGTTCAAGCGAACTCCGTATACCATGCATTCATCATATGGAGAAAGGCTTCCCTAGCCTCTTCTCCTCCTCTCTGACTTACAGTTGTCGGTCTATTTTCATTTTCATTTTCAGTTGGTACCGTCCCTTGGACGGGGGCCTGTGCATTACTTTCTACATCATTCGCTACAGCTCTATCGGGATCTATTGATTATATGAAAACATAATTTAAATCGTCAAGAGTCATCACACTATCATTATGTAAATACTCATATGTATGAAATGTATAGCTAGACTTATGCATACGCTACGCTAGTTTGAGAATCGACTAAGCCATAGGTCTGATACCACTAAATGTAACACCCCTTACCCGTATTCGATACCGAAACTAGGTATGAGGCATTACCGTACTTAACTTGCTCAAACATCCAACATCGAGACATACAATTTCATTTCAACTTAAAACTTCCTATTCGAGAACATAACGTCCCTATTATCGGTTCACGAAACCCTAAACATACATACGAAATGGTTCAAGACTAAACCGAAAACTTTTGAACACTTAGAAAATTTTTGTTTGAAACATGGCCACACGCCCGTGTCCATGGCCTGTGTCCCTCACACGGCCTAGACACGCCCGTGTTTTAGCTCATGTGCAAAAACCTTGACATTTTGTTTCTGACGTCATCATCCCAATAAGGTCACACGGCCAAGGCACACGCCAGTGTCCTTAGACCGTGTGGCGAATTAAATTTCTAATTTCAAGTGAAGACTTCACACGGCCTGGGCATACGCCCGTGCTCTATAGCCGTGTCTTCCACACGGTTAAGACACACGGCCGTGCCTAAGCTCGTGTGTTTACCACTAGGCATTCTGACTTGCCAAATTAGGATGAAGGGTGACACACAGCCATGTCACATGCCCATGGAGCAGACCGTGTGTCACACACAGCCTAGACACACGCCCGTGTGTCTACCCGTGTAGATAATTATAAGGCTATCTACCAAGCCAATTACCACCCTAAAAAGCAACCACACTTATACCATTTCAATGCAACATACAACATGACAATAAGGCACTTTTAGTATCTAAAATCAAAACATCCACACCTACTTCATCATGCACATACTTTATTCATAACTCATTCAATTGCACAACTTGTACTTCATGAATTTCACCATCATTGATTATACAAAAACTTAACAAGTATTGGCCAATTCCAATGGCCATTTACAAAATTATTAGGTAGCATTAATAGGCAACACATTGGCTAACAAATATGACATATCACAAAATAACCAAGTTCCTATACATGCCATACCCAAATTAATCAACTTTACTATACCAAAAGAATAGTTGATAGTGTGAATCGAACTCTGACTTCCTTTGATCCCCGAGCTATCTTTGTGATACTACAAAGAATAGAGAAAAGAGAGGGGTAAGCATAAAGTTTAGTAAGTTTGCATGAAACAAATTGCAACATAAATGTTCATGACAACATCCATTCATCACACTAAATAATACACAAGTTCTGTAACGCCCCAATATTTGTATAATTATTTTAATGTATTTGTGACACAAGTGTGTATCTGCTTCAGTGGTTATGTCTTTTCGGTGTGTGTGAGAGGTCCTAAGTTTAAGTCTAAGCTTTGGCAAATTTTGGGTATTTTTATGAATAAAGCCCTGTCTCTGGTTAGTAGGCTTTTAAATAATTGTTGGTAAACACTTAACAGAATGGGCCTGCTGGTTTGGTAGTTAAGATGAGTGTTGGGATGGGAGAAGGTCTTGTGTTCGAGTTGCGACATGAGCATTATTTTTGGCTTTGGGCGTGTGGCGTAATAGAGTCTGATTAAAATTGAAATGTTGGAGTGTTTGAGTTGTGGTTGTACTGGGTAGTTGATAGTATCAAATCAATTTTGATTCTTTCCTAAATTTTCACCATCTGTCATTTTTCTCTGTTACTCTCCCTCTCCACGTTTTTTCCCCTTCCATTTCCCTTACTGCTATTTCTACTTCCAAGTTTCCGTGGATCGTTATTCGATTTTTGGGCTTGCTATTGGTAAGTTTGGATTTTGCTTTTCTAAACATTCTGTGTTCATTCTAAGAGGAGTTTCCTTTTTCTATTAGGAGTTAATCAAGGAATGATAAGTCGATTCCAAGAGACAAATTAAGTACGGGGATTGCTCGTTTTGTTCGAAGGTAAGTTTTGGTCGCTCATTGGATGAGTATTCCGTTTCAGGTTTGGTTGATTTCAAGCGTTTAAGGGATTAACTGAGTAAAACATTGTTCAATTAAAGGTGCTGGTGATCTCGGAATTGCGTAAAGAGCGAAAATGAACCAAGTGTATACCCGAAAATGCAGAAAATGAGGTTTTGGTGAAAGCCAAAAACCTAACTGTCTGCGCTACACGGGCGTGTTATCGCCCATGTGGTAGGCCGTGTGCAAGATTGTAAGTTGCCACATGGCCGTGTGGCCGACAAGCCAGGCCGTGTGTGAATGACACAGTCATGTGATGGTCGAGCGAGGCCGTGTGCGAGACACAAGCTCAACCAATTAGGCCGCGTGGGCCACACTAACGTGTGCAATTCTGGGCCAGGCCGTGTGATCCACACGACCAAGGCCAATTTGGGCCCGTGTGGGCCCACACGGGCAGGCCACATGGGTGTATGAGCCCATTTTTTGAAATGTTCTTTAAGGTTGCATGGGTCAGTAAGCAGTACTTAGACCCGTAGTTATGTGATTTGACTGTGTGGAAACTGTACTAAACATGTGACACTTAGCATGTATACTGATTTGAATGTATGAACTGTTATCTGCATTATAATAGCATGACATTTTTTGTATGTTGCATTGCATCGGAGTGGGTTGATGATATACGGAGGATGTATCTGAAAGGCTCTTAAGCCTATTATCTGGCAGCTCAGCTGCAATTATCTGATTATGTGCCGCATTCGGTACAACATGGTGTGTAGGGATGGGTGGGTTGATTTTATCCCCACATGGTGTGCAGGGCCGGACAGAGTTGGTGTGTAGAGGCTGGTGGGTAGGACTTTGATATTCTGTTTTGATATGCATATTATGTTTGAAATGGGCTAAGGCCCTAGATTACATATCTGATTCTGTATCTAAGTGGGCTAAGGTCCATACCGTTTCTATAATGGGCTCAGACCCGAACTGTGAATTTATGTCTATTTTCTGATATTACTGTGTGCATGTTTTCTGTGGGGATTACACACTGAGTTTGTGAAAACTCACCCTTTTCTATTTAATCTGTTTAGGAAATTCCTAGCAATAAACGGATCGGTGCGGCGGAACACTTGGTAGTGACCATGGTTCTGGACCTTTATGGTTTTTAATTTTATTCGTGGTTTTAATTATATCTGGGAAAAAGTTTATATAATATGGCCTTTACGGATTTTTATTTTATAACTGCTAGCAGTAGGATAAGACGAAAGTTTTTAAAATAAACAAATGTTTTACCAAAATATACACAAATTCGTAAATTATTTTCATAACTTTCGCAACGTATAATATTTTAAAAATGGATAATGAATGAATAAACGACAAGTTTTTTACGATAACCTAAGATATCGAAAATGGCTTTATTGTAGTTACATTTTCTAAAGCATTATCATGTGACATCGCCAAATTTGGCTATAACGTCTAGGCCGGGTTTGGCATGTTACATTTAGTGGTATCAGAGCTTGGTTACAAAAGCTGTAGATTTGAATTTTAAAAATGGGTTTTTCGAAATAAATTTATTTTATGATTTAAAATATTTTTACTGAGTATGTGGTACACCGAGTCTCCGATGCCGATCCTGTAAGTGTTCTGAATTCTGTTTAAATTTTTCTGAAAATACTACTTGTATGCTTGAAACAGCCTTAGGTAGTATACCGAACTGAAAATACTTTAGGTAGTGTAAAATGAAAACTGTAGCGAAACTGAAAATCGTAGTAAAACTGCTATTCGCAATAATGAACTCTGAACTTCTGATGCTATATTGCATACAACATCTGTTAAAAAATACTAGAACTCTAACTAATACATAAAACTGTTATACCAGATAAACTCCAAATCTACGATGAGCGCACGAGGTATCTGCGCTCATCGATAATATGCCTAATCCGGATATGAGCAAGACACTAGTCTCACCCGCTACAGAGACTGGGTCTTATGATCGTGAGGCTGGGGATGACGCACTATCCCGAGCCATGATATGAATTTTGAAGAGGGTTGCTGGGCCCAACACTGGATCTGGGGGCCGAGAGTCGGTTACGGAATGACTCCAGTCCAACGGGGCTGAATCATTCAAGGGTGTCACTAGAGTCACCCCTAGCATGGCCGAGTACTGGATGGAAGCCACAGAAAGAATCATGGATGATCTGGATTTTACCGCGGAGCAGAAGCTTAAGGGGTTGTTTCTCTGCTTCGCTGCAAAGCGTACCAATGGTGGCTAACTGTTAAAAAGGGCACTCAGCCCGACCGATTGACTTGGGACTACTTTAAGACAGCGTTCCAGAGTAAGTATGTGAGAGCCAGCTACACTGATGCTAGGAGGCGTAAATTTCTTAATCTCACCCAAGGGGATCGTTCAGTGACCGAGTATGAGGCTGAGTTCCTGAGACTGAGTCGTTATGCCCGGGGCATGGTGGCGACTGAGTATGAGCGTTGCGTTCATTTTGAGGGTGGACTCAGGGACAGCTTACGGGTTTTGATAGCTCCACAGAGGGAGCGTGATTTTTGTGATGAGGCCTAAGAAAAAGGCCAGATCAGATGGGCCAATGAGAATTAGGCCTCATGTTACACCTACTGGGTTGGCGCTTTGTGGACACTGTGGTAGACGCCATCCAGGCAAGTGTTGGAGAACCACTGGGGCTTGTTTAAGATGTGACTCTGTTGAACATCGTGTCAGAGATTGTCCATTGAGAATCGATCAGGTGCAAGCTACGGGTATCGGTACGATGCAGCCACTGAGAGTAGCTCAGCAGCCACCTCGGGCCAAGGTCAGGCCAGGGGTGGTAATGGCATGGGTCGAGGACAGAGAGCACCAGGCAGAGGTGCTAGACCGACAGAGGCGAGGTAGCCTACACTGGTTTATGCTACGCGTCACCGAGAGGACGGTGATGCTCTAGACGTCATTATGGGTACGTTCTTAATTTTTAATGTACCCTATACTGCGTTGATAGACATAGGCTCTACACACTCTTACGTAGCTAACTTTATGTCTGAAACTTTAGGGATTCCGATTTAGAGTACTTCGAGTGAGGTAACTGTTGAGAGTCCATTGGGGCAGTCTATCCGAGTGGGTAAACTATATGGAGACATCCTGCTGGAAGTTCAAGGGACAATATTTCTGGCTGATCTGATGGAACATCCGTTCGGGGAGTTCGATTTGATTCTGGCAATGGACTAGTTGGTCAAACACCGTGTAAGTCTGGACTTTGCATCAAAAAGAGTGGTTTTGAGAACCAAGGAGGACAAAGAGGTAGTGGTGATTGGGGAACGTCAAAGCTACGTGACTAATGTGATTTCTGCATTAGTGGCAGAAAAGTTGGTACGAAAGGGATGTGAGGCATCCCTGGCCTACATCAATGTTTCTGATTATGGGGACTCTTTAATTAAAAACATCAGAATAGTAAAGGACTTTCCGGATGTTTTCCCTGAGGAACTATCGGGTCTGCTTCCAAACCGAGAAGTGGAATTTGGGATTGAGCTCATTTTGGGTACAGCTCCAGTGTCTATTACGCCCTACCGAATGGCACTAAAAGAGCTTGCGTAGCTTAAGGCTTAGACTCAAGAGTTACTGGATCATGGGTTCATCCGCCCTAGTGCATCTCCATAGAGAGCACTTGTTCTGTTTGTGAAAAAAAAAAGGATGGATCCATGCGTATGTGTATCGACTACCGTAAATTAAATAAGCTGACCATCAATAATAAGGACCCCCTACCGAGGATTGATGATCTGTTTGACCAGTTCTGAGGAGCTTCGATTTTCTCTAAGATTGATCTACAATTAGGGTATCACTAGTTAAAAGTTAAAGAGGTTGACATACATAAGACGGCATTTAGGACTCGCTACAGCCATTACGAGTTCCTAGTGATGCCATTTGGACTGACAAATGCACCAGCAGCTTTTATAGATCTGATGAATCGAGTGTTCCAGTCCTATCTGGATTGGTTCATGGTATTCTTCATTGAAGACATCCTATGTATTCGAAGATAGAGGACGAACACGATGAGCATCTCCGAGTGGTATTACAGACGCTTCACAAGAAATAGTTGTATGCGAAGTTCAGTAAGTGTGAATTCTGGCTCCGATAAGTAACCTTCCTAAGGCATGTGGTTTCTGCGGAGGGAATTTGTGTTGATCCTCGAAAAATTGAAGCTGTGTTGGATTGGAAACAGTCAAAGAATGTGTTTGAAATTCGCAACTTTCTAGGGCTAGCGATTATTATGGACGTTTCGTAGAAGGGTTCTCTTTGATCGCAGAACCATTGACCAGGCTTCTGCGCAAGGGAGTTCCTTTTATTTGAACTGATAAGCAACAAGAGAGCTTCGAGAAGCTCAAATCTATTTTGACGCAGGCTCCAGTTCTGATACAACTTGAATCTGGGAAGGACTTTGTTATATACAGTGATGCGTTGCATGTGGGTCTGGGTTGCGTTCTGATGTAGGATGGTAAAGTGGTAGCTTATGCATCTCGTCTGCTCAAGACGTATGAGGTTAACTATCTAACACACGATTTGGAGTTAGCAGCGGTAGTATTCGTTCTGAAAATCTGGAGGCACTATCTGTACAATGAAAAGTGTACTATCTACACTGATCATAAGAGCCTCAAGTATTTCCTCACTCAGAAAGAGTTAAACCTTAGGCAGCGTAGATGGGTTGAACTGCTTAAGGATTACGACTACACCATCGAGTACCATCTTGGTACTTTGAGTCGTAGGACTATGACTGATCTGAGAGCGATGTTTGCTTGACTCAGTTTATTCGATGACAACTAACAGGTTAAGCCTGTATGGATTGATCAGATCAAAGGTAAACAGATGGGGGATAAATCGCTTGATTTGCGGTTCTGTCAGGTTGAGCATGGGGATACTACTGATTTTGAGATTAATAGTGATTGGATACTTCATTTCCGTGGTCGGATCTGTGTACTGAATAAGGAGGATTTGAAAGCATCAGTTGCCATCGAGGTTGCTACGGCCAGTGAAGATTCTGATGTGGAAATGGGAGCGAGTAACGATGGACTTCGTTAGTAGGTTGCCTTTAACACCCACTAAGAAGGATTCTGTCTAGGTAATCATGGATCAATTGACCAAGTCAGCTCATTTCATTCCGGTCAGGACTGACTTTTCTCTCCAGAAGTTAGCTAAGCTATACATATATGAAATTGTGAGACTGCATGGGGTTCCTATCTCGATCATCTCCGATAGGGATCCTCGCTTCACGTTTCGATTTTAGAAGAAATTACACGAGGCTCTAGGTTCAAGGTTAGACTTCAATACTGCTTTCCATCCTCAAACAGATAGTCAGTCGGAGAAGGTGATTCAAGTATTAGAAGATATGTTGAGAAGCTGTGTTATAGATTTTCAAGGAAGTTGGGAGGAGTATTTGTCGTTGGCAGAGTTTGCCTATAACAACAACTAACAGTCTAGAATTCAGATGGCACCGCACGAGGCTCTATATGGTCGTAAGTGTCACACTCCCTTATGTTCGACTGAGTTAGGTAAGCGACGTGTTTTAGGTCCAGAATTGGTTTCTGAAACTGAAGATAAGGTCTGGTTGATACGAGATCAACTAAAAGCGGCATCTGATAGGCAAAAGTCCTATGCTGATCTAAAGAGAAAGGATATTGAGTTTTTTGTGGGGGACTTAGTCTTTCTCAAGGTCTCACTATGGAAGAAGGTCTTGAGGTTCGGTCGTAAGGGTAAGCTGAGCCCTCGGTTATTGGGTCGTACCGCATTCTAAAACGAGTGAGGCCAGTCGCATATCAGTTGGAGCTTCCTCCGGAGTTGGATCGCATACATGATGTGTTCCACGTCTCAATGTTGAGACGCTGCCACTCTGATCCCACGCATGTTTTTCCTATTTAGGACATTGAGGTTAGACCAGATCTAACATTTGAGGAGGAGCCGGTTTAGATTCTGGAGTGCGACATTAAGGTTTTGCAGAGGAAATCTATCCCCTTAGTGAAGGTGTTATGTAGAATCATAGCATTGAGGAGGCCACTTGGGAGCCAGAGGATTCGATGCGGTAGCAGTATCCTCACCTTTTCTGATCAGGTAAAATTTCGAGGATGAAATTTTCTTTTAGGGGGTAGAGTTCTAACACCCCAATATTTGTGTAACTGTTTCCGTGTATTTGTGATACAAGTGTGTATCTGCTTCAGTGGTTATGTGTTCTGGGTATGTGTGAGAGGTCCTAAGTTTATGTCTAAGCTTGGAAAATTTTGGGTATTTTTATGAATAAAGCCATGTCTCTGGTTAGTAGGCTTTTAAATAATTGTTGGTAAACACTTAACAGAATGGGCCTGCTGGTTTGGTAGTTAATAGGAGTGTTGGGATGGGAGAAGGTCTTGTGTTCGAGTTGCGACATGAGCATTATTTTTGGCTTTGGGTGTGTGGCATAGTATAGTCTAATTGAAATTGAAATGTTGGAGTGTTTGAGTTGTGGTTGTACTGGGTAGTAGAGAGTATCAAATCAGTTTTGATTCTTTCCCAAATTTTCACCATCTGTTGTTTTTTTTCTGTTACTCTCCCTCTCCATGTTTTTTCCCCTTCCATTTCCCTTACTGTTATTTCTACTTCTAAGTTTCTATGGATCGTTATTCGGTTTTTGGGCTCACTATTTGTAAGTTTGGATTTTGCTTTTATAAACGTTCTGTGTTCATTCTAAGAGGAGTTTCCTTTTGGTGTTAGGAGTTAATCAAGGAATGATAAGTCGATTCTAATAGACGAATTAAGTGCAGGGATTGCTTGTTTCGCTCGAAGGTAAGTTTTGGTCACTCGTTGGATGAGTATTATATTTCGGGTTTGGTTGATTTCAGGCGTTTAAGGGATTAACTGAGTAAAACATTGTTCAATTATAGGTGCTGGTGATCTCAGCATTGCATAAAGAGTGAAAACGAACCAGGAGTCTACCCGAAAATGCAGAAAATGAGGTTTCGACGAAAGCCAAAAACTGAAAACCTCACTGTCGATGCCACACGGGCAGGTGGTCGCCCGTGCAGTAGGCTGTATGCAAGACTGTAAGTCACTACACGGCCGTGTGATCGACAAGCTAGGTTGTGTGCGAGTGACACGGCCATGTGATGGCCGAGCGAGACCGTGTGCCAGACACAGGCTCGACCAATTGGGCTGTGTGGGCCACACGGGTGTATAGGCCCACACGGGTGAACCACACAGGTGTGTGGGCCTACACGGGCAAGCCACATGGGCTTGTGAGCCCATTTTTCTGAAATGTTCTGTAAGGTTGCACGGGTCACCCAAGTCGATTGTGGACCTACTGAAGGGTCGGTAAGCAGTACTTAGACCCGTAGTTATGTGATTTGAGTGTGTGCAAACTGTTATATGCATTATAATAGCATGACATTCTTTGTATGTCACTTTGCATCGGGGTGGGTTGATGATATGTGGAGGAAGTATCTAAAAGGCTCTTAAATATCTGGCAGCTCAACTGCTATTATCTAATTATGTGTCGCATTTGATACAGCATGGTGCGTAGGGATGGGTGGGTTGATTTTATCCTCACATGGTGTGTAGGGTTGGACGGAGTTGGTGTGTTGAGGCTGGTGGGTAGGACTCTGATATTATGTTTTGATATGCATATTATGCATGAAATGGGCTAAGGCCCTAGAATACATATCTGATTCTGTATCTGAGTGGGCTAAGGTCCATACCATTTCTGTAATAGGCTCAGACCCGAACTATGAATTTATGTCTATTTTCTGAAATTACTGTGTGCATGTTTTCTGTGGGGATTACACACTGAGTTTGCAAAAATTCACCCTTTCCTATTTAATCTGCTCAAGAAATCCCCAGCAGTAGGCGGATCGGTGCAGCGGAGGACTCGGTAGTGACCATAGTTTTGGACCTTTACGGTTTTTAATTTTATTCATGGTTTTAATTATATATGGGAAAAAGTTTATATAATATGGCCTTTACAGATTTTTGTTTAAATTGGGATTTTTATTTTATAACTGCTAGCAATAGGATATGACGCAAGTTTTCAAAATAAATAAACGTTTTATCAAAATATACATGAATTCGCAAATTATTTTAAAAGCTTCTGCAACATATAATGTTTTGAAAATGGATAATGAATGAATAAACGCCACATTTTTTACGGTAACCTAAGATATCGAAAATGGCTTTCTTGTAGTTACGTTTTCTAAAGCACTATCATGTGACATCGCTAGATTGGCCATAACGTCTAGGCCGGGTTTGGCATGCTACAAGTTCTCAAGCACATCAAGATAACTTACTCATTCTTACTCTTACCAAATCACATATCACATTTTACATTCATTACTCGTAAGTTACTAATAGGTACGTGTATCACTTCATCACATAACTTTAGCACTTTTATTCTCTTGAACATAGACTTAGCTCTTTGCTATCTTTAACATAAACTTAGTTCTTTACCCGTTGAACTACTTGGAGTATTGAAGGATACTCAATCTCATCATACATGTACAGGATGCCAATGCCATATCCCAGATATATTCTTACATGGGATCACATCTCGATGCCGATGCCATATCCCAGATATGGTCTTACACGGGATTTCATATCTCGATGCCGATGCCATATCCCAGATATGGTCTTACACGAGATTTCCCTTCGATGCCGATGCCATATCCCAGATATGGTCTTATATGGGACCTTTATTTGGTGCCGATGTCACGTTGTGACATTAGTATCCTTGCTATTCCCAATGTTCAACCGGGACTTCGACTTAACATAATATCATTATACTTTCATCAAGGCATCATTAATCAATTTCATAGAATAATATAAATTTCTCATGATATCACGCAATTAATAATATAATAGCATTATTTAGCTTTTATTTCACATAAACTTACCTCGATACCAAAATATGTATAGTTGTTCGATTTAGTCCACAATTTTGTCCTTTCCTCGATTTCGGTCTGGACTTCGTGCTTCTTTATCTAAAATAAAAATTTCACTTATTTAATGATCACATTGATTAAAATAACTCATGAATCATACTTTGGCAAAAATTATGATTTTGCCCCTAATCTTTTACAAAACTTACGATTTTGCCCTTAGGCTCGTAAAACGATTCTAATCAAATTTCCTCCTATAGCAAGCCTAGCTGAACATTTATTACTCTTATAGAAACTCATAACACCAATTATAGCACACATTTACCACCTATTTACAACATTTACAAAAAGGTCCTTTTTAGGTGTTTTCATAGAAACACCTTTCACAAAA
Source organism: Gossypium bickii (assembly GCA_025503065.1). Lineage (NCBI taxonomy): Eukaryota > Viridiplantae > Streptophyta > Magnoliopsida > Malvales > Malvaceae > Gossypium > Gossypium bickii. Next base: position 91,514,162 of record CP106714.1, on the reverse strand, counting down.
GTTATGTATTTAACACCCAAGATTCATTTCTTCCATAAAAATTTAGCAAACAACATAAATGCTCACATGGAAAAACCATAGACTCTTAACCATTTTGCAAAATAGTCCCCTCATTAGCTAGATCATGTTACAAGGGTCCCAAAAGTACAAAAATTATCATGAAAGACCACCAAAATCACTTACTTTCAAGGATGAGAAGTTGCTGAAAATTTTAGGCTTCCAAAACCCCTCCTTGGCTGATATTTTGGTGGAAGAAGATGAATGAAAAAGGTGATATCATCTTTTTCTTTATTTTATTTATTTCCTTCAATTTAGTCACCTAATTCACCTACTTTGACCAATTTTTAACATTTCTTGTCCCCTATGGCCGGCCAACCCTTTCCTAAGGTCTAATTGCACATTAAGGACCTTCAATTTAATATTCTATAGCTATTAGACACCTTTAGCTTATAGAACAACACTTTCGCACTTTATGTTATTTAGTCCTTTTTCGCAATTAAGCATGCAATCACTAAAATTAATGCACCAAAATTTTCATGCATTCATATAATTATTCTATAAACATAAAACAATATTAAAACTAGTTTCTGCAACCTCAGATTAGTGGTTCTGAAACCACTGTTTTGACTAGCCCCAAAATCGGGCTATTACACTTATTTTCTAGAAATTTCACCTAAGGTCGTATTTATCTGTGATGCATATTTAGCCACTCTGTAGGGTCAATATTGTATAAATAGGACTTGAAAGCATGATATCTAATAGTATGAGGTTTGATTATGTTAATTTTTATATCTCTGAATCTGCTATATGACCATGCATGTGACATTATGACTAAACTGATTTGCTTTTGTTGAATTTGTGATACATTTGTTATGCAAAGCGTGGAATTCCATGCCTTCTAATATATGTTATTGTACAATTGCATATCTTACATGCTTTTCATTCAAATTCTATATTTGCATGCCATGTCTCATTGCATGGGGTTGGGATATTATAGTAATATGGAAGTTCTAGTAGTTTAATGATTTGCACTTTTTGGTGGTTTAACCATATTTTTGTTATAGCAACTTTACTGCATTTATAGTGGCTGAAGCACACATATCTATTTTGGCAGCTTGGCTGCAATATAGTGGCTTGACCACATATATCTGATCTGGTAGTTTAAACTGCAACCCTGGTGGCATTGTCCACAATTATCTATTGGTGTGCTTTTGGATGGAAGAGTTCTGGGGAACTTTAATTTGGTGTGCAGCGAAGATGGGTAGGAAATTTTCTAAAAATTTTGCATTTTGTTTTCTGAAATATTGCATTGGCATAACCATGCATGCATAGTTTTGCCATTCAAGTTTGATAAATTCTCTGTGACATTTTGATCTGTTTAATGTGCTATTTGTGATTCTATTTCAGTTGAGTTATACACTGAGCTTTATAGGTCACCCATTTTCTTTTCACCATTTCAAGTAATCGACAGAATTAATATTGGGCGGCATTTGGGAACTCGGATTAATTTTCTCGCATAAGACAATTTGAAATATTAACAATGAAATCCTTCAGACTTTTGGTTTTTGGACAATTTTTTTGGATTTAATTTTGGCTATGGGTTTTTGTTACTTAATTAAAGTTTTCTGCATGGTTTTTGTTAGTTAACAATAAATGTTAGCTTTCAAAATTAAACAAACTAAGATTTTTCTGCTGCAAAATTTAAAATGATTTTTACAAAAGTTAATAGCGTAAGTTTTAGAATATGCACAATCGACAAACTTATACGTTTTCGCTCGTTTAAATCACGATTTTCAATTATCAACTCCAAATTTTTTTCTACAAAGTTTTATACGGAATTACGAGTTTTACGAAGCAAGTGACTTAAGTATTATAATTTCATAAAGTTGGGCTTTCAAAATTAACAATTAATAAATTCACATAAACATTTTAAGAATGACAAATTTTCCTATCAAGGAATTCAGACATGTTTTTTTATAAAACTTTGATTTTCGATTTTGTAATGAGACATTTTTGGAAAGTAACATTTCAACGTATTGATGTAACCTTCCAAATTTGGCCATAATGTTTGAGGCAAGTTTGGGGTGTTACAGCAGCGACGAGGCAGGTGATCCAGGAAGCATAATTACTGGTATGGTGAAACAAGTGAACTTGGATTAAAGGCAATGTGGGATATTCTGCTTGGGCTTAGAGATAACTCCTGATGACTTTGCTAATTATCCTAGGAATTACTTATTTTATGTTTTCTTATATCTTCCCTTATGTTTGCAACCTATTTACTTCATAAACATTTGAATTTTAAGTACATGAATATAAGCCAACTTTGATTTGAAATTTATTTAATTATAAGTTCATTCTTAAGTAAATAAATTGTTGAACATAGTGTACACAATAAGCCATAACATGAAATGAATCAAATTGACTAATGTATAAAGAGTTTGCCAAAATTTATTGTGTAGAGATAGGGTATGAACCTTATCAGTTGGTGGACTACTTTCAAGCAAATGTTTAACGTATTTTGATTGTCGAATCCATTTTTGAAAACAGGAATCGAACTTGGTCTTGAAAATAAAACGGGAGTCGCCACCGATTTGTATTTGGTGTGATCGGATCACCTTTATTTTAGTAAAACATTTTGGTTTACTAAAACATGTTTGGTCTACGAGATTTTAGAAAACAGGTTCGGGAGTTGGTTACGTGCGGGGAAGGGTTAGCACCCTCGTCACGCCCAAAGCTGGTACCAAATTGATTAATTAGTGTCCTTGCGTCGCAAATTTGAAAATATTTTAAAATATGGTCCTCTTAGAAAATGTTTGAATAATTCGAATAGGAGATCGAAATTCTCTTGTTCCGAAAAAGATGAAATAACATATCCAGCACGATAGGACACGATGTTTCAACCCTCATTACCAAGATTATTTCATGACTTCCAAAATTTACGCGTGGCGATTTTAGAAGGGTATTTCACTATTTGGCCAAACCGAAAAAAATCGAAATCCAGCACGATTGGACACAATTTCTCGGATTCCCAAAACATGAAACATTGCCTTATTTTGAAAAGATGGGTGAGACTGGATAAGATATTTGTTTACTTGGTCAAACGAAAAAACACACCCAGCAGATTGGGCACGATTTTTCGAATTTCCAAACCCGCAAATATTACCTTATTCTAAAAAATTTCTGTGAAAGTAATGGCGAATGAAATCTTTAAGTAACATGTATCATTTGTTTGAAGTAAGATGACAATGCGTATTGAGTAAACATATTGGGATTACTAATCTAAAACATTACTATGCATGAATAATAATGATAATGGAACAATAATATGGAAATACGAATGAACAACGGATGATATGACCATATGAATGAACGAGCTATAATGCACACGAATGACATTCACGTAACTTTCATTATTTAAACATTAACATCAATGGTCAAAGGCAAGCAACTTATGTGATAATTTGCGATAAGTATAAAGCAAGCTGAAATAAATTAAATATCAAACATATAATTTGAAATAACACTAAATTAGTTTTAACATGGATAATGTGGATATATATATGTATGTATTTACATGTCTATATGAAACATAAAAAAAATAATATGAAGAAAACTGAAAATAAATAATGAATCAATTTGAATAAATGATGTATGGAAGATTTTAAAACAAATAATGTATATAAAAGGTCTTAAGGTAAATAATATCTGTAAAAAGGTTTAATAAACAAAGTATATAAAACTGCAAGTAATAATAATAATAATAATAATAAACTTTTTAAAGAAAATAAATAAATAAACTCATTTAGCAAATTAGGGACTATATTGAAATCGGAATAAAGATCAAGGGGCTGCTATTGCAATAAATCAAGAAGGCATGTACAAGGACCACAACCTTACGCGCCTAGACTCACGGGGATCAGATGGGTAAATAACCCCTCCTCTACACGCAGCGTTTCAATAGCTTTGTACGCGGATCAAATTATAAACGAAATGAAAATTCTGGGGTAAAATTAAGAAAACTACAAGGGGTCAAAATTAGAGGCGCAGAAAAGGGAAAGGGGCTATCGCACGACTATCCCATTTAAGGGATATGCGCAGAGACTACCTTACAAAGAAAAATCCGTCGTTTTCTTTGAATACATAAATCTCAAAAGCTTCAAAGCACCCATTTTCAAATTTCTAAAATTCTTTGAAGAAAACAGCAGATTCGGCTCTCTCTCCCTCTCGTCTTCTCCGACGTTTGGGTTCCCTCCGCCCATCGTTAGTCATGCCACCCCCGCCACGAGCAGAGAGGGGATTTTAACTCCATTCGAAGCCCCCTTTTGGAGGCCCACGCCTTCAGCTCGCCTTCGATGCCGAAGGAAGGGGATTCCAACCGCGAGAGAGCGCCGATTTAGGTAAGTTCTTTCTCCTCTTTTGTTATTTATTTAATGTTTGTGAAAACTTTTAAAAGAAAATAAATCAGAATGAAAAGAAATGCGAATAGCAGTAAATAATAATGAGCAAAAATGAGTCTCAACCTTCAACTTTGATTTCTTCTTGATGCTTTTGTGTTTTTAGTTCGTTCAAAAAACCCGAAGGAGTACCAGGGTTTTTTACTTTTGTTTTTATAACCAGTTTACAAGTTTTTTGTTGTTTTTTTATTCTTCTCGTTTTTCTGTTGTTCGTTGTCTCTCTGTTTGCGTTGTTTTGTAGGTGATGGGCGAGCGATGGAGTGGGCGTGGTGCGCTGAGGAGGCAGGACGTGCGGGCGAGCAACGAGGCGTGGGGAAGGGCGCGCGTGGGAGATTGGGACGACGCGCGCGGGCATCTGGAGCGATGCGCGCGTGCGAGGGATCTGGCGCGCTACAGAACGAAGGCCTCTCTGGGTTCTCTCGAACTGCTTCATTTGCTTGGGCCAGTGTGATTGGGCTCGGGTTTGGGTTTGGCTAGGATAGGTTTTTAGGTCGGGGCCCTGACAGTTGGGCTTGTAAAGTTTGGGCCTTTTTGATTTAATTTTGTAAATGGACATTTCATTTGTTTTATTGGGCCCGAGTCTTTTGTAAATGGACACTGGACTGCCTTTATTAGGCTTTAATGGGCCTCGGGCAAAATTTGGGTATTACAGCTGCCCCTCTTTGCTCATTGTCGTGAAACACGAATAGAGCAAAGACTTTGAAAAGACCCAAATTTGCCCGGTCTTGCAGAGCCTTGATTTCTTTGGGCGCTCAGCTTTGTCAGATAGCTTCAAATGCTACTGTAACTTATTGCTTCGTTCTACTCCTCTGCTGCTTCTGAGGTTTAGAGTTTAGGGAGAGGGCAACATGACTATGGCTTAAATCGCATTCCCCTATTGTTTAGAGACGCAATGTTCGCCTTCGATCTTGTCTCACCACTGTTTATGGCGACAAAATCTACAATCTTCAATCTCTTCCACCATTGGTTAGTGGCAATATAACGATCTTCAACCTATTCCACCGCTGTTCGATGGCAATAGGATAATCTTCAACCCGTCCCATCGCTGTTCAGTGGCAACAGGATAATCTTCAACCCGTTCCACCGCTGTTTAGTGGCAACAAGACAATCTTTAACCCGTTCCACCGCTGTTTAGTGGTAATAGGACAATCTTCAACTCGTTCCACCGCTGTTTAGTGGCAACAGGACAATCCTTAACCCATTCCACCGCTGTTTAGTGGCAACAGGACAATCTTTGACTTGCCTCCTTCAGGAAGACCTCGATATTCAGTCTGCTCCACCATCATCTCTAGGGGACAGGATCTGAACTTGCTGCACTGTTCTTTGAGGAACCTGTCCTGTAGAATGTGCTTATGCTTAAATAAATGATGGGGATGCTATGATCGGAGCGACTCAAATGCCCTTAATAACATACGCTATGGATGACATTTACTCAGACGCGGAATGTCATGAGAATGATGATTTTCACGATGGTTTAAGATGCAATGACTATTAATAAATCGAATACTCCTAATTATTTGTATGAATGCAGGCTGATTCCTTCGTGACATGTCACCCTGCCTTCTTCTTCGGCTAGTGTCTTTGGGAGTTACCACTTCGGGCCTCAATTCCCCATGAACCTGGTTAGTTCTGAACATTGCTCTCACTTCATGTTCTTGTAACAATTAGAAGTTTTCAGAGCAGTAAGTGAAACTCTCTTAATTTGAATATTAATAATCCATTAATCGTTATTTCAGTAAAAAGTGCTTAAAAAGTACCATCATAAGAGATATGGAGAGTAAGGCTCAAAATGAATAGATTGACCAAAAGATAAGATTTTGACAAGGTAAATTTTGCTAAAACATGTTATGAAGAGAATAAAAACAAGTGTCCAGATATCATAGTATGAGTTTTTCTGCACAAAACTTCTTGAGGATCCCCCTTTTGTACTTGATAGGTGTCTGGCAGAATAAGAAGACTTCCTGGATGCCCCAAGCCGTGATGTTTCTCCTTCTTGCTAATTCGGGTCACAGCGAGACTACCATGTGCCTTCTCTCTCATCAACAACTTGAATTGCCTATTTTTGGTTTTCAATTCAAAACCCCCCTTTGGTCACAAAGTGCCTTTGGCGGGTTTTCACTTTGGCCTCTCCAGTTTTTTTTTTAGGCGAAGTATTTCTTGACTGAATCTGAGTTCACGGGATTTGGTAGACTTTTACCATCCATCTCTGTCAAGATTAGAGCTCCACCAGAGAAAGCCTTCTTTACTACATAAGGTCCTTCCCAATTTGGCATCCATTTTCCTCTAAAGTCCTTTTGTATGGAAAGGATCTTTGTCAGGACAAGGTCTCCTTCATAGAATTCTCTAGGGCGAACCTTTTTGTTATAAGCCCGTATCATTCGCTTCTGATACATTTGTCCATGACGAAGGGCTCTCAGCCTCTTTTCCTCAATTAGGTTCAGCTGGTCATACCGGGATTGAATCCATTCTGCTTCGTCTAACTTTATCTCAGATAAGACCCGAAGGGAGGGGATCTCAACTTCAATCGGAAGCACTACCTCCATTCCATAAGCTAAAGAGAAAGGAGTTGCCCCGGTAGAGGTTCTAACTGATGTTCGATAAGCGTAAAGGGCGAATGGCAGCTTCTCGTGCCAATCTTTGTAAGTCTCAGTCATCTTTCCCATGATTTTCTTGATATTCTTGTTAGCTGCCTCGACTGCACCATTCATCTGTGGACGATACGGTGACGAGTTGTGATGTTTGATCTTGAATTGGCTGCAGACTTCTGCTATCGTGCAATTGTTCAAGTTTAGTGCGTTGTCAGATATGATCCTTTTAGGCATCCCATATCGGCATATGATCTCCTTCTTTAGGAATTTACTGACTGCTGATTTTGTGACATTTGCATACAAAGTGTCCTCTACCCATTTGGTGAAGTAGTCAATTACCACAAAGATAAATCGGTACCCGTTTGAAGCTTTTAGTGAGATTGGCCCAGTGACGTCCATCCCCCATATAGAGAAGGGCCATGGAGAGGTCATGACATGGAGAGGCGAAGGAGGCACGTGACTTTTATCTCCATAGATCTGACATTTATGGCATTTCTTGGCATAGCTGATGCAATCTCCTTCCATGGTGGACCAATAATACCCGAACCTCATGATTTGTCTTGCCATTGTAAAACCATTAGCATGCGTCCCACAGACACCTTCATGAACTTCTTCGAGGATTTTCTTGGCTTCAACTGCATCCACGCGTCTCAGAAGTACCTGATCTTTCCTTCTATTGTATAGGACTTCTCCGTCTAGAACATAATCGTTGGCCAATCTTCTCAACATCCTCTTATTATTCTCAGTCGCTTAGTCGGGGTATTCACGATTCTTCACGTATCGTAACATATCGTGATACCATGGGTGACAATCTCTTTCTTCTTCTTCATCGATGTTGCAGCAATGTGCCCGAGCCTCATAAATGCTCATTTAGATAGGTTTTATTTCTTCTTCTTTGTTCACTTTGATCATAGAAGCCAAGGTAGCTAAGGCGTCGGCCATCTGGTTCTCTTCTCGTGGGAGGTAGCAGAAAGTGATTGTCAAACTCTTTAATTAATTCTAAAACTAACTTTTGATAACTAATTAACTTGGGATATCTCGTTTCCCATTCAAATTTCAGTTGATAGATTACTAGGGCAGAATCACCGTATACCTCCAGTGTTTTGATTTTCCGTTCAATGGCTGCACGGATTCCCAGAATGCATGCTTCGTATTCGGCCATGTTGTTCATGCAATCAAAATCCAACTTGCTAGTAAGAGGATAGTGACCTCCGTTGGGGGACACTAGGACTACCCCAATTCCATTTCCTACTGTATTTGAAGCTCCGTCGAAGTTTAGTTTCCAAGGATGCCCCTCCTTTTGGACCTCTTCTTCAATGGCTGCCACATACATTATGTCTTCATTTGGGAAATCGAAGTCCAATGGCTCATAATCTCCTAACGCTCTGCTGGCTAGAAAGTCTGCAATTGCACTCCCTTTTATGGCCTTCTGGTTTACGTAGACTATATCGAACTCAGAAAGCAGAATTTGCCACCGGGCCATTCTTCCATTCAGTACAATTGACTCCATCATGAACTTGAGCGGATCTAGTTTGGAGATAAGCCAAGTGGTGTGATATAGCATGTACTGTCTCAATCTCCGGGTCATCCAAACCAAAGCGCAACACAATTTCTCAATTGGCGGATATCTTGTCTCGCATTCTGTAAACTTCTTACTGAGATAATATATCGCTCTTTCTTTTATTCCCGACTCGTCATGTTGGCCTAGCACGCATCCCATAGAATTTTCAAATACTGACAAATACAATATCAGTGGCTTATTTGGGCAAGGTGGTACCAATACCGGAGCTTTAGACAAGTAATGTTTGACTTTATCAAAAGCTTTCTGGCACTCCTCATTCCATGCACCTGAGTTGTGTTTCCTAAGAAGACGGGATATGGGGTCACACTTTTCCGTCAGTTGCGCGATGAACCGGGCGATGTAGTTTAATCTTCCCAGGAAACCTCGAACTTCCTTTTGGGTACGTGGTAGAGACAACTCTTGGATAGCTTTCACTTTATCTGGATCAACCTCAATTCCTTTTTCACTGACTACAAATCCCAGCAACTTTCCCGACCTAGCCCCGAAAGTACATTTTGCGGGGTTGAGTTTAAGCTGGAATTTTCTCAACCTTAAGAACAGTTTCCTCAGGACTTGTACATGTTCTTCCTCAGTCCTGGACTTTGCGATCATGTCGTCCATATATACTTCGATCTCTTTGTGTATCATGTCGTGGAAGAGAGTTACCATGGCTCTTTGATACGTTGCCCCAGCGTTCTTTAGCCCAAAAGGCATTACCTTATAACAAAATGTCCCCCACATGGCCACGAACGTGGTTTTCTCCATATCTTCAAGATGCATTTTAATCTGGTTATACCCCGAGAAGCCGTCCATGAAAGAGAAAAGTGAATAACCAGCTGTGTTATCCACTAAGGTATCAATATGAGGTAACGGAAAGTTATCTTTTGGACTGGCCTTGTTCAAATCCCTATAGTCCATGCACATTCGTACCTTTCCATCCTTCTTAAGGACAGGAACTATGTTTGCTACCCATTCTGAGTATTTAACCACTTGCAAGAAACAGACATCAAACTGTTTCCTAACTTTTTCTTTTATCTTTAACAGAATGTCAGGCCTCATTCTTCGAAGTTTTTGCTGGACGGGTCTACATTCTTCCTTGATGGAGAGGCGGTGTACCACTATGTCCGAGTTTATCCCGGGCATGTCTTGATATGACCAAGCAAAGACGTCTCTGAATTCTTCAAGTAACTCGATGAGGTCTTGCTTCGTTTTTGCGGTAATGCCAGCCCCGATTTTCAACTCCTTTCCTCCTCCGAAGCTCACCCTTCCCACTGATTCTTTGTGGGGTAAAATTTTTTTTTCGCCTTGCTCTACCATCCTTAACAAATCAGGAGATATGTTACGGTCTTGGTCATCTTCGAAATCCTGAGAATCTTCCGTACCCGTATCTCGTTCAAAAGGGAATTCTGAGTTAATAGCAGTGTTGCTCATGTCATTGATATCTGGGGACCTGTTAAAAGGGCAAAGAAAGGCACAGAGACAAAAATCTAAGAATGAATATTTATGTGGGTGACTATGAATGGAGAGTAAAAGGAATATTTGCTCAAAACATGTATTTTATTGAAATAAAGACGCTTGGACATATGCCTATTCAACAAAAAATTTCTCATTGCTCCCAGGCTTAGAGCAATAAGCGTATTTCGAGCATTACTCTGAATTACTCCTAAAAGCTACAGGAATCTCTTCTACTATCCAGTTGTTCAAAACACTTCCAGGAGCATAAGGGCGAATCCCCGATAGATCTCTTTCCTCGCCCCTTTCCTCAGATATGGCGTTGATGCTCGAGTTCCCCAACATTTCTTCCATTTCTTCCCTCACTGCCATGCCTTGGTCAGGGTATAAGATTCCCCCCGAGACAAACGTTTTGGACAAAGGAGGGAAGGTCATTGGCTCCCATTTGATCTTTTCTTCACCTAGGCGCGCCCTTCTTCTCTCTCTTCTTTTCTCTTCTTCTCTCTTCTTTTGTTTCGTATCTGGCCTAAACCCTAAGCCAAAGTGGTCTTGTTTTTCTTTTTGCATCAGCACTTCAGTCTTTCCTTGCAGGTTTCTCCCGAGCCCCTTCCCGGGCAAGGCTCCCTTTCCAATTGTCATTTGGAGGACCATCTTTGTAGACCCGGATATCTTAGGCATAGGGATCTTGCTGCCCTCGGCAATGAAGGTTGCGTTGATGAATTCCAATAATTAGAAAGAACACTCCATTGCCTCTTCGTCTACCTGAATGTATGGAGTGCTACTGGTAACGGAAGCTATGATATCTTCTTCCGCATTGATCGTGACCAATCTTCCTTCTGTTACCAATTTCAACTTCAGTGCGGTGATGATGATGATCGCCTCTCGCCTTGAATAGATCCAAGGTCTCCCCAGCAGGCAATTGTAGGAAGGTTTAATATCCATAACCAAGAAGTCTACCTCATATGTATTTGGGCCGATTTGAAGAGGTATGTCAATTCTCCCCATGACCTTTCTCTCCGTTCCGTCGAATGCCCTCACAACATTATGGCGGTCTTCTTCATGGGAGCTATCCACGAGCAATCTATTCAATGTGGATAAAGGCAACACATTTAGGGCTGATCCATTGTCGACTAACACCCCTGGCAATACATACCCTTTGCAGCACGTGGTTATGTGTAGGGCCTTTGTAGACCCCATACCCCCTGAAGGTATCTCATCATCGTTGAAGAATATGAAATTGTCTGCGCTTATATTACCGACCAGACGGTTCAGCTTGTTGATAGAGATATCTTTTGCGATATACGTTTCATTTAATGCTTTTATCAGTGCGTTTCGATGGGTTTCTGAGCTCCTGAGCAAATCCAGTATCGATACGCGGGCCGGCTACTTGTGCAATTGCTCCACGACACTAAACTCGCTGTGTCTAAGGAATTCTAAGAACTCCCTGGCCTCGTTCTCCGTTACTGGCTCATTGATGAATGTTCCAGGTTCGGCTGTTCTTTCTTCCCTTTGCTCAACCGCCACTGTTTTTCCTTTGGCCGCTTCTGTTTTCGAGTTTGGGGTGTAACGCCTTCCACTACGTGTGAAGAAACCCGCATCCCGGTCTTCCTCTGCAGCATTGACTAGATTCTCTTTTCCTGGGATTATTACTTTACACTCATAACTCCACGGAACCCTTTTGTTGTCTCTGCAAGAAGGGGCTGCAGGTCTTTGAATTATGACTTTTGGTATGATCGGTGTTCCAACTCCACTCGCCCTCGGGCGTGATATGATTACCGCGGGGTGATTGCCCCCGTAGACTTTCCTAGATGGTCCTTCCTCCAATGCATAGATCTCTCCTTCTTCTAGCCCTCCAATCTCTTCATAGAATTCCATCTCTTTGTTATCCATGAGATGTTGGACTATGGCCCTGAATTTGGGGCATTCTTGGATATCATGATCCCTTTCAGCATGAAACTCACAGTACCCCCCAGCTCCTTTAAGCTCTCCTCTCGATTCCTCCGTGATCAAACCTCTGTTTATCATTTGCTCCCAGACCCGTCTTAGTGGGGTCTTTATCTCTGCCACGTCCGTCTTTATTCTTCTTCTTATCTTTTCACTCATCATGTTTACCCCATTATTAGTGTGATTGGGTAGCGGGTGTTCTGCATCGTTAACCTTCACCACTCCCATTTGAATGAGTTTTTCTACCAACCTCTTGAAGGCGAGACAATTTTCTATCGAATGTCCCACAATTCCCGCATGGTATTCGCATTGTGCATTTACATCATACCATTTGGGGTATGGAGGCTGTAGGGGCTGTAAGTAATGGGGGGCAACAACATGTGTGTCGTATAATTTCTAGTATAGTTTCCCGTATGTCGTGTAAATCGGAGTAAATTAGAGCTTTTCCATATTCAGCTTTGTATTGGGTTCCTGCTTGTGTGAGCTTGGACGATTGGCAATTACGGTATGGGGTTGACTCCGAGTAGTTGGCTTGTCCCGGATGCTTACATTATTCACGTCACTTTCTCTTTTCTTCGGGACCGTCTTTCTAGGACCTTCTCCTGCTTCTATCTTGCCGCATCTAATTGCATGTTCTATCATTTCTCCGTATCTCACGACTTCTGAAAAATCTTTCATAGAGCTACCCAGCATGTGACTGATGAAGGGAGCTTTCAAAGTATGGATGAAGAGTGTGGATGCTTCGTTCTCCAAAAGAGGCGGTTGAACCTGTGTGGCCAACTTTCTCCACCGTTGAGCATACTGCCTGAAGCTCTTACTAGGCCTTTTCTCCATATTTTGGAGTGTGATTCTGTCAGGGGCTATGTCTGCTACGTGGCCGTAATGTTTCATAAAGGCTTGGGCTAGATCTTGCCATGTCTTGATTTGGGTACTGCTGATCTGATCGTACCATTTGGCCGCGGCTTCGACCAGACTTTCCTGGAAGCATGAATCAGTAACTTTTCATTGTTGGCGTATCCCACCATTCGTCGACTGAACATCTTCAAGTGTGCTCCAGGGCAACTAGTCCCGTTATATTTTTCAAAATCTGGAGTTTTAAATTTTGGTGGAAGCACCAAGTTTAGGACCAGACTTAGTTCTTTGTTATTAACTCCATAACGGGTCTCAGCCTTTTCTATCGCCTTGACCTTCTCCTCCAACCATCGATAATGGTCTTTCATCTACTTTGAGGATTCAGCCTTCGTTCCTTTTTTTCTCCATCATATCAAAATCTGGCACAATCGGGTTAATAGGGTCATCTCCCGGGTTGGATCCTGAGCCCACTTGGAAATTCATAGGGGATCCTATATTAGCTTGCCCTTGTGGAGGCCTAATCGTGATGGATGGCCTCTGATGATACTCTTCGTACGGCGAAGACACTTGCGGCAGGGCGGAACCTGAGGGAATACCTTCATTCTCTCCTCCAGTAATGATTATGGGGCCTTTTCCCTTTTCCATAAATCCACTCAATAGTTGGGCCATTTGAGCTATTTGAGCCGTCATATTTTTTTGGGATTCCATCATCTTTTCCATCATATCTTGCTGAACTTTAACTAGCTGCTCTTGCACCTGTGCTTGCACCTGGTCCTGCACCTCTTTCTGGAATTGTTCTAGCCTTTGATCCATTTTCTTCGTTCTAGCGCGAGTGCCGTATGGATGTTCATCTTCCAGGTTTTCTTCTGTATTTTTTCAGCTCATTAGGCTCTCTCCCTGGTCTTAAATGCATAGGATGCGATGTAATGCAATGTAATGTATGTGATGCATGAAAGCAAAGAGGTATCGATTTAGATTCAACTTCCTTTTAGAAGACTTCATTAAAGAACAAAAACCTTTACATAGAGTGGACTACAAATATGCTTTCGCCCTATCGCCTAAAGTTTTGATTTTTTCTAACAAGGAAATTAACTCTTGATTGCGGCCCGTCTATAGCTCGTACTTTGCGCTCAATACGCTGGCCTGTGTTGCCAAGGCCCGTAGGTGATCAGCTGCTTCTCGAATCTGAACTATTGCTTCACTCATGAGGTAATCTCGACTTCCCACTTGATCATGCGAATAGCGAAGTTCTTCCTTCCAATGCCCCTCTCTTGTTTCGAGATGCTCGATCTGCAGTTCACGACCGTGTAATGCCGATTCTAGTTCTTCTATCTTTCCCCTCATTTCCTCAATCTTGTTTAAGCTTGACTTTAACTCGATCACAGAATTGCGACTTTGGTGGTGGTGAAGAGATCGTCCAAGTTCAGCCACTTGGGCCCTTAATTCTCCTTTTTTCATTCAAGCTCTCCATCAGGCTTTTCTCTAGGACCTCATTTTGCGCTTACATTTCTTGAAACTTCTTCTCCCAATGGTTAGCTTTAGCCTTTTCCCCCTGGATTTCTCGTTGCCATTGTTCGGAAGTTTTCCCCAATCCAGCGTTTTTCATAGTCAGGTGTATCTTCTTATATTCTGCCTTCAAACTGTCTCGATCTTCTTCTATTTTCCTCTTTTCTTTTCTTACCTTCTCGGCTTCTGACTTCTGGATGTCCACATCTAATTTTAGGTATATTTTTTCCTCTTCCAACCTTTCTATCTTTTTTCTAAACTCTGAACTCATCTTTTCAAAGTCTTGTTTCACAATCTCTAATTTTGATGGAACTATCCGCAAGCATTCCTCTCTTGATCGAGCGTTTTCTAGATTTAGCTCGGGAATGTTATCGTTAATCCTTCTGATCCTCTATTCACTGTATTCTAAAGTCACCATTGGGCCTGCAGATAGTCTTTTCATTCTATGAACCTGATCCCAAGCACTAGCAATCTCTTTAACCCTCTTCTTGTAGCGTTCTCCTCTGTATGAGAACTCGCATTGAGCCAGCCAATGTGTTGCTGGTATAAACTGTCTTGAACCATACTGTCTCAAAACGAGCAAAGGGGCATATCCGACAGTTCCCCAAATCCCGAGCAAAGGGACCCAAACAAAATTTCCACATCGGTAAAGGATTCCGGTGGGAATCATCCACGGGGCCCTCCACTCGATGTCCTCTTCCTGAAGATTTTGAAAGAGCGTGATCCAGCTTTCTTCGGGTACATCTTCTCTTCTTGGTGTAGCTACTATCTCTTTTAAAGGAGAGTAATCTTTAAAGAAAACCTGATAAGACACTTTTTCGATCCTCCAAAAATGACTATGAAACCAAGCCATCAATAATTGTGTGCATCCGATGAACCGACCTTCACCTGTCCTCCGACATACGTTCAAAGATCAGAAGGTCTCGGCTAAGATCGCTAGTACTGGTCTGACCCCTTTGTCCAGTCGATCGAATAGATCAGTAACTGCCTCATCTACATGCCTTAGAGCTTTAGGGAAGATTAATAAGCCATAAATACACAAAGCGAATACATCAACCTTATTCTTTACATCGGGATTTGTTAGGGTCAAGTCCCTCAAGCTCTCCCAAGGTATGCATTTACCCTCGCCTTTCTTCTGAATCCTGGTTGAGACCCACTACTCACTCATCCCGGTGATCTTTATCAACTTCTTCACAAAAGTAGGGGTGTTGGCGGCCTTAAAATAGACTTTGTCAGCTCGGATCCTCGAACAACGAAGCAAGGCGGTATATTCTTCCACCGTAGGCACTAAATCCACTTTCCCGAATGTGAAACAACTATAAGCGGAGTTCCAAAACTGAGTCATAGCCCGGAATAAATGCTTGTCTACTTTGACATCGAGTAAGTAGGGTAAATCACCATAGTTGCAGTATAGCAGCTGTTTTGCTTCCTCGTCCCACTGATTTCATATTTCTTTTAACTCACCGAATTCATTTTGCGTGATGCTGACTTGAGTGTAGTCTCGTAGTTCCGACGTATACCCCTCAGTTAAACTGTCCCCTTTCTCTAACTGTCTTCATTCTGACCATATGCGGACGGCTTCATTGTCTTCTACTTTATCAAGGAATTCGTTCTCCATAACCAGCTTTCTAACTTAGAAACTGATCGTGAATCGATACCTCTTAAAATATGAAATGACATGTACAAAAATGAAACATAACAAGTTAGTACCGCAAAGTGAAATGTAAAGCAGGTATAATGAACAAACACTTATCCGGGTAATTGCTAAGATTCGATATAGTTCTACCTAAGGTGAGCTTTTAAGGTTCATTAAATGTGGTTCGGTTCTAAAGGTGGGTACCTGAACCAGCAGATTCCTTAATCCTCACCCATTATAGGCTCATACGGATCGAGTTCGGTTCAGGGGAACACATTTCCCTATGGCCATGCAGAGGTGAAAACCTCACGAAAGCTTAGTTTCTCGCTCCCACTTAAAGGTATGACTACAACGGTCATGCAATGCAATGCAAAAGTATTTTATGAGACTTAACAGTATAGCACGAACAATTGCATCCAAAGAAAAGATTTTCACAATAATTTTCCAAATTTTCAAACGAAAAGACGAAAATTAATCGATTTATGGCCTGACTCTCGAACAGTCCCTAGTGGAGTCGCCAAGCTGTCGAAACCATTTTTGAAAACAGGAATCAAACTTGGTCTTGAAAATAAAACGGGAGTCGCCACCGATCTTTATTTGGTGTGATCGGATCACCTTTATTTTAATAAAACGTTTTGGTTTACTAAAGCGTGTTTGGTCTACGAGATTTTAGAAAACGGGTTCGGGAGTCGGTTACGTGCGGGGAAGGGTTAGCACCCTCGTCACGCCCAAAGCTGGTACCAAATTGATTAATTAGTGTCCTTGCATCGCAAATTTGAAAATATTTTAAAATATGGTCCTCTTAGAAAATGTTTGAATAATTCGAATAAGAGATCGAAATTCTCTTGTTCCGAAAAAGATGAAATAACGCATCCAGCACGATAGGACACGATGTTTCAACCCTCATTACCAAGATTATTTCATGACTTCTAAAATTTACGCGTGGCGATTTTAGAAGGGTATTTCACTATTTGGCCAAACCGAAAAAAATCGAAATCCAGCACGATTGGACACACTTTCTCGGATTTCCAAAACATGAAACATTGCCCTATTTTGAAAAGATGGGTGAGACTAGATAGGATATTTGTTTACTTGGTCAAACGAAAAAACACACCCAGCACGATTGGGCACGATTTTTCAAATTTCCAAACGCGCAAATATTACCTTATTCTAAAAAATTTCTTTGAAAGTAATGGCGAATGAAATCTTTAAGTAACATGTATCATTTGTTTGAAGTAAGATGACAATGCGTATTGAGTAAACATATTGGGATTACTAATCTAAAACATTACTATGCATGAATAATAATGATAATGGAACAATAATATGGAAATACGAATGAACAACGGACGATATGACCATATGAATGAACGAGCTATAATGCACACGAATGACATTCACGTAACTTTCATTATTTAAACATTAACATCAATGGTCAAAGGCAAGCAACTTATGTGATAATTTGCGATAAGTATAAAGCAAGCTGAAATAAATTAAATATCAAACATATAATTTGAAATAACACTAAATTAGTTTTAACATGGATAATGAAAAAAAAAATATTTAGATTAATAATATGCAAAACAATTTTTAAAAGAAGATGTAGAAAAGGGGCTCTAAATAGGATAGTGTGGATATATATATATGTATGTATTTACATGTCTATATGAAACATAAAAAAAATAATATGAAGAAAACTTAAAATAAATAATGAATCAATTTGAATAAATGATGTATGGAAGATTTTAAAACAAATAATGTATATAAAAGGTCTTAAGGTAAATAATATCTGTAAAAAGGTTTAATAAACAAAGTATATAAAACTGCAAGTAATAATAATAATAATAATAATAATAATAATAATAATAATAATAATAAACTTTTTAAAGAAAATAAATAAATAAACTCATTTAGCAAATTAGGGACTATATTGAAATCGGAATAAAGATCAAGGGGCTGCTATTGCAATAAATCAAGAAGGCACGTACAAGGACCACAACCTTACGCGCCTAGACTCATGGGGATCAGATGGGTAAATAACCCCTCCTCTACACGCAGCGTTTCAATAGCTTTGTACGCGGATCAAATTACAAACGAAATGAAAATTCTGGGGTAAAATTAAAAAAACTACAAGGGGTCAAAATCAGAGGCGCAGAAAAGGGAAAGGGGCTATCGCGCGACTACCCCATTTAAGGGATATGCGCAGCTACCCTTACAAAGAAACGCGCGCGCTTTGCTTTGATACATAAATCTCAAAAGCTTCTGAAAGCACCCATTTTCAGCCCTAAAATTCTTTGAAGAAAACAGAGCAAATTCGGCTCTCTCTCCCTCTCGTCTTCTCCGACGTTTGGGTTCCCTCCGCCCATCATTAGTCGTGCCACCCCCGCACTCGGTGGACCGCCACAAGCAGAGAGGGGATTTTAACTCCATTCGGAGCCCCATTTTGAAGGCCCACGCCTTCAGCTCGCCTTCGATGCCGAAGGAGGGGGATTCCGACCGCGGGAGAGCGCCGATTCAGGTAAGTTCTTTCTCCTCTTTTGTTATTTATTTAATGTTTGTGAAAACTTTTAAAAGAAAATAAATCAGAATGAAAAGAAATGCGAATAGCAGTAAATAATAATAAGCAAAAATGAGTCTCAACCTTCAACTTTGATTTCTTCTTGATGCTTTTGTGTTTTTAGTTCGTTCAAAAAACCCGAAGGAGTACCAGGGTTTTTTACTATTGTTTTTATAACCAGTTTACAAGTTTTTTGTTGTTTTTTATTCTTCTCGTTTTCTGTTGTTCGTTGTCTCTCTGTTTGCGTTGTTTTGCAGGTGATGGGCGAGCGATGGAGTGGGCGTGGTGCGCTGAGGAGGCAGGAGCGTGCGGGCGAGCAACGAGGCGTAGGAAGAGCGCGCGCGTGGAGATCGGACGACGCGCTGGCAGGTGGAGGACGCGGCAGCAGCGTCAGGGGGCCTTGGCGCGGCTGAAACGAAGAGCCCCCTAGGGTTCTCTCGAACTGCTTCGTTCTTTGGGCCAGTGTGATTGGGCTCGGGTTTGGGTTTGGCTAGGATAAGTGTTTAGGTCGGGGCCCTGACAGTTTGGGCTTGTAAAGTTTAGGCCTTTTTTATTTAATTTTGTAAATGGACATTTCATTTGTTTTATTGGGCCCGAGTCTTTTGTAAATGGACACTGGACTGCCTTTATTGGGCTTTAATGGGCCTCGGGCGAAATTTGGGTATTACATTGATAATGCAGAATAAGAGGAGACCCTGTGAACTAAGTTCGCGAAATCTGATTTAGGGTTAATTCGCGCACTTTACCCTGTTAAAATGAATTGTTATGTTTGCGAACCCAGTTTGCAAGACTAGCCCTGCTTAGGTAAACTTAGAACCTTTGTATAATGCAAACACTTCATAGAATAATTATGCGAACCTCATGAGATCTGTTAAGCGAACCTTAGATGAATAATTATGTGAACCCTTAGCAAATAATGTGCGAACCCCTACCAATTTTGCATGTGAACCCTTACACTTTATGTATGCAAACCCTAAATTCAATTCAAACCATATATTGCATACGAGTTGTAGTTTTCTATAAATACTTATATGATATTCCACTGCACAATTAATAAATTAAGCATATTTTATGTTTGAACATGGTGGTGTGATAGAGCTTAGTTTGGGCGATATTGGAGAGTCACTTAGGTGGCTAATATGGCACTCCATAGCTTGGGTTCGGCAATCAGACCGGGTTTGGGGTGTTACATTGTGCATAATATTTATTGGTATAATATATTAATTTTTGGCATAATATATTTTTTGCCCTCAAATTTTACAAAAAAAAAAAAGTCATTTTAGCCCTAAATTTAATCTTTTTGCCTCTTTTAGCCCTTGAACTTGCATTGTTTGTCAAATCACCCAAAAATGGGTGGAACAGTTAATGTTTATTAACTTTGCTAACATGACATAAATAAAAAAAATATATTTTAAAAAATTATAATTTTTTTAAAATTTTTTAAACTTAATACATAATTAATTGCTGATGTTACATCCGCGTGACAATCCACATATATGTTATGTTAGAAAAGTTAACAAACATTAACTTTTCTATCCATTTTGAGTTGATTTAACAAACCATGCAAGTTTAAGGGCTCAAAAAGATGAAAAATTAAATGCAAGGCTAAAATAACTTTTTTATTTATTATAAAATTGAAGGGTCAAATAAGTTATTATGGCAAAAATTTTTTAACTAAATTGAATTGAATAAATAAGGAATTAAATTATTAATGGTATTGATGATCACAATGCTTATATACATAATTTTTTATAAAGTTGATATACGCATAAATACACTATAATGAGATAGATGATATGATATGATATGCAATGCAAATTATAACAAGAAATTTTTATTATGTTATCATTGTTTATAAGTCAAAATGATTATTACGTTAGAAATAAAAATAATTTTAACTTGTAAAACATCAGAAGTATTATTTGAATTTATCTAAATCCATAAGACTAATTCAAATTCGAAAAAATTTAAATTAAAAAACAAAATTAAACCCAAAAGATATCGAGCATAAAAAAAAAGTTATATGTCCATAAAACTTTGAGCTTTCAAAGAAAATATGAGCTAGAGTTAATGTGAGCCCAAAAAAATTGAAAATTAAAAAGATTTGAATCCTAAAACAACTCAATTTGAGCTCGCCCGCTTGCTATCTGTACTGAAAAGTTGCTTGAACCACTTCTAATGCATTCTATCAGTAGGTTATTAACGAAAAAAAAAGTGTCCATTTTCTTCATGGAAGTATTTGATGTACTAAAAATATCTATTATTCTATACACTGTTAGAGAGTCAAATGATGGTGAGTTATTAAAAATAAATTAAGTGAATTATTATTATTTAAATATTAATAAATACAAATCAAAATTTAAAAACATCAAATCTATATTAAAAATTACGTCCTTAAAATATTTTGAAGAACTTTACAAATGAAACAAACAGAAAATTGATCCTCCAACATGTGTGGTTTCCTATAAAGAATAGTAAAACAAACCCTATTATCATCTAAGAGAAGAAAAAAGTTAAGAAAATACAATAAAATCAATGAGTGAGTGAGTGACATTGAAAGAAAAATAATCAGTAACAAGACAAAGACCATAAGAAGGGAGTAAGAAATGGGGCCAAAATATTTGGCTTGGAAGAAGAACAAGAAGCTTCTTCAAACCTCACAGCTATACAATGGGGTCAACAATAGATATCATTTCTCGTACAAATAAATCTATACAGATAGAGAAAACGCGTGCAAATATCAAATAAAAAGATGGGAGAAATGGGCTTCAAGATTTTGGTGTCTGATATGGGATTTTGTGTGGGGTTCCAACTATTTCCATCATAATATACATTTGTAAGAGATAGGAAATTTGTTTCTTCAGATTCATGTATATTTTATATGCATGTATATAGAGATCAAAGATGATTCATTAGAGAAAAAAAAAACTTCATTTCTGAATATATTTTTTTTTGCAATTATTTGATGTCTAGAAAAGTGAAATTGTCCACTACGAAAATGAACAAAAATTGCTATCAACATGGTGGGTTTTGGGTTTTTCTTTTTTTGAAAGTGAAGATATATATATACATACAAAAAATATATATGAGAACTGTATGAAATTATTGGTAACATAATGTACCCCATATGTGATATGGGTGATGGTATTTGCTATTTTGGTTGTATTGTTCTTTTTTGAAAGGGAAAGAGGATAAGTACTATTGATAAAAAAAAAGTATGTTTTGTCTTTAATTTAAAGCTTATGTTTTGTCTTTAATTTAAAGCCTCACCTTTTTTTTTTTTACTTATTATTACTTTATTTACTTATATATATATATATATATATATATATATATATATATATATATATATTGTGTTGGGTAAATTATATATGATTATCAGCTTGAATTTGTGTATGTTTGTGTGGAATATTTCATAGTTAACGTTTTGTCTGATGTACAGCATTAATTTCATACTAATAAATATGGAAAATAAAAAAAGAATTATATAATTTTAGACTTATTTAAGATTCAAGATATTACGTTAGGAAAAAAAATTTA
Source organism: Gossypium bickii (assembly GCA_025503065.1). NCBI lineage: Eukaryota > Viridiplantae > Streptophyta > Magnoliopsida > Malvales > Malvaceae > Gossypium > Gossypium bickii. Next base: position 91,492,072 of record CP106714.1, on the reverse strand, counting down.
AAATTGAATTTATATAAAAAAATTAGACCTGTTTAAAATATGAGTCAATTTTAAGTAAAATTTTTAAATGAACTAATCTTGGTATTAATTTTATTGATTAAAAAGATTATAGTTAAAATTCAAATTTAGTAGATTGGCAAAAATTATTACATATAATAACCCTACAAATTTCACAATCCTATACAACAGGAACACTAAATTTAAAAAACAAAAATACTCTAAATAAATAAACAACGAAAGAAAAATACAATGCATATTGTATAATTGAGATTATGAGATCTATGCATGTAATACTCAAATGTTATGTAAATTTGTTTTTATTAAATTACTTAAAATTGTTAAAAAAATTTTACCAGAATTGGTCAATTTTTGAAAAATTTATGGGACTAGATTGATTTTACAAAAGCACTTCTAGCTGAAAACGTTTTCAAAGCACTTTCTACCACATCAACACTAAAAGTGGCAACACAAATATTTTTTTTATTTCCCGATGTCACCTATTAATGTAGAAATAAAACTTATAAAAAAAATTTTATATAGATCCAAAGTCTTATTTTCCTTATTTTCTTAAGCGATGTGAGATTTGGGATATGGGTATATATAGACTCATAATCTATTTGCAGTTTATTCCTAAATAATGTGGAATTACGTACTCTTTTACCAACATCTTTTTATTATGTTTGAAGCTGTGAATAAAACGAGAGAAATGTGAAGATGTGTGTGTGATATTATTAAATAATAATTCAATTCAATTTAATTTTTTAATATTATTAAAAATGTCATGTATTTGAAAGAATTTTTCATAGTTATGAAATTATAGTTTAGATCATCTTTTGAAAAGGAAAATTAAATACCTAACAAAAAAATTATATAATTTGAAGGTTGCTTATTCCAATTTTTTTATACAACACTATTATAAAATATAACTCAAAAGATAATAATAATAATAATAATAATAATAATAATAATAATAATAATAATAATAATAATAATAATAATAATAATAATAAAAGATACCAAATAAACATGACTATAGCGATAATTATGAGATCATATGATAGTTTTTTTAATTGTGTTTACACAAATACTAAAACTTCAAAATTGATTATGAATTAAGTAAAATAAACTCAACAAAAATAATTAAAAACAAATAAAATTTCAAAATAAAAACAAAAATACAACACTCTACATTCATATCTTTTTATTTTTAATTTAATAAATATTCTAGAATACTCTCTATATTTCTATAGAGAAAACAAATTTGTGTAGCCTTTAGTCTTATGTTGTTATTTGATAAAAAAAAAGATAAAAAATTTGTAAGTGTAATAATATTTTTAAGTATAAATTAATACATGATTATAAAATAAAAATAACACAAAAACAATACGAATGTATAAAATTTTCATGATAAAAATGAAAGAAAATAAAAAAATTATAAAATATAGTGTAGCCTTTAATCTTATGTTGTTAATTATAATAGTAAGTAATCCTACATTGTCTACAAACAAATTGCAAACTTAAGAAAATAAAGGTAATGAGACTTTGGGTTTATATAAAGATCTGTTTTGTAAATTTTATTTACATGTTAATAGGTGACACCAGAAAAAAAAAATATTGATACTACCAGTTTTTATGTTAATGTGACAAAAAATATTTTTAACCGGAAACGTTTTTCTGTAAATCAATTGGAAGGAAATGTTTTCATAAAATTGATTTATTATAATTTTTTATTAGTATTTTTGAGTAATTTAGTTTTTTTTTCCTTGACTTCTACACAAATGTTTTAATCAGAAAATAAAGATAGTTTGATCATATCATCGGATTGAATTCTAGCCATAACAAAAGTATTATTATTCATTGAAAACGTAAACCCGAACATTTTGAGCTACTGGACAATATGCATTGATTGTGCATGCTTTTCAACCTATGATGTTGATTTTATCTTTAAAAAAATGAGTTGCTATATAATATAATATGATATAATAATATAATATAAATGGATTTGCATTAGGGAAGAGCACACAAAAACTGGGTTATTTTAATGTATTTTCTCACATTAAAACAATAGCAGGACTTCTGTCATTTTCATCTAATATTATATATATAATATGTAGAATTGATGAGGGCTAAATCAGATTCGGATGAAACAGACATTCATTTACAATGAACTTTCCCCCTTGGCTGCTACAAGAAAATATGCCTTGATCCATTTGCAATTTTTATTCCCAAAGAAATGAAAAAAAAAAAAAAAAACAAATTTACATTACCCCATTATAGAAAGCCAACAGCATACTATAGAATAAGTACTATTAAATTGAATTAAATATGGCTCAAGATTGGTTGCAATAAATGTTAGTATTTGACCTAAATTAATACTATTACTCTAAAACATGTCACATGTTTATTACCATTTTCGTTACAATGTCAAATCTATATACTTGTGTTGTTTTCGATTTGATTTTTTTTCTTTTAGGTTCTAAGTTAATGTTTGGATTGAATTTATCAAAAATTATATTTACATTATAATAATTATTTCGTACATAAAAATGAGTTGAATTAAAAAATTGATATGTGTTTTCTTTATTTTATTTTAATGCATATTGAATTTGAAAATTTTCATATTCGAACAATTTTGTTCTTTTGAATTCAATTTTTTATCGGATTTAATTGGAATAAATTTGAGTGTTATTATGTTGGTGCAACTTATTGCTAATTCAGTTGCACTCTGCCAGTGCAGCAAGTTTTTATGCCACTAAATCTATATTTGATTGGCAATTTCTGACATGATTTTATGAGCAATTTTTGTATTGAATACTGTTGATTGCAAGGACACTAGCGTTTAGATAGATCTGGAGAATGTAAGGGTTGTCTTTCCATTTATAATGAGTTATGCCATCTAAGTATATTTGAGATAATCCTCACATTGTTATATTTAAATATTTTTCATCCATTTTTTAACTATAAATTATATGTGTGATATTACGGTGACTTAATATAATCATTTCATTTTTCAAACTAGTTATATCGATCTTTATTAAGTAAATTATAGAATTGAATTGAGTGTGTATTTAATATGGTAGTTGAGAGGAACTTTTGTTAATGCAAATCAGTGTAATTAAATTACTTGGTGGTTGTTTTTACGCTTTTAATAAGAAATATTTAGGGCTAATTTAATATTGTTTTTAAAAAATATTTTTAAAAAGTGTAGTGTAAAAGTGCCTTTGAATAAACAACAACTAAGAAACTTCAACACTTAAAATTGGAATAAGAGCTAAACACCAGACATACTTGGTAGGATTCTATTGTTGGTTATTGCTAGGAGGTAAGCTCAAACGTAAACTTTGAATATTTTGTAATGGCAAACAACAATAAAGTGAAGAAGAATTAAGCTATTCTTTTCTGTATCATTGAACAAAACCCATCTTCATTCTATTTACACATTGTATTTACAAAGGCCTATTACTAACCTCTCTTTAACAAACCTCTTAACAGATTAACAATTTGCTAGCTGTACTAACAGCTCCTAGTTAACTGCCTAACTGTAGGTATTAGCAGGTTTTATGATAACTTTATCATGCACCCATCTTCTCGACCTGCGAGACGCGAAGAAGATTTCGAAACCACGTAAAATATGTTACGGATAAGGTTTTGGTAAATATATTTGCCACTTGGTCACTGGTAGGAACCTCACCTACCAGAAGGGACCCATCCGCAACTTTTTCACGGACAAAAAACAAATCTAGTTCTACTTGCTTGAACTTTGAGTGTAAAATAGGATTGGCGGCAACCACGACAGCACTGGAGCTATCACACCAGATAGTTGGAGCATCAGCAGATGTAACCCGTAATGCATGAAGTAACGAAATCAACCAAGTCATCTCACTTGTAGCAACAGCCAGACTTCTATACTCTGCTTTTGCCGTGGATCGTGAAACTACTTGCTGCTTTTTTGAACCCTATGAAATAGGAGTTTGCCCGAAGTAGACACAGTAGCCTGAGGTTGATCGTTGATCGTCAAAATCGAGCCCCCAGTTGGCATCGACATATCCAACTAAGGACAACCAGGCAGACGAACGAAAAACTATCCCAAAGTCAAGGGTGCCACACAGATACCGTAATATACGTTTAAGAGCCGTCATATGAGTAGTTGTAGGGCTATGCATGAACTGAAAAATTCTATTTACGGCATAAGCAATGTCAGGTCTAGTCAGAACAACATACTGAAGAGCACCAACAAGACTCCTGTACTCAGTTGGGTCATCCAAAGGATCACCATCAGTTTTGGATATGGTAGACGAGTTGACCATCGGGATATGCACACTTTTTGCTATAATCATCGAGCATCGACCAAGAATGTCTCGGATATACTTTCGCTGACAAAGATGGAGGCAGTCGGATGAGCGAGTAACCTCGATCCCTAAGAAAGTAATGTAGATTACCCATATCTTTCAGCGAGAACTCACTGTTCAACAACTGAACAAACCACTCTATAGTGGTAGACACGTTACCAGTGATTACAATATCATTAACATACACAAGGACATAAAAAGTTGACCCAGCCATCATCTGCACAAATAAAGACGAATCAGACTTTGAAACAACAAACCCCACCGAGACAAGAAATTGTTTCAGTTTTTCAAACCAGGCGCGAGGTGCCTGACGGAGACCATACAGAGCTTTCTTCAAATGACACACAAGAGGTTGTCCATCGGAACCATACTGTTCATACCCTAGAGGCTGGTGCATGAAGACCTGCGTATCAAGATCGCCATTTAAAAAGGCATTATTGACATCTACTTGCATCAATTGCCACACTTTGGATACAGCAATGGGCAGAATAACCCGAATAGCAGCAGGTTTTACTACGGGACTAAACATTTCTTTTGAAATCACACCCAAGAACTTGAGAACAACCTTTCGCAACAAGGAGAGCCTTTCGACGGACAATAGTGCCATACGAATTCCTCTTAATCTTGAAGAGCCACTTGTACCCAATAACCTTGTGATCTGATGGTCGCGGAACAAGCTCTCAGGTAGAATTCCAGATAGGAGCATCATATTCTACTTGAGCTGCAGCATGCCACTCAGGAGACGACAAGGCTTCCTCAATTGTAGAAGTTTCGACAGTTTCAACTAACATAGCTTTGGGTTTGAAAATACCAACTTTCGACCTGGCCACCATCGAGTAATTATTAACCATAGGTAGAACCGACGTCTGATTGTCAGAAGAAGAGGCAACACCATCCTCACATCTGATTGTCAGAAGAAGAGGCAACACCATCCTCACATCGAAGATCAGTACCAGGATCAGACAGGGGAGAACTAAGGGTCTCGCGGTCAGATCCAACCTCAGGTTGACTAGCGAGAAGAGAAGATGGAAAAGAGTAAGTAGCTTATTGTGAACATAACGGAGACGGACGAGGAACGGAAGACTCTGCAGAACTAGAGACACTAGTTTGAACTAACGGAGATGGACGAGGAACGGAAGACTCTGCAGAACTAGAAACACTAGTTTGAACTATTGGAACGAATGTCGAGATATGATGACTTTGTACTGGCAGACATCTTGTCGGAGCTGGCTCGGATAACAAAAACTTAGTCTCATCAAACACCACATGTCGGGAAACAACTACTTTGCCAGTTGGTAGTAAACATAAATACCCCTTGTGCTGAGCACTATACCCCAAGAAAGTATACGGTTGAGACTGAAATTCCAATTTATGTGCCATAAACGGGTATAAGTAAGGATAACAACAACACCCGAAAACCCGCAGATGATCGTAAGTAGGTTCGCATCCATAAAGGGCCTTGAATGGAGTCTGTCCTTTCAGGACTGGAGTAGGAAGTCAATTGATGAGCTGTACTGCATAGCAGAACGCATAACCCCAATATTCCATAGGTAAGCTTGCTTGAGCTAAAAGGGTGATGCCCATGTCAATAATATGACGATGTTTGTGTTCTGCTACTCCATTTTGTTCAGAAGTATGTGGACAAGTCAAATGATGAATGATCCATTGTGAAGCCAAAATAGACGAAAAGGCTCGATAATATCCACCCCAATTACTTTGAAACTGTTTAATAGTTTTCCCAAATTGAGTTTTAACTAGTCACTGAAATTGACCAAAGCAGTGCACAGCCTGAAACTTCTAACGAAGAAGATAAACCCATGTAAAATGAGTACACATGTTAACAAATGAAATATATAGTACCAGTTACTTCCACAAGCAACAGATGTAAGACCCCAGATATCAGAAACAACCAAGTCAAATGGATTACTATATTTAGTAGTGGAGAGAGGAAATGGCAATTTATGAGCCTTTCCTTTTTAACAGGCAGTATATACGCTATCAAGACAAGAATTATTCCTCACAGCAATCTTACACTTACTTAAAACACTTTTGACAACAATAGTAGATGGGTGACCAAGACGGTTATGCTACAAAGACAAAACATTACAATTAGCAGATTTATTTTGTAGTGTACTAGAAGTAGCAACTGTAGCTTCTACCGACTGAGTGAACAGAACTGGCAGAGAAAACTGGTATAGTCCGTTACGAATGTGGCGCTTCAGCAGTGGTTCTCGGGTCTTGATGTCCTTAACAACACAGTACGTTGGGTGAAACTCAAAGAACACATCATTATCGTTAGTAAATTATGATACGGGCAACAAATTTTTCTGAATTTGCGGTACACATAAGACATCAGACAACCGAAGTAATTTAGAATCGTGTAAGCAAAAGACCATTACCAACCGATGAGATCGGGGCGGGAGTCCCGTCACCCATCAAGAGAGAAGACGTACCTAAATACGGAGTGCTGTCTTGTAATGCCGACACATCACTATAGACATGATTGCTCGCACCCAAATCGGGGTACCACGATGCTGTGCCAACTGGCATGGGTATATACGATTCCATGCCACTGCCATTCGAACCAAACTGAGCTGTGTTGACATGCGAGCCGGACGAATCAGAGTAATCGGAGGCATTCAAATCACCCACTCGAGGAAGTCCAATACAATGGTCAAAGCTCGAGTAGACACAGGCTTGCAGTTTACTTTTCTAAGGAGCAAGGGAAGTAAATGCAGGCCAAAACTGCACACAATTATTAGTTGGCCCATTAGTTTCAAAATTTTTAGGCCCAGAGAGCCCACCACAATTGCCAACATAGGTTGGCCTATTAAACAAATTCAACCTAGGCGCATAAAGACCATGCGCATCTAATTGTGGGCTAGGTGGTCCACCACCAAAATATTGGCCATTAACATTCGGCTGACCAAAGCCTTGCCCATTAAGATTCGATGGATCATAGAGTAGCCCTTGATCATGACCATTATATCTATAGAAGCACCACTGAGTGAAGTGCCCAGAACGGTTGCAAATTTGACACTGAGTTCACGCTCGGAATCCCTTTGCACGACTACTGGATAGAGGTCGACCACCTCGGATGGATCCGTCATGGGCCTGCGACGATGTTCCTTTGACGAGGTTGGCATGCATGGCCACCTCCTGAACTGCCCGCAATTGTCGATTTTTGCAGTCAATCAAGGTGTCAACCAATTTTTTAAACAGTACCGGTTTCGATGAGAGGGACATCTAAGAAACAACTGCATCAAATTCAGATGGAAGGCCAGCAAGCATCACCTCCATTTTCTCCACCTCTGAAACATGAGCGCCGGACACCGCTAACAAAGCACATAGGTGTTTAATTCGATCAACATAAATTTTAATGGAAAGTGTACCTTTCTTCAAGGAATGTAGTTCATGTCGAAGCTTGGACTGCTTGGCACCAATGTCCATTGCAAATAGACTAGTCGCGGTAAGCCACACATCTGAGGCGGTTGGGCATCGTGAACGACGAAAGAAATGAGGTATGAATTGTAGAGAGTAACCACGAAGTGAGGAGTTGATCTTGTTGGGAGAAGACAAGAGCTGATGGATTTGGTATGAGAGAACTATCCATTGACTGTACAAACCGCGTCGGTGGAGGTAAGGTCCCATCCAAGAACCTGAGAAAATCGTATCCGCCAAGGGTTAACCGCACTTGTTGTTGCCATTAAAGGAATGTGCCTTCATCAAGTTTCACTACATCATGTTGAGGAAAGGAGTTGACAACTTTCTCACCAGTAAACATAGCAGAACCACCTTCAACGAAGCCAGAATTAGGGGAGGTCGCGATAGCCATAAGTCTGAGGTTCACATGGCGACTGATACCATGCTAGAAGGTAAGCTCAAATGTAAACTTTGAATATTTTGTAATGGCAAACAACAACAAAGTGGAGAAGAATTAAGCTATTCTTTTCTGTATCATTGAACAAAACCCATATTCATTTTATTTACACATTGTATTTATAGAGGCCTATTACTAACCTCTCTTTAACAGACCTCCTAATAGTTTAACAATTTGCTAGCTGTACTAACAGCTACTGGTTAACTGCCTAACCATAGGTATTAGCAGGTTTTATGATAACTCTATCAGTTGTTAGATTATAAAAGGATGTTCAATTTCTAGGCCACCTATGCTTGATGGCTCAAATTATGCCTATTGAAATGCACGCATAAGAGCCTTTATAAAGTTGATCGCTGAAAAAGCATGGAAAACTATATTATCTAGTTGGGAGTCTCCTGCCACTAAAACAAATGGAGTTCACACTCCTAAACCTAAAACAACACGATTAACTGATAAGAAAAAAATAACAAATTACAACACAAAGGCCTTAAATTCTATCTTCAACAATGTATAACCTTAGTAATTCAAGCTTATCTCCTGTAACATCCCAAAAGTCTGGTTAGAAGAAATTGGGTTAGTGAAACCAAGAGTGGTCATGTCTTGAGGCTTGAGTTAAGATTGTGAAAATTTTGTCAAGGGAATTAATCTAGTTCAGTGGTTAAGTGTTGTATTAGTGTGTACGAGGTTCTGGGTTTGAATCCTTTCTCCTTGAAGTTGGTTAATTTTTTTCCAAAACCCTATCTTTGAACTTTTGGTTTAAATAGTATTTTCGCTCAACTGATGGCAAGAATGAGTCTGTTGGTTCAGTGGTAATGCTTCAGCTTACCTTTTGGTCTTGTGTTTGAATTCCTGTGTAGGCAAAGTAGAAATTATTTTGTTTTAAACTCTAAGGAAAATCTGATAAGGATAACTAATCAGATTTAGTGGGAGTTAGTGGGGATATGAGTGGTTAGTGGGGATATGAGTGGTTTTAAAATAAATATATTTTAAATTTCCCTATTTTCCCTCACCCACTAAACCATCCACTATTCCCTCACCCCCCTTTCATGTTTATTTGCAGGACTTTTGTTGACTCTTCGATTTCGTTTATAATCTAAGGATAGTGTAAGTTTCGTTAAGTTATTTTATGGTTATTTTGGTGTTAATTCATTTGTTGTGCAAAGGTGAAATTATTAGTTTAATCCTCGTAATACATTATGATAAGTATTATATTGATTTTCTTATCAGGCGAAAATGGTGTGAATCAAAATTCTCTAGTGGAGTAATTGTCGTTTTAGTCATTGTTTCTCTAGAGTAAGTATTTGAACATTGTTTTAGGGACCGTTTCTTTAAGGAAAAAGAGTGTATTTGAGTGTAATTTGGGGGTTAAATTATGTTGTAATTGATTTATTTAAATGTTGTATGTAGGATTTTCAGTGCGATAGTTGTGTGGATTATTAGAATTTTCATCAGGTGTGTGATTCTAACCTGAAACATCGATTAGAACTTAGAAAGACTTGAAAACAAAGGTTGTTTCTGAAACTACTCTTTGTTATACGACCGTGCATCAGGTCGTGTGCATCACACGAGTGTATGGTCGGTCATGTGGCAGGCAGTTGGGCACACAAGCATGTGCGATTACATGGGAAATTTGTGTAGGCCATGTGGGACACACGGCGTGTGTGATCGCATTGGCAGATTAGGTAGGCCGTGTGGGCCACACGAGTTGGCCATTTAGGTTGTGTGGGCCCATTTTTAGGAATTTTCACATAGGCCCGTTTAACTTGGAATTTCGTATTCAAACCTTCTGTGGGGTTCGTTAGGTTTAAATAAGACTCAAAATGTGACATCTGTTCATAAGTGATAGTATGTGATATGGTTAAGGTATGTGGAAAACGTATGTATGACTTGTGTTCGAATAACTTTGAAAGCATAATTATGTGTAAAAACATGTATGACATATGTATTTAGAATAACTGCTAGCATAAGCAATATATTTTGATCTGTAAAATATGTTTAGGTATGCATGTCATATCATTCATGTGATATGTACGTATGTTATTATGATTATGCATGCACATTGGGGTGGGTTTTGATGATGGAGGAAGTGTTTTCAGGCAGTATTACTGTAATTTTGCAAGTTAAACCGTAATATATATTTGGTAGCTCAGTTGCACCATTATGAGTGGCATATCACCACGACCCGTTGTGATTGGATGAATGGGCTCTTGTAGCCCTATTTGGTGTGATTGGTTGGACGAAGTTGGTGTGTAGCGAATGGGGTAGGATTTGTTCTGATCTGATATGACTTTCTGATTTGATATATGTTTCTGGTAATGTGATATTCTGATATGATATCATATCATACTGGTAATGTGATATTCTGATATGATACCATATCAAATGTAAATACCCACATTATAAGTAGAACTCTATGTGGGTATCTACATTTGTGTATGTTATAAGATAAATCTATTTGTGGGCCAAGTCACATACTGGGCTTCTAGCGCACTCGTTTGTTTAATACGTTTTAGGTGATCTTCAGATTTAGTTCTAAACGGCATGCGGGAGCTCGAATTGTTTTCTGAGCTAATTAAATATTATGATTTACATTAGTAATTTATTTGGACTTTTGGGACTATAATTTATTTTTGGGTTTTGTTTTGGTTTTTGTTTTATTCGTCAGTATTTTATATTTTTAAACGTAAAAACTGAAAAAAATCAAACGGGTGTAAACTCTAAATTTTATAGGGTTTTTCTAGTCATTTTTACCACCTTTTTACTAAAAAATAACACTGATCCTGAGCATTTGTTAATGAATTTAGTGAATTTTGCTTAAATCTCAATTATGGACATGAATTCTGGCATGGGTCTCGAAAAGTTTTTCTAAAGGGATATTCTTAATGCCAAATACCTATCTTGCACATACGACCAGTACCGAGCCTAGCATTCGTTTCTTTGTTCCAACTCTTCCATCATCTGGTATTGCTGCACCTCAAACAGAGATAGCCTCTATTCTACCTGGTTTAGAGAAGTCAAGATTTTCTGGTCATGAGAGGCGAGAGATGTTGTTGTTGGAATATGTGTGGGAGAGGAAGGTTGATTGTGTTGGGATGATGTGGTAAACTTAGTTCCTCGAAGCTTGGTAAAAATTGCTTGCGTTATCCCACAATTATTAGGGGTAACGTCCTTAGCATCAACTAAAGACACATTTTTTGTCTTACACAGGGCAGAAATAAGGAAAGAAAAATTCAAACTCTCGACATTCTTATCAGCTCACCTATGGACCTCTTGAAAGATAATCTTCCCTACATTTATCTGTCTTCCTTGTAGAATAGAATGCAACAACAACATTCCTTCTTTCGAAACAGTCATGTTATGCGTAGACAGCATAAGATGACTCTTGAAAAAGTGGTACCACACCTTCCCAATTGGTTTTAATGTAACTCTTCCAACCGTGTAAACACTCTCGGATTGAAATAATCCACTGCGTTCCTTCAATGCGTAAATCCTCTAATACTTTTGCCAACCCCTCCGGTGTAATATTCTCGACAAATTCAAAATACTCGTCTCTAACCTCCATGATGCCAAACTGGGCATTAATATAGTCTTCGTCGAATGTCAAAGATTTATCCTGCACATAAGTGAAGGGAGAATCTGGGGAATTTACATGAGTCTAAAACTCTCTTACCAGTTTACCCACTACATCCCCTGTATAACAGTCTGTTTTCAGTTAAATCGAAACAATGGTTTTGAGGCCATAAATCTGAAGTCAAAATATTCATTTTATTATTATTTTGAGGTCAACAGCATGATAGTATGATTGTATAAAAATTTTGTTAAGAAATTTTATCAATTGCTTGATTAATTCGATAAAAAAGACTAAATTGCAAAAGGTGCAAAATTAGAGTTCTATAGGTTAAAGGCAGTCAATAGCTAAGGAACATAAATGTATGAGTACTTGAATGGTAAATAGATCATTGTTTATTTGAGTGGACAAAGATGGACATTAAATAGGTGAATTTTAAGATAAAAACAAAGGTTAAATTTGTAATTCATTAAATAAGTTAAGTAAAATAATTAAAAAACAAAGTCACCATCTTTGTTATGTCCATCTTTCGCTGAAATTTATCTAAGGGAACTCCATGGATGAAGCTTCAAGTTTCGGCTATGGTTCATCTTTGCATGTAAGTGTAATTTTGCTCAATTTGTAATGATTTTTATGTTTTTGGAGTCGTTGTAGCTTAATCTAGCTAGCCCAGGGACTAATTTGTGAAACCTTTAAATTATTAGGGCTTTACCATTGATGAATATGTATGTGTTTCGATGTTTGATGGTAGAAAATAAATGGTTGTTGTTAGATAAACAAGTTTTGTAAAGTGATTTTGGTTGAAAATGTTAAATAGGGATTAAATTGATAAAATGTGAAAATTATGTGTGAAATGTGTGAATTAATGAAATGTGTGTGCTGCTATAAGCTTGTATGAAGTTCGGCTAGCATGGGTGTGGATTAAATTGCATGAATTTACATTTTTATGAGCTAGGGACTAAATTGTAAAGAGGTTAAAAATTAGGGGTAAAAGTGTAAATTTGTAAAAATATGTATTTTGGGATGAATTGAATAGAATGAATACTAAGTGGATTGAATTTGATTATCTAGATCAAGTTAAGCCTCGTACGGATCTAGATCGAGGGGAAGATAAAGTATCGGACTAGTCGATCTTATTTCGTCATTTTTGTGATAGAGGTAAGTTCGTATGTTTAATAAGCATTAAATTATATGTGTTTGAATGCTTAACTGATATAATTGTAATGATACAATACTCGAAAATTCTCGACGAGTTATCGGTAATGTATGGATCCCGTTTGAACCTTAGGAATAGATAGGATAAAAGTGACATGTCATTAGGGGTTACAATGTTTTGGGTGCTGGTACCATACGTTCTACCAGTAGCTGAGTTTTCCTGCATGTGTTGCGGTTACCCATCAGCTTGTGTGAGCAGCACTGTGTAGTTACGTCTTCACCATTAGCTTTTGTGAGCAGACCCAGTGATAGCTCGAAAGTAAGCATCTATATGAGATATGAGATAGAGATGGTTTCGACCATGTATTGGAAATTAGTGTGCGAGATACCCGAGTATCTGATATTATTCCAAATTGTTCTACTAGTATATTGATGGTATGAAAGAATAATAGATTGATACGTATCAGTACAGGTATGTATGTGAATCATATAAGCATTGGATCTACGAAATTTGTGAATTTTATGTCTAACTTTATGGATGAATATGTGTTAGGTTTGTGGATTAAATTGAGTTGCATTAAGCCATGTTTAATTGCTCAAATTATGATTAAATGGTAAGCTGTACAACCATACGAGCTTACTGAGCTTAATAGCTTACTCTGTTTACTTTTTTTGTGTTTTATAGTAATTTCGAAGCTTGATCGGATTGGAAGTTGTCGGAGGTCTCATCACACTATCTAGCCGTTGTTTTGGTACTTTTGAACTTTGATATTTTGATTATATGGCATGTATAGGTCTTTTGGCTAATGTAGCCTTTATGCCTTGATGATTTTTTGGGCCATTTGAATTGGCTTGTAAGTAGTCATATCTTCTGAAATGTATATATGTATATATGGTCTTGTGAATTGTGATGTATAGTTGTTATATGAATGCCTTTCTTGTGAAATTGAGTTTTGGTACTAAATGGTTGGAATTGAGATGAAATTTCATGCTAAGTTCTAGGTACAATGTCTCATGTATGCATTTGACCATTTAGGTAGCTTTTGGAGGTGATATTTTCATGTTGTATAAAGGCCAATTTTAATGCTTAAGAGCACTTAGGTTAATGGTAATGAAGTTGCATGTTTCAAATTTGTATTTTGGTTAGTTTGGATGCTTATTGATGATATGGTCATATGCTATTTGATGTGTTTAGGTTGATGAAAATTTGGATGAGAAAAATGGCTTGGAAAATAGCCTATTTTTTGTCCACACGGGCAGAGACACGGGTATGTGTCTCAGCCGTGTGTGACGCATGGCCAGGTGACACGATCGTGTGTCCCATAATATTTCTTTAGAAACCAAGTCAGTAGTTTCACACGGCCTAGCACACGGGCATGTGGCTTGGCCATGTGGCATAAGTCAGTATACCCTCCAGTTTTTACACGGCCTAGCACACGGTCTGGCACACCGGTATGTGAGGCCACTTCAAAGGGTACACGGCCTATCACACGAGCGTGTGGTCTGGCCATGTGACCCAAGTCAATGTGTTACACGGGGACATACACGGGCTGGGACACAGCCATGTGATCCTATTTCAAATGTCCACACGACTTGTGACACGGGCGCGTCTCTTCTCACACGGCCTGACCACACAGGCATGTGTCCCCTGCACCTTGAAAATTTTCAATGTTTTCCCAAAATGTCCTTGAGATCTCAATTTAGTCTCGAATTGTTTTTAATGCTTGTTTTGGGCCTCGAGGGCTCGTGTTAGGGAATATATCATTGAATTTGAATTACTTTTGTTTGGATATGAGAAATATATAAGAAATGTATGATTGTTTAAGTGATAAGTTTGGTAATGTTCTGTAACCCTATTTCGACGATGGACACGAGTTAGGGGTGTTATATTTATATGTATTAGAGCTACAGTTTAGTTGATTCTCGGACTAATGTAGCATGTGTAAGTCTAGCTATACATGCCATAGTTAACCTATGATAATGTGATGTCTCTTGATAGTTTTAAATTCTGTTTTCATATAGTAATGGATCCCAATCGAGCAATTTTCGATGATGTAGAAAGTAATGTTCCAGCCTCCATTCACGGAGTAGTACCGTCTAAATTGAGACCCATATTTGAGGGTCATGGAGGAGAGGCCAATGAAGAATGATGAATGAATGGTTCACTGAGTTTGTCCGAACGAATCTGGCTGCTCAGCAACCTCCACCCCCACCCTTTTTCCCAACCAGTTCCCGTTGTTCCTCAAGGTTTGGAACCTTTGCGTATGAGTAAGCCTCCTGTTGATAAAATTTGTAAGTATAGGGCTACAGAGTTTAGAGCTACAGTTGATGATGATGCTGAGAGAGCTGAGTTTTGGCTTGAGAATACAATTCGAGTTTTTGTTGAATTTTCTTGTATGCTAGCAGAATGTGTTAAATGTGTTGTATCTCATCTGAGAGATACTGCATACTAGTGGTGGAGCACTTTAATATCTGTGGTGTCGAGAGAATTGGGCCAGTGGCTTATTAACTTGAGTTACCGTCAGAGTTGGAAAAGATTCATAGTGTATTTCATGTATCCATGTTAAGACGGTATCGATCAGATCAGTTGTACATAATTTCTCTGATGGAGATTGAAATTTAGCCCGATATGTCATGTAGTGAAGAATCGATCAGAATTTTGGGCCGAGAGATTAAAGAGTTGAGAAAAAATAGCATAGCTCTAGTGACGGTTTTTTGGAAACATCATGATATTGAAGAGGCTACGTGGGAACCTGAAGAAGCTATGAGGAAACAATACCCTAACCTATTTTCTGGTAAGGTTTTCGAGGACGAAAATTCCTAATGGGGAAAGTTGTAACAGACTATTTTTAGTTAAATTAGAATAGTGGTTTCGGGACCATAAATCTAAAGTCAAAATATTCATTTTATTATTATTCTGAGGTTTGCAACATGATAGTATGATTGTATAAAAATTTCATTAAGAAATTTTATCAATTGTTTGCTTAATTCGATAAAAAGGACTAAATTACAAAAGGTGCAAAATTAGAGTTCTATAGGTTAAAGGCACTAAATAGCTAAAGAACTTAAATGTATGAGTCCTTAATGGTAAATAGACCATTTTTTATTTGATTGGACAAAGATGGACATTAAATAGGTGAATTTTAAGATAAAAACAAAGGTTAAATTTATAATTCATTAAATAAGTTAAGTAAAATAATTAAAAAAACAAAGTCTCCATCTTTGTTATGACCATCTTTCGCCGAAATTTAGCTAAGGGAACTCCATGAATGAAGCTTGAAGTTTCGGCTATGGTTCATCTTTGCATGTAAGTGCAATTTTTCTCGGTTTTTAATGATTTTTATGTTTTTGGAGTCGTTGTAGCTTAATCTAGCTAGACCAGGGACTAATTTGTGAAACTGTTAAACTATTAGGGTTTACCATTGATGAATGTGTATGTGTTTTGATGTTTGATGGTAGAAAATAAATGGTTGTTGTTAGATAAATAAGTTTTGTAAAGTGATTTTGGTTGAAAATGTTAAATAGGGATTAAATTGATAAAATGTGAAAATTATGTGGTGAAATGTATGAATTAATGAATTGTTATAAGCTTGTATGAAATTCGGCTAGCATGGGTGTGGATTAAATTGCATGAATTTATATTTTTATGAGCTAGGGACTATATTTTAAAGAAGTTAGAAAATTAGGGGTAAAAGTGTAAATTTGCAAAAATATGTATTTTGGGATGAATTGAATAGAATGAATACTAAATGGAATGAATTTGATTATTTAGGTCAAGTTAAGCCTCGTATGGATCTAGATCGAGGGAAAGATAAAGTACCGGACTAGTCGATCTTATTTCATCATTTTTTGTGATCGAGGTAAGTTCGTATGTTTAATAAGCATTAAATTATATGTGTTTGAATGCTTACTTGATATAATTGTAATGGTACAACACCATAGGAATTCTCAACGAGTTATCGGCAATGTATGAATCTTGTTTGAACCTTAAGAATGGATAGGATACAAGTGGCATGCCATTAGGGGTTACCGTGTTTTGGGTGCTAGTCCCATATGCTCTACCGCTGGCTGAATTTTCCTGCTTGTGTTTCTGTTACTCATCAGCTTGTGTGAGCAGCACCGTGTAGTTACGTCTTGTCCGTTAGCTTGTGTAACACCCCTTACCTGGGTTCTACGCCAGAACGGGGCCTGAGGCGTTACCATAATAAAACCACTTGATCGCCACTTAGGCTCATCATGACTACTCTCTTAAGTCATCTGAACAACATCATTCTCGACATACAAGGCCCGACTTACAAGGCCTCACTCATACACACGAGGGCTCTTGAGACTAAATCAGAACTTTTCCAATCTAAAAAAATAAAAAAATTGGCTCTTTTGTACAGGGCTAACACGCCCATGCAAGAAGAGACACGCCCTTGCATAGACCCACACGCCCATGCTCCTCAACCATGGTGAATACTGACTATATACACACGGCCTCAAAGCCTAGTCACACGCCGTATGGCTAGCCCGTGCTCTACTCTAACTTAAAATGTTAACATGCAGGGGACGCACGGCCAAGTCACACGCCCATGGGCTGACCATGTGTTACACATGGTCTAGACACACGCCCGTGTGTCTATCCACATGGACAAAAACGAAGCTATGTGCCAAGTTACTTTCACCCTTCTAGCATGCACAATATGCATTCATTCAACACATCCATAAACAACTCAAATTGAAGTGCAATCTCACATAGATAACTACAACCTTTTCATAAAATAAGGTAGCCAACCACTATGGCATTATACAAAATAGACTATCCATCTAAAGGCCAACACATCTTAGCCATTTACAACAAAGTTCATTAACTTGTCTAGCCTCTATACATGCCATATACAAAACATTGAGGCTTATGTACCAGAGTGTGCTGATAATATGGATGATCTTCCAATTGATCCTCGTATCTCAATTCAACACTTTTACTCTATAAAACAAGGGAAAAGAAAGGGAGTAAGCTTTGAGCTTAGTAAGTTTACACATAAACAATTAAACATCATAGTATAAGCTAAACAACAATTAGGATTATACTAACATATAATGTACAACTATGCTTACTCTTTCCATCCCTTACCACATTCCCAACACATCATGAGTCACATACTCATAACCATTGAAATGCACCCCTCCATTCACTAACACATTTACACAATATACAACACAACATCATTTCTTGATAATTCATCCACACAGCTAATTAACTCAATAATACAACCACACAGCTAATCCACACAGCTAACCCACACAGCTAATTTCTCGATGGTTTCGCACTTAGCCCACCACAATCAATTAATAAGGTAGTACCGCACTTAGCCTACCACAAAGGTATTCATAGTGGTTTCACACATAGCCCACTAGACAATATACCTAATGATAGCATCGCACATAGCCAGCTTATCGTCAATATGCATTAAGATGGTATCGCACTTAGCCCATCACTTAGCATTCTCACCACACATTCACATATCTATTTACTTAACCATACATCTATTCACAAATTCTACCATATTCATCCCACATAGGTTCTCAATCATGCTACATACTAGCTAGCATTAACAAATTGTAAGTATGAATGCATTGTTTAAGCATAGACTTACCTCGATACTCAAAAATATAGAAATATGCAATCTAGTCCACCACCTTGCTCTTGCCTCGATTTAGATCCGGGCTTCGTCTTTCTTGATCTATAATGAATAAATCAGCTTATTCAATACACACATTGACTACATTGACACTTATCTCATACTTTGGCAAAATTACTCTTTTGCCCCTAGTCTTTTTCATAATTACACTTTTGCCCCAAGGCTCGTAAAGTGATTTTTATTCAACTTTCTAGCCTTTCATGCTTAGCCGAATCACTTACTCAACTAAAGAATTCACCAATTCTCACTAAATCACACATGTATGACCAAGCTTAAAACTTTCACAAACTATTCCCTACATGCATTTTCATGGAAAATCACTTAACAAAAGATGTTTCTACTACATCAAGCTTTCATAATCTTCCATAAAACATCAACATACATGCATGTCATATATGGCCACATTTTTGAACATTCAATATAGCTCATCAAATAGCTAAAAATAGCTTATTCATGCTACTAGGACTTCAAAATTACGAAGAATATCAAAAACAGGGCTTGGATGCACTTACTAGCAAGCTTGAAAAATTTGAAGAACCCTAACAATGGCTCTTGAAAATTTTGGCAGCCTTGGAGAAGAAGATGAATGAATTTTGTCATCTTTTCCTCCTTTTTAATCATTTAATTGTTAAATGACCAAAATGCCCTTTTTGATAAACTTTCTATTTTAACTCATCCATGCCCAATTTTTTCCAAAAATTAGAATTTGGGTAAATTGCTATTTAAGGACATCTAATTAATATTCTAAAGCTATTTCACACAAATGGCTTCTAGAATCTCATATTTTGTAACTTTTGCAATTTAGTCTTTTTGGACAATTCAACCAAAATTTCACAAAATTGCTTCATGAAACTCTCACACTAACATGCAAACATAGCATAAACCTCAAAAACTCATACATAGACCTCAGATTTGTGGTCTCGCACCACTATTCCGGCTAGGCCCTAAACCAGGATGTTACAGCTTGTGTAAGCAGACCTAGTATTAGGTCTAGATATGAGAATGAGATAGAGATGGTTTCAACCATGTATTGGCACTTAGTGTGTGAGATGCATTAGTATCCGATATTATTCCAAATGGTTCTATGGGTATATTGATGGTATGAAAGAATAATAGATTGAAACTATCAGCATAGGTATGTATGTGAATCATATAAGCATTGGGTCTACGAAATTTATGAATTTTATGTCTAACTTTATGGATGAATATGTGTTAGGTTTGTGGATTAAATTGAGTTGCATTATGCCATGTTTAATTACTCAAATTATGATTAAATCGTAAGTTGTACAATCGTACGAGCTTACTAAGCTTAATAGCTTACTCTGTTTACTTTTTTGTGTTTTATAGTGATTTCAAAGATTGATCGGATTGCAAGTTGTCGGAGGTCTCATCACACTATCTAGCCGTTGTTTTGGTACTTTTGAACTTTGTGTATTTTGATTATATGGCATGTATTGGTCTTTTGGCTAATGTAGCCTTTATGCCTGGTTGAATTTTGGGCCATTTGAATTGGCTTGTAAGTATTCATATCTTTTGAAATGTATATATGTATATATGGTCTTGTGAATTGTGGTGTATAGTTGTTATATGAATGCCTTTCTTGCGGAATTGAGTTTTGGTACTAAATGGTTGGAATTGAGATGAAATTTCATGCTAAGTTCTAGGTACAATGTCTCATGTATGCATTTGATCATTAAGGTAGCTTTAGGAGGTGATATTTGCATGTTGTATAAAGGCCAATTTTAATACCTAAGAGCACTTAGGTTAATGGTAATGAAGTTTCATGTTTCAAATTTGTATTTTGGTTAGTTTGAATGCTTATTGATGATATGATCCTATGCCATTTGATGTGTTTAGGTTGATGCAAATTTGGGTGAGAAAAATGGCTTGGGGAATAACCTATTTTTGTCCACACGGGTAGAGACACGGGCGTGTGTCTTAGCCGTGTGTGACATTCGGCCAGGTGACACAACCGTGTGTCCCCTGATTTTCTTTAGAAACCAAGTCAGTAGCTTTACACGACCTAGCACACAGGCGTGTGGCTTGGCCGTGTGGCACAAGTCAGTATACCCTCCAATTTTCACACGGCCTAGCACACAGTCTGGCACACGAGCGTGTCTAGCTTTGTGACCCAAGTTAGTGAGTTACACGGGGTCAGACACGAGCTGGGACACGACTATGTGATCCTATTTCAAATTTCCACATGGCTGGTGGCACGGGCGTGTCTCTTGGCCGTGTGGGACACGCGGCCTGACCATACGGGTGTGTGTCCTCTGCACCTTGAAAATTTTCAATGTTTTCCCAAAATTTCCTTAAGATCTCATTTTAGTCCCGAATTGTTTTTAATGCTTGTTTGGGCCTCGAGGGCTCGTGTTAGGGACAATATGATTGAATTTGAATGACCTTTTTTTGGATATGAGAAATATATAAGAAATGTATGATTGTTTAAGTGATAAGTTTGGTAATGCTCGATAACCCTATTTCGGTGATGGATACGGGTTAGTGATGTTATACCCTGGGTGTAGACAAAACTTGCTCTAGTTGTGCTTTTCTAGATTCGAGGATACCGAATAATCGTGCCCGAGGTGGGATTTATCGTTTAATAGAATTCCCTGTTCAAAGCAAAATGGTCGCTTTAGAATATTAGTTGAATACCTTATGGTTACAGTAGCATTGAAGAATATATTTAGTTGTGGGGCGCTAACGCACGAAGATTCTGCTGTTTCTGAAATACTCCTTACACTATCCATGAAGAGAAGGTCAGAGAATCAGAAAAGGAAAGTAATTGAGTAAACAACAAATTGCAGAACGGTTGAAGATGAGAGAACTGTAAAAATTTGAAATTTATGAGAAGCGGGAAATGTGAACTACTTGAAGAATGGAAACGTGAGGGAAAAGGGTTATGACGTGGAGGAAAAGTTAAAAATGGAAATACTTTTGGGGGAAAAAATGAAATAACCGAGCCCTACATTGTAGGCTTCATACTCTGGGGTTCCCAATATTCACTAAATGCAACTACCTAAAAATCTTTCCTTTGGAATTTTCTAACCGGTCAACTCTTTTATTAACACTTCATCATTCAGTTTGTCATGACATAACGTTTCTTTGTAATGCTGCGGCAAATTGCTGCTTTGTATAGACTAACAAATACTACTTCTTTTATTCTGCTCTTGTTCATAATAATAAAAACATAAATGAAGTTGTATTAAAAATAAAGAGAATAGAAATAAAAATAGAAATGGCAAATAAAACGGAAAAAATCTACTTATTAACAAGAATTAAAACATCACGAGGGCTAACGCCTTGCTTGTCACGTTCTATAGGAGCACCCCAGTAATACTTCAAGCGTTGTCCATTAACCATGAATGTAGCCCCTGCTCCTAGGGTTTTAACAAAAACACCATGCCAATTCACTTGAATTATTTCAAAAGGTCCTGACCATCGAGATTTTAACTTACCAGGAAATAATTAGAGCCTGAAATTAAACAATAATACCTGTTGTCCAGGTTTAAATTGCCTTGGTAAAATTCTGGCATCAGGCCATTGCTTGGTCATTTCCTTATACAAACAAGCATTCTCATATGCCTGTGTTTGAAACTCTTCCATCTCATTTAATTCTAGCAATCTCTTGCCGCCAGCAGCAGCCCAATCCATGTTCAGCTTCTTAATTGCCCAAAACACTTTATGCTCAACTTTAACAGGTAAATGACATGGCTTACAGTAAACAAGTTTAAAAGGTGACATCCCTAGTGGTGTTTTAAATACAGTTTGGTATGCCCATAGAGCTTCATCCAATCTAGTACACCAGTCCTTTCGAGATGGATTCACCACTTTTTCTAGAATTTGTTTAATTTCTCTATTAGAAATTTTAGCTTGGCCATTCATTTAAGGGTGATATACCGTGGCAATTCTATGTTTCACCCCATACTTGCGTAAAGCATTGGCAATGAGTTTGCAATCAAAATGGGATCCCTCATCATTGGTAATGGCTCTAGGTTTTCCAAATTGTGTGAAAATGTTCTTATACAAAAATTTCAATACCGACTTAACATTATTAGAGGCTAGGGCTATTACTTCTATCCACTTAGAAAAACAGTCTACTACCAAAAGTATGTATAGCTTGCTCACAGATGGTGAAAATGGTTCAATATACATCAAATAGTTCAATCTTCAATATACTTTGTAATGACATTTCCCGTATCTAAAACACATTTACTGTTCTCTGACAACAGTCGCACGACCTATAAAATTCATGAGCATCATTAAATAAACTTGGCCAATGGAATCCTGACTGGAGTACCTTGGCAATTGTTTTCATCCCTCCAAAATGCCCTCCACATGGGCTGAGTGACAATGTTGTAAGACATTATGCATCACATAGTTGGGGACACACTTTCTAATTATTTGATCTGTACAATACTTGAATTGGAATGGTTCATCCCAATAGTACTGTTTGGCGTTGTGAGAATTTTTTGTTTTCCTTGAGCATTGAAGTTAGGTAGCATTAGAGCACTTACTAAGAAGTTTACTATGTTGGCGCACCAAGGTAATGCCTTGGCAATGAGAAAATATATTTCTTAGTTTCATCTCCATTCCTCGATTCTATTCTTGACAAATGGTTAGCCAATTGATTTTTAGTTCCCTTTCAATCTCTAATTTCCAAATCAATTTCTTGTAACAAGAGTATCCACCTAATCAATCTCAGCTTGGCATCTTTTTTTTGTACAAAGTACTTGATAGCCGTGTGATTTATGTAGATTGTGACCTTTATTCCTACTAAATAATAAATAAATTTGTCGAATGCAAAGACCACAGCCAGTAATTCCTTCTCCACAGTGGTATAACTAAGCGAAGTCTCTGTCAATGCCTTACTAGCATAATACATTGCATGTAGTAACTTGTTTCTCCTTTGACCCAAAACTACTTTCACAACATAATCACTGGTATCGCACACGAGTTCAAAGGGCAATTTCCATTCTAGAGCAACCACAATCGATGCTGCTACAAGTCGCTTCTTGAGTTCTTTGAAAGCTGCAAACATTGATTGTCAAAATTATAAGGTTTATTCTATTCAAGTAAAGTACACAAGATTTTCAAAAACAATATTGATAAATCTTTTGTAAAATCTTGCATGTCCTAGAAAACTTCTAATATCCTTAACACTGGTGAGCGGTGGAAATTTTTTGAACACTTCTATTTTTGCTCTGTTCACTTCAATTTCTTGCTGTGACACCCTATGTCCTCAGACAACGCCTTTATAGAGCATGAAATGACATTTCTCCCAGTTTAATACTAGATTCGTTTCTTCAGAACAACATAAAACCATCTCCAAATTTCTTAAGCAATCTTCAAAATCATTTCCTAACACAGAGATGTCATCTATGAAAACTTCAAGGAAATTTTCCACCATGTTCGAGAATATGGCCATCATGCAACGTTGGAAAGTTGTCAGGGCATTCCATAACCCGAACGACTTCTGTCTGAATGCAAATTTGCCATACGGACACGTGAAAGTTGTCTTATCTTGGTCTTTAGGTGCTATGGTAATCTGATTATATCCTAAATAACCATTTAGGAAACAATAAAAAGCCTTATTAGCTAATCTATCCAACATTTAATCGATGAATGGCAGCGGGAAATGGTTCTTCCTAGTTACCTTGTTAAGCTTACGATAGTCCATAAACACTCTCCATTCTGTAACAGTACGAGTCAGTATTAGCTCATTGTTTTCATTACTTATTACCATGAAACTCCCTTGCTGGGTACACATTGCACAAGACTTACCTATGAGCTGTCAGAAATTAGGTAAAAAATGCCAACATCAAGCCACTTGATAATTTCTTTCTTGACAACTTCCTTAATTTCCTAATAGCCATTGTCAAAAACATTATTGATTACTAACCTTATGAAATTCTGAGCACATATAAGCTAAAATTCCTAAACTACCCTTGAAACTTCTAGGCCTAATTATGGGGTGTTACATTGCGTTAAAGTGTTCACACGCGATATTTTGAGTACTTGTGTTTTTGATAAATTAAATAACTTTATTACTCTGGAAATGTTTTCATGTAAGTTAATTGATAATGTTTTTATGAACGTTGTAACCTTCATAATCTGACCTTAACGTCTAGGCCGGGTTTTTGATGTTAATCACGACATTCCCTTAACCGGATGCAAGCTTCAACTCAAAGGGTGAATTGAAGATTACTTAGTGCAACTAGGCGTCAAGAGATCAAGACTCATCTAGCGGCAATACAAGTACATTGCGATCTATGTTGATCGTACCCTGCATTGATTAAGTGTTTGGTTGTACTCAAATGTTTGATTGTCATTGGAGTTCTAATACTTTGGGATTGTTGAATAGTCAAGTGATATTTCTATAGAAAGTTTCTTGAGGCAATCTGAGGTAGTGAATGGGAAGTTTGTTAGAAAACAAATTTTCTAGTTTGGGATTGAAATATTGTTTGGATTTGCATTGACATCAGAGTTGCGCAGCGATAGCGTGGTGATCGGAATGAATGAGAAAATTATAGATTTTATGGTTAACTGAAGGTATGATAGCGGGAATTTTGAGAACAAACTTCTTTTAGGGAGGGAAGAGTTGTTACATCCCGAGAATTAGGTTAGAAGAAATTGGGTTAGTGAAACCTTGAGTGGTCACGTCCTGATTCTTGAGTTAAGATTGTGAACATTTTGCCAAGGGATTAATTTGGTTCAGTGTTGTGTTAGTGTGTACGAGGTTCTGTGTTCGAATCCTTTCTTATTGAAGTTTGTTAATTTTTGTCCAAAGCCCTATCTTTGAACTTCTGGTTTAAATATTATTTTCGCTCAATTGATGACAAGAATGAGCCTGTTGGTTTAATGGTAAGGCTTCAACTTACCCTTCGCTCTTGTGTTTAAATCCTTGTGTAGGCAAAGTAGAAATTATTTTGTTTTAAGCTCTAGGGAAAATCTGATAAGGATAACAAATCAGATTTAGTGGTGTTAGTGGGGATATGAGTGGTTTTAAAATTAAATATATTGTAAATTTCCCTATTTTCCCTCACCCACTAAACTGTCCACTAGTCTTTCATCCCATTTAGCCCAAATCTAGCCACAGATTGAGATTCACATAGTCCAGTCCAATATTTACTACACAATCATACAACTTATCCAATTGGGCCACGAGCCCATTAGCCCCACATGGCCCCTTTCGGCCCATCGTGGCCCAAACAGCCTAAACCCACAAGAACACTCATGATGGCCTCAGCTATCGCGTCGAACCTCCCACACGTGAGCTCGTACGCTCGTGTGGCTACCATCATCGTGTGACCGGCATTTCGGCATTTGCCACTCTACAGCTAGAGTAGTGCAAAATACACACTTGATAGGAATCTGGAGTTAATCTGTGCTCCGAACACTCCTATGCCCAAACGCCAACCACGGTATGCTTAGTCTCCTCATAGATCGCTCTATTTAAAGCCAGCTTCTTGCCTACTCTCATGCTAGCTTCTCGATCTGGGATCCCTCTATCAATCCTCCAAAACCGTCCCAAATTAGAAAAATAGTCACATATCGCATGCAAGGGGTTTCGAACTCAGGCTCCCCTTTAACTTAATCCACGCCGCTAGCCACCTTACTAACTAGCTCATTGTGGCATTTTTTTTATCATAATAATTTAAAAGGCCTAATACTTCTAGGCCCACATTCAGGGCGTTACAACTCACCCCTTCTTAAAGAAATTTTGTCCCCGAAATTTACAACTAACAGGGTGGTTGTGTAACAACTACACCCCTACGCTACCGCTGTGCACTCTCATCCCAATAACACTAATACACTTTTAACTTAATCTTGAAACCTCTTACACACAACCAAACATCTAACCACAGAAGCAAACAGATATTTATCACACATGCACACAATTTTTATATTCAAACATCACATCCAAACAAAACACACCTGACTTAAAAGGGACTGTACAATCCCGAACCGAATGCTCCTTAGACCCGCATCTAAGGCATGCTCCTGACTTCCTCCAGCATTCACCCAGATGGCACCTTTTGCAATGCTCGCAAGCCAGAAAGTTCGGACGTGTCTTAACGCGTTTCACCGAACGAGGCTCCTGCTTCAGAGAACTGTGATCCCTCTTCCTACTGCACTCCAAGCACCTAGCCTGAAGTGTTTCACCATACGCCTTAACTCCTACCTCAAACACTTCTTCTAGCACTTCCCTTACCAACCGAGTCAGTGCCTCCGTACCAAGCTCTGGGTTATCGCTATCCGAAGTTGGCAGACTTACCTCGACCACCGTCTCTGAACCATCTTATGTTTCGGAGAGACGGGTAACTCCTCGCGACCTTGCTTGCCTTCAGAATCCATCACAGCAATGTTGCTAACTGTAAAAAAAAACTGTTTTCCAGAACATACACTGAATAAACAAAAAATCTATCTTTAAATTCTGTCTAGCATAAAACTTACGGATTCGACATCAGAGACTCGGTCAACCACACTTTCCAGAAAATATTCAGAAAAACATTTTGATTACTTCAAATCTTTTCAAACCCTTTTAAAACAATTTTTTCGAAAATCCAATTTTTAAAACCTATTCCACCATCGAGTTTTGCAACCTGGCTCTAATACCACTTAATGTAGCACCCCAAACCTAGCCTAGAAGTTAGGCTCGAATCTGGCATTTCACATTGAAGTGTTTTTCGAAAACTATGTTTTTATTGAAAACCCTTCTTGTTTAAAGGCTTAAGTAAAAACCCAGTTACGTTAGTTTATTTTTAAAATGTGGAACATTGAAAAATTGTTAGTTTTAATCCCGAAACATCTTTTCAGTTGCGGAAGCTGATTTTGAAAGTAATTGATTTACAAAAAAGATTAAGTCACGAAACCATTTCGAAAATGTTGCGAAAACGTAGTGTTGTTTTAAAAATAGTTAGCATTTTGGAAAATCGTGATTTACTTCTAATGGATATAATTTAAAGTATAGAAAGACCCATAGTTAAAATCTAGAAACTTAAAGAGGCCTTATTACAACCCAACTCAAAATACTTGAATGTAAATAATCAAAACAGAAAACACAAGCAGTGTGTGGCCTTCTCCGAGTCCCTCGCAGCACCGATCAGTCTAAGGCTAGGGATTACCTGTAAAGTTGAAAACAGGGTGAGTTTACGAAAACTCAGTGTGTAATCCCCTTATTAGAGTAACAGTCAGTATACAAAAATAGAAACGTAAACAATCTGGGCCAAAGCCCTTTAACAGTAACAGTACAGTACAGATTAGAGCATACTGGGCCAAAGCCCAGTACAATATCATTTGGGTTACAGCCTATAACAGAATCAATTGGGCCTAGTCCAAACCAATAACAGAACAAGTGGGCCTAAGCATAGTACAATGATAGATCTCATAATAGATATGCAATAGTATGAGGATGCACCCCACCACGATCCAGCCAACACACCACCCATACCAATCCTACACTTATGTGGGGATAAAATCGACCCACCTAGCCAGCACACCACTGTTAGCACCAATTGCGGCCCTAACCGAAATCGCAACAAAGCTGCTAGTATATATATACGGCTCTAAGCCTTTAGTAGCGGTATTATAATTGGCACAAAGCCATCAGTAACTGTATTATGTTTGACAGATAGCCATCAACGACGATAATATAATCGGCACACAGCCTTGGGTAAATATGATCGACACAGAGTCATTGATATATATGTTAGGCACATAGCCACGGGTAAGCACGATTGGCACAAAGCTACAATTAAAATGGCACAGAGCCATGTTTAGGTTGGCATAGAGCCATAATCAGATTACGCAGCTTTAAGCTGTCCGTCGGTCCACAGTCGTCTTACGCAACCCGTGCGACCTTAACTGATCAATACTGGATCCATAGTCGTCATGCGACCCGTGTGACCCTATCAGAACTTCCTCCGTATCAATGCCCCAACCCATGCAATATGTCATGTATGTCATGCTCAATCTTTACACGTGTATGCAAAATGGCCATGCTCGGTAACAGTCATTTACACACATGTTAAAAATATATCAGTCACACGACCACAGTCAAATCAGTTAAAACAGAGTCATACGTTCACAGTTAGATCAGTCATAGTCCTAATCAGTCAGTTACCCACAAGGGTAAAATAGTCATTTTACCCTATAAGAGTATTTCGATAATCCTACCCTTTAGTAGTATTTCAGTAATTCTACCCTACAGGGGTATTTCGATAATTCTACCCTATAGGGGTATTTCAATAAATTCACAAACCAAGGGTATTTCAGTAATTTCACAAATCGAGAGTATTTTAATAATTTCACAAATTAGGGGTATTTTAGTAATTTTACAAATCAGGGGTATTTCGATAATTTCACAAATCGAGGTAGTTTGGTAATTTTGCAAGTCAGGGTTATTTCACTAATTTTTCAAACTGGGGGTATTTTGGTAATTTTACAACTCGAGGGTATTTCGATAATTTTGCAAATTATGGGTATTTTGGTAATTTTGTGAATCAGGGGTATTTCGGTAATTTTACAAGATAGGGTATTTTAGTAATTTTTTAAATCGAGGGTATTTCGATAATTTCACAAATAGAGGGTATTTTGATGATTTCACAAATTAGGGGTATTTCGGTAATTTCACAAGCTGAGGTATTTCAGTAATTTTACAAGTTGGGGTATTTTGGTAATTTTGCAAACCGAGGGTATTTTGATAATTTTACAAGTCGAGGGTATTTTAGTAATTTTGTAAACCAAGGTATTCTAAACAGAGATAACGATGCGAATGGGCCTAAGGCCCATTCTCAGCCTATATGGGCCTACATGCTCGTGTGGCCCATTTAGCCCAAATCTAGCCACAAATATGAGATTCACATAGTCCAGTCCAATATTTACTACACAATCATACAACTTATCTGATTGGGCCCATAGGCCCATTGGCCCCACATGGACCTTTTTCGACCCATCGTGGCCCAAACAGCCTAAACCCACAAGAATACTCATGATGGCCTCAAGTATCGCGTCGAAGCTCCCACACGTGTGTTCGCACGCTCGTGTGGCTACCATCGTCGTGTGACCAGCATTTCGGCATTTGCCGCTCTACAGCTAGAGTGGTACGAAATACACGCCTGATAGGAATCTGTAGTTAATCCACGCTCCGAACACTCCTACGCCCAAACGCCAACCAAGGTATGCTTACTCTCCTCATAGATCGCTCTATTTAAAGCCAACTTCTCGCCTACTCTCATGCTAGCTTCCCGATGTGGGATCCCTCCATCAATCCTCCAAAACCGTCCCAAATTAGGAAATTAGTCACATTTCGCATGCAAGGGGTTTCAAACTTAGGCTCCCCTGTAACTTAATCCACGCTGCTAGCCACCTTACCAACTAGCTCCTTGTGTCATTTTCTTATCACAATAATTTGAAAGGCCTAATACTTCTAGGCCCAAATTCAGGGCGTTACAAGGCCCATTTTTTAAAAATTTTCACTTAGGCTCGTTTAACTTAAAAATTCGTAATCTAACCTTCTATGGGGCCCGTTTGGCTTACATAAGACTCGAAATGTGACATATGTTCATAAGTGACTGTATGTGATATGGTTAAGGTATGTGAAAAACGTATGTATGACCTGTGTTTGAATAACTTTGAAAGCATAATTACATATAAAAACATCTATGACATATGTATATAGAATAACTGATAGAATAAGCAATATCTTATGATATGATCTGTAAAAATATGTTTAGGTAAGAATTTCATACCATTCATGAGATATGTACGTATGTTATTATGATTATGCATGTGCATTGGGGTGGGTTTTGATGATTGATGAAGTGTTTTCAGGCAGTATTACTACAATTTTGACGGTTAAACTACAAAATATGTTTGGTAGCTCAGTTGCACCATTATGAGTGGCATACCACCACGATAGGTGTGATTGGATTAATGGACTCTTTAAGTCCTATTTGGTGTGATTGGTTGGACGGAATTGGTGTGTAGCAGATCGGGGTAGAATTTATTGTGATTTGATATGACATTCTTATTTGATATATGTTTATGGTAATGTGACATTCTGATATGATATTTGTATATGTGTACATTATAAGTAGAATTCTTTGTGGGTATTTACATTTGTGTCTATTATAAGAAAATTATATTTAAGGGCATAGTCACATATTGGGCTTTTAGCTCACTCGTTTGTTTAATATGTTTCATGTGATCTTTGGACTTACCGGATGGCATGCAGGAGCTTGGATTGTTTTCTGAGCTAATTAAATATGGTGATTTACATTGGTAAGTTGTAATCCATTTTTGGGCTTTGCTTTATTTTTTTATTCGTTAGTATTTGATATTTTTAAATGTAAAAACTGAAAAAAATCACATGGGTTAACAAACTAAAATTCAGATTTCAAAACTAAAATTTTGAAAGTTTTCCATTGCATAAATAAGTAATCACCTAATTGTTATTCTGTAAATAAATAAATATTTTTTAGCAAATGTTAGTGTTAATTGAAAACGATCTGCCCAAAATAGATACTTTCAAAACAACGAGTTTGAATTCAAATTCTGGGTTCGAAATAAGTGTTTCCTAACTTAAGTTTTTCTTAAACATTTGTGAGAGTTCTGCCAAATTTTATGCTTTCGTAACGCAGAACTAAGTTGATTAAATCAAAAGTTTTTAAACAAGTTAACGTAATTTCTCAAGATTCGGTCATAAACGTCTTGGTCTAGTTTGGAGTGTTACATCTCCAATTGTGTGTTTACCTATGAGGTTTAGATCATATTTGTACCCACACATTAAGGAACCAATGGTGTAAAGTAGTTAAAACTACGAGTTTTAACTACCATGTAATAGGAACTTAGAATGTCTAAGGATGAAACTCCTTCACTTTTTATGAGAAGTTAAGGCACATATCTTGTTGAGTCCAAAATTAATATTTGTCGGTAGAATACAAGCTGTGGCAAAAGCAATGCTTATGCCTAGCATAGTTCCAACTACTTTAGGCACCAACAATGAAAAATGCAAAAAAACGATGAACACATGATATGTTTACATAGTTTAATTTTCCTACATCTATGGGGCCTTACTAGAGAGAATATTTATCATCTTAGTACCTTGTACAACAAGTATTTTCAAGATATAACACTTGCCAGTTTAGGCTTCTCACCTTTGTACCTAATATCTAAATATCCCCCCTATGTTTTCCCCTTGAAAACCTAACCAAGTCACTCACTTGATTATTTCACTCAATGCTCTTCAATAAATGTTCTACAATGAACAAGATAAAGTGCTTCTTAGTTCAGTACAAAACCTATACAACTCTCCATAATATATAAGTAATTGAGACTTGCTAGCATACTTTATATTTTACAATCAATCTTTCCTCAAAATAAATAGGATAATATTAATAAAGAATATTTTTAAGTAGCTTTGGATAAGTCTTGAATCTTCAAGATATAATTCCTAGTTTAGCCCAATTTGATTCAATCCACCAAATTTGGGAAGTTGATTGCTTTGATCCACATCCAAACCAATCTCCAAGATATGTTGCTATGTGTAGTTTGGAAATCAAGGATGGGCTAGCATTCGTCAAAAATAATCGCAGGAAACACAACACAAGGTTTTTTGTTGTAAAAAAATTGCCAATTGAACATGGCAAATTTTCTAAGCAAATAGTTCTACTACCAATTGGCACTAGTTGAAGCACTACTCAAAAATTGCCTCAACATATGTAACCAAGCATTCAAATGCAAAAATTGGCATGCAAGGTTCTAAGATCTCTTCTAGTAAGATTCTCCATCAAAGTAAAAACCATTAGTAAGAACAAGGAAATCAACACTATTAGAATAGATGAGCAAATTGGGTCACTTCAAACCTTTGAAATGAGTTTAAAGGAAGTGAGATGGAACAAAGTTAAGTCAGAGAAAAAATATTCCTCTTATTGTTTCTTCTTTAGTTGCAAATATTGCTAAAACTATTATTGAAGACTTGTTAGAACAATTGCCTCTTCTTATCAAAAGCTTCAATAAGGTTGTCAAAAGATATCAAGGAAGAAAAAATAGAAGTGAAAGAAGTTGTGGCTTCAAAAAAGGGAAAGGAAACATTCATGTAAATGAAGATAATGTAAAAAAAAAAAAGGCATACCGTGCCAAGAATTAGAGGGATATGGACATATACAAGTTGAATGTACAAATGCCTTTTAAAAGAAAAGAAAATCCTTCAACATGAATGGAGTGATGAAGACTTAATAAGTGAGAGATGAAGATGATGAGAATGTGACCAACTATATTGTTTTCACTTCCAAAATGCTTGAAGTTATAACTAACTTAGAAACTAACAATGACAATGAAGAAGAATCGACATAAGATCTTATGAAGACATACAAAACTATGATTAACAAATGGGATTTGGTATGTAAAGTTAATGAAAAAGTAATAAATGAAAATTTTACTCATAAACAAACAAAAATTTATAAGCTTTTAACAATCTAAAAGAAAAAAAAGACTTTTCTAATAAAAAAAATAAGTAAAACTAAAATGTTGCTCTAAAGGAGTTAGTGGTAGCTTAATCTATCTTGAAAAAGATAGGTTCAAGAAGTGAGAAATTGGATGAGACTCTTATCTCTCTCTCTCTTTCTCTCTTTCTCTATCTCTCTCTCTCTCTCTCTATATATATATATATATATATATATAAGTTTGGAGAAAGTTTTGAACCAACGAGAATTCCCTTTATATTCCATCATATTACTAAACTAACTAAATTAACTTCAAAAACAATTATAATTTAATTTAGAATTATTGGTTTAAAAAGTTTATTCTAAATTTAAACAAAGTTATACTTGAATAGAACTCTAAGCATAAAATATAAGAAAAATTGTGATAATAATAATTTAATTTATAACTATTAGTTAAAAATTGATGTAAAAAAGGTTGTGTTATTTTTTTTTTAAAAAAAACTTGTTCTTATTTTATTGATGTAAAATAAAGTTATTACTTGAAGAGAACTCTGAGCATCTTAATTGTCACTTAATTAATATTATAGCTATATACCAAATAAAATTTAAGTTTAACTTTATAATAACATCCAATAATTAAAATATTCAATCAAGTAGCATCTAAGAAAAATTACTGGTAAAAAAATGAAGATTATTAGCATTAGCAAGTTATAAAAATATAAAAAAGAATAGTGTATTAAAGCAATGGTTCTTTGAAGAGGCAATACCTAATTATATTCGAACAACAATGGCACCAGAGAGTGATTGAAGATTATTTTAATTCATGATGAGATAATATAATATTATCATTTGTGTTAAAAAAAGTATTTAACTTGTTTATACTATCTGAAACAAGCACTCTTAAATAATTTTTTGGTCTATATGTTATATATTTAGTGTAACATCCCGAAATTGGGCCTAGTAGGATTGGGCCCAAGGGACCTTGAGCGTAGTAGCGTTTAAATTTTTGGAGAACAAGAGGTTGACTTAAATGCAAGTTGGACCTATTAGGTAAGTGATTTTGGAATGTTAGGGGGCTTCTATGAAGTCCCGGGATCAAACTTTGGCTTTAGGGAAATTTAGGTTTTAGGTGAAAAAAACCCTGGCAGTGACGCCACATAAGAGGCAAAGTAGGTAGGTTTTAAGAATAAAATATGGAGAAAATGACACAAGTGGAGTGTGTGGTGTTGTGGCAAAGTGACGCCACATAAGAGGCAAGGGGATGACGCCATAAGGGAGGAAGGAGGTCCAAGGTTCAAGTCTTAGTGTAACATCCTTAAAGCGGGGTCTCTGCATTTTGCTTGTGTTGCATGTGATGAATTGTCTATTATGGTTATTTATCGTGTTCTGGGGTCTAGTTATAACCCTGGGTTAGGCCTGAGTTAGGGCTAAAAATTTTGTTTTAGTGCTTGGGAGGAGGGAGCTAGGTGAGTGAGGGGTTAAGAGAATTTATTGGGAGGTTGTGACATAAGAAATCAATTGGAAAAGTGGCAAGAAGGCGCCACTTAAGCACAAGGGAGATGACGCCACAAGCAGGGGAAGGGGAGCTTGGGTTCGAGCAGCAGAAATCCCTTCTCTGCTATTTCTTTTTCACGCCAGAAGCAGGGAAGAGGTGTGCTCAGGTGGGACTCTCTTGATGGGTGAGGATTAAGTTAACATGTTTGAAATGGATGGAGAGGAGAAAATTGTGGAGTTTGACTCATTCAAACGAATTTGAACTGATGGAAGGGAGGAAATTTAGGAGTTTGAATTATTTCAAACTCATTTGAAGTGTTGGCTGAATTTTGAACTTTGGGGAAGAGGAGTAATCGGTTTGTGAGCTTGGGGTGTACCGAATTTCAGTGGCCAGGTAAGGGGTGCATTTTCGGCTAGCTTAGGGAGCTCTCTTCATTTTTTGTTTTGTGCCAAAAACCAAATCTCAAGTGTTTTTCTCTCTTTTCCCTTTTCGGCAATTTGGGCATTTGGTCGAACCAAATCTTGCCATTCCTTTGTAAAAGCCGAAACTTCAATAGCTATATTCTTCTTTTCTTTTTCGGTTCTCTTTGGTTAGCCTATATTGCCGAAACCACCTTTGTTCATTTATTTTTTTCTTCCTATTTTGCTCAAAGCCGAATCTTGACCTCACATCTTCTTCTCCACTTTCTCTCTATTCCATCTTCTTCCATCTTTTTCATTGTTTTGAAAGCAAAACTTTGTTGGGTTTCTTTCTTCTTTTCTTTCAAGGGGTGGCCGAATACCCTCAGTCAACTTCTCTTCTTTTCTCACGTGTGTTAATCCCTTTGGAGTGCCGAATCTATCTCTAGTTCTGCCAGTTGGGTTAACCGAATCTTCTGGTAAGTGAACTTCCTATTCTTTTTGTCTTCTTTGACTGATTTAAGTAATGCTGAATCTATTTTGTCTTCTGTTGTCACTCCTTCAATCTTTATTAATCGGATCTTAACCCCATTCTTATTTCTTGTGGATAGCCAAAACCCCTAACAGCAGTAGATGGTGTCGATCTTTGGTGTTTAAAGGCCAAATCAATCATTAAGGTAAAGGGCGACAAACTCGTTTGGTTTCAAGATTTATGTTATGGTCAAATGGCCTTTGGATTCTTAATGGTGTGTTAAAATCGATTGTAGGGAGGAGTACAACCCGAACCTGTGGATCTTCGGGATTTGATTGCTGATCTAGGTAAGGGCTCTAACGTTTAGTTCTAGTTCTTATTTGTTCAAAAGCCAAAGGCTAACCATTGTGTATGCTAGTGTTTGGCCGATTGCAAGGGGAATTCATCACGAAGTTTCAGGATTTGGTAGGAAACCAAATCGGCAGTAAGGTAAAGTATTACCTTTGTGTGACACATCCTTCGGGATTTTAGGAATAAGGCGAATGGCTTTAGATCTAAAAGTGTGATGTTGGTCGATTGTAGGAAAGGTGAAGGCAACGTTTCGGGATTTCGCTTAGATCTACGGATAGTCAGGTGTGTAACACTTACACACTTCGTTAGTAGTATATGTATATTGTGTTACTATTATAGCCATTGTAACCGGTAACTATGCCTTGTGGGCATGAGTGTGGACTCCGGGTAAGTCCCCTGATTATGGATTCTCGATACTTGCTATCATGTCACCGTTAAATGTTATGCCATATGTTATTTTGCATCATCATATGTTATTATGCCACGGTTGATATGGACATAATGGTGGGATTGATGAGAGGAGGGGGATGATTTATTTGGACTGTCACCAGTGGTTTCGACCACACGACGGGTTGGCCCAGTCTTTGATATTATTATTTGTGACTAAGTCCCAGTGGTTTTGACCACCAGTGGTTTTGACCACATTGATGATATTTGTGACTACGGTCACCAGTGGTTTTGACCACATATGGATATTGTGACTCGTCCCAGTGGTTTGGTACCACAGTGGGTTGGCCCCACATGATTGATATGGGATTGTCATCAGTGGTTTTAACCACACGATGGGTTGGCCCCATCACTTGATTTGTGACTACGGTCACCAGTGGTTTTGACCACCAGTGGTTTTGACCACACGGGGTAGATAAAGGAGATCGGATGGTTAGGTTATGGGGTTGCATGATTTGCATGTTTTACTGATGATTGTGTAAGTGCTTGAACTATCGGGTTGGGGATTTATACACTGAGTCACGGTGACTCACCCCTTCCCTTATATTTTGCAGATGAGGCATAGATCGCAGACCTAGAGCCGGAGAGGACTCGAGGTGGCCATGCATCTATATTTCGGGTTTTAACTTTAAACTACATTTACGGTTTTATTAATATTCTTTAAATTTGGTTTTGGGTTTTGTAATAAGGCCGCTAAATATTATTTTGGGTTTTTAACTACCTACTTTTATTTTGATTATGTTATCCATATGTTGGATTCATTGACTTGTTTAATAACTGGTAAAAAGTAATGTTTTCAAAACTATACCTCTTCGGGTTTTTCAAACGCTACCATCGGGTAACAAAGTTCACAAGATAATAATGGTAACTTGGATGTTTCTACAACTTTAATTTGCAAACAACTTCAAACGCAAATGGTTTTAAACTTGATTATCCTCATCGCACTCCGTTTTTAACAAGTATCATATGTTTTCTAAAACTTGTAACAACAAGTGGAGTTTCAAGCATGAGTTTTAAAACGATAACAACATGTAACATCCTGAAAATGGGCCTATGCATTTTTGATTTAATTATATGAAATGACATGTCTTATGTGTTATAAAGGTATTACGAACATTTTTGGAAACCTGGAAATGTAAGGAAATGTTAAGTTTAAAAGAGGAAAGTGAACATTTTTGGAAACCTGGAAATGTAAGGAAATGTTAAGTTTAAAAGAGAAAAGTGAAGCAGATCGGTCAGAGTTGGACCAGTGGCATATCGGTTAGAGTTGCCACCAGAGTTGAAGCAGATGCATGA
The DNA here is from genome assembly GCA_025503065.1 of Gossypium bickii. Lineage (NCBI taxonomy): Eukaryota > Viridiplantae > Streptophyta > Magnoliopsida > Malvales > Malvaceae > Gossypium > Gossypium bickii. The sequence continues at coordinate 91,454,530 of CP106714.1, read as the reverse complement.
CGTATTCCATGTTTCCATGCTATGTCGATATCGATCGGATCCATCTCACGTAGTAGCGGTTGAAGGGGTGGAGCTAAGGCCAGATTAGTCCTATGAGGAAGAGCCAATTCAGATCTTGGAACGAGACGTGAAAGTGTTACGGAGGAAGTCAGTTCCTCTAGTCAAAGTGTTATGGCGCAACCATGGATCGGAGGAAGCTTCATGGGCCGCGGAAAGAGGCAATGCGACAAAGAATACCCTCATTTATTTTAGCTAGGCAATTTCGAGGACGAAATTATTTTAAGGGGGATAGAACTGTAACATCCTGAAAATGGGCCTATGCATTTTTGATTTAATTATATGAAATGACATGTCTTATGTGTTATAAAGGTATTAGAACATTTTTGGAAACCTGGAAATGTAAGGAAATGTTAAGTTTAAAAGAGGAAAGTGAACATTTTTGGAAACCTGGAAATGTAAGGAAATGTCATGTCCTGGAAATGTAAGGAAATGCTTAAGAAATGTTAAGTTAAAGTTTAAAAGAGGGACATGAAGCAAGGTGGTCTTAAGAGAAAATGTAGGGAAAATTTGACACACAAATGGGCATGGAAAAGTGGCTTGGAGGTGCCACTTAAGGCCTCTGTAAGTGACGCCACATGCAGGGGAGATTGGGCAAAAGTTCGAGCTGTAGGGGAAGCAAAATAAAAGTTTTATTTTGCTGCAAGGATGGATAGAGGTGGACGGCACATAGGCTATATTTTAGGAGTTTAAAATCCTTTTATTTTTATTATTATTTAGAGATAAAAGGTGTGATAATAAGGATAAGGGATAATGATGGATTAATTCTATTAATTTAAAACAAGGTGATAATTAAAGAGATAAAGCTATCAAAACAGAAGAGTGATGGCCAAGTAAGGGACACTAGGCCTAGTAATTTCAGCAAAAGGAGGAAAACTAAGGCCATTCATCATTCTTCCCTCTCCTTTTTCTCTCTGCCGAATTTTCTAAGCAATATTCTCTCTTTTCTTTTATTTTTGCCAAGCCGAAAACACCTTGTGTTCTAGCCGAATCCTCCATCTTTGTTCTTCTTTCTCTTTTCTTTCTAAATCTATTCAAAAGCCGGAAGTCAGCCTTTTTAAGGCCATAGCCGATTATTCAAGAAAGCCGAAATCAAGTTCTTTCCAACCTATAGCCGAATATCTCAAGTGGCATCAAGAGGAAGTGCTGTCGACTTCCACAAATAAGGTAAGGGCCGATTATTGTCTTGATCATTCCTTTTCTTTATAGCCGAATGTTAGAAACTAACCTTAATAATCTTGGCCAAAACTTTGCAAAAAGGTTTCGGGATTTGCTAGTTGTCGATTTCAAGGGGAGTATCTTTAAGGATTGGTCCAAGTCAACTATTTCGGGATTTAAGGATCAATGTAAGACAATAAAGTATTCGGCCTTAGGCCATTTTTATTGAGATTTAATGTTAGAAATTGATCTAACATGTGGCTATAGGGATTTCGACATACACCTAAGATAAGAGATCAATTACGGGATTTAAGATTTGGAAGGTAAGTACATATGTACATTCGGCTAAAGCCTAGTTTAGTATTTTGATTTGTTTCTTAAATGTTTAAAAGCTGGAAACTAACCAAGTTAATGGAGTTAATGTTGGCCGATTGAAGGAAGGTATAGCACAAAGTTTTCGGGATTTGATTTATAGTGAAATCGGCACCAAGGTAAGAATTCGATTACAATAATCCTAATGGGATTTGGTTTTATGGCCGAATGGGTTTTCATTAAATTTCTAAGTGTTGGCCGAATGTAGGAGTAAGGAACTAAAGTGTTAGATCGGGTTTTCGGGTTTTCAGAAACGTTAATACCAGGTGTGTACCCCACACTAACTTTTAATAAGATTTATGGCAATATTTAATATGTGTATGTTTATAAGAATGTGAATATGGCCAAGGTACCATGTAATGGTACAAAAGTACTCAGGTACGTTTCCTACTCCTACTAGGAATATGAATATATGTTATGACTCATATGTGAACAGTGATAAGAATGTGAAATTAGGCATGTTAATGCATAATATGTATGATATGGGGCATATGGGTTATATGAAAAGGGGAAGTGAATGTGGTGACCTAAGACCACGATATCTGAATATGGTGACCTAAGACCATGATATCTGAATGTGGTGACTTCGGTCACATTATCTGAATGTGGTGACTTAAGACCACGATATCTGAATATGGTGACTTCGGACACAATTATTTAATCTGGTGGCTATGCCACGAATATTTATAAGGGCGATGAGCATGTCGACTGCAGCGACTGCCTTCGATGGTGTGTAGCGGATGGAGGGTTGACTTAGTAGTCCCCACGGTGTGCAGGTTGATACGGGTGATGTGTAGCGGATGGCATCTAGGTTTGGGTTCGGGTTGCATCATTATTTTTATCTGTTATATTTATTGATATGTGACATGATAATGTATGCCTGAATTTGTTAAGACTTAGTGTTGTAGTACACATTGAGTCTGTTGACTCACCCCATTGTGGGAACATTTTTTCAGGTGATGGTCAGTAATGGACCGGGTCGGCAGGAGCTCAGTGGTGGCCATGCCCAACAAGGAAATTATTATGTGGACTCTTTGTTTTTTTCTAAGTACTTTAAATTTCATTTTGGGTTTTTATTTGATGTAATAAGGCCATAGTGAACTATGTTATTTTCTGTTTTATTTACTATGTTACGAAATTTTAGTTATTAGAGATTAAGTCAATTTAATTTAAAATAAACTTTAAATATTTTGTCACTTGAAATTAAATGGGTTTCAATATAAAATAAATTTGTTTTCAACTCGAGCCCAACCCACCAGCAAACTATCTTCAAAACCCACAGATTTCCAAAGTAATAAAAGAATTTTCAATCGGTTTACTTCAAGGAACATACCAGATCCGGTCCAGGCTCGTGGGCTGGGTTGGGGTGTTTCAATTTGGTATCAGAGCCCATTTCAAACTCTTAGCCTGAGGTTTAAGGCCCAAAGTGTTTTCAAAGCGAGCCCGAATAAGTTTTATGAAAGCATTTTTTTGGAATAAGTAGGTTTTTGGCATGGCACCCAAGTCTCCGTCCCGCAGTCCACCAGATAAGTACCCCTATCCTCTGTGTGAATTCTGGTGTGAAGTATAGAAGGGTAGAAATGGAACGTAGATTAGACTATTAAGTATGTGAACCCTAGGACTAGTTTACCCCAACATTTACATAAGACTTAATGCCTAATTAAACAAACCTATGGCTAAGTTGCCGAGTTAGGGTGTGGCAACCCCTGTGCGCATGTCTAGGATTGGAAAATTACCAAAATGCCCCTAGTGTCGAAATTACAAAAATGTCCCTGGTTTCTAAAATTACTGTACTACCCCGATCTCAATAAAATTTTCCTTATTTTATAAAATGACCAAAAAAAAAAATTAGATCACAAAATATCAAAATATCTTGATTTTGGAAAATTATGAAATTGCCCCTAACGTACAAAATTACCAAAATGACCCTAATTCCCAAAATTTTTGCAACACCACCATTTTGGAAAACAAATTCTCAAAAAAATAACCCTAAAGTTTTGTAAAATCTGCAATGCCCCTGATTTATTGAGCTTTACAAATTTACCCTGGTTTATTACCAAAATAACCCTGAGTTTCAAAATTACCGAAATGCCCTCGGATTTCAAAATTTCCAAAAATACCCTGAGAATGCAAAATTACCAAAATACCCTTATTGACAAAATCACCAAGGAACCCTATTTTGAAAATTATGAAAATACCCTATAGGACAAATTACGAAATTACCTCTGGGTAGTGGAAAAACAACAACAATGAAAACTACAACATCTCTCTGAATGAACGAAAGTTCATAATTGGTTGATGAATGTGAACGTGACTTTCTGAATAGTGAACTTGAGCTGAGAACTTTGTTTGATCGAAAGAACCACTTTTAAACATCTCTTTTCATAAAACTGTTCGCGGTTAATAAGTGAAACAAGGACTGATTCATAAAACTTTTTAATCAGATCGCGACAATAGAAATGAGTTCTAGAGGACGTGGCCGTCGTGGGCGCGGTAGAGGAAGAATGACTATGTCAGAACCCGTTAGATCGGGTCAGGGGTCTGACAATGAGGTACCACTGCCACCACCTCCCCCAGCTGTTAGTGTTGAGCAGCAAGCTCAAACGGGGGATGATGCTGTGTCCCAGGCTGTGCTGCGAGTCCTTGAGTTGGTGGCTGGTGCAAGAGGAAATTTGGGAGCTCGGAAGTCAGTACCCAGGCGACTCCGAGCCAACGGAGCTAAGGTGTTCCGTGGAGTGTCAGGAGTGGCACCCAGTATCACTGAGTATTGGTTGGAATCAACTGAGTGGATTATGGATGAACTGGATCTGACCCCTGAGGAGAAGCTGAAAGGAATGGTGGCATTCCTACTCGATGAAGCGTACCAATGGTGGCTCACAGTTCGTGATGGTGCCACAGCTGAGGATCTGACGTGGGACTATGTTAAGACGGCTTATCAGAAGAAATATGTTGGCACACGTTATACTGATGAGCAAAGGAAACTTTTCTGGGATTAGTTCAAGGGAATAAGTTTGTGGAGGAATATGAAGCTGAGTTTCTAAGGTTGAGCCGATATGCTCGAGGAGTAGTGGCTACCGAGCATGAGATGTGTGTCCAGTTTGAGGATGCACTAAGGGATGATCTGAGGTTGTTGATAGCTCCGTATCAGGAACGTGAATTTTCTGCTTTAGTAGAGAAAGCTAAGGTAGCTGAAGGAATTAAGAACTCTACAAGGCAGAACTCTGATCGAAATAGGCAGAAAAGAGGTTTTGGATTGTCTGGATCAGCTGGGAATGTTCAGAAGAGGCCTAGAGTTGAGAGGCCGCGAGGTCAGCAAGTTGGTACAGGAGGGCAGTATCCTCCTTGTGACCAGTGTAGGAAGAAACAATTAGAAGAGTTTTGGAAGAGGACAGGAGGATGTTTCAGGTGTAGGTCCAAGGACCATATGATTAAAGACTGTCCAATGAAATCGGAGGGGTCGGCCAAAGCACTCGTAATGTTAACCAGCCGGTAGAGGTGGGACAAAGCAATTTCCTCAGCCGAGGTCGTGGTCCGAATAATAGAGGTGATGGTGCTTGCAGAGGACGTGGAACACCAGGCAGAGGTGCTGCTAATACTGAGGCAAGGCAACCGGGTTTGGTTTATGCAGTTCTCCGGAGGGAGGATGGAGACGCACCGGACGTCATAATCGGTACGTTCCTTATTCATGGCAAGCCCTATTTTGCTCTTATTGATGTGGGCTCGACCCATTCATATGTTGCATGTAGTGTAGTGGAAACACTAGGCCTAGACTTTGAACTTTCTGATAGGGAGATGACTGTAGTAAGCCCATTAGGCCAAACTGTAGTGGTGGATAAGATCTTTCGGAGTGAACCCCTAGAAATTCAGGGAGTAAACTTTCAGGCTGACTTAATGGAGTTACCCTTCGGAGAATTTGACCTCATACTTGGTATGGATTGGTTAGTGGAGCATCGGGCTGTGTTGGATTGTGCGGCTAAACGGATGGAATTAAGGACCCCGGAGGATGAGGTGGTCATTATGATAGGAGAAAGAAGAAACTACTTGTCTAATGTAGTTTCGGCATTGAAGGCTGAGAAAATAGTTCGGAAAGGATGTAAGGCATTTTTGGCCTTTGTTAGTGCTGTGAATGCTAAGGAAGGGGGACTTAATGGAGTTAGAACGGTAAGGGATTTCGTGGATGTTTTTCCAGAGGAGTTACCCAGAATACCCCTGGATAGGGAAGTGGAATTTGGAATAGACTTGCTACCGGGAACAGCTCCTGTGTCAATCGCTCCATATCGAATGGCACTAAAGGAGTTAGTTGAGCTCAAGGCTCAGATCCAAGAGTTGCTAGATCGTGGGTTCATCCGACCCAGTGTGTCTCCGTGGGGAGCACCGGTCCTGTTTGTAAAGAAGAAGGATGGAACTATGCGGATGTGCATAGACTATCGTCAGTTGAATAAACTGACCATCAAAAAACAAGTATCCTTTGCCAAGGATAGACGACTTGTTCGATCAGCTAAAGGGGGTAGCTGTGTTTTCGAAGATAGATCTACGGTCGGGATATCATCAGTTGAAGGTGAAGGAGGCAAATATCCATAAGACAGCCTTTAGGACAAGATACGGCCATTATGAGTTTGTAGTAATGCCGTTCGGATTGACGAACACACCAGCCGCGTTCATGAATATGATGAACCGGGTTTTCCAACCCTACTTGGATAGGTTCATCGTCGTGTTTATCGATGACATCCTTGTGTATTCGAAGACGGAGGAAGAGCATGATGAGCACCTACAGATAGTGTTACAAGTATTAAGGGAGAAGAAGCTCTATGCCAAATTCAGCAAGTGTGAATTTTGGCTTAAGGAGGTGGCATTCTTAGGACATGTAGTATCCGCAGAAGGTATAAGGGTGGATCCTAGGAAGATCAAGGCAGTGTTGGATTGGAAACCACCTAGGTCTGTGGCTGAGATCCAAAGTTTCTTAGGTTTGGCAGGCTATTACAGGAGGTTCGTGGAAGGGTTCTCGTCAATAGCCACGCCTTTGACAAAGTTATTGAGGAAGGAAGTACCCTTTATATGGACGGGTAAGCAACAGGAGAGCTTTGAGAAGCTTAAGAGGGTCTTGACTAAGCTCCAGCTTCCGATTCACTGAGGCGGAAAGGATTTTGTGGTGTCTTTGTGACGCTCAGATACACGGGATTAGGGCTCGTGTTCTAATGTAAGATGGAAATGTAGTCGCGTATGCGTCTCGGCAACTAAGGCCTCTTGAGGTTAACTACCCAACTCATGACTTGGAATTGGCAGCAGTAGTCTTCGCTCTTAAGGTGTGGAGGCACTATCTTTATGGGGAAAAGTCGATGAATCTACCACAGAACACAAGAGTCTTAAGTATTTGTTGACTCAAAAGGAGTTGAACTTGAGGCAGCGAAGGTGGGTGGAGTTACTGAAGGATTATGATTGTTCGATCGAGTATCACCCAGGCAAGGCAAACGTGGTAGCAGACGCTCTAAGTCGGAAGGTAGTGTCGAATCTAAGGGCGATGTTCGCACACTTAAGTTTGTATGATGATGGAAGTCTGCCGCGTAATTACAAGTCAAACCCACGTGGTTGAATGAGGTAAAGGAAAGTCAACTGTTGGATGAGGACTTAAGTGCTACGCTACAGCAAGTGCAGAACGGAGAGTTAGAGGATTATGGTGTTGATGATGAGGGAGTATTGTGCTTCAAGGGAAAGGTTTGTATGCCAAGGGACGAGGAGTTAAGACACAGGATTCTTCGGGAGGTGCATAGTAGCCCTTATGCTATGCATCCCGGAGGCACTAAGTTGTCTGAGGATCTAAGGGAACAATTTTGGTGGCTTTGATCTTAAGCGGGAAGTTCTGCAATTTGTAGGAAAATGTCCGACGTGTCAGCAAGTTAAGGCTGAACACCAAGTTCCATCGGGATTACTTCAACCAATCGAGATTTCGCAGTGGAAGTGGGAGAGAATTACCATGGACTTCGTTAGTGGGCTTCCCCTTACGCCTACTAAGAAGGACTCGGTATGGGTAATAGTGGACCGTCTGACCAAGTCCGCGCACTTTATTCCGGTAAGAGTTGATTATTCTCTTCAGAAGTTGGCCAAGTTATATGTGGTGGAGATTGTGAGGTTACATAGAGTGCCGGTGTCAATCATTTCGGATAGAGACCCAAGATTTACTTCTCGGTTCTGGAAGGCACTTCATCAGGCTTTAGGCACTAGGTTGGACTTCACTACGGTTTTTCATCCATAGTCGGACGGGCAGTCTGAGCGAGTGTAATATCCCGGGTTAGGGGCTATTTTGTTGTGGCATGGTATTGCATGTGTTTAGTGTGCTGTGTTGTTGTTTGTGTTGTGTCGGGGCTTAATTGTGGGCTAGGAGTGTGCCTGAGTAGGTGGGAAAATTTTGGTTTTTGGGTGTTAAGTGAAGGAAGCTGAGGAAGCTGGGGTTTAAGAATTTTAATTGTTGTTTTCTTGCACAAAAAGTGAGTTGGCAAGGTGGCAAGCATGCGTTACTTGGGGAGCTAGGTGTGGCGTCATTTACATGGGGTGGAGGTCCAGAGTTCAAGCTGCAAAGTCCCCATTTTGGTTTCCATTTTGGACGGCATGGACGAAGAGTTAGAGAGCAATTTGAATTCTACCATGGACTTGGTCTTCACTTTCAAATGAAAGGTGGAGAGCAACTTTAGGAGAAAGACTTGGTCCACTCATTTGAAATGTGTGGATGTGAGTGCATGGGGGGTTTATGGCCGAATTTTAGGGAGCTTGGAGTGTGGGGAAGTGACGGCTTGGATGCTTGGGGGAGAGGTTGGCCGGTTGGTAAGTGCTAATTGGAGTAGCCGGAATTCCTTTTGGGCATTTTTGTTCATAATCGGCCATTGGGAGTCAAATCACTTTTCTTTCTTTTTGTTATACCAAGCCAAATTCTCAAGCTAATTTCTTTCTTTTTTCTCCTTGAAGCCGTAGGTCCAAAAGCAATTTTGCTGAATTTTGTAAGTGGTGTTTCTACATTTTGTGTTGGCTAGCCAATGCTCCTCCTCCCACTTTCTTTCTTTCTCTCTCATTTGAGTTAAGCCGAAATCATCTTACCTTGCTCTCCTAATTTTCATTTTTCCCTTTTCCATACCATCTAGCCGAAACCCATCCTTCAAAACTCTCTCTTCATTTCTTCTTTTGACAAACCGAAACTACTTCTCTCTTTCTCAATTGCCATTGCCGAAACTACATTTTTCTCACACTTCTTTTCTTTCTCTTCCACTCAAGCCGAATATTAGAGGGGATAAACACTTAAAACCGATTTCTTTTTTTCTCTCTTTGGAAGCCTTGACCGAATCTCTTTTCTCCCTCTTCTAGTGGTTTTCTTGGCCGAATATCAGTGGAGTATTTGGGGCCTTGCTTCAATCGTTTGGAATTTGGTAAGTGATTGGTATATCATTGTTAGTTCAATCTGTGGGTTCGATTAAGTCAGGAGTGACAAGGTTTAATGGTTCTCTTTTGAAGGTGTAGCCGATTGTTGGAAGGAGAGCCATTGTGGTTCGGGTTTGATAAGAAAGCAAACCAATAGCAAGGTAGGGGTGACTCGACAAACCCTTTTGGTCTAAATGGTGTTGGCGAATGTTGTAGGTGCCTAACCCCATGTTTTGGCCGATTGTAGGAGCTAGTAATCGAGGGACTTAGATCGTGTTCGTTGGGATTTTTAGACTCGTATTTACCAGGTGTGTAACTAACACACCCATACTTAGTGATATTGTTATTAAACCTGTTTGCCTATTAAAATCATGGCAGTGTGATGGATTGATATGATACCCTTTTTGGGTAGGACCTTGGACTCGGGTAAGTCAATATTGTTATGAGCTTACTAATGATCTATATGGTACCAGGAGTATGGATGTATGTGATATGGGATATAATATTAAACATGATAGCATGATATGTATGACTTGTATGATATGCATGATCACATGAGTATGGCATGATGATGGGTGATATGAGTGGAGGGAGGATATGATATCCGTGTCTTTGGGACACCAGAGGTTTGGCACCTCCAGTGGTTTGGTACCACAGATGATATTTTGTGACTTTGGGTCACCAGAGGTTTGGCACCTCAGCGTCTCGTCCCAGTGGCTTAGTACCACGGTGGGTTAGCCCCACAGTTGATTATACAGGATTGACGCCAGTGATTTGGTATCACACGATGGGTTGGCCCCATCATCGGATTTGTGACTGCGGTCACCAGTGGTTTGGTACCACATTGTGTCTTTGGGACACCAGAGGTTTGGCACCTCATTGCGACTCGTCCCTGTGGTTTGACACCACCGTGGGTTGGCCCCACTTGAGAGATACGGGATTGTCGCTAGTGATTTGGTATCACGCGATGGGTTGGCCCCATCAGTGGATTATTCATGACTTCGTGTCACCAGTGGTTTGGCACCACACTTATGGATATCGTGACTTTGGGTCACCAGTGGTTTGGCACCACCAGTAGTTTGGTACCACACGGGGTAGAAAAGGAGATACGGATGCTTAGGATCGGGTTGCATTATTCATGTTGCTATGTATGATGTGTGTTAGCATGTTGTTTTATCGGAGCGGATTTATGCATCGAGTCATTCGACTCACCCTCTCCTTTGACATTTCAGTGACTCGTAGACGCGAACATGGAGCCGGATGGACTCGGGTGCACATGCCATGCTTTAATAAAAGTTTTGCTCGGACTATTCAATTTGGGTACTTTAGCTTATCTACTTTATTTGGGTTTAATTTGGATTTGTAAAAGGCCTTTGATTTATGTTTTATGATGTTTATGTTTTAATTAGATTTTCATATGCCTTAACAAAATAATTTGGTATGAATTTTACTAAAATTTGGAAAGACAATGATTTCAAAATTATAACGCAATGTGTTTTAAACTATACCATCGGGTATCACACTATGTTTTGATATAAAGTAAACTCAAATGATTTCCAAATCAAACTCGATTTTCTATTAAGTTCAAAAATGCTTTAAGTAATACTAAGAAACTATTGAATTCCTAATGGAATGAACTCGTTTTAACTACACATTTTGGTTAAGTTTTCAAGACTTCCGGGTTTCAAATACACTATTTGATTTCAAACAAGTCTACTCAAATTTTCTTCAAATGCATTATTTTTTCACCCAGCTTTTAAGTGAAAAAAATCTAACCTCTCAAATACGTTTTCCCCGTAACATACCAGATTCGAACGTGGTGTCTTGTCCGGGTTTGGGGTGTTACAATTGTGGTATCAGAGCTAAGTTCAAAGGCTCGACTGTGGGCCCGAGGCCCAAAAATGTTTTAAAAGTTTGTTTTGATAGTCTTTTGTTTCAAAGTATGGTTTGAAAGGCATGGCACCGAGTCTCCGGCACCAGTTCGCCCAGGTAAGTACCCCGTACTATTGCTTGTGATTTGGTTGGATGTGATATGATTTGATGATTAGCAATAGTATGCTACTTTAGAGATTGAGACTGATAGGATTTTGTGAACTCGCGAGAACAAATCCTCTTTAATATTCATAAGACTTGCTTTAAAATAGTGGAATAAATACTGATACATAAAATTCTTAATCAGATACGTAGAAAGATTAGTCATGAGCACTCGAGGCGGAGGTCGTAATACTCGTGGTAGAGGTAGGGGTAGGATGACAGTTTCGAGCCCGTAGGATCCAGTCGTGGTCGAAAAATGAGGTACTCGGCTTCCGCCACCACCGGAGGTGGTGAGTTCCAAGATCGACCGATGACGCAGCGTCGCAGCGATGACGCCGCGATTGCGAGTGTTGGAAAGGGTAGCCGGTATAGGTGGTGGCGCAGGAATTAGGAAATCTGTTCCTGAGCGACTTCGGGCAAATGGGGCCGAATTCTTTTGAGGTGTATCCGTGTTGCTCTCTAACATCGCTTGAATATTGGTGGAGGCAACCGAGCGGATCATGGATGATCCGACTTGACTGCTTGAAGAGAAGTCGAAGGGCATCGTACGCTTCTCCGGGATGAGTCATACCGGTGGTGGCTCACGGTTCGGGATAGTGGCAGCAATGGAGGATTTGACATGGGATTATTTCAGGGCTGCATATCAAAAGAAGTACATCGGAGCTAGTTATATCGGTACCAAAATGAAAGGCATTTCTGAGGCTAGTTCAGGGGAGTAAATCTGTTTCTGAGCATGAGGCTGAGTTCTTAAAGCTTAGTCGGTATGCTAGGGGTATTGTGGCGACAGAACACGAGAGGTGTGTCCGTTTGAGGATGGTCCGAGAGACGCAGTGAGATCGCCGATTGCTCCACGCCAGAGCGTGAGTTTGCTTGTCTTAGTTGAGAAGGCTAAGATAGCCGAGGGTGTTAAGGAGTCAGTGAGGCAGGGTATGGATAGAAATAGGCATAAGAGGAGCTTTGTGTCTTCTGGATCATCGGGTAATCCGCAGAAAAGGGCGAGACCGAGTAGGCCGAATCAGCCTGCTAGGTTTGTTGCTGCTAGGTAGGGACCGCCGCAGTGCAATCAGTGTGGAAAATCTCATTGGGGTGGTTACTGGACTGGAGGAAAAGGTTGCTTTGAGTGTGGTTCTCTCGAGCACCGTGTGAGGGATCTGTCCCGCATAAGTTGGCCAGATTCGATCCGAGAGTCGTACGTAACCGCCTTCGTAGGTAATGGACCGCCACCGCAGAGGGGTCGTGGCAATGGAAGAAATGGAAATGGTTCTGGTCGGGGCCGTGGAGCACCGGCGAGGTGCGGTAGTTCGATGCCGCATGTACCGATTAGTGTATGCAATGAGGCGCCGAGAGGAGGGCGACGCACCGGCGTCATAACCGCAGACGTTTTTGATCTTTGGTTCTCCTTATACCGCTTTGATTGATGTGGGTTCAGCCGCACTCTTATGTTGCCGAGAGTATAGTAGAGACCATGGATTTAAACTCGAGATATCTTCTAGGCGGATGACCGTAATTAGCCCTCTAGGTCACTCAAGAGTTGTAGATAAGTCATTTAGGGATGTACCCCTAGAACTCCAAGGGTAGTGTTTGTCGATCCGATGGAACCGCCGTTTGGGGAGTTCGATCGATTCTTGGGATGGATCGTTGGTCAAGTACCAAAGCAGGTTGGATTGCAAGGCCAAGCGCATGGTTCTTAAGACGGTTGAGGGTGATGAGGTGGCTATGATAGGTAATAGGAGAGATTACCTATCTAATGTGGTATCTGCTCGAAAGTCGAGAAGATGGTCGGGAAGGGTCGTGAAAGCGTATGTGGTTCATGTGTATGCCTTGGAGGCTAAAGAGTCCGCTGTAGAGAAGGTTCGCATGCAGCTTAAGGAATTTGCTGATGTGTTTCTGAGGAGCTTCCGGTTTGCCGGATCGTGAGGTAGAGTTCGGGATAGATCTGCGTCTCGAATCGCGCCAAGTGTCTATTGCTCGTATAGGATGGCGCCAGGAATTGGTGGAGCTTAAGGCTCGAGATCCGTGGAGTTATTGGATCGGGGTTTTATCGTGCCAAGTGTTTTGCCGTAAGTGCGCCTGACTTTGTTAAGAAGAAAAAGATGGCACAATGCGGATGTGCATAGACTACCGCCATTGAATAAGTCGACGATTAAAAACAAGTATCCGCTGCCACGGGATAGATAACTTGTTTGATCAATCACCGGCGGTGCCGCGGTATTTTCGAAGATTGACTTGAGGTCCGGTATCACCGCTTAAAGGTTAAGGAGGCCGATATCCATAAAACAAATGTTTCGGACTCGGTATGGGCACTACGAATTTACTCGTAATGCCGTCGGGTTGACTAACGCACCTGCAGCCGGCGTTTATGGATATGATGAATAGGTGTTTCAAAGATATCCGGATCGGTTAAATCGTGGTTTTCATAGACGACATCTTAGTGTACTCAAAGACAGAGGAAGAGCATGATGCGCATTTGAGAGTCGTCTTTGCAGATTTTGAGGAAAAGCGCCTTTATGCTAAGTTCGATGAAGTCGCGAGTTCGCTTAAGGAAGTGACTTTCTTAGGTCATGTAGTGTCGGTGAGGGGATTCGAGTAGATCCACGTAAGATTGAGGCAGTTTTGGATTGAAAGCCGCCTAAGTCAGTGGCGGAGATTCGGAGTTTTCTGGTTTAGCGGATACTACCGGTTTTGTTGAGGGTTTCTCGTTGATAGCGGCGCCAATGACTAAGTTGTTAAGGAAAGAAGTTCCGCTTTGTATGGATCGAGAAACAAAGGAAAGCTTCGATAAGTTAAAGAAGATTTTGACCGAGGCTCGGTTTAATTCAACTCGAGGTCGGTAAGGATTTCACAAAGATATTGCGATGCATCACATACGGGCTTAGGTTGTGTCTTTGATGCAGAAGGTAAGGTTGTGGCTTGCGCTTCTCGACAGCTGAGGCCACATGAGGTCAACTATCCGACGCACGATTTGGAGCTAGCGGCTGTAGTCTTCGCCTTAAAGATTTGGAGGCACTACTTGTACAAAGAGAGATCGATAGTCTACACGGATCATAAGAGTCTGAAGTATCTCCTGACTCAGAAGGATTTGAATTTGAGGCAGCGTAGGTGGGTTGAGTTGCTGAAAGATTACGACTGCTCGATTGAGTATCATCCGGGGAAGGCTAACGTGGTGGCAGACGCGTTGAGCCGTAAGGTAGTTTCAGACTTAAGAGCGATGTTTGCCCACTTGAGTTTGTACGACGACGGGAGTATTCTGGCAGAGCTGCAAGTTAAGCCTACTTGGGTTGAGCAGATCGAGAGAAAACAGCTTAGAGGGACGAGGTTCCGAGTGCGCGAAAGTTACAAGTGCGAGGATGGTGGTTTGGAGGGTTACAAACTTGTCTAGTGATGAGGTTCTGTGTTTCCAAGGTAAGGCTTGTATGCCTAAAGATGTTGAGTCGAGGCAAAAGATTCTTCAGACGCACATAGCGCCTTTATGCTATGCATCCCGGAGGTAGCAAGATGTATAAGGATCTTAGGGAGCGCTTTTGGTGGCTTTGGCTTGAAGAAAGAGGTGACAGAGTTTGTAGGAAATGTCCGACATGTCACAGAGTCAAGGTGAACATCGATTGTCGTCGTGGTTGCTTCAGCCTGTGAAGATTCCTCAGTGGAAGTGGGAAAGGATAACCATGGATTTTGTCAGTGGGTTACCACTTACGCCAAGCAAGAAGGATTCAGTTTGGGTAGTGGTGGATCGACTGACTAAATCAGCTCACTTTATTCCGGTGAGGGTTGACTACTCACTTCAGAAGCTAGCAAGGCTGTATGTGTCAGAGATAGTGAAGTTGCATGGCGTGCCAGTTTCGATAATTTCGGATAGGGATCCCAGGTTTACGTCTAGGTTCTGGAAAGCATTGCATCAAGCTCTGGGTACTCGTTTGGATTTTAGCACGGCTTTTCACCCACAGTCTGACGGTCAATCAGAAAGGGTTATTCAGATCTTAGAGGACATGCTGAGAGGTTGTGTTCTGGATTTCAGAGGTAATTGGGAGGAGTTTCTACCATTAGTCGAGTTTGCCTACAACAACGATTACCAAGCGAGCATCAAGATGGCACCGTATGAGGCGCCAGTATGGTAGGAAGTGTCGCTCACCTACGTGTTGGACGGAGTTGGGTGAACGCCGCTTGTTGGGACCTCGAATTGGTTGCGGAGACGTAAGATAAGGTTAAGTTGATTCAGCTCGATTGAAGGAGCTTCGACCGGAGCAGGTCTTATGCCGATCTTAAGCGAAGAGACATCGAGTTTGTTTGTGGGGATCGAGTTTTCTGAAGGTCTCACCTTGGAAAAAGGTGTTGAGATTCGGAAGGAAAGGCAAGCTAAGTCCGAGGTTTATTGGGCGTATAAGGTAACCGAGGCGAAGTTGGACCATGGCGTATCGCCTTGAGTTGCCAAATGCTTTAGCCGATTCACGACGCGTTTTCACGTTTCGATGCTTCGGAGGTATCGTTCAGATCCGTCACATGTGGTAACAGTGGAAGAGATCGAGGTAAATCCAGATTTGACTATGGAAGAAGAACCTGTGCAGATTCTTGATCGGGATGTGAAGGTTCTGCGCAGGAAGTCTGTGCCTTTGGTTAAGGTACTTTGGCGAAATCACGGCGTAGAAGAAGCTACGTGGGAACCCAAGGATATGATGAGACAGCAATACCCGCAACTCTTCTGATCAGGTAATTTCGAGGTCGAAATTATTTTAAGGGGGGTAAAACTGTAATATCCCGGGTTAGGGGCTATTTTGTTGTGGCATGGTATTGCATGTGTTTAGTGTGCTGTGTTGTTGTTTGTGTTGTGTCGGGGCTTAATTGTGGGCTAGGAGTGTGCCTGAGTAGGTGGGAAAATTTTGGTGGTTTTTGGGTGTTAAGTGAAGGAAGTCGAGGAAGTCGGGGTTTAAGAATTTTAATTGTTGTTTTGTTGCACAAAAAGTGAGTTGGCAAGGTGGCAAGCATGCGTTACTTGGGGAGCTAGGTGTGGCGTCATTTACATGGGGTGGAGGTCCAGAGTTCAAGCTGCAAAGTCCCCATTTTGGTTTCCATTTTGGACGGCATGGACGAAGAGTTAGAGAGCAATTTGAATTCTACCATGGACTTGGTCTTCACTTTCAAATGAAAGGTGGAGAGCAACTTTAGGAGAAAGACTTGGTCCACTCATTTGAAATGTGTGGATGTGAGTGCATGGGGTTTATGGCCGAATTTTAGGAGCTTGGAGTGTGGGGAAGTGACGGCTTGGATGCTTGGGGGAGAGGTTGGCCGGTTGGTAAGTGGTAATTGGAGTAGCCGAAATTCCTTTTGGGCATTTTTGTGCATAATCGGCCATTGGGAGTCAAATCACTTTTCTTTCTTTTTGTCATACCAAGCCGAATTCTCAAGCTAATTTCTTTCTTTTTTCTTCTTGAAGCCGTAGGTCCAAAAGCAATTTTACTGAATTTTGTAAGTGGTGTTTCTACATTTTGTGTTGGCTAGCCGAATGCTCCTCCCCACACTTTCTTCTTTCTCTCATTTGAGTTAAGCCGAAATCATCTTACCTTGTTCTCCTAATTTTCATTTTTCCCTTTTCCATACCATCTAGCCGAAACCCATCCTTCAAAACTCTCTCTTCATTTCTTCTTTTGACAAACTGAAACTACTTCTCTCTTTCTCAATTGCCATTGCCGAAACTACATTTTTCTCACACTTCTTTTCTTTCTCTTCCACTCAAGCCGAATATTAGAGGGGATAAACACTTAAAACCGATTTCTTTTTTTCTCTCTTTGGAAGCCTTGACCGAATCTCTTTTCTCCCTCTTCTAGTGGTTTTCTTGGCCGAATATCAGTGGAGTATTTGGGGCCTTGCTTCAATCGTTTGGAATTTGGTAAGTGATTGGTATATCATTGTTAGTTCAATCTGTGGGTTCGATTAAGTCAGGAGTGACAAGGTTTAATGGTTCTCTTTTGAAGGTGTAGCCGATTGTTGGAAGGAGAGCCATTGTGGTTCGGGTTTGATAAGAAAGCAAACCAATAGCAAGGTAGGGGTGATTCGACAAACCCTTTTGGTCTAAATGGTGTTGGCCGAATGTTGTAGGTGCCTAACCCCTATGTTTTGGCCGATTGTAGGAGCTAGTAATCGAGGGACTTAGATCGTGTTCGTTGGGATTTTTAGACTCGTATTTACCAGGTGTGTAACTAACACACCCATACTTAGTGATATTGTTATTAAACCTGTTTGCCTATTAAAATCATGGCAGTGTGATGGATTGATATGATACCCTTTTTGGGTAGGACCTTGGACTCGGGTAAGTCAATATTGTTATGAGCTTACTAATGATCTATATGGTACCAGGAGTATGGATGTATGTGATATGGGATATAATATTAAACATGATAGCATGATATGTATGACTTGTATGATATGCATGATCACATGAGTATGGCATGATGATGGGTGATATGAGTGGAGGGAGGATATGATATCCGTGTCTTTGGGACACCAGAGGTTTGGCACCTCCAAAGGTGGTTTGGTACCACAGATGATATTTTGTGACTTTGGGTCACCAGAGGTTTGGCACCTCGGCGTCGCCCCGAGGGCTTAGTACCACGGTGGGTTGGCCCCACGCTGATTATACGATTGACGCCAAGTGATTTGGTATCACACTACGATGGGTTGGCCCCATCATCGGATTTGTGATCGCGGTCACACCGCGTGGTTTGGTACCACATTGTGTCTTTGGGACACCGCAGGTTTGGCACCTCATTGCAACTCGTCCCCCGTGGTTTGACACCACCGTGGGTTGGCCCCACTTGAGAGATACGGGATTGTCGCTAGTGATTTGGTATCACGCGATGGGTTGGCCCCATCGGTGGATTATTCGTGACTTCGGTCACAAAGTGGTTTGGCACCACACTTATGGATATCGTGACTTTGGGTCACCGTGGTTTGGCACCACCAAAGGTTTGGTACCACACGGGGTAGAAAAGGAGATACGGATGGTTAGGATCGGGTTGCATTATTCATGTTGCTATGTATGATGTGTGTTAGCATGTTGTTTTATCGGGAGCGGGATTTATGCACTGAGTCATTCGACTCACCCTCTCCTTTGACATTTCAGGTGACTCGTAGACGCGAACATGGAGCCGGGATGGACTCGGGGTGCACATGCCATGCTTTAATAAAAGTTTTGCTCAGACTATTCAATTTGGGTACTTTAGCTTATCTACTTTATTTGGGTTTAATTTGGATTTGTAAAAGGCCTTTGATTTATGTTTTATGATGTTTATGTTTTAATTAGATTTTCATATGCCTTAACAAAATAATTTGGTATGAATTTTACTAAAATTTGGAAAGACAATGATTTCAAAATTATAACGCAATGTGTTTTAAACTATACCATCGGGTATCACACTATGTTTTGATATAAAGTAAACTCAAATGATTTCCAAATCAAACTCGATTTTCTATTAAGTTCAAAAATGCTTTAAGTAATACTAAGAAACTATTGAATTCCTAATGGAATGAACTCGTTTTAACTACACATTTTGGTTAAGTTTTCAAGACTTCCGGGTTTCAAATACACCATTTGATTTCAAACAAGTCTACTCAAATTTTCTTCAAATACATTATGTTTTCACCCAGCTTTTAAGTGAAAAAAATCTAACTCTCAAATACGTTTTCCCCGTAACATACCAGATTCGGACGTGGTGTCTTGTCCGGGTTTGGGGTGTTACAGCGAGTGATCCAAGTATTAGAGGATATGTTGAGGGGCTGTATGATGGACTTCAGAGGAAGTTGGGAGGAGTATTTGCCTTTAGCAGAGTTCGCCTACAACAACAGCTATCAGGCTAGTATTCGGATGGCACCATATGAAGCGTTGTATGGTCGGAAGTGTCGAACTCCTACTTGTTGGACGGAATTGGGAGAACGTCGAGTTTTGGGTCCTGAGTTAGTGGCAAAATCCGAACAGAAAGTTGAGGTAATTCGTGCACGGTTGAAGGAAGCCTCGAACAGACAGAAGTCGTATGCAGACCTCAAACGGAAGGAAATAGAGTTTGAAGTGGGGGACCAAGTGTTTCTGAAAGTCTCGCCTTGGAAGAAGGTGATGAGGTTTGGTCGGAAAGGGAAGTTAAGCCCAAAGTTTATAGGGCCCTATCGAGTGTTGAAGCGAGTTGGACCAGTGGCATATCGGTTAGAGTTGCCACCAGAGTTGAAGCAGATGCATGACGTATTCCATGTTTCCATGCTACGTCGATATCGATCGGATCCATCTCACGTAGTAGTGGTTGAAGGGGTGGAGCTAAGGCCAGATTTGTCCTATGAGGAAGAGCCAATTCAGATCTTGGAACGAGACGTGAAAGTGTTACGGAGGAAGTCAGTTCCTCTAGTCAAAGTGTTATGGCGCAACCATGGATCGGAGGAAGCTTCGTGGGAGCCAGAAGAGGCAATGCGACAGCAATACCCTCATTTATTTTAGCTAGGCAATTTCGAGGACGAAATTATTTTAAGGGGGATAGAACTGTAACATCCTGAAAATGGGCCTATGCAGTTTTGATTTAATTATATGAAATGACATGTCTTATGTGTTATAAAGGTATTACGAACATTTTTGGAAACCTGGAAATGTTAAGTTTAAAAGAGGAAAGTGAACATTTTTGGAAACCTGGAAATGCAAGGAAATGTTAAGTTTAAAAGAGGGAAGTGAACATTTTTGGAAACCTTGAAATGTAAGGAAATGTCATGTCTTGGAAATGTAAGAAAATGCTTAAGAAATGTTAAGTTAAAGTTTAAAAGAGGGACATGAAGCAAGGTGGTCTTAAGAGAAAATGTAGGGAAAATTTGACACACAAATGGGCATGGAAAAGTGGCTTGGAGGTGCCACTTAAGGCCTCTGTAAGTGACGCCACATGCAGGGGAGATTGGGCCAAGGTTCGAGCTGTAGGGGAAGCAAAATAAAGGTTTTATTTTGCTGCAAGGATGGATAGAGTTGGACGGCACATAGGCTATATTTTAGGAGTTTAAAATCCTTTTATTTTTATTATTATTTAGAGATAAAAGGTGTGATAATAAGGGATAATGATGGATTAATTCTATTAATTTAAAACAAGGTGATAATTAAAGAGATAAAGCTATCAAAATAGAAGAGTGATGGCCAAGTAAGGGACACTAGGCCTAGTAATTTCGGCAAAAGGAGGAAAACTAAGGCCATTCATCATTCTTCCCTCTCCTTTTTCTCTCTGCCGAATTTCCTAAGTAATATTCTCTCTTCTCTTTTATTTTTGCCAAGCCGAAAACACCTTGTGTTCTAGCCGAATCCTCCATATTTGTTCTTCTTTCTCTTTTCTTTCTAAATCCATTCAAAAGCCGAAAGTAAGCCTTTTTAAGGCCATAGCCGATTATTCAAGAAAGCCGAAATCAAGTTCTTTCCAACCTATAGCCGAATATCTCAAGTGGCATCAAGAGGAAGTCTTTGTCGACTTCCACAAATAGGGTAAGGGCCGATTATTGTCTTGATCATTCCTTTTCTTTATAGCCGAATGTTAGAAACTAACCTTAATAATCTTGGCCAAAACTTTCGAAAAAGGTTTCGGGATTTGCTAGTTGTCGATTTCAAGGGGAGTATCTTTTGGGATTCGTCCAAGTCAACTATTTCGGGATTTAAGGATCAAAGTAAGACAATAAAGTATTCGGCCTTAGGCCATTTTTATTGAGATTAAAATGTTAGAAATTGATCTAACATGTGGCTATAGGGATTTCGACATACACCTAAGACAAGAGATCAATTACGGGATTTAAGATTTGGAAGGTAAGTACATATGTACATTCGGCTAAAGCCTAGTTTAGTATTTTGATTTGTTTCTTAAATGTTTAAAAGCCGGAAACTAACCAAGTTAATGGAGTTAATGTTGGCCGATTGAAGGAAGGTATAGCACAAAGTTTTCGGGATTTGATTTATAATGAAATCGGCACCAAGGTAAGAATTCGATTACAATAATCCTAATGGGATTTGGTTTTATTGCCGAATGGGTTTTCATTAAATTTCTAAGTGTTGGCCGAATGTAGGAGTAAGGAACTAAAGTGTTAGATCGGGTTTTCGGGTTTTCAGAAACGTTAATACCAGGTGTGTACCCCACACTAACTTTTAATAAGATTTATGGCAATATTTAATATGTGTTGTTTATAAGAATGTGAATATGGCTAAGGTACCATGTAATGGTACAAAAGTACTCAGGTACGTTTCCTACTCCTACTAGGAATATGAATATATGTTATGACTCATATATGAACAGTGATAAGAATGTGAAATTAGGCATGTTAATGCATAATATGTATAATATGGGGCATATGGGTTATATGAAAAGGGGAAGTGAATGTGGTGACCTAAGACCACGATATCTGAATGTGGTGACCTAAGACCACGATAGCTGAATGTGGTGACTTCGGTCACATTATCTGAATGTGGTGACTTAAGACCACGATATCTGAATATGGTGACTTCGGTCACAATTATTTAATCTGGTGGCTATGCCACGAATATTTATAAAGGCGATGAGCACGTCGACTGCAGCGACTGCCTTCGATGGTGTGTAGCGGATGGAGGGTTGACTTAGTAGTCCCCACGGTGTGCAGGTTGGTACGGGTGATGTGTAGCGGATGGCATCTAGGTTTGGGTTCGGGTTGCATCATGATTTTTATCTGTTGTATGTATTGATATGTGACATGATAATGTATGCCTGAATTTGTTAAGACTTAGAGTTGTAGTACACATTGAGTCTGTTGACTCACCCCGTTGTGGTCATGCCTAGCAAGGAAATTATTATGTAGACTCTTTATTTTTTTCTAAGTACTTTAAATTTCATTTTGGGTTTTTATTTGATGTAATAAGGCCATAGTGAACTATGTTATTTTCTGTTTTATTTACTATGTTACGAAATTTTAGTTATTAGAGATTAAGTTAATTTAATTTAAAATAAACTTTAAATATTTTGTCACTTGAAATTAAATGGGTTTCAATATAAAATAAATTTGTTTTCAACTCGAGCCCAACCCACCAGCAAACTATCTTCAGAACCCACAGATTTCCAAAGTAATAAAAGAATTTTCAACCGGTTTACTTCGAGGAACATACCCGATCCGGTCCAGGCTCGTGGGCCGGGTATGGGGTGTTTCACAACATGATTTCAACATCACTTTAAGCGGGGATTTCTAAACCTTAAATGATAAAGGAGTTTTCCTTAGAAAGTATTCGGCAAACTTGTGTTTTCAAAATATTTTCACTCCGTAACATGCCAGATTCGGTCGTGGTGTGTTGACCGGGTTTGGCGTGTTACACATAGCTCTTGCATTTTGGTTTTCTTTTTACATGGACCTTAGTATTTGGTATAGATTTATATTTAGTTGCGCATGGTTTAAGACACAAGAGGAGCTGGTGGCTTAGTAGCAAGTGGCATGAATTGGCTGATGGGAGAGCCTAGGTTCGAATCTCATGAAAAGCAAGGGACTATTTATTTTGTGAATTGGACGGGAAGATTTTAGTTAGATTTAAACTCTGCTGACGGAAGGATCCCACATTGGAAAGATACAAAGAAGGAAGGTGAGAAGCTAGCTATATATATAGCATTCTAGGAGGAGGATGAATACACCTTGGAGGGCGTTTGGGCAAAGGAGTGGTCGGAGCGCAGATTTGCACCAGATTCCTATCAGGTAATCAGTAGACCGTGGATATGGGAGCCGAGGCGGACTCGTGAAGGCCATAAAGACTTTACTTTTCGTAAACTTTTCCTACTTTACCTTATATTTATTTGGGTTTTTGTTATGTAATAAGGCCACTATAACTTAAATTTTGGTATTTTATTTGGTTTAGCTTCTCATTTGATTACTGCCTATTATTATTAAATGTTTAATACGGGAATTTTCTAAACCCTTAATAATCTTTTTCCAAAATGTTAAATAAAGGATTACCAGTGAATAAATATTTAAACTCGAAATTTTTAACAAACGTGCAGTTTATAAACAACCCTTTTATGTGACATGCCAGATCCGGTCGTAACGTTTAGGCCGGGTTGGGGTGTTACATTTAGTGCAGGTGAAAAATTGTTTTGTGGGCTTGCTTTGAAAAGAATGTTAAATTTCAAAAATTATTTTTTAATCACTTATATTAAATGTGTTTATTTAATTTTGTGTAAATATATTTTGAATTCATCATGAATTATTATATTTGCTGCATGTTGCTTTACCTAATTTTTTTTTTCAAATTAATATGATAGTTTACTTTTTTATATAGTTCCAAAATTATATCTTATTTAAAAGCTAAGAGAAATTATCATTATCTATTATACGTAACGATAATTAAAAATATTATAATACCCCAAACCTGACCTAGACATTATGGCTAAATTATGAAGGTTACAATGAAAACACACAACTTTGATCTCTTCGATTTCAATAAAAAGTGTTTGTCACAATAACATATGAATATAGTTTGAAATATTTGCTTATAAAATTACTTTATTGAAACCATTTTGCCTTAATTCCTTATTTCGTAAATCATAAAGTTCCGATTATATATTTGCAGTGGAAAAATCCCTTAAGAGTTATTATTTTTGGAAAATCATTAAATATCATAAATCATTCGTCTGGTTTAGTTTATCATAAATCATATCGACTTATCAAATATATCATATAGAAATATGTTTTGCAAGATCCAAAAAACATAGTAAATGTCCTGAAATTAAACAATTTAAAAGTCTATAAAGTCCTTAATAAAAATACAAAACAAAAGTAAGGTTCAAATAACCAAACCGAGCTCCGGGATTGCCGCCAAACCCTTAGTCTGAGGATTACATGAAATATGGTAAATTAACAGAGTGAGAGAAAAAGCTCAGTGTGTGCCTTGGCCTACATATAGAAATCAAACAGAACATGCTTGTATGCAAATATTAGAATAACATATTAGAACATAATAATCCTACCCCCATCCGCTACACACCATCTCCGTCCAACCTATCACACCAAATAGGACTACAATAGCCCATCCGTCCATCACACCATGTCGTGGTCGTATGCCACTCAAAAATTATGCAATTGAGCTGTGAGACAGATATTGCAGATATACCACCAAAAATTCAATAATACTGCCAGAAACACTTCCTCCAATACATATTACATCCCACCCCAATGCACACACATTATCATACTAATAACTCATGCAACATATAATCTTATCGAAACAAAAAGATGACACGTTCATCAGTGTCATTAATGCAAATTTATCACAAAACCCAAGTAGAGTTTTTAGTCATAACTATGCTTACCAAAATACAAATACATAAACTTACAGTCTTATATGCTTACAAAGTATCAAAAGATTAGATTTCAAAATCTTATTCTTGGCTCAAAATGGGCCCCACAAATAGACCACAATAGGCCCACATGCTTGTGTGGCCAACATGGCCTAATAGGCCAAACCGTGTGGCTACCTGGTTTGCCGTGTAATCGCACATGCTCGTGTGCTCCACACGGCATGCCACATGGTTGTGTGACGCAGACTACAGTTTGAAATAGTTTAATTTTCCATATTTTCTGAGTTTTAAATCGATTTTTTGAGCTAGAAACACACACATGATGCTACTGGAATATTGACATTAACACAACAATGAGATCTTGAGCACATCATACACATCTAGAATTAATAAAGACTCTAATATGAAATCGAGACACGAATTCAATGTTTAACACCAAAAATTCAGTCCCCAAGATTGACGTTTTGTCAATTACCTTAAGGAAAACAACAACCTTTGCCCATACTCAATTCATCGAGGGATCATTGAGTGACGTACGATAACCTTTTATTAGTACAAGGACATACAACTCTAGCATTAGAAAATAGTAAAGAAACTCCACTTAACCTATCAAAACTTACCAACTTCGGAAGAGAAAAACACACTTCTATACAGATTATTGAATGATTAGCAGTCACACTTACTGAAACTATCACAAGTCAACAATAAGAGCACAAGAAAGTGGAAGGAATGATAGGATCACAATGAAAAAAAAAAGCTTTAAGAATAGAATAAAAGAAAATTTTAAAAAAGATGGAACGAAAAGAATGACAGGCTAGGGAAAAGAAAGAGAAATAAAGTGGAAAAGTGTAAGAGATTTTTTTGGGAAATTAAATCCCACCAAATCGATTCTCTAACCACTTATCAAATTTCTTCAAAATTCAAATTGGACCAAATCTTTGCCACATAGGCACCACCTACTGGGAACTAGCAGAAATATTTTCCATTTATAGATTCGAAGATTCAAACATGAGACCTAAAGTAAACATCTAAGGCACTCAAGCACCAAACTAAACCAAATCACTTGACATAATTTTTATAATTCAAACTTAAGAAAATTGGGGTGTTACAAATACACTTTTTAAAAAGATAATTAAAAATTAAATGCATAAATCACATGCAACACATGTGACATTAAAAACTAGTTACTAGAAACTGTGAACCTAGATATGGATGACTTGGTTATATTGACAGGGGTGAAAAGTCTAGTAATCATATTGTATTTGTCAAAGCAAAAGAATGATTAGATATACAAGAGAGTTCTTGGTAAAGGGCATCAATCCACAATAAAGAGAAGATTCAAAGACATAAAGGTAGAGATATTTGCCATTATTGTGGAGTTTCAAGGAATGTTGGGCCCAAATGCTCCATACTCTTGAGAAATCTTAGAAGAAGGCAATTAATTTCATCTTTAATTGTAACTTAGTCTACAAAAACCAAGAGGCATAATAAAAAATAAATATGAAGAAAAAATATTAAAATCTTGTTGTTCACAAATTTTTAAAACCATTCACTAATAATATTTGGTATTTTGATAGTAGATGTCTTGTACATATGGTTGGAGAAAGTAGCAACTTGAAAAATTTTCAAGAAAATTTAAGGGTAGAGTGAACTTTGGAAAAAAGAAGAAGGGTAAGATCTTTGTTAAAGGGGTGCTCAATATTGATGGCATACCAGAACTTAAAAACATATTTCTTGCAAATGAAAGATGGCATGCCATAAGAAATATATTTCTTGCTTAATATTGAAGGTAAATCTAATCGACATAACCAACTATGTGATCAAGGCATGTTGGTGAGCTTTACCAATGAAAGTTACAATGTGATAGATCAACTAACAAGCTAATTATGAAGGGGACTTGAACATTTGATAATTGTTACATATTAGTGGATGTAATTGCCTTCAACAAAGCCACTGCTCAAGATTTAAAATTATTGCATGAACGTATTAAGCATGTGCTTTACAGAGGTAGGAAAAGATTTTTAGATATGATGTTGCTCGTAGGATTCCTAAACTTTACGGGTAGTTGATAAACATTATGGTTAATGTTTGAAAGGCAAGCAGCAACCTGTGCCACTTCACTAGTTGCAATATATTCAAACATCAAGTCTCTTGAAACTATTGCATTTGGACTTGATTGAATGTAGACTAAGATCCTTGGAGGTAAATAATACGTGTTTGGTGAAATTATCAATATCTGGAATGAATATGGAAGGAAATTTGCGAAATAAGGATGCTCAGGTTTTTGTGATCAAATTGGGATTGAACATGAATTTTCAACACCCAAATCATAACAGGATGCTGGCTTTGAGAGAATGAACAAGATCATCTTAGACTTGGTTCATGTAATGCCTAATGCAAAAGCAATTTCTTACTAATTCTTGGTTGTGAAGACATCATGCTACACTATCTATCTTTTTATGTTGAGGCCAAATACCAAAAAAGCCCCCTATAAGATATGAAATGGAAGGAAGACAACAATACAACATTTTATGTGTTTGAAAGTCCTTGTTACATTATTTGAAACATGGAAGATAAAAGGGAAGCTTGAATAACATATTTAAGAGGGTTTCTTTCTTGGGTACTTAATGTGATCATTCATAATAAAACAACAAGTCAAAGTGTCTTCTGATGATGAAGCAGCCCCACTAATTGTTGAAAAGGTTGCAACTGATTAAGAAACAATTGTTACATTAAGTGAAAAATAGTCTGATAAAGATCTACCTTAGCCTTAACCATCTTCAAGAGTACATAAAAATCACCCTTTAGGTAATATAATTAGCAATATTGATAGCAAAGAACCAAGAACAAGCATAAACCAAATTATTGAGACATTGTTAGGTTAGCTTATTATACATATTCTATTGAACCAAATAATTTAGAAGAAGTACTCAAAGATGATAACAAGATTCAAAAAAATACAAGAAGAATTAAACCTATTCAAAACTAATGACATGTGAAAACTAGTCCCTATCTTAAAGGATGGAATATAATTAAAACTTAATGGATATTCAAAAACAAAATAGACAAGCATGAAAACATTACAAAGACCAGCCAGACTTATAGCTCAAGTCTACACATAGGTGGAAAGGGTAGACTTGATGAAATATTCGACTTTATATCTCATTTTGAGGCAATTCAATTACTTATTGAAGTTAATCAAATGTGAAGTTTCATATGGACTTGAAAATTGCCTTTTGAATGGATTCATCACTTGTTGAATCTGGGACCCAACAAGGCAGAGGTTACGATAATTCACCTTTCATAGGGCAAGGTGGAAAGTCATTGTGGATGGTGAGTTTAGGTGGTGCAGTAGCGAAAGAGAGAGAAAAATAGTAGGGATCCGAGAGAGAAGATCCCTCAACTATGTGGGAACAAAAGGTTTATATATCCTAAGCTTGGATCTAGAGATGCCATGTGTTTATCTTTCATAAGTGGTTACGAGCCGATAAATTAGCTACTTTGCCATGGTAGGCCGAAGTTAGGTAGCTAGGGTGGCAATTGGACATGTTGTCAATCATCTTGGATGGGACGTGGTTCGTGTCATAAACAGTGATTATAAAGTGGGCCCTTGTGCAGTTGAATGGTTAGGAATTGTGTTGAGAAGTTGGTTGCAAGAAGTGGATTCAAAAAGTGATAGCAAGAAGTGAGGATCCAATGACTCTATTCGTGGTGTAGTAGTATAACAATTGCCCTCTATCGAGAGGGAGGTTATAAAGTGATCTTCTTGGAGACCTTACCACGTTTCCTTTAGAGCGAAGGGTTGTGATATATTTTGAAGTTGAACCGTTAAATATTTTGTGCGTGAAGAACACGTGTGGACCATGTTGCTCTTCTTTTTGTGCGTGCATGCACATGTATTTATGTATGTGGGTTACAAGTAAACTTGCTCATTGGTCAGGCCACCCATCTAGGCCCAAAGGCCCACTTGAAAAATTAGGAGTGTTTGGAAAAAAATATGAGGCCCAAAAAAAGGGCTTGGGTAAAATTTAAGGCACATTTTTTATAGAGGTCAGGCCTTAGCAAGAAATTTTTTGCCCAAGCCTAGCCCGACCCAAATATTATGCTATAAAATACTATTATATTAATTATATATGTTAAATAATAATTATATATTTATAATTATATTAAATAACTAATCTAATACCAATTAAACCTATTATCTTAGACCTAAAAAAACTTACCTAACTAAATAACCTAAACGAAAATATAAAATTTTAAAATTTATATTTTAATACAATAAAATATTTATTATATTCATGGTAGGTTTTTTTAATATAAAAAATTTTAATGTGTTAGAGAACTTTTAGTTTAGCATTTTTGCAGTGCATTTAGTGTATTATATATTTTTTTAAAAATTTAATTTTAAATAAAAATTAATCTAAAAAATCAAATATGGGCAGGCGAGGTCGGACTCGAGTTTACTTTTCTTAAATTGAGTCGGTCATGGGAAAAATGGTAACCCCATTTTTTGGGTGAAAAAGTAGTCTAAATACCTTGTATGTGATCGACCCGAATCCAGCTCAGCCCACTTGATGAACACCTTTAGTTACAACACATTCTAGGAAAGCGTTCCAAGCCTTTTTGTAGTGTTGTGTTGTTTGGTTATGATAGATGTCTAGTTCGTATTGGTCATTAATGGAGTGTGCTCTAGAATCTTCCTGGAGCCTGTAACACCTATAAAGTCTTCTTCTTCTTTTTTTTTTCCCCCTTTTTTATATTTTTCACAACAAAGTAGTTTTTGAACAAAATTTCTCCTTATTTTTTTGGAAGTTTTTATAAACTGCGCCTCTTTTCTCTTCTTTTAGAGTAAAGGTTTGCTTCATTTTGCATAAAATCTAAAAGCTTTTCTAATATTTGGTAAGTTTTCTTGTGTCAATAGTATTTGTAGTGTGTTGTGTAAAGAGTGTGACACCCCAAAACCCGGGTCTATAGAATCGGGTAAATTAACCATGGGCTTGAGTGAGATATTGGGTTTAGTTTCGTAGAAGTTAGAAATTAATAAAATAAAATAACTAATAATAATTGGGTTAAAAAGATATATATTAGTGAGGACTAAATTGGAATAGTAGTTAAAGAAAGGGTCTAATGTGTAAATTAAGAGATTTAAGTGAATTAGAAGCTATTAGAATAAGGGAGGAAATAGGAGGGGGCTTGGGGGTAAATAGCCCAAATTTAAAATTTGGTTGGCTATATAAGACCACCTACTGTCCCTTCCCTACACACTTTCAACCATTTCAAAAGTTTGTTAGATCTGAAAATTAAGAGTTTTCTCTCAAATTCCTTTCATCCTCCTAATTTTCCTAGTATCCAAACATCTTTTTCCTTCTCAATTTTGAAATAAATCCATTGTTTCTTCTTATATTTTCTAATAACACATTCATATTTTTGTTTAAATTAATTCAATTTCATAGAGATCTTCGAATTAGAGGTAAATCTATTGTTTTCTTATGTACTAAACTCTTATTAGGTGCTTTTGTAACGCCCTAAATTTGGGCCTAGTAGAATTGGGCCTATTAGGCTTTGGGCTTTGGGTCTCAAAAATTTTTTAAGTGAGCAAGAAAATGACAATTAGTATGTGGGCTTTGAGGGTTATTGAATTTGGAGTGTTTAGGGGTGTTGGAGATATTCTGAGATCAGGTAAGGGTATAGGAGAAATTTTGGTTTTAGCCCAAGGGAACTATGACTTCAGTTAGTAGGCCTTTTAACTAAATGAAGAATAAATAGGACACAAATGGGCTTGTGGTCCAATGGCAAGTGGCGTCACTTAGGGAGCTAGAAGGTGGCGTGATTGTCAGCTAAAGAGGTCCAAGGTTCGAGGCTTAAGAGTGGTATTTTATGGAGTGTTTATTTTATTGTATGGACGATCAGAGTTGTGTTGGTTTTGAACTCTTGTCGTGGAGAGTTTGAAGTAAACAGGTGTGTTGGATGTGGAGGAAATTTCGGATAAGATTAAGGTGTTATCAGGGAGAAAAGTCAGGAAATGAGGAGAGGGAGGAGTTGGTGCCGAACGGGACTGGGGGGGAAGGTAGGATTCGACTTTGGCTATAAAAAGGGGGTGCCGAATTCGTTGAAGGGTTCCTTGGGTTCTGTTATTTCTTCCTTTTTTCCCCCTCAGCCGAATTCTTTCATTTGCCGAAAAGAAAACCCATCATTCTTTTTGCCGAAATTCTTATTAGAGTTGTGTTCTTCTTCTTTCTCTGAAAGCCAAATTTCCCTATAGCCAAATTATCTTCTTTGCTGAATTACCATTATCCTTCCTTGCCGAAATCCCCATTTAGTACCGAATCTTTGTTGTTTTTCTCTATCACAAATCACTACTCTCAGTCAAGGTTAAAAGCCGAATCTTGTTCGGTAGTTATCTAGGCCGCAGGATCTAAGGTTGGATTCGGTAAGTATTTTGTTAACTCCCCTTAGTATGTTTTGTTAAAAGCCGAAGAACGATCTAATTTTCATTATCGGTGATCTTGTATTAACAGGGGTAAGGATCGGAGATTGCAAGCGTGGTAGGATTATTAGCAAGGGTAAGGATACTCAACTCGATTATGGTTGAAGTGAATGGCCGAATGTGTGGATGACATGTGTGGATTATGAGTCACCTAAATTTTGATGGTTCATGTGTGAGTGCAGATCTAGGGAACACTTGTGATTAGTAGCGAAGGAAGGGCCATTAGAACCGGGTGGCACACGGTAAGGTTACGGTAAAGTTTCAGCTTTTGAGTAAATATTTTGATTAACTATGGGTGGTTGATTGAAGGTTGGTTGGTTGTAGGATCAAGGCTAAGGATAGAATAGCATGTCGCGGTATCCAGGTGTGTAGAAACACTACACACATACATGATTTCTGCAATGCCGGAAAGCCGAAAGTGGCTAAATGGGCCTGGTGGGCCCTAAGGCTAAGTTTGATAATATGGTTTGATTTGATTATATGAATTGGGTTAAGCAAGCATGTTACATGATCTGATATTATTTTGGGCCTAATTGGCCATATGATTGAGACTTGGGCCTAGTGGGCCATAAAGATGTAACGTGGCCATTATGGGTTATATGAACGTGAAATGGGTTTGATGGGCTTTATGGGGACGTAGACTAGTATGCTAGGGTTTTATGGACTTTAGGCTTAGTACTGAACAACTCTTAAACCGCATAAGACTTTCTAATAATTAAACATGTCCGTGGACAAGTTGCTAGGTTAGAGTGTGGTAACGGGCATATGCATGTCTAGGATTGGATCTTGGGAGAGCTTGGTACTTAAGCGGCCTTAGCGGCCCACCTCCTCTTCTTTGGAATCTTACATGGTGCATAGTGTCTGTTCACTTTAGCCGCAAAGACTTGTTAATAGGCCAAAGTTCATAATTAAAACCCGAGAGGGGCCAAATACCCTAGATTTGTAAAATTACTAAAATACCCCTAATTTGAAATTACCAAAATACCCTTGGTTTGAAAAATC
Source organism: Gossypium bickii (assembly GCA_025503065.1). Classification (NCBI taxonomy): domain Eukaryota; kingdom Viridiplantae; phylum Streptophyta; class Magnoliopsida; order Malvales; family Malvaceae; genus Gossypium; species Gossypium bickii. The sequence goes on along the minus strand of CP106714.1, from coordinate 91,422,721 downwards.
ACTAAGATAGCCTCGAATTGTGAAATTACCAGATACCCTTAATTTGCAGAATTACCAAAACATCCTTAATTTACAAAATTTCCAAAGTACCTCTAATTTGCAAAATTACCTAGATACCCTTTTAGAGTAGATTTACAAAAATACCATTGGGTTGTGAAATGACGAAAATACCCCTATGTGATGAGTATAAGTTTATGGATGTTACTTATGTGTTTAATGCATTCATATGAAATTCTGCTTAGGATGCATATGGGTGGGAATTATGGTACGAAGGAAGATTTGAAGATCGCATAGTCATTTGACGACCATGGATCCACCGGTGGCTTTAAGCCCATTATATGATTAGTAGCTTTCCTGCAACGTTGGGTAGTGCCGCTATGAGTGCTACCTTTGGTGTGTAGAGGATGGGTGGGTCGATTTAGAAATCTCCACAGGTGTGTAGGGTTGGAAGGGAAATGGTGTATGTAGCGGATGGATTTTTGGGAGGGTTTTGCACTACCTTGTCTTGCATATGATATGATATGAGGCCATTTTGGGCTAAAGCCCAAGACCACCAATTTCTATAGGGCTTAGGCCCAATGTGAATATTTGTATGTTCATTTGATTGCCAAGGGTTGTACACACTGAGTTTCGAAACTCACACCCTTTATTTAATGTTTTAGGTGATCCTCAATAGATGGCTCGATGTGGGAGAGGACTCGGAGATGGCTACACTACGATATGTTTAAATTGTAACACTCCGAATTTGGGTCTAGTAGAATTGGGCCCATTGGGCATTAGGCGTGGGAGCATTTAAAATTTTTGAGAACATAAGAACGGCAATAATGCAAGTTGAACCTATTAGGTGAGTGATTTTGGAAGGTTTGGGGGCCTCTATAAAGTCCCGGGATCAAACTTGGGCTTTAGGAAAATTTTGGTTTTAGGTAAATAAAACCCTGGGAGTTAGTAGGTAGGCTTTAAGAATAAAATGTGGAGAAAAATGACACAAAAAGAGTTGTGGCGTGGTGGCAAGGTGGCGCCACTTAAGGAGCAAGGAAATGACGCCACAAGGAAGCAAGAGGTCCAAGGTTCAAGCATTAGCGCTGGCATGTCATTTTGATTTATTTGTAAGTGAACTTGGACTTTGGCCCATTGATTTATATTTAGTTACGCATGATGTTAGACACAAGAGGAGCTGGTGGCTTGGTGGCTTAGTGGCAAGTGGCGTGAATAGGCTGATGGGAGAGCCTGGGTTCGAATCTCATGACAAGCAAGGGAGTATTTATTTTTCGGATTGAACGGCCAGAGGTGTATTGGATTTAAATTCTACTGAAGGAGGGATCCCACATCGGAAAGCTAGCAAGAGGGAAGGTGAGAAGCTGGCTATATATAGAGCTGTCTATGAGGAGAGGAGGCACACCTTCGTTGGCGTTTGGGGACAGGAGTGGTCGGAGCGCGGATTAACTCCAGATTCCTATCAGGTGTGTATTTCACCCTACTCTAGTTGTAGAGCGGCAAATGCCGAAATGCCGGTCACACGAGTGTGCGAGCGCACGTGTGGGGGCTTCAACGCGATAGCTGAGGCCACCATGAGTATTCTTGTGGGTTGATATTGTTTGGGCCATAAATGGGCCCTAGGCCCATTCGCATCGTTATCTCTATTTAGAATTCCTTAGTTGACAAAATTACTGAAATGCCCTTAGTTTACAAAATTACTATAATACCCTTCATGTACAAAATTACTGAAATACCCTTGGTTCACAAAATTACTAAAATACCCTTGGTTTACAAAATTACTGAAATACCCCTGGTTTACAAAATTACCAAAATACCCTCAATTTACAAAATTACTGAAATACCCTTAATTTGTAATATTACCAAAATACCTTTGGTTTGCAAAATTATCGAAATACCCTCAGACTGTAAAATTGCCAAAATACCCTTAATTTGTGAAATTACCAAAATACCCTTAAATTGCAAAATTACTGAAATACCCTTAGTGTGTAATTATAGTTTTACCCCTAAACGACAAATGAACGTTGTACCCTCGTGGTAGTACTAGTGTGGAATGTGTTAATTGTGTGTTAGGTTTTGTATAGGTGAAGGCGCTTGTGATTATTTAGTATTCTATGTAATCAAGTGCGTAATCTCACACCTTTACTCATTTTTTGTGTATTATACTATGTGTCGGCCTAAAGCCGAGATACCCTTAAAGGGTAAGCTACTGTGATACCCCTAGTGGGTGAGTTTGGAAATGGCCCAAGTGATTAAATTTACGAATATACCTTTTTGGGTGGATTTAGCATGACTGTGTATTCCGTTTATCTGTTATATTGGTACGTCCATGCATGTACTAAATTATTATGTCATGTTATGTTGCATGGGATTGGGATATGATGTTGATGATCAGGGAAGTGTATTTCGGTCTCTGCCACATATTTCAGTGACTCTGTCACATTTTGTCCGGTTGCTATGCCACGTATATTTCGATAATCTAGTGCCTGTGCCACAATTTCGGGGATGAGTAGCGTGTCTACCATCGAGGTGTGTAACGGATGGAGGGTTGATTGTAGAAATCCCCACAGGTGTGTTAGGCTGGATATGGGTGGTGTGTAGCGGATGGAATATTAGGCTGGGCTGGGTTGCATTGCATACAATATTTGTTTTACCATGCTCTTAGGGCTAAGGCCCAGTTTGATTCTGTAAGGGCCTCAGCCCAGTTTATATCCGTTAGGGCTATAGCCCAATAAATGTTCAATACGGGTCCTAAAACCTTAACACCTGTTTGTTTTCCAAAATGTTAACGAACGGTTTTCAAATTATAATTGATTGATCACTGGGTTCTCTTAAACGTCGAAACAACTTTTAAAATATCACATGTTCGAAAATCACTGAAGCTGATTTCTGTTACAAACAAGATTTTACCAACAATTCAAACTCAAATCTCCTAATAAAAGCAGTTTTTAATTTAATCACAACTTTTCTAAAATGGACATTGAGTTAAACGAGTTTTTATAAACAAACAGCTAAACTCAAAATTTTAAAAAGAATATGAACATTTGAACAAACACGCAACTTTCTTTAACAACCCTTCCATGTGACATGCCAGATCCGGTCGTGACGTTTAGGCTGGGTTTGGGGTGTTACATTTTATGGTATCAGAGCTCGGGTTGCAAAACTCGGCTGTAGGATGGGTTTGAAAATTTATCCAAATCTGTTTGAAATGTGGTCTAGAAAAAGTGATAGTGTTACTAGAAGTATGGCCACCGAGTCTCCAACACCAAATTCGTAAGTTTCCTAACCTTATACTCTATTATGTGCTGTAAGGACTGTATTTTTGGTATTTATTTTGTATGTGTTTTGTTTGGATGTGATGTTTGAATATAGAAATTGAATGCATGTGTGATAAATATCGGTCTGCTTCTGTGGTTAGATGTTTGGTTAGGTGTAAGAGGTTTCAAGATTAAGTTAAAAGTGTATTAGTGTTATTAAGATTAGAGTGCGTAGCGTAAGTGTAGTGTGGTAGGTTAGGAGGTGTGGCTGTTACTATAGTTGGAGATTTCTAGGACGAAATTTCTTTAAGGGGGTAGATTTGTAACGCCCCGAAATTTGGGCCTAGTAGAATTAGGCCTATTAGGCCTTAGGTGTGAGAGCGTTTAAAATTTTCGAGAACATGATAATGACAATAATGCAAGTTGGACCTACTAGGTAAGTGATTTTGGAAGGTTAGGGGGCCTCTATGAAGTCTCGGTATCAAACTTGGGCTTTAGGAAAATTTTGGTTTTAGGTGAATAAAACCGTGGGAGTTAGTAGGTAGTCTTTAAGAATAAAATGTGGAGAAAAATGACACAAAAAGAGTTCTGGTGTGGTGGCAAGGTGGCGCCATTTAGGGAGGAAGGGAATGACACCACAAGGGAGTAAAGGGTCCAAGGTTCAAGCCTTGGCGTTGGCATTTCATTTTGATTTATTTTTAAGTGAACTTGGACTTTGGCCCATAGATTTATATTTAGTTGCTTATGATGTTAAACACAAGAGGAGCTGGTGGCTTAGTGGCAGGTGGCGTGAATAGGCTGATGGGAGAGCCTAAGTTCAAATCTCATGACAAGCAATGGAGTATTTATCTTGCGTATTGGACGACCAAAGTTGTGTTGGATTTAAACTCTACTGAAGGGGGATCCCACATTGGAAAGCTAGCAAGAGAGAAGGTGAGAAGCTTTGTAACATCCCGAAATTGGGCTTAGTAGGATTAGGCCCAATAGGCCTTAGGCGTAGTAGCGTTTAAAATTTTTGAGAACGGCATTAATGCAAGTTAGACTTATTAGGTAAGTGATTTTAAAAGGCTAGAAGGCTTATATGAAGTCCCAGGATCGAACTTTGGCTTTGGGGAAATTTTGGTTTTAGGTGAAAAAAACCCTGGAAGTTGGCAGGTAGGCCTTAAGAATAAAATGTGGAGGAAAATGACACAAGTGGAGTGTGTGGTGTAGTGGCAAAGTGATGCCACTTAGGGGGCAAAGGGGTGATGCCACAAGCAGGGGAAGGGAGCTGAGGTTCGAGCTACATGAATCCCTCTTTGGGAATTTCTTTTTAACGCCAGAGAGGGGAAGAGTTGTGCTCAGTTAGAACTCTGGTGGATAGCTGTTGATCAAGTCAACAAATTCAAACGGGTGGAGAAGAGAAAATTTAGGAGCTTGAGCAATTCAAACTCGTTTGAATGAGTGGTCAGGAGGGACTTGAAGTGTTGGCCGAAATTTGATCCGTTGAGAGGAGGAGAGATCGGTTAAAAGACTTAGGAGGAGTGCCAAATTTCCATAGTCAATCTAGGTGAGCATTTTCAGCTAGGCCTCCCTTAGTGCACCTTGTTGAAGCAAAAGCCGAAACCTTTTAAGCATCTGTCGTCTTCCTCTCTGAAGCATCAAGCCGAATTTTCATTAAACCATATGAGCCTTCCTCTTTTTCCCTTGAAACCGAAACCCTTCTTTCTCTAAACCCCATTTCACTTTTGATCTCTACTCCTCTTCGGGTATTCGGCCGAAACTAAGTCTCTCTCGTTCTCTTCTCTTTGACATTCAAACCCGAGTGGTCTTGAACCTTTCTATTCTTCCATCTTGATTTGGCCGAAACTCCCTTGACCTTCTTTCTCCAAATCAAAGCCGAATTCTCTCTATTTCTTTCTCTTCTCTTCCTTACCTTTGTTTCAAACCAAATCAACACTCTACTCTTTTGGTCGATTGCTTTACTTCTTCCAAACCTTCTCTTGTGCTAAAAATTCATAAGCCTTTCTTGACTATTTGTTAAAGCCGAATCACCTCTCATATCTTGGGGTTGCGTAATCATTCTTCTCATTTAGATCTATAGTCGAACCTTCATTCTAGGTAAGTTTTGATTCTTTCTCTTCTTTTTCCCCTTCTACTTCTTTGGTTATAAAGCTGAATCTCTCTTCTATCTTTACACTCTCTCTTTTTTGTCGTTTCCTAAGGGAGGTGGAAGCCGGGATTTGATAGCTAGATGGTTGGTGATTTAGTCGACTACCCTTAGTCCTATAATCGTTCTTCGGGTTTTGTAACAGTGGTTCGTGGTCATCTACTCTCTACCAATCGATTGCGTTAAGGACTATGGTAAGGATACATGTCAAATCAACCCTTCTCTTGTTTATTTAAAAAGTCGAAGGCTACTCGTTATGATGACTAAGTGTTTAGCCGATTGTAGGGGGAGATTGTCATTATGTGTTTTCGAATTTGCTTAAAGATTGAAAGGTGTCAAGGTAAGATTGGGGGTCTTGTGCGATAACTCTTCGGGATTTCTTGGATAAGCAGAATGGCTATTTCCTAATGGTTTGTATTGGCTGAATATAGAAAGGGTGTATCTTGTGCGTTAGATCTTGATCTACGGGGATCGGTAGTCTCTTTAGTAACTAGGTGTGTATCTCTTACACAATTCATAATTGATGTATAATATGTTAATAACTTAAACATGGATAAAAGCCGGAAAATATGTGGATTTCGATATGGTACCCTTAGGGGTATGAGCAAGGACTCCGAGTAAGACCGCTTTGGTGATACTTGATTTCTAATGAAATTGTATATGTTATGTTTTGATATGTGTTAAATGATTAAGCATGTTGACATGGTATGTATATGCATGTGCATTATTGCAGGTGTATTGAGAGGAGGGGGAAGATATGATATCTGTGACTTTGGGTCACCAGTGGTTTGGCACCACCAGTGGTTTGGTACCACATTTGATATTCGTGACTTTGGGTCACCAGTGGTTTGGCACCACATTGGATTTAGTGACTCGTCCCAGTGGCTTAGCACCACAGTGGGTTGGCCCCACATCTTAGAAAAAGGGATTATCGCCAGTGATTTGGTATCACAAAGTGGGTTGGCCCCACATATGGATTATTCGTGACTTTGGGTCACCAGTGGTTTGTTACCACATTTATACTTTGATATCAGTGACTTTGGGTCACCGGTGGTTTGGCACCACCAGTGGTTTGGCACCACACGGGGTAGAAAAAGGAGTTGTGGATGGCTAGGTTTGGGTTGCATGATATATATGCTTGATTATGAAATGTGTAAGAGTGTTTCTAATAATCGGGAGGGGGATTATGCACTGAGTCTTGGTGACTCACCTCTTCCCTTAACTTTTTCAGGTGACTCGTAGATCGCGGATGAGGAGCCGGGCGGACCCGAGGTGGCCATGCGAAATTGCTTTTGGTTTTACATTGACTTACAGATTTGGGTACTTGTTTTAATTTGGTTTTATTTGGGTTTGTAATAAGGCCACTTATTTTATATTTTCGGGATTATTTTATCTACTTTAAGTTTTATCAAATAATGCTTAAGTAAACTACTTGACCTATTTTAATAATCTGAAAATCAATGTTTTCTAATTTAAACAACTCAACAAGTTTTCTAAACCTTACCATCGGGTAAAAACAAGTAAAGTGATAATACTAGTTGGGCCAAACTACTTTCAAACTAAGTTAACGCAAAGTCTAAGGTTGTAACACCCCAAACCCGATCAACACACCACGACCGAATCTGGCATGTTACAGAGTGGAAACATTTTGAAAATACAAAATTGGCCGGATAATTTTCTAAGGAAAACTCTTTTATCGCTTTAAGGTTTGGAAAACCCAGTAATAAGTGATGTTGAGATTGTTTTATAGTTGCTTTAAAACTTGGAAAGACTCATGTTTAAAAATCCATTTGTTATTACCAATTTTAGAAAACATTCGTTACTTATTAAAACTGAGTGTGGTGAGTATAGTTAAGTTTAAAACCATTTATATTTGAAGTTGTTTGAAAAATTCAAGTTTAAGGAAAACATCCAAGTTACCTTTGTTGTCATCTTGTAAATTTTGTCATCCGATGGTAACGTTTATAAACCCGAAGGAGATATAGTTTTGAAAATATTGCTTTTTACCGATTATTTAAACAAGTCAATAAATCCAACATATGTGTAATATAATCAAAATAAAAGCAAGTAATTAAAAACCCAAAATAATACTTAGCGGCCTTATTACAAAACCCAAAACCAATTTTAAAGAAAAATTAATAAAATCGAAATGGTAGTGTAAAGTCGAAACCCAAAATGTAGATGCATGGCCACCTCGAGTCCTCCCTGGCTCCATATCCGTGATCTATGCCTCATCTGCAAATTATAAAGGAAGGGGTGAGTCACCGAGACTCAGTGTATAAATCCCCAACCCGATAGTTCAAGCACTTACACAGATCATAAGTAAAACATGCAAATCATGTAACCCATAACCTAACCATCCGATCTCCTTTAACTACCCCGTGTAGTCAAAACCACTGGTGGTCAAAACCACTGTTGACCTTAGTCACAATTATATATCAGTGTGGTCAAAACCACTGGTGACCGTAGTCACAAATCAAGTGATGGGGCCAATCCATCGTGTGGTCAAAACCACTGATGACAATCCCATAATCAATCATATGGGGCCAACCCACTATGGTACCAAACCACTGGGACGAGTCACAATATCCATATGTGGTCAAAACCACTGGTGACCGTAGTCACAAATATCACCAATGTGGTCAAAACCACTGGTGGTCAAAACCACTGGGACTTAGTCACAAATATTAATATCAAAGACGGGGCCAACCCGTCGTGTGGTCAAAACCACTGGTGACAGTCCAAAATAAATCATCCCCCTCCTCTCATCAATCCCATCATCATGTCCATATCATACGTGTCATAATATCGTGTAATCATGCAAATAATGCATAGCACAGCATTTAACAGTAACATGGTGGTGTATATAAAAAATCACACAACAGGGGATTTACCCGGAGTCCGCGCTCATGCCCACAAGGCAAAATCACTGATTTCAATAGCTAGAACAGTAGCATAATAAGCATATCATACTAATAAAGTGTGTAAGCATTACACACCTGACTATTCGTAGATCTAAGCGAAATCCCAAAATACTGCCTTTACCTTTCCTACAATCGACCTACATCACACTTTTAGATCTAAAGCCATTCGGCTTATTCACAAAATCCCGAGGGATGTGTCGCACAAAGGTAGCACTTACCTTAATGCCGATTTGGTTTCCAACCAAATCCTGAAGCTACGCAATGAATCCCCCTTGCAATCGGCCCAACACTAGCACACACAAATGGTTAGCCTTCGGCTTTTGAACAATTAAGAAATAGATCCAACGCTAGAGCCCTTACCTAGATCGGCAATCGAATCTCGAAAGTTCACTAAATTAGGTTGTACTCCTCCCTACAAATCGACCTTAACACATCATTAGAAACTAAAAGCCATTCAGCCATGGCATGAATCCCAAAACCAAAAGAAATTGTCGCACCCTTACCTTAATGACTGATTCGGCCCCTACTCACCAACGATCGGCACACCCTAAATGATGTTAGGGGTTTCAGCTACCTTTAAGAACAAGAATGAAGTTCAATACATAGATCTATAATGGAAAAGAAGATAGAAAAGAGGTGGGGTTTCGGTCATTACCCAAATTGATCAAGAAGAGAAAAAGATGTCACTTACCAAGAGATTCAGCTAACTCAAATGAAAGAACTAGAGATAGATTCGGCACTTAATATGATAAAAAGAAAATGCAAGAGGAGAGGGGCTTATGAGCAAAGTATTCGGCCAACCACTGAAAGAAGAAAAGAAGAAAAAAAACCCAACAAGATTTTGGCTTTTGAAGATGATAAAGATAGAGAAGAAAAAAGAAATGGGAAAAGAAGGATTTGGCAAAGGAGAAGGCTAGAGATTTCGGCACGGGGAGATTTGAAAGAAAAAGATGATGTGGTATGAATTGCTTTCGGCTTGAGCAAAATAGGAGAAGAATAGGTGAACAATAATGGTTTCGGCAAGATAGGCTAACCAAAGAGAACCGAAAAGAAAAGAGGAACAATGGCTATTTGGGTTTCGGCTTTTTACGAAGAAAAAGCAAAGATGGTTCAACCAAGCACCAAGAATACCGAAAAGAGAGAATCAAAATGAGGATAAAGGCAAGAGAATGACCTTCTAAACTAGCCGGCTCTAGCTATCTCTCATAACACATTCGGCCCTTATCCAAGGAACCCAAAACCGATTACACCTCCTCCCCCCTAAAGTCCAAAATTTGGCCAACACCTCAAAACTCTCCCATCCACTCATTCAAATCAGTTTGAATAAGTCAAACTCCACAATTTTCTCCTCTCCATCCATTTCAAACCTATTAACTTAATCCTCATCCATCAAGAGAGTCCCACCTGAGCACACCTCTTCCCTACTTCTGGTGTGAAAAAGAATTAGCAAAGAAGGGATTTCTACAACTCGAACCCAAGCTCTCCTTTCCCTGCTTGTGGCGTCATCCCCCTTGTGCTTAGGTGGCGCCTCCTTGCCACTTTTCTAATTGATTTCTTGTGTCACAACCTCCCAATAAATTCTTTTAACCCCTAACTCCCTTAGCTTCCTCTCACTAAATACCAAAACAAAAATTTTGGCCATGACCCAGGCCTAACCCGAGGTCATGCCTAGACCCCAAAACATACCAACCAAACACAGCAAACATATCAACACATGCCACACAAGCAAAATGCAGAGACCCCGATTTAAGGATGTTACAAAGCTTTTAGAAATAGTTTCCAATTTATATCCAAAGAAGATCGGGTTTTCCTAAAAGTAAATGGTTTATAAAATAGATAAGGACGCAATGTTTTCTCAAGAGTCTCTTCCTTCACTCAAAGATTTTCAAGTATCCAATCCGTTTTCAAAAAGCATTTTCGAATTTACAACTTGTTTAGTTCAAAGACTTTTATTTCGTGACTTGCCAGATTCGGTCGTAGTGTATAGACTGGGTTGGGGTGTTACAAGCTTGCTATATATAGAGCTGTCTATGAGGAGATGAGACACACCTTGGTTGGCGTTCGGGCACAGGAGTGGTCGGAGCGCGAATTAACTCCAGATTCCTATCAAGTGTGTATTTCGCCCTACTCTAGTTGTAGAGTGGCAAATGCCGAAATGCCAGTCACACGGTGATGGTAACCACACGAGCGTACGAGCGCACCTGTGGGGGCTTCAACGCGATAGTTGAGGCCACCATGAGTATTCTTGTGGGTTGATACTGTTTGGGCCACGATGGGTCGAAAGGGGCCAAGTGGGCCCATATGAATAAATTGTATGATTGTGTAGTAGATATTGAGCTGGTCTATGTGAATCTCATATCTATGGCTAGATTTGGGCTAAATGGGCCACACGAGCGTGTGGGTCCATTTGGGCCGAGAATGGGCCCTAGGCCAATTCACATCGTTATCTCTATTTAGAATTCCTTAGTTGACAAAATTACTAAAATACCCTTAGCTTACAAAATTACTGTAATACCCTTGGTGTACAAAATTACTAAAATACCCTTGGTTCACAAAATTATTGAAATACCTTTAGTTTACAAAATTACTGAAATACCCCTGGTTTACAAAATTACTGAAATACCCTCGATTTGCAAAATTACCGAAATACCCTTGATTTGCAAAATTACCGAAATACCCCTGGTTTGTAAAATTATCGAAATACCCTTTGACCGTAAAATTACCAAAATACCCTTGATTTTTGAAATTACCGAAATACCCTTAAATTGCAAAATTACCGAAATACCCTTTGTGTGTAATTACCATTTTAACCCTAAATGATAAATGAACGTTGTACCCTCGTGGCAGTACTAGTGTGGAATGTGTTAATTGTGTGATAGGTTTTGTATAGGTGAAGGCGCTTGTGATTATTTAGTACTTTACGTAATCACGTGTGTAATCTCACACATTTCCTCATTTGTTGTTTATTGTACTGTGTGTCGGCCTAAAGCCGAGATACCCTTAAAGGGTCAGCTACTGTGATACCCCTAGTGGGTGAGTTTGGAAATGGCCCAAGTGATTAAATTTACGATTATACCCTTTTGGGTGGATTTAGCATGACTGTGTATTCCGTTTATCTATTATATTGGTACGTTCATGCATGCACTAAATTATTATGTCATGTTATGTTGCATGGGATTGGGATATGATGTTGATGATTGGGGAAGTGTATTTCGGTGGCTCTGCCACATATTTCGGTGACTCTGTCACATTTTTTCCGATGGCTATGCCACGTATATTTTGATAATCTGGTGGCTCTGACACAATTTCAGTGATGAGCAGCGTGATTGCCATCGAGGTGTGTAGCGGATGGAGGGTTGATTGTAGAAATCCTCACAGGTGTGTTAGGCTGGATACGGGTGGTGTGTGGCGGATGGAATATTAGGCTGGGCTGGGTTGCATTGCATACATTATCTATTTTACCATGCTATTAGGCCTAAGGCCCAGTTTGATTCTGTAAGGGCCTCAGGCCAGTTTGTTTTCGTTAGGGCTAAGGCCCAGTTGATGTTCGATTAGGGGATTACACACTGAGTTCTCGTAACTCACCCCCTCTACTTAATATTTTTCAGGTGATCCCCAGCATTGAGGATTTGGAGCTGAGGCAGACTCTTTGGTGGCCATACATCATTTCTTTAGTAAATCCCTTCTTACTTTACCTTAAATTTTTTCTTAATTTGGGTTTATGTTTTGTAATAAGGCCTTTGGTATTTTATTTGGTTTTTAACTTTCAATTTGGTTTTTGCTTATTATCAAATGTTCAATACTGGATTTTCCTAAAACCCTAACACCTGTTTGTTTTCCAAAATGTTAACGAACTATTTTCAAATTATAATTGATTGATCACTGGGTTCTCTTAAACGTCGAAACAGCTTTCAAAATATCACATGTTTGAAGCTGATTTCTGTTATAAACAAGATTTTACCAACAATTCAAACTCAAATCTCCTAATAAAAGCAGTTTTCAAATTAATCACAACTTTTCTAAAAGGGACATTGAGTTAAACGGGTTTTTATAAACAAACACCTAAACTCAAAATTTTAAAAAGAATACGAACATTTTATCAAACACGCAACTTTCTTTAACAACCCTTCCATGGGACATGCCAGATCCGATCGTGACGTTTAGGCCGAGTTTGAAGTGTTACATAAATTTTGTTTTTTTATTTTTGGTTTTTGTTTCATTAAAAACATAGTTTTTAAGTGCTTCATTTTAGTGGGATGTAATAAGGCCTTGTACTCTGATTTGACTTTAGGTTTTGGGTTGTTGTTTTCAACTGTTTACTTAAATATTAAGCTTAAGTAAATTTCGTATGTTTAAACTTGGTTTCTGAAGTACTTAAGACTATAAAAATGGGCTTTCATCATTACTTAACAAGATTCAAGGATTTTGGGCTTTTAGGCCTTAAATTTTAACTTAGCAAAATCATTTTGAATTATGCCTTTGATGTGACATTCTGAATTCGAGCCTAACTTGTAGGCCGGGTTTGGGGTGTTATAGCTTTCAATTCATATTTTTATAGATCTAAATGAGGGAGTTAAAGATCTATGGTTTTAAGACATAATTTTGAATAAAAATGGTGAATCTCGTAATTGAGGGCTAATGGATGATTTTAAAACAATTTTCAACCTATTTTAATATAATTAAGAGGCTTATAAACTTGATTTAACAAATATTTAAAGGAAATGTATGAATTGCCTAATTTTTGCTTTATGAGAATGAAGATGAATGTGATTTCCCGAAAAATGTTAATTATTGAAGTTTTATAAAATTAACGACCTAGATCTATAATTAGGCATTAGATCAGTTAGGAAGTGAAAATTGAGGATTCAATTGAGCTAAAATGGAGTAATTAGAGGGTTAAAGGTAAGGTGAGGTGAGCACGCCAGTTTAGTGAAGGAGTGAGCTGTAGTTAGGTTGTTAGGCGGTTATCTTGTTTTAAATATTAGTAATCATGACGTTTTCATGTATTATGTGAAGCCTCTCAATGTGAGGGTGTATCCACGTGCAAGGGAAAGGGTAAGCAAATGGTATAGGCTCGGCAAGAACTGTGAATTGCAAGTGAGTATTTTGGCATATCACACTTAAACACGAGTTCGTGTGCTAAGGGAAGCCAGGCATGCGAACCCTTGTGTGCGATATGCGAGCCTTGCTATATTCTTATGTGAGCCTTACTTGGGAAGTGTGAACCCTGATATCAAGTTTGTGTAATGTATTTCGAGTTGCATGCGAGCCTATATACATGTGCGAGGTTGTATGTATGTACGAACCTTAGAATATGCGAACCTTATCACATGTTGCAAGTGAGCTTATATATATGTGTGCCCCTATAATATGCGAGCCCATATACTTGTGCGAACCCATATGTTGTTGTGATGCTAAGAGTAATGTGAGCCTTGCACTATTACGAGCCCTGCCAAAGTGAATTGTGTTATTGTGAACTATATTGTGCGAGCTCTGCTGTTATGTGCAAGCCCTACATTATATGTACTGTGAATATGTTAAAAATGATATGTTGGCATTGTGAACACTTGAAACCATTGGATATCATTGGCATGCCATAGAATTGTCAGTACTCACCCTTTATACTATGTGTAAGGTTATTGTGGCCCAGAGATAGCATTGGAGAGATAAGGGAATGTCGAGCACAGATCCATTCATCATAGATTGCATGGAGTGTTTTAGAGAGTGTGAGCATTCGTGCTACACTTATCAAAGATAGCGTACGACTCTTTGAGTCAATTAGAGTATTTTGGAGATCCACTTATCCAATGTATACATATTACGTTTATGTTTCACATTCACAAATTGCCAATATATCATAATAACGTGCTTGAATAATGTATAATATATGGTCTGTTACAACATGCTTAATTGCTAGAATAATTGATGTGTTTATATGTGTTATATGTTTGGGCAATAACTGAGCTTCAATAAGATCACACACTCTTCACATATACTTTATAGTAAGTAGCTCGCGGGACTAGTGGTGAAGTGTGACAACTTGGTGATCCATCTTAAGGCAAATCCTTTTGAGTATGTGACCTATTTTCAAACCATCTTAAGGCAAATCCGTCTTAAGGCAATGTGGGACTGTCCTACAAGATTAGATTTAGACTTAGACATATAAATAATTTTTTACGGGTTGTAAACAGACTATTTAATTTTGGAATTTGGACTTTATAATTATTTGTTTGAGTAGTAATTGATTAGATGATGCTACTTGATGAATGCTTAAATGACTGTTAAATTGTTGCACTAATGTATTTATACAACTGAGGTGATCGATAGTAATTAAGGTACGCCTTTGTGTCTCTTGTATGATGAAGTAAATTGATGACTTAATATTCATGAGATGAAGGTAATAACATGTTTAAATAAAACCTACGAACCCATTTAGGAGTAGTGTAAGAGTTGGGGTCTCGCTAGTGTTAAAGGAGTCACAATAGGGTTAGGACTTTGCCACATTTAGAGTTTGCCAAGTGAGGGGTTTGCCAACTTAAAGTAGGTTCACCAAATACCATGTGATTCCACTACTTAGGAGCTTGCTAGTAGGGATCACCATGTTGGGATAGGTTTGCCAGTCAATAGGGAGTTCGCTAACCATTAGGTTCTCCAGTCTAAGGGGTTTATAGGGCCAATCGTGAGTTGTGCTAGCTAGGTTGTTGCGAGCTAATAGTTTTTCTTTTCGCAGGTGGCTTTAACTTGAAATTATTGTGCTGTTTTTTTATGATGTATTTAGAAAATACAATTAGGATTATTTTAATATGATTTATGTTGCAAATGTGTGGTGTGCATGGTTCGTTGGTATGTTTTAGGATGTTTTAATGGAGAGTCACTTCGGTGGCTAATGTGACATTTGAAATTCGTGCCGTACCATCCTGTCTGAGTTTGAGGTGCCACAAATTGAGAATGGTTAGGGAAATTCATGAGTTGGGTGTTGGTGGTAATGATGATCGATAAAATAAGAAGAAGAAATGGAAAAGCATCCAGCCTGTGAGGGTTCCTAGTGTTGGAGGTATGACTTAGTGCACCACTAGGATTAATAAGTTGTAGAGATAACTACTATGTAGAGGGATATAAAGAAACAACTACGAATTAAAGTTTAGCATTCCTGGTGGTGTAAATGAGTTGAGCACCGTTAGTGAGTCGTGTTGGAAAAAATCAGTTTTAAAAAGGTTTTCTTGCGTTGTGGAAAATTAAAATTTTGAATACCGACCTAGTTTATGATTTTTATAGCAATAAACCTTAACTGAAATCGTAAATGTTTTTCAGATAAGCGGATCCTTGATTTTTTTAGCTTTCAACCAAATGATCTTCTCCCCTATTCTGGTACAATAAACTGTTTTGAGTGTGGACCCAAACCAATTGAATTGAAACATAGAACTAGAAAACGTTTCTCTCTTTTATTTGAGGTGAAAACGAAAATTCTCTCTCTTTTAATAGAAACTGATAGAACTGTTATGCTGGAAAAATATATTTAATAGCTGAGAATAAATTCTCTCTATTTTTTGACAGAGTAACAGTCTCTCCATATTCTGTTTTATGTACTACTGGTGCCATCTATTTATAAGAAGAGAAGGTAGAACCTTTGTTGAATTGCAACGTTTATTTCAAATAGGAAAACAAGTTTCTACTTAGAATAGGAGTGGGGTGGACAGCACACCCTAGTATTCCTACCAGGCCTTTTGACTCAGTACTATGTAATGTTATATGAGGGGTTTTGTGCCTCTCTCATATTGGGTTCAATTATGAGTATTTCCTGTGCCTTTTGACCTAGTACCATGGAATGTGATCCAACCCGATTTGGTTTTTCTATTTCCCAAAGATAAAATTTAATATTTTATATTAAACAATTTTCTCATCCTTATTTTACCCCCAGTAAAATTTTGATGATTTTACTGTTGGTAAATTTTTGAGAAAATATGTTTAATATTTCACAACTCAATATGTTCATTGTGGCAGAATGGTTTATTTTAATTTTTGGGTTTGAAAACAACTCAAAAACATAAACTCATTCGTCTAATCAATTTTAAGTAATCCAATATAATTGCAAATGAATGATTTCCATTTCCATTTTGGAAACGTATATTCATTTCCAAAAGATTCTATTTTTCCATTTCGTAAAAAACTATAATCATTTTTGAATGTTTCTCATTTCTCTTTTCCTATTCATTTCGTTCATTTTTATTCAAACAAGCAATTCATTTCTTGTTTCAACAAGTTAGTAGAGGGACCGATTGGTCATATGTAATTAGGGCTCAAATAATTTATAATTAAGTTTTGGGCTTTTCACCTATTAATTATAAACTCATTTAGTCACGAAGTCATTCCACTATAGTATCTTGACTAAGCTCTCCCTAACAACATACCATTACGAAAGCAACTATACAATGCTCGTCCAATGACCTTGTCATAAGGGAGTTACCATCATAGTATATCATTGATCTCTTTGGGATAATATCCGTTATTCCAATATGGTCTTATTTTATCTCATGGTAATCATTACATCTTCTTTCTTGAAAAGTCAATTACTGTCACATACTAATCATGTCACTCATCACAAAGACGAACGATGTAATGCCAATGAGATGATATGATTTACCCATGTCTCAGGCTATGAATTTCACTATTGTGAATGACGCTACATACTATAGAAGTCATACACCCAACGCACCAGCTTTAAGTTCCTTATCTTTTTGAACTCAAGCTTTTACTTACATCAAAGTCCATGACTCATGCAAAAATAGTCCATCATCCCCTCAGGATTTATGCATGCGACACTATGAATGTCACGAGTGAATAAATCCATAAACAAATTTAGGATCTATTCTAATTGGGTCTTGTTCGATGTACTATTAGTCCAATCAGTACATTTATGTCTCTATCTTCTAGGATTCATCCATTTCGATGCCTAAGGCAAAGCATCTCCCTAATTATACTTGATAGACAAAATATTAGTTTTTCAATTGGTTTTCTCATTTTCGATTAGACTAATGACATGTTTAGGTTCATTTACTAATATAATCTATCTTTCTATATTATGATCTGACCACGTGATACCACTTAATATTAGTTATGAAACACCCCAAACCCGGCCCACGAGTCTCGACCAAATCTGGTATGTTCCTAGAGTAAAACAATTTCAAATTCGTTTGTTATTTTTGGAAAACTTGGGTAGCTTTGGAGAAAAAATTATTTGTAGTGGGCTCGAGTTATAAACGAGTATACTTTCGAAGTCTAAATTTTTAATAAAACTTTATTCTCAAAACAATAAGTTGACAACATTGCCGAGTTCTTAAAGTTTGCTATATAAACTGAAAACCGTTTGTGTTAAATGTCAACACATTTTTTTTAGATTCGTTACTTAATCTTTAATTTGATAGAAATTTGTAACATAATAAAATAATTTAAAAACATGCATCAACAGTTTCATATCAGTGGCCTTATTACAAACAAAAACAATACCAAAAAAAATCCAAATACTTAAAATGTAAAAGTCCAAAATTAAATAAACTCCGAGCTGAGCATGGCCACCACTAAGCTCCTACCGGCCAGACCATCACCGAAATCGTCACCTGAAAAATATCCCACAACGGGGTGAGTCATCTGCACTCGGTGTGTATAACCAACACTAAGTCCCAAATGATTTACGCATGTCATATCATATCACACATGTACATATATAACAGATAGAATTAATGATGCAAACCCAAACCCAAACCTAGATGCCATCCGCTACACATCACCCGTACCAACCATCAAACCGTGGGGACTACTAAGTCAACCCTCCATCCACTACACATAATCGAAGCGATCATTGCGCACGACATGCTCATCGCCCTTATATATTGTAGCATAGCCACGAGATACAATTTTGTGACATGAGTCACCACATTCAGATAATGTGACCAAAGTCACCACATTCAGATATTGTGGTATAAAACCAACAATTCACTTCCCCTTTCCATATAACCCATATGCCCCATATCATACTTATCATGCAACATCATGCCTTATTTCACATTCTTATCACTGTTCATGTATGAGCCAGAACATATATTTATAATATGATAACTCCGGTAGTAGTAATTTAACACATATATTAAATTTAATGCCTTAAATCTTTTAAGACTTAGGGAAGGGCTACACACCTAGTATACTTATCGAGTTCACTCCAAATCCCAAAAACCCGATCTACGGATTTAGATCTCAAGTTCCTACATTTGGTCAATCACTTAATGCTTAGCAAAAGCCTATTCGGCTACATGATCAAATCCCGAAGGATTATTGCACCCAAAACTTTTACCTTGTTGCCGATTTGATTACTAATCAATCCTGAAACGTTGTAGTCCTTCTTCCTTGTAATCGGCTAACACTAGATCAATAGACTTGGTTAGTTTTCGACTTTTGAATAAGTAAGAAATAGATCTAAGTTGCTGAATAGGGCCTTGGCCAAATGTGTATGTGTACTTACCTTGCGATTTTGGATCCCGAAATCCTTGTATACCACTGTCGACTGCCCCTAAATAACCATGGTCAGATTCGGCTAACATAATAATCAATATGGCTGAATATAACACCTCCTTACCTTGCGAATCTTAAATCCCGAAAGTGGTCTCTGGCTATGAAATTGTCGAAATCCCTATAGACATGTCTTAGGTCAAATTTTCAATCACTTTAATGAACTTAATAAATGGCCTTTGGCCTAAGATCTTATTTGCTGACCTTCGATCTAACAAAATCCCGAATGATCTTCTATTGTAGTCGACAACTACCAAATCCCGAAAGACCCTTCAAAGTTTCGGCCATAGCGTATTATTGGGATTAGATACCTATATTTCGGCTAAAAGAAAAGAAATACTAATATGACAACAATTGAATCCTTACCCTTAATGTTGTAGGCGACGGCACCCTTACAAAAACTCACAGAGATATTCGGCTAGGCTTGGAAGAACTTGCTTTCGGCTTTTGAAACTTGCGACAAAGAGAGAAGAAGAAAACCTCCTTGAGATTCGACTATGGCTCCTAATGGAGGTAGATTATTCGGCTATCACAAATGTATTTTGGCTTTTGAGAAACTATGAGAAAAAGAGAAGGTTTATGATGGTAATTCAGCTAGAACATAGGTTATTTCGGCTTGGCAAAATAAAAGAGTAAAGAGAAATTTTGCTAGAGGTTTTGGCAGATGAACAAAAGAGAAAAGGAAGAATGAAGATTGGCCTATCTTTCCCTTTTCTGTCGAAATTACTACCCCAAGAATCCCCTATTCGGCCAACACTATCAAATCCCTTGTTTTTCTCTTTATCTCTTCATTTAAAATTAAAAATAATCCATCATTTATCCCTTATCCTAATTAATTTATCACCATTTAGCTCTTAAAAATAAAGGAATTTAAGCTCCTAAATTATAGCCTAAGTGTCGTCCATTGCTACTCATCTCTGTTGCAAAAATAAAACTTTTATTTTGCTCCCCTTGTAACTCGAACCTTGGCCCTGCACACATGCTTGTGGCGTTACTTACTTAGGCTTTAAGTGGCGCCTCCTTGCCACTTTTCCAAGCCCAATTGTGTGTCTAATTTCCCTTACAATTTTTCTTAAGGCCCCTTCTGCCTAGCTTCCTCTTTTAAACTTAAAATCGAATAATTTCTAAGGTATTTTTCCTACCTTCTAAGGTTCACAAAATTCACAAAACACATTTATAACACAAAGGCATGCTACTTCATATAATTAAGCAAAATGCATAAGCCATAAATCTTGGATGTTACAGTTCTACCCCCCTTAAAATAATTTCGTCTTATAAATTACCTGGCTGAAATAAGTGAGGGTACTGCTGTCGCATTGCTTCTTCCGATCCATGATTACGCCATAGCACTTTAACTAGGGGAACTGACTTCCTCCGTAACACTTTCACATCTTGTTCCAAGATCTGAATTGGCTCTTCCTCGTAGGACAAATCAGGCCTTAGCTCCACCTCTTCAACCGGTATTACATGAGATGGATCCAATCGATAATGACATAGCATTGAAACATGGAATACATCGTGCATCTGCTTCAACTCTGGAGGCAACTCTAACTAGTATGCCACTGGTCCAACTTGCTTCAACACCCGATAAGGTCCTATAAACCTAGGACTTAACTTCCCTTTGCGACCAAACCTCATCACCTTCTTCCAAGGCGAAACCTTAAGAAATACTTGATCTCCTACGACAAATTCTATTTCCTTGCGCTTGAGATCTGCATACGACTTCTGCCTGTCAGATGCCTCCTTCAACCGTGCCCGAATTACCTCAACCATCTCCTCAGATTCTGCCACCATTTCTGGACCCAAAACTCGACGTTCCCCTAATTCTGTCCAACACGTAGGAGTGCGACATTTCCGTCCATACAGCGCTTCATATGGTGCCATCCTAATACTAGCTTGATAGCTTTTACTGTAAGCAAATTTCACTAAAGGCAAATATTCTTCCCAACTACCTCTGAAATCTATCACACAGCCCCTTAACATATCCTCTAACACTTGGATTAGTCGTTCAGACTACCCGTCCGACTGTGGATGAAAAGCCGTAGTGAAATCCAATCTGGTGCCTAAAGCTTGATGTAGAGCCTTCCAAAACCGAGACGTAAACCTTGGATCCCTATCTAAAATGATCGACACCAGCACTCCGTGCAATCTCACAATCTCCGCCACATACAATTTCGCCAACTTTTGCAAAGAGTAGTCAACTCGTACTGGAATGAAATGCGCGGACTTTGTCAACCGATCTACTATTACCCATACCGAGTCCTTAGTAGGCGTAAGGAGAAGCCCTCTAACGAAGTCCATGGTGATTCTTTCCCACTTCCACTGTGGAATCCTTATCGGTTGAAGCAACCCTAACGGAACTTGGTGTTCAGCCTTAACTTGCTGACACGTCAAGCACTTGCCGACAAATTCGGTAACTTCCTATTTTAGACCAGGCCACCAAAACTGTTCCCTTAGATCTCTGTACAGCTTAGTACCTCCAGGATGCATAGCATAAGGGCTACTATGCGATTCCTGAAGAATCTTGCGCCTTAACTCCTCATTCTTCGGTATACAAACCTTTCCCTTGAAACACAATACTCCCTCGTCATTAGTACCATAATCCTCTAACTCTCTATTCTGCACTTGCTATAACTTAGTACTAAAATCCTCATCATTCAACTGTCCTTCTTTCACCTCATTCAACCATGTCGGTTTTACTTGCAACTCTGCTAGTAGACTTCCATCGTCATACAAGCTTAGATGTGCGAACATCGCCCTCAGATCTGACACTACCTTCCGCCTTAGGGCATCTGCCACTACATTCGCCTTGCCAGGGTGATACTCTATAGAACAATCGTAGTCTTTCAATAACTCCACCCACCTTCGCTGTCTCAGGTTCAACTTCTTCTGAGTCAACAAGTACTTAAGGCTCTTGTGGTCTGTGTAAATCACTGACTTTTCTCCATAAAGATAGTGCCTCCATACCTTAAGAGCAAAGACCACTGCCGCCAATTCCAAGTCATGCGTCGGGTAGCTAACCTCGTGTGGCCTTAATTGTCGAGACGCATAAGCGACTACTTTCCCGTTTTGCATCAATACACATCCCAAACCTGTATGAGAAGCATCACAGTATACCACAAAGTCCTTCCCTACCTCCGGCTGAATCAAAACCAGAGCTTCGGTCAAAACCCTCTTAAGCTTCTCAAAGCTCTCCTGTTCCTTATCTGTCCATACGAAAGGTACCTCTTTCCTTAATAACTTCGTCAAAGGTGCGGCTATCGATGAGAACCCTTCTACAAACCTTCTTAGTAGCCTGCCAACCCTAAGAAACTACGAACCTCATCCACAGACTTAGCTGGTTTCCAATCCAACACTGCCTCAATCTTTCGAGGATCCACCCTTATTCCTTCTGCGGATACCACATGCCCTAAGAACTAAACTTCCTTAAGCCAAAATTCACACTTGCTGAATTTGGCATAAAGCCTCTTCCCCCTTAACACTTGTAACACTATTCAAAGATGCTCATCATGTTCCTCCTCAAACTTAGAGTACACTAGGATGTCGTCGATGAACACAACGACGAACCGATCCAAGTAAGGTTGAAAAACTCGGTTCATCATATCCATACGTGTGTTGGTCAATCCAAACGGCATCACTAAAAACTCATAGTGCCCGTATCTTGTTCGAAAAGCCGTCTTATGGATATCTGCCTCCTTCACCGTAAGCTGATGATATCCCGACCGTATATCTATCTTCAAAAATACTGCTGCCCCCTTCAGCTGATCGAACAAGTCATCGATCCTTGGCAAATGATACTTGTTCTTGATGGTCAGTTTATTCAACTGATGATAATCTATGCACATACGCATAGTTCCATCCTTATTCTTCACAAACAAGACCGGTGCTCCCCACGGAGACACACTGGGTCGAATAAACTCGCGATCAAGCAATTCTTGGATCTGAGCCTTGAGCTCAACTAATTCCTTTGGTTCCATTCTGTATAGGGCAATTGACACAGGAGCTGTTCCCGGCAGCAAGTCAATTCCAAATTCCACCTCCCTATCCGAGGGTATTCCGGGTAATTCCTCCGGAAACACATCTTCAAATTCCCTTACAGTTCTAACTCCACTAACTCCCTCTTCTTTTCCATCCAACGCACTTACGAAGGCTAAAAATGCCTTGCACCCTTTCCGAACCATCTTATCAGCCTTTAATGTTGAAACTACGTTAGACAAGTAGTTTCTTCTTTCTCCTATCATAATTATCACCTCATCCTCCGGGGTCCTTAATTCCATTCGTTTAGCTGTACAATCCAACACAGCCCGATGTTCCACTAGCCAATCCACGCCAAGTATGAGATCGAATTCTCCGAAGGGTAATTCTATTAAGTCGGCAGAGAATATCACTCCCTGAATCTCTAGAGGTACTTTCCGAAATATCTTTTTCACCACTATAGTTTGACCTAGTGGGCTTACTACAGTCATCTCCCTATCAGATAGTTCAAAGGCTATGCCTAGTGTTTCCACTATACTACATGCAACATAAGAATGGGTCGAGCCCACATCAATCAAAACAAAATAAGGTTTGCCAAATACAAGGAACGTATCAGTTATAACGTCCGGCGCGTCTCCATCCTCCCTCCGGTGAACTGTCTAAACCAGATCCGGCTGTCTAGCCTCAGTATTACCAACACCTTGGCCCGGTGTTCCACGTCCTCTTCCAGCATTGTTACCTCTACCATTCGGACCACGATCTTGCTGAGGCTGCTGTCCACCTCTACCAGCCTGATTAGCACCTTGGCCTGTTGGTCGACTTCCATCTATCTTTATTGGACAGTCCTTAAACATATGATCCGCACTTAAAGCATCCTCTCGTTTTCTTCCAACACTCCCCTAAGTGCATTTTTCCACATTGATTACAAGTACGATACTGCCCTCCTGAACCAACTTGCTGACCTCGCGGCCCATCAGCTCTAGGCCTCTTTTGTACAATCCCTGACGATCCAGACGACCCAAAACCTCTCTTCTGTCTATTCCGATCAGAGTTCTGCCTGATAGAGCCCTTAATCCCTTCAGCTACCTTAGCCTTTTCTACCAGTGCGGCAAACTCCCGCTCTTGATGTGGAGCTATCAACAACCTCAGGTCATCCTTAAGTCCGTCCTCAAATCAGACACATCGCTCATGCTCCGTAGTCACCACGCCTCGAGCATATCGGCTTAACCTTAGAAATTCAGCTTCGTACTCTGCTACGGACTTATTCCCTTGAACCAGCCCTAGAAATGCCTTCCTCTGCGCATTAGTGTAACGTGTGCTGACAAACTTCTTCTGATACGCCACCTTAATATACTCCCAAGTCAGATCCTCAGCTGTGGCACCATCCTGAACTGTGAGCCACCATTGATATGCCTCATCGCGTAGCAGCGCCACCATTCCTTTCAGTTTCTCCTCAGGGGTCAGATCCAACTCATCCATAATTTGCTCGGTTGCTTTCAACCAATACTCAGCTGTACTGGGGGCCACGCCAGATACGCCACGAAACACCTCAGCTCCGTTAGCTCGGAGTCGCTCGGGTACAAATTTTCGAGCTCCCATATTTCCACCTGCTCCAGCCACCATTTTTCAAGAACTTCGCAAAGATAGCTCATGATACAAAGATCATCCCCGTCCGATCTTATCGCCAACACCAACAGCTGGTGGTGGGGGTGGTGGTACCTCATTCTCAGACCTTTGACCCAATCTAACGGGTTCCGACATAGTCATTCTACCTTGACCGCGTCCCCGCACATTACGACCACGTCCCCTAGAGCTCATATCTACGATCGTGCTTTAATCTGATTGAGAAATTTTATGAATTAGTCTTTGTTTCACTGATTATCCGCGAAGAAGTATTATGAAAGAAGTTTAGAAGTAATTCTTTCGATCATTCAAAGTTTCAAGTCCTCTATCCTAATTCAGAGAAGTATAATCCATTCAGTAGTTCCTATCACACACATTCATCATTCAAAAATTCTTGTCTGTTCTTATCCCAGGGGTATTTTCGTCATTTGTCCTACAGGGGTATTTTGGTCATAAATCAGTGTCACTTTGAAATCTTAATAAATCAAGGCACTTTGAAATTTTCAAAACTCGAGGGTACTTTTGAAAATTTTTCTCAAATCAGAGGTATGGCAGAAATTTTTTGGAAATCTGGTTATTTTGGTAATTTTATAAGTCAGGGGTATTTTAGTAAATTTTCCCAAATCAGGGTATTTTGATATTTTTCAAAATAAAGTTTTTGGATATTTGAGAAAATCTTGGTAAAAGTCGAGGGTAGTATGGTAATTTAAAATTTTCCAAACCAGGGGCATTTTAGTAATTTTACAACCAGGGTATTTAGGTAATTTTGTAAATCTAAAATATTTTGGAAAATTTTCAAACTATGTTTTGCTAAAATTTAAAGGGGTAATTTGGTGATTTTAAAACCGAAGTTTTTATGAAAATACAGCGAATCCCTTTCGGGTTTTAGTTATTGGGTTTAGCCCGTGAATGAGTCCTCTTGGTTAGGGTAAACTGTAGCTACACGCACTGTAAGATTCCAAATAAGAGGAGGTGAGTCACTAGGATCGCTTAAGTACTGTGCTCTTCCGGATTCAATCCTGAACATGCGCACAATGGTTGCCACACCCTAACTCGGCGACTTAGTCACAGGTTTGTTTAATTAGGCTTTAAAGTTTTATGAATTCCTGTGTTGGGGTAAACTAATCCTAGGGTTCAAGTACTTAATATACTAATCTACGTTCGATTTATACCCTTCTACAATTCATAATATAAATCACACAACTGATTAGGGGTACTTACCTGGTGGACTTCGGGTCGGAAACTTGGGTGCCATGCCAGAAAACCTGCTCAATTTCACAAATATTTTCACAAACTTCATTTGGGCTCATTTTGAAAATGTTATGGGCTTTTAACCCAAGGCTGAGAGTTTTAAAATTAGGCTCTGATACCAAGCTGAAACACCCCAAACCCGGCCCACGAGTCTCGACCGAATCTGGTATGTTCCTAGAGTAAAACAATTTCAAATTTGTTTGTTAGTTTTGGAAAACTTGGGTAGCTTTGGAGAAAAAATTATTTGTAGTGGGCTCGAGTTATAAACGAGTATACTTTCGAAGTCTAAATTTTTAATAAACTTTATTCTCAAAACAATAAGTTGAAAACATTGCCGAGTTCTTAAAGTTTGCTATATAAGCTGAAAACCATTTGTGCTAAATGTCAAAACATTTTTTTTAGATTCGTTACTTAATCTTTAATTTGATAGAAATTCGTAACATAATAAAATAATTTAAAAACATGCATCAACAGTTTCATATCAGTGGCCTTATTACAAACGAAAACACTACCAAAATAAATCCAAATACTTAAAATGTAAAAGTCCAAAATTAAATAAACTTCGAGCTGAGCATGGCCACCACTAAGCTCCTACCGACCCTGTCCATCACTGAGCGTCACCTGAAAAATATCCCACAACGGGGTGAGTCATACATACTCAGTGTGTATAACCAACACTAAGTCCCAAATGATTTACGCATGTCATATCATATCACACATGTACATATATAATAGATAGAATTAATGATGCAAACCCAAACCCAAACCTAGATGCCATCCGCTACACATCACCCATACCAACCATCACACCGTGGGGACTACTAAGTCAACCCTCCATCCACTACACATAATCGAAGGCAGTCGCTGCAGACGACATGCTCATCACCCTTATATATTGTAGCATAGCCACCAAATACAATTTTGTGACATGGGTCACCACATTCAGATAATGTGACCAAAGTCACCACATTCAGATATTGTGGTATAAAACCAATAATTCACTTCCCCTTTCCATATAACCCATATGCCCCATATCATACTTATCATGCAACATCATGCCTTATTTCACATTCTTATCACTGTTCACGTATGAGCCATAACATATATTCATAATATGATAACTCCGGTAGTAGTAATTTAACGTACCTGAGTACTTTGTACCATTGCATGGTACCTTAGCCCACTTTGCACATCATTATAACACATATATTAAATTTAATGCCTTAAATCTATTAAGACTTAGGGAAGGGCTACACACTTGGTATACTTATCGAGTTCACTCCAACTCCCGAAAACCCGATCTACGGATTTAGATCTCAAGTTCCTACATTTGGTCAATCACTTAATGTTTAGCAAAAGCCTATTCAGCTATATGATCAAATCCCGAAGGATTATTGCACCCAAAACTTTTACCTTGTTGCCGATTTGATTACTAATCAATCCTGAAACGTTGTAGTCCTTCCTCCTTGTAATCGGCTAACACTAGATCAATAGACTTGGTTAGTTTCCGGCTTTTAAATAAGTAAGAAATAGATCTAAGTTGCTGAATAGGGCCTTGGCCAAATGTGTATGTGCACTTACCTTGTGATTTTGGATCCCAAAATCCTTGTATACCACTATCGACTGCCCCTAAATAACCATGGTTAGATTCGGCTAACATAATAATCAATATGGCCAAATATAACACCTCCTTACCTTGTGAATCTTAAATCTCGAAAGTGGTCTCTGGTTATGAAATTGTCGAAATCCCTATAGATATGTGTTAGGTCAAATTTTCAATCACTTTAATGAACTTAATAAATGGCCTTTGGCCTAGGATCTTAGTTGCTTACCTTTGATCTAACAAAATCCCGTTGATCTTCTATTGTAGTCGACAACTACCAAATCCCAAAAGACCCTTCAAAGTTTTGGCCATAGCGTATTATTGGGTTTAGATACCTATATTTCGGCTAAAAGAAAAGAAATAATAGTATGAAAACAATTGAATCCTTACCCTTAATGTTGTAGGCGACAGCACCCTTACCAAAACTCACAGAGATATTCGGCTAGGCTTGGAAGAACTCGCTTTCGGCTTTTGAAACTTGCGACAAAGAGAGAAGAAGAAAAGCTCCTTGAGATTCAACTATGGCTCCTAATGGAGGTAGATTATTCAGCTATCACAAATGTATTTCGGCTTTTAAGAAACTATGAGAAGAAGAGAAGGTTTATGATGGAAATTTGGCTATAACACAGGTTATTTCAGCTTGGCAAAATAAAAGAGTAAAGAGAAATTTTGCTAGAGGATTTCGGCAGATGAATAAAAGAGAAAAGGAAGAATGAAGATTGGCCTATTTTTTCCCTTTTCTGCCAAAATTACTACCCCAAGAATCCCCTATTCGGCCAACACTATCAAATCCCTTGTTTTTCTTTTTATCTCTTCATTTAAAATTAAAAATAATACATCATTTATCCCTTATCCTAATTAATTTATCACCATTTATCTCTTAAAAATAAAAGAATTTAAGCTCCTAAATTATAGCCTAAGTGCCGTCCATTGCTGCTCATCTCTGCTGCAAAAATAAAACTTTTATTTTGCTCCCCTTGTAGCTCGAACCTTGGCCCTGCACACATGCTTGTGGCGTTACTTACATAGGCTTTAAGTGGCGCCTCTTTGCCACTTTTCCAAGCCCAATTGTGTGTCTAATTTCCCTTACAATTTTTTTTAAGGCCTCCTCTACCTAGCTTCCTCTTTTAAACTTAAAATCGAATAATTTCTAAGGTATTTTTCCTACCTTCTAAGGTTCACAAAATTCACAAAACACATTTATAACACACAAAGGCATGCTACTTCATATAATTAAGCAAAATGCATAAGCCATAAATCCCGGATGTTACAAGTTAAACATTAGACAACCGATGGGCAACATTTATATCCATTTTGTGTTGCGTGCAAAAACCATTGTGAGGAAAATATGCAAAGCGCTAATGCAATTCATGAATAATTTTATTAACAAATCTATTCAAAAAATTACAAGTGTACTTAGACAAAAAGAGTACACTTAGGGCACCTGATCCGACAAGTCAAAGCATGACGGATCGAAGCCAGGGTTTTACTGGCCTTTATACGCCTTAGAAGCATGATTTCATTTACCAGCTAATGAGTTTGTGAGAAAGGTGTTGAAATTTTATGGGGTGCACTTGGCAAACTTTCAAGTGCTTCTTAATGGATTTTAATTGGTTTTCTGATTTTGTGTTGTGAGAGGGATACGATTCCATTTCCTGAGGTGTTTCAAAATCTCTTCTACCTATCCGTCATAAATCAAACTCGATTTCCTGAACTGGTTAGCTTCCATAAAAGATAGGAAAGGAAGTTACCCACTTGATGTTTGGGAAAGCCAACAACCTGGGTTTAGGTCTGGAGAAGTATGTCTTGGTAGAGCATAGGTTTGTTTCAGAGTCTCTATTCCCAATCACTTGGTCCTTTTCACCTTATCATGTATGTGTGGCCCCATGAAAACTAGTATATGAGTTTAAGAGGATTCAGTTTGTTGCTCTACAAAGAGACAGTCTTTTAAATGTTTCAAGGATAATAAGCATAAAAAAAGTGTACAAATATTATTTAATGGGTATGAGTCTGAACGATTATAAAGCTAATATTTTGGGAGAGGGTTTCACAATAATGAGAGGGGTCCTCATTATACCGATGCATAGCCCCTGGGTGGCACTAGGCATATTGCTTGAATACTTTTAGGACTAAAACTCATGCTGTGGCACTTCTTTTTGGAGTTTGGGTTTTGTCCTCATCTTGTGTGGTGCACAAAGAAGCAAACAACTTATATCCTTATGATGGATGACATAGAGCAGGTCATGAATTCGGCAACTCCTTGGGTTATTGCAAGTACTGTTCTTTGACACTTGTTCGTAGGGAACCCTTAGAGGAATATAAGGAATATGTGGAGCTTTTGGTGAGGTAGAAGGATAAAGTTAGCCGTGGTGGGGTAGATTTAGAAGGGGATAGGGATACTTCCAAGGTTGGGGGAGTATAGTTCTATTAGTTTTGATTTCCTCAGATTTTAATATAACAACATTTAATATAAATTCTTATTTTTATTTCTTAAGTCATTTGGTGAAAATAATTATTAAATTTTTTTTTAAACATTTTCAAAGCATTTCAAAAACATGTTTGAATTTGTTTAAATGTTTTTGAGTCAATCCAAAATGTTTTTAAGAGTTTTAAACTCATTTATACAAGTCTAGGAAGTTGTATCAATACATCAAGGAAGTTCTACTGATAGAAGCAAGTTAGAGAGCACCCCAAGCATTCCTCCAAACTTCTACCAATACTCAAGGGGAATTCTACCAATACAAGTAAACTTCTACCTAACAAGACCACTTCTACGCCTACATCTTTTGAGTTATATTGATACAAGTTTGTTTGCAATGCTTCCAACGGCTAAATACTATCCTAAATGATTATAAAGGGTCACAAATTTTCCCCTTGTTACATATACACATAAAGAACATTTGAAGATATAAGAGATGAACATCCTAGAAATCAAAAGAAAAGCCTTCAATTCTTTATTTTCTCTTGTACATATTCATTGAGAGCTTATTGTAATATCTTTTCTCACTCTCAAATCTTTTGTATTTAGAGCTTCAATTTGCAAACACACACCTACTAGAGGTTGGTTGTTAGTTTGTTCATCTTCTCTTTGTTGTAAAGAGCATCTTAAGGTTTTTGAGGCATAAAACCTTGATTAGATTCTAAAAGGTTTCTAGTTGAGTCACAAAAGTTAGAGGGTTTTAGTTAAGCCATAAAAACCAGAAGAAAGGTTCTATCTTAGCTTTGTGAAGAATATAGAGATTGTAAAGGTTACACCTTTTCCTTGAAACTTAATAATTCAAGTAGTGAATTGGGAAATCCCCAATTGAGGTATATCAAGGTAATTGATGTAAACAATTTGGGTCAAACAACTATAAATTGATTTCTCCAATCTTTTCTTCCCTTATGATTTAGAAAAGTTTGAAGAAATTTTTAAAATACCAATTCACCCCCTTTTGGTATTTTTGAGCCTAATAATTGGTATTAGAGCTAGTTTTCCATCAAAGGCTCGAGAGAAGCGATTCAAAGAAAAAGATATATGGGTTAGATAGCTATTGGGTCTAGTTCAACAATTATGGATGAAGGTCATTCCATCATGTGTCATCCCTTGCTTAATAATGTCAACCACTCCCAATGGAAAGTTAAGATGAAATTCTTTGTTCAAGCATTTGATTCTGATACTTGGAGGATCATTACAAGAGGTCCCTTGGAGGTACCCAATGTAACACCCCTTAACCCGTATCCATCGCTGAATTAGGGTTATGAGGCGTTACCGAACTGGACACAGTTTAGCACAGTCATTTATGGAATAAACCAAATACGCATTTTTAAATTTTTCTATATCAACAAATAATGTTCAAGACTTACGTTACAAACCAGGTTT
This sequence comes from Gossypium bickii, assembly GCA_025503065.1. Taxonomy (NCBI): domain Eukaryota; kingdom Viridiplantae; phylum Streptophyta; class Magnoliopsida; order Malvales; family Malvaceae; genus Gossypium; species Gossypium bickii. The sequence goes on along the minus strand of CP106714.1, from coordinate 91,391,523 downwards.
CATAATAAACACATCATTACTCATAATCTATATAAGTTTCGAATCAAGCTTCCACATAACAACACCAAATTTCATATGTTAAACATATATAAATACATCTATTTCATTAGCCGAATATCAACATATCTTTTTATACCTTATACAAATATGCATAATAAAAACGAATAGATCCATGATACTCTATTTGCTTTTTATTCACATATGTGACATTTGAACCTTATAGCATAACCAAACATACACATCATGCTATTGTAATATGCACAATGTCCCTAAAACAAAAGCCATGTCAAACCAAAATTTTCAATTCGTTTTACCTTATTAATTCATGGATACAAGATCATTGAATAACCTACCAGACACACATGATATGTAACTAATTCAAATTATATCTATAAATACAACCAATCCATTGACCATATATTCGGTTCTCAATATAAAACTTCAATGATAAACCTAAAGCATTAGTATATACATTTTCATGATCATCTCTGAAGTATACCAAGCACATAATAATCTAAGTAGAGATATTCGCACGACATAATAAGCATACTTATACATATATATAATCATTTCTATACAGCTACATTTAACTTCCAAGCATTATAAGCATACGTCTTATACCAAAGATTAAAACAGACCATTATATCAAACATATAAACGAAGCTTAATCCAAAAGTAACAGCCTTATTCGCAAGGCCATATATATACATTTACAAAACCGAATATCATTCAATACTTATCAAAATACAGCCTATACATGCCTTTGATTCAAAATGTAAACATATATATACCAAAGAGAGTGATAGTGTGGTCGACTTTCTTGATGATCCCCTGAGCCCATAGTTGAATCAATGATCTATAAAACAGAAATACAAACACATACAGAGTAAGCTCACTAGCTTAGTAAGTCTTAAACAATAGATAATTCACTAATCAAGCACTTTAACATTTTTAATCAAAAAATGTAGGACATTGTATATGTATATTTCGATATGCAATTGATACAAAACCAGTAATATATTAACTCAATTACTTATACTTCACTACCATCAACCTGCAACTCATCAAAGCACAAAGTACATATATTACATGAATCGCATGTTTATAATCATGTAAATTCAACATTCATATCCATTACATTATCACACTAAAAATTCTATTATTTTTATATTCATACACGTCGATTATAAGCTCAAATTCACATAACACCATTCTTAACATAATATTTCAACTCAAGTAACATTAATCACAACTTACCTTACTTCTGATGAATTCAAATGGGACTTATGCTTACCTGAGTTTTTAACTCAATAGATTCACCATGTTACACCTTGAGCAATTTATGGTTCCTTCGTTTTAAAGTATCACCGGCATTAAGCCTGCTAGGCACGAAGCCCGAATATATCACCGGTACTAAGCTTGCTAGGCATGAAGCCCAAATATATCATCGGCACTAAGCCTACTAGGCACGAAGCCAGAATATGTCACCAACACTAAGCCTGCTAGGCACGAAGCCTGAATATGTCACCGGCACTAAGCCTGCTAGGCACGAAGCCTGCATATTTCACCGGCACTAAACCTGCTAGGCACGAAGCCTGAATATCAACACATTCAACTTTGCGATACACAGTACTTAGTACTAAACTATTAACCATCTCATATTCTTCATTTTACTTTCACATATTAATCCAAACATACATATTCACATTGTATTAACCAAATTAATTTCACTACAAATTCATACTCCACATTCGGCCCACACGTGTATTTATGCTTTAAATATTCAAACATCATCATATACTATGTTCATAAACAATTCTTTGGTGTGTACTTGAAACACCCCAAACCCAGCCCACGAGCCCTGACCGGATCTGGTATGTTCCTCGATATAAACCGGTTCAAAATTCTTTTGTTACTTTGGAAAATAGTGTGTTTTGAAAGAAAAATTGTTTTGGGTTGGGCTCGAGTTGGAAACAAGTTTATTTTATATCGTAAACCCTTTATTTTAGGTGACAAAACATTTAGAGCTTATTTTAAAATAAATTTACTTAACCTCTTAATTGGTAAAAATTCGTAACATAATAAATAAAAGAAATATAAAGTAGTTCAACTATGACCTTATTATATCAAATAAATCCAAAAATTAGATTCAGAGTACTTAAAATAAAGAAAGTCCGAAATAAAATAAATTCTGAGCTTTGCATGGCCACCCCTAAGCTTTTGCCGACCCGGTCCATCACTGATCGTCACCTGGATGAAAAAGTTCCCCAACGGAGTGAGTCAAACAGACTCAATGTGTAACCAACACTAAAATTTAATAACTCAGGCATACATTATCATATCACATACATATTCATATAACAGATAGGAAAAAGTAATGCAACCCGAACCCAAACCTATATGCCATCCGCTACACGTCACCCGTACCATCCTGCACACCATGGGGACTACTAAGTCAACCCTCCATCCGCTACACATCATCGAAGGCAGTCGCTGCAGTCGACGTGCTCATCGCCCTTATAACATTCATGGCATAGCCACCAGATTAAATAATTGTGACCGAAGTCACCACATTCAGATATCGGAGTCACCACATTCAGATAATGTGACCGAAGTCACCACATTCAGTTATCGTGGTATAAACCACCACCTTCACTTCCCCTTTCACAATAACCCATATGCCCATGTCATACAATCATGCCAATTTCTTTATTCACATTCTTATAATTCATATGCGTGTCATAACAGATATTTTACCATAATCCTAGTAGGAGTAGGAAAACGTACCTGAGTACTTTGTACCATAGCATGGTACCTTAGCCATATTCACATTCTTATAAACATGCTCATATTAAATATTGCCATATATCTTATTAAAAGATAGTGTGGGGTACACACCTGGTATTAATGCTTTTCCTGAAAACCCAAAAACCCGATCTAGGCTTCAGATATTTAATCCCTTGCTGTCGATTGGATCAAAGATCAAATCCCAAAATTTGTAGTGTTTCTTCTTTATAGTCGACTACTCACTAGATCCATTAACCTGGTTAGTTTTCGGCTTAACCACACCTAAAAATAGATCTAAATCCTAAAATAGCGCCTTGGCCGAATATTCATAGTCACTTACCTTAAGGTTCTTCAATCCCGGAATAACTCATTGGTTATAGTTTCTGTCGAAATCCCTAAAACACATGTTAGATCAACTCCTAACATTTAATCACAACCAATGGCCCTTGGCCGAATGTCAAATATGACTTACCTTAAAACATTAAAATCCTGAAAGGTCCTTCCTAGAAGTCGAAAGTTGGCTAATCCCGAAGCCTCCTTCCAAGTTTCAGGTAGAACAATAATAGGGTTAGATTTCCTAGTTTTGGCTTTAATCTAGAAGAAAAAGAATGGAAATCAAATGACCGTTGGCCCTTACCCTTAATGCACAAGTCGACAACCCCCTTGCTTGAAGTCTCAAAGATATTCGGCTATGGCCTTGATGTGGATCACAATTTCGGCTCTTGAGGCTTAATGAGAAATCGGCTAGGGCTATTGGTATCTCCGGCTTTCGATTGCGTTTGTAAAAGAAGGAGGTGAGGATTTGCAATGGGGATTCGGCTTCAATGGAAGAGTAGAGGACTTGGGAGAAATCGGCAATGGTGATTTTTAGGAAGAAAAAGATTTCGGCTAGGCAAGAGTTGAGAGAAATAAAAGAAAACCAAGGAAAAGGATGAATATCAATTTGATAATTTTGGCTATCTCCTTTTCCTAGCTTAGCCGAAACTACTAAGTTTAAAATCCCTTACTTGGCCATCACTTCTCCAACATTTTTCTCCTTTATCACTTTGTTTAAAAATTAATAGAAATAATCCCTCAATTATCTCTTATTTCTTAATTAAAAATACCAATAATAATCCATCATCTATCCATCTATTTGACGAATTTTAACAAAAATAAAACACCTCCCTTTAGTGCCTTAATGTCGTCCACTTCTCCCTCTTAATGCCGAAAAATAAAAGCTCCTTTTGTCTTCCTTGTGGCTCGAACCTAGGCCCATTTGCATAGCTTGTGGCGTCACTTACAGTGGCTTTAAGTGGCGCCTCCTTGCCACTTTAACAAGCCCATTCTTGTGTCATATTTCCTCTATAAATTTTCTTAAGGACACCCTGCTTAGTTCCCTCTTTTAACTTAAAAATCTAATAATTTCTAAGGTATTTAACCCTACACTAAGGTTCCCAAAATTCATAGAACACATTCAGAATATTCGTAAGCATGCTTTCACATATGATTCAGCAAAAATGCATAAGCCCTAGTCCAGGATATTACAGTACTTGCTTAAGGACTTACCTCGACTGTCGACTGACCATGTAAACTGGCTACTCGAGAACCTTTGTTTTCCCCCGATCCAAATCCGTTTTTCTTTGTTCTTGATCTAAACACATTAAAATTTAGCTCATTCAAGTACATTTCATCTCAATTTAGTCCCTAAACATATAAATAGGCAATTTACCATTTTACCCCTACTATTTCACATTTTCACAATTTAATCCTATTTGCCTAAAACACAAAATACACCAAATATCTCAATACTACTTAAGGGCCGAATACTCCTAAGGACTATACAAGTTCATTTCTTTCACTTATTTTGCAAATAAGCCCCTCTAAAAATTTATTTTTACAATTTAGCCCAAATACTCAAATTTACCAAAAATTCAAAGACAAAACATATTAATCTTGTAACAACCCAAACCCGGCCCAAACAATACGACCGGATCTGGTTTGTTACAGAGGAAAACATTTTGAAAGAAAAACTTTTTAAGTTGATTTGAGTTTGTCAAAAACTTTTCATTTATGATTTTCGTGCTAAACCATACTTAGAATTAATTTACAATATTTATTAAGTCAAGTTGTATAGATTTTCAAATGTGCCCGATGGCACGATAAAACATTTTTCGTTTTAATTTGGGAAAAATGTATACTTATTTTAATAACATCAGATAGTTTAATCAAAACATTCAGAACATGTAAAAAAAATAATAATAATCCTAGGAGGCCTTATTACAACTTTGAATAAAATAAAACCATCAACAAGTAAATTAACTAAAATTTAAGTTCATTTAAATTTAGCCCACTGCATGGCCACCTCGAGTTCACCCGGCTCCACATCCGCGATCTACATGTCACCTGAAAAATAAACGAGAAGGTGAGTCACCAAGACTCAGTATGTAACCCTTCCCCCGGTTTAAGCAATTTCATACACACTTTATAACAATCAACATGCATAAGGTTATGTACCCAACCTAGCCAACCAAACGCCTCTGTCTAAATCCGTTACCGGGATTTACCGGGATCCTCGCTTGTACCGTTAAGGTACTAAATCCGTATCTACATCAAGCAGATTTACATAAAACATGTATTTAGTATAGTTTATTAATTGTTATAAGTGTGTATGTACACACCTGTTACCACTGAATAGTCTAAATCCCGAAAAGAGAAGTCGGCCACCCTAGATCTACTTGTCCCTATATTCGGCCAAACACTTGGGTTAGTATTATGGCCTATTCGACCAAATCAAATTATTTGAGAGGGGTTCCTTGTAAACCCGAAATCTTACCTAATCGCCCTCGAGTATATTTATAGCACACGCTTTACGATTTTGCTTTCCTTTTCCTATAATCGGCAGTCATTAGTATCATAATAATAGCCTTCGGCTTGCTTTTGAACATCATAAAATAGTTACTAGATTAATTTCTTACCACCCTTACCAAAACCATTTACTAGAGATTAGGGGCTTGGGTCGACTGCTTCACGATCTTGGGGTACCTAGGAGAGATCGATTACCAAAAAGCGTTTAGAAGTCGTGTTAACTATTGCCGAAATAGGCACTTACCCCTAATGGAAATCGGTAAAGATCAGAGAAGGGAAACCATGGAGTTTCGGCACCACTTACCTTCACCAAGTCGATTAAAAGGAAGCCTCCCCTCCTTGTTCAAAATTCGGCCAAGGTGCTTAAAAAAAAAAAAGAAAGAAATTCGGCACTTCAAATGGGTGTATTCGGCTATTATGAAGGAAAATAATGGAAGGAAAGTAGTGGAAGGAAAAATGTGATAAGAATTTCGGCTAATAGCAATAATGGAAAAAAAAGAAACAAGGTGATAAGTTGATGTTTTTATAGGCATTCGGCACCCCCCTTAAGCTTGCCGTCCACTCTTCATTTGAAGAGTTTAAAATTCAATCAATTTCCTTAAATCCTCTTGGCCACTAGCTTGAATTAATTCAAAAGAATTTGAATTGAACTCATGCCCACTTTTTTTTTCTCTTTTACCACCTTTTTAGATTAATCAAATAATAATCTAATTAAAAAAATCAAATTAAAAATCCTCATTATCCCTTCACCTCTTCAAATAAATAAAAAAATAACCCATGTGCTTATCACTTCTTCCAGCCGAATATATGCAAAAATTAAGCTCAACCTTATCAAGATAAGAGTCAAAAATCCAGCCACCAGCTCACCTATTCACGCCAGCAGCATATAAAAAAAAAATAAAAACCATTTGCAAACTTTGGGTTCAAACCAAGACCCCACACCGCAGCCCCGTTAAGCGCCCCGACCAACTCTCCCAATTTGACTTTCATGTCAAATAACCACAACATTAAATTTTAAAGCCTTCTTACCAAAGCCCAGCATCGCATATAAAAAATTAAAACGCAAAACTCCACTCCAGCTACTCGAACCTAGGACCAACTAGGTCCCTTGCTGCAAGGTGCGCCCCAGGCCATTTGGCCAAAGCACTTTTTGTGATGTAATCCACCCAGAACATTTTTTTAAGGCCTCCTTCTCAGCCCTCTTTCTTTTAACGCAAAAAGCCTAAAAATAAAACTCCCCTTGCGCCCTTTATGTCTCAAACTCGAGACTTTAACCAAAGCCCCTTTTCAAGTAGCGCCTCAGCCACTCCGCCCACCTGCCTTTCATGTCCACCAATGCCACAACATCCTTTAAAGCCTCCCTCGCTAACTCCAACGCCCAAAACAAAAATTAAAACGCCACTTGCTGCCATCATGCCTAGAACCCAGGCCCTTGCTGGCGCTACTTCCAGCCCTTAAGTGGCGCATGGGAGCCACTTTACCAAACCCAATTTCATGTCCATAAGTTCCTGAAATTTTCTTTAAGGCTTCCTTAGCCCAATTTCCCCTCTTAACCCAAAAATTTCAAAAATTTCCAATGCACTCCCTTTTAATCCTAGAGTTTTAAAATCCCTTAAAACATCACCAACTACACTTAAAGCCCTACTAACATTTGAGTTATGCTCCAAACGCACAACCCCTAATTTAGGGTGTTACAAATCTGTAGCATATATTTAATTTAAAATCATCAAACATCATAAACCATAAGAACACATCAATGGTCGAACCTCATATACACATGATTTTCAAAAATTCAAACATGGGTCGGGTAATTTACGAAGCAACGATCACAAAAACGTAAAAATTAACAAAAACCGAAATCAAACTAACCTTGATTTTAAGCTTTAAAGTGCCAAAAATTTAAAAGGAATGAAACCCCTTTTCTTCTTCAACATTCGGCCAAGAACCACCAAGATGATAATGATTTTTTTCTTTTATTTATTTTAACATATAATAAGTTAATACTAAATTACTAATATAACCCTTTTAATAAAATAAAACTAACATATATAATAAGGGCAATGGTGACTTTAGCCACCCACTAACTTTAAAATTGGACTATTTACTCTTTTAATACCCCACTTTAAAAAGCCATCATCAAATAGGCACTTTTCACTATAGTTTGCTACTTTTACTTTTTACGCGATTAAGTCCTTTTTCTAAATTAAACACACAAACGATAAAATTTTTCTACGAGACTTTCACACACATTAATTCACATATATAAACACAAAATATAATATTAAAATATTTCTCGAACTCGAATTCATGGTCTCGAAACCACCGTTCTGATTAGGGTCAAATCCGGTCTGTTACAACTCTCCCCTTTAAGGATTTTCGTCCTCGAAAATCTTACTGTTAAACAACGTCGGATATTGTTGCCTCATTGAGTCCTCAGGCTCCCATGTAGCCTCTTCAACTCCATGCCGATTCCATAGTATTTTCTCTAATGGAATCCTTTTATTTCTTAACTCTTTCATTTCCCGAGCTAAGATACGGATCGGTTCTTCCTCATACGTCATATCGGGTCAGATTTCAATCTCAGATGGAGCAATCACATGTGGCAGATCTGATCTGTATCTACGGAGCATCGAAACGTGAAATACATCGTGTATCTTTTCTAATTCAGTGGGCAACTTCAATTTATAAGCAACAGGCCCAAGACGTTCAATGATTTCATACGGTTCGATAAATCTCGGACTCAGTTTGCCTTTCCAACCAAAACGAAGTACTTTCTTCCACGGAGATACTTTCAAGAATACCCGATCTCTGACTTGAAATTCTATATCTTTACGTTTCAAATCAGCGTAAGACTTTTGACGATCTGATGCAGCTTTCAAACTATCTTTGATTATAGCCACTTTCTGTTCAGTCTCTTTAATCAAATCAACCTCTTGTATCTTATTCTCACCGAGCTCGGTCCAAAGATAATGGCGTCACGACACACTTGCGGCCATATAGAGCTTCATAAGGTGCCATTTTGATACTTGATTGAAAACTGTTATTATAAGCAAATTCAATCAAAGGTAAGTACTTTTCCCACGTACCTTCAAACTCGAGAATGCAACATCTCAACATATCCTCAAGTATTTGAATGGTTCGCTCAGACTGACCGTCTGTCTGTGGGTGAAAGGTGGTGCTAAAATAAAGTTTAGTACCTAAAGCATCCTGCAACTTCTTCCAAAATCGCGATGTGGATCTCGGGTCTCTGTCTGAGATAATAGAACTCGGCACACCATGTAATCTCACACTTTGAGATATATACAACTCAGCAAGTTTATCGAGTGAATAATCTGTACGAACCGGTACAAAATGAGCTGATTTGGTCAGTCTATCTACTATAACCCAGACTGCATCTTTCTTGCTCGGTGTCATAGGCAAACTGTTGGAACACCGGAACCTCATGGCGCAGCAAAACAAAATTAGATTCGGCGATCTAAATCAGGAATCCATGTGTGAGGAATGAATCGGGGTGAAATAAAGGTTTCAAAATTACCAAAACTTCAATCTGAGTAGACAGCGACACCTTGGCAACAAGAGTTTTGATCTACTGTCGAATCAAGCCACAACCTTTTCCGATGTCGGCCTCTACGTGATCCACCCGATTTGACTATGAATGGAAGAAATCTCCAAAACTATTTTGGAGGTTTATTTGCTTGACGGCTGCTAGGCCTAACAAGCAATCATTTAGGCTTTGTCTCCTTTTAATACCTTTTATAATGGGTGCCTTTCTCATTGGGCCTTTTATAATAGGTATCCTCTCAATTGGGCCTTTTATAATTGGTATCTCTTGAATGTATTACAAGATTAAATAAATACAATAAAGTTTTTAACCGAAAATTATAATTACATTAATTATATCTGAAAATTATAATTACATTAATTATAATAAGGATTTCTATAAACTATATTTATTTAAATTTATATATGAATCAAATTCATATATTAATAAAATTATGTTATCATTATGTGTACAACATCCTTGTGCATATAATATGTTCAATATTTGATTGCCCAATTAAATTAATTCTTTAATTAATTTAATTCATGTGACAACCAAACACAATATCAACTATATTTTATTCCGTTCATTTCAACCATAGGGTGTGACCCTGTAGGTTCTTGCAACGTTAGCAGTAATACTAGAACGATTCTATTGTCACAGACAATGAATGGCATCTAGCAATGCATCATTGCTACCTAAGTTACAAGAAGTCATGATTCGACATAACCATTCATGATTAACCTTTCATGCATTAATCCTTAAGTCCTTTATCTCTGGAATGGATACAAGTCATGGGATAGTCACACTTGCATAGTCCATCCCATGTTTCTTGATATCTTGAGTAGACTATGATATACAAATTAGGATGACATCTCATATCAACTTATTTGAGCATGGCCATGCATTTCTAGTCTCACTCAATCAAGTGGCCTAAGATATTACTCCTATTATGTAGGAGGGACTTATCCTTTATTGATCAACCATATCCCTCTACATAGATTGTGGTATATCCAACATCGACCTTTATAGAACAACTTTATTACGATTGTGCGTTTGAGTGTATCAAAATATACAACTCACGATCTTCGGGATAATAATGATCTCAAGTCCGAGGATCATGTACATATTAATCACTATGAGTAATGTTGTGACAATTACATAATAATCCAAGAAACATACTCATAGCGGGTCAACCCAATATGTTGTTCTCTAACACACATATTCATGCATTGATTTTGACACTCCATATCAATAACAACTCTTTATAATCAATCAACTACATGTTAGTCTTAATGCATTATTGTTGTCCTAGTCAACAATAATACTCGACTAAGGATCTTTTAAGAATAATCATATTATTCTCGTGACATTATTATAAAACAGTTTATTTGTACACACGAAAGAAAAAGCTCAAATAATAATGACAACGCTTTATATTAATAAACATGGTAAATTAAGTATGTTATTACAACCATCTCATGATTGATCTTTGGGCATACTTTACAATCTCCCACTAGCACTAAGACCAATCACTCATATATCTAATACCAAGTGACTTAGTGTGACGATCATGCTTCCGCTGAGTCGAGGCTTGGTCGTGGATCGAAGAATGTTATCATCCGAAGGTACTGCAGATATCTCTACATCCCCTCGATCGATAATCTCTCGAATAAGATGGTAGCGTCTAAGTATATGTTTGGATCATTGGTGAGATCTGGGTTCCTTAGCTTGTGCAATAGCTCCATTGTTATCACATCGAGCTCTATAGCATCTGGTATGCTAGGCACAACCCCTAGTCGATGAATGAACTTCTTGATCCAAACCGCTTCCTTTCTTCGCCTCACTTGGTTGCAATATACTCACCTCTGTTGTAGAATCGGCTCATCAGTACTTTGCTTTGAACTCATCCACTCACAAAGACCACCATTAAGGCAAAACAGAAAAACTGATTGCGATCGAGAATCATCCTTGTCGGTTTGGAAGTGGCATCGGTGTAACCTTTCACACTTAACTCTTCCTCACCTCCATATAATAGGAACGTATATTTAGTTCTTCTTAAGTACTTAAGGATATTCTTGACTGTGGTCCAGGTGACCTTCACCGGATCTACTTGATACCTACTCGTCATACTTAAGGCATACGAGACATCCGGGCGGGTACATAACATAGCATACATGATAGATCCAATAGCGGAAACATATGGAATTTTACTCATACGTTCTCTCTCTTGTAGAGTTGAAGGACACATTTCCTTCGAGAGTGAAATACCATGTCTCATAGGTAGAAATCCTCTTTTAGATTCTTCCATACTTGAACCTTTTCAAGACTTTATCTATCTATGTATGTACTTTGGCTTAGACCTAGTAGTCGTCTTGATCTATCTCTATAGATCTTGACTCCTAAGATATAAGTGGCTTCGCCCAAGTCCTTCATAGAAAAACAACTTCTTAACCAAGTCTTAATAGACTGCAAGGTAGGTATGTCATTTCCCATGATAAGTATGTCATCCACATATAGTACCAAGAATGTGATAGTGCTCCCACTAACTTTCTTGTAAACACATGGTTCATCTTCATTTTTGACAAAACCAAACTCTTTGATTGCATCGTTAAAATGAAGATTCCAACTTCGAGAAGCTTACTTTAATCCATAAATGGATCTTTGCAGCTTACATATCTTTCTAGCATCCTTTGGATTTACAAAACCTTTAGGTTGTGTCATATACACATCCTCTTCAAGTTTCCCATTAAGGAAAGCTGTTTTGACGTCCATCTACCAGATTTCATAATCATGAAATGCAGCTATGGCGAGCAAGATCCTGATGGATTTAAACATAGCTATAGGAGAAAAAGTTTCATCATAGTCAGCACCATGAATTTGGCGTAAACCTTTAGCGACTAATCGCCCTTTGTATGTTTGTACATTAACATCCATGTCAGTTTTCTTTTTGAAAACCCATTTGCACCCTATAGGTTTAACCCCTTCGGGTGGATCAATCAAAGCCCATACTTGGTTTTCATACATGGAATCCATCTCAGATCTCATGGCCTTAAGCCATTTCTCAGAGTCTGGGCTCGTCACCGCTTCTTGATAAGTCCTAGGCTCATCTTGATCTATAAGAAGAACGTCACCATGCGTTGTAATGAGAAATCCATATCTCTCAGGTGCACGACGTTCTCCTAAAGATCTGCGTGGTGGTTGTGTTTCTACAGCAGTTGTTTGTTCCTCAATTTCTTGTGGAATTTTTTGTTGTTCAATCTCTGGTTCAGTGGTATCTTGTGATTCTCGAATTTCTTCAAGTTCAATCTTTCTCCCACTTCCTTTTCTAGAAGTAAATTCTCTCTCTAAGAAGACACCAGTCCGAGCAACAAATGTTTTGATCTCGGTGGGATTAAAAAAATAATATCCTTTGGTTTCTTTTGGATACCCCACAAAAATACACCTTTCAGATATGGGTTCAAGCTTAGTAGACATATGACGTTTAACATAAGCTTCACAGCCCCAAATATTCATAAAAAACATACTAGGACGCTTCCCAGTCCACATCTCATATGGCGTCTTTTGAACCGATTTAGATGGAACACGATTTAGTGTGAAAGCAGCTGTCTCAAGTGCATGTCCCCAAAAGGAAATCGGTAGATCAGCATGACTCATCATGGATCGAACCATGTCTAATAAAGTTCAATTTCTTCTCTCAGATACTCTATTCCATTGAGGAGTACCAGGAGGAGTAAGTTGTGAGACAATCCCACATTCTTTCAAAAGATCATCAAACTCTAGGCTCATGTACTCTCCACCTCGATCAGATCGAAGTGACTTGATAGTTTTGCCTAGTTGATTTTGTACTTCATTTTTGAATTCCTTGAACTTTTCAAGGGACTCAGAATTATGGCGTATGAGATAAACATACCCATATCTACTGAAATCATCAGTGAAAGTAATGAAGTAGTGAAATCCACCTCTGGCCTGTGTATTAGGTCCACATACATCAGAATGTATTAGGTCCAATAAATCACTAGCTCGTTCACTTTTACCAGTAAAAGGAGATTTAGTCATTTTTCCCAATAAGCAAGATTCACATACTTCAAATTGTTCAAAAACAAATGAATTCAAGAGACCATCTTTATGGAGTTTGGATATGCGTTTCTCACTTATGTGGCCCAAACGACAATGCCAAAGATAAGTTTGATTTGAGTCATTTATTTTAGATCTTTTAGTATTTATGTTGTAAATGGGTTTCGTTTGATCTAAAATATAGAGGCCATTAATTAATTGTGCCGAACCATAGAAAACATTATTGAGATAAAATGAACAACAATTATTCTTAATAATTATCTCAAAACCAATTTTGTCTAAACAAGAAATTGAAATAATGTTTTTAGTCAAACTGGGCACAAAATAACAATCCTCTAAACATAAATCAAGTCCACTAGGCAAAGATAAAGTATATGTTCCCACACTAATGCAACAACTTTTGCTCCATTTCCAACTCGTAGGTCCACATCTCCTCTAGCCAAAGTCCTACTCCTTTGTAGTCCCCATGCGTAAGTACAAATATGAGAACCACAACCAGTATCTAATACCCAAGAAGTAGTAGTTGATAAATTACTATCAATAACATAAATACCTGAAGTAGACATTCCGCTTGCTTTAGCCTTCTTGACTTCTTCAAGATAAACAGGCGATTCCGTTTCCAATGTCCATCACACCACAATGAAAACAGCTTTCCTTCCTTAGACACCCCACCTTTAGGTTTCAAATCAGACCTTTCCTTTTCCAAATTTGGGCTTACCTTTGCCCTTAGGCTTTGTTTGAACTTTGGCCTTTCCCTTGCCCTTGTTATTAAGGACCATCGGTATGGGCTTGGGTCCAACCTTTTTCAAGTTGCCTTCAATGATTCGTAACATCTTGAGCAATTGTGGTAGAGTCTTGTCAATTTCATTCATATTGAAATTGAGGACAAATGGTTTGTAGCTATCCGGCAACGATTGTAAAATAACATCAGTGGCCAACTCTTGGCTCAATGGAAACCCAAGCTTAGATAGGCTTTCAATATAGCCAATCATCTTAAGGACATGAGGTCCTACTGGGCTTCCTTCAGCCAACTTACATTGGAATAGGGCCTTAAAGATATCAAACCTCTCTTGTCGTGCTTGCCCCTGATAAAGTTCTTTCAGGTGCTCGATCATATCATAAGCAACCATGTCCTCATGTTGCTTCTGAAGTTCAGGATTCATAGTGGCAAGCATAAGACACCCAACATCTATCATGTCATCCAGATACTTCTTGTAAGCATCTCTATCAGTCCTCGAGACATTAGCGGGTGGTTCATTAGGAAGTGGTTGTTCAATGACATATAATTTCTATTCTTGTTTAAGGACAATCCTCAAGTTACGGAACCAATCAAGAAAATTCAAACCATTCAATTTGTCCTTCTCAAGGACCGATCGCAATGAGAGTGTGCCAGTGTTTGCAGCCATAATATATCTACAACAATTAAATATACATGTGAGTAAATTTACCAATTTTATATCAATCATTAAAAAGACTTTATTAAATGATATTCCCACTATTTTATTTCAAAATTAATAACCCTTGTATATTAATTTCGAAAAAACTTTCTCAAAAGTATTTCTAGTAGGTTAAGGATCCATATTTCACCACCTCTTAAGTCAGCTTTGGCTTTACTCTTAAGATTATGGTTATTTAGGTAAGCAACATTTGCTAATTACATCATATGTAACTCCTAATATTTGGTGAACAACTCTTGTTCTAATCATCTTATGATATATCCAATTTACTTGCCTCTAGGTTTCTAATCTTATTAGAGTAACTTAGTTAAGTCATTAACCAATTTTTTTAACCAGCGAATATCACTTGTTTATTCTTCGCATTTAACCAAGATAAATACTAGTACTTCGCTTTGGCAGAACCTACATAGTATTGATCGAGGCCTTAACGAGGGCAAAATTGGAAAGCCATGCTGACTTAATATTTTAATAGAGGGATTTTATTAAGGTTGTTGCATCTCACCAATTATGGTCTACTTTAGCCCATTTAGTCTTCTAATCGATCTCATCAATGAATAGGGTTTATTATCTTCAAGTTTTAATATATATAATTGGCATGCTTTAGACATCCATAGCATCTCATACATGAATAAATAAAGCAATAAATAAATACAATAGTTATAGCCCATAAACTAAGGTGGTTTAACCCAAGCCAATGGGAAAACCAAAAAGAAACCTAAAAGTGTAAGCCATTTCACAAGCTATCATTCTCAATCATTGTCCCACCTTCCTTCTTGTTTGGCCCACAGCAACTCTTGCAAATTACAATATCACGAAACTCTCGTTTTACATGCGAGTGAATAAGATGAGAAGAGAAATACAAGAGAATAATAGTAAGCATTTACACACAGCCGTATTTAAAAAAAAAATACAACCTTTTATCGAATGGGTCATTGGGCTATAACTATGCATTTCAAACACCGTGCATGTCAAAAATAGCATACATAATTCAAAATTTTTTTTAAGGTGAATTATAAAATATCCTTTCAACCTTTTGTGGCCCATCAAGTTTATAAATTTCTTTTATTAACAAAACTTTTTGCGAGGGTCTGAGGAGGTCGGAGGAAGCTGGCCAGAGCCCTTGCGGTACGAATCACATACCCCCAGTCAAATGAAACCTCACGATTTGATAACTTTTTATCAACAGAATCGTGTTTTTAGGATTTTAATCCTTGAGGTTTCATATCGGAACAACCCTTGTTCCACTAGCCAGTTAACACTTACTGGAAACTATAAATACCACCGTCGCATTATTACAGATTTGTTAATAGTTAACAGTAATAACATAAAATCAAGTAGGCCACAACACCATGATTAACATTTAATCAATTACCAAAAGGAACAGTTATCAGGTTATGCTTAAACGATTTAAACAATCGAAAATACAATAAGATCAAAACATGAATCTTATACAATTGCATCACCCAAGTATTTAAACCCAAGTTCGTATCACAAAAGTGGCTCTATACCACTGTTGGAACGCCGGAACACCATGGCGCAGTAAAATAAAATTAGATCCAGCGATCTAAATCAGGAATCCATGTGTGAGGAATGAATCGGGGTGAAATAAAGGTTTCGAAATTACCAAAACTTCAATCTTAGTAGACAGCAACGCCTTGGCAACAAGAGTTTTGATCTACTGTCGAATCAAGCCACAACCTTTTCCGATGTTGGCCTCTACGTGATCCACCCGGTTTGACTATGAATGGAAGAAATCTCCAAAACTATTTTGGAGGTTTATTTGCTTGACGGCTACTAGGCCTAACAAGCAATCATTTAGGGTTTGTCATTTTTAGGCTTTGTCTCCTTTTAATACCTTTTATAATGGGTGCCTTTCTCATTGGGCCTTTTATAATAGGTATCCTCTTAATTGGGCCTTTTATAATTGGTATCTCTTGAATGTATTACAAGATTAAATAAATACAATAAAGTTTTTAACCGAAAATTATAATTACATTAATTATATTTGAAAATTATAATTACATTAATTATAATAAGGATTTCGGTAAACTATATTTATTTAAATTTATATATGAATCAAATTCATATATTAATAAAATTATGTTATCATTATGTGTACAACATCCTTGTGCATATAATATGTTCAATATTTGATTGCCCAATTAAATTAATTCTTTAATTAATTTAATTCATGTGACAACCAAACACAATACCAACTATATTTTATTCCGTTCATTTCAACCATAGGGTGTAACCCTGTAGGTTCTTGCAACGTTAGCAGTAATACTAGAACGATTCTATTGTCACAGACAATGAGTGGCATCAAGCAATGCATCATTGCTACCTAAGTTACAAGAAGTCATGATTCGACATAACCATTCGTGATTAACCTTTCATGCATTAATCCTTAAGTCCTTTATCTCTCGAACGGATACAAGTCATGGGATAGTCACACTTGCATAGTCCATCCCATGTTTCTTGATATCTTGAGTATTATGATATACAAATTAGTATGACATCTCATATCAACTTATTTGAGCATGGCCATGCATTTCTAGTCTCACTCAATCAAGTGGCCTAAGATATTACTCCTATTATGTAGGAGGGACTTATCCTTTATTGATCAACCATATCCCTCTACATAGATTGTGGTATATCCAACATCAGCCTTTATAGAACAACCTGTTACGGTGCACATTGGACTGTATCAAAATATACAACTCACGATACTAGGATAATAATGATCTCAAGTTTGAGGATCATGTACATATTAATCACTATGAGTAATGTTGTGACAATTACATAATAATCCAAGAAACATACTCATAGCGGGTCAATCCAATATGTTGTTCTCTAACACACATATTCATGCATTGATTTTGACACTCCATATCAATGACAACTCTTTATCATCAATCAACTACATGTTAGTCTTAATGCATTATTGTTGTCCTAGTCAACAATAATACTCGACTAAGGATCTTTTAAGAATAATCATATTATTCTCAGGATATTATTATAAAACAGTTTATTTGTACACGCAGAAAGAAAAACTGAAATAATAATGACAACGCTTTATATTAATAAACATGGTAAATTAAGTATGTTATTACAACGATCTCATGATTGATCTTTGGGCATACTCTTACACAAACTAGATACAAAATCCATAACGATTCTATCCCCTTTCCATTCAGGTATCATGATCTGTTGAAGCAACCCAGAAGGCACTTAATGCTCGGCTTTTACTTGCTAACAGATTAAGCATTTTGAAACAAATTCAGATATATCCCGTTTCATGCCAGGCCACCAATAGAACTGTTTCAAATCGTTATACATTTTCGTGCTACCCGGATGTATCGATAATCGACCACTATGAGCCTCAATCGAATCATCATCGAATCAAATCGAGTTCTTCTGAACACACATTCGGCTTTTAAAGTTCAAGCATATCATTTGCATCAATTTGAAACTCGATTCCGCATCTTTTCGATCGAATTCGACTAGCAATCAAATCTTTGTCAACTTTCTGTGCATCACAAATTTGCTGAATAAACATCGGTCTTGCTTGTAACTCGGCTATGATCGAACCATCACCAGACATAACCATCTGTGCGTTCATTGCACGAAGAGCAAACAATGATTTTCGACTTAACGTATCTACAACAATGTTAGCTTTCCCCGGATGGTTGTCAAGCACCAACTCATAGTCTTTCAACAATTCTAACCATCTGCGTTGTCTCAAGTTCAGATCTTTCTGAGTCATCAAATACTTTAGACTTTTATGATTCGAATAAATGTGACATTTCTCGCCGAATAAGTAGTGACGCCAAATTTTCAATGCGAAAACAATGGCTGCTAATTCCAGATCGTGAGTCAGATAATTTCTTTCATGTAGCTTCAATTGTCTCGAAGCATAGGCTATAACTTTGCCTTCCTGCATCAAAATGCAACCCAACCCATTCAAAGAAGCATCACTAAAAACGACAAATTCTTTACCCGATTCAGGCTGAGCTAACACTGGAGCTTCGGTCAAAAGGGCTTTCAGCTGCTCGAAACTTTTCTGACCACTCAAACTTGACATCTTTCTATAGTAGCTTTGTCAAAGGTGTAGCTATCACAGAAAAACCTTTTACAAACCGTCTGTAGTATCCAGAAAAGCCTAGGAAGCTTCAAATCTTGGAAACATTCTTTGGTTGTTTCCAATCGAGTATAGCTGCTATTTTGTTTGGATCCACCCGAATACCTGATGCTGAAACAACATGACCCAAGAAGCTGACTTCATTCATCCAAAACTCACACTTACTAAACTTTGCGTACAGCTGTTGATCTCGCAAAGTTTGTAGCACTAATCTCAAATGCTCGGCATGCTCGGTTTCATCTTTGGAGTAGATTAGTATATCATTAATAAACACTACTACAAACCGATCCAAAAACTGTCTGAAGTCCCGATTCATTAGATCCATAAAAACAACAGGTGCATTAGTGAGTCCAAAAGACATAACCAGAAACTCGGTTGTGCAAAGCCCCTATCTGTTAACTCTTGCAACTGTGCTTTCAACTCTTTTAACTCAGTAGGTGCCATCCGATACGGAGCTATCGAGATCGAAGTCGTTCCCGGTGCTAATTCAATGCTGAACTCAATCTCTCGTACTGGTGGTAAACCCAGTAGTTCGTCAGGAAACACATCTGGGTATTCACACACAACTGGTACAGATTCAATATGCTTTTCAGACACTTTATTATCCAGTACATAAGCCAAATAAGATTTGTACCCTTTTCTCACATACTTTCGGGCTAACATCGAGGATATTACTGTAGGAAACCCACTTAAATCACTGGATTCAATTCTGATGATCTCACCGTTCTAGCATCTCAAATCAATAAGCTTTCTTTTGCAATTCACCACTGCATCATGTAAAGTTAACCAGTCCATCCCCAAAATTATATCGAACTCATCGAAGGGCAACAACATTAAATTGGCTAGGAAGGAAGAATCCCGAATCATCAACGGGCAACCTCTACACACTTTATTAACAAGTACACATCTACCCAAAGGGTTGGACACACGAATCGCAAACTCAGTAGACTCAACTGGCAGAGTCTTACCAAATACTAGTGTTTCACACACATATGAATGAGTCGAACCAGGATCAATCAATGCAATCACAGTAGTATCATAAAGGGTGAAAGTACCGGTAATGACATTGGGGGAGGAAGTATCCTCTCTGGCTCGTGTAGCATAAGCTCTAGTTGGAGCTCTAGCCTCTAATCGTATTGCGGTGTCCTTCGTCCCTCTCTGACTGCCACCTACATTTCCTGAATGTCTGAGTGGTTTACCCCGTGCTGGCGTACTGCTCGGTCTAGTGTTCTTGAGTTGTATTTTGCTCGGCTAACATCGGGCACTCTCGAATAAAATGATCTGACGATCCACATTTAAAGCAGGACTGATCACGAACTCTACAACTCCCAGGATGCCATTTCCCACAATGTTTACACTCGGCCCAGTTCTGTGGAACATTACCGACACTAGCTATCGAAGTGGCTCGGGAACTCACTGGAGGTCGATCACGTCTAGACCAGTCTGAAGTGGCTTTATGTTGACTGGGGTCATCTCTGAACTTCTTATGCATAGAATAGAAAATTTTACTCGATGATCTTTTTTGAGTGTCTCTAGCTTCTACTTCAGCTTTTCTTTTCTCCTTTCCGAGCTCTTCGGCTTTACAAGCTCGCTCGATTAATGTCACAAACTCTTTGATTTCAAGAATGCCAACAAGTAACTTTATGTCTTCATTCAGGCCGTCTTCAAATCTTTTACACATAACGGCTTTGGTAGATATACACACCCGAGTGTAACGGCTCAATCTGACAAACTTCCGCTCATATTCCATCACAGTCATGCGACCCTGTTTTAATTCCAAAAATTCTTTCTGTTTCTAATCGATGAATCTCTGACTGATATATTTCTTATGGAACTCAATTTGGAAGAAGTCCCAAGTTACTTTTTCTTTCGGAACTACGGATATCAGTATGTTCCACCAGTGATAGGCAGTGTCCCGAAGTAGAGATATAGTGTAATATCTCGAAATTGGGCCTAGTAAGATTGGGCCGATTGGGCCTTGGGCTTTAGGAAAAATTTGAGTATCATCTTGTTGCTTGTGTTAATTCAGGTATGATTTTATTATGTGCTTAATATAGTTTTGTGAAGGCTTGGAATTAATTGGTTTAGAATAATTTTTAGTATGGAGAATTTAGTGAAGTGGAGCAAGTGATTATGATGCTTAAGTTAATTTAAGTGTTTAATGTTAGCATAAGTGAGCAAGTAGTAAAGTGGTGTTGGAGCATGAGTAATTGTATGATGGAAGAGGTTCGAATCCCATGGATGACAATAAGGTGACTTTTATTTTTGCATTGTATGGCATGTGTTGGTCAACTCTAATTAAGGTAAGGTTGGACTATTGTCTTTTATGGATAGTAGACTAAGGAATAAGGCAAGTTATTAGTTAAGGTATGGAATTAAGGAGTTATGGTAGGATAAGGGGACATAAGGCTTGAAGTATGGAGTGATGTTTTGGAAATTTTTCTATGGCCTTTTGACCATGAATGTCGACGGTATAGTGGGCTAGCGGGGTTGGCTTAATTTTGAATGTGATTAGGAGGAAATAAAGAGGAAAAATATGGGATGTTGAATGATAGTTTAGGTAAGCTTGAATTTGGGGAAAAGAATCATTTTGATTAAGGAATGATGAGGGAACACAAGGCATAATGTAAGGTGATTGCTATGGAAAGTTTTGTGTGGAAAACTTTGGCTTTGGAGTCCATGTATTTGGACGGTTTGAGGGGCTAAGGGGGTGACCGAATTTTGTTGAAGGTTTTGGTAGGTTGGTAGCTAGTTGGTCATTTTGACAATTGGGTTATTTTGTGTTTTCTCTAAAGCAAATGTTTTTCTCTCCACTTTTCCTCTCCTAGCCGAATGCATTTTTAACATTAGGTAAGCACCTTTTATTTTATTTTTTTATTGGTCATTCCATTTTGACCATTTTGGTTTATTTTACCTATTATCATTCTATTCTTTCCTACCGAAATTCTTTGGTGATCAACTTTCTTTCTCTTTTGGTTAACCTTTGCCGAAACTTATAGCCATCATTCTCTCTTTTCTTTCTTTTGGCAAATCACTAAAACCAAAACACCATAGCCGTAACTCTCTTTCCATCATCTTCTTCTTTTTACAATCTATCATAAGCCGAAAGTCAACATCCCTTTCCTCTCGTCGACATTTAGAACTAGTGGACTACTTGTGGGTTGGTGGTAAGAAACTTCTTCTCTAATGATCAATTTGATTTTTCTTCTTGGGTGTGCCGAATCAAGTGTTTAGGCCTTGGTTTAGGGATGGCCGAATATTTTTTTAAGCCAGGTTATGTGTTTCTTTTGTGTAGTCAATGTTAAGGAGCCTTAAAGGAGTTTCTCAGATTCGATTAACTCAAGGTAAGCAAGTATAGTAATCAGCCAAGGGCCATTTCATGAGATCTTGTTCAATCAAATCTAATTCTAGTATGTACCATATAGGAATTTCGGCTGAGTTCATAAGCAAGTGACGATTTGGGATTTAGTCGATCAGATTGAAAAAGGTACGTAGTTATCGTACTATTCTCCTGTTATTTGTGTATATTGATATATATATGTGTATGTTAGCCAAAAATAATGGCTAAGAAGGTGGATACCCGTAGTGGGTAATCAATTAATCAGGTCAGTGCTCTATTTTGCCTATGATATATGTGTGATATTTGTGGTGAGCATGTGATGAATATTTACTCTAAATGTTAATCTGACATGGTACACATATATGCATGGGACTTGGGATGTGACAATCGAAGGAAAGGGTGTACATATTTATGTACGTGGTCTAATGTTAGCCTTATGCTACATTAGCGCTTGATGTTAGCTATGTGCTTCATCAAGGGAGGTGTTGGCTAGGTGCCCATCTCGGCGGTTGATAGCTGTGTGCATCACCGTGGATTAATTGATATGTGGGATCACTTATGTGATCGGTGGCTTAGCTACGGCCTTGGGCGGCAAGTCTGCCAAGGTGAGATATGTGGGATCACTTAGGTGATCGGAGGATTAGCCACGGCCTTGGGCAATAGGTGTGCCGAGGTAGGTGTAATGGATGGACACTAGGTTGGGTTGGGCTTCATACTTGCATAATTTTGTATGTGGACTGTGTGGATATGGGCCAAGCCCATATGTGGGGACATGTGAAATAACTATGCACTGAGTCCAGTGCATGTGACTCACCTAATTTTTCTCAAACCTTACAGGTGATGCATAAAGCTTGGACCGGGTTGGAGTGGATACGAGGTGGCCCATGCAGAAGATATTTTATTTGTTTTACATATTTTATTTATGAAAGGAGGTTATTTATTGTAATAAGGGCCACTTTAAGTATTTAAGGATTTTTATTATGTTTTAAGTTGGATTGTCGATTATATCATTATTTGAAAATGTTTTATTTTTAGCAAATTATGTTTAAAGTTTTCAAGTCAGAAATTTTGTAACAACTTAATTTTATTTGGAATTTTAATTATACAATGTTTTAGTAAAAACAATAAATTTTTATGTTTTCACTCTAAGTCAAAATATTTTTCAAACGTTTTCCGCAGTGGCATTCTAAATTCGGCCGTGGCATATGGGCCGGGTTTGGGGTGTTACATATAGCACACTTTAGGCATTCATCTGGAGTACAAGATAAATCATCGAGTACCCGAATAATGTTATCAAGCCACATCTCGGCTCACTATGCATCATTATCATCATTGGCCTTGAATTCCTCGGCCCCATATTTCCTGATTTTATTAACGGGAGGCCTGCTAGATCTCATCGGATCTATCATCGGGGGTGCTGAAGGTACCGGAGTTGGATTATTGGGGGGTGGAGGTTGTTGTACAACCGAATTAGTCTGAATAAACTGGGTAAACCATTCGTTCATCATTTGATAGAAGGCTTGTTTAGCCTCCCCCTCATGGCTACCCTAAACTGGTCGAGAGTCTAATGGCACTGATCCACTTACGAGACAAGGCGCAACGCTCTCCACATCATCAGCTACGGCTCTATCAGGATCGGGATCCATTTACTATATAAAATACAATTGAAATTGTCAGAAGTCACCAAACTATCATATCTACAATTCAAAGGCATGTATAGCTAGACTCTTACGCACTATGGTAGTCCTAAAATCGACTAAACCGTAGCTCTGATACCAATAAAATATAACATCCCTTAACCCGTATCCATCATTGAATTAGGGTTATGAGGCGTTACCGAACTAGACACAGTTTAGCACAGTCATTTATGGAATAAACCCAATACGCATTTTTAAATTTTTCCATTTCAACAAATAATGTTCAAGACTTACGTTACAAACCAGGTTTCATAATGAACACATCATTACTCATAATCTATATAAGTTTCGAATCAAGCTTCCACATAACAACACCAAATTTCATATGTTTAAACATATATAAATACATCTATTTCATTAGTCGAATATCAACATATCATTTTATACCTTATACAAATATGCATAATAAAAACGAATAGATCCATGATATTCTATTTGCTTTTCATTCACATATGTGACATTCGAACCTTATAGCATAACCAAACATACACATCTTGCTATTGTAATATGCGCAATGTCCCTAAAACAAAAGCCATGTCAACCCAAAATTTTCAATTCGTTTTACCGTATTAATTCATGGATACAAGATCATTGAATAACCTACCAGACACACATGATATGTAACTAATTCAAATTATATCTATAAATACAGCTAATCCATTGACCATATATTCGGTTCTCAATATAAAACTTCAATGATCAACCCAAAGCATTAGTATATACATTTTCATGATCATCTCTGAAGTATACCAAGCACATAATAATCTAAGTAGAGATATTCGCACGACATAATAAGCATACTTATACATATATATAATCATTTCTATACAACTACATTTAACTTCCAAGCATTATAAGCATACGTCTTATACCAAAGATTAAAACAGACCATTATACAAACATATAAACGAAGCTTAATCCAAAAGTAACAGCCTTATTCGCAAGGCCATATATATACATTTACAAAACCGAACATCATTCAATACTTATCAAAATACAGCCTATACATGCCTTTGATTCAAAAAGTAAACATATATATACCAAAGAGAGTGATAGTGTGGTCGACTTTCTTGATGATCCCCTGAGCCCGTAGTTGAATCAATGATCTATAAAACAGAAATACAAACACATACAGAGTAAGCTCACTAGCTTAATAAGTCTTAAACAAAAGATAATTCACTAATCAAGCACTTTAACATTTTTAATCAATAAATGTAGGACATTGTATATGTATATTTCGATATGCAATTGATACAAAATCGAATACTAGTAATATATTAACTCAATTACTTATACTTCACTACCATCAACCTGCAACTCATCAAAGCTTTATAATCATGTAAATTCATCATTCATATCCATTACATTATCACATTAAAACTTTTATTATTTCTATATTCATACACGTTGATTATAAGCTCAAATTCACATAACACCATTGTTAACATAATATTTCAACTCAAGTAACATTAATCACAACTTACCTTACTTCTGATGAATTCAAATAGGACTTATGCTTACCTGAGTTTTTAACTCAATAGATTCACTATGTTACACCTTGAGCAATTTATGGTTCCTTCGTTTTAAAGTATCACCTGCATTAAGCCTGCTAGGCACGAAGCCCGAATATATCACCGGCACTAAGCCTGCTAGGTAAGCCTGCTAGGCACGAAGCCCGAATATATCACCGGCACTAAGCCTTCTAGGCACGAAGCCTGAATATGTCACCGGCACTAAGCCTGCTAGGCACGAAGCCTGAATATGTCATCGGCAGTAAGCCTTCTAGGCACGAAGCCCGAATATTTCACCGGCACTAAAACTTCTAGGCACGAAGCCTGAATATCAACACATTAAATGAAACACCCCAAACCCGGCCCACGAGCTTTGACCAAATTTGGTATGTTCCTCAAGTAAACCGGTTACAAATTCTTTTGTTACTTAGAGAAAAACTTGTGTGATTAAAAAAAAATATTGTTTGGGTTGGGCTTGTGTTGAAAACAAACTGGATTTTTATATTAGAAAACCCCTTTTTAATATTAAGTGATAAAACATATAGAGTATATTTTAAAATAAAATACTTAGTCTTTAACTTAATCAAAATTTGTAACACAATAAAACAACAAGTAGAAATAAAATCGTTCATCATGGCCTTATGGCCTTATTACATCAAATAGTTTCCAAAATATTCAAAGTACTAAAATAAATTCAAGAGTCCATAAAAATATAAACTTCATGTTGAGCATGGCCACCACAAGTACTGCCGTCCCGGTCCATCACTGTTTATCACCTGAAACATGGTCCCACAACGGGGTGAGTCAAACAGACTCAATGTGTACACGACACTAAATCATAATAGAACCAGGCATACAATAGTTACACATTCAAAACATAAAATACAAGTTATGATGCATTCCCAAACCCAAACCTAATTGTCCATCCGCTACACACTCCTGCACACCACCGCCACTGCACCGTGGGGACTACTAAGTCAACCCTCCTTCCGCTACACACCATCGAAGGCAGTCGCTGCAGTCGATGTGCTCATTGCCCATATAAATTCGTGGTATAGCCACCAGATAATTGTGTCATGAGACACCACATTCAGATAATGTAACCTAAGTTACCACATTCAGATAATGTGATCGAAGTCACCACATTCAGATAATGTGACTGAAGTCACCACATTCAGAATAGTGAGACCAAGTCACCACATTCACTTCCCCTTTCTCATATAACCCGAATGCCCCATATTATTCATATTATGCATATCATACTTAAACTCACATTCATGTCACTTTTCACATGTTAAATATAACATATTTCGTAATCCTAGTAGAAGTAGGAAACGTACCTGAGTACTTAGTACCATATCATGGTACTTTAGCCACTTTCATATACTTAATAACACATATATTAATAAACATAGCCATAATACATATTATAAAGTAGTGTGGGGTACACACCTGATTCACTTAGCAAATTCCTTGAGATTTCGAAATCTGATCTACCGCTTAATTCCTTAATCCCTACATTTGATTAGTCACTTACTAATTTAATAAAAAGCCATTCGGCCATAAATCCAAATCCTAGTAGGATTAGTATTCTTAAACTTACCTTGTTGCCGATTGGGACACCAACAAATCCCGAAATTGATCCTTATTTTCCTAGGAATGTCGAAATTCCTATAACCTTGCATTAGATTTAATCTAACCATTAAACATAAAACATGGCCTTTGGCCGAATATACATATGTCTTACCTTAATCTTAGAAATCTCGAAACTCACCGAATAACTAGGGAACACGTGGCCTATGGTGTACCTTCGGGAAAAGAACTTCTCTTTCATTGTAGTCGACACTTAGTAAATCCCGAAAGATCTCTTCAAAGTTTCGGCAACAAGATATTAATGGGGTTAGTCCTAGATTTCGGCAAATCTTAAAAGAAAAAGGATGAAACTGAATGAGATCTTACCCTTACTTGAAGAAATCGATTGCACCTTCACTTCAACCTTCAGAGATTCGGCTATGGCTAGATGATGATCTCACAAGTTTCGGTTTTGGAGGGATTAGAAAGAAAAGAGAAGGAAGAATAAGAGATGGAGGATTCGGCTAGCACACAAGATATTTCGGCTTGGCAAAAATAAAAAAAGAAGAAGATTTGGTGATGAGAATTCGGCAGAGGCTTTCAAAGAACAGAAAATAATGCAGAATGGCCCCTCTTTTCCTTTTATAGCCGAAATTACTAACTTAGAATCCCTTACTTGGCCATCACTCTTCTATTTTAATAGCTTTATCTCTTTAATTATCACTAAAATAAAAGATAATTCAGCAACTATCCTTACTTAGCCGAAATTATTAAACTCAAAGTCCCTTACTTGGCCATCACTTCTCTCTTGTTTTCCTAATTAAAGAATAATTCCTCATTTATCTCTTTATTCAAATTAAAAGAATTTAATCCAACAATTATCTCTTGAAAATAATGATAATAAATCCATTATTTATCCCTTATTTATCCACTATTTATCTCTTAAAAATAAAAGAATAAAAGCTCCTAAATTATAACCCATGTACCGTCCACCTTTGTCCATCCTTGTAACAAAATAAAACTTTTATTTTGCTTCCCCTGCAGCTCGAACCTTGGCCCACTACCCTTGTATGTGGCGCCATTTCCAGAGGCCCTAAGTGGCATCTTCAGGCCACTTTTCCAAGCCCGTTTCTGTGTCAAATTTCACATACTTTTTCTTTTAAGGCCACCTTGCCTTAATTTCCTCTTTTAAACTTTAAAACTTGACATTTCTTTTCATTTCCAAGTTTCAAAAATTTTCGTTCGCTCTTTAAACTTGACATTTCCTTACATTTCCAAGTTTCGAAAATGTTCACTTTCCTTTTTTGAATCATTTCTAAATCATTTTCCTAGTTTACATAAATGTTCACTTTCCTCTTTATTCCTTTACATTTTCAGGACATTTCCCTACATTTCCAAGACAAGACATTTCCTTACATTTCCTTGCATTTCCTTACATTTCCATACATTTCCTCACATTTCTTTACATTTCCTTACATTTCCATACATTTCCATACATTTCCTTACATTTCCTTACATTTCCATACATTTCCATACATTTCCTTACATTTCCTTACATTTCCATACATTTCCTTATTTCTAGAATTCACATAACACATTCATAATTCATAAAACATGCCATCTTACCACTTGGTTCCTTGTGTCATGCTTCACACGGAGCTTCTTTTAAAGCCTCATTTACCTAGCTCCCCTTTTTACTTAAAAACCAATAATTTTCCAAAGCTTTCTTCTTCTATCCTAGAATTCTAAAAACCCTTAATACACTTCCAACACTGCCAAAACCTACTAACTCATGAATTAGGCACGAACGCATAACCCCTAATCTAGGATGTTACATTCAACTTTGCGATACACAGTACTTAGTACTAAACTATTAACCATCTCATATTCTTCATTTTACTTTCACCTATTAATCCAAACATACATATTCACATTGTATTAACCAAATTAATTTCACTACAAATTCATACTCCACATTCGACCCACATGTGTATTTATGCTTTAAATATTCAAACATCATCATATACTATGTTCGTAAACAATTCTTTGGTGTGTACTTGCTTAAGGACTTACCTCGACTGTCGACGGACCACGTAAACCGGCTACTCGAGAACTTCCAAATCCGTTTTTCTTTGTTCTTGATCTAAACACATTAAAATTTAGCTCATTCAAGTACATTTCATCTCAATTTAGTCCCTAAACATATAAATAGGCAATTTACCATTTTACCCCTACTATTTCACATTTTCATAATTGAATCCTATTTGCCTAAAATACAAAATACACCAAATTTCTCAATACTACTTAAGGGCCGAATACTCGCAAGGACTATACAAGTTCATTTCTTTCACTTATTTCACAAATAAGCCCCTCTAAAAATTTATTTTTGCAATTTAGCCCAAATACTCAAATTTACCAAAAATTCAAAGACAAAACATATCAATCTTTAACATATATTTAATTTAAAATCATAAAACATCATAAACCATAAGAACACATCAATGGC
Organism: Gossypium bickii; assembly: GCA_025503065.1. NCBI lineage: Eukaryota > Viridiplantae > Streptophyta > Magnoliopsida > Malvales > Malvaceae > Gossypium > Gossypium bickii. The sequence continues at coordinate 91,362,047 of CP106714.1, read as the reverse complement.
CGAACCTCATATACACATGATTTTCAAAAATTCAAGCATGGGTCGGGTAATTTACGAAGCAACGATCACAAAAACGTAAAAATTAACAAAAACCGAAATCAAACTAACCTTGATTTTAAGCTTTAAAGTGCCGAAAATTTAAAAGGATGAAACCCCTTTTCTTCTTCAACATTCGGCCAAGAACCACCAAGATGATAATGATTTTTTTCTTTTATTTATTTTAACATATAATAAGTTAATACTAAATTACTAATATAACCCTTTTAATGAAATAAAACTAACATATATAATAAGGGCAATGGTGACTTTAGCCACCCACTAACTTTAAAATTGGACTATTTACTCTTTTAATACCCCACTTTAAAAAGCCACCATCAAATAGGCACTTTTCACTATAGTTTGCTACTTTTACTTTTTACGCGATTAAGTCCTTTTTCTAAATTAAACACACAAACAATAAAATTTTTCTACGAGACTTTCACACACATTAATTCACATATAATAAACACAAAATATAATATTAAAATATTTCTCGAACTCGGATTCGTGGTCTCGAAACCACCGTTCTGATTAGGGTCAAATCCAGTCTATTACACCCAAGAGGAAGAATGTTGGGATGCAAATGACAAGGAAAATGCTTAATCCAACTTCAAATTCTCAATCCAATTTTAAGGTTATGCACACACTCCTTTGTGCTATGAGTGAAGAAGTCTTCAAGAAATTTTCCTTACATGGAAGTTTCAAAGACATATGTGATAGACTTGAGGAAATCTATGGAGATAAGAAGGAAGAAAATGATACTATGAAGCCTTATGAGAAAGAAAGTTTTTCTAGAGGAGAGGAAAGCAAATATGAGCAATCACGTGAAAGCCACCCCTAAAATCCAAAGGTAATGTGTTTCATGGCTATCGAAGAATAAGAGGTATATTCTAATTCTTGAAATTCAATTTTATATTCCTTTGATGAATTACAAGATGCCTTTAGTAAGTTAGTATTGGAATTTGAGTCCATACATTCCAGAGAAAATATTGATTTCAAAATTCAAATTTAAAAATGATTTTCTTTTGAAAATAAAAATAGATGAAAAAATTTAAAATGAATTTTGAGGCTTCCTAAAAGAAAGTTGAATTGTTTGAAAAAGGAAATTTTGAGTTGAAAATAAACTTTGAGAGCTTAAAAAATTAAATCATTTTGGAGAACTCTTTTTTCAAATATGGCAAAGTGTGAACATTGTAATTTTCATGATCATACTACACATACTTGTCATATTAAGAAAATGACTAAATATAAAATAAGGTAAGTATGGGTTAGTGAGGGAATAAGAGACTTAGTAACTAATGTGCAAGGATGCAAAGCAATGTGGCTGCCAAAATCTAAGTAAGTGTCTCTTTTAGGAGTGTTATAGAGCATTGATGAGTAAGGGACAACAATTTGAATGCTCTTGACACATAAAAAATGACAGGCACCCTTTATGATTTAAATTTTATCTTGTGTTATTGCCTTCCTATATTGGTTGATATTGATGAAATCATGTTTTAATACATTCTTAAGATACATACTAGTTAGAATATGTTGTTTTTATGTGCACATCCTAGGAAGAGAGAACACAGCTCAATGATTTTCATATTAATTTTATAAAAAATTAATCATTTTTGAAAAATAAGGTTTTAAAATCGTGAAATTAGTTTAAGCAAATGGGTTTTGAGAAAATGATTGTAACATTTTGAGAATTTAGTTTTGAGCTTGCAAAGACAAAGAAATTTGGCACACTTGCAATAATTTGAGTTTTAATATTTTGTGCAAGTTTGTAGGACTCTTGAAGCTTAAATGATCAAATTTTGTTTTTAATAATTTATGGACATGTAAATAATTTAAACACACATTAAATAGGTTATAAGACTTCACTAAATGGTTTAAAAAGCCTTGAAATGATATTTTAGCATAATTGTCCATTTTGAGTCCAAATTCAAGAACATGCTTTCATAATTTGGTTTTTAACTTTCCTTGTTAATTAGGCCATTTTATCACTGAAACAAATTTGTTTCATTGTTTAAAAGTTTTTTGAAATGTTCAAGTTGATTAAAATTATGTTCATCAAGTTTTTGACTTCCTTAATGGAAATTTTCAAAGCATAAATGATTTTTAAAATTGAAAGTTAAGTTTTGTTTGATCCATATATATAGTGTAAGACTTAAATATATAAATATTTTTAATTTCTTGTAATTAAAGACATAAGATCATTTAAACAACTTTTCTTTATATACTAAACTTTGTTGAAAATGTTCAAGATGATCAAAAATGCTTTTATCTTGTTCAGAACCTTTGATGGTCATTTTACACAGTATTAAAGTCTTAAAGTCTTCACTTAAGCTCTAATTACCCCATTACCTTAAGTTATGTATAAGGTACTTGAACATGCTTTAGCAATATGATTAGGCTTAGAATTAGTCTTAGAATTAACCTTTATAGCTAGTTTTTAAAACTACAATTAGGATTAGATTAAACTTCGAATTTGGGATTTAGGAGTCATCATTTGTAACACCCCAAACCCGGACAAGACACCACGTCCGAATCCGGTATGTTACGGGGAAAACATTTTTGAGAGGTTAGATTTTTCGTTTAAAAGCTGGGTGAAAACATAGTGTATCTGAAGGAAAATTTGAGTAGACTTGTTTGAAATCGGATGGTGTATTTGAAACCCAGAAATTTTGAAAACTTATCTGAAGTATGTGGTAAAAAAAAAAAAACGAGTTCATTTCATTCAAACCTCAATAGTTCCTTAGTGTTACTTAAGACATTTTAACTTGGTAGAAAATCGAGTTTTGATTTGAAAATCATTTGAGTTTCTAATGCAAAGTCATAGCGAGATACCCGATGGTATGGTTTAAAACACATTGCGTTATAGTTTTGAAATCATTGACTTACCAAATTTTAGTAAAATTCCAACCCAAATATTTTGTTAAGGCATATTAAAATCGACTTAAAGCATACACATCATAAAACATAATTTAAAGGCCTTTTTACAATCCAAAATAGAACCCCAAATAATAGTAAATAAGCTAAAGTACCCAAATTATAAAGTCTGAGCAAATCTTTATTAAGCATGGCATGAGCACCTCGAGTCCATCCCGGCTCCATGTCCGCGTCTACGAGTCACCTGAAATGTCAAAGGAGAGGGTGAGTCGAATGACTCAGTGCATAAATCCCGCTCCCGATAAAACAACATGCTAACACACATCATACATAGCAACATAATTAATGCAACCCGATCCTAACCATCCAGTATCGCTTTTCTACCCAAAGTGTGGTACCAAACCACCGGTGGTGCCAAACCACTGGTGACCCAAAGTCACGATATCCATATTGTGGTGCCAAACCACTGGTGACCCAAAGTCACGAATAATCCAATGATGGGGCCAACCCATCTCGTGATACCAAATCACTAGCGACAATCCCGTATCTCTCAAGTGGGGCCAACCCACGGTGGTGTCAAACCACAGGGACGAGTCGCAATGAGGTGCCAAACCTCTGGTGTCCCAAAGACACAATGTGGTACCAAACCACTGGTGACCGCAGTCACAAATCCGATGATGGGGCCAACCCATCGCGTGATACCAAATCACTGGCGTCAATCCCGTATAATCAACTGTGGGGCCAACCCACCGTGGTGCTAAGCCACTGGGACGAGACACTGAGGTGCCAAACCTCTGGTGACCCAAAGTCACAAAATATCACTGTGGTACCAAACCACTGGAGGTGCCAAACCTCTGGTGTCCCAAAGACACAGTGTCCCAAAGACACGGATATCATCATCCCCCTCCACTCATATCACCCATACATGCCACACTAATGCGTATCATGTAAGTCATGCCCTCATACCAATATGTTGAGCATCATATCTCATATCACATACATTCATAATCATGGTATCATATAGATCATCAGTAAGCTCATAATAATACTGACTTACCCGAGTCCGCAATCATACCCAATAGGGTATCATATCAATCACCACTGTTTCACTTATTACACCACAGGTTATTAACATATTACTAAGAATCAGAGTGTTAGTTTACACACCTGTTTAAGCACAATCCCTAATACCAAAAGAAACGATCTAAGGCTCCTTGATCACTGGCTCCTACAATCGGCCAAATAGGAGTTAGGCACTAAGACCATTCGGCCATAACCATTTAATCCAAAAGGGTTTGTCGATTAACCCTTACCTTACAAATGTTTGGTTTCCTAGCAAACCCGACCCAACTAATGGTCCCTTTGACAATCGGTCACCACCTAATAAGAAGAACAGTTAAGCCATTGTCATCCTTGACTTAATCGAACTAAATAAATAAACCAATAATAACATAGCCACTTACCACTTTGCTACCAATCGGTCACTAACAGGTAAAGGTCTCACTTGATTCCCACCACAAATCAAAGATCCCAACACGAACAAAAATTCGACCAACACCACACTAGAAGGGAATGGAGATTCGGCCTTACTCACAAAAGGAGCGCAAGAAAAGGTGAAGAAAGGAGGGGTTGATATTCGCCAAGACTTCAAAAGAAAGAAGGGAAATTCGGCTTTAGGTGTTTAACACCCTTGGATTCGGCTTTGAGTGAGAAAAGAGAGGAAGAAGATTGTAAATGGGTAGAGTTTCGGCACAAAGAACAGTCAAAGAGAACGGCTAAAGAGTTTTGAAGCAGGAAGAGAATAAAAGGTGGATAGAGAGAGTACTTACGGTTTTTTGAAAGAAAAAGAATTGTTGAAAGTGTTTTTGGAGGCTAGAGTTTCGGCTAACAAGGTGTTAATAGGAGAAGAAATTATAAGAACTCTTAGGTAATGGTTTCGGCTCAACTCAAATGAAAGAAAGAAGAAAGAGTGGGGAGGAGCATTCGGCTAACAAAGAGAGTTAGAAGAAAACAAGCAAAGTTTCGGCAACAAGCACATGGACTTTCGGTTTGCGAAAGAAATGATGGAGAACTCACTTGGAATTTCGGTTTCAACAAATGAAGAAAATTGAGAGAAAACCTTCATAAAATTTCGGCTAACAAAATCCAAAATGGACACTTTTGCTTTGGCACACCAAGACCGAATATGCACCCCCAAAATTCAAAATGAATTTCGGCACCCCTCCTACCACTTACCAAAACCGGCCAACATCTCCCACAAACATCCAAGTTTCGGCCAACACCTCCAACCACTCCCCAATATTCGGCCACATCCCCACAATCACTCCAAGCCACCCATTTCAAATGTGTTTACCAAGTCTTCCTCCACTATTTGCTCTCCACCAAACATTTGAATGGTTTGACTTGGTCCAAAGTGGAATTTGAATTGCCTTCTACCTCTTCCTCCATGCCGTCCAAAAATGAGAACCAAAATGTGAGGTCTTTGCGGCTTGAACACAAGACCTCCACCTCAAGCAATTGACGCCACACCTAGCTCCCCAAATAGCGCATGCCTTGCCACCTTGCCAGCTCCTCTTTTGTGCAACAAAACCGCAAATAAAATTCTTAAACCCCAGCTCTTTCAGCTCCTCACACCTAAGCCCAAAACTAAATTTTTCCTACCTACTCAGGCACACTCCTAGCCTACAATTAAGCCCCGACACTACACAAATAGCAACACAGCACACTAAACACATGCAAAACATGCCACAACAAAATAGCCCCTAACCCGGGATATTACATCATTGGTATCTTGCTATTACTTGAAATATCCTTTGATACCTTTTCCATGACATATTTTTTTCTTTAACTTAAAGATATGATTTGTACTAATATGTCATAATCACCTCCCTCACATCACACTCACATTAGTATCCATCATTTGCTTATCTTGCTTTATAGAATTCTCATTTAAGCATGATGATAATATGTGATGATTAGTTTAAGCATGATGATAATATGTGATGATTAGTATACTTGTTGAATTAAATGAACCTTATTTTCTCATATGATTTTCTCATTCAATAAATTATGCATTGTATGAATTTTTTCTTATGCTCTTCATAATTGGTATCATTGTAACACCCCTTGCTCGACCTGATTGTTGGGTCCAAGCTATAATATGTCACATCCACTACCGAAGCAACAACAAACAAATGCAACATGATTTCTATTGATTCAACATAATTTATCTATTGAAATGACCATTATATTATTATATCAAACCATATAATCTAGTTCGGGGTTTATATGAGCTTACAAAACTTGTAACAACTCGAAAGTCAGTGGTGTCAGAAAAATATGGTTTTGAGACTCTATTTTGATAAATTGAGCCCATAAATATTATTATTAAATATTTACGGAGTTATTTTATAAGGGAATTGAATTTCAGATTAGTAATTTGGTTGAATTAGTTATTAATTAAGGTTCAGGGGCTAAAACATAAAAAAATTTAAATATTATAGAATTCTAATAAAAGGCTTGAGGAATACAATGGTTATTAAACCATTTTTCTTACTTATTTGGTGGTTTTTAATGATGGTGGACGGTTGGTAAGTGTAGTTTTTATTTTATTAAATAATTAATGTATATAGTAAAGGAAAAGATGAGATATTTTGTAATAGTTTGATTTCTAGTGGTGTTGAAAATGATGATTTCTGCAACAGCCCGGTTTAGACCCTAGTCGGAACAGTGGTTTCGAGACCACAAATCTGTGGTTAGAAAAATATTTTAATATTATTTTTGATGTTTATGATATGTGATTGAGCATGTGTGAAAGTGTCGCGTGAAAATTCTATCGATTGTGTGATTAACGTGCAAAAAGGACCTAATCGCATTAAATGTAAAAGTTGTGTGCTAGTTGTTAAAGTACCTATTTGGCATGGCTTTCTAAATGAGGAGTCCTTATGTTGTTATTAAACCATTACATAAGTGAGTGGATGGTAATGGACATAAATAGCCATATATTACATGAATGTTAAATGTTTTCATTAATGGTAATTTGGTAATTGGATTAATAATATACATTATAATAAAAAAATGAAAATGGGAGTAGGTTTTTCATCTTTTTGAACCGAATGGAAGAAAGGAAAAAGGGTTGTTGAGCTTTCATGATATTCGGCCTTGGTTGAGCAAAATTGAGGTATGATTTGAGTTCAGTTTTAATGATTTTTATGTTTTTGTGATCGTTGCTTCATGCTCTTTCAAACCCATGCATAAATTTTAGAAATTGATGGTGATTTTGAGATATACCATTGATGAATGCTTGAGCTTTGTGATAGTTATTGATAAATTATGAAAAATATGTGAATGATAAACATATTTTGTCTTGGAATTTCAGTGAAATTGAGTAATTTGAGCTTAATTGAGAAAAGTGTAAATTGGAGGACTAAAATGTGAAATAAATGAAATGTGTGGGCTAGTATTAGCATGGGAAGAATTCTGTAATATCCTGAAATAGGGGTTATTTGTGATTGAATTGTTTTGCATGAGTTTGGATTGTTGCGTTATTATTTGTGATGTTTTAAGATCTAGTTATAAGTCTAGAGCAGGCCTGAGTGGTAGGAATTTTTGTTTTTAAGCTTTAAGTAAAGGGCGCTGAAGGAGCTAGGGGTTATATGTATTTTAAGGGGAATTTTAGCACAAGATTGGGCTTGTTAAAGTGGCAGAGAGGCGTCACTTAGGGCCTTGTGATTGACACCACAAGCAGAGGAAGGAGAGCCTGGGTTCGAGTTGTGGAGATCCCCTGCTGCTCATTCTTTTTGACACCAAGGGGGGGAAGGAGTTGTGCTCAGCACAAACTTTGTCAGATAGAGTTTGGACTTAGTCAAATTAATTCAAATAGGTGGCAGAGAGAAAAATTAGGAGCTTGACTAATTCAAACTCTTTTGAATTAGTGGCCAGGAGGAATTGGAGGAAGTTGCCGAAATTTGAACTCCTGCTTGAAGAGGAGTGTTCGGTTTGGGAAGCTGAGTAGAGGGGAGTGCCGAATTTCTTAGGTGCCTAGATTGCATTCTCAGCTAGCTTTTGGTTGTGTGTCAAAGCCGAAAAATCCCCTTTGTGTGTGTGTGCCGATTTCTCCCTAGTGCACCATAGTGAAGTAAAAGCCAAAACTACCATAGGTACCTGTCGTTCTTTCCTTTAAACATTTAGCCGAATCATCACAAAAACCCTTGTTGAAACTCTCCTTTCCTCCTTTGAAACCGAAACCTCATTTGTCATTTTTGATCTTCTCTTTTTAGGTAATTTGGAAGCTTGGCTGAATCTCTCTATCTTCTCTTCCACTTTTCCTTTTCTTCTATTCATAAACTGCTCAAAACCATATCTTCCTCTCCACTTTCTTTTCGCCGAAACCCCTTTAGCCGAACACCATTCATATTTCTTTCGTTTTCTTTTCTTTTTGTGTTAACTGAATAGTGATTGCTTCTATACTTTGTGCCAAAATCTCCTTGTTTTCTTCTTGTCTTATTTTGGCAGAATATCAACAAGGGTAGATCTCTTTTGGGTGTTTCTCTAATCGGTTTTGAAGGGTAAGTGTTCTTGGTATTTACTTTCTCTTTTCTCTCTGTCGACTTTCATAGGAGCAAAGCCGAATTCTGGCATTTGGTGATAGATTTCTAACCATCTTTTAGAACTGATTTTTCCTAGGTTCTTCAGGTTCTTGGAAGCAGTCGATCTAAGCCTCTATTCTCTAGCAATCGAGTCCATCAAGCCTATGGTAAGGATCTATGGTGATTTAATTACTTTCTTAGTTATTTGGTTAAGCTGAAGGCTATTAAAAGCGAGATTTGGTTGTTGGCCGATTGTAGGGGGAGAAGCAGTCTCGCATACTTTGAGTTGTGATTTGTTTTCGTAAGGTAAAAAGGTAAGGGTGGTGTAGTTTATGCGTAATCTCACCCTTAGGGATTTATTGGTATAGCCGAATGGCCTATGTTACTAACCTTAGTGTTGGCCGAATGTAGGGGCAAGGGATCTAGTGCAGTAGATCGGTTCTTCGGGATTTAGGGCTTGCATTGTAACAGGTGTGTAACTTACACACTTTCTAACTAAGTAATATGTTAATAACCTGAACGTGTGAAAAGCCGAAATTGTGTAGATCTTGATATAATACTGTAAGGGTATGAACAAGGATTCGGGTAAGTCCGTTTTGATATGATTTGTTATATGATACATGAAAATATGATCTATGATATATTACTATATGTTCATATTAAAACATGATGGCATGATTTGCATGAGTATTGCATTGGTATGGGTGATACGAGTGGAGGAGGAAGTATGATATCCGTGACTTTGGGTCACCAGAGGTTTGGCACCTCATAGCGACTCGTCCCAGTGGCTTAGCACCACAGTGGGTTGGCCCCATATTTGATATTACGGGATTGTCGCTAGTGATTTGGTATCACAACGTGGGTTGGCCCCACAGATGGATTATTTGTGACTTTGGGTCACCAGTGGTTTGGCACCACATTATTATTGGATATCGTGACTTTAGGTCACCAGTGGTTTGGCACCACCAGTGGTTTGGTACCACACGGGGTAGAAAAGGAGTTATGGATGGCTAGGCTTGGGTACATTATTTATATTGCTTGGTGATGATTTGTGTAAGTGTGTTGCATTAACCGGGAGGAGGATTTATGCACTGAGTCTTGGTGACTCACCTTCTCCCTTATCTTTTCAGGTGACTCGTAGATTACGGATGAGGAGCCGGATGGACTCGAGGTGGCCATGCATTAAAAACATTTGGTATTACTTGGATTTTGAGTTGGATATTTATTTTCATTTCAGTTTTTATTTGGGTTTGTAATAAGGCCTTTTAGATTATGTTTTTGGATTATTTCTATGCTTTGGATTGTTTTAAACATGGCTTGGTAATTTACTTGATTAAATTAATAATTTGAACCCAAGTTTTCTAAACTACAAAAACGCAAGGGCTTCAAAACTTTACCAGCGGGTAATATCAATCACTTAATAATAAAGAGAACTCAAATAATTTCCAAACTTAAGTTTTCCACACTTAATTCAAACGATTTCAAATTAACTAAGCAAGAATCAATCGAGTTTTTATAACCTAAACCTTTTTCTTCTTAAGGTTCGACAACTAAGTTTTAAAGAGTGATTATTGGGACTTCAACATTAAACCATCGGTTTTAACTAGTCATGCACCTGATTTCTATAAACATAAGCCAACAAAGAGTTTAAACTAAAATTTTAACCGGTAACCTATTTTCTCCAAAACGTTTTCCTCTGTGACATGCCAGATTCGGTCGTGGTGTGTTGACCGGGTTTGGGGTGTTACAAATTTAGCTAAGCTTGTATGAGTAGAAATTCTGTGTATTTTGTGATTTTGTAAAAGAGGGACTAAAGTGTCGAAATGTGAAACTATGAGGGGTATTTTGTAAAATGCCATAAAATATGTGTGTGGACTAAATTGAATGAATTGGTGATTGAATGAGTTGAATTTGAATGTGTATAGACCAAGAAAGGAGAAGTTCGGATAAAGATCGAGGCAAAGACAAAGTGCTCAATTAATCTACCGTTTCAGTATTTCGACGTCCGAGGTAAGTTCAATATATTGCTAGTTGTTAAATTATGTCTATGTGATGTGAATTGAATGAAATTATATATAACTAAGAGATTAGAAATGCTATGTGAAGAATTGAATTAGATGGCACTAAGTGTTCGAAATTAGAAACGGGATAGAGATGATTAGCACTGTGTCTACGAAAAGATAGAAGCTTCGGCTTATTGATTTGGCATTGTGTGTGCAATACGATATAGTTCGATTAAACTTATACGCCCTAAGAGTGCGATGACGATTATGTTTCGGTTATGAAACTGGCACTAAGTGTGCGAATAAATCAAAAGAATAGCAAAAGTTGAACGAGATGTAATATCGAGCAATTGAGTAGCATGAATGGTGAGTAACTATGTGTTGATCAAGGTACGTTTGAACCTATGTGGTTGATGATAGATTTAAGAGTTGAATGAATAGATATTTAAGTATGTGGTTGAGATTGATAATGTGCCTAGTTGTGCCTTTATCTATGTGATGGTATAAATATATATTGATGTGGTATTATTGAGTAGTATGTATTGTATTTTGAACTTACTAAGCTTTTGAAAGCTTACTATGTGATTTGTTTCTCTATTTTACAGTGTCAGTAAATCTAGCCTCGGATCCGAGGATCGCCAGCATCTCTATCACACTATCGACAATCTATTTTTAGGTACTTTTGGAAAGATGTATATAGTTGAAGTATGGCATGTATAGGCTAGAAGTTATGGCATGTTCTAAAATTCTTAATCCTTGCCATGTGATTTGGCTTGGAAGTTGAATGATGTTGAACTTATGAATGAGCTATGAATATGGTATATTTCATGATTATGTGGTTGATGAAAGATGTGGTTTGAAGATGAATTAGGGCATGGATTACATGATGCTTGATATATATATGTTTTGAGATGTACAATTGTTACTTTGAATGGACTTATTTGTGATGATATTAGGTACGGGAGTAGATGGTATTGTTGCTGATTAATTGATGCATGAAATGGTATGTTTGAATACATTTAGAAGCATGAATTAGTATTGACGTGAAGGTTGTAGGTGATTCAAGGTGTGGGAGGCAAGTTTGGCCTTGAAAATGGCTTATAACTGCCCACACGGTTGAGCTCACGGGCGTGTGGCTCAACCGTGTCCCTAGTGGTCGAAATTCAAAACAAGTCAGGATCGACCGAGCTAGACACACGGGCGTGTGACTGGCCGTGTGGTGAAGTCAGTAGCGACCGCGGGTGAGGCACACGGGCGTGTCCGTGGACATGTGGACAAGTCAGCATGTATGCCCTATTTTGATATAGCTTAGACACACGGGCATGTCGAGGCTGTGGGAGGCACACGGCCTTCTCACACGGGCGTGTGACCTCTGCAGTTTGGAAAAATCTTTAAATTTCTAAAAATTTTTGTAAGTGTTCAATTTAGTCCCGACCTCTTTCTAACACGTGTTTAAGTTCTCGTAGACCTCAATAAGGGACTATATGATTATATTTTATTATGTTTGATTGATTATTTACTTTGTGTTGTGAAATGGATGTGAAATGTTTCGATTAACCGTAACCGGTAATGCCTCTTACCCCTATTCTGGTGACGATTTCGAGTTAGGGGTGTTACAATTTCAGAATTACATTTTCAATGAGTGTATTTATAAAAATTATTAATTAATATTTTTGAGGTCAGTATGAAGTTTAATTAAAGTTGGATCCTTTAAGTTTGTTAATTGAATAGTTAAACTCAGGTACAGGTGTAAATACCTTAACCTCAATGGTGTTGGAGAATGAGTTATCGAGACCTCATTTTCGTAAACTGAGCCCGTAAATAATTTTATTAAATATTTATAGAGTTATTATATAGATTAATTGAATTTTGGATAGGTAATTTTGTCAAATTAGAGACTAATTAATGTACAAAGACTAAATCGTAAATGTGACAAAGTTAATTGCTATAAATTTGTAATTGCTAAAGGACTAAAATAGTAATTAAACCATGGTACAAAATGGAAAATAAGCCATTTTATATATTAGTGGACGGGCAGTTGGAGGATTTAATAAAATAAAATTATAAATATAATAATTTAAAGAATATAGTAAACATTAAAACATTAAAATGAAAGTCACATATTTTACATTCTATGGTCCATACCGATTATGTAACACCCCAAACCCGGCCTAGAAGTTAGGCCTGAATTTGGCGTGTCACATGGAAGTATTTTTGAAAACCCTATTTCTTGTTGGTAAAACTTGTTTGAGAGTTAAAGCCTCTTCGTTAAAACTCAAAACACTTAAGCAAATGCTATCCACTTGAAAATCGAATTACTTTTAAAACCTGTATATTTAAAATAAACATTTTATGAAAATGTGATGTTTAGAAATAGAGTTGCAGAAGCATTTTTGAAAACGTTGCAGAAACGTAGAGTTTTAAAAATAGTTACTGTTTTAGAAATCGTATTCCACCTTTAGCAGTTAGAAAACATCATAAATAAATATCAGAAATAATAAGTTAAAAATAAAGAGGCCTTATTACAAAATTATTAACCCAATAAATTAAAAGAAAATGAAATAAAGTCGCTAAGTTTAACTTTAAAGCATATCTGACGTGTGGCCACCTCTAAGTCCCTCGTAGCTCTGAACCGTCTAAGACTGGGGATTACCTGCGCAGTTAGTATACAGAAATAGAAACTGAAACAGTCTGGGCCAAAGCCCTTTAACAATAACAGTACAATCCAGTTCAAAGCATACATGAGCCATAGCCCACTACCATATCATTTGGGTCACAGCCCATACAGAATCAATTGGGCCTAGCCCAAACCAATAACAAAACAAGTGGGCCTAAGCCCAGTACAGTGACAGATCTCATAAACAGATATGCAACAGTATGAGGATGCATCCCACCCTGATCCAGCCAACACACCACCTGTACCAACCACCACACCATGTGGGGATAAAATCGACCCACCCAGCCAAAACACCTAGCTTAGCACTGGTTGCGGCACTAAGTCAACAGAACGGCTCGGCGTCCTAGATAGAACGGCTAAAAGCCATAAAAATCGCAGCAACGCTGCCAGTTAACAGAACGGCTAAAAGCCGTAAACCAAATGGCTATAAGCCGTAAACAGAATGGTTATAAACCATAATTAGCATGGCACAGAGCCATAATTAGGATGGCACAAAGCTGTCGGTGACTGTAATAAGTTTGGGACATAGCCATCAACAACGGTAATATAATTAGCACACAGCCACGGGTAATTATGATCGACATAGAGTCATCAATATATATGTTAGGCACATAGCCACGGGTAAATACGGTTGGCACAAAACCATAATCAAGATGGCACAGAGCCATATTTATCGTAGAAAGGTTGAAAGCCTTGTACAGAACAACAATGGGCTGTACACTCCTCCGTAACTTTGTCCCAACCCCATGCAATATGTCGTGTATGCCATGCTCAATGTAACATCCCGAATTTGGGCCTAGTCGGATTGGGCCTTGAGATTTAGGAAATTAGAGTATTATTTTATTTTGTGTTGGCTCGGGTAGGAATTTTTGTGTGTTAGCATAGTCTTGTGAATGCTTGATTTTAATTAGGAAGTTAGAATAATTTTTAGTATGGGTTATTTAATGAAGTGGATTAAGTGAGCTTAGCACTTAAGTTAATTTAAGTGTTAATTAAAACAAAAGAGGAGTGAGTGGCAAGGTGGTTAAGGAGCTTGGAAAGTTGCTTGAGGTTAGTGGTTCGAGTAGCATGGAAAGCATTTTGAGGATTTTATTTTTGTCATAGCATTTATGGAAGGTCAACCTTATTCATGATAGGTTGGATTATTTCTTTTGGTAAGTTGAATTTATGTTTAAGGAAAGCTTGAATTGGGGATAGGAATCTTAAGGTTATGGTATGAAGAGGGGACAAAGGCATGGAATATAGAGGATGTTTTGGAAAGTAATCCTAGGACTTTAGTGCATGTATGTGGACTGGCATAGGTGTCTAGGGGTGGCGAATTTTGTTAGGTAGCTTGGGGGAATAGTTGGCCAATTTTCCTTTTGAACATCTTTTGCATTTTGTTTTCCTCTCCAAAAACCCTTTCTTTGGCCGAATGTTATTGTGCATTTTGTGCAAATTTTGCTTTTGTTTTAGCTCTTATTTTGTTGAACCAAAAATGCTATTTCCTTTCTTTCATCTTTGCTTTTGAAACCAAAACTTCACTTTATGCATTTTTGTGCACTTTTCTTCTTTGGCAAATAGTGTTTGGCCGAACCTCATCTCTCTCTTTTTCATTCTCTTTTCTACTCACATACTTTCTCACTTTTATACGCATATCTTTCTTCTTTCATAACCTTATTGCCGAAAACTTTCCACTCTCTTTTTAATCTTTGTTTTGGCCGAATATTCAAGGGTAGACTCTCCTTGGTTTTCTTCTATTGATTTTGGACAAAAAGGGGATTCGATTATTCATTTAGGTTCATTGGGATTTCAGAAGCAATCGGTTTAAGCCATTCCATTAGCAATCGAAGTTGGTAAGTCAAGTGGTAAGGATCTTTATGCTTGTTATATCGTTTTAGATGGTCTTCTAATCGATTAAGTTTTAGGGGACTCTATCGTCTGTTTATTATCTTCTTTCCATGAACGTTAGATTTTGGAGCAATCAAGAATGGGTTCGAAAAGAGCAGTTCGTAGTGTTTGGAAGAGGGGTGGTTCTGCTATACCCTCAAATTTCAAGCGAAGGGCTGTGTCGGGAGTCCGAGACTTTCCACCGGGATGTGGACCCTCTGCCAGCAATAATCGTTTATTTAAAGTCGTATGTACTCCCGAGCCATTGTTCGTTCGTGGTTCTTCATCGGGTTATGAACCATCAATCGGAGAGAAATCACGTATAGATGTTGTTCGAGATTCCGAGAGTATTGATGAGCGGGAAAGTTTAGTTATCACTATTATCAGGTGTGTAACTTATGCTAAAATTCTAATAGATCAATAGCTTTATTGATAAAAATGTGTTTATAAAGAAATATAAATGATTATGGCTTCGGGTACCATTCAATGGTACAGTGATTTCAGGTACGTTATCCCTTAGCATTTAGTATAAACTTTTGATATGAGACATATCCGACATTTGGTTATGATTTTGGGGTAATGAACAAGGCATGATATCTGCATCGTTAATAATGCTATAAGCATAAATATGAAATATGTATGATTTCGATATGATTTTTGGAGGTATATGGTATGATATTGAAATAATATGTTTATGGAATAATATTGAAATAATATGTTATTGCATGGGCATATGGGTATTATTGAAAGGGGAAGTGTTCCGGTGGTTTTACCACATTATCCGGTGACTTTGATCATGATATTATGAATCCGGTGACTTTGGTCATGATATTATGAATCCGGTGACTTTGGTCACGATATTATGAATCCGGTGACTCTGTCACATTATCTGGTGGCTATGCCACGATTATAAGGGCGATGTGCATGTTGACTGCAACAACTGCCTTCGATGGTGTGTAGCGGATGGAGGGTCGATTTAGTAATCCCCACGGTGTGATTGGTAGGTACGGGTGGTGTGTAGCGGATGGATATCTAAGTTGGGTTCGGGATTGCATTTCATTATATGTACATGTGATTTAATCATTTATTATTGATTTGCTATATTATGGGCTTTATTGCTATGACCGATTGGACTTTTGGTGTATCGTTACACATTGAGTCTATTGACTCACCCCTCGTGGGATATCTTTTTCAGGTGATACATAGATAGCGGATGAGGAGCCGGAAGGACTCGACGTGGCCATGCATTAAATAAATTTCGGTTCTACATGAACTTTGGTTTGGGCACTTTACTTTATTTAAATTTGGTTTCATATTTATTTTGGGTTTGTAATAAGGCCATTTAAATTGTGTTCTTGGATTATTTATATGTTTTGGACTTGTTTTAAATATGGCTTATAAATTATTTGGTTATTTAATAATTAAGCCCAAAGTTTACTAAATTATTTTAAAACGCAATGGTTTTAAAATCTTACCATCGGGTAATATAAATTGTTTGATAGTAAAATATAAATTAAGTGTTTTCTACAATTTAAATGATTTCAAAATGTTAAATTTCTACATTCAATTGCAAACGGTTTTCAAAGTATTAATTCGAGCTTTCTTAAAATGAAACAAATGTTTTCTAACCTATGATTTATCCACTTAGTCTAAAAGTTTTATTTATGAAATTTCAAAGTAAATTTTTTTCAGTTTTAACTTATTAAACATCGGATTTCTACAAATATAGAATTTCAAAGAGTTGTTCACAAAAATTTAATCGTTAACTAAATTTTCTCCAAAATATTTTCCTCAGTGACATACCAGATTCGGTCGTGGCGTATGGGCCGGGTTTGGGGTGTTACACTCAATCATCACAGGTCTATGCAGAATGACCATATTCAGTAACAGTCATTTAAAATATATATTACAAGCATATCAGTCACATGACCACATTCAAGTTAGTTAAAACACAGTCATACGATCAAAGTCAAGTCATGACACAAAATCAGTCTTTGACCCTCAGGGGCAAAATAGTCATTTTACCCTCTAGGAGTATTTTGGTAATCCTACCCTACAGGGGTAATTTGTAATTCTACTCATAACTAATCCATGTATGCAGTGCATCTCAAACATAATCAATCATACAATTAAAACATACAACACTAGTACTACCACTAGGGTACAACGGTCATTTAATCGGTTAGGGGTAAAATGGTCATTTCGCCTCGCAAGGGCATCTTGGTAATTTTACCCATCGAGCGTATTTCGGTAACTTTAACCATAAAGGGTATTTCGATAACTTCACAAATTAGGGGTATTTCGGTAATTTTAGAAATCAGGGGTATTTCGATAATTTCACAAATTAATGGTATTTTAGTAATTTTGTAAACTAAGGGTATTTCAGTAATTTGTAAACCAAGGGTATTTCAGTAATTTTGAAACAAGGGTATTTTAAACAGAGATAACGATACGAATGGCCTAGGGCCCATTCTCGGACCAAATAGACCCACACGCTCGTGTGGCCTATTTAGCCCAAATCTAGCCATAGATATGAGATTCACATAGACCAGTTCTATAATATCTGGGATTTTGGGCTTGTGCATTTTGCTTAATTGTATGAAGTAGTATGCCTATGTGTGTTTTGAATGTGTTTTATAGAATTCGGGAACTTTAGAAGGTAGGAGAATGCCTTATAAAATATTAGGTTTAAAGTCTTAAAGGGGGAACTAGGCAAATAAGGCCTTAAGAGAATTTGTAGGGGAAAGTGGACATAAAAATGGGCTTGTTAAAGTGGCAAGGAGGTGCCACTTAGAGTCTTAGTAAGTGACGCCACAGGCAGTGTGCAGGGCTTAGGTTTGAGCAGCAAGGGATGCAAATGGGAGTTTTATTTTGCGGCAAAGATGAGCAGTGGTGGACGGTAATGGGACACTTGATGGATGAGCATTTGATCAAGTCAAATGCATTCAAAATTCGGCTAAGGTAGGAAGATAATTGTTGATTTATTTAAATTATTTTGCATGGGTAAATAAGAGAGAAAATAGGAGAAAAAGGAGGAAGCTGATAAGGGAAGGAGAGTTGGCTGGCCAAGGGACACTTTGGATGTCAATATTCGGTCATGGGAAAGGGGGGAAAACCAAATGTGCATAGTAAAGTTTAGGCATTTTTCTTGTACACTTTTCCTCCCTAATTATCTTCTTCTTTTCTCTTTTATTTTTGCTATAGCCGAAACTTCTTCACCCTCATCAGTGCCGCGACTCTCTAAGTTCAAACTCCTCTTCACTTTTCTTCTTTTCTTTTTGTTTATGTTGGCCGAACCCTCCCCTTGACTCAAAAGTTGGATCGCATCCAATCTTAACCTTCATTCTTCTTCTCACAATTCTCCAAAAGCCGAAAGTGAGTTTTCCTAGCCATAGCCGATTGTTCATTAAACTCCATAAGCTGAAACCTATTGATCAACATCTAGCCTATATAGTCGAATCTCTCTGTGGTGTCAGGGAAGGGTGCAGTCGATTTCATCATTAGGGGTAAGATCAAATGTTATTCGATTTTCATTCCTTTTTCTTTTAGCCGAAATCTAGGAACTAATCCCATTAATGCACTTTGGCCGAAACTTTGAAGGAGGAATTCGGGATTCGGTTGTTGTCGACTACAAGGAGGAGATCATTCGGGATTTCAAAATCTAAGGTAAGAAAAGTGTGGTTTAGGCCTAAGGCCATTTATTCAAATGTTGGAATCGGATCTAACATACACCATGTAGGTATTTCGACATCTTCAAAGACAAGGGATAAATTCGGGATTTAGATCCGCAAGGTAAGAGAGTGTTAACATTAGGCCAAGGCCATATTAAGTGTTAGTGATTGGCCGATTCTAACTTTGATTTTTAGGGAGGAGTTCAATCTGTTTCGGTAGACTTTCGGGATTCAGTGAACACATTAAGTACAAGGTGTGTAGCCCTACACTAATTCCTAATAGATCTATGGTATTAATATTATGTATGTGTTAATGGAAATATGAAAATATGGCTAAAGGTACCATTCAATGGTACAGAGTATTCAGGTACGTTAACCTACGACTACTACTATGTCAATAATGTCATTATGAACACTGAATATGACACACATGTGAATTTGTTATGAATATGGAATGGTATATGGCATGATTTCTGCTTGTTTTGTATTATGCATGGGCATATGGGTGATATTGAAAAGGGGAAGTGATCTAGTGGTTTTTACCACAATATCTGGTGACTCATGTCACATAATCTGAATGTGGTGACTTATGTCACATATTGTTATCTGGTGACTCTATCACATTATCTGGTGGCTATGCCACAATTTATAAGGGCGATGTGCAGTTGACTGTAGCGACTACCTTCGATGGTGTGTAGCGGATGGAGGGTCGATTTAGTAATCCCCACAGTGTGATTGGCAGGTACGGGTGATGTGTAGAGAATGGATATTTAGGTAGGGTTAGGATAGCATCATTAAATATTTGTTATGTATGACTTGATATGCCTAAATCGTTTGGGAGTTTGTGTTGGTTGTTACACATTGAGTCTGTCGACTCACCCCTCGTGGGCTAACGTTTTGCAGGTGACACTCAGTAATTGGACCGGGTCAGCAAGAACTTAGCGGTGGCCATGCTCAGCTCAGCATTTATTTTATCTTGAGACTTTATATTTAAGTTTTGGATTTATTTTGGGTTTTGCTTTGATGTAATAAGGCCATTACCATTAGACTGTTTTATGCATGCATTTTATTTGTTTTATTATGATACGATTATTATTAAATCAAGATTTAATAACTTTTACTTAAAAATGAATTTTAAATGTTTTGACACTTAAACACCAACAATTTTTAATTTAATGGTAAACTCTAAAACAACTCGGCATTTCTTTCAACTTATAGTTTTGAAATATAATAATAAAGTTTTAATAAAATCTAGACTTCAAGAACAACACCGTTTTCAATTCAATCACAACACCATCCGATTTCTCTTCAAACTGACCAAATTTTCTGAATTGACAAACAAGTTTCTGAAGTGTTTTACTCCAGGAGCATGCCAGATCCGGTCGAGGCTCGTGGGTCGGGTTTAGGGTGTTTCAAGCTC
The DNA here is from genome assembly GCA_025503065.1 of Gossypium bickii. Lineage (NCBI taxonomy): Eukaryota > Viridiplantae > Streptophyta > Magnoliopsida > Malvales > Malvaceae > Gossypium > Gossypium bickii. The sequence goes on along the minus strand of CP106714.1, from coordinate 91,341,906 downwards.
AATATCTACTACACAATCATACAATTTATTCATATGGACCCACGGGCCCATTAGGCCCACTTGGCCCCTTTCGACCTATCATGACCCAAATAGCCTAAACCTACAAGAACACCGATGATGGCCTCAACTATCGCATCGAAGCTCCAACACATGCACTCGCACGCTCGTGTGGCTACCATCATCGTGTGACCGGCATTTTGGCATTTGCCGCTCTACAAATAAAGTAGTGCGAAATCCACACCTTGTAGGAATCTGGAGTTGATCCACGCTCCGAACACTCTTATGCCCAAACTCCAACCAAGGTATGCTTACTCTCCTCATAGATTTCTCTATTTAAAGCCATCTTCTTACCTTCCCTTATGCTAGCTTCCCGAAGTGGGATCCCTCCTTCAGTAGAGTTTAAATCCATCACAACCACTTACCGTCCCAACTTAGCAAAATAAATATTCCTTTTTGCTTGCCCTCTCCTATGCTCCAAACGTTACATGCCACCACAACACAAGCTCCTTTTGTGTCTAAAATCATGCGCAACTAAATATAAGTCTATGGGCCAAAGTCTAAGTTCATTTAAAAGGAAATCAAAATGAATTACAAGTGCCAAGATTTAAACCTTGGACCCTTTGCTTCTTTTATGGCGTCACTTCCTTGTCTCCCATGTAGCGCCATTTGCCACTAGACCTGTAACATCCTGAATTTTTGGGCCTATGCATTTAATGTGTGGTTATGTTTAATGTGAGTGTTAGGGGTTCAGAATGGGCTCAGGTTTGGGCCGAGGCTGTAGTTAAAATTCTTGTTTGAACACTTTAGTGGAAAGCTTGTTAAGTTAGGGCATAAAAGATATTAGCTGTGTTTTAAAACACAAATGGGCTTGTGGCCCAGTGGCAAAATGGCGCCACTAAGAGCGAAGGAAGTTAGCATCAATTGAAGGTCCAAGGTTCGAGTCGCCTGGTACCTTTTATTTTAAATATTTTCGGCATTTATAAGAGTGGTAGTGGAGTTCAGCAATGATGCTTAAATTTAGGAATTTATTTAATGTGATAATAAGGTGGATAATGTGCTGATAAATAAAGGAAGAGGTAGTGTTATCCATGACACTGTGGATGAGTAGTCAGATAAGGATAAGGAAAGAATCAAGGAGTTATCTGCAGGGCTAGGTGGTGGCCAAAATTTTGACTCTAAGAGGGGGGAAGAAATCGGTTTCTATTTGCCATAGGGGGTGCCGAATTTTCCCAATTATTTGTTTAATTTTTAGTTACCAGGAAGGGCACTTCCGGGATTTGATAAGTAGGTGCCGAAATTCTCTATAAATAGGGGTAGTATCTCTTCAATTCCGGCATTTGAACCTTATTCTTTTCTTCATTCCTTATGCCGAAACCCTCAGCCATTCTCTGCAACCTTTCCTTTTAATTTCTTCTAAAAGTCGAAACCTCATAATTCTTTCTCTACATTCTTTTCTTTTGATCTTTCTTTGAACCTAACCTACATAGTCTGTAAAATTCTCTTTTCTTTTTCCTGCCGATTTCTTCATTAAAAGCCAAACCTCCATAGATTTCTTCGAATCATCTTCTCTTCCTGATTTTCGCAAAAAGCCAGAATCCTCTGGGAGTAGCCAAATGTTCTCTAGTAAGGTGAGTGTCGACTCTTTTTATTCCTTAAGATCTCTTTTGGTTTTTAGAAGACAAAGCCGAAAGGCTAATGGTTTAATGGTTTTATGTATTTTCTTGTTGGGTGACATCGAGAATGGAAAAAGATCATCTAGATCTAAAAGCCGAAAATCGTTAGTCTCTAATTTCGAGAATTCAAGGTAAGGGGTTCTCTTTATATCTTCGTTAGATTCGCTATCGTATTTATGATCTTAACATATGTTATGGTTTAACAAACCTATTTCGTCATAGTAGTTTTGACAAGGACTTTTTGATGGAATCAAATATGGATCAGGCAAAGGAGAGGATTGGGTCCGTAAACCCAATCCCTAAGTTTAAGAAACGAGCGGTGTCTACTGTTCGAGATTGGCCACCGGGTTGTGGACCGGCTTCTGAACAATACCTTAGGCAGATAGCGGTGGTGTTGGCTATGGATAGCATCGACATAGGCAGTATCATCTTGTCGGTAATCAGGTGTGTAGATCTCTAACACACTAGTTAATTGCAATATATATGTTATGGCTAAAAAGCCGGAAAGAGGCTGTGTAGACAGTCGAATAAAACCCAAAAAAGGGTTTACAAAGGATGCCAAGTATGTAATCATAGAAACCACTCTATGAGTATCGATATATGTGAAAACCTGTTGTTTTTTTTTAAAAAGTATGTATGCATGGGGTGGGACTATGATAATGAAGGGGAAGTGCATGATAGGTCACTTGGTGATCGTTGGTTAAACCACAAAATCTAATGTTAGGTCACATAGTGATCGGTGGCAATGCCACGTTTAATGATTCCTGATTAATAGGAATAGGCAGTACGGCTATCGTTATGGTGTGTAGCGGATGGAGGGTTGATTGTAGAAATCCCCGAGGTGTGATGGTTGGTACGGGTTGGTGTGTAGAGGATGGAATTCTAGGATGGGTTGGGCTATTCATCATTTATTATTTATCATGTAATTATGATTGTTGCCTTTATGTATGGGCCAGGGCTCATAATGTGTTTGTGGGCCTCAGGTCATTGTGTTTCGGGATTTACACACTGAGTATTGGTGACTCAGCCATTTCATTTTTCTCTACTCTTTTAGATGAGTAGTAGATCGTGGACATGGGAGACGAGACGGACTCGAGGGGCCATCAAGTTATTTGTTTTTACACTTTCTATTTTATTTTAAGTTTTAATTTTGGAATTATTGGATGTAATAAGGCCTCCATAGCTTAGGATATAAGTTGATATATGTTAATGTTTATGTTTTTTTTATTATTCATGATCAAAGACTTATGTCTTACAGAAATAAAAATGGGATATCTAAACACTATTTAAATAACACTTATTTGAAAAGATAAATTACAAAGATTTTCTACAAGTGCCACCTATTTAACAAATATCTACAAAAATGAACTAAGTTTTACAAAGCCCTTTTAACGAAAAGTTTTTAACATCAAACCCATAGCATACCGGATCTGGTCATGGCGTATGGGCCAGGTTTGGGGTGTTACAAGACCGCAACTCCTTTTTTGTCATTTTTCTCCACATTTTATTCTTATAGCCTACTTACTAACTCCCAGGGTTTTATTCACCTAAAACCAAAATTTTCCTAAAGCCCTGGTTTGATCCCAGGTCTTCATGGAAGCCCCCTAACCTTTTAAAATCACTCACCTAATAGGTCCAACTTGCATTAGTGCCATTCTCTTGTTCTCAAAAATTTTAAACGCTTCCGTGCCTAAGGCCCAATGGGCCCAATTCTACTAGGCCCAAATTCGGGTCATTATAGATTATAAGAGGAAGAAAAAAAAGAAGCCATTGTTTTTTTTAAGGTCTTTGGCCTTTGCATATCGAGATTTAAACCAATCGAAAGATAATTGTGAAAAGGCAAAAATTGCGGATTAATCTTTATGTTTCATTTGTTGTTGTTTTTACCAAGTAATTTCATATGGAACTTATTAAGCAAATTCATGTTATGTTTTTTTAATAATTTGAATAACTCTATCTGTTATATATTTATTTTATTTTGCAAAGTACGATATTGAGGTGAATTGAAAATGATTATTTGAGCGTAGCATGTTATGTTTAAGATTGATTATGAAACTAGAGGACGAAATTGAAAAAAAAATAAAAATTTGTGTAACTCAGTGATTATATGAATTGACATTGAATTTGGTTGGAATGTATTATTTTGTATAATGAAATGAGAAGAACTAACTTAATCTAATCATGTAAGAGCAAAATGTTTCATGATAAAAGCCAAAAGTAACATCTTTTTGCCGCTTTCCTTATGCATTTTTTTTATGATTATTTGATTTAAAATAGTGAATTTTATGCTCCTAATCCTTTAAATCATGTTTCTATACTTAGAAGAGCATTTGGGAGCAGAAGGAGTGAAAATTGGAAAATCGGAGCAAGCTTCATGAGCCACACAGGCTAGACCCTCCCATATGGGATGGACAAGCAGCCGTGTAAGCCACAGGGGCTGCCACATGGCCATGTGTTAGACTGTGTAGAAATCGCAAACTACAATCCAAAAACACGGAAAAATGTAATTTTAAGGTTTTTTGGGCATTCTAAGACCTATGTATACCAAATATAAGAAGAGGAATTAAGCCGTCATATAATACTTAAGAAAACAACTTGAAAAACAACATTGAAGCTGGTTCTAAAGCAGATTTCCATTAAGATTGAAGATCTCCTTTTTATTTTTTTTGAATTTTATTATGAGTTTCTTTATTTTTTGTGGTTATATTATCTTATGGATGTTTTTATTTGCGATTATGAACTAATTTTCTAAATACTTAAGGGAGATGAACCCTAGGATGGATTCTGTCTCTTGATTTTTATTTTACGCAATAAATACTTAGAACTTGTTCTGAATTATTTGTGCTTAATTCTTGGTTAAATATTTCTAGATTATTAATCCGTGTTTGATGTAATTCAGAGGAAGAATAGACCCTTTTAAGAGTAGATCTAGCATAATTGAGTGGAGTTACATGCAATCCTAGAAATAGGACGAAATAAATCTACTGAATTAGAGTCAAACCTAATAGGGGGATCCATAGATTGATTTAATGTGATAATAGGGTTTTAATTAGAAAGAAATTTCAATTAATCAACCTAGGGTTAGTTGTTCTTACTCTCAAAAGAGATAATAGCATAATTTAGGGATTTCTATGGATTAAGATACTAAGTGAAGAAATTGGTTGATTCAGATTGATAATGAGAGATGAAATCTAGGTGAATTCTTTCCTGGGTATTGTTTCTCTTCCTGGTTGTTAATCGTTTGTTTTCCTGATTTGTTCTTTGTCGTTTCTTTAGTTGACTTTAGTTTTAGTCGACCTTTCCAATTTTTTGGTTAAATAATAGAAAGACAATTATTACTAATACTTTTAGTCTTCGTGAACACGATATATGTGCTCACTGTAGCTATACTATTAATTAATAGGTGCACTTGCCTTTATAGAATTTTTAGTTTGTTTATGACTACATTATTTTACTAAACACTTTAAGGACAACAGTGGCAGTACAACTTTGAAAATTCACCAAAAAATGTAAAAATCAAATTAGAGGATGAATCAAACATGAAATTAAATACTATTGAGTCTAGTTTTGCATAAAGGAAATGGTGTAAGCAACGAAATTTTAGATTATGATATTTAATAATTTTTATTACACAAGTTCAAAATGATTTCGGGGTCCCCTATTCTAACTTTTAAAAATCATTATAAATTGTAAAAAAAATTTACGAGATGAAATTTATATGCCTAAAAACTTAATGAGTCTATTTTCAAGTGAAGAAGTGTCAAAGCTGCCTAACAACAAAACAGGGGAAGTTTTAAAAAACAAACCGTATTAATTGGATTAAGTAGAAATTCTAAAATTTTTATGGTAAAAAGTTCATTGAATATAGTTTGAAAAACAAAAGCAGATCTTGATTTTGAATTTTGTAGGTAAATATATAAATAATTTTGTAACACCCCTTACCCGTATTCAACGCTGGAAATGGGTACGAGGCATTACCAGACTTAACTTGGTTGAACATATAACCTTAGGCTATAAAATTTCATTTCCAACTTAAGACTTCTCATACATATGCATTACATCCTTATCATCGGCCTATGAGGCCTTAAACATACATTCAGAAGGTCTCGGAATTAAACCAGAAACTTTTATGTACTTAGAAAACTTTGGCCTAAATAAGGGCCACACGCCCGTGTGAGATGGAACATGCCCGTGTGGACAGGTCGTGTGGTTACACACGCCCATGTTCCTAGCCCATGTGGAATTTATTTTTCAACTCGAACCTAAAGGGGTTTTCACACGGCCAGACACATGCTCGTGTCCTTGGCCCATGTCCTCCACACGGGCTAGACACTCCCGTGTCCTCACCCGTGTGTGAAAACCTGGGTATTCTGTTTGTGACGTCAGCAACCAAATAAAGGGCACACGGCCTAGGCACACGCCCATGTGTCTAGCCCGTGGTCGACACTAACTTGCAACATTAACATGCAGGGGACACACGGCCCCGCCACACATCGGCTGCTTTAGTAGGCTTTGTCCCATGACTTGCCACTGATAATTATTCAGTGACATCTCTTTGGTTTCTGCGAGTGGTATGTTCTATTTCACTGTTAAAGATCAAGGGTCCTAACGGGTTCCTCCTAGTCATAAACTAGATGTAACAGATCAATTTTGACCCAAATCGGAACGGTGGTTTCGGGACCACGAATACGAGCCTGAGAGATATTTTAATATTATATTTTGTGTTTGTTATATGTGATTTAGTGAGTGTGAAAATTTCGTAGAAAAATTTAGTCGTTTAAGTGCTCAATTTGATAAAAAGGATTTAATCGAGAAAAACGCAAAAGTTGCATGCTAAAGTGAAGAGTACTAAATTGATTGTGGCTTTTTAAGTGGGTGTACCAAAAGGGCAATTAGCCCATTCACCATAGTAAGGGACGGCAATGGGCTTTTATAAGTCCAAATTACATGTTAATTTAGTTTATTACCAAGTTATATTAGAATATTAAGTAATAATGTTAAATTATATGTGAAATACAACATTATTATTATAAGAATGAGTGGGAAAAAAGAGAACATCACATTGTTCATCTTCTTGGCCGAATTTTTGAGGAGAAAAACTCCATTGTTGGAGCTTGAAGTTTCGGCAACTTAGAGCTTGATTTGGGGTAGGTATTTTGCTTAGTTTTTGATAAATTTTACGTTTTTGAGATCGTTGCTTCGTATTTTACCCGACCCATGTCTAAATTTTTGAAAATACTATGTATGTAGGATTCGGCCATTAACAAGCTTGGATAGTTTTGATGTTGGATGATTTTAAATTAAATGTATGTTAAAGATTTACAAGTTTTTGTATTGGGATTTTTGGTAAATTTGAGTATATAGAGCTAAATTGAAAAGAATAAATTTGTGAAGGATTAAAATGTCAAATAAACGAAATGCATGGACACATAAGGCCATAGGGGATATTCGGCCAAGCTATAAAGTTGGAAAATTTTGCTTATTTGGTGTTTTGTGTAAATTGGACCAAATTGTAAAAATGGGAAATATTAGGGGCAAAATGGTAAATTGCCCATTAGGGTGTTTTGAGACTAAATTGAGATGAAATGAGATTAAATGAGTTAAATTCTAATGTGTTTTAGATCAAGAGCAAAGAAAGACAGAATTAGACCGGGGAAAGACGAAGGTTCTCGAATAAGCCATTCATTACGGACTATCGACAACCGAGGTAAGTCCTTTAGCTAAAATATGTCAATAAATTAATTATGAATTTAGTGAATGATGAATTGTGGAAATTTAGAGTATAAATTCATGACATAGCTGAATGTGAATGTATAGTATTGAAGTGAATTTATTTGGCTAATGCAAGGTGAATAAGTAAGTTCTTGAGCAATCTTATGTTTTAAGGTTATTTACTTAATCTAATGAATGATAGAATTTGTATGAGTTTGGTGTAAAACCATGAGTTGGCCGAATGTGATGATGATGGATTAATGGATGATTTCAAATACATTAAATGTAATGTGAATAAATGCATATGGTTCGATAAGTGAGCGAGTGAAATGTGAAAAGCATGAAAAACTATTTTGACATTCGGGCTTTATGCCTAGCGAGCCTCGTCTGGGTGACATAATCGGGCTTTATGCCTAGCGTGCCTCGTCTCTTGTGACATAATCGGCTTTATGCCTAGCGGGCCTCGTGTCGGGTGTTATTTGTCGGGCTTTTATGCCTAGCGGTGCCTTGTGCCGTGTGTTACTTTTCGTGCTTTTACGCCTAGCGGGCATGATGCCGGTGATGTATTTTACAAAAGAGAAATCGAATCGTGGATCAAGACAACTTAATGATAATTTAATTGAGTATATGGTTCAGGTAAGCATGTAAGGTTTGCTATGCTTTATATCATTTGGGTCGAATTAATATTATGAGAATTGTGATATATATATATATGTTTGAAGTTAATATTGATGGGTGTAATATGACGGAACTCTAGTTTAAAATGTGCTATTATGGAACAATTGGTTTTCAAGTATAAATGTTAAGAAAGGAGATTTTCGTACGGGATGCTTCTATGAACTTTAAGAAATGTAGGTTGAAGGAAGTGATTCCAAGATTTACTTGGGTTAATGAATTAATAGTATTTGGCGTTGTATAAATGATTTACTTAATTGCCTATGTGAAATGCCATAAATTGATTGCTTTCATTTCGTAAATAATTAAATGTTTTATTATCATGAGTTAGGACCTACTAAGCTAGTAAGCTTAATTATGTGGAACGCTCTCCTTTGTTTTATAGATTTTGGTCACGTTACGGGCTCGTGAAGGATCTTCAAGAAGTCGTCCACACTATCGCCTTCCTTTGGTATTTTTGAAATTTTGGTTACGAATTAGAAAGCATGTATAGGCTAGATGAAGTTTTAGAAACATACGATGTTTGACTTTGTACATGAATATAGCCATGCGAAGATGGCTATTTCCTTTGGTTGTGTATCGTTTATATGTTAAAATTTTATAACTTGCTCATTCGTAAATGTATGTTTTAAACTTGATCATGGCCTAAATTACATATTGGATTGTTTTTGGTATACATATATATGTATGGTGAAGGCATATATTTAAAAAAAAAAAAGGGGATTCTAGTTGACAGCAGTGATGTGATTTTGAAAAATCACCAAAAATAGGATAAGTTGAATTAGAAGGTGAATGAGGTATAGAATTAAAGCTTATTGTGTCTATTCCGATATGAAAGAAACAGAGTAGGCAAAGGAGTTGTATGTTATGAGATATTTAAATTTTAGTGGGACCTGCTCTGAATGAATTCGTGAGTCACTGTTCTGTTTTGGAAATATTGTAAAAAATTGTACAAAAATAATTAGGAATCATGGTTTATATGTGTAGAACCCTTAATGAGTCTATTTTTCATTGGTATAAACAAGAACAGTATATGAAATTTGTGCAATGAGATAACTGCATTTTTGTAGAGACAGGTCAGAATTGTCAAGCTGTGTAATAAGGGTACCTTTGATGAATAAACTGTACTAATTGGCCACATGAAAAATTCTGGAAAAATTATGGTGAAAATTTATATGAGTTCTGTAACTCGAGTTATAGTCAAATTAGTCGGCATGACACAGTTTGACAGCTTTAAATTTTTATGTCCTGAACTTGTAGTCAAGTCTAGTAATGCCTCTTACTCAACTCCGGCGATGGTCTCGGGTAAGGGGTGTTACACTAGAGGTACCTGCTAAAAACAAATAAAGGAAGAAAAATTAGCAAAGTTAAAAGAAAAATAAAAATAAAAGTAAATTGCAAAAATAAAAATGGCTAAAGTAATAAAAATTGAGCATTCTTAATATTTTAGTTCCCTAGCAGCGGCGCCAAAAACTTGATCGTGTGTCAGAGTCTTAAAAAGTTATAAAAAGAATGATCGAGCCTAGAAACTAACTATGACAACGATTGAAGCAAGCACACCTATCGAACAGTAGTATAGTTTAGTGGCAAGACAGGATTGTCTAACCCAAAGGAACCAAAAGTACTAATACTAACTTTCTTTTTATTATTTAGCCTAGAAATTAAGGGATTTATTATTTAATCTAAAATTAACTAACTATTAAGCTAAATATGCAAAGACAAAGAGAATGAATTGGAAAAATACTTGTGGGAAAAAAACCAATTGATTAAGACAATACCCGAGGAAGAATCCACCTAGACTTCACTTGTTATTTACCTCTGAACCAGACGATTTATTCACTTTACTTGATCCATAGGATTCCCTAATTTATATTAATACCTCTTTCGAGGCTACTAACGTCTAACCCTAGGTTGATTAATTTAAATCCCTTTCTAATTAAAACCCTTAGAATTGCATTAACTCGATATATGGACTCCCATATTTGGTTTGACCCTAATCCGACAGATTTTCGTCATCCTATTTCTAGAGTTGCGATCAACTCCGCTTAATTATGCTAGATCTACTCTTAAACAGGGACTCTTGCTCCACTGCCTAAGCACATCAATACTTGAATCAATATCCTAAAATATTGAAACAATAATTAAGAACACATAGTTAAGAACAAATCAAGTATTTATCATATAGTTCAGTAAACAATAACGAGATCCGTCTTAGATTTCATCCCCCTCAGGTATTTGAGGGGTTTAGTTCATAATTATAAAAGAATACATCTCAGAAGAAAATATAAAACAAAACATAAGAAAAACCCTAAAACCCTCTGAAGGAAATTGAAGGGAAGATCTTCTGTCTTGAGTATGATTCTGGCTTCTTGAGAGGAATCAACTGGCTATCTTCGTGTAAATCCCACAATTCGACCCTCTCTGGCTTGGCTCTTCAGCCTACCTGAACCCCCCTTTGAAGGTTGGCCTCTATGGTGTTTATATAGGGTTTTGGAATGTCTTTCTTTACCTCTAAGTACCCTATTCCGAATAGAATTAAAACAGGTCATGTCAGGGACACACCTGTGTAGCACGACTGTGTGAATCGAATCCAGGCTTTGGTCGGGTCTGCTAAAGAGGCACGACCATGTGGCATGGGCCCAGGCCGTGTGCATTTTGTAGTTTGGCCCATTTTCTCCTTTTTTTGGCTCGTTTCTCGTTCTTTTTATCCTCTGGTGCTATCCTAAGTATAAAACATGAAACTAAAGGATTAGGAGCACCAAATTCCACAATTCAGGGAATAAATCATCCAAAAGTATGCGAAATGTGGGATTAAAATATGTATATATTACGGTTTATTAGTTGGATAGGACTTTGTTAGTGAATATTGTATATATGTTACTGCTACTGTGATGGGCTAAGGCCCTTGTGCATACTGATACTGATATTGAGTTGGGCAAGGCCAAACCGTTACTGATACTGAAAGGGGCTTAGGTGAAACACCCCAAACCCGGCCCACGAGCCTTGACTGGATCTGACATGTTCCTTGATGTAAAACATTTCAAATCTCGTTTGTTACTTCGGAAAATTTGGGTGGTTTTGAAGAAAAGTTGATTTGTGTTGAGTTCCAAATTGAAAACGTTGTTATTCTTGAAGTCAAAGATTTACTAAAACCTTATTTTCATATTCCAAAAATATAAGTAAAAAGGACATGCCAAATTTGTTAAGGTTTATCTTTATAAATTGAAAATCATTTGTGCTTAGGTGTCAAAGCATTTTAAGTTTATTTATAAGGAAAGTTATTTAGCCTTGATTTAATAATATCCGTTTCATAATAAAAACAAGTAGAAATGCATGCATAAAACAATTAGTGGTAATGGCCTTATTACATCAAAAACAAACCCGAAATAAAACCAAAATACTTATGTATAGAAATTCGAGCAAAGTAAATGCTGAGCTGAGCATTGGCCACCACTAAGTTCCTACCGACCCGGTCCATCTACTGAGTGTCACCTGAAAAGATATCCCACAACGGGGTGAGTCAAATAGACTTAGTGTATAACAACCAACACAAAGTCCAACGATTTAGGCATATCAGATCATACATATACATATAGCAAATATAGATAATGATGCAATCCCGAACCGAAACCTAAGTAACCATCCGCTACACATCACCCGTACCTGCCATCACACCGTGGGGATTACTAAATCGACCCTCCATCCGCTACACATCATCGAAGGCAGTCGCTGCAGACGACTTGCACATCGCCCTTATAAATTGTGGCATAGCCACCAGATAATAATACGTGACATAAGTCACCACATTCAGATTATTGTGACATGAGTCACCAAATATTGTGGTAAAAACCACCAGATCACTTCGCCTTTCATAATCACCCATATGCCCCATGTCATACAAATCATGCAAATATCATGCCTTATGCCTTATTTCATATTCGTACCCAATTCTCATTTATGCCACATTCAAGGTTCATAATACTATTAATAGAGTTTTGGAGAATAACGTACCTGAATATGCCGTACCATTGAATGGTACCTTTAGCCATATCTTTCACATTCTTATTAACACATGTATTAAATTAATACTGTAAATCTATTAAGAATTAGTGTGGGGTTAGACACCTGGTACTTAACGTGTTCACTGAAATCCCGAAAATCCCGATCTAATGCTCTAGATCCTTAGTTCCTACATTCGGCCAACACTTAGCATTTTAGCAAAAAGCCATTCGGCTAAATAATCAAATCCCGAAGGATTATCGCAACCCAAAATCCTTACCTTGCTGCCGATTTGGTTACTATTCAAATCCCGATACTTCGTGATGTTCCCTCTTGCAATCGGCCAGTCACTAAATCACTTAACTAGTTAGTTTTCGGCTTTTGAATGAATAAGATACAGATCTAGATCACTAAATATGGCCTTGGCCGAATATCATATTCACTTACCTTGTGGTTCTAAATCCCGAAATTATCCCTTATCTTTGAAGATGCTGAAATACCTACAAGGTGTATGTTAGATCCGATTCTAACACTTGAATAAATGGCCTTCGGCCTCAACCACACTTTACTTACCTTGAGGAACCAAATCCCGAATGATCTCCCCTAAAAGTCAGCTACACCAAAAATCCCAAATGATCCTTCATAGTTTCACCCAAAGAATATTAATGGGATTAGTTTCTAGATTTCGGCTAAAAGAGAAAAGATTGAAAATCGAATAACAATTGATCTTACCCTTAATATTGAACTGCACTCCTACCTGACACCACTTGAGAGATTTGGCTATAGGCTAGATGTTGATCAACAGTTTTCAGCTTTTGGGGTTTTAATGGACAATCGGCTAGGGGTTATTGGTATATTCGGCTTTGAGTGAATTTGCAAAAGAAGAAGAAAGGAGTTGCTTTCAGTTTTTAGTCAACAGAGGAAAATAATTTCGGCAGAGGCTCAATTGGAAAGAAAAGAAAACAAATGGCCTCACTCTCCTCCTTTGCCCGAAAATACCACCAAAAGAGTCCCTTGGCCGGCCAACACGCATCCCCTTCTCAAATCCCACTTTTCCTCCTTATTTTTCTCTCTATCACCCATTCAAAATAATTGAAATAATCCAACATTTATCCTCCCATCTTAGCCGAATTTTAAAAGGAATTGACCAAGTCTAATCCTCATCTAAATAAAAGTCCCTATGCCGTCCACTACTGCTCCTCATTGCCGCAAAATAAAAGCTCCCTTTTTGCATCCCTTGTGACTCGAACCTAGGCCCTTTGTACTGCTTGTGGCGTCACTTTCAGAGGCTTTAAGTGGCGCCTCCTTACCACTTTAACAAGCCCATTTTTGTGTGTAATTTCCCCTACAATTTCTCTTAAGGCCTATCAGGCTTAGCTCCCTTTTAAAAACTTAAAATCTGGTAATTCCTAAGGTATTTTCCTACACTCTAAAGTTCTCAAGATTCATAAAACATAATCAGAACGCATATAGGCATGGTACTTCATACAATTTAGCAATAATGCACAAGCCCAAAATCCTGGATATTATAGTTCTAGCCCCCTTAAAATAATTTCGTCCTCGAAATTACCTGGCTAAAAATAGGTGAGGGTATTGCTGTCGCATTGCTTCTTCCGGCTCCCAAGAAGCTTCTTCCGACCCATGATTACGCCATAACACTTTGACTAGAGGAGCTGATTTCCTCCGTAACACTTTCACATCTCGTTCCAAAATCTGAATCGGCTCTTCCTCGTAGGACAAATCTGGCCTCAGCTCCACCTCCTCAATTGGCACTACATGAGATGGATCCGATCGGTAACGACGTTGCATATAAACATGGAATACATCGTGCATCTATTTCCACTCTGGAGACAACTCTAATTGGTATGCCACTGGACCCACTCGCTTCAATACCCGATAAGGTCCTATAAACCTGGGACTTAACTTCCCTTTGCGACCAAATCTCATCACCTTCTTCCAAGGCAAGACTCTAAGAAACACTCGATCTCCTACAGCAAATTCTATTTCCTTTCGTTTAAGATCTGCGTACGACTTCTGCCTATCAGATGCCTCCTTTAGCTGTGCTCGAATTACCTCAACCTTCTCTTCGGATTCTGCCACAATCTCTAGACCCAAAACTCGATGTTCTCCTAATTCTATCCAACACGTCGGAGTGCGACACCTCCGTCCATACAGCGCTTCATACGGTGCCATCCGAATACTGGCTTGATAGCTGTTATTGTAAGCAAATTCCGCTAAAGCCAAATATTCTTCCTAACTTCCACAGAAGTCTATCACACAGCCTCTCAACATATCCTCTAACACCTGGATTACTCGCTCAGATTGACCATCCGACTGCGGATGAAATGCCGTAGTGAAATCCAATCTGGTGCCTAAAGCTTGATGTAGTGCTTTCCAAAACCGAGACGTAAACCTTGGATCCCTATCTGAAATAATTGACACCGGAACTCCATGCAACCTTACAATTTTTGCCACATACAACTTTGCCAACTTCTGCAAAGAATAGTCAACCCGCACTGGTATGAAATGCGCGGACTTTGTCAATTGATCCACTATCACCCATACCGAGTCCTTCTTAGTAGGCGTAAGGGGAAGCCCACTAACGAAGTCCATGGTGATTCTCTCCCACTTCCACTGCGGAATCTTTATTGGTTCAAGCAATCCTGACGCAACTTGGTGTTTAGCCTTAGCTTGCTGACACGTTAAGCACTTCCCTACAAATTCTGTAACTTCCCGCTTAAGACCAAGCCACCAGAACTATTCCCTTAGATCTCTGTACAACTTGCTACCTCCAGGATGCATAGCATAAGGGCTACTATGCGATTCCTGAAGAATTCTCTGCCTTAACTCCTTATCCTTAGGCATACAGACCTTACCCTTAAAACACAATACTCCCTCGCTGTTAACAGCATAGTCCTCTAACTCCCCACTCTACACTTGCCGCAACTTAGCACTTAGATCATCATCTGCCAACTGTCCCTCTTTCACCTCATTCAACCACGTCGGCTTAACTTGTAACTCTGCTAACAAACTTCCGTCGTTATACAAGCTCAGATGTGTAAACATTGCCCTCAGATCCGACACTACTTTCCGACTTAGGGCATCTGCCACTACATTTGCTTTGCCCGGGTGGTACTCTATAGAACAATCGTAGTCCTTCAGTAACTCCACCCACCTTCGCTATCTCAGGTTCAGCTCTTTCTGAGTCAACAGATACTTAAGGCTCTTGTGGTCTGTGTAGATTACTGACTTTTCTCCATATAGGTAGTGCCTCCACACCTTAAGAGCAAAGACCACTGCCGCCAATTCCAAGTCATGCGTCGGGTAGTTAACCTCGTGTGGCCTTAATTGACGAGACGCATAAGCGACTACCTTCCCATCCTGCATTAATACACATCCTAATCCTGTGTGAGAAGCATCACAGTACACCACAAAGTCCTTCCTTGCCTCAGGTTGAATCAAAACCGGAGCTTCAGTCAAAACCCTCTTAAGCTTCTCAAAGCTCTCATGTTGCTTATCTGTCCATATGAAAGGTACTTCCTTTCTCAACAACTTCGTCAAAGGTGCGGCTATTGATGAGAACCCTTCTACGAACCTTCTGTAGTAGTCTGCCAATCCCAAGAAACTACGAACCTCAGCCACAGACTTAAGTGGTTTCCAATCTAGCACTGCCTCAATCTTCCGAGGATCCACCCTTATCCCTCCTGCAAACACCACATGCCCTAAGAATACGACCTCCTTCAGCCAAAATTCACACTTGCTGAATTTGGCATAGAGCTTCTTCTCCCTTAACACTTGCAACACTATTCGAAGCTGCTCATCATGTTCCTCCTCAGACTTGGAATACACTAGAATGTCGTCTATAAACACAACGACGAATTGATCCAAGTAAGGTTGAAAGACCCGGTTCATCATATCCATGAACGCGGCTGGGGCGTTTGTCAATCCGAACGGCATTACTAAGAACTCATAATGCCCGTATCTTGTCCGGAAAGCTGTCTTATGAATATCTGCCTCCCTCACCTTAAGTTGATGGTATCCAGACCTTAGATCTATCTTTGAGAATACCGCGGCCCCCTTAAGCTGATCGAACAAGTCGTCTATCCTTGGCAACGGGTACTTGTTTTTGATGGTCAGCTTATTCAAATGACGATAATCTATGCACATACGCATAGTTCCGTCCTTCTTCTTCACAAACAAGACCGGTGCTCCCCGTGGAGACACACTGGGTCGAATAAACCCATGATCCAGCAACTCTTGGATTTGAGCCTTGAGCTCAACCAACTCATTTGGTGCTATTCTATATGGAGCAATTGACACAGGAGCTGTACCTGGCAGTAAGTCAATTCCAAACTCCACCTCCCTATCCGGGGGTATCCTAAGTAACTCCTCCGGAAAAACATCCACAAATTCCTTTACTATTCTAACTCCTTCAACATTTGTTTCCTTAGCTTTCAAGGCATTGACCAACATCAGAAAAGCCAGAAATCCTTTCCTTACCATCTTCTCCGCCTTAAGAGCATATACTACATTCGACAAATAGTTCCGTCTTTCGCCCATCACCACAACTTCGTTATCGTCAGAAGTTCTCAACGACATGCATTTGGCAGCACAATCCACATTCACACGGTACTTCACCAGCCAGTCCATGCCTAAGATTAGATCAAATTCCCCGAATGGCAGTTCCATTAAGTCACTGAAATCGCGCTTCGAACTTCTAAAGGCACATCTTTAAAGAGCTTATCTACCACTACAGTCTGCCCTAAAGGATTAAGTACAGTCATCTTCCTAGGTACAGTCTTAGAGTTCACATGCAGAGTTTCAGATACTTCACTAGCAACATAAGAATGAGTTGACCCTATGTCTATCAAAGCAATAAAGGGTAACCCAGAAATAAGGAACGTACCCGTTATAACATCAGGTGCGTTGCTGTCTTCCCTTCGACGAACTGCATATACCAGACCTGGCTGTCTAGCCTCCGTATTACCAACACCTCTGCCCAGTGTTCCCCGTCCTCTTCCAGAACTATTACCTCTACCAATCGGACCACGACCCCGCTAAGGCTGCTGTCCACCTCTTCTAGCCTGATTAAAACCCTGACCTGTTGGTCGACTCCCGTCTATCTTTATAGGACAGTCCTTAATCATGTGTTCCTTGGACCCACTGTCTTCTTCCAATACTCTCCTAAGTGCATCTTTCCACACTGAGTACAAGTACAATACTGTCCTCCCATAACAGCCTGCTGACCTCGCGGCCCATCAACTCTAGGCCTCTTTTGAACATTTTCGGATGACCATGATAATCCAAAACCCCTCTTCTGCCTGTTCTGATCCGTATTCTGTCTCACAGAGTCCTTAATCCCTTCGGCTACCTTAGCCTTTTCTACCAATACGACAAACTCTCGCTCCTGCTGTGGAGCTATCAACAACCTCAGGTCATCCCTCAGTCCGTCCTCAAACCGGACACATCGTTCATGCTCCGTAGCCACAATTCCTCGAGCATACCGGCTCAACCTTAAGAATTCAGCCTTGTACTCCGCTACGGACTTGTTCCCTTGAACCAGCCCCAGAAATGCCTTTCTCTGCGCATCAATAAAATTGGTACCAACATACTTCTTCTGATACGCCGCCTTAACATACTCCCAAGTGAGATCCTCAGCTGTAGCACCATCCCGCACTGTGAGCCACCGTTGATATGACTCATCACAGAGAAGCGACACCATTCCTTTTAGTTTCTCAGACGTAAGATCCAGCTCATCCATGATTCGCTCTGTCGCCTCCAACCAATACTCAGCCGTACTGGGTGCCACACCAGATACGCCACGGAACACCTCAGCTCCATTGGCTCGGAGTCGCTCGGGTACAGATTTCCGAGCTCTCATATCTCTACCTGCTCCAGCCACCATCTCAAGAACTCGCAGCACCGTCTGCGATACTGCATCATCCCCCGTCTGATCCTGATGTTCAACACCAGCAGCTGGTGGTGGGGGGTGGTGGTGGTGGTACCTCATTCTCGGACACTTTACCAGACCTAACGAGTTCCGATACGTTCATTCTACCTCTACCACGTCCTTGCACATTACGACCACGTCCCCTAGAACTCATGTCTACGACCGCGATTTAATCTGATTTAAGAAATTTTATGCATTAGTATTTTGTTCCACTGATTATTCGCGAAGAAGTTTTATGAAAGGAAGTTTAGTAGTAGTTCTTTCGATCATTTCAGAGTTTTCGTTTCGAGTCTTCTACCCTAATTCAGAGAAATATATTCATTCCATAGTATCTACTACACACATTCACCACTCGAATATTTTTGTCTGTTCCTACCCCAGGGGTATTTTTGTAATTTGTCCTATAGGGGTATTTTGGTAATTTTCCAAATCAGGGTATTTTGGTATTTCGAAAAATAGGGATTTTTGGTATTTTGTAAAGTAAGCAAATCTTAATAAAATTGGAGGGTAGTATGGTAATTTTATAAACCAAGGGCATTTTAGTAATTGTACAACCAGGGGTATTTGGGTAATTTTATAAATCGGGAATATTTTGGAAAAATTTTCAAAATAATTTCTACAATTCAAAGGGGCAATTTGGTGATTTTTGAAACTAGGGTTTTTATGAAAATATGGCTAGTCCCTTTCGGGTTTTAATTATTGAGTTTAGCCTGTGAATGAGTCCTCTTGGTTACGGTGAACCGTTACTACGCACCAGGTAGGATTCGAGCGAAGAGGAGGTGAGTCAGTAGGACTGCTTAAATACCAGGCTCTCCCTAAATCCCATCTTAGACATGCGCACAATGGTTGCCACACCCTAACTCGGTGACTTACACACAGGTTTGTTTAATTAGGCCTTAAAGTGTTATGTAATTCTGTATTGAAGTAAGCTAATCTTAGGGTTCAATAACTTAATATACTAATCTATGTTCCCGTTATACCCATATACAAATCAATGAATCAAACAATAGTTAGGGGTACTTACCTGGTGGACTTCGGGTCGGAGACTTAGGTGCCAGGCCAGAAAACCTGCTTAATTCACAAAAATTTTCACAAAACTTATTTGGGCTAAATTTTTAAAATCGTTATGGGCTTTAGACCCAAGGTCGAGAGTTTAAAATTGGGCTCTAATACCAAACTAAAACACGCCAAACCCGGCCCACGAGCCTTGGCCGGATCTGACATGTTCCTTGATGTAAAACATTTCAAATCTCGTTTGTTACTTTGGAAAATTTGGGTGGTTTTGAAGAAAAGTTGATTTGTGTTGAGTTCCAAATAGAAAACGCTGTTATTCTTGAAGTCAAATATTTACTAAAACCTTGTTTTCATATTCCAAAAATATAAGTAAAAAGGACATGCCAAATTTGTTAAGGTTTATCTTTATAAATTGAAAATCATTTGTGTTTAGTTGTCAAAGCATTTTAAGTTTATTTATAAGGAAAGTTATTTAGCCTTGATTTAATAATATCCGTTTCATAATAAAAACAAGTAGAAATGCATGCATAAAACAATTAGTGGTAATGGCCTTATTACATCAAAAACAAACCCGAAATAAAACCAAAATACTTATGTATAGAAATTCGAGCAAAGTAAATGCTGAGCTGAGCATTGGCCACCACTAAGTTCCTGCCGACCCGGTCCATCTACTGAGTGTCACCTAAAAAGATATCCCACAACGGGGTGAGTCAAACAGACTCAGTGTATAACAACCAACACAAAGTCCAACGATTTAGGCATATCAGATCATACATATACATATAGCAAATATAGATAATGATGCAATCCCGAACCCAAACCTAAGTAACCATCCGCTACACATCACCCGTACCTGCCATCACACCGTGGGGATTACTAAATCGACCCTCCATCCGCTACACATCATCGGCGAGGCGATCATTTGGGCGACGACTTTGCACATCGCCCTTATAAATTGTGGCATAGCCACCAGATAATAATACGTGACATAAGTCACCACATTCAGATTATTGTGACATGAGTCACCAAATATTGTGGTAAAAACCACCAGATCACTTCCCCTTTCATAATCACCCATATGCCCCATATCATACAAATCATACAAATATCATGCCTTATGCCTTATTTCATATTCGTACCCAATTCTCATTTATGCCACATTCAAGGTTCATAATACTATTAATAGAGTTTTAAAGAATAACGTACCTGAATATGCCGTACCATTGAATGGTACCTTTAGCCATATCTTTCACATTCTTATTAACACATGTATTAAATTAATAACGGAAATCTATTAAGAATTAGTGTGGGGTTACACATCTGGTACTTAACATGTTCACTGAAATCCCGAAAATCCCGATCTAATGCTCTAGATCCTTAGTTCCTACATTCGGCCAACACTTAGCATTTTAGCAAAAAGCCATTCGGCTATATAATCAAATCCCGAAGGATTATCGCAACCCAAAATCCTTACCTTGCTGCCGATTTGGTTACTATTCAAATCCTGAAACTTCGTGATGTTCCCTCTTGCAATTGGCCATTCACTAAATCACTTGACTAGTTAGTTTTCGGCTTTTGAATGAATATGAAACAGATCTGGATCACTAAATATGGCCTTGGCCGAATATCATATTCACTTACCTTGTGGATCTAAATCCTGAAATTATCCCTTGTCTTTAAAGATGCCGAAATACCTACAAAGTGTATGTTAGATCCGATTCTAACACTTGAATAAATGGCCTTCGGCCTCAACCACACTTTACTTACCTTGAGGAACCAAATCCTGAATGATCTCCCTAGAAGTCAGCTACACCAAAAATCCTAAAAGATCCTTCATAGTTTCAGCCAAAGAATATTAATGGGATTAAATCCTAGATTTCGGCTAAAAGAGAAGAGATTGAAAATCGAATAACAATTGATCGTACCCTTAATATTGAAATCGACTGCACTCCTGCCTGACACCACTTGAGAGATTCGCCTATAGGCTAGATGTTGATCAACAGTTTTAGGCTTTTGGGGTTTTAATGGACAATCGGCTAGGGGTTATTGGTATATTCGAATTTGAGTGAATTTGAAAAAGAAGAAGAAAGGAGTTGCTTTCAGTTTTTAGTCAACAGAGGAAAAGAATTTCGGCAGAGGCTGAATTGGAAAAAAAAGAAAACAAATGGCCTCACTCTCCTCCTTTGGCTGAAAATACCACCAAAAGAGTCCCTTGGCCGACCAACACACATCCCCTTCTCAAATCCCACTTTTTCCTCCTTATTTTTCTCTTTATCACCCATTCAAAATAATTGAAATAATCCAACATTTATCCTCCCATATTAGCCGAATTTTAAAAGGAATTGACCAAGTCTAATCCTCATCTAAATAAAAGTCCCTATGCCGTCCACTACTACTCCCCATTGCCGCAAAATAAAAGCTCCCTTTTTGCATCCCTTGTGACTCGAACCTAGGCCCTTTGTACTGCTTGTGGCGTCACTTTCAGAGGCTTTAAGTGGTGCCTCCTTGCCACTTTAACAAGCCCATTTTTGTGTCTAATTTCCCCTACAATTTCTCTTAAGGCCTATCAGGCTTAGCTCCCCTTTAAAAACTTAAAATCTGGTAATTTCTAAGGCATTTTCCTACACTCTAAAGTTCTCAAGATTCATAAAACATAATCAGAACACACATAGGCATGGTACTTCATACAATTAACAATAATGCACAAGCCCAAAATCCCGGATATTACATTAGGACCAAGACTATTTTTAACTGTGCGCTGTGTTTACTATTGTTTGTTTTCTATGGGATTATAGACTGAGTTTATGTAAACTCACCCCTCTCTATTTAATGTGCACAGGTTACCCCCAGACCTAGACGGATAGGTGCGGCGGAGGACTCGATGGTGATCACAGTTTTTGGACTTTTACAATTTATAATTTATGATTTGTGGTTTATTTGGATGTAATTTGGGGACTTTCTTAAACTTTGTTTTTATTTATTTTTATGGATTTATAACTGCTAGACGTAGGAATACTCGGTTTTTAAAAAGTCAAAGTTTTCTCTATATACACGATTTACTCAAAACGGTTTTAAAAGCTTCTACAATGAATTAAGTTCTATACAACCGACTAAACGAGTAAGGATTTTGGAATTAAGAAGAGATAAGAAAAGTAAGTAAATGGAAATGGTTTTATCGTAAAAACTTAGTTTTCAACACGCTATCATGTGACTTCACAAGATTCGGCCATAACTTCTAGGCTGGGTTTGGGGTGTTACATTAACAAATAAATTCAACTCATTCTTATCTTCTCAATCAAATTATTACTATCATTATACATCTACGATATGATTTGAACACAAATTCAAGTATAAACATGTTTATATTAGCTATTTTAGTTGTATAAGTGTGAAGAAGGAGTAAAATATAAAGTTTCCAAAATTTTGAGCTGATATAGCAACGTTGAGGGTTACTCGTTGTGATGTCACTCTCTAACTTGCTTCGTCATAATGTGGAATTCTTGTCATCACGACGTGCACCATGTTTCATCAACTTTCCATATTTCAATTTACATCACCTATTACCTTGTTCAAAAATCAAATTCCAACCAATACAGTCAACATATAATTCATGTAAACTCAATTTCAACCTAAAGAAACATGTAATTCACCATAACTCATTCAATATAAAGCTAAGTTTGTAAGATTAACAAGAGTTTCATGTTTTAACAAGAATTTCATGTTCTATGATTAGGTCCTCTAAAAGATTTATATACACAAATTAAATTTTACCTATGTAACACCCCAAACCCGGCCCATTCACTACGACCGAATTTGAAATGCCACTGCGGAACACGTTCGAAAATATTCTTACTTAAAAGTAAATACCGTTAAAAATTGTTTCCTTTAATAAAATATTTTCGTAATTTAAAACATTCTAGGAAAATAAAATTCAAATTATTATAAAAGTACCGGATTCAAAACTTTAATATGACCTTTGAGATATACATAGTTTTTAAAAATTTAACTTACAAAATATTAACTTAATTATAAATCTAACTTAAACATAGCAAAATTCAAATACTTTAACTGGGCCTTATTACAATAAATAATTAAACCAAAGTACTTAGTATGAAACTGATTGAAATAATCAAAACGTCTTCTGCATGGGCCACCTCATATCCACTCCAACCCGGTCCGATCATCATATCACCTGCGATGTTTGATAAATAATTGGGTGAGTCATACAGACTCAGTGTGTAATTAAACCACTGAATTCCACCCACATGTTAACCACATATTATCCCATATATCAGATACAAATTAACATACCACATATTATCACATTCTGGGGTTGGCCCATATTCATATCACATTCCTATAATAGAGTAGTTAACCACATAATTTCCACATACTGGGCTCAGCCCATTTCCACACTGATCCACATTTATATACTGGGCTTCGCCCATTTTCACATTAAATACTCATATCACATTAATCCACATATCATATTGGGCTTGGCCCATTTCTACATATGTTCACATACGAAATCATGCAATTATGAAGCCCAACCCAAACCTAGGGTCCATCCGCTACACACCCCCTTATCCAGCCTACCACACACCAGGGGATTATCAAATCACCCTCTCCTTTTCACTCCAAAGGCAATCGCTGTCGTCCACGTGCAATTAAGCACTATAATCCACAACGCGACCTCAGTCAGTGCCAATCCACGATGTAGCCGTAGCTAACACCAAAACCACGATGGGACACATAGTCACCCATCAACCACGATATGGAACATAGCTCATATCAACCACGATGAGGCACAGAGCTGCTCATCAAACCACGTGAATTTAATCGCAAATAATCCACAACGTGACCTCAGTCAACGTCAATCCACGATGTAGCTCAAGGCTAACATCAAACCACGTACTCGAAGTACACCCTGTCCTTCTTTCATAACCCACCCATGCACATGCAACATAAAATAATGCCATGATAATGCATGTACATGTTATTTAACATATTATCATATATTCATAACAATAGTCACATTCATCAGATTTGATACTTATCGGATTATTGACATACCCCTTGAGGGCATCCATATCACAATTTCCACTGCACTAGTTAGCACATTCATACCACACATATATACCATACATATAAACATATAACCCGAAAAATGGTAGGCTAACTACACATCTGACTATTTAGCGAAATCCTGAACTATTTGATTCTAACACGATGAACAAAGTTTTTCCTCCTCCTTTAATGCTGATTTGGTCTCCTACCAAATCCCGAAGGCTTTGATTATCTCTGCCGATTTACCCCTAAGAATCATAGTACGTAATCTGTCAACATTTAATGACCAAAATAGCCTATGGCCAAATATTAGCACTTACTTACCTAGCTTACTTAAATCCCGAAACGCCACTTGCTCCTGTCGATTTGCTCCTATGAACCATAGCACACAATCGGTCACATTTGATAACCAAAATATAGCCTTAGGTCGAATACCATGAATCACCTACCTTACTTACTGAAATCCCGAATCATCACTTAACTATGAAGCTGTCGAAATCCCTGAGTGAAACCACATTAGCATCGGCTTTAAGCATATATCCATAAGAATGGCCTTTGGCCGAATTATCACCTTGACTTACCTTGATGAATCGAATCCCAGAAAAACCCTTCAGTGCTTCCATCCTTTGGCTATTCACAAAAGAACATGATATTATGGTTGTATAGAGCATTCGGCCAACCTTAGATCAAGGCCTAGACATTTGATTCCGTCACACAAATAAAAAGAAATAAACCGAATACTTAAATACTTACCACTTATGATACTTCGGTCTCTAAAACTTGCGATAGAAGAACAGAGAATAGAGCACCTTGTTATTCGGCTATGGCTTAACAATTGAAGTTGGAATATTCAGCCTCCAAACAATAATGTAGAGTTGACGTTTGAGAGAAAGAAAAAGAGTATGGAAGAAGGTTGTATGAAATCGGCAATGGTGAAAGAATGGTGGAGTTTCGGCCTTAGCAAAAATAAGTGAGGAAAAGAGAGGATTTTCTTGATTTCAAAATTCGGCAAGAGAGACTAAAAGATGAACACTAATTTTCGGCACTTAATCCCCCCCTACATGACCGAATTTTACCACCCCTAAGAAATCCATAATCGGCCACTACCTCAACCCCTCACTAATCTCCACTTAATTCTCTTATCCCATCACCTTATAATATTTCTTAATCATCTCTTCATAAAACAATTATTTATCACCTCACTTATCCCATATCAAATTCCTATATATTCTCTTATCTCTTTAACAAATAAAATAAATTAATCCCATGTATTATCTCTTATCACCTTTTTAATCCAAATAAACCTACCATTATCTAAAAAAAATAAATCCAACAATTATCCTTACTCCAGCCGAATTTTAAAAGAATAAATAAGCTTAATCCTCCTTCAATAAAAAGTCCAATTGCCGTCCAATGCTTTCTGCTCTCCTGGCGCCAAAAGCCAAAATTAAAACACCCACTCCTGCTTACACGCCTTGAACTCGAGACCTGCTGAAACCCTTAACTGCAGGTAACGCCCCAGGCCACTGTGCCAAGGTGCCTCTTTGTGACATAATTCACCCAAAACTTCTTTTAAGACCTCTTTCCCTAGCTTCTTAAAGCCAAAGCAAAAATTAAAAACACGCCCATGCCGTCAACGGGATTCGAACCAAGGCCCTTGTCCAGGCGTCATTCCAGGCCCTTAAGTGGCGCATGGAAGCCACTTTACCATGGCCTGTTTTATGCAAAACACGCCTAGGATTTTTTCCTTAAGGCCTCCCTGGCCTTGCTCCCCTTCCAGACGCAAAAATAAAAGTCTGATGCGCTCCACGTTACTCGAACCTCTTCCCTCCTGTACTCCCTTGCACCTTAGCGCCTCAAGCCACTTTGCCAATTAATTTCTTGTGTCCCAAACATCCACAAAATTCTTTTAAGGCCTTCTCGCCTAGTTTCCCCTTTTCATTTAAAATCCCAAAAATTTCCAATGCATTCCCTTTTAATCCTAGAGTTTTAAAAACCATTAAAAGATCACCAACCACTCTTAAAGCTTACTAACACTTGAGTTATGCTCCAAACGCACAACCCCTAATCTAGGATATTACAGTTTTACCCTCCTTAAAAATAATTTCGTCCTCGAAATTACTTACTATCAAACAATCGTGCATTCTTAACTCATCACCCTACTATACCGCTGCGCACTCTGATCTTGACAAAACTAACACATTCCTCAGATACTATCTCAAGATTCGCATTCAAGGTTCCATACACTTTGCTAGCATACAAATACGAACTATATCATAGCAATCAAGTCAAAAGAGATTCCAGGGTTAGGGAACATACCTTGGTTGCCTAAGCCAACCTTGGCTGCCTCACATCCGAACCTTTAGCACCACCGCTTGGTGTTCCATGACCTTGACCTCGAGCCCTATCCATCACTTGAGGACATTTCTTAACCAAATGAGCTTTAGACCCACACCGGTAACATTCCTTACTATTTCCCCAACATTCTCCTAAATGAGCTCTTCCACACTGGGCACATAGACGACTCCGATTCGGCAAGAATCGATGTACAGTGCACGTGCACTTCTCGATCCTTGGTCTTTTCTGAACATCTCCAAATGATGCTGACAGTCAAAAACTTCTCTTATTCCCGTTCCTATTCTTATCTCGGTTCTCTCTTACAGTCCTCTTAACTTCTTCAGCGATCCGAGCTTTCTCCACTAGAATGGCGAAGTCTCATTCTCTGTGCGGAGCAATCAACTCTCGCAACTCATCTCGTAGCCCATCTTTGAACCGGACACACCTTTCGTAATCAGTAGCCACGATCCCTTTGGCGTACTGACTTAATCACACAAATTCAGCTTTATACTCTACTACCGACTTGCTTCCTTGAACCAAGTTTAGAAACACCTTTCTCTGCGTGTCTAAGTAGCTAGCTCCAACGTACTTCCCTTCAAACTTAAGCTTAAAATATTCCCAATCCAGTCGATCTGCCGGAACACCTTGCCTGACAGTGAGCCACCATCGGTAAGCTTTATCTCGGAGCAACGAGACAGCACCTTTCAGCTTTTCCTCAGGAGTACAGTCCAAATCGTCCATGATTCTTTCGACTGCCTCCAACCAATACTCCGCTACATTCGGAGCTACTCTTGATACTCCTCTAAAGATCTCGGCTCCGTTTGACCTAAGCCTTTCTGATACTGACTTCTGAGCTCCATTTCCCATAGTAGCTCCTGCTACTCGTTCTAGCACACGTAGCATAGCCTGCGATACTGCGTCATCTTCTCCCGTCTGATCTTAATCCTCCGCGTCCACTGCTGGCGGCGGTACATCGTTTCTCGACCATGGCGGACCCCACCGGGTTCCGATATTGCCATTCTACCTTTACCACGTCCACGACGACCACGTCCCCTAGAACTCATTTCTAACGTCGCGATTTAATCTGATTAAAAATTTTATGCATTAGTACTTTGGTTCCACTGATTAACCGCGAGCAGATTTATGAAAAGAAGTTCTAGAAGTGGTTCTTTCGATCACACAAAGTTTCAGTTCAAGTTCTCTATTCTAATTCAGAGAGTCATATTAACATTGATCACTAGAGATACATTCATTCAGTGGTATCCACCACCCACATTCACTATTCGAACATTTTTGTCTATTCTCAACCCAGGGGTAATTTCGTCATTTCTCTTATAAGGGTATTTTGGTAATAATCGAGGTCAATGTGAAAATATTTATAAATCAAAGGCATTTCAAAATTTACAAAAACTCATGGGTATTTTTGAAAAGTTGCTTTCCAAATCAGAGGTGTTGCAGAAATTTCAGAAATCGGGGTTATTTCGGTAATTTTGTAAGCCAGGGGTAGTTCAGTAATTTTTCCAAATCAGGGTATCTCAATATTTTGCAAAATAGGATTTTTCTGATATTTTGTAAAGTAAGAATATTTTAATAAAAGTCAAGGGTAATATGATTTTTTTTTAAAACCAAGGGCATTTTTGTAATTTTACCACTAGGGGTGTTTTAGTAATTTTGCAATTCAGAAATATTTTGGGAAAAATTTTCCAAACTAAATTCTGCTATATTTTAAAAGGGTAATATGGGGATTTTAAAACTAGGGTTTTCATAAAAACACGGCTAGTCCCTTTCGGGTTTTAGTTATCGGGTTTAGCCCGTGAATAAGTCCTCTTGGTTAGGGTGAACCGTAGCTATGCACCAGGTGGGATTCGAGTAAAGAGGAGGTGAATCACTCGGACTGCTTAAGTACCGAGCTCTTACCGAATCCCCTCCTAGACATGCGCACAACAGTTGCCACACCCTAGCTCAGCGACTTAGTCACAGGTTTGTTTGATAGTCCTTAAGTCTTATGCATGTGTTTGAGTAGACTAGTCCTAGGGTTCAACAGATCCTAGTTCACTAATCTACGATCCCTTAAGGCCCATACAGTTCATATATTCAGTTCACTTCAAAAGTCAGAAGTACTTACCTGGTGGACTTCGGGCCGGAGATACAGGTGCCATGCCAGAATAACCTGAAAATAATTCATAAAAGCCCATATTTTCAAAAAACCCATTTTTGAAAACATTTTTGGACCCAAAACCCACAAAGCTAAGTTTTGAACCGGACTCTGATACCAAACTGTAACACCCCAAACCCGGCCCATTCACTACGACTGAATTTGAAATGCCACTGCGGAACACGTTCGAAAATATTCTTACTTAAAAGTAAATACCGTTAAAAATTGTTTCCTTTAATAAATCATTTTCGTAATTTAAAAAATTCTAGGAAAATAAAATTCAAATTATTGTAAAAGTACCGGATTCAAAACTTTAATATGACTTTTGAGATATACATAGCTTTTAAAAATTGAACCTACAAAATATTAACTTAATTATAAATCTAACTTTAACATAGCAAAATTCAAATACTTTAACTGGGCCTTATTACAATAAATAATTAAACCAAAGTACTTAATAAGAAACTGATTGAAATAATCAAAACGTCTTCTGCATGGGCCACCTTGTATCCACTCCAACCCGGTCCGATCATCATATCACCTGCGATGTTTGATAAATAATTGGGTGAGTCATACAGACTCAGTGTGTAATTAAACCACTAAATTCCACCCACATGTTAACCACATATTATCCCGTATATCAGATACAAATTAACATACTCACATATTATCACATTCTGGGGTTGGCCCATATTCATATCACATTCCTATAAAAGAGTAGTTAACCACATAATTTCCACATACTGGGCTCAGCCCATTTCCACACTGATCCACATTCATATACTGGGCTTGGCCCATTTCCACATATGTTCACATACAAAATCATGCAATTATGAAGCCCAACCCAAACCTAGGGTCCATCCGCTACACACCCCCTATCCAGCCTACCACACACCAGGGGATTATCAAATCACCCTCTCCTTTTCACTCCAAAGGCAATCACTGCCGTCCACGTGCAATTAAGCAAAATAATCCACAACACGACCTCAGTCAGCGCCAATCCACGATGTAGCCGTAGCTAACACCAAAACCACGATGGGACACATAGTCACCCATCAACCACGATATGGCACATAGCTCATATCAACCATGATGAGGCACAGAGCTACTCATCAAACCACGCAAACTTAATCGCAAATAATCCACAACGTGACCTCAGTCAACGTCAATCCACGATGTAGCTCAAGGCTAACATCAAACCACGTACTCGAAGTACACCCTGTCCTTCTTTCATAACCCACCCATGCACATGCAACATAAAATAATGCCATGATAATGCATGTACATGTTATTTGACATATTATAATATATTCATAACAATAGTCACATTCATCAGATTTGATACTTACCAGATTATTGACATACCCCTTGAGGGCATCCATATCACAATTTCCACTGCACTAGTTAGCACATTCATACCACACATATATCCCATACATATAAACATATATCCCGAAAAATGGTAGGCTAACTACACACCTGACTATTTAGTGAAATCCTGAACTATTTGATTCTAACACGATGAACGGAGTTTTTCCTCCTCCTTTAATGCCGATTTGGTCTCCTACCAAATCCCGAAGGCTTTGATTATCTCTGCCGATTTACCCCTAAGAATCATAGTACGTAATCTGTCAACATTTAATGACCAAAATAGCCTATGGCCAAATATTAGCACTTACTTACCTAGCTTACTTAAATCCCGAAACGCCACTTGCTCCTGTCGATTTGCTCCTATGAACCATAGCACACAATCGGTCACATTTGATAACCAAAATATAGCCTTAGGTCGAATACCATGAATCACCTACCTTACTTACTGAAATCCCGAATCATCACTTAACTATGAAGCTGTCGAAATCCCTGAGTGAAACCACATTAGCATCGGCTTTAAGCATATATCCATAAGAATGGCCTTTGGCCGAATTATCACCTTGACTTACCTTGATGAATCGAATCCCAGAAAAACCCTTCAGTGCTTCCATCCTTTGGCTATTCACAAAAGAACATGATATTATGGTTGTATAGAGCATTCGGCCAACCTTAGATCAAGGCCTAGACATTTGATTCCGTCACACAAATAAAAAGAAATAAACCGAATACTTAAATACTTACCACTTATGATACTTCTGTCTCTAAAACTTGCGGCAGAAAAATAGAGAATAGAGCACCTTGTTATTCGGCTATGGCTTAACAATTGAAGTTGCAATATTCGGCCTCCAAACAATAATGTAGAGTTGACGTTTGAGAGAAAGAAAAAGAGTATGGAAGAGGGTTGTATGAAATCGGCAATGGTGAAAGAATGGTGGAGTTTTGGCCTGAGCAAAAATAAGTGAGGAAAAGAGAGGATTTTCTTGATTTCAAAATTCGGCAAGAGAGACTAAAAGATGAACACTAATTTTCGGCACTTAATCCCCCCTACATGACCGAATTTTACCACCCCTAAGAAATCCATAATCGGCCACTACCTCAACCCCTCACTAATCTCCACTTAATTCTCTTATCCTATCACCTTATAATATTTCTTAATCACCTCTTCATAAAACAATTATTTATCAACTCACTTATCCCATATCAAATTCCTATATATTCTCTTATCTCTTTAACAAATAAAATAAATTAATCCCATGCATTATCTCTTATCACCTTTTTAATCCAAATAAACCTACCATTATCTAAAAAAAATAAATCCAACAATTATCCTTACTCCAGCCGAATTTTAAAAGAATAAATAAGCTTAATCCTCCTTCAATAAAATGTCCAATTGCCGTCCAATGCTTCCTTCTCTCTTAGCGCCAAAAGCCAAAATTAAAACACCCACTGCTGCTCACACTCCTTGAACCAGAGACCTGCTGAAACCCTTAACTGCAGGTAACGCCCTAGGCCACTGTGCCAAGGTGCCTCTTTGTGACATAATTCACCCAAAACTTCTTTTAAGACCTCTTTCCCTAGCTTCTTAACGCTAAAGCAAAAATTAAAAACATGCCCATACCGCCAACGGGATTCGAACCAAGGCCCTTGTCCAGGCATCATTCCAGGCCCTTAAGTGGCGCATGGAAGCCACTTTACCATGGCCTGTTTTATGCCAAACACGCCTAGGATTTTTCCCTTAAGGCCTCCCTGGCCTTGCTCCCCTTCCAGACGCAAAAATAAAAGTCTGATCCGCTCCGCGCTACTCGAACCTCTTCCCTTCTGCACTCCCTTGCACCTTAGCGCCTCAAGCCAATTTGCCAATTAATTTCTTGTGTCCTAAACATCCACAAAATTCTTTTAAGGCCTTCTTGCCTAGTTTCCCCTTTTCATTTAAAATTTCAAAAATTTCCAATGCATTCCCTTTTAATCCTAGAGTTTTAAAAACCCTTAAAACATCACCAACCACTCTTAAAGCTTACTAACACTTGAGTTATGCTCCAAGCGCACAACCCCTAATCTAGGATATTACAACCTATGTACATGCCATAGCTAAACCAAAACATTCAAACCATACTACCATACTTTCTTCCAAGCTTGAGATGTGATGAGAAGAGCTGAAGTTAATCCTCCAATCTAGCACCTCAAATTTAACCTTTACCTATGCATTAAGCTTGTGACAATTTAGTAAGTACTACAAGAATAAAACTTTAAAAATGAACTAATGTTAGAATATATTTATATATAATTTCATAAACCAATACCAAATAGCAAGATATCAACATTCAAGGTTTAACTCACTTACCGATTTCATTTAAAGGTTTTCTTACCATATTTCATTTATATAGCCCATAGTAGACTAAATAGAACACATAGGATATGCAGAACAATCATAGTATTGTTAATGGTGCGAATAAATGTGGACACAACAATCAAATACTATCTTACTAGAATATTACACAATTGAATAATGAATCATGCTCTGCAATGCTAAACTTGGACTTCCTTTGCCGACACTTTTATCATTATTTATCTCTTCTTCAGTTCCAAAAGTCGGATACATACAAGGCTATTCCAATTATCAGCATCAGAGTATTGGTCCATACTTCGACTATGATTATATTTTCATTTTATCTTCAATAATGTTAGTATAATGAACTTAATATAGGTTTGCTAATTCATTCCAATTCAGAGTAAAAGTTACTCTTAAAGCTCTTATTTCGAGTCTACGGGACCCAAAATAGATTAAAATAGGCAGGGACTAATTCAAAAAAATCTGGATGTTTACGGTTATTTTAGAAAATTCCTAAAAATAGGGGGCACACGCCGGTGTGGCCAGGCCGTGTGGAATGCCCTAGGCCATGTGACTCTCGAAGTTGGGACACACGACCGTGTCTTAGCTCGTGTAACTCACTGACTTGAGACACACGTCCGTGTCTCAGCCCATGTCCTTGCCCGTGTGACTCACTAACTTGGGTCACACGCCCATGTGTGTTGCTTGTGTGTGACACACGTCCGTGTGGCTAGGCCGTGTGCACCTAAAAGCATCTTAAAGCTCAAATTTACCATTTCCCACTTACTTGGGCACTAAGCAACTGAATTACCAATCATTTAACCTACTCAAAACACAATTAAACATGCCCAAAATACACCAAATTCATCACCTAATATGCCTAACTGATAAACCGTAAAAGTAACATATTTTAATCCAACATTTAGTATGCTTTTGGATGATTTATCCCTCGATTTATGTAAAAAGGTACTTTTAATCCTTTCTTTTCATGTCTTATACCCAGGAAAGCACCCGAGGATAAAAAGAACGAGAAACGGGCCCAAAACCGACCAATTCGGGCCAAGGAAGAAATCAATACAGCCTGGACTTAAGCCCACACGGCCGTGCTACGCCAATCATCTAGAACATGACCTTCTCCCGATTTACACGGCCGTGCCTCATTAAAGAAGTCCAAGCACGGCCTGGCCACGACCCACACGGGCGTGTGCCATGGCCGTGTCCCTGTCGCTGGAAAAAGCAATTTCATTCGGGAAAGGATACTTGGAGGCAAAAAAACACATTCCAAAGCATATTCAAACACCCTATTGGGAATTCTACTTAAATTAGGATACTTAGGGGCCAAGTAGGGCATCTCAAAGTCTATATAAACACCCAATGGGGCAACTTAAAGGGGAGTTCGGCAGAAGCCGAAACTGGGTCGAAAGCTAGGCCAAGGAGTCAAGCTGAGAAGGTCAGAGCTAGGGAATAACGTGAGGATAGCCAGTCGATTCATCACCAAGAAGCCGAAATTATACTCAAGACGGCGGAATTCTCCTTCAATCCCGACAGGGAGTTTTAGGATTTTTTCTTATGTTTTGTTTTATCTTTTCTCTTATGATGTTTTATTTTTCTTTCATGAACTAAACCCCTCAGATACCTGAAGGGGGATGAAGCCTAGACAGATGTTTAGTATTTGATTTTTGGATTATATGATAAATTACTTAGTTTGTTCTTAATTATATTTCTTAATCAATATCAAATGTGCTTAGGTGGAGGAGGAATAGACCCTGCCTAAGAGTAGATCCAACATAATTAAGCGGAGTTGATCGGGCGCCTAGAGATAGGGTTACGAGATTTTGCCGGATTAGGGTGAAACCTAATATGGGAATCCATTGATCGATTTACTGCTTTCCGAGGGGGTTATTATAAGCGAACGAGAGTTCCATTAATTAACCTAGGATTAGACGTTATTCACCTCAAGAGAGGGTTTAGCATAGGTTAGGGAGTCTCACGGATCAAGCTAAGTAAAAGAAATCGTATAATTTAAGGTTAAGTAATAAAGTGAAGTTTAGGTGGATTCTTCCCGAGGGTATCATAAAAATCAACTGAGTCTTTTTGAAGTTATCCCCAATCTAGTCTTCTTGTTCTTGTTTCTTTAAGTCTACTTACGTTACTACCATTCACAACTAATTTTTATCTTATTTAGGCTAAGTAGTGAAAAGAAAGTGAGTATTAGTCAACTTAGTTCCTTTGGGTTCGACATCTGGTCTTGCCTAAACTATACTACTGTTCGATAGGTACACTTTCCTTAACATCGTTGTCAGAGTTAGTCTCCAGGTTTGATCGTTCTTTTATAAATATTTAAAACTCTAATTTCACAGCGATCAAGTTTTTGGCGCCGTTGCCGGGGAACTAAAATATTAAGAAAGCTCTATTTTCATTACTTTAGCCATTCTTTTATTGCAATTTATTTTCATTATTATTTTTTAGTTTTTATTTTTATTTTTATTTTTACTTTGCTAATTTTTCCTCTATTTTTCTTTTGGCAGATAATTTTAGTCTATAGAGAAGATGGCACTGAATAATTATCTGTGGCAAGTCATGAGGACAATTCCTACTAAAGCAGCGAGTGCCTTCGACCACGACGTGTTCACCAGGTTATCTACCAAGCTAGAGATGATGAATAAAAAGATCGATGGTTTGTGTAGTCACTCGCAGGTACATCCAGTAATGCAATATGACTCGAATCTAGGAGGCGTGGCGAATCCTGAGTACCCACCTTACGGATATCGCATGGAGAACGAACAAGTCCACTATATGGGTAACTACTCTAGACCTCAAAATAATTTTTATAATGACACTTATAATGCAGGTTGGAGGTACCATCCCAATTTCTCATGGAATGATCAAAGTAGCCAAAGACAGGAACTTTATCCAAATTTTTAACAACCATCTCACCAACAGGAAGAGGAGTCGAACATTGAAGAGATGCTGACAAAATTCATGGCACCCACAGATACCCCGGTTGAAGAGAACAAGAACTGATTAGAGGAAGTTACTAAGTCAGTAAGGGAAGCCACTAAGGCAGTCGAACAACTCACAAAGCTCATGCCAGAACAACCGCAAGGACATCTACTGAGTAACACCGAGATTAATCCAAAGGAGCAAATTCAAGCCATAGTAGCTCAGGAAAATGCAGAGATAGACGAATCCATCTCGCAACAAGAAAACAAGGTAGACAAAAGAAAAATAGAAGAAACACAAGCAAAGCCGAAACCGGTAGTAAAGGAGTATCAACCTCGCATACCTTACCCCGAAACATTAGAAAGAGACGATTCTGAAGAACAGTTCGGTAAGTTTATTAAACTTTTGAAGAAATTACATATCAACTTACCTCTTCTTGAAGCTCTATCACAGATGCCAGACTCTAGAAAGTTTTTAGGGGAGCTGTTAACGAAAAAAAAGGATATACGAGGAATCACATGTGAAACTCAACGCAAAGTGCTCAGCAATTCTACAGAATAGATTACCACAGAAATTAAAAGATTCAGAGAGTTTTACAATTCCATGCATAATTGGTAGCTTATCTATAGAAAATGTGTTAGCCGATTTAGGAGCAAGCATAAATTTTAATGCCTTATAAATTATTTAAACAACTAGGTCTAGGGAAACCCAAACAAACTAGGATGAGCGTTCAATTAATTGATAAAACTATCAAAATTCCTACGGGTATAATAGAAAATGTTCTAATCAAAATTGATAAATTCATATTCCCAGAAGACTTTGTTGTCTTAGACATGAATGAGGACAATTCGATTCCTTTAATTTTAGGAAAACCCTTTCTAACAACTGCCAGGACTAAAATTGATGTTGGTACAGGAGAACTCATTCTTCGTGTAGGTGACAAATCAATCAGTCTACAAGCTTTTGACTCGGCCAGGACATCAAGTGATGAAGGTGAGAAAGTAAATTTAGTTGATAATCAAATTGTTCAACTTTCACCACAGGAAACACCACAAGGCTACAAACCTGAGTCGAATTATGGGCCCCAAGATGTACAAGCTCATAACAGTGAATTGTTAGTGGAATCTGACCTAAGGCAAGAAAATGTGGTAAATAAAGGTAAGATTGAGGTAAGCTATGATTTACCAAACCCGGTAAATAAAGAATACCAACCTCGTGCGCCATATCCCGATGCAATAAAGAAATACCACACGGAGGAAGAATCCAGTGAACTCACACTTCGTGAAGACGATGAAATAATCACTCTTCAAGCTCTTGACTCAGCTACGACATCGAGTAATAAAGGTACAAATGTTAATTCTATTGATAATTATTTGGTTCAACCTTCTTTACAGGAAGCATTATGAAATCACTTAGCTGAGCTAGATCTTAGACCTCGTGCCGACAAAGAAGAAATACCTAAGGAACAAAGCCTTAGGGTGACAAACTCAAAGAGGAGGAAACAAAAATCAAAGAGGAACAGGAACCGCACGAAGTGAAATCGAAGGAGACCCCAAATGAGCTAATAGGAACAACAAATCACTTCAAAATAGGGGATCAGGTATTGTTGAATAAGGAAGACCCTCGAATCACCAATTCAGACCTCAAGGCAAACAAAGAAATCACTTTTGAGGTACTTAATGTCTTTCTATACGGCAAAGCCGAGGTAAGCAATCCTAAATTCAACACTTTTGAGGTAAACATTACTCGACTTAAACTATATATCCATAACCGAAGTGATCGCATGAGAAAGGATTTTCACCTCCTCAAACCACCATGACCATACGAATGAAAGGTAAAGTCTAGCTTAAGACTATAAACAAGCGCTTCTCGGGAGGCAACCCAAGCACTAACCCTATTTTTACATTTTTTATTTTTATTTTTTTATTTTTTTTTTTTTTATATTATTTTCCTTTTATTTTTCCTTTTAAGCACCTAACCATAAACTAACCAAAGAGTAGATTTTTAGGACACACGGCCTTACACACGGGCGTGCCTGTGGCCGTGTGGAAGCCAGGGGATGAACCATGGGCGTGCCAGTAGCCGTGCACAACAAGAGAAGAATTTATTTTCCCAACACGGGCTGCGATACTAAGCCACGCCCGTTCTAACTACCCGTGCGCACGGGGTACACACGCTCGTGCCCCACGACCGTGTAACTTCACTGACTTGCGTACCATGGGCTAAACACGCCCGTGCTACCTACCTAAGTAAAATTACTGATTTGTCGAGCATGGGCTGTCAGCTATAACACGGCCGTGGCTACCTCACCTGAACGCACCCAAAAACTCAAAATCCCAAAACACAGGCTACATCTCTATTTAAAAACCGCATTATCCATTTTTCTAATTGTCTTTCATTTTCCATTATTTATTTTTGTTTTTATTTTAATTTCATTTTTTTACTTTATTTTATTTTATTTTCTTCTTCTTATTCTTTATGATATTTAGATTTAGCTTAGGATATAATAAAATCAGACTGGTTGCTTCGAGGATTCAATTTCAAACGGTTCGAGACGCTTCCCCACGTTCACCTCCAATCCTATCCGGTTTCTTTTCATTGACTTCATCCAAAATTCAAGAAGTTTCACTTCTCTCCCTGTCATATGATTTTATGATTATTTTGATATTATCCATCTTTGTACATTGAGGGCAATGTACATCTTAAGTGTGGAGGGGTTAATTATAGTATTATCTGAAAATCCCTGAATTATGCCTTGATATTAAAGTAAGTTTCTCATATTACGATTTGAATGAAATTTTCTTTGATTTATGATTTCTATGGATATGTTTTAGATTAAGTCATTGATAATTGTTGCATTGATAATTAAATTTGAAGAATACTAGGGAATTAAGCATGATTAGTCTAAATTTTCTAAAAATTAAAATTTTAGGTTGTCAATCGGAATTTGAATGTTATCTTGAAATTTGAAATTTACAAGGCTGATGTCAAAACACCCATAATTCTTGTGAGATTTTGAGCCTTATCGAGCATATATTCTTTTTCATGCTCACTTTATTGATTATGAGTATGTCAACATTGAATCATATTCTAGAACTTGCCTTGATTATACATGTCAAGACCACGCTTATGATTTGATATACAGAGATGATAAAGGCACCTAGGATTTAACCCACTCACTCCACTAAAAAGCCTACCTTCATAATTAACCCCTAGTGAACCCCATTGAAGCCTAACAACCCTTTTTATTGACTTACCTACTAATTTTAACCAAAAAACCCTTTGTATTTGTTATCACCATTTCTTTTAACTACCCTTTTTGTCGAGATTTGATTTTGAGCAGTTGCCTAACTATGTTCTATATTTCAGTTGTTAAAGTTCCTTCTTATTATTGTAACAAGTAGTTTGTTCTTAAAAAATACAAAAAAAAAAACCGAAGCATATTCATTATTAATTTGTGATTAGGTGAGCTTACACATTAAAATTCAAAATTCTTGAAGAAAAAAGCTCGTATTATTAGTATTATTATTTCTCAATTGATGTAATTATTTAAGATTAGTTATTTTTCTAGATAGGTAACTTGTCAAGACAAATTCTAACCCTCTAATTCAGCCTTTATCCACACCTTTAACCCTAGCCCTGTTGCAACCCTGTTAAAGACCTTTTGATTTGTGTACCATCTCATTTTACAGTGGTGGAGATTTGATTTTCAGGCAAGCCTATGGGATTAAGTTTTCATGTTCGACTTAATAAGTGCTTAAATTTTAACCCTTGTAGGTTTTGAATTAAAGGTAATTATTTAGATGAAGGGAAACACCTATGTTTTCGTGCTACAAATGTATGATTTATCTTGTTTGAATCTTTAGGACTCTTTGAATTGAATTATCCATGTATAAATTATCTATGACTTACGATGAGGCATTGTTGATAGAAATTGTGAATCATGGAAAGTTCGTTAATTGTAAGTTGAGAATTTTGCTTGAGGACAAGCAAAAGCTTAAGTGTGGAGGTATTTGATAAACCGTAAAAGTAACATATTTTAATCCCACATTTAGTATGCTTTTGGATGATTTATCCCTCGATTTATGTAAAAAGATACTTTTAATCCTTTCTTCTCATGTCTTACACCCAGGAAAGCACCCGAGGACAAAAAGAACGAGAAACGGGCCCAAAATGGACCAATTCGGGCCAAGGAAGAAATCGACACAGCCTGGACTTAAGCCCACACGGCCATGCCATGCCAATCATCTAGAACGTGGCCTTCTCCCGATTTACACGGCCGTGCCTCAATAAAGAAGTCCGAGCACGGCCTAGCCACGATTCACACGGGCGTGTGCCATGGCCGTGTCCCTGTCACTGGAAGAAGCAATTTCATTCAGGAAAGAATACTTGGAGGCAAAGAAACACATTCCAAATCCTATTCAAACACCCTATTGGGAATTCTACTTAAATTAGGATACTTAGGGGCCAAGTAAGGCATCTCAAAGTCTATATAAACACCCAAAGGGGCAACTTGAAGGGGAGTTCGGCAGAAGCCGAAACTGGGTCGAAAGCTAGGCCAAGGAGCCAAGCCGAGAAGGTCAGAGCTAGGGAATAACGTGAGGATAGCCTATCGATTCATCACCAAGAAGCCGGAATTATACTCAAGACGGTAGAATTCTCCTTCAATCCTGACAGGAAGTTTTAGGATTTTTCTTATGTTTTATTTTATCTGCTCTCTTGTGATGTTTTATTTTTCTTTCAGGAACTAAACCCCTCAGATACCTGAAGAGGGATGAAGCCTAGACAGATGTTTATTATTTGATTTTTGGATTATGTGATAAATTACTTAGTTTGTTCTTAATTATGTTTTTTAATCATTATCGAATGTGCTTAGGTGGAGGAGGAATAGACCCTGCCTAAGAGTAGATCCAACATAATTAAGCGGAGTTGATTGGGCGCTTAGAGATAGGGTTACGAGATTTTGCCGGATTAGGGTGAAACCTAATATGGGAATCCATTGATCGATTTACTGCTTTCCTAAGGGGTTATTATAAGCGAACGAGAGTTCCACTAATTAACCTAGGATTAGACATTATTCACCTCGAGAGAGGGTTTAGCATAGGTTAAGGAGTCTCACGGATCAAGCTAAGTAAAAGAAATCGTATAATTTAAGGTTAAGTAATAAAGTGAAGTTTAGGTGGATTCTTCCCGAGGGTATCATAAAAATCAACTGAGTCTTTTTCAAGTTATCCCCAATCTTGTCTTCTTGTTCTTGTTTCTTTAAGTCTAGTTATCGTTACTACCATTCACAACAAATTTTTATCTTATTTAGGCTAAGTAGTGAAAAGAAAGTGAGTATTAGTCAACTTAGTTCCTTTGGGTTCGACATCCGGTCTTGCCTAAACTATACTACTGTTCGATAGGTACACTTGCCTTAACATTGTTGTCAGAGTTAGTCTCCAGGTTTGATCGTTCTTTTATAAATATTTAAAACTCTGATTTCACAGTGATCACTAACCAATGTACCCTCATTGGTACCACATATTATATGTTCAAATACATCAACAACACATCAAACATTCAAGGCTTTCATTCATATCACATTTATCATAATTGGACTATCAGTTAGTTATTTAAGGTACTACATTTTAACCTTATTATGAGTATTTCAAAGTTACTATTACTGTTGAAATTAGTTAAAAGGAGTTAGTTAGTTGTTAAATAAAGTAGTTAATTGTTAGCTATTATCTAGTTATATTAAATACTCTGTCTATTACTCTCAAGAAGTTAATGAAGTTAATAACATTTTCTTCTATGCTTCTTTATCATTGATTCTGACATGGTATCAAGAGCTAAGGTTTTCTTGGTATAATTGGATTTTTTTTTCTCTCTTTTCCTTCTGTTTTCATGGCTGCAGAGGCTGTTCTAGTGGTTGATACTCCTTGTCATTCTTCTAACATTAGGGAAGCAATTCATTCACAGGGTCATAGAAGTATTGCTTTACAGATAGTTCATTATTTTTCCAAATATGACATAATCAAACTAGGTGAGAACAATTTTCTCTTATGGAAGCATCAGCTTTTATTGATTCTTGAGGGATATGATCTTGAGGGGTTTGTGTTAGGCACGATTACTGTTCCTTTTCCACATATAACTGGGAATGAGGTTCAGTTAATTAAAAACCCTGCCTTTCTTGTTCATAAGAAGTAGGACAAGTTTCTCGCCCCTTAGCTATTGTCTACGGTCACAGATGATGTCTTGGTGCATCTCACAACGGCTAAGACTAGTTTTGAAGTTTGGATAACCATTGAAAGATGGTTTGGTGCCAAGTCCAACATCAAAATCTCGAGTATGTGCCATGCTTTATACTCACTCAAGAAAGAAAATCTTACCATTAAAGAATATTTGTCCAAAGTAAAGAGTCTAAGTGATAATCTAATTGCAGCTGGTAGTCTGGTTACTGAACAAGAGCAAGCGAGCATCATCTTGGCTGGTGTTTCGTTAGAATATGAGTCCATTCATGTGATCACCTTAGCAACTCCTATGTCCCTTGACTTGCTGACTGAGATGCTTCTTGATTGTGAAGCACGACAGATGGCTTTGTTGACAGAAGTTCATTTGCAAGCTAATTTGGCATATCACCAAAATCAAGATACCGTAGCAAGATCAAAACATACTGAGGACTCCAACAACTATCCTTAGGAGTTTAAGAAAGGACACAGAGGGTAAGGATGAGGCTGGTCTCGTGGTAGGGCTCATGGTAATGGTCGGGGTTGGTCACGTTCTCGATCCCAGTGCCAATTATTTGGTAAAATTGGTTATGTGGTCCAACCAACACACCAGATTGGCACCCAGTGCCCCATCGGATAAATTCAAAGTAATAATCACGCCCAGCACTATATAAGTTGACACCTAGTGTCTCATCAGTTAAACCGAAGCAAATTGGCACCCAGTGCATCATTGACTTGAGGTCAAAGTAATCCTTGAACTCTTCCTATCCTATAGCATGCCGTCTATATCCGATTCAGCCTGATACAGTTAATAGGTTTTTATTTCACTTTTCAATACAATCAATGTCTCAATTTCATGAATGTATATCATCACATATAAGCATATATTCAATTTGTCAATTACACATATACTCATAATCAATATATTTCATAAGATAAAAAATCAATCCATTTCACTTTAATTATGAATTTAATTCAATCCCAAAGTACCAAAGTACTCACTTCAAATGCTTACCATATGCAAACAGTTATATATGCAATAATCTACTATTAAATTTAGATTATAGAAACACAAACAGTGAATTTCGAGCTATTCGACATCGATTTTATCTTTCCCCTTTTTACTCGAGGATTTCGGTACAACGTTAGTGATTTGGAGTTGATCGCCAAACCCCCAAGTACCGTACGTTGTCTTCTTCTTTTTCTTTCTTTCTTTTTCTTTTCTTTTCTTTCTTTCTTTGTTTAATTTACATGCCTCCATTTTTTTTTCTTTTATTATAACTGT
Organism: Gossypium bickii; assembly: GCA_025503065.1. Lineage (NCBI taxonomy): Eukaryota > Viridiplantae > Streptophyta > Magnoliopsida > Malvales > Malvaceae > Gossypium > Gossypium bickii. The sequence continues at coordinate 91,299,184 of CP106714.1, read as the reverse complement.
TATTATTTTTATTATTAGTAACTATTTAATATAATATATGTAAAATATATATATACATGAATTTTTAGTTAGCCCATGGCCGGTCACCTATATACAAACATTAATTAAGTGGCACAATTGCTACTTTAGTGATCGCTGTGATCAGAGTCTTAAAATTTATAAAGAGAATAATCGAACATGGAAACTAACTCTGATAATGATTAAAGGCAAGTGTACCTATCAAACAATAGTATAGCTTAGGCAAGACCGGATTGTCGAACCCAAAGGAACTAAAAGTACTAATACTAACTTTCTTCTTATTATCTAGCTTAAATATTAAGTGAAGTTGTTTTTAATCTTTAAAATTAACGAACTACTAAGCTAAAGACACAAAGACAAAAAGAACGAACTGGGAAAATAACTTTAGGAAAACTCAATTGATTTAGACAATACCCTCAAGAAGAATCCATCTAGACTTCACTTGTTATCTAACCCTGAATCATATGATTTATTTACTTAGTTTGATCGGTAAGAATCCCTAACGTATATTAATCCCTCTCTCGAGGCGAATAACGTCTAACCCTAGGTTAATTAGTGTAACTCTTGTTCTCTTAAAATAACCCCCTAAAATAGTAGTAAATCGATTTGTGGACTCCCATATTAGGTTTTCACCCTAATCTGGCAAAATCTCGTCACCCTATCTCTAGGCGTGCGATCAACTCCGCTTAATTATGCTAGATCTACTCTTAGGTAGGGTCTATTCCTCCTCCACCTAAGCACATCTGACTTAAATCAATATCCCAGAAATATTAACACAAGAATTAAGCACACATAATTAAGAACAAACTAAGCATTTATCATATAATTTAGAAATCAAATAACAAGATTCATCGTAGGTTTCATCCCCTTCAGGTATCTGAAGGGTTTAGTTCATAATAAATAAAGAAAACATCTCAAGGGAAAAGATAAAACAAAACATAAGAAATCCCTAAAACTCCCTAAAGGAATTGAAGGAGAGATCCGCCGTCTTGAGTAGAATTCTGGCTTCTTGAGATGGATCAATTGGATATCTTCAAGTGATTCCCCACAAATCTGGCCTTTTTGGCTTGGCTCCTTGGCCTAGCTAACCGCCCCAACAGAGGGCTTCTGCCGAACTCCCTTTTCAAGTTGCCCCTTTGGGTGTTGATATAGACTTTGAGATGCCTTACTTAGCCCCTAAGTATCCTAATTTAAGTAGAACTCCTACTAGGGTGTTTGAATAGGCTTTGGAATGTGTTTCTTTGCCTTCAAGTACCCTTTCCTGAATGAAATTGCTCTTTCCAACGACAGGGACACGGCCATGGCACACGCCCATGTGAATCGTGGCCAGGCCATGTTCAGACTTTTAATGAGGCACGGCCGTGTGGTCTTTGGGCCAGGCCATGTCGATTTCTCTCTTGTCCCAATTCGGTCCGTTTTAAGCCTGTTTTTCGTTCTTTTCATCCTTGGGTGCTTTCCTAAGTATAAAATATGAAAAGAAAGGATTAAAAGCACCTTTTTTACATAAATCGACGCTTAATTCATCCAAAAGCATACTAAATGTGGGCCTAAAATATGTTACTTTTACGGTTTATCATTTAGCCCTTTCAGTTTATTCTAATTTATAATTCAACTTTTAACTTTTACGCGATTTAGTCCCTGTACCTTAATAACTCCTAATTTCACAAAAATCACTAATCCCAAAATTAATTAGCTACTAAGGTAGGCTCGTAAAAATTTAATAAAAATATTTACGGGTCCGGTTTACGGGTACGGAGTCCTAAGAATACAATTTTTGACACCCCTAACTATCCGGTTGGTACAACATTTACTTGTTAAAATCATAAGAAAATAATGCATTTATGCTTAACTAAAGTAATTAACATAGATTTCATGAAGAATTTATCATTTTTTTATGTTAATCTCTAGAAATCACAAAATAATTCTTGTTTTCTCTCTCCTAGACAACTATAGATACTTTTTTTATGAAATTAAGGTGGCTAATAGGCTTCTTGATATATTTTATGAAGGATTCATAAAAGAAATTGGAGGAATCAAGCTTGAAGAGCTTGAAAATGGTGGTAAAGACCTATTTGTAGATAAATCAAAAGTTGAAAATAGTGGAGAAATGGTGGTGGTGGTGTGAAGATGTAAATGAAGTGGATGATTTTTCACCATCTTTCTACAATACTCTATAAAAATATCTACTTAATTTATTAATTAAAATAACAAATAATTAAATATTCCTACCAATTAGATTTTCCACAATTTAGTCCTAAATCATTAAGCTTTTCATAATTATCTAATTTAAGTAATTACTATTTAGTCCTTCAACTTTCCTTATAATTCCATTAATGAATCATACTTTATTTTAGTAAAATTTCACTTACAGTCCTTACTCCTATTTCCTTTAATTCAATGCAATCATCCAAAAATTTGATTTTCTACTTTTTCTTTAATACTTTTTTTCTCTTAAAATTTAGTCAATACCTCGGATTAATTTTTCTCATATCAAAAGTATTTTATTAATTTTCTCTCAGTCCTAACTACTTTCTATACTAACACTAAAAAATTCCTATGTTTTTTATTTCTAAAATTCTCAAGTATACCTAACCCGACTTTGTACCGTTCCGAACTTAATAATAGTAAATTAGAGATATTACAACTATTGTGAATGATGCTATAGACAATAGAAGTCATATACCCAACACACCAGCTTTCAGTTCATTATCTATTTTTACTCTGGCTTTTACTTACTTTAGAATTTACGAGTTACACATACATTGTTAGAGTTGTGTGACCCAAATTCTTGTTAAAATAAAATACAAGTGGCAAGATAAGGGGATCTACGAGTGTAACATCCTTAAATCGGGGTCTCTGCATTTTTCATGTATTTGCATGTGACGATATGTCTGCTGTGCTAGTTTAGCATGATTTAGGGTCCAGGCATGACCTCGGGTTAGGCCTGAGTCATGGCCAAAATTTTTGTTTTAGTGCCTAAGAAGAGGGAGCTAAGAGAGTTAGGGGTTAAGAAATTATTGGAGAATTTAGACGCAAGAACCACCTTGGTAAAGTGGCAAGGAGGCGCCACTAGGGTGCCAGGAGAGTGACGCCACATGCAGGGAGGGAGCGCCTGTGTTCGAGCAGCAGGAGTTCCACTCCTGCTTATTATTTTTCACGCTATAGGAGGGATGGTGGAGTGCTCAGGTAGGACTCTGTTGGGAAGATATGGATCAAGCTGACAGATTTAAAATATGTGGAGAAGAGAGATTCTAGCGGGTGGACTCATTCAAACTTGTTTGAATGAGTGGAAGAGAGGTTTTTGTGGAGAAAAAGGAAGAGCTTGAGAAAGGAGTGTTCAGCCGAATTTGGGAGAGTGTTTTGGGCAAGTGAGTAATCGATTTTGGGGGTCTTTTGATGTGTCCAAATGTGCTGTAAGTGTTAGCTAGAGTCGGCTTGTTTAGAAGGCTTCTCATTTTCGTGTAGTGTCAAAACCGAACCTCAAAGTGCATTTTCTTTCTTTTCTTTTTCGGCAACTCTTGTAGTTGGCTGAACCAAACTTGCGATTTCTTTTGAAAAGCCGAAATACAATAGCCACTCTCTCTCCCTTTTCTTTTCGGTTCACCTAGCTTACCGAATCCACCATCTTTGTTCACTTCCTCTTCTCCATTGTATTCCAAAGTCGAAAGCAATTATTTTCACTTTATCTTTTCTTTCTTTCCAATCTCTCTATGCCGAAATCTTCTTCCAATCTCTTTGCCGAATCCATCTTTCCTATTCCACTTTCTTCTTCATTCTTCCACTTTTTGAAAAACCGAATACTCTGCTCATCAGTTTCTCTTCTCTTGCGTTTTCTCTTCTTTGCTGAATCTATCTCTTTCTTTTGGAGATTATAGCCGAATCTTCTGGTAGGTAAACTTTCTATTCTTCTTCTCTTCTTGACTGATTTGGTTAATGTCGAATCTTATTTGTCTCTCTCCTTTTCTTCAATCGTCACTAATCGGGATATTAAAACTTCATTCTTGTTTCATGTGGATAGCTGAAACCCCTAACATCAATAGGGGGTGCCGATCTATGGTGTTTAGAGGTCGAATCAGTCATTAAGGTAAGGAGGCGATAATCCCTTATGGTTTCGGGATTTATGTTATGGCCGAATGGCCTTTGGATTTTTAATGGTGTGATAAAACCGATTGTAGGGAGGGGTATAGCCGAATACAGTGAATCTCTGGGATTTGGTGGTCAATCTAGGTAAGGGTTTTAACATCTCAAGATCTGTTTCTTAATCATTCAGAAGCCGAAGGCTAACCGTTTGTGTGTATCAGTGTTGGACCGTTTGCAAGGGAGTTCATTGCGTAGTTTCGGGATTTGGTTGGAAACCAAATCGACATTAAGGTGAGTGCTACTTTTGTGCGACACATCCCTCGGGATTTTGTGATTAAGTCGAAAGGCTTTAGATCTAAAAGTATGATGTTGGCCGATTGTAGGAAAGTGAAGGCAACATTTCGGGATTTCGCTAGATCTACGAATAGTCAGGTGTGTAATGCTTACACACTTTATTTGTATAATATGCTTATCTTGTTACCATTATAGCCATTGAAATTAGTGATTTCTCCTTGTGGGCAAGAGCGTGGACTTCGGGTAAGTCCCCTGTTATGTGATTTTTGATATACATCGTCATGTTACTGTTAGATGCTCTGTTATTCGTTATTTGCATGATTACACGATATTATGACATGTATGATATGGACATGATGATGGGATTAATGAGAAGAGGGGGGATGATTTATTTTGGACTGTCAGCGGTGGTTTTCACCACACGACGGGTTGGCCCGTCTTTGATATTATTATTTGTGACTAAGTCCCAGTGGTTTTGACCACTAATGGTTTTGACCACATTGATGATATTTGTGACTACGGTCACCAGTGGTTTTGACCACACGAGGTAGTTAAAAGAGATCGGATGGTTAGGTTATAGGTTGCATGATTTGCATGTTTTACTGATGATCTGTGCAAGTGCTTGAACTATTAGATTAGGGGTTTATACACTGAGCCTCGGTGAGTCACCCCTTCCCTTATATTTTGTAGATGAGGCATAGATCGTGAATTGGAGCCGGAGAGGACTCGAGATGGCCATGCAAACTTATTTTGGGTTTTGACTTTAAATTATTATTTCGGTTTTATTTATTTATCTTAAATTTGGTTTTGGTTTGTAATAAGGCCGCTAAGTATTATTTTGGGTTTTTAATTACTTGCTTTAATTTTGATCATATCATGCATGAGCTTAATAAATGAATTGTTTAAATAACCGGCAAAAAGGAAACGTTTTCCAAAATTATATCTCTTCGATTTTTCAAACCTTACTATTGAGTAACAATATTCACAATATGATTGCAAAGGTTGCCTAAATGATTTTCGGATTTAATTTTCAAACAACCTCAAAGCGAATGGTTTCAACTTGACTATGCATAACTTACTCGAAATTTAAAAGAATCACATGATTTCCAGTAGCTAGTAACAACCAACGAATTTCTCAAACTTGAGTTTTCTGGGTTTAAAGCAACACTTAAATGATTTCAACATCACTTTATACGAGGTTTTCTAAACTCTAAAACGATAAAGAGTTTTTCAATAAAATTTAACCGGTAACCTATTTTATCCAAAGGTTTTCACTCTATAACATGCCAGATTCGGTCGTGGTGTGTTGACCGGGTTTGGGGTGTTACAATTTTGGTATCAGTGTTAGGTTCAACAGCTCGACTGTGGGCCCGAGGCCCAAAAATATTTTAAATGGGTTATGAAAGGCTTTTATGGGAAAAAGTACAGTGGTGAAAGCATGGCACTGAGTCTCCGACACCAATCCGCCCAAGTAAGTACATAAAACTGTTGCTTTTGATGATGCGATTATGGTGATATTGGTATGACTAAACAGTAGTGGGCAGGGAATATCAGAATCAGACGGGTGGTAATGACGCAATGTCACAAGCTGTGCTGCGGGTACTAGAAAGGGTTGCGAGCGTAGGCGTTGGAACAGGAGCTCAGAAATCTGTGACCGAGCGACTCAAGGCTAATGGTGCAGAGGTATTTAGAGGTGTATCCGGCGTGGCACCTAGTACGGCAGAATATCGGTTGGAGGCGATGGAACGCATCATGGATGACCTGGATTTTTCAGCTGAGGAAAAGCTGAAGGGGATTGTATCTCTGCTCCGGGATGAGTCATATCAGTGGTGGCTCACGGTTAGGGACGGAGCGATAGCAGGTGACATCACTTGGGAATTCTTTAGAGCAGCCTATCAGAGGAAATACATAGGGGCTAGCTACATTGATGCGCAGTGCAGGGTGTTCTTGAACTTGGTCCCGGGTAATAAGACTGTAGCGAAATATGAGGCGAAATTCCTTCGGTTGAGTCGGTATGCATGGGGTATTGTGGGCACAGAGCATGAGCGCTATGTCAGATTTGAGGATGGGCTGAGAGACGAGCTACGAATAATAATTGCCCCACAGAAGGAACGAGAGTTTATCGTTTTAGTGGAGAAAGCCAAGGTTCTTTGAGGGTAAAAAAGCGATCGTAAGGCGCGTAACCAGATAAGAGTTGGAATAAAAGAAGTTCGGGTCATCCGTTTGCTTTGGGAATCGCAGAAAAGGGGTATATATAGTGGGCGAATCAAGCTGCTAGGCCTGCTGCTGCTAATACTCAGTGGCCGCCACGATGTGCTCGGTGTGGGAAGTCTCACACGGGGGAATGCTGGACTAAAAATAGAGGTTGCTTTGAGTGTGGATCGATGGGGCACCGAGTGAGGGATTGTCCACAGAGGACAGCTAGGTTGCGATGCAGGGATCGAGAATCGTACTCAAGTCGGAAGGATGGTCGCAGCCTCTCGAGGGGCCATGGTGCAGCCAGGGGAGGTAATGGCTCTGGTAGAGGCCGTGGAACACCGGGCAGAGGTACAGGTGGTACGGAGGCGAGACAGCCTGGGTTGGTCTACCCAGTGAGGCGTCCAGAGGAGGGCGACGTACCGGTACGTTTTTAATTTTTGGAGTACCTTATAATGCTTTAATAGATGTTGGTTCGACGCACTCGTATGTTGCTAGTAGCATAGTGGAAACCATGAACTTAGATTCAGAGATTACTTCTAGGAAGATGACAGTGATAAGCCCTCTAGGTCACTCTATAGAAGTAAGTAAACTGTATAGGGATGTACCCCTTGAACTTCAAAGCGTCGTGTTTTTGGCTGATTTGATGGAACTACCGTTTGAGGAGTTCGATTTGATTCTCAGGATGGATTGGCTAGTAAAGTATCAAGCTAGTTTGGATTGCGCAGCTAAGCGCATGTTGTTGAAGACCATGGAAGGTGAAGAGGTGGTGATGATAGGTAATAGAAGAGATTACCTATCCAATGTGGTTTCTGCGCTGAAGGCAGAGAAAATAGTTAGGAAAGGTTTACCTATCCAATGTGGTTTCTGCGCTGAAGGCAGAGAAAATAGTTAGGAAAGGTTGTGAGGCAATTATGGTGCATGTCTGCGCTCTGGAAACTAAAGATTCAGCTGTGGAGAGTGTCCGAACCGTGAGGGAATTTGCTGGCGTATTCCCAAAGGAACTTCCGGGTGTGCCTCCGGATCGTGAAGTTGTGTTCGGTATAGATCTGTTGCCAGGGACCGCTCCAGTGTCTATTGCTCCATATAGGATGGCGCCAAAGGAATTGGTGGAGTTAAAGGCGCAGATTCAAGAATTGTTGGACAGGGGTTTCATCCGGCCGAGTATATCTCCTTGGGGAGCTCCTGTGCTTTTTGTTAAGAAGAAAGACGGTACAATGCGGATGTGTATAGACTACCGGCAGCTGAACAAGTTGACAATAAAGAACAAGTATCCGTTGCCGAGGATTGACGACCTGTTTGATCAGCTTAAGGGTGCGTCGGTTTTTTCTAAGATAGACCTTAGGTCGGGGTATCATCAACTCAAGGTGAAGGAGGCTGATATTCATAAGACGGCATTTTGTACTCGGTATGGGCAGTACAAGTTTTCGGTAATGCCATTCGGGTTGACTAATGCACCGGCAGCATTCATGGACATGATGAATCAGGTGTTTTAGTCGTATTTAGATCGATTTGTCGTAGTGTTTATAGACGACGTCTTGGTGTACTCGAAATCGGAGGAGGAACATGACGCGCATCTTCAAGTGGTTCTGTAGGTTCTGAGGGAAAAGCAGTTATACACCAAGTTTAGTAAGTGTGATTTCTGGCTTAAGGAGGTAACTTTCTTGGGTCATGTTGTATCAGCTGAGGGGATTAGGGTAGATCCTCAAAAGATCGAGGCACCACCTAAGTCGGTTGCAGAGATTTGAAGTTTTCTGGGTTTGGCAGGATACTACAGAAGGTTCGTAGAGGGTTTTTCTTTGATTGCAGCGCCGTTGACTAAGTTGTTGAGAAAAGGGGTTTCGTTTGTGTGGTCTGAGAAACAGCAAGAGAGTTTTGACAAGTTAAAGAAGATTATGACTGAAGCTCCAGTTTTGATTCAGCTTGAGGCAGGAAAGGAATTTATGGTCTATTGTGATGCATCGCATACCGGTTTAAGGTGTGTGCTGATGCAAGATGGAAAAGTGGTACCGTATGCATCTCGGCAGTTGAGGCCTCATGAAGGTAACTATCCGACGCATGACTTGGAGTTGGCTGCAGTGGTTTTCGCCTTGAAGATTTGGAGGCATTACTTATATGGGGAAAAGTCGATAGTTTATACGGATCACAAGAGTCTGAAGTATCTTTTAACTCAGAAAGATTTAAATTTGAGGCAGCGGAGGTGGATAGAATTGTTGAAGGACTACGACTGCTCGATTGAGTACCATCCGGGTAAGGCTAACGTAGTAGCTGATGCGTTGAGCTGTAAGGTGGTAGCAGACTTGCGAGCGATGTTTGCTCACCTTAGTCTTTTCGATGATGGGAGTCTTTTGGCGAAATTGCAAGTAAAGCTATTTTGGATTGATCAGGTTAAGGAGAGACAGCTGACAGATGAGGTTTTGAGTGCTCAGAGGTTGCAAGTGCAGAATGGTGAATTCGAAGGTTACAGCTTGGGCAGTGATGGAGTACTGTGTTTTCAAGGGAAAGTATGCATGCTTAAGAATGTTGAATTAAGACAGCGGATTCTTCAGGAAGCTCATAGCAGCCCATACGCTATGCATCCTGGAGGCAGTAAAATGTATCGTGATTTGAGGGAACGATTACGGTGGCGTGTCTCAAGCGAAAAGGCGAGTTTGTGGGCAAGTGTTTGACATGCCAGCAAGTCAAGGCTGAGCATCAGTCACCGTCAGGCTGTTGCAGCCGGTAAAGATCCCACAGTGGAAGTGGGAAAGGATTACGATGGATTTTGTCAGTGGGCTTCCCCTTACACCTAGCAAGAAGGATTCAGTTTGGGTAATAGTGGATCGTCTAACTAAATCGACTCATTTCATTCCAGTCCAAGTTGATTATTCGCTTCAGAATTTAGCCAAGCTATATGTGGCAGAGATAGTAAGGTTGCATGGTGTGCCAGTATCAATTATTTCAGATAGGGATCCCAGGTTCACGTCGGGGTTCTGGAAAGCTTTGCACCAGGCTTTGGGTACAAGGTTGGATTTTAGCACGGCTTTTCATCCGCAGTCTGATGGACAGTCTGAGAGGGTAATTCAAATTCTGGAAGATATGTTAAGGGGTTGTGTTCTGGATTTCAGCGGTAGTTGGGAGGAGTATCTACCATTGGCAGAGTTCGCTTATAACAATAGTTATCAAGCGAGTATTCAGAGGGCACCATATAAGGCACTATATAGACGGAAATGTCGAACTCCGACATGTTGGACAGAACTGGGTGAACGATGGTTGTTGGGTCCAGAGTTGGTGGCAGAAACAGAGGATAGAGTTAAGATAATTCGAGCCCGTCTTAAGGAAGCGTCGGACAGGCAGAAGTCTTACGCCGATCTTAAGCGTAGGGATATAGAGTATGCAGTGGGTGATAAGGTCTTTCTGAAAGTGTCGCCATGGAAGAAAGTGTTGAGGTTTGGGCGGAAAGGGAAGCTAAGCCCTAGGTTTATTGGGCCGTATACGGTGGTGAAGCGAGTAGGACTGGTAGCTTATCAGCTCGAGTTTCCAACAGAGTTAAGTCAGATTCACGACGTCTTTCATGTTTCCATGCTTAGGTGCTATTGATCGGATCCGTCGCATGTTATGCCAATTGAGGAGATAGAGGTGAGACCTGATTTGTCTTTCGAAGAGGAACCGGTACGGGTCTTAGATCGGAATGTCAAGGTTTCGCGACGGAAGTCAGTTCCCTTGGTGAAAGTATTATGGCGGAACCATGGTACGGAGGAGGCTACGTGGGAACCGGAGGAAGTGATGCGGCAGTAATACCCTCAACTCTTCTGACCAGGTAATTTCGAGGACAAAATTATTTTTAAGGGGGTAGAACTGTAACATCCTTAAATCGGGGTCTCTGCATTTTGCATGGGTTTGCATGTGACGATATGTCTGCTATGCTAGTTTAGCATGATTTGGGGTCCAGGCATGACCTCGGGTTAGGCCTGAGTCATGGCCAAAATTTTTATTTTATGCCTAGTAAGAGGGAGCTAAGAGAGTTAGGGATTAAAAGAAATTATTGGAGGATTTAGACGCAAGAACCACCTTGGTAAAGTGGCAAGGAGGAGCCACTAGGGTGCCAGGAGAGTAACGCCACATGCAAGGAGGGAGTGCCTCTGCTCGAGCAGCAGGAGTGCATTATTTTTTACGCTAAATGAGGGAAGGTGGAGTGCTCAGGTAGGACTCTGTTGGGAAGATATGGATCAAGCTGACAGATTTAAAATATGTGGAGAAGAGAGATTTTAGCGGGTGGACTCATTCAAACTTGTTTGAATTAGTGGAAGAGAGGTTTTTGTGGAGAAAAAGGAGGAGCTTGAGAAGGGAGTGTTCAGTCGAATTTGGGATAGTGTTTTGGACAAGTGAGTAATCGGTTTTGGGGGTCTTTTGATGTGGCCGAATGTGCTATGAGTGTTAGCTAGAGTCGGCTTGTTTAGAAGGCTTCTCATTTTCGTGTAATGTCAAAATCGAACCTCAAAGTGCATTTTCTTTCTTTTCTTTTTTGGCAACTCTTGTATTTGGCCGAACCAAACTTGCGATTTCTTTTGAAAATTCGAAACACAATAGCCACTCTCTCTCCCTTTTCTTTTCGGTTCACCTAGCTTACCGAATCCACCATATTTGTCCACTTCCTCTTCTCCATTGTATTCCAAAGCCAAAAGCAATTCTTTTCACTTCATCTTTTCTTTTTTTCCAATCTCTTTGCCGAATCTATCTCCTCCTATTCCACTTTCTTCTTCATCCTCCAACTTTTTGAAAAGCCGAATACTCTGCTCATCAGTTTCTCTTCTCTTGTGTTTTCTCTTCTTTGCCGAATCTATCTCTTTCTTTTGGGGATTATAGCCGAATCTTCTGGTACGTAAACTTTCTATTCTTCTTCTCTTCTTGACTGATTTGGTTAATGCCGAATCTTATTAATCTCTCTCTTTTTCTTCAATCGTTACTAATCGGGATCTTAAAACTTGATTCTTGTTTCATGTGGATAGCTAAAACCCCTAACATCAATAGGGGGTGCCGATCTGTGGTGTTTAGAGGCCGAATTAGTCATTAAGGCAAGGAGGCGATAATCCCTTATGGTTTCGGGATTTATGTTATGGCCGAATCGCCTTTGGATTTTTAATGGTGTTAAAATCGATTGTAGGGAGGGGTATAGCCGAATACAGTGAATCTCCGGGATTTGGTGGTCGATCTAGGTAAGGGTTTTAACATCTCAAGATCCGTTTCTTAATCGTTCAGAAGCTGAAGGCTAACCGTTTGTGTGTATCAGTGTTTGACCGTTTGCAAGGGAGTTCATTGCATAGTTTCGGGATTTGGTTGGAAACCAAATCCGCATTAAGGTGAGTGCTATTTTTGTGCGACACATCCCTCTGGATTTTGTGATTAAGCCGAAAGGCTTTAGGTCTAAAAGTATGATGTTGGCCGATTGTAGGAAAGTGAAGGCAACATTTCGGGATTTTGCTAGATCTACGAATAGTCAGGTGTGTAACGCTTACACACTTTATTAGTATAATATGCTTATCTTGTTACCATTATAGCCATTGAAATCAGTGATTTTGCCTTGTGGGCAAGAGCGTGGACTCTAGGTAAGTCCCCTGTTATGTGATTTTTGATATACATCGTCATGTTACTGTTAGGTGCTATGCTATTCGTTATTTGCATGATTACACGGTATTATGACATGTATGATATGGACATGATGATGGGATTGATGAGAGGAGGGGGGATGATTTATTTTGGACTGTCACCAGTGGTTTTGACCACACGATGGGTTGGCCCCGTCTTTGATATTATTAATTGTGACTAAGTCCCAGTGGTTTTGACCACATTGATGATATTTGTGACTACGGTCACCAGTGGTTTTGACCACATATGGATATTGTGACTCGTCCCAGTGGTTTGGTACCACAGTGGGTTGGCCCCACATGATTAATTACGGGATTGTCATCAGTGGTTTTGACAACACGATGGGTTGGCCCCATCACTTGATTTGTGACTACGGTCACCAATGGTTTTGACCACACCGATATATGATATTGTGACTTCGGTCACCAGTGGTTTTGACCACACAGGGTAGTTAAAGGAGATCGGATGGTTAGGTTATGGGTTGCATGATTTGCATGTTTTACTGATGATCTGTGTAAGTGCTTGAACTATTGGGTTGGGGGTTTATACACTGAGTCTCGGTGACTCACCCCTTCCCTTATATTTTGCAGATGAGGCATAGATCGCGGATATGGAGCCGGGGAGGACTCGAGGTGGGCATGCAAACTTATTTCGGGTTTTGACTTTAAATCATTATTTCGGTTTTATTTATTTACCTTAAATTTGGTTTTGGTTTGTAATAAGGCCGCTAAGTATTATTTTGGGTTTTTAATTACTTGCTTTAATTTTGATCATATCATGCATGTGCTTAATAAATGAATTGTTTAAATAACCGGTAAAAAGGCAACGTTTTCCAAAATTGTATCTCTTCGAGTTTTCAAACCTTACTATCGAGTAACAATATTGACAATATTAATGCAAATGTTACCTAAATGATTTTCGGATTTAATTTTCAAACAACCTCAAAGCGAATGGTTTCAACTTGGCTATGCATAACTTACTCGGAATTTAAAAGAATCACATGATTTCCAGTAGCTAGTAACAACCAACGGATTTGTCAAACATGAGTTTTCTAGGTTTAAAGCAACACTTAAATGATTTCAACATCACTTTATACAAGGTTTTCTAAACTCTAAAACGATAAAGAGTTTTTCAATAAAATTTAAACGGTAACCTGTTTTATCCAAGGGTTTTCACTCTGTAACATGCCAGATTCGGTCGTGGTGTGTTGACCGGGTTTGGGGTGTTACAACGAGGGCCTAGATCCCTAATAAGAAAAAATACTAGACTGGGGTCGCAACTAAGGGTGCCCCTCGCGGTATGGTACAGTCAGCACAAGTGGAATCCATTTAAGAGTTTACTTCCTCTATTTGATATTTTAATAGAATAAGGTATTTTAGCCTTACTGCATTACTTCTATTGGACTTTGATTAGAATAAATATTTTTAAACCTATAAATAGACGTATTCGTCTCTCTTCTAGTATCATCCAAATTCGACATAGTAAATTTTCTTCTTCTTTGCCCCATGGTTTTTTCCCAAAAGGGTTTGTACGTAAAATTCTGTCTCCTATTTTCTTTCTTTTTCTTTGCAATACATTACCATTATCCACGTTCTATTTTTCACATACACAATCCATCGTCCACTAGGATTAATGTATGCCACACTATAAACATTACAAGTGAAAAAAAAAATCCATAAATGGATCTAGGATGTATTTTACTTGGGTTCTGTCCGATGTACTGTCAGTCCAATTAGTCACATCTATGTCTTTATCTTTTGGGAGTTATCCGCTTTGATGCTTAAGACAATTCATCTCCCCAGTTGGACTTAATAGATGGCATATTAGTCTTTTCATTGGTTGCTCGTTTTCGATTAGACTAAGGACATTTTTAGGTCCATCTACTAATATAAGCTATCTTTTCGTATTATGATCTAACCACATAATGCAGCTTAGTATTAATTAAACATTAGATAACTTGTGAGCCAATATTTTCTTTCATTTTTCCTTGCATGCAAAAACCATTGAGGACAATATACAACGGGTTATGTAACTTATGTATATTTTTATTTAACTAATTTGTTAGAAAAATACAAGTATACAAAACGAATATACTAGACTTAGGGCTCCAGATCCAACAGTCTGTCCTATCTATATCAACAAATCCAATTAGGTTCATATTGGTGTATTTCGAAAACTGAATACCAAGATCAAAAGTGCCTTTAAAATATTTAATTATATAGTTAATTATTTTAACATGTGACTCTTAGGTTCAGACTGATACCTAGAACATACTCCAATGCTGTAGCACACATTTGGCTAGCTTATTTAAATTAAGGTATAAGAGATTTCCTATCATACTCTTGTAATTGCTTGGGTCGGTTGCAACTCTCTCGAAATCTTTACACAAATTTTCAAAACCTCCAATAGGTGTTCACATTAGCTTTTCCCCATCTAAGACAAATTATTTATAAGATTCCTAGCATGCTTTTCTTGAGAGACAAACATATCATATTTGAGTTACTTAATCTAAAATACCAATAAATAGGTTAGCATCCCGACCATACTCATCTCGATATCTAACTTCACCATACTGGAAAATGCTTCTTTAGCATGATAAAAATTTAACCTCAATATGATATCATCAATATATACATTTGGGTAATTATGACCTCTTTTTTAGTGTTCTTAATGAACAATGTTTTGCCAAAATTGCATCTCATATAGCCTTGATCTAAGAAAAACATGGTTAATCTCTCATAATAAGCACATGAGGCTTTTTTCAGACCATACAAGGCTTTGGTGAGATTAAATACATAATCAAGATGCTCAGATCAACAATGTAACACCCCAAACCCGGCCTAGACGTTATGGTCGAATCTGGCATGTCACATTAAAGTGTTTTTCGAAAACCATGTTTTCATTGCATACCCTTTGTGAAATTTCAAACTTCTTGCCATTTAAAACTTGTATAAAACCTCAATTTGCGTTTGTTTATTTTTAATCGAGGTTTATTAAAAATTTATTACCTTCAAAACCTTATTGTTGCGGAAGCTTAATTTAAAGCAAATGATTTACGAAAATGTGATATTTAAAAATTGAGTTGCAGAAATGTAGCCTTAGAAAATAGTTATTGTTTAGGAAAATCGTGTTCTACTTCTAGCAGATATAAATCACAATCAAATCAAATCCCAAATTTAAAATCTAGAAATTATAAAGGCCTTATTACAACACGAACCACAAGCTCCTTATAAGTAAATGAGCTAAACAGAATAAAATTTGTGCAGTTGTGTGGCCCTCTCTGAGTCCCAACTGTCTAACGCTGGGGATTACCTGAAAGGTTAAAAACGGGGTGAGTTTACGAAAACTCAGTGTGTAATCCCCTTATTAAAGAAACGATCGACATACTGAAAAGCGAGAATCGATGCGGGCTGAGCCCTTTAACAATATAAAGATGCGATGTAGGGTAAAATAGCAATAGGCCGTGCTCAGAATCAGTCATATCATTCATAGTTAAGTCAATCAAATCATAGTCATACAACCACAGTCAAATCAGTCGAATCATAGCATAAGTCAGTCATTCACCCTCAAAGGGCAAGATAGTCATTTACCCTCCAAGGGCATTACGGCCATTTTACCCTACAAGGGCATTATGATCATTCTACCCTACAGGGGCATTACGGTCATTTTACCCTATGAGGGTATTTCGATCATTTTACCCTACATGGGTATTACGGACATTTTACCCTACAAGGGTATTACGGTCATTTTACCTATTTTAGGGTTTCAGTATAGATAACGACCTTTCCAAATGTCCACAGTCCCTCAAGCAACACAGATAACCCATATGATCAAAATGATGTAAATGGGCCCAAGGTCCAATATTCGACCCAAGTGGGCCCACACGCTTGTGTGGTCCATGTAGCCCAATTTCAATAATGGATATGTGAACTCCATAGCCTAGTCCAGTATTTGCCAATTATAATGGATTTTATTCGTGTGGGGCCCACGAGCCCAATGGGCCCACACGGCCCATTTCAGCCCAACGAGGCCCAAAACGACCTAAGAGCACGAGAGTGCTCGTAGTGGCCTCTACAGTTTATCGCCCATGATTTGTGGCTCAGTTTACCACACAAGCGATCGCACGCTCGTGAGGCCTCAAATGCCGAAGTTTCGGCTTTTCAGCTTTTCGGCTTTTACCGACTCACAGAAGCAATATTGTGATTACACACCTGTTCGTGATAACGAGTAAACTAGCCCACGTGCACTCCAACCTATTACAACAGAAGCTTCTGTTAAATACTTAACACATGAGTTGAAAGAGACACTAACCGAAACCTATTCAAAAGATTACTTACTATCGCCTTGCTTGAATGAGCGTGGATTTAACCTACCTAGATCGCTGACAAAAGAGAATTATAAACCCCTCAATAATTATCTGCATACGAATCAAACCTCCCATTAACGCACATATGAGACAATACTTGATCCTTAATAAACACGTACTTACCGAATTGCAGAGTTAATAATAAGAGGAGGAAGAATCGGCCGACAAGAATATGCTCTAAACCAAGGCACGAAAAGAATCGTACACACCAGAGATGGAAGATTCGACTACCCAAAATCAACGACCAAAGAAAAGAAAGTTGCGATAGAGAGATCGACCGATTGCCAGAGATTAGTTGTTGAATCGAAGACAGAAGTGGAGGAGTAAGGGATGCAGTAAAACGACTTGGGTACTAAAAAGAAGGGGTGATAGCAGGAATGATTTGAAAAGAACAGAGGAGGGGAAAGGTAATCTGTATTCGGTCACCAATGTCAGATGGAAAGAAAGAAAACTATAACCAAAAAAAACTGAGGGAGGGAATGAAGAGTATATTCGGCCAAAGAAGAGAGACTAACGATAAGTCGGAGACAGAGAGAAATAAAAATAAAAGGAGAAATTCAGCACAGCAGGGAACAGATTTGATAGGAGCCGACACTATGTTTCCAAAAAACCCAAAAACAAAACAAAACCCAATAGAACACCACCAAAACCGATAATGCTCATAAACTCCCCTTCCTAGCCGAATTTCTCATACACAAGTTTCCCCATTCAGTTACACCATTCCCAATTCCTTGATTTGCTCCACAATTTCCTCCAACCCCATATTTCAAAATTCCATGATACTCTCTCCTAACAACCCAGATTATCTCCTCGAATCTCTCTTTAACTTCCTCCATGACCATTTTAAATTCCGATTCGCAGAGTTTCAATCAAGCTCCACCTCTCATGCAGCAAGGAAGTAAAATAAATACTCCTTTACACAACATGAGACTTGAACCCAAGCTCCTTGCAACTTAAACCACGCCACCAACCACCTTACCAACCAGCTCATTGTGCCATATTTTAACCACTCATATCTAAAAGGCCTACTATCAAGCACCAAGGGTTTTATTCACTTAAAAACTAAAATTTTTGCTAAAGTCCAGGTTTGAACCCAAGACTTTTCCAACACTTTTTAAGACCCTTAACCATTGAAGCACACAATTAATTGTGTCATTTTCCTGCACAATTAAATACTTATGTACAACCTCCCTACTAATCCATACACAAGGCCCAATACTTTTAGGCCCAAAATTCGAGGTGTTACAAACAAGGCCTTTAGGTTGCTTCACACTAACTTCTTTAGTCATGTTATACCCTACACCTTGAATAAACTCCTTAGGTCTTCACTCCTAATCATCACTCTTAAGACCCAGTCTTTGCAGCCAACCTCTCACCACAATTCCTAGGGAGAATTCCTCGACCATTCAACTATACAAGGTCCTATTTTATAACTACCATTTATTATAGTAATCACCATCTCTTATCCGAGATGATTGACAGCATGTCCACTCACCACTCTAACTACCCCTGTAACACCCCAAACTCGGTCAATACGCCATGACTGAATCTGGCATGCCACAGAGGAAAACATTTTGAAGAAAATCGAGTTAACGATTAAATTTTGGTGAAAAACTCGTTATTGTTCTAAGTTTGTAGAAATCAGATGTATAATAAGTTAAAAATTTGATAATTTACTTTGAAATTCCGGAAATAAATTTTTAAAACTTAGTTACAAGTGCATAGATTAGAAAACCTTTTATAATTTAAAAGAAACCAAAGCGAATAGTTTAAAAACTGTTTCTAATTGAAATTTGGGAACTTTAGTTTTGGAAAATAGTATGAGTTATCGAAAACACTTAAGTTGTTAAATATTATCAAATGATTTATATTACCAGATGGTAACATTTTGAAAACCATTGCGTTTTATAGTTTAGAAAACTTTGCGCTCATATTATTTAATTAACCATGTAGTTTATTAAGCCATGTTTAAAACAAGTCCAAAGAATATAAATAATCCAAAAACATAATTTGAAAGGCCTTATTACAAATCCAAATAAAGATGAGAAACCAAATTTAAATAAAATATAGTACCCAAACCAAAATCCATGTAAATCGAATTTTTATTACATGGCCTCCTCGAGTCCATCCGGCTCCTCATCCGCGATTCATGAATCACCTGAAAAGATAAGGGAGAAGGTGAGTCACCAAGACTCAGTGCATAATCCCTCTCCCGGATAATGCAAAAATTCTTACACAATTTATAATCAAGCAACATATATATTATGCACCCAACCTAGCCATCCATAACACCTTTACTACCCCGTGTGGTACCAAACCACTGGTGGTGCCAAACCACTGGTGACCCAAAATCACGATATTCAAAAATGTGATACCAAATCATTGGTGACTCAAAGTCACGAATAATCCATCTGTGGAGCCAACCCACGTGTGATACCAAATCACTGGCGACGATCCCATATCTCAAAAATGGGGCCAACACACGGTGGTGTTAATCCACAGGGACGAGTCGCTATGAGGTGCCAAACCTCTGGTGTCCCAAAGACACAAATGTGATACCAAATCACTGGTGACCAAAGTTATGAATAATCAAGTTGTGGGGCCAACCCACGTGTGATACCAAATCACTGGCGACAATCCCATATCTCAAAAGTGGGGCCAACCCACGGTGGTGTTAATCCACAGGGACGAGTCACTATGAGGTGCCAAACCTCTGTTGTCCCAAAGACACAAATGTGATACCAAATCATTGGAGGTGCCAAACCTCTGGTGTCCAAAGACACGAATATCAAATTCTTCCCCCTCCACTCATGTTCCCAAACCAATGTATGAATAGTATAAAACATGCCATCATACTTTGATATGATCATATTACATATTTAAATCGTAGATCATGATATCAATCAATCATATATTAACATCATATCGAAACGGACTTGCCCGAATCCTTGTATATACCCCTTCAAGGTATCAAATCAAGATCTCATAGTATTTCACTTTAATAAAACGATTAGTATATATATAAATACATATCACCAAATTATAAAGTGTGTAAGATACACACCTGTCACTAATGCAAGTACTAAAATCCGAAGACACGATCTACCGCACTAGATCACCTTGTCCTACAATCGGCCAATATTTAGATTATAAACAAAGGCCATTCGACCATACCACTAAATCCCAATGAGTTATCACTTGAAAAACCAAGTTTTACCTAAAAGCTTACCCAAAACGATTGACAAAGAAGCGAGGCTTAGATTGATTGCTTCCAACGTTCCGAGGAGCCTAAAAGAAATCGGTTCCTAATGATGGTTAGAACCTTGCAACCAAATGCCCAAGGATTCGGCCTTTGTCCACAATACAACGACTTAGAAAAGAGAAAAGAATTAAAGGACATACGGCCATGAATACTTACCTATCTTCGAAAACCGATTGAAGAAAACCAAAAGAAGTCCTACCCTTGATGATATTCGGCCAAGACAAATCAAAAGGATATGAGAAGTTTCGGCTATGGTTTTGAAAGAAGAAAACAATTGATATTCTGCTAACAAGAGATGAAGAACTAGTATGGCAAAGAAAAATGAAAAGGGAAGAAGGATGATTCGGCTTTAGCAACCAATGAAAGAAAAATCAAGAGAAATGGGGAAGAAAGAGATTCGGCTAAGAAGAAAGTGAAAAGGAAATGTGGTTTTGAGAAATTGCCAAAAGAAAGAAAAGAAAGAGATGATGGAAGAAAGGTTCGGCCAGGCACCTATTTTGCCGAAAAGAAAAGTGCACAAAAATGCAAAATGTGTTTTCGGTTTCAAAGGAGAAATGAGAGAAAGAATTAGAATTTGGTTCAACACAAAAATGAGAGCTAAAATCCAAAGCAAATTTGCACAAAAATGCCTAGGTACATTCGGCCAAAGAAGGAGTTTTTTGGAGAGGAAGAGAAACAAATGCCAAAAGGTGCACAAATGCTCAAGTTGGCCAACTATCCCCCCTAAACCTCCTATCAACATTCGGCCACCCCCCTAGCCACACATGCCGTCCACATACATGCACTAAAGGCCTTGGAATAGTTTCCAAAACATCTTCTTTAAGCCAAGCCTTATGTCCCCCCATCCTTCCATAACCTTAAGATTCCTTTCCCAAAGTAAAAACTTTCCTAAACCAATATTCAACTTGCCAGAAATTAAAAGTCCAACCTTCCATATGTAAAGCTTGACCGTCCATTAATGCTAGGATACATAAAAAATAAAGTCTTCAAAATGCTAAACATGCTACTCGAACCTCTTCCCACAAGCAACCCTTCATGCATCCTAACCACCTTGCTACTAACTCTCTTGTGCTAGAAATTAACACTTAAATTAACTTAAGTGTCAAGTTCACTTAATCCCCTTCATTAAATTTTCAATACTAAAATTTATTCTAGCTGAGCTAATAATTCCAAGCCTTCACACAAATATACTAAGCCCACACAATAAACATTCTATCCGAGCTAACACAAGTAACAAAATGATACTCTAATTTTTAGGATGTTACAATTCTACCCCCCCTAAAAAAAATTTCGTCTTCAAAATTACCTGATCAAAAGAGTTGAGGGTACTGCTGCCTCATCACATCCTCTAGTTGCCACGTAGCTTCTTCTATGCCATGGTTCCGCCATAAAACCTTTACTAATGGAACTGATTTCATGCGCAAAACTTTCACGTCTCGGTCTAAAATCTGCACTGGTTCCTCTTCCACCGTTAGATCTGGACTCACCTCTATTTCCTCTACTGCCACGACATGCGATGGATCAGAATGATAGCGTCTAAGCATGGAGACATGGAACACATCGTAAATCTGACTTAGCTCTGATGACAACTCGAGCTGATAGGCTACTGATCCCACTCGTCTCAACACCTTATACGGCCCAATAAACCTTGGACTTAACTTGCCTTTTCTCCCAAATCTCAACACTTTCTTCCTTGGCGAGACCTTCAGAAAAACTTTGTCATCCACGGCAAACTCTATATCCCTCCGCTTGAGATCGGCATATGACTTTTGCCTATCCGAAGCTTCCTTCAGAGAGCCTGAATCATCTTAGCCTTATCCTCAGTCTCTGCGACCAACTCTGGTCCTAACATCTGACGCTCACCCAACTCAGTCCAGCATGTAGGTGTGCGACACCTCCTACCATACAACGCCTCATATGGTGCCATCTTAATGCTTGCCTGATAACTATTGTTGTATGCGAACTCAGCTAATGGCAAAAACTCTTCCCAGCTGCCCCTGAAGTCCAAAACACATCCTCTCAACATATCCTCTAAAATCTGTATAACTCTTTCCATCGCCGGTCGATCATGGATGAAATGCGGTACTAAAATCCAACCGCGTACCCAAAGCCTGATGTAACGCTCTCCAAAACCTCAACGTAAATCTAAGATCCTATCCAAGATGATCGACACTGGCACACCGTGCAACCTCACTATCTTCGCTACATACAACTTAGCTAACCTCTTAAGCGAGTAATCCACCCTTACCGAAATGAAATCAGCTGACTTAGTCAGACGATCCACAATCACCCAAACTGAATCCTTCTTACTAGGCGTAAGAGGTAATCCACTGACAAAGTCCATAGTGATCCTTTCCCACTTCCATCATGGAATCTTCACCGGTGAAGTAACCTGCACGATGAATCGATGTTCACCTTGACTTGCTGACACGTCAGACATTTGCCCACAAACTCAGTTACCTCCCGCTTCAGACCTGGCCACTAAAACTGCTCTCTTAAATCCCAATACATCTTGCTACCTCCAGGATGTATAGCATATGGGCTGCTATGTGCATCCCGAAAATCCTTTGTCTCAATTCAACATCCTTTGGCATACAAGCTCTCCCTTTAAAACACAACACTCCATCGCTGGACAAACTATAATCCTATAAACCTCCATTCTGAACCTGCAACCTCCGATCATTCAAACCATCATTCTCTAACTGTTTCTCCTTGATTTGCTTTAACCAAGTCTGTTTGACTTGCAATTCAGCCAAAAGACTCCCATCGTCATATAAGCTAAGACGAGCAAACAACAATCTTAAATCAGATACAACTTTACGGCTCAACGCGTCGGCCACCACGTTAGCCTTGCCCGGATGATACTCAATCGAACAGTCGTAGTCCTTTAACAACTCAATCCATCTACGCTGCCTCAAGTTCAAATCCTTCTTAGTCAAAAGATACTTAAGACTCTTGTGATCCATGTAAACTATCGACTTCTCTCCATACAAATAGTGTCTCCATATCTTCAGAGCAAAAACCACTACAGCTAATTCCAAGTCATGCATCGGATAATTAACTTCATGTGGTCTCAACTGTCGAGATGCATAACCCACTACCTTCCCTTCCTGCATCAGCACACATCCCAAACCAGTATGTGATGCATCACAGTAAACCGTGAATTCCTTGCCTGCCTCGGGTTGAATCAAAACTGGAGCTTCAGTTAGAATCTTCTTCAACTTGTCGAAACTTTCTTGCTGCTTCTCAGTCCACACAAATGGAACTCCTTTCCTTAATAACTTTGTCATAGGTGCGGCGATCAAAGAAAATCCTTCCACAAATCTTTGGTAATACCCCGCCAGACCTAGAAAACTCCGAATCTCAGCCACTGACTTAGGCGGCTTCCAATCCAACACTGCCTCAATCTTCCGAGGATCCACTATAATCCCCTCAGCTGATACTACGTGACCCAAGAAAGTCACCTCCCTAAGCCAGAACTCACACTTACTAAATTTGGCATAAAGCTGCTTTTCCCTTAGAATCCGTAACACTACACGTAGATGCGCCTCATGCTCCTCCTCTGACTTTGAGTATACCAAAATATCGTCTATAAATACCACAACAAACTGATCCAAAAACTGCAGGAATACCCGATTCATCATATCCATGAATGCTGTCGGTGCATTAGTCAACCCAAACGGCATCACCAGAAATTCGTAGTGCCCATACCGAGTACGAAATGCCGTCTTATGGATATCAGCCTCTTTCACCTTAGCTGATGATATCCAGACCTTAAATCAATCTTGGAGAAAACCGCGCTTCTTAAGTGATCAAACAAGTCATCTATCCTCGGCAAAGGATACTTGTTTTTGATCGTCGACTTATTCAATCGCGATAGTCTATACACATCCGCATTGTACCATCCTTCTTCTTGACAAAAATCTTCGGCGCTCCCCATGGCGAAACACTTGGTCGGATAAAACCTCGATCCAACAACTCCTGGATCTGAGCCTTCAATTCCACTAATTCCTTCAGTGCCATCCTATACGGAGCAATAGACACTGGCGCAGTTTCGGGTAACAGATCTATACCAAATTCAACTTCACGATCCGGGGCGATCCGGAAGTTCTTCTGGAAATACGTCTGCATATTCCTTTACCGTTCGAACATTTCCTACAGTAGACTCCTTAGCCTCCAACGCACACACATGGACCACAAATGCCTCACAGCCCTTTCTGACCAACTTCATAGCTTTCAACGCAGATACCACGTTGGATAGATAATCTCTTCTATTACCTATCATGACCACTTCTTCTTCTTCAGCTGTCTTCAAAACCATACACTTAGCCGCGCAATCCAAACTCGCTTGGTACTTGACCAACCAGTCCATCCCAAGAATCAGATCAAACTCCCCAAATGGCAGTTCCATCAGATCAGCTACGAACACTACCCTTTGGAGTTCTAGGGGTACATCTCTATACAGCTTATTTACTTCTACAGAGTGACCTAGAGGGCTAAGTACTGCCATTTTCCTAGAAGTAGTCTCAGAATCTATGCTCATGGTCTTTACTATGCTACTAGCAACATACGAATGCGTCAAACCCACATCTATCAAAGCAGTATATGGAACACCAAAGATTAAGAACGTACCGGTTATGACGTCCGGTGCGTCTCCCTCCTCTTGACGTCTCGCTGCGTACACCAAACCAGGCTGTCTTGCCTCAGTGTTGCCAGCACCTCTGCCAGATGCTCCTCGGCCTCAACCAGAACCATTACTTCCTCTACCATTACCACGACCTCTCTGGGGTGGCGGTCCCTCCTTTCTGAACTGAGCACGACCTCGACCCTCAGACTGGTTCCTGGCTAGCTTTCGTGGACAGTCCCTCACACGATGATCCAGCGAGCCACACTCGAAACATCCTTTCCCTCCGGTCCAACATTCGCCCCAATGAAATTTCCCACATCGGTTACACAGTCTTTGGTCCCGATTAGCGATGCGAGCCTCCCGGTGATTTGGCCCACTCTGCCTAGCCCTCTTCTAAGAATTACCGGCTGACCCGGATGATCCATAACCTCTCTTATGCTTATTCTGGTCGTAACTCTGTCTTCCAGATTCTTTTATTCCTTCGGCTATCTTAGCCTTTTCAACTAAAGTAGCAAACTCTCGCTCCTGATGTGGAGCAATCAGCAATCTCAGCTCGTCCCTTAAACCGTCCTCGAACCGGACACATCGCTCGTGCTCAGAAGCCACGATACCTCCAAAGATACCGGCTCAATCTTAAAAATTCTGCCTCATATTCTGATACGGACTTATTACCTTGGACCAAACTCAGGAATGCCTTACGCTGCACATCAATGTAATTAGATCCAACATATTTCCGCTGATACGCTGCCTTGAAATAATCCCAAGTGAGATCCTCCGCTGCAGCACTATTCCGTACCGTGAGCCACCACTAATATGACTCATCCCGAAGAAGCGACACAATCCTTTTCAGCTTGTCCTCAGCATTCAGATCCAAGTCATCCATGATTTGCTCCATCGCCTCTAGCCAATATTCAGCCGCACTGGGAGCTACGCCTGAAACACCTCGAAATACCTCCGCTCCATTGGATCGAGTCGCTCGGCACTGATGATTTAGCTCTCGCGCCTCCACCTATTCCAGCTACCCTTTCAAGAACTCGCGCAGACCGCCGAGACACTCGTCATCCCCATCCCCGCTTGATCCTCGATGCTCAACTCTACGGCCGGTGGTGGGGGGTGGTGGTACCTCATTTTCGGATCCTTGACCAGACCTCACTGGCTCAGACACAGCCATCCTACCTTGACCGCGTCCACGAGTAATACGACCTTGACCTCGAGTACTCATGTCTAAAATCTCAACTTATCTGATTTAAAAGTGTTATGCATGAGTCATTATTCCACTTTCTTTAAAACAAAGTTTTATGAATAATTTTAATAAGAGATTGTTTCGCGAGTACATCCAACCTATAGTTTTGGGTCTCTAGAGTAGTTCCTACTACTATATAGTCATGCCATTATCATCATAATCATATCATCAAAAGCAACAGTTTGAGATACTTACCAGGGCAGTAGGTGCCGGAAACTCGATGCCATGCTTTTCCAAAAACATTTTAAGACCATACTTTAAATCATTTTAGGCTTCGGGCCCACAGCCGAGCTTTTGAACTTAGCTCTGGTACCAATTTGTAACACCCCAAACCTGGTCAATACGCCATGACCGAATCTGGCATGCCCAGAGGAAAACGTTTTGAAGAAAATTGAGTTAACGATTAAATTTTGGTGAAAAACTCTTTGTTGTTCTAAGTTTGTAGAAATCAGATGTATAATAAGTTAAAAATTTCATAATTTACTTTGAAATTCTGGAAATAAATTTTTAAAACTTAGTTACAAGTCCATAGATTAGAAAACCTTTTATAATTTAAAAGAAACCAAAGCGAATAGTTTGAAAACTGTTTCTAATTGAAATTTGGAAACTTGAGTTTTGGAAAATAGTATGAGTTATCGAAAACACTTAAGTTGTTAAATATTATCAAATGATTTATATTACCCGATGGTAATGTTTTGAAAACCATTGCGTTTTGTAGTTTAGAAAACTTTGCGCTCATATTATTTAATTAACCATGTAGTTTATTAAGCCATGTTTAAAACAAGTCCAAAGCATATAAATAATCCAAAAACATAATTTGAAAGGCCTTATTACAAACACAAATAAAGATGAGAAACCAAATTTAAATAAAATATAGTACCCAAACCAAAATCCGTGTAAATAGAATTTTTATTGCATGGCCTCCTCGAGTTCATCCGGCTTCTCATCCGCGATTCACGAATCACCTGAAAAGATAAGGGAGAAGGTGAGTCACCAAGACTCGATGCATAATCCTCTCTCTCTGATATAATGCAAAAATTCTTACACAATTTATAATCAAGCAACATATATATTATGCACCCAACCTAGCCATCCATAACACCTTTACTACCCCGTGTGTTACCAAACCACTGGTGGTGCCAAACCACTGGTGGTGCCAAACCACTGGTGACCCAAAGTCACGATATTCAAAAAAAGTGATACCAAATCACTGGTGACTCAAAGTCACGAATAATCCATCTGTGGGGCCAACCCACGTGTGATACCAAATCACTGGCGACGATCCCATATCTCAAAAGTGGGGCCAACCCACGGTGGTGTTAATCCACAGGGACGAGTCGCTATGAGGTGCCAAACCTCTGGTGTCCCAAAGACACAAATGTGATACCAAATCACTGGTGACCAAAGTCACGAATAATCAAGTTGTGGGGCCAACCCACGTGTGATACCAAATCACTAGCGACAATCCCATATCTCAAAAGTGGGGCCAACCCACGGTGGTGTTAATCCACAGGGACGAGTCGCTATGAGGTGCCAAACCTCTAGTGTCCCAAAGACACAAATGTGATACCAAATCACTGGAGGTGCCAAACCTCTTGTGTCCAAAGACACGGATATCAAATTCTTCCCCCTCCACTCATGTTCCCAAACCAATGTATTAATAGTATAAAACATGCCATCATAATTTGATATGATCATATTACATATTTAAATCGTAGATCATGATATCAATCAATCATATATTAACATCATATCGAAACAGACTTACCCGAATCCTTGTACATACCCTTCAAGGTATCAAATCAAGATCTCATAGTATTTCACTTTAATAAAATGATTAGTATATATATAAATACATATCACCAAATTATAGAGTGTGTAAGATACACACCTGTTACTAATGCAAGTACTAAAATCCGAAGACCCGATCTACCGCACTAGATCACCTTGTCCTACAATCGGCCAATATTTAGATTATAAACAAAGGCCATTCGGCCATACCACTAAATCCCAATGAGTTATCACTTGAAAAACCAAGTTTTACCTAAAAGCTTACCCAAAACGATTGACAAAGAAACGAGGCTTAGATTGATTGCTTCCAACGTTCCGAGGAGCCTAAAAGAAATCGGTTCCTAATGATGGTTAGAACCTTGCAAACAAATGCCCAAGGATTCGGCTTTTGTCCACAATATAACGACTTATAAAAGAGAAAAGAATTAAAGGACATACGGCCATGAATACTTACCTATCTTCAAAAATCGATTGAAGAAAACCAAAAGAAGTCCTACCCTTGATGATATTCGGCCAAGACAAATCAAAAAGATATGAGAAGTTTCAGCTATGGTTTTGAAAGAAGAAAATAATTGATATTCGGCTAACAAGAGATGAAGAACTAGTATGGCAAAGAAAAATGAAAAGGGAAGAAGGATGATTCGACTTTAGCAACCAATGAAAGAAAAATCAAGAGAAATGGGGAAGAAAGAGATTCGGCCAAGAAGAAAGTGAAAAGGAAATGTGGTTTTTAGAAATTGCCAAAAGAAAGAAAAGAAAGAGATGATAGAAGAAAGGTTCGGCCAGGCACCTATTTTGCCGAAAAGAAAAGTGCACAAAAATGCAAAATGTGTTTTCGGTTTCAAAGGAGAAATGAGAGAAAGAATTAGGATTTGGTTCAACACAAAAATGAGAGCTAAAATCCAAAGCAAATTTGCACAAAAATGCCTAGGTACATTCGGCCAAAGAAGGAGTTTTTTGGAGAGGAAGAGAAACAAATGCCAAAAGGTGCACAAATGCTCAAGTTAGCCAACTATCCCCCCCCCAAACCTCCTATCAACATTCGGCCACCCCCCTAGCCACACATGCCGTCCACATACATGCACTAAAGGCCTTGGAATAGTTTCCAAAACATCTTCCTTAAGCCAAGCCTTATGTCCCCCCATCCTTCCATAACCTTAAGATTCCTTTCCCAAAGTACAAACTTTCCTAAACCAATATTCAACTTGCCAAAAATTAAAAGTCCAACCTTCCATATGTAAAGCTTGACCGTCCATTAATGCTAGGATACATAAAAAATAAAGTCTTCAAAATGCTAAACATGCTACTCGAACCTTTTCCCACAAGTAACCCTTCATGCATCCTAACCACCTTGCTACTAACTCTCTTGTGCTAGAAATTAACAATTAAATTAACTTAAGTGTCAAGTTCACTTAATCCCCTTCACTAAAATTTCAATACGAAAATTTATTCTAGCTTAGCTAATAATCCCAAGCCTTCACACAAATATACTAAGCCCACACAATAAACATTCTATCCGAGCTAACACAAGTAACAAAATGATACTCTAATTTTTAGGATGTTACAACCCCACTTGGAACAGCCATGGTAGAGTAGTTGACTGACACACTTGTAACCACTTATGGGGATTGACATATGGAATCTTAGGATCCAAGCATAGGATATTTAAACCATTAGTTCCCACATAGTAAGGGGACATTCTCTCTCGAATTCCTACCAATCTCATTCCCTCTCTACCATACCACCTTAATTAATCTCTTATACTACCTCTAGATTTTCAAGTTTCAAATGCAAAACCCAAACGCCAACATTTTCACCAAACAAACCCAAGATCACGTCCAAAACTAGGCAAATCCAAGCTAAAGAAACTATTACTGTGATCCGTACAACTATTATACCCAACCTTACTATACCAACAAGAATAGTACCAGTATTATTAGAACTGAGCTTATGCAGCCAAAAATATTGATCCATGCTCTTAGAAATTGCTAGCACTTCAAGAGTAGTTTAAAGTATTCTAGGAGGAGTCCCATCAGTCATAAGAGTTCTAACAATGTCAACAACATACATACCAACAAGAAAAAAATAAACTTCATGCAATATGCAAGCACTATTGACTAACCACAAATGAGATAGGAGAAGATGTGAAGACGAAGAAGAAATAGTCTCCTCTATCAAGCAAGACTAGAACCCCAGTCGAGGAAGAACTGGACCAATGGGTGTTAATGTCGATCCAGAAACAAGTCTTAACACGCCCCAATAAGAGAACCTCAAACATGTGCCCAATAAGAGAACCCGACCTAAAAGTTAGGCCGGAATCTAGCGTGTCGCATTAAAGTGTTGATCGTTGTTTTATGCGATGTCAAATTCTTAAAATTTATAAAAAGAATTATCGAACCTGGAAACTAACTATGACATCGATTTGAGGCAAGCGCACCTATCGAGTAATAGTATAGTTAAGGCAAGACCGGAATGTCGAACCCAAAGGAACCAAAAGTACTAATACTAACTCTCTTTTTATTAATTAGCCTAAGAATTAAAGAAATTGTTTATCTAATCTAAAATTAACTAACTACTAAACTAAAGACTCTAAAACAAAGAAGAATGAAATTTGGAAAATAACCTTGAGGAAAAACCAATTGATTAAGAAGATACCCAAGGAAGAATCCACCTAGACTTCACTTGTTATCTAACGCTGAACCAGACGATTTATTCATTTGACTTGATCTGTGATATTCCCTAAGTTATATTAATCCCTCTCTCGAGGCGACTAACGTCTAACCCTAGGTTGATTAATTGAAATCTCTTTCTAATTAAAACCTCTAGAATTGCATTAACTCGATCTATGGATTCCCCTATTAGGTTTCACCCTAATCCAGCAAAATCTCGTCACCCTATCTTTAGGCGTGCGATCAACTTCCGATTAATTATGCTAGATCTACTCTTAGGCAAGGACTTTTGCTCCTCCACCTAAACACATCATACTTGAATTAATATCCCGGAAATATCAACACAAGAATTAAGAACACATAATGAAGAACAAGTCAAATATTTATCATATAGTTCAGCAAACGATAACAAGATTCATCTTAGGTTTCATCCCCCTCAGGTATTTAAGGATTTAGTTCATAACAATAAAGGAAAACATCTCAAAAGAAAAGATAAAAAAAAAATAAGAAATCCATAAAACCCCCTGAAGGAATTGAAAGAGAGATCCTCCGTCTTTAGTATGATTACGGCTTCTTGAGATGAATCAACTGGCTATCTTTGAGCAAATCCCCATAAATCTACCCTCTTTGGCCTAGCTGGACGCCCCCTGACTAAAGCCTTGGGTTCCCCCCTTTAGGTCATACTTAGGGTGTTTATATAGGCTTTTGAATGTGTTTCTTCACCCCTAAGAATCCTAATCCGAGTGAAATTTCTCTTTGTCACGACAGGGACACGCCCATGGCACACGTCCGTGTAAGTCGTGGCCAGGCTGTGTTCGAGGATGTTGAATGAGGCAAGGCCGTGTGGTCTTGGGCCCAATCCGTGTTGATTTCGTGATATGGCCCATTTACTCCGTTTTGGGCCCGTTTCTCATTCTTTTCATCATCCGGTGCTCTCCTGAGTAGAAAACATGAAAACAAAGGATTAAGAGCACCAAATTACACAATTCAAGGCTTAAATCATCCAAAAGCATGCTAAATGTAGGCTTAAAATATGTTACTTTTACGGTTTATCAAGTGTTTTTCGAAAACCATGTTTTTATTGAAAACCCTTCTTGTTTAAAAGCTTAAGTAAAATCCCAGTTACGTTAGTTTATTTTTAAAATGTGGTACATTGAAAAATTATTAATTTTAATCCTAAAACATATTTTCAGTTGCAGAAGCTGATTTTGAAAGTAATTGATTTACGAAAAAGATTAAGTCGCGAAACCATTTTGAAAATGTTGCGAAAACGCAACGTTGTTTTAAAAAACAGTTAGCATTTTGGAAAATGATTTACTTCTAATGGATATATTTCAAACTGAAGAAAGACCCATAGTTAAAATCTAGAAACTTAAAGAGGCCTTATTACAACCCAAATCAAAATACTTGAATGTAAATAATCCAAAGGAAAACACAAGCAGTGTGTGGCCTTCTCCGAGTCCCTCGCAGCACTGATCTGTCTAAGGCTGGGGATTACCTGCACAGTTAAAAATGGAGTGATTTTACGAAAACTCAATATGTAATCCCCTTACTAGAGTAATAGTCAGTAGACAAAAACAGAAACCTAAATAGTATGGGCCTGAGCCCTTTTAACAGTAACAGTACAGTACAGATCAGAGCATATGTGGGCCAAAGCCCACTATAATATCATTTTGGGTCACAGCCCATAACAGAATCAATTGGGCCTAGCCCAAACCAACAACAGAACAAGTGGGCCTAAACCCAGTAGAGTGACAGATCTCATAACAGATATGCAATAGTATAAGGATGCATCCCACCCCGATCCAGCCAACACACCATCCGCACCAACCCTACACTTACGTGGGGATAAAATCGACCCACCCACCAAAGACACCATCATAGCACCTGGGTCGCCCTAACCTAAAAATAGCGACAAAGCTACTAGTATATATACGGCTCTAAGCCTTCAGTAGCAGTATTATAATTGGCACAAAGCCATCAGTAACTGTATTATGTTTGGCACATAGCCATCGGTGACAGTAATATAATCAGCACACAACCTTGGGTAAATATGATCGACACAGAGTCATCGGTATATATGTTAGGCACATAGCCACGGGTAAATACGATTGGCACAAAGCCATACTTAAGATGGCACAGAGCCATAATCAGATTACGCGACTTTAAGCCGTCCATCGGTCCGTAGTTGTTTTGGGTGATCCGTGTTACCTTAACAAATCAATACTGGATCCACAGTCATCATGCGACCCTATCAGAACTTCCTCCGTATCAATGTCCCAACCCCATGCAATATGTCATGTATGTCATCCTCAATCGTTACACATGTATCCAAAATGGCCATGCTCGGTAACAGTCATTTACACACACACATATTAAAAACATATCAGTCACACGACCACAGTCAAATCAGTTAAAACACAATCATACATTCACAGTTAGATCAGTCATAGTCCTAATCAGTCAGTTACCCGCAAGGGTAAAATAGCCATTTTACCCTATAAGGGTATTTCAGTAATCCTACCATTCAGTGGTATTTCGGTAATTCTACCCTACAAGGGTATTTCGATAATTTCACAAATCAGGGGTATTTCGTTAATTTCACAAATCGAGGGTATTTCGATAATTTCACAAATTAGGGTATTTAGGTAATTTTGCAAATTAGGGGTATTTCGATAGTTTTGCAAATCGAGGGTATTTCGATAATTTTACGAATCGAGGGTATTTCAATAATTTTATGAATCGGAGGTATTTTAGTAATTTTGCGAATCGGGGGTATTTTGGTAATTTTACAAATCGGGGTCTCAACAACCCAACAGAAGGTCCATCGCCACCTCGAGCGACTTAAGTAACCTAAACAGTCACAACGGTGTAAATGGGCCTAAGGCCCATTACTCGACCCAAGTGGGCCCACACACTCGTGTGGCCCAATTAGCTTAGAAATAGCCTCGGCTATACGAACAACACAGTTCAAACCAATAAAACCATATAACATGCATTTTATCCGTGTGGGGCCCACCAGCCCAGTGGGCCCACACAGTCCATTGCCCAAAAACGACCCTAGCCATGTGGACTACACGACTCAATTTAACATTTACCACAACATGCAAATATAATCTGTGTGGGGCCCGCCGTTGCCCAAAAATAACCCTAGCCATGTTGACTACACGGCTCGGTCTAACATTTACCACAATATGCAAATTTAATCTGTATGGGGCCCACCTAAGATTTGAAGGCTCGAATCACCACACGTGTGATCGCACGCTTGTGTGGTATCAAACGCCGTATTTCGAATTTTTGACTTTTCGGCTTTTCGGCCAATCATCAACAGAGCACAAAGTTACATGCCTGATTGCAAGCTTTCGCGAAACCTTTTTCATGCTCTATCGATTACATCCAAGGAGTCAATCATAATTCATACAATATTAAAGCATTTAAAACATAAATAAAACAATGCATTATTTACATACGAACTTACATCGGTACAAAAATAGTAGAAATGGACCTAATCGTCAAACACCTTGTTTTCCCCCCGATCTAGGTCCGAACCTCATTTCTCTTTATCTATAATAGAAAATTTAACTCATTTATTATCCAAATTTCTCAATTCAGTCCAAAAATCACATTATGGAAAAACTACATTTTTGCCCCTAAACTTTGATATTTTTATAATTTGGCCCCTAGGCTCGTAAAATGAAATCTATTCGATTTCTTTAAGACCCAAGCCTAGCCGAGCCTCTTTCATGCTTATAACAGACCATATTTTTCATTTAATCCCACTTTTACCCACATTTTTAAATATTTTTACAAATAGGTCCTTTTGACATTTTCATCAAAAATCACCTAGCAAAAGTTGTTTATCTAACATTAAACTTGCAAAATCTACCATTAAACATCAGAATACACATATGTCTAACATGGTTCAAACCCTATACTTCTATCATCTCTCAAATTAATGGTAAAAATAGATAGATCGAGTGATAACGACTTTAAAAATGTAAAGAGCATTAAAAACGGGACTAGAAAGTACTTACAATCAAGCTTGGAAGTTGAACAAACCCTAGCTATGGTGACCTTCTAATTTTCGGCACATAGAGAAGAAGATGGACTAAATTTTGGCTTGATTTTTGGTTTTAAATCATTTAATTACTAAATGACCAAAATGCCTTTCACTTAGAACTTTGAAATTTTATCTCACCATGTCCATTTTTGTCCACTAACTTAAAAAATGGTCTAATTACCATCTAAAGACCTTCAATTTAAAATTTCATTGCAATTAGACACCTCTAGCATGTAGAACTCAACTTTTACACTTTTGACAATTTAGTCTTTTTTGCTAAATTGAGTGCTCAAATGTCAAAATTTTCAAACAAAATTTTCAAAAAATCATTTCGTAAAATTGTAGACCATAAAAATATAATAAAAATAAACTTTACTACGTTGGATTTGTGGTCCCCAAACTACTGTTTCGACTAGACCCAAAATCAGGTTGTTACACTGAATTTGTCACATCCCAAAAGTTAGGTTAGCAAAAATTAGGTTAGTGAGCCACGAGTGGTCACGTCTTGTTTTTGGGACGTCTTGTTAAATGTTGTAGGAATTATGTCAAGTGAATTACTCTGATCCAGTGGTTAAGTGTTTGGTTGTGCTTGAGGTCGTGTGTTCAATTCCCTTCCTTTTGGAATTTTTCTATTAATTTTTTAACCTATATTTGACTTGGCTCATAAGGGTTATCTTTTATTCTTTTCAGTTTGTTGACAAGAATGAGGCTGTTTGTTCAGTGGTAAAGCTTTAGCTTACCCATTGGTACCGTGTTCAAATCCTATGGTGTGCAAAAGAGAAATTATTTTTGCTTCTCTTGCTATGATGTCCATGCTTATTGCTTGAGTCAGATTTGAATTCAACATAATCTGATTTGATGATCTCAAGGGAGGAGTTTGAGGGAGTGGAGAGATAATCTCCTAATTTTTCTCCCCACAATTTTCTCTCTCCCATTTCTCTCATTCTACCATCCCTTTCTTTCTCCACTTCTGTCATGCACATTTTTTCCTGTTTTATTGTACTGAGTGCTGGGAAAATCCCTTCTGTCGTTTTTCCTTTTCTCTGCTACTTCCCTCTTACTTTTGATTACATTATTGCTATTCTAAGCGTTGTTAATACTAGTATTTTTTTTTCCTATCCATTGCTCTTGTGACATTTCATTGCGATCGATTTATCATTTGGTAAGTTCTATGTATTCCATTTAGGAATTTTGTTTTGCTGTTTTCTCATAGGGTCATAGATGATTTTGATTAATTGGCCAATCGGGTGGTCTAATTATTTTGTGTTTTTGGAAGAAAAAGTTTTTAGGTTAAGCACTTTGTTGCTGAATTGAGTTAGGAGCAGTTGCATCTTTGGGCAAGTATCTGAATGTTAGGGTCAAATGCTTACTACTTATGGCCTAGTAAATTGATTGGATTTTGGTGTATCTATGCTAATTTGTACGTATTGGATGCTGGTTTTAGGGTCTAGAAGGTGTTGTATCATCACTTTCCAAAATCAACCAAGTGAGTGAGTCGGTCTCGTAAAAAAAATGAATGACATAAAGCTGAAAAACCCATTGTCGATGCCACACGACCGTGTGCCAGATTGTATGAGCAACACGGTCGTGTAGGCCACACGAGTTGGGCTAGTTAGGCTGTGTAGGCCACATTGCTTGTCTAACCATTTTTAGTAAAATTTAATTAGGGTCATGTTTTGAAGCGCAATTCGAGGTCAGTGATTTTATAGGTTTTGTTAAGTGATATGTATGATGCCTATTAAATGAAAATTGTTATTTTGATATGGTTGCATAATTTCTGAAGGTATCTCGCCTTATAAAATTTGGTTCAAATATGTAAAATTTTGAGCATCATTAGCGTGTTTCTGATTAGTTAAGTATATGTGTTTATTTATGAGTTATGTTTTGTTTCAATGGCTTGTGAATTGTGGCTATTCTGATTAAAGTGATTTGTGATTATTGAAATCTAAAATATCTGTTTTGCAAAGCATAAAATTTCATGCCTACTGAATTCTATTAAATATACGATTTCATGTCAACATGATTATTGTTCTGATTCTGTATTTGCATTCCATGTCACATTGCATGGTTTTAGGATAATATGATAAGGAGGAAGTCCTGGCAGTTTAATGATAAGCACTATTGGGTGGTTTAACCACATATCTGTTTTGGCAGCTTGACTGTAATTATAGTGGCTCGACGACACATATCTGTTATGGAAGCTTGACTGCAAGATAGTGGCTTGGCCACATATGTCTGATCTGACAGTTTGATTGCAACTCTAGTGGCATTGTCCACAATTATTTGTTTGTGTGCTTTTGAATGGACGAGTTCTGGGAACTCTATTTGGTGTGTGTGGAGTTGGGTAAGAAGTATTCTGAAAAATCTACATTATGTTTTCTGAAAATACTGCATTTATATAACCATGCATGTGTAACGAATAGTAACGTGTTTACGCAAGTGCAGATAGGCGTTCAAGTAATAAGTAAGTTAAAATGAGTTATCGTCTCCTCAAGGACTATATGAGCTTAAACAATTAATTCCAAATTATAATTAACAATTTGATGTAAAAAAAACTCAATAAATGGAACACCCCAAACCTGGCCCAAACACTACAACTGGATCTGGTATGTCCCTAAGGAAATTTTATAAAAACATGTCACATTTTGAAAAAAAAAAAACAATTATCAGGTTTAAATATTTATAACGAAAACTTAATGATTTATTAATTCATATAAGATATAAAGTTATGAAATGCCTTGGTAAATAGAAACTGAATTTGTTACATGCCCCAACTTAATTTAAGGAAAAATTTAATCGACTAATAATAGTAAAAGGCCAAAATAAAGCCGGAATAAAATAAAGCTAATGGCCCATGGCCTTATTACAATGAAACTTAAAACCCATTAATTAAAAATATTAAAAATAATATTCTATGTAAATTTTTCTACTGGACCAAATGTCTCTCTCGCATGGCCATCTTGCACTCCTCTCCAGCCCGGTTCGATACACTAGGTGCTACCTCAAATGGTTAAATAATAGGGTGAGTCGCGAAACTCAGTGTGCAATCCTCGAGCACCATCAGATTGGGCCTTAGCCTACATATCAGAATATAGAACATAACATAGTAGATGTCATACATAAAACCAAACCCAATCCTAGGTTTCCATCTGTTACACACCACCCTTACCTGCCAATGACACCATTGGGGATTTCTACAATTAACCCACACCGCTACACACCATCGATGGCAGTCATGCTGCAATTAGCTGCTCATCATCAAAGTTGTGACAAAGTCACCAGGCTAAAATGGCAAAAGTCACCAGAAACAGAGATTGTGACAGAGTCACCAAGCTGAAATGGCATAAGCCACCAGAACATATCACTTCCCCTTTCATCAAACACCCAACCCCAAGCATACAAAGAGATCGACATATAAAACATATCGTTCTGAACAGGAATATTCACTGATGAGTGGCAAAAATCACTAACCTGATATTTAGCCTTTACCCTTCTCGGGTTTTCAAACGTTATGCCGGGGTTTCGACATTTAACAGAGTATAGCAGATGTATTACATATATATATTAGCAATCAATCTAATGGTGTGAGAAGTTACACACTTGATTAATGTTGATGCCCTTGCTAAACCGATCTACAAATTTGCTCAAAAAGCCAGAAAGATGTGAAAATAGGGCCTCTCCTATATTTGGCCATGGTTAGTGTTCTACCCGATTTTATATATTTGAATAAATAAATCTCCTTACCTAACCTGATTAGATCCCGGAAGTAGGATGGTTTGAACACTACCGGTGAAGAACCTTGGCGATTGAGATCTCCTTCAAATCTCGGTGTGCCACAAAAGAAAGAAAACTCGAGATTAGTTTCCATATAGCCATTCGGCTAGGGTTTCTAAAAGTTAGAGAAATATTGGAATCTCAAAATCGACACTTACCTATTGTTTCCTTCAAAATTCGGCACAAGCAGACTTCACTGAAGAAAATTCGGCAACTTCAGGAGGTGTGATCTTAGTGATTTCGACTTTTAGAAGAACAAGGAATTGGAAAAGAAGAAGAAAAAAAATACAAGCAAGGACTGGGTAGAGAGATTCGGCCAAAAGAAAAGAGAGAAAGAATAGTAGGGTTTCGGCAATTGAGACCTCAGAAGTTTTGGTTTCTGTCAGAAAAAGAAAAGAGAAGAGTTGGTTCAAGTTTACTGAAAAAGAAAGAAATCTTGAGGAAATTTTCAGAGGACATAATGAAGAATTCGGCACACACTTAGCCTATACTAAACCAATTTCCCCCTCATAGAGTTTGATTTTCGGCCAACTCAAGCCTCCTGGATGAGCTCTCATCTATTCCCTTATCTTAATCTATTATCTCCTCAAAAATAGCCTTTATCTGCTTATTATCCATATAAAATAAATCCCTAAATAATAGCCTTATGTCGTCCCCCTTACTCTTTTAAGTGCCCCTATAACTTGGGCTTCGTCAAGCACTAGTGACGCCACCCTCTTCCTTTCTTGTGGTGCCTCCTATCTTTGGGCCCCAGGCCCAATTTGACATTTTAGACATAGATACCTACTTTTAAACCTTATAATACCCAAACAGAATATTTTAACTGAGGTCTCAGCCTATTCTTGAGCCCAATTTGCACCCCAAATCCTTAAATTAATAATTTAAACACACATTACACCAAATGCACAAGCCCATAAATTCAGGATGTTACAGTTCTACCCCCTTAAAATAAATTTCGGCCTCAAAATTTACCTAATCAGAAGAGATGGGGATACTATTGTCGCATAACATCCTCTGGTTCCCACGTCGCCTCCTCTGTGCCGTGATTTCGCCACAGAACTTTGACCAAAGGAGTGGACTTCCTTCTCAACACTTTTACGTCTCGATCCAAGATTTGCACGGGTTCCTCCTCAAAGGATAAATCAGGCATTACTTCAATATCTATCACCGGCACCACATGCGATGGATCAGATCGATAACGTCTTAGCATCGAGACATGAAACACGTCATGTATTTGTTTTAATTCTGAAGACAACTCGAAACGATAAGCCACTGGCCCCACGCGTTCCAATACTCGATAAGGTCCAATAAATCGGGGACTTAGCTTACCCTTCCGTCCAAACCTCATTACCTTCTTCCATGGAGATACCTTCAAAAAGACTTGGTCTCCCACTACAAATTCCACCTCCTTCCGCTTTAGATCCGCATAAGACTTCTGCCAATCAGACGCTTCCTTCAACCGAGCCTGTATTAACTTAACTTTCTCCTCCATTTCTGGAACTAGTTCTGGACCCAACACCTGACGTTCACCCAATTCCATCCAACAAGTAGGGGTACGACATCTCCTTCCATATAACGCTTCGTATAGCGCCATCTGAATACTAGCTTGATAACTATTATTGTATGCAAATTCTGCCAAAGGTAAATACTCCTCCCAACTACCCCTAAAATCGATGATGCAACCCCTTAGCATATCCTCCGAGATCTGAATTACCCTCTCAGATTAACCATCAGTCTGTGGGTGAAAAGTGGTACTAAAGTCTAACCTTGTTCACGTTGCCTGATGAAGAGCCTTCCAGAATCGTGACGTGAACCTAGGGTCCCTATCTGATATGATCGACACAGGTACACCTGTAATCTCACAACCTCAACCACGTACAACTTAGCCAACCTTTGCAGAGGGTAGTCACCACGGATCGGTATGAAGTGAGCAGATTTAGTCAGTCGATCCACAATCACCCAAATTGAATCCTTCTTAGCAGGTGTAAGGGGTAACCCACTAACAAAATCCATTGTGATTCTTTCCTATTTCCATTGGGGAATCTTCGCCGGCTGCAACAATCCCGAAGGCACTTGGTGTTCAGCTTTGACCTGCTGACACGTCAACCACCTCCCCACATATTCCGTAACTTCTCGCTTCAAACCTGACCACCAGAATTGCTCTCGCAAATCCCGATACATCTTAACTCCTCCAGGATGCGTAGCATAAGGACTACTATGCGATTCCTGAAGAATCATCTGCCTTAACTCCCCATCTTTTGGCATGCAAACCTTCCTACGGAAACACAAAACTCCATCATTGTTCAGACTATAATCCTTCATTCCACCATTCCACACTTGCAAGAGTCGAGCACTCAGGACATCATCCATTAACTGTTTCTCTTTAACTTGACTCACCCATGTCGATTTTACTTGCAACTCAGCTAGCAAACTCCCGTCGTCAAATAAACTCAGATGGGCGAACATCGCTCTTAGTTCCGATACTACCTTACGGCTTAAATCATCTGCCACCACATTTGCCTTACCCGGATGGTATTCGATCGAGCAATCATAGTCTTTCAAGAGCTCGGTCCACCTACGTTGTCTTAAATTTAACTCCTTCTGGGTAAAGAGATACTTCAGACTTTTATGGTTGATGTAAATTATTAACTTCTCCCCGTACAAGTAGTGCCTCCAAATCTTCAGAGCAAACACTATCGCCGCCAATTCCAAATCATGCGTAGGGTAGTTCAATTCATGCGGTTTCAACTGTCAAGACGCATATGCAACAACTTTTCCATCTTGCATCAACACACACCTTAATCCTGTGTGTGATGCATCACAGTAGACGGTAAATTCTTTTCCCGCTTTTGGCTGAATTAACACTGGCGCTTCTATCAAGATTCTCTTCAGCTTCTCAAAGCTCTCCTACTTTTTGTCAGTCCATACAAAGGATAATCCCTTCCTTAACAACTTAGTTAAAGGTGTCACTATTAACGAGAACCCCTCAACGAACCTTTGATAATATCCTGCTAATCCTAAGAAACTTGAAATCTCCACCACAGACTTCGGCAATTTCCAATCCAATACAGCTTCTATCTTCCGAAGGTCTACCCTAATTCCCTCTGCGGAAACCACATGCCCTAAGAAAATCACTTCTTTCAGCCAGAACTCACACTTGCTGAACTTTGCAAACAACCACTTCTCCCTCAAAGTTCGCAACACTACACGAAGATGTTCGTCATGTTCCTTCTCAGACTTAGAATAAACCAGGATGTCGTCGATGAACACCACCACGAACCGAACAAGGTAGGGTTGGAACACTCTGTTCATCATATCCATAAAGGCTACTGGCGCGTTTGTCAACCCGAACGGCATCACCAAGAACTCATAATGACCGTAGCGTGTTTAAAACGTCGTCTTATGGATGTCCCCTTCCTTCACCTTCAACTGATGATAACCCGAACTTAGAACAATCTTAGAGAAAACTGAAGCTCCATTGAGCTGATCGAATAGGTCATCAATTCTTGGTAATGGGTACTTGTTCTTAATCGTCAACTTATTCAGTTGACGATAGTCCATGCATATACGCATAGATCTGTCCTTCTTTTTGATGAATAGGACCGACGCTCCCCATGGAGACACACTCGGTCGAATAAACCGTCGATCCAATAGTTCCTAGATCTGACTTTAAGCTCCACCAGCTCCTTCGACGCCATTCAATAAGGAGCAATGGATACCTGAGCCGTACCCGGAAGTAGTTCTATTCCAAACTCCACTTCGCGATCCGGGGGTAATCCTGGCAACTCCTCCTGAAAGACATCCGCGAAATCCTTGACTGTTCGAACCTCATCAACAGTCACCTCCCTAGCATCCAAAGCACTAATGAAAGCTAGGAGTGTGTTGCATCCTTTCTGAATCATCTTAACAGCCTTTAATGCCGATATTATGTTGGACAAATAGTTCCTTCTTTCCCCTGACACAACCACCTCCCTACCTTCCGGGGTACTCAACACCACACGCTTGGTCTCACAATCCAACTTGGCACGATGCTTAGTCAACCAATCCATCCCTAGGATAAGATCAAAATCTCTAAATGGAAATTCCATTAAGTCTGCCGGAAACACTACCCCTTGAGTCTCTAACGGCACATTTTTAAGTAGTTTGTCCACTACCCTAAATTGTCCTAGAGGACTAACCACAGTCATCTTCCTAGTGGTTGTTTCAGAGTCTATACTTAGGGTCTCAGATACAGAACATGCAACATAGGAGTGGGTTGACCCAATATCAATCAAGGTAAGAAAAGGGTTACCGGCAATAAGAAACGTACCAGTTATGACGTCCGGTGCGTCACCATCCTCCTATCGACGAACTGTATAAACTAGACCTGGGTGTCTTGCATCTACATTACCTGCACCTCTACCAGGTGCCCCACGACCTCGACTAGCCCTATTTCCTCCTCTACCTGGCCCACGACCCTCTCATCATGGGCCGACCACCTCTCCCAACCTCGATCGAACCTCGTCCTCACTGGGGTCATGCACGATCCTTCCGCGACGATCATATGCTCCATGGATCCACACCTAAAGCATCCACTGGTTTTTCTTCTATACTCCCCGGAATGTGCTTTTTCGCACCAATTACATGATCGATTCTGACCCATCAGAGCACGTGCTGGCCCATCAGTCCTAGACCGTTTCTAAAAATTCCTAGTCTTAACTTATTCCGTAGTCTATCCTCGAACCGCACACAACGTTCATATTCAGTTGCTACCATTCCTCGAGTGTAGCGGCTCAAGCGCAGAAACTCCGCTTCATATTCAGATACGGACTTACTTCCCTGCACCAAATTCAGGAATGCCTTTCTCTTGCCGTCCACATAGCTGGCCCCAACATACTTCCCTTGAAACGTTTCCTTAAAATAATCCCAATCAATTCGGTCCACGGCAGTACCCTCTTTTATCGTGAGCCACCACTGCTAGGCCTCATCTCGGAGAAGAGGCATGACCCCCTTCAACTTCTCCTCCATCGTGAAATCTAAATCATCCATTATGCGCTCAGTCGCTTCTAACCAATACTCAGCTGTGTTAGGGGCTACACCAGAAACACCCCTAAACATCTCCGCTTCGTTGGCCTAGAGTCGTTCAGACACAGATTTCCGAGCTCCTGCACCTGTACTTGCCCCAGTAACTCTCTCAAGGACCCGCAACATCGCCTGAGATACCGCATCATCTCTGGCTGCCTGGTCTCGAAATTCTCCCTCCACAGTTGGCATATCTGGCATCTCATTTCCTTACCCGTGGCCAGACCCTACTGGCTCGGACATGGTCATTCTACCCCTACCGCGTCCACGCGGCGGACATCCTCGACCCCTTGTACTCATTCTTTCGGTTGGCATTTATCTGATTAAGAATTTTATGAATCATTAATTCTTCCCACTGATTAACCACGGATAGTCTTATGAATAGAAGTTTTAAAGGTGGTTCTTTCGAATTCGTAACTATAACTACAATTCAGTCTCAAGTTCACATCTCCTAGTTATAGGAAGCACACGCATTCAATCATCAACCACCACATACAAGTAGCATTCACGAACTTACGTTTAGTCCTGTAGGGGATTTTTGTCTTTTCACTACCTAGGGGTATTTTCGTAATTTATCCTACAGGGGTATTTTCATAATTTTCCAAAGTAGGGTTTCTTGGTGATTTTGCGAAATAAAGGTATTTCAGTAATTTCGTGAAGCAGGGGTATTTTGGTAATTTTATAAATCGGCGGTGTTTTAGTCATTTTACAATTCAGGACAATTTGGAAATTTTACAAGTCAGGGGTACTTTGGTCACTTTTCAAATCAGGGGTATTTTGGAAAATTTTTACAAATCAAGGGTATTTTCAAAAATTTTACAGAACTAAGAGGTATTTAAAAAAAAAAACAGGGGTGTCTTAGAGAATTTGATTTTAAAGGAATACTAGTGGTGTTCAAGTGTTTATGGTTTTTGATTGATGTTGTGCGTTGCATGTTTTTTTTAAACCGTTGACTTTGTAAATCGGGGTATTTCCGTAAATCTGGGGGTATATTTTCAAATCATTGGTATCTTGGTAATTTTCAAAATAAGGAAATTTTAGCAATTTTGTGAAAATAGGGTGGCTGGTCCCTTTTGGGTTTTGGTTATGGATTTTGGCCAGTCAACAAATCCTCGCGGCTAGGGTGAACAGTCACTACGCACCAAGTAAGATTCCAGTGAAGAGGAGGTGAGTCACTAGGACTGCTTAAGTACTAGGCTCTTCCAGATCCAATCCTAGGCATGCGCATGCCTGCTGCCACACCCTAATCTTGTGACTCGTTCACGGTTTGTTTAGTGCAATTAAGTCTTATGGGATTTAAGAAGTTGTTTTAGCTAAGCCTAGGGTCCATCAAGTTCTAATCTAAGTAGTCTATGTCCCATAAAGCCCATCAAGCCCACATGTATATCACACAAAGGTTCAGAATACT
Organism: Gossypium bickii; assembly: GCA_025503065.1. Classification (NCBI taxonomy): domain Eukaryota; kingdom Viridiplantae; phylum Streptophyta; class Magnoliopsida; order Malvales; family Malvaceae; genus Gossypium; species Gossypium bickii. The sequence continues at coordinate 91,254,710 of CP106714.1, read as the reverse complement.
TACCTGGCGGACTTGGGCCAGAGACGCAGTGCCATCTTTGAAAAACCCTCCCAGTATGATTTATGCATATATATGTTTCAAAACCTATTTTTAGAAAATGTTATGAGCACAAAACCCCCAAAGTCCAGTTTTGAACTGGGCTCTAATACCAATTTGTAACACCCCAAACTCGGCCCAAACACTACAACCGGAACTGGTATGTCCTTAAGGAAATTTTATAAAAACATGTCACATTTTGAAAAAAACAATTATCAGGTTTAAATATTTATACCGAAAACTTAATGATTTTTTAATTCATATAAGATATAAAGTTATGAAATGCCTTGGTAAATAGAAACTGAATTTGTTACATGCCCTAACTTAATTAAAGGAAAAATTTAATCGTCTAATAATAGTAAAAGCCCAAAATAAAACCGGAATAAAATAAAGCTAATGGCCCATGGCCTTATTACAATGAAACATAAAACCCATTAATTAAAAATATTAAAAACAATATTCTAAGTAAATTTGTCTGCTGGACCAAATGTCTCTCTCGCATGGCCACCTTGCGCTCCTCTCAAGCCTAGTCCGATGCACTAGGTGCTACCTGAAATGGTTAAATAATAGGGTGAGTCGCGAAACTCAGTGTGTAACTTCTCACACCATTAGATTGATTGCTAATATATATATGTAATACATCTGCTATACTCTGTTAAATGCCGAAATCCCAGCATAATGTTTGAAAACCCGAGAAGGGTAAAGGCTAAATATCAGGTTAGTGATTTCTGCCACTCATCAGTGAATGTTCCTGTTAAAAATGATATGTTTTATATGTCGATCTCTATGTATGCTTGGGGTTGGGTGTTTGATGAAAGGGGAAGTGATATGTTCTGGTGGCTTATGCCGTTTCAGCCTGGTGACTCTGTCACAATCTCTATTTCTTGTGGCTTTTTCCATTTCAGCCTGGTGACTCTGTCACAACTTCGGTGATGAGCAGCTAACTGCAGCATGACTGCCATCGATGGTGTGTAGCGGTGTGGGTTGATTGTGGAAATCCCCAATGGTGTGATTTGCAGGTAAGGGTGGTGTGTAGCGGATGGAAACCTAAGATTGGGTTGATTTTATGTATGACATCTACTATGTTATGTTCTATATTTTGATCTGTGGGCTAAGGCCCAATCTGATGGTGCTCGAGGATTGCACACTGAGTTTCGCGACTCACCCTATTATTTAACCATTTCAGGTAGCACCTAGTGCATCGGACCGGGCTGAAGAGGAGCGCAAGGTGGCCATGCGAGAGAGACATTTGGTCCAGCAGATAAATATACTTAGAATATTATTTTTAATATTTTTAATTAATGGGTTTTAAGTTTCATTGTAATAAGGCCATGGGCCATTTGCTTTATTTTATTCCGGTTTTATTTTGGGCTTTTACTATTATTAAACGATTAAATTTTTCCTTTAATTAAGTTGGGGCATGTAACAAATTCAGTTTCTATTTACCAAGGCATTTCATAACTTTATATCTTATATGGATTAATAAATCATTAAGTTTTCGTTATAAATATTTAAACCTGATAATTATTTTTTTTTTCAAAATGTGACATGTTTTATAAAATTTCCTTAGGGACATACCAGATCCGGTTGTAGTGTTTGGGCCGGGTTTTGGGTGTTACAATAAATTTGGATAGTGATGATTAGATTAATGAAATGCAAGAGTGATCCCTAATGCAATTTCTAATCTAAATGCAATTTACCTAAATGTATGAATGAAGGCTTTAGTAACAAAAACAATCAAAATTAAATTGGCTAGGATAATTATATTAATCAAATCAACTTACTTTCATCATGCTAAAAATTTTGAAATTATTTCCATGGCAACTCGATCTCTTATGGGTTTGGAAACAAAATTAAGTCCTCTTGGATCTTTTACTTAGTTAAATGTGCATGTTACTGATCATATTAGACTAACGGTTTCTTAGCATTTATGCAATGTCACAAGGATATTTGCATTTGCAAGAGTTTAATTACATAAATATAAAAACCATGCAAGATAATAGAGCTAACTAAAGATATTATAAACCTTAACTTAGTCAGTTTTAATGACCTAAATTAAGCATTGCACTTTTTAATTATGTGTCTATTAGCCGTCATCTGGTTAGGATCACTCATCTAATCTGACTGCACCCAATCACGTATGAATGAAATGCATCATGATATTAATTTAAAACATAATCGACTGAGGCACAAAACGTGTTAACATGAATTAAATAAATCTCATTAACTTAATATAATTATCCCAGCAAATAGGATTTAAAACTTCATAATTGATGTCAAAAGCATAAAACTCAAAGCAAACATGTTAAAATAGATAATCAAGAGGAAAAAGTAGAGTCAGGTCAGTAGCCTTTCAAATCTATTCTGACTGATGTGCTCAACTCTGCTCAGTTCAGCAGCCTTTAAGATTTATTCTGACTGAAGCGCTCCTCCATTCTGATTGAAGCTTCTTTTGATAAAGGTTTAAAAGGGAGCCGACTAAAGAGTTCATTTGACAAAGCTTTTGAAGCTAAAGAAAGGAGAGGGGATGGACGGCTATGCAATGGAAAAAGGGAAAAAAGAATTGAGAGAAAACTAGAGTGAGTGAGTGAGGAATGTTGAGAAATGAGGGATGATGGAAAAGTGAGGAATGCCAAGGAATTTATAGGTGAAGGTAAGGGTTTGAGTTTACTAAAAATAGGTTTAAATTTCCTTCCTTCCCTCTCTCATGTGGACGGCCATGCTTCAAGGAAAAGGGATGACCAAGTGTTCTCAATTTGAATTCGAATTTCAAGCTAGAAATAGCTATAGAGTGGACGGTTTCAACAGGGAAGTTGTGGGGCTGAATTTTTATTATTTTCCAACTACAAGGACCTTCAATTAAATACGCCAAAACACATTTTGGGCAACCAACAGCAAGTTTCAAAATTGCACTTTCATCCTCTTGTGGGATGGTTTTTTAAGTCCAATAACTTAACAGACATGTCCATCTTTTATCACCTTATTTACTACGTCAAGTAGTCAATCCCATGCGAAATTGCATGCTCTTGCCGTCCACATGGATAATTTATGCACAACCATCTTTTATTTATTTAAATCATGTCTCCAATAGACCTCCTACATAGTGAAAAGTACATACATTAATAAAGTAACATGAATTAATACAAAATATGCATGAAAATCATATAATTAAGCATAATTTCACATTCTTTCCAAATTCATGTAATTAAACATTATAATTAATTAAAAAGGTGGTAAAAACATATAGAAAAAACCTATATAATTTCGAGTTTACAACATGCACAATTTTTCCCATTTGAATTTGATGAGATTCTCTGTGATGTTTTGATCTGTTTATTATGTATTTATGTTTCTGTTTGAGTTAAGTTACACACTGAGCTTTACAACTCACCCCTTTCCATTTCACCATATCAGGTAATCGATAGAATTAGGAATGGGCAATGTTTGGGAACTCAAATTGGTTTTCTCACATAAAGTAGTTTGAATTATTAATAGTGAAAGGTTTCTGCATGATTTCCGTCAATTAAAATAAATTCTTGGTTTTTCAAAGTTAAAACAAGCTAAAGATTTTTTTTACGCTACACATTTTAAATGAGTTTAACGAAAGTTTCAGAAAATGCTCAATTGGCAAAATTGTATGGTTTATTATTGAAATCACAGTTTTCATGTTATCAACTCCAAAATTATCGTTGCAAAACTAAGTATTAAATTAAGAGTTTTTCAGTAAAATAAATAAGTTCAGCGTGTGATTTTCTAAATAAAAAACATATAAGAGTATTGCCAATAATAATATTTTCAATTCAAAAAATTTCCAAAGCTATCTTTTAGCTTGGGTTTTCAAACAAGAAGCGTAATACCTCAAGATCTGGCCATAACGACTAGGCCAGGTGTGGGGTGTTACATAATTTGTAACATGTTTCATTATATTACAAAATTAAAAGATTCATTCCTTCACTTATTAAATTAGCTCTTTCATTATTATTCGGCTCAGAATTTGTTTTTGATACTTACTGTTGATATCAAATGTCATATATAAATGTCTGCATTTCAAACTTACAACGTTTAATCATTTCCAAATATCATTGTCACATTCATCCACAATACAACACTTTTCACATATAATATATTATCATCACAAGTAAGCAAATAGGTTTCCTCTCATTTTAACATTTCAATCATTTCCGAACCTAATAGCTCGTCCCAACTTATTTGCCCCTAAGGTTCCTTTACGGTTCTTCTGCATATTTATACATATCTCAATTCAATATCATTTCTTTACTTATAAAATTTAACTAATTTAAATCTTTATAACCTTATTAAAATGTCACGGGCTTAGAATGGACACACAGATCCAACCAACACATAAATTTAATTCAATAAGTCACAATAAACTATTAATTTGTTTTATAACTCTTCTATGATTTCCGTCTTCCCCCTCTCCATTCCATATCATATATCTACATGTATTTATATATAACAAAATATGTAGCCTTTAGTAAGGCATGCTTATCTGTAACATTAATTTTTCATTTACTATTTACACATATACCTTTAACAAAACTATCTTCTTGAATAACAATTACTAAATTTGTAACAGCCTGATTTAGGGGCTAGTCGGAACAATGGTCTCGAGACCACTAATCCGGGGTCAGCAAAAATTATTTTAATTTTATTTTACGGGTTATAGCATGATTATAAGGGTGCATGAAAATTTTGGTGCTTTAATTTTAGCGTTTTCACGCTTAAACACAAAAAAAGGACTAAATCGCATAAAGTGCGAAAGTTTTATTTTAATTGCTAGAGGTGCCAAAGAGCCATAGAATATTAATTGGAGGTCCTTAAAGTGAAAATACACCATGGGGGGAGTGATGGCTGGCCATAGGGGACAAAGAATAGACTGTATCATTTGGTTAGGTGAAATATGATGATAAAAAATTTTGATTTTTATAATAAAATAAAGAGAAAAAAAGATATCATGTTTTCTTTCCCCTTCTCTACACTGAATTTTCTCAAGAAAAACAGCCATGGAAGCTTGAAAATTTCAGCACACTCTTCTCCTTACAAGTGTTCTAGTGATCATTTCTTAATAAAAATTGTACTTTTGGAACCCCTAAAGCTTAAGCTAGCTAATGAGGGGACTATTTTGCAAAATGGTTAAGAGTCTAAGGTTTTACCATGAGAGCAATTAGGTTGTTTGCTGCATTTTTATGGAAGGAAATGAGACTTAGTTGTTAGATGAACAACTTTTGTGAAAGTTGTTACCATGAAAATACCTAAAAGGACCTTTTTGTAAAAGTCGTGAAATAAGTGGTAAATGTGTGTAATAGTTGAAATCTTGAGTTTCTATAAGAGGGAATATGAACCAGCTAGGCTTGATTAGCAAAGAAACTGGATAAAAATCGATATACGAGCCTAGGGGCAAAATTATAATTTTGCCAAAGTCTAAGGGCAAAATGGTAATTTTGCCAAAGTAGAAATTTTAAAACGTATTGATTATTGTAATGATTAAATGAGTAAATTTATTGTTATAGGTCAAAGTAAATGAGATTTGGACCTAAAACGGGAGAAAAGAGAGATATGGGCAAATAGGTCCCTTTTTACCCTTTTGGTATCGAGGTAAGTTCGTGTGCAAATAATGCAACCTTACGTGAGGTATTTGATATTTCGACATTGTATGAATTGTAAATTGTCTTTATGAAATATATTATTTATGATTTTGACGAGATGTCAAGGAATGAAAATCTCCAATTGAACTTAAGTATAGAATGGAAGGCAAATATCATAATACTACGATAATTTAGTTCCCGTGTAAGACCATATTTGGAATATGTCCTCGGTGTGAGAATTTTTATAAGACCATGTCAAGGACATGGCATCGATATGATATTTCATGTAAGTTCCTATCGAGGATATGATGTTGATATAATACTAAATGTATGAGACTCGAGAGTATTCTTTAGCATTTTGAATGATTCATCAGTTATGTTGAAAATGAGAAAGTATGTAGACATGTCATGAGAGGTACAGGTATGTGCCCAGAACTCATTTGAAGTGAATTCGGTATGTGACAAACCCATGGTAAGTTCATTTGTAAATGATGCCTCTTGACAGCATATGTTATACTTATTAACGCATTGTGTGAATGCGAATGATTATTGTAGATGAGCCTTCGAAATAGGAAAATGAATGTGGATAAATATATGTGAATGGGTAATTAAATGGTGGGCTGTATGCTATGCGATACCACCTTAATATTTATTTACAATGGGTTGTGTGCAATACCATCGTATTTATTATCAATGGTGGGCTATGTGCGATACCACCTTATCATTGTTATCGAAGGGCTGTGTGTGATACCATCGTATTTATTATCAATGGTGGGCTCTGTGTAACATCCTGAATTTTTGAGCTTATGCGTTTAATGGGTGAATATGTTTAATGTGTTAATTTAAGTGTTAGGGGTCCAAATTGGGCTCAGGATGTGGTCGAGGCCTTGTTTAAATATTCTATTTAGATACTCTAGGGCTTAAAATAAAGTTTTGGTAGTTTAAATGACATACTGGGCTTATGGCCCAGTGGCAAAATGGCGCCACTAAGAGGGAAGGAAGTTGGCGTCAATGGCAAAGGAGGAGGCCCAAGTTTTGGCCGCATGTAGCCCATGTAATTGGGCCATTTTCAGCCCTTAAAGGAGGAGTAGGTTGGACGGCAATAAGGCTTAAAATAAGAATTATTTAATGAGATAATAAGGTGGATAATGTGCTGATAAAAGAAGGAAGAGTTGGTGATGTCTAGGTTTCGTCTGGAGATGTGGATAGATTAAGATAAAGGAGAAAAGATAGGATTTATCTACAAGGCTAGGTGGTAGCCAAAATTTTGACTCAAGAAGGAGGAGAAATCGGGTTTACGATAGGGCAAAGGGGTGCCGAATTTTCCCCTTTTCTTTGCTTAATTTTTAGTTATCAAAAAGGGCACTTTCGGGTTTTGATAGGTAGGTGCGGAAATTTCTATAAATAGGTGGGGATAGCTGATCAATTTCGGCATTTGGAACCCTATTCTTTTCCTCTCTTCCTGTGCCAAAAATTTGAAGGCCATCTCATTTGTTTTCTTTTCTCATCTTTTCTCTTCCAAAAGCCGAAAATCACCACCTCTCCCACCTTTTCTTTCTTTTTCTTTGAAATTTCCTTTTAGTCGAATCTTCTGATCCCCATTGTTATTCTTCTCCCATTCACTAAATGAAACACCCCAAACCTGGCCCACGAGCTTTGACCAGATTTGGTATGTTTCTCAAGTAAACCGGTTTCAAATTCTTTTGTTACTTAGAGAAAAACTTGTGTGATTAAAAAAAATATTGTTTGGGTTGGGCTTGTGTTGAAAACAAACTGGATTTTTATATTAGAAAACCCTTTTTTAATATTAAGTGATAAAACATATAGAGTATATTTTAAAATAAAATACTTAGTCTTTAACTTAATCAAAATTTGTAACACAATAAAACAACAAGTAGAAATAAAATCGTTCATCATGGCCTTATGGCCTTATTACATCAAATAGTTTCCAAAATATTTCAAAGTACTAAAATAAATTCAGAGTCCATAAAAATATAAACTTCATGTTGAGCATGGCCACCACAAATACTGCCGTCTGGTCCATCACTGCTCATCACCAAAAACATGGTCCCACAACGAGGTGAGTCAAACAGACTCAATGTGTACACGGCACTAAATCATAATAGAATCAGGCATACAATAGTTACACATTCAAAACATAAAATACAAGTTATGATGCATTCCCAAACCCAAACCTAATTGTCCATCCGCTACACACCCCGCACTGCCGCCAATCACACCGCCGTGGGACTACTAAGTCGACCCTCCATCCGCTACACACCATCATCGGCGATCGCACTGCGATCGTGCTGCTCATCATCCCCCATATAAAATTTTTTGGCATAGCCACCGGATATAATTGTGTCAAGAGACACCAGATTCGAATAATGTAACCGGTTACCACATTCGGATAATGTGACCGAAGTCACCACATTCAGATAGTGAGACCGTAGTCATCACATTCACTTCCCCCTTTTTCATATATCCCGAATGACCCATATTATCCATATCATGCATATCATACTTAAATTCACATTCTTATAAAGTTTCACATGTTATAAATAACATATTTCGTAATCCTAGTGGAAGTAGGAAACGTACCTGAGTACTTTGTACCATAACATGGTACATTAGCCGCATTCTTATATTTTCATATTAGAACATATAACAAGTTTAAGCCATAAATCGTATTAAAAGATAGTGTGGGGTACACACCTGATTCGCTTAGCAAATTCCTTGAGATCCCGAAAAGCTTGATCTAATGCTTAGATCCTTAATCCCTACATTTGATTAATCACTTACTACTTTAATAAAAAGCCATTCGGCCACGAATCCAAATCCTAGTAGGATTAGTAATCTTAAACTTACCTTGTTTGCCGATTTGATTAATAATCAAATCCCGAAATTTGTAGTATTCCTTCCGTAAAAATCGGCTAGCCACCAAATCATTTAACTAGGCCAGTTTCCGGCTTTTGAATAAATAGGAAATAATTCTAAATACCAAAAATAAGCCTTGGCTGAATACTTCATATGCTTACCTTGTGGATTTTAAATCCCAAAACTCACCGAATAACTAGGGAACACGTGGCCTATGGTGTACCTTCGGGAAAAGAACTTCTCCTTCCTTGTAGTCAATAGTTAGTAAATCCCTAAAGATCTCTTCAAAGTTTCGGCAACAAGATATTAATGGGGTTAGTCCTAGATTTCGGCAAATCTTAAAGGAAAAAGGATGAAATCGAATGAGATCTTAACCTTACTTGAAGAAATCGATTGCACCTTCACTTCAACCTTCAGAGATTCGGCTATGTCTAAATGATGCTCTCACAACTTTCGACTTTTGGAGGGATTAGAAAGAAAAGAGAAGAGAAGAGAAGAGAAGAGAGCCCTAAGAAATTCGGCAAAGAGAAGAGGAAGAAGAAAAATTGATGAGTAGCCCTCTTTCCTTCCTTTTATAGCCAAAATTACTACTCAGAATCCCTTACTTGGCCACCACTCTTCTTTATTTGATAACTTTATCCTTTGAATTAATAATAATAATCCTTCTATTATCTCTTCTTTTATCCATAAAAAAAATAAAAGGAATTAATCCACAATTATCTCTTGAAAATAATTCAATTTAAAAATCCTTTATTTATCACCTTTTTAATCGAATATTTATGAAAATAAAACACCTTCTTTCTAGAAGCATGTGCCGTCCACCTCAGTCTTCTGGAAGCAAAAATAAAACCTCCTTTATTTACTTCCAAAGTGACTCGAACTCAGGCCCATTCCTCTTGCATATGGCGCCATTTCCATAGGCCCTAAGTGACATCTTCAGGCCACTTTTCCAAGCCTGTTTGTGTGTCAAATTTCACAAACTTTTTCTTTTAAGGCCACCTTGCCTTAATTTCCCCTTTTAAACCTTAAAACTCGTCATTTCTAGGTCATTTCTAAGTTTCCAAAAATTTTCGATCGGCTCTGTAAACTTGACATTTCCTTACATTTCCAAGTTTCCAGAAATGTTCACTTTCCTTTTTTGAATCATTTCTAAATCATTTTCCTAGTTTCCATAAATGTTCACTTTCCTCTTTATTCCTTTACATTTCCAGGACGTTTCCCTACATTTCCAAGACAAGACATTTCCTTACATTTCCTTACATTTCCTTACATTTCCATACATTTCCATACATTTCCTTACATTTCCTTACATTTCCTTACATTTCCATACATTTCCATACATTTCCATACATTTCCTTACATTTCCTTACATTTCCATACATTTCCTTATTTCTAGAATTCACATAACACATTCATAATTCATAAAACATGCCATTTTACCACATGGTTCCTTGTGTCATGCTTCACACGGAGTTTCTTTTAAAGCCTCATTTACCTAGCTCCCCTTTTTACTTAAAAACCAATAATTTTCCAAAGCTTTCTTCTTCCATCCTAGAATTCTAAAAACCCTTAATACACTTCCAACACTGCCAAAACCTACTAACTCATGAATTAGGCACAAACGCATAACCCCTAATCTAGGATGTTACAGTTCTACCCTCATTAAAAATAATTTCGTCCTCGAAATTACTTACTAACAGTCGTACAATCCTTCTCACCGCACTATGCTTACGCTGCGCACTCTGATCTTAATAGAGCCATCATACCTTCTAGGCACAATCTCTAAGTTCACGTCCCCTAGAACTTATTTCTAACATCGCGATCTAATCTGATTAAAAGGTTTTATGCATCAGAATTTTGTTCCACTTATTAACCGCGAACAATTTTATGAAATGAGTTTTAGGAGTGGTTCTTTCGTATTCATACATGCACACAGTCTTTCCATCTATTCATACATCCATCAAACAATTATGAACCTTCGTTCATTCAGAGAAATGTTGTAGTTTTCGTTGTTGTTTTTCCACTACCCAGGGGTATTTTTGTAATTTTGTCCTACAGGGGTATTTTCATAATTTTTCAAAAGGAAAAAAGTTCCTTGGTGATTTTGTCACAAAGTATTTTGGTATTTTTAAATTCCCGGGGTATTTTGGAAAAATTTTGAAATCCGGGGGTATTTCGGTAATTTTAGACCTCGGGGCAAATTTGTAGAATTTAATAAAACAGAGATATTTCAAAAGTTGCAAAACTTTGAGGGTTCTTTTTGAGAATTTGTTTTCCAATTCGGTAATGTTGCAAAAATTTTGAAAATCAGGGTCATTTTGGTAATTTTGTGAGTTAAGGGTAATTTCGTAATTTTCCAAAATCAAGGTATTTTTGATAATTTGCAAATTAGGGTTTTTGAACATTTTATAAAGTAATGAAATCTTGATAAGAACTGTGGGTATTTTGGGAATTTCATAAACCAAGGGTATTTTTGTAATTTACCACTAGGGGTATTTTTGTAATTTCACGAATCAGAAAAATTTTTGGAAAATTTTGTAAAGATGGTTTTCACAAATTTAAGAGAAAGTTTTAAGAGTTTTAAAACTAGGGTTTTATGGTTTTTATAAAAACACGGCTAGTTCCCTTTCGGGTTTTAGTCATTGTGTTTAGCCTATAACCGAGCCCTATTGGTCAGGGTGAACCAAAGCTACGCACCAGGTAGGATTCGAGTGGAGAGGAGGGGGAATATGATATCCGTGTCTTTGGGACACCAGAGGTTTGGCACCTCCAGTGGTTTTGTACCACAGATTGATTACCGTGACTTTGGGTCACCAGAGGTTTGGCACCTCAGCGTCTTGTCCCAGTAGCTTAGCACCACAGTGGGTTGGCCCCACGGTTGATATTACGGGATTGACGCCAGTGATTTGGTGTCACACGATGGGTTGGCCCCATCATTGGATTCGTGACTTCGGTCACCAATGATTTGGTATCACATTGTGTCTTTGGGACACCAGAGGTTTGGCACCTCATAGCGTCTCGTCCCGGTGGCTTCGTACCATAGTGGGTTGGCCCCACAATTGAGATACGGGATTGACGCCAGTGATTTGGTATCACACGATGGGTTGGCCCCATCATTGGATTATTTGTGACTTTGGGTCACCAGTGGTTTGGCACCACCAGTGGTTTGGTACCACACGGGGTAGAAAAGGTGATATGGATGGTTAGGATTAGGGTGCATTAATTGTATTGCTTTGCTATGATGTGTGTTAGCTTGTTGCATTAATCGGGAGGGGGATTTATGCACTGAGTCTTGCGACTCACCTTCTCCCTTATCATTTCAGGTGACACTTAGATCGCGGACATAGAGCCGGGTGGACTCGAGCTGACCATGCCATGAATAAATTCAGATTTGCACTGATTTAAATACTTGGTACTTTATTTCCTTTATTTTCATTTGGTTTTGCTGGGATTGTAAATGGCCTTTTAAAATTATGCTTTGGTTATTTATATGCTTAAATGTGATTTCAAATATGCCTTAACAAAGTATTGGATTAATATTGGATAAAACTTGGAAAGAAAATGTTTTTTTAAAACTACAAAGCGATATGTTTTAAACTTTACCATCGGATATCTCACTAAAACATTAAAATGAATACACCCAAATGTTTTCCAAACTTGAGATTTCATTCACACTAAGTTTAAAATGTTTCTAAGCAAACACAAGGAATTTTTCTCAGCTCTCTAAAGGTTATAAATTTGTTTTACTTGTGGGTTCAACTAAGTTTTCAAAATTCCCGGGATTTCAAAATACACTATCATTTTTAAAACCATCATGCCCAAGATTTTGATAAGTACAAACTATAACAAAGAGTTTTCTATCAAATCTTTAACCGGAAACCAAACCCCTCACACACGTTTTTCCCCGTAACATACCGTATTCTGGTCGTGGTGTATTGACCGGGTTTGGGGTGTTACAATTGTGGTATCGAGCCGCCGTTCAAAAGCTGTTACTGGGGGCCGAGGCCCAAAATGTTTTAAATGTGGGTTTTAAGTGTTTTGGTTTAAAATGTATGGTTTGAAAGGCATGGCACCGAGTCTCCTACACCAGATCCGCCTGTAAAGTACCCTTACTATTGCTTGTGATTTTTGGATGAGATGCGATTGGATGACTAGCAATAGTAGATTACCTTAGAAATCAAACCGATAGGATCAGTGTGAACTTGCGAAAAACAAAACTTCTTTAATAAACAATATTCATAAGACTTTGCTTTTAAAAGACAGTGGAATAATTACTGATGCATAAAACTTCTAAATCAGATAAGTCGAGACTTTAGTCATGAGCACTCGGGGTCGACGTGGTCGTAATACACGTGGACATGGTCATGGTAGGATGACAGTTTCTGAACCTGTAGGATCTGGTCAGGGGTCAGAAAATGAGATACCGATACCACCACCAGTTGGAGGTGGTGAGTTTCAGGATCAGACTGGGGATGACGCAGTGTCACAGGCGATGCTGGAGTTCTGGAAAGGGTAGCTGGAGTAGGTGGAGGCGCAGGAGCTCGAAAATCTATTTCTGAGCAACTCAGAGCAAACGGGGCCGAATTCTTTTGAGGTGTTTCTGGTGTTGCTCCCAGCACGGCTGAGTATTGGCTGGAGGCAACGGAGCGGATCATGGATGATTTAGACTTGACTGCTGAGGAGAAGTTGAAGGGGATAGTATCGCTTCTTCGGGATGAGTCATACCAGTAGTGGCTCACGGTTCAGGACAGTGTTGCAGCAGAGGATCTCACTTGGGACTATTTTAGTACTACTTATCAGAAAAAGTACATTGGCGCTAGTTACGTCGACGCGCAGTGAAAAGCATTTCTTAGGCTAGTTCAGGGGAGTAAGTCTGTGTCAGAGTATGAGGCAGAATTCTTGAGGCTGAGTCGGTATGCTAGGGGCATTGTGGCTACCGAACACGAGAGGTGTGTTCGATTCGAGGATGGTCTGAAAGATGAATTAAGATTGTTGATTGCTCTACAGCAGGAGCGTGAGTTTGCCGTCCTGGTTGAAAAGGCTAAGGTAGCCGAGGGTATTAAAGAGTCTGTGAGGCAAAATGTGGATAGGAACGGGCATAAGAGGAGTTTTGGATCTTCTGGGTCGTCAAACAACTCTCAGAAAAGGGCTAGACAGAGTGGGCCAAATCAGTCTGGTAGGCCTATTACTAATCAGGGACCCGCACAGTGTAATCGTTGTGGGAAATCTCATTGGGGAGGATGCTGGACCGGTGGAAAAGGATGTTTTGAGTGTGACTCATTGGATCACCGTGTGAGGGACTGTCCGCGTAAGTTGGCTAGGATTCAGTCTGAGAATCAGGGTCATACTCAGTTCAGGAATAATGGACCGCCACCACAGAGAGGTCGTGGTAATGGCAGAGGAGGTAATGGTTCTGGTCGGGGCCGCGGAGCACCGGGCAGAGGTGCAGGTGGTTCTGAGGCACGACAGCCTGGTTTGGTGTATGCAGCGAGGCGCCGAGAGGAGGGCGACGCACCGGACGTCATAATCGGTACGTTTTTTATTTTTGGTTCTCCATATACTGCTTTGATTGATGTGGGTTCAACGCATTCATACGTTGCTAGTAGCATAATTGAGACCATAGACTTAGACTCTGAAACTACTTCTAGGCAGATTACAGTAATTAGCCCTCTAGGTCACTCTGTAGTCATAGATAAGCTATATAGAGATGTACCCCTAGAACTCCAGGGGGTAGTGTTTGTGGCTGATCTGATGGAACTGCCGTTTGGGGAGTTCGATCTGATTCTTGGGATGGACTGGTTGGTTAAATACCAGGCTATGTTGGATTGCCCGGCTAAGCGCATGGTTCTTAAGACGGCTGAGGGTGACGAGGTGGTCTTGATAGGTAGTAGAAGAGATTACTTATCCAACGTGGTGTCTGCTCTGAAAGCTGAGAATATGGTCAGGAAGGGCTGTGAAGCATATGTAGTTCATGTGTATGCCTTGGAGGCTAAGGAGTCTACTGTGGAAAAGGTCCGGACAGTTAAGGAATTTGTTGATGTGTTTCCAGAGGAGCTTCCGGGTTTGCCACCGGATCGTGAAGTAGAGTTCGGGATAGATCTGTTACCAGGAACCGCGCCAGTGTCTATTGCTCCATATAGGATGGCACCAAAGGAGTTAGTGGAATTAAAGGCTCAGATCCAGGAGTTGTTGGACCGAGGCTTTATTAGGCCAAGTGTTTCACCTTGGGGAGCGCCAGTACTCTTTGTCAAGAAGAAAGATGGTACGATGCGGATGTGTATAGATTACCGCCAGTTGAACAAGCTGACGATTAAAAACAAGTATTTGTTGCCACGGATAGATGACTTGTTTGATCAGCTCAAGGGTGCTTCAGTATTCTTGAAGATTGATTTGAGGTCTGGGTATCAGCAATTGAAGGTGAAGGAGGCGGATATCCACAAGACAGTGTTTCGTACTCGGTATGGGAACTACGAATTTCTGGTAATGCCGTTTGGGTTGACTAACGCGCCGGTAGCATTCATGGATATGATGAATAAAGTGTTCCAGCAGTTTTTGGATCAGTTCGTAGTGGTTTTTATTGACGACATCTTGGTGTACTCAAGGTCAGAAGAGGAGCATGATACACACTTACGAGTGGTACTGTAGATTCTAAGGGAAAAGCAGCTTTATGCTAAGTTTAATAAGTGCGAGTTCTGGCTTAGGGAGGTGACCTTCTTAGGTCATGTAGTGTCGGCTGAGGGGATTAGGGTAGATCCTCGGAAGATTGAGGCAGTCTTGGACTGGAAGCCACCTAAGTCAGTAGCTGAGATTTGGAGTTTTCTGGGCTTGGCAGGTTACTACCGAAGGTTTGTAGAGGGTTTTTCATTGATCGCAGCACTGATGACTAAGCTATTGAGGAAAGGAGTTCCGTTTGTTTGGACTGAGAAACAGCAGGAGAGTTTCGACAAGCTAATGAAGATTTTGACTGAAGCTCCTGTTTTAATTCAACCTGAGGTAGGTAAGGAATTCACAGTGTATTGCGATGCATCACATACGGGATTGGGTTGTGTGCTGATGCAAGAAGGAAAGGTTGTAGCTTATGCATCTAGGCAGCTGAGGCCACATGAGGTCAATTATCCGACGCACGACTTGGAGTTAGCAGCAGTCGTCTTCGCTCTGAAAATTTGGAGGCACTACTTGTACGGAGAGAGATCGATAGTCTACACAGATCACAAGAGTCTGAAGTACCTTTTGACTCAGAAGGATTTGAATTTGAGGCAGCGCAGATGGATTGAGTTGCTCAAGGATTACGACTGTTCAATTGAATATCATCCGGGCAAGGCTAACGTGGTGGCAGACGCGTTGAGCCGTAAGGTTGTTTCGGACTTAAAGGCAATGTTTGCCCATTTGAGTTTGTATGACGACGGAAGTATTCTGGCTGAACTGCAGGTTAAGCCTACTTGGGTTGAGCAGATCAGGGAGAAACAGTTAGAGGATGAGGTTTTGAATGCGCGGAGGTTGCAGGTGCAAGATAGGGGTTTGGAGGGTTATAGTTTATCTAGTGATGGGGTGCTGTGTTTTCAGGGGAGAGCTTGTATGCCAAAGGATAGCAAGTTGCGACAAAAGATTCTTCAGGACGCACATAGCAGCCCATACGCTATGCATCCTGGAGGTAGCAAGATGTATAGGGGTCTAAGAGAGCAGTTTTGGTGGCCGGGTCTGAAGAGAGAAGTGACAGAGTTTGTAGGGAAGTGTCTGACATGTCAGCAGGTCAAGGTTGAACATTAGTTATCGTCAGGGTTGCTTCAGCCAGTGAAGATTCCACAGTGGAAGTGGGAAAGGATAACCATGGATTTCGTCAGTGGATTACCTCTTACGCCAAGCAAGAAGGACTCAGTTTGGGTAATTGTGGACCGTCTGACTAAATCAGCTCACTTCATTCTAGTGAGGGTTGACTACTCACTTCAGAGGCTGGCGAAGCTGTATGTGTCAGAGATAGTGAGGCTACATGGTGTGCCAGTATCGATCATATCGAATAGGGATCCCAGATTTACGTCAAGGTTCTGGAGAGCGTTGCGTCGCATCGAGCTCTGGACGCTGCGTTTGGATTTCAAAGACACGCTTTTCACTTCAAGTCCGACGGCGGTTGGAGAGGGTTATACAGATCTTAGAGGATATGTTGAGAGGTTGTGTTCTGGACTTCAGAGGTAGTTGGAAGGAGTTTCTTCCATTAGCTGAGTTCGCTTACAACAACAGTTACCAAGCAAGCATCAAGATGGCATCATATGAGGCGTTGTATGGTAGGAAGTGTCGCTCACCTACATGTTGGACGGAGTTGGGTGAACGTCAGTTGTTGGGACCAGAATTGGTTGCAGAAACCGAAGACAAGGTTAAGTTGATTCAGGCTCGATTGAAGGAAGCTTCGGATAGGCAGAAGTCTTATGCCGATCTTAAGCGGAGAGATATAGAGTTTGTTGTGGGGGACCAAGTTTTTCTGAAGGTCTCGCCATTGAAGAAAGTGCTGAGGTTTGGTAGGAAAGGCAAGTTAAGTCCGAGGTTTATTGGGCCGTATAAGGTATTGAGACGAGTGGGACCAGTGGCTTATTAGCTGGAGTTGCTAGCAGAGCTAAGTCAGATTCATGGCGTATTTCACGTTTCGATGCTTAGGCGTTATCGTTCAGATCCATCGCATGTCGTAGCAGTGGAAGAGATCGAAGTACATCCGGATTTGACCACGGAGGAGGAACCTGTGCAGATTCTAGATCGGGATGTGAAGGTTCTGCATAGGAAGTCAGTGCCTTTGGTAAAAGTGCTATGGCAAAATCATGGCGTGGAAGAAGCTACGTGGGAACCAGAGGATATGATGAGACAGCAATACCCTCAACTCTTTTGATCAGGTAATTTCGAGGCCGAAATTATTTTAAGGGGGGTAGAACTGTAATATCCCGGGTTAGGGGTTATTTTTGTTATTGCTTTATTTGCATGTGTTTGGTCTGCAATGTTGTTATTCTTGATGTTTTGGGGCTTAGTTGTAAGCTTGGTATAAGCCTGGGGGGTTAGAGGAAAATTTAGTTTTAAGTATTAGGTGAGAGGAGCTGAGGAAGCTGGGGCTTATAGACATTAATTGGTAAATTCTAACACAAGAGTTGAGCTAGTAAAGTGGCAAAGCATGCGCCACTTGGGGCTTGTGTTTGGCGTCACTTGCAAGGAAGGAGGTCCTGTGTTCAAGCTGCAGAATGCTCATATTTTGCTTCCATTTTGACGGTATGGAGGAGGAGAAGTTGTGGGCAGTTCAAACTCTGCCATAGACCAAGTCAAATGTTCAAATGGTGGGTGGGGAGTGAATTTAAGAGGGAGACTAGTTCAAACTAGTTTGAATTGGTGGTTGGGAGTGTTTGGAGGTAGTGGACGATTGTTGGAGACTTTGTGGGGGGGAGTGGCCGGAATGCCCTTTGCATTTTGTGCATTTTCGGTCACATTGTGTCAAAATAAAGGTTTTCTTTTTGGTCTTTTGTTAGCCGAATTTCAATAAAGTTTCTTCATATTTTCTTCTTGAACCGAAAGTCCAAGCAACCTTGCCGAATTTGCTTTGTTTTCTCTCAATTATCTTGGTAGCCGAATGTTCACTTCTCTTCCTTTCTTTTTCATGTGTGTAAACCGAAACTAGTCTCTCTCTTCTCAAACTCTCTTTTTCTTCTTGAAACCTTGATAGCTGATTATCCATTTGTTTTCTCCCCATTTCTTTTGTGCCGAAACCATATCACCTTGTTTCTCAAACTTTTATTTTCTTTCCTCAAACCTTATTGCCGAAACTCTACTCCCATTTCACATCTTCTTTCTCTTTTTTTTTTCACTCAAAGCCGAACATAAAACACCTAAAGCCGAATTCTTATCTCTTTTTGTTTAAAGTGTTGGCCGAATCTCTTCTCTCTCCTAGTAGTTCTTCATTGCCGATTATTAAAAGGGTGTTGATCTTGTTGAGGTTTTTGTTTCAATTGGTTGGAGTTAGGTAAGTGCTTGGCCGAATGGCCATTTCCCCTCTCCCATGTTCTTGTCGATTTTGGTAAGGTTAAGAGCCGACTTTGGCCTTTGTTGATAAGAAGTTAATCTCTTTGTTTGAACCGATTTCATTTAGGGCATCCAGGATTTCGAAGCAGTCAAGCGAGGCCTTTACCTATTAGTGATCGGTTGGTAAGTGGCGGTAAGTGTTGGTATTATTAGTTCATTCATTCAGTTTTGATTAAGTCAAAGGTTTCAAAGGACTAACTGTTTACATTCTAGGGTGAGGCCGATTGTCAAAAGAACCATTATTAGTTCTGTAACGCCCCAAACCCGGCCCACAAGCCTTGACCGGATCTGGTATGTCACGGAGTAAAAACGTTTTGAAAAGTTCAATGGAAATTTTCAATTTCTGGGGGTAATAAAATGGTTTTTGCTAAAACTTAGATGGGATGGCTTGATAAATACGATAGAGTTGAAAACTTTTCCTTTTTCCTTTGAAACCATTTAATCACTTAGGTTTTAAAGCATTAGAGTCATCAATAACTTAGGAAATTTTGTTACCCGATAATAACATTTTTGAAAACGCCTACGAGTACTTATTTTGGAAACGTTATCTTTAACTGATTTGCTTGACAGTTCATGAGTTCATCAGTTATGTAATAAAGTAAAGCAACTACTTAAACATTCAAAATAATAAGCGACCATATTACAACCCAATCAAATTTTAGTGAATAGTAAACTTAAAGCGGGGCAAAAATAAAATTTCAAGTCCACAAAACAAACATGGCCGCCTCGAGCTCTCCCCGGCTCCGCATCCGCGCTCTACTCACCTGCAAGATGATATGGGAAGGGGTGAGTCACCAAGACTCAGTGTATAAATCCCCAACCCGAAAATACCACTCATACACAAGATATTAGTATGACATGCAATTATGCAACCCAACCTAGCCATCCATGCTCCTTTTCTACCCCGTGTGGTACCAAACCACTGGTGGTGCCAAACCACTGGTGACTTAAAGTCACGATATCCGTCAATACGTGTGGTGCCAAACCACTGGTGACTTAAAGTCACGATATCCGTCAATACGTGTGGTGCCAAACCACCGGTGGTGCTAAACCACCGTGACCAAAGTCACAATCAAATGATGGGGCCAACCCATCGTGTGATACCAAATCACTGGCGTCGATCCCGTATCTCAAATGTGGGGCCAACCCACGGTGGTACTAAGCCACAGGGACGAGACGCTATGAGGTGCCAAACCTCTGGAGGTACCAAACCTCTGGTGACCGTAGTCACAATGTGTTACCAAAACACTGGTGTCCGTCGACACGAATATTACTCCCTCTCATCAATCCCACCATCATCATGCTCACATCACAAGTATCATGATCCCATATATCATGCAATCGTATATAGCATAGCATTTCACAAAGATATGATGGCATATACAACATATATCGTAAATCGAGTAATAGGGGACTTACCCAAAACCAAGCTTATGCCCACTAGGCAAAGTTACCACATGAGAGGTTATAATATTATCAAATAACGGTTTTATACTAATAAAGTGTGTAAGAGCTTACACACCTATTTAATCGAAGATTTAACTAGCAATCCCGTGTCTATGCGATATTACAGAAGTCCCGAACTTGTCCTCGTAATGCTCCTATATTCGGCCATCATAGATCAGTATTTAGGGGTCTCATTTGATTAACTAACAAATCCAAAGGATCGGTCATATTATAACAGAATAGGGCCTTAGGCCGAACCTTGATTAGCACGAACCAACGTGATTTGAAAACCCGGAACTTCAGATTCCTAGCCGATTAGTCCCCTCCTAAAAACATAGTGCATAAATCGGTTACTCAAGAATACCAAGAATGGCCTTTAGCCGAAATTCTTAACTATTTCTAAGCTTACCAAATCCCAAGTTATTGTTTGATTTGTTGAGATCCTCTCAAGAATCAAAATCCAAAGTACTCCTTGGTGTCGGCTACACAAAGCAAACATTTACAAATTAATATGGCCTATACCCCCTTCTACCGATCCTTACAAGAATCTCACTCATGTTTTCGACACTCCCAAGTAATGTAAGAAATCGGAAATTGAGAAATACTTACCAAAATATTCGGCCTTCACAAGTAAAGAAAACAAAACGATGTCATGAGTTTTGGCCAAGAACAAGTTGAAAGGAAGGAGAACAAGGCCAAGGAAATTTCTGCACCTCTCTTACTCTACTCAAAGCCGAACATGCACATAGACAAGAGCCTCACAATCAGCCACCATTTTCCTACTTAGCAACACCCTATTAACACTTCTATTTTATTCCTATTTCACCTATTCAAAACCCAAATAGAATGTAAGCATTTAGTCTCCTAAATGACCGAATTTTACCCTCCAAAAGACCCTTGGCCGCCACTAGTTCTTCATCAAGATAACTTCCATCATCATTTACCAAAACATTGTTTATTCTCTCCCATCACCATTGAAATAATAAAAATGGTTTAATAGATTTGCCCATCACCATAGGAACAAACAAATTTCTCCCATGCTCTAATAAAATAATGGTAAGAATCTTACCATACACCATCATTAAATAAATAATAATAATAATAATAATAATATATATAATAACAAAAACTAATGGTTAATGCCCATACTTTCAAGGACAACCACGGCAGCATGCCTTCATGCGTTTTAGAATCCATGCGAAGGCCACCTTTTCACGCAGTCAAAAATAAAAGAATAAAACCCCCCCTTGCAGTATACGGGTTTCGAACCCCAGACCTGAAGCAATCCTCTCCAAGCCTCAGCCACTCGGCCAGCTTAACTTTCATGTCAAAATCGCGTCGTAAATTTCTTTTAAATTATACTTCGCTAGCCCTAATACTTTAGCGTTAAAGCAAAAAAAAAAAAATTAAAACGTGCTTGCGCCCTCAGCAGGACTCGAACACCAGTCCTCAATGCCGAATTCCCCAACTACAACCCGCGCCACTTTACTACTTGACTTTCATGTCCAAGAATGCTCTCAAATTCCTTTTAATACCTTCTTAGTTAGCCCTTTCTTTTTAGGCGCCAAAACCCAAAATGATAAAACACTCCCATGTGGCTCGAACCTCTTCTCCCCTGCACTCCCTTGCACCCTAACACCTCAAGCCACACTGCCACTCACTGACTTATGTCATAATTCGCCCCAAAAATATATATAAGGCTTCCTCACTTAGTCTTTCTTTCTCAAGCCTTAAAAGAAAATTTTAAGGCTAAATCCTACTCGACCCGGGGTTATGTCTAGACCCAAAAACAACCATAACAATTATTCAGGCAACACATGCAATTAAAATATTTGTAAACAACCCCCTAATTCAGGATGTTACAGGTCCACCCCCCTTAAAAATAATTTCGTCCCCAAAAAATTACCTAGATCAGAAGAGTTGGGGGTATTGCTGCCGCATTACATCCTCGGGCTCCCACGTAGCTTCCTCCACGCCATGATTCCGCCATAGGACCTTCACTAAAGGAACTGACTTCCTACGCAAAACTTTTACATCCCGATCTAGGATCTGCACGCAGTTCCTCTTCCACCACAACTGGACTCACCTCAACTTCCTCAATTGCCAAGACGTGTGATGGATCAGAACGATAGTGTCTAAGCATGGAGACATGGAACACATCGTGAATCTGACTCAGTTCTGCTGGCAACTCGAGCCGATAAGCTACTGGTCCCACTCGTCTCAACACCTTAAACGGTCCAATGAACCTTGGACTTAATTTGCCTTTTTTTCCAAATCTTAACACTTTCTTCCATGGCGAGACCTTCAGAAAGACTTTGTCTCCCACGGCAAACTCTATATCCCTCCGCTTGAGATCGGCATAAGACTTCTGCCTATCCGAGGCTTCCTTCAACCGAGCTTGGATCTTCTTCACCTTATCCTCAGTTTCTGCAACCAATTCCGGTCCTAACATCCGTCGCTCATCCAACTCTGTCCAACAAGTAGGTGTGCGACACCTTCTACCATACAACGCTTCATATGGTGCCATCTTAATGCTTGCCTGATAACTATTGTTGTATGCGAACTCAGCTAATGGCAAAAACTCTTCCCAACTACCTCTGAAGTCCAAAAACGCACCTCTTAACATGTCCTCTAAAATCTGGATAACCCTTTCCGATCGCCCCGTCGATCGTGGATGAAAAGCTGATCAAATCCAACCGTACCCAAAGCCCGATGTAGCGCTCTCAAAACCTCGACGTAAATCTGGGATCTGCATGCGAGATGATCGATCTTTGCACACCGTGCAACCTCACTAT
Organism: Gossypium bickii; assembly: GCA_025503065.1. NCBI lineage: Eukaryota > Viridiplantae > Streptophyta > Magnoliopsida > Malvales > Malvaceae > Gossypium > Gossypium bickii. Next base: position 91,231,903 of record CP106714.1, on the reverse strand, counting down.
CTCCGCCACATACAACTTAGCTAACTTCAAGGCGAGTAATCCACCTTACCCGGTATGAAGTGAGCCGACTTGGTCGACGGTCCACAATCACCCAAATCGCGTCCTTCTTCTTTGGCGTGAGGGGTAGCCCACCGACGAAGTCCATAGTGATCCTCTCCACTTCCACCGAGGAATCTTCACCGGTTGAAGTAACCCCGATGGCAATCGATGTTCACCTTTACTCGACACGTGAGACACCTTCCCACGAATTCGGTTACCTCACGCTTCAACCCCGCCACCGTAATCGCTCAGTAAATCTCCATACATCTTGCTACATCCAGGATGCATAGCGTATGGGCTGCAATGTGCATCCCAAGAATTCTTTGCCTCAATCCCACATCGGTCGGTATACAAGGTCGCCTCTTGAAAACACAACACACCATCACCAATCAAGCTATACCCTTCCAAACCACCATCTTGAACTTGCAACCTCCGTGCATTTAAACTATCATCCCCTAATTGCTTTTCCTTAATCTCCTCGATCCAGGTTGGCTTAACTTGCAATTCTGCCAAAAGACTTCCATCATCGTATAGATCGAGACGAGCAAACATCGCCTTAAGTCCATCACGACGACGCTTCGCTCAACGCATCCCACCACCACGTTAGCCTTGCTCGGATGGTACTCAATTGAACAATCGTAGTCCTTCAACGATTCAATCCATCGGCTACTGCCTCAAATTTAAGTCCTTCGAGTCAAGAGATACCTCAAACTTTTGTGATCCGTGTAGACTATCGATTTCTCCCGCATAAGTAGTGCCTCCATATTTTCAAAGCAAAGACTACTGTGCCGCTAACTCCAAGTCATGAGTAGGATAGTTAACCTCATGCGGTCTTAGGTGACGGGATGCATAGGCCACTACCTTCTCTTCCTGCATCAACACACATCCCAAACCATTATGGGACGATCACAATAAATCGTGAACAATTTCCCGCCTCAGTCGTACTCAACACCGGAGCTTCCGTCGAAATCTTTCTTAGCTTATCAAAACTTTCTTGCTTTGTTTCTCCGACTGCACAAATGGGACTCCTTTTCTTAATAGCTTAGTCAACGGCGCTGCAATTAAAGAGAATCCTTCCACGAATCTTCGATAGTACCCGCGGCACCTAAAACTTCGAATTTCTGCCACTGACCTAGGCGGTTTCCAATCCAACACCGCTTCAACCTTGCGGGGGTCCACTCTAATCCCTTCAGCTGACACCACGTGACCCAAGAAAGTCACCTCCCTAAGCCAAAATTCGTACTTCATCGAATTTGGCATACAACCTCCTCCTCCTCGCAACTCGTAGAACTATGCGCAAATGACTATCATGCTCCTCCTCCGTCTTTGAGTAAACCAATATGTCGTCTATAAACACCACGACAAATTGATCTAAGTATTGCTGAAACACCCTATTCATTAAGTCCATGAATGCTGCCGGCGCGTTGGTCAACCCAAACGGCATCACTAAGAACTCGTAATGCCCATACCGGGTACGAAATGCCGTCTTGTGCACATCAGCCTCCTTCATCTTAAGTTGATGATAGCCCGACCTAAGATCTATCTTCGAGAACACCGATGCACCCTTCAGTTGATCAAACAGGTCATCAATCCGAGGCAACGGATATTTGTTTTTGATCGTCAACTTGTTTAGTGATGGTAGTCGATACACATCCGCATTGACCCGCCTCTTTCTTCTTGACAAACAACACAGTGCTCCCACGAGATATACTAGGTCGAATGAACCTCTATCCAAGAGTTCTCAAATTTGAGCCTTCACTCCACCAACTCCTTTGGTGCCATTCGATAGGGTGCTATAGACACAAAGTGCGCTTCCGGCAACAAGTCTATACCAAACTCAACTTCCCGATCCGAGAGGCGGACCGGAGTTCTTCTAGAAACACATCAGCGAATTCCCTTACAGTTTGGACCTTCTCAACTGCTGACTCCTTAGCCTCCAAGGCATAAATTCGAACCAACAACGCCTCACAACCTTTTCTGATCATTTTCTCGGCCTTCAAGGCAGACACTACATTGGATAGATAATCTCTTCTGTTACCTATCATGACCACTTCATCACCCTTAGCCGTCTTTAGAACCATGCGCTTAGCAGCGCAATCCAACCTTGCCTGATACTTAACCAGCCAGTCCATTCCAAGAATTAGATCGAACTCCCCAAACGGCAGTTCCATCAGATCGACCACAAACACTACCCCCTTGGAGTTCTAGGGTATTTCTCTATATAGCTTGTTCACTACCACAGAGTGTCCTAGAGGGCTAATTACAGTCATCTCCCTAGAAGCAGTCTCAAAATCCAAGTTCAAAGTCTCTACCACACTACTAGCAATGTATGAATGCGTCGAACCCACATCAATTAATGCAACATATGGAAGACCAAAAATTAGGAACGTACCGGTGATGACATCCGGTGCGTCACCCTCTTCGCGATGCCTCGCTGCGTAGACTAAGCCAGGCTGCCTAGCCTCTGTGTTGCCCTCGCACCGCCGCCTCGACTTCTGCGACCTCGATTAGGACCATTGCCTCTCTACCATTACCACGACCCTCTCGCGGTGGTCCGACATTCCTTCTTTGAGCACGATTCGACCTCCGGCGATTCCTTGCCATCTTCCGAGGACAATCCCTTACACGATGATCCAAAGATCCACATTCAAAGCAACCCCTCTCACCGGTCCAACAACCTCCCCAATGTGACTTCCCACAACGATTACACTGAGCCGGTCTCTGATTAGAAGCCATGGGCCTTCCAGCCTGATTCGGCCCACTCTGCCTAGCCCTTTTTTGTGCATTATTTCCGATCCGAGACGACCCAACACCTCTTTTACGCGCTTGCTCTATCATAGCTCGCCTCACAGACTCGGACCGCTTTGGCTACCTTAGCCTTTTCTACTGTGAACGGCAAACTCACGTACCTGTTGTGGAGCAATCAACAGCCTTAAGTCATCCCTAAGTCCGTCTTCAAAACGGACGCAACGATCATGCTCAGTTGACACAACTCCCCGAGCATAGCGGCTCAGCCTCAGGAATTCAGCCTCATACTCAGATACCGACTTATTTCCTTGTACCACCCCCGTAAAAGCTTTCCTCGAGTATCGCAGCAAAGGCGGTGCCCACATACTTCTTCCGATAAGTAGTTTTGAAGTATTCCCAAGTAAGGTCATCTCTCATGTAGCACCATCTCGAACCGTGAGCCACCACCGGTATGACTTCGTCTTTTAGGAGCGACATCGCTTTGCTCCTTTCGACTTTCTCCTCATTTGTTAAATCGAGATCGCCCCATGATCCTCTCGGCCGATTCTAACCAATATTCGGTGCATCTTGGCGACACACGACACACCCGAAATACTTCACTCAGTTGGATCGGAGCCGCCATATACGAACATCCGAACTCCTGTACCTCTACCGGTCTCAAATATCATTTCTAAAACACGCAAAGCATAGCTCGCGATACCGACTCACCCCGTCTGATCCCGATGTCCAACACCAAAAGTTAGAGGTGGTGGTGGAGGTGGCATCTCATTATCCGATCCTTGCCCGACCTAATCGGTTCTGTCATGGCCATCCGTCTCTACACGTCCCCGACGGCCGCGACCTCTGAGCTCATTTCTTATAAGCGCAATCTATTTTAAAAGTTTTATGAGTTAGCCGATGTTCCACCGATTATTAGCAAAAAAAAATTTTATGGGCAAAGTTAAGAAGTTGTTCTTTTGATCAAACAAGTTTCAAGTCTTCTATTGTAATTCAAGATACATATTCCTTATTCCATCCCCTTTTGTCCAATTCCTAACCCGGTACTTTCGTCATTTACCCTACAGAGGTATTTTGGTAATAAAACAAAGTAAGTTTGTAAATCTTGATAAATCAAGGGAAACTTAAAAATTTGCAAAACTTGGGGTTCTTTTTGAGAAATTGTCTTCCCAAATTAGTAGTGTTGCAAAAACTTTAAAAATCGTGGTTATTTTGGTAATTTACAAATTAGGGCGGCTTAGTAATTTTCCAAAATCACGACATTTTTGATATTTTGCAAATTAGGGATTTTGGGTATGGTAAAATAAGAAAATTTTGTTAAAATTTTGGGGTAGCTTAGTAGATTTTAAAACTAGGGGTATTTTTGTAATTTACCACTAAGGGTATTTTAAAATGTCCCTATATCAAGAGAATTTTGTAATATAAATCTCACAAGTTTGAGGGAAGTCTTTAAAACTAGAGTTTTTATCAAAACACGGCTAATTCCCTTTCGGGTTTTAATAATAGGGTTTAGCCCACGAACAAGTCCTCACGGTTAGGGTGAACCGAAGCTACGCACCAGGTAGGATTCCCGCGAAGAGGAGGTGAGTCACTAGGACCGCTTAAATACCAAGCTCTTCCGGATCCAATCCTAGACATGCGTACAAGGATTACCACACCCTAACTCGGCGACTTAGTCATAGGTTTGTTTATTAATGCAATTAAAATCTTATGCAATTGTTGGGGTAAACTAGTCCTAAAGTTCACATACTTTATACTATCTACGTCCCATTTCTACCCATTTACAGATAATCATTCACACATAGATTAAAGATACTTACAAGAGCGGATCGGTGCCAGAGACTCGACGCCATGTTGTTCAACCAAAACCATTTTCATAGAGGTTTTCAAAAGCCTATCTAGAAAAACATTTTTAGGCTTTAGGCCCTCACAGCCGAGTTTTGAACCTGGCTCTACGCCCCAAACCCGGCCCACAAGCCTTGACCGGATCTGGTATGTCACGGAGTAAAAACGTTTTGAAAAGTTCAATGGAAATTTTCAATTTATGGGGGTAATAAAATGGTGTTTGCTAAAACTTAGATGGGATGGCTTGATAAATACGATAGAGTTGAAAACTTTTCCTTTTTCCTTTGAAACCATTTAATCACTTAGGTTTTAAAGCATTAGAGTCATCAATAACTTAGGAAATTTTGTTACCCGATAATAACATTTTTGAAAACGCCTACGAGTACTTATTTTGAAAATGTTATCTTTAACCGATTTGCTTGACAGTTCATGAGTTCATCAGTTATGTAATAAAGTAAAGCAACTACTTAAACATCCAAAATAATAAGCGGCCATATTACAACCCAATCGAATTTTAGTGAATAGTAAACTTAAAGCGGGGCAAAAATAAAATTTCAAGTCCACAAAACAAACATGGCCGCCTCGAGCTCTCCCCGGCTCCGCATCCGCGCTCTACTCACCTGCAAGATGATATGGGAAGGGGTGAGTCACCAAGACTCAGTGTATAAATCCCCAACCCGAAAATACCACTCATACACAAGATATTAGTATGACATGCAATTATGCAACCCAACCTAGCCATCCATGCTCCTTTTCTACCCCGTGTGGTACCAAACCACTGGTGGTGCCAAACCACTGGTGACTTAAAGTCACGATATCCGTCAATACGTGTGGTGCCAAACCACTGGTGACTTAAAGTCACGATATTCGTCAATACGTGTGGTGCCAAACCACTGGTGGTGCCAAACCACTGGTGACCCGAAGTCATAATCAAATGATGGGGCCACTAGTTCTTCATCAAGATAACTTCCATCATCATTTACCAAAACATTGTTTATTCTCTCCCATCACCATTGAAATAATAAAAATGGTTTAATAGATATGCCCATCACCATAGGAACAAACAAATTTCTCCCATGCTCTAATAAAATAATGGTAAGAATCTTACCATACACCATCATTAAATAAATAATAATAATAATAATAATAATATATAATAACAAAAACTAATGGTTAATGCCCATACTTTCAAAGACAACCACTACAAATGCCTTCATGCGCGCTTTAGAATCCATGCGCAGCCACCTTTTCACACAGTCAAAAATAAAAGGATAAAACCCCTTTGCAGATATCTGGGTTTGAACCCCGGACACAAGCAATCCTCTCCAAGCCTCAGCCACTCGGCCAGCTTAACTTTCATGTCAAAATCGCGTCGCAAATTTCTTTTAAATTATACTTCGCTAGCCCTAATACTTTAGCGCTAAAGCAAAAAAAAAAATTTAAAACGTGCTTGCGCCCTCAGCAGGACTCGAACACCAGTCCTCAATGCCGAATTCCCCAACTACAACCCGCGCCACTTTACTACTTGACTTTCATGTCCAAGAATGCTCTCAAATTCCTTTTAATACCTTCTTAGTTAGCCCTTTCTTTTTAGGTGCCAAAACCCAAAATGATAAAACACTCCCATGTGGCTCGAACCTCTTCTCCCCTGCACTCCTTTGCACCCTAACACCTCAAGCCACACTGCCACTCACTGACTTTTGTCATAATTCGCCCCAAAAATATATATAAGGCTTCCTCACTTAGTCTTTCTTTCTCAAGCCCTAAAAGAAAATTTTAAGGCTAAATTCGACTCGACCCGGGGTTATGTCTAAACCCAAAAACAACCATAACAATTATTCAGGCAACACATGCAATTAAAATATTTGCAAACAACCCCCTAATTCAGGATGTTACAGGTTCGGGATTTGGTAGGAAACCAAATCAAGTGCAAGGTAAGGGTTAAACGTTAACCCCTTTGGTTTAATTGGTTTTGGCCGAATGGTATAGATGGCTAATGTTCATGTTTGGCCGATTATAGGAGCAAGGCATTGAGGGTCTTAGATCGGTTCGTTGGGTTTTAAAAGCTTGCGTTTAATAGGTGTGTAAACTAACACACTCATTGCTTAGTAATATGTTTAATAAACCTGATTGTCAAACAGTATGGTTGATTGATATGATACCTTATAGGGTATGTGCACGGATTCGGGTAAGTCCGTTTCATTGCGAGTTCTATTGGTTACCCACTTAATATTATGATCTATGATATATGTGCTATGAGATGCAATGTTGGACATGTTAGCATGATTTACATGATTTGCATATTGTACATGAGTCGGTATGACATTGGGTGATATGAGAGGAGGGGGAATCTAATATCCGTGTCTTTGGGACACCAGAGGTTTGGCACCTCCAGTGGTTTGGTACCACAGATTGATTACCATGACTTTGGGTCACCAGAGGTTTGGCACCTCAGCGTCTTGTCCCAGTGGCTTAGCACCACAGTGGGTTGGCCCCACGGTTGATATTACGGGATTGACGCTGGTGATTTGGTATCACACGATGGGTTGGCCCCATCATTGGATTCGTGACTTCCGTCACCAGTGATTTGGTATCACATTGTGTCTTTGGGACACCAGAGGTTTGGCACCTCATAGCGTCTCGTCCCGGTGGCTTCGTACCACGATGGGGTTGGCCCCACGCTTGAGATACGGGATTGACGCCGGTGATTTGGTATCACACGATGGTCCGCCCCATCATTGGATTATTTGTGACTTTGGGTCACGGTGGTTTAGCACCACCAAAGTGGTTTGGTACCACACGGGGTAGAAAAGGCGATATGGATGGTTAGGATTGGGGTGCATTAATTGTATTACTTTGCTATGATGTGTGTTAGCTTGTTGCATTAATCGGGAGGGGGATTTATGCACTGAGTCTTGCGACTCACCTTCTCCCTTATCATTTCAGGTGACACTTAGATCGCGGACATGGAGCCGGGTGGACTCAAGGTGACCATGCCATGAATAAATTCAAATTTGCACTGATTTAAATACTTGGTACTTTATTTCCTTTATTTTCATTTGGTTTTGCTGGGATTGTAAATGGCCTTTTAAAATTATGCTTTGGTTATTTATATGCTTAAATGTGATTTCAAATATGCCTTAACAAAGTATTGGATTAATATTGGATAATTGTAACACCCCAAACCCGGACAAGACACCACGTCCGAATTTGGTATGTTACGGGGAACATGTTTTTGAGAAGTTAAATTCTTCGTTAAAAGCCGAGAGAAAACACAGTGTATTTTGGAAGACAAATTAAGTGGACTTGTTTGAAATCAGATGATGTATTTGAAACCCGGAGATTTTGAAAACTTAACCAGAATGTGCGGTTAAAACGAGTTTAAACCATTTAAAACCTTAATAGTTTCTTAGTGTTACTTTAAACATTTTTGAACTTAGGAGAAATACGAGTTCGATTTGGAAATCATTTGATTTTGTCTAGTATAAAGACTTAGCGTGATACCCGATGGTATAGTTTAAAAACACTTTGCGTTATAATTCGAAATCATTATCTTTCCAAGTTTTAGTAAACTTCATACCAACTTATTTTGTTAAGGCATATTAAAATTTAAACATAACAGCATAAAACATAAATTAAAAGGCCTTTTACAAATCCAAAATGAAACCCAAGCGAGAGAAAATAACCAAAGTACCCAAATTCAATAGTCCAAGCAACACATTTATTATGGCATGGCATGTGCACCCCGAGTCCATCCCGGCTCCAAGTCGCGTCTCACGAGTCACCCGAAATGTCAAAGGAGAGGGTGAGTCGAATGACTCAAAGCAGTAAATCCCGCTCCCAAAACAACATGCTAACACACATCATACATAGCAACATAATTAATGCACCCGATCCTAACCATCCATATCGCTTTTCTACCCCGTGGTACCAAACCACCGGTGGTGCCAAACCACCGGTGACGTATAGTCACAATGTGTTACCAAAACACCGGTGTCCCAAAGACACAATATCCATCAATGTGGTACCAAACCACCGGTGTCCCAAAGACACAATTGTGCTACCAAAGCACCGGTGACCAAAGTCACAAATCCAATGATGGGGCCAACCCATCGTGTGATACCAAATCACTAGCGGTCGTCCCATATCTCGGTGGGGCCAACCCACGCGTGGTCAAACCACGGGGACAAGTCGCAATGAGGTGCCAAACCTCTGGTGTCCCAAAGACACAATGTGCTACCAAAGCACCGGTGACCGTAGTCACAAATCGGTGATGGGGCCAACCCATCGTGTGTTACCAAAACACCGGGCGTCAATCCCAGATAATCATCTCAGGGGGCCAACCCATCGTGGTACTGAGCCACTGGGGCGAGACGCCGAGGTACCAAACCTCTGGAGGTGCTAAACCTCCGTGACCCAAAGTCACAAAGTGTGCTACCAAAGCACTTGGTGCTCACGCCACAACAATATATCACTGCTCCCTCCTCTCGTATCACCCATCAACATACCATGCTCATGTAATCATGCGTATCATACAATCATGCATGTCATACAAATATATCTAATCTCATATCCCATGTCACATATACCACAACTATGGTATCATGTAAATCATCAGTAAATTTATAACAATAATGATACTGACTTACCCGAGTCCAGAATCATACCCATTAGGGCATCATATCAGTCACCACTGTTTCACTAGTCATCACACAGTTATCAATCATATTACTAAATATAAGTGTGTTAGTATACACACCTGGTAACTACGAGTCTAGAAATCCCAACGAATGATCTATGTCCCTCGATTACTAGATCCTACAATCGGCCAAACATTAGGGGTTAGGCATCTATGACATTCGGCCATCAACAATTAACCAAAGGGGTTAATATCGAACCCTTACCTTTAAAGATGATTTGGTTTCCTACCAAATCCGAATCACCCAATGATTCTCCTTAGCAATCGGCTACAGCATAAAAGATGAACAGTTAATCTTTTGTTACCTTTGCCTTAATCGAACCTAAAAAAAAAAATTGAAATACTAACAATACCATGTACTTACCCCTACTTACCAAACACCAAAAATCGATCAACCAAACAGGATCACCCTTCACTAATATTCGGCCAAGATGAAAGCTAAGAGAAGGGAGGTATTCGGCTTAAAACTCAGAAGTACAACAGAGGAAAATATGGTTTAAGAGATGAGAAGAAATCGGCCAACAGATGAGAAAGGTTCGGCTTGAGTGTTTTACACCCCCACTTTCGGCTTTGTAAGAGAATAAAAGAGAGTCTAGCAGAGAAGAAATGGAAGAATGTATGTAGATTTTGGTTTAGGAACAAGGTAAGTTTCGGCTTGCACTATTAAAGAAAGAAGAAGAAAGTGTGAGAAAAAGTGATATAGGTTTCAGCTTATACAAAATGAAGAGAAGAAGAAAATAGGGAGAAAAGCATTCGGCCAACAACACCAAGTATAGAAAACAAATGCAAAAATTCGGCAAGTAGAGTGCTTGGGTTTTCGGTTTTCAGAAGCAAAAGTGGGAGAGTTTTACTTGAAATTCGATTTTGGCAATTTGACCACAAGAAAAAAAAAAGAATTTTAGCTTACCATCTTTTGACCGAAACAACCAAAATGCTAAGGGTACATTCGGCCTCCCCCCTAACCCACACTATGCCGTCACTTCCCTCTCCAACTCCCTAAATTTCGCCACAATCCCCAAAGCTCCCATTCACTCATTTGAAATGAGTGGACCAAGTCCTTCCCTAAAGTTGCTCTCCACCTTTCATTTGAAAGTGAAGACCAAGTCCAAGTAGAATTTCACTTGCCTTCTACCTCTTCCTCCATGCCGTCCAAAATGGGAACCAAAATGGGAACTCTACAGTTCGAACACTAGACCTACCCCCTTGCACTTTGACGTCACACCCAAGCTCAATGTGGCGCAAGCTCTGCCACCTTGCTAGCTCCTCATTTGTGCAATAAAACTCCAATTTATTTTCTTAAACCCCAACTCTATCGGCTCCCTACACCTAAGGCCAAAAATTAAAATTTTCCTACCTATTCAGGCACACTCCTGGCCTACAATTAAGCCCCAATTCTACACAAACAACAATACAGCACACCAAACACATGCAATATTATGCAACAACAAAATAGCCCTTAACCCGGATATTACGCTTCTACCCCTTAAAAATAATTTCGCCCAAAATTACAGTCAAAAGAGTTGCGGGTATTGCTTTGCCTCATCGTATCCTCGGGTTCCCACGTGGCTTCTTCCACGCCATGGTTCCGCCAAAGTACCTTAACCAAAGGCACAGACTTCCTACGCAGACCTTCACATCCCGATCAAGAATCGCACGCAGTTCCTCTTCCATAGTCAAATCTGGATTTACCTCGATCTCTCCATCGCTACTACATGTGATGGATCTCAACGATACCTCAAAGCATCGAAACGTGAAAAACATCGTGAATCGGCTAAGCTCACCCGCAACTCCAATGATCATACGCCATCCAACTCGTCTCAATACCTTATATGGCCCAATAAATCTCGGACTAAGCTTGCTTTTTCTCGCAAACCTCAAAGACCTTCTTCCAAGGTGAGACCTTTAAGAAGACCCGATCTCCCACAAACTCTATATCTCTTCGCTTAAGATCGGCATAAGACTTTTTGCCGTCCAAGCTTCCTTCAAACGAGATCGAATCAACTTAACCTTGTCTTCTCTCTCAAAGAACCAACTCGGGTCCCAACAACCGACGTTCACCTAACTCTGTCCAACAAGTAGGTGAGCGACACTTCCTACCATCTGACGCCTCATATGGTGCCATTTTGATGCTCGCTTGGTAGCTGTTGTTATAGGCGAACTCGGCTAACGGCAGAAACTCTTCCCAACTGCCCCTGAAGTCCAGAACACAACCTCTCAGCATGTCCTCTAAAATCTGAATAACCCTTTCTGATTGACCGTCAGACTGTGGGTGAAAAGCCGTGCTGAAATCCAAGCGCGTACCCAGAGCTTGATGCAACGCTCTCGTAACCTCGGCGTAAACACGGGATCCTATCCGAGATTATCAAACGGCCCGGTACACCGTGTAGCCTTACTATCTCTGACACATAAAGCTTCGCCAATCTCTGAAGTGAATAGTCCACTCTCACCGGAATGAAATGGGCCGACTTAGTCAGACGGTCCACAATAACCCAAACTGAATCTTTCTTGTTTGGCGTAAGCGGTAAACCACTGACGAAATCCATAGTTATCCTTTCCCATTTCCACTGAGGAATCTTCACAGGCTGAAGCAACCCTGACGGCAACTGATGTTTAGCCTTGACCCATTGACAAGTCAGACACTTCCCAACATACTCTGTCACCTCTTTCTTCAAGCCAGGCCACCAAAACTGCTCTTTAAGATCCCTATACAATTTACTACCCCTAGGATGCATAGCATAAGGACTGCTATGTGCGTCCTGAAGAATCCTCTGCCTCAGCTCAACATCTTTAGGCATACAAGCCTTCCCTTGGAAACACAGAACCTCGTCACTGGACAAGCTGTAACCCTCCACTCCACCATTCTGCACTTGTAACCTTCGCGCACTCAGAACCTCATCCTCCAACTGTTTCTCTTTGATCTGCTCAACCCAAGTAGGCTTAACCTGCAGCTATGCCAGGATACTCCCGTCGTCATACAAGCTTAAATGGGCAAACAAAGCTCTTAAGTCCGAAACAACCCTACGGCTCAACGCGTCTGCCACCACGTTAGCCTTGCCCGGGTGATATTCAATCGAACAATCGTAGTCCTTGAGCAACTCAACCCATCTACGCTGCCTCAAATTCGGATCCTTCGAGTCAATAGATACTTCCGGACTCTTATGATCCGTGTAGACTATTGATCTCTCACCGTACAAGTAATGCCTCCAGATTTTTAGAGCGAAGACCACGGTGCCGCCACTCTAAATCGTAAGTCCGGATAATTGACCTCGTGTGGCCTCAAATGCGAGAAGCGTAAGCCACCACCTTACCCTCTCTGCATCAAAGACACAACCCAATCCCGTATGTGATGCGTCGCGATGCCGTGAATTCCTTACGGCCTCGGGTTGAATTAAAACAGAGCCTCGGTCAAGATCTTCTTCAACTTATCAAAACTCTCCTCATTGTTTCTCACCCACACGAACGAAACTCCCTTCCTTAACGACTTAGTCATCGGTCAGCGCAATTAACGAGAAAACCTCAACAAATCTTCTGTAGTATCCCGCCAAACCCGAAACTCCGAATCTCGGCCACCCGACTTAGGAGGCTTCCAATCCAAAACCGCCTCAACCTTCCGAGGATCTACTCTAATACCACCAAAGCAGATACTACATGACCCAAAAACGCCACTTCACTAAGCCGTAACTCGCACTTCATCGAACTTAGCATAGAGTTGCTTCTCCTCAAAATTTGCAACACCACTCTTAAGTGTGCATCATGCTCTTCTTCCGACCTTGAGTAAACCAAGATGTCGTCAATAAAAACCACGATGAAACGGTCCGAATCTCTTTGAAACACCCTATTCATCATATCCATAAAAGCCGCGGGCGTTAGTCAACCCAAACGGCATTACCGGAATTCGTAGTGCCGTCATCGAGTCCAAACGCCGTCTTATGGATATCCGCTTCCTTAACTTTCAACCGATGGTACCTGCACCTCAAATCGATCTTTGAAAACACCGATGCACCTTTCACCGATCAAACAAGTCATCTATCCGTAGTAGCGGATACTTGTTTTTAATCGTCGACTTATTCGGTTAGCGTAATCGATACACATCCGCATCGTGCCGCCCTTCTTCCCGACGAATAATACGGCGCTCCCCCACGGTGAAACACTTGGCCTAATGAAGCCTCGATCCAACGACTCACGAATCGAGCCTTAAGCTCCACCAATTCCTTTGGTGCCATCCTATATGGAGCAATAGACACCGGCGCAATCCACGGTAGCGAGATCTATCCCAAATTCTACCTCACGATCCGGTGGCAAACCCTAAGCTCCTCTGAAACACATCCACAAATTCCTTAACAATCATTTAACCTTCTCAACAAAGATTCTTTAGCCTCCAAGGCATACACATGAACCACATACGCTTCACACCCTTCTTCGACCATCTTTACTGACTTTTAATGCCGACACCACATTGGATAAGTAATCTCTCCTATTACCTATCATAATCACTTCATCTCTCTTATCCGTCGATAGAACCATGCGCTTAGCGCACAGATCCACCTTGGCCTCGGTACTTAACCAACCAAATCCATTCCAAGAATCGATCGAACTCCCAAACGGCAGCTCCATCGGATCGGAAAAAAATGACCCCTTGAAGTTCTAGGGGTACATCCTTATATAGCCTATCTACCACTACAGAGTGACCTAGAGGGCTAAGTACAGTCATTTGTCTAGAAGCAGTTTCTAAGTCTAAGTCCATGGTCTCAACTATACTACTAGCAACATACGAATCGTGGAACCCAAGTCAATTAAAGCGAAGATATAGGAGAACCAAAAATCAAAAACGTCTTTGGTGATTACGTCCCGTCGCGCCTCCTCGCGCGCCTAGTGCATACACCAAACCAGGTGTGTCGTGCCTCGTAACTACCCGCACCTCTGCACGGTGCTCCACGACCTCGACCAAATCCATTACCACCTCTGCCATTGCCACGCCCCTCCGTGGTGGCGGTCCATTACCTCTCAAATCGACATTACGGCCTGACTCTCGGGATCAATCTCGCCATCCTACGCGGGCCGGTCCCTAATGCGATGATCCGAGAACCACACTCGAAGCACCCTTTTCCACCACCCAAAGAGAACCTCCCAATGAGATTTCCCACACTGACACATCTGCGGCGGTCCCGCCTAGCAAAGAACAAACCTAGCGGATCGATTCTCGCCCACTCGGTCTAGCCTCTTCTGCGGATTACGGGCGATCCGAGAAGACCCAAAGCTCCTCTTAAGCCTACTCCCGTCCATGCTCGCTCTTCATCGACTCCTTAACACCCTCGGCTACCTTAGCCTTCTCAACTAAGACAAGAAACTCGCGCTCTCTGCGTGGAGCAATTAGCGACCTCAACTCGCCTCGCAGCCATCCTCGAAACGAACACACCTCTCATGCTCGGTGGCTACAATGCCCTCGGCATACCTACTCGCCAGGAACTCACCTCGTACTCAAGAATGAGATTTACTCCCTGAACAAGCCTCGAAAATGCCTTTTCTTTGGGAGTCGATGTAACTAGCCCCGATGTATTTCTTTTGATATGCGCCTGAAAATAATCCCATGTCGATCCTCACCGCCACACTTCTCCGAACCGTGAGCCACCACCGATATGACTCATCCCGAAGAAGCGATCGATGCCCTTTCACTTCTCTTCACCGTCAAGTCCGGATCATCCATGATCCGCTCGGTTGCCTCAACCAATATTCAAGCAATTGCTCGGAGCAACACCCGATACGCCTCGAAAAAGTTCGGCCCCATTAGCCCGAGTCGCCAGAATGATTTCCCTAACTCCCACCACCACCACCTACACCACCTACCCTCTCCAATACCCGCAGACGCCGCTGTGACACCGCATCATCTCCATCCGATCCGGAACTCACCACCTCCACCGGTGGCGAATCCCAGTATCTCATTTTCGACCCTTGACCGGATCCTACGGGTTCGAAACCGTCATCCTACCTCGACCTCGACCACGAGTATTACGGCCACGCCCACCTCGAGTACTCATGACTAAACGATCTACATTTCATTATTAAGTTTTTTTATGCATTAGTATCGTTCCACTTTCTTAACCGCAAAGAAATTTTATGGATGGAGTTTAATCAGGGGTTCTTTCGAGCAACCAAGGTTTCAATCTTCTATTCTATTCACCCAAAAGAGGTCATACATCCATTCCTTAACCCTTTCCATACCTATTCACTCTTCTGACATTGTTTGCCCATTTCTAGCCCAAGGTATTTTCGTCATTTTCCTACAGGTATTTTCGTAATAAAAGATATTTTAAAACCTTCTTAAAACCGGTCACTTTGGAATTCCAAAAGTTTGAGAGTGTTCTTTGGAAATTTTGTAAAATACTTCGTTTTGGAAACCAGGGGTATTTTAGTAATTTTCACAAACTGAGGGCGTTTCCGTAAATTTCCAAAATCAAAATTGTGATTGATATTTTGTAGAACAGAGTGTTTGAATTTCGTAACATCATTGAAATTTTGGGCAAAATCTTTGGGTTGCTATTTTATAAACCGAGGGCATTTTAGTAAATTTACCCCTAAGGGCATGTTTGTAATTTTTCAAATCGAGAAATTCGTTGTAAAAGTGACATTCTCAGTTTTGAAAGAGTTTATTGCAAAAAGTTTGAAAACATTAGGGTTGTTGTTGTATTTTCGAAAACATGGCTAATTCCCTTTTCGGGTTTTAGTCGTTAGGTTAAGTCTATGACCGAGCCTTCTTGGTCAGGGTGAACTCGAGCTACGCACTGTGGTGGGATACTGCGAAGAGGAGGTGAGTCACGAGAACTGCTTAAATACCAAGCTCTTCCGGATCCTCTCCTAGACATGCGTACAGGAGTTACCACACCCTAGCCCCGTGGCTGAGTCATAGATTGGTTTAGTGCTTTAAGTCTTATGCTTTAATTCAAGTGTTTGAGTGATCTAATCCTAGGGTTCAAGTCCTATAAATCTATCTACGTTCCATATCACCTACCCTTCTATAAATAACAATTCACAGAAGAGTTAGAACTACTTACCTGGGCGAACTGGTGCCGGAGACTCGGTGCCATGCCTTGTAAACCATGTATTCAACCCCAAAACACTTAAAACGACTTTTGAAAACAATTTGGGCCTCAGGCCCACAGCCGAGCTTTTGAACTTGGCTCTGATACCACAATTGTAACACCCCAAACCCGGACAAGACACCACGTCCGAATTTGGTATGTTACGGGGAACATGTTTTTGAGAAGTTAAATTCTTCGTTAAAAGCCGAGAGAAAACACAGTGTATTTTGGAAGACAAATTAAGTAGACTTGTTTGAAATCAGATGATGTATTTGAAACCCGGAGATTTTGAAAACTTAACCAGAATGTGCGGTTAAAACGAGTTTAAACCATTTAAAACCTTAATAGTTTCTTAGTGTTACTTTAAACATTTTTGAACTTAGGAGAAATACGAGTTCGATTTGGAAATCATTTGATTTTGTCTAGTATAAAGACTTAGCGTGATACCCGATGGTATAGTTTAAAAACACTTTGCGTTATAATTCGAAATCATTATCTTTCCAAGTTTTAGTAAACTTCATACCAACTTATTTTGTTAAGGCATATTAAAATTTAAACATAACAGCATAAAACATAAATTAAAAGGCCTTTTACAAATCCAAAATGAAACCCAAGCGAGAGTAAATAACCAAAGTACCCAAATTCAATAGTCCAAGCAACACATTTATTATGGCATGGCATGTGCACCCCGAGTCCATCCCGGCTCCAAGTCCGCGTCTACGAGTCACCTGAAATGTCAAAGGAGAGGGTGAGTCGAATGACTCAGTGTGTAAATCCCGCTCCCGAAAACAACATGCTAACACACATCATACATAGCAACATAATTAATGCACCCGATCCTAACCATCCATATCGCCTTTTCTACCCCGTGTGGTACCAAACCACTGGTGGTGCCAAACCACTGGTGACGTATAGTCACAATGTGTTACCAAAACACTGGTGTCCCAAAGACACAATATCCATCAATGTGGTACCAAACCACTGGTGTCCCAAAGACACAATTGTGCTACCAAAGCACTGTGACCGAAGTCACAAATCCAATAATGGGGCCAACCCATCGTGTGATACCAAATCACTAGCAGACGGTCCCATATCTCAAGTGGGGCCAACCCACGGTGGTCAAACCACAGGGACAAGTCGCAATGAGGTGCCAAACCTCTGGTGTCCCAAAGACACAATGTGCTACCAAAGCACTGGTGACCGTAGTCACAAATCTGGTGATGGGGCCAACCCATCGTGTGTTACCAAAACACTGGCGTCAATCCCGTATAATCATCTATGGGGCCAACCCACCGTGGTACCGAGCCACGGGGCGCGAGGCCGAGGTACCAAACCTCTGGAGGTGCCAAACCTCTGTGACCCAAAGTCACAAAGTGTGCTACCAAAGCACCGGTGCTCGTCAACACAATATATCACTCGCTCCTCCTCTCTCGTATCACCCATCAACATACCATGCTCATGTAATCATGCGTATCATACAATCATGCATGTCATACAAATATATCTAATCTCATATCCCATGTCACATATACCACAACTATGGTATCATGTAAATCATCGATAAATTTATAACAATAATGATATCGACTTACCCGAGTCCGTAATCATACCCATTAGGGCATCATATCACCACCATCTGTTTCATTAGTCATCACACGCTTATCAATCATATTACTAAATATAAGTGTGTTAGTATACACACCGTAACTACGAGTCTAGAAATCCCAACGAATGATCTATGTCCTCGATTACTAGATCCTACAATCGCCAAACATTAGGGGTTAGGCATCTATGACATTCGGCCATCAACAATTAACCAAAGGGGTTAATATCGAACCCTTACCTTTAAAGATGATTTGGTTTCCTACCAAATCCGAATCACCCAATGATTCTCCTTAGCAATCGGCTACAGCATAAAAGATGAACAGTTAATCTTTTGTTACCTTTGCCTTAATCGAACCTAAAAAAAATGAAATACTAACAATACCATGTACTTACCCCTACTTACCAAACACCAAAAATCGATCAACCAAACAGGATCACCCTTCACTAATATTCGGCCAAGATGAAAGCTAAGAGAAGGGAGGTATTCGGCTTAAAACTCAGAAGTACAACAGAGGAAAATATGGTTTAAGAGATGAGAAGAAATCGGCCAACAGATGAGAAGGGTTCGGCTTGAGTGTTTTACACCCCCACTTTCGGCTTTGTAAGAGAATAAAAGAGAGTCTAGCAGAGAAGAAATGGAAGAATGTATGTAGATTTTGGTTTAGGAACAAGGTAAGTTTCAACACTACTATTAAAGAAAGAAGAAGAAAGTGTGAGAAAAAGTGATATAGGTTTAGAAACTTATACAAAATGAAGAGAAGAAGAAAATAGGGAGAAAAGCATTCGGCCAACAACACCAAGTATAGAAAACAAATGCAAAAATTCGGCAAGTAGAGTGCTTGGTTTTCAGTTTTCAGAAGCAAAAGTGGGAGAGTTTTACTTGAAATTCGATTTTGGCAATTTGACCACAAGAAAAAAAAAAGAATTTTAGCTTACCATCTTTTAATCGAAACAACCAAAATGCTAAGGGTACATTCGGCCTCCCCCCTAACCCACACTATGCCGTCACTTCCCCCCTCCAACTCCCCTAAATTTCGGCCACAATCCCCCCAAAAGCTCCCATTCACTCATTTGAAATGAGTGGACCAAGTCCTTCCCCTAAAGTTGCTCTCCACCTTTCATTTGAAAGTGAAGACCAAGTCCAAGTAGAATTTCACTTGCCTTCTACCTCTTCCTCCATGCCGTCCAAAATAGGAACCAAAATGGGAACTCTACAGTTCGAACACTAGACCTACCCCCTTGCACTTTGACGTCACACCCAAGCTCAATGTGGCGCAAGCTCTGCCACCTTGCTAGCTCCTCATTTGTGCAATAAAACTCCAATTTATTTTCTTAAACCCCAACTCTATCAGCTCCCTACACCTAAGGCCAAAAATTAAAATTTTCCTACCTATTCAGGCACACTCCTGGCCTACAATTAAGCCCCAATTCTACACAAACAACAATACAGCACACCAAACACATGCAATATTATGCAACAACAAAATAGCCCTTAACCCGGGATATTACAATAAAACTTGGAAAGAAAAAGTTTTTTTAAAACTACAAAGCGATATGTTTTAAACTTTACCATCGGGGATCTCACTAAAACATTAAAATGAATACACCCAAATGTTTTCCAAACTTGAGATTTCATTCACACTAAGTTTAAAATGTTTCTAAGCAAACACAAGGAATTTTTCTCAGATCTCTAAAGGTTATAAATTTGTTTTACTTGTGGGTTCAACTAAGTTTTCAAAATTCTCGGGATTTCAAAATACACTATCATTTTTAAAACCATCATGCCCAAGATTTTGACAAGTACAAACTATAACAAAGAGTTTTCTATCAAATCTTTAACCGGAAACCAAACCCCTCACACATGTTTTTCCCCGTAACTTACCAGATTCGATCGTGGTGTATTGACCGTGTTTGGGGTGTTACAGTTGTAGTGGCTTTTACCATGACCTATTGTAGTGGCTACAGCCATGATCTGACGATGAGCAGCATGACTGCCATCGATGGTGTGTAGCGGTGTGGGTTGATTGTAGAAATCCCAAATGGTGGACTGGCAGGTATGGGTGGTGTGTAGCGGATGGAAACCTTGGATTTGTGTTGGGCTTGCATAATTTTTGTTATATATTAATCTGTTATTCTATTCTGTGGGGCTAAGGGCCAAATCTAATGGTGCATGAGGGTTGCACACTGAGTCTCGCGACTCAACCTATTATTTAACAATTTCAGGTAGCACCTAGTGCATCGGACCGGGCTGGAGAGGAGCGCAAGGTGGCCATGCGAGAGAGTATTTGGATTCAGCAAATGACTTTTCATTATTTAGTTATTTTAATATTTTTTTATTAGTGGATCTTAAGTTCAATGTAATAAGGCCATGGGCCACTAGACTCATATCTATTTTGGGCTTTATGTTGGGTTTTTATTACTAGACATTTAAATTTCATGCTAAAATTAAGCTAAGACAGGTAACAACTTAGTTTCTTTTTTTTCCCCTAATACACCAAGGTATCATTTAAATTTATATTTTATACAGAATATTAAATTACTAAGTTTTCCGGTTAAAATGTTTAAACCTGATACTCATTTTCCAAAATGTGACATGTTTTATAAAAATTCCTTAGTGACATACCAGATCCGGTTGTAGTGTTTGGGCCGGGTTTGGGGTGTTACACTGTGTGCGATGCCACCTTATTATTTGTTATTGATGGGCTGTGTGTGATACCATCGTGATCGGTATGAATGGTGGGCTGTATGCAACACCACCTTATTAATTATTAAATAGTGGGCTGTGTGTGAAACCACCGAGTAATTATTATTATTCCGAGGTGTTATCGAGAAACTTGACTAAGTAAATGTGAGCATTATATTTGTTATATGGTAGGAATATGGTAAGACATGAAGTGAGTAGCATTATGAATGATTGATTGGGTAACCAAAAAAAACAAAAGATTAAAATTTTGGGGCGTTACTTTGACCCGGTACTTTGGTTGGGTATAGGGGTGTTACAATAGTGGAATTAATAACCCAAAAAATGGGTAAATGATATCCTCTGATTGGTATTACATTATAGATAAAAAGTAAACGTGTCCATGGGTCATCTGTCTTTGTGATAAATGATAATAGTAAATGATTTTTCATGAAGGAAGATGTAATGGTTACCATGAGATCAAATAGGATCATATTGGAAGAACAACTTTTCTCAAAGAGATTAAGAATATCCTATGAGGGTAACACACTTATGACAAGGTCATTGGACGAGTATTGATGAAGTATTTTTTGTATATGTAATTAGGGAGCGCTTAGTCGCGATACTATAGTAGAATGACTTCGTGACTAAATGAGTTTATAATTAATAGGTAAAAGCTGGAATTTAATTATAAATCATTAGAGCCCTAATTATATATGTTCAATCGATCCCTCCGCTAGCTCGTTGACCAGAAATGAATTGCATAAAGAATCAAATGAGCATAAATGGATGGAAATGATAAAATTAGATAAATGAGTCAAATTCGAAAATGATTATTTTTTCTCACTAATTGTAGAAATGACTTGAGAATTAATTTTAGTTTTTTAAATTATTATTTAATTGAATAATTGGAATTCAAAAATAGAATTAAATTAATTAGTCATTGTGAATCCATAAAATGTGAAAATTAAATATATTTTCTCATAGATTCTCTTATAGTAAGGTTGTCATTATTTTAACGGTATTAGAATTGGGCTGAGAAAATTATTTAATTGAAAAAACAATTTATCTAATTAAATTATATTATAAATAATATTTGTCTCATGAAATAGAAAAACATGTATTAGGTTAAATTAAATTATAAAATGTTGGGTCAAAAGTCCAGGAAGCACATATAGTTGAACCCAATATAGGAGAGGCTCAAACTCTCATCATATTACAAATGAGAGGTGGCATCCCTAGTGTATTTAACTAGGGAGTGCGCCCCCTCTTCTAGTTAAACTAGAAGGCTAGTGTTTCTATTAAATAAGTATTATTTGTGTTCTATTAATTCAACCAGGATTTCCTACTGAAAGTAATAAATCATTTTTGATTCTGTGGTTGGTTTATGATTATTCGAGCCCACATTCAAAGCAATTCATGGTACGATAATAATGGAAAATGTCGTTCGGTTGAAAGCCCGGAACATCTAGGATATGTTTCACACAAAGCATAGGTACTTTTAGGGAAAATTTATTGCTATAAATATCACAAATTGGCTCGATTTTCAAATTTTTAATTTTTCGCTATGATAGATCATTTTTAAACCAAAATTTTCAACACAGACAACATTGATGACAAGAAAAGCACCTCATGAGGCTGTTTTTTTCTTGGTACTAATTTGGTATCATGGTTTAGCAAAAAAGTAAATTTATATTTCCTTATGTACAATACTGATTGAGATATAGTTGCAAAAAGTTGTGCTCAGCTTTGCAGATGAATAAGATGTCAGAAGATTATGGCATTGCTTCTGTAGTTGCAACTATATATTGCAACAACTCAAGTGCAATCAATATTGCTAAAAATCTAGTGTTGCATTCTTAAACTAAAAATATTGACATCAAACATCAATTCATTAGAGAGTTGGTTGAAGCTATTTCAGTTGAGTTGAACAATGTTTCCGCATAAATTTGATTGGTTGACATTTTTACAAAAAATCTTACTGCAACCAGGTTTGAGAAAGTAAAGAATGAGGTTGGTGCTCGTAGTATTTAGTCTCGACATTTTATCTATGGAAAAATATGATTTTAGTGATTGAAATAATATCTAAAAATAAGAAGCTATTTCAATTCACTATATCTTATCATTTATTATTTCCTATTACATTACCACTACACGAACCTTGGCAAGTCACTATATCATTGAATTTCTATAAACTCTTTCAAAGAAAATTTTTCTCAAGTTCTTCAAATGTTGCAACTATAGCTAGATTCAAGATCACTAGTACTTCTAATCTCGAAGCTTCTCTTGAAAAATCTCTACAAAGAACTTCTTCACCACATTTACTCAAATGAAAAATAAAGTTTCAATGAATTATTATCCAATCTCACAAATTAATTCTCCTAGCAAGTAACTAATGACCATTATTGTTGATGAAGAAACCCCAACTATTTATAGGCTAGTTGCCAGATTGGTATTGACTTACCTAAAGGTACGGGAAAACCTTGAAGGAACCTACAGTAGATTATTTTATCGATCCAAGTATTTTGCCTTTGAAGAACATAAACTTTCTTACATTAGAGAATAAGAAATTAAACCTAGAGCTCTTAATTCTTTGAAAGATCAAACTAAGTTTCAAAAGAATCTTAAAGAAAAAGATAGACTTCTTAAGTAACTGATAAGATTGTTAAAGAATTGATAACAAATCCTATTCAATAATTAGAGGGTAACCGGAAAATTAGAAAATCCCTTAAAGGGCAAGTTCCCAAAATCAAGGCAACTAAACCAATAATTCTTGAGAAAGAATCAGATGTTGTGATTACTTTAGTTGCAACTAAATGAGTAACAAGGCAGTTAAGGCTTCAACAAAAAAAAAATAGTAAAGAAAACTACCATTTTAGATGAAGATATTTCATTATCATCTCTTGCTCCTCAAGGCATTAAGAAAATAATGAAAAGACCCAACATGCCTCTCACTACTAACGATTGAAATAAAAGGTTGAAGAAGATTGGAGCTACAAACTTTTAAATTGATTATTCTCCAAAACCAAAAAAAGAAAAGTTTTCTCGATGAGAATTTCAAAAGAGAATGAAAGTCATGGAGAAAAAATGGTTTATCAACAAAAATAACATTTAAGAAAACGTATTTCATGAACATGGAATTGATACCACCCTCCAGCATTAGAATATCTAATTCACAATGGCTTTTAAAAAGCCTCTGTCAAGGCTATGATTCTTGAATTTTGCTAAAATTTGAAAAAATATTTATTAAGGATAAAATATCTAAGTTTTGCATAAAGGCTTTTGTTTGAGGACATTGCTTTGATTTTGATCCTACTACCTTTGATTTTTGAAAGTTATAGGATTCAACATGCCTACGAAGTGAATTATGAGCAGATGAAAAATGTACTTAGTAATGGTCTTAGAAGTAGCTAGCTAAAAGGATAAGGTTTCAATATTATTGAGTCAAGCATAACCTATGAAGCCTTACAAACTATGTCATTTAGCAAATCTATCGGAGTATTACTTCGCAAAATAGGAATCATGGTATCATTCGATCTTATAACTATTAATTTTAATTAGCTACGTAGACACCACTACTTTGCATAAAAATATGCCTTTTTTCTATTTGATCTTTTAATTTATGATGGAGAAAAAAGATATTGTCATTGAAGATAATGTCAACGAAGCTACCAAGTTTGAGATTAAATATTCTAAGAAATGGAAGTATAATGTGAATATTCCTAAGTTTAGTTTAAAAAAAAAAGATAAATCTAACTATATTGAAAGCTTTGCTCTAGATGCTCCTCTAGTTGGCACCCCACATCTGACCTAATCGTCAAGACCAAACTTATATAACAATCTTTCATTATTATAAGCTAAGAATCAAACTTTCAAACATTTATAAATTCATCAAAATAGATAAGTTTCATGGTTTTTAAAAAAAAATTAGACATATCTAGGTTCAAGTCATGCCTACAAAAGCAGTCATGAACCTTCAGAAAAGTTTCGAAAACTTGTGTTTGAGTAGTGAGTGTTGTCGCAATGTTGGAACAGGGGAAGCCTCGTTGTCACTAGTTGTCTAGTAAGGTCACGGCGTCAAATAAGTGAAGTTGTGATGTTGGGGTCCCGAGGTCGTGAAATCACTTACTCTACCACCATAAAAGCATACCAAATGGGTCATTAAGTGTGCCAAAAAAAATCAAAATATTCAATAATTTAAAGTGATTTAACTACAAGTATTTAGTGTCAAGTTGAAATATAATTTTGTTTAGAATAGAACACAAAGTATTTCAAGGATTGAACCTAAAGGAGATGTATGTTTGACTTTAGAACTAAATGTTTTCTATGCTAACGAAAGGCTATTGGTTTACTAGATTCTTGAATTATTATGGCACATCATTAAAAAGATTGATTGTAACACTAAAAACACTAAGACTTCTAAAGTTAATGGTGTCAACTGATCACAAATGGTAATAAGATAGTGATTGGTTATCTATAACTAATGATGGATTTAAACCTAGGTAACTTAAGTTCACGGTTCTTATCATAATAGCTTTCACCTCTTGGTCTCAAATGACTAATTGAAGCACGAAATTAACTCCTCTCTTTGTAACATTCATTCAAGCCTAGCCAAATTGATGCTTACTCAATAGGGTGTTCTCTTAGCCTAATTTATCTCGATTTTCACTCGAGGTTGTTGATCTCAAGCTATTAACACTATTGATTTAATAAAGAAATGCACCAAAGTTAACAAAGGGCACAAATCACATAACTAGTAATCAAGTCAATAGGAGTAAATAAAAAGAGAATTAAAAAGGTTTAGAAATGCTTATTAATAATGAGAGATTTCTGTTTGAGAAGCCCAATTGCAGTTGTTCTACACTTCCTCTTTAATGCCTATGAGCAATAACAACCAATTAATGTAAGGATTGAGAGAATTAAAGACTAAATTTCAAAATAGAAATTTTTACAAAGAGAAATTAAAAGGAAAATTACAAAAGAAAAGTAATTGTGCAGAGTGAATGAAATCTAAAAACACTTAGCTAAATTCTAATAAAAAATTCTATTAGCTATTTATTCTCCTATTTTTTTTAGTTGTTTAAATCTAAGGTCTTTATACAAAAAATCCTATTAATAGTTTATTTACGTTAATGCCCTTTATTTAAACATTAGATCAAGGCATTTAAAACTCAATTCAAGTGAAAATTCCATTTGGTTTCCCTTGGCAACCACTCCAGATCTTGCAGTTACAAGGGCATTCTCACAACCACACCAGTCCTATGGTCACAACCACGAGGCCTCTGGTTGCCAAGATTTGTTCCATCTAGTTGGTTGTTGTCATAACAATGTCTCTAGATGCCTAACTCCTTATCCAATTCAATAACTTTATGGTTGTGACAAGACCATTTTTGTGGTCGCAGCCATGGATGATGAGGCAAACTTGGTACCAAACTCAGTATATGCGTGGTCGTGACATCCTCTTTCTATGGTCACAAAAAAGGCTAGTTGAGGAAAGACTCATTGGAAAGTAAATATGATTGTGGTTGTGACAAGCTACTCTTTGCTTTACTTTTTTATACGACTTGAGTTCTTTTTCATTTCATTACTCCATTAAAACCTACAATGCCATTTTCACACCATTTAAGTCCATTATTGAAGGTATTCATGTAACTATTCAAAAAAGTACGAAAACCTATTCTAAAACATCTAATCTAAATCTTAACATTAATGAAAAAACATATAGAATGACTCTAAATGTCACTCGAAAACAAGCTCATTAATTACGAAAATGGCCTAATTTACCATGTCAATTTACGACATATCACTAACTAAAACCAATATGGTACAAAATCATTTATCATATAATTGACCTATATGAAAACACACAAACCTTTGATAATATGACACCCAACACAATCACCTTAACATAGATAAGTAAGTAACCCAGTACTCAAAGCATGTATATATCTTTACTAACTAAGCATCCAAATTCATCAAAGGAAACATCAAAATTAGCACAAATGACACCAAGCAAACCAAATAGATTAAGTACACACAAAAAACATAACTAAGTACCAAAGAGCTATACAACTTAGGTTGAGCAAGTTGAGGACCTCATATCTTGTTGAAGTATCACGAACTAACTGTTCCTATCTATCACTTGTGCATGGAAAAAATAAATCCGCACACTAAGCATGTAACACCCCGAATTTGGGCCTAGAAGAATTGGGCCCAATGGGCCTTGGGAATGGGAGCGTTTAAAATTTTTGAGATATAAGTAGCACTTAGAATATTATTAAGATAGTATTGGGTTTAATTGAAGCCTTAGAGTTAAGGGTGACCTTAGGGAAAATTTTATTTTTCTCACTTAGTGGACCCTAGTCTCAAGTATGAGGCCTCACAAGCAGATTAAGAGGAGAGAAGACACAAATAGGCTTGTAGTCCAGTGGAGAGTGGCGTCATATAGGGACTATAAGGTGGCGTGTTAGGCAGTCAAGTGGTCCAAGGTTCGAGGCCTAGGAAGGGAAAATTAAGGAGCTTTATTTTTGTGCCTGGACAGAAGGAGTTGGCGTTGGAAGGGACTCTGAAAAGGAGTGTTCAGGAGAGAAATTTAAGGTATAGATAAGGGAGAAAATATAGGGATTGGGAGGTGGATATAGTGGTGCCGAATTGGACTCTGAAGGAAGTTCGGCTAGGGGCTATATATATGAGTGCCTAATTAAGTTCCTAGGTTAATGCTGAATTTTTGCTTCTCTGCTAGCCGAATTTCATCACTTGTGGGAGGCAGGCATTTTTCTAAGTGTGCCAAAGACGAATCCTTCATATCCTCCCTTCTAAAATTCCCTTTTGGTTCACCACTCGATTCTAGCCAAATCACCATTATTTCTTATTCCCCAAGTGTTGCCGAATTGCCTCTGTCACCTTTCTAGTCTTAAAAGCCAAACTTAAGTCGCAGGATCAAAGGAAGATTTCGGTAAGAGCTTAGTTGAATTTTTAGTGTGTTTTGTTAAAAGCCAAAGGGCTATCTAACCCCTCTTTTTCGTTACCATGTATTAACAAGGGTGAGGCTCAACAATTGCAAGCGCGGTAGGTAAGGATTGTTATCAAGGTAGTAAGTATTCTCGATTCAGCTAGAGTTTTAATAAGTGGCCGAATCTATTGTGGCTCATAGGGGTGACTTATGATCAATATGGGTCACTTGGTTATTGACAATATAGGTGTTTGGATGCATATCTAGAGGATAATCGCCAATAGTAGCAAAGGAAGGGCTACGAGAAAGTAAGGCACACGGTAAGGTTGCGGTGAGGTTTCGGTTTCTGATAAAGTGCATCTTAAGTTACGAGATGTCAATTGTAGGTTCGTGACTAAGGGGTTCGCAGCACGCAAGGTTACCAGGTGTGTACAAACACTACACATATGATATTAGCAATGCCGAAAAGCTGAAAGTGGCTAAATGGGCCCGGTGGGCCCTGAGGCTAAGAATTGATGAAATGGGTTAGTTTGTTAAACGTATTGAGTTAGTCACGCATGATACATGATTTGGATTTGTTTGGGACCTAAAAGGCTATATGATAAGATTTGGGCCTAATGGGCTGTAAGGGTGTGATTTGGGCTTGATAGGCTTATGGGGACGTAGAGATGTATGTTAGGGTTTATGAACCTTAGGCCTAGTTGAACAACTCCTAAATTCCATTAGACTTAATCTAATTAAACATGCCTGTGAACAATTCGATGGGTTGGAGTGTGGCAACAGACGTACGCATGCCTAGGAGTGGATCTAGGGAGAGCTTGGTACTTAAGCAGCCCTAGTGGCCCACCTCCTCTTTTCTAGAATCCTACCTGGTGCATAGTGTCTATTCACTTTAGCCGCGAGGACTTGTTGATGGGCCAAAGTTCATAGCTAAAACCCGAAAAGGACCAAATACCCTTATATTTGCAAAATTCTTAAAATACCCTTATATTTGTAAAATTTACTAAAATACCCCTAGATTTGTAAAGTACCAAAATACCCATGTTTTGCGAAAGTACCAAAATACCCCTATTTTGTAAAATTACCAAGATTCACCTATGTTGGAAAATTACAAAAATACCCCTATAGGATAGAATTACGAAAATACCCCTGGGTAATGAAATGACGAAAATACCCCTATGTGACGAATATAAGTTTATGGATGTTACTTGTGTGTTTGATGCATTCATATGATATTCTGCTTAGGATGCATATGGGTGGGAATTATGGTACGGAGGAAGATTTGAGGATCGCATGACCGTATGGTATGGATCCAAGATCGCATGGCCGTATGGTTATGGATCAACAGAAGGCTTTAAGCCCAACATGTGTTTAGCGACTTTGCTTGCAACGTTGTAGAGTCATCAAGCAACCGGCTACCCTTGGTGTGTAGCGGAGGGGTGGGTCGAGCTAGAACTCCCCACAGAAGTCATAAGGTTGGAAGGGAAATGGTGTGTGTAGCGGATGGATTTTTGGGGTAGGTTTGCATTATTTGTTTATAAATGATACGATATGCTATGATATGAGGTCATTATAGTCTAAAGCCCAAGACCACCGATTTTGATAGGGCTTAGGCCCAATGTGAATATTTGTAAGTGATTTGTCTGCCAAGGGTTGTACACACTGAGTTTTGGAACTCACACACGTTTAATTTAATGTTTCAGGTAATCCCGAATAGACGATTCAACGTGGGAGAGGACTCGGAGGTGGCCACACTACAAGAGGCTTAAATTTTCATTTATTTGTTTCAAAATACATGATTTTAGTTACTTAATTTTCGGTGGATGTAATAAGGCCTTGTACTCCATTTTGACTTTAGATTTATTTTGGGTTTTGAGACTAATTATTTATTTAGTTATTAAACCTAAGTAAGCTCTTATGTTCAAACTTGGTTTCTGAAATACTTAAATTAATAAAATGGGTTTTTATCTTTCATTAATAAGACTAAAAGATTTTGGGCTTTTGGGCCTTAAAATTTTTTTTTAAATTAGCAAAATCGTTTTGAATTGTGCCTTTAATGTGACATTCCGGATTCGGGCCTAACTTCTAGGTCGGGTTTGGGGTGTTACAAAGCATTAGGAGCTCAATGGTCATAACATAATTTGAAATCAAAATAACAAAGTATTAGAGAATAAAGTATGTTAACAATAATCAATATTAAGAATCAAATCTAATTTAATATCTCCTATATCATTTGATCACATTATACCATGTTTCTTTGAGGCATTAATCATCTCTATCAATGATCTTTCTTAGCTTCCTGTTCCATATCACATTAGTCATCTTAATTTAAAATTTTCATATGGATATATATATGTATATATATATATATATATATATATATATATATATATATATATGTATTTCATATTCATGAATCAAAAGTCACTAGATCATTTCTCATTTTTAAATTTCATATCATAATACAATTTCTTTTCTCATTCTTATATAATTACATTTAATGTTTGCACTAGGATTTAAAATCAACATCATTATTAAATCACATATCAAATTTCTAATTAGCCCTTATTAACTTAATACGAAATAATGGATGAATACACAGATTAATCCCTAACACTCCACGATGTGCACGTAAGTGTTTGCCGAGTATTAACGCATTTGTTTCCCCTAACAATGCACAATATAATATGCACCAAAGTGCCATGATTATATGTATCGAAGTAACAGAACAATAGACACTGAATTGCCAAACTGGTATGCATGTTTCCACCAATAGAAAAATAAATCCTAAGGCATGTCAATTGTACATGTACTCTATTTGATATCATTAATAAGGCAATTTTCTTATCAATTATCATCAATATACATTTCAATTCAAGTGTTATCACAATAACATTGTAATTCATACCAAGTATTCTATCACTTTCTTACCTATGTACATGTATACACATATATATCATTTCAACCTTTATTATGATAACATTACAACTACCTTATGGTATAATATAATTTCACATTACCAATGTAGCAACATAATAATCAATTTCCAACTCAACAAGGCATAAAGCTCATTCACTTGCATTGATCATTAAGGATACTTTAAGATTGAAACTTACCATTTATAGTATAAACTTGACATTCAATAAAGTCATGTAACGAAAACATATTAAGTAAGCACAAACTGAGTTAGTTGTTTGTTGGTCGCCTTCTCTTTCCCTTTCACCTTCAAAGTTTTGATGTCGTCTTTAACTAAATATGATAATTTCAATATAAGAACAATGTTAGTTTCTCATCATCAAGCATATATAACTTCTAATTAAAACATGTTACAAACATATTCACTTAGATCCCTTTAACCCTAATTTCCAAAATTCTCATATTTTTCAACTCTCCTGATCGAATCAAAAACTAACCTCGTAACTATACTCTAAGGACCTTAAACTATTAATTCATAGCATTCAACCCCTAAAGATCTCATCTCTTACACATAGGACCCTAAGAACTCATCAATGTCTTCCTTTAAGAACACTTAATTAAACTCTACCACAATATTGCCCACTTCAATTCTAGCATGTTTCTCACATAAACTAAACTTTAAAACTAGATATTTTATGGTTTCAAGCTTAATTTGTAACACCCGTCTTCGTCATCGGAATCGAATTACGGGATGCCACAGTAACTATGTAACACCCCAAACCCGGCCTAGAAGGTAGGCCCGAATCTAGCGTGTCACATTGAACTGTTGCTCAAAAACCATGTTTTTATTTAAAACCCTTCTTATTAAAAAGCTCAAGTAAAATCCCAGTTACGTTAGTTTATTTTTAGAATGTGGTACATTGAAAAATTATTAATTTTATTCCCTAAATATCTTTTTAGTTGAGGAAGCTAATTTTGAGAGTAATCGATTTACGAAAATGATCAAGTCGCGAAACCATTTCGAAAATGTTGCATGTAGTGTTGTTTTAAAAACAGTTAACATTTTGGAAAACCGTTATTTACTTCTAACAGATATAACTCAAACTAAAAAAAACCAAGTTAAAACCCAAAACCTTAAAGAGGCCTTATTACAAAAATTAAAACCCAAAATGGAATCTAAAGCATAAATGAAGTCCAAAAGCAGTCGTGTGGCCATTTCCGAGTCCCTCGCAGCTCCGATCCTCCTAATTCTGGGGATTACCTGCACAGTTTAAAATGAGGTGAGTTTATGAAAACTCAGTGTGTAATCCCCTAATATAAAAATAGTTAGTCAGATAAACAGAATACAGAAGCAGATTGGGCTTGAGCCTTATTCGGTCACAGTACAGTTTCAATGGGCCTAAGCCCATTGCCATCTCGTTTGGGTCCCCACCCATAACAGAATCGGATCTCATCCAGCCAGCACACCACCCGTACCAATCAACAAACTATGTGGGGATAAAATCGACCCACCCAGCCAGCACACCAATGTTAGCACCAATTGTGGCACTAACCGATATCGCACCAGAGCTGCCAGAATATAAGCGGCTTAAAGCCGTCGGTAGGTCCACAGTCGTCTTGGGCAACCTATGCGACCCTAACAATTAAATCGATGGGTCCACAGTTGTCTCCAGTGACCCGTGCAACCCTAACAATAAAATCGGTGGGTCCACAGTCGTTTCGAGTGACCCGTGCGACCCTAACAGATCAATCACTTCCTCCAATTACAAAATCCCAATCCCATGCAGTATGTCATGTATGCAAAGCACATATATATATAAATCACATGGCATACTCTAGAAAGACAGACAAATCATAGCTTATGTCAGTCAAAACATAGCATAAAACAATCATTTACCCACGAGGGAAAAATAGTCATTTTACCCTATAAGGTTATTTCAGTAATCCTACCTTTAGGGGTATTTCAGTAATGTATTTCGGTAATTTTGCAAACTAGGGGTATTTTGGTAATTTTACAAATCAGGGGTATTTTGGTAATTTCACAAATTAGGGTCTCAGCGACCCAACAGAAGGTCCACAGTCGTCTTGAGCGACTTAAGAAACCTAAACAATCACAACGGTGTAATGGGCCTAAGGCCATTACTCGGCCCAAGTGGGCCCACACACTCGTGTGGCTCGAGTGGGCCTTAGCTTAGAAATAGCCTCGACTTTACGAACAATACAGTTCAAACCACTAGAAACCATATAACTTGCATTTTATCCGTGTTGGGCCCACGAGCCTATTGAGGCTCATAACAGCTTCTACAGTCCTACGCCTAAGATTTGTAGGCTCGAATCACCATACATACGATCACACACCCTTGTCGAATCAAATGTCGTATTTCAGCTTTTTGACTTTTTGAATTTTCGGCTTTTGCTGATCCACAGTTCAATTAGTGTCGAATACACACTTTTGGCTTTTCAAACGATCATCAACAGAGCACAAAGTTACACACCTGCCTGTGAACACTTGCGCACTGCCTTCGAGCGCCAACCTATAATCATTCACAACACCTGATTACATGTATATCAACAAAACATAACCAGCCTTAATCAACCAAACCTCATCACTCAAACCACAGTCACCTACCTTGCTTGAACCAATGAATACTTGCAACTAAACTGCTGATTAAAAGCGATTACCCACTTCTTGATTAGTATCTACACACGAAACACACCACCCATTAACAAAACTCGCATACCCAAAGGCTTGAAACAAAACCCATTGTCCAACCAAGTCTCAAAACTAGAGATAGGGAGAAATGGCATTCGATTTTAAGTAGAACCAAAGAGTGAGGTCTCTTAAAACAAAAAAAAAAAGAAATTAAAGAAATAGAGCAAGAGTCGATCATACTTACAATTACCAGAGAACCGTTGTCAAGCCAAAACGAGATGAATAGGTGAGGAGAAAGAGAATTGGTCAAAAACCTATGGCCAGAAATGAAGAAAAAAATAGAGATGAACAGAAGAGCAACAATCTGTCAACACAAAACCCAAGCTATAAGATGTGATATTTGTCCAACAGATTCAAGGTACATAGGTGTAAGAAAGAAAAGAGTATCTGGCTTAGGAGAAGAAAAGGAGAATAATTGATTTAGCAAAGAAAAGAAAGGGAAAAGAAAGGTATAATCGGTTTAGAAATATGAGAGGAGAAAGATAGAGATTTGGCCAATCCAGTGGAAAGAAAAGAAAGAAATAAGAAGATGAAAGAAAGGAAAGATTCGGAAAAATTAAGAAACGAGAAATCAACCACTCATAAAATACCCAAAATGCAATATTCAGCCACCAGAAAAGAAAAGGAGAGAAAAATGGTGCTAGAGGCTACCCCAAAAACACAATTCGGCACATCAAAAGAACTTGAAGAGCACAAAACAAAATGTTGAAAACTAAACAAAACAAAACGTAAGCACCTAAAACCTTCTAGCCGAATTTGCACATACTAGCACTCCCATTCTGCTACAACTTCTCCCCCTTTTCAAATTCCTTAAACATCTCCATAAATCCCTCCTTGATTTGCTACATAATCTTCTCCCAACAACTCAAGACCAACTCAAACTTTCTCCCCAGCAGTCTTTCATTCGAATTCCACCACCTCGCAGCAAAGGAGTAAAATAAATACTCCTTTGTGCACAAGGTGACTCAAACCCAAGATCCCTTGCCATCATAATGACGCCACAACCACTAGACCACAAGGCCATCTTGTGTCACATTTTATCCCAAATATTTATAAATCCTTCCTGCCGATATCCAGGTTCATTCAAGAACAACCAAAAATTCTACACAAGCTATAACTTGAACCTCAGACCACATGCATACTCCTAACGCCTCCTTGCCACTAGACCACAAGCTTCCTTATGTCATATTTTAACCATGAATATTAATAAGGCCTTCCAGCTAACGCCAAGTTCACTTAAGGGAAAAACTCAATCTTTTGCTAAAGCCTAGAGGAACTCAGGACCTCCCAAATGCCCCCAATCACCTCTAAAGCACATAGCCTGCATGCCCAACATGAAATTGTAAAATTTTTCTCGCACAACTAAAATCCAATTGCTCCTATGCCTAAGGCCTACTTCTTCTAGGCCCAAAATTCGGGACGTTACAAATTAATAAAATAGGAACATGTGGATTTAATTCAGAACTCCAATAAATCATACATAACATTTTAAATGTTCCAACAAACATGATTATCATACAATTTTCAAACTTAAATCGAGCTTACGAAAACTCTTAAACTGAATCGAAATCAAATAAGGACTTAATTAAAAACTTAACAAAAAGTGAGGGAAAATTATAAAACAAAGTCACACGATCGTGTAGCTAGACCGTGTGACAAGGTGAGGTCTTGTAAAGCTAGACAAATGGCCATTTATTCAAACCATATCTGAAACACCCCACACCCGGCCACGAGCCTGAACCGGATCTGGTATGTTCCTTAAGTAAACCGGTTTCAAAATTCTTTGTTTCTTGGATATAATTTGTAAAAAAAAATTTTAGAAAAATATTGTTTTGGGTTGGGCTTAGATTGGGAACTCATTTAATTAATTTTCAAAATCTAATTTAATTAAGGTGACAAAATAATTGTAGGGTTCATTTTCAAGAAAAAATTTTGCTCAACTTTAATCTAAATAGTTCGTAACATAATAATTAAAAGTAAATCAAAAATAAAGAAATTCACTTGGGCCTTATGGCCTTATTACATCAAGTAAACCCAAATAAAATTTAAAGTACTTGGTAAAATAAAACTCCCCAAATATTGAAAGTTTTTCCTTGCTATGCATGGCCACCTTTAACTCCCCGCCACCGGTCCATTATTGCTCATTACTCAAAAATGGTCCCACAAAGGGTGAGTCAACAGACTCAATGTGCACACAATACTAACATTCAACAAATCGGGCATACAAGTTCATATCAAGTTCATATTCATATAAAAATAAATAATGATGCAACCCAACCCAAGCCTATTTGTCTATCCGCTACACACCACCCATACCTGCCAATCGCACCGTGGGGACTACTAAGTCAACCCTCCATCCGCTACATACCATCGGCGGCGCCATCATCTGCGATCGACGTGCTCATCGCCCATATAATTTGTGTCATTAGACACCATATTCAAATAATGTAACCGGTTACCAAATTCGAGATAATGCAACCGGTTACCATATTCAAATTATGTGACCGTAGTCACCATATTCCGCTAGTGAGACCAAGTCAACACCTTCTTCTCCTTTCACATATAGCCCGAAATGCCCCACATATTTTATCATGCACAACATACTTATTTTTCTCATTCATATTACTATTTAAAAATATAACATATTCATAATCCTATTAGAAGTAGGAAACGTGCTGGTACTTTTTTACCACATTAGGGCACATAGCCACATTCACAATCTTATGCATATTTATATAATTAATAATTGCCATATATCGTATTGAAGGTTAGTATGGGTACACACTGATTCGCTTAAGGTTTCCAATCCAAATCCTAAAAGCTTGATCTAATGCCTTAGATCTTAATTCTCTACATTCAATCATTTAATACTTAGTAAAGAGCCATTCGGCTATAAATCCAAATCCTAGTAGGATTAGTATACTTAAAACTTACCTTGAAACTCTCAAATCCAGAAATCCTTGTATCCTCCTCATTTAAATCCCTATAACTACATGTTAGATCAATTTCTAACATTTATTCACAACAAATAACCCTTAGCCGAATGTTAGATATGACTTACCTTAGATTCTTAAATCCAAAATTCACCGAATAACTAGGAACACGCGCCTACGGTGTACCTTCTGGAAAAGAACTTCTCCTTCCTTGTAGTCGACACTTAGTAAATCTCGAAAGATCTCTTCAAGGTTTCGGCAACCATGAACATTAATGGAATTAGCCCTAGATTTCGATAAGTCTAAAGTATAAAAGAATGAAAACCAAACTTGGATCTTACCCTTATTTGAAGAAATCGATTGCACCTTCACTTCAACCTTCGGCTATGGCCTTGATCTTAGCAAGCTTTTGGCTTTTGGAATATTGAGAGGAGAAGAATGAAGAA
This sequence comes from Gossypium bickii, assembly GCA_025503065.1. Taxonomy (NCBI): domain Eukaryota; kingdom Viridiplantae; phylum Streptophyta; class Magnoliopsida; order Malvales; family Malvaceae; genus Gossypium; species Gossypium bickii. The sequence continues at coordinate 91,195,254 of CP106714.1, read as the reverse complement.
GAAAAGAATAGGGGTTGCAGAGAAAATTTGGCAGAGGTTATCAAGGAAGAGTAAATAATGCTGAATGGCCTCTTTTTCCTTTTATAGCCAAATTTACTAGGCTAGAGTCCCTTACTTGGCCACCACTCTTCTATTTTGATAACTTTATCCTTTAATTATCATAAATAAAAGAGTTTAATCCAACATTTATCTCTTCAAAATAATCCAATTTAAAAATCCTTTATTTATCACCTTTTTAATTGAATATTTATGAAAATAAAACACCTCCTTTCTAGAAGCATGTGCCATCCACCTCCTTTCCCAAGTGACTCGAACCCAGGCCCAACACCTTGCATGTGGCGCCATTTCTCTAGGCCCTAAGTGACATCTTCAGGCCACTTTTCCAAGCCTGTTTGTGTGTCAAATTTCACCAACTTTTTTTTTAAGGCCACCTTGCCTTAATTTCCTATTTTAAACTTTAAAACTTGACATTTCTAAGTCATTTCTACGTTTTCTAAAATTTTCGATCGGCTCTGTAAACTTGCCATTTTCTTACATTTCCAAGTTTCCAGAAATGTTCACTTTCCATTTTTGAATCATTTCCTTACATTTCCTAGTTTCCATAAATGTTCACTTTCCTCTTTATTCCTTTACATTTTCAGGACATTTCCCTACATTTCCAAGACAAGACATTTCCTTACATTTCCTTGCATTTCCTTACATTTCCATACATTTCCTCACATTTCCATACATTTCCTTACATTTCCTTACATTTTCTTACATTTCCCTACATTGCCTTACATTTCCATACATTTCCACACATTTCCACACATTTCCATACACTTCCATACATTTCCATATATTTCCATACATTTCCTTATTTCTAGAATTCACATAACACATTCATAATTCATAAAACATGCCATTTTACCACATGGTTCCTTGTGTCATGCTTCACACGGAGTTTCTTTTAAAGCCTCATTTACCTAGCTCCCCTTTTTACTTAAAAACCAATAATTTTCCAAAGCTTTCTTCTTCCATCCTAAAATTCTAAAACCCTTAATACACTTCCAACACTGCCAAAACCTACTAACTCATGAATTATGCACAAATGCATAACCCCTAATCTAGGATGTTACAGTTCTACCCTCCTTAAAAATAATTTCGTCCTCGAAATTACTTACTAACAGTCGTACCATCCTTCTCACCGCACTATGCTTACGCTGCGCACTCTGATCTTAATAGAACCATCATACTTTCTAGGCACAATCTCTAAGTTCACGTCCCCTAGAACTTATTTCTAAGGTCGTGATTTAATCTGATTTAAGAGAATTTTATGAATTTGTCTTTATTCCACTGATTACACTGCAAGAAGTTTTTATGGAAAGAATTTTAGGAGTGGTTCTTTCGTATTCATACATGCACACGCCTCTTTACATTCATACATCCATCAATCAATTATGAACTTTCGTTCATTCAGAGAAATGTTGTAGTTTTCATTGTTGTTGTTTTTCCACTACCCAGGGGTATTTTCGTAATTTTGTCCTATAGGGGTATTTTCGTAATTTGTCAAAATAAGGTTCCTTGGTGATTTTGTCAATAAGGGTATTTTGGTAATTTTGAAATCCTGTGCCTTTCGGTAATTTTGAAATTCCAGGTATTTCTGGTAATTTTTTTACAAACCAGGGTAAATTTGTAAAGTTTAATAATTCAGGGGTATTTCAAAATTTGCAAAATTTTGAGGGTTCTTTATTGAGCATTTGTTTTTCAAGTCGGTGATGTCGCAAAAAATTTTTAAAATCAGGGTCATTTTGGTAATTTTGTAAGTTAGGGGTAATTTTGTAATTTTCCAAAATCAAGGTATTTTTGATATTTTGCAAATTAGAGTTTTTGAACATTTTATAAAGTAATGAAATCTTGATAAGAACTGTGGGTATTTTGGGAATTTCATAAACCAAGGGTATTTTTATAATTTACCACTGTGGTATTTTTGTAATTTCATAAATCAAAAATTTTTCAAAAATTTTGTAAAAATAGTTCTCACAAATTGAAAAGGTAATTTTAAGAGTTTTAAAACCAGGTTTTTATAAAAACACAAACTAGTTCCCTTTCGGGTTTTAGTTATTATGTTTAGCCTATGTCCGAGCCCTCTTCTGGCGGGGTGAACCAAAGCTACGCACTGAGCAGATTCCTGCGAAGAGGAGGTGAGTCACTAGGATCGCTTAAATACCGTGCTCTTCCGATCCAATCCTAGACATGCGCACGGGGTTACCACACCCCTAACTTAGTGACTTAGTCATGGGTTTGTTTGAGTAAGTATTAAGTCTTATGTATTTGTGTTTGAGTAGACTAGTCCTGTGGTTCAAGTTCCTATCATGCTATTCTACGTTCCATTCCTTTTTCTACCCTTCCATAACATAATATAAATCACATAATCACCCAAATGGTTAGGGTACTTACCGTGGATCATGGTCTGAGATCAAGTGCCATGCCGTAAACTCGCTTATTTTCGTAAATACTTCATAAAATTCATTTGGCTCGATTTGAAAACGTTTTGGGCTTGAGCCCACAGGCTGAGAGTTTAAAACTGGGCTCTGATACCAAATTGAAACACCCCACACCCGGCCCACGAGCCTGAACCGAATCTGGTATGTTCCTTAAGTAAACCGGTTTCAAAATTCTTTGTTTCTTGGATATAATTTGTAAAAAAAAAATTAGAAAAATATTGTTTTGGGTTGGGCTTAGATTGGGAACTCATTTAATTAATTTTCAAAATCTAATTTAATTAAGGTGACAAAATAATTGTAGGGTTCATTTTCAAGAAATAATTTTGCTTAACTTTAATCTAAATAGTTCGTAACATAATAATTAAAAGTAAATCAAAAATAAAGAAATTCACTTGGGCCTTATGGCCTTATTACATCAAGTAAACCCAAATAAAATTTAAAGTACTTGGTAAAATAAAAGTCCCCAAATATTGAAAGTTTTTCCTTGCTATGCATGGCCACCTTTAACTCCTCCGCCAACCGGTCCATTATTGCTCATTACTCAAAAATGGTCCCACAAAGGGGGTGAGTCAACAGACTCAATGTGCACACAATACTAACATTCAACAAATCAGGCATACAAGTTCATATCAAGTTCATATTCATATAAAAATAAATAATGATGCAACCCGAACCCAAGCCTATTTGTCCATCCGCTACACACCACCCGTACCTGCCAATCACACCGTGGGGACTACTAAGTCAACCCTCCATCCGCTACACACCATCGAAGGCGCGCCATTGCAATCGACGTGCTCATCGCCCATATAATTTGTGTCATTAGACACCATATTCAAATAATGTAACCGGTTACCAAATTCGATAATGCAACCGGTTACCATATTCAAATTATATGACCGTAGTCACCATATTTCGTTGGTGAGACCAAGTCAACACCTTCTTCCCCTTTCACATATAGCCCGAAATGCCCCACATATTTTTTCATGCACAACATACTTATTTTTCTCATTCATATTACTATTTAAAAATATAACATATTCATAATCCTATTAGAAGTAGGAAACGTACCTGAGTACTTTTTGTACCACATTAGGGCACATAGCCACATTCACATTCCTATGCATATTCATATAATTAATAATTGCCATATATCGTATTGAAGGTTAGTATGGGTACACACCGATTCGCTTAAGGTTTCCAATCCAAATCCTCAAAAGCTTGATCTAATGCCTTAGATCTTAATTCTCTACATTCAATCATTTAATACTTAGTAAAGAGCCATTCGGCTATAAATCCAAATCCTAGTAGGATTAGTATACTTAAAACTTACCTTGAAACTCTCAAATCCAAAATCCTTGTATCCTCTCATTTAAATCCCTATAACTACATGTTAGATCAATTTCTAACATTTATTCACAACAAATAACCCTTAGCCGAATGTTAAATATGACTTACCTTAGATTCTTAAATCCCAAATTCACCGAATAACTAGGGAACACGCGCCTATGGTGTACCTTCTGAAAAGAACTTCTCCTTCCTTGTAGTCGACACTTAGTAAATCTCGAAAGATCTCTTCAAGGTTTCGACAACCATGAACATTAATGGAATTAGCCCTAGATTTCGATAAGTCTAAAGTATAAAAGAATGGAAACCAAACTTGGATCTTACCCTTATTTGAAGAAATCGATTGCACCTTCACTTCAACCTTCGGCTATGGTCTTGATCTTAGCAAGCTTTCTTTTTGGAATATTGAGAGTAGAAGAATGAAGAAGAAAAGAATAGGGGTTGCGCAGAGAAAATTCTACAGAGGTTATCAAAGAAGAGTAAATAATGCCAATGGCCTCTCTTTTCCTTTTATAGCCAAATTTACTAGGATAGAGTCCTCTTATTTGGCCACCACTCTTCTATTTTGATAACTTTATCCTTTAATTATCATAAATAAAAGAGTTTAATCCAACATTTATCTCTTCAAAATAATCCAATTTAAAAATCCTTTATTTATCACCTTTTTAATCGAATATTTATGAAAATAAAACACCTCCTTTCTAGAAGCATGTGCCATCCACCTCAGTTTTCTGGAAGCAAAAATAAAACCTCCCTTATTTGCTTCCCAAGTGACTCGAACCCAGGCCCAACACCTTGCATGTGGCGCCATTTCTCTAGGCCCTAAGTGAAATCTTCAGGCCACTTTTCCAAGCCTGTTTGTGTGTCAAATTTCACCAACTTTTTCTTTTAAGGCCACCTTGCCTTAATTTCCTATTTTAAACTTTAAAACTTGACATTTCTAAGTCATTTCTAAGTTTCCTAAAATTTTCGATCGGCTCTCAGAACTTGCCATTTTCTTACATTTCCAAGTTTCCGTAAATGTTCACTTTCCATTTTGAATCATTTCCTTACATTTCCTAGTTTCCATAAATGTTCACTTTCCTCTTTATTCCTTTACATTTTCAGGACATTTCCCTACATTTCCAAGACAAGACATTTCCTTACATTTCCTTGCATTTCCTTACATTTCCATACATTTCCTCACATTTCCATACATTTCCTTGCATTTCCTTACATTTTCTTACATTTCCCTACATTGCCTTACATTTCCATACATTTCCACACATTTCCACACATTTCCATACACTTCCATACATTTCCATATATTTCCATACATTTCCTTATTTCTAGAATTCACATAACACATTCATAATTCATAAAACATGCCATTTAACCACATGGTTCCTTGTGTCATGCTTCACACGGAGTTTCTTTTAAAGCCTCATTTACCTAGCTCCTTTTTTACTTAAAACCAATAATTTTCCAAAGCTTTCTTCTTCCATCCTAAAATTCTAAAAACCCTTAATACACTTCCAACACTGCCAAAACCTACTAACTCATGAATTATGCACAAACGCATAACCCCTAATCTAGGATGTTACAATATCATAATCTAAAATCGTGTATAACAGGGTCACACGATCATGTCACCAAGCTGTGTAACAAACTGAGACCGTGTGGACTTAAATGTAAAATTTTTCAAACATTTACACGTTCGTGTAGTCGGGCCATTTGAGAGACTGAGATCGTGTCTAGTCAAAATCACCCTGTCCATACAAAGCACACGGTCATGTGTTAGCCCATGTGTGCCAAAATGTGTCTCATAAATCAAGTCACACAATCATAAGCAAGTCATTAACCATTCAATCAACCTATTCAAAATACACCAAAAGCATACTAAATCATATCATTTTCCTAGTTCTAACCAATATGCCATAAGGCATCATCACAAACAATGTTCAATGCTAAGATTCAACTTCATTTCCTACCAATCATGAACCAACCAATATATGTGCCTAACATGCCATCCAAATATCAATTTCAAGCATCACAAAGTTGGTTATAATGCCAACCTACTAACATACCATTTGGCCATAAGCATAAACTTACTTATTCTACTAAAATAACCAAAACCAATCATCAAGGTTTCATACTATAATCATCAAGAAAAACACATATTTCCAACCATCTCCATATGAAACATAACTTAAGTTACCAATTACCTATATGATTCTACCACATACCAAATTTAGTATTCACATTCAAGGTTACTATTGCAGGCCATGAACAATACATCAATTAACCACAAGCACACATACTTGGTGCATTCACAAAACATACTTATTTTTACAAAACACTTATATATATATACAAATTACTCTTATTATATTCCACATAACTGAAATAAAATGTTTTCAAAGTCTACCAAAAGGTGGCTAGATAGTGTGATCTTCAAGTTGTCTCGAATGCCGAGTTTTGCAAAACGATAACCACGGGAAACAGGAAAATAAAACAAACTAAGCTTCAATTGAGCTTAGTAAGTTCACAAGTTGAAAATGATATAACTATTATCAAAATTAATTAACTAACATTTAACCTATCACCAGCTATATCAAAAGGAGAGTTCATCACGTACAGTTTATATAACCTTTCAATTATACAAGTAGATTCAATACCAAGTCAAATTACCATATCAATAAGCACAAACACATTTTCAAATCATTCACCAAGATTTTATCATAATACACTAGTTATGTAACACCCCTAACCCGTATCCATTGCCAGACGAAGGTTCAGAGGCATTACCGGACATATCAAAACATACCACATACATTTCATTAACGTCTAACATTCATAAACATTCCATAGAGAAATATACATATAGAGTCCCTTTAGAAGGTCTACGAGACCTTAAACATGTATTGGAAAGGGGTCAGGAATAAACCGAGCACATACAAAATTTTCTAGAAATTAAACATTTTTCATAATTACAAAGGTCATACACCCGTGTGGGCAGGCCGTGTGCCTCACACGGCATCAGACACACCCATGTGTCTAAGCCGTGGCTAAACAGGGCATACATACTAACTTGTCCAGATGGCTACAAGACACGCCCATGTGTCAGGCCGTGTGAAATCTAGGGAGGCTACTGACTTGCTCACACGGTCAGTCACACGCCCGTGTGTCCAGTCCGTGTGGCATCCTGACTTGCTTCTAATCTCAACCTTAAGAGACAAGGTCGAGACACACGCCCAAAAATTGGGTCAATCCTATAAGCATTAACAAGCCTCAATTCAAGATCCAAGGGCAACCAAAAACATACCAAATCATGCACAATTTGACCCTTAACAACATCATTCATTTCCATGTACAAATCTAACTCAAATATACCAATTTAAAACACGAACTTCATATAAAAGTGATTCACACATCATTTTTAATCCATATCAATTCCTCAAATCAACCATGAACTTACCAATATTGACCTATTCTTTTGGTCATTCATGAAAACACTAAAACAAACAACTTTTACTTCATATAGCATGGACTAAACTTATCCATAAACACATCATTATCAAGCCATATCACATAGCTATATTTACACATTTCAAAACATAATCCAAACTCTCTAGCATATACATGCCATACTTCAATATATATATTTTCAAAAGGTACCATAATATAGTTTGATAGTGTGGTGATGATCCTCGACCATCCCGGAGCTTCCCGTAGCTTTAATAATCTATAAAATAATGAACAAACACACACACAGAGTAAGTAGCTTAGTAAGTCATAAGAAATTAATAATCAAATAAGCATTTACATTAAATCCACTAACCAAATCAAACAAACCTTAACCAAATGAATATTTATTATGCTTGCAAACTCAAATATTATTAACACAAATACAATAGCATTATAACATCAGTGGCTGAATGCACATATACTCATAAGCACATATAAATTTCTCTTTTACCATGTCTAATTCATATATTCATCTCAAAAATATACTTACCTTACTTTCATATTCATATAACATAGCATGTACTTGAACCTTTTAGTTCATTTTCACATCCGATCTTAACTCGATAATGCCCGTTCAACCATTCGAAATTAATAAGGATACTCGGATAGTCAGAAAGCTCGTACAATGCCAACATCCCAGACGTGGTCTTACATGTAATCACATATCGATGCCACCATCCCAAACAGGGTCTTACACGAATAAAATACGATGTCAATGTCCCAGAAATGGTCTTACACGTAAACACAAGTAGATGTCAATGTCCCAGACGTGGTCTTACATGAAATCACATATCAAAATCCTATGTCATGACATATGTATCCTAACTATTCCTAAGGTTCGTACGTGGCTTTCGGACGTCGTAACTCGATCGATTCAAGCTCATAGACAATTCTTCCACAGTTTTACCAATTCAACCTTCAAACAGTTATACAAGTAATAATTCAATTCGGTACTAATAAAACATATACAATCAAATTTAACGATATTTATTTACTTATGAACTTACCTCGGTAAAGACGGACGAACCGGGAGGACTATTCGATAACTTTAGATTTTCCCCGGTCCAAATCTGATTTCCTCTTTTATTGATCTAATTCAATATAAAATTGACTTATTTAATCAAATATTCAATCAAATTCATCCAAAAACACAATAATGGGCTAATTACACTTTTGCCCCTTACATTTCACCTATTTCACAAAATACAAAATATTCAAAATTTGACCACACTATAGCTTGGCCGAATGTTCATTAAGCTCATATAAGTCCACACATTTCATTTATTTCACATTTTAGTCCCTTAATTTATTATTTTCACAATTTAGCCCAAATTACTCAAATTCATCAAAAATCCAAACACAAAACATATTAATCTACCACATATCTTTTATGTTCCATCATCAAATAGAAAAAACCACAAGCTTTCAACAATGGCATTTCAAGATTACATCATAAATTTCAAACATTCAAGCATGGGCTAGCTAAAACACAAAGCAACGATCTCAAAAACATAAAAATAATCAAAAACCGAGCAAAATCAAACCTACAATTAAGCCTTGAAGTAGCCAAATGTTTCAAAGCCCTAACTCTTTCTCTTCTCCTTCAATTTTTGGCATTAACAAAGGTGAATGCCTTCATTTATGTTTTACTTTATTAAATTATAACTTAATTCATCATTTACCAATTTTCCCTTAATGAATTAAACATTAAAACATATCATGGTTGTCCATAATAGTCCACTATCAATTAAATGGTCTAACTACCATTTAAGGCCATCACATTCAAAAGCCAACTCATTTAAACACATTAACATATAGAATGTCACTTTTATCTTTTATGTGATTTAATCCTTTTTGCAAAATAAGCACACAAACGATTAAATTAAATCATGAAAATTTCACACATGTCAATTCACATACTAAAAGCACAGAAGATAATATTTAAATATTTTTCTAACTCAGATTTGTCGTCCCGAAACTACTATTCTGACTAGGGTCTAAACCAGACTATTACAAGTTACTAGAAATTTATCTTTTAACAATCACGATTCAACCTGATGAACTAATATGAATAGATATAGATACTCGGTTATCCACCCAAAACACATCAGGATGCTCAAATAAGCTAATCCATCAAATAACAAGCTTGGGTAATAAGTGTTTAGCTTGTAACGCCCTAATAATGTTAAGTTAGACTTTTTAAATTCTGTCATAGTTGAGTTCTTGGTTTGGTGGCTAGAGGTGTTAGGTGTAAGGTGTGGGTCACAAGTTCGAGTCTTGGTGAAGTCATTCTGTAGTTTTTCTTAATTGTTGCTTCAGGTGTAGTGTTTGAGTCCAACTCTAAGAGGTGATTGGATAGAGAGAGGAGTTAGGGGGTAGTGGGTTAGTGGTTGGTTAGGATTAGATTTTAATTTTATTTATGTTATTTGTTTTATTTGAATAAATACATAAATAAATCTGATAAACCCAAATTCCCTCCCCTTTTCCCTCACGTTGCTTTTTGTTTCCCATAGTCCTATTTTTTTCTCTTTTTCTTTTCCATTCTTCACGTGAGTTTTGAGAAGATTTGGCAAATTGTCCACTTGAAGTACTTGGTCTGTTGTGCCTTGCTCTCTTTAATTCTTGATATTAAATTCGGTAGGGGTGTTCGATTGTTAAGATTTCTACGTAATTGGTAAGTTCGTCTCCCTTTTTGAGGATTATGGAATGGTTCTTAAATTTTCATTTTTGTTAAGATGTGGTGGATAAAGTTTAATTTATTCATTGTCTTTCAAGTGGGGTTCGTGAGACGGACGATCTACTGACAAGTTAGGAGTTGTGTAGTATTGTTCGTTCAAGAGTAAGAGCTTCCTATCGAGTTGGGGAGTTGTTAAGTAAATTGGTCTTGTTGGGTTGACTGTAACATTTTTGTGAGTCAGATTTGGTATTGATTTAAGTGACTAATTTGGTAAACTAATGGCTGTTCTGAGGATCTGGACAACTCGGGGGAGTTTTGGCTTTGAAATTAGGCGAAGTGTGTAACGAAAAAGTCAAAATATGGCAATCAGTGAAAGCCGAAATTGGGGCTTCTTGACGCCACATGAACATGTGGCTGGCCATGTAATAGGCCGTGTGGGCCACACAAGCATGTGGGTCACGCAGGCGTGTGTGGGCCGTGTGAGCCACACAAGCTAGGCCATTTTGGGCATGTGGGCCCAAATTTCAGAATTTCTCCCTAGGGCTATACATGACGTCTCGATCAACTGTGGGCTTTCCATAAAGTCAGTATGTGTGGTATAAACTTTAAAGCATGAAAATTGTCACTCTGTTAGATTAGCAATGATGTAAATAACATCTACATAAGTATTGTGTAAAATGATATGTATGATATGTTCTGCTATGTTTGAGCATGTTAGCATTTGTTATACGAGCATGCATGTGATATACATCTGGTATCTATTATTCTAATTTATCTGATGCTCTGTCTATATCTGGAAAACTGGCGGGTTATGTATTAAGAGGAAGAAGTATTCTATGTAGGGCGATATCTCGCCAATACACTGGCAGCAATGCTGCGACTATTCTGAAAAGTGTCGTATGAACACTATGTTGTGTGTAGGGCAGGGTGGGTGTTTTATACTCCACGAGGTGTCTTAGGATGGTCGAAGTTGGTGTGTAGAAGATGGGTGTAGGATTATGCATATCTGTATCTGTATAATTCTGTTATAATTCTGATTCTGCAAAAGATTTAGATATGTATATGTTATGTATTGAGATTGAATTTGAATTTTTGTTTATGTATGCATTGCATACTGAGTTATCAGAACTCACTCTCTGTTGGTCTATTTCATTCAGGTAACCCTCAAACTTAGGCGGGTCGATGCAATGGAAGCTCAGATGTAACCACTTTTTTCGTAAAACTCTATTTACATAAAATTTTCTTAACTTCCTGGTTTTGAGAGTTTTGTAATTTTGGGACTCTCTGGACATTTGGGTTAATTTCAGATTTGGATTTTTAATTTGGAATATCTTGCATGACATGTGATAAAATGATTTACGAAATTAACCATTTTGAAAAAAAACTCGAGTTTTCAAAACATAACGATTTAAGAACTTCCACTGCATATTATTTGTTTAACTTGAAAATGTAAACAATTGATGGTTTAACTGATAAGTATAACAACACGTTTTTTAAAATAAGTGGATTCTTTTGGTAACAAAACTGTACTATGTTTTCAAAATGATAAGGTTGAATTTATAACTTTCCTTCGTAACATTCCTAGATCCGGTAGTAACGTCTAGGCCGGGTTTAGGGTGTTACATAGCCCGAAAGTTAACATCCTTCCAAAACCATGCCTGGGAATCAAGTGTCAAGCCCACAGGCTTCACATCACCTCCCAAAAACATGCCTGAATCATTGTAAATATAACTTAGTAATTCGTATCAAATGTTGGATTCTAGTATATTCAGTGTATAATAATATATCATTTGTCAATATCTCAGCTCATATCAATCTCGTAATGCATGCAAAATAACCTATTGGCATGCTAATTGTATCCTATCCTAAGTTCATTCGGGCTCAATACATATAACAGCATAACACTTTTCAATTCAGTCCTTTTTCTCGCCTTATACCAATTTGCAACATTTAAGTATACATTCAAACATTCCCTGTAACACCCCTTATCCGTGTCTGACGTCGGGACTGGATACGAGGCATTACCATGTTTAACCTTACTTGAACATGAAATCTCGGGCTAAAAATTTCGTTCCAACTTAAACTTTTCTTTCTTAATTATAACTCACATATCATGAGCCTACGAGGTCTTAAACATACATCCGGAAGGTTTCGGGGTTCAACTGGAGACTTTTACACTCTTTGAAAATTTTTGCCTAAATAGGGGTCACACGCCCGTGTGGGCATGTTGTGTGGTCTCACACGCCCATGTCCCTAGCTCATGTAGGATTTATTTTTATTTTGAACCTACAGGGGTTTCACACGGCCGGACACGCGCCCGTGTCAATAGCCCATGTCCTTCACAAGGCCTAGACACGCCCGTGTCTTTGCCTGTGTGTAAAAACTAGGGGTATTTTGTTTATGACATCAGCAACCCCTTAAGGAGGACACGGCCTAAGCACAAGCCCGTGTGCTGGCCCGTGTAACAAATCGAATTCTTGCAATCAAATGCAGGGGACACACGGCCTAACAACAGACCCATAGGGGTTGACCGTGTGTCACACACGTCTGTGTGTCTACTCGTGTGGATACTTAGAGGCTATTTTCCAAGCCAATTGTCACCCTAAAACATCAACACACTTATACCAACTCAAGCAGTACAAGCATGGCCTTTATACACTATGAATAACCCTCAAAACAACAGTTGTAGAATTCATAAAAACTTATCATCATTAATATATAAAATTTAGCAAACATTGGCAAATCTCTTTGGCCATATACAAAAAGGATAGTAACCTTAGTATCCAACACTTTGGCCCCCAATATGATATAGCTCAAAATGACATAATCCCTATATATGCCATACTTAAAATAAAACAACTTGGAAATATCAAAATAATGATTGATAGTGTGATCTGAGCTCTGACGTCTATGATCCCTAAGCTAGCTTGGCGAAACTACAAGGAAGAAAGAAAAGAGAGAAGTAAGCATATAGCTTAGTAAGTTTGCATGAGATTTTACATAACAACATAATGGCTTGTAATTAAACTCATCCATCATGAAATTAAAGCATCATAAATCTCAATTGCTTGAACTTACTTACTCTTTCTCATCACATATCACATTATAATTTCATACTTGTAATTAAAATTAGGGTACCTGTACCACTTAATCACATACATTAGCACTTTTGCTAATATAACATGAACATTAAATCCTTATCTTCCTTAACTTAGGTAAAACTCTTTATCATTCTTGAATAACTTAACTTGTTAATCTTTTGCTTACCAAGCTTCCTTGTTACTTCTTTCATGCTTGACTCTTTTTCCCGTTAAATTACTCAGAATATCAGAGGATACTCAATATCATCAAACATGTATCTCGATGCCAATGCCATATCCCAGATATGGTCTTACATAGGATCGCCTTATGATGCCGATGTCATATCCTAGATATGGTCTTACACGGGGTCGCCTTAGCTTGATGTCGATGCCATGTCCCAGACAGTCTTACACGAGATCTTCCTTTGGTGCCGAAGCCATGTCCTAGACATGGTCTTACACGAGACCTTCCTTAAATGTTTCCTTTTGAAACTTTCCATTGCAATGTCTTGACATGGTCTTACGTGGTATCCTTGCCGTATGAAATCACCAATGCCATACCTTGGGATGGTCTTACATGGGATTTTTGCCTTATAGTAACTTATCAATGCCATGTCTTGACATGGTCTTACATGCTTTCCTTGTCTTATGCTGTGACATAGGTATCCTCGTTATTTCGAATCTTCAAACGGGTCTTTTATTTACCTTGTTCTCATTGAATTTCTTATTAGGCATTATTTATCAACTTCATAAAAATAATATACATCATTCAACATAGTAAGTAGTTTAATCATAAAATTATATGTAACTTTAAATTCATACAAACTTACCTCGGTACTCCAAAATATGTATAGAAGTGCAATTTAGTCCACAAATTTGTTTTTGCCTCAGTTTCGATCTGGGCTTCGTGTTTCTTGATCTATAATAGAAAACTCACTTGTTTAATACTCACATTAACTAAATCGACTCATGAATCATACTTTGGCAAAATTATGATTTTGCCCCTAAACTTTCTCTTAATTACACTTTCGCCCCTTGGCTCGTAAAATGATTTTCATTCAACTTTCTCGCATTGCAAGCCTAGCCAAATTATATTCTCAACTATAACAACATTCAATTTCCACTATTTGACTCATGTATGACCATTTCTAAAACTTTTACAATTTGATCCTTTTATGCATTTTTCATGAAATTCACTTAGAAAACGATATTTATTGTAACACCCCAAACCCGGCCCATGCGTTAAGGCCAAATCTGACATGTCACATGAGAATATGCTTTTAAGTCCTCTTCATTCGTACGTAAGTAGATATTGATTTAAAATTAAGTAAAACAAATTTCCCATTTAAAATTCTTAACTAAATATTACTGAATAGAAGATTGATTGATATATCGATAAATTTGAACTAAAGATTTTACAACCATGTCTTTTGAAAAGTGTTGATGAAAATTTAAGAGAAGATTTTCAAGTTAAAAATATTTAAGAAAGTTTATTATGAAATTCATTTGTATATTCATTTTAGAAAATGTTTATTTTGGATTTTTAGAAAAATCTCGTTTAAAGTACTTAGAGCAAAATATAAATACGTCAAACATAAAACAAAATAAAAATAATTCAAAGGCCTTATTATAACCTTAACGCAAAATAGTAAACTAATTAAATGTACTAAAAAGAAATCCAAAGTCCAAATAAAACCATTTTTGTAGTATGGCCTCCACCGAGTCATCTATTGCCCAAGTCCACGTCACTGAGCATTATCTGAAAGGAATAAGGAAACGGGGTGAGTTACTAGAACTCAGTGTGTAATTCCCTTACTGATGTCCACTGGGCCTGAAACCCATTTCGCAATAATTTGGACCTAAGCCCCTTTTTACAATATAATGTATCAAACATATCATATGAATGTAATGCAATCCCAAAACATCTTAATAATCCATCCGCTACACATCACCCGTACCATCCATCACACCTGTGGGGATCAAGTCAACCCACCCCGCCAACACACCAATCGCAGGCATTATGCCATTTATAACAAATTTAATCGTGGGCAAGCCACCAGAATCTCAGAGTATCATATTATCAAACATATTTGTGGCAGCGCCACCGGAATTTCTTCTCTTCAACATTTTCCCAACCCATGCAAAGTCATGTAGATGCATCATACATAGTAAATCATGATATTTACAAATATAACAACAATTAATTAATTCAGACAAAAGTTCAACCCATTAACACTTTACAAATCGGCCCTTTAAGGCAATTTATCAAAACGGCCCATTAAGCAATATATCAAATCGACCCATTAAGCAATATCTCAATTCGGCCCATTAAGTAATATCTCAATTCGGCCCATTAAGAAATATATATCGATTTGGCCCATTAGGGGCATTCTATCAAATCGGCCCATTAGGGGCATTTTTGTAATTCGGCCCATAAGGGCATTTTCGTAATTCGGCCCATAAGGGCATTTTTGTAATTTGGCCCATAAGGGCATTTTTTTAATTCGGCCCATAAGGGCATTTTTGTAAATCGGTAATTTTACCCACTAAGGGTAATTCGGTAATCTCGCAAACCCGATTTAACTACCAATTTGGGGCATAAAAATTGAAACTATTTATCCGCGTCGTACGGACTAAATTGACTATAACTTGAGTTAAGAATCTCGAAATCTAAATTCGTAAATTTTCCTTGAAACTAGACTCATATATATTCAAATTACAATTTTCCAGAATTTTTGGCTTAACCATTTAGTACAGTTTATTCCTTAAAATTTCCCTTGTTTCACTATCCAACGATTCTAACCTCTCTTACCTTAATTTCAAATATCTCACTGTACGGTTTTCATATACTGATCCCACTTATTTCTATTGAAAATAGACTCACTAAGGAATCTATACATATAAATTATAACTCATAATTCACTTTTTACAATTTTATACGATCTTACCAAGATAGATTAGGGAACCACGAAGTCATTCAAAACCAGTCTCACTAAAATTAAGATATCACAGAATTTAAAATTCCTTTTCCTTCTCTACTTCTTCCATACAAAAATAGACACAGTAAGCTTTAATTCAATATCTTATTCACTTATTAATCCCTGTTCTCCTATTTTCCGTGATTTTTCAAAATCACATCACTGCTGCTGACCAAACTGTTTTATTTCAAAATATGGTTGCCACTACGAATATCCGTACGCTCGAGTGGTCACGAATGTCGGTTTCTAATTTTTCAGTCTTTCGACCAAACCACAAAACATTTCATGCAAACTTTCAAAGAGGTATGAGATGACACACCATTTCAAATAAGTATTCAGAAAGTACAGGATTACACACCTGATAAGGATTCTCTAAAGAACAACTCTTCGTTGCCCTTGAAAATAAAATTGATCAAAAGTTAGCCTCGATTTCTTAAAAGTTCCAATAGTCCAAAAGTACTCACTCATAAGAGTCACTTACCACAATCACGATCCTTCCCTACTAGATTCTAAAATCCATTCTTGCACCTTGGCTATTGCAACGAGTCCCAATCAACTTTCGAAACCAAGCTAAGAGAAAGATAAGTAATAGCAAAGGATGGCTTGATTCGGCCTTCATCAAAAGAGAATAAGAGGAGTTTAAAATAACAACAAGTGGCTAGGTTTGGCTTAGCCAAGGGATGAGAGTTTCGGCTTAGCCGAATCAAGAGAAGAAAGAATAAACAACATGAAATAAGAAGAAAGAACATTTACCTTAATAATAGGGATGAACCAAAATAAAGAACACGGTTTGGCACTAGTAGTAAGACAACAAAGAAGGATCGGCTATGGAGGAAAAATGAACAAGAACAATTTCGACTATGAGAGTATGGATTAGAGAAGAAGAAAGAGAAGAGAAAATGCCCACTATTGTCTTGAAGTTGTGGCAATGAGAGGAGAAGTTGGAAGAATGAACACAAAGGATGCCAAAAGAAATTAGGCCTAACAAGCACCAAAACTATAAAAATACTCCCATCAAAATTTGGCTACTCTCTCCCTTTCCCAAACCATTATCATCTTTACCAAAAGATGAACATAGACCAAATAAAACCTTTCCAAAACATCCCCCATGAAAAATGCCAACATGTTCCCTATTCCTTCCCTTTTCTTTTACGCCTTTCCTTCATTATCCCTTATCTTCCTCCTTACCATAATCCTTAGCCACCTTTCCAAAAATTAAAAGTCTTCCTTACCTTATAAAAGCCATGGCCGACACATTGAAAATGAAGCACAAAAATTAATCAAAATGCAATAGATGGGATTCGAACCCTTTCCTTTCATGCTCTCCACTTGACACCACACCATTCCACCATGTGCTCAACTTATGCTAGAAAAATAGACTCTTATTTCCTTAAGCATTGATGCCACTTACTAACTCTCCTTAAAGTGCTTAAACACAAATTTTTTCCTATAGCCTAACTTGAACCCAGAACTTCCTAGAAACCTCGTAACTTTCCTAAATCACCTTCCTAATAAGTCCAACTTGAAATAATGCCATTCTCTTGTTCTCAAAATTTTAAAACGCTTCTACGCTCAAGGCCCAATGGGCCCAATTTTACTAGGCCCAATTTCGGGATGTTACATTTATCATACATCAAACTTTCATATTCTTCCTTAAAACATCAAAGTACATGCATGTCACACATGGGTGAATTTTTTAATATGAACCCTAGCTCAAAATATAGGTAGAAATAGCTAAATCGAGCTACAAGGATTTCAAAAATATGAAGAATATTAAAAACGAGGCTAGGAGATACTAACAATCAAGCTTGAAAGTTGAAGAAACCCTAGCTATGGAGGGCTTGTAAAATTCGGCTATGGCAAGAAGAAGAAGGACACAATTTTGACTTCTTTTTCCCTTTTAATTCATTTAATAACCAAATGACTAAAATGCCCTTAATGATCCTTTCTTGAGATTTTTCCTTCCCATGTCTATTTTTGTCCATCTTAATATATAATGGTCTAATTGCTAAATAAGGACCCCTAATAATTTTTATGATTCTATTTCATACTTAAATCTTCTAGAAACTCATATTTTCTAATCTTTACAATTTAGTCCTAATAGACAATCTATTCACTGTTAATAAAATTTCTTCATGGAAATTTCACACAATCATGCAAGCACCTCATAAGCCTTATAAAAATCATTTAATCATATATTTCTACTTCGGATTTGTGGTCTCGCACCACTTTTCTGACTAGGCGCTAAATCGAGCTGTTACAATTCCCAAAATACACAATTCAATATAAACATTACAAAATACATAAGACTATACCGTATGAACTTACCAGAGGCCAACAACAAAAGTAAGACTGCCAGAGACGAATATACAATTTTCCATTTTCCTCGATTATATATCGATTCTTAATCTATACAGTAATGTATTTTAAATTATCAGTCATAAATACCTTAACATTTAATTTAATCCATATGACCTCCTATTATCAATTCTTATAATTTCTCTAAAGTTTTGCATTTTATTCAATTTAGTCCCTAAAATCGTAACAAACTTATTTTTCATAATTAAGCCAAGACCTTAAAGCCAAATTCATTATCATCATTTAACAGCTCCCAAGTAACTGAATTTACAAGAATTTCATGTCATTTCCAACATAATAGCGTTTCAGTCCCTAACCTCAAAACTAACTAAATTTACTTTACAAAATAGTCTTATTTCAACACCAAGCTTCAAACCAACCATTAACATCCAAAAGGCTTTAAAAATAACAATTGTAACTTTTCAAAAATTTGGCAATATTATAAAATAGTCCTTGGGCTAGCTAGATTAAGCTATTACAATCTCAAAAACATAAAATTTACGAAAAGCAAGCCGTGAAAATACTCACATGCAAGAGCCAAATATACTCGAAGGTTTGAAACTTTTATTTCCTTTAATAATGGTGGAAAAATTGGTGGAAGAAGAATAATGAAAAGGTGATGACTTTTCTTTTGTTATTTAACTAATATTTTAACATTAAAAATTAACTTATAAATGACTAATTTTAAGCATTAATCATCCAAGATAATTCATTATGGCCTAATTACTTTTTAAAAAAAAAATTCAATTTTGTTTTTAGATCCATTTAGCCCATAAAAACTAAAAGCTATTAACTTTTGTAGTTTTTACGATTTAGCCATTTTTCCTTAATTAACTAACCAAACATTAAAATAACCGGACCAAACTTCAATATGGCACTCTAATAACCTTTTAAATATTAAATAAATAATATTTACGAATCACATGTCAGAATTGTGGTCCTCGAAATCACTGTTTCTGACACCACTGAAAATGGGTTGTTACATAATTTCTCTATATTCTCATCAAAGGAAACTTGAGCTAATTTCCACAATAAGAAAATCCAACTATTGAGTTGGTTATATCAAGCTTCCTAGGTTGTGAATCCATGAGAATTGTTTGAACAAAAAGTTTGCTTACCTTTAAATTAATGGTTGACTATGGAGGAAGAAAACTTGGTTCTTTCTTTCTCTTAGGGACAATAATAAAGAAAATAAATATGATGACACATATTTCTCTCTCCCACTAAATCTTATATATACATGTGATGTAATAGCCCGTTTTTCAGTGTTACCGAAAATAGTGGTTTCGAGACCACAATTTCAACGAATGAGTCTGTAAATATTATTATTTAATATTTACAAGTTAGATATAATATTATATTGAATTTTTATTTGATCAATTTTGTTATTTGGACGAATAGTTAAGTTCAAGTGGTTGGTCTCTAAAGTCAAGTTATTTTGGAAAATGAGGGCTCGGGACCTCATTTTTATAAACTGAGCCATAATATTTTTATTAAATATTTATGGAGTGATTATATAGGTATTTTGAAAGTTGGTTTAGAAATTTAAACGTTTAGATAGTTAATTTAATAAAAAGGACTAAATCGTAAAAGCTACAAAAATTTAATTATTATTGGTTTATTTGTGCTAAATGGTTATAAAAGCATGAATGGAGTGTTTAAAGTATAATTAGACCTTATTTATATTATGGTGGATATATGTTAATTTTTTTAATAAATTAAAATGTTAATTAATAAAGTAATAATAAATAAAACAAGAAGAAAGTTAGTCATCATCTTTATCATTTTATTTCTTCAACCAAAATAAAAACTCCATAGCCAACCTTGCAAGCTTCAGCCAAAGCTTATAGCAAGTGCATCATGTGTATTTTCACCCGTTTTAAATGATTTTTATGTTTTTAATATCGTTGTAGCTTAATCTTGTTAGCCCGGGGGTCAATTTGTAAAACTGTTAAAAGTCTAAGAACTTTCCATGAATGATTTTGAAGTGTTTTTTTATTTTAATTGATAGATTATTAAACTTGGTTGTTAAATAACTTATTTTGTTAAGTGATTTTTGATGAATTTAGGGTTAAGGATTAGATTGTTAAAAGTGTAAAATGGCTTGTCGTTAATGGGAAATATGGGTTGTTTAAGGCCCCTAATAAAGTTGGCTACCATGTTTTAGCTAGAAAAATGGTGAATTTACAAGTTATAGGCTTAGGGACTAAATTGTATAAAAGTTAAAATATTAGGAGTAATTTCATAATTTCACATTAATATGGATTATAAGTTTAAATTGGATATTTGAATTTATTTGAATTACTTAATTGAATGAAATTATTATTTAGATCAAGTAAAGAATCAATCAGACTTGAGTTTAGAGAATGCGAAAGCCTCAGATTAGTTTCAACTTAGCTGTAACAACCGTGGTGATTGAGGTAAGTTCGTATAAGGATTAACTTGTTAATTTCTATTTGTGATGAATGATTAACGATGTTATATTGTATTAATTGCAATTGAGTAAAAGTTTACCAATGGTAATTTGGATTGAATTGAAATGTTTAAATAATTGATAGCAAAATGTGAAAAATGTGAATTTTATGGATTCATATGTTTGAAATGGTGTAATGAAAAGAAGTTAAAGAACTCAACATGGAATATGTCCCGTTTGAACCTTACAAATGCTTAGGATACAAATGACATGTCTTTAGGGATTATATGGTTTCGAGTGTTGGTCCTGGATGTCCTACCAATGGATGAGGTCCTACATTTATTGAGAATTCTCTGTAAATCATGTGAGTAGCATCGTGTAGCTAACATCCCTACCCACAGGTCGTGTGAGTAGGCCCATTTCACAGCTCATGTGAGCACTGTTGGAAAGGTTATGATTATATGAAAAGGCACACTTTGTGTGAGTACTCCCGAGTATCCGATGTTATTCTAAATGGTTCAACGGGTAAGTAAAGGTTAATAGATAGGCATGTATAAAAACTTATTGTTGCTAATGGTCATAGGAAATGGAAAGATGGGTATGTGTAAATGAAATGAAAAGGAAGAGAATATATCATGTGGTGAATGATACATGTATGGAATTCATTTCATAATATATGCTATGTTTCATAGATGTTATATTTTCAAGTTATCTACTATGTTGATTGTGATGGATAGGAAATATGTCTAAATGACTTAATGAGTATGATTGAAAAGGTGTGTATATGAAATGAGTTATGGCATTGAGCTTATGAAATTTAAATTGTAATATTTGTAAATGGATTGGAAGGGTATGTATATGAAATGAGTTATGTCATTGAGTTTATGAAATGGAAGTTGTGATATATATATATAAATGGTTTGAAAAGGCAAATAATTGATTATGTGTTAGATGGTTTATAGAATGAAATTTATATCATGTTATGTTCCATTTTCATGTATAGATGTGTTCTTAATTTATATCTACTAACCTTGTGAAGTGTTGTGGATAGGAAGGAAATGTATCCTTATGACCTCATGAACTATGAATGAATGGTCATTTTATGTTTAGTAAGTTTAAGTTTCTTTTGTAAAGTATCCTCTATAAATGGAATGATTGAAAAGGTATGTATATGAAATGAGTTATGCCATTGAGTTTATGAAATGGAAGTTGTGATATATATATATACACATATACAAATGGTTTGAAAAGGTAAGTAATTGATTATGTGTTGGATGGTTTACAGAATGAAATTCATATCATGTTATGTTTCGTTTCCATGTATAGATTTGTTCTTAATATATCTACTAACCTTGTGAGGTGTTGTGGATAGAAAGGAAAAGTATCCTTATGACCTCATGAACTATAAATGAATGATCATTTTATGTTCAGTAAGTTTAAGTTTCCTTTATATGAGCTTACTATACACTAGTTGCTTACATAATTACTTTTTCTTTTTTGTAGATCATCAGAAGCTCAATCGATTGGAATCACGTCGGAGTACAATCACACTATCCAATCACCATATAGGTAGTTTTTCACTAATTTTAGCAGGTGGCTATAAATGGCATGTATAGGGCTAAATGTGTTATCTTGGTCCTTTGGTTGTTTTGAGTTTGTGAACAACTTAATTGTGGTTGAATGCATTGGTGTTGTTTTTTCACAAATAATGAGGTAAATAAATTATGTTGGACTTGTGTATGTCTTTTTTCTTAAAGTAACTAAATCACGGTTAAATGGTAGGTTGCTTGGTTTGTATGATATAGGTGTAAGGAATAATCTTGAAATGTTTAATAGAATTAAGGTTGATGTGTGAATTGAGGTGCCTTTTGATGGCATATTGGTTAGATATAGGGTGGATGAATATTTATCACGTATTTGGTGTTTTGAATGTGTTTTAACCATGTAAAATAGGCTAGTTTTGGTGTATCCCATTGTGCAAGAAATCTTGCTCGAATTGGCTTGTTTTAGTAGTTAAAATGTGGTACACGGCCTAGGATACGGGATGTCCCACGGCTATAACACCCCAAACCCGGCCCAAACACCACGGCCGAATTCGGAATGTTACTAGGAAGATGTTTGGAAAGATTAAGGTTTTGAAGGTGAAAACAGATGTTAAGTTTTAAAAAAATGAATATCCAGCTTATAAAGGGTTTATAATTTAGAAAATAGTAGTTTGCCGGGGAATAAAACTTACAGATTTGAGTAAAGGTTAAGTCACTATTTAAATGGGATTCTGAGAAGAACGAATTGTTTGTGAGTAATCTGAGTTTGAAAACTTCAATTTGATTTTTAAGTTGTAAATGTTTCAAAATCATTCCCAATTATTAATCCGCTAATAATTCTAACATAAGCCATAATGAAAATCCCGAAACATTTAAAGCAGCCTTATTACAATAAAAATATCCCCAAAAGTAACTAAAAATTTAAAATGTATATATAGAAATAAAAACCACTTCTGCATGGCCACCTCGAATCCACTCCAGCCCAGTCCATAGCATCATGAGTCACCTGCATTATTTTTAGGAAAAAATAGGGTGAGTCAAACCGACTCAGTGTACAATTAAACCACGTGTTCCACAAATGGGCTTGGCCCAAATCCACATATAAAACCATATACCATGCAAAATGATTCAAGATGCCACCCCAACCCAACCTAGTATCCAACCGCTACACACCACCCGTATAGCCATCCACCACACACCAGGGGATTACTAAATCAACCCTCCATCCGCTACACACCTCTTTGGCAGAACACTGCTCAAAGTCCACTTAGTGGTCTAGCCACTGATCCACGTGATTAAAATCACAATTATCCACAATGAGACTCGAGGTCTAGATTAGTCCACGATGTGGCTCAAGACCAACATCAATCCACAATGAGGCTCGAGGCCATCACTAATCCACGTACATAAATGTACACACTTCCTCTCATTCAATATATCCCGAACCCCATGCACATACAGCATATTATAATGATATGGCAAGATAAAGTATGAACATAACAATATTTAACCACAACTACAACACAGGTAGTATACTAACCTGGTTACCGGGTTACCCAAATTAGGTAATAGCATCACCACAGCCACTATTTCGGCTACCACTCATAACAATTTAATTAAAGCAAGTAAATAAATATCATGTTAATTACACACCTGATAACTCGTAATACCATGCCCTCTATGTCGACACTATCACTAAATGACACTACCGCTATTTGTCTACGATCTTGCTCCGATGCTGGCCCACACCCCGGTGGCCAATCACGAACTGCTGAAATCGACTGCTTCTTGAATTTAGGGGTAGGGACTACGTGTCCAACCCCTTTCTCTCCTGGCTAGTGTTCGCATCCATCAAACAAAGTCTTGGTCAGAAGACCCGGGTTAAAACGTTACATCAGATCTATACGAAACAAAATAATATCTTAATCGAGAAAACCTTACCAAAGTCAACCCAAATCCCGAAGGCTCTCACTTGATTTGAAAGTTGATGAGATCCCTACATAAGCCATGTTAGATTCAGCCTAACACTAATTGTCCAAATGAAATGACCTTCGGCCTAACCTTATAATCTTCTTACCTTGATTGATCAACTCCGAAAGATCTCTAACACCCCTAACGCTGCTTCAACAAAAGAGTCACTAAGTTAAGACCTTATATAGATTCGGCTATCCCCAAGAACCAAAATCAGGTTTTTGGTTTCGGCAACCAAAGAAAGAAAAGAGAAATATTAAAAAGAAATGATGAACCCTAACCACTACTACTAACCCGATTGAGAAAACTGATAGGAGATGAAAGACGGCACCCTCTCTACAGATCAAGAAACGAACCAAAGTCAACACTCAAGAGATATTCGATTCTGGCAGGTTCGGCCAAGAGACAACGCTTGAGAAATACACAAAGTAAAAGAAGAAAGGAAAGAGATAATAGTGAATGGAGAATTCGGCTAAGGTTCCAATACAAAGAAAGCCTATTCGACTTTTTAGAAGAGAAGTAATAGATGAAAAAAAAGGAAAAGGGGTTGAGGTTTATGGTGTTTCGGCAATGGTGAAAATGAAGAAAAAGGTTCGGCTTTTGCAATAGAAGAGAGGTAAATGTTTAAGGTCACCCAAAATGAAAAGAATAAGAGGAGAAAAGAAAGATAGATTCGGCCTAGAGAAGAAAATAGAGAGGAAAAGAAGATGACTCAAGAATGCACCCAAATGGTCACTCCCCCTTCCAGCTTTTGAGCAAATGAGAAAAAAAAGAAACACGAGATGGTTTCATTTCAGGTACAAAAGAAGAGAGAAATGCGACTACACAAAGAATTCGGCACACCCACCAAAAGAATCTCACCAAAAGGCACTAGAACCCCCTTCAAAATTTGGCACACTTAGCCCCTCTCAAAACCGAAAATGCCACCCTCCAGCATCCCACATTCGGCCAACTTTTCAACCTCACTCGACATCCCTTGTTTTCCCCCTAATTTTCCTCCCCTCCCACCATTTGATTTAGTTTGAAATATTCAAACTCCCAAATTAGCTCTCCACCACCCATTTGTATAACTTGACCAAGTCTCCCCTTCATTCTTCCAGAGTTTGATTGCCGTCCAACACTTCCCCCTCTTAAGCCAAAGCAAAATAAAATAAAGCTCCCTTGCTGCTAGCGTGATTCGAACCTCCACTCTCCTCACTCCTTGTGACGCCACCACTCAGCATGCTAGGTGGCGTTTCCTAGCCATTTCACCACTTCCCATATTGTGTCTTAAACACCACATTAAATCCCTTAAGGCCTAGCTCTCCTAGCTCTCCCCTAATCAGCTTTAACCAAAAGTTTCCACTAAGGCTCCAATCAAACCCTAAGGTTTCCCGAAGCCCCTCAAACACTTTCAAACAGCATACAGAGCATACCAACACATAGATATGAATTAAAATGTGAGACCCCCAAAATCCCGAATATTACAATGGCTGTGTGTGTAACACCCCAAACCCGGCCTAGATGTTATGGTCGAATCTGACGTGTCACATTGAAGAGTTTTTCGAAAACCATGTTTTCATTGAAAACCCTTCTTGAAATTTAAAACTCAAATCTCAGTTTGTGTTTGTTCAATTTCAAAACGTGGTTTGTAACATCCTGAATTTTTGGGCCTATGTGTTTAATGGGAGAACATGTGTAATGTGTTAATTTAACTGTTAGGGGTCCAAATTGGGCTCCGGATATGGTCAAGGCCTTGGTGAAATTTTTGTTTGGGCACTATAGAGTTTAAAAGGTGGTATCTGTATTTAAAATGTCAAAAATGGGCTTGTGGCCCAGTGGTCAGTGGCGCCACTTAGGGAGTAAGGAGGTGACGCCACACAAGGGAGTAAGGGGCCCAAATTTAAGTTTCATGGAGCCCAACTCTTTTAATTTAAGTTAGCTAATTTTAGGCATTAGGGTTAGGTGGAATGGACGGCAACAAGGCTCAAAAATAGGAGGATTAAATGATGTGGATAATAAGGATAATGAGCTGATAAAAGAAGGAAGAGGTGGTGCTATCTAGGTTTCTTCTAAAGGCATGAATAGATTTAGATAAAGGAGAAAAGATAGGAGCTATCTGCAAGACTAGGTGTTGGCCGAAATTCCATCACCTAGAGAAGTGAAGAAATCAGTTTTTTTATGGCAAAGAGGGTGCCGAATTTTCCCTTTTTATTTGATTAATTTTTAGTTATCAGGAAGGGCACTTTCAGTTTTTCATAGGTAAGTACCGAAATTTCTATAAATAGGGAGGGTTCTCTTCTTTATTTTTCATCATTTAGGGTTTCCATCTTTTCTTTCTCTTTTTTCTTCTAAAACCCGAAAACTCCATTATTCTCTTCTTTCTTCTAAAAGCTGAAAACTCCATTATTCTCTTCTCTTCTTTCTTCTAAAAAGCTGAAAGTCGAAAACTCCATTATTCCTTTCTCTTCTTTCTTCTAAAAGCCGAAAACTCCATTATTCTTTTCTCTTCTTTCTTCTAAAAGTCGAAAACTCCATTATTCTCTTCTTTCTTCTAAAAGCCAAAAACTCCATTATTCTTTTCTCTTCTTTCTTCTAAAAGCCAAAAACTCCATTATTCTTTTCTCTTCTTTCTTTTAAAAAGCCAAATCTTTATAGATATCTTCGAATCATCTTCTCTTCCTAATTTTCGCAAAAAGCCGGAATCCTCTGGGAGTAGCCGAATCTTCTCTAGTAAGATGAGTGTCGACTCTTGTTATTCCTTAAGATCTCTTTCATTTTTTGGAAGACAAAGCTGAAAAGCTAATGGTTTAGTGATTTTATGTGTTCTCTTGTTGGGCGACATCCGGGAATTGAAGTAGATCTCTTAGATTTAAAAGTCGAAAACACTCGTCCCTGAATCTCATATCACTTTTCGGGATTTCAAGATAGCGGTGGTGTTGGCTACGGATAGCGTCGACTTAGAGGGTCTCGTTCTAACGGTAATCAGGTGTGTAGATCTCTAACACACTCTTTAACTATGTTTTATGTGTTATGGGCTAAAAAACCAGAAAGTGGCTGTGTAGATAGTCGAATAAAACCCTAAAAGTGTTAGGCAAGGATGCCAAGTACGTAATCGTAGAAATCTCTATGTGTATCGATATATATATATATGAAAGCCTGTATGATGTTTCCTTTATGTGTGTATGCATGGGGTGGGATTTTGATATGATGAAGGGGAAGAAGGTCGCATAGCGATCGGTGGCTTTGCCACATAGGTCACATAGTGATCGATCTTTATGACAGGCAGCTTAGCTGTCGAGATGCTACGCTGTATTATTAAGGTCGCATGGCGATCAGTGCCTAAGCCACGTTATATTATGAGGTCACATAGTGATCGGTGGCTATGCCACGTTTAATGATTCCTGAATAATAGGAATAGGCGATCGATCGCGTTATGGTGTGTGTAGCGGATGGAGGGTTGATTGTAGAAATCCCCAAGGTGTGATGGTTGGTACGGGTTGGTGCGTAGAGGATGGAATTCTAGGATGGGTTAGGCTATGCATTAATTATCATCGATCATGTAATTATGATTGTTGCCATTGTGTATGGGCCAGGGCTCATAATGTGTTTGTGGGCCCAAGCCTTTTATGTGTTTCCGGGATTTACACACTGAGTCTTGGTGACTCACCCTATTATTTTCCCTAACTTTTTAGATAAGCAGTAGATCGTGGACATGGGAGCTGAGACGGACTCGAGGGGCCATCAAGTTTTTATTTCTATAGATTATTTTCGGTTTTTCCTTTAAGTTTTATTTTGGTAATATTTAGGTAATAAGGCCCCATAGTTTATATTCGCCTAAGTAGTTTTTAATATTTGCAACTTATGAAATTATGTCAGGGGTTTATTTATACCAAATAATAATACAAGGTTTTTTTTTATGTCACTTATTTATTCAAATATTGTCTAATTAACTTACGATTTCCAAAACCAACAAAGCAAAAGTTTTCAACGTACAACCCGTAGCATACCAGATGTGGTCGAAACGTATGGGCCGGGTTTGGGGTGTTACATGGTTCATTGAAAAGTTAATCACTTTTAAAAACGTTATTAACTTCGTTAAAAATCTCTTTTAGTTGTGGAAGCTAGTTTAAGGTAAAGAAGTTTAAAACGTATGTTTTTAAAAAACAGTAATCGGGTTGAAAACTCGTCTATGTCTAACACCTATAAAACATAACAAAATCCAAAATTCAGAATTAAATCTAGAGAGGCCTTATTACAAAAATTAAAACCCAAAACGAAATTTAAAACATATATAAAGTCCAAAGCATAACTGTCGTAGTCGTGTGGTCACCTCCGAAAATGAATAGAAACAGGGAGAAGAAGAATAGAGAGGTTGAAT
The DNA here is from genome assembly GCA_025503065.1 of Gossypium bickii. Taxonomy (NCBI): domain Eukaryota; kingdom Viridiplantae; phylum Streptophyta; class Magnoliopsida; order Malvales; family Malvaceae; genus Gossypium; species Gossypium bickii. Next base: position 91,166,536 of record CP106714.1, on the reverse strand, counting down.
TCGTCTCACATTAAGAAGAATAGAAATAGGGAGAAGAGAATAAAGAAAACCAAAATGGGAAAAACACAAAAAGGCCTATGGTAATATTTGGCACTATAGATAGAAGAGAGAAATTAAAACAAATCGGCATAGAAGAAAGCAATTGTCGAAAATGTACCAAATGCACTCCCTAGCCGAATTTGCCTAAACAAAACTCCCCCCAATCGGCTCCAACTTCTCCCATTTCAAAATCCTTCAAAAACTCCACTAATCCCTCCACCAAATTTTCTCCATGATTTACCCCAGCTCCCCATTCAAATTCAATTCAAATTCTTATGACCAATTCAACCACAGATTTCCAGTCCAGTTCTAACACCTCCCCAGCACAAGCAGCAAAATAAACATATAATTGTGCACGCCAAGCCTCGAACCTCAGACTCCTTGCCACACATGTAGCGCCACCACCACTGCACCAACAGGTTCTTTGTGTCACATTTTAACTTCAATTAACTAAAAGGTCTAAAGGCCAAAGTCCAGGTTCCTTTAAAAGAAAAACCAAAACAAATTGCATGAACCAAGACTTGAGCCCAGGCTCCCTTTCAACCTTAATGACGCCACAACCACTAGACCACATGCTTCCTTGTGTTATTTTTTTAACACAATAATTTAAAAGGCCTACATCCAAACATCCAGGGTTTTATCCACTTAAAACCAAATTTTTTGCTAAAGCCTAGGTTTGAACCCAAGATTTCTCCAATACTTCTCAGGACCCTTAACCACCAAAGAAGACAAACTTTTATGTTATTCACATGCACAACTAAATTCCAATTCCTCCGGCACACGAAGCCTATTTCTTCTAGGCCCAAAATTTGGGGCATTACAGTGTGCCACACACTGCCACCTTACACGGTCGTGTGTCATTTTAATTTGATAAATCACACGGTCTCAAAGAGTTACACGGCCTAGCAACATGGCCGTATGACCCCCATTTCTTAATATTTCCTAAATTTTTTGAATTGTTTAAAATTAGTCCTTGGATATTCCCAACCTATTTTTATGACCTCATAAGCTCGAATTAAGGTTCGTAATTGTGTTTATACCATGAATAAATATTAGTTTATTTAAAATTGGCTAAATGTCTTTAAAGGTCATTATATGTTATAAATTGATCGGTAATGCTCCGTAATCCTAATCCGATAGTGGAGACGGGTTAGGAGTGCTACATGCGATTAATCGTTTTAATTGAAGTAATTAATCCTTAATTTAATGGCCAACATTTAAGCATATTACCACTAATGGAGATGGATGGTTAGGATCATTCCAAGGAACTAACCTCGTGTGAATAATGGCTACACTACAACAAAACAGGTTTTTAGCGGCATTTTTAGTGGCATTCGGACCAAAAACGCTACAAAAGTTATACATTTGTGGGGCTAATAAGAAAACGCCATAAAAGGTTAGAGCTATAGCAGCGTTTATGATAAAAACACAGTAAAAGATTAAGCACTAGCGGCGTTTATGATAAAAACGCTACAATAGGTCAAGCATTAGCGACGTTTATGATAAAAATGCCTCAAAATGTCAAGCATTAAAAAAATATTTTAGTGTTTAGGGTTTAAAATTTAAGCTTTAAATTTTATGGCTTAGGGTTTTGTTGCTTATGGTTTAATGTTTAGTATTTTGGGTGAAGCACCCCAAACCCGGCCCACGAGCCTGAACCGGATCTGGTATGTTCCTTAAGTAAACCGGTTGCAAAATTCTTTGTCTCTTAGAGAAAATTTGTGTATTTTTAGAAAAATCTCGTTTTGGGTTGGGCTTAGATTAAAAACCCATTTATTTTACTTAGAAATCATTTAGCTATGAAAAAAAAACAATTTAAGGTTTATTATTATTAACATAAATATAATTGAACTTAATTAAAATATAATGCGTAACATTATAAAGTAAAAATAAACAGAAGTAAAGAAATTCAACTTGGGCCTTATGGCCTTATTACATCAATCAAAAACCAAAAATAAAATTGAAGTACTTAATAAAAATAACAGTCCCAAATAATAAAAGTTTTTCCTTGCTATGCATGGCCACCTTTAGCTCCTGCCAACCCGGTCCATTATTGCTCATTACCTAAAAAATGGTCCCACAAAGGGGTGAGTCAACAGACTCAATGTGCACACAATACTAACATTCAACAAATTAGGCATACACGTTCATATCAAATTCATATTCATATACAAATAAATGATGATGCAACCCAAACCCAAGCCTATTTGTCCATCCGCTACACACCACCCGTACCTGCCAATCACACCGTGGGGACTACTAAGTCAACCCTCCATCCGCTACACACCATCGAAGGCAGTCGCTGCAGTCGATGTGCTCATCGCCCATATAATATCGTGGAATAGCCACCAGATAATTGTGTCAATAGACACCATGTTCAGATAATGTAACCGAAGTTACCAAATTCGGATAGTGTAACCGGTTACCATATTCAAATTATGTGACCGTAGTCACCATATTCCGTTGGTGAGACCAAGTCAACACCTTCTTCCCTTTCATATATAGCCGAAATGCCCCACATATTTTATCATGCACAACATACTTATTTTTCTCATTCATATTACTATTCACATGTTAAAAATATAACATATTCATAATCCTATCAGAAGTAGGAAACGTACCTGAGTACTTTTTGTACCACATTAGGGCACATAGCCACATTCACATTCTTATGCATATTCATATAATTAATAATTGCCATATAACGTATTGAAGGTTAGTATGGGTACACACCTGATTCGCTTAATAGGTTCCTTGAAATCCCGAAGAGAATCGACCACAGATTTAGATCTCAAATCCTACATAAGTTAATCACTTTAAAAGACCATTTGGCCACTTTTCCAAATACAACTAGGATTTGTATTACTTACCTTGTTGCCGAATTGGATTGATAATCAAATCCCGAAGATTTATGTTCTTCCCTTGAAATCGGCTAACCATTAATCCATTGATTTGGTTAGTCTTTGATTTAAAACAATTAGATCCAGACATTTAAGAGAGAACCCTGGCCGATTACATAATGTTTACTTACCTCAAATCCTTGAATCCCGGATCTCTCTTCCTGATTAGCCAAAATTCCTTGAATCTGAAATCCCGATATTCTTTTTTAATAATCGGTCAAGAGACAACAGAAGAGATTATTCCCTAGATCTCGATTAGAAGAATTAGAAGAACAAAATTGATTGTTCTTACCTTAATACCTTAGTTGATTACTTCCTTGCCTAGAGCCACAGAGATTTGGCTATGGACTATTAATCAGGGATTAAAAGAAAAGGGTTTTGGCTTGACAGATGAAGAAAAGAGAAGAAGAAAAGATGAAAAGAAATTTCGGCAGAGAGGGTGTTTGCTAGGAAATTTTGGCAACACTAGAAAAAAAAAGAGAGAAAATCCTTTAATTCTCCTTCTTTAGCCGAAATTATCAATAGGAGAGTCCCTTGCTTGGCCACCACTCTTCCTTGTGATAATATCCTCTATTTTATTTAAAAAAATAAAAGTGTTTTATCCACCACTTATCTCCTCAATAATCAAATTTAATAAAATCCCTTAATTATCACTTAATAGCCGAATTTTAAAGAGGATAAACCTCTCTTTTTCTAGATGCCTTGTCGTCCACACCTTGGCCTTCTAGAAGCAAAAATAAAACTCTTTTTATTTGCTTCCCTTGTGACTCGAACCCAGGCCCATGCCTTTTGAGCATGGCGCCATTTCCCTAGGCCCTAAGTGGCATCTTCAGGCCACTTTTCCAAGCTTGTTTGTGTGTCAAATTTTACCAACTTTTTCTTTTAAGGCCCCCTTGCCTTTATTTCCTATTTTAAACTTTAAAACTCATCATTTTGGGGTCATTTCCAAGTTTCCTAAAATTTTCGATCGGCTCTGTTTACTTGCCATTTTCTTACATTTCCAAGTTTCCTAAAATGTATACTTTCCATTTTTGGATCATTTCCATTTTCATTTCTTAGTTTCCAAAAATGTGTACTTTCCATTTTTGAACCATTTCCTTACATTTCTAGGTTTCCTAAAATGTTCATGTCCTATGCATTTCCAGGTTTCCAAAAATATTCATTTTCATTCATTTTCATACATTTCTGAGTTTTCAAAAATGTCAAAAATTTATTCATAATGCTTAAGACTTGTCATTTCATACAATTAAACCGAAAATGCATAGGCCCTTTTCAGGATGTTACATTGGGTTTAGGGTTTGTGGTTATAATTTAGTGTTTTATAGTTAGGGTTTTAGTATTTAGGGTTTTAAAGGTTAAGGTTTTATAGTTCAAGGGTTAGGGATTTGGATAAAGATGACAAAAAATCAAGTTAATTTAGGGTTTATGTAAGTAACAAGATTCTTTTTTAATTGCTTTTGTATCTTGCAATATATATATGGTTTAGGGTTTAAAAGTTTAGGGTTTTATGTTTTATGTTTTGGGGTTTAGGGACTAGGGTTTAGGCTTTATGGTGTAAGGTTTAGGGATAAATTTTAAGAAGTTAAATTTTATCAAAATCAATTTAGACAAATTCTATTAGCTGTAGAAAAAATTAAACTCATGGATACAAACTCTTCGTAAGGAAGTTTGGTTTCATTTTTTAAAATTATTTTTGTACACAATTATAAAATTTTACAAATTAAATATATTGTTTGAAACAAAACAAACTTAATTTAAAGGAATTTGAGAAATAATTAAACTATAAAAAATTATTACTATCAAAGGCATTAGCAGCGTTTTTGACTAAAACGTCGCAAAAAACATTTTACCTTAAATAAAACGGTGCCATTTTAGGTGTCATCTTTAGTGGCACTAGCGGCGCTAGGTGGGAAACGCCGCAATTGATCGTGCATTTGCGGCATTTTCTGTAAAAAAAATGCCACAAAAAAATTAATTAAATCAAAACGCTGTCGTTTTAGTTGGCGCTTTAGTGGAATTAGCGGCGCTTCTTAAAAAATGCTGGAAAAAATTCTAATTGAACCCAAACGTCTTCGTTTTAAGTGGCTATTTTTTTGGAATTAGCGCCGCTAGATTATAAATACCATAATAGATCAGCATTAACGGTGCTTTTTAGAAAACGCCACAAAAAATTTAATTGAATCAAAACATTGTCGTTTTCTGTGGCGCTTTAGTGGAATTAGCGGCGCTTTTTAAAAAAAATGCCACAAAAAATTTGTAATTGAACCCAAACATCTTCGTTTTAGGTGGGTAGTGGATTTTGTGGTGCTATCTTATATACGCTGTAACATCCTGGTTTAGGGGCTATGCAGGTTAGGTGTAATTCAGGTGTTGGTGGGTTTGTAGGTGTGTTTGGAGGTGTTTTAGAGGCTTTAAGAATGCTTGGATGAAAGGGGAAGGCTTCGGGAAAGTTTGAATTTTTGGTGTAAAGGAGGGAAGTAGGGCAGGGAAGGCTTTAAAATAAAATTTGGGAGTTTAGGACACATGAAAGGATTTGGCAAAGTGGCTCCATGCACTTTGCCTAAAGAAATTTGAAGAAGTAGCGCTAAGGAGGGCTGAGTTCGAGTCCAGCGAAACAAGGGTGTTTTATTTTTGGGTTTTAGGCGTTAGGCCTAGGAAGGCCTTATAATTAAATTTGGGGCCTTATGGACATGGAAGGCAAAGTTGGCGAGTGGCACTCATGCGCCACTTAGGCGCTGGAGGGAAGGAGGTCGCGGTTTCGAGGGGCAGGAGAAGCATTTGGCGTTTTATTTTTGTTGTGCGGTAATGGGCTGGCGTAGGAAGGGTTTATAATAAAATATTGGGCCTTTATGACATAAAAATCAAAGTGGCCGAGTGGCACAGGCGTTGGGGTAGAGGCTTGCAAAGACTTGGTCCCGTGTTCGAACTCGGAGAGGGCTTTTGGAGTTTTATTTTTGTTCTTCTTGCTGCTGATTTGCATGAAGGTGGACGGCACATGGGAGAGCCAAGATGGGTTGATTCTTCTTGAATTCAGCTGGAGTGATAAGGGTGGGTTTTATCTTTTTTATTTATTATAGATAATAGGATAAATGTAGGAGTATTTTAATAGGATTAGACTAGTGGTTAGTTTTTTTATTATTTTGGGGGTAGCTTTTTAGTTTATTATTTTAGATAATTATAGAATTATTTTAATTAGTTTATGATTAGTAAATTGAGATAATGGCTGCTGGTGGATTAATATTTTTTTTAGGATTAAGTGATAGAATAGAATTAATAGGAAGTTGGCTAATTCAAATCAATTTGAATTAGTGGCACCATTGGGAGTCCTCGAGGGGAAACTTGTGCGAATGTGCTATTTAATGGACACTTCCTCCTTGATTTCCTTTTGAACCTTTAGCCGAATTTTAGTCTCTTCTAAACCTTCATTTTTCTTTTCTTCTCATACTCTATTTTCACCAAAACCGTCCCTCCTTCTCAAATATTATGGTGGCTTGAACATTCCAACTCCATTTAGGAGTCATTGCCAAAAACATTTAGCCTCTCGCTCCTCTCGCCTTGTTTACAAGTCCTGAGCCGAACCTATTCCTTATGGTGGCCGATTATTGGTTGGGCAAAGGTTGGAGCGTTGGGTCGTTGAGAAAGGTAAGGATTTATGTTATTAACCTCTCTTTTATATGGTGGTTAATCAAAAGGTGGTCTTAGTGTGGGTTGGCCAGATGCTCTATAGGCTATAAGTGATGTGTTTTGCTTGTTTGTAGCCAACGCCAAGGAGCTTAAAGGAGTTTAACATCCCCAAACCCGGCCCATTCACTACGACCGAATCTGGTTATGTTAGTGAAAATATTTTTTCTTTACTTAGAATTTAAAACACGAAAATCTACAACCTTTCTGGTAAAACCCGTGTGCTTAAAAAAAAACACTTTTAGACTTTGATAATAAATAGAAATGTCCATTTTAACACTCGTTTAATTTATAAATTTGTTGAGGAAATAAATGGCTAAAAACTGAGTCATTTGCACATAGTAATCAAGATAATCAAACCATTATTTGAAATTAATAATAAAGAAATTCCCAAAATAAAGGAGAAAGTCAAAGGGCCTTATTACATCAACATTTAAACCCAAATACTTAATATAAATAAACTTAAAAGATCTGAATTCTTCTTCTGCATGGGCCACCATGTGTCCTCTCCGATCCCGGTCCGATTCTACTCATTACCTGAAATGGTTAGAAATAAAAGGGTGAGTCCACCGACTCGAAGTGCATAACCACCACATAATTTCATCCGTATGGGCTTGGCCCATACCCACACAAACCATCGAAACAAATCATGCAAGAATGCATCTCACCCCAACCCATTGTCCAACCGTATCTCCAACCTTAGCGGACTCCCGCCTAAGGCCGTGGAAAACTTCCCACCGATCACATCGTGATCCATAACATCTTACCTTGGCAATCTCGCTGCTCAAGGCCGTGGTGAGAGCCACCGATCAACCCAAGTGATCCAAATATCGTAATCGTCTCTGATGATGCACATAGCAATCAACCGCCGAGATGGGCACCAAGCCAACATCTCCTTGATGATGCACACAAGAACTCATCAAGCGCTAGTGTAGCCCGGTTAACACTAGACCACGTACACCAATGTGTACTCCTTCCTTCCTCGATCAACCCGAATCCCATGCACATGTGATAAAGCATCTTATCAAATCATCATTTAATAGGAGCATACATCTCATATCATCATATATTTATATATACATCATGATAACTTCAATATCACAAACTTACTCATGTATAAACGTTAGCAAGCATAATACCAAGAAATAGTGCGATGATTACGCACCTCAATAGCACCACGGTCCTACTCTCGAACGCTACTCAATGCTTTGACTAACCGACTCTCGAAAAATTTCTGCGATAGGCTCTTCTCCCCCTACAATCGGCCTTAGCATCAAAACCTTAGGCTTAAACGAATACTAAATATACAACTTATTAAAACAATATCCTTACCAACTTCGATTGCTAACAAAAGGAGGCTTGGCTAACCACTAAAACCCCAGAGTATCTCAAAGAATGGAACCCAAGAGATCTATGCTAACATTCGGCCAAAGTGCTAACAAGTTGAGAGAAAGAAATTCGGCAAAGGGTGGTGGATGTAGATTCGGCTATCTATAAAATCAAGGGGTAGGGAACAGTGGTTTCTACCAAAGAGAAGAGAAAGAAAGGTATAGGGTGCACTTTCGATTTTGAAGTGAAAAGGAAGGGAAATAGGAAGAGTGAAGGGTTCGGCCACTTGGAAAATGTGAGAGAAGAAGAATAACAAGCTTTGAAGAAAAAAAGTTTTGGTAACCAAGAAAATGGGGAACAAAATTCGGCAAGGAAGAGAAGGCAAATGATGAATGAAAACAAGCACCTCCCTCCCCTATTTATACTAAAAAGCCAAGCTCCAACCCCCAAAAATAATCCCTAAAATTCTCCTAAAATACCTCCCACCATCATCATTCAAAATAGTTTGAATGGGTCAAACCTTCTAGCCAAAATTTAAAAAAAATTGACCAAGTCTTCTCCACCTTTTAAGCCTTTAAACCGTCCATCCACCCCACCAAGATGACGCAAAAACAAAGCCCCAAATGCTGCACTTGCGAATCGAACCTGAGCCCCTTCCCCCTGCAAATGGCGTCACTTCCCATGCTCTAAGTGGCGCCTCCTTGCCACCACTCGCCAAGCCACTCTTTATGCCAAAACTCCCCAAAAATTCTCTTAAGGCCCCTCTATCCAAGCTCCCCTTTTCGCCCCTAAAACTAAAAATTTTCCAAATCATTCCACCACTATCTAGGGTTCTCAGGACCCCTAAAACTTACCCAACCATACCCTAGAGTGTGCCAACACCCGAGCTAAGCATCAAACGCCTAACCCCTAAAACCAGGGTGTTACAAGGAGAGTCTCGAATTGTTGGACTCATCAAGGTAAGGGTGGTAAGGTATTCGGCCAAAAGGGCCTTTTTCATGAATTTTGGTTATAGCCGATTTTAATAGTGATATAGCAGGGATTTTCAGGCAATTTCTTAAGACCGTTGGAGTTCTGGGATCCAAGTTTATCTTTCGGTAAGGATGTTAGTAAGCGGTTTAGATTCGTATTAGTAGAATATGACTTTGTTGATTAATCGTGTGGATCTGATTAAGCTTATTGATGGAGACCAATACCAGTGAAGGAGGGCAAGAGAAAGCCCCTATTCCGAAGTTCAAGAAAAGAGCCGTCTCGGCAGTGCGGGATTGGCCACCGGGGTGTGGTCGTGCAACAGAAAACGATAGGCAGATAGCTATAGTCTCGCTAAGCGATAGCGTCGAAATCGAGGGCCTAGAACTTCAGGTGATAAGGTGTGTAACTAACCCACTATTTCCGGGTTTTATGTGTTATATGTTTTACTAACAAGTGCAGTAATAAGTGTGCCATGTATACCCTAAAGGGTATAGCGATGATCAGGTTAGTATCGGACCTGTTGCAATGTGATTATTTGTTTGTATATGAGTATGTTTATGAATATTAATAAGCATGTGCATGCATTATCATGATTAGATTTTATGTGGCATGTGCATGGGTGGGTTATGAAAAGAAGAAGCGGGTGTACTTGAGTGCGTGGTTGATGTCGACTTTGTGCTACATCGTGGATTGGCGCCGATCGAGGTCGCGTTGTGGATCTTTGCGATTTAGTTCGCGTGGTTACCTTGATTGATATTGGCTTGATGCCATATCGTGGCTTGATGGATTGCTATGTGCTCCATCGTGGATGGCATTGGTTGCCTTTTTGGAGGGAAAAGGAGAGGGTGACTCAATAGTCCCCTGGTATGTGGTAGGCTGGATCAGGGGGTGTGTAGCGGATGGACCCTAGGTTTGGGTTGGGTATCATGTTGCATTATTTTTGTAATAATATGGAAATGGGCCAAGCCCAATATGACATGTGGATAGGTATGTTTTGGGAACATACGTGGAAATGGGCCTAGCCCCGTATTTGAATGTGAATTGAATGTGGGCCAAGCCCAGATTGTGGTAATTGTTAAGATGAATATATATTACTTGTTGCCTTTAATAATTGGGTTGATTGTGGCTAATATGTGGGTGGATATCAGTGGCTAAATTACACACTGAGTCTGTATGACTCACCCAACTTTTTTAAAACATCGCAGGTGACATGATGATCGGACCGGGTTGGAGTGGATACAAAGGTGGCCATGCAGAGGCGATTTTCGTCATCTGAAATTGTTTTCTTATTTAATAGAATTTATCACTTTCATTACTTTAAGTATTTGAATAAGTTTTATTGTAATAAGGCCCAATTAATTATTTGAGTATTTATATTATGTTAAATCAAAATGACGATTAAATTATTGTTTTGAAATCGGTTTATTTTCTAAACTATATCTTAAATCATATAATAAAGTTTTAATTCGGATATTTTATATCAAGTTTATATTATTTATTAAATTTTAAAAGGACATGATTTTCAGAGTTAACAAATTTTCACGTTTTAAACTAAAGTAAAAGATTTTCCACCGTCTTTCATGATGTGAACCCCATCCGGTCTAGACTCGTGTGGGCGGGTTTGGGGATGTTACATACGCTGCAATAGATCAGCATTAGCGGCGCTTTTTAAAAAATGCCACAACTCTCATTTTGTTTATACCAAAACTGTGTCGTTTTGCTTTCATCCATTTTATCCCTAGCTTTGCTCCTGATAGTTGGTATTTTTCCCCTTAACAAAATTTCCCCAATTCCCTCAATTCTCCCCTAATCCCTAAATTTTCCCCCAAAAAAAATCCCAACCCATCTGCCGCTGAAGACGCCGACCCGGCCACCTGCTGCATTGTCGTAGCCTAACCCCTCTACTGCATCGCAGTCGCTGTCGCTCTCTGCTACCGTAACCAATCGGTAAATTTCACGCCCCTATCGTCGCTTTTTTGAGATTTAACATGGCTAGTTTTTCCTTTAATTATGTTCTGTAAGTTGTGTATCATTGTTCTGGGTTCTGATTGGTTGAAAGAATATGTGGGTTTCTTATTTACTTCAACTTGTAGTACCAGGCTTTCTACTTTACTAATTTTGTAAGGTTGAGGCAAATTTTGGGGTTTGTCAACATTTTCATCTTTCTTTCCTACATGTTGGTAACAGAATAAATGAGCATATTTGCTGTCCTCGATGCTTGTTTTCTTGTTCAAAGACGGAGTTAGAATTTGAGATTGCAATTTTTGATATGGATTCGGATATCCGCAAGTATTGGACGATATTTATTTATTTATTTTTCACATAGTAATCATCTTTGGATGTTAAAAGTATTATTTGTAAAGAATATAGATAAATATCCATTATTTTTGGTCCTTGTAAGAACCAATCCCCGATTTCCAAAAATATTTAATAAATAAGTGTTTTTCCTATGTTATTATACTAGTGATCAAATGAGGCACAAGATCGGAGAGGGAGATGATACATTGAATTGCATTACCAATTTGCTTTTATCCATTTTAATGTTTTCTACTTTGTTCGTATTATTGCATAAATACTTATGCTACAACATGTCCACGTCGTATACCACAGCCTAACTAGAAATTCTTTCATTGCAAAAGTAAAAGTTATTTTTATTTTTAATAACTTAAGTAATTTTTAAAATTATAATTATGAAATTGATTGTTATGCAATCAACCAATTGATATTATTTTGTATAACATTTTTTATTGATAATGTTATTATAAAAAAATTTAAATATGTTATATAGACTTCATTTTGAATTATTCCTCTATGTTAATATGCTATATATATTCAATTAGAGTGTCAATGTAAATTTTTTTAGTCTCATCCAAATGATAGTAGTTAAATCTGTTTGGAGTTTTATTTTGCTATTAGTTTTGTATTATGTGTAAAGTTATAGATTTAAGTGTTGATTTTTCTTTCAAATATTGGATCATTTTACTTACTTTAGTTTTGCCATCCAGATTTCTGCCATCCAATTTTTTGTTATCTGCCATCCATGTAACAGTCTAGTTTATACCCTAGTCGGAACAGTGGTTTCGGAGCCACAAATCTGAGTCTGTATAATATTTTAATAGCATTTTCTGTGCCGTTGGTATGTGATTAAGCATGTGGTAAATTTCCGTAAGTTAATTTGTCTGTTCGTACGTTTAATTTGAGCAGAGGATTGAATTGCATTAAATGTGAAAGTGGTATGCTAATTGTTAAAGTACCAATGTGTTGTGGCTTTATAAATGTGAGGGCTTATGTGGCAATTAAGCCAATTCTATGGTTAGTGGATGGCATGGAGTGATGAAATGCTTATATTACAAGTTTTATATGTTATTTTATAAGTTAAACTTATATTATATATTATATAGATATATTATAATAAAAGAAACATGATAGTGGATTTCATTAATCCATATACCACCAAAAAACAAGAAAAGAAAAGAAAGAAAATTTAGCCAAGGTATTCGGTCTTTTGAAGGCTTAATTTAAGGTATGTTTTTAGTCGTTTTCGATAGTTTCTACGTTTTTGTAATCGTTGCTTTGAGAGCTACAAAACCCATGTATTAATTTCATGAATTGATGATGTTTGTGTGAGAAGCCATTGTTGAAATGTTGAGTTTTGAGATGAGTTTAGTTGTTAAATAAAAGATTTGAACTAGATGAACATGTTTTGTTCTTAAAGTTTTGATGAATTTAGCTAAATAGGGCTAAATTGTAAAAATAGCAAATTAAGGGACTAAATTTCTATTTTGATGGAAAATATGGGTTTGTATGATATATATGTACATTCGGCTAAGCATGAGTATAGGTTGATTTTGTGAATTTGATGTTTTGAGAAAATTGGACTAAATTGATATATTGTGCTAATATAAGGGTTAATTTGCAAATAGCCCTAAAAAGGTGTCCTTGGATTGAATTGAATGAATTAGTGAATAAGAGGGTTAATTCTAAATATGTTGTAACACCCCAAACCCAGCCTAGAAGTTATGACCGGATCTGGCATGTCACATAAAAGGTTGTTTAAAAACTACGCGTTTGTTAAAAATTTCGAGTTTAAATATTTATTGATTGTTATCCTTTTTGTTAACATTTTGAAAAAAATAGTTATTAAGGGTTTAGGAAAATCCCATATCGCACATTGAATAATAATAGGCAGTAATCAAATTAAAAGTTAAACCAAAGAACCAAAATTAAAGTTATAATGGCCTTATTACATAACAAAAACCCAAATAAAAATAAGTCCAAATAAAAGAAACGAGTTTACGAGAAAACATTGCATGGCCACCACAAGTCCGCCTCAGCTCCCAATTTGCGATCTAATGATTACCTGAAACATTTAAAAAGAGGGGGTGAGTTTACGAAAACTCAGTGTGCAATTACTCTACCTTAACCATAACTGGGCCCTAGCCCTTACATATCACTTTGGGTGAAGCCCATACAGAATCAGACTAAGCCTTAGCCCTACTAGCAGAGAATAGCAGATAATCAGATATCAATGCAATGTGATGCAAAACCCAACCCAACCTAAATTTCCATCCGTTACACACCACCCGTACCTGCCAATCACACCAATGGGGATTTCTACAATCAACCCTCACCGCTACACACCATCGATGGCAGACATGCTGCAGTTAGCTGCTCATCATCAGATTGTGACAGAGTCACCAAAAAAGTGGCATGGCCACCAGAACAGAACGTGGCAGAGCCACCAGAACAGATTGTGACATAAAGCCACCAGAACAGAACGCTTTCCCTTTCATTCATATCCCAAAGCCCATGCAACATGTCATGACATAATAATTCGTGTATGCAGTATGACATGTATGCAAATCATATATCAAATATAACGTATGAAATGATTTACCATCATAACCAGAATAACAAGTACAACACAATCAAGCTAATCAACCTCTAAAGGTATAACAGTAATTTACCTTCCAAGGGTATTTCCGTATTTTACCTATTAAGGGTATTTCAGTAATTTCGCGCCTACAGTGGCCTTTTCGAAGGCCTAATGCCGCCTTGAGCGACTCAACTACCATTCCCAGTCGTTACCAGACTATTGGGCCTAAAATCTGATTTTGGCCAAACACAAATCTAGCCACGTATATAAGATTCACCTAGTCTAGTTCACTATATACTACACCATCATACAATTTTAATCAATTGGGCCCATGGGCCCATTTCGGCCCATCGTGGCCCAAGCAGCCTCAACCCACAAGAATACTACTAATGGCCTCAACTATCGCGTCGAAGCCCCACACGTGCGCTCGCACGCTCGTATGGCTACTATTGCCGTGATCGACACTTCGGCATTTGCCGCTCTACAGCTAGAGTAGAGAGAGTTACACAGCTGATAGGAATCTGGTGCTAATCCGCGCTCCGACCACTCCTGTGCCCAAACGCCCACCAAGGTATATTAACTCACCTCATAGAAAGCTCTATATATAGCTAACTTCTCACCTTCCTTCTTTGTATCTTTCCAATGTGGGGTCCTTCCATTAGCAGAGTTTAAATCCAACTCAAACTCTTCCCGTCCACACCGCAAAATAAATACTCCCTTGCTTCTCATGAGATTTGAACCCAGGCTCCCCTGTAGCATAATCTACGCCACTACCCACTACCCACTACGCCACAAGCTCCTCTTGTGTCTAAAACCATGTGCAACTAAATATAAATCTAATGCCAAATTCTAAAGTCCATTTAAAAAGGAAAACCAAAATGCAAGAGCCAAGACTTGAACCCTGGACCTCCTTCCTTCCTTGTGGCGTCACCCCTTTGCCTCTTATGTGGCGTCACCCCTTTGCCTCTTATGTGGCATCACTTTGCCACTACACCACACACTCCACTTGTGTCATTTTTCTCCATAGTTTATTCTTAAAGCCTACCTACTAACTCCCAGGGTTTTTTCCGCCTAAAACCAAAATTTCCAGAAAGCCAAAGTTTGATCCCGAGACTTCATAGAAGCCCTCCAACCTTCCAAAATCACTTACCTAATAGGTCCAACTTGCATTTAAGCCGATCTCTTGTTCTCCAAAAATTTAAGCGCTACTACGCTCAAGGCCCATTGGGCCCAATTCTACTAGGCCCAATTTCAGGATGTTACAAATCTACCCCCTTAAAGAAATTTCATCCTCGAAATTTCCAATTATCTAATAGTCACACAAGTCACACCATTATGCTCTCGCTGCGCACTTTGATCTAATAACACTAATACCCTTTCTAACTTAATCTTGGAATCACTTCACACAACCAACTATCTAACACCAAAGCAAACAGATATTTTTCACACATACTTACAATTTCTATATTCAAGCATCACATCCACACATCGCAGAATAAATATAATCATTCAGCATATAATAGAATACAGTAAAAAGAGAACTTACGGATTTGGTGCTGGAGACTCGGGTGCCATACTTCCAGTAAAACATATATTTCTTAAACGATATTTCAAACCAATTTTTGGAAAACATTGTCGAACCCATTCCACAGTCGAGTTTTGCAACCTAGGCTCTGATACCATAATTGTAACACCCCAAACCCGGCCTAGAAGTTATAATCGAATCTGGCATGTCACATAAAAGTTTGTTTAAAAACTGCGCGTTTGTTAAAAATTTTGAGTTTAAATATTTATTGATTGTTATCCTTTTTGTTAACATTTTGAAAAAATAGTTATTAAGGGTTTAGGAAAATCCCGTATCGCACATTGAATAATAATAGGCAGTAATCAAATTAAAAGTTAAACCAAAGAAAATACCAAAATTAAAGTTATAGTGGCCTTATTACATAACAAAAACCCAAATAAAAATAAGTCCAAATAAAAGAAACGAGTTTACGAGAAAACATTGCATGGCCACCACAAGTCCGCCTCAGCTCCCAATTCGCGATCTAATGATTACCTGAAACATATAAAAAGAGGGGGTGAGTTTACGAAAACTCAGTGTGCAATTACTCTACCTTAACCGTAACTAGGCCCTAGCCCTTACATATCACTTTGGGCGAATCCCTTACAAAATCAGACTGGGCCTTAGCCCTACTAGCAGAGAATAACAGATAATCAGATATCAATGCAATGTGATGCAAAACCCAACCCAACCTAAATTTCCATCCGCTACACGCCACCCATACTTGCCAATCACACCAATGGGGATTTCTACAATCAACCCTCACCGCTACACACCATCGATGGCAGACATGCTGCAGTTAGCTGCTCATCGTCAGTTTGTGACAGAGTCACCAAAAATGTGGCATGGCCACCAGAACAGAACGTGGCAGAGCCACCAGAACAGATTGTGACATCAAGCCACCAGAACAGAACGCTTCCCCTTTCATTCATATCCCAAAGCCCATGCAACATGTCATGACATAATAATTCGTGTATGCAGTATGACATGTATGCAAATCATATATCAGATATAACGTATGAAACGATTTACCATCATAATGTAACAGCCCGAATTTGGGTCTAGTCAGAACAGTAGTTTCGAGACCACAAATTCGACGAGTAAAATTCTATTTTTATTACATTTTTATGGTCTACAATTTTACGGAAAGATTTCGTAAAAATTTCATTCAAAAATTTTGACGTTTGAGCACTCGATTTAGTCAAAAGGACTAAATTGTAAAAAGTACAAAAGTTGAGTTCTATATATTAGAGGTGTCAAATTGCTATGAGTTTTAAATTGGAGGCCCTTAAAAGGTAATTAGACCATTGAATAAATTGATGGACAAAAATGGGCATGAATAGGACAAAATTGAAAGAAAAGTCCTAAGGGCATTTTTGTCATTTGGGTGTTTTAAGGCATAAAAGATAAAATTGAAACCCAAAAATCTGCTCTTTCTCTTCTCCATGCTGCCGAATTTCTCAAGAAGCCATGGATAGGGTTTCAAGCTTTTTCAAAGCTCAACAGTAAGTTTTTTTGAGCCCCATTTTTAATGTTCATCGTATTTTTAAAATCCCGGTAACTTAGTCTAGCTATTTCTACCATTAATTTGATCTAGAGTTTAATTTTAAAAATTGACCCTGTTGAATAATTGTGATTTTTGATGAATTATGGTAGATTATGCATGTCTATGATTTTCGATG
This sequence comes from Gossypium bickii, assembly GCA_025503065.1. Taxonomy (NCBI): domain Eukaryota; kingdom Viridiplantae; phylum Streptophyta; class Magnoliopsida; order Malvales; family Malvaceae; genus Gossypium; species Gossypium bickii. The sequence goes on along the minus strand of CP106714.1, from coordinate 91,149,493 downwards.
AAACCGTATAAAAGGGGGTTAAATTGTAAAAGTTATAAATTGGTCATAAGTGTGTGAATTAGTGAGAATTTGATGTTGCCATAGAAGAGAAAAATGATCAGCATATTATAAAACATAAGAATAAGGGCTGAAGTTTAATTTTTGAGAATTGAGGCAAAAGTGTAAATATGTAAAAGTTTAGGGGTAAATTTATAATTTTGAAAAAGTTGAGTTAAGGACTGTTTTGAATAGTAAATTAATAAAATAAGTGAAATGTGATGTTTTAGACCTGAAAAACGAGATTTGGACCTAGAATGGGAGGAAAAGTGAAAATTGGGGAAGTTGGTAAAATGGCGGTTTTGGTATCGAGGTAAGTTCATATGTTTAATAAGCATTTAATGATGCAAGTTTGAATGTTAGATTGAAATTTTAGTTATGAATACTTTAGTATTGATTTTCCAATATAATTATAATGTTCGATATTGACTTGACATTTTAATAAAAATTGGTATAAATTACATGTAATATCAAATTAGAAAGATGGCTTTGTGTAATATCAAGAAAGTATTGAATAGAATAATTTGGGGAGGATAAGTTAAATTGATGATGTGATGAGATTGAGATTGTAATTATGTAAGTTATGTGTAAATAATAGTGATATATTTTTATATAAATGGTGAATTATATTTGATATGTGAATTAATGTTGAATATGGAAGAAAAATTGTTCATGAATTATTCAAGTGCTAAAGTGTTTAAAATAAGTGTTAAGAGTAAATTCCCAGTTGAACATAGGGATAGAAGTGGATACTGGAGACCAGTGTTACAGTGTTATAGTGTTACAGTAAGTCCCGGGTGCTGGGTGATCTAGCATGTGTTGCAGACACCTGACAGCTTGTGTGAGCAGGCCCGTGGACATTTCCAATGTTATTGATCAGTGAAAAGTGGAAGCTATAGCTACCTGATCAGTGAAAAGTGGTAGCTCTAGCTACCTGATCAGTGAAAAGTGGTAGCTCCGACTACCTGATCAGTGAATAGTGGTAGCTTTGGCTATATTACAGTGGTAGCTTCGGTTACATATCAGTGATAGCTTTGGCTACATTACAGTGGTATCTTCGGCTACATATTAGTGTGGCACTTATGTGCTAATTCTCTACATATCCGTGTATATTCCGAGTGTTCAACGGGAAAATCGATTAAGTGAAATTATGTGTGACTTTGTAGTGATAAGTGTAGTTATATACATGTGTAACGTATGAGCAATATGCTCGATGTGTAATCAGAAATTGGAAAGATTGTTATAAGTAATGAATACAACTAAGTGGAGAAAGAGAGAGCAAATATTTACAATAAAACTGTTTTGGACAGCAGCAGTGACCTGAATTTGAAAAATCACCAAAAATAGTAAAAATTGAATTATAAATTAGACGAGATATTGATTTAAATATTATTGAGTCTATTTTCGTATAAAAGAAACAAAGAAAACAAAGGATTTTTATATTTTTAGATATTTAAATTCTTGTGAGATTAGTTCAGAATGATTATGTGATCCCCTGTTCTACCTTGGAAAACTCATTAAAAATTGTACAAAAATAATTATGGGATATAAGTTATATTCTTGAAATCCTTAATAAGTATAGTCTCACATAAAACAAATTATAACATCATTTTAATTCTGTACAAGGAGAAAATTGATTTGTAGTGAAAAGTGATCAGAATAGTTGAACAGTGAAACAAGGGAAATTTTAATGAATAAACTGTACTAATTGGCTAAGCCAAAAATTCTGTAAATTTTATGGTATGAAGATATATGAGTCTAGTTTCAGGAAAAATTAACGGATCTTAATTTGGAGTTTTGTAGCTCGAGATATAAATAATTTAGTGACTATGACTCAAGTAGACATCTTAAGATGAACATGAGTAAATTGTGGAACTATGTGTAGTTATGATTGCATTATCTTGAGAACTTGTTGTGAAAATTTGTCATGTTGAGGCTTTGATAAGGCTACAAATAAGTTGGGAAAGTAATAACTTAGCATTACTTATGCAAGTTATGACAGCTTAGTAGTAAGCTAAATTCATTGCTAATGCTTATTATTTTTTACATGTGAACTTACTAAGCTTTATAAGCTTACCCCCTTTTCTTTCCCATGTTACAGAGTCCTACTAAACAAGCTTGGATTGGAGGTCGTCGGAGATCGCTTCACACTATCGAGCTATCTATGGGTATCTTTATTTGTAAATGATTTAAGTTAAGGCATGTATAGGGGCTTGACTAAGTCATTTTGTATATGTGTTAATTAATTTGACCAAATGTATTGTTAAGTCTGGTAATACCTCGTACTCGGTTCCGGCATAGGATACGTGTAAGGGGTGTTACACATAATCAGAATAACAAATACAATATAATCAAGCTAATCAACATCTAAGGGTATAACAGTAATTTACCTTCTAGGGTTATTTCTGTAATTTACCTATCAAGGGTATTTCAGTAATTTCGCGCCTACAGTGGCCTTTCCAAAGGCCTAATTTGGAGTTTTGTAGCTCGAGATATAAATAATTTAGTGACTATGACTCAAGTAGACAGCTTAAGATGAACATGAGTAAATTGTGGAACTATGTGTAATTATGATTGCATTATCTTGAGAACTTGTTGTGAAAATTTGTCATGTTGAGGCTTTGATAAGGCTACAAATAAGTTGGGAAAGTAATAACTTAGCATTACTTATGCAAGTTATTACAGCTTAGTAGTAAGCTAAATTCATTGCTAATGCTTATTATTTTTACATGTGAACTTACTAAGCTTTATAAGCTTACCCCCTTTTCTTTCCCATGTTACAGAGTCCTACTAAACAAGCTTGGGTTGGAGGTCGTCGGAGATCGCTTCACACTATCAAGCTATCTATGGGTATCTTTATTTGTAAATGATTTAAGTTATGGCATGTATAGGGGCTTGACTAAGTCATTTTGTATATGTGTTAATTAATTTGACCAAATGTATTGTTAAGTCTGGTAATACCTCGTACTCGGTTCCGGCATAGGATACGTGTAAGGGGTGTTACACATAATCAGAATAACAAATACAATATAATCAAGCTAATCAACATCTAAAGGTATAACAGTAATTTACCTTCTAGGGTTATTTCTGTAATTTACCTATCAAGGGTATTTCAGTAATTTCGCGCCTACAGTGGCCTTTCCGAAGGCCTAATGTTGCCTCGAGCAACTCAACTACCATTCCCAGTCGTTACCGGACTATTAGGCCTAAAACCCGATTTCGGCCCATTCGGGCCCACACGCTCGTACGGCCCACCTAACACAAATCTAGCCACGTATATAAGATTCACCTAGTCTAGTTCACTATATATTACACCATCATACAATTTTAATCAATTGGGCCCACTTTGGCCCATCGTGGCCCAAGCAGCCTCAACCCACAAGAATACTACTAATGGCCTCAACTATCGCGTCGAAGCCCCACAAGTGCGCTCGCACGCTCGTGTGGCTACTATTGCCGTGATCGGCACTTCGGCATTTGCCACTCTACAACTAGAGTAGAGAGAGTTACACACCTGATAGGAATCTGGTGCTAATCCGCGCTCCGACCACTCCTGTGCCCAAACGCCCACCAAGGTATATTAACTCACCTCATAGAATGCTCTATATATAGCTAGCTTCTCACCCTTCTTTCTTTGTATCTTTCCGATGTGGGATCCTTCCATCAGCAGAGTTTAAATCCAACTCAAACTCTTCCTGTCCAGATCGCAAAATAAATACTCCCTTGCTTCTCATGAGATTCGAACCCAGGCTCCCCTGTAGCATAATCTACGTCACTAGCCACTAGGCCACAAGCTCCTCTTGTGTCTAAAACCATGCACAACTAAATATCAATCTAATGCCAAATTCTAAAGTCCATTTAAAAAGGAAAACCAAAATGCAAGAGCCAAGACTTGAACCCTAGACCTCCTTCCTTCCTTGTGGCATCACCCCCTTGCCTCTTATGTGGCATCACTTTGCCACTACACCACACACTCCACTTGTGTCATTTTTCTCTATATTTTATTCTTAAAGCCTACCTACTAACTCCCAGGGTTTTTTCCGCCTAAAACCAAAATTTTCATAAAGCCAAAGTTTGATCCCGAGACTTCATAGAAACCCTCTAACATTCCAAAATCACTTACCTAATAGGTCCAACTTGCATTTAAGCCGATCTCTTGTTCTTCAAAAATTTAAACGCTACTACGCTCAAGGCCCATTGGGCCTAATTCTACTAGGCTCAATTTCGGGATGTTACATATGTTTAGATCAAGAACCCAGGAAAACGGACTTAGATAGCGGGAAAGCGAAAGTAACCAAGTACCCGTTTTCATTCTGATAGATTGAATCCGAGGTAAGTCACTATGCAAATAACCGTACTTGTATGAAATTATATTTGTTCATATGACTAATGTTGATAATGGATACTCATGAGAGGTTATGCATTCAAATTCTGAGATGAATTCGATATAGTGAATAAGTCTGAGAAGTCCTGTACAAATCTAGGAATAGATTGAATTAGCTATGTCATGACATAGGTATCTGTTTTGTTTTATCATGTAAGACCACGTCTGGGACGTTGGCGTTGATTTGAGACACGTGTAAGACAACGTCTGGGACGTTGGCACCAATATAAGTTTTAATTGTAAGACCACATCTGGGACGTTGGCATCAATATGAGCTTTACGTGTAATACAATGTCGGGGACATCGGCAACGTATTGATTCGTGTAAGACCCTGTCTGGGACAGTGACATCGATATCCGAGTGCATGTAAGACCTCGTCTGGGACGTTGGCATTGTACGACTATTCCGAGTTTCTGAGTATCCTACTAGATTCCTAACGGTTTAATGGGCAAGTCTGTGATACAAATTCAAAATTCGAGCTTTGATAAATTGATTGAATGAATATCCGTTTCAGATACGTTGCCTATATACTAATTGTGTATATAAGGTAAGTAACTATGTGAGCATATTATGATGTTATGTATATGGCATTGAGAATACGATATGTAAAGTCTTGACTAGATGAACTATATGTGTATATGATATGTGAATTGGAAATATGGTAAGTTATGGCTAAGCATATAAGCTCAAGAAAGAATGAGGTGATTTTTGTCATGAGAATCATATTGTTCATCTTATTAATTTGGTTATGTGCAAATTATATTAAGTATGTTTGTATATTGACTTACTAAGCTTTTGGAAAGCTTACTCTGTGTGTGTTTTCTTTGTTTTATAGGTCGTCAAAGCTACTGAAGGCTCGGGACCGTCAAGGATCGTCATCACACTACTAAAATCATTTTGGTACACTTTGGAAAATGTAAAAAGCTAGATATGGAAATAATAGGCTAGTATTTTGGTATAAGTTGTTATATGAACTTAGCCATGAGATTTGGCTAGAGATGAGTTAAGTTTATGCATTATGGTCATTATATGTGATGCATGTTTGGCATGGTTAGTTCATTCATGAAATACTCAAGCTTTTGAGTTAAGAAAATGAATGTATTATGTTTTTGTATATGTTTTGGTCTTGGAAATTTGCATGATGGAAATGGATATTGATTATGCGGTTTGAATGGTTATTTGGTATGTTTTTGGTTGCCATATATGCATGATATGTGCTGGTAAATGTTGCTTGTAGATGAGATCCAAATGGGTAGCATTTTGGCCTTGATAATGGCCTATTTTGTCACACAGTTGAGGCACATGGGCGTGCCTAGTGATCGTGGGCTAAGTCTGTAACACCCCTTACCCGTGACCGTCGCCGAAGTCGAGTAAGTGGCATTACTAGACTTGATTACAAGTTCAAGACATAAAAATTTAAAGCTGTCAAACTGTGTCACGCCGACTAAAATGACTGTAACTCGAGTTACAAAACTCGAAATTCAGATCCGTAAATTTTCCTTGAAACTAGACTCATATAAATCGTCACCATAATTTTTCCAGAATTTTTCAAGTGGCCAATTAGTACAGTTTATTCGCCAAAGTTACCCTTATTACACAGCTTGACAATTCTGACCTGTCTCTACAAAAATGCAGTTATCTCATTGCACAAATTTCATATACTGTTTATGTTTATACCAATGAAAAATATACTCATTAAGGGTTCTACACATATAAACCATGACTCCTAATTATTTTTGTACAATTTTTGACAATTTTTCCAAAACAGAACAGTGACTCACGAATTCATTCAGAGCAGGTCTCGTTAAAACTTAATTATCTCATAATATATAAATCTTTTCCCTATTCTGTTTCTTTCATGTGAAAATAGACACTCTAAGGTTCAATTTCATAACTCATTCACCTCCAAATTCAATATACTCTAATTTTGGTGATTTTTCTAACTCACGACACTGCTGCCATTACAAGCTGTTTTGTCGCAATGTAAAAAAAAAAAAACTGAACTAGCTTCTAACCGAACCTACCTACATCTTGAATTCAAGGATTCAATTCATATACAAACATTTCCTTAATAAAAACGATTAACTTGATTAAGAATGCATAACCATAGCCACCATAAACCAACATACATTTCAAAACACACCAACGTACTTAACTAAAAATTTTAGCCATATTCGCATGGCTATTTTTACACATAAACCTTAAGCAAAAACCAAGTCTTTCCTATACATGCCTTCGCTTAAAACCAAAATGAAGGAGTACCCAAAATGTAGATTGATAGTGTGAACGACTTTCCAACGATCCCGGTGAGCTTGTGGCTTGCTCCTAATCTATAAAACAGAGGAGACATCTCACAAAATTAAGCTTACTAGCTTAGTAAGTCCCAACTCATAAAAATAGAACATTTAATTATTTACGAAAATAAAACAATCCATATATGGCATTTTACATAGACAACTAAGTAAATAGTTTACACAAAGCCAAATATTAATAATTCGGTAACCTACTTTCTTAGCAGTTATACATGCAAATCAATTGTCCCATAATAGCATGTCCTAAGCTCGACTTTCGTCAAATTTCATCCATCAATGTCAATTTGGCCCAAATAATATTTAACATAGCATACCTCACCTACTTACCTGAGCCATATTCTTGACAATATAGCTCTAAATTGTCTTGACAAAGATTAAATTCCTCTTTGGTAAAATACATCACCGGCATCAAGCTGCTGGCGTAAAGCTCAGAAAGTAACACCCAGGCACAAGGCCTGCGCTGGCGTAAAGCCCGATAAATAACACCGGCACGAGGCCTGCTAGGCGTAAAGCCCGATTATGTCACCGGCACGAAGCCTGCTAGGCATAAAGCCCGATTATGTCCTCGGCACAAGGCCTGCTAGGCATAAAGCCCGAATATCAAAAATAACTTTACATACTTTTCGCATTTCACTGTCACGTATCAAACCATATGCATTTATGTACATTCAGTTAAAAACATTTGAAATCAACCCAATCCATCATCATAACATTCGGCCAACTCATGGTTTTACACCAACTCATACTAAATTCTATCATTCCTTAGACTTTGTAAATAATCTCAAAACATAAGATTGCTCAAGAACTTACTCATTCATTTGCATTAGCCAAATAAATTCCCTTCAATGCTATATAGTTACACTCGGCTATATCATGCATTTATACATTGAATTTCCACAGTTTATCATTCACTAATTTCGTGATTAACTTATTGACATATTTTAGATAAGGGACTTACCTCGGTTGTCGATAAGCCGTGCAAATCGGCTACTCGATAATCTTTGCTTTTCCTCGATCTTGTTCCTTCTCTTTTTGTTCCCGATCTAAAAATGTTAAATAAATTTTGTTCATATCCACCCTGTCCCCTTTTACTCAACTCAAAACAAATTACACACAACTCAACTCAAGAAAACTAGGAACCGAATCCTACTTCATATATTTAATCTAAACAATAACCATACCAAATTCAAGCATTTAACTTTTTCGATTTAACCGATTGCACAGCACAATATAATTTCGACTCGTTTGGACTTCTTTTTCCATGGCCGAATGGCCCTTAGGTCTCTAGGACCCTCTATAACTCTTCCTTCTATCACTTTAATGTACTTTAGTTTAAAACTTATCTTCTTTACCTATGGCCATACATTCACTTTGTAAGTATACATACATAACCGAATACACTAGCCCAAATTCATTCTCTCTTATGGCCGAATATGCCAATTCAATACCCATGCATTTTCCTCAACATACCACCAAGCTACAAACTAAATAACCATAATTTATTCCTCCAAAGCCCAAATAGAATATTAGCTTGTTAAAATCCAAGATTTTAACTAAATTTTCATTAGCATCAAACGTAAGCAATACTACATAAAAGGACTCATTAAAAACAAGCTAAAATACTCACCCATTTTTCTATTTAGCAAACAATTAGACTAACCATAGCTATCATGTTTCCATCGAACATGAAAAGGCCATAGAACTAGGTCATGGCCGAATCTAAGGAGAGCTTAAATCTCAAATTTTGTACAAGAACCCGATGGTAACCATGCAAAATCATCAAAAAAAAAATGGAGCTTGATACCTCACCTTAAGGATACATGCACAGCCGAATGAAGAAGATGAATTTCCTCTTTTCTTGAAGGTAAGTTTCGGGTAGGAGATGAGTGAGGGAAGAAGAAAGAATTTTTCTTTTTGTTTAAAATCAATTTTCACCCATTTAGCATGCTTATCATATAATAATACTTAAAATTTAATATACATAGAAAGCATAATATTCTTGCATGCTTGCCGTCCACCTTGTTAAATATGGGGAATTTGACATGCAAATCCCTATGTTTAATGGACAATCCACCTAGCCCCCTTTTTATTAATACCCACTACATTGGTTCTTCTTGCAATATAGACCTTTAGCAAATTAAACACTTAGATGGTTAAGATTTTCCACAAAATTTTCACACTTACTAAATCACACATAACAGACACAAAACATAATATTTAAAATATCTCTCAGGCTCGTATTCGTGGTTCCGAAACCACCATTCCGATTAGAGTCAAAATTGGTCTGTTACAAAGTCAATAGATAGCACAAGAGTACATGGCCTTAGCACACGGACGTGTTTGCTGCCTAGTAGGTGTGATTTTTGGCAGGATCAGCTACGACCTGAGTACATGGGCGTGCTTAGTGGCCGTGGAAGATAAGTTAGTTTCGACCACGGGGAGGACACACGGGGGTGTCTAGCAGCCGTGGAGGGCACACGGTTTTCTCCCACAGGCGTGTATGCCCTGTATTTTAGAAAAGTTTTTAAATTTCCGAGAACTTATGTATATGTTTCATTTTAGTCCCGACCCAGGTTATAAGCATGTTTAAGGTCTTGTTGACCTATTTAAGGGACATTGTGTGTATGATTGATGGATTAATGCATGAAATTCTGTAAGTGTTATTCGATCTGTCCGGTAACGCTCCTAACCCTAATCCGGCGACGGACACGGGATAGTGGTGTTACATTTGGTTGGAATCAGAGCTACGGTTTAGTTGATTCTCGGACTAACGTAGCGTGTCAGAGTCTAGCTATACATAGTGTGATGAATCTTGACGTATAAAATGTGATTTCTTTATAGCAATTGATCCCGAAAGAGCCGTAGCTGACGACCTAGAGAGTAATGCGCCTGCTCCTGCGGAAGGGACAGCGCCGTCTAATTCGAGACCGGATATAAGCCATATAGAACATAAACATAACAAACACATCACACTTGTATTCCATGGCTAATTACACATTATTAAGACATTATCTTAATCCACAATGCCATTTCCCACAAGACCGAATTACACCTACTATATGCACATATACCATAGCCGAATATAAGCTAAATAAAATCCATACAACCCTTGCATCATAATGACATAAACATATACACCATTTGATCATTAAAAATCATACGTCTCAACACCAAACTAACACAGGATATAAGCCATATTCGTATGGCTATAATACATATAAAGACAAACTTTTCAACTCAAACATAGACATTATCCATTCTATACATGCCTTTATCCAAAATAAACCAAACTAAAAGAGTACCAAAAAGATGATAGCGTGGTTAACTTTGTTTGTGATTTTTTTTTTGAGTAGCTTGACCAAAATCTATAAAACAGAACATTGAACATAAACAGAGTAAGCTTACTAGCTTCGTAAGTCTAAAGCAAATTCTCTATAACAATTAAACATTTTAATCATTAGGTTATGGAATTGAGTATAAATATTTCAATATGTACATTAGTCATAGCCGAATGTTATCATTACCCTTAACCTAAGTATTAGCACTTTATTTCCAAGGACATATACATCATCAAAACACATAAATATCACATGTATTCGCATAATCCAAGTCAAATGAATATATCATGCATATCGCTCACATATACTTATTTGTACACATATACAATCACATCCAAAACTCTCTCACCATCAACCTTGCCACTTATAGCCGATTCTTCAAAATAATGCATTTAAACTCAATTTCATATATATAATGTTCATACTTAACTCAAATGATGATATACCAACTTACCTCATTCCTTACTAATATATATAAGGCTTATACTTACCCAAGCTTTTAGCTCATTGCACTAAATATGTATCACCTTGTATGATTCCCGAATTCTCTATTTATAATGTATCACCGGCATTAAGCCTGTTAGGCATCAAAGCCCGAAATACACACCGGCATTGAGCCTGCTAGACCAGGGGTCCGAGATTTAAACACCGGCATTTAGCCTGCTAGGCAATAAGCCCGATATAATTCATTGGCACGAGGCCTGCTAGGCATTTAGCCTGATATAAATCACCGGCACAAGGCCTACTAGGCTCGAAGCCCAAATATCAACATAATTAACCATTCCATGCACATTTATTAATTCCAAAATCACATATAACACATATATTTCATAATATCACATATCAAATTTGGATAAACTTAACCACATTACATCAAATAAAATCAATTCAATATTATACTAATCACATTCGGCAATTCCACATATATATTTCCAAAATTTCTGAATTTCATCATTTATTATATTACGTAAATAATTTTTGACATATAATTGCTTAAAGACTTACCTCGACTATCGGCGGACAACGAAGACCGGCTATTCGATAACCTTTGCCTTTCCCCGATCCAAATCCGTTTTTCTTTGTTCTTGATCTAAACACATTAAAATTTAGCTCATTCAAGCACATTTCATCTCAATTTAGTTCCAAAACACATAAATAGGCAAATTACCATTTTACCCTTAATGTTTCACATTTTTACAATTTAGTCCTATTTGCACAAAACACAAAATACACAAAATTTCATTACACAACCTAAGGGCCGAATATTCATAGGGACTATACAAGTCTATTTATTTCATTTATTTTGCATTTTAACCCTTCAAAAATTTATTTTTGCAATTTAGCCCAAAATACTCAAATTTACCAAAATTTCCAATACAAAACATTTTAATCTATAACATAACTTTAACATATATTCATCAAACATCACAAAGCATAAGCTTCTATCATGGCCGAACATCACATACACACTAATCTCAAAAATTCTAGCATGGGTCGGATAGTATTCAAAGCAACGATTACAAAAACAAAAATATTATCAAAAACCAAAATCAAACTAACCTTGGATTTAAGCTTACAAGTGCCGAAATTTAAGCTTGTATTTCTCTTTTCTTCCTTAGCACATTCAGCCTTAAGAAAAAAAATGATAATGGCTTTTTATGTGTTTTATTTAACATATAATATGTTATTTATTTATTTACTAATATAACCTTATATTATAAGATTTTATAACATATAACTTAAGGTTACTATTGTCATATACCACCCACTAACCTTAAAAATGGGCTATTTGCCCTTTTAATACCTCATATTAAAAAGCCATTATCATTTTAGCACTTTTCACTATAGTTTGCAACTTTTGCACTTTACGCGATTAAATCCTTTTTGTCATATTAAGCACACAAACGAACAAATTTTCATACGAAACTTTCACACACATTAATTCACATATAATAAGCACCGAAAATAATATTTAAAAATTTTTTGAACTCGGATTTGTGGTCCCGAAACCACCATTCTGATTATGGTCAAATTCGGACTGTTACAACTCTCCCCCCTTAGGGATTTTCGTCCCCGAAAATCTTACCGTTAAACAAAGTCGGATATTGTTGCCTCATTAAATCCTCAGGCTCCCACGTAGCCTCTTCTACTCCGCGTCGATTCCATAGTACTTTTACTAACGAAATTTTCTTGTTTCTTAACTCTTTCATTTCACGGGCTAAAATACGGATCGATTCCTTCTCGTATGACATATTGAATAGGATTTCAATTTCAGATGGAGAAATCACATGTGACGGATCCGATCTATATCTATGGAGCATAGAAACATGAAATACGTTGTGTATCTTTTCTAATTCAAAAGGAAACTTCAATCTATAAGCAACAGGCCCGATAAGTTCGATGATCTCATACGGTCCGATGAATCTCAGACTTAGTTTTCCTTTTCGACCAAATCGGAGTACTTTCTTCCACGGTGAAACTTTCAAAAATACCCGATCTCTGATCTAAAACTCAATGTCTTTCAAACTACATCTGATTATAGCCACCTTCTGTTCAGTCTCTTTAATCAAATCAACCCCGTGTTTCTTATTTTCACTGAGCTCGGTCCAATATAATGGTGTATGACACTTGCGGCCGTATAGAGCTTCGTAAGGTGCCATTTTGATACTAGATTGAAAACTGTTATTATAAGCAAATTCAATCAAAGGTAAGTATCTTTCCCACGTACCTTCAGACTCAAGGACGCAACATCTCAACATGTACTCAAGTATCTGAATAGTTCGTTCAGACTGACCGTCTGTCTGTAGATGGAAGGCTGTGCTAAAGTGGAGTTTAGTACCTAAAGCATCTTGCAACTTCTTCCAAAACCGCAATGTAAATCTCGGATCTCTATCCGAAACAATGGAACTCGGCACACCATGTAATCTCACAATTTGATATACATACAACTTAGCAAGTTTATGGAGCGAATAGTCCGTACGAACTCGAACAAAGTGAGCTGATTTGGTCAATCTATCCATTGTAACCCAGACTGCATCTTTCTTGCTCGGTGTCATAGGTAAACCGGAGACAAAATCCATAGTAATTTTATCCCATTTCCATTCAGGTATCATGATCGGCTGAAGTAACCCAGAAGACACCAGATGTTCGGCTTTTACTTGTTGACAAATTAAGCACTTCGAGACAAATTCAGATATATCCCGTTTCATACCAGGCCACCAATAGAACTATTTCAAATCATTATACATTTTCGTGCTACCCGGATGTACCGACAATCGACTATTATGAGCCTCATTCAATATCATCTGAATCAAATCCATATTCCTCGGAACATATATTCGGCCTTTGAAGTTTAAACAATCATTTTCATCGATTTGAAACTCTGACTCTGCATCATTTCCACACTGAACTCGTCTAGCAATCGTATCTTTGGCAATTTTCTTTGCATCACAAATTTGTTGAATAAACAACGGTCTTGCCTTCAACTCAGCTATGATAGAACCATCACCAGACATAACCAAATATGCGTTCAACACACAAAGAGCAAATAATGATTTTTGACTTAAGGCATCTGCAACAACGTTGGCTTTCCCCGGATGGTAGTCAATCATCTTTCAACAGCTCTAACCGTCTATGTTATCCCAAGTTCATATCTTTTTGAATCATCAAATACTTTAGACTTTTGTGATCTGAATAAACATGACATTTCTCACCGAATAAGTAATGACGCCAAATCTTCAACGCGAAAACAATGGCTGCTAACTCCAGATCATGAGTCGGGTAATTTCTTTCATAAGGCTTCAACTGTCTCGAAGCATAGGCTACTACTTTTCCTTCTTGCATTAAAACGCAACCCAAACCATTCAAAGAAGCATCACTATACACAACAAATTCTTTACCCGATTCAAGCTGAATCAACACTGGAGCTTCGGTCAAAAGAGCTTTCAGCTGATCGAAACTTTGCTGACACTTTTCCTTCCATTCGAACTTGACATCTTTCTGTAATAGCTTTGTCAATGGGGTAGCTATCATAGAAAAAACCTTTCACGAATCATCTGTAATATCCAGCAAGTCCCAGAAAGCTTTGAATTTCAGAAACATTCTTTGGTGGCTTCCAATCAAGTATAGCTGATATTTTATTCGGATCAACCCGAATGCCTGATGCTGAAACAACATGACCCAAAAAGCTGACTTCCTTCATCCAGAACTCACACTTACTAAACTTTGCATACAACTGTTGATCTCGCAAAGTTTGTCGGCATGTTCAGTTTCATTTCTGGAGTAGATCAGGATATCATCTATAAAAACAACCACAAACTGATCCAAATACTGTCTGAAAACCCGATTCATCAAATCCATAAAATCAGCAGGTGCATTAGTAAGTCCAAAAGGCATAACCAGGAACTCAAAATGTCCGTACCTCGTTCAAAATGTAGTCTTTGGCACATCGGAATCTCTGACTCGCAACTGATAATAACCCTATCTCAAATCTATCTTCAAAAACACTGAAGCCCCTTTCAACTGGTCAAACAAGTCATCAATCCAAGGCAACGGGTATTTATTCTTTATAGTCACCTTATTCAGCTGCCAATAATCAATACACATTCCCATAGTCCCATCTTTCTTTTTCACAAATAGAACTGGTGCACCCCAAGGAGAAAAACTCAGTCGTGCAAAGCCCCTATCTGTCAACTCTTGCAACTGTGCTTTCAACTCTTTTAATTTAGTAGGTGCCATCCAATACGGAGCTATTGAAATCGGAGTCGTCCCTCGTACTAATTCAATACCAAACTCTATCTCTCAAACTGGTAGTAAACCCGGTAATTCTTCAGGGAACACATCTGGGTATTCACACACAACTGGTACGGATTCAATCTGCTTTTCAGACACTTTATTATCCAACACATAGGCCAAGTAAGCTTCACATCCTTTTCTCACATACTTACGAGCTAACATCGAGGATATTACTGCCGGTAACCCATTCAAGTCATTAGATTCAATCTGGATGATCTCACCGTTCTGACATCTCAAATGAATGGTCTTTCTTTTGCAATTCACCATAGCATCGTGCAAAGTTAACCAGTCCATTCCCAAAATTATATCAAATTCGTCGAAAAGCAACAACATTAAATCAGTTGGAAAGCATGAATCCCGAGTCACCAACGGGCAACCTTTACACACTTTGTCAACGAGTACATATCGACCCAAGGGGTTGGACACACGAATCACAAACTCAGTAGACTCAACAGGCAGAGTCTTACTGGATACTAAAGTTTCACACACATATTAATGAGTCGAACCAGGATCAATCAATGCAATCACAGTAGTATCATAAAGAATGAAAGTACCAGTGATAACATCTGGGGAAGAAGTATCCTCTCTAGCATGTATAGCATATGCTCTAGCTGGTGTACGAGCCTCTAATCTAACTGCAGTGTCTTTGGTTCCTCTCTGATTGCCACTTACATTTCTCGAATCTCTAGGTGGTCTGCCTCGCACTGACACATTACACGGTCTGACATTCTGAGCTATATTTTGCTCAGTTAACATCGGGCACTCTCTAATAAAATGATCTGACGATCCACATTTAAAGCAGGACCGATCACGGAATCTACAACTCCTAGAATGCCATTTACCACAATGCTTGCATTCAACCCAATTCTGCTGAACATTACTAACACTGGCCATCGAAGTAGCCCGGGAACCCACAGGAGGTTGATCTGGTCTAGATATGTCTAAAGTAGCTTTATGTCGGCCAAAGCCATCTTTGAACTTTTTAGATACAGAATGGAAAGTCTTACTCGATGATCTTTTACGAGTGTCTCTGGCTTCCATTTCAGCCTTTCTTTTCTCTTTTCCAAGCTCTTCAACTTTGCAAGCTCGTTCGACAAGTACCACAAACTCTTTGATTTCAAGTATGCCAACTAGCAAATTTATATCTTCATTCAGACCGTCTTCGAATCTTTTGCACATAATGGCTTCAGTTGATACACACTCCTGGGCATATCGGCTCAATCTGACAAACTTTCGCTCATACTCAGTCACAGTTATGCGACCCTGTTTCAGTTCTAGAAATTCTTTTCGTTTCTGATAGATGAATCTCTGACGATATATTTCTTACGAAACTTGATATGGAAGAAACCCCAAGTCACTTTTTCTTTCGAAACCACCGATACTAGTGTATTCCACCAGTGATATGCAGTGTCCCACAGTAAAGATATAGCACACTTCAGGCATTCGTCTGGAGTACATGACAGCTCATCAAGCACCCGAATAGTGGTATCAAGCCACATCTCAGCTCGTTCCGCGTCATCATCATCATTAGCTTTGAATTCTTCAGCCCCATATTTCCTGATTTTATCAACGGGAGGCCAACTAGATCTCATCGGATCTATCATCGGAGGTACTGAAGATCGGAGTTGGATTATTCAGGGGTGAAGGTTGTTATACAGTCGGATTAGTCTGAATAAATTGGGTAAACCATTCATTCATCATCTGGTAGAAGGCTTGTTTAGCCTCCCCCTCATGGCTACCCGAGACAGGTTGAAAGTCTACCGGCGCTGACCCACGTGCGAGATCAGGCGCTACACTATCTACATCATCAGCTACGGCTCTGTCGGGATCCATTTACTATATAAAACACAATTTTAAATGTCAGAAGTCACCACACTATCGCATATATAATAAAGGCATGTATAGCTAAACTCTCACGCACTACGGTAGTCCTAGAATCGACTAAACAATAAGCTCTGATACCAATCAAATGTAACACCTCTAACCCATATCTATCGTCGAATTAGTGTTACGGGCATTACCAGATAATCATTACTTTTATTCAATCAATTAGATCATATTTAAACAAACTTATATAATAATACACATATAAGCAAACAATTACATATCAATAAAACATATTTATTCTACTAAACCAAATCATATATGGCACAAGCATTGACAAACATCAGCTGAACATGCAAAATACATTTTATTAAAATTACAAAATAATGCAAGTACCGTAAGCCTTATTTGCTGTGTCTTTATTTACTTATGAAATACTTAAGCAATTAACCCATTAGCATCTATATGATTAAATAACATGATTCAATTATCATTTTATACTAACTCACTTAAAAGGGCAGAATATACCAGCATAAAAGATATTAGCAGATGTCCAAACTTACAAACTCAATAAACATCATATAAATACATACCTACTTGACCAAATATACAAAGACACATATATGCAATTATATGTACCTAGCTCATACCAAAGTTCAGATAGATCCAAATAATCAATCAGATCAATGTTCACATGAATTCGTTTGCATGCACATATTTGAACCGAAAATAACTATACGGTATATACATTATTTTTGTAATAGTTATATTCATATACAGACATTTATTATAATTTAATAAGATTATATCAACTCATGCATTTTTATCATTATCATATTATCAAGCTATCTAAATACCTATTCGGCCTATACTCATCATTTCAAACCAATTAATCATGCCAAAACTCTTATATATACCAAACGTTTCACATTTACCAATTACATATGTCATTTAACATTTTATCAAAAAATGAGTTTAAGTCTTCATCAAACATAATTGAATACAGAACATAAACATAACAAACACATCTCACTTGTATTACATGGCTAATTACACATTATTAAGACACTATCATAATCCATAATGCCATTTCCCACAAGACCGAATTGCACCTACTATATGCACATATACCATAGCCGAATATAAGCTAAATAAAATCCATACAACCTTTGCATCATAATGACATAAACTTATACACCATTTGATCATTAAAAATCATACGTCTCAATACCAAACTAACACAGGATATAAGCCATATTCGTATGGCTATAATACATATAAAGACAAAGTTTTCAACTCAAACATAGACATTATCCATACTATACATGCCTTTATCCAAAATAAACCAAACTAAAAGAGTATCAAAAAGATGATACTGTGGTTGACTTTGCTATCGATTTTTCGAGCCCATAGCTTTACCAAAATCTATAAAACAGAACATTGAACATAAACAAAGTAAGCTTACTAGCTTAGTAAGTCTAAAGCAAATTCTCTATAACAATTAAACATTTTAATCATTAGGTTTATGGCATTGAGTATAAATATTTCAATATGTACATTAATCATAGCCGAATGCTATCATTACCCTTAACCTAAGTATCAGCACTTTATTTCCAAGGACATATACATCATCAAAACACATAAATATCACATGTATTCGCATACTCCAAGTCAAATGAATATATCATGCATATCATTCACATATACTTGTTTGTACACATATACAAACACATCCAAAACTCTCTCACCATCAACCTTGTCACTTATAGCCGATTCTTCAAAATAATGCATTTAAACTCAATTTCATATATATAATGCTCATACTTAACTCAAATGATGATATACCAACATATCTCATTCCTTACTAATATATATAAGGCTTATACTTACCCGAGCTTTTAGCTCATTGCACTAAATATGTATCACCTTGTATGATTCCTGAATTCTCTGTTTATAATGTATCACCGGCATTAAGCCTGTTAGGCATCAAAGCCCAAAATACACACCGGCATTGATCCTGCTAGACCAAGGGTCCGAGATTTAAACACCGGCATTTAGCCTGCTAGGCAATAAGCCCGATATAATTCACCGGCACGAGGCCTGCTAGGCATTTAGCCTGATATAAATCACCGGCATAAGGCCTACTAGGTTCGAAGCCCGAATATCAACATAATTAACCATTCCATGCACATTTATTAATTCCAAAATCACATATAACACATATATTTCATAATATCACATATCAAATTTGGATAAACTTAACCACATTACATCAAATAAAATCAATTCAATATTATACTAATCACATTCGGCAATTCCACATATATATTTGCAAAATTTCTGAATTTCATCATTTATTATATTATGTAAATAATTTTCAACATATAATTGCTTAAAGACTTACCTCGACTATCGGCGGACAACGAAGACCGGCTATTCGATAACCTTTGCCTTTCCCCGATCCAAATTCGTTTTTCTTTGTTCTTGATCTAAACACATTAAAATTCAGCTCATTCAAGCACATTTCATCTCAATTTAGTCCCAAAACACATAAATAGGCAAATTACCATTTTACCCTTATTGTTTCACATTTTTACAATTTAGTCCTATTTGCACAAAACACAAAATACACAAAATTTCATTACACAACCTAAGGGCCGAATATTCATAAGGACTATACAAGTCCATTTATTTCATTTATTTTGCATTTTAACCCTTCAAAAATTTATTTTTGCAATTTAGCCCAAAATACTCAAATTTACCAAAATTTCCAATACAAAACATTTTAATCTATAACATAACTTTAACATATATTCATCAAACATCACAAAGCATAAGCTTCTATCATGGCCGAACATCACATACACACTAATCTCAAAAATTCTAGCATGGGTCGGATAGTATTCAAAGCAACGATTACAAAAACATAAAAATTATCAAAAACCAAAATCAAACTAACCTTGGATTTAAGCTTACAAGTGCCGAAATTTAAGCTTGTATTTCTTTTTTCTTCCTTAGCACATTCGGCCTTAAGAAAAAAAAAAGATGATAATGGCTTGTCATGTGTTTTATTTAACATATAATATGTTATTTATTTATTTACTAATATAACCTTATATTATAAGATTTTATAACATATAACTTCAGGTTACTATTGTCATATACCACCCACTAACCTTAAAAATGAGCTATTTGTCCTTTTAATACCTCATATTAAAAAGCCATTATCATTTTAGCACTTTTCACTATAGTTTGCAACTTTTGCACTTTACGCGATTAAGTTCTTTTTGTCATATTAAGCACACAAACAATCAAATTTTCATACAAAACTTTCACACACATTAATTCACATATAATAAGCATCGAAAATAATATTTAAAAATTTTTTAGACCCGGATTCGTGGTCCCAAAACCACCATTCTGATTAGGGTCAAATTCAGACTGTTACATCTATTGTTCCGAAAGAGCGAGTTAAATGGGACTTCTTTTAGATCGAGTTCTAGAAGAAATATATCAGTGAAAGATTCATCGATCAGAAACGAAAAGAATTTTTTGAACTAAAATAGGGCCGAATGACTGTTTCTGAGTATGAACGAGAATTCATGAGACTGAGTCAGTATGCTCGCGAATGTGTATCATCTGAAGCTATAATGTGTAAAGGACTCGAAGATGGCCTTAATGAAGACATTCGTTTGCTAGTCGGGATTTTAGAAATACAAATTTTGTTGTACTCGCTGATCGAGCGCGCAAAGCTAAGGCACTTGGGAAAGATAAAAGAAAAGCTGAGTCTGAAGCTCAAGATATGAGAAAGAGATTTCAGAGTAAATCATTTCAATCTGCTCTGAAAAGATTCAGAGATAATCAAAGTCGTTCCAGAGATAATGTAGGACATTCGAATAGAAATCAATCTAGACCGCAAATGAGTTCTAAAACTCCAACAACTTCAATGGCTAGTGTTGGTAATGCTCGATCTGAGAGACCTGAATGTAAACATTGTGGAAAAAGGCATCTGGGAAGCTGTAGATTAAACGACAGAGCTTGCTTCAGATGTGGATCGCTTGATCATTTTATCCGTGATTGCCCTGAGTCTGTCGAGCTTGAGATTGTTTAGAATCTGATATCTGATAATGCACCTATGAGAGGTAGACCTTCAAAGAATGTAAGAAATGTCAATGGTAGTTAGAGAACTACGAGAGACAATGTTGCCAAGTCTGATGCTAGAGCGCCTGCCAGAGCGTATACTACTCGAGCTCGTGAAGAAGCTTCATCACCAGATGTTATAACGGGTACTTTTATACTTTATGATACTTCTATAATTGTATTAATAGACCCTGGTTCTACGCATTCGTATATATGCATGAATTTAGTATACAGTAAGACTTTGCCTGTAGATTCTTCTGAGTTTGCTATAAAAGTATCGAACCCCTTAGGTAAAAGTGTCCTTGTTGACAAAGTATGCAAGAACTGTCCGTTAATGTTTTGAGATATTTGTTTCCCTGCTGATCTGGTGCTTTTTCCATTTGATGAGTTCGATATTATTCTGGGTATGGATTGGTTGTTTTTGCATGATGCTGTTGTGAACTATAAAAGAAAGACTATTGATTTAAAATGTCCGGATAATGAAATTGTACGGGTTGAGTCTAATGATTTGAATGGATTGTCTACTGTGATATCTGTTTTGAAAGCTCAAAGTTATGTGAAAAAGGGTTATGAGGCATATTTCGCTTATGTGATTGATTTGAAAGTATCTGCGAAGAAAGTTGAATCAGTGCCTATTATTTGTAAGTATTCTGATGTGTTCCCTGAAGAGTTACCGAGTTTACCTCTGGTTCGTGAAGTCAAATTTAGTATTGATTTGTTGCCTGGTCCTACACCTATTTCGATAGCTCCGTATAGAATGGCACCAATAGAGTTGAAAGAGTTAAAGTCACAGTTGCAAGAATTGATTGATAGAGGGTTTGCTAGACCGAATTTTTCGCCTTGGGGTGCTCCTGTTCTATTTGTGAAAAAGAAAGATGGCACGATGAGGATGTGTATCGACTATCGTCAGTTGAATGAGGTGACAATAAAGAATAAATATTCGTTGCCCCGAATAGACGATTTATTTGATCAGTTAAAAGGAGCTACTGTGTTTTCTAAGATTGATCTGAGATCGGGATACTACCAGTTGAGAGTTAAAGATGCAGACATTCCGAAAACTGCTTTCAGAACGAGGTATAGACATTATGAGTTTTTAGTTATGCCATTTGGATTAACCAATGCTCCTGCTATTTTTTATGGATCTGATGAACAGAATTTTCAGATCGTATTTAGACCGATTTGTTGTGGTTTCCATTGACGACATTTTAATTTATTCACGGGATGAGACTGAGCATGCTGAACATTTGAAAATTGTGTTGCCAACTTTAAGAGAAAAGCAATTGTATGCGAAATTCAGTAAATGTGAATTCTGTTATACGAGGTTAGTTTTCTAGGACATATTGTGTCAGCTTCTGGAATCCGAGTGGAACCGAACAAGATTTCTGCTATTCTGAATTGGAAACCTCCGAGAAATGTATCTGAAGTCCGTAGTTTTCTGGGTTTAGCTGGTTATTATCATCGATTTGTGAAAGGTTTTATAGTGATAGCTACTCCGTTGACTAGATTACTTCAGAAAGATGTTAGATTTGAATGGTCTGATAAATGTCAGAGAAGTTTTGATCAGTTGAAAACTCTGTTAACAGAAGCTCCAGTGTTAGTACAGCCAGAATCGGGTAAAGAATTTATTATATACAGTGATGCTTCATTAAATGATCTGGGATGTGTTCTGATGCAGGAAGGTAAAGTTGTAGCTTATGCCTCGAGACAATTGAAGCCTCATGAAAAGAATTATCCGACATACGACCTTGAATTGTTGCGATTGTGTTTGCACTTAAGATTTGGCGCCATTATCTGTATGGTGAGAAATGTCATATGTTTTCAGATCATAAAAGTCTGAAATATCTGATGACTCAGAAAGATTTGAACCTGCGTCAAAGAAGATGGTTAGAATTGTTAAAAGATTATGAACTCGTGATAGATTATCATCCGGGTATAGCGAACGTTGTTGCTGATGTTTTGAGTAGAAAATCATTGTCTGCACTACGTGCTATGAATGCTCAGTTGAATATGTCTGATAATAGTTCTATGTTAGCTGAGCTAAAAGCGAAACCATTGTTTATACAGCAGATATGTGATGCTCAGAAATTTGATAATGTATTATTAGTGAAACGAGTTCAGTGTGATTCAAATTCTGAATCTGAATTTTGAGTTATTGATGATTGCTTGGGATTTCGAGGTCGTATTTGTGTTCCAAGAAATTCGGAGTTGATTCAGCTGATTTTAAGTGAAGCACATAATAGTCGTCTATCTGTTCATCCGAGAAGCACAAGGATGTACCATGATCTGAAGAAACGCTATTGGTGGTCTGGTATGAAACGAGACATTTCTGACTTTGTTTCGAAATGCTTAATCTGTCAACAAGTGAAAGCCGAACATCAAGTTCCGTCTGGTTTGCTACAGCCAATTCTGATTCTTGAATGGAAATGGGATAGAGTGACAATGGATTTTGTTTCTGGTTTGCCTCAGACTCCGAGAATGAAAGATGCGATTTGGGTCATAGTTGACCGATTGACGAAATCTACCTATTTTATTCCGGTAAGATCTGATTACTCACTTGAGAGATTAGCCGAGCTTTATATTTCTGAGATTGTGAGATTGTACGGGGTGCCACTATCTATTGTGTCTGATAGGGATCTGAGGTTTACATCGAGGTTCTGAAAGAAATTGCAAGAAGCTTTAAGCACGAAACTGCATTTCAGTACAGCTTTTCATCCTCAAACAGATGGTCAATCCGAGCGGATCATTCAGATTCTTGAAGATATGTTAAGATGTTGTATACTTGAGTTTAACGAAATGTGGGAACAGTATCTACCATTGATTGAATTTCCATACAATAACAGTTTTCAGTCAAGTATTAAAATGGCACCATATGAAGCTTTGTACGGACGTAAATGTCATACACCTCTGTATTGGACTGAGCTCAGTGAAAATAAGCTACACGGGTTGATTTGATAAAAGACTCAGAATAGAAAGTGAAACTGATCCGAGATTGTTTGAAAGCAGCATCTGATCATCAGAAGTCTTATGCAGATTTGAAACGAAAAGATATAGAATTTCAAATCAGTGACAAAGTATTTCTGAAAGTGTCTCCGTGGAAGAAAGTGCTTCGATTTAGACGTAAAGGCAAATTGAGTCCGAGATTCATCGGACCGTATGAGATCATCGAACGAGTTGGGTCTATTGCATAAAGATTAAAGTTGTCGCCTGAGTTAGAAAAGATTCATAATGTATTTCATGTTTCAATGCTCCGTAGATATCGATTCGATTCGTCATATGTGATTGCCCCATCTGAAATTGAAATCCGATCTGATATCACATATGAAGAGGAATCAATCTGTATCTTAGCTCGTGAAGTGAAAGAATTGAGAAACAAGAAAATTTTGTTAGCAAAAGTACTGAGGAATCGACATGGAATAGAAGAAGCTACGTGGGAGCCTGAAAATTCAATGAGACAACAATATCCGACTCTATTTAACGGTAAGATTTTCGGGGACAAAAATCCCTAAAAGGGAGAATTGTAACAGTCCAGTTTATACCCTAGTTGGAACAGTGGTTTTGGGGCCACAAATCTGAGTTCGTATAATATTTTAATAGTATTTTCTGTGCTGTTGGTATCTGATTAAGCATGTGGTAAATTTTCGTAAGTTAATTTGTCTGTTTGTGCGTTTCATTTGAGCAGAGGATTGAATTGCATTAAATGTTAAAGTGGTATGCTAATTATTAAAGTACCAATGTGTTGTGGCTTTATAAATGTGAGGGCTTATGTGGCAATGAAGCCAATTCTATGGTTAGTGGACGGCATGGAGTGATGAAATGCTTATATTACAAGTTTTATATGTTATTTTATGAGTTAAAGTTATATTATATATTATATAGATATATTATAAAAAAAGAAACATGACAGTGGATTTTATTCATCCATATACCACCGAAAAACAAGAAAAGAAAAGAAAGAAAATTTAGCTCGAAGTCGTTCCGATATAGACTTTCGAGTTACAGATCCCACACTCGCTCCAGCTACTTTCTCCAGCGCTCGTAACATCGCCTGAAACACAGCATCATCTCCCCGCTTTGATCCTCGAAATTCACTCCATGAATCAAGCAGCTACTTTACCTTTCGGCCCATGTCCTGATTCTGAAGGTTCAGACCTAACACTCTGACCTCTACCACGGCCTCGCATGCCACGACTACGTCCTCTAGCACTCATGACTATCGTGTCGATTCAATTTGATTAAAATTTTTATGAGTTAGTTTTTCTTTCTTCCACTGTTTATTATCGAACAATCTTATGAGTATATTATCGAAGTAGTTGTTTTCGCGAACACAAGCATTCCTATAGGCTTCAATCTCTAAAGTAAATTTTCCTACTACTAACAATCATATCACAATACAATCATATCATACAATTGATAGTTAGAAAACTTACCGTCGTGGATCGGTGCCGGAGACTCAGGTGCCATGCTTCCCGAAAACATGTATTTTGTCGAAACCATTTTCCAAACAATCTATTGAAAATATTTTGGGCCTTGCACCCACAGCCGAGCTTTTGAACTTGGCTCTGATACCACAATTGTAACACCCCAAACCCGGTCAAAACGCTACGACCAAATCTGGCATGTTACGGGGAAAAAAATTTAAAGAAAATCGAGTTACAAATCATGAGTTACAAAGGAGTTTGCATATTAACTCGCCTTTGGTGGAGATTTAAAACAATGGCCCAACTTAAGCCGTGATACAGACCCGGTTTCATAATCCCAAGTCCAATTTTAAGAAAGATTTTATTGAGCAATCAATTGAAACCAATGCTGCGTCTTAGTTTGAAAATTTGAGTTAATTTGTTACTAAAACCCGATCTCAATTAGCCAAATTACAACATCTTAAATTCAAAGGTTTTCAGTTTTGAAAACACCCACTTAGATAATTCATTAGGCATGCCATAACATTTGAAATTAATAACAAAACCCAAATTAACGTTTAGATGGCCTTATTACAATACCCAAAATCCAAATTAAAATAGTAGTAGTCCAAAATAAATATTAAAGATGAATTTACTTAAAACATTATGCATGACCACCTCGAGTTCACCTCAGCTCCATGTCCGCGATCTAAGGATTACCTGAAAAATTTAACGAAGGGGGTGAGTCACCGAGACTCAGTGTATAATTCCCCGTCCAAAAGAGTTTTGGGCTCTCACACAAATCATATATTAAGCATGTATGTAATGTAACCCAACCAACCTATTATCCATCCTCCATATCTCCGGAATCTACCCAACATCCGTGGCACCTAGCCACTGGTGGTTCCAAACCACTGGTGAAAAAAGTCACAAAATGTATATGTGTGGGGCCAACCCACTTGTGGTACCAAACCACTGGTGACAATCCTTAATATCAATACGTGGGGCCAACCCACTGTGGTACCAAACCACTGGGACGAGTCACAGAAATTATATATGTGGTACCAAACCACTAGTGGTTCCAAACCACTGAGACTTAGTCACAAAATATAATATGTGGGGCCAACCCACGTGTGGTACCAAACCACTGGTGACAGTCTGAAAATCATGTTTCTCCCTCTTCACATCGTTCCCCAAATCCATGCTCATGTTTAGCAAATAATATGGTATGGTCATGCTTTCAAAATATAACAAGTAATCATCTCAGCCAAACATGCATTAGCTAATAACAGAACACAGCAAAACTTACCCGGAGTCCTCGATCTTACCCACAAGGGTATCTTAGTGATTCATGCTGTCACTTCGACATTTGCCAACAAGTTTATAACATACTTAAAGTAGAAAGTGTGTGAGAGTTACACACCTGATAACACGTAATACCACACTCTCTATGTCGACACTATCGCTAATCGGAACTACTGCTATCTACCTACGACTCTGCTCTGAAGCCAGCCCACAACCCGGTGGCCAATCTCAAATTACTGACACCGTTCGCTTCATAAACTTAGGGGCTGGGTTTACGAGTCCAACCCCCTTCTTAGAATTGCTAGCATTTGGGTCCATGGAATAGATCTTGGTCAGAAGACTGAGTTAAAACATAGAATAAGATATGAGTAGAATTATGCATTTAGCTGAATAGAGCTCCTTACCTAGATCAACAAAAGCTGAAAGTTTTAGGCTTGGTTCACAGGTTGAGTGAATCCCGAAAGTCTCCAAAAGAATGCGAACACCACCCCCACCTATATTCGGTCAAAGCATCCAAAACATTAAGCCAATCAGCCATTCGGCTTTGGCTACCAAAAACTGAAAGAGAGATAAAGAAATAGAAGAAATCGCCTCTTACCTTGACACAGAAGATTCAAATGGCACCTAAGAGAAATCGACACAAGCACAGCTGTAGCGAAGGTTCGACAATAACAGGGAAGAAGATGAAAAAGTCAAAAAAGATAACAAATAAAAGAACTACAAATGGGACTTAGGAATTTCAGTTTTAAAAGAGATCAAAAGAAAAGATGAAAATGAAAAGGCTATGAAGATTCGGCTTGTAGAAGAAATCAGAAAAGAGAACTATGGACAAGGGACATTCGGCTATAGCATAGAAAATGGAGATGAGAAGGGGTTAGGTGTTTCGGCTTTTGAGAAAGGAACAATTAAAAGAAGGAGAATAGAATGAAATGAAAAGAAGTGTTTGGAATGGTAAAGAAGAAGAATTTCGGCAAGACTTGAGTAAATTCGGCAAGACTTGAGTAAATTCGGCTTTAGCAGAAAATGAAAGAGAGAATAGAAGAAAACCCCAAATGCCGAAAATAGAAAGAGAACTCTCACTTGACTAATCAAAATTTTAGCACTTACCAACCCAACAGCCGAAAAAGCACCATTTTGATAACAAACAGCTTATGATTCCAAGTAGAATTTTGGCATACCCTAGCCACACGAAAACCGATTCCCCCCTCTACCATAAGTTTGAAATTCGGCCAACACTAAGCTCATCATACCCATCCCTTTCTTTTCTCCTCAAAATCCTCCTAATCACCCGTTTGAAATATTTTGAACACTTCAAACTCCACTTTTTCCTCTCTGCCATTCAATCAAATTATTTGACTCACCCACTCGCTATCCCGGTGTCCCACCGAATCCTCGCCTCTCTCTGCTCGACGCCAAAAAAAAGAACTCCCAAAATGGGCTCCTTGTAACTTGAACCTGCTCCCTCTCCTCCTCCCTGTGGCGTCACTTCCTAGCATCTTAATTGGTGCCTCCTTGCCACTCTGCCACTCCTTTTCTTGTGTCAACCATCCACCAACATAATCCCTTAAGTCCTATCCCATCCAGCTCCCCCCTAAAGTGCCCAAAAATAGAATTTTACCCAAGACTTCGGCTTAACTCTGAGCCTTTCCTGGACCCTAAAACATCCTAAACTAGCATATTAAGCATAGCATACACAGAAACACATCAAATGCAAAGCCCCTAATTCAGGATGTTACAAAATGTGTCTTTGGATTGAATTGAATGAATTAGTGAATAAAAGGGTTAATTCTGAATATGTTTAGATCAAGAACCGAGGAAAACAGACTTAGATCGCAAGAAAACAAAAGTAACCGAGTACCCGTTTTCATTTTGATAGATCGAATCTGAGGTAAGTCACTATGCAAATAAACGTACTTGTATGAAATTATATTTGTTTATCTGACTAATGTTGATAATGGATACTCATGAGAGGTTATGTATACAAATTCCGAGATGAATTTGATATAGTGAATAAGTCTGAGAAGTCCCATACAAATCTAAGAATAGATAGGATTAGCTATGTCATGACATAGGTATCTGTTCTGTTTTATCATGTAAGACCACGTCTGAAACGTTGGCGTTGATTTGAGACTCATGTAAAACCATGTCTGGAATGTTGGCATCGATATGAGCTTTACGTGTAAGACCATTTTGGGACATCGGCAACGTATTGATTCGTGTAAGACCCTATCTGGGACAGTGGCATCGATATCCGAGTGCATGTAAGACCTCGTCTAGGACGTTGGCTTTGTACTACTATTCTGAGTTTTTCAGTATCCTACTAGATTCCAACGGTTCAACGGGCAAGTCTGTGATACGAATTTGCAAATCTGAGCTTTGATAAATTGAATGAATGAATATTCGTTTCAGGTACGTTGCCTATATACTAATTGTGTATATAAGGTAAGTAACTATGTGAGCACATTATGATGTTATGTATATGGCATTGAGAATACGATATGTAAAGTCTTGACAAGATGAACTATATGTGTGTATGATATGTGAATTGGAAATATGGTTATGGCTAAGCATATGAGCTAAAGAAAGAATGAGGTGATTTTTGTCATGAGAATCATATTGTTCATCTTATTAATTTGGTTATGTGCAAATTATGCTAAATATGTTTGTATATTGACTTACTAAGCTTTTGGAAAGCTTACTCTGTGTGTGTTTTCTCTGTTTTATAGGTCGTCAAAGCTACTGAAGGCTCGGGACCGTCAAGGATCGTCATCACACTACTAAAACCATTTTGGTACACTTTGGAAAATGTATAAAGCTAGATATGGCATGTATAGGCTAGTATTTTGGTATAAGTTGTTATATGAACTTAGCCATGAGATTTGGCTAGAGATGAGTTGAGATTATGCATTATGGTCATTATATGTGATGCGTGTTTGGCATGGTTAGTTAATTCATGAAATACTCAAGCTTTTGAGTTAAGCAAATGAATGTATTATGTTTTTGTATATGTTTTGATCTTGGAAATTGGCATGATGGAAATGGATATTGATTATGCGGTTTGAATGGTTATTTGGTATGTTTTTGGTTGCCATATATTCATGATATGTGCTGGTAAATATTGCTTGTAGATGAGACCCAAATGGGTGGCATTTTGGCCTTGATAATGGCCTATTTTGTCACACGGTTGAGGCACATGGGCGTGCCTAGTGACCGTGCGCTAAGTCAATAGATAGCACAAGAGTACACAGCCTTGGCACACAGACGTGTTTGCTGCCTAGTAGCCGTGTGATTTTTGGCAAGATCGGCCACGGCTGGAGTACACAGGTGTGCTTAGTGGCCGTGGATGATAAGTCAGTTTCGACCACGGGGAGGACACACAGAGGTGTCTAGTAGCCGTGGAGGGCACACGGTTTTCTCCCACAGGGGTGTATGCCCTGTATTTTAGAAAAGTTTTAAAATTTTTGAGAACTTCTATATATGTTTCGTTTTAGTCCCAACCCATGTTATAAGCATGTTCAAGGTCTTGTTGACCTACTTAAGGGACATTGTGTGTATGATTGATGGATTACTGCATGAAATTCTATAAGTGTTATTCGATCTGTCCAGTAAAGCTCCTAACCCTAATCCGGCGATGGACACGGGATAGGGGTGTTACAATCTAGTTCACTTAGCTTCAATCCACATTATCTCAGGTAAGACAGTTTCCAGTCTATGCATGCTTTGCCATTTCATTATGAGTTTATGAGTTTACCAACGTTTTTCTATATTTACCAAAATATCTAAAACTTTACCAATATTTTTATCCATTTACCAATTTTTATACAAATATACTAAAATATCTAATATTTTACCAGAGTAATTAACATTTTGGACTTACCAAAATATCTAAAACCTTACAAATATTTCTATCAAAGATATTTATATGGATTGATGGAATATCTAATATTTTACTAAAATTCTTTAAAGTAAACCCTTAAAACCTGTACAAAACTTTTTGTAAGTTTTTATGTAGAAGCGCCAAATTTTTTGGTTGATGCTTTAATCATGAACAATTATTTTTAAAAAGTTGAGTGGAATGTTTCTGCATTTCCAAAATCCTCCAAATTCAAAAGAAGATTGCGAGATCTAAAGATTGTTCAAAATCCTCCAAATTTGAAAGAAACAAATAGTGAACAACAAACTGGTATTGGATCTTCGAATGTTCTGAATACAGATGACGAACCTGCAAAAATTCAAAGTAATGTTAAATTTTAATTTACATGTGTGTTGACTTTTATTATTGATTTCTATTTCAAATTCTTATATTATAATATATCATTTTTCAGCTGAAAGCGATGGGACGTGCAGAAATCGAAGACGTATGCTACTAAAAGATTTATACGAGTTAAATTTTGTTGAGCGTGTCTGTAACAGTCTGATTTAGACCCTAGTCAGAATTGTGGTTTCAGGACCACAAATCCGAGTCAAAAAAATATTTTAATATTATTTTTCGTGCCTTTTATACGTGATTAAGCATGTGTTAAAGTTCTGTAAATTAATTTGTCCGTCTATGTGCTTAATTTGAGCAAAGGACTAAATCACATAAAACATAAAAGTAGCTTTCTATTTGATTTTATGACCGAATTGATGTGGGTTTTAGATTTGGAGGCTTTATGAGGCAATTAAGCCAATACTAAGGTTAGTGGATGGTTAAATGACATAATAACCTTATTGTTTATTTGTCTTATATGATTAATAAATGGGTAAAATAGTAAATGAATAATTATGTTTAATTTGATAAAACAAAAGCATGAAAATAGCCATTGTTATCATCTTTATGCCGAAATTTAGAAAAGAGAATAGGGTTCATGAGCTTGAAGCATTCGACCCTTGTCTTCTTTAATTAAGGTATGAGTTTTGTTCGATTTTTGATAATTTCTACGTTTTTGCAATCATTGGTTTGTATACTTTAAAACCCATCCTTCAATTTTGTGAATTGATGATGATTTTGAAATATGTCATTGATGAACACATGAGTTTTGTGATGTTTGAAGATGAAATATGAAATATATGTGTTAGATTAACATGTTTTGTCTTTGAAGTTTTGATGATTTTGAGTAATTTGGACTTAATTGAGAAAATAATATTTTGAGGGACTAAATTATGAAATAAATGAAATGTGAGGACTTGTACGAGCATGGGTAATATTCAGCCTAGCATAGGATGTACTGAATTATGTGTATTTTGTGATTTTGTGAAATAAAGACTAAAATGTCAAAAATGTAAAAATGTGAGGGCTAATTTGTAAATTACCCTAAATATGTGTTTTTGGATTAAATTGAATGGATTAGTGAATAAACGAGTTAAATTTGAATATGTATAGATCAAGAACCGAAGAAAACGGATTTAGATCGTGGAAAGTCAAAAGTGATTGAATAGCCGAATCCGTCCGTTTGCTCAAATTTGAGGTAAGTCGATATACAAATAAACATATTTGAATTGAGTTATGTATGTATCTATGATATATATATTGTATGGTAAATGCTCAAAAATGGAGTATATATGAAATCTGAGGATATGTCGACAAGTTATCAAGGTTTGAGAAGTCCAGTATGAACCTAGGAATAGATAGGATAACGTATGTCATGACATAGGTTCCGAAATGAGATATCATGTAAGACCACGTCTGGTACGTTGGCATTGATTCAAGATTTCGTGTAAGACCAAATCTGGAACGTTGGAATCGATACAATATTTACGTGTAACACCATGTCTGGGACATTGGCATCGTATTGATTCGTGTAAGACCATGTCTGGGACAGTGGCATCGATATCTAGATACATGTAAGACCACGTCTGGGACGTTGGCATTGCACGACTATTTCAAGCACTCTGAGTATCCTATTAGATTCTGTATAGTTCAACGGGCAAGTCCGAGAAATGAATGACTATGTGAATTG
This sequence comes from Gossypium bickii, assembly GCA_025503065.1. NCBI lineage: Eukaryota > Viridiplantae > Streptophyta > Magnoliopsida > Malvales > Malvaceae > Gossypium > Gossypium bickii. Next base: position 91,117,024 of record CP106714.1, on the reverse strand, counting down.
TATATCCGATTTAGGTACGTTTGATGTATATGTTTTGAATAGGCATGGAAGGTGAGTAAATATGCATATGGATGCAATGAACCAAAATGTGATATATGAATGAATGTGACATGAGTAAATGATGAAATGATATGTGATATACATGGTTAAATGAGTTATGAGTATATAACATATTTGAGTTGTGAAATATAAGTAAGTAATGGCTAAATAATGAGCCAAGGATTATATTATGAATTTGTAAATGGGAAACATTAATTTCATTGTGTTTATGTGGCTATCTGTATTGTATATTAACTTTATTTGTATATGGCTTACTAAGCTTTTGGAAAGTTTACTTTGTGTGTGTTTACTCTGTTTTATAGATTGTCAAAACTACTGAAGGCTCGGGGAATAGTCAAGGATCGTCATCACACTACTTAATCATATTTTGGTACTTTGAAAATGTGTATATAGCTAAATATGGCATGTATAGGCTAGTTGTTTTGGGATATGTTTGGTATATGTACATAGTCATGTGATATGGCTAGATATATGGTTAGTTATGTCCTATGATACTAGTTTTGATATAGCTTGATAGTAGATGAAATGGTCATATGGATAGCAAGTTTATTGATGAATAACTAGCACATTATTGATGATAAGTTTGTGATGGATTTTGTCTTGGAATGCTTGTGGTTAAGTTGAGTTGAATGGCAATTAAGTTGGTATGGATGTAAAGCTCATAAGTGATTAGAAATGATGTATATTTAGGCATGTTTTGGTTGCCTTTGATTCTTGGATTGGTGCTTAAATGTGTCTGAAAGAATGACCCTTGTGTGGGTGGCAATTTGGCCTTGAAAATGGCCTATAATTGCCCACACGGTTGAGCACACAGGCGTGTGGCTCGACCGTGTCCCTTGTGGTTGAAATTTAAAACAAGTCAGACTCGACCATGGGCTGGACACACGGGCATGTGACTGGTAGTGCGGTGCAAGTCATTAGCGACCATGGGTGAGGCACACGGGCGTGTCCACGGCCATGTGGACAAGTCAGTATGTATACCCCGTTTTGACACGACTTAGACACACGGGCGTGTCTGAGGCCGTGTGCCTCCCACGGCCTGCCCACACGGGCGTGTGACCTTTGTAACTTTGAAAAAATTTTAAATTTTTGAGAATTTCTTAAGTGTTCGGTTTAGTCCCGGCCCCTTTCTAAAGCATGATTAAGGTCTCGTAGACCTAATTAAGGGACACTTTGATTGCATTTGATGATTTGTAATATGAAATTTCCATATAATTTTTTGATTGTCGGTAATGCCTCTTAACCCTAAATCGGTGATGGTTACGGGTTAGGGGTGTTACAGTGTCAAAGCAGCTAGAAACAGTCTTGGTCAACCTGTTGGATCAAAAGCTCGACTTTTAGCCAGATACATAGGCATGATAGCACAAAATGCAAATATGTTGCCTATCAACTACGATTCATGGCATCGTATGCCTGATAGTAACAAAAATCAGGCTCTCGATAATATTAAGGTAATAACATGAATGTAAATTATAATACTTTGGTTTAAGTTTCATTTATATTTACTTTCTAAACTTCTATTTTTTACAGGAGAGATTTGTTTTAGAGGTCTCGAATAATTATGTCAAGAAGGCATTACGAAAAAAAGGGACATACCATAAAAGTGCTTTAAAGAAGGAATATTTTAAGAAAAATATAAGCCTCGAAGAGAAATTGCAAAATGTGTAACACCCCTTACCCGTATTCAACTCTGAAACTGGGTATGAGGCATTACCGGACTTATCTCACTTGAACATACAACTATGGGCTAAAAAATTTCAACCCAACTTAAAACTTTCCATTCACATTCAAAACATCTTCATTACGGGCCTACAAGGCCTTAAACATGCATACAGTGGATCTCGAAAATCCACCGAGAACTTTTATAAACTTAGGAAAATTTTGCCTTAACAGGGCCACATGCACATGTGAAATGGGACACACTCGTATGGGCAGACCGTATGGTCACACACGTCCATGTCCCTAGCCCGTGTAGAATTTATTTTTACTTTCGAACCTACAAGGGTTTTCACACGGGCGGTCACATGCCCGTGTCCTTGGCCCATGTCCTCCATACAGCCTAGACACACCCATGCCCTCACCCGTGTGTGAAAACCTGGATATTCTGTTTGTAATGTCAGCAACCTCATAAAGGGCACACGGCCTAGGCACATGCCCGTGTGTCTAGCCCGTGGTCAACACTGACTTGCAATGTAACATCCTGAATCGGGGTCTTTGCATTTTATGTGTTTATATGTGGATACTATGTTTGTCATGTTAGTATTAGGGTACTTTAGGGTCCAGGTTTGACCTGGGGGTAGGCCGGAGCCTTGGTGAAAATTTGCTTTTTGGGCACTTGGAAGGGAGCTGAATGGGATAGGAGTCAAGGGGTGTTTTGTGGTATGCTTTGACACAAGAAGTGCCTTGGTAAAGTGGCAAGGAGGCGCCACTTAAGGCTCAGGGTAGTGACGCCTCAGGGAATCTGGCAGGGACTTGGTTCGAGCTGCGAGGATCTCCTTTTGGGGATTTCTTTTTGACGCCAAGGCAAGGGAGAGTTGCACTCAGCTTAGACTCTAGTGGATGAGTGTTGAAGGGGTCAACACCTTTGAATAAGTGGAGGAGAGCAATTCAAGGAGTTTGAAGTATTCAAACAAGTTTGAATGTGTGATGTAACATCCTAAAAACGGGGCTATTTGGAATTTAATTATTTTTCTTATGTATGAACCGCTGTGATATTATTTATGGAATAATAAAGGTTAATTAAGGCTTTGAGTTGGCATGGTTTGGTAGAAAATTTCAGTTTTTAACTTAAAAGGTAGGGAGCCTTAGCAGAAGGGTGTTATAAGATTAAATGTGGATAATTTGACACAAAAGAGCCCTTGGTAAAGTGGCAAAAGTGAGGCCACTTAAGAGCTAGCATGTGACGCCACCAAGGGGAGCTAGGGAGCTTGTGTTCGAGCCGCAGAAATCCCTCTTTTTGTTATTTATTTGGACGGCACAAAGGAGAGAGATTTTCTCTCCTTAAATTCTTATTTTTATTAATATTAGAGGATAAAATGAGCACTTTAAATTGGGTTTAAATTGCTTAAATATGGAGATAATAAGGATGTTATTTTAATAATGGATTATCATGGGATTTAGAATAGATTATTAAATAGATTATTATGTGAATAATTTAATAAGAGTGGCAAGGAGAAAAAGAAGGAGGTTAAGTGTTCAAAATATTTTGAATTCGTTTAAACTATTGGCCAAGGGGTGTTTGCTTAAAATTTAAACACTTCATAGAGAAGTGGACGGCAAGCTTCAAAGGGGGGGTGTCAATTGGCCTATAAAAACACCAATTGACCACTTGATTTTTCTTTTTTCCATCTTTGTTGAGCCGAAAACCCTAACCCTTCTCCTCCTTATTTTTTTTTCTTTTATTCTCTCAGACCCCTTTTGCCGAAATTCTCATCCCCTCTTCTTCTCCTTTATTGCCAAGCCGAAACCTCTAACACTTTTCTTCCCCATTATTTCTCCTCTATTCTTTTGGCCGAATATACTCATTGGAAGTGCCAAATCCCTTTCTCCTGTTTTAACCTCTTTGGCCGAATACTAGGAAGGGGATAGATCTTCGGGATTCCTTGTGGTAATCGTTTGGTGAAGGCACTTCGGGATCTCAAGCAGCAAGATCGGATCTTTCATTCTCTGACAGTCAGTTTTGGAGACTTCGGGATATCGTGAGCAAGCAATCTAAGCCTAAATATCGAGCATTCGGCGTTAGTAAGTGGAGATTCACTTATTGAGCGCTGTGTTGGTAGCCAAAAAAAGCAAAAGGGTGCAGGGAGATCTAGGGTGGCCGACTCCTCTTTTCAGGATTTAGGACTTCCGTCAATATCAGGTGTGTACATACACACTTATAATAATTAATAAATTGTATTAAATGCATGTGTGTGTAAATCTGCTTTATGTAGATATGGATTTAGTGCCTTAATGGTACAAGCGAGGATTCCAGTAAGTCTCTGTCAGTAAGAGATTGATAATAATGCTTTTGGGAAGCATGACATTGTTTATATATGTTAATTAAATATGTGATGGCATGAGATCTGTTATACAATGATTTGATATGGGTTGATGAGTGGAGGGGGCAGTATTGATCGTGCCGACGGGCACCAGTGTTTTGGTAACACACCATGACTACGGTCACCGGAGGTTTGGTACCTCCAGAGGTTTGGCACCTCATAGCGACTTATCCCTGTGGTTAACACCACCGTCGGTTGGCCCCACTTGAGATACGGGATCGTCTGCCAGTGATTTGGTATCACACGATGGGTTGGCCCCATCACCCGATTCGTGTCTACGGACACCGGTGTTTGCAACACATTGTGACTATATGTCACCAAAGGGTTTGGCACCACCAAAGTGGTTTGGTACCACAACGGGGTAGGCGATGAGCGCTTTGGTTGGCTAGGTTGGGTACTTAATATTCTGCATATTAATTGTTATATGTTGTGTATGAAAAAAATGTTTTTAAAACGGGGGAAGGGTTACATACTGAGTCTTGGTGACTCACCTTCTCCTTTACATTTTTCAGGTGACACGTAGATCGCGGATGTGGAGCCGTGTTGACTCGAGGTGGCCATGCAGTGGTTTTAAATTAAATGAACTTTAATTTTAGTTATGATAATTTTTTATTTCCGATTTTTATTTTATTTGGATGTAATAAGGCCTCCTGATATTTTATTTTTGTTATTTTTCATATGTTGAATACTTGTTTTAACTATATTATTATTAAATTAAAGTCACATGTTTTACCCAAATTAACACGAAAATGTTTTCATCATGCCATCGGGCACACTTGTAATTTTATAATAACTAGGCTTAATTAAATTTTCAATTAAATCTAAGTATGCCTTTTTGCAATACCACTAAATAAGAGGTTTTCGGCAACTAAAAATTTTTACTTAGCAAAAGTGTTTTCCAAAAATATTTTCCCTGTAACAGACTAGATTTGGCCATAGTGTTTGGGCCGGGTTTGGGTGTTACAAAATTGGTATCAGAGCCCAGTTCAAAGCTCGGCTGTGGGGGCCCAAGGCCCAAAAATGTTTTGGTAGGCCTTATGGAGTGATTTTGGTTTTTGAACAACATGGCCCGAGTCTCCGGCACCGATCCGCCCAGGTAAGTACATCGAAACCTCTTTGTGAATTATATTCTGTAGAAGGGTAGGAAGCATGGAACGTAGATAGACTTATAGGAACTTGAACCCTAGGATTAGATTACTCAAACACACAAACAGAACATAAGACCTAAGGAACCAAACCAATCTATGACTTAGCCATTGAGCTAGGGTGTGGTAACCCCTGTACGCATGTCGAGGATTGGATCCGGAAGAGCCTGGTATTTAAGCAGTCCTCGTGACTCACCTCCTCTTCGCAGGTATCCTACCTGGTGCGTAGCTTCGGTTCACCCTAACTCAGAGGGCTCAGTGGTGTGGTAACCTCTGTGCGCATGTCTAGAAAGGTTCGGTGAGAGCTTGGTATTTAAGCGGTCCGCGTGACCCACCTCCTCTTCACTCGAATCCTGCCTGGTGCGTAGCTTTGGTTCACCTTGACCAAGAGGGCTCGGTCATAGGCTAAACATAATGATTAAAACCCGAAAAAGGGAAATTAGCCATGTTTTCGAAAAAGAATGAAACAACAACAACCCGAATGTTTTCAAAACTTTTGCAATAACTCTTTCAAACCCGAGAACATCGTTTTTACAATGTTTTCCCCGAAAAACTTGATTTGTGAAAAATTACAAAAATACCCTTAGGGGTAAAATTACCAAAATGCCCCTGACTCATAAAATATCAGTTCAATGGTTTTGCTCAAAAATTTCAACTATTTTACAAATATTCAACCACTTAGCTTTGAAAATCATCAACAAAATATTTTGGTTTTGGAAAATTACGAAAACGCCCTCAAGTTGCAAAATTACCGAAATGACCTTGGTTTTGGAAATCTTTACAAACATCACTATTTGAAAAGGAACATTTTCAGAAAGAAACCCCTGAGTTTTACAACTATTAAAAATATCCCTGACTTATTAAAATTACGAAATTGCCCCTGAATGACAAAATTACCAAAATACCCCTGGTTTCAAAATGATGCCATATCTCTAAATTTTACAAATTTTTCAGAAAAACCCTCCAGTTTTGGGAATTTCAAAACGACCTAATTTGCTAAATTTTAAAATTTCTTTTATTACGAAAAACCCTCAGAGGAAAATGACGAAAATACCCACGGGTTAGAAATGGGCGTAAATGTCCAAGAGCGAATAGGTATGGAAAGTATTAAGGATTTGGATGCATGAACTCCTTTTTGTGAACTAGGATAGAAGATCAAACCTTGTTTGCTCGAAAGAATCTCTCGATTTAACCTTATCCATAAAATTTCTTCATGAGTAATAAAGTGGAACAAATGCTAACGCATAAAAAAATTTTCTTAATCGATTAAAAGCGCGGTAGATAGAATGATTTCTAGAGGACGTGGACGCCGTGGGCGCGGTAGGGGTAGGATGATTTGTGTCCGAACCCGTCAGTCGGGTCAAGGTTCTCAAACGAGGTACCACCGCCACCACCACCTCCTACTTTTAGAGTGAGGAGGCGCGAGGATCGCACGGCCGGTGGTGGTCAGACGCAAGTCGCTTTTGCGAGTCTTGGAAATGGTGGTCGGGTCGGTGGAAATTTGGGAGCTCGGAAATCTGTTCTCCGAGCGACTCCGATCTAACGGAGTGAGAGGTATTCCGGGGTGTGTCAGGAGTGGCACCCAGTGCGGCGGAGTACTGGCTAGAGTCAACTGAAAGGATCATGGATGATCTTGACCTGACTGAGGAGGAAAAGCTGAAAGGGGCTGTGTCGCTTCTAAAGGATGAAGCGTACCAGTGGTGGCTGACAGTTTGAGATGGCGCTACGGCAGATGATCTGACTTGGGATCATTTCAAAGCCACCTATCAGAAGAAGTATGTGGGCACCAGCTATACTGATGCTCAGAGGAAAGCCTTTCTAGGGCTAGTGCAAGGAACTAAGTCAGTAGCGGAATATGAGGCGGAGTTTTTAAGGCTGAATAGGTATGCTAGAGGCATCGTGGCTACTAAACACGAGCGCTGTGTCCGCTTTGAGGACAGACTCCGAGATGATTTGAGGTTACTGATTGCCCCGCAGCAGGTTCGTGAGTTCTCATCTCTAGTAGAAAAGGCTAAGGTAGCCGAAGGGATCAAGGAGGCTGTGAGGCAAAGTTATAGTAGGAATAATCAGAAGAGAGGATTTGGGTCAGCTGGATCCAGTGGGAGTGCCCAGAAAAAGGCTAGGCCAAGTGGGCCAAATCAGGCGGCAAAGCCCATGACTACTAATCAGAGGCCGACTCAGTGTAACCGCTGTGGAAAGACCCATTGGGGAAGTTGTTGGACCGGCGATAGAGGATGTTTTGAGTGTGGGTCTTTGGAGCATCGGGTCAGAGATTGTCCCCGGAAACTAGCTAAGAATCAGCCTGAGGGACAGAACCGTGCTCAGGGCAGAAATGTTGGACCACCACAGAGGGGTCATGGTAATGGCAGAGGAAACAACGGTCCTAACCGAGGTCGTGGAAATCGTGCGCGAGGGTTCAGCAACACGAGAGGCTAGGCGGCTGGCTTAGTCTACGCAAATGAGCGTCGCGAGAGAGGGTGACGCACTGCATGATGTTATAACCGTGCGCTTTCTAATTTTTGGTCTTCCTTATGTTGCATTAATTGATGTGGGTTCGACGCACTCGTACATTGCTAGTAGTGTGGTAGGAACTATGGACCTAGACTCTGAAACTGCTTCTAGGGAGATGACTGTAGTTAGCCCTTTAGGTCACTCTGTAGTCGTAGATAAACTTTATAGTGACGTACCCCTAGAACTCCAAGGGGTAGTATTTGTGGCTGATCTGATGGAACTACCGTTTGGGGAGTTCGATTTGATCCTTGGAATGGACTGCTGATTAAGTATCAGGCGAAGTTGGATTGCGCGGCTAAGCGCATGGTTCTTAAGATGGCCGAAGGTGATGAAGTGGTTAGGTGATAGAAGGAATTACCTATCCAACGTAGTGTTTGCCTTGAAGGCTGAAAAGATGGTCAAGAAGGGTTGTGAGGCGTATTTAGTTCGAATCTGTGCTTTGGAAGCTAAGGAGTCAGTAGTTGGAAAGGTTCGAACGGTTGGGGAATTCACTGATGTGTTCCCGTAAGAGCTTAAGTCCGCCTTCATCGTCGAAGTTGAATTCGGTATAGACTTGCTACCCGAACGGCACTGTGTGTCTATAGCACCATACTTGAATGGCACCAAAGGAATTGGTGGAGCTTAAGGCTCAAATTCAGGAGCTTTTGGATAGAGGGTTTATTCGACCAAGCATATCTCCGTGGGGAGCACCGGTGTTGTTTGTCAAGAAGAAGGACGGTTCAATGCGGATGTGTATCGACTACCGCCAATTGAACAAGTTAACGATCAAGAACAAGTATCCGTTGCCTCGGATTGACGACTTGTTCGATCAACTGAAGGGTGCCTCGATGTTTTCGAAGATAGACCTTAGGTCGAGCTATCATCAACTTAAGGTGAAGGAAGTTGATGTTCACAAGACGGCATTCCAAACTCGGTATGGGCACTACAAGTTCCTCGTAATGCCATTTGGGTTGACCAATGCGCCGGCAGTGTTTATGGACTTGATGAATAGGGTGTTTCAACAGTACTTAGACCAATTTTTCGTGGTGTTCATAGACGACATATTAGTTTATTCAAAGTCGGAGGAGGAGCATGACCAGCATTTACGTATAGTTCTACAAGTGTTGAGGGAGAACCAATTATATGCCAAATTCAGTAAGTGCGAATTTTGGCTTAGGGAAGTGGCCTTCTTAGGACACGTGGTGTCGGCTGAGGGAATCAGAGTAGACCCTCGCAAGATTAAAGCGGTGTTGGATTTGAAACCCCCTAGGTCGGTGGCTGAAATAAGAAGTTTTCTGGGTTTAGCGGGGTACTATCGGAGATTCGTGGAAGGATTCTCTTTAATCGCAGCGCCGTTAACTAAGCTGCTAAGGAAAGGTGTTCCATTTGTATGGACGGAGAAGCAGCAAGAAAGCTTTGATAAGCTAAGGAAAATTCTGATAGAAGCTCCGGTTTTGGTACAACCTGAGGCAGGGAAGTTGTTTACCGTTTACTGTGATGCATCCCATACTGGTTTGGGATGTGTGCTGATGCAAGAAGGGAAGGTAGTAGCCTATGCATCCCGTCAGTTAAGACCGCATGAGGTTAACTACCCGACGCACGACTTGGAGTTAGCGCCAGTCGTCTTTGCTCTGAAAATATGGAGACATTATCTGTACGGGGAGAAGTCGATAGTCTACACGGATCATAAGAGTTTGAGATATCTTCCCGACCCGTAGGATCTAAACTCGAGACAATGTCGGTGGATTGAACTATTAAAGGACTACGATTGTTCAATCGAGTACCATCCGGGTAAGGCTAACGTGGTAGCTGACGCGTTAAGCCGGAAGGTTGTGACGGACTTAAGAGCAATGTTCGCTCGGTTGAGTTTATATGATGATGGGAGTCTTTTGGCGGAACTCCAAGTTAAGCCAACATGGATTGAGGAGATTAAGGAAAAGCAGTTAGGGGATGAAGGCTTGAACGCTAAGAGGGTACAAGTTCAGGATGGTGGTTTGGAAGGGTACAGTCTATCCAGTGATGGAGTGCTATGTTTTCAAGGGCGAGCATGTATGCCGAGAAATGTGGAGTTGAGGCGGAAAATTCTCCACGATGCACATAGCAGCCCATACGCTATGCATCCGGGAGGAAGCAAGATGTATGGAGATCTACGGAGACAGTTCTGGTGGCCGGGGTTGAAGCATGAGGTAACTGAATTTGTGGGGAAGTGTCTGACGTGTCAGCAGGTTAAGGCTGAACATCAGTTGCCATCAGGGCTACTTCAACCGGTAAAGATCCCTCAATGGAAATGGGAGAGGATCACTATGGATTTCGTTAGTGGGCTACCCCTTACGCCCAGCAAGAAGGACGCAGTTTGGGTAGTAGTAGACCGTCTGACTAAGTCAGCTCACTTCATACCGGTGAGGGTGGATTTTCCTCTTCAGAAGCTAGCTAAGCTGTATGTGTCGGAAATAGTAAGGTTGCATAGTGTTCCAGTATCGATCATCTCGGATAGGGATCCCAGATTCACGTCAAGGTTCTGGAAAGCGTTACATCAAGCTTTGGGTACACGGTTGGATTTCAGTACAGCCTTCCATCCACAGTCTGACGGACAGTCGGAAAGGGTGATACAAATCTTAGAAGACATGTTAAGAGGGTGTGTCTTGGATTTTAGTGGTAGTTGGGAGGAGTACCTACCACTAGCGGAATTCGCTTATAACAATAATTATCAAGCGAGTATTCAAATGGCTCCATATGAAGCCCTATATGGACGAAAATGCCGTACTCCTACATGTTGGACGGAGTTGGGGGAACGACAAGTTCTGGGTCCAGAATTGGTAACAGAGACTGAAAACAAAGTCAAGGTGATTCGGTCTCGTCTCAAGGAAGCATCAGATAGACAGAAGTCTTATGCCGATCTCAAACGTAAGGAAATGGAGTATGCTGTAGGAGACAAGGTCTTTCTGAAGGTGTCACCTTGGAAAAAGGTGTTGAGATTTGGCCGAAAGGGAAGTTTGAGAGCCCAAGGTTCATCGGGCCATATCTGATTGTAAAGCGAGTAGGACCGGTAGCTTATCGGCTAGAGTTGCTTGCAGAATCGAATCGAGATCCATGACGTATTTCATGTATCGATGCTGAGACGGTATCGGTCAGATCCTTCACACGTTGTGCCAATAGCAGAGATCAAGGTAAATTCGGATTTATCTTTTGAAGAGGAACCAGTTCAGATCTTAGACCGAGATGTGAAGGTTCTACGTAGGAAGTCAGTGCCCTTGGTGAAGGTGCTATGGCGGAACCATGGTGTGGAAAAAGCTACGTGGGAGCCCGAGGATGTGATGCGCAAAGCAATACCCCACCTCTTTTGATCGGGAATTTCGAGGACGAAATTTATTTTAAGGGGGGTAGAATTGTAACATCCTAAAAACGGGGCTATTTGGAATTTTATTATTTTTCTTATGTATGAACCGCTGTGATATTATTTATGGAATAATAAAGGTTAATTAAGGCTTTGAGTTGGCATGGTTTGGTAGAAAATTTCAGTTTTTAACTTAAAAGGTAGGGAGCCTTAGCAGAAGGGTGTTATAAGATTAAATGTGGATAATTTGACACAAAAGAGCCCTTGGTAAAGTGGCAAAAGTGAGGCCACTTAAGAGCTAGCATGTGACGCCACCAAGGGGAGCTAGGGAGCTTGTGTTCGAGCCGCAGAAATCCCTCTTTTTGTTATTTATTTGGACGGCACAAAGAAGAGAGATTTTCTCTCCTTAAATTCTTATTTTTATTAATATTAGAGGATAAAATGAGCACTTTAAATTGGGTTTAAATTGCTTAAATATGGAGATAATAAGGATGTTATTTTAATAATGGATTATCATGGGATTTAGAATAGATTATTAAATAGATTATTATGTGAATAATTTAATAAGAGTGGCAAGGAGAAAAAAAGAAGGAGGTTAAGTGTTCAAAATATTTTGAATTCGTTTAAACTATTGGCCAAGGGTGTTTGCTTAAATTTAAACACTTCATAGAGAAGTGGACGGCAAGCTTCAAAGGGGGTGTCAATTGGCCTATAAAAACACCAATTGACCACTTGATTTTTCTTTTTTCCATCTTTGTTGAGCCGAAAACCCTAACCCTTCTCCTCCTTATTTTTTTTCTTTTATTCTCTCAAACCCCTTTTGCCGAAATTCTCATCCCCTCTTCTTCTCCATTATTGCCAAGCCGAAACCTCTAACACTTTTCTTCCCCATTATTTCTCCTCTATTCTTTTGGCCGAATATACTCATTGGAAGTGCCGAATTCCTTTCTCCTGTTTTAACCTCTTTGGCCGAATACTAGGAAGGGGATAGATCTTCGGGATTCCTTGTGGTAATCATTTGGTGAAGGCACTTCGGGATCTCAAGCAGCAAGATCGGATCTTTCATTCTCTGACAGTCGGTTTTGGGGACTTTGGGATATCGTGAGCAAGCAATCTAAGCCTAAATATCGAGCATTCGGCGTTAGTAAGTGGAGATTCGCTTATTGAGCGCTGTGTTGGTAGCCAAAAAAAGCAAAAGGGTGCAGGGAGATCTAGGGTGGCCGACTCCTCTTTTCAGGATTTAGGACTTCCGTCAATATCAGGTGTGTACATACACACTTATAATAATTAATAAATTGTATTAAATGCATGTGTGTGCAAATCTGCTTTATGTAGATATGGATTTAGTGCTTTAATGGTACAAGCGAGGATTCCGGTAAGTCTCTGTCAGTAAGAGATTGATAATAATGCTTTTGGGAAGCATGACATTGTTTATATATGTTAATTAAATATGTGATGGCATGAGATCTGTTATACAATGATTTGATATGGGTTGATGAGTGGAGGGGGCAGTATTGATCGTGCCGACGGGCACCAGTGTTTTGGTAACACACCGTGACTACGGTCACCGGAGGTTTGGTACCTCCGAGGTTTGGCACCTCATAGCGACTTATCCCTGTGGTTAACACCACCGTCGATTGGCCCCACTTGAGATACGGGATCGTCTGCCAGTGATTTGGTATCACACGATGGGTTGGCCCCATCACCCGATTCGTGTCTACGGACACCAGTGTTTGGTAACACATTGTGACTATATGTCACCAGTGGTTTGGCACCACCAGTGGTTTGGTACCACAACGGGGTAGACAGTGGCGTTTGGTTGATCGTGCCGACGGGCACCAGTGTTTTGGTAACACACCGTGACTACGGTCACCGGAGGTTTGGTACCTCCAGAGGTTTGGCACCTCATAGCGACTTGTCCCTGTGGTTAACACCACCGTCGGTTGGCCCCACTTGAGATACGGGATCGTCTGCCAGTGATTTGGTATCACACGATGGGTTGGCCCCATCACCCGATTCGTGTCTACGGACACTAGTGTTTGGTAACACATTGTGACTATATGTCACCAGTGGTTTGGTACCACAACGGGGTAGACAGTGGCGTTTGGTTGGCTAGGTTGGGTACTTAATATTCTGCATATTAATTGTTATATGTTGTGTATGAAAAAAATGTTTTTAAAACGGGGGAAGGGTTACATACTGAGTCTTGGTGACTCACCTTCTCCTTTACATTTTTCAGGTGACACGTAGATCGCGGATGTGGAGCCGAGTTGACTCGAGGTGGCCATGCAGTGGTTTTAAATTAAATGAACTTTAATTTTAGTTATGATAATTTTTATTTCCGGTTTTTATTTTATTTGGATGTAATAAGGCCTCCTGATATTTTATTTTTGTTATTTTTCATATGTTGAATACTTGTTTTAACTATATTATTATTAAATTAAAGTCACATGTTTTACCCAAATTAACACGAAAATGTTTTCATCATGCCATCGGGCACACTTGTAATTTTATAATAACTAGGCTTAATTAAATTTTCAATTAAATCTAAGTATGCCTTTTTGCAATACCACTAAATAAGAAGTTTTCGGCAACTAAAAATTTTTACTTAGCAAAAGTGTTTTCCAAAAATATTTTCCCTGTAACAGACTAGATTTGGCCATAGTGTTTGGGCCGGGTTTGGGTGTTACATATGATCAGGAGAAAAACAAGGAGAAAAAGAAGGGATTGAAGAGGGGTGAGTGTTAGCCGAATTTGAAAGGAGTTAGAAGGGGTTGGGCATTCAGTTTTTGGGTGTAGCTTAGGGGGGTGGCCGATTGTTGGTGTTAACCTTTGAGGGTGTTGAATATTCGGCTAGCTAGGGAGCACTTAGGGTCTTTTTCCTTCTCATTTCTTTTGTGCCGAAACTGAATCACTCCCACACTCTTGGCTTGCATTCTTTCTTTCCTCTCAAATACCAAAACTGAATTGTCTCCTAAGCCTCTTCTTCTTTTTCTACTTTTTGGGTGTTTGGCCAAAACCTACATTGCTCTTTACTCATCATCTTTGTTCAATTTCTTTGCCAATAACATCAAAGCCGAACCCTCCTTCCATTTTGGTTTTTCTCTCTTCTCTCAATTTCTTCTTGGGGCCGAAACTCTCTAACTCTCTTCTCATCTCCAATTTCTTGCAAGAGCCGAATACCCTTGCCCATACTTTCTTTCTCCATAGTCGAATCTCCTAGCCATTCTCTCTTGCGTTTTCTCTCAATCTCCGTAAGAGCCGAAACCTGTTTCTCATCTTTCTCCTTCTCTATTTGTGCACTCTCAAAACCGAAACCTCAAATTCCCATTCCCTATTTCATTTTTCCCTAGAAGCCAAAACCCCTAAGCCTCCATTTAAAGATCTTTATTCCTATTTTTGGCTTTTCTATCGGATTCTCTTCTATCTTAGCCTTTACCGAATCTTCTCTAGGGTGGTGTGGTGCCGATTCTTCCTAGGTGTTGATCGAATCTGTTGAGTTAAGGTGGTGGTGGTGTGGCATTCTTTTTGGAGAATTTCGGGATTCGTTTGGCTTGTGAATCAAGCCTAAAGCCTCGGGATTTGTCGATCTAGGTAAGGGCCTTAGCTTTAAGTGTTAATCTCTTTTGATTTGATTTCACTGCTTTAATCCGGTCTAGTGACCAAGGTTGTTCATGGACTCAAATGTCAGCGATTCTAAGGGAGGGGTTGGACCTGTAAACCCAGTCCCTATGTTTAAGAAGCGAGCAGTGTCAGCAGTTCGGGATTGGCCACCGGGTTGTGCGCCAGCGTCTGAGCAGAGTAGTAGGCCGATAGCGGTAGTGCCTGTCAACGAGAGTGTCGACGTAGAAAGTATTGTGTTACGCGTTATCAGGTGTGTAACTCTTACACACTTTATATGTTAAATATGTTACTATCTGTGTATGGCCAAAAGCCGAAGTGATGGTAAGGATCACTAAAATACCCTTGTGGGTAAAAGCGAGGACTCCAGGTAAGTCCACTATGGTTGCTATTGTTAAATGCATATGTTGAAACCTGAATGTGCCATGTTATTTAAATCATTAAGCATGATCATACCATATTGTAAAGCATGTACATGAAATTGGGGCATAATGAGAAGAGGGAGGAAACATGATCTTTCAGACTGTCACCAGTGGTTAGGTACCACAAGTGGGTTGGCCCCACATATCATTATTCTGTGACTAAGTCTCAGTGGTCTGGAACCACCAGTGGTTAGGTACCACATATATTATTTCTGTGACTCATCCCAGTGGTTTGGCACCAAAGTGGTTGGCCCTACGAATTAATGTAAGGGATTGTCACCAGTGGTTAGGTACCACAAGTGGGTTGGCCCCACATATGATTATTTTTGACTTTTGTCACCAGTGGTTTGGAACCACCAGTGGTTAGGTACCACCAGTGGCTAGGTGCCACAAATGTTTGGTAGACACAGGAGATACGGATGGATATCTAGGTTGGTTGGGTAGCATGACATACATATTTTGCATATGAATCTGTGTGGTAGCCTTAAATCTTTCGGACAGGGATTTACACACTGAGTCACGGTGACTCACTCCTTCCGCTATTTTTGCAGGTAACCCTTAGACCGCGGATATGGAGCCGAGGTGGACTCGAGGTGGCCATGCATGATATTTCGGTTTTATTTTAAATACTTATTTCGGTTTTATTTTACTTTAAGTTAGATATTGGTAATGTAATAAGGCCATCTAAATTTTAACTTGGATTTATTTGTTTTGGTTAATTTCTTTTATTTCGTTTTGATCACTAAGGCATGCCTAATAAACTACTTCAAACGGACGATTTCCAAAACTTAAAGAACTTCAGGATTTCCAAAGTTTTACAATCGGGTAATTAATAATCGGGTAATGATAACAAGGCAACTTAACATTTCAAACTAAGACTCAAAATTGTTTTCAATAACTCACTCAATACGAACTCTGTTTTTATAAAATCAAAGTTTTTTTCCAACTCAAGACGTTAACTTGGTTTTTAAAACATTTTCTTCCTTGTGACATGCCAGATTCGGTCGTGGCATTTTGACCGGGTTTAGGGTGTTACATGCAACACTAACATACAGGGGACACACGGCCTGGTCACACACCCATGGGACTGACCGTGTGACACATGCCCATGTGCCTACCCGTGTGGACAAGAACAAGTCTATTTTCCAAGCTCTTTTCACCACCCTAACTTATACAACGACAATCACATTCAACCATTACTCAATCATCTTATCATACATCATACACAAACATGAATAACTTCATCTTTTCATACATATATATAATGATAATGAGCCATTAAATATGGTCATTTACAAAAGTGTTCATCTTTTAAGGAGCCAACACACTTAGCCAAAACAACAAAACATTTCTCTATGCCTAGCCTCTATACATGCTATACTCAAAATGCTAAGTCTAATATACCAAGATGAGCTGATAGTGTGGATGATCTTCAGATTATCTCCGTATCCTGAACCGGCTCTTTGACATTATAAAAGAAGGGAAAAGAAAGGGAGTAAGCTTTAAGCTTAGTAAATTTACATGTAAACAATAAGCATCATAACATATGCTAAACAATTAATAACATTTCATACTAAGCAAGAACAATTCACATTTCCATAATCATGCTTACTCATCTCATCTCTTACCACATTCCAACCACATAACAATTATATTTGTAACACCCCTATCCCGTGTCCGTCGTCGGATTAAGGTTAGGATCGTTACTGGACAGACCAAAAATATTTACAGACATAATCATACATTCAATCATCATTCTCAGACATAATGTCCCTTAAACAGGTCCTCGAGACCTTAATCATGCTTAGAAGTCGAGTCGGGACTAAATTGAAACACATATGAAATTTCATGAAAATTTCAAACATTTCTAAAATACAGGGGAGACACGCCCGTGGGAGGAAACCTTGTGCCCTCCACAGCTTCTAGACACCCCCATGTGTCCTTTCGTGATTAAATACTGACTTGATCCCCACAGCCACCAGACACGGCCGTGTGTCCAAACCGTGGTCCTATACTGACTTCCCCAACACAGCCACCAAACACGTCCGTGTTAAGGCCGTGTTGTTTTTAAGCTACACTCTGCCAATTCTCCCACGGTCTTAGGCATGCCCGTGTGCCACAACCGTGTGACATTATAGGCCATACACAAGGCCAAAATGCCACTCATAAAGGGTCAAACCTATAATCAGCATATATCATCCCATTTCATTCACCTATGACCATCAAAAACATACCAAATAGCCAACCAAATCATGCATATTTGTCAACTAAGGTAATCACACTATAATCCATTCAATATTCATTCAATCTAACCATTCAAACAAATTCCAAACATACCAATTTGCAAGAACAAATCACAATTAAGCCCAAACATCATTCATCTATAAACTTAGCATATCAATCATGTCATATATCAACTAATCATGCCAAAACAACTTCTCAATTCACATTCATCTAAGCATGGTACCAAAACATAACTCGCCAAATCACATGGCTAAGTTCACTTTACAAATCGTAACAAGAACTAGCATATACATGCCATATCTAGCTATATACATATCCAAGGTGTACCAGAATGATATTAATAGTGTGATGACGATCCTTGATGATCCCGAGCCTTCAGTAGCTTTGACGACCTGTAAAACAGATTAAACACACACAGAGTAGGCTTTCCAAAAGCTTAGTACGTCAATATACAAAAAAACTTAGCATAAAATGCATTTCTTGCAAATAGATACATAGGCACATTCCATCCATTTAGCATATATCACAATTATGCTTTGTTTCATATACTTGTGGCCACATTTGCCACATTCATCATTTTAAGATTCTCATTCTCATATTTAAACATACACTTATTCGAGTCAAGGTCTTATAGGTACTTACCTTCTTATACACACTTGTGTATATATATATATCAACGTACTCGAAACAGACATTTGTTCACTTGTTTGATCATGGCTTGGATTCACAATTCATAACACAGACTTGCTCGTTGAACTGTAAGGAACCTAATAGGATACCTAGAAAGTTCGGAATGGTAGTACAATGCCAACATCCCAGACGAGGTCTTACATGCACTCAGATATTAATGCCACTATCTTAGACAGGGTCTTATACGAATCAATACGATGCCGATGTACCAGACACGGTCTTACACGTAAAGCTTGTATCGATGCCAACGTCCCAGACGTGGTATTACTCGTAAAACTTATATTGATGCCAATGTCCCAAACGAGGTCTTACACATAATTAGATATCGATGCCACTATCTCGGACAGGGTCTTACACAAATCTCAAATCAACGCCAACATCCCAGACGTGGTCTTACATGATAGCAACAGAACAAATGTCTATGTCGTGACGTAGTCAATCCTATCTATTCCTAGGTTCGTACGGGACTTCTCGGACTTAAACACTATATCGGATTTATCTCGAAATTCATATTCAAAACCTCTCATAGGCATTCATTATCAACATCAATCATATGAACAATTGTATTATCATACAAGTACGTTTATTTGCATAGTGACTTACCTCGAATTTAGTTTATCGGAATGAAAACGGCTACTCGTTTACTTTCGTTTTCCCGCAATCTAAATCCATTTTCCTCGGTTCTTAATCTAAACATATTCAGAATTAACCCTTTTATTCACTAATTCATTCAATTCAATCCAAAGACACACATTTGGGGCAGTTTGCAAATTAGCCCTTACATTTGCACACTTAATCAATTTAGTCCATTTTTCTCAAAACATCAAATTCACAAAATTCACACATATACATGTTTGGCCGAATACATATACATCACATACAAGCCCACATTTTTCATCAAATTCACAAATTAGTCCCTCAATTTTCTATTTTCTCAATTTAGCCCTATTTAGCTAAATTCATCAAAACTTCAAGAACAAAACATATTCATCTACCACAAATCTATCATTTAACACCTTAAAGCATCACAAAGCTCAACATAGCATCAATGGCATAACTTACAAACATCACCAATACACAAAATTGAAACATGGGTTTGATAGTAGACGAAGAACGATTAAAAAAATGTAGAAATTATCATAAACGAATCAAAAACTTACCTTGAATTTAGCTTTCAAATGGCCGAATATAACAAAGTATTTCTTTCCTATCTTTGTTTGTGTTTTTCGGTGGATGAACAATGCATTAAAGCTTATTTTAAGCTTTAGTTTTGTTAATAATATGATATAAAATAATTTACTAATATAACCTTTCATATAAATATATGTATCACATAATTACAAGGTCATTTATGACCTTAACCATCCACTAACAATGGAAATGGCTAAATTGCCACATAAGTCCTCACATTTATAAAGCCACAACACATAAGCACTTTAACATATAGCATGTAACTTTCACATTCAATGCACTTTCATCCTTTTGCAAATTAAACACAGGAACAGACAAATTAACTTACAGAAATTTAACACATGCTAAACCACCTATCAACAACACAGAATATAATATTAAAATATTATACGAACTCGGATTTGTGGTCCCGAAACCACTGTTCCGACTAGGGTATAAACCGGACTGTTACAATATTGCTCACAATTACTTGTACACATTCCCTGCACTCATCACCACAAAGCAACATGAAACATTTACTTACACAATATCTCGATGAACCCCTCGAAATGATACTAAGTACTCGGTGGTTTCACACACAGCCCACCAATAGTTAATAATAGGGTGGTATCGCACTTAGCCCACCAGCTAGAATATTTACGGTGGTTTCATACATAGCCCACCAAATGATAATATAAACGATGGTATTGCATACAACCCATCATGAATAAGTAATAAGGTGGTATTGCACACAGCCCACCAAAAAGTATGATTACGGTGGTATCGCACACAACCCACCAATTAACTATTACGGACATTTTTCCGTACTAACTTATCTATTCCGAGGTTCATACAAGAATTATTCACTATCTACCAATTTCAATAAATTTAAATCATAATTGATCTCATTCATACAATGCACCAATAAGTAACAACATATGTATTAAAGATGTATCGTTTACACATAAACTTACCTCGATGCAAAATGTATTAATCGACGGTTTAATCCGTAACACTGCCTTTTGCTCGGTCAAGGTTGTTTCCGCTCTCTTCTTGATCTATAATAATAAAATTTACTCATTCAATCACTTTATAATTCATGATACATCAAAATTTCTACTTAGGCAAAAATGACCATTTTGCCCTTATACTTTTGCAAAATTATAATTCTACCCCAAGGCTCGTAAATTGTTTTTCATCACATTTTCTCATTAAACAATCCTAGCTGAACATTTATTTCTCTTAAAACAACTCACAAAACCAATTATTTCATGCATTTATTACACAATTTCAACCTTTACAAATAAATCCTATTTAGGTGTTTTCATGATAACAAATTTCACAAAAGTTGTTCTTTAACTCACTGTCATTCATTTTATTCCATAAAAACTCAGAAAAAAACATAAAAACTCTCATGGAAAGTCCCTAAAATTTTAACCATTTTGCAAATTAGTCCCCTTATTAGCTAGCTTAAGCTTTGGGGGTTCCAAAAGTACAAAAATTATCAAGAAAGACCTCTAAAATCACTTACTTGTAAGAGAGAAGCTTGGCTGAAAGTTTGGACTCCAAAATCCTCTAATTTCCTTAAATTTGTGGTGGAGAAGAAGCATGAATAGTGAAACATGATATCTCTTTCATTTATCTTATTTTATTCATTTTTTTCCCCTAATTTCACGAAATTTTGACAAAAATTTAATGCCCCTGCCTCCTTGTCTCTATGGCCGGCCAACACACCCTTAATGGCCTAATTTCACTCTAAGAACCTCCAATTTAATATTCTATGTCTATTAGACACCTCCACCTTGTAAAATAGAACTTTCGCACTTTATGCGATTTAGTCCTTTTTCACAATTAAGCATACAATTGCTAAAGTTAAAGCACCAAAATTTTCATACATCCTTATAAACATGCTATAACACATAAAATAATATCAAAAATATTTTTTTTCAACCTCGGATTAGCTGTCCTGAAACCACTGTTTTGATTAGCCCCAAAATCGGGCTGTCACAACTCTCCCCCTTTAGAGATTTTCGTTCTCGAAAATCTTACCAATAAAAAGGTTTGGGTACTGTTCTCTCATGGCTTCTTCCGATTCCCACGTAGCCTCTTTCACACTGTGTTTTTGACATAACACTTTCACTAAGGCTATGCTCTTATTCCTCAACTGTTTAACCTCTCGAGCCAATATCTTGATTGGTTCCTCTTCATAAGTCATGTCCGGTCGTATCTCAATTTCTATTGAAGGGATCACATGCGAAGGATTGAAACGATATTGCCGAATCATCGACACATGAAACACATTGTGTATTCTCTCTAACTCTACCGACAAAGCCAACCGATATGCTACTGGCCCAATCCTTTCAATAACCTCATACGGCCCTACCATGGACTCAATTTGCCTTTTTGACCAAATCTCAATATTTTCTTCCACGGGGATACTTTCAGAAATACTTTGTCACCCATTTGAAACTCTGTTTCTTTCCTTTTTAAATCGATGTATGACTTTTGTTGGTCCGAAGCAGCTTTCAGACTGTCACGGATCACTTTCACTTTCTCCTCGGTTTCTTTAACTAGATCAACCCTGTGAATTTGCTTCTCACTAAGCTCGGTCCAATAAAAGGGGGTCCGACACTTGCGACCATATAAAGCTTCATACTGTGCCATCCGTATACTCGAACGGTAACTATTATTATAGGCAAACTCGACCAAAGGTAGATATTTTTCCCAACTATCTTCGAACTCTAACATACAGCATTGAAGCATATCCTCAAGAACTTGAATCACTTTTTTGGATTTGCCATTGGTTTAAGGATGGAACGCTGTACTAAAATTTAATTTTGTACCTAAGGCTTCTTGCATCTTCTCCTAAAACCTCGAACTAAATCTCAGATCTCTATCCGAGATAATAGATATAGGTACGACATGCAATCTCCCCACTTCAACAATATACAGCTTATCCAACTTGTCAAGTGAGTAATCTATACGCACTGGTATAAAGTGAGCTGACTTCATTAATCTATCCATAATAACCCACACAGCATCTTTCTTTCTCGGAGTCATAGGTAACCCCGTTACGAAATCCATTGTGATTCGATCCCACTTCCACTCTGGAACCATCACCGGCTGAAGTAATCCCGAGGGTACTTGATGCTTGGCTTTCACTTGTTGATAGATCAAACATTTTGTAAAAAAACTCAGAGATACCTCTTTTCATACCCGGCCACCAATACAATCTTTTCAAATCATTGTACATTTTCGTACTGCCCGGATTTACTGACAAGCAACCACTGTATGTTTCATGTAAAATTTTTCAGATCAACTCAACATCCATAGGTACACAAACTCTATCATGAAACATCAAACAACTATCTGAATTCACCCAAAAATCAGAGGCATTTCCCGATTCGCACTGAGCTCTCTTAGCTTGCATCTCATTATCATTCTTCTGAGCTTCACATATCTGCTGAATAAATAATGGTCTAGCCCTCAACTCGGCCAATATAGCACCATCATCAGACAGTGCTAAGCTTGTACTCATAGCTCTCAAAGCATACAGGGATTTTCTACTCAAGGCATCTGCAACTACATTAGCTTCCCTAGGATTGTAATCGATTACTAGCTCGTAATCCTTCAATAATTCGAGCCACCGCTGTTGTTGCAAATTCAAATCCTTTTGGTCCATCAAGTACTTCAAACCCTTGTGATCGATGAAGATTCGACACTTCTCACCATATAAATAATGACGCCAAGTCTTTAAAGCGAAGAAGATCGCAGCCAACTCTAAATCATGACTCGGATAATTCTTTTCATGCGGCTTTAACTGTCTCGAGGCGTAAGCTACTACCTTACCCTCTTGCATCAACACACAGCCAAGGCCATTTAATGATGCATCACTATAGACTACAACCTCTTTTCCCGATTCAGGTTGTACTAAAACTAACGCCTTTATCAACAATGCTTTCAATTTCTCGAAACTCTGTTGGCATTTCTTAGTTCATTCAAACTTAACATCTTTGTGCAACAGTTTCGTCATCGGGGAAGTAATCATGGAGAACCCTTTCACGAACCATCTGTAGTACCCCGCTAAACCCAAAAAGCTTCTAATTTCCAACATATTCCTTAGCGGTTTCCACTCCACAATAGCCGAGATCTTACTTGGATCAACTCTAATACCATCACCCGACACAATATGTCCTAAAAATCCGACCTCTTGAAGCCAAAACTCACTCTTGCTAAATTTAGCATACAATTGCTTGTCTTTTAAAACCTGTAAAACAATTCTCAGGTACTCTGCATGCTCACTCTCATACTGAGAATAAATTAATATGTCGTCGACGAAAATAACCACAAACTTATCCAAATACGATCGGAAGATGCGGTTTATTAAAACCATAAAAATCGCAGGAGCATTTGTTAGGCCAAATGGCATGACAAGAAACTCATAATGGTCATACCTCATCCGAAATGTAGTTTTCGACACATCTTGCTCCTCAACCCTCGACTGGTAATAATCAGACCTTAGATCTATCTTAGAGAATATTGTAGCTCCCTTTAATTGGTCAAACAAGTAATCTATCCTTGGCAAAGGATACTTATTCTTCACTGTCACCTTGTTGAGTTGTCTGTAGTCTATTCACAATTTCATTGACCCATCTTTCTTCTTTACAAAAAGTATCGGAGCACCCTATGGTGAATAGCTCAGTCTTACAAAACCCTTCTTCGTTAATGTAACACCCCTTACCCGAGACCGTTGCCGGAGTCGAGCACGAGGCATTACTAGACTTAACTTACTAGATCAGGGCATAAAAATTGAAACTGTCCATCTGCATCATGTTCACTAAATTAACTATAACTCGAGTTACAAAACTCGAAATTTAGATCCGTAAATTTTCCTTCAAACTAGACTCATATATCTTCTTACTATAACTTTTCCAGAATTTTTGGTGTGGCCAATTAGTACAGTTTATTAGTTAAAGTCTCCCCTATTACATAATCCGATAGTTCTGACCTCTCTTCACTAAAAATCAATTATCTCATAGTATTCAACTCTTTTTCCTACACTGCTTTTTTATATAAAAATAGAATCAATAAGCTTTAATTATATATCTCATGCACACCCTAATTCCATTTATACTATCCTTGGTAAGTTTTCAAAATCACGTCACTGCTGCTGTCCAAATTGTTCCCCTGCATATAATTACATGATTTCTTTATAATAACTATCAACTAGGCATTACATAACATCCAAAACATGATCTTAATTAGCCATTTTAATAGCTAATCATTACCAAGAATTTACAAGTCAATCTTAAGCCATATCATAAGGTCATACACACAAAATGGCTAAGTCCCTATACATGCCATAACTTAAAACATTCGAGTCACAAAATACCAATATAATCCTTTGATAGTGTGTAACGATCTCCGACGTCCTTACGATCCCCGAGTTGGCTTGTAATACTATAAAAAGAGAGAAAAGAATGGGAGTAAGCATTAAGCTTAGTAAGTTTGCATGTAAATAAATAACAACATTCTTAATGCATTATCATATTCTTTTCTTACCAAAATTATTTAAGCCTTTAACTTAATATACTTAAGTCTTAAATTCTTACCTGTACCTTTTTAGCTTGAACTTGTCTTACCTTTCCTTTGGTATACTCTTTAAACTTTCCCATTGAACCACTTGGAATACTAAGGATACGAGGGTGCCTTTCCTTACGAAACTTAACCATTGCCATGGTCTTACATGGTATCCTTGCCTTATGAACTCACCAATGCCATGCCTTGGCATGGTCTTACATGGGACCTTTGCCTTATAAATTCACCAATGCCATGCCTTAGCATGGTCTTACATGGGACCTTTGCCTTATAGTAACTTATCAATGCCATGTCTTGACATGGTCTTACATGATTTCCTTAAAGTCATGACATTTGTATCCTACACATTCCTAAGGTTCAACCGGAACTTTCTGAGATTGTTTCTCCGTCAATTCATGCTTAGGTCTTTAAATAATAAATTTACAGAATAAATATGTAAATGCTGAAATTTAATAATATTAAATGTAAAATAATAGAATATTGCATTTATTTACCGCAAACTTACCTCAAAACAAAATACGATAAACTATATCGATTTAGTCCACTATCTTTTTCTTTCCCCGATCTAACTCTAGATTTCATTCTTCTTGATCTATAATAGCAAATTTAGCTTATTTAATACTCACATTTATCAAAACATTCCTTAACTCTAACTTTGGCAAAATTATAATTTTGCCCCTAAACTTTTAATATTTACACATTTGCCTCAAAGCTCAAAAATTATACTTTATCCCTTACACTTATCTTTTATGACATGCTGATCATTTTTTCCTTCTACGACAACATCAAATTCTCACTCTAACATGTACTTATGAACATTAGGTATTTTTATCGATTAAGCCGTTTTACTCGTTTTCACTTAAAATCACTTAGCAAAAGTTGTTTAACATAATTTTAGACTTCATATTATATCATAAAAAATCAAAATAAACACATTTCACCTATGGGTATTTTTCCAAATATGAACCCTAGCATGAATTATTGATAGAATAAGCTAAACCGAGCTACCGGGGCTTCAAAAATGTAAATAACATTAAAAACGGGGCTTGGAATCACTTACTATGGAGCTTGGAAGCTTGAAACAAGCCCTAGCGATGGTGAACCCTTGAAAATTCAGCCTAATGAAGAAGATGAGCATATTTTGCCATCTTTTTCCCCTTTTAATTTCTTTTTATTACCAAATGACTAAATTACTCTTCATTAAAAACTTTGGTTCTTTCTACCTATATATGTCCATTTTTGTCCATGAAAGCCTAATGGTATAATTACCATTTAAGGACCTTTACTTCAATTATTCTCTTCAATCAAATCCTTTAACATCTAAAACTCATATTTATCAACTTTTAGAAATAAGTCCTAATAGGCAAATTAGACATGCAATTCATAAAATTTTTTGTCGATATTCTAACACATGCATCTAATCACTCAATAAATCATAATAATTAATCGTAATACACTTTTCTATCTTGGATTCATGGTTTCGCAACCACTGTTCCATTTAGGCCCTATTTCGGGATGTTACAGTTAACTCTTGCAACTGAACCTTTAATTCTTTCAACTCCAATGGTGCCATCCGATACGGAGCAACTGAAATAGATGCCGTACCCGGAACTAACTCTATCCCAAACTCGACCTTTTGTAACTGGAGGCAATCCGGGTAATTTTTTAGGAAACACATATGGATACTCGCATACCATCGACACTGACTCAATTTTTACCTCTGACTCTTGAGTATACAGCACAAAGGCGAGATAGGACTCATATCCTTTTCTCAAGTACTTCTCAGCTACCAAAGATGAAGTCATTACAGGCAAACTATCCAATTTACCTGACTCAACCCGAACGACATCTCCATTTACACATTTTAATTCAATAAACTTACTACTACAGTTCACTAAAACATCATGAGCAGTCAACCAATCCATACCAAGAATCAAGTCAAATTCATCAAAAGGCAACAACATGAGATTTGCCGGAAAATAATGACCTCTAATTGTCAAAGGATAATTCCTACACACCTTGTCAACTAGCACATGTTTGCCTAATGGGTTTGACACGTTTACTACAAATTTCGTAGACTCAATAATCATACTTATGCTAGATGCCAGTTTCTTGTAAATATAAGAATGGGTAGACCCCGGATCAATCAAAGTAACAACAAAGACATCATGAAGAGAAAAAGTACCCGTTACCACATCTAGAGAAGATGCCTCTTCGCGAGCGCGAATGGACAGTAGTATCTCTGGGTGCACCTTTACTACTAGTCCCACCTCTAGGGTTCTTTTGGGATCTACCCCTCGAAGACACATTGCTTGATCTTACTTCTTGCTTTCTTTCCTTCTCATCCTTCTCAAGGCAAATCTAGATATAATGATCGGGTGAACCACACTTATAGCAATTACGATTTTTTTTCCCCAACACTCCCCAGTGTGTTGCCTACCACAATTTGGACACTCTAATTTTTAGAACTTGATTGCCCACGCTTGCCATCGAGGTGGCTTGAACTCTCGAGCTTGAGTATGTATTACCCCGAACTCGGTGTGAATATCCAACAGACACAGTCGCCTGAGGGTTCATTTCCTTGGACCTCTTTGACTGAGTTTGGTACGATTTACTCATTGGTCTTTTTCTTGCATCTCGGCCTCACTCATGGCCTTTCCCTTTTCCTTATTCAGTTCCTCTTCCTTGCATATTCTATCAACTAACACCACAAATTCTTTCAATTCTAAGATCCCAACTAGGAGTCTGATATCTTCATTCAGCCCATCTTCAAACCTCTTGCACAAGATAACTTCTGTGGACACACACTCTTGTGCATTCATGCTGAGCCTAACAAACTCACGCTCATACTCTGCCACAGTTATTTTACCTTACTTCAACTCAAGGAATTCTTTCTATTTTTGGTCCACAAATCTCTAACTTATGTACTTCTTTTGGAACTCTTCCAAAAAGAAGTCCCACGTCACTCTCTCTCTTGAAACCATCGACGTCAATGTTTTCCACCAACGATATGCCGAGTCCTTCAGCAATGACACGGTGCATTTCAAGCTCTCCTCTAGTGTGCAGGAGAATTCTTCAAATACTGGCATTGAGTTCTCAAGCCAAAACTCCGCCCTCTCGAGGTTATCATCTATATTAGCTCTGAATTCCTCGGCCCCTTGCTTCCGAATCTTATCTACTTGGGGTTTGGTCATTTTCACCAAATCTACACCTTGAGGAACCACAGGAATTGGCTGAGGTATAGAAGGGGGTGGAGGAGGTTAAGCATTAGGATTCGCTCGTACATACTCTGTGTACCAACTAATCATCATTTGGAGCAAGGCTTCCCGAGCCTCTTCTCCTTAACCCATAGTCTCGAGTCTACTCTCTACAGGCGCGGTTCCTTGTGTGGGAGTCGACGCATTACTAGCAGCATCATCAGCAGCGGCTCGGTCGGGATCCATTTACTATATAAAAACAAAGTTTAGAATTGTCAGAAGTCACCACACTATCAATACACATTCATGGCATGTATAGCTAGACTCTTACACACACCATGGTAGTCCAAGAACCGACTAAACCATAGCTTTAATACCATTAAATGTAACACCTCTTACCCGTATTCAACTCCAGAACCGGGTACGATGCATTACCGGACTTATCTCACTTGAATATACAACTTTGAGCTATAAAATTTCATCCTAACTTAAACCTTTCCATTCACATTCAAAACATCTTCACTATGGGCCAACAATGCCTTAAACATGCAAACAGTGGATCTCAGAAATCAACTGGGAACTTTCATAAACTTAGGAAATTTTACACGTCCGTGTGAAATGGGACACGCCCGTGTGGGCAGACCGTGTGGTCACACACGCCCATGTCCCTAGCCCGTGTAAAATTTATTTTTCCTTTCGAACCTACAGAGGTTTTCACATGGCTGGTCACACGCTTGTGCCCCTGGCCCGTGTCCTCCACACGGCCTAGACAAGCCCGTGTCCTCACCTATGTGTGAAAACCTAAGTATAATGTTTGTGACGTCAGCAACCTCATAAGGGGCACACGGCCTAAGCACACGCCTGTGTGTCTAGCCCATGGTCGACACTAACATACAGGGGAGACACGGTCTGGTCACACACCCATGGGACTGACCGTGTGTCACATACGGCCTAGACACACACTTGTGTGCCTACCCATGTGGACAAGAACAAGGCTATTTTCCAAGCTCTTTTTACCACCCTAACTCATACAACGACAATCACATTCAACCACTACTCAATCATCCAATCATACATTGATAAACCGCAAAAGTAACATATTTTAGGCCACAGATTTAGCATGCTTTTGGAAAATTTAAGCCTCGATTTATGTAAAAAGGTGCTCTTAATCATTTCTTTTCATGTCTTATACTCAGAAAAGCACCCACGGATGAAAAGAATGTAAAACCGGGTTAAAACGGGCCAAATAGGCAAATTCATGAAATCGACACGGCCTGGACTTCAAGCCACACGGCCGTGCCTCATTAAATTACTAGAACACGGCCTTCTCCCGATTTACACGACCGTGCCTCATTAAAGAAGTCCGAGCACGGCCTGGCCATGATCCACACGGGCATGTGCCATGGCTGTGTCTCTGTCGCTGGAAAGGGCAATTTTATTCGGGAAAGGATACTTGGAGGCAAAGAAACACATTCCAAAGCCTATTCAAACACCCTAGTAGGAATTCTACTTATATTAGGATACTTAGGGACCAAGTAAGGCATCTCAAAGTCTATATAAACGCCCAAGGGGGCAACTTTGAAGGGAGTTCGCGCAAAGCAAATCACACAAAGCTAGGCCAAGGAGCCAAGCCGAGAAGGTCAGAACTAGGGAATAACGCGAAGATAGCCAATTGATCCATCCCAAGAAGTCGGAATTATACTCAAGATGGTGAAATTCTCCTTTAATTCCTTCAGGGAGTTTTAGGATTTTCTTATGTTTTGTTTTATCTTTTCTCTTGAGATGTTTTGTTTATTCATTATAAACTAAACTCTTCATATACCTGAAAGGGGATGAAACCTAGATGAATCTTTTTATTTGATCTTTAAGTTATATGATAATTACTTAGTTTATTCTTAATTATGTTGCTTAATCCAAATCTAATGTGCTTAGGTGGAGGAGGAATAGACCCTGCCTAAGAATAGATCTAACATAATTAAGCAGAGTTGATCGAACGCCTAGAGATAGGGTTACGAGATTTTGCCGAATTAGGGTGAAACCTAATATGGGAGTCCATTGATCGATTTACTGCTATCCTAGGGGGTTATTATAAGCGAACGAAAGTTCAACTAATTAACCTAGGGTTAGACGTTATTCACCTCGAGAGAGGGTTTAATATAGGTTAGGGAATCTTACGGATCAAGCTAAGTAAAAGAAATCATATAATTTAAAGGTTAATTAATAAGGGAAGTTTGGGTGGATTCATCCTGAGGGTATCATCGCAATCAACTGAGTTTTTCTTCAAAGTTATTTTCCTATTCGTCCTTTTTTCCTTTGTGTCCTTAGTTTAGTCTTCGTCAAAAGCAACTTCACTCTAATTTTAAGGCTAAATAATAAAAAGAAAGTTAGTATTAGTACTTTTAGTTCCTTTGGGATCGATATCCGGTCTTGTCTAAGCTATACTACTGTACAATAGGTACACTTGCCTTAATACCGTTGTCAGAGTTAGTCTCCAGGTTTGATCATTCTTTTATAAATATTTTAAAACTCTGATTTTATAGCGATCAAGTTTTTGGCGCCGTTGCCAAGGAACTAAAATATTAAGAAAGCTCTATTTTTTATTACTTTACCCATTTTTTTATTGCAATTTATTTTCATTTTTATTTTTATTTTTATTTTTACTTTGCTAATTTTTCCTCTATTTTGCTTTTGGCAGATAATTTTAGTCTATAGAGAAGATGGCACTAAATAATTATCAGTGGCAAGTCATGAGGACAATTCTTACTAAAGCAGCCAGTGCCTTCGACCACGACGTGTTCACCAGGTTATCTACCCAGCTAGAGATGATGAATAAAAAGATCGATGGTTTGTGTAGTCACTCGCAGGTAAACCCAGTAATGCAATATGACTCGAATCTAGGAGGCGTGGCAAATCCTGAGTACCCACCCTACGGATATGGCATGGAGAACGAACAAGTCCACTACATGGGTAACTACTCTAGACCTCAAAATAATTTTTATAATGACACTTATAATGCAGGTTGGAAGTACCATCCCAATTTCTCGTTGAATGATCAAAGTAGCCAAAGACAGGAACTTTATCCAAATTTTCCACAACCACCTCACCAACAAGAAGAGGAGTCGAACATTGAAGAGATGCTGACAAAATTCATGGCAACCACCGATACCCCTCTCCAAGACACTGAGAAAACATTTAAAAGTCAACAAACACCAATTGAAGAGAATAAGAACGATTAGAGGAAGTTACTAAGTCAATAAAGGAAATCACTAAGGCAGTCAAACAACTTCAAAGTTAATGTCCGAACGACCGCAAGGACGTCTACCAAGTAACACTAAGATTAATCCAAAGCAGCAAATTCAAGCCATAGCAGCTCAGGAAAATGCAGAGATAAATAAACCCATCTCAAAACAAGAAGACAAGGTAGACGAAGGTAAGGTAGAGGTGACACAAGAAAGCCAAAACCGGTAATCAAAGAATACCAACCTCACATTCCTTACCCCGAAGCAATAAAGAAAGACCACACAGAGGAAGAATTCAGTGAACTCACACTTCGTGTAGACGACGAACCAATCACTCTTCAAGCTCTTGACTTAGCTAGGATATCAAGTAATAAAGGTACGAACGTTAATTTTATTGATAATTATTTGGTTCAACCTTCTTTATAGGAAGCATCGTGAAATCACTTAGCTGAGCTAGATCTTAGACCTCGTGCCAACAAAGAAGAAATATCTAAGGAACAAAGCCTTAGGGTTGACAAACTAAAAGAGGAGGAAACACAAATCAAAGAGGAACATGAACCGCATGAAGTGAAACCGAAGAAGCCCCCAGACGAGCTGATAGGAAGAATGAATCACTTCAAATTAGGGGATCAGGTATTGTTGAATAAGGAAGACCCTCGAATCACCAATTCAGACCTCAAGGCAAACGAAGAAATCACTTTTGAGGTACTTAATGTCTTTCTACACGGCACAGTCGAGGTAAGCAATCCTAAATTCGACACTTTTGAGGTAAACGTTACTGGACTTAAACTCTATATCCATAACCAAATTGATTGCATGAGAAAAGGTTTTCACCTCCTCAAACCACCTTGACCATACAAATAATAGGAAAAGTCTAGCTTAATACTATAAATGAGCGCTTCTCGGGAGGCAACCCGAGCACTAACCCTACTAATTAGTTTAGTTTTTCTTTTCATATTTAAGCGCAGGTTTCCACCATTTTTACATTTTTTATTTTTTTTCTTTTCTTTTTCCTTTTAGCATCTAACCATGAACTAACCAAAGAGCAGATTTCTAAGCCACACGGCCCTACACACGGGCGTGCCCATGGCCATGTGGAAGCCAAGGGATGAACCATGGGCGTGCTAGTAGCCGTGCACGACATAAAAAAAACTTTCCAACACGGGTGGCGATAATAGTCCACACCAGTGCCGATGCCCCGTGCGAGGTTACTAACTTGTTAAGCGCGGGCTAAACACGGCCGTGCCTACCAACCGTGCCAACATTCTGACTTATCGAACACGGGAGGAGCACACCTATATTAAATGACTGTATGAAAAAAGACACGGGCACGCCACTTCAACCACGACCGTGCCCGAACACCCTGAACGCGCCCAAAAATTCAAAATCCCAAAACACAGGCTACATCTCTATTTAAACATCATTCTCCCTTTTTCTAATTGTCTTTCATTTTACATTATTTATTTTTGCCTTTATTTTAATTTTATTTTCATTTCATTATTATTTTTTACTTTATTTTATTTTATTTTCTTCTTATTCTTTATGATATTTAGATTTAGCTTAGGGTACAATAAAATCAGATCGGCTGCTTCGAGGATTCAATTTCAAACGGTTCGAAACGCTTCCCCACGTTCACCTTCAATCCTATCCGGATTCTTTTCATTGATTTCATCAAAATTCAGGAAGTTTCACTTCTCTCCCTATCTTATGATTTTATGATTATTTTTATATTATCTATCTTTGTACATTGAGGGCAATGTACATCTTAAGTGTGGGGGGGTTTACTATAGTATTATTTGAAAATCCCTGAATTATGCCTTGTTTGAAAAGTAAGTTTCTCATATTATGATTAGAATGAAATTTCCTTTGATTTATGATTTTTATTGATATGTTTTGGATTAAGTCATAGTTAATTGTGCATTGATGATTAAATTTGAACAATACTAGGGAATCAAGCATGATAAGTCTAATTTTCTAAAAATTAAAATTGTAGGTTGTCAACCGGAATTTAAATGTTATCTTAAAATTTGAAATTTACAAGGTTGATGTCAAAAACACCCATAATTTTTGTGAGATTTTAAGCCTTATAGAGCATACATTCTTTTTCATGCTCACTTCTTGATTATGAGTGTGTCAACTATGAACTGTTATTCTAGAACTTGCCTTGATTATACATGTCAAGACCACCGTTATGATTTGATATACCGAGATGATAAAGGCACTTAGGTTTTAACCCACTTACTCCACTAAATAGCCTACCCTTATAATTAACCCTTAGTGAACCCCGTTGAGCCTAACAACCCTTTTTATTGACTTACCCGCTAATTTTAACCTAAAAACCCTTTGTATTTGTTATCATCCTTTATTTTGATTACCCCTTAATCGAGATTTGATTTGAGCTAGTTACCTAAGTTTATTATTCTGGTAGTTAATTTTATCTTGTATTTAGTTTGTTCTTAAAAAAAAGTATATTCAGTATTAGTATTATGAAGAGTGAGCTTATACAAGTTAAAGTCTAATTATCAAAAGAAAAGCTCGTATTAGTAGGATTATTATTTTTAGAAATTTTTAGGTGGGTAACTTACCAATTCAATCACGATTCTAACCTTCTAATTTCAGCCTTTATCCACACCTTTAACCCTAGCCCCGTTACAACCCTAACAAAGACCTTTTGATCTGTTTATCATTTCATTTTACAGTGGTGGAGATTTGATTTTCAGGCAAGCCTATAGGATTAACTTTTCAAGTTTGACGTATGAGCGCTTAATTTTGATCCTTAAACACTTTTTGAGTGATTTGAGTAAATCTTTTGTGAGGATATAAATCCTTGTCGATTTTGAATTAAAGGTTATTATTTAGATGAAGGGAAACATCTATGTTTTCATGCTACAAAAATATGACCTATATTGTTTGAATCTTTAAGACTCTTTGAATTGAATTACTCATGTATAAATTATCTATGAATTATGATGAGGCATTGTTGATAGAAATTATGGATCATGGAAAGTTTGTTTTAATTGTAAGTTAAGAATTTTGCTTGAGGACAAGCAAAAACTTAAGTGTGGGGGTATTTGATAAACCGCAAAAGTAACATATTTTAGGCCCACATTTAGCATGCTTTTGGAATTTTAAGCCTCGATTTATGTAGAAAGGTGCTCTTAATCCTTTCTTTTCATGTCTTATACTCAGGAAAGCACCCACGGATGAAAAGAACATAAAACCGGCTTAAAACGGGCCAAATGGGCCAATTCACGAAATCGACACAGCCTGGACTTCAAGCCACACGGCCGTGCCTCATTAAATTACTAGAACATGGCCTTCTCCCAATTTACACAGCCGTGCCTCATTAAAGAAGTCTGAGACAGCCTGGCCACGATCCATACGGGCGTGTGCCATGGCCGTGTCTCCATCGCTGGAAAGAGTAATTTCAATCGGGAAAGGATACTTGGAGGTAAAGAAACACATTTCAAAGCCTATTCAAACACCCTAGTAGGAATTCTACTTAAATTAGGATACTTAGGGACCAAGTAAGGCATCTCAAAGCCTATATAAACACCCAATGAGGCAACCTGAAGGGGAGTTCGGCAGAAGCCAAAACCAGCGTCCAAGGAGCCAAGCCGAGAAGGTCAGAACTAGGGAATAATGCGAAGATAGACAGTTGATCCATCCCAAGAAGCCAAAATTATACTCAAAACGGTGGAATTCTCCTTTAATTCCTTTAGGGAGTTTTAGGATTTTCTTATGTTTTGTTTCATCTTCTCTCTTGCAATGTTTTGTTTATTCATTATGAACTAAACCCTTCAGATACCTGAAGGGGATGAAACCTAGATGAATCTTTTTATTTGATCTTTAAGTTATATGATAATTACTTAGTTTGTTCTTAATTATGTTGCTTAATCCAAATCTAATGTGCTTGGGTGGAGGAGGAATAGACCCTGCCTAAGAGTAGATATAACATAATTAAGCAGAGTTGATCAAACGCCTAGAGATAGGGTTATGAGATTTTGCCGGATTAAGGTGAAACCTAATATGGGAGTCCATTGATCGATTTACTGCTATCCTAGGGGGTTATTATAAGCGAACGAGAGTTCCGCTAATTAATCTCGGGTTAGACGTTATTCGCCTCGAGAGAGGGTTTAATATAGGTTAGGGAGTCTTACGGATCAAGCTAAGTAAAAGAAATCATATAATTTAAAGGTTAATTAATAAAGGAAGTCTAGGTGGATTCTTCCTGAGGGTATCGTCGCAATCAACTGAGTTTTTCTTCAAAGTTATTTTCCTATTTGTCCTTTTTATCTGTGTCCTTAGTTTGTCTTCGTCAAAAGCAACTTCACTCTAATTTTAAGGCTAAATAATAAAAAGAAAGTTAGTATTAATACTTTTAGTTCCTTTGGGTTCGATATCCGGTCTTGCCTAAGCTATACTACTGTGCGATAGGTACACTTGCCTTAATATCGTTGTCAGAGTTAGTCCCCAGGTTTGATCATTCTTTTATAAATATTTTAAAACTCTGATTTTACAGTGATCATACATCATACACAAACATGAATAACTTCATCTTTTCATATATATATATATAATGATAATGAGCCATTAAATATGGTCATTTACAAAAGTGTTCATCTTTTAAGGAGCCAACACACTTGGCCAAAACAACAAAACATTTCTCTATGTCTAGCCCCTATACATGCCATACTCAAAATGCTAAGTCTAATATACCGAGATGAGCTGATAGTGTGGATGATCTTCAGATTATCTTCGTATCCCAAACCGGCTCTTTAACACTATAAAACAAGGGAAAAGAAAAGGAGTAAGCTTTAAGCTTAGTAAATTTACATGTAAACAATAAGCATCATAACATATGCTAAACAATTAATAACATTTCATACTAAGCAAGAGCAATTCACATTTCCATAATCATGCTTACTCATCTCATCTCTTACCACATTTCAACCACATAACAATTATATTGCTCACAATTACTTATACACATTCCCTGCACTCATCACCACAAAGCAACATGAAACATTTACTTATACAATTTTCGATGAACCCCTCAGAATGATACTAAATACCTGGTGGTTTCGCACACAGCCCACCAATAGTTAATAATAGGGTGGTATTGCACTTAGCCCACCAACTAGAATATTTACGGTGGTTTCGCACATAGCCCACCAAATGATAATATAAACGATGGTATTGCACACAGCCCATCGTGAATAAGTAATAAGGTGGTATAGCACACAGCCCACCAAAAAGGATGATTACAGTGGTATCGCACACAACCCACCAATTAACTATTACAGACATTTTTCCGTACTAACTTATCTATTCCGAGGTTCATACGAGAATTATTCATTATCTACCAATTTCAATCAATCTCAATCATAATTGATATGATTCATACAATGCACCAATAAGTAACAACATATGTATTAAAGATGTATCGTTTACACATGAACTTACCTCGGTGCAAAATGTATTAATCGACAGTTTAGTCCGTAACCTTGCCTTTTCCTCGGTCAAGGTTGTTTCCGCGCTCTTCTTGATCTATAATAATAAAATTTACTCATTCAATCACTTTATAATTCATGATACATCAAAATTTCTACTTAGGCAAAAATAATCATTTTGCCCTTATACTTTACAAAATTACAATTTTGTTCCTAAGCTAGTAAATCAGTTTTTATCACATTTTGTCATTAAATTATCCTAGCTGAACATTTATTTCCCTTACAAAAACTCACAAAGCCAATTATTTCATGCATTTATTACACAATTTCAACCTTTACAAATAAGTCTTATTTAGGTGTTTTCATGATAACACCTTTCACAAAAGTGTTCTATAACTCACTAACATTCATTTTATTCTATAGAAAATCAGCAAACAACATAAGCACTCTCATGGAAAGTCCCTAAAATTTTAACCATTTTGCAAATTAGTCCCCTTATTAGCTAGCTTAAGCTTTGGGGGTTCCAAAAGTACAAAAATTATCAAGAAAGACTTCTAAAATCACTTACTTGTAAGAGAAAAGCTTGGCTAAAAGTTTGGACTCCAAAATCCACTAATTTCCTTCAATTTGCGGTGGAGAATAAGTATGAATAGTGAAAGATGATATCTCTTTCATTTATCTTATTTTATTCATTTTTTCCCCTAATTTCACCAAATTTTGACCAAAATTTAATGTCCTTGTCTCCTTGTCTCTATGGCCGGCCAACACACCCTTAAGGGCTTAATTGCACTTTAAGGACCTCCATTTTAATATTCTATGGCTATTAGACACCTCTACCTTGTATAAGAGAACTTTCGCACTTTATGCGATTTAGTCTTTTTTCACAATTAAGCATACAATTGCTAAAATTAAAGCACCAAAATTTTCATACATCCTTATAAACACTCTATAACACATAAAATAATATCAAAAATAATTTTCTTCAACCTCGGATTAGCGGTCCCGAAACTACTATTCCGACTAACCCCAAAATCGGTCTGTCACAAAATGTCCCGCCGAGAATGCTGAGGTACCAATGGGAAGATGTAGTTAGATTTTGAAATTCTAAGAAAGGAGAGGTATTACATACTTCCAAACTCTTATAATTATTTCGGTTTATAGTATTTACTATATACATAATAATAATTTCATAATGTAGGATCGTAAGCGTGTTGGTACTACAAGTAGGCAAAAATAAAAATTCGCGCACACAGGTGGGTCAAAAAATTTTGCTTGTGTAGCGGAGGACGAGGTATTTTGAATTTATTAATTGTGTCAAATATTAATTAATTTATATTAAATAATATTTTTACTACTATATTGTAGGAACAATCGTTTGGCCAAAAAGTTGGACGCCTTCAGCTTTTTGACATTATACATAGAAAGAAAGATAAATCTCCTATGACTACTAAAGCTGCAGAAATTATGGTATATTTACTTAATAAAATTTGAATTATTTTAAATATTTATCATGTTTAGTTATAATGGTTTAATTCGTCGTTTGTAATGCAAATAATGTGAAGTTATGTTGCATTTGTTTTGATTATATATTTCGTTTCTAACTTTTTGATTGATTTATTAGGAGAAACTAATGGATAAAAGGGCGGAGTATGAAGCGATCACTTCGAGTGATAGCTCTGTTAACCTTGAGAACACTGATAACTGAGTTATTACTGAAGTTTTGGGTCCAGAAAGGTATGGTCGTGTTCGATTTCAAGGATCTTTTATAAACCCAACCCAATATTTTGGATCCAGCTCGCAGTAATACATGCCTTCGGGGAGTCAGACTCAAGCTGAAGTTTAGAGGTTAAGATACCAACTGGCTCAGATGCAAGCTAGTACAGTTGAGCAAATTGCTCAACTTAAAGCAAAGACAACAGCCAGGGAAGCAGAGCAAAGCAAAAAATACGACGAACTCCAACAACAACTTCAGAATATGATGAAGATGTTTCAGCAGTCGCAGAATCCGCCATCTTAGACGTTTGTTTTCTTATTGTAAGAATATTTTAACATTATAACATTTAATATTATTGTAAGAATATTTTGTTATTTCATTTATTAATTTAGAGGATTTGAAGTATAATTTAGATTTGTTGTTTTTGGTTGAATTTGTATTTGTTGTTTTTGGCTGGATTTGTATTTGTTGTTTTTGGTTGTTATAGGAATGGTTGTATATGAATGAAAATGGATGTTAGAAATCTACTAAAGTTAGTGGCCTTTTTTTCACAAATGCCGCTAAAGAATAAGACTTTTAGCGGCGTTTGTGGGGAAAGCACCGCTAAAGGTCACATTCTATAGCGGCATTTATGGGAAAGCGCCACTAAAGGTCACGTTCTATAATGGCGTTTGTGGGGAAAGCGCTGCTAAAGGTCACGTTCTATAGCGGCGTTTGTGGAGAAACCACCGCTAAAGGTCATGTTTTATGCAAAATTTAGCGGCATTGTCTATAGCGGCGTTTTTTGCTGCGCTAATAAAAACGCCACAAATATTTTTAGCAGCCCTTCCCAAAAAAACGCTGTTAAAAACCTCTTTTGCTGTAGTGCTACCACTTCAGACCTTGGTACAATTATAACATAAGGGCTTGTTCAATTCCTTAATCAAATTTCACTAGTTTAGTCACCTTGCAGTTTAGTCCTTATACTATAATTAACAACTTATCTACTTTAATCATTTAGCATTTTGACCTTATAATTTCATATACATCACGTAAACTCCTTGAACAAGATTCTTGGGTTGGATTGACTTAGAAAATTTGACTTCGAAATCAACTTTTCTAACACCGACAAAAATAAGATCATTACAAACATGACTCCAACATTGCATAATCAACTTCTTAAAAAAAATTCAAAAGAGCTCCAAACTAATGAAAAGCAAATTAAGTTGTTTAAAATTTTGAGTTTAGATGCATTTGTGATTTTAACTTTCATTGTGTTACATGTGATAAATAGATAACTATGAAATCAAATGTTCAATT
This sequence comes from Gossypium bickii, assembly GCA_025503065.1. NCBI lineage: Eukaryota > Viridiplantae > Streptophyta > Magnoliopsida > Malvales > Malvaceae > Gossypium > Gossypium bickii. The sequence goes on along the minus strand of CP106714.1, from coordinate 91,077,308 downwards.
CTTATAATATGAAAAAGATGCCAAAAGATGGCCTCGAATTACTTTGATATGGAATGATCATGGTATCAATAAAAAAGCTATGTTCTCAAATTATTAATATCTCATCTTTAATTAAAGTGAAGAGAATTTTACCTATCTAATTTTCTATTAAAAAAGTAATTAAATTATGTGTAAAATAATAAAAGATTTATGTTTAAATTTTCAATTGAGAGACGAGTGTCAGGCTTAATCCCTAGACAACCCTCACAACTATTATAAAATACACATTGTTTCCTTGGCAAATCAATGTAACATATATAATAGTCAAAGAAAATAATTTCATGGATATCATTAAAGTTAAAAGTGCATGGAGGGGAGAATAAAACCAATTCTTCTTTTAGAACATATATAATTGGAAATAATCTGAGTATTCCTAATCAGCAAACCTAAATACTATTTTCTTTCTTTTGATTATCAAGAGTTTCCAATTAGAATAAATTATTATAAGTATTAAATTGAATAATTAATTCATTTCAAACTAATTAATCAAAATATATATATAATTGAAAATAAAATTTGAGTATTCCTTAACTAGCAAACTTGAATTTTGAGTATCAATAATTTCCTGCCAAAATCACTTATTACAGGTACTGGATTGAATAACTAACTCAACTATAACTAATTAATCAGAACATATATAATCGAAAATCAATTCGAGTATTCCTTAACTAGTAAACCTTAGTACTTTTTCATTCTTTTGAATGCAAAGAGTTTCCAATCAAAACGCCTTTAATTGAATAACTAACTCAACTCAAATTAATTAATCAAAATAAATATATTATAAATGCTAAATTGAATTACTTGCTCAAAACAAACTAATGAAACAAAATAAATGTAAAGGAGAACTTATACATAATTTATACACAATAGGACTCGAACTTGAACGCTTAAGGTCATAGGATTTCAACCTTTTTTAACACAACCAAGACATTATTAGCAATTAAATATTTAAAAATAGAAAAGATAAATACTATATTATTATTATTATTATTATTATTATTGGGGCTAAATGCAAAAAAAAAAATGTTCTTAAACTACTTAAGTTTCAAAATGTTGTAATAATATCCTTCAAAGGTGATATCAAAGGAACTCTCGGTCATAGAAACTATGACGGGTCTTTAATGAGATTCATATGTTGATATAATTTATTGTGAACGTACATAGTGACAAAACTAGAGGGACTAGCAATGATCTTAGCCTCTCCCCAAGTGGTAGGATTGTTTTAGGGTCTTTTTAAAAATTGTAAGAATATAAATAAATACAACAGTTCAATTTTATTTTGATTTACAAACATTTATAATTGACTTCTAACTCCTCTGAAAAATAAATTTTTAACTTCATCCCTTAAAGTAGATGTGGCTCATGTTTGAGAAGACTATAGATTTGCAGGTTCATTAGCTTTGTTAGGCGTTGTTAGAGATGAATTGTTTTTTGAACGATCTCAGCTTGATTTTGTTTTTGATGTGGACTTTTTGCATGTAGGAAACTCTAGCTGCTTGTCTATGTTTCTAGTGAACCAATTTTATACTTTAGGTCCTTTAGTATAAAAGTTAAATTCACTTAGAACATGAAGTAGTGTATATTTAAAATATATGGATCATATTATAAATATATTGTATTTATTATATAAATAATTTGTATCTAACATGTTAAAAAAGTGTAAATAGTTTTCTAAAGGACTATTTTTTTTACTACATTAAATTTAAATTATCGATGTAATAGATACACGTATTTATAATTTAATTTGCGGGTTTTAAGATTTATATCAGATTGAAGCTGCCATTTAACATCAAATGGCCAGGTTTTCGTAAGCATGTAATTGATACAATTATGATATTTTGAATATTTAATTAGACTGTTTTAAAAATATTGAGTGTAATTAACCTTTATTAATATCCATTAATTGTTAAAAACAAAAGAATATGCTGACAGAAGAAAACTACTGACATCCGTTGCATCTTGTTTCAAATACTTTGAAAAAAACAATCTTATCAATTTTTATAAGCAAAACTTATTTTAAATCAAGAGAGACATAAGAATACAGAGAAGAGACATGGGAATTAAAAATTATGGGGTATTATTTATGGAAAGTTGAAAAGTAGAAAAAGGGTAGATAGATATTGTTATCCTTAATGGGGATAATTGTCACTTCCACTCCTCACTGTATTTCACCATCTGCCAAAAGCAATCTCTCCCAGCATTCATCATTCATTAAGAAGAGGAAGAAGAATACCCCAGAGCTTTCTTTTAGTGACAGTTTCCCATTTTCCATTTTAATTATTATTCCTTTTTTTTTCTATTTTTGCAAGCTGCAAATTGTAGTTCTAAAGGAAGATTACATGAAAATAAGACATGGAATTTTTCATTGTTGAACTGGGTTTCAAATTTGTGTTTTGCAACAACACTGTACAGGGATTGATCCATTGATATCAGCATGAACAGAGACAGAAAAAAAAAAAAAAAGCAAAAGAGGTTTAGCCCTTCAAAGAAAAAGCATAAAGGCTTAAAACCAGAAAAGAGAAAAAGTTACATACTCTCAGTCACAAATCACAACCAAAAAAAACACCCCCACACACACACAAGGAAAAAAAAAAAAAAGAAACTAATAATCCCATAGCAAGCCTTGTTCAAAACCATTTTGTAAAATGCTTTCTGGCACTACTAATTGATCACAAACATACCCACAACCTTCCATATTTTGAAGCAATGGTGGAGGGTACAACCACCCATCCACTGAGTCCATGAAAACAAACTCGTTCTTCGACTCGACTGAATCGTAACTCGTCCCGAGGCTCGGCAACTCCACTATCTCGCTTAACTCGTCTGGCCCAGAAGACAACTCCACGTGAGAAACCAAAGAGGAAACCGATGACGAAGATGATAATGTTGAAATGGACATAGAAGTCGAAGAAGAAGAAGAAGATGATGGGGAGTCGAATTTGTCCATTTGGGCAGCTTTGGCTGCCGCGGCTTGGACGTCACGTGGTGCTAAAGACACGGGCCGAGGTAACGAGTCGGCCAGTTCGGGGAAGTTGAGGATGGCAGAGTTGCCTTTGATGCTCAAAGCGGCTACATCATGCGCACGAGCTGCCATTTCTGGGGTAGGGAAAGTGCCTAGCCAAATGCGGGATTTCTTACGTGGCTCCCGAATTTCGGACACCCATTTGCCCCAGTTTCGCATTCGGACACCCCGGTAAACGGTGCGCTTGCTCGAGTCCCTCATTCTCTTGGGTTTTTTAGTAGAATCCGAAGTGAAAGTTTCGGGTTTATGGTTTGGGGTCGTAGTAGTTGAGTTAGGGGTTGAGTTAGATGGTGATAGCGGCGGCGATGAGGTTGAATTTGAGCTGCTCTCTGTTTCTGAATGTTGTAGCTCAGCCATTTAAGTACCTGTTTGTTCTTACTCCTTTTCTTTTTTTACACTCTGCAAAGAGAAATGTTGAGGTAATATTATTGAATGAAGAAGACTTAAAAGAGAATTGCTATAATGGTATTAGCTACTTCGTGATAAAAAGACAAAGGGTCTAAAGCCTTTTTTCTTTTGGCTCCCATCATTTCCCAATAACTCATACAACACTTATAAGCACTGAGAGAGAGAGAGAGATATGACCCACATAAGAAATGGGTCATCACCCCCTCCTATACATCCCACGGCTCAATTGGGGCTTCTCTTCTCTACAACCACTCAACCTCTTTTTCTTCTCCTTTTTCAACTCTTACTGTTTATGAAGAGTAATTTTTCTAAAATTTATAGTTGTTTCTTTTAATGATATTGTATTTAACCCTAAACTCACTTAACCCCTTTTCTTCTTCCTCAATCAATCATCACTCTATCCCTTCATTTATCACCATTTTCACCCTTTGTCCCTATAACAGGTTCCCCTTTGATTGTTTGGTAGGAATATAGGATATATGTATATGTATATATATGCAACTATTTGATAATATAAAAGTATGTAAGCTGTGATGTAGCCAATCTAGGGTTTAAAGTGCTCTCAGATCATGCTGTATAATTTTTTATTACATTATATATATATATATTTTTGCCATTGATGATTGATTCTTGATAAGTAAACTGTGTTTATAATATCAACTCGTATTTAAAAAACTTGAGGCCTGCGTTTAATTGGGGTCACCGGTTGGAAGAAATGGAGATGCCTCAAACTGCTGATATCTTCAATGGGTCCGATCCACCATTTTAAGAATAAATGCTATATCCTAATTATATTTTAACCAGCGTCCACGTAACTGGACTTCTGCTCTTGTTTGTTGGTTTATTATTATTGTTATTTGTATTTTGAAAATATGTTCATGTTTATTTATTAACTTAGTTACGATAAGTTTAAAAATATTAAAATATTTGAATTAATGGGGAAAAATATGAACATTCTTTTACGAAGCATTGATAATAGGATCAATGAACATTCTTGATAACGATAGTAAATGAATGTCAAATACTAGTTTGGAAAAAAATGGCGATGGAGTCAAGGCATTGAGAAGCGAACCATTACACTGAATAAAGCTTAAAGTGCTTTCAATGAAAGAAAAGGATATCAATTTAAGAACATTTAAAATAAATAAAATTATTATAATTTACATTATTTGTGGAAATATAGAATTTTACCAACAAATATAATGTGTTTTAGTTACTTTTTTATAAAATATTTTTTTTACTTTTTTTATAAATTTATTTTTTAAATTTTTTTATTACTGCTTGTCTCATGTCATATTTTGAGCCTGTTGCATGATTAGTTATCTATGTCAAGTAATCAAATTCTAACTCATACCATAGTGTGTGATGGAATCCAAGTTTGGATACCATATGTAAAAAACAAAAAATAGGTACCATCTAGATACAAGTAGCCAAGTTTAGAAAGCACAATATATATTAACCCAAAAATTATATAACAAATATATTTCAAAAAGTTAATGCAAAAAATAAATGACGCTTTGACTGAAATGATGAAGTTAAAACAATGAAGATCATAGCGACTTACATTCAAATCTCATCTTGTGTATCTCTATATTTTACATAAAATAGAAAATAGAAAAAATGTCATCATAGTAATGTTTGTTATTTTATAAAATGAATAGATTTTCGCTAATTGAGTTGAAACTCAATTGATGAATGTTATCAATTTAACCAACTCTTTACATAATAGTATAGAATATTGTTAGTCTTAGAACCCATCCTTAGAGCATTTAACCACCACGGAAACAAGAAGGCACACAACTTTACCATGGCTTTGTTTGCAAAATTTGGAGCCATAGTCTCGTCTGAGCATCATGTCATAGTTAGTCGACTTGTACAATACTTATAAGATATATCAAGAAGGGTCCTTGATAACACTATTAATCCATTACATTCAACAAGCACCTCGTTCAGTCCTTTTATATGAATACCACGTTGATGACTGAAACCTTATTACAATACTCATAGAATAGAGAACTTAATGAGCGGAACTCACAACCGACTATCATTCCTCTATAAACACACATTCAACATCAAAAGAAAAGGGATAAAAATATCTAGTCAAAACCTATCAATCTCTCAACTTTAACGATTGTTCTCATCATCTGCGATATGAACCGTCCTACTAAACTATCAAACATGTTATGAAACTTTTAATGTTACAACAAATACATGCATATTTAATTAAAAATCAAACTCGAAAAGAAAGAGATCTTTATTAGGGGCCCAAAAATTTTGGTGTGTCATCTTCCAAAATAGTGCATAGTTTGGTAGTTAAGTTGATTTCCAACACTTAGGTCAGCCATTAAAGATGAGTTCACACTACATCATTCTGGGTCCAACATCAGTTACGACCTTGTTTGCAGCCAAGAAACGGTGGCTCGAAACGTATATTCAATTTTAAATAGTGAGTGTTAATTATTTTTGTTAAATTAAATGATGATGCCCCCACATCTTGAAAATGACTTCTCTTTAACAAATCAAGAGGGTCCCTTCCCCACATGGAACCCTCCACTCCAACCCTTCTTCTCTGGGAATTGTTAAGAATTTGATTTCCGGTGCTTTCCAATTTTTGTTTTAAAATATCTCAATTTGGTTGTAATTATATTTCTTAATTTTGACTTAAGTCATACAAAAGTCAACAATTTTAACCCTTTTTAACCAGAACAGAAAAATGGCATGAACCCAAACAATCCAAACTCAAAATAATATAAACTCAAAATATCTAGAATAAGTAAATTAAAATGACCTGATTTGAAAAACTCAATTACCAAATCCAAAACAAACTTGAAATTGTTCAAACTTAAAATTAAAAAAAACCATATTAACTTCTCCAAGATAAAAAAATAATTTTAGGTGACATAGATAAATTATAAATTATTGGGAGAGTAGAAGAGAATTTTAATCATTATACTAATTTCTAATTTCATAAAATTCCAAGGGAGTTATAGGCAAATTTACCACTTTGGACTCGACTAATTTTTCATTCCATGAAAAACATGAAGTTTATATAAATAAAAGGTTTAACTAAAATTTGCCACGCATAAACTAAATGTACCATCCCTCCATTAAATTCTAAGGGTGACCACAAGTGAACTGCCAAGTGCTATTGTCATTAGAGGATAATTAATTAGTTTCACACATAATATTGTTTGATTGGACAAATTATATCTACTTCAATATGGACTTCCAACAAATTACATCCTCCGCAGACATTGTTATCCAATCCCTCACAACAATTTCTTAAAAGCTTAAACTTGTATATTTCAAACATGACTTTAAAAAATCTCTTGTAAATTGTAATACCATATACATACAATAAATTTTTGAAATTTTAAGGATTTCGTTTTTATTCCGATAAGTTGAAAATTTTAAAAATATTTTTTTAGAAAAATAAAAAATAAAAAAATGTGAAAATTAAATAATAAAAAGAAAACAAAGCTTTTTTTTTTCTAAACTTTAAATGAATTGACCCTATCTTAAATTCATATAAAGCAAAAAATATTCGACTATTCTTAAATATTAAGTCCGTTACCCTAATTCAAATATATATGAATGTAAAATTTTTTATTTTATTTCTGATATTTTTATTATAGGAAAATAGGTACTAAACATGTTTTTATATTTTCATTATTGGAAACAACTTTTTCTATTTACCAAACATGTTTTTTCAATTTCATAAATAGAAAATAGAAAATAGAAAATAGAAAATTATTTTAAAATTCTAAAAATAGAAAATAAAAATAAAAGTATTCTCAAAAATCAAATGGAGTCTTAGTTCTTTAATTTGTCCGAATTCGGTAGGAATGTTAAAATCTAATCTAACTGGATAATGCTGTTAAATCTTATTGTTAAACAATTTAATAATTTATAAACTAAAATTAATAAAAAAATAAGTAACAAATAAGTAATTCGAGTTCACGATACTAATTTATCCGTTTTTGTAGAATATAAGAATCATTTTTTAGTAAATTAAAGTAAATGGATGAATTAAGAATTAAAGCAAATATTAGAGTGATTTACAAAAATAATCATCCAATTAACAATTTTTTCATTTGAGTTTAGTAAAATTTGAAATAATTAATCCTTAACCAGGTGGTCAAACATTTATGACGTTATTTATATTTTTAAAAGATTAATTACGTCATCACCTGACTGTGTATAAATAGATAGAATGACTGTGTATAAATTGTCTTATTTTACATTTTATAAAATTGATTAAATATTAGTTTTGTTATCTCTATTATGTGATCTATTCTTTAATTTCTAATATAATTTAGTCTTTATAATTTTATAATATTATTAATTTAGATAACTAATATGATTAATTTTTCAATTAAAACATCACGTGCTTATATAAAATTTGAATACTCTAAGAGCCTTAAAGACACACATTTGTTTTTTCATTTTTTTTTTAGGTTTGCTGCACTTTCTTTACATTATAAGAAAATGGTCAAATTTCAATTTCCACCCTAAACAATATTGAAACTGGAGATCTAATTTATATACTTTAATTTTTGACATAACCCAATCTCTCTCCTTTCACAATGTTATTAATTAGCCTAAATAATTAATACTGTTAACTATTTCAATCAAAATTTATTGTCAATTTTTCTCAAAAATACTATTCTAATAGAAAAGAAATTATTTTTTCAAGACAATTTCAAAGGGATGTTTTTAAGAAAAAAAAACTCATAATAAATATTTTCAACGTTATTGTTATATGACTACCAAGTAAGTTTTTTAAAAAATTTCAAATGTCGCACCAATTTTGTAAAAGAATTTTAACAATGATAACAATTAAACCTAAACTTTTAATTCCAAAATGTATAGGTCTATATTTTTAAAGTTAAAAGTAGGGGATTATATATATATATATACGCGAAGTGTATAAGGGCTTAGAGCATATTTTAACCTTCAAATTTTTACTCTATAATTTCACACAAACAAATAACCAACCCAAGGTGAAGCGTTAGGCCGATAACCATACTAGTCTATATAAAGAAAATCTAATGTGCTAGTTAATGAAATAATCCTTTAACCAGTAAATTTTCACTCTATAATTTCACACAAACAAATAACCAACTCAAGGTGAAGCATTAGGCCGATAACCATACTAGTCTATATAAAGAAAATAATCCTTTAACTGGTACTTAGAAACAATATAAAGTAAATGACAATTGAATTAAGACTCAATTGGCTTAAACATTATATAATTATTGATATCCTCTTTTTCATTTTTTTAAAAGTTAAACATAAACAATTTAACATGCTCTTTAATATTTACATTATAATATTATATATTATTATAAATTTAATTTTTTATATAATGTAAATTAATATATAATATAATATATCACAAATTTAACAAATGAGCCAAGCTAAATTAGGCTCAGGCTCTTAAGACTAGCTTATACTTTAAAATAAGCTTAATATTTTTATCGAAACCTATTATAATTTTGTGTAAAAACTTGTAAAATTTCAAATTTAATCTTCAAACGTGAACAAATATCCCATTCCCTTCATCTAACTTGTAAAGGGAAAATGAGAGATTTTCAGCTGTCCACAACTCATTCCCTTGTCTTGAAGCTACCACTTATTTTATATATAAAAAGAAATAGAAAGATGGACAAGAGTGATTTTTCTATTTTCAGCCATATTAAATCTTATCACGTTGAATTATGAAAATTTTGGGATCTATGTAAATACGAATTTACCTCTAACTTTATTCTTATCATAATTAATTTGAATTTAATTAATTACTAAATTACTTATTAATTTAATTAATTTTTATTGAAAAGTTATAGACATGAATAGGGATAATTGAATTTTATGATTTGGTTTTATAATAACGTGGTAAGTACCTAATATTAACTCTTTTACATTCTGTTTTCCCCCAAAGGGGTGTACTTTCAAGAGAAGTTGAAAATGTACCTCCACAATTGAGCTGTGTTGATTGGGTATAAACATGGACCCAAAACTTTAACATCAATTATTATTACATTGTATGTCACTGATTTTCTCTCTCTCAATTTCATGATTTTTATTTATAAGTATGTAGTTTTAATTTGACCAATACGAAATATGAATCATTGACCACATATTTAGAGATTAAATTTAAGTTGAGTTTAAATTAAACAATAAAATGTTAATTTTATATGAATAGTGAAAACAAATTATTGAATAGATGGAATCGAATTGAAGTTGACGCTAAGATCATAGTACTCTAATTTCTAGATTTTACTTCAAGAGATTGATGATCTTTGTACCATTTAACCACCTCTACTCTAGCTAAACTATCAGACAATGCTAATGGTTTTATTATGCTTCTACTCCTTATATTCTTTTTACATTTACAATTTAATTTCTCGAATTATGTGGCAATTTTTAAAAAATATGTTCACGTGGTCAATTTAAATAACGTAGAAGAAAAGAAAAATTACTTTCACTTTGACTCTAAATAGATTCAAATACTCAAAATTAATAAATTATGTCCGCATTCCCTAGATATTAATGAAGTTTAGATTAATTTTTGCTCTAAAACTATTTTTTAGATTTAAAAATTGTAATCTAATAACCTTTAACACTACCACTATTTCTCAAATTTACCATCAATACACTCATATAATCATGCCAATTTTAAAAAAGCAAATCACTATAAACTCAATAAGTATACCTTATAGTAAACAAATTTTCACAGAAAAAATGTTAAATGTTGTTAAAAATTATATCATAACATCTATTATTTACTTTTTAATTTATAAAACCACATACACTATATCTCAAACTTTACTAAAACACAAATATCGGCACCATATTTTCACCGATAAAAAAATTAATAATCTCATTACTTATGTATATATTGAAGAATAATGTTTTAAAATTTGAGTATATTATCGAATCAATTAGATCATCAGTTTAAACAGCTTGATTAATTCAATCATCATTTCAATAGTAATTAAATAAATAGTTAAAATTTATAAAAAAATATTAAAAAAATTCATAAACCGATTCAATAGCTGATTTTTATTTTGATTTTCAAATTTTACATGTTCACAAGCAGTTGAATCTTTATCCAATTTTATATCACCAGAGGAATTAATCTAACCACCAATTCATAATTGAATTAGCACATGTCAATGTTTACGGAGTACTAAAGACAGCTCTAGTGAAAGTACTAGATTAGATACACGGATGAAATGCATGTAGGTAAGGGACCTAGGGCCAGTTGTTGCGTCTACCAAGTTTTGCTTTGTTTATGAATAGCAAACGAGGCACCTAACATGTACCCATTGCAATTAATATACAAAAATGAAATTATTTTTATTTGTGTATTATATTATTTCAATTTAGAAGCTTCTAAATCAATTAATTTCGAAAGAGAATGTATAACATTGTGGATAACTAAAAATAGACATAAAAAATATCAAAAAAATAAAATTACAGGCATGAAAAATAGATATATAGAGATCAACATGAATGACTTCAATTTGTTAAGTTGTGAAGTACATTGATGATCTATAATGTTGTATCTTCCCTAGGGCCACTATAAATTTTAGTCATTGGCAACCTTTGGTTAAAAAATAATTGAAGGGTTAATTGCAGCATGCATCCCTAAATTAGATTCAAAATTTAAGATATTTCAGTTAAATTCTTAAATTAAGGTATTGTGTCAGCCAGGTTCTTTCATTAGCCTAGCCTAACTTAGTTGCCGGCCATTTTGATAAGTTATCATGGTTCTCGCATTCATGACCACTTCAGTTTTATTCTTTTAATTATGGATTAATTGCACCCCACAAATTACAAATCAATTTCTTAGATGATAAACTTCAAAATATTCTAATTGAATCTTTAAACTAAATTCATTAGCCTCACACGATTGGAGCACTAAAACTTATGGCTAAATTAACAAAAAGGACATGATTGAAACAATATTTTAATTTGAGGGTTCAATTTAATGTTTTAAAATTTAAGAGTCCATTCAAAATACGACCCATAGTTTGAGACGTGTAATGCAATTAATCCATAAATGAAAGGGTAATTTTCTTTTTATCTTTATATTATTACGTGTGTTCAAATTTACATCTTTTATTGTTCACATAAGCTATTTCTTTTATTGTTTAGAATTTAAGAACTTGGAGTAGGAGGTGAATGAAATTATATACTACTTTTACCATCAAAACTACTTTGCATGCAAACAGATTTAATTAATGATAAAAAAAAAATCAACCTGCTTGTACGGCAGACATTGATATTTTGGTAAGAATATAGAATTTTAAGCAGTGTACGTACATTCGGTATGTTTTAGCAAAAAAACAGGTCGAGGAAAACCAGTTTGTGGTTTGTTCATGTTTTGGTTTGGTGGGCGGGAACGATGAAGGATATTACGGATACAGACAGGTCTGAAAGTTTTTGTAGAAACCTTTATTACTATGTCTATAGCCTATTCAATTCTCATGTTTCTATGTACAATCCAGTCTTTTTATGTTTGCAAAAGAGGTCAATTTTCAATTTATGATGCCAATAAATTATATGGTTTGTACACTACATGTATAAATGATCTCACGTACATTTTACCTTTTTACTGTGTTTCTTTAAAAATTAATGATGATTTTTTTTTTAAATATCATTTGAACCTTAGTTTAAATTTTTGACTTCGTTGTTTTGAATTATAAAAATGAATGTTTATCTTTATTATTATTTTATTATTTTACTATTTTTTTGAGTTTTTTTCATTTTTAATAATTTTTCTATTTTTTTAAAAAAATTATAATTTTTGATTCAATCAATTGAACCGAGAATAGATTATCCGACCCATTTAATCACCAATTTGATTCTTACAACATTCATTATACATTTAACACATATTATTAGTTTACCTCTTTATGTCAAAATTAATCTATAGTACAAGTAGTGGTCAGGTAATTAAACCAAATTGATGAAGCTACAACATTTACCAAATAGATTTATAAAATTTCCCAAATTAATTAAGTGTAAATCCATAAAATCTTTCCCTTTTTTTTTCCAAAAAAAAAAAAAGGATGGATGGCATGAGACTGAAGAGTTTAAGAAGTGGGGCAAAATTGGTTGCCAAGTTGCAGCAATTCCAAGGAGAGTAGTCAATAATCAAAAGAAATAACAGCACCATCTCTATTAAATATTTGGGCCATAATCCAAATAAACGACAAAATATTTTTCCTTGTCCATAACACAGGTATATTTGCAGTCCTAGCTGTCCACGAGTTTTTCTTCTTTAAAGAGCATTCTATTGCCTCTGCCATAATTTCTCCTTTTCTCACACATACATACATACATGCATACATGCATGCATCCATACTTCATTTTCATACTTGTTGATGTCTTGGATAGTGATGGCTGAGAGCTTCTAAGAAAAGGGTTGTGACCGGAACGGTGATTGGAAGTGTTTGAGGTTGGGGTGAAGTTGAGCGGAGTAACAGTTGGTCTAAGTGTGTTAGGGCTGAAGGTAGCGAGCGAGACCTTCACCGTCTAGCCTAGATATCAGTCATAGGGCCTTAGATATCCTCATCATAAGGGCTCTCTCAACACGTGCACAACAATGTGACTGACGACAGCTACTATGAGTAGGGGATCAGACGTTCACCCTTCTGTTGAGGCTTGTGATCGTGAAGAAGAAAACCAATGCCAACAATCTGAACCATGCAGCTTCTTCCCCTTGTCAAATGTACTGCCTATTGTATTCATTAATTCTATGCTACTAAGTGGGACCTGAATAACTGAGGTCACATATTCATCTCTTTGATAATCTCAATATAAAAAATACAAAATTAAAAAAACAATTCTATTAATTCACATGGTGTTCATGTGCATTGCAGACTAGTGCAGCCTTATACATGGAGATCTACACATTCATCATACATAAGGCAAGCGTGGGACCTGATCATGATCTTTCTTCTATTATAATCACCATTTCTCCAAAATTTTCATATTCAGTTCATGTAGTTCTACTCAGTACACTCTTACCTGCCATTGCGGCTTTAAGTAACTTGATGATGCTTCTATCCTCGACCTCCATGATGCAGCCATGATGATCTTCAAGCTTGTTTTTTTCTTTTGTCATAAATACAATTTCTATCCACTGCTGTGTGAATTTAAAGCAAGCATGATATGATCCTCAACAAATATATTACCAGAAATGCATGGAATAGGGACCTTGGACTGTGATAGCTTCCAGTAGTTTATACTATTTTCGAAGTTTAGTGTTGTATGGTTTTTGGTTTCCACTGCAATTGCTTAGCTAATAAGCAATGTTTCTGGAAATAATCACACTATATGGTCATGAAATTTTCTTATTATCCATAACTTAGAAAACACAAAGAATAACTTAATTATTTTTTGTGCTTTTTCCTTTCACAACACCAGCTTTTTTGCAGTTACTTGTAAAAGGAAATTAAATGAAAGCATTCCTAAAATTACTACAGTACAGATATTGGGGAGCTTTCATCTTACCCTTTCCTTCTCTTGGGACTTAAAATGAAGTTGTCGTCATCATCATCATCGATATCATTGTTGATTCTTTTCTTGGCTTTTACATCTCCATTCCTCGAGGCCAGCTGCTGCTTCTGTGAACTCTCGGGTTTGCCACTCGGTTTCCAAGATTTAATCGGAGTGCCGGTCTGCTTCTGCCTTCTCTGCTTCTTTTCATATGCTTTTCTGGCTTTTTCGGGGGACAACAAGCCATGTTCCATCATCCTGCAATTGAACCATGTCATTTCATAATCTTCACAACCAGACAACAAATGCGAAAGCATTTAAAGAGCCAACGGTAGCACCAATACAGTTTATCAATTAAGCTTAAATTACACATCTTTGTTTGGATACCAAGAAGCCTGCCTAGAAAACAGAAACCCTTGCTATGGCAAGTACTTCCAAGTTGCCCCAATTTTGTTATAAATCAAAATGGTTGGAGCCCAGAAGCTCTGTAGTCCCCAAAGCAATGCAATGTTTTTCTTCCTTGGGAATTCATCGTATACCACCAAAAAGCAATTTTAGCAAAGCACAGATTGGACCTTTCAAAGAAAATATGACCATTTTCAGAACATTGACATCCAATACCATTGAGAAAACATTGGTTAAGCACATATATATCAGCAAATACAAAATTATGCACTTAAAAGAGATGTGAAGTTCACTTTCTGCAGATAGTTGTCTTTGTTCGGATCAAACCGATGAAACCACATTAGGCAGTAATTGTCATAATGGCCAAAAAACAGTGAAGCATCACATAAAAAGAAAGGAACTTCCACCGAAGATGCCCTAAGGTCGAACTGAGCAGCTTGCAAAACATCAAATAGATGCTGCAAAGGAAACCAGTTGAACTCCATGGTCTAAGACTTGAGCAGTTAAACAAGTTCCAATTTCATTTCTTGTGATCTTTTATCTTTATAAAGTAGCATTATTAGAAGGAAAGCTCACCAAAATTCTGCCATTTCACTTGTTGGTATCTGTTTCGACAACGACTCGTAAAATATTCGTAACGGCTCCCTCTATCCGGAAAAAGAAAGGAAACATCAAGTAAAATCAATCACTAGAGACATGTTTGTAGACAAAATGAAGAAATTTTGAGATTATATGAAGACAACCTCTTCGGGAGGATCATGTTTCTGGCCAGGCAAAGTATAAACCTTCTTTTCCCTAACTTTAGCTTTTGTGGTTGTACTTGTTTTTGATGAACTTGAACTTGTTTTCGATTTTACCTTCAAAATCAAAATCCAAAAATAAAAAAATAAAAAAAGACAAATATTGTTGATACAAAGTTTTGCGTTACGGAGGAGGCAGGAGGTTCACACGATGATGTCGAAAGCTTCTTTTCCAACACTCAGGAACCTCCAAGAGGCTCTCGGCACCGCCGCATGAACTTTATTAACAAATATAGATGTCCGAAGCCAAAATACATAGAGATAGACTGCCAAATCCCCCCAATTAATCACAGTTTAATTAAATTCATTGCTAAAACAAAGCCATAACCCGGAATCCAGCAAAATTATATGACATCCCATATCAGGATCAATCAGTCCATCATTAAATATACCACAGATAAGCGAACCAGATTAAGGAACTAACAATTCAGTGAAAAAAATTGAAACCCAAATCATCAAATTGAGAAATAATCAATAAAAAGCCTACGAATCTGAAGAAAATTTAAATTTAAGAATGAAAATTTAGAGATGGGGCACCTCTGCTTTTGTAGTTGCAGATTTTTGCTTTGCACCAACAGGCTGTTTACTGGAGCTTTCAAGCTTCCTCTTGTTCATAGCTGCATCAAACTTTCCCTTTGAAGAACCATCTTGACCACTGGGCTTCATCTTAACTAAATTGGCTTTGGTCTCTGTGCTAATTTCTACAATTAGATTGAAATTCTCTGAAAATTTGCTAACTTTTTCTTTTTAATATCTTCTTCTTGTATTCATTGAAGATTCAGTTTAATAACTTTTGGGCTGTTAAATTATTAAATGTAAGAAAAAAAACAAAAACAGGAGAAAGTAAAAAAATGGGTAGATATGAGAAAAGAAAGAACAAGCTTGCAACTTTTGCTGGTTATTGCCGTTAAAACGTTAACGGCTTTCTTTTTTAGTTTTTTTAAAGGTTGTATTTTCTTTTTTGAAGAAAAAGGTTGTCAATTTTTTAACATGCAGTGAACTTTAAAAATGAAGAGTTTTTTTTTCTTCTTAAAGTTACCATTGCAGTAAATTCTGTTTCTAATTTTGAGTTTTTTTTTTTAACTTTAATAATACAAAAATAAATAAATAAATAAGATCAAAATGGTATCCCACCACATTATTTACTAAAATGGTATGTCGTGGGTGATGTAGAGACAGCACTGCTTTATACAGGTAAGAAACACGGGATATGATGGAGATTTGGTGGTACCTTCCTAAAAAGTGACATCAGTTGTGCTTTGTTGACATGTGGCACCAGTTTGATTAGACCTATTGCTACATTTTAAGATTTCACATGCTTAGGCATTGACTGAAGGTTTCAATGAGAAATGGAGTTTACATGTTTATAAACAATTTAAGGTGTAAGGAAAAAACTTGTGTTAATTCAAAAAAAAAAAAAAAGAGAGAGAGAGTTGAGATTAAAGAAAAGAGGAAGGAGACAGTTTAAAGAAAAAAAAGAAGATAACAGAAGATAGAAAAGGGCTTAGATTAGTAGAGAAATAGAAGAGAAAGAAGAGGGTTTAAAAAAAGAAAAAGAAAAGAAACAACAACTTAGTAGTAGAGAAGATACAAGAGAGAGAAAAGGGTTTGAAAGCAACATTAGGGA
This sequence comes from Gossypium bickii, assembly GCA_025503065.1. Taxonomy (NCBI): domain Eukaryota; kingdom Viridiplantae; phylum Streptophyta; class Magnoliopsida; order Malvales; family Malvaceae; genus Gossypium; species Gossypium bickii. Next base: position 91,060,495 of record CP106714.1, on the reverse strand, counting down.
ATAGATAAGATCAGAAAGTAGAGAAGAGAAAGGAGAAGTAAATAGAGGGTTTTGTTTAGGATTTAAACAAAATAAAAGGATTAGAGAATAGTTATTATTTTAGGGTTTTAAAGGGAGCTATCAAGTAATTTATTTTTAAAGGTATTTTTTTAGTAATTATAAATTATTTGTTTTGTTTAGTGTTTATTGTGATTTATAGGTTATGAATATTAATTTTTTATTGTTTTTATTTATTTATTTTAGAAATGTTTATGATTTATTTAGATTCTAATTAATTTTTTGTAAGGTATTATTTTTTTCGGAAAGGAAGATTGTTTAAAAGAAAGTGGCAAGTATGTTTCTATTTTATTTTTTGATCGGCATGTTTTTTGTTTGTTTGTTATTAGATGCAAATAACGACATATAGCCCAAATAGGTTTATTTTGTTTTAATAGTTTCTGTTATTTTAGCATATTTTTTTATTTTTTATGTAGGTAAAAGATGAGACCATTGAGTTGGAATTTATTAATAAGTTTATTATATACTGAAATAGTATGGCAAAATATGTAATGTGGACGAAACTGTTTAGTATTTTTATAATGATATTATTGTATGATATTAACTGTATTATTTATTGTATTATATTTATGTGTTTTGATAATTATTTAAAATGGACCACCTTAGAAATTAATTACCGAAATGTTGTGTTCGCCTCAACACGAAGTTAACTGCCTCTGCCAGGTTGGTAGTCATTTGACCATATCGAGCCTTGTTATCGAAACTTTGAGCCCATTGTCACGGCTCCATGGATCCCAACCACTATTGGAAAGGAGTATTTGTTTCACCTTGCATGTCACCCTCAAGTTTGGTCATCCTTTGCCTCAAAAGGGGTGGCTTTAGCTTGTACGCTGTGTATGTATTAAGAAAAGACAAGTTATGATCTCGAATGTTGAAGTGTCAAGAACATTTAAAACATATGTTGAAACTAAATTTTACCCATTTTCACAACTTATTTCTACCAGTTTGCATTATTGTAGTCTCTGTGGAAGTTAGCTGCGATGTGTTGGATGCAGTAAATGGATCTCCACGGAACACCAAAAAGCCTAATTGCGGCAATTATTCCCTTCCATTTATCAATTATGATGCAAATATTGTCATTTCTAACAATATACGTTTGAAAGTTCGTCAGGTAGAATTCCCATGATTCCATGTTCTCTTTGTCCATGATGGAAAATGCTATCGAGAGCAAGTTCTGATTCCCATCTTGAGCAACTGAAATGAGTATGATCTGTGTATATTTTTCGTATAGCCATGTCCCATCAACCTGCACAATCGGCTTGCAGAGGGGAAATGTCCGCACGTATGGATCGAATGTCCAAAACATCCGGTGAAAAACTCTTCTTCCCGGTTGTAGTTGGTTGTTCAGGTCGTAATAAGGTTGTGTCTCCAACTCAATGATATTCTCTGACACATGTTCTCTCATAACGACTATCCTCCTCTGTAGCTCATTGTACGACGCATCCTAATCTCCGTACAACTGCTCTATGACCATCTATTTAGATATCCATGCTTTCCGGTATGACACTCGCTACTGGAATCATTCTTGTATTTCAAAATCAGTACCGAAATAGAAATGGTCGGGATGTGCTTCAACATTGGCATGATGCATATGTAGATAGTTTTGGAATCAAGTTTGTGGTGATCTTGCGTCATATGTGTTAAAGTTCATGTGTAAGACCCAACAAAATTTCAAATCTCCCACATTTGCGACTTTTGGATAAATGCGGCTTGTACCCACCAATTGCAGCCTTCTGCTAACCCTAACATTCCCCAATATACAATGTTGGTTTAAACACAACAACTGTAACACCCCTTATCCGTATTCAATGCTGGAATAAGGCTCGAGGTATTACCAGATTTATAACACAAGCATTCACACAATTCCAAGTCATAAATTTGCGTCCAATTTAAAACCATTCATATTCAATCATGAAGTCCCTTATACGAGCCTACGAGGCCTAAAACATGCTTTGAAGGTGGTTCGAGACAAAACTGAGAACTCAGGAAACTTTTACAAAACTTAGAATTTTTTTAGCTAGAAGCAGGGCTCACACGCCCGTGTGGTCCAAGGGACACACCCGTGTGACCCTAGGATACGCCCGTGCTTCAAATCGTGTTCAAATTAGGGTGCTCTCTGACTTATGCCACATGCCTGTGTGCTAGGCCGTGTAGCACACACGACTGGGACGCACACCCGTGTCTCTTCCTGTGTGCTCAACTCTGGACATTCTATTTTTCAAAATTAAGGTGCAAGGGACACACGACCGGAACACATGCCCGTGGGGTTGACCGTGTGTCACACACGGCCTAGACACACACCGTATGTCTATTCGTGTGGACAAAATAATGGCTATTTACCAAGCCATTTGCCACCCTTATTCACACATACACTTACATCAATTCAAGGCACAAAACATAACATACTTAGGCAACCAAAACATCCACAATTATGACCAACACATGCCAATACAATATCAACATCTATCATACTCACAACATTTATTAAGCCACAATTGACTACTTTCAAGATACCTAATTGTACACCACTTTATCATCTCATCAATAGACCACATTGCCAAATATTTCACATTCATGTCATAAATCACATTTCTATCATTCACCAAGCATGCCATGATCATATCACCAAAAATATTAGCACATATATATATACTTAAGCTTACAACCATGACATCCCAAATAAACCAATCTACATGGCCAAATATCAAAACAAGCCTTTGACAATCACAAGCCAACACATTGGCTACAATCACAATGACACATTTAAAAAACTGACTAAGTTCCTATACATTCCATAAACTCAAAATACTTGAATTCATCAATACCCAAAGTGATAGCTTGATAGTGTGATAGGATCTCCGGCAATCTCCAATCCGAGCTAGCTCAATGACACTATAAAACATGGGAAAGGAAGGGGGTAAGCTATATACTTAGTAAGCGGATATGATAATAACTCATCTCATCAAATAAACACATTTTAAGCCATTATAAATACTATAATATAACTTATATAATTCTTCTTTTATGCCATGTATTGATTCACATAATTAACCAAGAATTTCACATGTTTATTCATTTCAATGCTTACATGGTTTGAATACTTCTTATCAATCCATTCAAATTTACATAAGCATAAGCAAATAGATAAACTATATTCAATTCAATAGCCATCACATTTATGAATATTCAATTGAACCATATGAATTCTCATAATTTTCCACTTACTCATCATATGAAATTTACTTTTAACACTTACTTGTCGATTTCTATCACGAGTACCTTTACTGAGTCGTACCATCACTTGTAACCACATTTCGTCAACATTTCCTGTTGAACCATTTGGGATACTAAAGGGTACTCGGGAATCTCGTACACACAGTACCGTAGCAATGCCATATCCCAGATATGGTATTACATGTAATCTCATATCGATGCCAATAGCCTAGCTATGGTCTTATATAAAGTCTCATATCGATGCCATATCACAAATATGGTCTTACACGTAATCTCAGTAACCTTAATGTCATGACATTTGTATCCTATCTATTCCTAAGGTTCAACCGGGACTTTCGTTGTATCGAATCTTTGTCGGTCATTTTCGTAGTATCGTACTCAATAGCATTCACATTTCATTTCAATAATATATCATTTACCACAATTATATCAATTAAGAATTTATACATATATAATTTAATGCTTATTAAACATACGAACTTACCTCAATACAAAAATAGCGGAAATGGACCTAATCGTCAAACACTATGGTTTTTCCCTCAATCTAGACCCGAACTTCGTTTTTCTTGATCTATAATACCAAATTCATCACATTTAATGATCACATTAATCAATTCAGCCCAAAAGTCAAATTATGAAAAAATTACATTTTTGCCCCTAAACTTTTGACATTTTACATTTTAGTCCTTAAGCCCGTAAAATGATTTTCATTCAATTTCTTCAAAACCCAAGCCTAGCCGAACCATTTTCATACTCGTAACAGCCCATATTTTCCATTTATTCACATTTTTCTACTCATTTTATAAACTTTTACAACTTAGTCCTTTTTGACATTTTTACTGAAAAATCACTTAACAAAAGTCATTTAACAAACAACAAACATGCATTTTCTACCATCAAACATCAAAATGCATACATGTTCAACATGGGTCAAACCCTAGGCCTTGATCATTTCTTAAATTAGTTGTACAAATAGATAGATCGGGTTACAACGACTTAAAAAATGTAAAGAGCATTAAAAAGGGGTAAGAACGGACTTACAATCGAGATTGAAAGCTTGACAAACCCTAGCCATGGTTCTCCTTGTAAAATTTGGACAAGGGAGGAAGAAGATGGACAAATTTTGGCTTTTTAATTCATTTAATTACCAAATTACTAAAATGCCCTTAATGAAAAACTTTAGAAACATACCTAACCATGTCCATTTTTGTCCATCAACCTAACAAATGGTCTAATTACCATATAAGGACCTCTAATTTAAAATATCATAGCAATTGAACACCTTTAACATATAGAATTCAAAGTTTTGCACTTTTTGAAATTTAGTCCCTTTAACTAAATTGAGTGCCCAAACGTCAAAATTTTCAAATGAAATTTTCATGAAATCATTCCATAAAACTGTAGACCATAAAAATATAATAAAAATAAAATTTTCTGCGACAAATTTGTGGTCCCGAAATCACTGTTCCGACTAGACCCAAAATCGGGCTATTACAACAACTTTATAGTCAACTGACAAATTCATGCTATACCGCTTAATGGAAAATACGCACTCGTCCTTGATTGCAAATTTTTTTCCCATAAAAACCTCCTCACATCCGGAATCTACAACCAACCGCTGAGCAGGTACTATATCGGGGTGCTTCGGGAACTCGGATGCATGCGCCGTATTGGGATCTATGTTCGAAATGTGTGCCCCAAGATCATTATGTATCACAATGCCTCGATTTGAGTTCCCAACTAAAGACGTGTTAACATTTCTATCGTCATTCGCACATTCATCATCAATATCATCCGGGACCTCGCCTAGATCGAGATCACTAAAATCTTCAACATCATGATCAAAATGATCATTATTATCATATTTATTATTACCATTTGCATCGGTCTTAATCACCACCAGATGTATTTGTAAATGGGGACCGGAGTTAAAGTTCTTAGACGTAGGTGGAGCATTAAAATTGTCGATCCCGCGTACAGTTGCTCGCCTATCAAAGAGCGCTATAGGAACCACCAAACACGGATCTTGAACTTTGTGTTCTTCACTTAATGAAGTGAAATCTTCAACTGGCTCCACATTAGCTAACTCAGCAAACAACTGAATCGGATCAGTTTGGCGACTCTAATTCTAACAATAATGAGCGACCATTGTCTCCACGTCTGCATCATCTACAAGTTCTATCTCAGTGAATTTGATAGGATCTAATAAAATTGCAAATTTGTAGAATAGTTTCGACATCCTCCTCCTACAACATTTAAAAAATTTTGCACTAATCCTTTCCTTCATTTCATCAACTGAGGCATTTCTATTAAATCCCATAGCTATTTGTTGGCGACATTCAAATATACATCCAATTGTTGTTGTCAAAATTACTCCACAAAAATAAACGCATGCAAAAAATTGATTATCCATGTTTAATACTAAATCTGTAAAAATAATTAAATTTCTCAATATGCAATTTCAAAAAAATACTATCACAAAAAATTAAATAGTTGAAATTACAAATCAAAGTGATAAAGAACACAATACCACAAATCCAAACAAATATTAAAATTTTCACACACAATATTTACAAATGTACCTTCAAACCAAATAAAACTACAAAATCAAACAAATATTTAGTACTAAAAACAATTAATTATAAAAATATTAACAAATAACTACAAAAATAAATTTACCTTTAAATAATAATTTAGATGTTGTTTCTTCTCCTCCTTAAACAAAAAAAAAAAAACAATTAAAAAAATAACAATAAACACTACACTAAAAAAATTACCTTTAAAAAGCAAAGAATTTAGAAACCCCTAAACTAAACCCTAAAACACTTCGTTACCTCCTTCTTTTTTCTTTCAAACTCTTTTCTTTATCTTCTGTTTCTCAACTAAGCTAAACCTTCTAAGCACACCTTTTTTTTTCAACACTTAAAACTATTTTTAAACTACAAAACCCCACAATCGGTGTAACACCCCTTACCCGTATCCTATGCCGGAACAGGGCACGAGGCATTACCGTACTTAATCAACAACTTTAGTCTATAAACTTTCAGTCCCAACTTGACATATCTCTACCGTCATCACAACAACCTCATTAAGGACCTACGTGGCCTTAAACATACTTACGAGGGGTTTCAGAACCCGATCGAAAACTTTTGCGATCTTAAAATTTTTTCACCTAAATAGGGGCCACACAGCCGTGTGAAATGGGACACGCCCGTGTGGGCAGGCCGTGTGGTCACACACGCCCATGTTCCTACCCCGTGTGGGATTTATTTTCATTTCGAACCTACAGGGGTTTTCACACGGCTGGACACACGCCCGTGTACTTGGCCCGTGTGCTCCACACGGCCTAGACACGCCCGTGCCATTACCAGTGTGTAAAAAAATGGGTATTCTGTTTGTGATGTCAACAACCTTATAAAGGTCACACGGCCTAGGCACACGCCCGTGTGGCTAGCCTGTGGTCGACACTAACTTACAATACCAACATGCAGGGGACACACGGCCAAGTCACACACCTATGGGACTGACCGTGTGTCACACACGACTTAGACACATGCCCGTGTACCTACCCGTATGGACAAGAACAAGGCTATTTGCCAAGCTCTTTTCATCCCTCTAGCTCACACAACATGAATCTATTCAACATATCACTAAACAACTCATATTTTGCAATATAAAACTTCCATGAATAACTTCGTCTTTTCATATATAACAATGAGCCAACAACTATGGCTATATACAAAAGAGTTCATCATTAAAGGGGCCAACACACTCTTGGCCAAAATATCAAAACAATTTACCTAGTCTAGCCCCTATACATGCCATACTCAAAAACATTAAGTCTAGATATATCGAGGGGAGCTGATAGCGTGATCGATCTTCCAATTATCTGTGTATCCCGACCCGTCTCTTTGACACTATAAAACAAGGGAAAAGAAAGGGGGTAAGCTTTAAGCTTAGTAAGTTTACATGTAAACAAATAACATCATAGTATATGCTGAACAATAAATAGCATTATATACTAAACAAGAGCAATCCACATTCATAATCATGCTTACTCATTTCCTCCTTTACCATATTCCAACCATAACACAAATGTAACAGCCCGATTTAGGGCCTAGTCGGAATAGTGGTGCGAGACCGCGAATCCGAGGTGAAATTATGAGTTTACAAAGTTTATGGTTTGCATGCTAGTATGAATATTTCATGAAGCAATTTCATTAAATTGTGGTGGATTGGTCCAAAAAGGACTAAATTGCAAAAGTTGAAAAATTTGAGTTTCTAGAAGCTTTTTGTATGAAATAGCTTTAGAATAGTAATTAGAAGTCCTTAAATGGCAATTTTTCCAAAAATATTATTTTGGAAAAAATTGGCCTTGAGATGGTGTTAAATAGAAATTTTTAAAAGGAAGGGCATTTTGGTCAATTGCCTAATAAGTAATTAAAATAGGAAAAAGATGAGAAAAAATTCACTCATCTTCTTCCTTGTTGCTGTCGAAAAAGTGGAGACACCATAGCTAGGGTTCTTCATTTTTTTAAGCTTGCTAGTAAGTTCATCTTAGTCTCGTTTTTGATATTCTTCGTATTTTCGAAGTTCTCGTATTATGAATTAGCTACTTTTAGCTATTAAATGAGCTAAGATGCATGTTCAAAAATTTAGCCATGAATGACATGCATGCTAAATGATGTTTTATGGGAGTTTATGAGAGTTTGATGTTAGATAAACATCTTTTCCTTAATGAATTTCATGAAAAATGGTAGTGTGGACCATTTTGTAATAGTTATAAAATTGGTCATACCTAATAGAAATAGAAAGAATTGATGATTTATATAGTAGAGAAAATGATTCAGCTAAGCATGAGGTTTAAGAAAATTGAAAGAAAATCATTTTATGAGCTTAAGGGCAAAAGTGAAAATGTTAGAAAGTATAGGGGCAAAATAGTAATTTTGCCAAAGTATGAGTTATGAGTCAATTTAGTTAATGGGAGTATTAAATGATCTATTTTTGACTATAGATCAAGAAAAATGAGCCTCAGATCGAAACCAAGGCAAGAACAAAGTCGAGGACTAAATTCCATATCTACATACATTTTGTATTTTGAGGTAAGTTTGTGTGATTTCTAAGCTTTAAGTTTGTGTGATTTCTAAGCTTTATTGATTTATATCATTGAATTGCTTAGTATAATGTCTAATGTATTCATGGAATGCTTAATGTTTTGTAAATAAAGAAATCAATGAGATTAAATATTGAGTAAGTCCCGATTGAAGAAGAATTGCCCAGGATACTTGATCTATCACATGAGATATGAAAGTCTGTATAAGACCAAGCCTAGGCATGGCATCGACCATCAAGCAAGTTATCATGTAAGTCCAAGGCAAGCTTGGCATTGAACAAGTTATCATGTAAGTTCAAGGCAAGCTTGGCATTGAAAAGCTATCAAGAGAAAGACTTCATATAAGTCCATGTCAAGACATGGTCTTGAAACCAAGAAGAATTATTCCATATAAGACCATATCTAGGATATGGCTTTGGTATCAAGTTATGTGGGATGAGATTCAGTATCCTCAGTTATTCATAGAAATGCATCGGGCAAATGAGTAAAGCAAACGAGTAAAGATTAAATGATATAGCAAGAAAATTTAGTAAGTAAAGCTATTATCAAGTTGGAAATGAGTATTATTCATGTTATGAATGATGAGTTAAAGATCATAATTATTATATTAAAGCATACTGATCAATGTGATCAAGTGATACAGGTGCCTTATTTATCTTACAAGCATGAGGATATTAAGTATTAAGTGATATGTATGAATCAAGTATGAGTAAGTAAGCTTTATAGCTGAAATTATGATACTATTCTTAAGCCAAATGATCTTTATTAAGCAAGTATATTGACATATGTTTTACATGCAAACTTACTAAGCTAAATGCTTACGTCTTTAATTCTTTCTTTCTATTTAATTCTTTCTTTCTATGTAGTCCCGCCAAGCTAAATTGTGGATCGTTGGAGTCGGAGCTCGTAGCACACTATCAATCTTCTTTTGGTATAGCCAAATTATTTTACTAAGTATGGCATTTATAGAAAACATTCATTTTGAGAACATGTTTTGAAATGGGCTTTTGTAGGGACTATCAAGTTATTATTCTTTTGTATATGGCTAAGTGATTGGCCTAAATGACTATGTATGAATGTTTATTGAGGTCAATGAAGCATGTTGTATAGTTCATTAAATGTGTGGTGTTGATTTTGATTTTAGGGTGGCAAATGGATTGGTAAATAGCCTCTAAGTGCCCACACGGTTAGAGACACGGGCGTGTGTCTAGGCTGTGCATACCCTGCACCTTATTATTATTAGTTAAAATAGGCCACGGGTGAACCCCACGGCCGTGCTCATAAGCCGTGTAAGACACACGATTTGAGCGTGGGTGTGTGCCCAGGTCGTGTGGAACAAGTCAGTAGCTTCACACGGTTGGTAGACACGGGTGTGTCAGGACCGTGTGAAAATTGGCAGTAAACCCCCACGGTTGAGGACATGGGCGTGTCTAAGGGTACACAGGCGTGTCCCCAAGCAACATGGGCGTGTGGCCCCTGTTTTAAAGAAAAGTTTTCAGTTAAGTTATGAAAGTTTTTAAATACGTGCTTAAGGCCTTGTGGGCCAGTGAATTGTATGATTTGGCTAAGGAAGAGAAGTCTTAAATCGGAGCGAAATTTTATAGCTCGTGAGTACATGTTTAAGTGATTTCAAGCATGGTAATATCCCGTATCCAGTCTTAGCATCGGTCTCGGGTACTATGTGTTACAACAAACTTAATGCTTACATTCATTAACTTGCTTCCCTGCACTTAACACCACAGATTCTCATGATACAACACATCATACTTTCTTACTAAACCAATTAAAATGCCAAATCACTCGATGGTTTCACACATAGCCCACCATCAATTTTAAATAGGGTGGTATCGCACATAGCCCACCAAAAAGGATAGTTATGGTGGTATCGCGCATAGCCCACCAAATGATAATATAAATGATGGTATCACACACAGCCCATCGAAGATAAGTAATAAGGTGGTATTGCACTTAGCCCACCGTCAAGTGTTGTTATTACACATTTACATATTCATTTCGTAATTCATACGATAATTATTCAACAACTACCAAATTCAATCATGCCATGCACCAATTAGAAACAACAATGTGTATATAAAATGCATCATTTTCACATAAACTTACCTCGGTGCAAAACGCGTTAAATAGCGGTTTAATTCATAACATTGCCTTTTCCCCAGTCAAGGTTAATTTCGCGCTCTTTTTGATCTATAACAATAAAATTCACTCATTTAACACATTTATGATCATAACACATTAAAATCTATAATTAGGCAAAAATGACCCTTTTGCCCTTACACTTTGGCAAAATTACGATTTTGCCCCTAGGCTCATAAATCATTTTTCAACTCAAAAAGCCTAGCTGAACATTTATTTCTTCTATAACTACTCACAATTTCATCTATTTCATGCATTTATTACAAAATCACAACTTTTACAACTTGGTCCCACTTAGGTGTTTTCATGACTACACCTTTCACCAAAGTTGTTTCTCATCTCCCTAACATTCATTTTATTCCGTAAAAAGTCAGCTAACAATATAACCATTCTCTTGGCAAGTCCCTAGACTTTCCACCATATCACAAATTAGTCCCCTCATTAGCTAGCTTAAGCTTTGGGGACTCCAAAAGTGCAAAAATCATCAAAAATAATAATCAAATTGACTTATCAAAAATAATAATCAAATTGACTTACTTGCAAGGATGAAATGCAACTGAAATTTTGAACTTTAAAAGTCCCTATTCTCTCTTCAATTTTCGGTGGTAGAAGAAGAAGGAATAGTAAAAGATGATATCTCATCTTTGTCTTATTTTATTAATTTTTTTCACCTAATTTTCCACCAAATTTGACCAACATTTAATGCTATTGTCTCCCTTCATTCCTATGGCCGGCCATACCCTCCTAATGGCCTAATTTCACTTTAAGGACCTCCAATTTAACATTCTATGGCTATTAGACACCTCTACTTGGAAAAATAGGACTTTCGCACTTTATGCGATTTAGTCCTTTTTCACAATTAAACATGCTATCACTCAAATTAAAGCATCAAAATTTCACATAGCTATGTATTAATGCCATAACACATAAAATAACATCAAAATAATTTTTCTTAACCTCGGTGTAGTGGTTTCAAAATCACTATTCCAACTAGCCCCAAAATCGGGCTGTTACAATCGGTACCGCCTATCAGGAAGGCACCAACAAATTCCCACCGTATCCCGTATTTTTTACCTGTATAAAGCAATGTCACCTCTACACCACCCTCAACCCTTAAAATATTATTTTTTTAAACAGAAGGCTAATGATTGGGGTTGAAAATTCAAGGTTGGTGCCGCCTCTACACCACCCTCAACAACCCACGACATACCATTTTGGTAAATAATGAGAGTGGAATACCATTTTGGTATTTTATTTTTTGTTTATTTTTATATTATTAAAGTAAAAAAAAGCCTAATTTTGATAATTATAGAAAGGTGAATGTTATAACATTTGATAATTAAATTATATTTATTTTTTAAATTTAAAATTTAAAATATATACATATTAATATTATTAATTAATAAAATTTGTTAACATGTTTTCATTTATTAAAGACTATTTTCATTAATAAAATATGATTAATAAATCTATATTTAAATTTTAAATATTTTATTGAATTGATATCTTAACTAAAGTTTATTTTAATTAGGGCTATAACTAATTTTCCTAAAAAAGGTTGTTATAAAGAATTAATTTAATAAAGAACAGACCTCATAGCTTATCAGTTTTATAACGAACTTAGTTGTTATAGTAAAACGTTGTGTATACCAAAACTTTCAATCATTATAAGCAAGTAACTAATTAAGTCACTCAATAGCTAAACTACATTCAAACTAATTAACTATAACCAGAATAAATTTGGAGAAGAACAAATACATTTATATAATGTGATACTCGAATTTGAGATATTAAAGTTTCCAAGAACTCAACCAATAAACCTTATCATTCAGTCAAAGCTTTTTCAACAAATATAGCTCTCTTAAAGGAGGATGAGGTAGACACCTAGATGTACTTTAGAATTGAAGTAGGTTTATAAATTTTATATGACCTTGAAAATTTGATCTGATTAAGACGATTCTAATCTCCATCAAATTTGATTTGTCAGTAAACTTCGCCATGATGCAATGACCAAAAGAAAAAACTTTGTTCCGGGTCAATAAATTTTATTTTTCAACTTCTACCTTATATTGTTTCCTGGAAAACTAAGGTCACAATGATCTAGGCCACACACCGCCAACCGTGTATTGGCCAATAAAGCTATTAAGCTCACAACGAAAGACGATCAACTGTTCTTGGTGAATGGGGAAAAGGTGAAACCATACCTAGGGGGAACAATGGACACGTTTAAAGAAGTTCAATACTTACATTGTAGTCCCTACAATGAAATAGATGACCAAATGGTTGAGAAGGATGACGACACTGGAGGGTGTGTTGTTTTTGTAACAGCTCGATTTTGGGTCTAGTGGAACACTGGTTTCTGAACCACAAATCTGACGTAGTAAAATTTATTTTTATTACATTTCTATGGTTTACAATTTTACGAAACGATTTCGTGAAAATTTCGTTTGAAAATTTTGACGTTTGGGCACTTAATTTAGTAAAAAGGACTAAATTGTAAAAAGTAAAAAAGTTGAGTTCTACATGCTAGAGGTGTCTAATTGCTATGAAATTTTAAATTAAAGGTCCTTAGTTGGTAATTAGACCATTGGATAAATTAGTGGACAAAAATGGACATGGTGAGATAAAATATCAAAGTTTTAAGTGAAGTGTAATAGCTTGATTTTAGGGCTAGTCGAAATAGTGGTTTCGAGACCACTAAACCGAGGTTAGGGAAAATTTATTTTGATGTCATTTTATGTGTTATGGCATTAAAATATGGCAATGTTAAAATTTTGGTGCTTTAATTTTAATGATTTCATGCTTAATTGTAAAAAAGAACTAAATTGCATATAGTGCGAAAGTTCTATTTTTTAAGGTAGAGTTGTCAAATAGCCATAGAATATTAAATTGGAGGTTCTTAAAGTGTAATTAGGCCAATTGGAATGTGTTGGCCGGCCATGTGCATAGGGGGGGCAAGAGCATTTAATTTTTGGTCAAATTGGGTGAAATTAGGTGAGAAAAGATGAATAAAATATGGTAAAAAGAAAAAAACTATCATCTTTCACTATTCACTCATCTCTTTCCACCAAAATTGAAGAGAAAATAGAAATCTTGGGGGTTCAAACTTTTAGCCACTCAATTCTCATTCAAGTAAGTGATTTAGGTGGTTTTAATTGATGATTTTTGTGTTTTTGGAGTCCCCAAACCTTAAACTGGCTAATGAGGGGACTAATTTGAGATATTGTTAAAAGTATAGGAATTGCCATGAGAGTAGTTACGTTGTTAGCTGAGTTTTTATGGAAGACAATAAATGTTAGTGAGGTGAGAAACAACTTTTGTGAAAGGTGTTAGCATGAAAACACCTAAATAGGACTTGAATGCAAAGACTGAATTTGTGTAATAAATGCATGAAATAAATGGTTTTAGGGGTTTTTGTAAGAGGAATAAATGTTCAGCTAGGCTTGTTTATTTAGAAAATGAGTTGAAAAATGATTTACGAGCCTAGGGACAAAATCATAATTTTTGCCAAAATATAAGGGCAAAAGGGTCATTTTTTCCTAATTATAGATTTTAATGCGTTTGATCATAAATGTGTTAAATGGGTGAATTTTATTGTTATAGATCAAGAAGAGCGCGGAATTAACCTTGACCGGGGAAAAGGTAAGGTTACGGATTAAACCGCTAGTTGATGCGTTTTGCACCGAGGTAAGTTTATGTGTAAGCGATGCATTTTTATATACACATTGTTGTTGCTAATTAGTGCACGGTATGATTGAGAACATGTGTGGTTCAAATGGATTGAATTTTGTAGCTATTAAATAATTATCGTATGAATTACGAAATAGATATGTAAATGTGTAATAACAACACTTAACGGTGGGCTAAGTGCGATACCACCTTATTACGTAACTACGATGAGTTGTGTGCGATACCATCACTTATTTATCATTTGGTAGGCTATGTGCGATACCACCGTAACTATCCTTTTGGTGGGCTATGTGCGATACCACCATAACTATCCTTTTTGGTGGGCTTTGTGCAATATCACTCTATTAGAGAGCGACGATGGGCTAAGTGCGAAATCGCCAAGTGATAGGTAGTATGAATGGCTTATTGAGAAAGTATGATGTGTTGTATCGTGTGACTTTGTGGTGCTAAGTGCAGGGATGTATGTTAATGAATGTGAGTACTAAGCTTGTGATGTGTTTGGAAAGTGGTAAGGGAGGAAATGAGTAAGCATGCCTAAGAATGTGGATTATTCTTGTTTAGTATGTAATGCTATTTATTGTTTAACACATACTATAATACTAATTGTTTACATGTAAACTTAATAAGCTTAAAGCTTACTCCCCTTTTCTTTTCCTTTATTTTATAGAGTTTAAGAGCCGAGCCAGGATACGCCAATAACCAGAAGATCGCCCACACTATCAGCTCACCTCGGTATATCTAGACTTAGTGATTTTGTGTATGGCATGTATAGGGGCTAGACTAGTTAGATTATTTTGTTATTTTGGCCAAAAGTGTGTTGGCCCTTTTTTTAGACAAACTATTTTGTATATTGCCATGGTTGATGGCTCACCTTGTCATTTATGAAAAGATATAGTCATTCATGGAAGTTTAAATTGCAAAATATGAGTTTGTTTGATGATATGTTGAATGGATCCATGTTATGTGAGCTAGAGGGGTGAAAAGAGCTTGGCAAATAGCCTTGTTGTTCTCCACACGGGTAGGCACATGGGCGTGTGTCTAGGCCGTGTGAAGTCTACACCTATAATTTGGAATTTAGGTTGCCACACGGTTGAAGTATGTGAGCGTACGACCGGCCGTGTGGATTAATCGGAGGCGACCACGGGCCAGCCATATGGGCGTGTGCCCAGGCCGTGTGGCTCAAGTCTGTGTCGACCACGGGCGTGTGAGATGATACACGGGCGTGTCGTCCACCCCCACGGGCGTGGGGCCCTTATTTAGGTAAAGTTTTTGTAAGTGCGTAAAAGTTTCTCGAGTATCTCCGAAACCTTTTGGATGCATGTTTAGGGCCTCATAGGTGCATTATAAGGATGATAAGCATATGAATGGAAAAGTTTTAATTTGAAATGAGTTGATAGCCCAAAGTTGTATGATTGTGTGAGTTAAGTACGTTAATGCCTCGTACCATTCCGGTGTAGAATATAGGGAAGGGGTGTTACATTTAGTGGTATCAGAGCTATGGTTTAGTCGGTTCTAGGACTACCGTAGCATGTGTGAGAGTCTAGCTATATATGCCATAAGCGTATAATGATAGTGTGGTGGCTTTTGACAATTTTTTACTTTATTTTATATAGTAAATGGATCCCGATCAAGCGGCTGCTGATGACACAGCTAGTAATGCACCGATTCCTGCGTAAGGGACCGCGTTTGTGCAAAGTGGACCCGAGACTAGGGGTTAAGGAGAAGAGGCTCGGGAAGCCTTTCTCAAAATGATGAGTAACTAGTACATAGAATATGTACGAGCAAACCCTTATGCTCAACCTCCTCCACCCCCTCCTGTATCTTAATTCCTGTGGCTCCCTAAGGTATTGAATTAGTGAGGACAACTAAGCCCCCGATAGACAAAATTTGGAAGCAAGGGGCTGAGGGCTTTCGAGCTAATACAGATGATGACCCTGAGAGGGCGGTGTTCTGACTTGAGAACTTGATGAGAGTATTTGATGAACTCTCCTGTACACTTGAGGAGAGCTTAAAATGTGTCGTGTCTTTGCTGAGAGACTCGGCATACCATTGGTGGAAAACATTGATATCAGTGGTTCTGAAGGAGAGAGTGACGTGAGACTTCTTTTTGGAAGAGTTACGAAAAAAGTATATAAGTTAGAGGTTTGTTGACCAGAAACGGAAGGAATTCCTTGAGTTAAAGCAAGGAAAAATGACTGTGGCGGAATATGAGTGCGAATTTGTTACGCTTAGCAAGTACGTGCAAGAGTGTTTGTCTATAGAAGCCATTTTATGCAAGAGGTTTAGAGTTGGGATGAATGAAGATGTCAGACTTTTAGTCAGGATTTTAAAACTAAAAGAATTTGTGGTATTGGTGGATAGGGCCAGTAAGGTCGAAGAATTGAGTAAGGAAAAAAGGAAAGCCGTTAGTGAGGCCCGAGATGCAAGAAAAAGACCGATGAGTAAATACTACCAAGCTCAATCGAAAAGGTCCAAGGAAGTGAACCCTCGGACGACTACATCAGTCGGGTATTCACAAAGAGAGCGAGGCAACACGTACTCAGGTTCAAGAGTTTAGGACACCTAGATGGCAAGTGTGGGCAATCCGAAGTCCAGACCGAAGTGCCCAAGTTGTTGCAGGCGTCACACTAGGGAGTGTTGAGGAAACAACCAAAATTGTTATAAGTGTGGTTCCCCCGACCATTTCATCCGAAATTGCCCCAAAAGGGATGACAAGGAGAAGAAGCAGGAAATAAGATCAATCAGTGTAACTTCTAGGGGTAGGCCACAAAGGAACGCGAGAGGTGTGACTGGTAGTAGAGGTGCATCACGAGACTCAAATGTGAGGCCAGAGGGTCGGGCACCTACAATGACTTATGCGATTCACTCTCACGAAGAGGCATCATCGCCAGATGTAAGAATGAGTACTTTCTCTCTTCATGACACCTTTATTACTGCTTTGATTGATCTGGGCTCTACCCATTCTTATATTTGTATGAGATTGGTATCTAGTTTGAATATGACTGTTGAGTCTACGAAATTTGTGGTAAAAGTGTCAAACCCATTAGGTAAACATATGTTAATTGATAAGGTGTGTAGGAATTGTCCTTTGACAATTAGGGGTCATTATTTTTTGGCAAACCTTATGTTTTTGCCATTGGATGAATTGGATTTGATTCTTGGTATAGATTGGTTGACTACCCATAGCGTTTTAGTGAACTGTGGTAGTAAATTTATTGAATTGAAAAGTGAAAATAGGGATGTTATTCGAGTTGAATTAGGTGGGTCAGATAGTTTGCTGGTTATAATCTCTTCCTTGGTGGATAAGAAATATTTGAGCAAATGATGTGAGTCCTATCTCGCTTTTGTACTAAATACTCAAGAGTCTGAAGTGAAGATTGAAACAGTGCTAGTTGTATGTGAGTATCGGATGTATTCCCGAAAGAGTTACTTGGATTGCCTCCAATTAGAGAGGTCGAGTTTGGGATTGAGTTAGTTTCAGGAACGACATCTATTTCGGTTGCTCCATATAGGATGGCACCATTGGAGTTGAAAGAATTGAAGGTTCAGTTGCAAGAGTTGACAGATAAGGGTTTTGCAAGACCGAACTATTCGTCGTGAGGTGCTCCAGTACTATTTGTGAAGAAGAAAGATGTGTCGATGAGATTGTGCATAGACTATAAACAACTCAACAAGGTGATGGTGAAAAATAAGTATCCTTTACCAAGGATAGATGATCTATTTGATCAACTGAAGGGAGCTACGGTGTTCTTCAAGATAAACCTGAGGTCTGGCTATTACCAGTTGAGGGTTAAGAAGCAAGATGTGTCAAAATCTAAGGTACAGCCATTACGAATTTTTGGTCATGTCGTTCAGTTTAATGAATGCTCCTACAATTTTTATGGATTTAATGAACCATGTTTTCCGACCGTATTTGGACAAGTTTGTGGTTGTCTTCATTGATGACATATTGATTTATTCTCGAGATGAGAGTGAACATGCAGAGCATCTGAGAATTGTCTTACAGACTTTAAGAGACAAGCAGTTATATGCTAAGTTTAGTAAGTTGAGTTTTGGCTCAGAGAAGTCAGATTCCTAGGACACATTGTATCGGGAGAGGGTATTAGAGTTGATCCGGGTAAGATCTCGGCTATTGTGGAGTAGAAACTCCAAGAAATGTGTCGGAAGTCAGAAGCTTTTTGGGTTTAGCGAGGTACTACAGACGGTTTATGAAGGCATTCTCCCTGATTGCTACCTCGATGACAAAACTGTTGCACAAAGATATTAAGTACAAATGGACAAAGAAATGTCAACAGAGCTTTGAACGATTGAAAACATTGTTGACTGAGG
Source organism: Gossypium bickii (assembly GCA_025503065.1). Classification (NCBI taxonomy): domain Eukaryota; kingdom Viridiplantae; phylum Streptophyta; class Magnoliopsida; order Malvales; family Malvaceae; genus Gossypium; species Gossypium bickii. The sequence continues at coordinate 91,041,918 of CP106714.1, read as the reverse complement.
CACCGATTTTAGTACAACCTGAGTCGGGGAAAGAGTTTGTGGTCTATAGGGACACATCGTTTAATGGTTTCGGTTGTGTGTTGATGCAAGAGGGTAAGGCAGTCACTTACTCCTCGAGGCAGCTAAAACCGCATGAGAAGAATTATCCGACTCATGACTTGGAGTTGGCCGCGATTGTTTTTGCATTAAAAGTTTGGCGACATTATTTGTATGGTGAGAAGTGCCGAATCTTCACAGACCATAAGAGCTTGAAGTACTTGATGGATCAAAAAGATTTGAATTTGCGACAACGGCAGTGACTTGGGTTACTGAAGGACTATGAGCTAGTAATCGATTACCATTCGGGAAAAGCAAATATGGTTGCGGATGCCCTGAGTAGGAAATCCTTGTATGCTTTGAGAGCTATGAGCATGAGTTTAGCATTGTCTGATGATGGTATTATATTGGCTGAGTTGAGGGCTAGGTCGCTATTTATTCAACAGATATGTGAGGCTCAAAAGAATGACGATGAGATGCAAGCTAAGACAATTAAGTGTGAATCGAGAAATGATTCTGAATTTTGGGTGAGATCAGATGGTTGTTTAATGTTCCATGACAGAATTTGTGTACCTAGGGATGGTGAGTTGATTCGGATGATATTGATTGAAGCACATAGTGGTTATCTATCAGTACATCCGGGCAGAACGAAAATGTACAACAATCTAAAGAAATTTTATTGGTGGCCGGGTATGAAAAGAGACATTTCTGAGTTTGTGATAAGATGTCTGATTTGTCAACAAGTGAAAGCCGAGCATCGAGTACCTTCGGGATTGCTTCAGCCAGTGATGGTTCCCGAGTGGAAGTGGGATCAGATCACCATGGATTTTGTGACAGGGTTGCCTATGACTCTGAAAAAAAAAGAGATGCTGTGTGGGTTGTCGTTGATAGACTAACGAAGTCGACTCACTTTATACCAGTGCATGTTGATTATTCATTGGATAAGTTGGCCGAGTTGTATATTGTGGAGGTGGTGAGATTACATGGAGTGCCTGTATCTATTATCTCAGATAGAGACCCGAGATTTACTCCGAGGTTTTGGAAGAAGTTGCAAGAGGCCTTAGGTACAAGGTTGAATTTTAGTACTGCATTCCATCCTCAAACTGACGGTCAGTCTGAAAGAGTGATTCAAGTTCTTGAAGATATGCTCTGATGCTGTGTGTTGGAATTTGAAGGTAGTTGGGAGAGATACCTACCTTTGGTTGAGTTTGCCTACAACAACAGTTATCAGTCGAGTATACGGATGGCACCGTATGAGGCCTTGTATGGTCGTAAGTGTCAGACTCCTTTGTATTGTACAGAGCTTAGTGAAAAGCAAATTCATGGGGTCGACCTGGTTAAAGAGACTAAATAAAAGGTGAAAGTGATCCGGGATAGTCTGAAAGCTGCTTCAAAACAAAAAAATTCGTATGCGGATTTGAAAAGAAAAGAAATCAAGTTTAAGATGGGCGACAAGGTATTTCTGAAAGTTTCCCCGTGGAAGAAAGTATTGAGATTTGGCTGAAAAGGGAAATTGATCCCACGATTCATAGGACCGTATGAGATTACCGATAGAATTGGGCCAGTAGCATACCAGTTGGCTTTGCCGGTAGAGTTAGAGAAGATACACAATGTGTTTCATGTATTGATGTTAAGGCGTTATCGCTCCGATCCTTCGCATGTGATCCCTCCAACAGAAATTGAGATACGATCGGACATGACATATGAAGAGGAGCCGATTAAGATTATGGCTCGAGAAGTGAAACAGTTGAGGAATAATGTCATAGCATTAGTAAAAGTGTTATTGCAAAAACACGACGTAGAAGAGGCTACGTGGGAACCGAAAGAAGCCATGAGAGAGCAATATCCAAACCTCTTTACCGGTAAGATTTTCGAGGGCAAAAATCTCTAAAGGGGGAGAGTTGTAACAGCCCAATTTTGGGGCTAGTCGAAACAGTAGTTCGAGACCACTAAATCGAGGTTAGGGAAAAATTATTTTGATGTTATTTTATGTGTTATGGCATTAAAGTATGGCTATGTGAAAATTTTGGTGCTTTAATTTTAATGATTTCATGCTTTATTGCAAAAAAGAACTAAATCGCATAAAGTGTAAAAGTTCTATTTTTTAAGGTAGAGTTGTCAAATAGCCATACAATATTAAATTGGAGGTCCTTAAAGTGCAATTAGGCCAATTGGAATGTGTTGGCAGGCCATGTGCATAGGGGGGACAAGAGCATTTAATATTTGGTCAAATTGGGTGAAATTAGGTGAGAAAAGATGAATAAAATATGGTAAAAAGAAAAAACTATCATCTTTCACTATTCACTCATCTCTTTCCACTGAAAATTGAAGAGAAAATAGAGCTCTTGGGGGTTCAAACTTTCAGCCACTCAATTCTCATTCAAGTAAGTGATTTAGGTGGTTTTAATTGATGATTTTTGTGTTTTTGGAGTCCCCACAGCTTAAACTAGCTAATGAGGGAATTAATTTGAAATATGGTTGAAAGTCTAGGGACTTGCCATGAGAGTAGTTATGTTGTTAGCTGAGTTTTTGTGGAAGAAAATAAATGTTAGTGAGGTGAGAAACAACTTTTGTGAAAGGTGTTAGCATGAAAACACCTAAATAGGACTTGAATGCAAAGATTGAAATTGTGTAATAAATGCATGAAGTAAATGGTTTTAGGGGTTGTTGTAAGAGGAATAAATTACAGCTAGGCTTGTTTATTTATAAAATGAGTTGAAAAATGATTTACGAGCCTAGGGGCAAAATCATAATTTTTGCCTAAGTGTAAGGGCAAAAGGGTTATTTTTGCCTAATTATAGATTTTAATGCGTTATGATAAAAAATGTGTTAAATGGGTGAATTTTATTATTAGAGATCAAGAAGAGCGCGGAATTAACCTTGACCGGGGAAAAGGCAAGGTTACGGATTAAACCGCTAGTTGACGCGTTTTACACCGAGGTAAGTTTATGTGTAAACGATGCATTTTTATATACACATTGTTGTTGCTAATTAGTGAACGGTATGATTGAGAACATGTGTGGTTCAAATGGATTGAATTTGGTAGCTATTGAATAATTATCGTATGAATTACGAAATAGATATGTAAATGCGTAATGACAACACTTAACGGTGGGCTAAGTGCGATACCACCTTAGTACTTAACTACGATGGGTTGTGTGCGATACCATTACTTATTTATCATTTGGTGGGCTATGTGCAATACCACCGTAACTATCCTTTTGGTGGGCTATGTGTGATACCACCGTAACTATCCTTTTTGGTGGGCTTTGTGCGATATCACTCTATTAGAGAGTGACGGTGGGCTAAGTGCGAAACCGTTGAGTGATAGGTAGTATGAATGGCTTATTTAGAAATTATGATGTGTTGTATCGTGTGACTTTGTGGTGCTAAGTGCAGGGATGTATGTTAATGAATGTGAGTACTAAGCTTGTGATGTGTTTGGAAAGTGGTAAGGGAGGAAATGAGTAAGCATGACTAAGAATGTGGATTATTCTTGTTTAGTTTGTGATGCTATTTATTATTTATCACATATTATAATGCTAATTGTTTACATGTAAACTTACTTAGCTTAAAGCTTACTTCCATTTTCTTTTCCCTTGTTTTATAGAGTTTAAGAGCTGAGCCAGGATACATCGATAACCAGAAGATCGCCCACACTATCAGCTCACCTCGGTATATCTAGACTTAGTGATTTTGTGTATGGCATATATAGGGGCTAGACTAGTTAGATTATTTTGTTATTTTGGCCAAAAGTGTGTTGGCCCTTTTTTTTAGACAAACTATTTTGTATATTGCCATGGTTGATGGCTCACCTTGTCATTTATGAAAAGATATAGTCATTCATGGAAGTTTAAATTGCAAAATATGAGTTTGTTTGATGATATGTTGAATGGATCCATGTTATGTGAGCTAGGGGGTGAAAAGAGCTTGGCAAATAGCCTTGTTCTTGTCCACACGGGTAGGCACACGGGCGTATGTCTAGGCCGTGTGAAGTCTGTACCTAGAATTTAGAATTTAAATCGCCACATGGTTGAAGTACACAGGCGTGGGATCGACCGTGTGGATTAATAAGAGGCGACCACGGGCCAGCCATATGGGCGTGTGCCCAGGCCATGTGACTCAAGTCAGTGTCGACTACGGGTGTCGAACACGGGCGTTTGAGATGATACAGAGCATGTCATCCACCCTTACAGGTGTGTGGCCCCTGTTTAGGTAAAATTTTCTTAAGTGCGTAAAAGTTTCCAAAGTATCTTTGAAACCTTTTGGAAGCATGTTTAGGGCCTCGTAGGTGCATTATAAGGATGATAGACATATGAATGGAAAAGTTCTAATTTGAAATGAGTTGATAGCCCAAAGTTGTATGATTGTGCGAGTTAAGTACGGTAACGCCTCGTACCCGATCTCGGTGTAGAATACGGGCAAGGGGTGTTACATGAAGGGCATTTTGGTTATTTAGTAATTAAATGATTTAAAAAGCCAAAAATCAAGCCAAAATCTTGTCCATCTTCTCCCCCTTGTGCTGAAATTTAGAAGGAAGACATAGCTAGGGTTTGACCAACTTTCAAGCTCAATTTTAAGTCCGTTCTTGCACCGTTTTTAATGCTCTTTACATTTTTGAAGTCATTATCACTCAATCTATCTAAATCTACCATTAATTTAAAGAATAATCAAGGTGTAGGGTTTGACCCATGTTAGACATTTATGTATTTTTGATGTCTAATGGTGGAAAATGAATGTTTGGTGTTAGATAAACAACATTTACTAAGTGATTTTTGATGAAAATGCTTAAAAGGACCTAATTGTAAAACTTATAAAATATGTTGTAAAAGTGTGTTTTAATGGAAATTGGGGGCTGTTATAGTTATAAAAATGGTTCGGCTAGGCTTGTACATTAAAGAAATTGAAGACGTTTCATTTTACGAGCCTAAGGACCAAAATACAAATATGTCAAAGTTTAGGGGCAAAAATATAATTTTTCTATAATAAGAATTTTAACTGAATTGAATACTATGAATAATAAATGAGTTCTATTTTCTATTATAGATCAAGAGAAACGAGGTTCGGACTTAGATCGGGAGAAAAATAATGTATTTGACGATTAGGTCCCATTTCTACTATTTTTATATCGATGTAGTTCGTATGTAAATAATGCATCATTATTTATGCTTTAATTGCTTTAATATTGTATGAATTGTGATTTACTCTTCGAACGTAATCGACAAAGTTCAACAAGTGAGAAATCCCGATTGAACCTTAGGAATAGTTAGGATACAAATGTCATGACATTAGGGTTATTGAGATTTCGTGTAAGACCATATCTGGGATATGGCATCACTATGAGACTTCATGTAAGACCATAACTAGGCTATTGGTATCGATACAAGATCCCATGTAAGACCATGTTTGGGATATGGCATTGGTATGGTACTGTGTGTGTGCAAGATGTCCCGAGTATCCTTTAATATTCCAAGTGGTTCAACGGGAAATTCAACGAGAATGCCAAAGTTGTAAAAGGTTATGGTTGTGTTGCGAGTGGGCACAAGTACGTATGTAAAACGCATTGAATAATGAGCTCAATATGTGATGAATCCCTCGGTAAGGTTATGAATGAGTAAGTTATGATTAGAAGATCTAAATACTATTTATGCCAAGTTTATCATGTTATTTGTATGTTACATGTGTGATTATAATGCTTATTATTTGCATAGGAACTTACTAAACTATATAGCTTACTCCCTTTCATTTCCCTTGTCTTATAGTGTCACCAAGCCAGCTCGGGGATTAGAAACTATCAGAGATCCATTCACATTATCAACCTAATATTTTGGGTACCATTGATTTTAATATTTTGAGTTATGGCATGAATAGGGACTTGATTATTTTGTTATGTGTCATAACTGATTTACCAAATGTGTTGGCTTTTGTTGGTTGATAATTCATTTTGTAAATGGCCATTGAAATTGGCTAATATTGGTTCAAGTATATATGCATATGATGATGCTTTTCATGGATGTGGGAAATTGCATGATTTGAGTTGAGATATATGTGATGTTTGTATATGATAAATGAAAGCATGTGAATAGGGTATTGATGCCTTATTTATGGCTGTTTTGGTTGATGGTATATGCTTGGAATAGCTCTATGTTTGTTGTATAAGTTTTTGCATGGAAGGGTGACAGAATGGCTTGGTAAATAGCCTTATTTTTCTCCACACGAGTAGACTCACGGGCGTATGTCTAGGCTGTGTGTGACACACGGCTTGCCCCATGGGCGTGTGTTTTGGCTGTGTGTCCCCTGCACCTTAATTATTGCAAAACAGAATGCTCAATATTGAGCACACGGGCAAAGACACGGGCGTGCGTCTCAGCCGTATGGACGGCACGGCCTCGAACACGGCCGTGTGCCCTGGCCGTGTGAAGTCTGCACCAATTTTATGAAAAATTATGGAAATTAAATTAACCACACGGCCTAGCACACGGGTGTGTGGCATGGCCTAGCACACGTGCGTGTGGCAGAAGTCAGAGAGTACCCTATTTTGAACACGGCCTGTAGCACGGGCGTGTTTATGGGTCACACGGGCGTGTCCCTTGGACCACGCGGGCGTGTGACCCCTGTTTTATTGAAAAATTTTCTAAGTGTTGTATGATTTTCTAAAGTTCTCGGTTTAGTCCCAAACTGTAACGCCCCCAAAATTTTAATTTTTGATTTCGTGTATGTGTGACACACAATGTGTATCTACTTCAGTGGTTATGTGTTCTGGGCATGTGTGAGAGGTCCCAAGTTCAAGCCTTACTTCGGCAAATTTTGGTATTTTAAATGAATTAGGCCTTACTCTTGTGTACTAGGATTTTAATTGATTGTTCGTAAAAAATATCAGAATGGGCCTACTGGTCTAGTGGTTAAGCAGAGTGTTAGTGAGTAGGAGGTTCTGTGTTTTAGTCCCTGCGCAAGTAGGGTAACTAATTTTTGTTTGAGGAGTGTGGCGTGGTGGAGTTCAAATTAAACTGCACCGCTGAGTAGTTGTGTTTTAGTGGGTTAATAGGGAGTGTTTTTAGGAGATAATTGGGGAGAAGTTATCAAAATAAGATTTTCTTCTTATCAGTTTTCTATTTTCTTTTTTCCCAACAAATTTTCTTACGTTAGACTTTTGTTTCTCTGCGGTTTCTTCTCCCTTCTTGTCCACTTTTGGTTTTTGTTCTCCTTTGGCTGAATCTTGTTTCTTCTCTTTCCCCTCTATTTTCGTTACTTTATTTTTTACGAGTCATCTCTTTGGGTGCAACTTTTGACTTCATCTGTTTCAGTAAGTGGAATTCCCCCCCTTAGTTATTGTATTTCGAGTAGGCAATTATCAAAGGGTTTGTTTTACTCTCGTTTAGGTGCTGTTCAAAGGTTTTAAGCGGACATTCCAGTGTGTTGAGACGATTGGTTATCGGATTCGTCGCGATAAGTTTTCTAATCGTCGTTGTTTTAATTTCTCAGGTTTTATGTTAGGGATATTTGGTTTGATTGGGGAATCAAGTGATTAATTGAGGGATATATTGGTCAAATATAGGTTTTTGAAGGCTCAGGTTACTTTGCACAGCCAATCGATACCAGGTGTGTACCCGAAACGTAGAAAACGGGATTCGGGGAAAACCTGAAATTGCTTGCTGTCAGGAAATAAGAGAAATAAGAGAAAATGATGCGAAAAATTATAGAGAAAGGAAATAAGGGTGTTATAAACTTGGAAATCAACATTTTGCATTAAAATAGTTTTGGACAACAGCAGTAGTCTAACTTTGAAAAATCATCAAAAATAGTGGGAATTGAGTTAGATGTTGACTAAAATATGAAATTAAATTTTATTAAGTCTAGTTTTTCATGGAAGAAACAATGTAAGCAATGGAGTTTTAAATAATAAGATATAATAAATTTTGTGAGACAAGGTTAGAATGATTTCTGGTTCCCCTGTTCTGACTTAGGAAAATAATAAAAAATTGTAAAAAATAATTAGGGGCTTAAATTTATATGTTTAAATATTTAATGAGTATATTTTCAAGAAAAAAAACAAAAACATCATCTAAATTCCGTACTAAGAGATAAATAACTTTTAGTAAGGAAAGGATGAAGCTGTCAAACAGCAAAATAGGGATAACTTAAAAGATTTTAATGTACTTATTTGATAAACTATAAATTCTAAAAATTTTATGGTAGAAAGGTATTTGAGTCTAGTTTCAAAAACATCAAGCGGATCTTAATTTGGAATTTTGTAGCTCAAGATATAAATAATTTAGTGATAATGGCTCAAGTAGACAGCTTTGAATGAACATATAAGTAAATAATGAAAACATATATAAGTATTGAGCTAGCATGGGTTACGTTAAAAATGGATCACATGGCCAAGGACAATTTGGGCCGAGTGGGCCACACGAGCTTGTGGACCCACATGGGCAGATCACATGGGCATATGGACCCATTTTTATCGGAATGTTTTTAAGGTTGCACGGGTCACCCAAGTCGACTGTGAACCTATTGTAGGGTTGGTATGCTCTATTAGACCCATAATGTGTGAAATTGACTGAATGATATTTGTACTGAGCATGTTAATATCTGAACTGAATATGTGTACTGAAATTGCATAATAGCATATCATCCATTGTATGTTGCATTGCATTGGGTTGGGGGTTGTTATTCGGAGGAAGTGTACTGAAAGACTTTAAGCCTAATTTACTGGCAGCTCAGCTCTAAACTACTGTTTTGTGCCGCATTTGGTACTACTTGGAGTGTAGGGATGGGTGGGTTGATTAGGTCCCCACATGGAGTGGAGGGTTGGACGGAGATGGTGTGTAGAGGCTAGTTGGGTAGGATTTTGTTACTGCATAACTATTACTGCTACTGATACCGTGATGGGCTAAGGCCCAAGGCTGTTCAACTGTGCATTGTAAATACTGATTGTTTGTTTGTTTCTACAAGACTACACACTGAGTTTACGTAAATTCACCCTTTTGTTCAATGTGCAAAGGTAATCCTCATACTTAGATGGATCAATTCGACGGAGGACTCAGCGGTGACCACAGTAATTTTTGGACTTCATGGTTTTCAATATACGATTTATGATTTGATTATTATTGATTATTTGGGTTGTAATTTAAGGACCCTCTAGGACTTTGGTTTTAAATTTGGGTTTTTATTTAGGTATTTTGCTTTATGGATTTATACTGGCTAGTTGTAGGAAATTCGGTTTTCAAAAAGTTAAAGTAATTTCTAAACGCATGATCACCTAGACTGTTTTATTAAAGCTTTCGCAACAAGGGATGTTTCAAAACAAATGTTTTAAATGAATAAAGACGAATTCCTAAGGGTTTACTAAAGATAATAACGTGGAATGTTGTCATCGTAACAATGAGGTTTCGAAAACACTATTGTGTGACATTGCCAGATACGACCATAACGTCTAGGCCAGATTTGGGGTGTTACATTTAGTGGTATCAGAGCCAGGTTACAAAATTGGGCTGTGGATTATGAGTTTTATAAAAATTGGGCTTCCAAAAAATTGATTGATTTCCAAATGAGTTGAAATATTTTTACTGAGTAAGTGGTACGCCGAGTCTCCGACGCCGATCTTGTAAGTATTCTGAACTGTGATTTGTTTTAAACTGAAACTGGTATGGATAGTATATTCTAAAACTACTATAAGTAGTAAACTATACTTAAAACACTCTAGTTAGTCTATACTAAAAATTGTAGAGAAATTGAAAACTGTAGTGAGACTGCGATTTACGAAAATGAACTCTGAATAATCGATACTGTTTCACATAAAACATTTGTTAATAAACACAGGAACTGTAATTGATTCATAAAACTGTTAATATAGATAAATGTGATTAGGCAATGAGCACACAAGGTATCCGCAGACGGGGTACTTGAGGCCGTGGTAGAGGCCGCAAAGGATCTCAAGCTGAGTCCTCTTCACTGGGTAGCATACCGAATTTAGATATGAGTGAGACGCCAGTGTCGCCTGCTACTGAGACTGGGTCTCAAGATTGCATGGCTGGGGACGACGCATTGTCCCAGGCTATGCTAAGGATTTTGGAGAGGGTCGTTGGGCCCAATACTGGATCTAGGGGCCGAGAGTTGGTTACGGAATGACTCTGGTCCAATGGAGCTGAGCTCTTCAGGGATGTCATTGAAGTTGCCCCTAATGTGGCCGAGTTCCTGCGACTGAGCCGCTATGCGCCAGGTGTGGTGGCCTCTAAGTATGAGTGATGTAGTCATTTTGAAGATGGGCTCAGAGATAATTTGAAAGTCTTAATAGCACCGTAGAGGGAGCATGATTTTATTGCACTGGTGGAGAAGGCAATGATCGCCGAGGAGGTTAAGCGCGCTGAGCGCCATAACCGAGATCGCAAGAGAGGTAAGAACAAGAGAGATTTGGAGCCCTCAAGTTCAGCACAGAGGCCTAAGAAAAAGGCCAGAGCTAATAGGCCAGTTAAAGCTGGGCCCCCTATTATTGTTACTGGACTACAGCAATATACTTGTTGTGGTAGACGCTATCAGGGCGAGTGTTGGAGAAGGACTGGGGAGTGCTTGTGGTGTGTGTTACTGGAGCACCGTATTAGGGAGTGTCCATTGAGGGCCGATCAGATGCATGCTCTGATATCTTGATGCAGCCACAACCACGAGGGGTAGTCAAGCAAAGACCATCGAGGGGCCGTGGACAGGCCAGAAGTGGTAACAGTATGGGTCGTGGGCAGAGAGCATCGGACAGAGGTGTTGGACAGGCTGAGGCGAGGCAGCCGACCCTAGTTTATGTTGCTCATCGTCGAGAGGATGAAGATGCTCTGGACGTCATCACAAGTACATTCTTTATTCTTGATGTATCGTATATTGCCTTTATAGACATAGGGTTTACTCAGTCATACATAGATAGCAACATATCTAGAAACTTGGAGATTTTAGTTGAGAGCACTACGAGTGAGGTTATGGTCTTGAGCCCATTAGGGCAATCTGTTAGAGTTAGCAAACTGTATAGGGACGTTCATTTAGAGGTACAAGGGGCAATCTTCCTGGCTGATTTGATGGAGCTTTTATTTAGGGCGTTTGACCTAATTCTGGGGATGGACTGGTTGGTCAAGCATCGTGTTAGCTTAGACTGTATGACTAAGAGGGTCGTACTAAGGACTGAAGAGGATAAGGAGGTAGTCATGATTGGAGAATGTGGGAATTACTTATCGAATGTGATCTCTGCACTGGTGGCAGAGAAGATGGTTCGTAAGGGATGTGAGGCATTCTTGCCCTACATAAGTGTTTCAGATTATGGGGATTCTACGGTTAAGGATATCAGAACAGTAAAGGATTTTTTGGACGTCTTTCCTGAGGTGCTACCGAGGTTACCTCCGAATCGCGAGTTGGAATTTGAGATTGAGCTACTTCCAGGTACAGCTCCGGTGTCCATCGCTCCCTATCAAATGACAACGAAGGAGCTTGTGGAGCTCAAGGTTCTGATTCAGGAGCTATGCTATTGATTTTCGAGGTAGTTGGGAGGATTATCTATGCTAGCGGAGTTCGCCTATAATAACAGTTTCCAATCTAGCATCCGGATGGCACCTTACGAGGCACTGTATGGTCGTAAGTGTTACACTCCTTTATGTTGGACTGAGTTGGGCGGGCGATGTGTTCTGGTTCCTGAGTTGGTTTCTGATACAGAGGATAATGTTAGACTGATTCGGGATCGACTGAAAGTGGCTTTTGACAGACATAAATCCTATGTGGACTTGAAGCAACGTGAGATTTAGTATTCGATGGGGGACTTTGTATTCCTTAAGGTCTCGCCATGGAAGAAGGTACTGAGGTTTGGTCGTAAGGGCAAGGTGAGCCATAGGTTTATTGGACCTTACCGTATTTTGAAGCGAGTAGGACCAGTAGCTTATCAATTGAAGCTACCTCCAGAGGTGGATCGTATCCATGGTGTGTTCCACGTCTCGATGTTGAAGTGCTACCGCTCTGATCCTACTCACATCGTTTTCGTTGATGAGACTGAGGTTAGGCCAGACTTGACCTTTGAGGAGGAGCCGGTTCAGATTCTGGATCGATATGTAAAAGTATTGAGGAGGAAATCTATTCCACTAGTTAAGGTTCTTTGGCGTAATCATAGTAATGAGGAGGCTACGTGGGAGCCTGAGGATATGATGCGTTAGCAATATCCTCATCTGTTTTGACCGGGTAAACTTTGAATAAAAATTTTTCTTTTAGGGGGTAGAATTGTAACGCCTCAAATTTTTAATTTTTGATTTTGTGCATGTGTGACACACAATGTCTATCTGCTTTAGTGGTTATGTGTTCTGGGCATGTGTGAGAGGTCCTAAGTTCAAGCCTTACTTGGGAAAATTTTGGTATTTTGAATGAATTAGGCCTTACTCTTGTTCAGTAGGCTTTTATTTGATTGGTAAAAATATATCAGAATGAGCCTGCTGTTCTGGTGGTTAAGCAGAGTGTTAGTGAGTAGGAGGTCCTATGTTTGAGTCCCTGCGTAAGCAGGGGAATTAATTTTTGTTTGAGGCGTGTGGCGTGGTGGAGTTCAAATTAAACTGGACTGCTGAGTAGTTGTGTTTTAGTGGGTTAATAGGGAGTGTTTTTAGGAGATATTTAGGGAGAAGTTATCAAAATAAGATTTCTTATAATCAGTTTTCTATTTTCTTTTTTCCCAACAAACTTTTTGACGTTAGACTTTTATTTCTCTTCCATTTCTTCTCCCTTCTTATTCACTTTTGGTTTTTGTTCCCCTTTGGGTGAATCTTGTTTCTTCTCTTTCCCCTCTCTTTTCGTTTCTGTATTTTTTGCGAGTCATCTCTTTGGGTGCAACTTTTGACTTCATCTGTTTCGGTAAGTGGAATTTTTTCCGCTTAGTTATTGTATTTCGAGTAGGCAATTAACAAAGGGTTCGTTTTACTCTCGTTTAAGTGCTGTTCAAAGGTTTTAAGTGGATATTCCAGTGTGTGGAGACGACTAGTTATCGGATTCGTCATGGTAAGTTTTTGAATCATCATCGGTTTAGTTTCTTGAGTTTTATGTTGGGGATATTTGGTTTGATTGACGAATCAAGTGATTAATTAAGGCATATATGATTAATTAAGGTATATATTGGTCAAATATAGGTTTTTGAAGGCTCGGGTTACTTTGCACAGCGAATCAATACCAGGTGTGTACCCGAAATGCAAAAAATGGGATTCGAAGAAAAGCCAAAATTTCTTGCTATCGAGAAATAAGAAAAAATAAGAGAAAACGATGCGAAAAATTGTAGAGAAAGAAAAAAAGAGTGTTATAAACTTGGAAATCAACATTTTGCACTAAAATAGTTTTGGACATCAGCAGTAGTCTAACTTTGAAAAATCATAAAAAATAGTGAGAATTGAGTTAGAGGTTGAATAAAATATGAAATTAAATTTTATTGAGTCTAGTTTTTCATGGAAGAAACAGTGTAAGCAATGGAATTGTAAATCATGAGATATAATAAATTTTGTGAGACAAGGGTAGAATGATTTCGGATTCCCCTGTTCTGACTTAGGAAAATCATCAAAAATTTTTAAAAAATAATTTGTGGCTTAAATTTCTATGTTTAAATCTTTAATGAGTTTTTTTTTAGAGAAACAAATGGAAACATCATCTAAATTTCGTACTAAGAGATAAATAATTTTTAGTAAAGAAAGGATGAAGTTGTCAAACAGCAGAATAGGGATAACATTAAAGATTTTACTATGATTATTTGATAAACTATAAATTCTAAAATTTTATGGTAGAAATAAGCGGATCTTAATTTGGAATTCTGTAGCTCAAGATATAAATAATTTAGTGGTAATGACTCAAGTAGACAACTTTGAATCAACATATAAGTAAATAGTGAAAACATATATGAGTATTGAGCTAGCATAGGTTACTTTAAAAATGGATCACACCACCAAGGCCAATTTGGGCCGAGTGGGCCACACGGGTAGATCACATGGGCATGTGGGCCCATTTTTATCAAAATTTTTTTAAGGTTGCACGGGTTGCCCAAGTCGATTGTGAACCTACTGTAGGGTCAATAAGCGCTATTAGACCCCTAAATGTGTGAAATTGATTAAATGATATCTATACTGAGCATGGTAATTTCTGAATTAAATATATGTACTGAAATTGCATAATAGCATATCATCCATTGCATGCTGTATTGCATTGGGTTGGGGGTTGTTATTCGGAGGAAGTGTACTGAAAGACTTTAAGCCTAATTTACTTGCAGCTCAGCTGCAAACTACTGTTTTGTGCCGCATTCGATACTACTTGGAGTGTAGGGATGGGTGGGTTGATTATATCCCCACATGGAGTGGAGGGTTGGACTGAGATGGTGTGTATAGGCTGGTTGGGTAGGATTTTGCTACTGCGTAACTGTTACTGCTACTAATATCGTGATGGGCTAAGGCCCAAGGCTGTTCAACTGTGCACTGTGAATACTGAGTGTTTGTTTGTTTCTGCGGGATTACACACTGAGTTTACGTAAACTCACCCCTTTTGTTTAATGTGCATAGGGAATCCCTAGACTTAGACGGATTGGTGCAACAGAGGACTTAGCGGTGACCATAGTAATTTTTGGACTTCATGGTTTTCAATTTACGATCTATAATTTGATTATTATTGATTATTTGGGTTGTAATTTAAGGATCCTTTGGGACTTTGGTTTTAAATTTGGGTTTTTATTTATATATTTTACTTTATGGATTTATACCCGCTGGTCGTAGGAAATTCGGTTTTCAAAAAGTTAAAGTAATTTTTGAACGCATATCACCTAGACTGTTTTATTAAAGCTTCCGCAACGAGGGATGTTTCAAAAAATTTTTTTTAAATGAATAAAGACGACTTCCTAAGTTCTAACAAAGGTTTACTAAAGATAATAACATGGAATGTTTTCATCGTAACAACGAGGTTTCAAAAACTCTATCGTGTGACATTTCCAGATACAGCCATAATGTCTAGGCCCGTTTTGGGGTGTTACATGAACTATTTCCAATGTATGTATTGAGCCTTGTAGGCTCGTTTTAGGGACGATATGAATGTATGTGAAAATTTTTAAATTTGGATGGAAATTTTGTCTCGGTTTTGTATGTTTGCTTATGTTTGAGTCTGGTAATGCCTCGTACCTTGTTCCGGCGTCGAACACGGGTAAGGGGTGTTACAGTCTTATCATCTAGGTTTAATGCTACCAAGGGCTTCCGTAATAATATTTTTTTATGCCATCGGCATTTGAACGTCATGTAAATAATTAAATTATTGGAGACGAGACTCTATTTATTTTTGCTTATTTTTAAAACTTATTTCATGTTTAGGATTAAGACCTAGTATAGGAATTTTTTGTAGCAGGGAATTTTGGTGTTGAAAAACTAATATTTGTGTGCATGTTACAGTGGTGTTGTGACTCCCAGCTTAGGCTGCTGGGCCACCATTGGTAGTTTCAGGGCAGGGCCTAAAACATTTTTAGTGTTACGACATTGACTTGTTAGTGTTACAACATGCAAAATAGACGCAAAGAAAAAGAAATTGCTCAAAAGTACAGGGATGTCACTACATCAAGATATGGAAGTCGTGACACTAAAGACAATTTACTTCTAGTGTTGCGACACTAGGCCCTTAATGTCGCGACACCCTTATTAGGTATCGCAAGAGACTCGGTTTTAATATCGCGACCCGATGCCTTTTAGTCTATTTAACAGCGAAAACACCCCTAATATCACCCAATTCTCTTAGTTTTCAATTCTAAACTCTCCCAAATCATTTTCCCCTTTCTGTTTCTCTCAATATATGTAACACCTCATGCTCACTCGATTGTCTGATTCGGGAGTAGAGCATCACAAGTTGACCCATTAGAAAACACGTTATTCTTCTGTTTTTAAAACCATTATCCACTTTGGTAGATACCCCTTTTATCAAAGCGATATTCCACTAGTTTAAGGCTACGATTACTTGGAAGCATATTTAAAATGGTACCATGCCATATTTAAAGATACAAGAAATAGTTTTTGGCGGCTTCTTAAATAACATTTATAAATCACAAATAACGATATGCCAACAAAGCTTCCGATCAACATTTGAAGTTTTCAAAATAACGATTCAATATAGATTAATGGTTTTAAAATGACGGTATCTAACAATTGTCCTAGCACCTCCAGAAAATACATGTTACCCACAAAAATAAGAAGGCTCACAAATGGCTACAAATCTTGCTGTATCTATAACAACCCGTTTTCCAGTGGTGTTGAAAATAGTGGTTTCGGGGACCACAAATCAAATAAGTGAATTTGTAAATATTATTATTTAATATTTAAGAGTCAATTATAATATTATATTGCATTTTGGTTTAATATTTTTTGCAAATTGAACGAATAGTGGTTGTCCCTAAAGTCAAGTGATTTTAGAAAATGAGGTTTTGGGACCTCATTTTCATAAACCGAGCCCGTAAATATTATTATTAAATATTTAGGTAGTTATATAGGTAAATTAAAATTTGGTCCAGAAATTTTGGTGATTTGGTAGTTAATCAAAGAAAAAGGACTAAATCGTAAAAGTCGCAAAAGTCAATCACTATTAATTTAAAAGGGTTAATTGATTATAAAACATAAGTTGATGGTTTTAAATGGTAAATAAACATTATTACTGTATAATGGACAGTTGTGAATGAAAATAATAATATATATGTTTCTTTTATATTAAAATGTTAATTAATTTATAATAAAAGAACAGAAAAACATTACCATTTTTTCACCATCTTCCTATTAAAAACTGAATTCTCCATTGTTGTAGTAGGAAGCTTTTGGCCAAGCTTCAAATCTCTTGCATGGTATGTGTTTTGAGTCTGTTTTTAGTTATATTTATGTTTTTGATATCGTTGTAGCTTAATCTAGCAAACCCAAGGGCTAATTCGTAAAAATATTAAATATTTTGAATTATTTCTGTAACATCCTCGAAAGGGCCTATGCATTTTCAGTTTAATTGTACGAAATGACAAGTCTTAAGCACTATGAATAAATTTTTGATACTTTTGGAAACCTAGAAATGCATGGAAATGGAAATGAACATTTTTGGAAACTTGAACATTTTTGGAAACCTGAACATTTTTGGAAAGCTGAACATTTTTGGAAACCAGAACATTTTGGAAACCTGAACATTTCGGGAAACCTGGAAATGTAAGAAAAATGGCAAGTTACAGAGCCGATCGAAAATTTTAGGAAACTTAGAAATGATGCAGAAATGTCAAATTTTAAAGTTTAAAATAGGAAATAAGGGCAAGATGGCCTTAAAAGAAAAAGTTGGTAAAATTTGACACACAAACAGGCTTGGAAAAGTGGCCTGAAGATGCCACTTATGGCCTATGGAAATGGCGCCATATGCAGGAGGAATGGGCCTGAGTTCGAGTCACTTGAGAAGCAAATAAAAAGGGGTTTTAATTTTGCTTCCAGAAGGCTGAGGTGGACGGCACATGTGTTTAAAAAGAGAGGTGTTTTATTTTCATAAATATGTGAATAATAAGTGATAAATAAAGGATTTTCTTTAATTGGATTATTTGAGGAGATAATTGATGGATTAAATGCTTTTATTTTAAATAAAGGAGATAATATTATCATAAGGAATTGTGGTGGCCAAGGAAAGGACTCTTGGCCTAGTAATTTCGGCTAAAGGAGGAGAATTAAGGCTATTCTCTCATCTTTTCCTAAGTGTGCCGAAATTTTCCTAGCTCTCTCCCCTCTCTCTAAATTTTCTTTAAGCAAAATCCATCTTCTCTTCTTCTATTTTCTTCTTTGTTTTTACTGTCAAAGCCGAATCTTTGTTGATTCTAAGTAAAGGAGCAATCAACTACAACATCAAAAGGGTAAGATCTGTGGTCAATCAATTTCTATTCCTTTTCTTTTACCAAAATCGTGGTACTAATCCTATTAGCAATTTTGGCCGAATGCAAAGGGGTCTCTCGTGTTTCTACCATTATCGAATAGAAGGATCAAGGATCTAAGGTAAGAAATATAGATAATCGGTCAAGGTTATGATTATGACTCAATATTAGATTAAATCGACATGAAGTTATAGGGATTTCGAAAGATATTCAAGGCAAGGGAAACTTTTGGGATTTGGAAATTGTAAGGTAAGTGCATAAATCCAATCGGCCTAGGATTATTTTGGTATTATTTTCCATTTACTCAAAAGTTAGAAATCGACATAAATTACCTGTTTGGTGGTTAGCCGATTTCAAGAAAGAGGAACAAAATCTTCTGGATTTGATTATCAATCAAATCGGCAAACAAGGTAAGTATTAGTAATACCATTCCTATTAGGACTTGGTTTTAAAATCGAAAAGGTTATTAATGTGTTTTTGTATGATGGGCCGAATATAGAATTAAATGATCTAAAGTTAGATCGGGATTTTCGGGATTTCAAGGAACCTATTAAGCGAATCAGGTGTGTACTCACACTAACTTTCGATATATCATATGGTAATTATTTTAATATATGAATATGTATAAGAATGTGAATGTGGCTAAGTACCACAAATGTGGTAAAAAAAAGTCCCAAGCACGCGTTTCCTACTTCTGATAGGATTACGAATATGATATATTTTGAACATGTGAATAGTAACATGAATGAGAAATAAGTATGTTATGCATGATATAATAATATTTGGGGCATTTCGGGCTATATGTGAAAGGGGAAGAAGGTGTTGACTTCGGTCTCACCAACGGAATATGGTGACTACGGTCACATAATTTGAATATGGTAACTTCGGTTACATTATTTGAATTTTGTAACTTCGGTTACATTATCTAAATATGGTGTCTAATGACACAAATTATATGGGCGATGAGCACGTCGACTGCAGCGACTGCCTTCGATGGTGTGTAACAGACCAATTTTGACACTAATCGGAACGATGGTTTTGGGACCACGAATCCGAGCCTGAGAAATGTTCTAATAACTTATTCTATGTCTATTATATGTGAATGAAAATGTGTGAAAGTTTCGTAGAAAAATTTTATCGTTTAGGTGCTTAATTTGATAAAAAGGATTTAATCGAGAAAACACAAAAGTTGCATGCTAAAGTGAAAGGTGCTAAATTGATTGTGGCTTTTTAAGTGGATGTACTAAAAGGGCAATTAGCCCATACACTACAAAGAGGGACGGCAATGGGCCTTTTTATCACAAAATTGATGTTATTTTTAGTATAATTATAAGTTATATTAGTGTGTTAATAAATATGTTAAAATATGTGTTTGTTTTAACATAAAATAATAAAAACAAGTGGGAAGAAAGAGAACCTTACCTTACTCATCTTCTTGGCCGAAAGTTGGAGGAAGAAACTCCATTGTTGGAGCTTGAAATTTCGGCACTTTGGGGCTTAATTAGGGATCAAGAGCAAAGAAAAACGGAATTAGACCGGGGAAAGACGAAGGTTCTCGAATAGCCGATTCGCACGGACTATCGACAACCGAGGTAAGTCCTTTAGTTAAACCGTGTCAAAAAATTAATTATGGTTATCTTGAATATTAAAAATTGATGGATGTTAGTATCCATTTACATCATGGCCGAATGTATATTGACATATTAGGTTGATGATTTATGTTGAGTATGTGATGGGAATTGTTGGATTGTATAATGATAAAATGGTTTTGTTGGTCTAATGTGAGTGAGCCCAATTGAATTAGATGAGTTTATAATAGTCATGAAGTGTGTTGGTAATGTTTAACTGTATTGACATGACTCGGGCTTTTACGCCTAGCAGGCCTTGTGCCGGTGTTATTTATCAGGCTTTTACGCCTAGCAGGCCTTGTACCGGTGTTATTTATCAGGCTTTTACGCCTAGCAGGCCTTGTGCCGGTGTTACTTTTCGGGCTTTTACGCCTAGCAGGCTTGATGCCGGTGATGTATTTTACAAAAGAGAAATCGAATCTTTGTTCAAGACAACTTAAAGCTAATTTATTGAGTATATGATTCAGGTAAGAATGTAAGGTATGTTATGCTTAATATCACTTGAGTCGAATTTATATTATGAGAATTGTGTTATATGTGTTGAAGTTAATATTGATGGGTGTAATATGATGGAATTCGAGTTAGAATGTGCTATTATGGAACAATTGGTTTTCAAGTATAAATGCTAAGAAAAGAGATTTTCATGCGATATGTTTATATGAATTTTAATGAAATGATTTCTACCTTACTTGGGTTATTGAATTTCTAGTATTCGGCCTTGTATAAGTAATTTACTTAAGTGCTTATGTGGAATACAATAAGTTGGAAGTTTTAATTTCAATTATTTGTATGTTTTATTATCATGAGATTAGGACTTACTAAGCTAGTAAGCTTACTAGTGTGAAATGTTCTCCTTTGTTTTATAGATTAGGTGCAAGCTACAAGCTCGTCGGGATTGTTCGGAAAGTCGTCCACACTATCAAACTATTTTGGTACTCTTTCATTTTGGTTTTTCCAAAGAAGGCATGTATAGGAAAGACTTTGTCTAAGTTTGAGGGAAACTTTGGTTCATGTATGTAATAGCCATGCGAATATGGCTAAATTTTTAGTCAAGTATGCTTTTTGGGACTTTGGTTATAAATGTTGGTGCTCTTTTAAATCGATGATGTTATGATATTATGCGAATGATTTAGGTATAAGCTAAATTATGTAAATGGTTAAGATGCATGGATGGTACGAATTATATGTGAGTATATTCGGTTATAAGCTAGTAATCATATCTTGTAAAGAAACAGTCTTTAGTAACAGCAGTGATGTAGTTTTGAAAAATCACCAAAAATAGGATAAGTTGAATTAGAAGGTGAATGAGGTATAGAACCAAAGCTTATTGTGTCTATTTTGATATGAAAGAAACAGAGTAGGCAAAGGAGTTTTATGTTATGAGATATTTAAATTTTAGTGAGACTTGATCTGAATGAATTCGTGAATCCATGTTCTGTCTTGGAAAAATTGTTAAAAATTGTACAAAAATAATTATGGAGCATGGTTTATATGTTTGAAATACTTGATGAGTCTATTTTTAATAGGAATAAACAAGAACATTATTGAAAATTTGTGCTATGAGATAAATGAGTTTTTGTAATGACAGGTCAGAATCGTCAACAGTGAAAAAGGGGTAACTTTGATGAATAAACTGTCTCAATTGGCCACATGACAAATTCTGGAAAAATTATGGTAAAAATCTAGTTTCAAGGAAAATTTACGGATCCAAATTTCGAGTTTTGTAACTCGAGTTATGGTCAATTTAGTCAGCATGACACAGTTGGACAGCTTTAAAACTTTATGTTCCGAACTTGTAGTCGAGTCTTGTAATGCCACATACTCGACTCCGGCAAAGGTTTCGGGTAAGGGGTGTTACATGGTGTGTAGCGGATGGAGGGTTGACTTAGTAGTCCCCACGGTGTGATTGGCAGGTACGGGTGGTGTGTAGCGGATGGATAACTAGGCTTGGGTTTGGGTTGCATCATTTTTATATGAATATGTCTTGATATGAACATGTATGCCTGAATTGTTGATTGTTAGTCTATGTACACATTGAGTCTGTTGACTCACCCCTTTGTGGGACCATTTTTCAGGTAATGAGCAATAATGGACCCGGTCGGCAGGAGCTAAAGGTGGCCATGCACAGCAAAAAAGGATTTTTAATATTTGGGACTTTATTTCTATTAGGTATTTTAAGTTTTTAAGTTTGGGAATTATTGTTGTAATAAGGCCGAAAAGGCCATAGTTTTATTTAGTTACTTTTATTTTCTTTAACTACTATGTTATGAATTAATTTATATTTAAGTTTAAGTAAGAAATATTTTTTTTTTAAAGTAAACCCTAAATTATTTTATCACCCTAAATTAAATGGATTTCCAAACATAGTTAATGGGTTTTCAACCTAAGCCCAACTCAAATTGATAACTTCTTTAAAAATTTCACGAACTTTCGCTAAGTAACAAAGAATTTTGAAACTAATTTCTCTTAAGGAACATACCAGATCCGGTTCAGGCTCGTGGGCCGGGTGTGGGTGTTTCTGATTTAATATCGAGCCCGCCAACTCTCTGCCATGGGCTAAGGCCCAAAACATTTTTAATTCGAGCCCAAATGATTTTCTTTGAAATAAAGCAGGTGTTTTGGAATGGCACCTAAGTCTCCGACCCGCAGTCCACCAGGTAAGTACCCCTAACTATTTGGGTGATTATGTGAATTATATTATGAACTTTAGAAGGGTAGAAAAGGCATGGAACGTAGAATAGTATGATAGGAATTTGAACCCTGTGGACTAGACTACTCAAAAACACAGAACCCATAAGACTTAATGAACTTAACAAACCTATGGCTAAGTCATTTGAGATAGGTGTGGTAACCCCCATGCATGCGCATGTCTAGGATTGGATCCTAAAAGCCTCAGTATTTAAGCAAATTCTAGTGACTCACCTCCTCTTCGCAGAATCCTACCGTGCGTAGCTTCGATTCACCCTAACTCGTAGGGCTCGGTGGTGTGGCAACCTCTGCATGCGCATGTCTAGGAATGGTTTCGATGGGAGCTTGGTATTTAAGCAAATCGCGTGACTCACCTCCTCTCCATTCGAATCTCGCTCGTGCGTAGCTTTGGTTCACCCCGACCAAAGAGGGCTCTTGGTCATAGGTTAAACATAATGACTAAAACCCGAAAGGGAACTAGCCATGTTTTTTTAAAAAAAGAAAAAAAAAACAACAAAACCCTAGTTTTAAAACCTTTAAAATCACTCTTTTGATTTGTGGAAACTATCTTTACAAAATTTTCCAAAAAATTTTCGATTGGTGAAAATTACAAAAATACCCTTAGTGGTAAAATTACCAAAATACCCTTTGATTCCCAAAATGTCAAACTTCTCAACGATTTTGCCAAAACTTCATTATTTTATAAATGTTCAAAACCCTAAATTGAAAACTATCAAAAATACCTTGATTTTGAAAAAATTACAAAATTGCCCCTAACTTACAAAATGACCAAAATGACCTCGTTTTTGAAAATTTTTTACAACATCACCGCTTTGGAAAATAAAACTCTCAAAAGAACCCATAAAGTTTTACAACTTTTGAAATATCCTAACTTACTAAATTTTACCAATTTACCTGGCTTTTGGAAAATTACCAAAATACCCCCGAGGTCAAAAATTACCAAAATACCCCTGGATTTCAAAATTTTTCCAAATTTACACCAGGACTTTAAAATTACCAAAATACTTTTGACAAAATCACCGAGGTACTTTTAGTTTTGCAAAATTACGAAAATGCCCCTGTAGGACAAAATTACGAAAATACCCCTGGGTAGTGGAAAAACAACAACGATGAAAATTATAACGTTTCTCTGAATGAACGAAAGTTCATAATTGTTTGATGGATGGATGAATGAATAAAAGACTGTGTGCTTGTGTGAATACGAAAGAACCACTCCTAAAACTCTTTTCATAAAACTCCTTCGCGGGTAAGTAAGTGGAACAAAGACTAATTCATAAAACTTTTTAATCAGATCTCGATGCTAGAAATGAGCTCCAGAGGATGTGGTCGTCGTGGACGAGATAGAGGAAGGATGACTGTGTCAGAACCCGTTAGATCGGGTCAGGGTTCTGACAATGAGATACCACCGCCACCACCACCCGCAATGTGGTGCCTTTGAGCGGCAAGCTCGGGACGGGGAAGATGCTCGCGTCGCAGTCGTGGCTTTGTGAGTTTTGGAATTGGTGGTCGGTGCGGATGGAAATTCGGAACCCGAAAATCAGTACTGAACGGCTCCGAGCTAATGGAGCCGAGATGTTTCGTGGAGTGTCGGGAGTGGCACCCAAAGATACCGAAAGATCGTGGTGGAAGCGACGAACGCATCATGGATGAGCTCGACTTGACCCCGAGGAGAAGTTAAAGGGGATGGTGGCACCGCGCATTACGCGATGAAGCGTATCAATGGTGGTTAATCAGGCGAGATGGTGCCACGGTGAGGATCTCGACACGGGAGTACGCAAGAAGCGTACCAAAAGAAATATGTGGGAACCAGTATACGAGATGAGCAAAGAAAGGCTTTTCTGGGGTTGGTGCAAGGGAGTAAGTCTGTCGCGGAATATGAAGCGGAATTCCTGAGGTTGAGCCGTTATGCTCGAGGTGTAGTGGCGACTGAACATGTACGCTGTGTCCGTTTTGAGGACGGACTGAGAGACGGCCTGAGACTGTTGATAGCACCGCATTAGGAGCGATAGTTCTCTTCTTTGATGGAAAAGGCCAAGGTGGCCGAGGGAATTAAAGATGCTACCAAGCAGGCTGTGGACAAGAATAAGCCTAAGAGAGGTTTTGGACCATCTGGAAAGGGTCATAAAAGGCCTAGAGTTGACGGGCCATGAAATCAACAAGCTGGTACGGGCTGGCAGTACCGCCCTTGTGAGCATTGTGGAAAGAGGCACTTAGGAGAGTGTTGGAGAAAGACGGGGGGATGTTTCAAGTGTGGGTCCAAGGACCACATGCTTAAGGATTGTCCCAAACAACCAGATGAGAGCCGACCGGCAGTTTAGAATGCTAGCCAGACTGGTAGAGGCAGACAGTAGCCTCAACGGGGTCGTGGTTCGGCCAACAGAGTTAATGGTGCTGACAGAGGCCGTGGAGCACAGGGCCGAGGTACTGCTAATGCAGAAGCAAGGCAACCGGGTTTGGTTTATGCGGTTCATCGAAGGGAGGATGGTGACGCACCGGATGTAATAACCGGTACGTTCTTTATTTCTGACAAACCCTATTTTGCTCTGATTGATGTGGGCTCGACCCATTCCTATGTTGCATGTAGTGTAGTGGAAACACTAGGCCTAGACTCGAACTCTCTGATAGACAGATGACTTGTAGTAAGCCCATTAGGCCAAACCGTAGTGGTAGACAAGATCTTTCGGAATGTACCCCTAGAGATTCAGGGAGTGAACTTTCAGGCTGACTTAATGGAGTTACCCTTCGGAGAGTTTGAGCTTATACTTGGAATGGAGTGGCTAGTAAGCATCGAGCCGTGTTGGATTGTGCGGCTAAACGGATGGAACTAAGAACCCAGAGGATAAAGTGGTAGCAATGATTGGAGAAAGGAGGAACTACTTGTCTAACGTGGTTTCGGCGTTGAAGGCCGAGAAGATGGTTAAGAAGGGGTGTAAGGCATTCTTAGCCTTCATTAGTACGATAGGTGGGAAGGAGAAAGGTATTAATGGAGTTAGGACGGTAAGGGACTTCGTGGATGTATTTCCAGAGGAATTACCAGGAATACCCCCAGATAGAGAGGTGGAGTTTGGAATAGATTTGCTACCGAGAACAGCTCCGGTGTCAATCGCTCCTTACCGGATGGCGCCGAAGGAGTTAGTGGAGCTCAAGGCTCAAATCCAAAAACTGTTGAATCGTGGGTTCATCCGACCCAGTGTGTCTCCGTGGGGAGCACCAGTCCTATTTGTGAAGAAGAAAGATGGAACTATGCGAATGTGCATAGACTATCGTCAGTTGAATAAACTGACCATCAAGAACAAGTATCCTTTGCCAAGGATAGACGACTTGTTCGATCAGCTGAAAGGGGCAGCTGTGTTCTCGAAGATAGACTTAAGGCCGGGATATCACTAGTTGAAGGTGAAGGAGGCTGACATTTATAAGACCGCTTTTAGGACAAGATATGGCCACATTGAGTTTGTAGTGATGCCGTTAGGGACGTAACGCCCAAACGCGCTCATGGACATGATGAATCGGGTTT
Source organism: Gossypium bickii (assembly GCA_025503065.1). Lineage (NCBI taxonomy): Eukaryota > Viridiplantae > Streptophyta > Magnoliopsida > Malvales > Malvaceae > Gossypium > Gossypium bickii. Next base: position 91,016,138 of record CP106714.1, on the reverse strand, counting down.
TCCAACCCTACCGGATAAGTTCGTCGTTGTGTTCATCGATGATATTTTGGTGTACTCAAGTCGGAGGAGGAGCATAATGAGCATTTCCGAGATGTGTTGGAAGTGTTAAGGAGAAGAAGCTCATGCCAAATTCAAAAGTGTGAATTTTGGCTTAAGGAGGTGACATTCTTAGGTCATGTGGTATCCGCAGAAGGAATAAGAGTGGATCCTAGGAAGATTGAAGCGTTGTTGGATTGGAAACCACCTAGGTCCGTGGCTGAAATCAAGTTTCTTAGGCTTGGCGTGCTATTACGTAAGGTTTGTGGAAGGGTTCTCGTCAATAGCCGCGCTTTGACAAAGTTGCTAAGAAAGGAAGTACTCTTTGAATGGACTAATAAGCGGCAGGAGAGCTTTGAAAAGCTTAAGAGGTGTTGACTAAGCTCAGGTGTTAATTCAAACCGAGAGCGAGCAAGGATTTCGTAGTATACCGTGACGCTTTTGCACAGGGGTTAGGGTCGTGTGCTAATGCAAGAAGGAAAAGTAGTCGCTTATGCGTCACGGCGATTAAGGCCTCATGAGGTTAACTACCCAACTCATGACTTGGAACTAGCAAAGAGTGGTTTTTGCCCTTAAGGTTTGGAGGCACTACCTTTATGGAGAAAGGTCGGTTATCTACACAGACCACAAGAGCCTTAAGTATTTGTTGACTCAAAAGGAGTTGAACTTGAGGCAACGAGGGTGGGTGGAATTACTGAAAGACTACGATTGTTCGATAGAATATCATCCGGGCAAGGCGAATGTGGTAGCCGATGCCCTGAGTAGGAAGGTTGTGTCGAATTTAAGGGCTTTGTTCACTCATTTAAGTCTGTATGATGATGGAAGCCTGTTGGCAGAGTTACAAGTCAAGCCCACATGGCTAAAGGAGGTGAAGGAGGGAAAGTTGGCTGATAAGGACTTAAATACTAAGTTACACCAAGTACAGCAAGGAGGATTAAAGGACTATAGCGTCAATGATAAAGAAGTATTGTGCTACAAGGGAAAAGTCTGTATGCCGAAGGATAAGGAGTTGAGACAAAGGATTCTCCGGGAAGCGCATGGTAGCCCTTATGCTATGCATCCCGGAGGCATCAAGTTGTATAGAGATATAAGGGAACAATTTTGGTGGTCTGATCTGAAACGAGAGGTGACTGAATTTGTGGGGAAATGTTTGACGTGTCAGCAAGTTAAGGCTGAACACCAAGTCCCATCAGGATTGCTTCAACCAATCGAAGTTCCCCAATGGAAGTGGGAGAGAATTACCATGGACTTCGTTAATGGGCTTCCCCTTACGCCTACTAAGAAGGACTTGGTATGGGTGATAGTGGACCATTTGACCAAGTCCGCGCACTTTATCCCAGTAAGAATAGATTATTCTCTTCAGAAGTTGGCTAAGTTATATGTGGCGGAGGTTGTGAGGTTACACGGAGTACCAACATCGATCATCTCCGACAGAGACCCAAGGTTTACGTCTCGATTTTGGAAGGCACTTCATCAAGCGTTAGGCACTAAGTTGGATTTCACTACGGCGTTTCATCGACAATCAGACGGGCAGTCTGAACGGGATATACAAGTGTTGGAAGATATGCTGAGAGGCTGTGTGATGGATTTTTGAGGAAGTTGGGAAGATTATTTGCCTTTAGCTGAGTTTGCCTACAACAATAGCTATCAGGCAAGCATTCGGATGGCACCATATGAAGCATTGTATGGTCGGAAGTGTAGAACTCTTACTTGTTGGACCAAGTTAGGAGAACGTTAAGTTTTGGGCCCAGAGTTAGTGGCTGAAACTGAAGAGAAAGTTGAGTTAACTCGGGCACGATTGAAGGAAGCCTCTAATAGGCAAAAGTCGTACGCCCACCTTAAGCGGAAGGAGATAGAGTTTGAAGTAGGAGACCAAGTGTTTCTAAAGGTCTCACCTTGGAAGATGGTAATGAGATTCGGTCGCAAAGGGAAGCTAAGCCCAAGGTTTATAGGGCCCTATAGAGTGCTGAAGCGAGTTGGGCCAGTGGCATACCAATTGGAGTTGCCACCAGAGTTGCAGCAGGTGCACGACGTATTCCATGTATCCATGCTACATCGCTACCGATCGGATCCATCCCATGTGGTACCAATCGAGGAAGTGGAGCTAAGGCCAGATATATCCTACGAGGAAGAGCCGATTCGAATCTTGGAACGTGATGTGAAAGTACTACGAAGGAAGTCAGTGCCTCTAGTCAAAGTATTATGGCGCAATCATGGATCGGAAGAAGCTTCGTGGGAGTCTGAAGAGACAATGCGACAGCAATACCCTCAACTATTTTAGTTAGGAAATTTCGGGGACGAAATTTTGTTTAAGAGGGGTAGAACTGTAATATCCTCAAAAGGGCCTATGCATTTTCAGTTTAATTGTACGAAATGACAAGTCTTAAGCACTATGAATAAATTTTTGATACTTTTGGAAACCTAGAAATGCATGGAAATGGAAATGAACATTTTTGGAAACCTGAACATTTTTGGAAACCAGAACATTTTGGAAACCTGAACATTTCGGGAAACCTGGAAATGTAAGAAAAATGGCAAGTTACAGAGCCGATCGAAAATTTTAGGAAACTTAGAAATGGTGCAGAAATGTCAAATTTTAAAGTTTAAAATAGGAAATAAGGGCAAGATGGCCTTAAAAGAAAAAGTTGGTAAAATTTGACACACAAACAGGCTTGGAAAAGTGGCTTGAAGATGCCACTTAGGGCCTATGGAAATGGCGCCATATGTAGGAGGAATGGGCCTGAGTTCGAGTCACTTGAGAAGCAAATAAAAAGGGGTTTTAATTTTGCTTCCAGAAGGCTGAGGTGGACGGCACATGTGTTTAAAAAGAGAGGTGTTTTATTTTCATAAATATGTGAATAATAAGTGATAAATAAAGGATTTTCTTTAATTGGATTATTTGAGGAGATAATTGATGGATTAAATGCTTTTATTTTAAATAAAGGAGATAATATTATCATAAGAAAGAGTGGTGGCCAAGGCAAGGACTCTTGGCCTAGTAATTTCGGCTAAAGGAGGAGAATTAAGGCTATTCTCTCATCTTTTCCTAAGTGTGCCGAAATTTTCCTAGCTCTCTCCCCCTTCCCTCCGAATTTTTCTTTAAGCAAAATCCATCTTCTCTTCTTCTATTTTCTTCTTTGTTTCTACCGTCAAAGCCAAATCTTTGTTGATTCTAAGTAAAGGAGCAATCAACTACAACATCAAAAGGGTAAGATCTGTGGTCAATCAATTTCTATTCCTTTTCTTTTACCAAAATCGTGGTACTAATCCTATTAGCAATTTTGGCCGAATCTGCAAGGGGTCTCTCAGGTTTCTACCATTATCGAATAGAAGGATCAAGGATCTAAGGTAAGAAATATAGATAATCGGTCAAGGTTATAATTATGACTCAATATTAGATTAAATCTGACATGAAGTTATAGGGATTTCGACAGATATTCAAGGCAAGAGAAACTTTTGGGATTTGGAAATTGTAAGGTAAGTGCATAGATCCAATCGGCCTAGGATTATTTTAGTATTATTTTCCATTTACTCAAAAGTTAGAAACTGACATAAATTACCTGGTTTGGTGGTTAGCCGATTTCAAGAAAGAGGAACAAAAATCTTCGGGATTTGATTATCAATCAAATCGGTAAACAAGGTAAGTATTAGTAATACCATTCCTATTAGGACTTGGTTTTAAAATCGAAAAGGTTATTAATGTGTTTTTGTATGATGGGCCGAATATAGGAATTAACAGATCTAAAGTTAGATCGGGATTTTCGGGATTTCAAGGAACCTATTAAGCGAATCAGGTGTGTACTCACACTAACTTTTGATATATCATATGGCAATTATTTTAATATATGAATATGTATAAGAATGTGAATGTGGCTAAGTACCACAAATGTGGTAAAAAAGTACCCGTGCACGCTTTCCTACTGATAGGATTACGAATATGATATATTTTGAACATGTGAATAGTAACATGAATGAGAAATAAGTATGTTATGCATGATATAATAATATTTGGGGCATTTCGGGCTATATGTGAAAGGGGAAGAAGGTGTGTACTTTGGTCTCAACGGAATATGGTGACTACGGTCACATAATTTGAATATGGTAACTTCGGTTACATTATTTGAATTTGGTAACTTCGGTTACATTATCTGAATATGGTGTCTAATGACACAAATTATATGGGCGATGAGCACGCCGATCGCAATGATCGCTTCGATGATGGTGTGTAGCGGATGGAGGGTTGACTTAGTAGTCCCCACTGTGTGATTGGCGTGCACGGGTGGTGTGTAGCGGATGGATAACTAGGCTTGGGTTTGGGTTGCATCATTTTTATATGAATATGTCTTGATATGAACATGTATGCCTGAATTGTTGATTGTTAGTCTGTGTACACATTGAGTCTGTTGACTCACCCCTTTGTGAGACCATTTTTCGTAATGAGCAATAATGGACCTGCCTAAGAGAGCTAAAGGTGGCCATGCACAGCAAAAAAGGATTTTTAATGTTTGGGACTTTATTTCTATTAAGTATTTTAAGTTTTTAAGTTTGGGAATTATTGTTGTAATAAGGCCGAAAAGGCCATAGTTTTATTTAGTTACTTTTATTTTCTTTAACTACTATGTTATGAATTAATTTATATTTTAAGTTTAAGTAAGAAATATTTTTTTTTAAAGTAAACCCTAAATTATTTTGTCACCCTAAAATAAATGGATTTCCAAACATAGTTAATGGGTTTTCAACCTAAGCCCAACTCAAATTGATAACTTCTTTAAAAATTTCACGAACTTTCGCTAAGTAACAAAGAATTTTGAAACCGATTTTTCTTAAGGAACATACCAGATCCGGTTCAGGCTCGTGGGCCGGGTGTGGGGTGTTTTAATTTCATTGATGAATTTGTGATGTTTTTGAAGTTTAATGATATATTTATAAGCTTGGTTGTTAAATAGAACTATTTTGTAAAGTGATTTTGGTTAGTTTTAATTTTAAGGAATAAATTGATAAAATAATAAATTTAGCATGAAATTATTGTGAAATTTCAAAAATTATGGTCTGTATATGTATAAGTAAAAATTCAGCTAGCTTAGTTTTGGGCCAAATTGTGGTAATTGTAATAGTTTCAGGTTTATGAACTAAATTGAATAAAAGGTAAATTTTAGGGTAAAAGTGTAAAATGTTGATAATGAGTTATACATGTGAATTTAAGGGTTTTGAAGTATTTGAATTGATTAATTGAATGAAAATACTATGTTTAGATCTAAAATTAGATCAGTTGGTTGATAACCACAGGAAGGAAAAGTCGTTGAGTAGTCGACACTAAAGTGTACATAGCTATTGTGATTAGGTATGTAACAACCCGATTTTCAGTGGTGACGGAACAGTGGTTTCAGTACGACAAATTTCCATCGTTTTGATTTGTAAATATTATTTATAGAATATTTACGGAGTCACTAGAGTAGTATTAAAATTTGGTTAAGAAATTTTAAAGTTCAGATAGCTAATTAAGGAAAAAAGGACTAAATTGTAAAAGGTGTAAAACTTAGTAATTATTGCATTTAGATGATTTAATAGATTAATTAATAAATGTGGATGAGCCAAAAAGGCAATTAGACCTGAGATAAAATAAGTGGACGGTCAAGTGTGGTTTTGATGAAATTTTAATTAATTTTAAAGGTTAAAAAGGTAAATAGATATTTAATAAACAAAACAAAACAAAACATGGAATTGTCATCTTCTTCCTAAATTCTTCATGTTCAACCGAATATCCATGGTCTTTTAAGCTTGGAGAATTGGCCAAATTCTATACTTTGCATGTGAGTGATTTTCTTACTCGATTTTTTTAATTTTTATGTTTTTGAGATCGTTGCAACTAGATCCAACTAGCCCGTACCTTCGTGTTAAAAAATTTAGAAGTTTCCCTTAGATGGATCTTGAATGTTTTTTTATGATAACTATGTATTTGAAGCTTTGATTGTGGTATTTGGTGATTTTGTGAAGTGATTTCTTTTGTTAGATTTTGATTTAGGGATTAAATTGTGAAAATGTTAAAATTACAAGGTTTTCTAGTGAATTTGATGTTTAATAGGGACTGTTTAAGGGCCTAGAATATTTGTCTATAGTGTTGACTTGAGAAAAATGGTTAATTTGATAATTTTCCGGTTAAGGGACTAAATTGTAAAAGTTGTAAAAGTTAGGGGTAATTGTGTAAATTTGAAAAATAAAAGGGTATACAATGTAAAGTGAATTGGAAGGTGAAATTTAAGCTAATAATTGAGAGATTTTACATTTTAGATCAAGACCCTGTTGACATACGTGGAAAAAGAAAAATCGTGGATTAGTCCCTAAACTTCTGCAACTATTACAATTTGGTATAGGTAAGTTGTACGATTTACAATTTAATATCTATGTGAAATGCGTGATGATATAATATTTATAATTGTTTTATCATTGATGTAAAGTTGTTTGAAAAATATTGATGAGTTTCAATACTTGAATCAAATGAACACGAGATAGAGTACAATCGAATTATGGCGTGTTATAAAAGGATTGGAGTGGAGATTGTTGTGGAGTGATATATATATTTCCCAAGTAGGCCGAGGCTTAGCATTTGTTGCAAACTCTCGTGTTATTCTCCTTATTTTGGCGTGTTTTCTGTTGGACTAGCTCTTATAAGCATCTGGTGTGTTATCGGGTGGATTAGCTCTTATGAGCATCTGGCGAGTTATCGGGTGGATTAGCTCTTATGAGTGACTAACATTTTTTGGTTGGAATATCTATGTACTCATACCTGTAAGTCATTCATCAAATCATAAATCTCTGAATCTGAACTTGTTTAGTGATTTTAATAGTTATAACATGTATTTGAGCTTTGAATTGAACTATGCAATTTTCCCGGGTTGAGATTTTGGTTGACAAGGAACACATGTAGTTTAGTTATTATTGAATGATTTATTGTCTTACTTCGGTAAGATTTATCTTTTTGTATGTAAACTTACTAAGCTTCAGTGAGCCTATTTGTGTTATTTTATGATATTGTAGATTCTTTGAAGGTTGGACGGTCGAACCGGCACTCAAGTCACACTATCCTCCTATTTTTGATAGTTTTTGGAACGTTCATTTTGGATTATATGGCATGTAATAGGCTTGTTTGTCATTTCCATTATTTTGATATGTGAAACTTTAATGTATGATCTTAAATGCAAGTAGTTAACCTAATATGATAAATGTGAAATAAGGAAGATGTTTTAGTGTAAGTTTATTGTTTGTGTTAATGAAATGTTGTGATTGAGGTGCCTATAATAGGCATATTGGTTGTATGTTAGATTGTGTGAATTAACATGCTTTGAGTGAAAGTTCATTTTGTTTTGAAAGTGTATATACTTGTGGTACCAATGATGGTAGATTGGTTAGGCACTTAGGATGGTTGATTTAGCATGTTTTGAACTTGTTTAATGTCATTCTTTTCAAATAGGTATTTTGGCTGGTAAATGGATTACTTAGGGTCCAAGTAAGCTTGAAATGGTAAACTTTTCATTTAATGTTCATTTGGGTACACACGGCCAGAAACACGGGTGTGTGGCTCAGCCATGTGAGACACACGGCCTGGCGACACGCCCGTGTGTCATCTGATGATTTCTTTAGGGTGTAAGTCAGTGAGTTACACGACCTGGCACACGGGTGTGTGACATAGCCGTGTGACCGTACTCAGTGAGTTACATGGGTGTAGACACGGGCATGTGAGGCACACGGCCGTATGACCCCTATTTTGCAAATTTTGCATCTTTTTCCTAAACTTTCCAAATTATTTCAAATTGGTCTCAAATTATTTCTACGTTATTTTTAGGGTCTCGAGTGCTCGATTTAGGGACAACATGCATGTGTATGAATGGTTTATTATGTGTTTTTAATATTGAAAGATTTAAGATTCAAATTTTTCTGATTGTTTAGTAATACTCCATAACCCTAATCCAATGATAGAGACGGGTTAGGGGTGTTACAAGGTAAGTTCATAAATTAGTTAAAATAATTAGGTTTTTTTGTGATATTGAGTTCATTTGCTTATTAAATGGTAAAGGATGGAATGGGCTAAGTTGTAATGTTAATCAAATTAAAGGTTATGTTTGAAAATGAGAAACTACATGGATGAATTCTTCTGATGAAATAATGTGTATATGACTAAATGATATAGATATGCAACAAGACCCGTATGAACCTCATGAATGCTTAGGATACAAATGACATGTCATTAGGGTTATTTACCGATTTCGGGTGTTGGTCTTGGATGTAACAGCTCGATTAATAATGGTTTTGGGACCACAAATCTGACGCATTAAAATATATTTTTATTATATTTTTATGGTCTGCAATTTTATGGAACAATTTTGTAAAAATTTCGTTCAAAAATTTTGACGTTTGGGCACTCAATTTAGTTAAAGGGACTAAATTGCAAAAAGTGCAAAACTTGAATTCTATATGTTAAAGGTTTCCAATTGCTATAAGATTTTAAATTAGAGGTCCTTAGATGGTAATTAGACCATTATGTCTTAATATGGACAGAAATGGACATGGTTAGAGAAAAATATCAAAGTTTAAGTGAAGGGCATTTTGGTCATTTGGTAAATAAAGCCAAAATAAAACAAATAAAAGATATTCATCTTTCTAATTTCATCCCCCATAGCCTAATTTCAAGGGTCACTATAGCTAGGGTTTTGCCCAAGCTTTCAAGCTCGATTGTAAGTCCGTTTTTGCCCCGTTTTTCATGATTTTTATGTTTTTGAAGTTGTCTCAACTTAATCTAGCTATTTCAAGGACTAATTTGAAAGAAATCAAAGTAAAAAATTTTACCCATGTTAGATATTTGTGTATTTTTATGTTTAATGGTAGAAAATGTATGTTTGATGTTAGATAAACAACATTTACCAAGTGCTTTTTGATTAAAATGCCTAAAAAGGACCTATTTGTAAAAAATTGTAAAGTGTGTGTAAAAATGTGAATAAATGAAAAATGTGGGCTGTTATGAGCATGAAATAGGTTCAGCTAGGCTTGGTTCTGAAGAAATTGGATATACTTCATTTTACGAGCCGAGGGACTAAAATGTAAAATGTTAAAAGTTTAGGGGCAAAAATATATTTTTTCCATAGTGTGTTTTTGGGTTGAATTGAATAATGTGATGATTAAATGAGATGAATTTGGAATTATAGATCAAGAAAAACGAGGTTTGGACCTAGATCGGGGGAAAAACAAGGTGTTTGACAATTAGGTCTATTTCTGCTATTTTTGTACCGAGGTAAGTTCGTAGGTTAATAATGCAACATTACAATTGTATTTATAATGTTTTTTTTATTGCTTGAATTGTATGATTGACTCTATGGATGTAATTAACGAAGTTTCGACAAGCGAGTAAATCTAGGTTGAACCTTAGGAATAGATTAGGATACAAGTGACATGTCACTAGGAACCCATGTGAATATGTAATTATGTGATTTATGTGTCGTAGGTGCTGGTCTCGTACATCCTACCGGTGGCTGGGTATACCGGCATATGTTGCAGATACTTGACAACTTGTATGAGGAGCACTGCATAGCTACGTCTCGACTAACAGCTTGTGTGAGCTGGCCCATGGATAGCTCAAGAGCAAGCCTATATGTGATGAGATTTGTGGTAGCATTGGCTACATATGTGGCACCTATGTGTAAATCTTTCCGTGTATCCGGTAGAAATTCCAAGTGGTTCAATGGGTATGCCAAAGACGAGAAAGTATGTGATTATGTTACGAGTTGGTACAGGTATGTATGAAAAACTTAATGGAAATGGATTCAGTATATGATGAACTGATGGTAGGAATGTGATTGAGTAAGTTATGCCCATGAAATTTTAATGACATTTATGTTAGTATATGTTAAGTTATTCATGTAAGAGTATGCCCAAAGATCAATCATGAGATGGTTGTAATAACATACTTAATTTACCATGTTTATTAATATAAAGCGTTGTCATTATTATTTCAGTTTTTCTTTCTGTGTGTATAACTAAACTGTTTTATAATAATGTCCTGAGAATAATATGATTATTCTTAAAAGATCCTTAGCCGAGTATTATTGTTGACTAGGACAACAATAATGCATTAAGACTAACATGTAATTGATTGATGATAAGGAGTTGTCATTGATATGGAGTGTCAAAAATCAATGCATGAATATGTGTGTTAGAGAACAATATATTGGATTGACCCGCTATGAGTATGTTTCTTGGATTATTATGTAATTGTCACAACATTACTCATAGTGATTAATATGTACATGATCCTCAGACTTGAGATCATTATTATCTCAAAGATCATGAGTTGTATATTTTGATACAACCAAACGTATAATCGTAATAAAAGTTGTTCTATAAAGGCGATGTTGGATATACCACAATCTATGTAGAGGATATGGTTGATCAATAAAGGATAAGTCCCTCCTACATAATAGGAGTAATATCTTAGGCCACTTGATTGAGTGAGACTAGAAATGCATGGCCATGCTCAAATAAGTTGATATGAGATGTCATACTAATTTGTATATCATAGTCTACTCAAGATATCAAGAAACATGGGATGGACTATGCAAGTGTGACTATCCCATGACTTGTATCCGTTCCAGAGATAAAGGACTTAAGGATTAATGCATGAAAGGTTAATCACGAATGGCTATGTCGAATCATGACTTCTTGTAACTTAGGTAGCAATGATGCATTGCTAGATGCCACTCATTGTCTGTGACAATAGAATCGTTCTAGTATTACTGCCAACATTGCAAGAACCTACAGGGTCACACCCTATGGTTGAAATGAACGGAATAAAATATAGTTGGTATTGTGTTTGGTTGTCACATGAATTAAATTAATTAAAGAATTAATTTAATTAGGCAATCAAATATTGAACATATTATATGTACAAGGATGTTGTACACATAATGATAACATAATTTTATTAATATATGAATTTGATTCATATATAAATTTAAATAAATATTGTTTACCGAAATCCTTATTATAATTAATGTAATTATAATTTTCGGTTAAAAACTTTATTGTATTTATTTAATCTTGTAATACATTCAAGAGATACCAATTATAAAAGGCCCAATTAAGAGGATACCTATTATAAAAGGCCCAATGAGAAAGGCACCCATTATAAAAGGTATTAAAAGGAGACAAAGCAAAAATGAAAAAACCCTAAGTGATTGCTTGTTAGGTCTAGCAGCCGTCAAGCAAATAAACCTCCAAAATAGTTTTGGAGATTTCTTCCGTTCATAGTCAAACCGAGTGGATCATGTAGAGGCCGACATCGGAAAAGGTTGTGGCTTGATTCGACAGTAGATCAAAACTCCTGTTGCTAAGGTGTCGCTATCTACTCAGATTGAAGTTTTGGTAATTTTGAAACCTTTATTTCACCCCGATTCGTTCCTCACACATGGATTCCTGATTTGGATCACCGCTCTAATTTTATTCTCACACACGCCATGGGGTTCCTGGATTCCAACAAAGGGTATCAAAGCCACTTGTGTGATACTGACTCGGGTTTAAATACTTGGGTGATGCAATTGTATGAGATTCATGTTTTGATCTTATTGTATTTTCGATTGTTTAAATCGTTTAAGCATAACTCGATAATCTGTTCCTTTCTTGTAATTGATTAAATGTTAATCATGGTGTTGTGGCCTACTTGATTTTATGTTATTACAAGTTAACTATTAGCAAATCTGTAATAATGCGACGCGGTGGTATTTATAGTTTCCAGTAAGTGTTAATCGCTAGTGGAACAAGGGTTGTTCCGATATGAAACCTCAAGGATTAAAATCCTAAAAACACGATTCTGTTGATAAAAAGTTATTAAATCGTGAGGTTTCATTTGACTGGGGTATGCGATTCGTACCGCAGGGGCTCTGCCACCGCACCTCTGGTATATGATGCGGGGGCTCCGCCCCCACACCCCCGGGGATGAGGATCTGAGGAAGGTTTCGGCCGCGGGCCTTCGGCCCGCTTCCTCCGACCTCCTCAGACCCTCGCAAAAAGTTTTGTTAATAAAAGAAATTTATAAACTTGATGGGCCACAAAAGGTTGAAAGGATATTTTATAATTCACCTTAAAAAAAATTGAATTATGTATGCTATTTTTGACATGCACGGTGTTTGAAATGCATAGTTATAGCCCAATGACCCATTCGATAAAAGGTTGTATTTTTTTTAAATACGGCATGCGTGTCGTGCCTTACTACTATTCTCTTGTATTTTTCTTCTCATCTTATTCACTCGTATGTAAAATGAGTTTCTGCATATTGTAATTTGCAAGAGTTGCTGTGGGCCAAACGAGAAGGAAGGTGGGACAATGATTGAGAATGATAGCTTGTGAATTGGCTTACACCTTTAGGTTTCTTTTTGGTTTTCCCATTGGCTTAATTGAACCACCTTAGTTTATGGGCTATAACTATTGCATTTATTTATTGCTTTATTTATTCATGTATGAGATGCTATGGATGTCTAAAGCATGCCAATTATATATATTAAAACTTGAATATAATAAACCCTATTAATTGATGAGATCGATTAGAAGACTAAATGGGCTAAAGTAGACCATAATTGGTGAGATGCAACAACCTTAATAAAATTCCTCTATTAAAATATTAAGTCAGCATGGCCTTCCAATTTTGCCCTCGTTAAGGCTTCGATCAATACTATGTAGGTTCTGCCAAAGCGAAGTACTACTTTATCTTGGTTAAACGCGAAGAATAAACAAGTGATATTCGCTGGTTAAAAAAAATTGGTTAGTGACTTAACTAGGTTACTCTAATAGGATTAGAAACCTAGAGGCAAGTAAATTAGATAAATCATAAGATGATTAGAACAAGAGTTGTTCACCAAATATTAAGAGTTACATATGATGTAATTAGCAAATGTTGCTAACCTAAATAACCATAATCTTAAGAGTAAAGCCAAAGCTGACTTAAGAGGTGGTGAAATATGGATCCTTAACCTACTAGAAATACTTTTGAGAAAGTTTTTCTGAAATTAATATACGAGGGTTATTAATTTTGAAATAAAATAGTGGGAATATCATTTAATAAAGTCTTTTTAATGATTGATATAAAATTGGTAAATTTACTCACATGCATATTTAATTGTTGTAGATATATTGTGGCTGCAAACACTAGCACACTCTCATTGCGATTGGTCCTTGAGAAGGACAAATTGAATGGTTTGAATTTTCTTGATTGGTTCCGTAACTTGAGGATTGTCCTTAAACAAGAACGGAAATTATATGTCATTGAACAACCACTTCCTAATGAACCACCCGCTAATGCCTCGAGGACTGATAGAGATGCTTACAAGAAGTATCTTGATGACATGATAGATGTTGGATGTCTTATGCTTGCCACTATGAATCCTGAACTTCAGAAGCAACATGAGGACATGGTTGCTTATGATATGATCAAGCACCTGAAAGAACTTTATCAGGGGCAAGCACGGCAAGAGAGGTTTAATATCTCTAAGGCCCTATTCCAATGTAAGTTGGCTGAAGGAAGCCCAGTAGGACCTCATGTCCTTAAGATGATTGGCTATATTGAAAGCCTATCTAAGCTTGGGTTTCCATTGAGCCAAGAGTTGGCCATCCATGATGTTATTTTACAAGCGTTGCTTGGATAGCTACAGCCTATTTGTCCTCAATTTCAATATGAATGAAATTGACAAGACTCTCTACCACAATTGTTCAAGATGTTACGAATCGTTGAAGGCAACTTGAAAAGGTTGGACCCAAGCCCATACCGATGGTCCCAATAACAAGGGCAAGGGAAAGGCCAAAGTTCAAACAAAGCCTAAGGAAAAGGTAAGCCCAAATTTGGAAAAGGAAAGGCTACATTGAAACCTAAAGGTGGGGTGTCTAAGGAAGGAAATCTGTTTCATTGTGGTGTGATTGACATTGGAAACGTAATCGCCTCTGTCTATCTTGAAGAAGTCAAGAAGGCTAAAGCAAGCGGAATGTCCGCTTGGTATTTATGTTATTGATATTAATTTATCAACTACTACTTCTTGGGTATTAGATACTAGTTGTGGTTCTCATATTTGTACTTCATGCAGGGGACTACAAAGGAGTAGGACTTTGGCTAGAGGAGATGTGGACCTACGAGTTGGAAATGGAGCAAAAGTTGCTGCATTAGTGTGGGAACATATACTTTCTCTTTGCCTAGTGGACTTGATTTATGTTTAGAGGATTGTTATTTTGTGCCCAGTTTGACTAAAAACATTATTTCAATTTCTTGTTTAGACAAAATTGGTTTTGAGATAATTATTAAGAATAATTGTTGTTCATTTTATCTCAATAATGTTTTCTATGGTTCGGCACAATTAATTAATGGCCTCTATATTTTAGATCAAACGGATCCCATTTACAACATAAATACTAAAAGATCTAAAATAAATGACTCAAATCAAACTTATCTTTGGCATTGTCGTTTGGGCCACATAAGTGAGAAACGCATATCCAAACTCCATAAAGATGGTCTTTTGAATTCATTTGTTTTTGAACAATTTGAAGTATGTGAATCTTGCTTATTGGGAAAAATGACTAAATCTCCTTTTACTGGTAAAAGTGAACGAGCTAGTGATTTATTGGACCTAATACATTCTGATGTATGTGGACCAATAAATACACAGGCCAGAGGTTCATTACTTTCACTGATGATTTTAGTAGATATGGGTATGTTTATCTCATATGCCATAAGTCTGAGTCCCTTGAAAAGTTCAAGGAATTCAAAAATGAAGTACAAAATCAATTAGGCAAAACTATCAAGTCACTTTGATTTGATCGAGGTGGAGAGTACTTGAGCCTAGAGTTTGATGATATTTTTAAAGAATGTGGGATTGTCTCACAACTTACTCCTCCTAGTACTCCTCAATGGAATGGAGTATCTGAGAGAAGAAATCGAACTTTATTAGACATGGTTCGATCCATGATGAGTCATGCTGATTTACCGACTTCCTTTTAGGGACATGCACTTGAGACAGCTGCTTTCACACTAAATTGTGTTCCATCTAAATCGGTTCAAAAGACGCCATATGAGATGTGGACTAGGAAACGTCCTAGTATGTCTTTTATGAAAATTTGGGGCTGTGAAGCTTATGTTAAACGTCAGACGTCTACTAAGCTTGAACCCAGATCTGAAAGGTGTATTTTTGTGGGGTATCCAAAAGAAACCAAAGGATATTATTTCTTTAATCCCACTAAGAACAAAATGTTTGTTGCTTGGACTGGTGTCTTCTTAGAGAGAGAATTTACTTCTAGAAAAGGAAGTGGGAGAAAGATTGAACTTGAAGAAATTCGAGAATCACAAGATACCACCGAACTCCAGATTGAACAACAAAAATTCCACAAGAAATTGAGGAACAAACAATCATTGTAGAAACACAACCACCACAGGCAGATCTTTAAGAGAACGCCGCAGCACCGAGAGATATGGATTTCTCATTACAACGCATGGTGACGTTCTTCTTATAGATCAAGATGAGCCTAGGACTTATCAAGAAGCGGTGACGAGGCGGACTCGAGAAATGGCTTGAGGCCATGAGATCTCGAGATGGATTCCATGTATGAAAACCAAGTATGGACTTTGATTGATCCACCCGGGGGTTAAACCTATAGGGTGCAAATGGGTTTTCAAAAAGAAAACTGACATGAATGGTAGCGTACAAACATACAAAGGGCGATTAGTCGCTAAAGGTTTTCGCCAAATTCATGGTGTTGACTATGATGAAACCTTTTCTCCTGTAGCTATGTTTAAATCCATCAGATCTTGCTCGCCATATACCGCATTTCATGATTATGAAATCGCGGATGGACGCCAAAATAGCTTTCCTTAACGGAAACTTGAAGAGGATGTGTATATGACACAACCTCAAGGTTTTGTAAATCCAAAGGATGCTAGAAAGATATGTAACTCAGAAAGATCCATTTATGGATTAAAGCAAGCTTCTCGAAGTTGGAATCTTTGTTTTAACGATGCAATCAAAGAGTTTGGTTTTGTCAAAAATGAAGATGAACCATGTGTTTACAAGAAAGTTAGTGGGAGAACTATCACATTCTTGGTACTATATATGGATGACATACTTATCATGGGAAATGACATACCTACCTTGCAGTCTATTAAGACTTGGTTAAGAAGTTGTTTTTCTATGAAGGACTTGGGCGAAGCCACTTATATCTTAGGAGTCAAGATCTATAGAAATAGATCAAGACGACTACTAGGTCTAAGCCAAAGTACATACATAGATAAAGTACTGAAAAGGTTCAATATAGAAGAATCTAAAAGAGGATTTCTACCCATGAGACATGGTATTTCACTCTCGAAGGAAATGTGTCCTTCAACTCCGCAAGAGAGAGAACGTATGAGTAAAATTCCATATGCTTCCGCTATTGGATCTATCATGTATGCTATGTTATGTACCCGTCCAGATGTCTCGTATGCCTTAAGTATGACGAGCAGGTATCAAGTAGATCCCGGTGAAGGTCACTGGACCACAGTCAAGAGTATCCTTAAGTACTTAAGAAGAACTAAGGATAAGTTCCTATTATATGGAGGTGAGGAAGAGTTAAGTGTAAAAGTTACACTGATGCCACTTTCCAAACCGACAAGGATGATTCTCGATCGCAATCATGTTTTGTGTTTTGCCTTAATGGTGGTGCTGTGAGCTGGAAGAGTTCAAAGCAAAGTACAGTAGCCGATTCTACAACAGAGGTTGAGTATATTGCAAACAAGTGAGGCAAACAAAGGCGGTTTGGAACAAGAAGTTCATTCTTCGGACTAGGGGTTGTGCCTAGCATATCGATGCTATAGAGCTCGATGTGATAACAATGGAGCTATTGCACAAGCTAAGGAACCCGGATCTCACCAAATGATCCAAACATATACTTAGACGCTACCATCTTATTCGAGAGATTATCGATCGAGGGATGTAGAGATATGCAGAGTACCTTCGGATGATAACATTGTCGATCCTCGACCAAGCCTCCGACACGCCAGAAGCATGATCGTCACACTAAGTCACTTAGTATTAGATATATGAGTGATTGGTCTTAGTGCTAGTGGGAGATTGTAAGAGTATGCCCAAAGATCAATCATGAGATGGTTGTAATAACATACTTAATTTACCATGTTTATTAATATAAAGCGTTGTCATTATTATTTCAGTTTTTCTTTCTGTGTGTATAAATAAACTGCTTCATAATAATGTCCTGAGAATAATATGATTATTCTTAAAAGATCCTTAGTCGAGTATTATTGTTGACTAGGACAACAATAATGCATTAAGACTAACATGTAGTTGATTGATGATAAAGAGTTGTCATTGATATGGAGTGTCAAAATCAATGCATGAATATGTGTGTTAGAGAACAACATATTGGATTGACCCGCTATGAGTATGTTTCTTGGATTATTATGTAATTGTCATAACATTACTCATAGTGATTAATATGTACATGATCCTTAGACTTGAGATCATTATTATCCCAAAGATCGTGAGTTGTATATTTTGATACTGATCAAACGTGCACCGTAAATAAAAGTTGTTCCATAAAGGTCGATGTTGGATATACCACAATCTATGTAGAGGGATATGGTTGATCAATAAAGGATAAGTCCCTCCTACATAATAGGAGTAATATCTTAGGCCACTTGATTGAGTGAGACTAGAAATGCATGGCCATGCTCAAATAAGTTGATATGAGATGTCATACTAATTTGTATATCATAGTCTACTCAAGATATCAAGAAACATGGGATGGACTATGCAAGTGTGACTATCCCATGAATTGTATCCGTTCCAGAGATAAAGGACTTAAGGATTAATGCATGAAAGGTTAATCACGAATGGTTATGTCGAATCATGACTTCTTGTAACTTAGGTAGCAATGATGCATTGCTAAATGCCACTCATTGTCTTTGACAATAGAATCATT
Organism: Gossypium bickii; assembly: GCA_025503065.1. Classification (NCBI taxonomy): domain Eukaryota; kingdom Viridiplantae; phylum Streptophyta; class Magnoliopsida; order Malvales; family Malvaceae; genus Gossypium; species Gossypium bickii. The sequence continues at coordinate 90,998,111 of CP106714.1, read as the reverse complement.
CTAGTATTACTGCTAACGTTGCAAGAACCTACAGGGTCACACCCTATGGTTGAAATAAACGGAATAAAATATAGTTGGTATTGTGTTTGGTTGTCACATGAATTAAATTAATTAAAGAATTAATTTAATTGGGCAATCAAATATTGAACATATTATATGTACAAGGATGTTGTACACATAATGATAACATAATTTTATTAATATATGAATTTGATTCATATATAAATTTAAATAAATATAGTTTACCGAAATCCTTATTATAATTAATGTACTTATAATTTTCGGTTAAAAACTTTATTGTATTTATTTAATCTTGTAATACATTCAAGAGATACCAATTATAAAAGGCCCAATTAAGAGGATACCTATTATAAAAGGCCCAATGAGAAAGGCACCCATTATAAAAGGTATTAAAAGGAGACAAAGCAAAAATGAAAAAACCCTAAGTGATTGCTTGTTAGGTCTAGCAGCCGTCAAGCAAATAAACCTCCAAAATAGTTTTGGAGATTTCTTTCGTTCATAGTCAAACCGGGTGGATCACGTAGAGGCCGACATCGAAAAAGGTTGTGGCTTGATTCAACAGTAGATCAAAACTCCTATTGCGAAGGCGTCGCTGTCTACTCAGATTGAAGTTTTGGTAATTTTGAAACCTTTATTTCACCCCGATTCGTTCCTCACACATGGATTTCTGATTTGGATCGCCGGATCTAATTTTATTCTGCTGCGCCATGGGGTTCCGGCGTTCCAACAATTCATATGATAAATGTTTAATTAATGTTGTTTATTATTTGCATATGAACTTACTAAGCTATATAGCTTACCCCCTTTCTTTCCTTTATCTTATAGTGTCACTAAGCTAGCTCGGGATTGGAGATCATCGGAGATCCATTCACACTATCAACCATTATTTCGGGTACCATTGAAATGTCAATATTTTAATTTATGCCATGTATAGGGACTTGGTCAATATGTTATATGTGTCATTGGAAATGTGGCCAAATGTATTGGCTTATAATAGTTAATGATTTCATTTTGTATATGGCCATGAATGATGGCTTATGTTGGTGGACGTATATTTATATGTTGATACTATTCATGAATGTGGAAACTTGCAAGATTTGTGTTGATATATTATGATGTTAAAGCATGATAGATGTTAGCATGTGGATGGGATGTTAATATCTTGGTTGTAATTGTTTTGGTTTCTTGTATATGGTTGAATTTGTGTTATATGATGTTATGATGGTATATGCATGGAAGGGTGGCAAAAAGGCTTGGTAAATAGCCTTATTTTGTCCACATGGGTAGACACACGGGCGTGTGTTTAGGCCGTGTGCGAGACACGGCTTGCCCCATGGGCGTGTGTATTGGTCGTGTGTCCCCTGCACCTTAATTTTGAAAAACAGAATGTCCTGAATATAGCACACAGGCAAAGACACGGGTGTGTGTCTCAGCCGTGTGTGCCACACAGCCTAGAACACGGGCGTATGTCTTGGCCGTGTGAAACCTGCAGTTAATTCGAATTAAATTAATTAACCACATGTCCTAGAACATGGGTGTCTGGCACAACCGTGTGGCACAAGTCAGAGAACACCCTATTTTGAACACAGTCTGAAGCATGGGCGTGTCCCAGGGTCACATGGGCGTGTCCCTTGGACCACACGGGCGTGTGAACCCTGCTTCTAGCAAAAATTTTCTAAGTTTTGTAAAAATTTCCTGAGTTCTCGATTTAGTCCTGAACCATTTCTAAAGTATGTTTTGGGCCTCGTAGGCCCGTATTAGAGACTTTATGATTGAATATGAATCGTTTTAATTTGGACGCAAAATTTATGACTAGGAATTGTGTGAATGCTTGTGCTGTAAGTCCAGTAATACCTCGTACCCTATTCCGACGTTGAATATGGGTAAGGGGTGTTACATTTAGTTGTATTAGAGCTATGGTTTAGTCGATTCTCGAACTAACGTAGCATGTGTAAGAGTCTAGCTATACATGCCATAAGTAAACCGTGATAGTGTGATGACTCCTGACAACTTTAAATTGTGTTTTATATAGTAAATGGATCCTAATCGAGCTAAAGCTGATGACGTAAAAAGTAATGCGCCGACTCTCGCTCAAGGGATCATGCCATCTGAAAGTAAACAGGTGACAATTGGTCAAGGAAAAGGGGATAGGGAAGCCTTTCTCCACATGATGAACGAGTGGTATACGAAGTTTGTTCGAACAAATCTGACTGCTCAACCCCCTCTGTAACACCCCTTGCTCGAGACCATTTTCAGAGTCGAGCACGAGGTATTACTAAACTTAACTACAGAATTTTTTTTGACTTATATATATACCCAAAAACCAAATCAACCAAAACCACAACCAAACATGATAATCAAACCAAAATATAAATTCCAAGATTTAACAAGATGTACAAGCCATTTTCGCATGGCTTTACATATATATACAACTTCAACCATATTAAAAGAGTAGTATAGCCTATACATGCCATAAATTTCTAATTCACTTTTTAAACACCGAAAGCAATGATAGTGTGGTAAACTTCGCTAACGATCCCGAGCCCGCAACTAGCCTCCAAAATCTATAAATAAAGGTAAAAATACACACATAGGGTAAGCTATCATAGCTTAGTAAGTCATAAGCAAATAATAACTCAATAACAATAATAATCTAATAAAACATAACCAAACCATACTTGTAAATTCAAATATCCACATGTAACTAAACATGAAATAAGTTTTGTCCGATAAGCATCCGTTTGACCAACACATACTATCATAATACATTTATACAATTCACATTACGTTAGTCATAATTTCACATTCAATTACCTTATAGACAAATGCACATATAAACTTTGGCATGAATATGAATTTCGTATTTCCATATCATACGTATATTTATATCATTAAACCGGATATAACCCATCATATGCTTAAACATATGGTTTCATTCACTTAATTCATAGCTTAATTTAATTCAAATATTACCTCAATGGCATTGATAATTTATTACGGTATAACAATCCATACTTATGAAATTTAACTACCAAACATTTATCTACACCTAAATTTTTACATTTCCAAACACACATGGATCATTAATATGTTTAATATCCCATAGACCTTATTTTTGCCCATATATATATATATATATATCACTATAACCACGTTAAAGGTTCACATTTGAAATACCTACTAATCGAAGGCACATAAATCTTTTAATATTAATATAAATTTTACATTTCAATTTATTCCTCATGTAACATTAGGCCGAATATAAGCTCAAAAATCAAACATTAATATCACATATTTATGCATTAATCCATATGTAGCTTTTCATATACACATTCACTACCATTAACGCTATTTTTAACTTGTATCACATATCAATAATCAACTTACCTTATTTCTAAAAGGGAAATAAATTGTTACATACCTGTTCACTTTAACTCATTTAGCACATTTGATTATTTTTACCGTTGCTCACGTAAAATTTGCTAGGCATAAAGTATAATGTAATACACCTACACAGAGCACAAGTAGGCGATAATTTGATATAATTTACCAAATAAAAGCCTGCTATTATACATCAAATCATTTTATAACCTTAATAAAATCACATAGTACATTTTGATCATCTTAGTCGAATACCACCAATTTAATAGGTACCATATACAACTTACTCCATACAATCGGAAGTACATATATTTATATAAGTAATTCCACATGTCCGAATGTATATCCATAAAATCTCCATATGGCCAAACCGATTTATGTACAAATACTCACACATCCATTGAATACTCTAATGTTGCCAGAAACAACATCAAATCAATATCATATTATCCACCTATCCAAAAATATCGAATACACAAACACATTATCTATCAACTTACTTAATCAATAAACATCACATATAATTTGTACTTAAGTCAATACATACCTTATGGCCAAATAATCAAAATCACTTGAATAAGCTTAAGCTTGTTCATTTGCCACCATAATTCAATCATTCCGTAAGCATAAGCTCGTATTATAAGTCACCGGTATAAAACCCGCGAGCATGAGCTCGAATCACACACCGGCACTAAGCCCGCTAGACCCAAGGTCCGATAATCATTCACCAGGCAATAAGCTCACTAGACCCAAGGTCCGATAATCATTCACCTACAATAAGCTCGCTAGGCATAAAGCCCGATAAATTCACCAAATTTCAAGGCTTGCTAGGCTCATAGCTTTGAGTAGTAATACTTTAAATTTTCTCCCCGAATCATTTCATATATCGAATCTTTTACGCATTTCAACTCATTATACAAACATTCGATAGCACATATCACACAAATAACTTAACCGAATCAATTTTATACTTAGCTAAATTCGGCTAATTCACATATAATTACAAAATTCCAAATTTCAAAGATATGCTAATTTACTAAAAATAATATACGATGATTATTTACTTAGAGATTTACTCCGACACTTTCATTTACCTTTATTAGGTATTTTGGTCCTTGGAGAAATGAAAATGATAACTCACACACCCAAAGGCTTGGTAAATAAATCCTTTCCTCAACCACATAAACATATATATATTTATATAATATATAAATATATATTCACTATCCATATTTTCTTTGCCTCAATAAAACATCTATTAATCGTAGTTCATGCTCCCATTTTAACCCACCATATTCGCAACCATCAATACATATACAACTATAATTATATATCAAAGTTAACTCTCGTTCATTATTGATTTCCATCACATTCGCCACACCCATATATATACTAAATTAATTATTCAATACCACCACCTATTTCCAAGATCCATATTTAAATACTACTACTCAATCCATAAATATTTATCTAGCCCTATGCTACCAAATTTCATACATAAATCAACCACACATTCGGTATGTTATGAACGCTTTAATCCCAATCCACATCACATTCAAAGAATTAAAGAAAAACCGGATTTCCATATGCTTATTTCAACTAATCAAGAGATATACATATTTACATGCATATAATAAACCCCACTCATCTAGTCTATTTTAATATTCCCATGTATCATTCGGCAACAACTATTATACATAATATATATTTATTTATATATATATAAATCCTCATTTTCAATTTCAAAGATCAATCACATTCCATTTTCACGTATAACTATACCTTAATACGTATACAAATATTTAATCCACCCAATTAATTCAAGCTTACATATATAATTATGCATTTTTATCTCATTTCAATATAATAAAATATTTCCCATGCCATACTCGGCTTTATACAATTAAGTCTATTATTTCACTTTAGCATATACAATTCAACATTGAATAAAATTTGTATCAATCCAATTGCTTATAACTTACCCGAATTCGATAAATACAAACGCCTCAAATATTCGCTTCACTTTGGCCTTCCCCGATCTAGTTCCTTTTCTTTTTGGTCACGGTCTAAGAAATATCAAATAACATTTGTTCAATGTATTTCCAATTGATTTAACTCAATTCAAGTCAATTGCAAGGTTTTATAATCCTTACGAGATTACACTTGTAATTACACACTCGATTCAATTTAGTTCCTTACCTACCATTTACAAACAATTTTGCTATTTTACAATTCAATTTCCCCATTGCCGAATACCCCATATTACAAAAAAAAGAATCCATACAATTCAATCTTTAATACAATTAAGCCATTCCCATCCATATTTACAATATTGTTTAATTGCAATTTAAATCCCTAAACAAAAATCACTAACTTTTCATTAAATTTGACTAATTCCCTTAATAGCCGAACCTTATACCTCACTTCCTAATTTCATAAAACCATTCGGTCAAGCCATTTAGCTTCCAACTGATTGTTTCCAAATATCCAAGCCATAACACATACCTATTTTCCTTAATTAACAAGTTAATAAACTAACCAAGATCAAGATTTTCTTCATCAAACATGAATAAGACATAGTTCTTGCTAATGACCGAATCTAGAGGAAGCTTTAGACTCAAAATTTTTCATATACAAATGATAGCATTCAAGATGTCTAACATAACCATGTACAAATCTATCAGAAATTAGCTTGATTCCTTACCTTAAGAACACATGCATAGTCCGGCCATGGAGTTTTAAAATTTCACTTCTCTTTTCTACTCTTTGTTTCAGTGAGAGTGAGGAAGATAAGTGAAAATAGAATAAAAAATAATAATAAGAACATGTATAAATTTTTTTTATCTTATTTTATTATACCTTAACCATTACTTTATTTAATATTCATTTAAAATCCCACTCACCTAAATTTAATCATTTTATTCACATATTTTCTATCATTGCCGTCCACTTCCCAAAACATTTGGGTTATTTGACATGCATATCCCTTACTTTACAAGGTACCTAAATTAGCCCCTTTTAATTAGTTAATGTCACTTCCATATTCTATCAAGTAAATCCTTTCTTTTAATTCAAACATATCAACCATCAAATTCACACAATCACACACAGATAGCGCATAATATACATATATATCTATAACATGACCGAATTTAAATAGGCTTAAAACATCAATCATAACTGATTCATTATGTACTTATCAAACACCTATTAACTAAACCATACATTCATACCATATCATCAAAATTATGCTAACACATAACTATTAAATTCTTGGTTCATTCTCCATGGCCGAATATCAAACAATTTGTAACCATTATTTAGATTTAATATCATAGCCAAACACCTTCATTAATCACATATGTCTTTAACATTTTTATTTATTATTATGATAATAAACTTAACATATAAAATAATCATATAAATGCATTATCAAAACATGTTGTCATCCACTACTCTTGTAATTATAAATTTAACATGTAAAATAAACATATAAATGCATTGTAAAAACATGTTGCCGCCCACTACTCTTGAAAAGGGTAATTTGCAACATAAAACCTCCTCATTATAAAAACACATTAATTTAACCACTCAATCAAGAAAATGACTACTTTCACCACTTATGCACTTTAGTCCCCTTTTTTTTTTTTTTTAAATCGAACACACAAACGGACAAGTTTGCCTACGAAATTTTAACACGTGCTCAAACATATATAATTAACACGCAAAATAATAGAAATATTTTTCTAATTCGGACTCGTGGTCCCGAAACCACCGTTCCGATTAGGGTCAAATTCGGACTGTTACACCCTCCACCCTCATCTATTCTTCAGCCGGTTCCCGTAAATCCACAAGGTATGGAATTTGTAAGATTGAATAAGCCTCTGGTTGATAAGATCCAAAAGCATGGTGCTGAAGATTTCAGGGCCAATATCGATGATGATCTCGAGAGAGCCGAGTTTTAGCTCAAAAATTCAATCAGGATATTTGATGAACTGTTTTGCACACCGGATGAATGTCTGAAATGTGCCTTATCGCTCTTGAGAGACTCAGCATTCCTGTGGTGGAAAACTCTAGTATCAGTAGTACCGAGAGAGAGGGTTAACTGAGAATTCTTCCAAGATGAATTTAGGAAGAAATATATTAGCCAACGGTTCATCGATCAGAAACGTAAGGAGTTTTTAGAACTGAAATAGGGCCAAATGTCGGTAACCGAGTTCGAGCGAGAGTTCGTAAGGCTTAGTAAGTATGCTCAAGAGTGTGTTTCCACCGAGGCTATCATGTGCAATAGGTTTGAGGATGGGTTGAATGAGGATATCCGATTGTTAGTTGGAGTTCTTGAGCTAAAAGAATTTGTGGTGCTATTCGACCGAGCTTGTAAAGCTGAAGAATTAAGCAAGGAGAAGAGGAAAGCTGAGTCTAAGGCTAGAGATACAAGAAAAAGGCCGATGAGTAAGTCATTTCAATCTCAGTCTAAGAAATCGAGAGATTTGTATGCTCATTCGAGTGCTTCAGTTGGGTATTCCAACAGAGATCGTGTAACGCCCCAAAAATATAGGGTCTTTAATTTTGGCTGTTCTAACACAATTGCACGTTTGGTGTGTTGGCTAGGTGATTTAGGAGTGCTTGGGAGTGTCTGAGAAGTCCTGGGTTCAAGCCCTGGCTTTTGCAAAATTTTTGGTTTTTCTCTTAAATGAACCTGGACACTAGCACTTAGGCTTTATTAATAATAATGTTTGGTTAATGACACAAGGAGAGCTTGTGGCCTAGTGGCAAGTGGCGTGTTGAGGTTCAAATCCTGGGATAAGCAGTGAAGTGTTTATTTTGCTGCTTGAGCTGGGAAGGTGGAAGAGTTAGACTGAAACACTGTTGATGAGGTGTTTGAATTGGTCATAGAGAGATTGTAGGAGCAAATCGTGGAGAGAATCAAGCATTTTCAAAGGTGGGTGTGTTGTAGGAGTCTTGGGCATGCAAATTCGGCTAGGGGTTTCTGAATGCTTTTCTCTACTGTTGTTCCATTTTTGGCATTTTTTGTTGTTTCTGGGTGTGCTGAAATTTCAACTTACCCTTTGTGCATCTTTTTGTCTTGCAATTAACCATTCGTGCACTTTTGTTGCTCGGTTTAGCACTTCTTCTTCAAGCTCTTTGTTGGCCGAATCTCTATTTCCCTCTCCTTTCCTCTTCATTCATTTGTTTTTCTTCTTTTCCCTTTCTTCTCCTAAGCTGAATATCATCTCCCTCCTTTTTCTTTCGGCTTCCTATTGGCTTGTGAACCGAATCTTTCTCTTTTCTCTTGATTAGTTCGATGGTAACCAAATTTCTACTTCCTTCCCTCTCTGTTTCAGTTCTGCAAGTATTCCTGAAATCGGTAGGTGTTCTTATTCTTCACTTCTTGTTTTAAAATTGTTCTCTCTTATCCTCCTTTTCTCTAAAAACTGAATACTTCTGCTAATCATGGTCTGTGATTGGGATCCCTTCCTCTTGGGGTGGTGATTGTTGGGTTTTAGGTATTCCCAAGGAGTGGAGAAGTGCGGAAGTTATTCAAGTAATCAAACTCTGTCTCTCGTTAAGGGTAAGATCACTACCATACTCTTAGATTAGGCCGAATATTCCTGTGGTTGGTAAGTTAATATTTGTGGTTTAAGGCCACATACGTGATCACTATTTTGGTTCATAAGATTTGTTTGGATACAGATATTCGGCGTAGGCGTGTGGTCAATCTTGATCGATGATCTTAAGAGATTAAGGTCAATCGCCAAGCATGGTAAGGAAGGTGGGCTGGTTTAAGTGTCCATAAGAAGCTGTTTTTGCCTAATGATTAAAGGATTAACGTGGGTCATGTTTGAATTCAGGTTGGGCACTCGTAGAATTTTGAATGACTCTGTAAAAAGGTGTGTAATCACACTACCTCCGCTAAGAATCGGTAAAAGCCGAAAAGCCGAAACTACGACATTTGAGGCCTCACGAGCGTGCAATCTCTCGTGTGGAAAAACTGAGCCCATAGCTAATGGTGGTAGACTGAAGAGGCCACTATGAGTGTTCTCGTGCGCTTGGGTCGTATTGGGCCTCGTTGGGCCCGAAATGGGCAGTGTGGTCCCAGTGGGCTCGTGGACCCCACACGGGTAAAATTTACAAAAAGTAGTAGAAACTGTTTTGGGGCTACGTAGATCACATAACTGTGATAGGATTCGGGCCAAACGAGCCACACGAGCGTGTGGGCCCATTTGTGCCGAATATTAGGCTTTGAGCCCATTTACACTACTTCGACCAAATAGATTACCGGTGTCGCTCGAGGTGACTGTAGGCCTTCGAAAAGATCGTCAACTGTACTGATACCTCTAGGGAGTAAAATGACTGAAATACCCCTAATGTGTAAAATGACTAAAATACCCCTAATGTGTAAAATGACTGAAATACCCTTAATGAGTAAGTTGACTGAAATACCCCTAGCGAGTAAAATAACCAAAATACCCTCTAAAAGACAAAATTACCATTTTACCCCCAGTACATGAAAATGATTATTTTATCCCTAGAGATAGATTGACAGATGAAAATTTGTATTGTATGACTGTACTAAGTAGGATATGTTGCATACACGAAATATTGATAACATGGCATACTGCATGGGGTTGGGATTCTGTTGTGGAGGAAGTACTGTTACTGGTGGCTCTGCCACACCTACTGATACTGATGGCTCTGCCAAAATTATTGTTACTAGTGGCTTTGACACATATATCGCATCGGCACTCTGCTTGTGTGTTATATTTGGCCGATAGTTGTGCTTCGCAATATTAGTGTGTGAAGTGGGGGTGGGTCGACTTTGTCCCCACATGGTGTGTTGGGTTGGTACGGGTGATGTACTGGCTGGATTGGGGTGGGTTTGAATACTTGCACCATACTAATATTGTATCGGGCTTAGGCGTACACTGTTACTGTATTAGGCTAAGGCCCACCCTATACTGTTACTGAATAGGGCTGAGGCCCAGATTGTTACTGCATGAAAGGGGATTACACACTGAGTTCTCTTAACTCACCCTTTCTTTTTAACTGTACAGGTAATCCCTATCCTTAAATGATTTGGAGCTACGAGGGACTGGGAGGTAGCCACACATTCACTATTATTTAATTTTAGACTTAGTCATTTAATTTTTTATATTGGTTTGATAATTCTGTAATAATGCCTCTGGCGATTTTTCTTAATTGGGTTTTAATTTCTTATTTTGAAACTGCCAAACTGATACAAATAAGTTTTCAAAGTTAATAACAGTTTTAAAAAGACAAACACATATTTTCATACTTCAAAATGATATTAATTAAAGTAGCTTCCTCGGGTTTTTAACCAATTAAGAAACCAACAGTAACAACATGGCTATCTTTTAAAAATGAATTTCTCTCAACAAGCCTGTTTTCGAAAAACACTTCGATGTGACAGGTCAGATTTAGTCGTAATGTCTAGGCCGATTTGGGGTGTTACATTTAGTGGTATCAGAGCCCGGTTGCAAAACTCGGCTGGAATGGGTTTGAAAAGTTTTTCTGAAAGTAGATTTCAAAGGTTTGAAAAGTTTCGAAAAATGTACAAATGTGGCACACTGAGTCTCCGGCGCCAAATCTTTAAGTTCTCTAATTCTGATTACTGATATATTGTGAAACTCTAGATAAAGGAAACTGAAACCGTAGGTGACTGTAAACTGTAGTGAGACCTCGATCTGCGAAAATAAACCTCAAATGACTGTATTTCATAATACATTTGTTAATAATTACTGAAATTATAAGCTGATGCATAAGACTTTTTAATCAGATAAAATGCATATCGAAATGAGCACCAGAGGTACTCGCGGAAGGGGTACACGGGGTCGCGGTAGAGGCTGAGGAGGTGCTCGGGCCGGATCGTCGACATCATGCCATATGCATGCTAAGGAGTCACCAGCCTCACCAGTAACTGAGACGGGGTCTCATGATAGAGCAGCTGGGATGATGCTCCATCCCAAGCAATGCTCCGCGTTCTAGAGAGGGTTGTTGAAGCTAGTACTGGAACAGTGGGCCGAGGGTCAATTTTAGAGCGACTCCGGTCTAATGGGGCGAAAATATTTAGGGGCATTTCTAGAGTAGCCCCAAATGTGGTGGAGTACGGGTTGGAGGTGACTGAACGAATAATGGATGATCTTGACTGTATTACGGAGCAAAAGTTAAAAGGGGCAGTGTCCTTACTGCGAGACGAGGCTTACCAATGGTGGCTCACCATGAGAGAGAGCACGCAGGCCGATAGAATAACATGGGATTTCTTTAAGGTGGCTTTCCAAGTGAAATATGTGCGTGCAAGTTATGTGGACGCCCGACGAAAGGAATTTCTGAGCCTGACCCAGGAAAGTAAGACAGTGGCAAAATATGAGGCAGAATTCTTGCGGTTGAGTCGGTATGCTCGAGGGATAGTAGCAACTGAGTATGAACGCTGTGTGTGATTTGAGGATGGCCTTTGGGATGAGTTAAGGGTATTGATAGCTCCACAGAGGGAGCGAGATTTTGCTACTCTTGTGGAAAAAGCAAAGATTGCTAAAGAGGTGAAGCGCTCGGAGCACCAGAATTGTGAAAAAGATAGGGGCAAAAATAAGAAGGATTTTGGGCCCTTAAGTTCTTCTGGGAGGCCTACTAAGAAGGCTAGGTTTGATGGGCCGGTTCAGACAGGGGTTCCTATTGCTGTTAATGGACCGCAGCCTTGCGCTAATTGTAGGAGATCTCACTAGGGTGAGTGCTGGAAGAGGATTGAGACATGCTTTAGATGTGGGTCCATGGATCATCGGGTTAAAGATTGTCTTCAGAGGCCTGTGCAAATGCAAGCTATAGGACAGGGTCATGTTTAGCCTGTGAGAGGTGGTCAGCAGCCACCGAGAGGCTGTGGGCAGGCCAGAGGTGGAAACGGTATAGGACGAGGTCGTGGAGCCCTAGGCAAAGGTATTGGTAACACTGTAGCGAGGCAACCAGCTCTGGCATATGCTGCTCTTTGCCGAGAGGATAGTGTCGCCCATTATGTTATAACTGGTACGCTCCTAATTTACAATGTACCTTACACTGCTTTAATTGATATTGGGTCTGCACATTCGTACGTTACATGCACTGTGTTAGGAACTTTGGGTATTCAGTTTGAAAATACTGTTAATGAGAGAACTGTGATAAGTCTATTGGGTCAGTCAGTTAGGGTAAATAAATTATTCAGAGATGTGCCCCTTGAGGCCCAAGGAGTAATTTTTCCAGCGGAGTTGATGGAACTACCGGTTGGTGAATTCGACCTTATTTTAGGTATGGATTGGCTGGTGAAACACCGAGCTAATATGGACTGTGCTGCTAAGTGTATGGTGTTGAAGACTACTGAGGATGAGGAGGTTGCTGTGATTGGGGAGCGAAGGAATTATTTGTCTAACATAATCTCAACATTAAGGATCAAGAAACTGATCCATAAAGGTAGCGAGGTGTTATTAGCCTACGTTAGTATTTTTGATTCTAAGGGTTCTTCTATTGGAGATATTAGAACAGTTAAGGATTTTTCGAATGTATTTCCTGATGAGCTCCCTGGGTTGCCTCCGAACCGTGAGGTCGAATTTGGTATTGAGCTCTTACCTGGAACAGCTCCGGTGTCCATCGCCCCATACAGGATGGCACCGAAGGACTTGGTGGAGTTAAAGGCCCAAATTCAAGAGTTACTGGACCGAGGATTCATTCGACCGAGTGTGTCTCTATGGGGAGTACCAGTATTGTTCGTAAAGAAGAAAGATGGGTCCATGCGCATGTGCATCGATTATCGATAACTTAATAAGCTTACTATCAATAATATGTATCCCTTGCCAAGAATCGATGATCTGTTTGATCAGTTGCAAGGAGCGTCAATTTTCTCTAAAATAGGTCATCGTTCTGGGTACCATCAACTGAGGGTAAAGGAGGCTGATGTGTATAAGACTGCGTTTAGGACTCGATATGGTCATTACGAGTTCCTAGTGATGCCATTTGGGCTGATGAATGCACCAGCTGCTTTTAAGGACCTGATGAACTGAGTATTCCAACCCTATTTGGATCGGTTTGTAGTGGTATTTATAGACAATATATTGGTATATTTGAGAACCAAGGATGATCATGATGCACATCTCTGAATTTTCCTACTGATTTTAAGGGAAAAGCAATTGTACGCTAAGTTCAGCAAGTGTGAGTTCTGGCTGCAAGAAGTGACATTTCTTGGTCACGTGCTATCTGCTAAGGGGATCAGGGTGGATCCTCGAAAAATTGAAGCTGTACTGGACTGTAAACCACCTAAGATCATATCAGAATTTTGAAGCTTTCTGGGTTTGGCAAGGTATTACAGACGTTTTGTTGAGGGGTTTTCCTTAATTACTGCACCTCTAACTAAGTTGCTGTGTAAAGGGGTACCGTTTAATTGGACTAATAAGTAACAAGAAAATTTTGAGAAACTGAAGAAGGTCATGACTGAAGCCCCTATCTTGATACAACCAGAGTTTGGGAAGGAACTTACTGTCTACAGTGATGCATCACACATTGGATTGGGCTGTGTACTGATACAGGAGGGTAAGGTGGTTGCTTATGCGTCCCATCAGCTTAAGCCTCATGAACTGAATTACCCAGCTCATGACTTGGAGTTAACCGCAGTGATATTCGCATTAAAAATTTGGAGGCATTATTTATACGACGAGAAGTGTATTATCTACACAGATCACAAGAGCCTTAAGTACCTCCTTACTCAGAAGGAGCTAAATCTTAGGCAGCGAAGATGGGTAGAGCTGCTTAAGTATTACAACTGCTCGATTGAGTATCACCCTGGTAAGGCTAACGTGGTAGCTGACGCACTGAGCCGTAGGGCCATATCTGATTTGAGAGCAATGTTTGCTCATCTCAGCTTGTATGATGATGGTAGCTTGCTAGCTGAACTTCAAGTGAGACCGTCATGGATTGAACAAATTAAGGGGAAATAGTTGGTGGATGAGTCACTGGTTTTTCGTTTTCAACAAGTTGAGAATGGAGAGACCACATATTTTGGGTTGAATGGTGAATGAGTACTGTGTCTCCGTGGGAGAGTTTGTGTACCAAAAGATTCTGAGTTAAGGCAGTTTATACTACGAGAGGTGCGTAGTAGTCCATACGCTATGCATCTTGGCAGAAACAAGTTATAACGAGATCTTCGTGAGTTGTACTGGTGGCCAGGGCTGAAACGCGAAGTTACTAATCTTGTGAGTAAGTGCTTAACATGCCAACAAGTCAAAACTGAGCATCAACTGCCTTCAGGGTTACTGCAGCCAGTTAAGACTCCATTTTGGAAGTGGGAGAGAGTTAATATGGATTTTGTGAGTGGGCTACCCCTAACGCCTACTAAGAAAGATTCAGTATGGGTCATTGTAGACCGATTGACTAAATCTGCCTATTTTATACCAGTTCGTATGGATTACTCGTTGTAGAAGTTGGCAAAGTTGTATGTGGCTGAGATTGTGAGCCTGCATGGGGTACCAGTTTCCATCATATCTGACAGAGACCTTCGATTCACGTCACCATTCTGGAAGAAATTACATGAGACTTTGGGTACTAGGTTGGACTTCAGTACTGGGTTCCATCCTCAGATAGATGGTCAGTCAGAGAGGGTGATTTAGATACTGGAGGACATGTTAAGAAGCTGTGTTATTGATTTTTGGGGCACTTGGGAAGACTATTTGCCACTAGCAGAGTTCGCATATAATAACAGCTACCAGTCCAGTATTCAAATGGCACCGTACGAGGTGTTGTATAGTCGTAGGTGTTGTACTCCTACTTGTTGGACTGATCTGGGCGAGCGGCGTGTTTTGGGGCCAGAGTTATTTTCTAATACAGAAGAAAAGGTAAAACTGATTCGAGATCGGTTGAAGGAAACGTCTGATAGGCAGAAGTCTTACGCAGATCTTAAACACCGTGAGATTGAGTATTCTGTGGGAGACTTGGTATTTCTTAAGGTCTCACCATGGAAAAAGATACTGAGGTTTGGGCGAAAGGGTAAGCTTAGCCCTAGGTTCATTGGGCCTTACCGTATATTGAAGCGTGTGGGACCAGTTGCCTATCAACTTGAGTTGCCTTCGGAATTAGATCAGATTCACGATGTGTTCCATGTCTCCATGCTAAGGCGTTACCGCTCTGATCCCACACATAATGTACCAGTTGAGGAGATCGAGGTTAGGCCAGATCTGACTTTCGAGGAGGAGCAGGTGGAAATATTGGATCGTGAGGTTAAGATACTAAGGAAGAAATCGATACCATTGGTTAAAGTGCTTTGGCGAAATCACCATATCGAGGAAGCCACGTGGGAGCCTGAGGAGGGAATGCAACAACAATACCCTCACCTATTCTGACCAAGTAAATTTCGAGGCTGAAATTTCTTTTAGGGGATAGAATTGTAATGCCCTAAAAATATAGGGTCTTTAAATTTGGTTGTTCTGACTCAATTGCATGTTTGGTGTATTGGTTAGGTGATTTAAGAGTGTTTGGGAGTGTCTGAAAAGTCCTGGGTTCAAACCCTGGCTTTTACAAAATTTTTGGTTTTTCTCTTTAATGAACCTGGACACTGGCACTTAGGCTTTATTAATAATAATGTTTGGTTATTGACACAAGGAGAGTTCGACTGAAACACTGCTGATGAGGTGTTTGAATTGGTCATAGAGAGATTGTAGGAGCAAATCGTGGAAAGAATCAAACATTTTCAAAGGTAAGTGTGTTGTAGCCGAACTAGGAGTCTTGGGCATGCAAATTCGGTTAGGGGGTTTCTGAATGCTTTCTCTGCTGTTGTTTCATTTTTGGCATTTTTGGTTTGGATGTGCTGAAATTTCAACTTACCATTCGTGCATCTTTTTGTCTTACAATTAACCATTCGTGCACTTTTGTTGTTCGGTTTAGCACTTCTTCTTCAAGCTCATTGTTGGCCAAATATCTACTTCCCTCTCCCTTCCTCTTCATTCATTTGTTTTTCTTCTTTTCCCTTTCTTCTCCTAAGCCGAATATCATCTCCCTCCTTTTTCTATAACAGCCCGATTTTGACCCTAATCAGAACAGTGGTTTCAGAAACACAAATCTGAGTCCAAAATATATTTTAAAATTATTTTCATGCTTATTATATGTGAATTTTCTTGTGTTAAATTTTTGTGTTTTAATTTCGTTGTTTGAGTGTCCGGTTAAATAAAAGGGCTTAATCGCATAAAATTAAAATTTGATGGTTAGTTGTGAAAGTGCTTAATTGTTGATATCTTTTTAATATGGAAGATTTATGTTGAAAATAGCCCATTTTATAAGTAGTGGACGACATTAAGTGAATATATATATGTTTTATATGTTAAATTTATAAGTTAAAAATTTATATTAGTAACTAATATATTAAAATGTATATATAATAAAACAAACATTAAAAAAAGCCATTAACATTCTTATTTTACAACCGAAACAAAGAAAAGAAAAAGAAAGAAACAAGAGCTAGGTATTCGGCCATTATTGTGTTTGATTAAGGTATGTATCAAGCTCGATTTTTGATAATTTTTATGTTTTTGAGACCGTTGCTATGAAATGTATAAAGCCCATGTTTCAATTTTTGATTTTGATGAATATTTGAGTTCGGCCATTGATGAATTCATGTGGTTTTTGTTGATTGATGATGAAATATGAAATATATGTATTAGATTAACATGTTTTGTCTTTGAATTTTTGATGAATTTAAATAATTTGGATTAAAATGAAAAAAATAAATTTTTGAGGGACTAAAATGTGAAATAAATGAAATGTATGGATTGTATCAAGACTATGAATATTCGGCCCTAGCATGGTGTGTTCAAATTTTGTGTATTTTGTGTTTTGCGCAAAAAGGACTAAATTGTAAAAGTGTGAAATGTTAGGGGCAAAATTGTAATTTTTCCATTTATGTGTTTTTGGATTAAATTGAATTAATATGTGGTTGAATTAGTTAAATTTGAATTTATTTAGATCAAGAACGAAAAAAAATAGAGTTAGATCGGGGGAAATCAAAAGTAGTCGAATAGTCGATTAAGTCTGTCGACGTCCGAGGTAAGTCAATAAGCATTTAAATGTTGCTACATTTATGAATATATATATATATTTGTTATATGATAACTTGAATTATTTGTTTAAATTCATGTCACAGCCGAATATAAATTTGAGAAATAGACTATATTCCGAGTTTAATTTGATCGAGATTCATTGTCTAAAAGCCCTGTACGAACCCTAGGAATAGTTAGGATACATATGTCATGACATAGGATATCCAATATGTGTTATCATGTAAGACCATGTCTGGGATGTTGGCATCGACTTGTGCTTACGTGTAGGACCATGTCCGGGACATTGGCATCATATGTGATTCGTGTAAGACCCTGTCTAGGACAGTGGCATCGATATGTGATTACATGTAAGACCACGTCTGGGACGTTGGCGTTGTATGAGCTTTCTACTATCCGCGTATCCTTTTTAATTCTGAATGGTTCAACGGGTAATGATAAGTTAAGATCGAGTGTAATTCAAGATATAATTGCTCAGGTATGTATTCATACTAAGGTATGAAATTAAGGTAAGTAGTGTACTTAAAATGATATTATAAAGTTACATGTAATATGATTTACGTAATGGAATATTTGATTATATGAGTGTTCGGCCTATTGATGTATATGTATTGTAGGAAGAAATGGTATATTATACTAATGATTAAGAGTGTATTTGGCCAAAGTAGAAATTATGCATAACTTATATGTTTTGATATATGAAATTATATTGAAAGGGTATATGTTTGCTAATAGCTTATTTTAGTTTGAATAGATAAATTTTTTATATAATTAAATGTTGATTTGCTTATGACTTACTAAGCTTAAATAGCTTACTCTGTGTGTGTTTTGTTTACATCTGTTTTATAGATTTTAGATTCACGTTACGAGCTCGAGGATCGTCAGCAAAGCCTATCACACTATCGACTATTCTTTTGGTATTTTGCTAACTTGATTTTGGTCATATGGCATGTATAGCATAGGTGGAACGTTTGATTTAGGACATGTATATGTATATATAAATAGCCATGTGAAAATGGCTAACTAAATGCTCAAGTTTATAAAATTTGGTTATGATATATATATATGTGTGTGTGTGTGTGTGTGATATGCTTGGTATGATTTGCTATGGTGTTTGATATAACTTGATTCAAGAGAATTAATATGGCTAGTTTAATGGTTGTGATGTGTTAAGTTGATAACTACTGAAATGGTTAAAAACTATGGTAAGTTTAGTGATGCAAGATAGGTATATATATTTGATGAATGGATGTTACAATATAATGGTAACTTGTGAATGAATTATGATTGGATTTTACTTGTGATTTAGTTGGTTAAATGGCGTCCAAGTTGTTGATATGAAATGTTCTTTAAAGAGTAAAATAGATGGTCAATTTGGTATGTTATTGGTTGCTAAAAGTGTTGGATTGATGCTTGTATGTGCTTATATGAATGACCCAAAGTGTGGGTGGCATTTCGGCCTTGCAAATGGCCTATAAGTGCCCACACGGTTGAGCACTTGTGTCTCTCATGGTTATTTCTCCAAAACAAGTCAAGCTCGACCACGAGCTGGACATACGGTCGTGTGACTGGCCGTGTGGTGCAAGTTAGTATGTATGCCCTGTTTTGACAAGGCTTAGACCGTGGAAGGCACATGGGCGTGTATGAGGCAGTGGAAGGCACATGGGCGTGTCTGAGACCGTGGGAGGCACACGGCCTGCCAACACAAGTGTGTGACCTCTGTAGCTTAGAAAAAATTTTAAATTTCTGAGATCTTTCGTATGTGTTCAGTTTAGTCCCGGCCTATCTTTTAAGAGTGTTTAGGGTCTCGTAGACCTGTTTTAAGGGACACTTTGATTTGATTCATTGAATAATGATATGAAAAGAATGTGAATGTTTCTGCCTGGTCCGGTAATACCTTTGACCCTATTCTTATGACGGTTACGAGTTAGGGGTGTTACATTTGATTAGTATTAGAGCTACGGTTTAGTCGATTCTAGGACTAATGTAGCGCATGTGAGTCTAGCTATACATGCCATATTTTATATTGCGATAGTGTGATGATTTCTCACCTCTGAAAATGTGTTTTCGTATAGTAATGGATCCCGATTGAGCCGTAGCTGATGATGTCGAGAGTATAGTGCCTGCTCCCACGCAAGGACAACGCCAGTTGATTCTCGACCGACTTCGAGTAACCAGGAGGGGAAGGCTAGACAAGCCTTCCATCAAATGATGAATGACTGGTTTACTCAATATATTCGGACTAATCTAGCGGCACAATAACCTCCACCCTCGATTAATTATCTTCAGTACCTACTATAACTCAAGTGAGTATTTTGAGTGATCCGCTGAGATTGTCTAAGCCTTCTGTTGATAAAATCAGAAAACATAGAGCTGAAGAATTCAGAGCTACTGATAATGATGATGCTGAGCGAGCTGAGTTCTTGATCGATAATACATTCGAGTGTTTGATGAATTATCCTGCACTCCTGATGAATGTTTAAAATATGCTATATCTCTGCTACGGGACACTGCATATCACTGGTGGAATACACTAGTATCGGTGGTTTCGAAAGAACGAGTGACCTAGGAATTCTTTCAGACTGAGTTCCGTAAGAAATATATCAGTCAGAGGTTTGTTGATCAGAAACGAAAAGAATTCCTTAAATTGAAACAGGGACGGATGATAGTGATAGGGTACGAGGGGAAATTTGTGAGACTCAGTCGGTATGCCAGAGAGTGTGTTTCTACCGAGGCTATTATGTGTAAAAGATTTGAAGATGGGCTGAATGAAGACATTAAACTGTTAGTTGGCATACTTGATATAAAAGAGTTCGTGGTACTGGTTGAGTGAGCCTGCAAAGCTGAAAAGCTCGGGAAAGAAAAAAGAAAAGCTAATTTTGAAGCTAGAGATTTACGAAAGAGACCATTTAGTAAGTCATTTCAGTCGACCTCAAAGAAGTTCCGAGATGATGCTAGCCATTCGAAGACTACTATGGGTTATTCTAGGCGTTAGTATGGGTAATGTCAGATCAAATCAACCCGAGTGTGAACATTATGGTAAAAGACATCCCGGAAGTTGTAGATTGCATGACAGAGCCTGTTTTGAATGTGGATCTAGAGATCATTTTATTCGGAAGTGTCCAGAGTTAGCGGATCAAAATCCGGTTCAGAATACTAGATCAGGTAATACTGCAGGTCGAGGTAGATTACCCAGAAATATGGGTAATGTGAGTGGCAGTCAGAGAGGGAGCAAAGAATCAGCTGTTGGATCTGAGGCTCGTGCACCAGCCAGAGCTTATGCTCTTCGCTCACGTGAGGAGGCTTCATCCCCAGATGTCATTAATGGTATTTTCAGTCTCTATGATACTAGTGTTGTTACATTGATTGATCCTGGTTTGACTCATTCTTATGTGTGTGAGACTTTAGTATTCAGTAAGACTTTGCCTGTAGAGTCTACTGAGTTTGTGGTTAAAGTATCAAACCCCTTAGGCCAGTGTGTTTTGGTTGATAAAGTGTGCAAGAATTGGCCGTTGATGAATTGAGATTCATGTTTTCAGGCTGATTTGATTGATGAGTTTGATATAATACTAGGTATGGATTGGTTAACTTTGCATGATGCTATTGTGAAATGCAAACGAAAGACTATTGATTTACAGTGCCAGAATGATAAAATTATTCGGATTGAATCTAATGATCTAAATGGTTTGCCAGCAGTGATATCTTCGATGTTAGCTCAGAAATACGTAAGAAAAGGTTACAAAGCTTATTTTGCATATGTGCTCGACTCTAAAGTGACCAAAAAGAAGATTGAATCAGAATCTGTTTTGAGTGAGTATCTAGATGTATTTCCTGAAGAGTTACCAGGTTTGCCACCTATTCGAGAAGTTGAATTTAGTATAGAATTAGTGCCGAGGACAACTCCGATTTCGATAGCTCCGTACAGAATGGCACCTACGAAATTAAAAGAATTGAAAGCTCAGTTGCAAGAGTTGACAGATAGAGGACTTGAGTGAACGAGTTTCTCTCCCTAGGGCGCACCAGTTTTATTTGTGAAAAAGAAAGACAGAACTATGAGAATGTGTATCGACTACAGACAACTTAATAAAGTAACTATAAAGAATAAGTACCCGTTGCCATGGATTGGCTATCTGTTCGATCAGTTGAAAGGGGCTACAGTATTTTCAAAGATAGATTTGAGATCAGGCTACTATCAGTTGCGAGTTAAAGACTCTGATGTGCCAAAGACTGCTTTTCGAACAAGGTACGGACACTATGAGTTTCTAGTTATGCCTTTCGGACTCACTAATGCACCTGCTGTTTTCATGGATTTGATGAATCAGATTTTTAGACAGTATCTGGATCGGTTTGTGGTAGTATTCATAGATGATATTCTGATCTATTCTCGTGATGAAATCGAGTATGCCGAACATCTGAGACTTGTGTTACAGACTTTAAGAGATAAATAATTGTATGCAAAGTTCAGTAAATGTGAGTTTTAGTTACGTGGAGTCAGTTTTATAGGCCATGTTGTTTCAGGATCGGGTATTCAGGTTGATTTGGGTAAAATTTCAGCTATATTTGATTGGAAGCCTCCGAGAAATGTCTCTGAAGTTTGAAGCTTTCTGAGACTTGCTGGTTATTACAGACGGTTCGTGAAAGGTTTCTCTTTAATTGTGACACCAATGATGAAGCTGTTACAGAAAGATGTTAAGTTTGAGTGGTCAGAAAAGTGTTAGAAAAGTTTCAATCAGTTGAAAGCTCTTTTGACCGAAGCTCCAGTGTTAGTTCAGTCAGAATCGGGTAAAGAATTTGTCATTTACAGTGATGCATCTTTGTGTGGTCTGGGTTGTGTTTTGATGTATGAAGGCAAATTCATAGCTTATGCCTCGAGACAGCTGAAGCCGCACGAAAAGAATTATCCGACACATGATTTGGAATTAACAACGATTGTGTTCGCGTTGAAGATTTGGCGTCACTATCTGTTCTGTGAGAAATGTCATATTTATTTTTATCATAAAAGTCTAAAGTATTTGATGACTCAGAAAGATCTGAATTTAAGACAACGCCGATGGTTAGAGTTGTTAAAAGACTACAAGCTAGTGATTGACTATCATCCGGGAAAGGCTAATGTTGTTGTTGATGCTTTAAGTCGAAAATCATTATTTGATTTGCATGGAATGGATGCGTATATGGTTATATCTAATGATGGTTCGATAATAGCAGAATTAAAAGCAAGACCGTTATTTGTTCAACAAATTTGTGATGCTTAGAAAGTTGATAACGATCTAATAGCAAAGCGAGTTTAGTGTGAAATGAATGTTGAATCTGAATACCAAATTGATGAAAATGGATGTTTGAGGTTCAGAAACCAAATATGTGTTCTGAGAAACTTAGAGTTGATTTAGATGATTTTGAACGGAGCTTACAGCAGTCGGTCATCTGTTCATCCGGGAAGCACGAAAATGTATAATGATCTGAAATAGTTCTATTGGTGGTCTGGTATGAAACGAAACATATCTGATTTTGTTTCAAAATGATTTGTCTGTCAACAAGTAAAAGCCGAGCATCAAGTACCTTTGGGTTTGCTTCAGCCGATTATGATACCTGAGTGGAAATGGGACAGAGTTACGATGGATTTTGTATCTGGTTTACCGTTGACACCGAGCAAGAAAGATGCAATATGGGTTATTGTGGATAGATTGACTAAATCTGCTCATTTTTTCCCGATTCACACAGATTATTCACTTGATAAATTGGCTGAATTATATGTTTCTCAGATTGTGAGATTATATTGTGTGCTTATTTCTATTATTTCAGACCGAGACCTGAAGTTCACATCGCGATTTTGGAAGAAATTGCAAGATGCTTTAGGTACGAAACTACATTGTAGCACAGCTTTTCATCAACAAACAGATGGTCAGTCCGAACGACTCATTTTGGTATTTGAGGATATGTTGAGATGTTGCATTCTGGAGTTCGAAGGTACATGGGAACAATACTTACCTTTGATTGAGTTTGCCTATAATAATAGCTTTCAATCTAATATCAAAATGGCCCGTTATGAGGCTTTGTACGGTCGTAAATGTCGTACCCATTATATTGGACTGAGCTCAATGAAAATAAGATACACGTGGTCGATTTAATCAAAGAGACTGAAGAGAAAGTGAAAGTGATTTGCGATAGTCTAAAAACAGCATCGGATCATAGAGTTTCAGATCAGAGATAAATTGTTTTTGAAAGTGTCACCGTGGAAGAAAATACTTAGATTCGGTCGTAAAGGCAAGTTGAGTACGAGATTTATTGGGCCGTATGAGATTATAGAGCGTATCGGGCCGGTTGCTTATAGAATGCAGTTACCACCTGAACTAGAAAAGATCCATAATGTGTTCCATGTTTCGATGCTCAGTACATACCGATCCGATCCTTCACATGTGATTAGTCCTACAGAGGTTAAGTCCGATATGACATATGAAGAAGAACCGATTTGTATTCTGACTCGTGAGATTAAAGAATTGCGAAATAAGAAAATTTCGTTAGTTAAAGTACTGTGGCATAAGCACGGAGTTGAGGAAGCAACTTGGGAGTCAGAGGATACAATGAAATAGCGTTATCCAAACCTATTCACCGGTAAGATTTTCGGGGACGAAAATCCCTAAGGTGGGGAGAGTTGTAACAGCCCGATTTTGACCCTAATCAAAACAGTGGTTTTAGGACCACAAATTCGAGTCTAAAAAATATTTTAAAATTATTTTTAGTGCTTATTATATGTGAATTTGCTTGTGTTAAATTTTCGTGTTTTAATTTCGTTGTTTGAGTGTCCAATTAAATAAAAGGGCTTAATCGCATAAAATGAAAATTTGATGGGTAGTTGTGAAAGTGCTTAATTGTTGATGTCTTTTTAATATGGAGGATTTATGTTGCAAATAGCCCATTTTATAAGTAGTAGACGACATTAAGTGAATATATATATGTTTTATATGTTAAATTTATAAGTTAAAATTTTATATTTGTAGATAGTATATTATAATGTATATATAATAAAACAAACGTTAAAAAAAGCCATTAACATTCTTATTTTACAACTGAAACAAAGAAAAGAAAAAGAAAGAAATAAGAGCTAGGTATTCGGCCATTGTTGAGTTTGATTAAAGTATGCATCTAGCTCAGTTTTTGAAAATTTTTACGTTTTTGAGATCGTTGCTATGAAATGTATAAAAACCATGTTTCAATTTTTGATTTTGATGAATATTTTGAGTTAGGCCATTGATGAATTCATGTGATTTTTGTTGTTTGATGATGAAATATGAAATATATGTATTAGATTAACATGTTTTGTCTTAAAATTTTTGATGAATTTGAGTAATTTGGATTAAATTGCAAAAAATAAATTTTTAAGGGACTAAAATGTGAAATAAATGAAATGTGTGGACTTGTATCAAGACTATGAATATTCGGCCCTAGCATGTTGTGTTCAGATTTTGTGTATTTTGTGTTTTGTGTAAAAAGGACTAAATTGTAAAAAGTGTGAAATGTCAGGGGAAAAATTGTAATTTGTCCATTAATGTGTTTTTGGATTAAAGAATGAATATATGGTTGAATTAGTTAAATTTGAATTTATTTAGATCAAGAACAGAAGAAAACTGTAACAGCCTGGTTTAGATCTTAGTCGAAACAGTGGTTTTAAGATCACAAATCTGAGGTTAGAATAATATTTTAATATTATTGTTGGTGTATATTATATGTGATATAGCTTGTGTAAAAATTCTGTGTGATAATGTTATCGACTATGTGCCGAATTATGCGAAAGGACTTAATCGCGGAAAGTATAAAAGCTATGTGCTGATTTATAAGTATCTAATTGTTGATGTGTTTATAATGATGAGGCCTTGCGAGGCAATTAGCCATTATTAAAGTTAGTGGATGGTTAAATGACATATTAACCTTAATGTAAATTTGTCTTATATGACTAATAAAAGGGCAAATTGGTAAACTGATAACTTTGTGTCGTGAGGTAAATGTGAAATGTTTCGATGATTCGGTAATGCCTCTTAACCCTATTTCGACGATGGTTTTGGGTTAGGGGTGTTACATTTTATTGGTATCAGAGCTACGGTTTAGTCAATTTTTAGACTAACGTAGCGTGTGTGAGTCTAGCTATACATGCCATATATGAAATTGCGATAGTTTGATGAATCTTGACAGTTATAAATGTGTTTTCATATAGTAATGGATCCCGATCGAGCAGTTGCTGATGATGTAGAGAGTAATGCGCCTGCTCCCACTCAAGGGACAGCGCCGGCCACATCTAGGCTGAATGAAAGTAGTGAGGAAGGAGAGGCTAAGCAAGCCTTTTTCCGTATGATGAGTGAGTGGTTTTTAGAGTTCGTACGAATGAATCTGGTTGCTTCACAACCTCTACCCCCACAAGTACCTATTGTGTCACAAATGATAGATCCGATTCAACTGAATAAACCTCTTGTGGATAAGAGTTTAGGGTCACAAGTGATCACATACTTCATATGGACATCCGAATAGAGACCGCGCAAGACTAAGTGCTGGTCTAAGAACTCAAGCTCCAATAGAATCAAGTGTTGATAGTGCCAAAAGTAACAAACCTGAGTGTAGACAATGTGGAAGACGACATGTAGGAGAATCCTAGGGCAAGTACAACAATAGAGTTTGCTATAAATGTAGATCACGAGATCACTTCATTCGAGACTGCCTAAAGATGACTAAGGAAGGAAATGTTCAGAATGTGAGATCGAGTAATGTCACGGCTAGGGGTAGACCACCCAGAAATGTCAGGAATGTGAGTGGAAGTCAAAGAGGGACTACTGATACAGTTGTGCGATCAGAGGCGAGAGCACCTGCCCGAGCTTATGCTACACGTGCACGAGAGGAAGCGTCATCTCCCGACGTCATTACTGGTACTTTTACTTTATTCGATACTGATGTGATTGCATTAATAGATCCAAGTTCAACTCATTCTTATGTGTGTTTGAATCTAGTATTGAATAAGACTCTACCTATTGAGTCACTGAATTTGTGGTTAGAGTATCGAACCCCTTAGGCAAGTGTGTCTTGGTGGATAAGGTGTGCAAGAATTGCCCATTAATGTTTCGTGATATATGTTTTCCGGCTAATTTGATGTTGCTACCGTTCAATGAATTTGATATAATTTTGGATATAGATTGGCTCACTTTGCATAATGCCATTGTGAATTGTAAAAGGAAGAGTATTGAATTGAGAAGTCAGAATGGTGAGATAGTTCGAATGGAATCAAGCGATATGAAACGGTTACCAGCTGTTATATCCGTGATGAAAGCTATGAACTATGTGAGAAAGGGTTGCGAAGCCTATCTGGCATATGTAATTGATACAAAAGTGTCAGAAAAGAAAGTTGAATCTGTGCCTGTGGTTTGTGAGTTTCCAGATGTGTTTCTTGAAGAGTTACCAGGATTACCTCCGATTTGTGAAGTTGAATTTGATATTGATTTGGTACCGGGAACAGCTCCTATCTCGATAGAACCATATAGAATGGCACCAACAGAATTGAAAGAGTTAAAGTCACAGTTGCAAGAGTTAATTGATAGAGGGTTTGCAAGACCGAGTTTCTCACCTTGGGGTGCTCCTGTGTTATTTGTGAAAAAGAAAGATGGTACTATGAAAATGTGTATTGACTACCGACAATTGAACAAAGTATCGATGATTTGTTTGATCAGCTGGGAGGAGCTACAGTGTTTCTAAGATAAATTTGAGATTGGGTTATTATCAGTTGAGAGTTAAAGAGATAGATGTACCAAAGACTGCTTTCAGAACGAGGTACGGACATTACGAATTCTTAGTGATGCCTTTCGGACTAACAAATGCTCCTGTAGTGTTTATGGATATGATGAATTGGATATTTAGACCGTATTTGGATCGTTTTATTGTGGTGTTCATTGATGATATTTTGATCTGCTCATGTGATGAGACGCAGCATGCCGAGCATTTTGAGAATTGTACTACAAACTCTGCGTGAGAAACAGTTGTATGCTAAGTTTAGAAAATGTGAATTTTGGTTGCATGAGGTTGGTTTTCTAGGGCATATTGTATCAGCTACGGGAATACGAGTTGATCCGAGTAAGATTTCAGCTATTTTGGAATTGAAGCCTCCGAGAAATGTTCTGAAGTCCGTATTTTTTGGGACTAGCGGGATATTATAGACAGTTTGTGAAAGGCTTCTCGATGATTGCGACTGTTAACGAAGTTGCTACAGAAAGATGTTAAATTCGAGTGGTCAGAAAAGTGTCATCAGAGTTTTGAGCAATTGAAAATGTTATTTACAGAGGCACCTGTGTTAGTTCAACCTGAATCGAGCAAAGAATTCATAGTTTATAGTGATGCATCATTGAATGGTTTGGGATGTGTGCTGATGCAAGAAGGCAAGGTCATTGCTTATGCTTCGAGACAGTTAAAGCAGCATGAAAAGAACTATCCGATGCACGACCTTGAATTAGCCACGATTTTGTTTGTATTGAAGATTTGGCGTCACGATCTGTTTGGTGAGAAATGTCATTTTTATACTGATCATAAGAGTTTGAAGTATTTGATGACTCAAAAAGAATTAAATTTGCGACAGAGAAGATGGTTAGAATTGTTGAAAGATTATGAACTTGTGATTGATTATCATCCAGGTAAAGCTAATGTTGTAGCTAATGCTTTGAGCCGAAATCTATATGTGCTTTGCGAGCAATGACTGCTCAGAAAGATCTGTGTGATGATAGTGTAGTTTTGGCCAAGTTGAAAGTAAAGCTGAAGTTTGTACGTCAGATTTGTGATGCTCAGAAAAGTGATGTTAAAATGAGTGTTAAATGAACTCAGTGTGATTCGAATGTTAATTCAAAATTTTGAGTTGGTACTGATGATTGTCTAAGATTTAGAGATCGGATTTCTGTTCCAAAAAATTCAAATTTGATTCAGATGATTTTGAATGAAGCTCGCAATAGTCGTTTGACTGTTCACCCGAGGAGTACGAAAATGTACAATGATTTAAAATAGTTTTATTGGTGGCATGGTATGAAATGAGACATCTCTGACTTTGTGTCGAAATGTATAATTTGCCGGCAAGTTAAAGCTGAACATCTGGTTTCGTGTGGTCTGTTACATCCGATCATGATTCCTGAGTGGAAATGAGAGAGAATTACGATGGACTTTGTGTCGGGGTTGCCTTTATATCCGGGAAAGAAGGATGCAATCTGGGTGGGCGTTGACAGATTGACGAAATCAGCTTATTTCGTTCTGGTGAGAACATATTATTCACTTGATAGATTGGCTGAATTGTATATTGCTGAGATTGTGAGATTGTATGGGGTGCCACTATCTATTTTATCTGATAGAGATCCGAGATTTACCTCACGATTTTGGAAGAAGTTACAAGAGGCTTAGGCACAAAATTGTATTTCAGCATTGCATTTCACCCGTAAACGGATGGTCAATCCTAGAGGATCATTCAGATTCTCGAAGATATGTTGAGATGCTGTATACTTGAGTTTGAAAGTACGTGGGAAAAGCATTTACCATTGATTGATTTTACGTACAACAATAGTTTTCAATCTAGTATCAAAATGGCACCGTATGAGGCTCTTTATGGCAGAAAGTGTCGAACTCCATTGTATTGGACTGAGCTGAGTGAGAATAAGATTCACGGTGTTGATCTTATAAAAGAGTCTGAGCAGAAAGTGAAAGTGATTCGTAATAGTTTAAAAGCGGCCTTAGATCGTCAGAAGTCTTATGTAGATTTGAAACAAAAAGATATTGAATTTGAAGTTGGCAATAAAGTGTTTTTAAAAGTGTCTCCGTCGAAGAAAATACTTCGATTTGGCTCGAAAGGCAAGCTGAGTCTGAGGTTTATTGGGCCGTATGAGATCATTGAACGAGTTTGGCCAATTGCTTATAGATTGACGTTGCCACCTGAGTTAGAAAAGATTCATAACGTGTTTCATGTGTCAATGCTTCGACTGTACAGATCTGATCCATCTCATGTGATTGCTCTTACTGAGGTTGAGATTCAGTCAGACTTGTCGTACAGTGAGGAACCGATTCGAATTTTGGCATGAAAGACCAAAGAGTTGAGAAACAAAAGAATTTCCTTAGTGAAAGTGTTGTGGCACAAGCACGGAGTTGAAGAGGCTGCGTGGGAGCTTGAGAATATTATGAGAGAGCAATATCCACACCTATTTATTGGTAAGATTTTTAGGGACGAAAATCCCTAAGGGGGGAGAGTTGTAACAGCTCGGTTTAGACCTTAGTCAGAACAGTGGTTTCGAGACCACAAATTCGAGGTCGAAATAATATTTTAATATTATTGTTGGTGTATATTATATGTGATATAGCCTATGTAAAAATTCTATGTGATAATTTTATCGACTGTGTGCCGAATTATGAGAAAGGACTTAATCGCGTAAAGTATAAAAGCTATGTGCTTATTTATAAGTATCTAATTATTTATGTGTTTATAATGAGGAGGCCTTATGAGGCAATTAGCCATTATTAAAGTTAGTGGATGGTTAAATGACATATTAACCTTAATGTAAATTTGTCTTATATGACTAATAAAAGGGCAAATTGGTAAATTGATAATTTAGTTAATAATAATTAAAACCAAAAGAAAGATAAAGCCATGTTATCATCTTTCTTGCCGAAGTTTGAAGGAAAAAGAAAGGAATAGGGCTTTGAGGTATTCAGCCATAGTTTGTAACGCCCCGAATTTCGGCCTAGTAGAATTGGGCCTATTGGGCTTTAGGCTTTGTGTCTTAGAAAATTTTTAAGTGAGCGAGAAAATGACAATTGGCATGTGGGCTTTGAGGGTTAATGAATTTGGAGGGTCTAGGGGTGTTGGAGATGTCCTAGGATCAAGTAAGGGTATAGGAAAAATTTTGGTTTTAGCCCAAAGGAACTGTGACTTCAATTAGTAGGCCTTTTAAATAAATGAAGAAGAATAATGACACAAAAGAGCTTGTGGTGTAGTGGCAAAGTGGCGCCACTTAGGGAGCAGGGAGGTGGCGTCATTAGCAGGCAAGGGAGTCCAAGGTTCGAGTAGTGGCATGGTATTTTATTGGGGTATTTATTTTGCTGTCAGGACGGCTAGAGTTTGTGTTGCAGTGAAAGTCTAATGGATGAGAGGTTTGAAATGGTCATGAAGATATTGTAGGAGCTTATCTTGGAGAAAATTTAGGATGAGATTGAGGAGTTATCAAGGAGAAAAGTTAGGGGCTGAGAAGTGTGAAGAGTTGGTGCCGTTTTGGGAAGTGTGAAGTGTATAAATTCGGCTTAGGAGGGTAGATGTGTGCCGTTTTTAGGTCTTTTAGGAGGTATTACGAATTTTCATTGTGGCTTCGGCATTTGGAGAGTTTTGCAAATAGGTCAGTCTTTCTTTCTTTACCGAATATCCTGTAGTTACCCTTACACAAGCACATTTGATCTTTTTCTTTTCTTCTTGTTACTTTTTCAAACCCTTTAAATTTGAATAATTCCACCCTCCCTTTGTCGAAATTCTTTTTGTGCCGTCACCATTTCTTTAACCTAACCGATTCTTGTGTAAGTACTTTACTCTTTCAATTGATCTTGCTAGAACCGACTTATCCTCTCTCTCACTCTTTCTAAATCGATTTTGGTAGGGGATTGATATCGAATCTCTATTCTTCAGATCTCTGTCGAATTACTCTTTATGTGTTTCGGGATTTAGGTAAGTATTCTTCACTTTTGGTTTTGAAGGTTGGCCGAATGGTCGTAAGTAATGTAAGGGTGACTTAAGATGGATATAAGTCACTTATGGTTCAGTTTTTAATAATTAATATTGATACAGGTTTAGAAAGTACTTGTGATTAGTGATCGAGGAAAAGCTATTAAGGCTTGGTGTTTCAAGTAAGGTTAAGGTGAGACTTCGACTTTCGGTAAAGTATTCGATAAGTATATGTGATTAATCATTGAGTGACACCGTTTGTAGGATCGTGGCTAAGGAGATCGCAGCGCGTTTTGTTATTAGGTGTGTACATACACTATACACATACAATGGATTGGGAAATCTTGAAATCCTGAAAGTTTGGCTTCGGTAGTCTTGCGAGTGTACAAACACTCGTATGAAGGAAATGGAATCGATAACAGAGGCCCCATGAGTGATCTCATGGACTTGGGCCATGTTTTGGCCAGTCGGGCCAAAATGGCCAAAAAGGGCCTGATGGGCCGTAGGCTCAAAATAGGCGAATTTGATGATTTGCTAATAAGTGATGAACTAGTTATGTTGGTTACATGGCTTGGAATTGATTTGGGTCAGATGGGCCATATGAATGTGACTTGGGCCAGATGGGCCATATGAATGTGATTGGTCCAGATGGGCCATATGAATGTGATTTGGGCTAGATGGGCCATATGAATGTGAATTGGGCCAATGGGCCATACGAATGAGATTGGGTCTCGTGGGCCATATAAACGTATGTGAATTTGTTTGGGCTTTGTAAGGGGTTTTGGGCTTAGTATTTGGTAAATTGCTTAACCTTACATAAAACTTTAATAATTTATTAAGTGCGACTATGAACAAGTCATAAGGTTTAAGTGTGGCAACGGGCATATGCATGTCTAGGATTGGATCTAGGGAGAGCTTGGTACTTAAGCGATCTTAATGACCCACCTCCTCTTCTCTAGAATCTTACCTAGTATGTAGTTTCTATTCACTTTAGCCGCAAGGACTTGTTGACAGGCCAAGGTTCGTAATTAAGACCCATACTATTAAGAATTACCGAAATACCCTTAATTTGTGAAATGACTAAAATACCCCTATGTGTTGAATGTAAGCCTTATAGATGTTACTCGTATATTTGCTGCATTCATATGATATTCTGTTTAGGATGCATATGGGTAGGAATTATGGAACAGAGGAAGTATATGAGGATAGCATGGTTGCTTGACGACCGTTGATCCACTGATGGCTTTTTAAGCCCATTATATGATTAGCAGCTTTGCTGCAACGTTAGGTAGTACCGCAACTGGGCTACCCTTGAAGTGTATCGGATGGGTGGGTCGATTATTTGGGGAGGGTTTTGCATTGCATTGCTTGTATGATATTACTATGTTAATAATATGATATGTATGCTATTTGTTTTAACGAGGGTCGTACACACTGAGTTTTCGAAAACTCACTCCCTCTTTTATTTTCTCAGTGATCCTCAAGAAAGTGTTCGACGGATGGAGGGACTCAGAGGTGGCCAACTAGCAAGACGATTAGACCTGTTTTTCTTAATATCTAAATTCTATATTTTAAGTTATTTTATTTCGGATTGTAATAAGGTTTTCCTTCTAGTTATTATTCCATTACTTCCACTATACATTGGAACTTTGAAACGAAACCTGGATTATTTCTTTTAAGCATACTTCAAGTTTTTGAAAATAATTCTGTTTTAAGAATGAGCTTCCGCTGTTAAAGGAATTTTTTTTACATAGTAACAAGGAAATGGTTTTTTTAGGGTACACCTCATTTTGAAAGCAAACTAGATTTTACTTTTCTTTAGAAGGGTTTTCAATGAAAAAAAGGTTTTCGCAAAAACACTTCAATGTGACATGCCGGACTCAGGCCTAACTTCTAGGCCAGGTTTGGGGTGTTACATAATTGCTCAAAATCAATGTATGTTTTGAGCTCAGTTTTTGATAATTTTTACGTTTTCGTAATCGTTGCTTCGTGCTCTAGCTAACCCATGTCATAATTTTGTGAATTGATGATGGTTATGAAATTTTCCAATGATGAAATGGTGAGCTTTGTGATGAGTGTTGGTGTTAAATGAAAGATATGTGTTTAATGAACATGTTTTGTTCTTGAATTTTTGATGAATTTAGCTAATTAGGGCTAAATTGAGAAAATAGCATTTTGAAGGACTCAAATTTGAAATAAATCAAATGTGTGGGCTTGTATTAGCTTGGGAAGAATTCAGCTAAGCATATGTGATGTGAGATTATGTGTATTTGGTGATTTGATGAATTAGGGACTAAAATGTAAAAATGTGAAAATGTGAGGGCTATTTTGTAAAATGCCCTAAATAAGTGTGTGTGAACTAAATTGAATAAATTGTGATTGAATGGATTGAATTTGAATGTATATAGACCAAGAGAGGAGAGGTTCGGATCGAGATCGAGGCAAAGATAAAGTGCTCGATTGATCGACCGTTTCGATAGTTCGACGTCCGAGGTAAGTTCGTACATAATATGCGTATATAGCTATGTTTAAATGTTATGAAATGAATGGTATGATAATATTGAAATATGAATGCTATGTGAGGGCTCGAGATATGTGGCACTAAGTGTGTGTATTCAGAAATGTGACCGAGATGATTAGCACTGTGTGTGCGAAATAATATAAGCTTCGACTTTGTGGTTGGCACTATGTGTGCGATACCGATTTAAGATCGGTTTGATATAGATGCACTATGTGTGCGATGCTAATTAAGTTTCGGCTAACTATTTGGGCACTAAGTGTGCGATTGAATCGAAGAAGGGACGGAAGTTAATCGTGAGTAGCAAATATAATTGAAAACTAAGTGTTGGCTAAGGTACGTTCGGAACCTATGTTGTTGATCAATCTATGAATGAGATTATGAAATGTTAAATGAGCATATTAGCTTTGGATGGTACGATATATATATATAGATGTGAAATAATCTATGTGATGGTTTGCTTTTATTTAAATGTGTTATGTTACGAACTTACTAAGCTTTGGAAATAACTGTGTGATTTGTTTCTCTGCTTTGCAATGTTAGTAAAGCTAGCTCGGATCCGGGGATCGTCAGTATCTCTATCACACTATCGGCAATCTATTTTGGTACTTTTGGAAAGATGTATATAGTTGAAATATGGCATGTATAAGCTAGAAGTTAAGATATGTCTTGAAATGTTTAATCCCTGCCATGTGAGTTGGCTTGGAAGTTGAATGATGTAGAATTTATGAATGAGCTATGAATGTGGTATATTTCATGACTTTATGGTTGATGAAAGATGTGGTTTGAAGATGAATTATGGCATGAATTACCTAATGCTTGATATATGTATATGTTGAGATATACAATTGTTATTTTGAATGAACTTATTGTGATGATATTAGGCATGGAAGTAGATGAAAATGTTGATGATTATTTGGTGCATAAAATGGTATGTTTGAATACATTTGAAAGCATGAATTGGTATTGTATTGAAGTTAGTTGGTTGACCTTTGTGAGGGTGGCAAACTGGCCTTGCAAATGGCCTATTTTGCATATATGGCTAAGAGACACGGGCGTGTGCCTCTACCGTGTGGTTTAAGGACCGCTTCTAGGTGTGTCTGGACAGGGCACACAGTCGAGGCCCACGGGCGTGCATGGTGGCCATGTGATCAAGTCAGTAGCTAGCCTAGTAAAACACGACCATGGCACACAGGTGTGTCTAGTCACTGTGGGGATAAGTGAGTATGCTTATTCTATTTTGACACGGCCTGGACACATGGGTGTGTCTGGTAGCCGTGTAAGGCACACAGCCGAATTGCATGGGCATGTGACCTCAACAGTATTGAAGAATATTTGAGAATTTTGGAAAATTTTCTAAGTGCTCGGTTTAGTCCTGACCTCTTTCTACCATGTGTTTAAGGTCTCGTAGACCTAGATAAGGGATTATATGTTCGTATTTGAGTATGTATGATTGATGATAGACTTTGTGTTGTGAGGTAAATGTGAAATGTTCCAATGATTCGGTAATGCCTCTTAACCCTATTCCGGTGGTGGTTTCAGGTTAGGGGTGTTACAAAAATGGAGTTAGATTGGGGGAAATCAAAAGTAGTCGAATAGTCGATTACGTCCGTCGACGTCCGAGGTAAGTCAATAAGAATTTAAATGTTGCTACCTTTATGAATATATATATATATTTGTTACATGATAACTTGAATTATTTGATTAAATTCATGTCATAGCCGAATATGAATTTGAGAAATAGACTATATTCCAAGTTCAATTTGATCGAGATTCAATGTCCAAAAGCCTCGTACAAACCCTATTATGATGACAGTTACGGATTAGGAGTGTCACATTTGATTGGTATCAGAGCTACAATATAGTCTATTCTAGGACTAACGTAGCGCGTGTTAGTCTAGCTATACATGCCATATTTTATCTGCGATAGTGTGATGACTTCTGACCTCTGAAAATGTGATTTTGTATAATAATGGATCCCGGTCGAGCCGTAGCTAATGATGTCGAGAGTATAGCGCTTGCTCCCGCGAAAGGAACAGCGCCAGTTGATTCTCGACCGACTTCGAGTAACCAAGAAGGGAAGGCTAGACAAGCCTTCTATCAAATGATGAATGACTGGTTTACTCAATATATCCAAACTAATCCGGCTGCACAACAACCTCCACGCCCGATTAATCCATCTTCAATACCTACTATACCTCAAGTGAGTATTTTGAGTGATCCGCTGAGATTGTCTAAGCCTTCTGTTGATAAGATCAGAAAATATGGAGCTGAAGAATTCAGAGCTATTTATGATGATGATGATGAGCGAGCTGAGTTTTGGCTCGATAATACTATTCGAGTGTTTGATGAATTATCTTGCACTCCTGATGAATGTTTAAAATGTGCTATATCTCTGCTACAGGACACTACATATCACTGGTGGAATACACTAGTATCGGTGGTTCTGAAAAAATGAGTGACTTGGGAATTCTTTCAGACTGAGTTCCATAAGAAATATATCAGTCAGATGTTTATTGATCAAAAACGCAAAGAATTCCTTGAATTGAAATAGGGACGGATGACAGTGACAGGGTACAAGCAGAAATTTGTGAGACTCAGTCGGTATGCCAGAGAGTGTGTTTCTACCGAGGCTATTATGTGTAAAAGATTTGAAGATGGGTTGAATGAAGACATTTTACTGTTAGTTGGTATACTTGAGATAAAAGAGTTCGTGGTACTGGTTGAGCGAGCCTGCAAAGCTGAAGAGCTCGGTAAAAAAAAAAAAGAAAAGCTGATTTTGAAGCTAGAGATTCACGAAAAAGACAATTCAGTAAGTCATTTTTGTAACAGCCCGATTTTGACCCTGATCGGAACGGTGGTTTCGGGACCATGAATCCAAGTAAAAATAAATAAATAAATATTTTAATATTACTTTCTATGCTTAATATGTGTGATTTGATGTTAGTGAAAATTTCGTATTAAAATTTGATCGTTTTGGTGCTTAATTGTGAAAAAGGGTTTAATTGCATAAAATGAAAAATTGGTGGTAGAATGTGTTAGTACTAAATTGGAGATGGCTTTTTAGATTGAGGTATTAAAAGTGTAAATTTGCCAAAAGACTAAGCCTAGTGGCCGGCCATCATTTGCATGTAATAGTAACATAATTATTTATTATTATATTACATGTCACTAGGTAATAAAAAAAAAGTGATAAATGAATTAATAATAAAAGAAAAGCAAGTGTGTTCATCTTTCTTTCTAGTGACCGAAAATAAGAAAAACAAAAGAGGGAATCATCATCATCTTCTCGTTTTTATCACCGAAACAAAAAGAAGAAGAGAGGGGTTTGAGCTCTCAAAATATTCGGTCCTTGCA
This sequence comes from Gossypium bickii, assembly GCA_025503065.1. NCBI lineage: Eukaryota > Viridiplantae > Streptophyta > Magnoliopsida > Malvales > Malvaceae > Gossypium > Gossypium bickii. Next base: position 90,961,051 of record CP106714.1, on the reverse strand, counting down.
TGTTCTCATAAGGTGAGTAAATGAACTTGGTTTTTGTTAATCTTAGCATTTTTGAGGTTGTTGCCATGAAATCTATCTAGCCATAACCGCAATTTTGAAATTGGTTATAAAAATTTAATGTTGCCATGGATAAAATTTGATGTTTGGATAGTTAATAATAGAATAGAATATTAGCATGCTAGATTAACAAGATTTTTCTTTGGATTTCTATTTGAAACTTGGTATAGGGATTATTTTGTAAAAAGAAAATTTTTGAAAGGGTTAAATAGTAAAATAATTGAAGAAATGAGTTGATAGAAGAGTAATGAATATTCGGCCCTTGTTGGATATGGTTAAATTCTTAATATTTTGTGTTTTGGGCTATATGGACAAAATTGTTAATAATGTAAATATTGGGGTAAAATGGCAATTTGTGTATTTATGTGTTGTTAGATTAAATTGAATGAAATAATGTTTAAATGGGGTTAATTTGAAATTATATAGATCAAGAACAAAAGAAATCGGACTCGGATTGGGAAAAACAAAAGTTGTCGACTAGTCGCCTCGTCCCATTTTACATTGTCCGAGGTAAGTTTTTAAGCAATCAGGTTATATGGAATTTATCTATATTGATGTACTAAAATTTAATGGAAGTATGTATACTGATTTTTAATGTAGCCGAATGTATTATTTATATATGTATAAAGTAGAACCGAATGAGAGGCATATATATATGTCATTGGTTCATTCGAATGTGACGTGTATATATATGTCAAAGATATACCCGGATGTGACATTGAATTGAGAAATGAATATAACCGAATGTGATGCATATATATGGCAATGATATAATTGAATGTGATGTTGATCATAGAAATAAAATAAGTGAATTGGTATATATACAATTGTGGTTTAAGTTATATATATATGAATATTTAAGCTTGATTATTTGAGATGGATAAAAGTATGTGTATATATATATTTACATTGGGTGATAGTATATGTGAAAATAAATAGCAAAGAATTTTGTTTGTATTGAATTCGGTGGTTAGGTTCATATATTGTATGTTACCCGAATGTGTTGGCGGTTGATAATTGATAAGAGTTATCCTTGATATGTATATATATTTATACGTGCATTAATGGTTGCCGAATATGATGGGTTGAGATGGAAGAATGAACTATGAATAATAGATGTTTTAATTGGGTATAGATAATATTGATAGTGAAATTATATATGTTTATGTGACTCGAGGAAATGATCGCTAAAGAGCACTAAGTGTGCGATCAATTGTAATCTCAAAGGTTGAATTCATGAAGTTGATACTATGAGATCTTATCATTCGGGATCTAGTATATATGTTAAAGGGTGGCTTAGGTGGATCCTTATTTTAAAGGTATAATTTAATATGATTAAGTTTAGTTCGATTGAGATATGATGTTAAAAAAAAAAAAAAATTCTTACAAAGATTATGAAGTGTATAAAAGTTTCGATATATGAATTGGTTGCGAAACAACTTTATAAATATGATATTCAGGCTTTGAGCCTAGCAGGCTTTGTGCCAGTGAAAGATATCGGGCTTTAAGCCTAGCAGGCTTTGTGCCGGTGAATTATTATAAGTATATGTTTAAATAGATTTTTGATGATGTGGAATTTAAATTCTTAAATGAGTTCGATGTTCAGTATGTGTAAGTCTATTGGTTATTGGAGATAAGGTAAATTAGTAAATTGATATTTGTTACTAGTTATATGTGATACAATTGGAGAATGTATGTGAATTATATGGATTGAAAGGTAAGAAAGAAAATTTAGTAGTTAATATGTATATACTTGAACAAATGTATATGTATTGGTCTTGATATGAAAAAGTGATTTATAGATCGATGTGAAATCTATTATTGAATGTGTGTGTGTTTGGCCGTAAGGCTATGAAATGTGAAGGTTTAGAAATGGTGATATAAATTATAGTTATAGTTTTAAACCTCGATTGTGATTATTTTAAATTGGCCTTACTAATATAATGATATAATGCATTGTTGTTATGAAATTGCTTATAACTTACTAAGCTATGATAGCTATTGTATGAGCTTGTTTGCATTGTTTATTAGATTTTGGAATCAAGTTACTGAGCTCGGGATCATCGTCAAAGTCTATCACACTATCGATCGCTTTCGGTATTTTATAAGTTGAATTTTTAAACCTATGGCATGTATAGGCTAGATTGAAATTTGAAATGTTAGATTTTGGTTTTGTATAAATTAAGCCATGCGAAAATGGCCTAACTTCAATGCTTTACTACGGTTTTATTGATTATGGCTTACGTTCATTTGGTTATTATGCTATATGTCTTGATTGAAGGGTATTCATGATATCTATTGTGTGCATTCGGTTGATTCGGTTGTGACATATGGATAGATAAGAGTATGAGTGAATTTGGTTGTTAATTTGGTAAAGATGTTATAAACTAGTTAACCATATTTTTGCAATGAAACAGTTTTTGGTTAGCAGCAGTGACGTGATTTTGAAAAATCACCAAAAATAGGAGAAATGGAATTAGAAAATGAATAAGATATAGAATTAAAGCTTTGATGAATAAACTGTACTAATTGGCCACATGAAAAATTCTGGAAAAATTATGGTATATATATATGAGTCTAGTTTCAAGGAAAATTTACGGATCTAAATTTCGAGTTTTGTAACTCGAGTTATGGTCAATTTAGTCGAGATGATGCGCTTGGACAGCTTTAAATTCTTATGCCCCGAACTAGTAGTCAAGTCTAGTAATGCCACATACTCGACTCCGGCAAAGGTCTCGGGTAAGGGGTGTTACAATTTTAGTCGACCTCAAAGAAGTTTCGAGATGATGCTAGCCATTCGAAGACTACCATGGGTTATTCTAGACGTGATCGAGATAGACCACTTGTGAGCTCGAGAGCTACCTCAGTAGCTAGTATTGGTAATGTCAGATCAAATCAACCCGAGTGTGAACATTATGGTAAAATACATCCCGGTAGTTGCAGATTGCATGACAGAGCCTGTTTTAAATGTGGATCTAGAGATCATTTTATTCAAGAGTGTACAAAGTTAGCAGATCAAAATTCGATTCAGAATACTAGATCAGGTAATACTACAGTTCAAGGTAGATTACCCAGTGATCGTTCTTTTATGTGATGTCAAAGTCTTAAAATTTATATAAAGAATGATCAAACCTAGAAACTAACTATGACAATGATGTGAGGCAAGCACACCTATCGAACAGTAGTATAGTTAAGGCAAGACCAGATTGTCGAACCCAAAGGAACTAAAAGTACTAATACTAACTATCTGTTTATTATCTAGCCTAAAATAAAGGAAATTTGTTGCTTAATCTAAATTAACTAACTACTAAACTAAAAACTCTAAGTCAAAGAAGAATAAAATTGGGGAGAAATACTTTGAGAGAAACCAATTGATTAAGACAATACCAGAGGAAGAATCCACCTAGACTTCACTTGTTATCTAACTCTAAACCAGACCATTTATTCACTTGACTTGATTTGTAGGATTCCCTAATTTATATTAATCCCTCTCTCGAGGCGACTAACATCTAACCCTAGGTTGATTAATTGAAATCTCTTTCTAATTAAAACCCCTAGAATTGCATTAACTTGATCTATGGACTCCCATATTAGGTTTCACCCTAATCCGGCAAAACCTCGTCACCCTATCTCTAGGCGTGCGATCAACTCCGCTTAATTATGCTAGATCTACTCTTATGCAGGGACTTTTGCTCCTCCACCTAAGCACATCATACTTGAATTAATATCCCGGAAATATCAACACAAGAATTAAGAACACATAATTAAGAATAAGTCAAATATTTATCATATAGTTCAGCAAGCGATAACAAGATTCATCTTAGGTTTTATCCCCTTCAGGTATCTGAGGGTTTAGTTCATAATAATAAAAGAATACATCTCAGAAGAAAAGATAAAACAAAACATAAGAAATCCCTAAAACCTCCTGAAGGAGTTGAAAGAGAGATCCTCCGTCTTGAGTATAATTCTAGCTTCTTGATCGCTGAAATCAGAGCTTTAAAATTTATAAAAGAGAATGATCGAACCTGGAAACTAACTCTGACAAAGATTAAAGGCAAGTGTACCTATCGAACAGTAGTATAGCTTAGGCAAGACCAGATTGTCGAACCCAAAGGAACTAAAAGTATTAATACTAACTTTCTTTTTATTATTTAGCCTTAAAAATAAACTAAATTTGTTTTAATCTAAATTAATGATGACTAAGCTAAGGACAAAGACAAAAAGAATGAATTGGGAAATAACTTGAAGAAAAACTCAATTGGTCACGAGGATACCCTCAGGAAGAATCCACCTAGACTTCACTTGTTATCTAACCCTGAATCATATGATTTATTTACTTAGCTTGATCCCTGAGACTCCCTAACAAATATTAAACCCTCTCTCGAGGTGAATAACATCTAACCCTAGGTTAATTAGTGGAACTCTCGTTCTCTTATAATAACCCCCTAGAATAGCAGTAAATCGATCTATGGATTCCCATATTACGTTTCACCCTAATCCGGCAAAATCTCGTCACCTATCTCTTGGCGTGCGATCAACTCTGCTTAATTACGCTAGATCTACTCTTAAGTAGGGTCTATTCCTCCTCCACCTAAGCACATCAAATTTGGATTAAGTATGCATAATTAAGAACAAACTAAGTATTTATCATATAATTCAAAATCAAATAATAAGATTCATCTAGATTTGATCCCCTTCAGGTATCTGAGGGGTTTAGTTCATAATGAATAAAGAAAACATCTCAAGAGCAAAGATAAAGCAAAACATAAGAAATCCCTAAAACTCCTTGAAGGAATTGAAGGAGAATTCTGTCGTCTTGAGTATAATTCCGGCTTCTTGGGATGGATCAACTGGCTAACTTTGAGCAATTCCCACAATTCTGACCTTTCCGGCTTGGCTCCTTGGCCTAGCTCCACGCCCCTTCAATGGTGGAACTTAGGGGGGTATATATAGGCTCTTTGGAATACGATTCTTTCTCCCTAAGTATCCTTTTCAGAGTGAAATTGCTCTTTCCAACGACAGGGGCACGGCCATGGCACACGCCCGTGTGGATCGACTTCAAACCGTGCTCGAATTTCTAACTTGAGGCACGACCATGTAAGTCGAGGGTCAGGCCATGCTCTAGGTGATCGACGAGGCACGGCCGTGTCGGATTTGGACCAGGCCGTGTCGATTTCGTGATATGGCCCATTTACTCCATTTTGGGCCCGTTTTGTGTTCATTTCATCCTCGAGTGCTTTCCTGGGTATAAGTCATGAAAAGAAAGGATTAAGAGCACCTTTTTATATGAAACGAGGCTTAAATCATCCAAAATCATACTAAATGTGGGATTAAAATATGTTACTTTTACGATTTATCACTTCTTGAGATGAATCAACTGGTTATCTTCGCGTAAATTCCTATAATTCTGCTCTCTTTGGCCTAGCTAGACGCCCCCTGACTAAAGCCCTGGCAGAAGGCTTCTGCCGAACTCCCCGCTTAAGTTGCCCCCTAGGGTGATTATATAGGCTTTGAGATGCCTTACTTGGCCTCCAAGTATCCTAATCCAAATAGGATTCCTATTTAGGTGTTTATATAGACTTTGGAATGTGTTTCTTTACCTCCAAGTATCCTATTCCGAGTAAAACCCCTCTTGGCCACAGCAGGGACACGCCCATGGCACATGCTCGTGTAAGTCGTGGCCAGGCCGTGTTGAGTCCATTAATGAGGCACGGTCGTGTGGTCTTGGGACCAGGCCATGTCGATTTTTTGATGTAGCCCATTTGGTCCGTTTTAAGCCCGTTTCTTGATCTTTTCATCCTCATATGCTCTCCTGAGTATAAAACATGAAAACAAAGGATTAAGAGCACCAAATTGCATAATTCAAGGCTTAAATCATCCAAAAGCATGCTAAATGTGGGCTTAAAATATGTTACTATTATGGTTTATCACCCAAAAATACTGGTAATGTGAGTGACAGTTAGAGAGGGACCAAAGAATCAGCTGTTAGATCTTAGGCTCGTGCACCAGCCAGAGTTTATGCTATTCGCGCACGCGAGGAGGCTTTATCCCCAGGCGTCATTACTGGTATTTTTACTCTCTATGATACTAGTGTTGTTGCACTGATTGATCCTGGTTCGAATCATTCTTATGTGTGTGAGACTTTAGTATTCAGTAAGACTTTGCCTGTAGAGTCTACTGAGTTTGTGATTAAAGTATCAAACCCCTTAGGCCGGTGTGTTTTGGTTGATAAAGTGTGCAAGAATTGTCCGTTTATGATTCGAGATTCATGTTTTTCGAATGTTTTGATGTTGTTGCCATTTGACGAGTTTGATATAATATTGGGTATGGATTGGTTAACTTTGCATGACGCTATTGTGAACTGCAAATAGAAGACTATTGATTTACGGTGCCAGAATGATGAAATTATTCGGATTGAATCTAATGATCTAAATGGTTTACAAGCAGTGATATCTTTGATATTAGCTCAAAAATACGTAAGAAAAGGTTACGAAGCTTATTTTGCATATGTGCTCGACACTAAAGTGACCGAAAAGAAGATTGAATCAATATCTGCTGTGTGTGAGTATCCGGATGTATTTCCTGAAGAGTTACCAGGTTTGCCACCTATTTGAGAAGTTGAATTTAGTATTGAATAAGTTCTGGGGACAACTCCGATTTTGATAGCTCCGTACAGAATGACACCTACGAAATTAAAAGAATTGAAAGCTCAGTTCCAAGAGTTGACAGATAGAGGCTTTGAACGACCGAGTTTCTCTCCCTGGGCGTACCAGTTTTAATTGTGAAAAAGAAAGACAGAGCAATGAGAATGTGTATCGACTACAGACAACTTAATAAAGTAACTATAAAGAATAAGTATCCATTGCCACGGATTGACGATCTATTCGATCAGTTGAAAGGGGCTACAATAGTTTCAAAGATAGATTTGAGATCAGGCTACTATCAGTTGCGAGTTAAAGACTCTGATGTGCCAAAGACTACTTTTTGAATGAGGTACGGACACTATGAGTTTCTGGTTATGCCTTTTGGACTCACTAATACACCTGTTGTTTTCATGGATGAATCAGATTTTTAGACAGTATCTGGATCGGTTTGTGGTAGTATTCATAGATGATACTCTGATCTACTCCTGTGATGAAATCGAGTATGCCAAACATCTGAGACTTGTGTTATAGACTTTGCAAGATAAATACTTGTATACAAAGTTTAGTGAATGTGAGTTCTGGTTACGCGGAGTCAGTTTTTTGGGCCATGTTGTTTCAGCATCGAGTATTCGGGTTGATGCGAATAAAATTTCAGCTATATTTGATTGGAAGCCTCTGAGAAATGTCTCTGATGTTGGAAGCTTTCTAGGACTTGCTGGTTATTACAGACGGTTCGTGAAATGTTTCTCTTTGATCGTGACACTGATGACGAAGCTGTTACAGAAAGATGTTAAGTTTGAGTGGTCAGAAAAGTGTTAGAAAAGTTTCGATCAGTTGAAAGCTCTTTTGACCGAAGCTCCAGTGTTAGTTCAGCCAGAATCGGGTAAAGAATTTGTCATTTATAGTGATGCATCTTTGAGTGGTCTGGGTTGTGTTTTGATGTAGGAAGGCAAAGTTATAGCTTATGCCTCGAGACAACTGAAGCCGCACGAAAAGAACTATCCGACATGTGTTTTGGAATTGTGTAACAACCCGCATTTTTGGCCTAGTAGAATTGGGCCTATTGGGCCTTGGGCATGGGAGCGTTTAAAATTTTTGAGAACAAGAGAACGGCACTAATGCAAGTTGGACCTATTAGGTGAGTGATTTTTGAAGGTTAGGGGGCTTCCATGAAGTCCCGGGTTCAAACCTGGGTTTTAGGAAAAATTTTGGTTTTAGGTGAATAAAACCCTGGGAGTAAGTAAGTAGGCTTTAAGAATAAATTGTGGAAAAAATGACACAAGGAAGTGAGTGGTCAAGTGGCAAGGTGTCATTAAGGTTGCAAGGGAGCATGGGTTTAAGCCTTGGCACTTGCAATTCATTTTGATTTCCTTTGAAATGAACTTAGACTTTGGCCCATAGGCTTATATTTAGTTGCGCATGTTTTAAGTCACAAAAGGAGCTTATGTTGTGGTGGCATGTAGCGTCTGGAGAATAGGAGAGGGCAAGGGTTCGAACCCCATTGCAAGCAAAAAGGGATATTTATTTTGCTAAGTTGGGATGGCAGGTGGTTGTGTTGGAATTAAACTCTGCTGAAGGTGAAATCTCACATCAGGAAGCTATAATGAGAGTAGGCGAGAAGCTGGCTTTAAATAGAGCGATCTATGAGGAGAGTAAGCATACTTTGGTTGGCGATTGGGCATAGAAGTGTTTGAAGCGCGGATTAACTCCAGATTCCTATCAGGTGTGTATTTCGCACTACTCTAGCTGTAGAGCGGCAAATGCCGAATTGTCGGTCACATGGCGATGGTAGCCACACGAGCGTGCAAGCACACGTGTGGGAGCTTCGACGTGATAGTTTTGGCCATCATGAGTGTTCTTGTGGGTCTAGGCTGTTTGGGCCACGATGGGCCGAAAGGGGCCAATGGGGTCAATGTGCCCGTGGGCCCAATCGGATAAGTTGTATGGTTGTGTAGTAAATATTAGACTGGACTATGTGAATCTCATATCAGTGGCTAGATTTGGGCTAAATGGGCCACACGAGCGTGTGGGCCCATTTGGGCCAAGAATGGGCCATAGGCCCATTCGTATCGTTATCTCTATTTAGAACACCTTGGTTTACAAAATTACTGAAATACTTTTGGTTTACAAAATTACTAAAACACCCTTGGTTTACAAAACTACTGAAATACCCTCGACTTGTAAAATTACCGAAATACCCCTGATTTGTAAAATTACCAAAATACCCTTAGTTTGTGAAATTACCAAAGTACCCCTAATTTGCAAAATTAGCGAAATCCCCTTAGTTTGGAAAATTACCAAAATACCCTCGATTTATAAAATTATCAAAATACCTCCGATTTATGAAATTATCAAAATACCCTCAATTTGTGAAATTATCGAAATACCCCTGGTTTGCAAAATTACTGAAATACCCTCGATTTGCAAAATTATTGAAATACCCTCGATTTGTAAAATTACCGAAATACCCTCGATTTGCAAAATTACTAAAATACCCCTGTAGAGTAGAATTACTAAATTACCCCGGTAGGGTAGAATTATCGAATTACCCCTGTAGGGTAGGATTACCGAAATACCCTTATAAGGTAAGATGACTATTTTGCCCTTGGGGGTAAATGACTGACTTAGACTATGAGTTGACTAATTTGACTGTGGTTGTATGACTGATATGCTTTTATTACATGTTTAAATGATTGTTACTAAGCATGGCCATTTTGCATACATGTGTAATGATTGAGCATGACATACACGGCATATTACATGGATTTGGGACATTGATACGGAGGATGTTCTGATAGGGTCACACGGGTCGCATGACAACTGTGGACCAACGGACGGCTTAAAGCCGCGTAATCTGATTATGGCTTTGTGCCAACCTAAACATGGCTCTGTGCCATCTTGAGTTTGGCTTTGTGCCAATTGTATTTACTCGTGGCTATGTGCCTAACATATATACCGATGGCTCTCTGTCGATCATATTTACCCAAGGCTATGTGTCAATTATATTATCATCGCTGATGGCTATGTGCCAAACATAATACAGTTACTGATGGCTTTGTGCCAACTATAATACCGCTACTGAAGGTTTAGAGCCGTATATAGATATAGTAGCAGCTTTGCTACGATTTTGGTTAGTGTCGCAACCAGTGCTAACATTGAGAGTGTAGGGATAGTGTGGGTGATTTATTCCCGGCAGGTAGTGCAGGGTTGGACGGAGGCAAGTGCAGGGTTGGATGGGATGGGTTAGCATGCATCACACATTATGCATATGGAAATGATTTTGAAATGGGCTAGGCCCAATTGATTCTGTTATGGGTTGTGACCCAAATGATATTGTAGTGGACTTTGGCCCACGTATGCTTTGATATGTATTGTACTGTTACTGTTAAAAGGGTTTTGACCCAGACTGTTTCGGGTTCTATTTTTGTATACTGACTGTTACTCTATTACACACTGAGTTTTCGTAAACTCACCCCGTTTTTAACTATGCAGGTAATCCTCAGCCTTAGTAGATCGAAGCTGTAAGGGACTCCAAGATGACCACACCTCCACACATGTTTTTCTATTTCGTTCACTTATTTAAGCACTTCGGTTTTTGATTTGGGTTGTAATAAGGCCTCTTTAAGTTTCTGGATTTTAACTATGGGGTTTTGTTTACTTTGAATTATATCTGTTAGAAGTAAATCATGGTTCTTCCAAAATGCTAATTGTTTTTAAAATAACACTGCGTTTTCGCAACATTTTCGAAATGGTTTTGTGACTTAATCTTTTTCGTAAATCAATTACTTTCAAAATCAGCTTCTGCAACTGAAAAGACGTTTTGGGATTAAAATTAATAATTTTTCAATGTACCATGTTTCAAAAATAAACTAACGTAACTGGGATTTTGCTTAAGCTTTTAAACAAGAAGGGTATTCAATGAAAACATGGTTTTCAAAAAAAAAACACTTCAATGTGACACGCCAAATTCTGGCCTAACTTCTAGGTCGGGTTGGGGTGTTATAAATTAGCAGCTATTGTGTTCGCATTGAAGATTTGGCGTCACTATCTGTTCGGTGAGAAATGTCATCTTTATTTTTACCATAAAAGTCTGAAATATTTGATGACTCAAAAAGATCTGAATTTAAGACAACACCGATGGTTAGAGTTGTTAAAAGACTACGAGCTAGTGATTGACTATCATTCGGGAAAGGCTAATGTTGTTGCTGATGCTTTAAGTCAAAAATCATTATTTGCTTTGTGTGCAATGAATGCACATATGGTTATATCTGATGATGGTTCGATAATAGCCGAATTAAAAGCAAGATCGTTATTTGTTCAACAAATTTGTGATGCTCAAAAAGTTGATAATGATCTGATAGCAAAGCAAGCTCAGTGTGAAACGAATGTTAAATCTGAATATCGAATTGATGAAAATGGATGTTTGAGGTTCAAAAATAGAATATGTGTTCTGAGAAACTCAGAGTTGATTCAGATGATTTTGGACGAAGCTCACAGCAGTCGGTTATCTATTCATCCGGGAAGCACGAAAATATATAATGATCTGAAACAGTTCTATTGGTGGTCTGGTATGAAACGAGACATATCTAATTTTGTTTTGAAATGTTTATTCTGTCAACAAGTAAAAGCCGAGCATCAGGTACCATCTGGGTTACTTCAGCCGATTATGATACCCGAGTGGAAATGGGACAGAGTCACGATGGATTTTGTATCTGGTTTACCATTAACACCAAGCAACAAAGATGCAATCTGGGTTATTATGGATAGATTGACTAAATCTGCTCATTTTGATCCAACTCGCACAGATTATTCACTTGATAAATTGGCTAAATTATATGTTTCTCAGATTGTGAGATTACATGGTGTGCCTATTTCTATTGTTTCAGACCGAGACCCGAGGTTCACATCGTAGTTTTGGAAGAAATTGCAAGATGCTTTAGGTACAAAACTACACTTTAGCACGACTTTGAATCATTCAGGTATTTGAGGATATGTTGAGATGTTGCATTCTCGAGTTCAAAGGTATGTGGGAACGATACTTAACTTTGATTGAGTTTGCCTATAATAATAGCTTTTAATCTAGTATCAAAATGGCACCTTACGAGGCTTTGTACGGTCGTAAATGTCGTACAACATTGTATTGGACTGAGCTAAGTGAAAATAAGATACACGGGGTCAATTTGATCAAAGAGACTGAACAGAAAATGAAAGTGATTCGTGATAATCTAAAAACAACATCAGATCGTCAGAAATCATATGCTGACTTGAAACGAAAAGATATAGAGTTTCAGATCAGAGATGAAGTGTTTTTGAAAGTCTCACCGTGGAAGAAAATATGCAGATTCAGTTGTAAAGGCAAGTTGAGTCCAAGATTTATTGGGCCGTATGAGATTAAAGAGCATATCGGGCCGGTTGCTTATAGAATGCAGTTACCACTTGAACTAGAAAAGATCCATAATGCAGTTACCACATGCTTCACATGTGATTAGTCTGACAGAAGTTGAGATTAAGTCCGATATGATTTATGAAGAAGAACTGATTCGTATTCTGGCTCGTGAGATTAAAAAATTACGAAATAAGAAAATTTCGTTAGTTAAAGTACTGTGGCATAAGCACGGAGTTGAGGAAGCAACTTGGGAGTCAGAGGATACAATGAAAGAGCGTTATCCAAACCTATTCATCGGTAAGATTTTTGAGGACGAAAATCCCTAAGGTGAGGAGAGTTGTAACAGTCCGATTTTGACCCCAATTGGAACAGTGGTTTTGGGACCATAAATCTGAGTCCGAAATTTTTTTAAAATTATTTTCAGTGCTTATTATATGTGAATTTGCTTGTGTTAAATTTTCGTGTTTTAATTTCGTTGTTTGACTGTCTGATTAAATAAAAGGGCTTAATCGCATAAAATGAAAATTTGATGGTTAGTTGTGAAAGTGCTTAATTGTTTATGTCTTTTTAATATGGAGGATTTATGTTACAAATAGCCCATTTTATAAGTAGTGGACGACATTAAGTGAATATATATATGTTTTATATGTTAAATTTATAAGTTAAAATTTTATATTGGTCAATAATATATTATACTGTATATATAATAAAACAAACTTTAAAAAAAGCCATTAACATTCTTATTTTACAACCGAAACAAAGAAAAGTAAAAGAAAGAAACAAGAGCTAGGTATTCAGCCATTGTTGAGTTTGATTAAGGTATGTATCTAGCTCGGTTTTTGATAATTTTTACATTTTTGAGATCCTTGCTATGAAATGTATAAAACCCATGTTTCAATTTTTGATTTTGATGAATATTTTGAGTTAGGCCATTGATGACTTCATGTGATTTTTGCTATTTGATGATGAAATATGAAATATATGTATTAGATTAACATGTTTTGTCTTTGAATTTTTGATGAATTTGAGTAATTTAGATTAAATTGCAAAAAATAAATTTTTGAGGGACTAAAATGTGAAATAAATGAAATGTATGGACTTTTATGAAGACTATGAATATTCGGCCCTAACATGGTGTGTTCAAATTTTGTGTATTTTGTGCAAAAAGGACTAAATTGTAAAAAGTGTGAAATATTAGGGGCAAAATTGTAATTTGCACATTTATGTGTTTTTGGATTAAATTGAATGAATATGTGGTTGAATTAGTTAAATTTGAATTTATTTAGATCAAGAACGAAAGAAAACAGAGTTAGATCAGGGGAAATCAAAAGTAGTCGAATAGTCGATTACGTCCGTCGACATCCGAGGTAAGTCAGTAAGCATTTACATGTTGCTACATTTATGAATATATATATTTGCTATATGATTACTTGAATTATTTGATTAAATTCATGTCATAGCTGAATATGAATTTGAGAAATAGACTATATTCCGAGTTCAATTTGATCGAGATTCAATGTCCAAAAGCCCCGTACGAACCCTAGGAATAGTTAGGATACATATGTCATGACATAGGATATCCGATATGTCTTATCGTGTAAGACCACGTCTGGGACGCTAGCGTTGTACAAGCTTTCTACTAGCTGCGTATCCTTTTTAATTCTGAACGGTTCAATGGGTAATGATAAGTTAAGATCGAGTGTAATTCAAAGTATAATTGCTCAGGTATGTATTCATACTAAGGTATGAAATTAAGGTAAGTAGTGTACTTAAATGATATTATAAAATTAATGTAATATGATTTACATAATGGGATATTTGATTATATGAGTGTTTGGCCTATTGATGTATATGTATTGTAGGAAGAAATGGTATATTATACTAATGATTAAGAGTGTATTCGGTCAAAGTAGAAATTATGCATAACTTATATGTTTTGATATATGAAATTATATTGAAAGGGTATATGTTTGCTAATAGCTTATTTTAGTTTGAATAGATAAATTTTTTATATAATCAAATGTTGATTTGCTTATGACTAACTAAGCTTAAATTCTCAAGTTTATCAAATTTGGTTATGATATATATATATATGTGTGTGTGTGATATGCTTGGTATGATTTGCTATGGTGTTTGATATAACATGATTCAAGAGAACTAATATGGCTAGTTTAATGGTTGTGATGTGAATGAATAGTTATGTCTTAGGATGTTTAGTTTTGGTATGTTGATGACTAGTGAAATGGTTAAAAATTATGGCAAGTTTAGTGATGCAAGATAGGTATATATATTTGATGAATGGATGTTACAATGAAATGGTAACTTGTGAGTGAATTATGATTGGATTTTACTTGTGATTTAGTTGGTTAAATGGTGTACAAGTTGTTGATATGAAATGCTCTTGAAAGAGTAAAATAGATGGTCAATTTGGCATGTTATTGGTTGCTAAAAGTGTTGGATTGATGCTTGTATGTGCTTGTATGAATGACCCAAAGTATGGGTGGCATTTTGGCCTTGCAAATGGCCTATAAGTGTCAACACGGTTGAGCACACAGGCATGTGACTTGACCGTGTTTCTCGTGGTTATTTCTCCAAAACAAGTCAGGCTCAACCATGGGCTGGACACACGGCCATGTGGTGCAAGTCAGTATGTATGCCCTATTTTGACACGACTTAGACACACGGGCGTGTGTGAGGCTGTGGAAGGCACACGGCCTACCCACACAAGCGCGTGACCTTTGTAACTTAGAAAAAGTTTTAAAATTTTGAGATCTTCCGTATGTGTTCAGCTTAGTCCCAGCCTATCTCTTAAGCATGTTTAGGGTCTCGTAGACCTGTTTTAAGGGACACTTTGATTTGATTCATTGAATAATGATATGAAATGAATGTGAATGTTTCTGTCTAGTCCGGTAATACCTTTGACCCTATTCTGATGACGGTTACGGGTTAAGGGTGTTACATTTTCTTTCGGCTTCCTATTGGCTTGTGAATCGAATCTTTCTCTTTTCTCTTGATTAGTTCAGTGGTAACCAAATTTCTACTTCCTTCCCTCTCTGTTTTAGTTCTGCAAGTATTCTTGAAATCGATAGGTGTTCTTATTCTTCACTTCTTGTTTTAAAACTATTCTCTCTTATCCCTCTTTTCTCTAAAAATCGAATACTTCTGCTACTCATGGTCTGTGATTGGTGTCCCTTCCTCTTAGGGTGGTGATCGTTGGGTTTTATGTATTCCCAAGGAGTGGAGAAGTGCAGCAGTTATTCAAGTCATCAAACTCTGTCTCTTATTAAGGGTAAGATCACTACCATACCTTTAGATTAGGCCGAATATTCTTGTGGTTGGTAAGTTAGCATTTGTGGTTTAAGGCCACATATGTGATCACTGTTTTGGTTAATAAAATCTGTTTGGATATAGATATTTGACATAGGCGTGTGATCAATCTTGATCGGTAATCTTAAGAAATTAAGGTCAGTCGTCAAGCAAGGAAAGGAAGGTGGGCTGGTTTAAGTGTCCATAAGAGGGTGTTTTACCCTAATGATTAAAGGATTAATGTGGGTCATGTTTGAATTTAGGTTGGGCACTCGTAGATCTTAGAATGACTCCGTAAAAAGGTGTGTAATCACACTACCTCCGCTAAGAATCGGCAAAAGCCGAAACTACGACATTTGAGGCCTCATGAGCGTGCGATCGCTCGTGTGGAAAAACTGAGCCCACAACCGAGGGTGGTATACTGAAGAGGCCACTACAAGTGTTCTCGTGCGCTTGGGTCGTATTGGGCCTCATTAGGCCGAAATGGGCTGCGTGGGCCCAGTAGGCTCGTGGACCCCACACGGGTAAAATTTATGAAAAGTAGTAGAAACTATTTTGGGGCTACGTAGATCACATAACTGTGATAAGATTCGGGCCACACGAGCGTGTGGGCCCATTTGGACCGAATATTGGGCTTTGAGCCCATTTACACTGTTTCGACCAAATGGATTACCATTGTTGCTCGAGGTGACTGTAGGCCTTCGGAAAGGTCGTTAACTGTACTGAGACCTCTAGGGAGTAAAATGACTGAAATACCCCTAATGTGTAAAATAACTAAAATACCCCTAATGAGTAAAATGACTGAAATATCCCTAGTGAGTAAAATGACCAAAATACCCCTAAAGGACAAAATTAATAACGGTTTTAAAAAGACACATATTTTCATACTTCAAAATGATATTAATTAGAGTAGGTTTCGCGGGTTTTTAACCAATTAAGAAACCAACAGTAACGAACATGGCTATCTTTTAAAAATGGATTTCTCTCAACAAGACTGTTTTCAAAAAACACTTCGATGTGACACTTCAGATTTGGTCGTAACGTCTAGGCTAGGTTTGGGGTGTTATAGATCGTGGGAAGCAATATTCGGGTTCTAAAACCCAAACTACATCGATAGTGAGTGGTTAATGTTAGATCCAATCGACCTGAATATCAACACTGTGGTAGGCGACATCCTGGTGAATGTAGAATGAATGACTGGGCTTGCTTTAAGTGTAGCTCACAAGACCACTTTATTCGGGACTTCCTTGAGATGGTTGAGAAAGACAAGATTCATAATGCAAGATCGGGCAACACTGCCACTAAAGGGAGACCCGCGAGGAATACGGGGAATGCGAACAGTAGTAAAGGTGTGACCAAATATTCAACTGTAAGATTTGAGGCTAGAGCACCTACTAGAGCCTATGTTATTCGTGCTAGCAAAGAAGTGACATCTCCCAATGTTATCACTGGTACTTTTTCTCACTATAATACTAATGTAGTTGCATTGATTGATCCTGGATCAACTCATTCTTATGTTTGCATGAAATTGGTAGCTAGTAAGAGCTTGCCTGTTGAGTTTACTGAGTTTGTGATTAAAGTGTCAAACCCCTTAGGCAAACATGTATTAGTTGATAGAGTTTGCAAGAATTTTCCCTTGTTAATTTGAGGTCATTGTTTTCCGACTGACTTAATGTTGTTGCAATTTGATGAATTTGATATTATTTTGGGTATGGATTGGTTGACACTGCATGATGTGTAGTGAATTGTAGACAGAAAAATATTGAATTAAAATGTGAAAATGGTGAAATCTTCTGATTGGTTCAGATGAGTCGGGTGAGTTACCTATTGTAATTTCTTCGATGTCTGCCCAGAGATGTGTGAGAAAAGGGTTGTGAAGCTTACCTTGCTTATGTGTTAAATACAAAAGTGTCTGAATTAAAAATTGAATCAGTACCGGTAGTTTGTGAATATCCTGATGTTTTTCCAGAAGAGTTGCCTGGGTTGCCACAGATTAGAGAAATTGAGTTTGGTATTTGTTCAGTACCAGGGACTTCACCGATATCGATTGCTCCATATAGAATGGCTCCAACCGAATTGAAAGAATTAAAAGCTGAGTTGCAAGAGTTAACAGATAAGGGTTTTGCAAGATCGAGTTTTTCTCCCTGGGGTGTACCAGTATTATTTATAAAGAAGAAAGATGAATCTATGTGACTTTGTATCGACTATCGATAGCTCAACAAGGTAACGATAAAAAACAAGTATCCTTTGCCAAGAATTGATGACTTGTTTGATCAGTTGAAAGGGGCAACAATGTTCTCGAAGATTGATTTGAGGTCTGGCTACTACTAATTAAGAGTTAAAGAGTTGGATGTACCAAAAACCGCTTTCTGAACAAGGTATGGGCATTATGAATTTCTTGTCATGCTTTTCGGACTAACTAATGCTCCTACTATTTTTATGGACTTGATGAATCGGATCTTCCGACCATATTTAGATAAATTCGTGGTTGTGTTTATTGACGATATTCTAATTTAATCTTGAGATGAGACTGAGCATGCCGAGCACTTAAGAATTGTATTGTAGACTTTGAGACATAAGAAATTATTTGCTAAATTCAGTGAAAATGAGTTTTGGCTCCGAAAAGTCAGATGTTTGGGACATATTGTTTCAAGAGATGGTATTCGGGTTAATCTGAGTAAGATTTAGGCAATTATTGATTGAAAGCCACCAAGAAATATATCAGACGTTAGAAGCTTTTTAGGCTTAGCTGGCTATTATTGGTGATTTGTTAAGGGTTTTTCGATGATGCTACTCCTATGACTGAGTTGTTTCAAAAAGATGTTAAGTTTGAATGGTCCAAAAAATGCCAGCAAAGTTTTGAGAAGTTGAAGGCATTATTGATTGAGGCACCGATCTTAGTGCAACCTGAACCGAGAAAAGAGTTTGTGATTTATAGCGATACGTCACTGAATGGATTAGGATGTGTATTGATGCAATAGGGCAAAGTGATAGCCTATGCCTCGAAACAATTGAAACCACATGAGAAGAATTATCTGACGCACGATCTAGAATTGGCTGCCATATTATTTGCTTTAAAGATTTGGAGACATCACTTGTATGGTGAGAAATGTCATGTCTTTTCAGATCATAAAAGTTTAAAGTATTTGATGACTTAGAAAGATTTGAACTTGTGGCAATGGAGATGGCTCGAGCTACTGAAAGATTATGAACTAGTGGTTGGCTACCATCCCGGAAAGGCGAACGTAGTCGCAGATGCTTTGAGCAGAAAGTCCTTGTTTTCTTGAGAGCTATGAATATGAGGTTAACTTTATCTGAGAATGGTTTGATTCTAGCTGAGTTAAGAGCTAGACTGGTATTGCTTCAGCAAATTTGTGAAGCTTAGAAAAGTGATAGTGAATTGCATGCCAAAAGAGCTCAATGTGAATCGAGTAGTGATTCAGACTTTCGGATCAGTTCTAATGATTGCTTAATGTTCTGAGATAGAGTATGTGTACCAAAAAATGATGAGATTGTAACACCCCTTACCCGTATTCAACACCAGAATAGGGTACAAGGCATTACCAGATTTAGACTCAAACAAACATTCAAAACCAAGACACGAATTTTTCACCTAAATTTAAAACTTTTCATAAGCATTCATATCGTCCCTTAAACGAGCCTACGAGGACCAATACATACATTAGGAGTGGTTTGGGACTAAAATGAGAACTTTGAAGACTTTTGGGAAACTTAGAGAATTTTTCCTGAACAAGGTCCACACGCACGTGTGGGTGAAGGGACACACCCGTGTGACATGTCACACGCCCGTGCTTTAGGCCGTGCCCAAAATAAGGGACATTCTATTTATGACATCATCAACCAAATAAGGTTACACGACCAAGGCACACTCTCGTATCCTTAGGCCATCTCCTCTACACGGCTAATACACAGGCCCGTTTCTCTGCCCGTGTGTTGAATTCTAGACATTCTATTTTTCCAAAATTAAGGTGCAGGGGACACACAGTAGGAACACATGCCCATGGGGCAGACCGTGTGTCACACACAACTTAGACACACGCCCGTGTGTCTATCTGTGTGGACAAATACAAGGATATTTCCCAAGCTATATTTTCACCCTTACTTGCACACATTCACACAACATCACATGGCACAAGTCATGGCATATAAATGCCTTCAAAAACAACTACAATCAAGCAATAACGTATCATTTTTATACCATCATCTATCATGCATTATAACATTAGGCCTTTCTAAATCATTTCATGCTAAATTCACTCTCAAAGGGCATAAACATATGAATAAACTCATAACCATCATATATCAAGCAAATATAAACCATATCACCAAACATTGACATATGCACATACATACTTATATGGCCTTACAACCATTTAGCCAATATAAGCCAACTTTTGACGTTTGGGCACTCAATTTAGTTAAAGGGACTAAATTGCAAAAAATGCAAAACTTGAATTCTATATGTTAAAGGTGTCCAATTGCTATGAGATTTTAAATTAGAGATCCTTAGATGGTAATTAGACCATTATGTCTTAGTACGGACAAAAATGGACATGGTTAGGGAAAAATATCAAAGTTTAATTGAAGGGCATTTTGGTCATTTGGTAAATAAAGCCAAAATAAAACAAATAAAAGATGTTCATCTTTCTAATTTCATCCTCCATAGCCAAATTTCAAGGGTCACCATAGCTAGGGTCTTGGCCAAGCTTTCAGGCTCGATTATAAGTCCATTCTTGCCCCATTTTTCATGATTTTTATGTTTTTGAAGTTGTCTCAACCTAATCTAGCTATTTCAAGGACTAATTTGAAAGAAAATGAAATTTTAAAATTTTACCCATGTTAGATATTTGTGTATTTTGATGTTTAATGGTAGAAATGTATGTTTGATGTTAGATAAACAACATTTACCAAGTAATTTTTGATGAAAATGCCTTAAAAGGACCTATTTGTACAAAGTTGTAATGTGTAAAAATGTGAATAAATGAAAAATGTGGGCTGTTAGGAGCATGAAATAGGTTTGGCTAGGCTTGGGTGTGAAGAAATTGGATATATTTCATTTTACGAGCCTAGGGACTAAAATGTAAAATGTCGAAAGTTTAGGGGAAAAATATAATTTTTGCCATAGTGTTTTTTTGGTTAAATTGAATAATGTGATGATTAAATGAGATGATTTTGGAATTATAGATCAAGAAAAACAAGGTTCGGACTTGGATCAAGGGAAAAATAAGGTGTTTGACGATTAGGTCTATTTCTGCTATTTTTGTATCGAGGTAAGTTCATATGTTAATAATGCAACGTTATAATTATATTTATAATGTTTTGTTATTGCATGAATTGTATGATTGACTCTATAGATGTAATTAACATTCCACAAGCGAGTAAATCCCGATTGAACCTTAGGAATAGATTAGGATACAAGTGACATGTCACTAGGAACCCATGTGAATATGTAATTATGTGATTTATGTGTCCTGAGTGCTGGCCCCGTACGTCCTACCGGTGGCTGGGTATACCGGCATATGTTGTGGATACCTAACAGCTTGTGTGAGTAGCACTGCGTAGCTAAGTCTCGACTGACAGCTTGTATGAGCAGGTCCATGGATAGCTCGAGAGCGAGCCTATATGTGATGAGATTTGTGGTAGCAGTGGCTACATATATGGCACCTATTTGCAAATCTTTCCGATTATCTGGTAGTATTCCAAGTGGTTCAACGGGTATGTCAAAGATGAGAAAGTATGTGATTATGTTACGAGTTGGTACAGGTATGTATGAAAAACTCAATGGAAATGGATTCAGTATATGATGAACTAATGGTAGGAATGTGATTGAGTAAGTTATGCTCATGAAATTTTAATGACATTTATGTTAGTATATGTTAAGTTATTCATATGATAAATGTTTAATTAATGTTGTTTATTATTTGCATATGAACTTACGAAGCTATATATATTACCCCCTTTTTTTCCCTTATCTTATAGTGTCACCAAGCTAGCTCGAGATTGGAGATCATCGGAGATCCATTCATACTATCAACCATTATTTTGGGTACCATTGAAATGTCAATACTTTGCTTTATGGCATGTATAGGGACTTGGTCAATTTGTTATATGTGTCATTGGAAATGTGGCCAAGTGTGTTGGCTTATAATGGTTAATGATTTCATTTTGTATATGGCCATGAATGATGGCTTATGTTGGTGGACGTATATTTATATGTTGATACTATTCATGAATGTGGAAACTTGCAAGATTTGTGTTGATATATTGTGATGTTAAAGCATGATAGATGTTAGCATGTGGATGGGATGTTAATATCTTGGTTATGATTGTTTTGGTTGCTTGTATATGGTTGAATTGGTATTATATGATATTGTGTAGGTATATGCATGGAAGGGTCATAAAAAGGCTTCGTAAATATCCTTATTTTGTCCACATGGTTAGACACACGGGTGTGTGTCTAGGCTGTGTGCGACACACGGCTTGCCCCATGGGTGTGTGTATTGGTCGTGTGTCCCCTGCACCTTAATTTTAAAAAAAAATGTTCAGAATATAGTACACGGGCAGAGACACGAGCGTGCGTCTTGGCCGTGTGAAACGTGCACTTAGTTTGAATTAAATTAATTAACCATAATGCCTAGAAAACGGGCGTGTGGCACGACCATGTGGCACAAGTCAGAGAGCACCCTATTTTAAACACGGCCTGAAGCACGGGCGTGTCCTTTGGACCACACAGGCGTGTGAGCCTTGCTTCTAGCAAAAATTTTCTAAGTTTTGTAAAAATTTCCTAGTTTCTTGATTTAATCCCGAACCACTTCTAATGTATGTTTTGGGCCTCGTAGGCCTGTATTAGGGACTTTATGATTGAATATAAATGGTTTTAATTTGAGCGCAAAATTTATGACTTGGAATTGTGTGAATGCTTGTGTTGTAAGTCCGATAATACCTCGTACCCTGTTCCGAAGTTGAATACGGGTAAGGGGTGTTACATTGGATGTCCTACTGATGGCTGAGGTCCTGCATTTGTTTTGGATTCTCCACAGCTCGTGTGAGTAGCATCAAGTAGCCTAACATCCCGACCCACAACTCATGTAAGCAGGCCCATTTCATAGCTTGTGTAAGCATTTATAGTTATAGCTCGTGTGATCAATTACAGTTACAGCTTGTGTGAGCATTATTCTCATGTATCCAATGCTATTTCATTATGGTTCATCAGGTGGAAAATGAATATATAAAATGATTATATGAATCGGTTATATGGAAATGAACATATAAAATGAAAATATGAATCAGTTATATGGAAATGATATATGGAATGATTATATGAATTGGTTATATGGATAGATATTTAAAAAGGGACATTTGAAATGAATACTAGGAATGAAAATGTGAAATTTTAAGCAAATATGATATGATTGAATTGAGCTTTGAATGTATTTACTTGTATATGTTTTATGACATGAAGAAGTTACACATTTTTGTATATGTGAATTTACTAACCTTGTGATACTTATGATATGTATAGGCAATTAAATGAATGCATGATCTTGATTATGATTATTATTATGAAAGGTTTGGGTTAAGCCATTTACAGTAAGTTAAAGTTTACATTCAATACGAACTTATTAATCTTTATGCAGGCTTAACTCGTTTTGGTTTTTCTTCCTTGTAGATCATCAGTTTTGAGTTGTCGATTGGATTACTTTTGGAGATCACACTATCCGAAAACTTGTTCGGTAATTAATTGGTCCCTTTGGTCTGATTAAAAGTGGCATGTAAATAGGGTTTTGATATATATATGTTATGAGTATTTGGTTATGTTTTGATCCTTTTGGTATATGAACCAATGTAATAATGGTAAGTTTTAATGGTTGTGTTGATGAATGTAATAGTGTAAATCTATTTAGTGTTGTTCATGCTATTTAAGTAAAGAAATGCGCATAAGTTTTGGTTATTTAGTGAACTTAGTTTATGAATGTGAACATGATTTTATGACGATAAATTTGATAGTTGAATAAGTAAGGATTGTTTTATTTGTATGCTTGTCCTGTGCTTTGGTGATGATATGGTCATTTTGCTTTAGGTAACTTGGTGAACTTTGGATGATTTTATGTTAGCAATGTGAGCAATGGTGTTATGTGTTTAATTGGGTATTGATGTAACATCCTAGATTAGGGGTTATGCGTTTGGAGCATAACTCAAGTGTTAGTAGGCTTTAAGTGTGGTTGAGCATGTTTTAAGGGTTTTGAGAATCCAAGGATGTAGGAGGAAGTCTTGGAAGAATTTTACTTTTAAAGGAGAAGTTAGGTGAAGGAGGCCTTAAGGAAAAAAAATTTAGGAGTTTATGGACATGAAAATGGGCTTGTGCATTCTTGCTTAATTTTGTGAAATAGCATGTCTATTGTGATATGAATGTGTTATGTGAATTCTAGAAACCTTGGAAATGTAAGGAAAGTGCATTTTTAGAAATGTTGGAAATGAAAAGAAATGTCTTGGAAATATAGGGAAATGACTTGGAAATGTAAGGAAATGATTTAGAAATGTTAAGTTTCAAAAGAGGAAAGTGAACATTTTGGAAATCTGGAAATGTATGGAAATGTTAAGTTTAAAAATGGAAAGTGAACATTTTTGGAAACTTGGAAATGTAAGGAAATGATTCAAAAGAGGAAAGTGAACATTTCTGAAAACTTGGAAATGTAAGGAAATGTCAAGTCTACAGAGCCGAACGAAAATTTTTGGAAACTTAGAAATGACTTAGAAATGTCGAGTTTTAAAGTTTAAAAGGGGAAATTAAGGCAAGGTGGCCTTAAAAAAAAGTTTGTGAAATTTGACACACAAACAGGCTTGAAAAAGTGGCCTGAAGATGTCACTTAGGGCCTATGGAAATGGTGCCATATGCAAGAGGAATGGGCCTGAGTTTGAGTCACTTGGGAAGAAAATAAAGGAGGTTTTATTTTTGCTTCCAGAAGACTGAGGTGGACGGCACATGCTTCTAGAAAGAAGGTGTTTTATTTTCATAAATATTCGATTAAAAAGGTGATAAATAAAGGATTTTTAAATTGGATCATTTTGAAGAGATAAATGTTAGATTAAACTCTTTTATTTATGATAATTAAAGGGATAAAGCTATCAAAATAGAAGAGTGGTGGCCAAGTAAGGGACTCTAGCTTAGTAATTTCGGCTATAAAAGGAAAAGAGAGGCCATTCTGCATTATTTTCTGTTCTTTGAAATCCTCTGCCGAATTCTCTTCACCAAATCTTCTTCTTCTTTTATTTTTGCCAAGCTGAAATACCTTGTGTTCTAGCCGAATCCTCCATCTTTATTCTTCCTTCTCTAATCCCTCCAAAAGCCGAAAGTTGTGAGATTATCATCTAGCCATAGCCGAACCTCTGAAGATTGAAGTGAAGGCGCAATCGATTTCTTCAAGTAAGGGTAAGATCTCATTCGATTTCATCCTTTTTCTTTTAAGATTTGCCGAAATCTAAGACTAACCCCATTAATATCTGGTTGCCGAAACTTTGAAGAGATCTTTCGGGATTTACTAAGTGTCGACTACAAGGAAGGAG
This sequence comes from Gossypium bickii, assembly GCA_025503065.1. Taxonomy (NCBI): domain Eukaryota; kingdom Viridiplantae; phylum Streptophyta; class Magnoliopsida; order Malvales; family Malvaceae; genus Gossypium; species Gossypium bickii. The sequence continues at coordinate 90,936,073 of CP106714.1, read as the reverse complement.
AAGTTCTTTTCCCGAAGGTGCACCATAGGCCACGTGTTCCCTAGTTATTCGGTGAGTTTCGGGATTTAAAATCCATAAGGTAAGCATATGAAGTATTCGGCCAAGGCTTATTTTTGGTATTTAGAATTATTTCCTATTTATTCAACAGCCGGAAATTGACCTAGTTAAATGATTTGGTGGCTAGCCGATTTTTAAGGAAGGAATACTACAAATTTCGGGATTTGATTATTAATCAAATCGGCAAACAAGGTAAGTTTAAGAATACTAATCCTACTAGGATTTGGTTTTAAGACCAAAAAGGTTTATTAATGTGTTTGAATGATTCGCCGAATATAGGGATTAAGATCTAAATCAGTAGATCAGTTCTTCGGGATTTCAAGGACTTCATTAAGCGAATCAGGTGTGTACCCAACACTACTTTGTAATATGAATTATGGTTATATGTATTAAAATATGTGTTAATGGAAATATGAACGTGGCTAAGGTACAATGTTATGGTACTACGTACTCAGGTACGTTTCCTACTCTTACTAGGAATATGAAATATGTTATTCGTAACATGAGAATATTATACGATTGTGAACTCTGGTATATTATGCATATTAATATATGGGGCATATGGTTGTATATTGAAAGGGGAAGTGAAAAGTGGTGACTTAAGACCACGATGTCCCGAAAAGTGGTGACTTACGACCACGGTAATTTGAAAAGTGGTGACCTAAGACCACGATGTCCTGAAAAGTGGTGACCTAAGACCACGATCACGGTGACTTAAGCCCGCAATTTGGTGTGTAGCGGAAGGAGGGTCGACTTAGTAGTCCCCACGGTGTGTTTGGCAAGTACGGGGGTGTGTAGTGGATGGCATCTAGGTTTTGGGTTCAGGATTGCATCATAACTTGTATTCATTGTTCTGAATGTGTAACTCTTGTATGCCTAATTCTATTATGATTTAGTGTTGTGTACACATTGAGTATGTTGACTCACCCCATTGTGGGAACATTTTTCAGTGATGATCGAGAATGGACCGGGTCATGGGAGCTTAAAGGTGGCCATGCACAAAGAAGAAATTTTACGATTTGGACTTTTATTTTTACTTAAGTACTTTCAATTATTTGGATTTATTTGATGTAACAATGCCATAGGGAACTATTTTATTTTACATTTATTTTATTTATTATGTTTACAATTTTTTATCAATTAAAGTTTAAGTAAAATTTCTTTTAAAATAAACCCTAAATGTTTTGTCACCTTAAATAAACGGATTTCAATGTAAGATAAATTGGTTTTCAACACAAGCCCAACCCAAACAATCTTTTTCTTAAAATCGCACAAGTTTTTCCTAAATAACAAAAGAATTTTGAACCGGTTTACTTGAGGAACATACCAAATCTGGTCAAGGCTCGTGGGCCAGGTTTGGGGTGTTTCAGTTTGGTATTAGAGCCCAGTTTTAAAACTCTCAGCCTGTAGGCTAAGGCCCAAAACGTTTTCAAATCGAGCCCAAATGAGTTTTATGAAAGTATTTTTGAAGATGAGCAGGTTTTCTGGCATGGCACCTAAGTCTCCGACCCGCAGTCCACCAGGTAAGTACCCCTATCCATTGTGTGATTTATTGTATGATCTGTATGATCTGTAGAAGGGTAGGAATGGAACGTAGAAATAGTATGATAGGTACTTGAACCCTAGGACTAGTTTTCCCCAACTATTACATAAGACTTAATGCCTAATTAAACAAACCTATGGCTAAGTAGCCAAATTAGGGTGTGGCAACCATGGTGCGCATGTCTAGGATTGGATCCGAAAGAGCCTGGTACTTAAGCAGTCCTAGTGACTCACCTCCTCTTCGCAGGAATCCTACCTGGTGCGTAGCTTTGGTTCACCCTAACCAAGAGGACTTAGTCATCGGCCAAACCAATGATTAAAACCCGAAAGGGACTAGCCATGCAGTTTTATAAAATTCCTAGTTTTAAAATCCCTAAATTACCCTTTTAATTGTAGTAAAAGATTATTGTGAAAATTTTTCCAAAATATCTTCAATTTACAAAATTACAAAAATGCCCCTGTATCGTAAATTACTAAAATACCCTTAGTTTTTAAGATTTTCAAAAATACCCTCGATGTTTGCTAAAATATTTTTACTTTCCAAAAATACCAAAAACCTTATTTTGTGAAATATTGAAATACTCTGATTTGAAAAATTACTGAATTGCCCCTGACTTACAAAATTACCAAAAAGACCCTAATTTTCAAAATTTTTGCAACATCACCATTTTGGAAAATAAAAGTCTCAAAAAGAACTCTCAAAGTTTTGCAACTATTGAAATATCCCTGAATTATTAAACTTTACAAATTTACCATGGTTTGTAAAAAAAAACTACCAAAATACCCCTGGAATTTCAAAATTACCGAAAGGCCCCGGGATTTCAAAATTATCAAAATACCCTTATTGACAAAATCACCCAGGAACCTTATTTTGACAAATTACGAAAATACCCCTGTAGGACAAAATTACGAAAATACCCCTAGGTAGTGGAAAACAACAACAACGAAAACTACAACGTTTCTCTGAATGAACGAAAGTTCATAATTGTTTGATGGATGGATCAATGGATGAAAGGCTGTGTGCATGAATGAATACGAAAGAACCACTCCTAAAATTCTTTTCATAAAATTTCTTCGCGGGTAATCAAGTGAAACAAGGACTAATTCATAAAACTTCTTAATCAGATCGCGACGTTAGAAAATGAGTTCTAAGGGACGTGAACTTAGAGATTGTGCATAGGAAGTATGATAGTTTTATAAAATCAGAGTGCGCAGCAGTAGCGTAGTAGATGTATGATCGTTCGTTAGTAAGTAATTTCGAGGACGAAATTATTTTTAAGGAGGGTAGAACTGTAACATCCTAGATTAGGGGTTATGCGTTTGGAGCATAACTCAAGTGTTAGTAGGCTTTAAGTGTGGTTGAGCATGTTTTAAGGGTTTTGAGAATCCAAGGATGTAGGAGGAAGTCTTGGAAGAATTTTATTTTTAAAGGAGAAGTTAGGTGAAGGAGGCCTTAAGGAAAAAAGTTTGTGAAATTTGACACACAAACAGGCTTGGAAAAGTGGCCTGAAGATGTCACTTAGGGCCTATGGAAATGGTGCCATATGCAAGAGGAATGGGCCTGAGTTCGAGTCACTTGGGAAGAAAATAAAGGAGGTTTTATTTTTGCTTCCAAAAGACTGAGGTGGACGGCACATGCTTCTAGAAAGAAGGTGTTTTATTTTCATAAATATTCGATTAAAAAGGTGATAAATAAAGGATTTTTAAATTGGATTATTTTGAAGAGATAAATGTTGGATTAAACTCTTTTATTTATGATAATTAAAGGGATAAAGCTATCAAAATAGAAGAGTGGTGGCCAAGTAAGGGACTCTAGCTTAGTAATTTAATTTGTAAAAAAGAAAAGAGAGGCCATTCTGCATTATTTTCTGCTTTCTTTGAAATCCTCTCGCGAATCTGCTCACCAAATCTTCTTCTTCTTTTATTTTTGCCAAGCCGAAATACCTTGTGTTGTTCTAGCCGAATCCTCCATCTTTATTCTTCCTTCTCTAATCCCTCCAAAAGCCGAAAGTTGTGAGATTATCATCTAGCCATAGCCGAACCTCTGAAGATTGAAGTGAAGGTGCAATCGATTTCTTCAAGTAAGGGTAAGATCTCATTCGGTTTCATCCTTTTTCTTTTAAGATTTGCCAAATCTAAGACTAACCCCATTAATATCTGGTTGTCCAAACTTTAAAGAGATCTTTCGGGATTTACTAAGTGTCGACTACAAGGAAGGAGAAGTTCTTTTCCCGAAGGTACACCATAGGCCACGTGTTCCCTAGTTATTCGGTGAGTTTCGGGATTTAAAATCCATAAGGTAAGCATATGAAGTATTCGGCCAAGGCTTATTTTTGGTATTTAGAATTATTTCCTATTTATTCAAAAGCCTGAAATTGACCTAGATTAATGATTTGGTGGCTAGCCGATTTTTAAGGAAGGAATACTACAAATTTGGATTTGATTATTAATCAAATCGGCAAACAAGGTAAGTTTAAGAATACTAATCCTACTAGGATTTGGTTTTAAGACCAAAAAGGTTTATTAATGTGTTTGAATGATTGGCGAATATAGGGATTAAGATCTAAATCGATGATCGGTTCTTCGGGATTTCAAGGACTTCATTAAGCGAATCAGTGTGTACCCCACACTACTTTGTAATATGAATTATGGTTATATGTATTAAAATATGTGTTAATGGAAATATGAACGTGGCTAAGGTACCATGTTATGGTACTACGTTTCGTGCACGCTTCCTACTCCTACTAGGAATATGAAATATGTTATTCGTAACATGAGAATATTATACGATTGTGAACTCGTATATTATGCATATTAATATATGGGGCATATGGTTGTATATTGAAAGGGAAGTGAAAAGTGGTGACTTAAGACCACGATGTCTGAAATGTGGTGACTTACGACCACGATGTCGAAAAGTGGTGACCTAAGACCACGATGTCTGAAAAGTGGTGACCTAAGACCATAGATGCACGATGACTTAAGCCCGCAATTTGGTGTGTAGCGGAAGGAGGGTCGACTTAGTAGTCCCCACGGTGTGTTTGGCAGGTACGGGGGTGTGTAGCGGATGGCATCTAGGTTTTGGGTTCGGGATTGCATCATAACTTGTATTCATTGTTCTGAATGTGTAACTCTTGTATGCCTAATTCTATTATGATTTAGTGTTGTGTACACATTGAGTCTGTTGACTCACCCACAGTGGGAACATTTTTCAGTGATGACCACCAAGAATGGACCTGGTCAATGGAGCTTAAAGGTGGCCATGCACAAGCAAGAAATTTCACGATTTAGACTTTTATTTTTACTTAAGTACTTTCAATTATTTGGATTTATTTGATGTAATAATGCCATAGGGAGCTATTTTATTTTACATTTATTTTATTTATTATGTTTACAAATTTTTATCAATAAAAGTTTAAGTAAAATTTCTTTTAAAATAAACCCTAAATGTTTTGTCACCTTAAATAAATGGATTTCAATGTAAGATAAATTGGTTTTCAACACAAGCCCAACCCAAACAATATTTTTCTTAAAATCGCACAAGTTTTTCCTAAATAACAAAAGAATTTTGAACCGGTTTATTTGAGGAACATACCAAATCTGGTCAAGGCTCGTGGGCCGGGTTTGGGGTGTTTCAATTGAATTCATGGAATGGAAGGTGTGGTTAACTAACGGTTTATGTTTGAACGATCTATGTTTAAACATTTGAATTGTGGTGCCAATAAGGGCATATTGGTTAGGCACTTAGGTTGAATGTTTTTTGTATGTTTAAATGTGTTTTGAATAGGTAAAAATGATTGAAATGATTTGACTTGAGACCTAAGAAATGGTTTTTGAAATGACTGTCTTTTGAAGCTATTCTAAGTGCACATAGCCTAGGACACGGTCTACCACACGGCGGTATGCCACACACAGTCACTTCACACGATTGTATGTCTTATTAATTTTTGGTACAGGTGTGTCCACACGGTCTTAAAAAGTTACACAGCCTGGTGACACAGTCGTGTGACCCTAAGTTACACAGACTCAAATTATTACACGGTTTGGCCACAGGGCCATGCCTTTGGGCCACACGGTCTAGGCTCTATTACACGGCCTGGTCACACAACTGTGTGACCCTTGTTTTCAGTTTTTGCCATATTTTTTTGTTTTGTTTCAGATTAGTCCACTTCATTTCTAAACTAATTTTAAGGTTCCTAATGCTTCGTTTAAGTATCAGTTTTGAATGTATGCTATGAATGATGATTGTTTATTAATTTAAAATGTTTAAATTAATTTTTGAATTGTGTTAATGTATTATCGATCTTGTTAATTATCGTTATATCCCGTAACCTTAATCCGGCAACGGAGATGAGTTAGGGGTGTTAAGTATCCTTCCAATCACCGCTTTCAACCTAAAAACCTAAAACGAAGAAGAAACTCAGTAAGTTCATGTGAACTTAGTGAGTTCCTGGGAAGAACAATCTCACCCTAATTACTGTCAAACATTAAGGAAAGAGACTCAAGCTATCAGATTAGTTTGCCATATTTTACGAATACATTAATCTAGTGTTTAAATTAGTTTGTAGACACTACCAGAATCAAACTCAGCCTATTGGCGAATCACATTGGTTTCTAAACTCGTATGTGACTGTTACGGGCACATCTACTTCACGAATACGCCACTTGCGTGGAATACCATTTATGACTGACATGCTTATTGTTTACATTTCCATGCAACATGCACTACCACATGCATCGTTTTCTCACGTACTCCCTTCCTTGTACTAGCTTCTAATCCCGATTCCAGATATATTTTCATATTCACTCATTAGAGTTATATAACAACGTCACCTTTGTATCCTCCTAACTCCCCTCCTTGTTTGAACACATAAGTGTTCACCCGCAAGGTCGGGTTTTCACCAATCACGGTTTGCATCAAAATGTCATACCAGAGGCAAAACATTTTATATTGTGCCTTCTTTATCATTATACACAGCATCCCTCCATTGCCTCCTTACACCAGTCTGGATACAGAGCTTGTAACACCACCAACCCTAAATTGTTACCGGAACAGGTTTATAGAGCATTACCGAACCTTTCAGACATATTACGAACCTTACACAAATAAATAACATACATATTGTAAAACATTCGTAATGTCCCTTTTATGGACCCTCGAGGCCCAAAATACGTGCTAGAAGTGAATCAGGACTAATTCGAGTGCTCGAGAAACTTTTCATGAAATTCTATTTTTTTTAACAAATACAGGGCTCACATCGTGTATACCGTATCGTGTGGGCTAAATATAACCCCTTTATAATCATCTAACCAACCCTGCAAACTTAAAACATACCTAATTTAAACTAATATCACAACCATTACAATTTTATATACAATTAGATTTAAAACATATCAAGACACCAACCTGATAATTTATTCACTAAACATTCACAAGCAACATTAAGATTAGTTTAGAAATTTCATTCTATTTCCATTTCAAAGTTTAATATCATATGTGTCATTTTATCTTCTTATTCTTTCATATGTCTATTCAAAAAACATATGTCACCTATTACAACTAAAATCCACCATGACACATATACATAACCTAGGTACATGCCACTTTTACCAAAAGAAATATACATCACCAAATTTTTTGAGATTGGGATTAGCTTTGGATGCTGGATCGAAATGTTTGACTTCAACTAATCTGCACACGAAAAACAATCGTACGCTGAGTATGGATATACTCAGTGGTATTACTATAATCCAAATAACTTGATATAACACACAAATCATGCTTATTAAAATTCACAAATCAATAAAATATATGAATTCATTACATAACAACCATAGCCATTCTAAATAGCTTTTCTTTACTCATTTCATTCATCAATACACTATTGTCTATTCGTGAACAATGATACATACTATGCATTTTCATAATCTCATTTCATTGATTCATCAATCATTCCCTGAACCTTTGGTTCATTCGTTCATTCTCATTTCTCAATTTCAATTTCCTATTTCATTTCTCAATCAAGATCATTTACTTTCATTCAATTTTACCATTTCATTCGTTACCCCTATTAACAAGACTCGGACTTTGGCGGATACATAGATCCAACCAAACACTCCAGTATGGCACCCAGTGCCTCATCGGATAGTTTGAAGCAAATAATTGACAGCCAGTGTCTCATTGGCCAAGCTGAAGTAAGTTGGCACCTAGTACCTCATCAAATCTATCCCAAGTAACAGTATGACACCCAGTGTCTCATCGACTCGAGGTCGAAGTATCCCTGAACACTTCCAATCCTATGGCATGCCAACTATATCTGACTTAGCCCGACTAGTTAATAGGGTATTTAAATCACATATAACCTCAATTCAATCACAATTTCTCACATTTTTCCACTTTTCAATCAATACTCAATGCATATATTCACACATTTTCACAATTCAATACATTTTCATTCAATTCAATATCAATACTCACCTTAATTTCTCTTACCGTGCATATTAATCACTATTCACAATTAATAATAAATAAATTCGAATTATAGTAATACAAACTAGAATTTATCCTGAGTTATTCTCTGGCAATCTTTTCCTTTCCCTTCTGAAATTAAAATAATTTACAATTATTAATACAACAATTATTCACATCAAATACTTGAATTTCTTATTTAACTTCTACTTTAATTTCAATTTAATCCTTAACCAAAATCATCTATTTTTCCATCCCAAGTTATACCCTATTTATATTCAATTTTCAACCAAACTTAAGCTTAACTCTCTAATTTTCATCATAAGTACCTAATTTTGAGTTTCTTGCAATTTAGTTCCTATTACACAAAATTTATAGCCTATTCTACAATTTAATCCTTCTTCCACTTCTAACTGAAATTCTATTAATTCAATCCCTAATTCACACTTTTACTCAACAAAATTAGTATCTAAAAATCTAATAACTTCCAAAATTTCAACATATATCTAGTAGCATTTTGTTCTAGGATCATAAAAACTCAAAATTTACAAGAAAATGACTTAAATTGACTTACCAATTTGAATTTGAACCTTTGAGAACCCTAAATTCTTTTCTTTCTTCTTTCTCTCTGTTTCGTCCCTCACCTATTCTGTTTCTTTTGTTTTATATATATAATGTAATATTAATATTATAATATTATAATATATTATAATAAAAATCTTAACTAAAAATCTTTGATATTTCAATGTTAAACCGCCTCAATTAACTAAAATGGCTTAATTACCTATTTAGTTCTTTTTACTTTCTTTAATCTATAATTAAACTTTTACCTCTATTACAATCCTTTTTCTTAAGTACTCCTAATTAAATCAAATTCATCTAACTAGAACCTAATTAAACACACAACTAGCTTCGTAAATATTTTTAATAAATATTTACGAAATCGTTTTACTAAGATGGAGGCCCTACAACACATTTTTTCGATGCTCGTGAATTTTAGGTCATTACATTTCTCCCCCTTAATAAATTTCTTCCTCGAAATTTACCTGAAAAGAGATGGGGGTATTTTGATCTTATTGTTTCTTCTAGTTCCCTAGTTGCTTCCTCCACATTAAGACTTCTCCACAATATTTTTACTAAAGGAACCCGTTTATTTCTTAACTCTTTTACTTCTCGGGCTAATATCTGAACCGACTCTTCTTCATAAGATAAATCAGGTCGAATTTCTATATCTTCAGTAGAAATGACATGGGAATGATCTGATACATATCTCCGTAGCATAGAAACATGAAAAACATCATGGATTTTCTACAGTTCCGAAGGTAAAGCTAACCGATAAGAAACTAGCCCAATTTTTTCCATGATCTCATATGGCCCAATAAAACGAGGGCTTAGTTTTCCTTTCTGACCAAACCTCCAGATTTTCTTCCAACGCGACAACTTAAGAAATACCTTATCACCAACAGAGTATTCAATACCTCATATTTCAAATCCGCGTATGATTTTTTTCTATCAAATGCTGCCTTCAATCTTTCTTGAATCTTTTTAACTATCTCCTCTATTTCCTGAATTAAATTTGGCTCAATTATTTTTCTTTCATTCAGTTCCATCCAACACATAGGCGATCGACATCTTCGACTATATATAGCTTCATACGGAGCCATTTGAATACTTGATTGGAAACTATTATTGTATAGGAATTCAGCCAATGATAAATAACTTTCCCAACTTGATTCAAAATCAATGATACAAGCTTGTAGCATGTCTTCTAGAATCTAAATCACCCGTTCAGACTGTCTACCAGTTTGCAGATGGAAAGCTGTATTGAAATTAAGTCGAGTACCAAAACACTCATGCAATTGTCTCCAAAACCTCGATGTAAATTGCGGATCCCGGTCAGAGATTATAGATAAAGAAATACCAGGTAATCTCACAATATCCCGAATATAAACCTCAGCAAGCTTCTGAAGTGACCAATCTATCCTGACTGCCATAAAATGAGCCAAATTTGTAAGCCGATCAACAATCACCCAAATGGCATTTTTCTTACTTGCCGATAATGGTAGCCCTGTCACAAAATCCATCGTCATACAGCCTCATTTCCACTCGGGAATATTAATAGGCTATAATAATCCAGTAGGAACCTGATGCTCTGCCTTACCTGTTGACAAGTCAAGCACTTACTAACATACTCAACTATATCTCTTTTCATACCTGGCCACCAATAAGATTCCCATAGATTACGGTACATTTTCGTTCCTCCCGGATGCATCGCAAAAGGACTGTCATGTGCTTCACTAAGTATCAACTCTTTTAGTTCAGAAATAGCTGGAACACAAATCCGATCTCGGAACCTTAAGCAATCATGTTTATCAATGCTGAAATTTTCTACCATGCTATTCTGTACCATTTCTCTTTTCTTCATCAACTCGTCATCTTCTAGCTGTGCTACTCTAATCTGATAAAAAATCACTGGTTTAACTCTCAACTCAGCCAACAGACTCCCATCATTACTGATACTGAGCTGTACAAACATTGCTCACAATTCAACTACAGCTTTCTTACTCAAGGCATCAGCTACTACATTTTCCTTTCCTGGATGATAATCTATAACACAATTATAATCTTTCAAAAGCTCATTCCATCGTCTTTGTCTCAAGCTCAACTCCTTTTGAGATAAAAGATATTTGAGACTTTTATGATCAGTATAAATGTAGCATTTCTCACCGTATAGTTAATGTCTCCAGATTTTCAATGCAAAAATTACAGTAGCTAATTCCAGATCATGTGTCGAGTAATTACACTCGTGTAGTTTCAATTGACAAGATGCATAAGCTATTACCTTTCCATCTTACATTAACACACAACCCAAACCACTTAAAGAAACGTCGCTATGCACAACAAATTTTTTTCCCGACTCTGGCAAAGTCAAAATCGGTGCCTTAGTCAACATTTGCTTTAACATCTCAAAACTTCTCTGACACTGATCATCCCAAATAAAAGGAACATTCTTTTGTAGCAGCTTCGTCATCGGTAATGCTATCTTTGAGAATCCATTTACAAATCTTCTATAGTATCCAGCTAATCCCAAGAAACTACGTACCTCAGACAAATTCCTCAGTGCTTTCCACTGAACAATTGCTTTAACCTTTTTCGGATCAACTCTTATTATATCTGCAGACACATGTCCCAAAAATATCACCTCCGACAACTAAAATTCACATTTATTAAGCTTCTCATATAATTGTTTCTCCCGTAATATATGTAAAATAATTCTGAGATGCTGATCATGTTCCGATTCTGACTTTGAATAAACCAATATATCATCAATGAAGACCACCAAAAATTGATCTAAATACGAATGAAAATACAGTTCATAAGATCCACAAAAGTGACTGGGGCATTAGTCAATCCGAAAGGCATTACTAAAAATTCATAGTGGCCATACTGAGTTCGAAATGTTGCCTTCGAAACATCACTTTCTTTCACCTTCAACTGATAGTAGCCTGATCTCAAATCCATCTTCGAAAACACAGAAGCTCCTTTCAACTGATCAAATAAATCATCAATGCAAGGTAACAGATATTTATTCTTGATCGTCATCCTATTTAACTATCGATAATCAATATAAAGTCGCATCGAAACATCTTTCTTTTTAACAAATAAGGCTGGCGCTTCCCACAGTGAAATACTAGGTCGAATGAAGCCACGGCTTAACAAATCTTTCAACTGTATCTTCAGCTCTTTTAATTTTGTAAGTGACATACGGTATGGAGGTATAGATTTTGGAGCTTTACCAGGATAAACTTCTATCGCAAACTCAACTTCTCTATCTATTGGAAAACTCAGTAATTCTTCAGGAAAAACATCAGAAAACTCACAAATAGTTCAAATTTTACTGCATTGGCTTCCAACAGAATCATAATTGATAACATAAGCCAAACAAGCTGCACAACCTTGATGAAGTAGTTTATTAGGCTGAATCGCTGAAATGACACATGTTGACCCATTAGTACGAATACCATTTACCTTAATCTTGCCTCCATCTTCAGTCTGAATACTAAACTTCTTTTTATAATAATCTAAAACCACTCCATGTTCAAACAACCAATCCATTCCCAAGATCATATCAAAATCACCAAATGGCATTATCAGAAAGTCAACAGGGAAAAATCTATTTCGTATCATTAACAGACATCTTTGACATACTTGATCTATGGACATTGTTTGTCCCAACGGGCTAGACACCTCTATAAATACTCTAGACATCTCAAATTCTAACTTTTTCAACTCAACTAGTTTTGTATTAATGTATGAGTGTAAAGACCCGGGGTCAATTAAAGCATAAACAAGTTCTGAATACAGTAAAAATATACATGTTACCACATCATGAGCATCGCCTTCTTCTCGAGTCCGGACCACATTTGCTCTAGCTGGTACTCTAGCTTCTGATTGCTGAGTATCTATATCACTCCCTCTCCTTGCACCTACTCCTCTAGAAATTGAACCACCTCTACCCTATCCTCTGCCTCTAGTAGTAGATACTGACCTTTGTGATGTCACGGGTGAAGCACTTTCACCTTTCGGGCAATCTTTAATAAAATGATCTGTAAACCCATATCGGAAACAACCTCTAGTTAATTTCCAGCATTCACCTTTATGTTTCTTTCTGCAGTGCTCACAATCTAGAATTTTAATGTCTCGGGATGGACCTCTCACGCTACCAGTGGAGACTACCGTCTACTTTCCCCGACTTCTATCACCTCTGCCTGATCTAAAGCTTGGTCTCCAACCACCACAAAATTCTTTTGATCTTTTTGGTTGAGGATTTGAACTAGTAGTTCCAATACATTTTCCAGTCAATCTAGCAATTTCAGACTTTTATCGAGGCCCAGAACTTGTTCTACCATCTTGGCTCGTTCAACCAGATCTACAAATTCTGTAATCTAATAAGATACCAGCTGTACTCTTAATTCATCTTGCAAAACCCGCAAAAACCGTTTACCACTGTCAGCTTATGTCGGTACAAATTCTAAGGCATATCTGCTCAGTTTGGAAAATTCCCGTTCATAATCCACCACTGACATGTAATGCCCCAAATTTGGGCCTAGTAGAATTGGGCCTATTGGGCCCGAGCGTGGGAGCATTTTAAAATTTTTGGGAATATGATAACGGCATTATTTCAAGTTGGACCTCTTAGGTAAGTGAATTTGGAAGGTTACGGGGTTTCAATGAGGTCCCGGGTTCAAGTTAGGCCATAGGAAAAATTTTAGTTTTTGGCTCTTTAGGGGATAGGGCTAGCAGAAGTGGGACTTAAGTTTAATTAAGTAGGTTTTCTAACACAAGTGAGCACATGGTGGAGTGGATGTGGCGTCAATAGTAGAGCAAGGGGAGAAGGAGTTCGAATCCCACAAGCAGCATATGTGGGTTTTTATTTTATGCTATGGGAGGAGAAGTGATAAACCGTAAAAGTAACATATTTTAGGCCCACATTTAGCATACTTTTGAATGATTTAAGCCTCGAATTATGTAATTTTGTGCTCTTAATCCTTTGAATTCATGTTTTATACCCAAGAGAGCACTGGAGGACGAAAAGAATGGAAAACAGGCCTAAAACAGAGTAAATGGGCCATATCACGAAATCCACACGGCCTGGGCCCATGACCACACGGCCGTGCCGAATTCAACAGGTTTGAACACGGCCTGGCCACGACTTACACGGGCGTGTGCCATGGGAGTGTCCCTGCCGTGAGAAAGAAGAGTTTCACTCGGATTAGGATACTTAGGGGCAAAGAAACATATTCAGAAGCCTATATAAACACCCAAAGTATGACCTAAAAAGGGAGAACCCAGGGCTTTAGTTAGGGGTCGTCCAGTTAAGGCCAAAAAGGGCAGATTTGTGGAGATTTACTCGAAGATAGCCAGTTGATTCATCTCAAGAAGCCAGAATTATACTCAAGATAGAGGATCTCACTTTCAATTCCTTCAGGGGGTTTTAGGGATTTCTTATGTTTTGTTTTATCTTTTCTTTTCAGATGTTTTCTTTTATTGTTATGAACTAAACCCTCAGATACCTGGGGGGATGAAACCTAAGATGAATCTTGTCATCGTTTGCTGAACTATATGATAAATATTTGGCTTGTTCTTAATTATGTGTTCTTAATTCTTGTATTGATATTTTCGGGATATTAATTCAAGTGTGATGTGCTTAGGTGGAGGAGCAAAAGTCCCTGCCTAAGAGTAGATCCAGCAAAATTAAGCGAAGTTGATCGCACACCTAGAGATAAGGTGACGAGATTTTGCCGGATTCGGGTGAAACCTAATATAGGAGTCCATTGATCAAGTTAATGCGATTCTAGGGGTTTTAATTAGGAAGAGATTTCAATTAATCAACCTAGGGTTAGACGTTAATCGCCTCGAAAGAGGGATTAATATAACTTAGGGAACCTTATAGATCAAGTCAAATGAATAAATCGTCTGGTTCAGATTTAGATAACAAGTGAAGTCTAGGTGGATCCTTCCTTGGGTGTCGTCTTAATCAATTGGTTTTTCCTGAAGTTATTTTCACAATTTCATTCTTCTTTGTCTTAGAGTCTTTAGTTTTGTAGTTAGTTAAATTTAGATTAGATAAACAATTCCCTTAACTCTTAGTCTAAATAATAAAAAGAGAGTTAGTATTAGTACTTTTGGTTCCTTTAAGTTTGACATTCCTTAACTATACTATTGTTCGATAGGTACGCTTGCCTCAAATCATTGTCATTTTCAGTTTCCAGGTTCGATCATTCTTTATATAAATTTTAAGACTTTGACATCGCATAAAACAACGACCAAGTTTTTGGTGCCGTTGCCGGGGAACAAAAATATTAAGAACGCTTAATTTTTATTACTTTAGCCATATTTACTTTATTTTTGCAATTTACTTTTTTTTTTAGACTTTGCTAAATTTTCTTTTGTTCCTTCCAGGTACCTCTTGTTTATGACTAGAAGGAACCCGATAGGACCCTTACTTTACGACAGTGATATTGAAGGTACCGTCCGCAGAAATCGCAGAGAAATAAGGCGAAGCTTAAACTACATAAAAGAAGAGTAAGAAGTTGAAACTAATACCATTGAAGAGATGTCTGAGAATAATCCGCCACCTCCAGAGATGGCCGAAAATCATGCTCCTCGAACTATGTATGATTACGCTAAACTTAGTTTAACATGAACTGAGTCAAGTATTGTTAGGTCTACTATTGCTGCAAATAATTTTGAACTAAAACCTAACACTATACAGATGATACAACAGTTTGTTCAATTTGATGGTTTGCAGGATGAGGATCCTAACACATACTTAGCAAATTTTCTAGAATTCTGTGATGCCTTCAAGATAAATGGCATTTCTGATGATGCCATCCGTCTTCAGTTATTTCCCTTTTCTCTGGGGAATAAAGCCAAATTGTGGTTACATTCTCTTCCACGAGGATCAATCACTACATGGAATCAAATGACCGAGAAATTTTTATTAAAATATTTTCCACCGGCCAAAACGGCCAAATTGAGGAATGATATCTCTTCTTTTGTGCAGATGGATTCAGAGACACTTTTATGATGCATGGGAGAGATACAAGGACTTGTTAATGAGGTGTCTACACCACGGATTGCCTTTGTGGCTACAGGTGCAAACCTTCTACAAAAGTGTGAACCTTTCAACAAGGCAATTAATCAATTTAGCCGCCGGCGGAACTCTGAATAACAAAACTCCTAAAGCGGCCTATGATTTTATAGAAGAGATGTCACTGAATAACTATCAATGGCATGTTACAAGGACAAGGCTAGCCAAAGCAGCCGGAGTTTTCAACCTCGATGCAGTAACCGTGCTATCAATTTAGGTAGAATTGCTACATAAAAACTTTGATGATTTATACGGTTCTTCACAGGCACATCCAATTATGCAGTGCGACGCAAGTGAAGGAGTAGCGAATCCTGAGTACCCACCCTACGGACAGGGCATGGAGAGCGAACAGATGAACTATATGGGTAACAATTTCTGATCTAACAATAACCTTTATAGTAATACTTATAATCCAGGTTGGAAGAACCACCCCAATTTCTCATGGGGCGGTCAAAGAAATCAAAGGCAACAACCATCCCAAAACTTCCAACAACAGCCCTACCCACAGGAAAAGAAGCCGAACCTTGAAGAGATGCTAACAAATTTCATAGCAGCCTCAGAAACGCGTTTCCAAAAGGTAGAAACAAAACTTGAAGTATTGTCACAGGAGTTCAAGGATCAAATCGGGCAAATTGCTAAGCAGATTTCTGAGAGACCACAGGGAAGACTACCGAGTAACACCGAGACTAACCCAAGGGAGCAAGTTCAAGACATAACAGCTCAAGAGAGTGAAGGGTTAGACGCGCCTAATTTAAAACAAAAGAATATGGTAGAAGAAGATATGGTTGAGGTCAATAACAAGCCGAAACCGATAATCAAAGAGTACAAACCTCACATACCATATCCCCAAGCAATAACGAAAGACGACACAGAGGAACAGTTCGTTAAGTTTCGTAAACTTTTAAAGAAATTACATATTAACTTACCGTTTGTTGAAGCTCTTTCGCAGATGCCAGATTCCAGGAAATTTTTAAAGAAGCTATTGACAAATAAGCGAAAGATTGACGAGGAATCACATGTGGAACTGAATGCAGTATGCTCAGCAATTTTGCAAAATAAACTACCATGGAAATTAAAAGATCCAGGGAGTTTTACATTTCCATGCTTAATTGGTAGTTTATCAATTGATAATGCATTAGCTACTCAAGGAGCAAGCATAAATGTCATGCCTTATAAATTGTTTAAACAACTAGGTCTAAGGAAACCTAAACAAACTAGGATGAGCATTCAATTAGCTGATAAAACTATTACAGTTCCTAGGGGTATAATTGAAGATGTACTTGTGAAAATTGATAAATTCGTATTCCCAGTAGACTTCGTCGTTTTAGACATGGATGAGGACAACACGATCCCCCTAATTTTAGGATGACCATTTTTAGCAACTGCCAGAACTAAAATTAATGTCGAAGCAGGTGAACTCATACTCTGTATAGGTGAGGAGATAGACACTCTTCAAGCCCTCAATTCAGCTAGGACATCGAACAATCAAGGTGAGAAAGTAAATTCTATTGATAACCATTCGGTTAACCCTTCTTTTCAGGAAGCACCACAAAAGAACACAACTGAGTCCGATCCTAAACCCTATGCCAACAAGGAAATAACTCACAAGGAACAAGGGATTCAGATCGATGAACTAGAAGAGGAGAAGACGCATCTTAAAGAAGAACTAAGGATACACGAAGCAGAACCAAGGTCACTCTACGAGACACACAAGTTCAAAATTGGAGATCAGGTAATGCTAGATAAAGTAGACCCACGAATATCCCCTCCTGATCCTAACACAAGCAAGGAAATCCCTTTCAAGGTAATCGATGTTTTTCCGTACGGAACAGTCGAGGTAAGTAATCCCATGTTTGGCATTTTGAAAATAAATGCTACTCGTCTTAAACTCTATCATGATAATGAAATTGCGAGCATGAGGAAGGACTTCCAACTCCTCAAACCACCATGAATATACAAAGGAGAGGAAAGTATAGCTTAAGACTATAAACGAGCGCTTTTCGGGAGGCAACCCGAGTTCTAACCCCATTAACTTTTACATTTTTTATTCTATCTTATTCATTTTATTCTCCCCTTATAGCACCTAACTGTAAACTAACCAAAACGCAGATTCATAAGCCACATGGCCTTGCACATGGCCGTGGCCGTGGCCGTGTGGATGCACCGAATATCTATACTGACATGGCAGAGATGGTACGAGTCAGAGCAAATCAATTTTCAAGTCACGGACTCAACTACCCTGCCACGGCCGTGCGATGCGGCCGTGGTCGACACTGTTAGATCACACACGGGCGTGTCACCTCACTCATGGGCATGGGAGAAATGAACAAAAGCACGATACGGCCGTGTGACACACCACGCCCGTGGTACACAGGCGTGGGAAAGTACCAGGCCTCAAAATCTTATTTAAACCACCCCCTCCCTCCTCTAACCTACTCCCCATCTCCCCTCCTCCATATCATTTTCTTTTACCTTCCTTTATCAGATCTCTAACATCCCATATCATTCTTCTAATGGCCATGGTGAAGAAGCGGAAGGATTCAAGCACAGTCTCTCTGTGGGAGACTAGTCTAAATAAGCTCATGCCAGTCGCTTCATCCAAACGACAAGCTAAGGATCTTTAAGGCCATTTAATTTTTCTTCTTCTCTACTCTTCTCCTTTATTTTCCTTATGCTTAAATTAGTTTATTTTATTTTAGTTTCTTAGTGTCAGATTCTTCAGGCTGCTTGGGAATCACGCCACTTTGGCCACCGCCAGCACCTCCGCAGCCTTAGAAGTCACACCCACTGTAACACCCCTAACACGTATCCGTCACCGGATTGAGGTTGAGAGGCATTACTACATTAGACTCAATTACGAAATAAACCTCAATTGGATTCATGCACAAACAATACAATCATTACCATAATATAAAAAAAATTAATTAACAAATTGTATAACAAGTTTTATTACCCATAATTAATACACACTATTTCCTGAATCACATAACTTAAACATTCATGACATACATATATTTTTATATATATGTATATCTATATTTAAAATCATACTTCAACTTATGGCAATTTATAGCATATATTGAGTATCAACTAAAATTCATATAATATAAGCTAAGTTTCATTTATAATATTATAATACATATGCATATTAAAATCAATCGAACCAATTTACCATTCACTAATCAATTACTAAACAACATATATGATTTTACACCTTGGCCGAATATACTACTGCACCATTCATTTGGATTCGTAACTAAGCAACCAAGAAACATATTCATTTCTTATCACTAATAATGAAGTTCGAATATCTATTAACTATTAATCATGTAACACCCCAAACCCGGCCCACAAGCCATGACCGGATCTGGTATGTCATGGAATAAAAAGAAGTTTGAAAGGTTTGGATTAATAGTAGAAATTTAAAAAAATTTTGTTAAGGGTATAAAACGGTGTTCGTAAAAACTCAAGTGGGTTGATTTGGTAAATCCGATTGAGTTGAAAATCCTTTCTTCCTTTAAAACCATTTGACCATTTAAATTTTAGAACAATAGAGTGATCAATAGCTTAGAAAATTTCGTTACCCGATGGTAACATTTTTGAAAACGCGTACGAGTACTTATTTTTGAAACGTTACTTTTAACCGATTTGCATAACCGTTCTAAGTTCATCAGTTATATAATAAAGTAAAAACAACTACCTAACCATCCAAAATAATAATAATAAGCGGCCATATTACAACCCAATCGAATTGTAGTGAATAATAAACTTAAAACGGGGCAAAATAAAATTTCAAGTCCACAAAACCAACATGGCCGCCTCGAGCTCTCCTCGGCTCCGCATCCGCGCTCTACTCACCTGCAAGATGATATGGGAAGGGGTGAGTCACCAAGACTCAGTGTATAAATCCCCAACCCGGAAATAACACTCATACACAAGATATTAGTATGACATGCAATTATGCAACCCAACCTAGCCATCCATGCTCCTTTTCTACCCCGTGTGGTACCAAACCACTGGTGGTGCCAAACCACTGGTGACTTATAGTCACGATATCCGTCAATACGTGTAGTGCCAAACCACTGGTGGTGCCAAACCACTGGTGACCCGAAGTCACAATCAAATGATGGGGCCAACCCATCGTGTGATACCAAATCACTGGCGTCGATCCCGTGTCTCAAATGTGGGGCCAACCCACGGTGGCACTAAGCCATAGGGACGAGACGCTATGAGGTGCCAAACCTCTGGTGGTACCAAACCTCTGGTGACCGTAGTCACAATGTGTTACCAAAACAACGGTGTCCGCGACGACCACGAATATTACTCCTCTCATCAATCCCACCATCATCATGGTCACATCACAAGTATCATGATCTCATATATCATGCAATCGTATATAGCATAGCATTTCACAGCATATGATGGCATATGCAACATATATCGTAAATCGAGTAATAGGGGACTTACCCGAAAACCAAGCTTATGCCCACTAGGCAAAGTTACCACATGAGAGGTTATAATATTATCAAATAACAGTTTATACTAATAAAGTGTGTAAGAGCTTACACACCTATTTGATCGGAGGTCTAAAAAGAAATCTCGGATCTACGTGATATTATAAAAGTCCCGAACTTATCCTCGTATAGCTCCTATTATTCGGCCATTAATAGCTATCATTAAAGAGTCTCATTTGATTAACTGACAAGTCCAAAGTTATTGGTCATAACATAACCAAAATAGGGCTCTAGGTCGAACCTTTATTAACACGATCCAACGTGATAGAAAACTCGAACTTGATTTCTTGGCGATTTGTCCCCTCCTAAAAACATAGTGCATAAATCGGTTACTCAAGAATACCAAGAATGGCCTTTGGCCGAAATTCTTAACTATTTCTAAGCTTACCGAAATCCCAAGTTATTGTTTGACTTGTTGAGATCCTCCGAAGAATCAAAATCCAAAGTGCTCCTTGGTGTCGGCTACACAAGCAAACATTTACAATTTAATATGGCCTATACCCCCCTTTTCGGCCGATCCTTACAAGAATCTTAGCTCATGTTTTCGACACTTCCAAGTGATGTAAGAAATCAGAAATTGAGAAATACTTACCAAAATATTCGGCCTTCACAAAGTAAAGAAAACAAAACGATGTCATGAGTTTTGGCCAAGAACAAGTTGAAAGGAAGGAGAACAAGGACAAGGAAATTTCGGCACCCTCTTACTCTACTCAAAGCCGAATGTACATGTTCCTAGTGATGTCCCTATTTTGGCCATGGATAATTTGAAAAGGAAGAAGACAACTCAAAGCCTAGGCACCTCTTTGCCAAAAGAAACCGATTATCCAAGCCTTTCAACCCTCCTTCACTCGGCCATGCACAAAGGGAAGAAACCAAGTTATGCTGAAGAAATTTGGCCAAGCTTCTTTCTTGTCTAAAACACCTTCAAACCGAGAGTGTCAAGCCTCTCATATTTCCCTATTCGGCTAGCACAAAATGAAGTAGGAAGCACCAAGAGTTTCGGCCATGCTAAACTTTTGCCAAACCTTATGGCCGGCCAACAACTCCACCTTTTCTAAATTTCAATCCCCAAAAAAAATAAACATTATTTCCCATAATATTCTCTCTATTTTCAACAAATAAATTAAAGAAAATTTGCCCATACATCTAATATACATAAAGTAAGCAACCCAAGGAATATAATGCCCATGCTCTTAATAAAATAAGAGAATTTTACCCATGCCTTATAAATAAAATAAATGATAAGATAAAATAATAACACTAAATGCCCATAATTTCGGCACAGCCATGGCAGCATGCCTTGTGCATGCGTGCGCCATGCGGCGGTGCCATTTGCATTCTCTAACCGATCAAAGGCCAAAATAAAAAAATCCTTCTATGCGATTTGCGGTCTCGAACCCGAGACACGGGAGACTGCCCATGCCTTTGACCATTCTGCTACTGCGCCATATCTGTTACAATTGCGTCGGAATTTCCTTTTTAAGCTTCCATCACTTGGCTCTCCCACGCATTTAATGCCAGAGGCCAAAAACGAAATACCCAACTGTTGCCCAGGGGTTTCGAACCCGAGACCTGGAGCAATATCGCGCCCCAGCCACTCGGCCAATTGACTTTCATGTCAAAAACACGTCACGTAATTTCTTTTAAACCTTCTTTCCTGGGTTTCCCCTTTGTCTTAATGCCAAGCAAAATAAAAGTGCTCGCGCGTCCCCAACGGTGCTCGAACGTGCGACCCCCGAGCTGCCACGAACCATTACGCCCCTGACCACTATGCCAAGGCATTATTTGTGACATGTACCCATCACAAATCCTTTTGATCACTCCTCCGCTCACAACGCTAAACGAAAACAAAAATAAAAACCTGCACCTGCGCTATCCCTAGGATTCGAACGCGCGACCTCATCCCGCAGCCCTTCCAGCAGCGCCCCTTAGCCACCTGGCCAAGGGGTTCATTTGTGCAATAAGCTTGCCAACATTATTCTTAAAGCCTTCTCATTAAGTTCTCCTTCGCGCCAAAATAAAACTTCCACCCATGCGATTCGAACCCTTGCCTTGCCGCATCTTCTAACATTTTGGTGGCGTCTTAACCACTCCGCCAGCCATTCCTTTGTGTCAATATTCGCCCCAAATAATAATAATACTTATACACTTAGCCCCTTTCATCCCAAGCACTTAAGGAACCTTCTTAACCCTATACCCAACTAACTCGGGATTTTGGCTAAACCATAATATGTGCATTTAATCAAGAAAACCCACAATAAAATAATCGCATGACAAACGACCCCTAATGCAAGATGTTACAGTGCTACCCCCCTTAAAATAATTTCGTCCCCGAAATTACCAGGTCGAAAGAGTTGGGGGTATTGCTGCCGCATCACATCCTCGGGCTCCCACGTAGCTTCCTCCACGCCATGATTCCGCCATAGGACCTTCACTAAAGGAACTGACTTCCTACGCAAAACTTTCACATCCCGATCTAGGATCTGCACAGGTTCCTCTTCCATCGTCAAATCTGGACTCACCTCAACTTCTTCAACTGCCAAGACGTGTGATGGATCGAGCGATAAGCGTCTAAGCATGGAGACATGGAACACATCATGAATCTGACTCAGTTCTGCAAGTAACTCGAGCTGATAAGCCACTGGTCCCACTCGTCTCAACACCTTAAACGGTCCAATGAACCTTGGACTTAATTTGCCCTTCTTCCCAAATCTTAACACTTTCTTCCATGGTGAGACCTTGAGAAAAAACTTCGTCTCCTACGGCAAATTCTATGTCCCTCCGCTTGAGATCGACATAAGACTTTTGCTGTCAGAGGCTTCTTTCAACCGAGCTTGGATCTTCTTCACCTTATCCTCGGTTTACGCAACCAATTCCGGTCCTAACATCCGCTGCTCACCCAACTCTATCCAACAAGTGGGTGTGCGACACCTCCTACCATACAATGCTTCATATGGTGCCATCTTAATGCTTGCCTGATAACTGTTGTTGTATGCGAACTCAGCTAATGGCAAAAATTCTTCCCAACTACCTCTGAAGTCCAAAACGCAACCTCTTAACATGTCCTCCAAAATCTAAATAACTCTTTCCGATTGCCGTCGATCGTGGATGGAATCTTTGTCTTGAAATCCAACCGTGTACCCAAAGCCTGATGTAGTGCTCTCCAAAACCTCGACGTAAATCTGGGGTCTCTGTCTGAGATGATCGATACTGGCACGCCATGCAACCTCACTATCTCCGCCACGTACAACTTAGCTAACTTCTGGAGCGAGTAATCCACCCTTACCGGTATGAAGTGAGCCGACTTGGTCAGACGGTCCACAATCACCCAAACTGCGTCCTTTTTGCTGGGCGTGAGGGGTAGCCCACTGACGAAGTCCATAGTGATCCTCTCCCATTTCCACTGAGGAATCTTCACGGGTTGAAGTAACCCTGATGGCAACTGATGTTCAGCCTTTACTCGCTGACACGTGAGACACCTTCCCACGAATTCAGTCACCTCACGCTTCAACCCTGGCCACCAGAACTGCTTCCGTAAATCTCCATACATCTTGCTACCTCCAGGATGCATAGCGTATGGGCTACTATGTGCATCCTGAAGAATTCCTTGCCTCAAGCCCACATCATTCGGCATACAAGGCCGCCCTTGAAAGCACAACACACCATCATCAGTCAAACTATACCCTTCCAAACCGCCATCTTGAACTTGCAACCTTCGCGTACTTAAACTGTCATCCCCTAATTGCTTTTTCTTTATCTCCTCGATCCAAGTTGGCTTAACTTGCAGCTCTGCCAAAAGACTCCCATCGTCGTATAGACTGAGACGAGCAAACATCGCCCTTAAGTCTGTCACGACCTTTCGGCTCAACGCATCAGCCACCACGTTAGCCTTGCCTGGATGGTACTCAATTGAACAGTCGTAGTCCTTCAACAGTTCAATCCATCGGCGCTGCCTCAGATTCAAGTCCTTCTGAGTCAAGAGATACCTCAAACTTTTATGATCCGTGTAGACTATCGATTTCTCCCCATATAAGTAGTGCCTCCATATTTTCAAAGCAAAGACTACTGCCGCTAACTCCAAGTCATGAGTCGGATAGTTAACCTCATGCGGTCTTAGCTGACGGGATGCATAGGCCACTACCTTCCTTTCCTGCATCAACACACATCCCAAACCATTATGGGACGCATCACAATAAACTGTGAACAATTTCCCCGCCTCAGGCTGTACCAACACTGGAGCTTCCGTCAGAATCTTTCTTAGCTTATCAAAACTTTCTTGCTGTTTCTCTGACCAAACAAATGGGACTCCTTTCCTTAATAGTTTAGTCAACGGTGCTGCGATTAAGGAGAATCCTTCCACAAATCTTCGATAATACCCGGCCAGACCCAGAAAACTTCGAATTTCCGCCACTGTCCTAGGTGGTTTCCAGTCCAACACCGCTTCAACCTTGCGGGGGTCCACTCTAATCCCTTCAGCTGACACCACGTGACCCAAGAAGGTCACCTCTCTAAGCCAGAATTCGCACTTACTGAATTTGGCATACAACTGCTCCTCCCTCAGCACTTGTAGAACTATGCGCAAATGCCTATCATGCTCCTCCTCCGTCTTTGAGTAAACCAATATGTCGTCTATAAACACCACGACAAATTGATCTAAGTATTGCTGAAACACCCTATTCATTAAGTCCATGAACGCTGCCGGCGCGTTGGTCAACCCAAACGGCATCACTAAGAACTCGTAATGCCCATACCGGGTACGAAATGCCGTCTTGTGCACATCAGCCTCCTTTACCTTAAGTTGATGATAGCCCGACCTAAGATCTATCTTCGAGAATACCGATGCACCCTTGATTGATCAAACAGTCATCAATGAGAGCAACGGATACACTGCTTTTGATCGTCAACTTGTTTAGCCGACGGTAGTCGATACACATCCGCATTGACCCGTCTTTCTTCTTAACAAACAACACAGTGCTCCCCACGGAGATATACTAGGGTCGAATGAACCTCTATCCAAGAGTTCTGAATTTGAGCCTTGACTCCACCAACTCCTTTGGTGCCATTCGGTAGGTGCTATGGACACGGCGCGCTCCGGCAACAAGTCTATACTGAACTCAACTTCCCGATCCGGAGGCGGACACAGGAGTTCTTACGAAACACATCGGCGAATTCTCTTACGATTCGGACCTTCTCAATCTGCGACTCCTTAGCCTCCAAGGCATAAATTCGAACCAACAAGGCCTCATACCCTTTCTCGATCATTTTCTCGGCCTTCAAGGCGGACACTACATTGGATAGATAGTCTCTTCTACATTACCTATCATGACCACTTCATCACCTCACTGTCTTTAGAACCATGCGCTTAGCGGCGCAAATCCAACTTTTCACGATACTTAACCACCAAATTATTCCAAGAATTAGATCGAACTCCCCAAACGGCAGTTCCATCAGATCAGCCACAAACACTACCCCTTGGAGTTCTAGGGGTATATCTCTATATAGCTTGTTCACTACCACAGAGTGTCCTAGAGGGCTAATTACAGTCATCTCCCTAGAAGCAGTCTCAAAATCCATGTTCAAAGTCTCTACCACACTACTAGCAACGTATGAATGCGTCGAACCCACATCAATTAATGCAACATATGGAAGACCAAAAATTAGGAACGTCACGGTGATGACATCCGGTCGCGTCACCCTCTCGCGACGCCTCATTTGCGTAGACTAAGCCAGTGCGCCTAGCCTCTCGTGTTGCTGCACCTCCGCCTCGAATTCCGCGACCTCGATTAGGACCATTGCCTCTCTACTACTATTACCACGACCCTCTGCGGTGGTCCCACATTCCTTCTTTGAGCACGATTACGACCTCCGGCCGATTCCTTGCCATCTTCCGAGGACAATCCCTTACACGATGATCCAAAGATCCACATTCAAAGCAACCCCTCTCACCGGTCCAACAACCTCCTCAATGTGACTTCCCACAACGATTACACTGAGCCGGTCTCTGATTAGAATCCATGGGCCTTCCAGCCTGATTTGGCCCACTCTGTCTGGCCCTCTTTTGTGCATTATTTCCCGATCCAGACGACCCAACACCTCTTTTCTGCTTGCTCCTATCATAGTTTTGCCTCACAGACTCCCTGACCCTTTCGGCTACCTTAGCCTTTTCTACCAAAATGGCAAATTCACGCACTGCCTTTGTGGAGCAATCAACAACCTTAAACCATCCCTAAGTCCGTCTTCAAAGCGGACGCAACGATCATGCTTCGATTGACACAACTCCCGAGCATAGCGACTCGACCTCGAAATTCGCCTCATACTCGAATCTGACTTATTTCCTTGTACTAATCCTGGAAAAGCTTTCCTCCGAGTATCGGTGTAGTAGCCGGTGCCCACATACTTCTTCCGATAAGTAGCTTTGAAGTATTCCCAAGTAAGGTCGTCTCTGCTGTAGCACCGCCTCGAACCGTGAGCCACCACCGTACGACTCATCTTTTAGAAGCGACACTTTGCTCCTTTCGACTTCTCCTCATTTGTTAAATCAAGATCGTCCCATGATCCTCTCGGTCGATTCTAACCAATATTCGGCAGTCTTGGGTGCGACACGACACACCCCCGAAATACTTCACTCAGTTGGATCGAAGCCGCTCGAGATCTGAGACTTCCGAGCTCCTCGTACCTCTCACCGTCTCGCCATCATTTCTAAAACACGCAAAGATAGCTGCGATATCGACTCACCCTCCGTCGATCCTCGATGTCCATCACCAAAAGTTGGGGTGGTGGTGGAGTGGTATCTCATTATCCGATCCCCGGCCGGACCTAATCGGTTCTGTCATGGCCATCCGTCCTCTACAAGCGTCCCCGACGACCGCGCGACCTCTGAGCTCATTTCTTATAAGCGCAATCTATTTTAAAAAGTTTTATGAATTAGCCAATATTCCACGATTATTAGCAAAGAATTTTATGGGCGAAGTTAAGAAGTTGTTCTTTTGATCAAACAAGTTTCAAGTCTTCATTGTAATTCAAGATACACTTCCACTTATTCCATCACCCTCTTTGTCCAATTCCTAACCAGGGGTATTTTCGTCATTTACCCTACAGGGTATTTTGGTAATAAAACAAAGTAAGTTTGTAAATCTTGATAAATCAAGGAAACTTAAAAATTTGCAAAACTTGGGGTTCTTTTTGAGAAATTGTCTTCCCAAATTAGTAGTGTTGCAAAAACTTTAAAAATCGGGGTTATTTTGGTAATTTACTGATTAGGGGCAATTTCATAATTTTTTCAAAATCACGACATTTTTGATATTTTGCAAATTAGGGATTTTGGGTATGTAAAACTAAGAAAATTTTGTTAAAATTTTGGGGTAGCTTAGTAGATTTTAAAACTAGGGTATATTTTTGTAATTTACCACTAAGGGTATTTTAAAATGTCCCTATATCAAGAGAATTTTGTAATATAAATCTTACAAGTTTGAGGGAAGTCTTTAAAACTAGGGTTTTTATCAAAACGCTGCTAATTCCCTTCGGGTTTTAATAATAGGGTTTAGCCCACTAACAAGTCCTCACGGTTAGGGTGAACCGAAGCTACGCACTGCAGGATTCCCGTGAAGAGGAGGTGAGTCACTAGGACCGCTTAAATACCAAGCTCTTCCTGATCCAATCCTAGACATGCGTACAAGGATTACCACACCCTAACTCGGCGACTTAATCATAGGTTTGTTTATTAAGGCAATTAAAATCTTATGCAATTGTTGGGGTAAACTAGTCCTAAAGTTCACATACTTTTCATACTATCTACGTCCCATTTCTACCCTTTTACAGATAATCATTCACACATAGATTAGAGATACTTACAAGAGCGGATCGGTCTTTTGAGACTCGACGCCATGTTGTTCAACCAAAACCATTTTCATAGAGGTTTTCAAAAGCCTATCTAGAAAAATATTTTTAGGCATTAGGCCCTCACAGCCGAGTTTTGAACCTGGCTCTGATACCAACTTGTAACACCACAAACCCGGCCCACAAGCCATGACCGGATCTGGTATGTCACGGAATAAAAAGAAGTTTGAAAGGTTTGGATTAATAGTAGAAATTTAAAAAAATTTTGTTAAGGGTATAAAACGGTGTTCGTAAAAACTCAAGTGGGTTGATTTGGTAAATCCGATTGAGTTGAAAATCCTTTCTTCCTTTAAAACCATTTGACCATTTAAATTTTAGAACAATAGAGTGATCAATAGCTTAGAAAATTTCGTTACCCGATGGTAACATTTTTGAAAACGCAGCGTCACAGTACTTATTTTTGAAACGTTACTTTTAACCGATTTGCATAACTGTTCTAAGTTCATCAGTTATATAATAAAGTAAAAACAACTACCTAACCATCCAAAATAATAATAATAAGCGGCCATATTACAACCCAATCGAATTGTAGTGAATAATAAACTTAAAACGGGGCAAAATAAAATTTCAAGTCCACAAAACCAACATGGCCGCCTCGAGCTCTCCTCGGCTCCGCATCCGCGCTCTACTCACCTGCAAGATGATATGGGAAGGGGTGAGTCACCAAGACTCAGTGTATAAATCCCCAACCCGAAAATAACACTCATACACAAGATATTAGTATGACATGCAATTATGCAACCCAACCTAGCCATCCATGCTCCTTTTCTACCCCGTGTGGTACCAAACCACTGGTGGTGCCAAACCACTGGTGACTTATAGTCACGATATCCGTCAATACGTGTGGTGCCAAACCACCGGGTGGTGCCAAACCACTTTGTGACCAAAGTCACAATCAAATGATGGGGCCAACCCATCGTGTGATACCAAATCACTGGCGTCGATCCCGTATCTCAAATGTGGGGCCAACCCACGGTGGCACTAAGCCACAGGGACGAGACGCTATGAGGTGCCAAACCTCTGGTGGTACCAAACCTCTGGTGACCGTAGTCACAATGTGTTACCAAAACACTGGTGTCCGTCGACACGAATATTACTCCCTCTCATCAATCCCACCATCATCATGCTCACATCACAAGTATCATGATCTCATATATCATGCAATCATATATAGCATAGCATTTCACAGCATATGATGGCATATACAACATATATCGTAAATCAAGTAATAGGGGACTTAACCGAAAACCAAGCTTATGCCCACTAGGCAAAGTTACCACATGAGAGGTTATAATATTATCAAATAACAGTTTATACTAATAAAGTGTGTAGGAGCTTACACACCTAATTGATCGGAGGTCTAAAAAGAAATCTCGGATCTACGTGATATTATAAAAGTCCCGAACTTATCCTCGTATAGCTCCTATTATTCGGCCATTAATAGCTATCATTAAAGAGTCTCATTTGATTAACTGACAAGTCTAAAGTTATTGGTCATAACATAACCAAAATAGGGCTCTAGGTCGAACCTTTATTAACACGAACCAACGTGATAGAAAACTCGAACTTCAGATTTCTTGGCCGATTTGTCCCCTCCTAAAAACATAGTGCATAAATCAGTTACTCAAGAATACCAAGAATGGCCTTTGGCCGAAATTCTTAACTATTTCTAAGCTTACCGAAATCCCAAGTTATTGTTTGACTTGTTGAGATCCTCCGAAGAATCAAAATCCAAAGTGCTCCTTGGTGTCGGCTACACAAGCAAACATTTACAATTTAATATGGCCTATACCCCCTTTTTCTACCGATCCTTACAAGAATCTTAGCTCATGTTTTCGACACTTCCAAGTGATGTAAGAAATCAGAAATTGAGAAATACTTACCAAAATATTCGGCCTTCACAATGTAAAGAAAACAAAACGATGTCATGAGTTTTGGCCAAGAACAAGTTGAAAGGAAGGAGAACAAGGCCAAGGAAATTTCGCACCCTCTTACTCTCTACCAAAGCCGAATGTACATGTTCCTAGCGATGTCCCTATTTTGGCCATGGATAATTTGAAAAGGAAGAAGACAACTCAAAGCCTAGGCACCTCTTTGCCAAAAGAAACCGATTATCCAAGCCTTTCAACCCTCCTTCACTCGGCCATGCACAAAGGGAAGAAACCAAGTTATGCTGAAGAAATTTGGCCAAGCTTCTTTCTTGTCTAAAACACCTTCAAACCGAGAGTGTCAAGCCTCTCATATTTCCCCTATTCGGCTAGCACAAAATGAAGTAGGAAGCACCAAGAGTTTCGGCCATGCTAAACTTTTGCCAAACCTTATGGTCGGCCAACAACTCCACCTTTTCTAAATTTCAATCCCCAAAAAAAATAAGCATTATTTCCGATAATATTCTCTCTATTTTCAACAAATAAATTAAAGAAAATTTGCCCATACATCTAATATACATAAAGTAAGCAACCCAAGGAATATAATGCCCATGCTCTTAATAAAATAAGAGAATTTTACCTATGCCTTATAAATAAAATAAATGATAAGATAAAATAATAACACTAAATGCCCATAATTTCGGCACAGCCATGGCAGCATGCCTTGTGCATGCGTGCGCCACATGCAGGGTGCCATTTGCATTCTGCCGATCAAAGGCCAAAATAAAAAAAAATCCTTCTATGCAGTTGCCAGGTCTCGAACCCGAGACCTGGGGGAGACTGCCCATGCCTCTGACCATTCTGCTACTGCGCCATATCTGTTACAATTGCGTCGAAATTTCCTTTTTAAGCTTCCATCACTTGGCTCTCCCACGCATTTAATGCCAGAGGCCAAAAACGAAATGCCCAACTGCTGCCCAGGGGTTTCGAACCCGAGACCTGGAGCAATATCGCGCCCCAGCCACTCGGCCAATTGACTTTCATGTCAAAAACACGTCACGTAATTTCTTTTAAACCTTCTTTCCTGGGTTTCCCCTTTGTCTTAACGCCAAGCAAAATAAAAGTGCTCGCGCGTCCCCAACGGTGCTCGAACGTGCGACCCCCGAGCTGCCACGAACCATTACGCCCCTGACCACTATGCCAAGGCATTATTTGTGACATGTACCCATCACAAATCCTTTTGATCACTCCTCCGCTCACAACGCTAAACGAAAACAAAAATAAAAACCTGCACCTGCGCTATCCCTAGGATTCGAACGCGCGACCTCATCCCGCAGCCCTTCCAGCAGCGCCCCTTAGCCACCTGGCCAAGGGGTTCATTTGTGCAATAAGCTTGCCAACATTATTCTTAAAGCCTTCTCATTAAGTTCTCCTTCGCGCCAAAATAAAACTTCCACCCATGCGATTCGAACCCTTGCCTTGCCGCATCTTCTAACATTTTGGTGGCGTCTTAACCACTCCGCCAGCCATTCCTTTGTGTCAATATTCGCCCCAAATAATAATAATACTTATACACTTAGCCCCTTTCATCCCAAGCACTTAAGGAACCTTCTGAACCCTATACCCGACTAACTCGGGATTTTGGCTAAACCATAATATGTGCATTTAATCAAGAAAACCCACAATAAAATAATCGCATGGCAAACGACCCCTAATGCAAGATGTTACAAATCACCTATTTCATAAATAAATATATATTTACTAAACCAGACATAACATTTCAATAAAATATAATACTCAATATCATATATGGCATTAAAAATGGTTATTATAAACAAATGACTTGTTATAAATAATAATAAATAAACATGCCTCTTTTCCATTTACAAGACCATGCACATGAGACCATATTACTAAAACCCATTTAAACAAAATGTATACTTATTTTATTTCAAAAAGACATATTAGAACCAAGCATGCAATATTTATTGGTCGGTACAATTGAAATTTCAAACCCAAACATAACATCCAATTTCATTTACTACTTACTACCATGTATTGCCGAATACATACTATTGAGATTTATCTTTTTATTATTATTATTATTATAATTTCTATATTACACATTCAAGCAAAACATGCATACACTACAACAATCAAAATTTAACTATATCTATAATATACATCTATACTATGGCCGTATATATATATTCTAACTAATATTCATTCATGCACATCATTTGACTATTCAAAGTAAGCCGAATATTTCTACTTCAACTAACATCAAATATAAGCCACATTCGCATGGCTAATATATACATAGACAAAAGTTATCATCTTAACAAAACCACAGTCTTTTCTATACATGCCTTTAACCGAAAACCCCAAAATAAAGAGTACCCAAAAGTAGATTGATAGTGTGGGCGACTTTCTTGTCGATCCTTCTCGAGCTCAGTAGTGTAATCAAAATCTATAAAACAGAGGAGAACATTTTACACAAATAAGCTTACTAGCTTAGTAAGTCCTAAGCTCATGATGATATAACATTTAAATATTTAAGAAATTAAAACATTCAACTTATAACATTTCACATAAATATTTAAGTATATTTATTTATACAAGGCCGAATACTATTAGTTCATTAAAACTCGAATTCAATCATATAATACTCATACACATCAATATTAGCCTCAAACATATATAACACAATTCTCATAGTATTAACTCGACTCAAGTAATATTAGACATAACATACCTTACATGCTTACAGTGAATATGTAGCTAGATACATTAATTATGGTTTGCCTTGAATAATATTTGGTTTCTCCTTTATAAAACACATCACCGGCATCAAACCTGCTAGGCGATAAAGCCCGATAAGTAACACCGGCACGAGGCCTGCTAGGCTCAGAGCCCGAAATTAGTCACTGGCACTAGGCCTGCTAGGCTTAAAGCCTGAATTAAATCACCGGCACTAGGCCTGCTAGGCTTAAAGCCCGAAACACACCAATGTGATAAATCATTCCACACACATTTCATAACTATATTACATGTCCAATTAAACTAAACTTATTCACATTAAACAACTAAAATCATTACGTCATCGTACAATCCCACAATTCGCATCGAGACATTTATTCGTATTACGTTATCAAACTATATAATTCATTTAATACACTTACATACATTCGGCTATTACAAAATTATATACTAAAATTTATCAGACATTATCATATAATATGTTCATAAATAATTATTTTATATAATTTCAACTTAAGGACTTACCTCGGTTGTCGATAGACCGTGTAAATCGGCTATTCGAGAACCTTTGTCTTTCCCTGATCCAATTCTGTTTTTCTTTGTTCTTGATCTAAACACATTAAAATTTAGCTCATTCAAGTACATTTCATCTCAATTTAGTCCAAAAACACTTAAATAACAATTTACCATTTTACCCCTAATATTTCCCATTTTTACAATTTTGTCCTATTTACACAAAACACAAAACATGCAAAATCTCCCAACACCATAGCTAGGCCGAATCTTCCTCATAGCCATATGAGTTCATGCATTTCATTTATTTTGCATTTTAACCTCTCATAAATTTATTATCTTAGTTTAGTCCTATTTACTCCAAATCACTAAAAATTTCAATACAAAACTTATAAATCTTTAACATATATTTAATCTAAAACCATCAAATATCAAAACCATTCAAGCATGTTAATGGCCGAATCCTATGTACATAATATTTCCAAAAATTTAGGCATGGGTCGGGTAATATACGAAGCAACGATCTCAAAAACGTAAAAATTATCAAAAACTAAAAACCGACCATACCTTAATCAAGCTCCCTAACTTGCCGAAACTCAAAGCTTTCCTTACCCCTTTCTTTAGCTAACAATTGGCCATGAGAGAATGAAGAAGATAGTGGCCTTATTTTATGTTTTTATTTAACATATATTAACCTTATTATAATATACTAACATAACCTTATAATAAAAATTTAAACTAACATATATTTTGTAGTTGGCGTGGCCCATTGCCGTTCCTTATTATAGTTTATGGGCTAATTACCCTTTTAGGGCATCCACTTCGAAAGCCACACTCAAATTAGTACTTTTCACTTTAGCATGCAACTTTTACATTTTTTTCAATTAAATCCTTTTTATCAAATTAAGCAATTAAACTATAAAATTTTTCTACGATATTATCACACACATTAATTCACATATAATAAACATAAAATATAATATCAAAATATTTCTCGGGCTCGGATTCGTGGTCCCGAAACCACTGTTCCGATTAGGGTCAAAATTGGTCGGTTACACCCACCTCACGAACCATCCAACAATAAGGACTCTTCAATCCATTCATCTTTCATTTTCATTTTATTTACATTTCTGTTTTCTTTCTCTTTATCTTTCTTGTCTTTAATTATATATTTAGTTTATTTTAAATGTGTCTTAATAATTCCTGGCTAATTCTCTACGAGCTTCCCAATTTCTTCATCTAGCGCAGAGCTCGGTAGCAGCCACCACACCTCGGGACTCCCAACTCAAGGAAACCATCCAAATTCAGGAAGTTCCACCTCTCCCTCTCTCTTAAATTTCATATACATCTTTGTACATTGAGAGCAATATACATCTTAAGTGTGGGGGTGAATAGTTATTTCAAGAAAGTGCCTAACTTTCTTTATTATTCTCAAATACCTGAATTATGCCTTGTTCAAAAGTAAAGTTTCTCATATTATGATTAGAATGAAATTTCCCTGATTTATGATTTTTATTGTTATGTTTTGGATTAAGTCATTGATAATTGTGCATTGATGATTAAATTTGAAGGATACTAGAGAATCAAGCATGATGAGTCTATTTTTCAAAAATTAAAAATTTTGTTAGGTTGTCTACCTGAATCTAATTATTACCTTGAAGTTTGAAATTTACGAGGTTGATATCGAATACCCATAATTTTTTGTGAGATTTTGAGCCTTTTAAAGCATACATTCTTTCGTGCTCACTTTTTTATTATGAGTGCGTCAATATTGATTTGTTATTCTAAAACTTGCATCGATTATACATGTCGAGACCACACCTTTGATTTGATATACAGAGATGATAAAGGCACCTAGGTTTTAACCCACTCACTCCACTAAAGGCCTACTTTCACAATTAACCCGTAGTGAACCACGTTGATCCTAACAACCCTTTTTATTGGCTCACCCACTAATATTAACCCAAAACCCTTTGAATTTGTTATCACCATTCTTTTTGACAACCCTTATGTCGAGATTTGATTTGATCAGTTGCCTGACTATTTTATCTATTTCAATCTATCCTTTATTATGTATTTGACTTGTTCTTAAAAAAAATAAAAGTTTATTCACTACTAGTTTTGTGATTAGGTGAGCTTATACGTTAAATTCCAATTATTAAAGAAGAAGCTCATATCACGGTATTATTATTAGTAGTACAAGTTTTCA
Organism: Gossypium bickii; assembly: GCA_025503065.1. Lineage (NCBI taxonomy): Eukaryota > Viridiplantae > Streptophyta > Magnoliopsida > Malvales > Malvaceae > Gossypium > Gossypium bickii. The sequence continues at coordinate 90,900,591 of CP106714.1, read as the reverse complement.
ATTTATGTAATTATTATCAGTTCAATATCTCTAGTTAGGTAATTTGTCAGGTCAATCTCGATTCTAACCCTCTAATTCAGCCTTTATCCACACCGTTAACCCAAGCCCCGTTACAACCCTGTTAAATACCTTTTGATTTGTGTATCATCTCATATTATAGTGATGGAGATTTGATTTTCATGCAAGCCTATGGGATTAACTCTTCATGTTCGACTTTTGAGTGCTTAATTCTGAACCTTAAGCACTTCGAGTGATTTGAGTGAATCTTTAGTGAGGATGTCAACTCTTGTCGATTTTGAATTAGAGGTAATTATTTAGGTAAAGGGAAACACCTAAAGTTTTCAGGGCGATAAATGTATGACTTGGATTGTTTGAATCTTTAGGACCCTTTGAGTTGAATTATCCATGTATGAATTATCTTTGAATTATGATGAAACATTATTGATAAATTTTATGAATTGAGGAAGTTTGTTTTAATTATGACTTGAGAATTTTGCTTGAGGACAAGCAAAAGCTTAAGTGTGGGGGTATTTGATAAACCACAAAAGTAACATATTTTAGGCCCACATTTAGAATGCTTTTGGATGATTTAAGCATTGAATTATGTAATTTTGTGCTCTTAATCCTTTGTTTTCATGTTTTATACCTAGGAGAGCACTGGGGGATGAAAAGAATGAAAAACGGGCCCAAAACAGAGTAAATAGGCCATATCACAAAATCCACACGGCCTGGGACCAAGACCACACAGTGGTGCCCAATTCAACAGGTTCGAACACGGCCTGGCCACGACTTACACGGGTGTGTGCCATGGGCGTGTCCCTGCAGTAAGAAAGAAGAGTTTCACTCGGATTAGGATACTTAAGGGCAAAGAAACATATTCAGAAGCCTATATAAACACCCTAAGTATGACCTAAAAAGGGGGAACCCAGGGCTTTAGTCAGAGGGCGTCCAGCTAAGGCCAAAGAAGGTAGATTTGTGGAGATTTACTCGAAGATAGCCAGTTGATTCATCTCAAGAAGCCGGAATTATACTCAAGACGAAGGATCTCTCCTTCAATTCCTTCAGGGGGTTTTAGAGATTTCTTATGTTTTGCTTTATCTTTTCTTTTCAGATGTTTTCTTTTATTGTTATTAACTAAACCCTCAGATACCTGAGGGGGATGAAACCTAAGATGAATCTTGTTATCGTTTGCTGAACTATATGATAAATATTTGACTTTTTCTTAATTATGTGTTCTTAATTCTTGTATTGATATTTCTAAGATATTAATTCAAGTGTGATGTGCTTAGGTGGAGGAGCAAAAGTCCCTACCTAAGAGTAGATCTAGCATAATTAAGCGGAGTTGATCGCGTGCCTAGAGATAGGGTGACGAGATTTTACCGGATTAGGGTGAAACCTAATATGGGAGTCCATAGATCGAGTTAATGCGATTCTAGGGGTTTTAATTAGAAAGAGATTTCAATTAATCAAACTAGGGTTAGACGTTAGTCGCCTCGAGAGAGGGATTAATATAACTTAGGAAATCTTACGGATCAAGTCAAATGAATAAATAGTTCGGTTCAAAGTTAGATAACAAGTGAAGTCTAGGTGGAATCTTCCTTGGGTGTCGTCTGAATCAATTGGTTTTCCTCAAGTTATTTTCACAATTTCATTCTTCTTTGTCTTAGAGTTTTTAGTTTAGTAGTTAGTTAAATTTAAATTAGATAAACAATTCCCTTAATTCTTAGGCTAAATAATAAAAAGAGAGTTAGATTAGTACTTTTGGTTCCTTTGGGTTCGACATTCTAGTCTTGCCTTTACTATACTATAGTTCGATGGGTGCGCTTGCCTCAAATCATTGTCATAGTTAGTTTCCAAGTTCGATCATTCTTTATATAAATTTTAAGACTTTGACATCACATAAAACAACGATTAAGAAGAGGTAGAGTTGGATTAGAACTCTGCAGGAGAGAGAGAAGACTTGGTCAAATGGTTTGAATAGGAGGTGGAGAGTGTTTGGTGGAGCAAAAAGAGGAGAGAATCATAGGGATGGATGAGTGAGGGGAGTTTGCCGAATATTGGGTTCTTTGTGGTGTGGATTCGGTACTTGGGGGATTCTCTGGTGGTGGTGCTGAATTTGTATAGTAGCTGCCGAATTTGTATAGTAGCTTTTAAGGTCATTTTCTTCCTTGTAATTTTTGGTTTCGAAAGTTTTCTTTTTGAGCTTTTGTTTCTCATTCTTTTGGTGCTTTTCTTGACCTTTCGAGACCTTTTTCTTTCAACTTTACTTCTAAGTGTTTACTTTCCTTAGCCGAAATCCCAATCTCTATTATTCTCTTTTTCTCATTTGTTGGCCGAACCTTTTCTTTCTTCTCCTCTCATCTCTTTTCCTTGGCTTTTCTTCATAGCTGAATGCACATCTTCTCTTCTACTCACCTATTCTTTTTGTTTCATCCACGTCTTCTCTCTTCATAAGTCAATAGCCATCCTACTTCTACTTTGATTCTTTTAGCCGAATACTTGGTAGCTGAAAGCTTGGTGTTCTTTTGTCTGGCAAACCCTCATTGCCTAATCGATTCTTCTGTGGTTAAAAGGGTAGTGTGTTCTTCTTCCTTTATTTCCTTTCCTTACGCTCTTTTCCCCTCCAGTGAAGTCGAAACTCTTAACTTCAATTCCTTTTTGCCTAGGTCGAACTTATTAGGGATCAAGTTAACTTCTTCTCTGTTCATTCAACATCCGAGTATCGGTAAGTGATTATAACCTTTCTTTTTAACTAATCTCTCTTATTCTTTTTTTCTCTAAAAGTCGATTACTCCTTTTGTTCCTGCTCTTTGATGGCCGTATGGTAACCCCCTTGGCGTGGTGATTGTAGGTTTAGCTAACCGAGAGCTCTTCATGGAGGCAAGTGATAGCCAGGCTGAGAGGGAAGCAGGAAGAGTGCCTAATGGAAATGGACTCGTTGCACCTGCTCCCAAGTTTAGGTGGCGTAGTGTGTTAGCGGTTCGGGACTTTCCACTGGGTTGTGAAGGGCGTCGACATCTTATTTAGATAAGCAAATCATAGTTGACCGCACTAGTAAGGGTAAGTGGTAGTAAAACGTATAGTTAGGTGTGTGGATTAAAGATCTCCCATTTCTACTGTTATAGAGTTAATTGTGTGTTATGTTTGGTATAGGTGACGACGATCGTGAGTGTTTAGTACTCTACGTAATCAGGTGTGTAATCTCACACCCCTCCGAATGCATGCCTGCAATGTTCTATGATTCGGCCAAAAGTTGAAAAGCCAAAAAATCGGCATCTGTGACCACTCAAGCGTGCGAACGCTCATAGTGATAAATCGAAGTACGAATAATGTTGGTAAGCCATTGAGAGTGTCGCAACCACTCTCTCGCAGAATTGAGGTCGTAATGGGCCTAACCGAGCTGAAACGGGTTGAACGGGCCTAATGGGCTATCCGACCCACTTGGGCAAAACTATTGGAAAACTATCAAATGATAGGTCTAAATGCGAAATCTACAAATCTAAAACCGAAACCATGCGTTTTGGGCCACACGAGCGTGTGAGCCCATTTGGGCCTAAAATAGATATTAGGCCCAATAGTTCCATAGAGACCCAAAAAGGGTCATGTGTTGCTTGAGGCAACAATAGGCCTTCGGAAAGGCCGTTAAGTGATAAAATTACCGAAATACCCCCGATTTGCAAAATTATTGAAATACCCCTAGAGGGTAAATTACCGAAATACCCTTAGAGGGTAAATTACTGAAATACCCTTGGTAGGTAAATTACTGAAATACCCTCAGTGGGTAAAATTACTGTTATACCCTTAAGGGTTGATTAGCATGATTGTGTGTATTTTGTTTATCTGGTTATGATGGTAATTTATTTCATACATCATATTTGATATATGCTTTGCATACATGACATTCTGCATGAGAGTGGGATATTGATGATCGGAGGAAGTGTATTCTGGTGGCTCTGCCACATTCTGATTCTGGTGGCTCTGCCACATTCTGTCTGGTGGTTATGCCACGTATATTCTGTTATTCTGGTGGATCCGCCACAAATTCTGTGATGAGCAGCATGTCTATCATATTGGTGTGTTGGGTTGGGTGGGTTGACTTAGTCCCCACAGGTGTGTTGGGCTGGTACGGGTGTGTAGCGGATGGATTATTAGGTTGGGCTGCATTACATTGGTTGCACTATCATGTTTATAGGGCTAAGGCCCAGTCTGCTTCTGTATGGGCTTCGGCCCAGTCTACTTCTATATGGGCTTCGGCCCAGTCTACTTCCATATGGGCTTAGGCCCAGTTAATGACCGTTTAGGGGATTACATACTGAGTTCTCGTAACTCACCCCTCCGCTTTAACCTTGCAGGTGATCCCCAGCATTAGAGGATTTGGCGCAGCGAAAGACTCTGTGGTGGCCATACATTGGAATACTTCACATGAACTTTAGTAACTTTCGTTTTGCTCTATATTAAATTTAATTTAATTTGGGTTTAATATTTTGTAATAAGGCCATTGGAATTTAATCTTTCTTTTAAATTTTCATTTCAGTTATACGCAAACTAGAAATGATTAAACTCTGGGTTTTCTTAAAACATCATTAACTGTTTTTCAAAATATCACATTTCCGTAAATTACCAGATCTGATTTCTGCTATAAACAAAGTTTTCGCATATAACATTATTAACGTTTTTACAAGATAATCATAAAAGAAAATTTGAATTTCCCTAAGCAATAGAGCACGAAATTTCAAAAAGAATACGAAGTTTTTAACGAGAACGCGGTTTTTAAACAACCTATCTATGAGGCATGCTAGATCCGATCGTAACGTCTAGGCCGGTTTGGGGTGTTACATGACATCTTGCCTTGTTTCAGCATTAAAAACTCTTGCTTTTTTATCTCCTATGTACAGTTTTCCAACATATTTCTTCCGAAATTCTTTCTAAAATAAATCCCAAGTTACCTTCTTTGTCGATAAATGTCGGATCACTAATTCTCACCATAAGTAGGCTTCCCCTTGTAATAATGAGACAGCACACAGAAAACTTTCCCGGGGGTATATTCTAACTGTTGCAAAACTCTTTTTGTTGACTCCATCCAATTTTCAGCTGTGGATAGATCAACTCCTTTTAAACCCAAAAATTTAGTGGCACCATATCTACGTAATTCTTTGATTGGGGCCCATCTAGTAGAAGAAGTAGATGTTGTAGCAGGTGCAGTGCCCGCTATTCGTTGTAAGGCATTGTCTATAACTCTCAGTAAATGGGATCCATCTCTGTCTCTAACATTTTTCCGTTCAATATTAGAAGGTTGATTACCTAATGGATTTACACTATGTGTAGCTGATTGTGTTTCATCTAATTCTCTATCTCCGGTGTACATTTCTTGATCTACATCATCCATATGTTCATCCGACAATTTAACTATAAAACAAAACAAATAATTATATCAGCATCCAAATCCCGACCCAATTTCGTCTCAATAGTGGCATGTACCTCTAAAATTATTTACGAACTCGATTTAGTCTGAGAATCAGCTAAACTTGAATAGCTCTGATACCACCCTCTAACCCTAAACTGTAATCGAAACAGGGTTACAGAGCATTATTGGACCTTTCAGACATATTACGAACCTTACACAAATAAAAAACATACATATTGTAAAACATTCATAATGTCCTTTTTATAAACCCTTAAGGCCCAAAATACATGTCAGAAGTGAATCGGGACTAATTCGAGTGCTCGAGAAATTTTTCATGAAATTCTAATTTTTTTAACAAATACAGGGCTCACACCATGTAGACCGGATCGTGTGGGCTCAATATAACCGCTTTATAATCATCTAACCAACCTTGCAAACTTAAAACATACCCAATTCAAACCAATATCACAACCATTACAATTTTATATACAATTACATTTAAAACATATCAAGACACCAACCTGATAATTTATTCACTAAACATTCACAAGCAACATTAAGATTAGTTTAGAAATTTCATTCTATTTCCATTTCAAAGTTTAATATCATATGTGCCACTTTATCTTTTTATTCTTTCATATGTCTATTCAAATAACATATGTCATCTATTACAACCAAAATCCACCATGACACATATACATAACCCAGGTACATGCCACTTTTACCAAAAGAAATATACATCACCAAAGTTTTTTGAGATCGGGATTGGCTTTGTCTGTTGGACCGAAACATTTGACTTCAACTAATCTGGGCACGGAAAACAACCGTACACTAAGTATGCATATACTCAGTGGTATTATTATAATCCAAATTACTTGATATAACATACAAATCATGCTTATTAAAATTTACAAATCAACAAAATATGTGTATTGATTACATAACAACCATAGCCATTCTAAATAGCTTTTTTTTACTCATTTCATTCATCAATACACTATTGTCTATTCGTGAACAATGATACATACTTTCATTTTCATAATCTCATTTCATTGATTCATCAATCATTCCCTGAACCTTTGGTTCATTCATTCATTCTCATTTCTCAATTTCAATTTCTTATTTCATTTCTCAATCAAGATCATTTACTTTCATTCAATTTTACCATTTCATTTGCTACCCCTATTAACAAGACTCGGACTTTGGCAGATACACGGATCCAACCAAACACTCTAGTATGGCACCCAGTGCCTCATCGGATAGTTCGAAGCAAATAATTGACACCTAGTGTCTCATCGGCCAAGCTGAAGTAAGTTGGTAACCAGTACCTCATCGACTCTATTCGAAGTAACAGCATGATACCCAGTGTCTCATCGACTCGAGGTCAAAGTATCCCTGAACACTTCCAATCCTATGGCATGCCAACTATATCCTACACAGCCCAGCTAGTTAATTGGGTATTTAAATCACATATAGCCTCAATTAAATCACAATTTCTCACATTTTGAATTCAATCATTTTTCCACTTTTCAATCAATACTCAATCCATGTATTCACACATTTTCACAATTCAATACATTTTCATTCAATTCAATATCAATACTCACCTTAATTTCTCTTACCATGCATATTAATCACTATTCACAATTAATAATAAATAAATTCGAATTATAGTAATACAAACCAGAATTTCTCCTGAGTTACTCTCAGGCAATCTTTTCCTTTCCCTTCTGAGCCGATGTCTCCGGTTCGATGTTAGCTATGAAAATTAAAATAATTTACAATTAGTAATACACAATTATTCACATCAAATCCTTGAATTTCCTGTTTAACTTCTACTTTAATTCCACTTTAATCCTTAACCAAAATCATCTATTTTTCCATCCCAATTCATACCTTATTTATATTCAATTTTCAACCAAACCTAAACTTAACTCTCTAATTTTCATATAAATACCTAATTTCAAATTTCTTGCAATTTAGTCCCTATTACACAAAATTTATAGCCTATTCTCCAATTTAATCCTTCTCCTACTTCTAACTTGAAATTCTATTAATTCAATCCCTAATTCACACTTTTACTCAACAAAATTAGAATTTAAAAATCTAATAACTTCCAAAATTTCAACATATATCTAGTAGTATTTTATTCTAAGATCATAAAAACTCAAAAATTACAAGAAAATGACTTAAATTGACATACCAATTTGAATTTGAACCTTTAAAAACCCTAGATTCTTTTCTTTCCTTTTCTTTCTTCTATCTATCTGTTTTGTCCCTCACCTATTTTGTTTCTTTTGTTTTATTTCTTTTGTTTTATATATATAATAATAATAATATAATATAATATAATAATATTGTAATGTAATGTAATATTAATTAATAATATAATAATATATTATAATAAAAATCTTAACTAAAAATCTTTGATATTTCAATGTTAAACCGCCTCAATTAACTAAAATGGCTTAATTGCCTATTTAGTCCTTTTTACTTTCTTTAATCTATAATTAAAAATTTAGCTCTATTACAATTTAATCCTTTTTCTTAAGTACTCCTAATTAAATCAAATTCACCTAACTAGAACCTAATTAAACACACTGTAACGCCATGGAAGGAGGTGCAGTTGGTCTGAGACTCTGTAGATGACTTGGTCAGGAAATTTGAATTTAAGGTTGAGTGATTTAGAGGAGTGTTTCAAGGGAAGAACATTGGATGAAGGAGTTTTATTGTAATTCAAACTCGGTTAGTGGCTAAATTCGAGGAGAAAATCAAGGAATTTGAAATGGGAAGGGTTGTTTGCCAAGATTTGAACTCCCTATTGTGCAAACTCGGTCATAGGACCTTTTTCCCATAGTTCCGAATTCTTTTGCGCCATTTCGAGTTCTTTGTGTTTTTAGTTTCTTTTCCTCTTTTCTCTGTATTTTCATGCATATTCTGGAATTTTACCGTTCGTGCAATCTTTCTACTTCTTTGCCGTTTTAGTATAGAATTGAAAGGCCGAATATAAGAGTTGTTCTTACATGCTTGTGGCTATTCTTTTCTTTCATCTCTGAACTGAACTTCTCCACCCTCTCCCTCTCTCATTTGCTTTGCGTGACCGAATACCTTTTGGTCTCTTCTCCCTCTTTCTCTCTTTATCAATATAAGCTTCCTCCTTAACACTATTTTTTTCCACCATTTCTGATAAGAGTGTGACTGTTCTTCGTGGGACTCAAGCCTAGAGTGTACCTTAAGAGGCCGAATACCCCTAAGTAGTGGTAAGTTATTGTTCTTTTGGTTCCAATCTTTGTCATTCATGGTCTTAGTTAACAAGGTGGTAATGCTATACAGATTTTGTCAAGTTTTGGAAGGCGGCTTTGATCGGTGTTTAAAGAGAGGAACCAGTTGCTATTCAAGGTAGGCAGTCAGTACCATTTTGGAATTAGGTGCTATAAGGAGGAAGCTAATGATAAAGTGATGGCAAAGGTACCTGCTGAGATTGAGCGCGTAGCCTTTACTCCCAAGTTTAAGAGGCGTGCGGTGTCGGCTATTTGGGACTTTTCGCCAGGATGCGGAAGGGTGGCTGCACCAAACTCTGGTTCGAGTCGGCAAATTATAGTTGATCGATCTAGTCAAGGCAAGTGGTAGCCGACCTCTCAATTAAGTAGTTACGAAGAGTTTTTCTAACACTATTTGATAAGTGATTAACTGAATGTTATGTTTGAATATAGGTTCTGGCGACCATGAATTTTTAGTACTCTACGTGATCAGGTGTGTAACAGTACACTGTATTCGATAGTCGGTGAGAAAGCCGATAGAGTGTGTGTAACTGTATGCTATGTTTGATAACCGATTGAAAAACCAAAAGTATGTGTTGTTTACACTACTTTGACTATAGATCGGCAAAATGCTGAAAAGCCAAAAATATGGCGTATGATGCCACACGAGCGGGCGATCGTACATGTGGCAAACCGAGCCCCCGAACATGGGTGTTAGTCTGAAGAGGCCATCACCAGTGCTCTGGTGGTCTTGGGCTGTTCTGAGCCTCGTTGTGCCAAAATGGGCCGTGTGGGCCCAGTGGGCTTGAGGGCCATACAGATAAATTGCATGTTATATGGTTTCTATTGGTTTAAACTGTGCTGCTCGTATAGCCGAGGCTATTTCTAGGCTAATTAGTCCACACGAACGTGTGGGCCCACTTAGGCCGAATAATGGGCCTTAGGCCCATTTACACCGTTCTATCTGTTTGGGTTACTTAAGTCGCTTGAGGCAAAGGTGGACCTTCTATTGGGTCGTTAAGCCCCAATTTGTAAAATTATCCAAATACCCTCAATTTGTGAAGTTATCGAAAACCCTAATTTGTAAAATTACCGAAATACCCTCGATTTGTAAAATTACCAAAATACCCCTGATTTGTAGAATTATCGAAATATCCCTGAATGGTAGGATTTCGAAATAACCTTATAGGGTAAAATGAATGTTTTGCCCTTGTGGGTAAATGACTAAGAATTTGATTGTTTTGACTGTGATTGTATGACTGTGTTTTAACTGGCTTGACTGTAGGCGTATGACTGATATGCTTTTAATATATGTTTAAATGACTGTTACTGAGCATGACCATTTTGCATACACGTGTAATGATTGAGCATGACATAAACGACATCTTGCATGGGGTTGGGACATTGATACGGAGGAAGTTCTGATAGGGTCACACGGGTCACATGAGACGACTGTGGATCTAGTATTGATCTGTTAAGGTCGCACGGGTCGCATGAGATGACTGTGGATCGACAAACGGCTTAAAGCCACGTAATCTTGATTACGACTTTGTGCCAATCGTATTTACCCATGGCTATGTGCCTAACATATATATTGATGACTTTATGTCGATCATAATTACCCATGGCTGCATGTCGATTATATTATCGTCGTTGATGGCTATGTTCCAAACTTATTATAGTTACCAATAGCTTTGTGCCATCCTAATTATGGCTTTGTGCCATCCTGATTATGGTTTATAACTGTTCTGTTTAGGGCTTTTAGCCGTTCTGTTAACTAGCAGCGTTGCTGAGATATTTATGGCTTTTAGCCGTTCTGTCTACGGGGCTGAGCCGTTCTGTTGACTTAGTGCCGCAATCGATGCTAAGCTTGGTGTGTTGGTTGGGTGGGTCGATTTTATCCCCACATAAGTGTAGGGTTGGTACGGGTGGTGTGTTGGCTGGATCGGAGTGGGATGCATCCTCATACTGTTGCATATCTGTTTATGAGATCTGTCACTATAATGGGCTTAGGCCCACTTGTTCTGTTATTGGTTTGGGCTAGGCTCAATTGATTCTGTTATGGGCTGTGACCCAAATGATATTGTAGTGGGCTTTGGCCCATGTATGCTCTAAACCGACTGTGTCTTTATTCTTTGTTAAAGGCTCTGCCCGCACTATTTTCGGCTTACGTTTTCATATCGATCGTTACTCGTAAGGGGGATTACATACTGAGTTTTCATAAACTCACCCTGTTTTTAACTATGCAAGTAATCCCCAGTGTTAGGAGGATCGATCTTTGCGAGGACTCAAAGGTGACCACACATTCATGTTATTATGCTTTGGACTTTATATATGTTTTAAATTCCATTTTGGGTTTTTATTTTTGTAATAAGGTCTCTCTGGATTTAATTCTGAATTTAGGATTTTGTTACGTTTTATACCTGTTAGACGTAGACGAGTTTTCAACCCAATTATTGTTTTTAAAAAAACATACGTTTTAAAATTCTTTACCTTAAATTAGCTTCCGCAACAAAAAGAGATCTTAACGAAGTTAGTAACTTTTTTTTAAAGTGATTAACTTTTCAATGAACCACGTTTTGAAATTGAACGAACATAAACTGAGACTTTAGTTTTTAAATATTAAGAAGGGTTTTCAATGAATTGTGGCACGCCAGATTCGGGCCTAACTTCTGGGCCGGGTTTGGGGTGTTACACACACAACTAGCTTCGTAAATATTTTTAATAAATATTTACGAATTTGTTTTACTAAGACAGAGGCTTGACAACACATTTTTCTGATGCCCGTGAATTTTAGGTCATTACAAAGCTTGTGCACAAAGGAAGGAGTACTCATACCATGTATATACTAGGTTTGTTTGACTATATATAACTATGCATGCTCTGACTCTTTGAATTTCTTCAAACATGAACATTAAAGACAAATGACAAAGCCACTAACCTAGTTGTCCAGTGTTTAGGAGTAAACGAATTAACACAGATACTAGACACAAGGTACAGAAGAACTCACCAGAATACTTTACTAAAAGCTTTGTCTACTCTACTAGTTTCTTCCCTTTAATATTGGGACCTTCTCATGTTTCTTTAGTGAAAACAATAAAAAAACTTCGTTAAACATAAAAAATGACCAAAAACTTATGATATAACAAGAATATATAAGCATGCAAACAATTCCTGGATAGAAGTTTCCTTCCTACCCAGCATTCAAAGACATCTTACCAAACCCTTTTATGTTAGTTTTATCTACCCAGTAGAGGTTAAAGGAGGTGTAACACCCCTAACCCGTATCCGTCGCCGGACTAGGGTTAAGAGGCATTACCGGACCTATCGAAACATTTCACAAATAATTCACAAACATACAGTTCACACCAACAAAACATAATCACTTTGTCCCTTTAAAAGATCTACGAGACCTTAAACATGCTTTAGAGAGGGTTCGGGACTAAACCGATCTCATACAAAAACTTTACGAAATTTAGAATATTTTCTTTCAAAACAGGGCACACCCATGTGGCTAGCCCATGTGCCTCGCACAGTCGTGCCTTGGCCCATGTCTCAGCCCGTGTACAAAACTAACTAAAGTCACACGACCTATCATACGCCCGTGTGTCTGACCCGTGTGCAAGTCTGATTTATATCAAATTAAGACAGTTAAGGACACGGTCAAGACACACACTCGTGTGTTCAACCATGTAGGCAATTATAGGCCATTTGCAAGGCCAAATTTCCACCCATCATTGGTCATACCTACTAGCACCAAACAAGTATCATTTCATGTTCCAAAAGCAGCCAAAACATACCAAATTTTGCACAATTTGTCCCACAACATCATTCATTTCTATATACAAATCCATCCAAAACATGCCAAATTTAATATACCAACCTCTCATAAAAAACATACTAACATTTGCATCACATAACATAGATTAAATTAACTCATATTCATATTCATTAACAAACCATATCACATGGCTATATATATACATATTCCAAAACATATCTTCACATTTCTAGCCTATACATGCCATACTTCAATATATACATTTTCAAAAGATACCAAAGTATAGTTTGATAGTGTGGTGATGATCCTTGACGATCCCCGAGCTTCCAGTACCTTCGATAATCTATAAAACAATGCAAACACACAAAGTAAGCTTTCAAAAGCTTAGTAAGCCATATACAAATAAACTTATTACATAGAACAATTATAAGTCATTTCATATATATGATTCATGGCATAACACATTTACAAGTCATATTACTCTTATAAATTGATTGATCATGTAATGTAGCTCAATATCAAATGATCATTTCCATGCATACCATTTATTGCCAAATTTCATATACATACATACGTACCGAAATTTGGTTGCACATTCGTTTACTCATTCATTTCTCGAAGTGCCCGTTGAACCATTCGGAATCAAATAGGATACTCAGATAGCTCGGAAAGCTCATACAATGCCAACGTCCCAGACGTGGTCTTACATGTAATCAATATCGATGCCACTGTCCCAAACAGGGTCTTACACGAAATCAAATACGATGCCGATATCCCAGACATGGTCTTACACGTATAACTCAAATCAATGCCAACGTCCCAGACGTGGTCCTACACGATAACACATATCAGAATCCTATGTCATGACATATGTATCCTAACTACTCCTATGGTTCGTACGGGACTTTTTGGACATCGTCACACTATCGGAACTTTTTCGTATTTCACAGGATCAACTCAAATAGCCATATAGCACCATTCATTCACATATAAGTAATAAAAATTCAATCTAAACACATTTATTTTTATATCGACTTACCTCGTACAGATACGAACGGATAGAAACGACTACTCGATTACTTTCGATTTCCCCCAATCTAAATCCTTTTTCTTTGGTTCTTGATCTATACACATTCAAATTTAACTCTTTTATTCACCAAATCATTCAATTCAATCCATATCACATATTTAGGGCATTTTACAAATTAACCTCACATTTTCACATTTTGACATTTTAGTCCCTATTTCATAAAATCACAAAATACACATAATTTCTTTATACACATGCTTGGCCGAATATTCTATTAGTCCACATAAGCCCATATCTTTCATTTATTTCACATTTTAGCCCCTCAATTTCTCATTTTCACAATTTAGCCCAAAATAGTCAAATTCATCAAAAATTCAAAGACAAAACATTTTAATCTTTCACATATCTTTAATATTTCATCAACTAACATCACAAAGCTTATAACATCAACAATGGCATATGTAACACCCCAAACCCGGTCAAACACTATGACCGAATCCGGCATGTCACAGGGAAAAATCATTTTTGGAAAAACAAGTTATTGACTTAAATTGTAAAGAAAACATTTCATTTTATGGAAACCGAAGTTGAGTTAGGTAAATTGCCAACATCATTTCAAAGTTTGTTTTAAAGAAAATTGAGTTAACTCGTTGTTGTTACATGTTCGCTATTTACCCGATGGTAAAGTTTTGGAAAATCTTGAAAGGTCATCAAAGTTTGTGAAAACATTTATTTTATAGGTTCTTTTCCTTTTTAATCATGCTTTATTGTCTAGCGCAAATTCAAAGGTATTTAACAGGATAAATAAACCCAAAACAAAATTTAGATCGCCTTATTACATAACCAAAAACTGAAATTTAAAGCAATTAAATCCGAAAGTTAACCAACAAAATAAAAGCAAACTGTTGTGCATGGCCACCTCGAGTCCAACCCGGCTCCATATCCGCGACCTAGGAGTTATCTGCAAATTGTAAAGGAAGGGGTGAGTCACCGAGACTCAGTGTATAAATCCCCATCCTGAAGATAATTATCCCTTACACAGTTTCATAAGCGAATATGTATGCCATGCAACCCAAAACCTAACCAACCGAAACTCCCAATTCTACCCAGTGTGGTACCAAACCACTGGTGGTCCCAAACCACTGGTGACCGAAGTCACAAATAACATATGTGGTACCAAACCACTGGTGACCGAAGTCAAAAATAACATGTGTGAGGCCAACCCACTTTGTGGTACCAAACCACTGATGACAATCCCGTATATCGATATGTGGGGCCAACCCACTGTGGTACCAAACCACTGGGACGAGTCACAAAAATATATGTGGTACCAAACCACTGGTGGTTCCAAACCACTGAGACTTAGTCACAATATCATAGTAAGCGGGGCCAACCCACTGTGTGGTACCAAACCACTAGTGACAGTCTCAAAATCATACCTCCCCCCTCCTCTCATCACCCTTTTTTATGAACATGCTTTTCAAGGCAAAATAGTCATGCTTGACATTCAGAAATAAAGTAACATGGCATATGCAGACTTAACAGAGGTATTCAACGTTAGCCAATCAAAGTGGACTTACCCGGAGTCCTCGCTTTTACCCAGAAGGGTAACATACCGATTCCTATAGTTATTCCGGCTTTTGATAGTATACAAGATATAACACATTAACATACGAAGTGTATAAGAGTTACACACCTGATTACTCGTAATACTACGCTCTCCACATCGACACTATCGCCAACCGATACTACCACTATCTGCCTACTACTTTGCCCAGATGTCGGCCCACACCCAGGTGGCCAATCGCGAACAGCGGACATATCCCTCTTCTTGAACTTAAGGGCTGGGTTTACAGATCGAACCCTTCCTAACGCTTGGCTGGCATTAGAGTCCATGAACACCTTTGGTCACTAAATCGAATTAACGTACTAAATAACGACAAATAGAGATATAAACCCGAATGAATAAATCCCTTACCTAGGTTGCCAAATCTTAGCGATTCAGTGATTAGGCCAAAGCACTGATCGAGTACCGAGTCGACTAACACCAAGCCTTCCTTAACACCCTTCAATCGGCCAAGATCTTACAAGATTTAGTTACTGCCTTCGACATTTAATGAAATAAGAGATGTATTTGAAACGACAGAAATGCTTACCACACACCAACAGAACCGATTGGAAGTGATGGCAAATCAATGACAGCGATCTACTGCAAATAAGAGTCCAACAAGAAGGTTTGAGTGGCAGAGATTTCGGCTTTTCTTACCATAGCAATCGAAATAGAGAATGGAATAGCGATGTGAGAATGCTAAGAAGATTCAGCCATAAGAACAAAAGAGAAAAAAGAGAAGAAAAAGAGAAAGAAGAACTCAATGAGATCTTACCAGATTATGGGTTGAGATTTCAGCTTTGAGAACCAGAGAAGAGGAATAGATTTCGGCACTTAAGGAAATTAAGAGAAACGCAAGAAGAGAAGAAAATATGGGCAAGGATATTCGGTTTTTGCAAGAAATCGAAGGTGAGAAGAGAGTTAGGGAGTTTCGGCTAACAGAAGGTAGAAGAGATAAAGAGAAAGAATGGAAGATGGAGTTTCGATTTTGATGTTATTGGCAAGAAAAAAAACAAAGAAGGGTAATGTAGTTTCGGCCAAACACCAAAAGTAGAAAAAGAAGAGAAAGCTTTAGGGGACAATTCGGTTTTGACAAAAAGAAAAGAAAAACAAAGAACTCTAGGTACTATCTAACTAAACCGAAATGCCCAACACCTCCCTAAGGCTATCTTAACATTCGGCCACCCCCTAACTAGCACCCAAAAATCAAAAATGGAGGGAACCCACACCCCAAATTTCGGTACACTCCTAAACATACCAGAACCGAATGCTCACACCACCTACCACCTTTCAAATTTCGGCTAACACACACCCCAACTCAATCCCTTCTTTTTCTCCTTGCTTTTCTCCTGATCCCACCTTCAAACCTGTTTGAATATTTCAAACTCCTTATTTTTCTCTCCTCCATTCATCCAAATCTGTTGACTCCTTCAACCCTTATCCACCAAAGTCCCTCCTGAGCACAACTCCTCCTGGTCTTGGCGTCAAAAATAATAAGCAGAAAGGGGATTTTTGCAGCTCGAAGCCAAGCTCCATCCCCTCACCTGAGGCGTCACGTCCTTGGGCCTTAAGTGGCACCTCCTTGTCACTTTACCAAGGCACTTCTTGTGTCCCAACTTTCCACCAACTACGCTTAATACTCAACTCACTCAGCTCCCCCTTCTAAAAGCCCAACGCAAAATTTTGATAAGGCTCTAGCCTATCCCTGGCTTATGCCTAGACCCTAAAATAGCCTAAACTAGCATGACATCCATACTGCCTACATGCAACCAAATAAAATGCAAAGGCCCCGATTTAAGGATGTTACAGTTCTACCCCGTTAAAAATAATTTCGGCCTCGAACTTACCTGATCAAAAGAGTTGAGGGTATTGCTGCCGCATCACACCCTCTGGCTCCCACGTGGCCTCTTCTGCTCCATGATTCCGCCATAACACCTTCACCAAAGGAACTGATTTTCTACGTAAGACTTTAACATCCCGATCCAGAATCGGCACTGGTTTCTCCTCAAAAGACAAATCCGGGCTCACTTCATTCCCCTCCACTGGTACAACATGAGACAGATCTGAACGATAGCGTCTAAGCATGGAAACATGAAATACGTCGTGAATCTGACTCAATTCTGATGGTAACTCAAGCTGGTAAGCTACTGGTCCTACCCGCTTCAACACCCGATAAGGCCCGATAAACCTAGGGCTCAGCTTGCCTTTCCGACCAAATCTCAGCACTTTCTTCCATGGCGACACCTTCAGGAAAACCTTGTTACCCACTGCAAACTCTATATCCCTTTGCTTAAGATCGGCATAAGATTTCTGCCTATACGAAGCTTCCTTCAACCGAGTTTGAATCAGGTTAGCCTTATCTTCTGTTTCAGCAACCAACTCTGGACCTAACAACTGACGTTTACCCAACTCCGTCCAACACGTAGGGGTACGACACTTCCGTCCATACAATGCTTCATATGGTGCCATCTAAATACTTGCCTGATAACTATTGTTATACGCGAACTCTGCCAACGGTAGAAATTCTTCCCAACTACCTCTGAAATCCAGAACATAACCCCTCAACATATCTTCTAAAATCTGAATTACCCTCTCTGATTGCCCATCTAATTGCGGATAAAACGCCGTACTGAAATCCAACCTTGTACCCAATGCCTGATGCAATGCTTTCTAAAACCTTGACGTGAATCTAGGATCCCTATCTGAGATAATCGACACTGGCACTCCATGTAGGTTCACGATCTCCGCCACATACAACTTAGCCAACCTTTGAAGTGAGTAATCAACCCAAACCGGTATAAAATGAGCAGACTTTGTCAGACGATCAACAATAACTTAGACCGAATCCTTCTTACTAGGCGTAAGGGGTAGCCCACTGACGAATTCCATCGTGATCCTTTCCCAGTTCCACTGCGGAATCTTTATCGGCTGCAACAGACCCGAGGGTAACTGATGTTCGGCTTTGACTTGCTGGCACGTCAGACACTTACTTACAAATTCCGTTACCTCTCGCTTCAGACCCGGCTACCAAAACTGTTCTTGCAAATCCCGGTACATCTTACTACCTCCAGGATGCATAGCGTATGGGCTGCTATGAGCTTCCTGAAGAATCTTCTGCCTTAACTCAACATCCTTTGGCATTCAAACTTTCCCCTGGAAACACAACACTCCATCGCTGCTTAAGCTATATCCCTCCAATCCACCATTCTGCACTAGCAAACACCGAGCACTTAAGGATTCATCCACTAGCTATTTCTCCTTAACATGGTTTACCCAAGTCGGCTTCACTTGAAATTTCGCTAACAGACTTCCGTCATCATACAGACTAAGGTGGGCAAACATTGGTCTCAAGTCTGCGACCACTTTGCGGCTCAACGCGTCAGCCATTACGTTAGCCTTACCCAGATGGTATTTAATCGAGCAGTCGTAATTCTTCAACAACTCGATCCACCTTCGCAGCCTCAAATTCAATTCCTTCTAAGTCAAGAGGTATTTCAAACTCTTGTGATCCGTATAGACTATAGACTTCTTCCCATACAAGTAATGCCTCCAAATTTTCAGAGCGAAAACCACTGCAGCCAACTCCAGATCATGCGTCGGGTAATTCACTTCGTGAGGTCTCAACTACCGAGACGCATACGCCACTACTTTCCCCTCTTGCATCAGCACACATCTTAAACCAGTATGCGATGCATCACAATAAACCGTAAACTCCTTCCCCGCTTCAGGCTGGATCAAAACCTGAGCTTCTGTCAGAATCCTCTTTAACTTGTCAAAACTTTCTTGCTGTTTGTCTAACCATACAAATGGAACCCCTTTCCTCAGCAACTTGGTTAACGGCGCTGCAATCAAGGAAAACCCTTCCACAAACCTTCTGTAATATCCCGCTAAACCCAGAAAACTCTGAATCTCTACTACAGACCTAGGTGGTTTCCAGTCCAATACCGCCTCAATCTTCCGAGGATCCACTCTAATCCCCTCAGTTGACACCACATGACTCAAGAAGGTTACTTCTTTTAGCCAGAACTCGCACTTACTAAACTTTGCGAATAGCTACTTCTACCTCAGAATCTGCAAAACCACACACAGATGTGCATCATGCTCCTCCTCAAATTTTGAGTACACCAAAATGTCGTCTATAAACACTATGATGAACCGGTCTAAATACAATTGAAACACTCGATTAATCATGTCCATGAACACTGCTGGCACGTTGGTCAACCCAAACGGCATTACCAAGAACTCGTGCCCATAACTAGTGTGGAACACCGTCTTATGGATATCAGCCTCCTTTACCTTAAGCTGGTGATACCCCGACCTCAAATCGATCTTGGAGAAAACTGATGCTCTCTTAAGTTGATCGAACAGGTCATCTATCCTCGGCAACGGATACTTATTCTTAACCGTCAACTTATTCAGCTGACAGTAATCAATACACATCCGCATCGATCCGTCTTTCTTCTTAACAAAGAGCACAAGCGCTCCCCAATGTGATACACTCGGCCGGATAAAACCCCGTTCCAACAACTCCTGAATCTGTGCTTTAAGCTCTACCATCTCCTTCGGCGCCATCCTATATTGGGCAATAGACACTGGCGGGGTTTCGGGTAGCAGATCTATACCAAACTCAACTTCGCGATCTAGAGGCAGACCCAGAAGCTCTTCTAGGAATACATCGATAAATTCCTTCATCGTTCGGACATTCCCCCAGTTGATTCCTTGGCCTCCAACGCACAAACATAAACCATGAACGCCTCATATCCTTTCCTCAACATTTTCTCGGCCTTCAAAGCGGACACCACATTAGCTAAATAATTCCTCCTCTCACAAATCATCACCACCTCTTCACCCTCAACCGTTTCTAACACCATGCGCTTAGCTGCACAGTCTAGATTCACCTGATACCTCACCAACCAGTCAATCCCTAAGATCAAATCGAACTCCCCGAATGGCAGTTCTATCAGATCAACTGGAAACACTACCCCTTGAAGTTCTAGGGGTACATCCCTATACAGTTTGTTTACCTCTACAGAGTGATCTAGAGGGCTAATTACTGTCATCTCCCAAGAAGAAGTCTCGTATGCTAAGTTCATGGGTCCCACAACACTACTAGCAAAATAAGAGTGCGTAGAACCAACATCAATCAAAACAGTATAGGGCAATCTGTAAATTAAGAACGTACCGGTTATGACATTCAGTGCGTCACCCTCCTCTCAACGTCTTGCAGCATAGACCAACCAAGGCTGTCTTGCCTCTGAGCTCCCAGCACCTCTGCCCGGTGCTCTGTGACCTCGTCCAGAACCATTACCTCCCCTGGCCGAACCGCGACCCCTCTGTGGTTGCTGTCCACCACCTCTAAACTGAACACGCCCCAAACCCTCAGACTACATCCTAGCTAGCTTACGTGGACAATCCCTTACTCGATGCTCCATTGACCCACACTTGAAGCACCCTTTGTTTCCTGTCTAACACTCTCCCGAATGAGACTTCCCACATCGAACACACCGTGGCGGCCACTCAGTGGTAGCAGCAGGCTTAGCAGCTTGACTCGGCCGGCCAAATCTAGCCCTTTTCTACGAATTCTCTGTAGACCCTGATGACCCAGATTCCTCTTATTCCAATTTCTATCCTGATTCTGTTTCACCGACTACTTCACCTCCTCAGCTATCTTGGCCTTCTCCACCAAGACAGTAAATTCTCTCTTCCGCTGTGGAGCAATCAACAATCGCAGCTCATCTCTCAGCCCGTCCTCATATCTGACACAGCGCTCGTGTTCTATAGCCACGATACCTCAGGCATATTGACTTAACCTTAAGAATTCTGCCTCATATTTCGATACTGACTTACTCCCCTGGACCAAATTCAAGAACGCCTTATGCTGCGCATCTATACCCGACGTACTTCCTCTGATAAGCCGCCTTAAAGAAATCCCAGGTGATATCATCGGCCATCGTACCATCCCTGACCGTAAGCCACCACTAGTAAGACTCATCCCGGAGAAGAGACACTATCCCTTTCAACTTCTCCTCAATCGTAAAGTCCAAATCGTCCATTATGCGCTCGGTCACCTCTAACCAATACTCAACTATGTTGGAAGCCACACCAGAAACACCCCTGAATACTTCTGCCCCATTGGCTCGGAGTCATTCAGACACAGATTTTTGAGCTCCCGTTCCAACGCCTGCACCAGAAACTCTCTCCAGAACCCGCAGCATCGCCTACGACACCGCGTCATCACCACCCGTCTGACCTTGGAACTCCACGGCCTCAGCTGGCGGAGGCAGCACCTCATTCTCTGACCCATGGCCAGACCCTACCAGTTCCGACACAGTCATCTTACCTCAACCACGACCACACGTATTACACCCACGTCCTCGAGTGCTTATGACTAGCGTTCACGTATTAATCTAGTTTAAGAATTTTATGTGTTAGCTTTCCTCCACTGTTTATTACAGCACAGTTTTATAAACATTTTATTATAGTAGTTGTTCTCGCAAGTTCACAAAACCCTAAGGCCTCAGTTTCTAAAGTGAATCTTTGTCACTAGCATCCATATCACAATCATTAAACAATAATAACAGTAGTTTAGGGGACTTACCGTTGCGGATTGATGCCGGAGACTCAGGTGCCATGCTTTCCCAAATCATGCATTTTTCATCAAAATCATCGTAACCCCTTATTGAAAGCATTTTAGGCCTCAGGCCCACAGCCGAGCTTTTGAACCAGGCTCTGATACAAAAATTGTAACACCCCAAATCTGGTCAAACGCTACGACCGAATCCGGTATGTCACAGGGAAAAATCGTTTTTGGAAAAACAAGTTGTTGACTTAAATTGTAAAGAAAACGTTTCAATTTATGGAAACCGAAGTTGAGTTAGGTAAATTGCCAATATCATTTTAAAGTTTGTTTTAAAGAAAATCGAGTTAACTTATTTTTGTTACATGTTCGCTATTTACCCGATGGTAAAGTTTTGGAAAATCCCGAAAATTCATCAAAGTTTGTGAAAACATTTATTTTATAGGTTCTTTTCCCTTTTAATCATGCTTTAGTGTCTAACGCCATAACAAAAAACTAAAATTGAAAGCAATTAAATCCGAAAGTTAACCAACAAAATAAAAGCAAACTGTTGTGCATGGCCACCTCGAGTCCAACCCGGCTCCATATCCGCGACCTAGGAGTTATCTGCAAAATGTAAAGGAAGGGGTGAGTCACCGAGACTCAGTGTGTAAATCCCCATCCCGAAGATAATTATCCCTTACACAGTTTCATAAGCGAATATGTATGCCATGTAACCCAAAACCTAACCAACCGAAACTCCCAATTCTACCACGTGTGGTACCAAACCACTGGTGGTCCCAAACCATTGGTGACCGAAGTCACAAATAACATATGTGGTACCAAACCACTGGTGACCGAAGTCACAAATAACATGTGTGGGGCCAACCCACTTTGTGGTACCAAACCACTGATGACAATCCCGTATATCGATATGTGGGGCCAACCCACTGTGGTACCAAACCACTGAGACTTAGTCACAATATCATAGTAAGGGGGGCCAACCCACTGTGTGGTACCAAACCACTGGTGGCTGTATAAAAATCATACCTTCCCCCTCCTCTCATCACCCATTTTTATGAACATGCTTTTCAAGGCAAAATAGTCATGCTTAACATTCAGAAATAATGTAACATGGCTTATGCAGACTTAACAGAGGCATTCAACGTTAGCCGATCAAAGTGGACTTACCCGGAGTCCTCGCTTTTACCCACAAGGGTAACATACCGATTCCTACAGTTATTCCAGCTTTTGACAGTATACAAGATATAACATATTAACATACGAAGTGTGTAAGAGTTACACACCTGATTACCCGTAATACTACGCTCTCCACGTCGACACTATCGCTAACTGATACTACCTCTATCTGCCTACTACTTTGCTCAGATGCCGACCCACACCCAGGTGGCCAATCGCGAATAGCGGACATAGCCCTCTTCTTGAACTTAGGGGCTGGGTTTATAGATCCAACCCCTCCTAACGCTTGGCTGGCATTAGAGTCCATGAACACCTTTGCTCACTAAATCGGATTAACGCACTGAATAACGACAAATAGAGATATAAACCCAAATGAATAGATCCCTTACCTAGGTTGCCAAATCCCGACGATTCAGTGATTAGGCCACAGCACTAATCGAGTACCGAGTCGACTAACACCAAGCTTTCCTTAATACCCTTCAATCGGCCAAGATCTTACAAGATTTAGTTACTGCCTTCGGTATTTAATGAAACAATAGATGTATTTGAAATGGCAGAAACGATTACCACACACCAACAGAACCAACTGGAAGTGATGGCAAATCAACGACAGCGATCTACTACAAACAAGAGTCCAACAAGAAGGTTTGAGTGGCAGAGATTTCGGCTTTTCTTACCATAGCAATCAAAATAGAGAATGGAATAGAGATGTGAGAATGCTAAGAAGATTCGACTATAAGAACAAAAGAGAAGAAAGAGAAGAAAAAGAGAAAGAAGAACTCAATGAGATCTTACCTGATTATGGGTTGAGATTTCAGCTTTGAGAACCAGATAAGAGGAATAGATTTCGGCACTTAAGGAGATTAAGAGAAACACAAGAAGAGAAGAAAATATGGGCAAGGATATTCGGTTTTTGTAAGAAATCGAAGGTAAGAAGAGAGTTAGGGAGTTTCGGCTAAGAGAAGATAGAAGAGATAAAGAGAAAGAATGGAAGATGGAGTTTCAGTTTTGATGTTATTGGCAAGAAAAAAAAAACAAAGAAGGGTAATGTAGTTTCGGGCAAACACCAAAAGTAGAAAAAGAAGAGCAAGGTCTAGGGGACAATTCAGTTTTGACAAAAAGAAAAGAAAAACAAAGAACTCTAGGTACTATCTAACTAAACCGAAATGCCCAACACCTCCCTAAGGCTATCTTAACATTCGACCACCCCCTAACTAGCACCCAAAAATCAAAAATGGAGGGAACCCACACCTCAAATTTCGGCACACTCCTAAACATACCAGAACCGAATGCTCACACCACCTACCACCTTTCAAATTTCGGCTAACACACACCCCAACTCAATCCCTTCTTTTTCTCCTTTCTTTTCTCCTGATCCCACCTTCAAACCTGTTTGAATATTTCAAACTCCTTATTTTTCTCTCCTCCATTCATCCAAATCTGTTGACTCCTTCAACCCTTATCCACCAAAGTCCCTCCTGAGCACAACTCCTCCTGGTCTTGGCGTCAAAAATAATAAGCAGAAAGGGGATTTCCGTAGCTCGAACCCAAGCTCCATCCCCTCACCTGAGGCGTCACTTCCTTAGGCCTTAAGTGGTGCATCCTTGCCACTTTACCAAGGCACTTCTTGTGTCCCAACTTGCCACTAACTACCCTTAGCGCCCATCTCACTCAGCTCCCCCTTCTAAAAGCCCAAAACGCAAAATTTTGATAAGGCTCTAGCCTATCCCAGGCTTATGCCTAGACCCTAAAATAGCCTAAACTAGCATGACATCCATACTGTCTACATGCAACCAAATAAAATGCAAAGGCCCCGATTTAAGGATGTTACAGCATAACTCAAAATCATCATCAATTTCATGAATTAAAGCATGGGCTTAAGAGAACACGAAGCAATGATCACAAAAACATAGAAATTATCAAAAATCAAAACAAAAACATACCTTAATTAAGCTAAACCTAGGCCAAATGATGCTAAGTTTTAAACTCCTTCTCTTTTCTTTCAAAATCGGTGAAATGAGGATGATAATGGCCATCCATTTTTTAAATTTAATTATAATAACATTAATTAACAAATTCCAATTATAACCCTTGGTTTATAACATTTATAAACAAAGAATAAATGGTTATAACTGTCCACTTTCTAGTTAATGGAAAAATAACAACATAAGGACCTCACATTTAAAGAGACACATAAATTCAGCACTTAGTCAAATAGACAGCTACTTTTACATTTTCTGCAATTTAGTTCATTTGCAAATTAAACACACAAATGATCAAATTAAATCATAGAAATTTCACACATACCAATTCACATGCTATAGACTCAGAAAATAATATTAAAATATTTTCTCTGACTCGGATTTGTGGTCCCGAAACCACTGTCCAACTAGGGTATAAACTGGGCTGTTACACTCTCTCCCTTAGAGATTTTCGTCCCCGAAAATCTTACCATTGAATAGATTTAGGTATTGTTGTCTCATAATATCTTCGCGTTCCCACGTAGCCTCTTCAACACCATGCCGATGCCACATTACTTTTACCAACGAAATTTTCTTATTTCGTAATTCATTAACCTCGCGAGCTAAGATGCAAATCAGTTCTTCTTCATCAGTCATATCGGATTGAATCTCTATTTTAGACGGAGAAGTTACATGCGAGGGATCAGATTTGTATAGTCGAAGCATCGATACGTGAAACACATTATGAATCTTTTCTAGCTCAGGTGGTAGCGACAATTTATATACAATAGGTCCAATACGCTCAATTATCTCATAAGGCCCTATGAATCTCAGACTCAACTTGCCTTTTCTACCGAACCAGAGTATTTTCTTCCACGGAGACACTTTCAAAAATACTTTATCACCGATCTCAAATACAATATCTTTTCGTTTCAAATTTGCGTAAGATTTCTGATGATCAGATGATACTTTCAAACTATCATGGATCACTTTCACTTTTTACTCAGTCTCTTTTATCAAGTCAACCCCATGTATCTTATTCTCACTTAGCTCAGTCCAATACAATGGTGTTCTGCATTTACGATCGTATAAGGCTTCGTACGGTGCCATTTTAATACTCGATTGAAAACTATTATTATACTCAAATTCAATCAATGGTAAATAATGTTCCCATGTACATTCGAACTCAAGAATGCAACATCTTAACATATCCTCAAGTATCTGAATAATATACTCAGATTGACCATCCTCTGTGGATGAAAAGTAGTACTGAAGTGCAATTTTGTACCTAAAGCTTCTTACAGTTTCTTCCAAAACCACAAATTAAACTTCGAATCTCTGTCAGACACAATAGATAGTGGCACCCCGTGTAATCTCACAATATAAAAAATGTATAACTCAGCTAACTTATCAAGTGAGTAATCAGATTGTACCGGAATAAAATAGGCTGATTTCGTCAATCTATCAACTACAACCCAGATTGCATCTTTCTTTCTCGGAGTTAAAGGCAAACTTGAAACAAAATCCATCGTTACTCTATCCCATTTCTACTTAGGAATTATAATCGGTTGTAATAAACTAGATGGCACCTGATGTTCAGCTTTAACTTGCTGACATATCAAACATTTTGAAACAAAATTAGAGATATCCCTTTTCATTCCAGGCTACCAATAAAGTTGTTTCAAATCATTATACATCTTTGTACTTCCCGGATGAACAGATAAGCGACTACTATGTACTTCTTTCAAAATTAACTGAATCAACTCTGGATTTCTTGGAACACAAATCTGATCTCGGAATCTTAGGCAATCATCAACATCAACTCGAAATTCAGAATCAGGGTTCAAATCACACTGAGCTCGTTTCGCTAACATTTCGTTGTCAACTTTTTGGGCATCACAAATCTGCTGTAGAAACATCGGTCTCGCTTTCAATTCGGCTAAAACTGAACCATCATCAGACAAAACCAAATGAGCAGTCATTGCACGTAGCATAAACAGTGATTTTTAACTCAAAGCATCAGTAACAACGTTTGCTTTTCTCGGATGATAATCTATCACAAGCTCGTAGTCCTTTAACAGTTCTAACCATCTTCTCTATCACAAATTCAAGTCTTTCTGAGTCATCAAATATTTCTGACTTTTATGATCTGAAAACACATGACATTTTTCACCGAAAAGATAGTGGAGCCAAATTTTCAACGCAAACACGATCGCAGCTAACTCAAGGTCATATGTCAGATAATTCTTCTCATGCGGTTTCAATTGTCTCGAGGCATAAGCTATAACTTTGCCTTCCTGCATCAAAACACACCTCAGACCGTTCAACGAAGCATCACTATATATTACAAATTCTTTACCAGATTCTGGCTGTACTAGCACTGGAGCTTTAGTCAATAGAGTTTTCAACTGATCAAAGCTTTTTTGACACTTTTCAGACCACTCGAATTTCACATCTTTCTGAAGCAATCTTGTCAGTGGAATTGCAATCACCGAAAACACTTTTACGAACTGTCTGTAATAACCAGCAAGTCTCAGAAAACTGTGGACTTCAGACACATTTTTCAGAGGCTTCCACTCTAAGATAGCTGATATCTTGTTCGAATCAACTCATATACCTGATGCTGACACAATATGCCCCAAAAAGCCAACTTTGCGCAACCAAAACTCACATTTACTAAACATTACATACAATTGATTATCACGCAAAGTTTGTAACATAATCCTCACGTATTCAGCATGCTCAATTTCATCACGCGAATAAATCAAAATGTCGTCAATGAATACAACAACAAATCGATCTAAATACAGTCTGAAAATTCTGTCCATCAAGTCCATAAAAACAACAGGAGCATTTGTTAGTCTGAAAGGTATAACTAAAAATTCATAGTGCCTGCACCTCGTTCGAAAGGCAGTTTTTGGAATGTCTGAATATTTTACTCGCAACTGATAGTATCCCGATCTCAAATCTATCTTTGAAAACATAGAAGCTCCGTTCAACTGATCAAACAAATCATCAATTCTGGGCAGAGGATATTTATTCTTAATAGTCACTTTGTTTAACTGACGGTAATCAATACACATTCTCATCGTGCCGTCTTTCTTCTTCACAAACAAAATGGGAGCACCCCAAAGTGAGAAACTCGGTCCTACAAATCATCTATCGGTCAACTCTTGCAACTGAGACTTTAATTCTTTCAATTCTGTCAGAGCTATTCTATACGGAGCTATTAAGATCGGGGTCGTCCCCAGTATTAACTCAATGCCAAACTCAACTTCTCGTATTGGAGGTAATCCCGGTAATTCTTCAGGCAACACATCAGGAAACTCACAAACAACTGGCACAGATTCTACTTTCTTTTCAGTCACTTTCAAATCAATCACATAGGCAAAATAGGCTTCGTCACCCTTTTTTACATAACTTTGAGCTTTCATCACTGATATCACAACCGGTAACCCATTCAAATCATTAGATTCAATCAGTATTATTTCACCATTCTGACATTTCAAATCAATAGTTTTTCATTTGCAATTCACAATAGCATCATGCAATGTTAGCCAATCCATTCCCAGGATTATATCAAATTCTTCAAAAGGTAATAACATCAGATTAGCCAGAAAATAGTTATCTCGAAACATCAATAGACAATCCTTGCACACCTTGTCAACCAAGACACTTTTACCTAAGGGGTTCGATACTCTAATTACAAATTCAGTAGACTCTATAGGCAAAGTCTTACTCGATACTAAGTTCATGCATATATATGAATGAGTAGACTCTGGATCTATCAATGCAATCACAGAAGTATCATAAAGAGTAAAAGTACCGGAAATGATGTCTGGAGACGAAGCTTCCTCACGAGCTCGAATGGCGTAAGCTCTAGCAGTTGCTCTCGCTTCAAATCTCTCAACTATATCTTTCGTAGCTCTCTCGCTACCACTCACATTTCTCGTGTTTCTGAAGCTCTACCCCTAGTTGAAGCGTTAATCGACTTCGGATTCTGTACAATATCTTATTCAATAGACTCGGGACAGTCTCAGGTAAAATGATCTAATGATCAACATTTAAAGCAAGCTCGTTCATTAAATCTACAATTGCCCGAATGTCTTTTACCATAATTTCTACACTCCGGTCGCTCAGATCTGACATTTCCAACACTAGCTACCGAAGTAGCTGGAGCTTTGAAGCTCGAATGCGATTTAGCGCGATCTTTCTTCAAATGTCCCACATTAGCCTTTGAACGACTATACTCATCTCGAAATTTCTTTGATGTAGACTGAAATGATTTACTTGAGGATCTCTTTCTCACATCTCTAGCTTCTAACTCAGTTTTTCCTTTATCTTTTCCGATTTCTTCGGCTTTACATGCTCGACCAACAAGCACAACAAACTCTTTTATTTCCAAAATTCCAACTAACAAACGAATATCTTCATTCAGGCCATCTTTAAAACTTTTACACATTACTGCTTCAGTCGAGACACATTGTCGTGCATATTGACTTAGTCTCACAAATTCTCACTCGTATTCTATAACAAACATATGGCCCTGTTTCAATTCAAGAAACTCTTTTCGCTTTTGATCAATGAATCTCTTACTAATATATTTCTTCCAGAATTCGGATTGAAAGAAATCCCAGGTAATTCGTTCTTTCGGAACAACTGAAGTTAAGGTTTTCCACCATTGGCAAGCTATATCTCTCAAAAAAGAAACGACACATTTCACACATTCATTAGGGGTACACGACATTTAATCAAACACTTGAATTGTATTCTCGAGCCAAAACTCAGCTCTCTCAGCATCATCATCACTAGTGGCCCTGAACTCTTCCACCACATATTTACAGATTTTATCGATCGGAGGCTTATTCAATAGATTCGGATTCATAACCGGAGGTACAATAGGAGTTTGAGGAGGATTAGGTGGGGGGCGGAGGTTGAGGAACAACAGGATTTGTTCTAATATACTGAGTGAAACACTCATATATTATTGGAAAGAAGGCTTGCTTAGCCTCTCCTTCCTGATCGCTAGTAACCGGTCTAAAATCAGACAGCGTTGCCCCTTGAGCAGGAGCAGGCGCATTACTTTCAACATCATCAGCTACAGCACTTTCGGGATCTATTTACTATATGAAAAATATATTTTATCTGTCAAGATTCATCATACTATCACAGTTCGTTTATATGACATGTATAGCTAGACTCTCACACGCTACATTAGTCATAGAATCGACTAAGCCATAGCTCTGATACCAACAAAATGTAACACCCTTCTCCTCCACCGGACTAGGGTTAAGAGGCATTACCGGACCTATCGGAACATTTCACAAATATTTCACAAATATTTCACAAACATACATTTCACACCAACAAATCATCATTATTCATAATCACTTTGTCCCTTTAGAAGATCTACGAGACCTTCAACATGCTTTAGAGAGGGTTCGAGACCAAATCGATCTCACATGAAAACTTTACGAAACTTAGAATATTTTCTTTCAAAAAAGAGCACACGCCCATGTGGCTAGGCCTTGTGCCTCACACGGCCTTGCTTTGGCCCGTGTCTCAGCCCGTGTACAAAACTGACTAAAGTCACATGGCCTGTCACACGCCCGTGTGTCCAGCCCGTGTGCATTATTGACTTGAATCACAAGGCCTGTCACACACCCGTGTGTCTGGCACGTGTTCAAGTCTGATTTGTATCGATTTAAGACAATGAAGGACACGATCAGGGCACATGCCCGTTTGCTCAACCGTGTGGGCAATTATAGGCCATTTGCTTGGCCATATTTCCACCCATCATTGGTCATACCTACTAGCACCAAACAAGCATCATTTCATGTTCCAAAAGCAGTCAAAACATACCAAATTTTACACACAACATCGTTCATTTCTATATACAAATCCATCCAAAACATACCAAATTCAATATACCAACCTCGCATCAAAAACATACTAACTTTTGCATCACATAACATAGAATAAATTAACCCATATTCACATTCCTTAACAAGCCATATCACATGGCTATATATATACATATTCCAAAACATATCTTAAAATTTCTAGCCTATACATGTCATACATCAATATATACATTTTCAAAAGATACCAAACTATAGTTTGATAGTGTGCTGATGATCCTCGACGATCCCTGAGCTTCCAGTACCTTCGATAATATATAAAACAATGCAAACACACACAAAGTAAGCTTTCAAAAGCTTAGTAAGCCATATACAAAAAAAACTTACCACATAGAACAATTATAAGTCATTTCGTACATATGATTCATGGCATAACACATTTACAAGTCATATTACTCTTATATCTCAATTGATCATGTAATGTACCTCACATATCAAATGATCATTTCCATACATACCTTTCATTGCCAAATTTCATATACATAGATATGTATCGGAATTTGGTTGCACATTCGTTTACTCATTCATTTCTCGAAGTGCCCGTTGAACCATTCGGAATCGAATAGGATACTCGGATGGCTCGAAAAGCTCTTACAATGCCAACGTCCCAGACGTGGTCTTACATGTAATCCATATCGATGCCACTGTCCCAAACAAGGTCTTACACGAAATCAAATACGATGTCGATGTCCCAAACATGGTCTTACATGTATAACTCAAATCGATGCCAATGTCCCAGACATGTTCTTACACGATAACACATATCAGAATCCTATGTCATGACATATGTATCCTAACTACTCCTATGGTTCGTACGAGACCTTTCGGACGTCGTCACACTATCAGAACTTTTAAGTATTTCACAGAATCAACTCAAATAGCCATATAGCACCATTCATTGACATAAAAGCAATAATAATTCAATCTAAACACATTTATTTTTATATCAACTTACCTCGTACAGATACGAACGGATAGAAACGACTACTCGACCACTTTTGATTTCCCCCGATCTAAATCCTTTTTCTTTGGTTCTTAATCTATAGACATTCAAATTTAACTCTTTTATTCACCAAATCATTCAATTCAATCCGTATGCACATATTTAGGGCATTTTACAAATTAACCCTCATATTTTCATATTTTGACATTTTAGTCCCTATTTCATAAAATCACAAAATACACATAATTTCTTTATACACATGCTTGGTCGAATATTCTATTAGTCCACATAAGCCCATACCTTTCATTTATTTCATATTTTAGCCCCTCAATTTCTCATTTTCACAATTTAGCCCAAAATAGTCAAATTCATCAAAAATTCAAAAACAAAACATTTTAATCTTTCACATATCTTTAATATTTCATCAATTAACATTACAAAGCTCATAACTTCAACAATGGCAGAACTCAAAATCATCATGAATTTGATGAATTAAAGCATGGGCTTAAGAGAACACGAAGCAACGATCACAAAAACGTAGAAATTATCAAAAACCGAAACAAAAACAAACCTTAATTAAGCTAAACCTAGGCCGAATGAAGCTAAGCTTTAAACTCCTTCTCTTTTCTTTCAGAATCGATGAAATGAGGATGATAATGGCCATCTTTTTTTTATTTAATTATAATAACATTAATTAACAAATTCCAATTATAACCCTTGGTTTATAACATTTATAAACATAAAATAATTGGACATATTGTCCACTTTCTAGTTAATGGCATAATAACAACATAAGGACCTCACATTTAAAGAGACACATCAATTCAGCACTTAGTCAAATAGACAACTACTTTTACATTTTCTACAATTTAGTCCTTTTGCAAATTAAACACAAAAATGATCAAATTAAATCACAGAAATTTCCCACATACCAATTCACATGCTGTAGACTCAAAAAATAATATTAAAATATTTTCTTTGACTCGGATCTGTGGTCCCGAAACCACTGTTCTAGCTAGGGTATAAACTAGGCTGTTACAGGAAGGTTTAAGAATTTACCAGCAGACTACTAGCACAAAAGTTCTCCTAAGCTTCTACCATTAACACCCTCGTTAGTAAAGAAGAACTCGTTTGGGTTCTTCGATGATAACAAAGTCTAGTGGAGAAGATGAATTAAAAATCTTCTCTCTACTATCAAGCTATCTTGGTCCAAATCTCAAACAAGATTACCTCTAATCATTACCCATTCTCGCACGCTTCCACTAATTAATCGCATCCTATGAGGCTCTCCAAGTGTCCTAGTTACTGACATGTTGCCTCCACTAGGATGTCAGGTGACTTAAACGTATCCTACAAGCCATCGTACTTACTTTAATAATGGCACTAAAAACACGGGTGGCGATCTTATTAGCGGGAAAGTCCACCTAATAAGGTTCTCGCCCTAACTACAATCTTACCATTAGCTAGAAATTGTCATCCCGCGATATGGAATTTTGCATTTTTGGTGAAGTTCTACGAAGTACTCCCCCCACAAAGTTACTCACCTTATTCAGTCTAAGTTTCGTAACTTAGGTGATTTTCACCAGCGTAGTCTCTCGAACCGATTCGGTTCACCAAACCAAGGTGTTACAACTCTCCCACTCTAAAAAAATTTCTTCCTCGTAATTTTGTACCTATGAAAATATGCGAATACTGCTCTATCATGATGCTCTCTCTCCCCCATGTAGCTTCTTCTACCTTGTGGTTCCACCAGAAAACCTTAACCAAAGAAATTTTTTTTATTCTTGAGTGTCTTTATCTCTCGGTCTATAATACATATAGGTTCTTCCTTGTAGGGAAAATTTGGTTCCACCTCCAACATCTCCAGTTGAACTACATGATCCAAATCAGAGCAATATCTCCGTAACATAGACACAAGACATACATCGTGAAATTTGGATAGTTCTAGTGGAAGGGCTAAATGATATGTTACTGGTCCAATACACTCTAGGATTTCGTAAGGTCCTATGAACCTCGGGCTAAGTTTCCCCTTTAATCTAAAATGAATAAACTTTTTTAGGGTGAAACTTTAAGGAACACTTTGCATCCAACTTAATAAGATATATCTTTCCTCCTTTTATCCATGTATGCCTTTTAGCGGTCTTGGGCCACCTTCAAGTTATTCTTCATGGCCATTACTTTTTCTTCCATTTCGTGAATTAGATCTGGGCTAACTAGCTTGTTTAAAAAAATTCAGTTTGAAAACAATTTTCTTACACTATGGAAAATAAAAAAAAATTAAAAATCGACCCGTTTTGTGATATTTATAGCAATAAATCCAATAGAATTCATAGTTATGTTTTTAGCTTAGAAAATGTTCATTGTCCTTGACTTTCAATCAAATGATGTGTTTTGCTATTCTCGTACCACAAACTACTTTGAATATGGGCTTGAACCAATTGAATTGAAAAATAGAACTAGAAAAAGTTCTCTCACTTTTATTCGGGGTGAAAATGAAAATGGTCTCTTTTTTAATAGAAGCCAATGGATTTGTTATTTTGAAAAAATATATCTAATAGTTGAGAATAAATTCTCTCTATTTTTCAATAGAGTAACAATCTCTCAAAGTTATGTAAATATCTCTACCAATGCCATCTATTTATAAGGAGAGAAGGTAGAACCTTTATTGAGTTGTAGTGGTTTATTTCAAATAGAAAAACAACTTCCTACTTAAAGTAGGAGGGGGTGGACGGCACACCCTAGTATTCTTACTAGGGTTGTTGACCCCTTCATGTCATATGTTTGGGACTCTCTCACATCGGGTCCAATTACGAGTACTTCTTGGGCCTTTTGACCTAGTACTCTGTAATGTGATCCAACCCGATTTAGTTTTTCTATTTCCAAAAATAAACTTTAATATTTTATATTAAACAATTTCCTCATCCCTATTTTACCCCAATTAAAATTTTAACGATTTTACCCCTGATAAATTTTTTATTACAATTTTTCCCTTATTAAAATTTCTAGAAAATATGTTCAATAATTGAACATGTTCACTATGACTGAATGATTTATTTTCATTTCCGGACTTCAAAATAGCTCAAAGCATAAACTCATTCTTCTTATCATTTTTAAGTAATCCATATAAAATTCCAAATGGATCATTTCAATTTCCATTTTTTGAAACCTATATTCATTTCCAAATGATTTCAGTTTTCCATTTCGGAAAAAACCATAATCGTTTCTAAATGTTTTTCATTTCTGTTTTTCTATTCATTCTGTTTATTTCTATTCAAAGTCGCAATTCATCTCTAGTTTCAATGAGCTAACGAAGGGACCGATTGGAAATATATAATTACGGCTCAAATGATTTATAATTAAGTTTCAGCTTTTCGTTTATTAATTATAAACTCATTTAGTCATGAAGTCATTCCACTATAGTATTGTGACTAAACTCTTCCTAACGACGTATCATTATGAAAGCAACTACTTAGTGCTCGTCTAATGACCTTGTCATAAGTGCATTACCCTTATTGGATACCCTTGATCTCTTTAGGATAATATCTACTCTCCCAATATGATCCTATTTTATCTCATAGTAACCATTACATCTTCCTTCATGAAAAGTCAATTACAATTAAATAGTAATCAAGTCATTCATCACAAAGACAAACGACCCATGGCCACGTTTACTTTTCATCAACCATGTAATGTCAATGAGAGGATATCACCCATGTCTCCAGCTATGAATCCCACTATTGTGAATGACGCTACGTATTGCAAAAGTCATACACCCAACACACCAGCTTTCGGTTCCTTATCTATTTGAACTCAGGCTTTTACTTACATCAAAGTGTACAAGTCTCACATACATAGTCTACCATCCATTCAGGATTTAGGTATGCCATGCTATAAACGTCACAAGTGAATAAATCCATAAATAGATTCAGGATATTAGGTCATGTTCTATTTACTGTCAGTCAAATTTATGTCACTATCTTCTAGGAGTCATCCGCTTCGATGCCCAAGACAAAGAATCTCCCCAGTTGGACTTGATAGACGGAATATTAGTTGTTCAAATGGTTTGCTCATTTTCAATTAGACTAAGGACATGTTTAGGTTCATCTACTAATTCAAGTTGTCTTTCCGTATTACGATCCGACCACGTAATACCAATTTAGGTTTGCCTGGATGGTATTCAATGGTCAAGTCATAATACTTTAACAACTCGATCCATCTTCGTTGACATATGCTCATCTCCTTTTGAATGAGCAAATACTTTAAGATCTTGTGGTCAAAGAATATACGACATTTCTCCTCATAGAGATAATGCCTCCAAATCTTTAAGACTACCATAACTGCCAGTTCCAAATCATGAGTTGGGTATTTCCTCTCATGAAGCTTGAGTTGGCATGAAGCGTAAGCAATCACATTTTCTTTCTACATAAGTACACAACCTAAGCCATTCAAGGATACATCTATAAACACAACATATTCCACTTCCAATTCTGTCTTACTCAACACTAGAGCTTCAGTCAACACTTTCTTCAACTCATCATAACTATGTTGGCATTCTTCAAACTAGTCGAACTTCTTATTTTTCCTTAGCAACCATGTTAATGGTGTTGCCATTATAGAGAACCTTTTCACGAGCCTAGTAACACCCCTAACCTGTATCTGTCGCCGAAACAGGGCTACGGAGCACTATTAGAGTTTACAGAATAATTTCACGCAATTCATGTCAATTACTATTCATATCCAAAACTAATCATATTGTCCCTTGAATGGACCCTCGAAGCCCATTATAAACATTGGAATTGAGTCAAGACTAAATCAGGAACTCAAAGAATTTTTTGCAAAATTTCCAAAATTTTTCTTAGATGTAGGGCACACACGCCCATGTGGTTAAGGGACATGCCCGTGTGACCATAGAACACGCCCATGCTGCAGGCCATGTTCGACCCCGTGTAATTTTCTGACTTGTGCCACACGGCCAGCCACATGCCTGTGTGCTAAGCCGTGTTGTTAATTTAATTTTCCAAAATTAAGTGTAGGTTTCACAGGGCCAAGACACAGGTCCGTGTTCTGGGCCGTGTAGCACACGGTTGAGACACACACCCGTGTCTCTGCTCGTGTGCTCAATTCTGAGCATTTTATTTCTCAAATTTAAGGTGTAGGGGACACACGACCAAACCAAATGCCCATGTGTCAGGCCATATGTCACACACGGTTAAGACACACACCCGTGTGTCTACCCATGTGGACAAAATAAAGCCATTTTCTAGCTTTATTTCTCACCCAAATTTGCCAATAACCTACACAAAAACTTACAAGTATATACCAGCCAATTCAAGCATTAAATCCAAGTCAATTTAATGTCTAATATGATATTTTATCATATGCATTCATGTTTATATTCTTACCCTTATTTAACTTATATGTTAAGCATAACTAATCAACCATACTTAATATATTTAACACATAGGTATTTGTCATAATATAACCTTATAAGTATACCAAAACAAATCACTACTAGCCATTTCAG
Organism: Gossypium bickii; assembly: GCA_025503065.1. NCBI lineage: Eukaryota > Viridiplantae > Streptophyta > Magnoliopsida > Malvales > Malvaceae > Gossypium > Gossypium bickii. The sequence goes on along the minus strand of CP106714.1, from coordinate 90,863,402 downwards.
TAACTAGTTTACAAACAACACTTATAAGCTAACAATGGTCAAATTACCTATACATGCCACTATACCAAAATAAGTTTACTATTTATACCAAAACAAGCTAGTGGATAGTTTGATGTTGCTCCGACCGATCTCCAACCTTAGCGAGCTTTTGAGCATTATAAAAATAGAGAAAATAAAACCTAGTAAGCACTTAATGCTTAGTAAGTTCGTATAACAGGAAATAAACTAACCAATCATATTTATTAAAATAAGCATACAATAACATGCTTTACAATAATTTGACAATTTTACCTAAACTCATACACTCAAATAAGTAAATTAATTACATAATTCACATGTATATCAAATAAGCATAGATGAGCTCATCATGTTACAAATTTTCAGGTATTTCAGGACTATTTGAAATATAATTCATTTAAATCTCATAAGTTCTCATTTCAAGAGTTTATCCGTTGAATCATTGAAATTTTGATGGATACTCAGGTAGTACACTCAATGTGTACAAAACTATAAACCGTCAACTCATAATCAGGGGTACCCAATATGGCATGTAATCAAAAAACACACTCTCAAGCCACATATCAGGATGCTCAGATGAGCCATGTAACAGGACACTTATCCGAGCTAAACAGGAAACTCATAAGAGTTTTATTCAGGGAGCTCATAGACTCTAACAGATAATTTTGAACAGTTAATATCAGGGAGCACCGGATAAGGTAACAGAGAGTTCAAGCGAGCCATGTCAGCAAGCCTATAAGAGCGTATATCAGGACGCTCACGTAGAGCTGCGTTTCTGTCTGCATTATATGTTGGATCACAACTGATCGAGTCATGTAACAGGACACTCACACAGAGCTGCGGTAGTGAGCAACACATGCTAAATCACTGCCGATCAGGATGCTCGTAGGAACTACATATCAGGATACTCAAGAGGGCTATATCAGGATTACTCATCCGAGCTATATCTTGTCTGCAACATATGTAGAATCACATTCAAATACGAGAAATCACACATATCCACCGAATTTCATTATTCAAACGAAACTTAACTCCTTATGAACATTTCCGATCATGTAATCATTTCATGTATTTATAACTTTTATATAATTCACATAAACACATACTAAATTCATTCCAATTGTAACGTTCAATTCAACCATATTAACATGTATAGCTAAGTTACACGAACTTACCTCGACACTTGTTTGTGTATATAAAAATCTACTAATCAGAAACTTTTTCTTTTCCTTGATCTATCTTCGAATTTGAGTTGTCCGGATCTATATAAATGAATTTAATCATCAATTTATCATATTTCATATTCAATTGAGTTCAAATTACACTCTAGGCAAAATTACCATTTTGCCCCTAACTTTTCATAAATTCCAATTTCGTCCCTAGGCTTGGAAAATGAAATTCATGCAATTTAATCCTTATTCCAAGCCTAACCAAAATTTTAGTATAACTTTTACAATATATGTATTTCACAAATTTTAGAATTTTTCTTCAATTTTTACAACTTTACAATTTAGTCTCTCAATCACAATTTCATCAAAATTCACTTTGTAAAAGTTGTTTATCTATCAACAACCTTTCATTTTCTACCATAAATTTCAAAATTTTAGCATATTCATCCATGGAATAATTTCTATACTTTGATATCTTTTCAAATTAATCCCCAAAATAGATAAATTAAACTATCCCGATCTCAAAAATATAAAGAATACTTAGCAAATTAAGTCAAGAAAGTTTGTTTTCACTTTTCTAGGGTTTGCATAGAAAAATTGGGGATGAAGATAATATAAAATGATATTAATTCTATTTAATTATTTATCATCGTTTAATTTTTCTCATTTCCAATTTAGTCCTTAGCCTTTTTTAATTTTTCCATGGATGAATCACCAAAAATATCTACTAACTTTTCTTTAATGGTCTATTTACCATATAAGGACCTCAAGTTTTGAATTCCATAGCTATTTGATAGTTCTAGCTACTAGAATTCAACTTTTGCATTTTATGCAAATTGGTCCTTTCCATAATTAAGCATATAATCGATAAAATTTTCTTATTAGAATTTTCATATAACATTCATATCATAATGCAGACCATGCAATAATATTAAAATAGTTTTTCTTTTCGGGTCGGATTTGTGGTCCTGAAACCACTATTCCAATTTCCTTGAAAATAGGTTGTTACAAACCTTCTATAATAACTCATCAATGCAAGGAAACTACTTACCACAGTAACGCTTTTCGACGGATTCCAATCAAGTACAGTCTGTATCTTTTCAGGATCTTCCTTAATTCCTTCTACGAAGATAATATGGCCTAAGAAATGGACTTCTTTCAGCCAAAATTTGCACTTGTTGAATTTGGTGTACAACTTATTCTATCGAAGAACACTTCTACAAGTGTTTATCGTGCTCCGCCTTGCTCTTTGAGTAAACCAGAATGTTGCCAATGAAGACTACAACACAACAATCGAGGTAAGGCTAGAATATTCTGTTCATCAGGTCCATAAATACTATTGGCGCGTTGGTCAAAGCAAAGGACATCACTAAAAATTCATAGTGACCATAACGCATATGAAATGAAGTCTTTGGAATATCATCCCCTTTAATCTTTACCTGATAATATCCAAACCGCAGATCAATCTTTTAAAACACCTTAGCTTCACTAAGTTAGTCAAACAAGTACTCAATTTTGGGCAACAAATACTTGTTCTTTATGATTACCTTGTTTAGCTGTCTGTAGTCAATACACAACCGAAAGGTCCTATCCTTCTCCTTAACAAACAGTATTGGCACACCCCAAAGTGAAACACTTGGCCTGATAAACCCCTTATCCAACAATTCTTGCAGCTGAGTTTTCAACTCCTTTAACTCTATTGGAGCCATTCTATAAGGCGCACTTGAGATATGAGTAGTTCTTGCATCACATCAATAGAGAATTCCACATCTCTATTTAGTGGAACCCCCGAAACTCTTCTAGAAAGACATCAGGAAATTCATTCACAATTAGTACATGTCCGAAGTCTTCCCTCACCATGTAACAGCCCGATTTTAGCTAAATCAAAACAGTGGTTTCGAAACCACAAATCTGATATCAAAAAATTATTTTAATATTATTTTATGTGCTTACAGCATGATAGCATGTATGTGTGAAAATTTCGTAAATTAATTTTATCGTTTAATTGTTCAATTTGAGAAAAAAGGACTTAATTGCGTAAAATGCAAAAGTTGCATTCTATTTGTTAAAAGTGTTTAATTGTTATGATTTATTAAACCAAAGGTCCTTATGATGATATCATACCATTGGTAGTGTTAATAGATAATCATGGACATCATTTATGTGGTTTACAAAGGTTAATAGTAAGGTTAATTATGGAATTTGATAAATAAAGCTAATTATAATAAAACAAAACATAAAAATTACGACATTCATCTTTCTAATTGCCAAATTTTAAAGAGGAAGAAGTTAAAGGAGAGTATTTTTGGGTTCGTCACATATTAAGCTTGATTAAGGTATGGTTTGAGCTCGGTTTTTGATGATTTTTATGTTTTTGTAATCGTTGCTTCATGTTCTAGCTAGCTCGTACCTTTAATTTCAAATCTGTTAAAGGTTTTGAGAGTTTCCATTGATGAGTTTATGTGTTCTTTAATGTTTGAGGATGAAATATGAAATTTGGATGATAGATTTATAACACCGAGATAAGTTACTGCATACGAAATAACTTCGTAATATCAATTGATTTGGCTTTATTATAACTTATCTTGGGATAAGTTACCTTGATTTGGCTTCAGGCCATGGTATAGGTATTTATCATTTGAGATCCTTGAGTATCCGACTTCTATTCCGAATGGTTCAATGAGTAAACGAATGATGTGATTAAGAAAGAGGCTAGTACGAGGTGACACAGGTACGTATGGAACTTATTCGAGTATTAAATACAGAATGTTCGATGAGATGATATTCGATCATGTTTTGAGACATGAGAAAGGTTTGTAATTAATGTGTATATGGTGATGTTTAAATTGGTTGATTATATTTATTTGATGAACTGAGTTATTCACCTACGAACTTACTAAGTTGTGAAGCTTACTTTGTGTTATTCTCCTATGTTTTATAGAGAATCAAAGCTAGCTCGAAACCGGGAGTCATTGGGAACACCATCGCACTATTAAACGTCTAAGTTGGTACTTTTGAATTGTACATATGGTATATGGCATGTATAGGCTAGATGTGGTACTTTGGTTATGACTATAGCCATAAAATTTGGCTTGTAAATGCATATGTTTTATTTTGTATATATAGCCATGAGTGATGGCTTATTTTAGTATGTTTTGGCATGAATGTGGTTATGGTTTCATAATTGCTCAAATTATATTTTGAGTTTGGTAAATAATATATATGGTGTGATTGAAGTTGATAATTTGAGAAGTTGCGTGCGTATGAATTATTGCTTGATAATATAGGTGTTGAATGTGTAATTGACATTGATTTGAATATTGAATTTGATTGAAATGGATTTGGAATGATTTTTGCACTTGGTTGATGATTTTGGGATGCCTATTGTATGATGAAATGGTACCATTTCGGTTGTTTAGGTGAGCATGAGAAAAGGCTGGCAAATTGGCCTTGCAAATGGCCTATTTTTGTCCACACGGGCAAAGACAAGGGTGTAACATCCTAAATTAGGGGTTGTGTGTAATTTAAATATTTTCCCATGTGTGTGCTTGAAGAATTAAATTCTATGATCATTTGACATGTTTTAGGGTCTAGAATTAAACCCGAGCTAGGCCTGATTTAGTATTAATTTTTTTTTTTTGGTACCTAAAAGGAGGGAGCTAGGTGAGATAGGGCTTAAATAAAATTTTGGGCGAAATATGACACGAAAAATGGCTTGGATAAGTGGCTTCCAGGCGCCACTTAGGTGCTACAAGGGTGCACCTAAGGGGGGGTTGCAAGGCAGGTCTCGGGTTCGAGACACAAGGGACGCAAGGACATTTTTATTTTTGGGCTTTTGCATTAAAGGAAAGATGGCCAGGAAGAAGGCCTTATAATTAAATGGTGGGGGTTATTTGACATGAAAGTCTAATGGGAGAAGTGGCTAGGGACGTTGGAAGAGAGGGCTGGGGCGTGAGGTCTCGGGTTCGAGACATGAAGGAAGCAAGGAGTTTTATTTTTTGGGCTTTGGCGTTAAAAGGAGAAGGGCTGAGGTATGAAGGCTTTATGATTAAAAGATGAGGGCTCATGACATGAAAGTCCAATGGGGAGAAATGGCCTGGAGCGTTAAAAGAGAGGGCTGCAGTGGGGTCGCGGGTTCGATCCAAAGAAGCTGCAATTTGGTTTTATTTTTTTGAAGGCTGACGTGAAAAGGAGATTTGGCCTGCACATGGTTCTTTGTTTTTCGGCTGGAAGGAGATTGATGGGCACATGGGTAGTTGGAAAATTAGGATAAGCTTAGCATTTGTTTTGATTTTTAATTCGGCTGGAGTGGGGGATAGATATGAGTTGTTTTATTTTTTTTAATTTGAAAAGGTGATAAAAGATAGGATGAGGGGATAATTGATGTGTTTTTTTTTATTATTTTTGAATAGGTGTCAAGAGGAAATATAGGCACTTGGTTTATTCAAATTATTTTCAAATGGTTGGCTAGGAGTGTTTCAAGGAAATTGATGGAATTTTAAACTCCTTAGAGTGTAGTGGACGGCAAGGCAATTGGGGGAGGGATAATGCCGAATTTTCTTGGCCTTTTTCTTCATAATTTTCAGCTAGTTCATCTTTTTGTTTTTCTTCTTTTTTTTTCTTCTCAAAACCCTTAGCCGAAACACCTATTATACTCTTTCTTCATTCTCTTGTTCCACTCAAACTGAATCTTAAGCAGCCATAAATTGATTTTTCCTTCTTTCCTATAACCGAATATACTCCTCCTTGGTGTGCCGAATTTTTTTCCCCTATTTGGTGTAGTCTTGGCCGAATCTCAAACAAAGGTGTTCTCCTCTATCTATTTCTTCAATCGGTTCTAAGGTGTTTCGAGATCTTGAAGTAATCGGTTCAAGTCTCCATTCTCTATCAACTGAATTTGGTAAGTCAACGGTAAGTCGAATCTTTCTAAGCCTTTTTATTGGATATTTGGAAAAGCCGAAACTAAACTTGTTTGGTACTAAAAGTTGGCCGATTGCTAAGGAACCCGTATAAGGATTCGGGTTGCTGGAACCCAAGTCGGAGCAAGGTAAGATCTCAGGTTTTAAATGATAACCCTTTGGAATTAATTTGGGATGGCCGATTGGTATAGGGCCCTAATCTCCATGTTTGGCCGAATGTAGGAGTAAGAAGGCTAGGGTGGTCGATTTGGCTCTTCGGGATTTGGGGCTGTCGATTGGCATCAGGTGTGTACATACACACTTTATAACTGATTAAAATGCTAAGTGTTTGTATATGCTAAATCTGGTTGTGTAGATTTGGATTTGATACCGACATGGTATGAGTAGGGATTCAGGTAAGTCCTTGTGTTACGATGCTTTTGGGAAGCATGATATATTTGATATATGTGACTTATGATATGTGCCTGATAAGCATGACTTATGTATATGTATGTTATTAGTTGATGTGGGTTGATGAGAGGAGGGGGAAATGATATTCGTGTCGACGGACACCAGTGGTTTGGTACCGCATTGTGACTAGGTCACCAGAAGTTTGGCACCTCCAGAGGTTTGGCACCTCATAGCGTCTCGTCCCAGTGGCTTAGCACCACAGTGGGTTGGCCCCACAGACGATATTAAGGGATTGACGCCAGTGATTTGGTATCACACGATGGGTTGGCCCCATCATTCGATTTGTGTCTTCGGACACCAGAGGTTTGGCACCTCCAGTGATTTGGTATCACAATTGTGACTTTAAGTCACCAGTGGTTTGGCACCACCAAACCACACGGGGTAGAGAAAGGCGTTTGGATGGCTAGGTTGGGTGCATGACTTAATGCATGTTAATTTGTTATAAATTGTGTATGATGTGGTATTAAACTGGGGGAAGAGTTACATACTGAGTCTTGGTGACTCACCTTCTCCTTTAACATTTTTCAGGTGACTCGTAGATCGCGGATGAGGAGCCGGATGGACTCGGGGTGGCCATGCGGTGGAAATTTTGATTAGATGAACTTGGATTTTGTTTTATTTTACTTTAATGTTGGTTTTATTTTAATTAAGTTGTAATAAGGCCTCCTAGATATATTTTTATTATTCTATGTTTTGGATTAATTTGTTTAAACTATTTCTTAACATTAAATTAAGTACACATGTTTTCTAAAATTTAATCGCAAAATGTTTTATCGTGCCATCGGGTACACCTGAATCGATAACAACCTGACTTAATAAATATATCTTTATAAACCTAAGTATAGTTTTATACCCCTCAACTGTTCTAAACAAGACACTGTCTTTTATCAAAAAGTTAAATCGACGTACAAGGATTTTTAAAATGTTTTCTCTGTAGCACACCAAATTCGGTCGTAGTGTTTGGGCCGGGTTTGGGGTGTTACAACGGGCATGTGTCTTAGCCGTGTGTGACACACGGTCATGATACACGGTCCTGTGTCCCCTGGTGTTGAAATTGAATTGAAGTCAGTATGCTCCACACGGCCTCACACACGGGCCTGTGATTGGCTGTGTGGCACAAGTCAGTATACCCCCTAAATGGCACACGACCTAGCACACAGACGTGTGACTTGGTCGTGTTGCATAAGTCCCTACAGGATTGGCACAGCCTAGCACAAGGCCTGGTACACGGGCGTGCATGGCCATTTCGAAGGGCACACGGGCTAGACACAAGGACGTGTGGTCAGCCGTGTGACCCAAGTCAGTATGTATGCCCTGTTTTCACATGACCTGGGACACGGGCGTGTCTGGAGCCGTATGAGACACACGGGCGTGTGACCCTTGTATGTTTGAAAAATTTCTAAGTTTTCCAAATTTTCATATGTTATCAATTTAGTCCCGAACCACTTCTATAGCATGTTTAAGGCCTCGTAGGTCCTTATAAGGGACATTGTGATTATGATTGAATGGTGTTTGAAAATGATTGCATAAATGTATGAGTTATGTATATTACATGATATGTATTGATCGGTAATACCTCGTAACCCTATTCTAACTTTGAATACGGGTGAGGGGTGTTACACACCAACTTAGAATCCAGGATATATGCCAAACCGTACGTTGAACGATAAAGCTCAGTGTTACTTCCATAATTCAAGTCAATTAAACATCAATATCATTATATATATAACACAACTCATTGCTACAACTAGTTCCAACCAAAATAGTTACAAATCATATATCAAATCTGACATTATGCACATTCACATTTGAATACAATTCCATAATCAATCACTTATAGTGTAACATCCTAAAAATTAGAGTATCATTTTGCTACTTGTGTTAGCTCGGATAGAATGTTTATTGTGTGGGCTTAGTATATTTGTGTGAAGGCTTGGAATTATTAGCTAAGTTAGAATAAATTTTAGTATTCAAAATTTAATGAAGGGGATTAAGTGAACTTGACACTAAAGTTAATTTAAGTGTTAATTTCTAGCACAAGAGAGTTAGTAGCAAGGTGGTTAGGATGCATGAAGGGTTGCTTGTGGGAAGAGGTTCGAGTAGCATGTTTAGCATTTTGAAGACTTTATTTTTTATGTATCCTAGCATTAATGGACGGTCAAGCTTTACATATGGAAGGTTGGACTTTTAATTTTTGGCAAGTTGAATATTGGTTTAGGAAAGTTTGTACTTTGGGAAAGGAATCTTAAGGTTATGGAAGGATGGGGGGACATAAGGCTTGGCTTAAGGAAGATGTTTTGGAAACTATTCCAAGGCCTTTAGTGCATGTGTGGCTAGGGGGTGGCCGAATGTTGATACGAGGTTTGGGGGGGATAGTTGGCCAACTTGAGCATTTGTGCACCTTTTGGCATTTGTTTCTCTTCCTCTCCAAAAAAACTCCTTCTTTGGTCGAATGTACCTAGGCATTTTTGTGCAAATTTGCTTTGGATTTTAGCTCTCATTTTTGTGTTGAACCAAATTCTAATTCTTTCTCTCATTTCTCCTTTGAAACCGAAAACACATTTTGCATTTTTGTGCACTTTTCTTTTCGGCAAAATAGGTGCTTGGCCGAACCTTTCTTCTATCATCTCTTTCTTTTCTTTCTTTTGGCAATTTCTCAAAACCACATTTCCTTTTCACTTTCTTCTTGGCCGAATCTCTTTTTTCCCCATTTCTCTTGATTTTTCTTTCATTGGTTGCTAAAGCCGAATCATCCTTCTTCCCTTTTCATTTTTCTTTGCCATACTAGTTCTTCATCTCTTGTTAGCCGAATATCAATTGTTTTCTTCTTTCAAAACCATAGCCGAAACTTCTCATATCCTTTTGATTTGTCTTGGCCGAATATCATCAAGGGTAGGACTTCTTTTGGTTTTCTTCAATCGGTTTTTGAAGATAGGTAAGTATTCATGGCCATATGTCCTTTAATTCTTTTCTCTTTTCTAAGTCGTTATATTGTGGACAAAGGCCGAATCCTTGGGCATTTGTTTGCAAGGTTCTAACCATCATTAGGAACCGATTTCTTTTAGGCTCCTCAGAACGTTGCAAGCAATCAATCTAAGCCTCGTTTCTTTGTCAATCGTTTTGGGTAAGCTTTTAGGTAAAACTTGGTTTTTCAAGTGATAACTCATTGGGATTTAGTGGTATGGCCGAATGGCCTTTGTTTATAATCTAAATATTGGCCGATTGTAGGACAAGGTGATCTAGTGCGGTAGATCGGGTCTTCGGATTTTAGTACTTGCGTTAGTGATAGGTGTGTATCTTACACACTTTATAATTTGGTGATATGTATTTATATATATACTAATCGTTTTATTAAAGTGAAATACTATGAGATCTTGATTTGATACCTTGAAAGGTATGTACAAGGATTCGGGTAAGTCCGTTTCGATATGATGTTAATATATGATTGACTGATATCATGATCTACGATTTAAATATGTAATATGATCATATCAAAGTATGATGGCATGTTTTATACTATTAATACATTGGTTTGGGAACATGAGTGGAGGGGGAAGAATTTGATATCCGTGTCTTTGGACACCGAGGGTTTGGCACCTCCAAAGATTTGGTATCACATTTGTGTCTTTGGGACACGGAGGTTTGGCACCTCATAGCGACTCGTCCTTGTGGATTAACACCACCGTGGGTTGGCCCCACTTTTAAGATATGGAATTGTCGCCAGTGATTTGGTATCACACGTGGGTTGGCCCCACAACTTGATTATTCATGACTTTGGTCACCAGTGATTTGGTATCACATTTGTGCCTTTGGGACACCAGAGGTTTGGCACCTCATAGCGACTCGTCCCTGTGGATTAACACCACCGTGGGTTGGCACCACTTTTGAGATATGGGATCGTCGCCAGTGATTTGGTATCACAAGTGGGTTGGCCCCACAGATGGATTATTCGTGACTTTGAGTCACCAGTGGTTTGGCACCACCAGTGGTTTGGTACCACACGGGGTAGTAAAGGTGTTATGGATGGCTAGGTTGGGTGCATAATATATATGTTGCTTGATTATAAATTGTGTAAGAATTTTTGCATTATCCGGGAGAGGGATTATGCACTGAGTCTTGGTGACTCACCTTCTCCCTTACCTTTTCAAGTGATTCGTAAATTCGCGGATGAGGAGCCGGATGAACTCGAGGAGGCCATGCAATAAAAGTTGGTTTTATATGAACTTCTATTTGGGTATTTTATTTTAATTTGGTTTTCATATTTTATGGATTTGTAATAAGGCCTCTTTAATTATGTTTTGGATTATTTATATGTTTTGAATTCGTTAAAAATATGGTTTATAAATTACATGGCTAATATAATAATTAGAGGGCAAAGTTTTCTAAACTACAAAACGCGATGGTTTTTAAAATGTTACCATCGGGTAACATAAATCAACTGATAGTATTTAACAATTTAAGTATTTACGATAATCCATACTATTTTCCAAAACTCAAGTTTCCAAATTTCTATTTAGATACGATTTTCAACCTTATCGTTTTAGTTTATCTTTAATTTATAAAAGGTTTACAAATCAAAGCTGCAACTAAGTTTTAAAGATTTCTTTTCAGGATTTCAAAGTAAATTATCAGTTTTTAAATTATTATATACTCGATTTCTACGAACTTAGAACAACAAAAAGTTTTTCACTAAAATATAAATCGTTTTCTTTGAAACGTTTTCCTTCGTGGCATGCCAGATTCGGTCATGGCATATTGACCGGGTTTGGGGTGTTACATATAGCATTTCAACGTAACATATCATTCCTTTCCATCTATTTATCAACAATACATTCAATATTAAATCAATACCAAGCATTATTTCATTTCATTATTCAAATTCAGTATCAAATCCATTGATTCATCATATTTCCATATCGGTCCTCCTAGCTCATATAACCGGTTCGCATGGTCTTTCACATGTTATTGATATTTGCATGTCGCAAATATGCATATGTAGTATCATTACGTATTATCAAATCAATATGAGCATTATTTAATCAACTTATGTTTTATATTCCCTATAGACATGACTCAAACTCAAACAGATGCACAGATTCCAACCAACACACCAATTTGGCACCTAGTGCCTCATTGGAACGTCTGAAGTATATAAATTGAGTCCATCGCTCATCAGTATAATCGAAGTAAAAGTTGTGACTAGCACTCATCGGAACATCTGAAGGAAAATGCGCCCAGCGCTCATCGACATATAGTCAAGGTAACCTATACTCAATCTATCCTATAGCATGCAATCCATTTCATATATAAGTTCACATTCAATTTCATAATCTGATTACAATTCAACATCAATACACAAATATCTCATGTCATATTATATGTTTCAATCCATTTTCATGTCTCAACTAAATCAAGCTACTTTCTATTTTATTCAATTTAGTCAATTATTTCGATACTCAATATCAATCATAGCAAATGAATTCATACAACCATTATTAACTCACATTGGTACTCAATCATGCAATTTAACATGAATATGCAAACAGATATATTGATCTCAAATAATAAAAGTACAAACTAAAATCTCGTGTCACTTGTTAACGACGCTCGCTTTTCCTTTCCCTCTCAACGACTTGACGTTGTCTTTAGTTACATACGATAATACGACAAATAAACAATATCAATTTTCATCAAATTCACATTTAAATTCAAAGTCAAGCATATTTTGCATTTTATTCAATTTAGTTCCTAACTCGGGATATGTACATCTTTCAATTTATAACTTCGGATCAAAATCTAATTCCATATTCTTTCATTAAGGACCTTATATTTTCAATTTATAATGAAATCTCATGATAGATTTTCAATTTATTCAATTTGATCCCTAATGTAGGAAAGTTAACTACCAAGCTTATTAAGCTTTACAGTTTAGTCATTATCATAATCTAAGTTTAATTTCTATAAATTTCAAACTTATTCATAAATTTCTCAACAATGAAAACTTGCTAAAATTTCAACAATTGAACAAGTTGATACATGGGCCAGCTAAATCAAGCTCTCATGATCATAAATCTATAAAAAAAATGACTTAGGGACTTACTTGTAATAGTGGTCGAATGCTTAAGAATTTCAAAGCTTTTCTCTCAGCGGTTGAATTTTTACAATTTAGTCCCTAACCTTTAATTAATTACTTTTTCGACTAAATTACTTAATCGAACTTTAATATATTTTTATATTAACTCCATAAATATTCTTATTTTATATTTACGAACTTAATTTACGAAAATGTGGTTCCAAAATCATATTTTCTGACACTATTGGAATTCGGGTCGTTACAATGAATATGACATCATTCACTCTTGTCTTACTCCATTACCATCATTATCAGTCCTACCATGTGCATATGCTTTGTGTGAGTTTGTTATGATTCTTCGTCCATTGTGTTTTGTACTGATTTAAATTTATGTTGTAATTTGTCTAACATATTTTTATTTGTATTATGCTTATAGATACTAAATATCTTTTTTGAAAATGCCAACTTATGCCATAAATGCTTGGAGACAAAGCCAATTACATCATCACCACACATTTGCTGCTCAACTAAAGGCCAAAAAACGGTGCCTAAGGAATCACAAAATAGCCTAAAAAATTAAAAACAAATCAAGTCCTAACAAACAAAAATAGTAACTGAAGCAAAGCAAGTAAAAAACGGAAAATGAAACATCCCCAGGTCTGAAAATCCCTTCATCTCCAAAAGCCTTCCAACCCTCCCTTGTGCATCAATAAACATAGAGGCCACCAGATCCTTACGTCATACCAGGCGCATCACACTAGTAATCAGCCTCTTCATCAAGCCATCGAGTTCCTTGAACTATCAATCGCTTCCGAGCCTAGACTCAGCCTTCACAATTACTTGCTCTCCACAAATCCTCTCCTTGTTGGGTCCCCTATGTGGGAAACCATTGGCTATAGCCCATCTTTGACTTTTCAAAGATGGTGGCTATAGCAAGTTGAAGCAAATAGTTTTGTTAGGCACCGAAAGTTTTTTTTTTTTTTGAAAGGGATAATTGCAATTTTGGTCCCTATTTGAATGGGTACTTTGCAAGATTGATCCCTGAACCTCAACTATAAATAGGCCTAACCATTTCTCATTTTCTTTATCCCACAATTTGCCATTCTCTACTTAAGGCATTGTTCTCTCTCCTATTTGTAAATTTTTCACTTGTATTTTTGGAGTGAAATATATTTTTAGTGCCTGAGGACGTAGGCGAAATTTGCCGAACCTCGTTAAAATTCTCAGTGTTCTTTATTATTTATTTTTCATATCTTGTGAGTGTGATTGTAGTTATTTATTGTGCTATTAAATTACGATAGAGGATATATTCGGCTAGGAAAGATTTGGTACTTAAGTGATCCTCGTGATCCACCTCTCTTCCCGGGAATTGAACTCGGTGTGATTTTTCAAGACAATAATTTTACTCTTTTACACGCTTCCGCACAATAATTGGTATCGAGCTAGATTCGTACACAGAGTACGATCGTTTGCGCACTATTTACGATATCGACACAATCGCTCACGCATCTGATGGTTGGGATTGAGGAGAAAATAAGCGAGCTCGGTTATTGTTTCAAATAATTATGGAAATCAATACGAGCAAGATGATTATGTTGAATGGCACAAATTATCAACTTTGGCGGAATAAAATGAAGGACTTGTTATTTGTGAAGGCCCTGCATCTTCCAGTCTTTGCTACTCAAAAACCCGATTCGAAAAGTGATGAAGAATGGGAATTTGAGCATCAACAAGTGTGTGGCTTTATTCGGCAATTTGTTGAAGAAAATGTTTACAATCACATTGGTCAGGAGACACATGCTTGAACATTGTGGGAGAAGCTTGAAAGCTTGTATGCTTCGAGGTCGGGCAATAACAAGTTGTTTTTGCTGAAGAAAATGATGGCCTTGAAATACAAAGAAGGAACGTCTACAGCTAACCATGTGAGCGAATTTCAGAGCGTGATGAATCAATTGCTTGGTATGGGTGTCCAATTTGATGATGAGATCTTAGGGCTTTGGTTGCTTGCTACTCTACCGACTCTTGGGAGACTTTTCTGGTTTCACTCATTAATTCGCTTACATGCAGGTATTATTACCTTGGATTTGGCTAAGAGTGGTGTGTTGAATGAAGAGGTCGAAAGACGATCTCGGGGTTCTACATCACGGTCCGAGGTGTCTTTACCGAGAAACGGGGAGGAACAAAGACAAAGATGGAAAGGGTAGAGATAAAAGCCAAGCAAGTCAAGACCGAGATACAAGAATCTTGAGTGCAATTATTGTGGCAAGAAAGGCCATATCAAAAATATTGCTTCAAGTGGAAGAAAGAGAACAAAGGTGGTGATAAACACGATCGAACGACGATGAAAAATCCGAGCGTGTTGCTCTCGCCACTCGTGAAGATCTGTTGGTCATTCGTGATGAGAATTTGGTCAACTTAGCATGTGACGAGGCTAGTTGGGTGATTGATCTTGGTGCATCACTTCATGTCACGTCGAGGAAGGATTTCTTCACATCTTATACTCCTGGTGATTTTGGGGTATTGAAGATGGGTAATGACGGTTTGGTTCCGGTTGTTGGTATGGGAGATGTTCACTTGGTGAGTAACAATGGAACAAAGTTAACTCTCAAGGATGTCGACACGCACCGGGATATCCGTTTGAATTTGATCTCTACAGAGAAAGCTTGATGATGAGGATTCTCAGTAACACCTTCATGAAGAGGCGGTGGAAGTGACTAAAGGCTCCTTGGTTGTGGCTCGAGGAAAGAAGAGCTCAAATTTATATTTGATGCAAGCTTCAGCTTCTCGAGAGACGGTGAATGTGACAGTGAATGACAGCTCAACTGAGTTGTGGCATAAAAGACTCAGTCACATGAGTGAAAAGGGGCTTAACTATTTAGCAAGGAAGAATCAACTTTCGAGTGTTTGAAGAATGCTTCATCAAGGATTGTGCTCATTGTCTAGCAGAAAGCGAGCGAAGAGAGTTTCATTCGAGCCATCCTCCTCATAGAAGATCGAGAGTTACTAGAGTTGGTCCATTCGGATGTCCGTGGTCCGATAAAAGTAAGGTCACTTGGCGGTACACTTTATTTTGTG
Organism: Gossypium bickii; assembly: GCA_025503065.1. Taxonomy (NCBI): domain Eukaryota; kingdom Viridiplantae; phylum Streptophyta; class Magnoliopsida; order Malvales; family Malvaceae; genus Gossypium; species Gossypium bickii. The sequence goes on along the minus strand of CP106714.1, from coordinate 90,847,698 downwards.
ACTTTCATTGATGACTGCTCGAGAAAGCTATGGGTTTACACTTTGAAGTCTAAAGATCAAGTCTTTGAGGTGTTTAAACAGATTTCATGCATCGATTGAAAGAGAAGCGGGAAGAAGTTGAAGTGCATTCGCATCGATAATGGAGAGGCGAGTACACAGCCCGTTTCATGAGTATTGTCTGCGACGAGTGAATCGGACATCGAGAACACCACCAAAGACTCCACAGTTAAATGGGTTAGTTGAAAGAATGAACCGAACAACGATTGAGAGAGTCGGATGTTTGTTGTCGGATGCAAAGTCGCCAAGATCATTTTGGTTTGAAGCTTTGAATCTTCAGACACATGTGATAAATCTGTCTCCTAGTGTTCCTTTGCGAGTGATGTGCGGATAGAGTTTGGTTTGGCAAAGACGTGTCATATGATCACCTACGTGTGTTCGGTTGTAAAGTATTTGTTCATGTTCCAAAGGATGAAAGATCCAAGTTGGATGCCAAGACTACGACAATGCATTTTTATTGGTTATGGTCTAGATGGTGAGTTTGGTTACTGAGACTCTATGATCCATTCGAAGAAACTCGTGAGAAGCGAGAGATGTTGTCTTCATTGAGGATCGAACCATCGATGACATTGATAAGACAGAGAAAGTGAATTCACAAGACAATAATGATTTGATCGATGTGAATCCGGTTCCCTAAACTCTTCACCACTCCTATACTGAGGATAATATGCATGGTGATGTTACGCGATGACCATCGAATATAGGTGACTTTGATGCTCCCATTGATGATGTTGTGAATGATCAACAACAAGCACCTATAGCTCCACCAGCGAGCTCCACTTGAAGGCCTTCTAGAGATCGAAGATCTTACATCGTATATTCTTCGATGAATATGTTCTTTTAACTAACGGGGAGAACTCAATGTTATGAAGAGGCTATGGAGAGTGAATGCAAAAATCGATGGGTTGAAGGGATGAAAGATGAACTTCAATCCTTGCATGAAAACCATACCTTTGAGTTGGTGAAATCGCCAAGGGCAAAAGAGCTTTGAAGAATCGGTGGGTTTACTGAGTTGAAGCAAGAAGAGAAGTCTTCATCTCCACGATACAAGGCTAGATTGGTCGTCAAGGGTTATACTCGAGAAAAAGGGGTTGATTTTGAAGAAATATTTTCTCCAAGATTCTTGAAGATGTCCTCTATCGAACCATATCGAGTTTGGCGACTGTTATGACTTAGAGGTTGAACAAATGGATGTGAAAACCGCTTTCTTCATGGTGACTTGGAAGAAGAGCTTTACATGGAGCGAGCCAGAGGGGTTTGTTGCACAAAGGAAAGAGGACTATGTGTGCAGTTGAAGAAGAGCTTGTATGGTTTGAAACAAGCTCCAAGGCAATGGTACAAGAAGTTTGAGTCTCATTATGGGAGCAAGGCTACAAGAAGACTACTTATCATTGTGTATTTGTTAAGAGATTCTCTGGTGATGATTTTATAATTCTTTTGCTCTATGTTGATGACATGCTTATTGTTGGTCGAATGCTTCTAGAATTGAGAAGTTGAAGCAAGAGTTGAGTAAATCCTTTGCAATGAAGGATTTGGGGCCAAAGCAAAGCAAATTCTTGGCATAAAGTTGACACGTGATAGAAAGGCCAAGAAATTATGGTTATCACAAGAGAGGTACATCGAGAAAGTACTTCAAAGGTTCAAGCATGGACAAAGCTAAAGTGGTGAGCACTCCTTTTTGCTACGCACTTGATTGAGTGTTAAGCATAGTCCTTCCACGAGAAAGGAGAAGGAAGAGATGCGAAAATTCCTTACTCTTCACCGTGGAGTCCGATGTATGCAATGGTTTGTACGAGGCCGACTTGGCTTATGCCGTTGGTACGATCGGTCGTTTTTTTCTAATCCAGCAGAGAGCATTGGAATGCAATGAAGTGGATTATGAGATATCTTCGTGGCACTTCCAACATGAAACTTTGTTTCGACAATGAGAAACCTGTTCTTGTTGGTTATACTGATTCGAGACATGGTCGGAGATATTGACTCGAGGAGATCTACTTGGTTACTTGATCACTTATGCGGGAGTGTGGCATGGCAATCGAGATTGCAAAAGTGTGTTGCATTGTCCACCACCGAATCGAGTTCATTGCGACAACCGGCGCGCAAGGAGATGCTTTGGATGAAGAAGTTTATGCATGAGCTTGGTTTTACTCGGAGAGAAGTATGTCTGTATTGTGATAGCCAGTGCTATTCATCTTGGTAAGAACCCAACTTTTCATGCTAGATCTAAGCATATTGATGTTCGGTACCATTGGATACGAGATGTTCTTGAAGCTAAGCTTGCTGAGAGCTTGAGAAGATACATCTTGATGATAATGGTGCTGATATGTTGAAGGCTTTACCAAGAGGAAAGTTTGAAGCATGTTGTTTGATCTCGGGAATGGAGGCATACCCACATAGTTGGAGGGGGATTTGTTGGGTCCCCTATGTGGAAACCATTGGCTATAGCCCATCTTTGACTTTTCAAAGATGGTGGCTATAACAAGTTAAGCAAATAGTTTTGTTAGGCACCGAAAGTTTTTTTTTTTTTTTGGAAAGGGATAATTGCAATTTTGGTCCCTATTTGAATAGGTACTTTGCAAGATTGATCCTGAACCTCAACTATAAATAGGCCTAACCATTTCTCATTTTCTTTATCCCACAATTTGCCATTCTCTACTTAAGGCATTGTTCTCTCTCCCTATTTGTAAATTTTTCACTTGTATTTTTGGAGTGAAATATATTTTTAGTGCCCGAGGACGTAGGCGAAATTTGCCGAACCTCGTTAAAATTCTGGTGTTCTTTATTATTTATTTTTCATATCTTGTGAGTGTGATTGTAGTTATTTATTGTGCTATTAAATTACGATAGAGGATATTCAGCTAGGAAAGATTTGGTACTTAAGTGATCCTCGTGATCCACCTCTCTTCCCTGGGAATTGAACTCGGTGTGATTTTTCAGTACAATAATTTTACTCTTTTACACGCTTCCGCACAACACTCCTATCTCTGTCAACGAGCTTTTTCACCTCCCTCGGGACTTCCTCCAACCAATACATGGGGTAGTCGTTCCTCTTACCTTCCATCGCCATTCCATGCGCTGACACGTTCGCCGCCTGGGGTACAAACCTGAACTATAAACTTCTAAAATTGGGTGTTCTTCCCTTAATCTCTATTATCAGATTGCTAATGCTAGATCTATCCTCTTCAGCAGCATTTATACCCTTGATAACAGTTAAAGAATCTCCTTTGATGCAAACCTCACGAAAACCCAACTCTTCTACGAAGGTAACCGCTTGCAAGCACGCTCAAGCCTCTGCCATGGTCGAATCTAAAATATTCTCCCACAAATAGGTACAAGACACCATTACCATTCCTACCTTGTCCCGTGTTATAATAACCGAGCTTGAAATGCGTAGCTGGTGATTATAAAAAGCATCAAAGTTAAACTTTATAATCTTCCCCTTCGGTGGCTCCCAAACAGAAACGCTTGGGTTATCCAAGGTAATCACAGCTTGCCCAACTGCTCAATTTCTAGGTTATATGCATTTATAATCCCCACTATACCTTGAACTCATTCCTTAATCCCCTCATGATAAATTTTGTTCCTATTATACCATAAAGCCCAAAAAAATGGCTAAAATTATGCATACCACCATATTACTGTTTATAAATTCCACTACTAACCACTGTTTCCAATTGTGTTCCATGTTGGTTGTTGAGAAAACCACACCTACTCCCTCCAAGACTTGCCTCAAAAAGACACATTATCGAAACAAATGGGACATCGTCTCCTCCTTCGTCTTACAGACAGGGCAAGGTGTGTTCACAGCAAGGTTACGTGACTTCAGCGTACACAACGTAGGCACAAATTCATTTGCTACCTTCCAGCATTGTATACGAATTTTGCTAGGAATATTTAGGCTGTAGAGTCTTTTGTAAAAATTAGATAGATTCATCGATTGTAAATTATTATTACCTCCCATCAGATTGTCCTCTTCTATAATGAGCCATTTGTAACCACTCTCTGCTGTAAATTCCCATGTATTATCTCCCTTCTAAACCACTTGGTCCTTCTGTGCGCTATTCACCAGTGGAATCAATAACATTTTCTCCAATTGTTCATCACCAAATAAATTTTGAATTACCTCTCTCTTCCAGATAAATGGTTCCGCATCTATTAGATCTGCAACAGTACTATATCTAATGTCGATATTCTAAACATGTACTCAGCCATTTCCAGGACCTGGCAGCCACATATCATTCCAGATGTTCACAACTGTGCCATTCCCAATCCTCCAACCTAAACCTTCTTCCAGCAACCTACGGGCTCCCCAGATACTTTGCCAGGTATACGAAGGGTAAGATCCCAAGCATGCACTCATAAAATCCCCCCGTGGGAAAAGCTTTGCCTTTATTACTCGTGCAAACAAACTATTAGGCTGCGTAAGTAGTTTCCATCTCTGCTTTGCTAACAGGGCTATATTAAATTTATTAAGCTCCTTAAAACCCAACCCTTCTTACGATTTAGGAGTTCACAAAGTGCTCCACTTGCACCAATGTATACCCTTTCTAGTCTTCATATTACGCCACCAAAACTTAATCATCATATTTTCCAACTCACAGCACAAAGAAACAGGCAGCATGAAACATTGCGTAGTATAAATCGAGATAGCTTGTAGAATTGACTTTATGAACACTTCTTTACCCCCCAACGATAAGTTTCGCACACTCTAGCTATTCATCTTCATAATAAACTTCTTTAAATCCACAAAAGCATGTTTTTTTTCTACGACCCACCATCGTTGGCAAACCAAGGTACCTTTCTGGATTATTTGAAATTCGCACCCAAGACTCTTCCTACTTGTTCCCTTACCCCATGTTCCACATTCCCACTGAAATATATGAGAGACTTATCATAATTAACAACCTACCCCGAAACTCCTTCATACTCAAACACCATTGATTTCATAATATTTGCCTCTTCAATTGAAGCATCACTGGATAAGATGTTGTCATCAGCAAAAAATAAATGAGTAACTGATAAGCTACTCCTGCCCACCCCAGCCCCCTTAATCCTCTTATCCCCTCTAGCCATAAACTATAAACAAATAAGGGCTTAAAAGGTCTCTTTGCCTGAACCCTCGTGTAAGCCAAAACTCATCTCCCTGAAACCAATTTTACACCAATGAATATGATACGCTAGAGAAACACCTCATAACAAGTGAAATTCATGCTTCGTAAAATCCTACAGCACCCATCACACTTTTCAAGAAACCCTATTCAACCCTGTCATAAGCTTTGCTTATATCAAGTTTCAAAGAAAAAGAACTAGTTGAACCCCCTTTTCTTCTTAAAAGAATGTAGAATTTCGTAAGCCACAATTATATTATCAGTGATTTGCCTTCCCACCACAAACGCCCCTTGTGTTTCATCGATACATAGACTAAAGACCCCTTGAAATCTATTAGCAATCACCTTTGAAACCACTTTGTAAATTACATTACATAAACTAACGGGTCTAAACTAGCTCATATTCCTTGGCGTCACCACTTTTGGAATGAGCACTATGTTTGTATAAGTCACTTCCTCTACATCGCAAAATATATTTATTACATGATTTTCAATCCACTTAACAAATAGTGGGTTATTTATTAATACATGCATATTAAATATTTTTTTTCTTTAAATTATTACATTAATAATCAAATGAGGCGTTAAATATAAGTCGTAAATATTATTTTCATAATAGTGAATCTTATAAAAGGAAAACTGGTTTTTGAGTTTTATAATCTGCTCCGCTTTGTCACTCATGAAAAGATTTCCTATAAATATACATAGGGGACTGTTGACTTGAAATTACTTTGAACTACTTTAACATTATTTTTGATACTGTTTTTCCTTTAAAATTAACTTACGGAACACTCAGTGAAAAAAATATATAATTACATTATATAAACTAAATGATATTTTAGTTAAAATAATAAAGTTTAAATTTATAGTAATTTTAGTTTAAATTTCATTATATATATATATTTTTATTGATTTATGAAAATATAAAAAAAATATTCCTATAATAATATAACTTATTTTCTAATGTAAAAAGAATGGTAGTTTTCCAAAACAAACGAGGCTTTAGTTAAAAAAGAATGATAATTCCCATTTAAGTAAATAAATCTTTTACTGAAATGGTGAAAAAAGATATTTAAAATTGGATTTTGGGTTTAAATTTTTTTTTTTTTTTCCATTTTGATACATATATTCCTCTTTTATATATAAAAGATGTAAATATAAATAACTAGATTGTAGGACCAAGAAAATCGATATAATGTTCTTACTACCAAAATGTAATTTAATCCTTTATTAATCAATATTTATACTATTACTTAATATAATATCTTTACCGATCATTTTATACTTTTATTTCATTATCACCGTTACAATTGAATCTAAACACATATTTTATCACTAATTTTAATCTCATCACTATAATAACTAATTTCACCGCCACTTCTATTTTAATCTCACCTAAGTTAATTAATCACACTGATCATTCAAAGGAAACGGACCAAATTGGCACAAATTGGCACTATCCAATAAAACGATTGAGGTTTAATTCGTTAAAAAGTAAAAATCAATAAATCTATACTTAAATTTCAACATTATTTTTTTTACATAAACTACTATTATTAATAAATAAATAAATAAATGAAAAGGCCACATCGCCAACTCAAGAACTGGTTGCTAAGCCTACGACCACATGTGAAAAGAATTTTTATAACTCCCGGAAGGAACAAATTATTACCGACACACCCATACATCACAAGTAATCACTATAACTCAAAACTTGGGACATGAATTTTAAAGTGAACTCCCCTACCCAACAACGGGGTTCCACTAGTCGATGCAACCTTATTCACTCAAATATATGTACACCTAAAATAATGTGAAAGAAACAAGTTTTTGTACTCAAAAAGTACCTTTCTCAAACATTGTGAAAAGGATTTAAACTTATATTAATTGAAAACTTGATGATTCTGTGGGTTTGTAAAAAAGGAACTTACCTTGGCTTTTTCATTTGGAGAACTCTATTGTACCAAACTGAATGGAGAATCATATGAAATATATCATATTTCACTGGTCTAGGATGCCAAAGAAAATGTTGTTGTGCCTTTTTAACGCTCAGCTGCATCTGCCGATACCTCTCGTCTGGGATTGACAAGAGGATCTTCTTCAAATTAGGAATATCCTTCTCCAAAACGAAGACTGCTAATGATTCCCAATTCAAAACCTCGAAAAAAGGAGGAACGAAATTGTCAGATATGATAACCGGAACACATTCATAAAATATGGCCTCCACCACGCGTGGACTGTTAACCTCGTAACCTCTAGGACAAATGCAGTACTTGCTCCTCTTCATGTGCTGGGCGTAGTTCAGTTTCCCCTTACCATTATGCATTGTACCAAAGATTTTCATGTCAGGATCTTTGTTTCCCCACTGTTGTAATAGAATTGGCCTTAAATAACCATGCATGCCTCCTGCAAAGAAAGCCAGAATTGATCTCTTCGAAGGAGGTTCACCACCAAGGTCTCGGAGGGGTCTCTGAGGGTTCCGAATGGTGGTCTCAGGAAGAGAGACATCCTTCCCAAAAATATAACCTTCTCTAATGTCAGAATTGCAGAGGGCTCTTATGCAATTGGCCATGTATTCCTTTGTTTCAGATGTTGCCTGAGAAAGTAGAGCTTATTAGAAGATAGTATAAGAACAAAATGTTAAACTACCTAACATGTCCTTATAACATGCCTTGAAGAATAAGTTAGTCTCTCTATTATACATATCATTTTGAAGCAAAAAAGTAATATTTTATATGGCAGTTAACTTGATCTTTAAAAAAAAAAAGCGCTCAAGTGTAATGTTTTAAAATGACATGAAATTTTTTTTTAAAAGAAAAACCATAATTCAACATTTGCTATCCTTTTTCATTGTAATATTAAAACACAACAAATCAGCATTTTTTGACGTTCAACCTTATGGTTATTTGCTCAAAAATCTAAATATACAAGGAATATAAAGATTCTAGATAGTTTAACCTAAGAAAAAAACTGAAAATCGTAGCAAGAACTACTACTGACGAAAAAATCAACAGTTTTATCATGCAAATTGCAACAAAGTAAGAGCTCAAGTGGTTTCAAATTCCAGGAAAAAATAGCCAAGTAAAACCCAAGAAAGCATGAAAACCATACCCAGTCATGGCAAGCGACCAGAAAATGATCAGCTCCTTGAGTTCTGTTCCAGTAAGGATATTTTGCTGCAATCGTGTCCACATAGTTCTTCAAATACTCTACAAGGTTCTGGATACTGTGAGAATCAGGGACATATAATGTCTCTTCCAACATTCTAGAACTAAAAGGTAAGTAAAACAGTTGGGCATCTCTTGGTTTTTTAGTAACAAAGTTTCTATTAGCTTGCAGTTGTTTCATGAACCATCCTTCAGAGGCATAAATACCCTTGAGAACCGGCTTATGAAATATGGGTTTTGTTCCTTCCTTGTAGATATATACTTTGAGTGTGCTTTCCATCAATTCATAGCTCCTGTAATTTATGATGAAAATTGTTTATATATTATGCACTTGAGTAGAAGTAACTAATTTTGTGTTACCACAAAATAATAGAGTTTTTTAATAGAGCGAGCAGAATATACCTTTTGAACATAGAAACATTCCGATAAAGAGGTGCATAAAGTTGCTGATCGTTCTCTAAAATAGGTGCTTTCTCAATCTGCGATCTTACATTTAATAGCACTTTGTCTGCTGCTGCAGCCCATCTTGGTGTCTACAAACAAATGGACAGAGAAAAAAAAACATTGAAGTACAGAAACAAATTTATTCCTTGACAAGAATGGAAAACAAGATCTTTGAGCATACCGTGGAATGATACGAAACACGACTCCGATAAAACAAATTGTCCATATCAGCTATAGTAGTCGGTGCTTCCTTTGCGACAGTCTTATTATTGTAACTTTCAGGATAGTCCTCAAATTCCTCTGATGAAGACTTCCTACCAGAATTGTTATCATCTAATATGGAATCACTATTCTGATCTTTGTCATTTACTTCATAGGTCCCAAAACCATTAGTTGCTTCATTAACAGCACTAGTTTGGTTCAAGCTATCTAGAGTTGCCATGTTATTTTCCTTGCTTAACTCCAATGATAGACCACCTTCCACCTCTGCTGTAGTCTTATTTTTGGAACTTTCAGCATCATACACTGTAGAATTCTTAATTAAATCTACCAATTTCTCAGTTAAAGACTCTCTTGGAGATTCACTGCCTTCCTCAAATGTAGAAGATTTATTCAAGTCCACATCGGTTTCTGATATAACATCATCATGCGAATCCATGTCCCTTTCTTCAGAGACCTCATTACCATGAACTGTCTCACTACCAGCATATGTTCCATTATACTCCAAATCAATTGAATGAGTCACGTAACGTATTGTCCCATCTGACTCAGTCGATGATGGAGCACTGGCTAAGAAACTACTTTGTCCCTCAACAGAGATCTTACCAGAAGGAACTACCGCCGACAACACATTCTCACTCGAAAGTTCAAGATACTGGAATGTTATAATCACCATGAACGCACATATAAGCCATATCAATTTCCTCGAATCTAATTGAAACCAAGATTTATGTTCATGTCCCATTGAGTAACAACTTGACCAGTTGTCAGCTCAGTTCCAATGCTAAATATCATTCCTGCATTATGTTCCTTAGCCCCTGAATTTAGTCACAATGAAAGTCCTTCACCGATTAATGAACCTAACTCAAGCAAAGAGTAAAATGATTCAAAAAACTAATAATCAGCATACATGAACAATTATTGAACCTATTTTAGCAGTCAATGAATCAAGTAGGAAAAAGAAGTCAACAAATTAGAGAGTGCAAAAACACCGATTCCTATTTTAAACCATTAAATACAGATCTAACGCCGATTCTTTCATTAATCAAAATCCAGAAAATATAGAGAGAAGTGACGAAGCAACAAGAAATAGAAAAATAAACTAAAACAAGAAAGCGAAAAGAATAATGCTTACGAATTTCGCTCGTAGAACTCTCACTCTTCAGTTAGGTGGAAAAGAATCCAATTAAGAAAACGAAAACTCTACAATTCAAGAAAATAGAAAAGCAAAGAATCAGCATACTTATAATTGTATATCTGTTTTAGCGGTCAACTAATCAACTAGCAAAAAGAAGTCAACGATGTAGAGAGTACAAATCACCGGTTCATATTTTAAACCATTAAATATAGATCTAACGCCAATTATTTCACTAATCAAAATGCAAATCCAGAAAATACAGAGAGAAGCGAAGAAACAATCAGGAATACAAAATTCAACTAAAACAAGAAAGTAAAGAAAAAAATGCTTACGAATTTCGCTCGTCGAACTCTTGCTCTTCAGTTTGGTGGAAAAGAAACTAATGATGAAAGCGAAAAATCTAAAATTCAGGAAAATAAAGAAGCAAGGAATCTTCTCCAAGAGGCGCGCAGTCGTAAAATTAGAGAGATGAAATTCTTCTTCCTCTTTACTCCGTTTTCTTTTTGCTTTTGCTTTTGATGAACTCTTTTCTTTTTCTTTTTTTTTCCTGAGCAGCCAAAATGTAAAATGTTGAGAATTTGAATGGGAATTTTAAAGCTTCAATGCCCTGCAGCTTCCGTTTTACTGAGAATTTTTTTTTCTTTTGGCTTACCAATAAGTTGGAAACAAAGAACCTCTCCTGGTCGGCTTTTATTTTTACTCCGGTAAATGGTAAATGTTTTTGTTTATTATTATATTTCGTTATTACGACAGCTAACTTTTGACTTCGCTCTGCCTAACCGATTCCTTTAACATACCATGACTATTTGCAAACTTCATCCATCAATCACCTAGTTACCACATTCTTAATAAAGGAATTAGTCATTACTATTGACCCATCTAGATTGCCCTAAAAAAATTAAGATATTTAACTTTTTAGATTTATGATTGAACCTTATGTAACATCACATGTGTAATTTCTAAGTAATTTTTTTCTTTTGTAATTATAAAAATTTGACTACCAAATGTAATTTTATTTTGGAAAATAAATTCTTAATACCACTCAAGCCAGTCTCCCTTGCTTGGCAGTTTTATTCTGAGCCGGTCTCTTCCCAAATGGCCCATAACTCTGGTGATGTTTTCTATTAATTCCTTTCGAACTCAAATTTGACATGATTTTCTTACTTTTATTAGAAACCCCCATTTCCTTCCCAAAAATCGAAACCAGCTCTCTAGTGTTTGTATCCAAAAAAATTAACGCATTAAATTGTAATCCCAGAAATGTCTCTTCTTGATTTTTTTGCCCCTATTTTTTGGAGTCTCGTGATTTCCTCCACGATTTTCCCTCAACCAACATTTAAGGCTCGTAAGCCTCCTCCCTCTCTGTCACATCGGGTTTCATCGACGACCTGTCATTCGGCAAAACCTCATTGCCTGCTAATTCGATACTAAGGGAGCCCTTAGACACATCTCCTTCAAGTGTCTGTAACATCCGTAACAAAAACACCATTGGTAACGGTTCATACTTAATACGTTGAGTGATGCCATTTATCAAAATTTGAGACACGAGGGATAAATAATTGGAAAATGGCAATTACTAATACTTTTAGTCTTCGTGGATACGATATCTTTACTCGCTGTAGTTATACTATTTATCGATAGGTGCAATTGCCTTAGTTGTATTTTTAGTTAGTTTAGTGACACATCAACACCCTATCACTTGATCTAGAGGATCCCATTAACAATCGATCTTGTGACATCCCCTTTTAAAAGTTCAAAATCATCATCATTATCAACCCCCTTCGGGTTAATCAACTTCCTAAATTCAGCAATACCTTACCCCAATAACCTATCTTTCCACAATAATGTTGCTTCAGTCGGTGCGTCGACGGTTATATCTATGGCTATTACTACCATACCATCCTTGAACTGCACTTTCATGGTGCCTCGATCTTTATTAGAATTTGGCTCGGTTTGTAACACCTCCATACCCGACCCTATCGTTGGGTCAATGTACCAGGATGTCACATTCGTTGCTGAAGCAACTACAAAAATTTTAAATCGATTTATCATATTATTTTATTATTAAAAATTATTTTATTCATTTTAATTGTAATAGCCCGATTTAGGGGCTAATCAGAATAGTGGTTCGGAACCACAATCTGAGGTTAGAGAAAATTATTTTCATAATATTTTATGAGTTAGATCATGATCATATAACTACATGAAAATTTTGGTGCTTTAATTTTAGCAATTTCATGCTTAATCGCGAAAAAGGACTAAATTGCATAAAGTGTGTGTAATAGCCCGATTTAGGGGCTAGTCGGAACAGTGGTTCGGAACCACTAATTTGAGGTTAGATAAAATTAATTTTATGTTATTTTATGAGTTAGAGCATGATTATATAAGTGCATGAAAATTTTGGTGCTTTAATTTTAGCGATTTCATGCTTAATCGCGAAAAAGGACTAAATCGCAAAAAGTAAGAAAGTTCTATTTTATAAGCTAAAGGTTTCTAATAGCCATAGAATATTAATTGGATGTCTTTGAAGGGCAATTAGCCCCTTAGATTATGGTTGGCTGGCCATAAGGGACAAGGGAGTCAAAATTTGTCAAAGTTGGTAAAGGTTTAGTGACTAAATTGATTGTTTTAAATTAAAATAAAGAAAAGATGATATCCTTCTCTTTACTCATCTTCTTCCATCGAAAAACACAAGAGAAATAGGGGTTTTAAAGCTCAAAAATTTCAGCAAACTCTTCTCCCTACAAGTAAGTGATTTTAATGGTTTTTCTTGATGATAGTTGTACTTTTGGAACCCCTAAAGCTTAAGCTTTCTGAAGAAGGGACTATCTTGCAATATGGTGAAAAGTTTAGAGTTTTTCCATGTGAGTTTTTAAGTTTTTTCTACATTTTTATGGGAGAAAATGAGTCTTAGATGTTTAATAACAACTTTTGTGAAAGGTGTTACCATGAAAACACCTAAAAGGACCTTTTTGTAAAGGTTGTAAAATATGTAGTAAATGTGTGAAATGTTGAGTTTTAATGGTAATCATAAGAGAAATAAATGTTCATCTAGGCTCGTTAAAGAGATAAATTTGATTAGAATTGATTTGCGAGCTTAGGGGTAAAATGGTCATTATGCAAAAGTCTAAGGGCAAAATAGTAATTTTGTCAAAGCATGATTATTGAAATGCATTTATTAATGTGATAATTAAATGAGCTAATTTTCTATTATAGATTAAGAAGAACCAAAAATTTACCTCGACCGGGGAAAGAACAAAGTATCGAACTAGATCGACAATCTAGCTTGTTTTGAAATCGAAGTAAGTTTGTATATGATAAATTCAACATTTATGCTAGCATATTTGAGGTGGTTTGATATTATAATGATGCATGATATTCTATGAAATTGAGTATTAGTGTTGAATGAGAAAGATGATAAAAGTTGAGATGTTGAAGTCCCAAATGGAACTATAATAAAGGTGAAATTACTATCATCGAGACATGAGATGGATAATGATAAGGTCCCGTGTAAGACCATGTCAGGGACATGGCCTCCGCATTGAATGGAGATTCCGTATAAGACTATATCTGGGATATGGCTTCGGCATTGAATATGTGTAACACCCTAACCCGAAACCATCACCGGTCTAGGGTTAAAAAGCATTATCGATCAATCCGGAACATTTACAATCATTTTACAACACAAAGTCAATCATCATCCAAACATATCAAAATATAAACATATAGTCCCTTAATGAGGTCTACGAGACCTTAAACACGTGTTAGAAAGGGGTCGGGACTAAACTGATCACATACAAAATTTTCAGAAAAATCAAACATTTTTCAAAGCTGCAGAGGTCACACGCCCGTGTGGGTAGGCCATGTGCCTCACGGCCTCGGACACGCCCATGTGTCCCAGCCGTGGCAAAACAGGGCATACATACTGACTTGTCCACACGGCCTGAGACACGCCCGTGCGCCTCACCCGTGGTCGACACTAACTTGCACCACACGGCCAATCATAACTGGTTTCAAATCCTTATTTTGTTTCTCAATTTCGGTGAAAGATGAACACTAATGCCACTAATTTCATGTTTGTTTTATTAATATTAACTTAATTGACATTTTACCATTTTACCCTTAATGTATAACATTTAAATTCAACTAATATAAGCCCATTTTTGTCCATCTCCACTATCAAAGGTCTAATTACAACATAAGGACTTATCATTTAACAAGCCATGCCAAATAGGAACTTTAACAATCAGCACACAGCTTTTGCATTTTATGCGATTAAGTTCTTTTTGCAAATTAAGCACACAAACATTAAAATTTTCACACAAAACTTTCACACATACTCAATCACATATTGTAAACACCAAAAATAATATTAAAATATTTTTCTGACCTCAGATTTGTGGTTTCAAAACCATTATTCTGACTAGGGTCTAAACCGAGCTGTTTCAATATAAGAATCGTTTAAGACCATATCCGGGATATGGCATCGATACTTGTTGTAAGATCTCGTATAAGTCCATATCCAGGATATGGCATTGGCACTCAGAAGTGACCCCATATAATACCACATCTAGGATGTGGCATTGGCTTCGTGTTTATGTAATGACGATGAATATGCATTTTTGAATATCCCTAGTGATTTAGTGGGATAAATAGATAAACTTGGAGATAGAAATGAGATTTAGTACTAAAGCCATGATTGAGTGAATACAGGTACCCGTGAGTAATTCACGAGGAATGTTTACGATATGTGGCATGGTATGTTCTAGATAAGAACAAGTACGAGTAATTATGGCAAAGTGCTTATGACTTTGTGTGGTTATTTAATGCCATGGATTAATGTCATTATGAGTTTATTTTTGCTATTTATTTTCATGCAAACTTACTAAGCTTCATGTTTACCCCTCTCTTTTCCCTTTTCCTTGTAGTATTGCCAAAATATCTCGAGGATTGTGGGACGTCGAAGTTTAGAAATCACATTATCAACATCTCTTGCTTATAACAAGTTAAACTTATTTTGAGTATGGCATGTATAGGACTTGGGTATTTTGTTATGTCATATTTGTTAGCCAAAGTATTGGCTATTTATGTTATCAATTACATTTTGTAAGTGGTCATTGGAATTGGGCCAATACTTGACAAGTTATTATATATTCAATGATGATAAAATTATAAAGTTTATGCTTGTGTGAATGCTTTGATTTGAGTTCTTAGAAGTGCCTTAGGGTCATGAGTTATGATGAATTGAGTTGGTATAAGTATGGCTGCTATGTAGGGTGGAAATTGGCTGGAATATAACCCTTTTTAATATCCACACAGGTAGGCACACGAGCGTGTGTCTCTGCCGTGTGTGACACACAATTAGCCTCATGGGCGTGTTGATCGGCCGTATGTCTCCTTGCAAGCTATGTTTGCAAGTCAGTGTGCTCAGTAGTAAACACACGGGCAGAGACACAGCCGTGTGTCTCAGCCATGTGCCCGTGTGGGAGGCACGACCATGGGCATGAGTGTGTGCCCAGGACTTGTGAAGTTTGCACTTAAAATTTGGAATTTAATTCGAGACACAGCTTAAGGACTCGGGCTTGTGCCTTGGCCGTGTGCCCTAGTGAAGTGATGACGTCATAAACAGAATGGTTTTGGCACACGTGCTCAGAGACGAGCGTGTCGAGGCCGTGTAAGGGAACACGGGCCAAGGACACTGGCGTGTGTCAGGCCTTGTGGAAACCCTTGTAGGTTGGAATTAGAAAATAAATTCCACACGGGCTAGGGACATGGGCGTATGTGACCACACGACTTGCCCACACGGGCTTGTTCCATTTCACACGGGCGTGTGGCCCCTGTTTGGGAAAAATTTTTCTAAGATTGTAAAAGTTTCCAATTTAATTTCGAGACCTTCCGAATATATGTTTAAGGCCTCATAGGCCCATGATAAGGATGTTATGCATTTGAATTAGAAGTTTTAAGTTGGGGATGGATTTTTAAAGCTCAAAGTTGTATGTACAAGCAAGTTAAGTCTGGTAATGTCTCGTACGCGGTTCCGGAGTGGAATACGGGTAAGGGGTGTTACATTTAGTGGTATCAAAGCTACGGTTTAGTCGATTCTCAGACTAACGTAGCGTAAGTATGAGTCTAGCTATACATGCCATACGTAAGAGTAATGGTGTAATGATAGTGTGACAACTCCTGACGATTTGAATTGTGTTTTTATATAGTAAATGGATTCTGATCCTGACTGAACTGCAGTCGAAGATGCTGCAAGTAATGCGCCAGCTCCCGTGTTAGGGACCGCGCCAGTAAAGAGTAGACCTAAGACTATGGGTCAAGGAAAAGAGGCTCGAGAAGCCTTTCTCCAAATGATGAGCAACTGGTACACTGAGTATATTCGAGCAAATCCTAATACTCAACCCCCTCCACCCCCACCTATTCCTCAGCCCGCTCCTGTAACTCCTCAAGTGGTTAAGGTAGTAAGAAAATAAAGGCCTCCGATCGATAAGATCCAGAAACAATGAGCAGAGGAATTTCAGGCTAGTAAAGACGATGACCCAAAAAGGGTAGAATTCTAGCTTGAGAATACCATTAAGGTATTCGATGAGTTGTCATGCACTCTTGATGAGTTCATGAAGTGTTTGGTATATCTCTTGAGAGATTCGGCCTATCAGTGGTGGAATACCCTTGTGTTGGTGGTACCAAGGGAGAGAATTAACTGGGAATTCTTCCAAGAGGAATTCCGGAAGAAGTATATTAGTCAGAGATTTATCGATCAGAAAAGAAAAGAGTTCTTGGAGTTAAAGTAGGGTTAAATGACGGTGACCGAATACGAACGTTAATTCGTAAGACTTAGTAAGTATGCCCGAGAGTGCTTGTCTACCAAGGCTATCGTGTGCAAAAGGTTTGAGGATAGGTTAAATGAGGATATCCGTTTATATGTCGGAGTTCTCGAGCTAAAAGAATTTGTGGAGTTGGTAGATAGAGCCTGTAACACTGAAGAGTTGGCCAAAGAGAAAAAGAAAGCTAAGATTGAGTCTCGCGATTCGAAGAAGAGACAAATGGGCAAGTCATTCCAATCCGTATCCAAGAAGTCAAGAGACTTTGCTGCCCGGTTAGCCACTCAGCTGGATTTTCAAGTAAAAGTAAAGGCAAACAATTCTCGGGGTCTAAGGCTTAGACCACATCAGTTGCTAATGTTGGCAATGTTTGACCGAGTAGACCGAAATGCCCACAGTGTGGCAGATGTCATTCCAGTGAGTATAGAGCAAGCGAGAAGGCTTGTCTCAAGTGTGAGTCTCTAGACTATTTTATCAGAGATTGCCCCGAAGTGGGTAAGAAAGAGAAGTCTCAGAATGCAAGACTGGGAAGTACTGCTAGAGGAAGACCATAGAGAAACCCGGGAAATGAAGTAGGTAACAAGAATTCATCTAAAGAGCAGACTGCGAGAGTTGAAGGTAGAACACCAGCGAGAACATATGTCATTCGTGCTCGTAAAGAGGCGTCCTCCCCTAACATAATCACGGGTACATTTTCTCTCTATGATACTCATGTTATAACTTTAATTGATCCGGGATCTACCCACTCGTATATTTGCATGAAATTAGTCTCTAGCTTGAGCATGCCTATAAAGTTTACTGAATTTGTAATAAGAGTGTCAAATCCCCTAGGCAAATGTTTATTGGTTGATAGAGTATGCTCCTGCTAATCTCATGTTATTACCATTTGATGAGTTCGATGTCATCCTTGGGATGGATTGGCTAGTTACTCATGATGTGATTATAAATTGTGGAAAGAAGTTTATTGAGTTAAAATGTGAAAGTGGGGATTTTATTCGTGTTGAATCAGATAAGCAAGACAGATCACCAGTAGTGATATCATCCTTGTTGAGTCAGAAGTATTTAAGAAAGGGTATGAAGCTTACCTTGCCTTTGTGATGAATGCCAAAGAGACTGAGTTAAAAATTGAGTCGGTACCCATAGTATGCGAGTATCTAGATGTTTTCTCGGAGGAATTGCCAAGGTTACCTCCGGTTAGAGAGATCGAATTTGGGATTGAGTTAGCTCCAGGTACCACCCCCATTTCTATTGCTCCATATAGAATGGCTCCAACCGAGTTAAAAGAATTGAAAGCTCATTTGCAAGAACTAACGAATAAAGGTTTTGCAAGACCGAGTTTTTCCCCGTAGGGTGCTCCCGTATTATTCGTGAGGAAGAAAGATAGTTCTATGAGGATATGCATAGATTATCAACAACTTAACAAGGTAACTGTGAAAAACAAGTACCCGTTTCCAGAAATTGATGATTTGTTTGATCAATTGTGGGGAGCCACGGTGTTTTCCAAAATAGACTAGAGGTCCGGGTACTATCAGTTGAGAGTCAAGGACTCAGGTGTCCCGAAAACTGCATTTCGAACGAGGTATGGCCACTATGAATTTTTGGTCATGCCTTTTGGCTTGACAAATGCCCCAGCCGTAATATCTTCCTTGTTGACTTAGAAGTATTTAAGGAAAGGGTATGAAGCTTACATTGCCTTTGTGATGAGTACAAGAGAAACAGAGTTAAGATTCGAATCAGTGCCCATAGTATGTGAATATCCAGACTTTTTTCAGAAGAATTACCGGGGCTACCTCCGGTTAGAAAGATTGAATTTGGGATTGAGTTAGCTCTGGGTACTACCTCTATTTCTATTGCTCCATAGAGAATGGCTCCAACCGAGCTAAAAGAATTGAAAGCACAGTTGCAAGAACTAATGGATAAAGGTTTCGCAAGACCGAGTTTTTCTTGGTGGGGAGCTACCGTATTATTTGTGAAGAACAAGTACACGTTGCCAAGAATTGATGATCTATTTGACCAATTAAAGGGAGCCACGGTGTTTTCCAAGATAGAATTGAGGTCTGGGTACTATCAGTTCAGAGTCAAGGACTCGGATGTGCCGAAAACTGCATTTCGGACGCGTATGACCACTATGAATTTTTTGTCATGCCTTTTGGCTTAAAAAATGCCCCAGTTGTTTTCATGGATTTGATGAATCGCATTTTTCGGCCATATTTGGATAAATTTGTCGTAGTCTTCATTGATGATATACTGATCTACTCTCGATATGAGAACGAATATGCTGAGCATTTGAGAAAGGTTCTGCAAATTTTGAGAGATAAACAATTGTATGCCAAGTTTAGTAAAAGTGGATTTTGGTTTAAGGAAGTTGGATTTTTGGGGCATATTATCTCGGGAGATGGAATTAGAGTCGACCCGAGTAAGATTTCAGCGATTGTTAAATGGAAACCGCCAAGGAGCGTAACTGAAGTAAGGAGTTTTCTAAGCCTAGCTGACTGTTATAGGTGTTTTGTCAAGGGGTTTTCCATGATAGCTACTCCAATGACGAGACTATTGCAAAAATATGTGAAGTTTTATTGGACAGAAAAGTGCCAACAGAGTTTTGAGAAACTAAAGGCATTGTTAACTTAGGCTCCTGTTTTGGTGCAACCCAAACCATGAAGAGAATTTTTGGTTTATAGTGATGCATCCATGAATGAATTGGGTTGTGTACTTATGCAAGAGGGCAAGGTGATAGCATATGCTTCTAGACAATTAAAGCCATATGAAGAATTACCCGATTCATGATTTGGAGTTAGGTGCCATTGTATTTACATTAAAGATATGGAGACAGCATTTTATATGGTGAAAAGTGTCAGATATTCACCGACCATAAAAAGCTAAAATACTTGATGAGTCAAAAGGAATTGAATTTGAGGCAACGAAGATGGTTAGAGCTGATCAAGGATTATGAGTTAGTGATTGACTACCATCCGGGAAAGGCGAACGTGGTCGCTGATGCTTTGAGCAGAAAATCCTTGTTTGCAATGAGAGCCATGAATTCACAGATGGATTTGTTAAATGATGGTTCTATTCTAGTCGAGTTGAGGGCTAGACCATTATTTCTCCAAGAGATTTGTGAAGCTCAGAAAGATGATAGCGACTTACAAGCCAGAAGAGTTCTATGTAAGTCAAATGTTGAGTCAGACTTTCGGGTAAGTCCTGACGGATGTTTGATGTTCCGAGATAGGGTCTGTGTACCCAAAAATGATGAGCTTATTCAGAAGATCTTGCAAAAAGCACATAGTAGATGTTTATCTATACATTCAGGCAGCATGAAGATATATAACGACTTGAAGAAATGGTATTTGTGGTTGAATATGAAGAAAGGCATTTTCGAGTTTGTGTTGAGATGCCTAATTTGTCAACAAGTAAAGGCTAGACACCAAGTGCCTTTAGGTCTATTTTAGCCTATTATGGTTCCCGAGTGGAAGTGGGGTTGTATTACTATGGACTTCGTGACGGGTTTACCGTTGACATCGAAAAAGAAAGATATTATATGGGTTATAGTCGATAGACTTACGAAGTCATCCCATTTCATACCAGTATGAGTCGATTATTCTCCCAATAAGTTGGCGGATTTGTATGTGTCAAAGATAGTGAGACTTCATGGTGTACCGTTGTCGATTATTTCGGATAGAGATCCGAGATTCACGTCACGATTTTGGGAAAAGTTACAAGAGGATTTAGACACAGAATTGAGTATAGCTTTCCATCCGCCAACCGACGGGCAGTCGGAGAGAGTAATATAGATACTGGAAGACATGCTTCGATGTTGTGTTTCAAGTTTGAATATGACGTCTTACAAAGCATTGTACGGGCGTAAGTGCCAAACGCCCTTGTATTGAACAGAACTTAGAGAGAATCAGATTCACGGGGTGGAGTTAGTCAGGGAAACTGAAGAGAAAGTAAAAGGGATATGTGAATGTCTAAAAGCGACCTCAAATAGACAAAAATCCTATTCGGATTTAAAAAGGAAAGATATTTGAGTTCCAAGTCGGTGATAAAGTGTTTGTGAAAGTATCACCATGGAAGAAAGTCCTCAGATTTGGTCGGAAAGGCAAGTTGAGTCCGCGCTTTATCAAACCTTATGAAGTTACCGAGAGGATAGGACCGGTAGCTTATCGTTTGGCCTTGCCACCTGAGTTGGAAAAGATTTATGATGTTTTCCACGTATCCATGTTGCGATGATACTGTTCGGACCCTTCACATGTGATATTACCAACAAAGGTAGAAATTCAACTGGACTTGACTTTTGGCGAAGAGCCGTTTAAAATTTTGGCGCGAGAGGTCAAACAGTTGAAGAACAAAAGTATAACCCTTGTTAAAATACTATGGCAGATTCATGGAATAGAAGCGGCTATGTGGGAACCTGAGGAGGCTATGAGAAACCAGTATCCCAACCTTTTTATCGGTAAGATTTTCGAGGACAAAAATCCTTAAGGGGGAGAATTGTAACAGCCCGATTTAGGGGCTAGTCAGAATAGTGGTTCGAAACCACTAATCTGAGGTTAGAGAATTTTTTTTTATGTTATTTTATATGTTAGAGCATGATTATATAAGTGCATGAAAATTTTGGTGCTTTAATTTTAGCGATTTCATGCTTAATCGCGAAAAATGACTAAATCACAAAAAGAGCAAAAGTTCTATTTTATAAGCTAAAGGTGTATAATAGCCATAGAATATTAATTAGAGGTTTTTAAAGGGAAATTAGCCCCTTAGATCATGGTTGGCCGGCCATAGGGGACAAGGGAGTCAAAATTTGTCAAAGTTGGTAAAGGTTTGGTGACTAAATTGATTGTTTTATATTAAAAAAAAAAAAGGATGATATCCTTCTCTTTACTCATCTTCTTCCACCGAAAAACACAAGAGAAATAGGGGTTTTAAAGCTCAAAAATTTCAGCAAACTCTTCTCCTTACAAGTAAGTGATTTTAATGGTTTTTCATAATGATAGTTGTACTTTTAGAACCCCTAAAGCTTAAGCTTTCTGAAGAGGGGACTATCTTACAATATGGTGAAAAGTTTAGAGTTTTTCCATGTGAGTTTTTAAGTTGTTTGCTGCATTTTTATGGGATAAAATGAGTCTTAGATGTTTAATAAACAACTTTTGTGAAAGGTGTTACCATGAAAACACCTAAAAGAACCTTTTTGTAAAGGTTGTAAAATATGTAGTAAATGTGTTTTGAAATCAACAATCTAGCTTGTTTTGAAATAGAGGTAAGTTTGTATGTGATAAACTCAACATTTATGCTAGCATATTTGAGGTGGTTTGATATTATAATGATGCATGATATTCTATAAAATTGAGTATTGGTGTTCAATGAGAAAGATGATAAAAGTTGAGATGTTGAAGTCCCAAATGGAACTATAATAAAGGTGAAATTACTATTACCGAGACATGAGATGGATAATGATAAGGTCCCGTGTAAGACCATGTCAGGGACATGGCCTCTGCATCGATTGGAGATTCCGTATAAGGCTATATCTGGGATATGGCTTTGGCATTGAATATGTGTAACACCCTAACCCAAAACCATCGCCGGTCTAGGGTTAAAAAGCATTACCGATCAATCCGGAACATTTACAATCATTTTACAACACAAAGTCAATCATCATCCAAACATATCAAAATATAAACATATAGTCCCTTAATGAGGTCTACGAGACCTTAAACACGTGTTAGAAAGGGGTCGGGACTAAACTGGTCACATATAAAATTTTCAGAAAAATCAAACATTTTTCAAAGCTGCAGAGGTCACACGCCCGTGTGGGTAGGCCATGTGCCTCACGGCCTCGGACACGCCCATGTGTCCCAGCCGTGGCAAAACAGGGCATACATACTGACTTGTCCACACGGCCTGAGACACACCCGTGCGCCTCACCCGTGGTCGACACTAACTTGCACCACACGGCCAATCATAACTGGTTTCAAATCCTTATTTTGTTTCTCAATTTCGGTGAAAGATGAACACTAATGCCACTAATTTCATGTTTGTTTTATTAATATTAACTTAATTGACATTTTACCATTTTACCCTTAATGTATAACACGGGCGTGTAAGATGAGACACGGGCGTGTCATTCCCTCCACACGGGCGTGTGGTCCATATTTAGGTAAAATTTTTCTAAGTGCGTAAAAGTTTTCGAATTATCTCTAACACCTTTTGGAAGCATGTTTAAGGCCTTGTAGGTCCATTATAAGGATGTTAGACTTGCGAATGGAAAATATTTAATTTCAAATGAAATTTGATAGCCCAAAGTTGTATGACCGTACGAGTTAAGTACAATAATGCCTCGTACCCGATTCTGGCGTAGAATACGGGTAAGGGGTGTTACATTTAGTGTATCAGAGCTATGATTTAGTCGGTTCTCGGATACCGTAGCGTGTGTAAGAGTCTAGCTATACATGCCATAAGTGTATATTGATAGTGTGGTGACTTTTGATAATTTCAAACTTTTTTTTTATATAGTAAATGGATCCTGATCGAGCGGCTACTGATGACGTAGCTAGTTACGCGCCAGCTCCCGCGTAAGGGATCGCGCCTGTAGGAAGTGGACCCGAGATTAGAGGTCAAGGATAAGAGGCTCGAGAAGCCTTTTTCCAAATGATGAGTAATTGGTACACGGAGTATGTACGAGCAAACCCTAATGCTCAGCCTCCTCCACCCCCTCTTATACCTCAGCCAGTTCCAGTGGCTCCTCAAGGTATAAATTTGGTGAGAATGACCAAGCCCCCGGTAGATAGATTCGGAAGCAAGGTGCTGAAGAGTTCAGAGCTAATATAGATGATGACCCAGAGAGAGCAGAGTTCTGGCTTGAGAACTCAATGAGAGTATTTGATGAACTCTCTTGTACACCTGAGGAGAGTTTGAAATGCGTCGTGTCATTGCTAAAGGACTCGGCCTATCGTTGGTGGAAGACGTTAACTTCGGTGGTTTCAAGAGAGAGGGTAACATGGGACTTCTTTTTGGAAAAATTCCGAAAGAAGTATATAAGTTAGAGGTTTATGGACCAGAAACGGAAAGAATTTCTTGAATTGAAACAAGGAAAAATGACTGTGGCAGAATATGAGCGCGAGTTCGTTAGGCTCAGTAAGCATGCACAAAAGTGCGTGTCTATAGAAGCTATCTTGTGCAAGAGGTTTGAAGATGGGTTGAACGAGGAAATCAGACTTTTAGTTGGGATCTTGGAGTTAAAAGAGTTTGTAGTGTTGGTTGATAGGGAATGTAAGGCCGAAGAACTGAATAAGGAAAGGAGGAAGGTAGTGAGTGAGGCCCGAGATGCAAGAAAAAGCCCGATGAGTAAATCGTACCAAGCTTAATCGAAGAGGTCCAAGAAAGTAAACCCTCGGACGACTGCATCAGTTGGATATTCACATAGAGACCGAGGTAACACATACTCGGGCTCGAAAGTTCAAAACACTTCGATGGCAAGTGTGGGCAATCCGAAGTCCAAACCAAAGTGTCCAAATTGTGGTAGGCAGCACACTGGGGAGTGTTAGGGAATAATTGAAACTGTTACAAGTGTGGTTCACCTGATCATTTCATCCGAAATTGCCCAGAGAGAAACGACAAGGAAAGGAAACAACAGGTAAGATCAAATAATGTGTCTTTAAGGAGTAGTCACAAAAGAACTCAGAAGGTGGGACTAGTAGTAGAGGTGCGCCTCGAGATTCTACTGTGAGACCGGAGGGTCGAGCACTAGCAAGGACTTATGCATTCGCGCTCGCGAAGAGGCATCATCTCCAGATGTGATAACGGGTACTTTTTTTTCTTCATGACACCTCTGTTATTTCTTTGATTGATCCAAGGTCTACCCATTCTTACATTTGCATGAGATTGGCATCTAGTATGAGCATGATCGTTGAGTCTACGGAATTTATAGTAAAGGTGTCAAACCCGTTAGGCAAACATGTACTAATTGACAAAGTGTGTAGAAATTGTCCTTTGACAATTAGAGGTCATTGTTTCCGGCAAACCTTATGTTGTTGTCGTTTGATAAGTTTGACTCAATTCTTGGTATGGATTGGTTGACTGCTCATAGTGTTTTAGTGAACTGTGGTAGTAAATTTATTGAATTGAAATGTGAAAATAGAGATGCTATTCGGGTTGAATCAGGTGGGTCGGATAGTTTGCCTGTGATAATTTCAACTATGATAGCCGAAAAATATTTGAGGAAAGGATACGAGTCCTATCTCGCTTTTGTGCTAAATATTCAAGAGTCTGAAGTAAAGATCGAATTAGTGCCGGTGGTATATGAGTATTCTGATGTATTCCTGGAAGAGTTACCCGAATTGCCTCCTGTTAGAGAGGTTGAGTTTTGGGATTGAGATAGTTCCGGGAACGACACCTATTTCTATTGCTCCGTATAAGATGGCACTATTAGAGTTGAAAGAGCTAAAAGCTCAGTTGCAAGAGTTAATGACCATGGGGTGCCCCGGTGCTTTTTGTGAAGAAGAAAGACAGGTCGATAAGGTTGTGCATAGACTACAGACAGCTCAACAGAGTGACTGTGAAGAATAAGTACCCCTTGCCAGGCATAGATGATCTATTTGACCAACTGAAGGGAGCTACGGTGTTCTCTAAGATAGACCTAAGATCTGGCTATTACGAGTTAAGAGTTAAGGAGCAGGACGAGCCGAAAACTGCATTTCGGATGAGGTATGGCCATTATAAGTTTCTTGTCATGCCGTTCGCTCTAATGAATGCTCCTGCGATTTTTATGGATCTAATGAACTGTGTCTTCCGACCATATTTGGACAAGTTTGTAGTTGTTATCATTGATGATATAATGATTTATTCTCGGGATGAGAGTGATCATGCAGAGCACCTGAGAATTGTTTTACAGAATTTAAGGGACAAGCAATTATATGTTAAATTTAGAAAGAGTGAGTTTTGGCTCCGAGAGGTCGGATTCGTAGGACATATTGTGTCGGATGATGGTATTGGAGTTGATCCGAGTAAGATCTCCGCTATTATGGAATGGAAACCGCCAAGAAATGTGTCAGAAGTCAGAAGTTTTTTGGGTTTAACGGGGTATTACAGACGGTTCGTGAAGGGATTCTTCATGATTGCTACCCCAATGATGAAACTGTTGCATAAAGATGTTAAGTTTGAATGGACTGAGAAATGTCAACAGAGTTTTGAGAGACTGAAAACATTGTTGACTGAGGCGCCAGTTTTAGTACAACCTGAGTTATGGAAAGAGTTTATGGTCTACAGTGATACGTCATTGAATGGTCTCGGTTGTGTGTTGCTGCAAGAGGGTAAGGTAGTAGCTTATGCCTCGAGACAGCTAAAACCGCATGAGAAGAATTATTTAACTCATGACTTGGAGTTGGCTGCGATTGTTTTCACATTAAAGATCTGGCATCATTATTTATATTGTGAGAAGTTTCGAGTCTTCACCGATCATAAGACTTTAAAGTACTTGATAGATTAAAATGATTTAAATATGTGGCAGTGATGGTGGCTTGAATTGTTGAAATATTATGAGCTAGTGATTGATTATCATCTAGGGAAAGCGAATGTAGTCGCGGATGCCTTGAGCAGGAAATCCTAGTATACTTTAAGAGACATGAGCATGAACTTAGCGTTGTCTGATGGTGGTGCTATATTGGCCAAATTGAGGGCTAGGCTGCTATTTATTCGACAAATATGTGAAGCTCAAAAGAATGATGATGAGATGCAAGTCAAGAGAGTTAAGTGTAAATCAGAGAATGATTCTGATTTTCGAGTGAGTGCGGATGGTTGTTTAATGTTTCACGACAGAATTTATGTACCGAAAGATGATGAGTTGATTCGAAAAATTTTACATGAAGCACACGGTGGTTATTTGTCAGTGCATCCCGGTAACACGAAAATGTATAATGATCTGAAGAAGTTTTATTGGTAGCCGGGTATGAAAGGAGACATCTCTGAGTTCATGACGAGATGTTTGACCTGTCAACAAGTGAAAGAAGAGCATCAAGTACCTTCGGGATTATTCTAGCCGATGATGGTTCCCGAGTGGAAGTGGGATCGGATCACCATGGACTTTGTAACGGGGTGGCCTATGACTCCAAAAAACAAAGATGTTGTGTGGGTTATTATTGATAGACTAACGAAGTCAGCTCACTTTATACCGGTACGTGTTGATTATACTCTTGATAAGTTGGTCATGTTGTATATTGCGGAGGTGGTGAGATTACATGGAGTGCCTGTATCTATTATCTCGGATAGAGATCCGAGATTACATCAAGGTTTTGGAAGAAATTGCAGGAAGCCTTAGGTACAAGATTGAATTTTAGTACTACGTTTCATCCCTAAACTGGTGGCCAGTCTGAAAGAGTAATTCAAGTTCTTGGGGATATGTTTCGATGTTGTGTGTTAGAATTCGAAGGTAGTTGGGAAATATACCTACCTTTGGTCGAATTTGCCTACAACAATAGTTATCAATCGAGTATACGGATGGCACCGTACGAAGCCTTGTATGGTTGTAAGTGTCAGACACCTTTGTATTGGACCGAGCTTAGTGAGAAGCAAATTCATGGGGTCGATCTAGTTAAAGAGACCGAGGAGAAAGTGGAAGTGATCCGTAATAGTCTAAAGGCTGCTTCAAACCGACAAAAATCGTATGCAGATTTAAAAAGAAAAGAAATTGAGTTCCAAGTGGGCGACAAGGTATTTCTAAAAGTATCCCCGTGGAAAACAATATTGAGATTTTGTAGAAAAGGAAAATTGAGTCCACGATTCATGGGGCCATATGAAATTACCGAAAGGATTGGACCAGTGGCATATTGGTTGGCTTGTCGGCAGAGTTAGAGAAAATAGACAACGTATTTCATGTGTCGATTTTGCGACGATATCGCTCTGATTCTTCGCATGTAATCCCTCCAACAAAAGTTGAGATACGATCGACATGACTTCTGAACAAGAGCCGATTAAGATATTAGCTCAGGAGATTAAACAGTTGAGAAATAAGGACACAGCCTTAGTAAAAATGTTATGGAAAAAACACAGTGTGGAAGAGGCTACATGGGAACCGGAGGAAGCCATAAGAGAACAATATCCAAAACTTTTTGCCGGTAAAATTTTCGAGGGCGAAAATTTCTAAAGGAGGGGAGAGTTATAACAGCCCGATTTTGGGGCTAGTTAGAACAATGGTCTCAGGATCACTAATTTAAGGTTGAGGAAAATTATTTTGGAGTTATTTTATGTGTTAGGGCATTAATATATGGCTATATGAAAATTTTGGTGCTTTAATTTTAGCGATTTTATGTTTAATTATGAAAAAAGACTAAATCGCATAAAGTGTAAAAGTTCTATTTTTCAAGGTAGAGGTGTCTAATGGCCATAGAATATTAAATTGGAGGTCCTTATTGTGCAATTAGGCCAATTGGGGTGTGTTGGTCGGCCATGGGAAGCAAGGGGACAAGGGCATTAATTTTAATAAAAAATTTGGTGACATTAGGTGATAAAAAAATGAATAAAATAAGATAAAAAGATGAGATATCATCTTTTACTATTCCTTCTTCTTCTACCACCAAATATTGAGAGGAATAAAGGTTCTTGGAGTTCAAAATTTTCAGCAAAATAAACCTCTTACAAGTAAGTGATTTTGATTGTTTTAATTGACAATTTTTGTAC
Organism: Gossypium bickii; assembly: GCA_025503065.1. Lineage (NCBI taxonomy): Eukaryota > Viridiplantae > Streptophyta > Magnoliopsida > Malvales > Malvaceae > Gossypium > Gossypium bickii. Next base: position 90,819,077 of record CP106714.1, on the reverse strand, counting down.
TTTTGGAGTCCCCAAAGCTTAAGCTAGCTAATGAGGGGACTAATTTGCAATATGGTTGAAAGTCTAGGGACTTGCCATGAGAGAGTTTATGTTGTTTGTTGAGTTTTAATGGAAGAAAATGCATACTAATAAGAGGAGAAACAACTTTTGTGAAAGGTGTTAGCATGAAAACACCTAAATAGGATTTGAATGCAAAGATTAAAAATGTGTAATAAATGCATGAAATAGTTAGATTTGTGAGTAGTTGAAAGAGAATTAAATGTTTAGCTAGGCTTGTTTAATGAGAAAATGTGTTGAAAACTAATTTACGAGCCTAGGGGCAAAATCATATTTTGCCATAGTATAAGGCCAAAATGGTCATTTTGCCTAAGTAGAGGTTATTATGTATTATGATTGTACAATGTTGTAAATGAGTGAACTTTGTTATTATAGACCGAGAAGAGCACGGAGTTCACCTTGATTGAGGAAAAGGCAAGGTTACGGAATAGACCGTTGATCAATACGTTTTGCACCGAGGTAAGTTTATGTATAACATTGCATCTTAAATATATATGTTGTTTCTTATTAGTGCAATGTATGATTGAGAGAAATTACGATTCAAGTGGATTGAATTTGGTAGATAATGAATAATTCTTGTATGAACGTTGAAATAGACATGTAATGTAGAATAATGTCCGTAGTAATTATTGGTGGGCTGTAAGCGATACCACCTTCATTATACTTGTCGGTAGGCTGTGTGCGATACCAACTTGTTACTTAATTACGATGGGCTTAGTGTGATACCATCGTCTATAATATCATTTGGTGGGCTATGTGCGATACCACCGTAATTATCCCTGTTGGTGGGCTATGTGCGATACCACCCTGTTAAATTGATGGTGGGCTAAGTGCGAAACCACTGAATGATTGGTATTGTTATGATGTGTTGTTTCATGTGGTTATGTGGGGATAAGTGCAGGGTTGTATGATAATGAATGTGAGCATTATGCTTGTGACATGGTTGGAATGTGGTAAGAGGTGAAACGAGTAAGCATGACTATGATATGTGAATTGCTCTTGCTTAGATTGTATACTAAATGTTGAACATCATATGTTATGATGTCATTTGTTTATATGTAAACTTACTAAGCTTAAAGCTTACTCCCCTTATCTTTTCCCTTGTTTTATAGAGTCAAAGAGCCAGGTCAGGATACGAAGATAATTGGAAGATCACCCACACTATCAGCTCCTCTCGGTATATCTAGACTTAGTGTTTTGAGTATGGCATGTATAGGGACTAGACTAGATAATTTGTTTTGTTATTTTGGCCAAGAGTGTGTTGGCCCCTTTAAAGATGAATTCTTTTGTATATAGCCATAGTTGATGCCTCATTATTATATATGAAAAGATGAAGTTATTCATGGAGGTGTGTATTACAAATATAAGTTGTTTAGTGATTTGGATGGATGAATTTATGTTATATGAGTTAGGGTGGTGAAAAGAGCTTGGCAAATAGCCTTGTTCTTGTCCACACGAGTAGGCACACGGGCGTGTGTCTAGGCCGTGTGTCACACACGATTAGTCCCATGGGCGTGTGACCAAGCCATGTGTCTCCTGCATATTAGTTTTACAAGTCAGTTAAGCTTTGTAATAAGCACACGAATAGAGGCACGACCGTGTGTCTCAGCCGTGTGGAAGGCACGGCCACGGATATGGGCGTGTGCCCAAACCGTGTGAAGTCTGTACCTTGAATTTGGAATTTAAATCGCCACACGGTTGAAGCACACGGGCATGCAACAAGCCGTGTGGATTAAGTCAGAGGCGACCACGGGCCAACCATATAGGCGTATGTTAGGCCGTGTGATACAAGTCAGTGTCGACCACAGGTGTCAAACACGGGCATGTGAGATGACACATGGGGCGTGTCATTCCCTCCACACGGGCGTGTGGCCCCTGTTTAGGTAAAAATTTTCTAAGTGCATTAAAGTTTTCGAATTATCTCCGAAACCTTTCGGAAGCATGTTTAGGGCCTTGTAGGTCCATTATAAGGATGTTAGACTTGCGAATTGAAAAGATTTAATTTGAAATGAAATTTGATAGCCCAAAGTTGTATGACCGTGTGAGTTAAGTACGGTAACGCCTCGTACTCGATTTTGGCGTAGAATATGGGTAAGGGGTGTTACAGCAAAGTTGTATGTGCTAGCAAGTTAAGTCTGGTAATGCCTCGTACCCGGTTTCGGAGTGGAATATGGGTAAGGGGTGTTACATTACTAATAAATGAATTTTTGAAAGAACTATTTATGAGTTAAAGGAGCTCATTAAAACATGATATTCAATCAAAGATAACAAACTTTATAAAATTAACACAATGATTAAAGTTTTACAAATAAGTCCATTGGATGACTTGCACTTTTTAAAATAGTTTACCCACTTTATGTATATTTCATATTTATTTCCAAATTAAGCCAATTAATTTAATTCTTCATAAAGTTTTAGTCAAGATTCCAAAATCATATGAATTAACAATTATTCACTTATTATTTTATCAATTTGCTTAAACATTCTCACATGTATTAATAATTTCATCACTTATAATCATTTTGTAACATTTCAAATTCATCTACTATTTTTTGCCCTCCTCTTCTTCTCTATTCCACACCCTTTATGTATATATATTAGAATCTTTAGCTTTTAGCATGATATGCTTATATGTAACATTAACTATAATTCCGCTATTTACTTATGTGTTCATATCAAAGTTGTCTACTTGTGTCATAGTCACTAAATTATTTATATCTTGAGCTAAAGAAATCAAAATTATGATCTGCTTATTATATTTGAAATTAGGCTCAATAAAATTTTTACCATAAAAAATTCGAAATTTCCACATAATCCAATTAATACGGTTCATTTTTTAAATTTGCCCATGTTCTACTACTTAACAGCTTTGAAGTTTCTTCACTAAAAATTAATTATCTTTTAGTTCGGGAATTGTATCATGTTACTGTTTGTTTCAATTAAAAATAGACTCATTAAGATTTTTGGGATATTAATTCCATCTCCTAAATATTTTTTTTTACAATTTTTTATGATTTTTCAAAGTCAGAATAAGGGAACCCGAATCCATTCTGAACTTGTCCTACAAAAACTAATATATCTCAAAATCTACAATTCCGTTGCTTTCTTTCATAAAAAATTAGACTCAATAATATTTAATTTAATATTTAATTCAACCTCTAACTAAATTTATATGATTTTCGGTGAATTTTCAAATTTAAGCTACTGCTACTATCCAAACTTTTTAATGAAAATATTTTCTTTCCATAGTTCTTTGCACTATCATTCATTCAATCATACATAATCATCATACTTTTGATTACTATTCAATCTAATAACTTATGTTTATATGTAGATTACATATTCATTTCTTAATCTTAGTACTTTCAAAATACAAATTACATTATTTCTTACTTATCAATTTATTGTTTTAAGTCTATACTTCATCAAATACTTTCTTTTTCTAGTATTTAGATTAAAATATATGTTTCATACACTTCATTCACAACATGATTAACTCAACAATTAAGATACAAGTAGGGTTAGTATGAAACTTATCTCCTTCACCGAGAATTTCTTCCTTTCTTCTTCATTTCCATTCCTTTCTCATCTTCACCACTTTCCTTCCCTTTTCTTCTCATTTTCTTCACTTTCATCTACTATTTTCTTACTTCTAAATTGATGAAAATATTCTATAGAATCTCTACTTTATCTTTTCTCGTGTCTATAAAAATTTTCAAGAACTTTGGATGAAAAAGTGGATTTTCATGGAAAATGATCAAATTGCAAAAAAAAAAAAAAAAAAATTCCCTTTTTTAGCTCTCTCTCACGTTGGAACATGGAAGGATGATAATTTCTCATCTTTCATCCCTTTTTATACTAATATTTTCATGATAAAATATTAATAAAAATCTAATTATAACATTAATATTATAACATTTATCTAATTATTAACTTAAAATATCATTGAAATATCTCGCATGTCATTATTACACTCTAGAATTCTCTCTCATGCTAATTGATCATTTGCCCTTTATAATCCTTAAAAATTTCATCCTTGAATCACCACTTAATTTAATGAAATTTTGATTTCGTCCCTCATATTGATTATTTGCCCTTTATAATCCTTAAAAATTCCATCCTTAAATCATCATTTAATTTAATAAAATTGTGATTTAGTCTCTTATAATTCTTCATCTATTCAATTTAGTCTGTATTCATCCATTTTCCTTATTTCATATACTCTTCCATCCTTAAAATATTTGCATTATTAGCCCTTCAACTTTTCCATACTTGTACTTTAACCCCTCACATTTTTAATATTTACACTTGAACCACAAAACTTTTCATATTTTTACGATTTAGTCTCTAACTCAAATTAATATTTCACAACATACTTCTTATTTCATTTTTCTCTAACATCCCTTATTATTTACTTTCTTTATATCTTATTTTATTAAAATTATCCCATATTATTTTCTATTAAAGGGATTTTGAGGATGTTACACGACTCCATCATCATCAAAAGAAAAATTCACCATCAATTTATAGCACAGTGTTTCTAATTTTAGTCCTATTTAATTAATTTTGGATCATGATGTATTTAGTGGGCAGGAACATAAAATAATTTCTTTCGTAAAATAACGAGCTTGTTTAACCTTTTGTTCAACTTTGGATGGGTAAATTTTGTATTTTCTATGTCACTATCATTTAAAAAAGCACGTTCCAACCACAAGGTTAGCATTTTTAATTTCTCAATCTCATAGTATTTTCAGTTTCTTCTTCTTTGATTTGAACTCTTCAAGTTATTTTAAACATGGCTTTAACTTTTTTAAGAATTACTTGATAGTTGGGTTGTTATTGAGTAATTTTAGGCGAAAGTTTCCTATAATGTGATTTTAACATTAGTGAATTTTCTTCTTTTTTATCCGTGGTTTTTCTCCAAAAGAGTTTCCACGTAAAATCTGTGCGTTTTTTTTTTGTCTTTACGACCGTTCTATATTGCCATTATTGACGTTCAATTTTTACACTATGCTTATAGGTTTGGATAGAAGTCTTAATGGGTCAAATTAAGGTCAGATTTAAAAAAAAAAAATTCAAACTTAAACTTGATTTACCTAAATAATCAATTTTCCTGATAAAAAATTAGTTATAAAAATATATAATATTAATGCAAAATTGCAAATTACTATATATATTGATTATTTTTATATAATGATATAAACTAGACTGAATTGATTTTGGATTGAAAAATAGAAACCCAAGCATGACGCTTTTAGATACTTGATAAACAATTACAAACACTATTTATATACAATGCCAACATTGTTTAAGGTGGTTCACATTACTTTCTTTCTTTTTTTTGATACATTACAAATTGGGAGAGAGGATAATGTTGCTAGATTTTTAACCTTAAATTTTAAGGTGCCAACAAATAATTCTTAATCTGGTAAATTAAATAAATAATATTTATCTTAATTTTCTGTTGATGCAATAAAAATTATATACACTTTAACATCAACATAAAATTTAAAAAAGTAATCAAAATTTTCAAAAGAGTTGTTAAGAATATCATGTATATAAGCACTCTCAAGAAATTTTAAAATTTTTTTATTTAATAAATTATTCACATTAACATAAAATGTGAATTAGTTTATATTTTTTTAAAGAGCTTTTAAATAGCTTTACTTTGGGTAAAATATATTTACTTTAATATTAAAATAAATGGCATTTACTAGTAAAAACCATAAGTTAAGGGCTTATTTAACTACAAAAATGGGTTAAGGGCTTGTGTAAAACCAATATAGTGAGTTGAAGGAGAATAAAAAGAAAATATTAAATAAGGAGGGCTTACAAGGCAATTAACCATATTTAAAGTTTGGTGCTGCCCTTTCCCTTTTTTTTCTAGCAGCCACTCTAAATGGAAAAATTCCATAATAGGTCCCTGAATACTTTAGATCATTACATTTCATCCGGTGCTGCCAATTTGACAGGCGGCACCAGTAAAATTATATCATTTTGGTAAACAATCTTATGGGTATACCATTTCAATTATTAATTTTATTTTTTGTATAATTTAGGTGAAAAAGCCTTAACTTTTACTTAGTTTATCCATTATCGAAATTTCTATATCGAAAATTTAAATTTTAAAACATTAAAATTAATTAAATAAAAGATAAAATATAAAAATGATCATTAAAGTATTCTTTGTGTTTCATTTTAATCACTGAACTTTTAAATTTTTTATTTTGGTCATTAAACTGTACAAAATCAAATATTTTGATCACTGAACATTAATCGCCGTTCATTTGAATAGTAATGGAAGTGCTGATGTAAGTTTTTTTTATTGATCTAATAATAAATTTAACCATCTAATAATCCCGTAATAAACACATCTAGAACTTTTTGCTCACACAAATTTACTAAAACAGCACAATTGTATCTTGGACTCTCATAATTAAAATAAGATAATTCAAAATATGTTTTAGAGTTAAAATATATTTTTCTTTTTGGCGAATTATAAGATGAGGGAAAAGTCCTAACAGCAATTCAACTAGCGCAACTCGACTCAGGCTATATATAAAGCGATGAACACCCTAACCATCTAAATAAAAAATGTCTAAATCACCTTCAAACTTGAAAAGCATTAGCATTATCTGCTTAGGTGATGGTCCTCCAATCACAATATTTTTTTTATTTGAAAATTCTTTGAAACAAAATCTTGTAAGACCTTGTTTGGTATTGCTTAAAAAAGAAAACATTTTTAGAAGAAAGGTTGTGCTAAACAAGTTTTTTTTTTTTTACTAAAAATTTTGGCTTTTGAAAAGGAAAAGCTAAAATTTTTATTTTTTCCCCGACCAAAAGCACTTTTGGTGCATAATTACTTTTTCACCCGTAACAACCCGATTTTGGGCCTAATCGGAACAGTGGTTTCGGGGCCACAAATCTGACGAGGAAAATCTTGTTTTTATTATATTTTTTATGGTCTACGATTTCACAAAATGATTTTTTTGAAAATTTCGTTCGAAGATTTTGATGTTTGGACACTCAATTTAGTCAAAAGGACTAAATTGTAAAAAGTGTAAAAGTTGAGTTCTACATGCTAGAGGTGTCCAATTGTTATGAAATTTTAAATTGGAGGTACTTATATGGTAATTAGACCATTGTTTAAGTTGGTGGACAAAAATGGACATGGTTAGACATGTTTCCAAAGTTTTTCATTAAGGGCATTTTGGTCATTCATTTATTAAAATGAATTAAAAACAAAATTAAAAGTCAATTTTTGTCCATCATCAACCCCTTGGACGAAACTTGCATGGAAAAACCATCGCTAGGGTTTTTCAAGCTTCCAAGCTCAATTGTAAGTCCGTTCTAGCCCCATTTTTAATTATTTTTATGTTTTTGAAATCCTCGTAACACGATCTCTCTATTTCTACCATTTAATTGAGCTAGGGTTGATGTTTGAAAATTTACCCATACGAGAAATGCTTGTGTTTTGATGTTTAATGGTAGAATATTAATGCTCGGTGTGTAATAAACGACTTTTACTAAGTGATTTTCGGTGAAATTGTAAAAAAAGGACTAGTTTGTAAAAAGTTGTAAAATGTAAGTGTGTGAATAAATGAAAAATGTGGACTGCTATAGTTATGAAAATGGTTCTTCTAGGCTTAGAATATAAGAAAAATTGAATAAAAATCATTTTACGAGCCTAGGGGCAAAAGTGTAAATATGATAAAGTTTAGGGGCAAAAATCTAATTTTTTCCAAAATGTGAATTTAGGCTAATTTGAGTATTAGGATGAATAAATGAGTTACATGTTTTGTTATAGATCAAGGAAAATGAGATTCGAACTTAGGGCGGGGGAAAAACAAAGAATATGATGAATAAGTCCTTTTCACCGATTGTGCTACCGAGGTAAGTTTGTATATAAATAATGCATCGTTTTTGCTTACGCTTTCATATTTTGATATATTTTGTGAAGTGTGGCTGAATATTGAACAAAATTGACAAAGTATCGAGATGTGAGAAATTTCTTGGTTGAACCTTAGGAATGGAATAGGATACAAATGACATGTCACTAGAGACCTATGTGAAATCTATGTGAAATTGTGATTAAGTGAATCCAGGTGCTGGTCTTAAGTTCTACCAGTGGCTGGGTATACCGACATGTGTTGATGATACCTGACAGCTTGTGTGAGCAGCATTGAGTAGTAACGAATGACTGACAGCTTGTTTGAGCAGACCCGTGAAAGTGAATAGCTCGAGAATGAGCCTCTATATGAAAAGTGATGTGAAATATCTTTGGCTACAAGTGTGGCACTTATGTGCAAACTTTCGGTGTATCTAATAATATTTCGATGTGTTCAACAGGAAATGACTAAGTATAAACAAATATGAATAAGTGATGAATAAGTGTAGGTATGTGTATGTAAATTTTTGAGCAATGTGCTCTATAGGTGATCGACCTTTGGTAAGTTTGATAAGGGGTAAGTGTTACTATGAAAGTTAATACAAAGAAATTATGAAAGAGAAAAATTTACAATAAAACAGTTTTGGGACAGCAGCAATTATGTGTCTTTGAAAAATCACCAAAATGGTGAAAATTGAATTAGAAGTTGTATAAGATATGAAATTAAAGCTTATTGAGCTTATTTTCGAATAAATGAAACGGTGTAAGTGAAAGAATTTCATATTCTGAGATATTTGAATTTATGTGAGACAAGGTCAAAATGATTTTGGAATCCCCTGTTCCAACTTTTGAAAATCACTAAAAATTGTATAAAAATAATTATGGGTTATAATTTATATTCTTAAAATCCTTAATGAGTCTATTTTCAAAAGAAATAAACTAGAACATCATCTGAATCCTGTACGAGGAGATAATTAATTTTTAGTGAAGAGGGGTCAGAACTATCAGACAGCGGAACAGGGAAGACTTTAAAGAATAAACTGTACTTATTGGCTAAACAAAAAAATCTGAAAATTTTATGGTAAAAATATATACGAATCTTGTTTCAGGGAAAATTAGCAGATCTTAATTTGAAGTTCCGTATTTCAAGATATAAATAATTTAGTGACTGTGACTCAAGTAGAAAGCTTGAGATGAACATGAATAAATAGTGGAACTGTGTGCAATTATGATTGCATTATCTTGAGAACATATTGTGAAGATATATAAAAGCCTGTTAATAAATCACTTATTATTTACGTACTTACTTACTAAGCTATAATGCTTACCCCCTCCTTTCCTTTTTCCTATAGTGTCACAGATGCTAGCTCGAGTTGGAGGTCGTCAGAGATTCTATCACACTAACAAGTTATTGATTGGTATTGTATCAACGATCTTCAAGTATAGTTACGTCTATGGCATATATAGGGACTTGATTATGTGTATATGTTATTATGAGTTGGCCTAGAATGTTGGCCTATGCTATTTGATGGTTATTGTTGTATAAGGCCATTTAATGTAGCTAATATTTGTTATGTTATAAGTCTATGATAATGCATTTCAAGGATGTGTATGCTTGCATCTAAATGGTTAAATATGTATGTGCATGTGTGTGTGTGTGATTATGCATGATGAATGTGGTTTGTAAATGGCATGTGGATGTTTGAATGCTTAATAATACCATGTTGTGTGATGATAAATTTATATAAATGTATAAGTGTTTTGGGGTGGCAAAGGGCTTGGTAAATAGCTTTACTTGTGGCCACACAGCCATGTGCCCAGGGTGTGTGAAGTCTGCACTTGATTTTTAGAAATTTGGAACGCCACACGGGCGTGTATATCGGCTGTGTGAAGGACATGGCCTTGGACACGGGCGTGTGCCCTTGTTTTTCAAAAAAATTTCTATTATTTTCCAAAGTTCTCAGTTTAGTCTCCGACCACTTCCAAAGTATGTATTGGGCCTCGTAGGCCTTATTTAGGGACTCAAAGATAAAAATTTGAAAAGTTTTAATTTGGATGAAATTTTATAACTCGGTTTAATACGTTTACAGGTGTGTGTGTGTGTGTTTTCGGTACGAGGAATACAGGTAAGGGTGTTACATTTAATGGTATCAGAGCTATGGTTTAGTCGAATCTCGGACTAATGTAGCGTATGCGAGTCTAGCTATACATGCCATAAGTGAACTGTGATAGTGTGATATTTCCCGACTCCGATGAGATTTGTTTTAACTATACAGGTAAGGGGTGTTACATTTTTGGTTAAAGTAGGGATGCTTTCCAACCGAGCTACCAGTGATAATGTTGAAAGGGGTTAAGTAAGTTCGTGTAACTTAGTGAATATATTGATTTGCCTGAATTGATTCTTTATGATTTGCGATGATATGTATGTGATAATGGATACAATGGATTAACCATAAGTTTAGGAATATGGATAAAATGTTATCGTTTCGATTGATCATTACATTTCGATAAATCAGAGTGACTTTTTGCAGTGAATAACATGAAAAATTTATTTTGAGATGAGCTTATTACAATTGGTTGATATTTATATGTGATAGTGCTGAGTGTATTACTAAGATATTTGAAAATGTGTTCATGATTAGTAGAAACCTAGAGACGTGTAATCAAAGTACATGATATTATGTTGGTATTAAATGCTATATTGTATGTGTGTGTATAAGAGTCAAAACTTTAAAAGCTTTGCAATTTTCACCCCCTTACCGGTATTGTAACACCCTGAAAATTTGAGTATCGATTTATTGCATGTTTTGGTGATTAGTTTAGAAAGGAAAAATTTTCTTATTACTTTTCGTGTTTATTATAGTCCTGAAGAAGAGTATAGAATTATTCGGGTAAGGAATAATTTTTGTTGGAAAATTTATTGAAGTGGATCAAATGTCATTAATACTTAAGTTAATTTAAGTGTTAATAAGTGACACAAGATGAGTAATGGTAAGGTGGTGTTGGCGCATGAGTATTAGCATGAGGGGAGAGGTTCGAATCCCTTAAATAGCATTTGGACAACTTTTATTTTGCTCTTCTATGGTAAGTGTCGGCCAAGCTTATTTATGGTAAGTGTTGACTTTGTTATTTTTGGTTAGTATATCAAAGGAATAAGGTAAGAGTGAATTTATGGTAGGGAATCAAGAAAAATATGGAAAGATATGGAGACATAGGGCAAGTATCAAGGAAAATGTTTTGGAAACAAATTCATTGCCATTTGACCATGAATGTGGACTGACAATATGGTCCTGGGGAGCCAATTTTTGGTGTTAGTTTGGCTAGGATTTGAAGTTTCTTTTTGGTCATTCTTAGCATTTGTGCAAAAGTTTTGCAATTCTTTCTCAACCTTTCTCCCTTGGCCGAATTTGAGCATTTGGTAAAGCCAAATTCTTTTGACCATTTGGTCATTTTTGTTCATCTTTTGAGTATTCTCTTGTGCCTCTTCTTAGTGCCGAAATTGCTAGTACCAAAAAGGCCATTTCTTTCTTTTGCCTTCTTCTTCCCATTGCCGAATCTACATTGCTCCTAAACACATCTTTTTCTTTCTCTTTTCTTCTCTTTGAAAACCGAATCCTCATCATCATCTCTTCTCTCTTATTTTATTTCTTTTCACTCATTTTTCTCCATTATTTTCTTCAATGGTCGAATGTTAGTATGCCCATAGCCAAGCCATATGTTTTTTTTCTCTTTTCTTTTATTATACATAGCCGAATCCTTCAGCCGAATCCTTCATCACTTCCAAACATCATTCTCAATCCTTTCTTTTCAATCGTGGATAAAAGGGTAAGAGTTCTTTAAGTTTCGTTTAGTTAATTTTAGTCATGGCCGAACCTTGATGGTGGTATGAAGGTTTTCTTAGATCGAAATAAACGTTCATTTTATTAACGTTTATATTTGTTATACTTTAGTGCGATAAAGGAAGATCGGAAAACAAGTGGTCGTGAGTGACATAGAACATTTGGATCGATTCTCCTTGTGGAACAAGAATAATTTGTGGTAAGGAAATCCCGTTCTTAAAACCTTTAGTCATATTCGATATATTTTTAAGACGTATAATGATCTTTTGTCATTGAAGACAATCAAGATAGGAAGAAATGGGTCGTGTATAGTGTACTAAGAAGGGTGGTTCCGTTAATCCCCTAAGTATAAACAAAAGGGCTATTTCGAAATCCGAGATTTTCCACTGTGTTACTGGACGTTCATCCGAGGAAAATTATTTGTTCAAGTCGTTCGTACTCCAGAACCATTATTTGTTTGTGGATTTGATTCGGTTAACGAACCATCAATCGGGGAGAAACCACAAGTAGAAGTAGTTCGAAGATCCGAGGTAAAATTTTAGATCGATATTTTTAGATCGGTTTTTTTAATAAAATTATAGTGTTCTAATTATCGTGATATGATATAGGTGTTGACGCGGGAAAGTCTAGTTCTCACTATAACCAGGTGTGTAACTTCACACTTATCTCTCGGGTTAAATACCAAACCGTAAGTATTTTGTTAAATCGTAAAGATGGCCAAATCGGTATTTTAGTAGTAATCAGTACTTTTGTGTAAATACATGAAAACGGTTAAAACCGAGAAATTTACGAAAAATTGCTAGATTGCTAAGTTTTTACGAAAAATTGCTAGATCGATAATTTGGATCATAACACTGCTAGATCGATATTTTTAAATGGGCCAAAAAAATATTCTAGTTCGATAAATGGGCCAAAAATATTCTAGTTCGATAAATGGGCCAAAAATATTCTTGTTCGATAAATGGGCCAAAGATCTCTAGGTTGCTAAATGGGCTAGATACTATATTGTTAATAGGCCCAAATGAAAAGTTAAATTATAGACTTATCTATAATATGGATTACTTGATAAATCATGTTATGATTAAAGTTTGTTATTCATACATAATTGCATGGGATGGGATTTGATGAAGAGAAGAAAGGCCTGTGGCCACGTATCTAGTTCGGTGGCTCTGCCACAAATTTTGGCTTAATGCCTCTAGTTCGGTGACTATGTCACAATCTAGTTCGGTAGTGCACTACAACAATATTAAAAAGGCTTAATGCCTATGATTGGTGTGTTTGGCGGGGTGGGTTGACTTGATCCCCACAGGTGTGTTGGTTGGTACGGGGGTGTTAGCGGATGGACATTAGGCTTGGTTTGGGAAATTCATCTTTACATGCATTTTATTTTATTTTTATTTTATGCTATTCTATATTGTTAAATTTGTAATTGGGCTCAAGCCCAAATAAATGCCTTGATGGTCTGGCCCAATAAAGATGGTAAGTGAGTTACACACTGAGTTCTTTGTAAGTCACCCCATTTTATTATCCATTTCAGGTAATGGAAATTGATGTGGACTTGGGCCGGCGATGACCTGGTGGAGGCCATACTACGAGCATGGGTTTTATAAACTATGAACTTTATTTAAGTTACTTATTTTAATTACTATTTTGGGTTGATGTAATAAGGCCTCTAATTATGTTTTTATGGATTTTATTGTGTGGATGGATTTAATTTTGTTTAAGACTCTCAATATGGGCTTATGTTAAATTTTTAAAGTTTTCTTAAAATATTATGTTTTATAACATTTTGAACACCTAAATTACTCTTTTAAATTCGTTCAAAATTCTTTTAAAAACTATTTTAAGGTTTTGGCAACTATATTACAATTTATAAGATTGAAAACAAGTATTTTCTTAAATCATCAATTTTATATCATTGTACTAAATTTTTATTAAACTTTATTTCAAAAAAAGTTTTGTAGTACTGTTTTACTTAAATCGTTAGATAAGTAAATGAATGTTCGATCAGTGTGACAAACCAAATCTCGTCTTAACGCATAGACCTGGTTTGGGGTGTTACATTTAATGGTATCAGAGCCAAGTTCAAAACTCGACTGTGGTTTGGGTTCAACAACGATATTTGTTTGAAAACAATTTAAAATTTTTAGACTTTTTTTGATTTAAAGGTAGTATGGCACCATGAGCATCCCGCGCCAAGTCAAGTAAGTATCTGTATTTTGATTGTTTATTATTATTGTGATATAATCATAGAGACACTCTAGAACTTCTAGTTTTAGGTGTTGAAAACCGTAGAGATTGAGACAGTAGGATATGGTTGCGAAAACAACTTTATCTCTTTCATATCATAAAACATCGTTAATAAACACCGAAATAGTATTCTGATTCATAAAACTCTTAATCAGATTAAATCGAATTAGTCGTCATGAGTACTAGAGGACGTGGTCGTGGACGCGGTAGACGTGGCCGTGGTAGAGGACGAGGTGTTAGGTGCGCAACTGAAGCGCCGGATCATATGCCGGAAATGGATGCACCTGCGTCACTCGAAAGTGAGACGGGATCACATGACCATATGGAAGAAGATAATGTTGTGACACGAGCAATGCTGCGAGTCCTTGAAAGGGTCGCTGGAACAAGAACTGGACCAACAGCTCGTGGGTCAATATCGGAACGATTGAAATCAAGTGGTGCTGAGGTTTTCAGAGGTGTTTCTGGTGTAGCTCCAAACGTTGCTGAATATTGGCTTGAGGCAGTGGAGCGAATTATGGACGATCTTGAGTGCACTGTGGAATAAAAACTAAGAGGAGCGGTGTCTTTGTTAAGGGACGAAGCGTACCAATGGTGGCTTGCTGTCCGAGAAGGCACTAAAGCTGCATTACTTAATTGGGAATTCTTCAAAGCTTCCTTCCAAGGGAAATATGTGGGAACAAGTTATGTGGATGCCCGAAGGAAGGAATTCTTGAATCTGGTTCAAGGAAATAAGACAGTGGCGGCATATGAGGCTGAGTTTTTACGTTTGAGTCGCTATGCTCGAACAATAGTGGCAACGGATCATGAGCGCGTTAGTATGCGCTTTGAGGATGGCTTGAATGATGAGTTGCGGGTTTTGATAGCCCCACAACAAGTTAGAACTTTTGCCACGCTTGTGGAAAAGGCCAAGATAGCCGAAGAGGCTAAGAACTCGAAACGTCAGAATCGGGAACGAGCTAGAGGCAAGAGAGATATGAAGTATTCGGGTTCTTCAAAAAGGTTTTCGAAGAGGCCTCAGAATGATGAGCTAGCTCAAGGTAGAACGCCTGTAGCTGCTAATCAGAGTCGAGACTGTTCTGATTGTGGAAAACGGTATTCTGGAGAGTGCTGGAGGAAAACGGGTGCTTGCTATAAATGCAGGTCGATGGATGATCAATATAGGAATTGCCCTCGTCGAATGGACACAACTCAGGAAGCTCGTAATACTGATGCACCTCCGGCAAGAGGAACTCAGCAACCATCTAGAGGTCGTGGACCAGGTCGTGGTGGTAATGGGGCTGGACGTGGTCAAGGTGCAGCGGGTTGAGGCAATGGACCTAGAGGTAACACGGATGCAAGACAGCCTGGGTTGGTTTATGCAGTCAGACGCCGCGAGGAGGGCAATGCACCTAATGTGATAACTGGTACGTTCTTCTTCTTTGATATACTTGTTATTGCTTTGATAGATATTGGTTCTACCCACTCATATGTTGCTAGCACCATATCTGGAAACTTGAATTTAGAATCTGAAATTTCTGATAGTGAGATGAAAGTAATTAGTCCTTTAGGACAGTCGGTGTTGGTAAATAAACTGTTTAGAGACGTGCCCTTAGAAGTTCAAGGAGAAATATTCCTGGCAAATTTGATGGAGTTGCCTTTTGGCGAGTTCGATATCATTTTGGGCATGGATTGGTTGGTTAAGCACCGAAGCGAAATTGGATTGTCTTTGGCGAATGTCAATAAGAACTGTGGAGGATAAGGAGATAGTTATGATAGGCGAACGAAGGAATTACTTGGCAAATGTGATATCTGCGTTAAAGGCGGAAAAGTTGGTGCGAAAAGGGCATGGAGCATTTTTAGCATTTATTAGTGCTTTAGATGCCAAAGAGTTATCGATGGAAGATGTGAGAACAAAGAAGGAATTTTTGGATGTATTTCAAAGAACTTCCTGTGTACCTCCGGATCGGGAAGTGGAATTTGGTATTGAGCTTTTGCTTCGGGGCGGCTCCAAAGGTGTCCATTGCTCCTTATAGAATGGCACCGAAGGAGTTGTCGGAACTTAAAGCTCAAATTCAAGAATTGCTAGATCGGGGTTTTATTCGACCGAGTGTGTCCCCGTGGGGAGCACCGGTTTTGTTTGTTAAAAAGAAAGATGGGTTAATGCGTATGTGTATTGATTACAGGCAATTGAATAAATTGACGATCAAGAATCGGTACCCTCTGCTGAGAATTGATGACCTGTTTGATCAATTGAAGGGAGCTTCAGTTTTCTCCAAAATCGATTTGAGATCGGGTTATCACCAGCTTAAGGTGAAAGAAGCGGATATTCACAAGACGGCTTTCCGAACTCGTTATGGACATTATGAGTTTTTGGTGATGCTGCTTTGGGTTGACCAATGCACCACCGTGCATTTATGGATATGATGAACCAGGTCTTTCAACCATATTTAGACCGGTTTGTAGTGGTATTCATAGATGACATTTTGGTATATTCAAGGAATGAAGAGGAGCATGACTCGCATTTACGAATTATATTGCAGTTGCTTCGAGATAATCAACTGTATGCCAAATTCAGTAAATGTGAATTTTGGTTAAGGGAAGTGACTTTCTTGGGTCATGTGGTATCAGCCGAAGGAATAAGGGTGGATCCTTGGAAGATTGAGGCTGTATTGGATTGGAAACCACCAAAGTCAGTAGCCGAGATTTGGAGTTTCTTGGGTTTGGCTGGTTACTATAGACGCTTCGTTGAGGGGTTTTCGTTGATTGCTGCACCCTTAACTAAGCTATTGCGGAAGGGAGTGCCGTATGTATGGACCGATATACAGCAAGAAAGTTTCGAAAATTTGAAGAAGATTTTGATGGAAGCGCCAGTACTGATTCAGCCTGAGGCCGGAAAAGAGTTTATAGCTTATTGTGATGCGTCACATACGGGTTTAGGTTGTGTACTAATGCAAAGTGGGAAAGTGGTGGCTTATGCTTCTCGTCACCTGAGACCGCACGAAGTAAACTACCCTACTCATGACTTGGAGTTAGCTGCGGTAGTGTTTGCTTTAAAGATTTGGAGGCATTACCTTTACGGTGAAAAGTCTATCATTTATACGGATCACAAGAGTCTTAAGTACCTTCTTACTCAGAAGGAATTGAACTTGAGACAATGAAGATGGGTGGAGCTGTTAAAGGACTATGATTTCTCAATCGAGTATCATCCTGGAAAAGCTAATGTGGTAGCAGATGCGTTAAGTCATAAGGTGGTATCTGATTTGAGAGCAATGTTTGCCTATTTGAGTTTGTACGAGGATGGTAGTCTGATAGCGAAACTTCAGGTGAAGCCTCTGTGGTTAGAACAAATCAAGGAAAAATAGATATCAGATAAGAAGTTGGGACTTTTAATGCAGCAAGTCGAAAATGGTGGAATAGAGGATTTTGGTATAAACTCGGAAGGTGTGTTGTGTTTTCGAGGAAGAGTTTGTATGCCTAAAGATTCAGATTTGAGGCAAATGATTTTACAGGAGGCGCATAGTAGCCCTTATACTATGCACCCCGGAGGAAATAAGATGTATCGGGATCTTCGTGAATAGTATTGGTGGCCAGGGTTGAAGCGTGAGATTTCTGAATTTGTGGGAAAATGTTTAACCTGTCAGCAAGTGAAGGTGGAGCATCAATTGCCGTCAGGTTTATTACAACCAGTAAAGATTCCTCTTTGGAAATGGGAGCGGATAACAATGGATTTTGTTAGTGGGTTACCTTTAACACCTACTAAGAAAAATTCCGTTTGGGTAATTGTTGATCGTTTGACGAAGACTGCTCATTTTCTACCAGTTCGTACGGATTACTCATTACAGAAGTTGGCTAAGCTGTATGTATCGGAAATCGTGAGGTTGCATGGGGTATCCGTGTCTATTATATCAGATAGGGATCCTAGGTTTACATCACGGTTTTGGAAAGCTTTGCATGAAGCTCTGGGAACAAAGCTAAACTTCAGTATGGCTTTTCATCCTCAGTCAGATGGTCAATCGGAAAGAGTAATTCAGATTCTGGAAGACATGTTAAGGGGATGTGTAATTGACTTCAAAGGTAGTTGGGAGGATTTTCTACCATTGGCAGAATTTGCTTGCAACAATAGCTATCAGTCTAGTACTCAGATGGCACCCTACGAGGCATTATATGGTCGTAGGTGTCATTCTCCTATTTTTTGGACTGAATTGGGCGAACGGCAGATGTTAGGTCCCGAGTTGATTTCTGAAATGAAAGAAAAAGTGAAAGTTATTTGAGCACGGTTAAAAGAAGCTTCGGATAGAAAAAAGTCGTATGCAGAGCTGAAGCATAAGGATATCGAGTATGACGTGGGGGATCAAGTTTTTTTGAAGGTCTCACCTTGGAAGAAGATTTTCAGATTTGGGAAGAAGGGCAAATTGAGTCCTAGATACATTGGACCATATCGTATGGTGAAGCGTGTTGGTCCAGTGGCCTATCAGATCGAATTACCTCCGGAGTTGAGTCAAATTCATAACGTTTTTTATGTTTCCATGCTGAGGTGTTATAGATCGGATCCTTCGCACATAGTACCGGTAGAAGAAGTGGAGTTGAATTCAGACTTGTCTTTTTGAGGAGGAACCAGTGGAAATCTTAGACCGAGATGTTAAGGTGCTAAGAAAGAAAACCGTACCGTTGGTCAAAGTTTTATGGCGTAATCACGGAGCGGAGGAAGCTACGTGGGAGCCTGAGGATGCAATTCGGCAACAATACCCTCACCTCTTTCAATCAGGTAAATTTCGAGGACAAAATTTTCTTTAAGGAGGGTAGAGTTGTAACACTCTGAAAATTTGAGTATCGATTTATTGCATGTTTTGGTGATTAGTTTAGAAAGGAAAAATTTTCTTATTACTTTACGTGTTTATTATAGTCCTGAAGAAGAGTATAGAATTATTCGGGTAAGGAATAATTTTTGTTGGAAAATTTATTGAAGTGGATCAAGTGTCATTAACACTTAAGTTAATTTAAGTGTTAATAAGTGACACAAGATGAGTAATGGCAAGGTGGTGTTGGCGTATGAGTATTAGCATGAGGGGAGAGGTTCGAATCCCTTAAATAGCATTTGGACAACTTTTATTTTGCTCTTCTATGGTAAGTGTCGGCCAAGCTTATTTATGGTAAGTGTTGACTTTGTTATTTTTGGTTAGTATATCAAATGAATAAGGTAAGAGTGAATTTATGATAGGGAATCAAGAAAAATATGGAAAGATATGGAGACATAGGGCAAGTATCAAGGAAAATGTTTTGGAAACAAATTCATGGCCATTTGACCATGAATGTGGACGGCAATATGGTCTGGGGGGGAGCCGAATTTTTGGTGTTAGTTTGGCTAGGATTTGAAGTTTCTTTTTGGTCATTCTTAGCATTTGTGCAAAAGTTTTGCAATTCTTTCTCAACCTTTCTCCCTTGGCCGAATTTGAGCATTTGGTAAAGCCAAATTCTTTTGACCATTTGGTCATTTTTGTTCATCTTTTGAGTATTCTCTTGTGCCTCTCCTTAGTGCCGAAATTGCTAGTACCAAAAAGGCCATTTCTTTCTTTTGTTTTCTTCTTCCCATTGTCGAATCTACATTGCTCCTAAACACATCTTTTTCTTTCTCTTTTCTTCTCTTTGAAAACCGAATCCTCATCATCATCTCTTCTCTCTTATTTTATTTCTTTTCACTCATTTTTCTCCATTATTTTCTTCAATGGTCGAATGTTAGTATGCCCATAGCCAAGCCATATGTTTTTTTTCTCTTTTCTTTTATTATACATAGCCGAATCCTTCATCACTTCCAAACATCATTCTCAATCCTTTCTTTTCAATCGTGGATAAAAGGGTAAGAGTTCTTTAAGTTTCGTTTAGTTAATTTTAGTCATGGCCGAACCTTGATGGTGGTATGAAGGTTTTCTTAGATCGAAATAAACGTTCATTTTATTAACGTTTGTATTTGATATACTTTAGTACGATAAAGGAAGATCGGAAAACAAGTGGTCGTGAGTGACATAGAACATTTGGATCGATTCTCCTTGTGGAACAAGAATAATTTGTGGTAAGGAAATCCCGTTCTTAAAACCTTTAGTCATATTCGATATATTTTTAAGACGTGCTAATGATCTTTTGTCATTGAAGACAATCAAGATAGGGAAGAAACAGGCTGTGTATAGTGTAAGGAAGAAGGGTGGTTCCGTTAATCCCCCTAAGTATAAACAAAGGGCTATTTCGGGAATCCGAGATTTTCCACCAGGTTGCGGACGTTCATCCGAGGAAAATCATTTGTTCGAAGTCGTTCGTACTCCCGAACCATTATTTGTTCGTGGATTTGATTCGGTTAACGAACCATCAATCGGGGAAAAACCGCAAGTAGAAGTAGTTCGAAGATCCGAGGGTAAAATTTTAGATCGATATTTTTTAGATCGGTTTTTTTAATAAAATTATAGTGTTCTAATTATCGTGATACGTATAGGTGTTGACGAGCGGGAAAGTCTAGTTCTCACTATAACCAGGTGTGTAACTTCACACATATCTATCGGGTTAAATACCAAACCGTAAGTATTTTGTTAAATCGTAAAGATGGCCAAACTGGAGTTTTAGTAGTAATCAGTACTTTTGTGTAAATACATGAAAACGGTTAAAACCGAGAAATTTACGAAAAATTGCTAGATTGCTAAGTTTTTACGAAAAATTGCTAGATCGATAATTTGGATCATAACACTGCTAGATCGATATTTTTAAATGGGCCAAAAAAATATTCTAGTTCGATAAATGGGCCAAAAATATTCTAGTTCGATAAATGGGCCAAAAATATTCTTGTTCGATAAATGGGCCAAAGATCTCTAGGTTGCTAAATGGGCTAGATACTATATTGTTAATAGGCCCAAATGAAAAGTTAAATTATAGACTTATCTATAATATGGATTACTTGATAAATCATGTTATGATTAAAGTTTGTTATTCATACATAATTGCATGGGATGGGATTTGATGAAGAGAAGAAAGGCCTGTGGCCACGTATCTAGTTCGGTGGCTCTGCCACAAATTTTGGCTTAATGCCTCTAGTTCGGTGACTATGTCACAATCTAGTTCGGTGACTATGTCACAATCTAGTTCGGTAGTGCACTACAACAATATTAAAAAGGCTTAATGCCTATGATTGGTGTGTTTGGCGGGGTGGGTTGACTTGATCCCCACAGGTGTGTTGGTTGGTACGGGGGTGTTAGCGGATGGACATTAGGCTTGGTTTGGGAAATTCATCTTTACATGCATTTTATTTTATTTTTATTTTATGCTATTCTATATTGTTAAATTTGTAATTGGGCTCAAGCCCTAATAAATGCCTTGATGGTCTGGCCCAATAAAGATGGTAAGTGAGTTACACACTGAGTTCTTTGTAAGTCACCCCGTTTTATTATCCATTTCAGGTAATGGAAATTGATGTGGACTTGGGCAGCGATGACTGTGGAGGCCATACTACGAGCATGGGTTTTATAAACTATGAACTTTATTTAAGTTACTTATTTTAATTACTATTTTGGGTTGATGTAATAAGGCCTCTAATTATGTTTTTATGGATTTTATTGTGTGGATGGATTTAATTTTGTTTAAGACTCTCAATATGGGCTTATGTTAAATTTTTAAAGTTTTCTTAAAATATTATGTTTTATAACATTTTGAACACCTAAATTACTCTTTTAAATTCGTTCAAAATTCTTTTAAAAACTATTTTAAGGTTTTGGCAACTATATTACAATTTATAAGATTGAAAACAAGTATTTTCTTAAATCATCAATTTTATATCATTGTACTAAATTTTTATTAAACTTTATTTCAAAAAAAGTTTTGTAGTACTGTTTTACTTAAATCGTTAGATAAGTAAATGAATGTTCGATCAGTGTGACAAACCAAATCTCGTCTTAACGCATAGACCTGGTTTGGGGTGTTACAGGTATAGTGTCATATGACGAAGTTCACGAGATTTATATTGAATAAGCTCACAAGTGGGGAAACTAAAGAGTTCAGTGGTGGAATAATTAATGATGTGATTAGAGATGGGAATGATTTAGCTAGCAAAGACTGTTATGAGAGAGATATCAGATTATTCTAAAGATTATTTGGAATGCACAAAGCCACAGCTAGAGAAGGAGTTCATTTCCATTAAACCGACTCATTCAGGTATGATTTCTAAAGATTGTATTTACCGGGAATTCTTCTAAGTTGATTTTGTTAATGAATGAAATATTATGAGATTAGTGATGACAGAATTAGTTAGAAGAATAATGTTTGAAATGTAAAGATGTTTGAGTATGACAATTACAGTTAAGTAATTTACGACTATCTCTTTTAGGTATTCTATGTGTTTATATATTCTCAGAGGCATTTATAATTTCTCATTTTCTGATGGAAGTATCGTTGGTATGATTGATCTATGATCGATATTCCGCTATCTTCTATTGGTATTCTATTCCGTTACGTTTGAGATAAAAAGTTGATAGTGAATTTGTAACACCCCTTACCCATATTCGACACCTGAACCGGGTACGAGGCATTACCAAACTTAACTTGCTCAATCATGCAATATCAATCCTTAAGAACTTCACTCTAAATTAAAAATTTTCATTTGAGACCATAATGTCCTTATTATAGGTCTACGAGACCCTAAACTTGCACCCGGAATGATTCAGAACCAAACTAGAAACTTTTGAACACTTAGAAAAATTTAATATAAAACAGGGCCACACGCCTGTGTGAAAGGTGGGACATGCCCGTGTGGCATATTGCATGCCCACGTTCCACACCCGTGTGGATTTATTTTTCAATTAAACCTACAGGGGTTTTCACACGGCTTGACACACGCCCATGGAACACACGGCCATGACATGCTCCTGTCTTCGCCCGTGTATGAAAACCTTGACATTCTATTTGTGACGTCACCATCTCAATAAGGTCACACGACCAAGGCACACGCTAGTGTCCTTAGACCGTGAGTTGAATTAAATTCCTAATTTCAGGTGCAGACTTCACATGGCCTGGACACATGCTCGTGTCTTAGGCCGTGTCTCCCAAAGGGTCGAGACATACAGCCGTGTCTCTTCCTATGTGTTTACTAATGAGCATACTGACTTGTCAAACTAGCATGCATAGGGACACAAAACCTCTCAACACGCCCATGGGGTTGACCGTGTGTCACACACGGCCTAGACACACACCCGTGTGTCTACCGTGTTGTAACAGCCCGATTTAGGGGCTAGTCGAAACAGTGGTTTCAAAATCACTAATTTGAGGTCAGAGAAAATTATTTTTATATTATTTTATGAGTTAGAGCATGAATATATAGGTGCATGAAATTTTTGGTGCTTTAATTCTAGCTATTTCATGCTTAATTGCGAAAAAAGACTAAATCGCATAAAGTGCAAAAGTTCTATTTTACAAGCTAAAGGTGTCTAATAGCTATAGAACATTAATTGGAGGTCATTAAAGTGAAATTAACCCCTCTAGTAATGGTTGATCGGCCATAGGGGACAAACAATGTCAAAATTGGTCAAAGTTGTTAAAGTTAGGTGGACTAAATTAAAGTTTTATATTAAAATAAAGAAAGAAAAGATATCATCTTTTCTCCTTCACTCATCCACCAAAAATTAGCAGCAAATAGGGGTTTGAAAGCTCAAAAATTTTAGCAAACTCTTCTCCTTATAAGTAAGTGTTTTAGTGATCATTCCTTAATAATATTTGTATTTTTGGAACCCCTAAAGCTTAAGCTAGCTAAAGAGGGGACTATTTTGCAAAATGGTTGAAAGTTTAGAGTTTTTCCATGTGAGATTTTAAGTTGTTTGCTGCATTTTTATGGAAGAAAATGAGTCTTAGTTGTTAGATAAACAACTTTTGTGAAAGGTGCTATCATGAAAATACCTAAAAGGACCTTTTTGTGAAGGTTGTAAAACATGTGGTAAGTGTGTGAAATAATGAGTAATGAGGGTTTCCATAAGAGTAATAAATGTTCATCTAGGCTTGTAAAAAGAAGAAATTCAACTAGAATTGATTTACGAGCCTAGGGGTAAAATAGTCATTTTGTGAAAGTATGAGGGCAAAATGGTAATTTTCCAAAGTATAATTATTGAAATGTGTTGATTAATGTGATAATTAAATGAGCTAATATGTTATTATATATCAAGAAGAACGAAGTATTAACCTTGACCGAGGAAAGGGCAGGGTATTGGACTAAATCGGTTATTTAGCCTATTTTGAAATTGAGGTAAGTTTGTGTGTAATAAATTCAACACCATGCTTGTATAATTTAAAATGTTGATATTTTTGAAGATGTATAATATTTTTATAAATTTGAAAAATGAGGTTGAATGAGAAAATGATGAGAATTGTGATGTTGAAGTCCCGGTTGGACTTTAATAAATGAGAGAATAATATTAACAAGACTCGAGATGGGTAAGGTCCCTTATAAGACCATGTCCGGGACATGGCCTCAGCTTTGAATTAAGATCCCATATAAGACCATATCTGGGATATAGCATCGATATCGATTATGAGAATCGTATAAGACCATATCTGGGATATGACATCGACAACCTATATGAGATCCCACATAAGACCATATCTGGGATATGGCATCAACATTTAAAGGTAATCCCATGTAAGACCACATCTGGGATGTGGCATTGGTGTCATATTTATGTGAATAATGATAATATGAAACTCCAAGTATTCCAAGTGAAATCAATGGGTAAAAAGCTAAGCTCATAATAGAGATAAGATTAGTGCTAAAGCTATGTGATGAAGTGATTACAGGTACACGTGAGTGGTTCACGAGAAATGTTTACGATTTGAGATATGATATGTAATTGGTAAGAGTAAGCATGATTTTTTGTTTTATTCAATGCAATGAATGGATGACATTATGAGCTTTTATGTTGTTACGTATTTCATGCAAACTTACTAAGCTTTATGCTTACCCCTCTCATTTCCCTTGTCCTTGTAGTATTGCCAAGCTAGCTCGAGAACTCGTGAAGCGTCATAGTTCGAAAAATCACACTATCGACTACTCTTTGGTATAGCCAAGTTAGATTCATTTTGAGTATGACATGTATAGGACTTGGTCTCTTTTGTTATGTCATATTTGTTAGCCAAAGTGTTGGCTATTAATATTATCAAATTCATTTTTTAAGTGGTCATTGGAATTGGGCCAATACTTGACAAGTTTATATATATGCAATGATGATGATATTTATTAAGTGTAAGCTTGTATGGATGTCTTGATTTTGAGTCTCTAGAAGTGCTTTATAGTTATGATACATGTTGGATTGAATTGGTATAAGTATGGTTACTGTGTAGGGTGGCATTTGGCTTGGTAGATAGCCTTTCAAATGTCCACACGGGACATACAGGCGTGCACACGGCCAGCGCCATGGGCGTGTTGATTGGCCATGTGTCCCCTTGCGTGCTAGGTTTACAAGTCAGTATGCTCAGTAGTAAACACACGGGTAAAGACAGCCATGTGTCTCATCCATGTGGGAGGCACGGTCATGGACATGGGTGTGCGTGCAGACCGTATGAAATCTGCACCTGAAATTAGGATTTTAATTCGACACACAGTTTAAAGACACGGGCGTGTGCCTTGGCCGTGTGACCTGATTGTGATGATGACGTCATAAACAGAATGTCAAGGTTTTCACACATGGGCGAGGGCACGAGTGTGTCATGGCCGTGTGAGGGACATGGGCGTGTGCTCGGCAGTGTAAAAACCCCTATAGGTTCGAATTAGAAAATAAAATCCACACAGACTAGGAACATGGGCGTGTGTGACCACACGGCCTGCCCACATGGGCATGTTCCATTCCACATGGACATGTGGCCCTAATTTAAGCAAAAAATTTCTAAGTGTGTAAAAGTTTCTAGTTTAATCCCGAACCATTCCATATGTATATTTAGTGTCTCGTAGACCCATAGTAGGGATTTTATGAATATGAATGAAAAAGTTTTAATTTGAAACGAAATTTTATGGCTCAATGTTGTGTGTTTGAGCAAGTCAAGTTCGGTAATGCCTCATTGTCTGGTTCCGGCGTTGAATGCTTGTAAGAGGTGTTACATTTAGTGGTATCAGACTCAGGATTAGTCGATTCTCGGACTAACGTAGAGTAAGTATGGGTCTAGCTATAGA
The DNA here is from genome assembly GCA_025503065.1 of Gossypium bickii. Classification (NCBI taxonomy): domain Eukaryota; kingdom Viridiplantae; phylum Streptophyta; class Magnoliopsida; order Malvales; family Malvaceae; genus Gossypium; species Gossypium bickii. Next base: position 90,792,883 of record CP106714.1, on the reverse strand, counting down.
TGCCATATGTATGAGTATTTATATAATGATAGTGTGATGACTCCTGGCGATTTGAATTGTATTTTTATTTAGTAATGGATCACGATTGAGCTGCAGCTGATGATGCTGCAAGTAATGCGTCGGCTCCCGCGCAAGGGACCGCGCCAGTAGAGAGTGGACCTGAGACTTTGGGTCAGGAAGAAGAGGCTCGAGAAGCCTTTCTCCATATGATGAGCATATGGTACACTGAGTATATTCGAGCAAATCCTAATGCTCAACCCCCTCCATCCCCACCTATTCCTCAGCCCGCCCCTGTAGCTTCCCAAGTGGTAGAGGTAGTAAGAAGAGAAAGGCCTCCGGTTGACAAAATTCGGAAACAAGGAGCTGAGGAATTTCAGGCTAGTAAAGATGATGATCTGGAGAGGGCAGAGTTCTGGCTTGAGAATACCATCAGAGTATTCGGCGAGCTATCATACACACCTGAAGATCACATGAAGTGTGTGGTATCTCTCTTGAGAGATTCAGCCTATCAGTGGTGGAACACCCTAGTGTCAGTGGTACCAAGGGAAAGAGTTAACTGGGAATCCTTCCAAGTGGAATTCCAGAACAAGTACATTAGTCAAAGGTTCGTCGATCAGAAAAGAAAAGAGTTCTTGGAGTTAAAGCAAGACCGAATGACGGTGACTGAATATGAGCGTGAGTTTGTAAGGCTTAGGAAATACGCTCAAGAGTGCGTATCGACAGAAGCCATCATGTACAAAAGGTTCGAGGATGGGTTGAATGAAGATGTCCGTTTGTTTGTTGGTGTCCTCGAACTAAAAGAATTCGTAGTGCTGGTAGATGTGAAGCCGAGGATCTGGTTAAAGAGAAAAGAAAGGCTGAAATCGAGTTTTACAACTCGAAGAAGAGATAATTAGGCAAGTCATTCCAATCCTCATCCAAGAAGTCAAGAGATTTCACCATTCGATCAGCCACCTCAGCTGGATTTTCAAGTAGAAGTAAGGGTAAACAGTACCCGGGGTATAAAGCTCAAACTAATTCGGCTGCTAGTGTTGGCAACACTCGACCGAGTGGACCAGAATGCCCACAGTGTGGCAGATGTCATCCCGAGGAGTGCCGAGCAAACAAGAAAGCTTGCTTCAAGTGTGGATCTCTAGACCATTTTATCAGAGATTGCCCCGAGGCAGGTGAGAAAGAGAAACCTCAGAATGCAAGACCAAGAAGTACTGCTAGAGGAAGACCACCGAAAAACCCGGGAAATGAAATGACTAGTAAGAATACATCTAGAGAGCAGACTGCAAGAGCTGAGGGTAGAGCACCGGCGAGAACATATGTTATTTGCGTTCGCGAAGAGCCGTCTTCCCCCGACTTGATCACGAGTACATTTTCTCTCTATGATACTCATGTTATAGGCCCAAAATCAGGCTGTTACAACTCTTCCCCTTAGGGATTTTCGTCCCCGAAAATCTTACCAGAAGATTTTATGTAAGTGTGTGAATAAATGGAAATTGTGGACTTCTATAGTTATGAAAATGGTTCGTCTAGGCTTAAAATACAAGGAAATTGAATAAAAATCATTTTACGAGCCTAGGGGAAAAAGTGTAAATATGAAAAAGTTTAGGGGCAAAAATATAATTTTGCCAAAATATGAATTTAGGCTAATTTGAGTAGCAAGATGAATAAATGAGTTAAATGTGTTGTTGTAGATCAAGGAAAATGAGATTCGGACTTAAAATTGGGGAAAAACAAAGAATATGACGAATAAGTCATTTTCACCGATTGTGCTACCGAGGTAAGTTTGTATGTAAATAATGCATCATTTTTTCTTACGCTTTCATATTTTGATATATTTTATGAAATGTGGCTGAATATTAAACGAAATTGACAAAGTATCGAAATGTGAGAAATTTCCCGGTTGAACCTTAGAAATAGAATAGGATACAAGTGACATGTCACTAGGGACCTATGTGAAATCTATGTGAAATTGTGACTAAGTGAATCTAGGGGTTGGTCTTAAGTTCTACCAGTGGCTGGGTATACTGGCATGTGTTGTGGATACCTAACAGCTTGTGTGAGCAGCACTGAGTAGTAACAAATGACTGACAGCTTGTGTGAGCAGACCCGTGAAAGTGAATAGCTCGTGAACAAGCCTCTATGTGAAAAGTGATGTGAAGTAGCTTTGGCTACAAGTGTGGCACTTATGTGCAAACTTCCGATGTATCCAATAATATTCCGATGTGTTCAATGGGAAATGACTAAGTATAAACGAATATGACTAAGTGATGAATAAGTACAGGTATGTGTGTGCAAATTTATGAGCAATGTGCTCGATAGGTGATCGAACTTTGGTAAGTTTGATATGGGGATAGTGTTACTATGAAAGTTAATACAAAGAAATTATGAAAGAGTAAAATTTGCAATAAAATAGTTTTCGACAACAGCAGTTATGTGTCTCTGAAAAATCACCAAAAATGGTGAAAAGTGAACTATAAGTTGAATAATATATTAAATTAAAGGTTATTAAGTTTATTTTTGCATAAAAGAAATGGTGTAAGCGAAAGAATTTCATATTCTGAGATATTTTAATTTTTGTGAGACAGGGTCAGAATGATTTCGGAATCTCTTATTCCGAATTTGGAAAATCACTAAAAATTTTATAAAAATAATTATGGGTTATAATTTATATTCCTAAAATCCTTAATGAGTCTATTTTCAAAAGAAATAAATGATAACATCATCCAAATCATCCAAATCCTGTACGAGGAGATAATTAATTTTTAGTGAAGAGGGGTCGGAACTGTTGGACAGCGGAACATGGAAGACTTTAAAGAATAAACTGTACTTATTGGCTAAACCAAAAATTCTGAAAATTTTATGGTAAAAATGTATGTGAATCTTGTTTCAGGGAAAATTAGCATATCTTAATTTGAAGTTCCGTAGTTCAAGATATAAATAATTTAGTGACTGTGACTCAAGTAGAAAGCTTGAGATGAACATGAATAAATAGTGGAACTATGTGCAATTATGATTGCATTATCTTGAGAACATATTGTGAAGATTTATAAAAGCCTGTTAATAAATCACTTATTATTTACATACTTACTTACTAAGCTATAATGCTTACCCCCTTCCTTTCCTTTTTCCTATAGTGTCACAGATGCTAGCTCGAGTTAGAGGTCGTCAGAGATTCTATCACACTAACAAGTTATTGATTGGTATTGTATCAACGATCTTCAAGTATTTTTAAGTCTATGGCATGTATAGGGGCTTGATTATGTGTATGTGTTATTATGAGTTGGCCTAGAATGTTGGCCTATGCTATTTGATGGTTATTGTTGTATAAGGCCATTTAATGTAGCTAATATTTGTTATGTTATAAGTTTATGATAATGCATTTCAAGGATGTGTATGCTTGCATGTGAATGGTTAAATGTGTATGTGTGTGTGTGTGTGATTATGCATGATGAATGTGGTTTGTAAATGGTATGTGGATGTTTGAATGCTTAATAATACCATGTTGTGTGATGATAAATTTGTATAAATGTATAAGTGTTTTGGGGTGGCAAAGGGCTTGGTAAATAGCCTTATTTGTGGCCACATGGCCATGTGCCCAGAGTGTGTGAAGTCTGCACTTGATTTTTAAAAATTTAGAACGCCACACGGCCTAACGCACGGGCATGTATCTCGACTGTGTGAAGGACATGGCCTTGGACACAGGCGTGTGCCCCTGTTTTTCAAAAAATTTTCTAATATTTTCCAAAGTTCTCAATTTAGTCCCGAACCATTTCAAAAGTATGTATTGGGTCTCGTAGGCCCTATTTAAGGACTCAAAGATAAAAATTTGAAAAGTTTTAATTTGGATGAAATTTTATGACTCGGTTCAATACGTTTACAAATGTATGTGTTCCGGTAATGCCTCGTACCCTATTCCGGCGTCAAAAACGGGTAAGGGGTGTTACATCACCCTTCTAACGACAAGATACTTTCCCGTCTTCTTTTTTTTTCTTTTTATTCTTAGTGTTTAATTACAAATGTGTTAATATCTAATTACAAATATTTAATGGTTATATTTAATTATTGAAAATATAGTTTATATATCCTAATTAAATTTTATAAATAATTAATATTTGTTGCTTAAAAAATATTTAAAATTTATATTTTATATATTAAAATATTAACAATAAGTTATAATAAATTATTTTTTATATTCTTACGAAAATATAATAATATTAACTAATTTGAACATTATTTAAAGTCATTTGTTACTTGATAATACCATGTCTAAAATGAATATTTTATTTTTTAAAAGTACTTTTTGACAACAATTCTAAACACAAAATCTTAAATCAAAATTTTCAAAAACAATTTTTCACGGCACTTTTTAAAAGCACTTTTCAAAAGTAATATTAAACCAACCCTACATAAATGTTTAATTTCAACTTAGCTTCAACTTTGACCTTACGATACTAATTCTTTTGAGTCTATCGCGCATGCATAAAAAAAAAGGTCTAACTAATTACTTTAAGCCCAGTTAAGTAATAATATGATAATCATGAATTGAATTTGCATGTTCAAACTAACAAAATTTGCCTTTGAACATACATTACAGGTGAAAATAGACTTGTTTATGGTTTGGGTTACTTGTATAGGTTCGAAAGTCTATCCAAAATTTGGGAATGTTTGAAAAAAATATTAAATCTGAAAAATAGACTTGAACAGAAAAATTAAACCCGTTTAAATTACGGGCTGAGCTCGAGTTTGAATATTTAATATGCGGCCCAACCCAGTCCAGCCTATTTTAAGTTTATGATACTTTATATTATGTTATTTTTATATATTATATAATTTAGAACATATTAAAAAAAAATAAACCTATACTAAATATACAATACTATTCTAATATAAACATTAAAGTAATGTTAAGATCACTATATAAAAACTTTAATAAATAAAAAATGTATAGAATTATTAAATATTAAAAATAATATAATATAAATATTTTTTAAAAAGTAATATGAACAGATTTAAAATGAGTTTCAATTGATCTTTTGCAAATATAAACGGATTGAAATAAAATTTTAAATCTAGATTTTAGATCGGGTCGAAGTTGAACAAGAATAAAGTATGTTGATATTATACTTAAACCCAACTCAAATCCAAACCTATAAACACCTCTAGATCCAACAAAACAAACACAGGAACCCAATACATATTTCAAATTTCAAGTACTGGTACAAAAATGGGACATGAAAGATAACACCAACATAAAATAAGTCTTATTAAGACGATTACATAACATTAACATATACACACGTACACAATACAAGTTACATAACAAACTACACAATTTCATCCCAAAAACCACAAAGTTTCTACGTTTGGGACAACCAAATTGAAGCAAGCTCAAACTGACTTACTCAAACTCAAAGACGATCTAAACTTGAAATAACCAGAACATAAAATGACTAAATTCAGAGACAGATCCAATCCAAAATAATTGGAAAATTTTAAAACCCCAACCAACCCAACCCAAATTTATTATGAATGTAAGCATCAAAATTCTTCCCCAGTAAATGATCAGCAAATGTCACTTGAAAACCATGTTGCCTAGCATAATTGAGCCCCGCTACCCATTTTTTCATCATATCCATATCCACGGGTGCCAAATCTTGCATCTCCTTGATAGCAGCGCAGACCAAAACTTGAACATAACTCTGGGCAATCCCAGTAGCTTCCCCCGAGCCTCTTTGATTTGGCTCGTGATAGGTCTGAGGTAGTCAGGAAGAAGATCCAAGGCATTAGTTTTCTTCAATGCCTCTTCTAATCCTTCCAATCTTTTGACAGACACTTTATTGTTGTTTTCGTCATAAAGTTGGTTCTCCAAACTCATCAACAGAGACTGTATTACTTCAAGAGTAGACAAACTTCCATGATTTTGATCTGGATCTTGATCAAGAGATAAAAGCCATGGATATGCTGAACAAAACTAAAACAACAAACATAGAATACAAGTCATAATTTTGTAGTAGCCATATTGAAGTTTCAAAATTTTGATTTTGATTTCATCTATCATATAAATTACAGAAAATGATATGCATATAATTATATATAAATCAGTTGAGTGTTATGAATGCACTCAAGAACCAGAGAGAATAGTAGAGAAAGAGAGGAGAAGAAGAAGAAGAAGAAGATCGAGAGAGAGAAGAGAACAATAGAATTCTTCGATTCAAAAACTGTATAACCGCTTTTCCCCAGCCATTCTCCCTAAATGGGGAAGTCGACAATAGTTAGGAGAGGTGGTTACAGTGGCTGTTACTCGACAGCTGTAGTCCCTCTCCAGTTCGCACTGTTTCACTAATGAGAAGGCTTCAGCAAAACGCTCCATTTCATTAATGGTTCATAGAACCAAAACGGTGTTTCTCAACAACGGTTAATAGGCATTAGAAAATAACATAATAACATCAGAGTTTGCAGCAACATTTTCTTCCATAACATTGAGATCTAATGCGATTATGGCTTAGATCCGCCATTTTTAAAACAAATAGAGCGGCTTCCCTTACGAATAGATGTGGCTCTACAAACTCTGAACAACACTTGTCTCAAACTAATGGATGCAGTTGTTGATTCTGTGTTTGAGTTTGCTGATCAGCCATTGCTCCTATCTTAGGTATAAAACTTCGGGTCATTTCGGGTTTTGAAATTCAGTTTGTAATAATGTGTTGTTCATAGAGTAATTTTGGGCGGTAGATGAGATGAGATGAAAGAAGCCGTTCAAGTCACCAACATCCAAGGGGAAATACCTCGTGATTTTGCTTTGAGGTGTCTACACATCAAAACGGTTTGTCATTGACATAATCAATCTTTACCATTAAAATACTAGGATGTTCCTTTACCATTTCCATCCATTACTTACAAGAAACCCCGACATCGATTAGGCCGAAAGGAAATTTTAGAGAACCACCTGTGTGTTTTATATGGCATTTTATCTCCCAAGGAGACTTCCTACAAGACACCAACTAAAAACATTCACCAATGCCTAAGTTGGTCTCATCTTATCCTATACTCAATAATTTTAATCTTTTAAATATCAAATTTTCAAAAAACTCAAGTTTATTTTGGTGTATTGAACCGGTAGAATATCTTTGTTTTTGCTAAATGTTTGGATGTTGTCTATAAGTTTTTCATATTATTTTTGTTAAACGTTATTGGTTATTGTAATAAAAATGCGGGGCCAAACCCCATATTTGGAGCATTAACATCAACGAGTTCGATGTTTGGGAGGTCAAGTTACACTTGGATCGACGGGGAAGGGATGCTTCATGCTTTGTATTTTTGCAAAGGCGTTGAGGGAGACTGGACCGTCCTTTATAAAAATAGATACGTGGAAATAGAGACATTGAAGCTGGAAAAACAACGGAACAAACCCTCGTTTCTACCTGCCTTAGAAGGGGATTCTCCAGCTATTTTGTCTGCGTATTTGCTTAACATGGTGTGTGTACACGCTTTGCCTTAATCCTTACTTTTTGTTCTTTTCTAGTTTTCAATTAGCCCTATATTCAAACAACCCCACTTTACAACACCATTTCTAATTTCATTTGGGTCAGTTGAGATATGGTAAAGTAAACAAAGAAATAAGTAACACCAACGTATTTGAGCATGGTGGGAAGATGTACTCAGTAGCAGACAATCACAAACCTCAAGAGATTAACATCCTTACGCTTGAAACTTTGAATGATTGGGATGTTAATGGAGGTTGGAACAGGCCATTTTCTTCTCATCCCAAGGTTGCTTTCACTCTTCTGAATTTATGCACGTTGCTATACAATATATAATGTTTGGTACGTCTCATGTCTTACGTAACACAGAAAGCTCCAAGCACTGGGGAGCTTGTTATTTTGGGGATTGATGCAACCAAGCCTTTTGCTGAACTGGGAGCTTGTTAAGATTCAGGAACGCATAATCGCTGTTGGGGACTTAGGTTCGTAGAATTTCAGATACTCGATCGAAGGTAAGTTTGGTCGCTCGTTGGATGAGCATCCCGTTTCGGGTTCAGTTGATTCGATCATTTAAAGGATTTACTGAGTAAAACGTTGTTCAATTATTGGTGCTGGTGATCTCGGGATTGTGCAAAGAGCGAAAACAAACCAGGTGTGTACCCAAAAATGGAAAAAAACAAGGTTTTAGCGAAAGTTAAAAACCTTACTGTCGATGCCACACGGGCGTGTGATTGCCCGTGTGGTAGGCCGTGTGCAAGACTGTAAGTCACCACACAGCTGTGAGATCGACGAGCCAGGCCGTGTGTGAGTGACACGGCCGTGTGATGGCCGAGCGAGGCCATGTGCCAGACACACGCTCGACCAATTAGGCCGTGTGGGCTACAAAGTCGTGTGGGCCTACACGGGTGAACCATACGGACGTGTGGGATTCTAGGCCAGGACATGGGATCCACACGGGCAGGCCATATGGGTGTGTGAGCCTATTTTTTGATAATGTTCTGTAAGGTTGCACGGGTCGCCCTAGTCGACTGTGGACCGAATGTAGGATCGGTAAGCTTTACCTAGATCCCTAACTATGTGACTTGACTTTTTGATTTCTGTATAGAGCATGTATTCTGATATCTAAGTGTATTAACTATGTTTGAAAAATAGCATGACCATTTATGTATGTTGCATTCCATCAGGGTGGGTTGATGATTCAGAGGAAGTATCTGAAAGGCTCTCAAGCTCATTATCCGCGACTTCACCGTACCAACGTTACGATTATGTGCCGTATTCGGTACAGCAAGGTGTGTAGGGATGAGTGGGTTGATTTTATCTGCACATGGTGTGTAGGGTTGGGCGGAGTTGGTGTGTAGAGGCTGGTGGGTAGGATTTTGTTATTCTGTCTGATCTACTTATTATGTCTGAAATGGGCTAAGGCCCTAAAACATATCTGATTCTTTATCTAAGTGGGCTAAAGTCCACACCGTATCTGTAATGGGCTTAGACCCGAATTATGAATTTATGACTGTCTTCTGACTTTATGCCATGTGTATGTTTTCGGTGGGGATTACACACTGAGTTTGCAAAAACTCACCCTTTTTTGTTTAATTTGTTCAGGTAATCCCCAGCAGTAGATGGGTCGGTGCAGCGAAGGACTCGGTGGTAACCACGGCTTTGGACCTTTACGATTTTTACTTTTATTTATGGTTTTGATTATATTTGGGGAGTTTTATGTAATATGGCCTTTACGGATTTTCGTTTGAATTGGGATTTTTTTTTATTTTATAACTGTTAGAAGTAGGAAAACTCGAGTTTTCAAAATAAACAAATGCTTTATCAAATACACACGAATTCGAGAATTATTTTAAAAAGCTTCAGCAACGTATAATGTTTTGAAAATGGATAATGAATGAATAAACGACACATTTTTTACGATAACCTAAGATATCAGAAATAGCTTTATTGTAATTACGTTTTCTAAAGCACTATCATGTGACATCGCCAGATTCGGCCATAACGTCTAGGCCAGGTTGCAAAACTCAGTTGTGAATTTGGGTTGTAAATGTATATGTATATATCTGAAACACCCCAAACCCGGCCCACGAGCTTTGACCAGATTTGGTATGTTCCTCAAGTAAACCGGTTTCAAATTCTTTTGTTACTTAGAGAAAAACTTGTGTGATTAAAAAAATTGTGTTGAAAACAAACTGGATTTTTATATTAGAAAACCCCTTTTTAATATTAAGTGATAAAACATATAAAGTATATTTTAAAATAAAATACTTAGTCTTTAACTTAATCAAAATTTGTAACACAATAAAACAACAAGTAGAAATAAAATCGTTCATCATGGCCTTATGGCCTTATTACATCAAATAGTTTCCAAAATATTTCAAAGTACTAAAATAAATTCAAGAGTCCATAAAAGTATAAACTTCATGTTGAGCATGGCCACCACAAGTTCTGCCGTCTCGGTCCATTACTGTTCATCACCTGAAACATGGTCCCTCAACGGGGTGAGTCTAACAGACTCAATGTGTACACGACACTAAATCATAAAAGAATTAGGCATACAAGAGTTACACATTCAGAACAATGAATACAAGTTATGATGCATTCCCAAACCCAAACCTAATTTTCCATCCGCTACACACCCCGTACTGCCGGTCACACACCGTGGGACTACTAAGTCGACCCTCCATCCGCTACACACCATCGAAGCGATCATTGCGATCGGTGTGCTCATCGCCCATATAAATTTTGTGGCATAGCCACGAGATAATTGTGTCATGAGACACCACATTCGAATAATGTAACCGGTTACCACATTCGATAATGTGACCGAGTCACCACGTTCGGATAATGTGACCAAAGTCACCACATTCGGATAGTGAGACCGAAGTCACCACATTCACTTCCCCTTTCTCATATAACCCGAATGCCCCATATTATTCATATTGTGCATATCATACTTAAATTCACATTCATGTCACCTTTCACATGTTAAATATAACATATTTCGTAATCCTAGTAGGAGTAGGAAACGTACCTGAGTACTTTGTACCATAACATGGTACATTAGCCACATTCTTATATTTTCATATTAGAACATATAACAAGTTCAAGCCATACATCGTATTAAAAGATAGTGTGGGGTACACACTGATTAAACAGCAAATTCCTTGAGATCCCGAAAAGCTTGATCTAATGCTTAGATCCTTAATCCTTGCATTTGATTAATCACTTACTACTTTAATAAAAAGCCATTCGGCCACAAATCCAAATCCTAGTAGGATTAGTATTCTTAAACTTACCTTGTTTGCCGATTTGATTAATAATCAAATCCCGTAATTTGTAGTATTCCTTCCTTAAAAATCGGCTAGCCACCAAATCATTTAACTAGGTCAGTTTCCGGCTTTTGAATAAATAGGAAATAATTCTAAATACCAAAAATAAGCCTTGGCAGAATACTTCATATGCTTACCTTGTGGATTTTAAATCCCGAAACTCACCGAATAACTAGGGAACACGTGGCCTATGGTGTACCTTCGGGAAAAGAACTTCTCCTTCCTTGTAGTCGACACTTAGTAAATCCCGAAAGATCTCTTCAAAATTTCTGCAACAAGATATTAATGGGGTTAGTCCTAGATTTCGGCAAATCTTAAAAGAAAAAGGATGAAACCGAATGAGATCTTACCCTTACTTGAAGAAATCGATTGCACCTTCACTTCAATCTTCAGAGATTCGGTTATGGCTGGATGATGATCTCACAACTTTCGACTTTTGGAGGGATTAGAGAAGGAAGAATAAAGATGGAGGATTCGGCTAGAACACAAGGTATTTCGGCTTGGCAAAAATAAAAGATGAAGAAGATTTGGTGAAGAGAATTCGGCAGAGGCTTTCAAAGAACAGAAAATAATGCAGAATGGCCTCTCTTTTCCTTTTATAGCCGAAATTACTAAGCTAGAGTTCTTTACTTGGCCACCACTCTTCTATTTTGATAGCTTTATCCCTTTAATTATCATAAATAAAAGAGTTTAATCCAACATTTATCTCTTCAAAATAATCCAATTTAAAAATCCGTTATTTATCACCTTTTTAATCGAATATTTATGAAAATAAAACACCTCCTTTCTAGAAGCATGTGCCGTCCACCTCAGTCTTCTGGAAGCAAAAGAAAACCTCCTTTATTTGCTTCCCAAGTGACTCGAGCTCAGGCCTCTTCCTCTTGCATATGGCGCCATTTCCATAGGCCCTAAGTGACATCTTCAGGCCACTTTTCCAAGCCTGTTTGTGTGTCAAATTTCACAAACTTTTTCTTTTAAGGACACCTTGCCTTAATTTCCCCTTTTAAACCTTAAAACTCGTCATTTCTAGGTCATTTCTAAGTTTCCAAAAATTTTCGTTCGGCTCTGTAAACTTGACATTTCATTACATTTCCAAGTTTCTAGAAATGTTCACTTTCCTCTTTCGAGTCATTTCTAAATCATTTCCTTACATTTCCAAGTTTTCAGAAATGTTCACTTTCCTCTTTTGAATCTTTTCTAAATCATGTCCATACATTTTCAGGTTTCCAAAAATGTTCATTTCTAAATCATTTCCATGCATTGTCAAGTTTCCAAAAATGTTCATTTCCAAATCATTTCCATACATTTCCGGGTTTCCAAAAATGTTCAAAATTTATTCTTAATACCTAAAACATGTCACTTCGTGCAATTAAACCGAAAACGCATAGGCCCTATTCAGGATGTTACAGTTCTACCCCCCTTAAAAATAATTTCGTCCTCAAAATTACTTACTAACGAACAATCGTACGATCTAACTCACCCCACTACGCTATTGCTGCGCACTCTGATCTGAAAGAACTATCATACTTTCTAGGCACATTCTCTAGGTTCACATCCAAAGTTTCAAACAGTTCACTTGTAACGCAAGAATGAACTATCTCTAAAACAATAAATAGTACTCCAAAAACAAGGAACTTAACCGCTATCATATCCTTGGTTGTCTCACATCTGAACCTTCAGCACCTCTACCGGGTGTTCTATGACCATTTCCTCCATGGTTTAAACCACAAACCTTCGTTGCCTGAGGGCAATTCTTAACCAAATGAGCCTTAGACTTACATCTAAAACATTCCCGATCTCGGTTCCAACACTCGCCAACATGATACCTTCCACACTAAGCACACGGACGGTCCGGATTTTTAGTAGTTGGCTTAAAAACACGAGCAGAATTCTCAACCTTCGGTCTTTTACAAGACTCTTAGACGATTCCGGACGGTCCAAGACTCCTCTTATCCCGTCCACGACGACCACGTCCCCTAGAACTCATTTTCTAATGTCGCGATTTAATCTGATTAAAGAGTTTTATGCATTAGAATTTTGTTTCACTTGTTTACCCGCGAAGAAATTTTATGAAAAGAGTTTTAGGAGTGGTTCTTTCGTATTCATACATGCACACAGTCTTTTCATTCATTCATACACCCATCAACCAATTATGAACTTTCGTTCATTCAGAGAAACGTTGTAGTTTTCGTTGCTATTGTTTTTCCACTACCCAGGGGTATTTTCGTAATTTTGTCCTACAGGGGTATTTGCGTAATTTTTCAAAAGAAAAAGTTCCTTGGTGATTTTGTCACAAAGTATTTTGGTATTTTTAAATTCCCGGGGTGTTTTGGAAAAATTTTGAAATCCGGGGGTATTTTGGTAATTTTTCACAAATCGGGGTAAATTTGTAAAATTTACTAAATCAGGGATATTTCAAAAGTTACAAAACATTGAGGGTTCTTTTTGAGAATTGTACTTTCCAAAACAGTGATGTTGCAAAAATTTTGGAAATCAGGGTTATTTTGGTAATTTTGTAAGTTAGGGGCAATTTTATAATTTTCCAAAATCATGGTATTTTTGATAGTTTACAAATTAGGGTTTTTGAACATTTATAAAGTAATGAAATTTTGATAAAACTGTTGAGTAATTTGACATTTTGTAAATCAAGGGCATTTTGGTAATTTTACCACTAGGGGTATTTTTGTAATTTCATAAATCGAAAAATTTTCGAAAAATTTTGTAAAAATAGTTCCCACAAATTAAAAAGGAAATTTTAAGAGTTTTAAAACTAGGGTTTTTATAAAAGCACGGCTAGTTCCCTTTTGGGTTTTAGTTATTGTGTTTAGCCTATGACCGAGTCCTCTTGGTCAGGGTGAACCAAAGCAATGCACTGAGCGAGGATTCGAGTGGAGAGGAGGTGAGTCACGCTTGAGATGCTTAAATACCAAGCTCCCACCGAAACCATTCCTAGACATGCGCACAGAGGTTGCCACACCAACTGAGCCCTCTGGGTTAGGGTGAACCGAAGCTACGCACCAGATAGGATTCCTACAAAGAGGAGGTGAGTCACTAGGACTGCTTAAATACCAAGCTCTTCTGGATCTAATCCTAGACATGCGTACAGGGGTTACCACACCCTAACTCAGTGACTTAGCCATAGGTTTGTTTAACATTCCTTAAGTCTTATGCACTCGTGTTTGAGTAGACTAGTCCTAGGGTTCACATACTTAATATTCTAATCAACGTTCCATTTCTACCCTTCTACAAATCATAATATAAATCACATAATAGATAGGGATACTTACACGGTGGATCATGGGTCGAGAGACTTAGGTGCCATGCCAAAACCTGCTTATTTCAAAAATATTTTCATAAAACTCATTTGGGCTCGCTTTGAAAACGTTTTAGGCCTTATACCCCTAGGCCGAGGGTTTGAAACTGGGCTCTGATACCAAACTGAAACACCCCAAACCTAGCCCACGAGCTTTGACCAGATTTGGTATGTTCCTCAAGTAAACCGGTTTCAAATTCTTTTGTTACTTAGAGAAAAACTTGTGTGATTAAAAAAAATATTGTTTGGGTTGGGCTTGTGTTGAAAACAAACTGGATTTTTATATTAGAAAACCCATTTTTAATATTAAGTAATAAAACATATAGAGTATATTTTAAAATAAAATACTTAGTCTTTAACTTAATCAAAATTTGTAACACAATAAAACAACAAGTAGAAATAAAATCGTTCATCATGGCCTTATGGCCTTATTACATCAAATAGTTTCCAAAATATTTCAAAGTACTAAAATAAATTCAAGAGTCCATAAAAATATAAACTTCATGTTGAGCATGGCCACCACAAGTTCTGCCGTCCCGGTCCATTACTGTTCATCACCTGAAACATGGTCCCTCGACGGGGTGAGTCTAACAGACTCAATGTGTACATGGCACTAAATCATAATAGAATTAGGCATACAAGAGTTACACATTCAGAACAATGAATACAAGTTATGATGCATTCCCAAACCCAAACCTAATTTTCCATCCGCTACACACCCCGTGCACTGCCAAATCACACCAAGTGGGGACTACTAAGTCGACCCTCCATCCGCTACACACCATCGAAGGCGATCATTGCAATCGGCGTGCTCATCGCCCATATAAAATTTATGGCATAGCCACTGGATAATTGTGTCATGAGACACCACATTCGATAATGTAACCGGTTACCACATTCGAGATAATGTGACCGAAGTCACCACGTTCGGATAATGTGACCGAAGTCACCACATTCGATAGTGAGACCAAAGTCACCACATTCACTTCCCCTTTCTCATATAACCCGAATGCCCCATATTATTCATATTATGCATATCATACTTAAATTCACATTCATGTCACCTTTCACATGTTAAATATAACATATTTCGTAATCCTAGTAGGAGTAGGAAACGTGCTGAGTACTTTGTACCATAACATGGTACATTAGCCACATTCTTATATTTTCATATTAGAACATATAACAAGTTTAAGCCATACATCGTATTAAAAGATAGTGTGGGGTATACACTGATTAAACTTAGCAAATTCCTTGAGATCCCGAAAAGCTTGATCTAATGCTTAGATCCTTAATCCCTACATTTGATTAATCACTTACTACTTTAATAAAAAGCCATTCGCCACAAATCCAAATCCTAGTAGGATTAGTATTCTTAAACTTACCTTGTTTGCCGATTTGATTAATAATCAAATCCAGTAATTTGTAGTATTCTTTCCTTAAAAATCGGCTAGCCACCAAATCATTTAACTAGGTCAGTTTTCGGCTTTTGAATAAATAGGAAATAATTCTAAATACCAAAAATAAGCCTTGGCCGAATACTTCATATGCTTACCTTGTGGATTTTAAATCCCAAACTCACCGAATAACTAGGGAACACGTGGCCTATGGTGTACCTTCGGAAAAAAGAACTTCTCCTTCCTTGTAGTCGACACTTAGTAAATCCCGAAAGATCTCTTCAAAGTTTCGGTAACAAGATATTATGGGGTTAGTCCTAGATTTCGGCAAATCTTAAAAGAAAAAGGATGAAATCGAATGAGATCTTACCCTTACTTGAAGAAATCGATTGCACCTTCCCTTCAATCTTCAGAAATTCGGCTATGGCTAGATGATGATCTCACAACTTTCGGCTTTTGAAGGGATTAGAGAAGGAAGAATAAAGATGGAGGATTTGGCTAGAACACAAGGTATTTCGGCTTGGCAAAAATAAAAGAAGAAGAAGATTTGGTGAAGAGAATTCGTGAGGCTTTCAAAGAATGAAAAAATAATGCAGAATGGCCTCTCTTTTCCTTTTATAGCTGAAATTACTAAGCTAAAGTCCATTACTTGGCCACCACTCTTCTATTTTGATAGCTTTATCCCTTTAATTATCATAAATAAAAGAGTTTAATCCAACATTTATCTCTTCAAAATAATCCAATTTAAAAATCCTTTATTTATCACCTTTTTAATCGAATATTTATGAAAATAAAACACCTCCTTTCTAGAAGCATGTGCCGTCCACCTCAGTCTTCTGGAAGCAAAAATAAAACCTCCTTTATTTGCTTCCCAAGTGACTCGAACTCAGGCCCATTCCTCTTGCATATGGCGCCATTTCCATAGGCCCTAAGTGACATCTTCAGGCCACTTTTCCAAGCCTGTTTGTGTGTCAAATTTCACAAACTTTTTCTTTTAAGGCCACCTTGCCTTAATTTCCCCTTTTAAACCTTAAAACTCATCATTTCTAGGTCATTTCTAAGTTTCCAAAAATGTTCATTTCCAAATCATTTCCATACATTTCTGGGTTTCCAAAAATGTTCAAAATTTATTCTTAATACCTAAAACATGTCACTTCGTGCAATTAAACCGAAAACGCATAGGCCCTATTCAGGATGTTACAATATCAATTGCTTTTATTTTTTCTTTCATCATTTATCAGTTGCTTGATTAATATATATGTATATATATCTAACTTATATGTATTTTGACACCAGAAAGAAAATGAAGTAGAAGGGTTGATAAAGGTAGAATATCATATGTTTGAGAAGAACACATTCGGCACCGGAGCTGCCTTTGTCCCTAAACAAGGTGGTGTTGAAGAAGATGATGGTTGGGTCGTCACATTTGTTCACAATGAAGATACTGATATATCTCAAGTAAGTTTATTCTAACGATAAATCTACCAAATTTTTAATTAGTCCCTAAACTTTAAAATATTTCAACTAAATCCTCAAATTAAAGTACCATTCGAATTAGGTTCTCTTATAAGTTAGACGTGGGCTTTGGCGTTAAATGCCTAATTGGACCTAACGTGTTTAAAAATATGTACTAACCCATAAGTGTTTAAAAAGGAATCGTGTTAGATTCAAGTTAGCATTTAAAGTCAAAGCAAACAGTTAAACCAGCAAAAGGACTTGAATGGAACAATACTTTAGTTTGAGAAATCAATTGAAATGTTTCCAAGTATGGGCCAATTTAGAATTTGGTCCATAAGTCAGTGACATCTGATACAATTAACCCTTGATTTTAAGACGCTAAATATATTCATTTTTCCTCTTTTATTGCAAACAGGTCCTTATAATTGAAGCAAAGAGCTTTACCAGTAAACCTGTAACTAAAATCACCTTGCCATTTAAACTTCCATATGGTTTTCATGGAACTTTTAGGCCAATGCAACTGCAAAATGACATCTTGAGTATAATCCCCTCCTTGAATTCTAAAATAGTAAAAAGCATATCTCCTTCATATTCACAAATTCATGACTAATTAAGTGTCTAATCATATATGTATGTATGTATATATATATATATATTCCACATTGATTTCTTAAGTATTAAGTGTGGGATAAAAGTTTGGTTGATATTTTCATAGATTCTTATTTGTATCAATAAATAAAATGTATTGTTGAGGAGATAATAAAGATTAGGTTTTGTGAGGTTGAAATCTTAATATGTGTGAATTTAGTATTTATATCGAAGTGATTCAAGTGTATTTTAATTTGTTAGTTTGATAATTCAATTGTATATGTTGATGTAATGATTAATTCTGAATGTAATTTTTTGTACCACTGTAATTTTAAATACATAAATAAAATGAATAAAATGTATTTATTTCCTGCCAAAAGTGAAAATGAAAATGATTTATACCGGTAGATTATATAATATGAATTTTTTATTTTGTTTAAAACATTTCTATTCAATCATTCAATGTTTATATATCTTTTGAAATGATGCTTCTATTATGGGATTCACTAGAAAAGCTTAAGAAATACTCGTGGGTTATTGGTTAAAAATAAGATTTTTAAGGTTTTTTTTTTTTAAGAATTTTGCTTAATTCTTAAAAATTTTAGTAAATTGTTAAATATTTTAGTAAATCTATATAAATATTGGTAAATTGTTAAGAATATTGGTAAAGTCTTATATATCGGTAAATAATTATTAGATATTTTCGTAAATTCATATAAATTTTGATAAATCGCTAGAAATATTAATAAAGTATTAAATATTTTCGTAAATTCTTACAAATGTCAGTAAATTGTTAAAAAAATTGACCGATCAAGTATGGGATGGGATACACATGATATCCTTAGAAATTTTGATAAAAGCTTAGAAAATTTGTTAAATTTGAAGGAATTTTGATAAATAGTTAGAAATAATGGAAAATCTTTATAGATATTGGTAAATCATTAATATTTGTAAAGCTTTAAAATTTTTGATAAAAATTTAGATAATTTAGTAAATCGTTAGTTGTTTTGATAAATGCTTGTGGTAAATTCTTACAAGTTTTGGTAAAAGTATAGAAGTTTTGATAAATCATTAATGATCCTTAGAAATTTTGATGATATTTCTAAATTGTTATAATGATAAAGTCTTAAAAATTTTGATAAAACCTTAAAATCGTCCTTCCAACTAGATTCGCAAGTGTAACACAAATCATCATTCCCATAATATTTATTTATTTCCATAAAAGTAATTTAAACTATACATAAATTATTGTTTTTATTGTTACAAAAAGAAAAAAATTATAAATATTGAAAACTTAAGGCTTTCAAACATACTCATTTTGATCAATCCCCTGCTTATGATATCTGCATTTTATTTTAAATATTTGTGTTTGGTGCATACTTTAACATCTTCAGTTTTGGGTATATTCCAAATTACTTCTGCACACAAATACAGCCAATTTCAAAACATCTCTTCACCTACCCATTTTCTATAAAAGAAAAATAAAACAATAATTCTACTAGACATCTTCAAATTTTAAATTAGTTTCATTTAAATATGTGAAACATATTTTTAAAAATATAGATTAAATTGTAAATATGTGTATACTTGCTACAATAGTGGATCTTGACGTTAAGATATGAAGGACTTAATTAAAATAAAAATAAAAATATTTAAAAATTTCAGTAGATCTTTTAAAATTTTAATTAAACGTGCCAAAATTTTATAAGGATCTAATTAAAATTTTTAAAAGATGTAATGAAAATTTTCAAATTTTAGGAAGAACTAAAATTATTTTAAAGGTCTAAAATGAGGTTTTAAAAATTTGGAGGGAGACCTCATTACCATACTTGTGTGAAAATTTTCCTAAATTTTATTACTAATGAAAGGTTTTTTAACACATGAAATTTAAGCTATTTATATGTTAGATACACAAAGTTATATCATACATAAATTAGCATTTAACGCTTAATTCATGATCAAATTAATGAAAAAATCTTATTGATAAAATACTATACTTTAATATTTAATTAGAATGTCATGAACATTACAATTGAGAAATTAATGCAAAGAATACAATATATAGAGAGGATTAGGTAAGCAATTAAATTATCAATGTTTTTATTAAGACCTGTCATTATTGGATCTTTTCCATTACCAATGTGATAATAAATATTTAGGATTACGCGTTAGAGTTTAGGGTCTCATTTAAAAAAAAATTAGCTAAATGAACTGTTTATTTCTATATTATATGAATTTAGGGGTGTTGATAGGTTAAATTTGGGTTAGGTTTACATATAATATCAATATCATGTATAATTGTCTAGGTTCAATTCGAAATATAAATTTCAAATTTTGTTTTAAACCCATCCATATTTGTAGATGCTAACTTAACTTAATTTAAATTTATCTATATATTTTTTTAAATACAATTCTTTTTATTTAATAATTATATTATATTATTATCATTATATATATGCTTTTATTAAATTCCTAAACATAAACAACTTAATAAAGTTTTTAATATTTACATTATAATATATTTAATGACATAATATATAGAATAAAAAAATATTATAAATTAAAAATGTGTTGAATTAAGCTCGATTCTTAATATTGAAATTTGGAGCATGACTTTAACCTATATTCTAAATAATTTTTTTATTCAAATTAATTTTTATTTAAACCCTTTCAATTTCATGCATATATTTAAATTTAGACGGATAACTCAAGTATTAAACACAGCCAATATCTTAAATACTTAATCAAGCTCAAAAACCAAGAAAGGTATATTCCACATTACTTGTACATGCTAATACTGCCAAAATTTTATTCCAACATTTCTCATTGAAATATGCCTAGTTGAAAACAGGTCTTCATTTTTTCCCCCCTTTTTCTTAGGTCCAAAATTGATAGCTCTTTACTTTTTTATTCTAAAATTGAGACATCTAAAAACAATTCTCAATTTCTTTCTTTTTTTCATATGATGTAATTAATTTTTGTGAGTAAAAGTATTAAGTTAGTAGTCCCTTGGTAGCATTTTCGAACATCAATCAATAACACGTTAAGATTTGCATAATACAACTTTGGGTTTGTATTTCATATTTTTTAAACAAGTGTCTGTATTGTGATTTATACATGGTGTATGAATTGATAAATTAATTTATTAGGGCTAAATTATACACGTAATCATTTAAACACACACGATATATATTTCAATTATTTTACTCACTCTCGTTAAAATTACAAACGACAAGTTAAGGTAGGAATTAAAAGAATCAATATAATAATAAATTTAGTCCTCAAATTTTAGATATCATATCATTTTATTCATAATTTTAAAAAATTAATCCTAAAAATTTACAAACAGTCTCAATTTGATCTTAATTCTAAAAAAAATAATATATATATATATAAAAGTACATATATTTTCAAAAAAAATATAACAACAAATTTTAAAAAATACATATATTTTTAAAATGATCAAACTATGTAACATGGGTATTTAAATTGTAACTTTTTTATTTTGGGGTTTAAAATAAATTTTATTAATAATTGAGTGATTAACCCATCTATTAGATTTAACTCAAGTAAAAAAACTCAATTGATTTATCGGAACCAAACTTGATCAAATCTTATTTAATCACAAAAAATAAAAATCATCCAAACCCAAAATAATCTAAAAATAATGGAACTTGAAATGACTCAAATACAGAATGACTCGAACTCGAGTGTCAAACTTAAATGAAAAACATTTATAGTGACCCAAATGTGAAAAACTTAATTACCAAACATAAAATTAACTCCATCTTTAAATGACCAATCTAAATTCATACATAAAATTTAAACTCAAATTATCTAGAACTATATTTACCCAAATTAAAATCAGTTCAATTCTTTCCATAGGAAATGATTGTATAAAATTGTGATTTCACGTGATCCTTATTCCTTTCCAATAAGATAATGACAAATCATATTTTTCTCCTAATTTTTAATATTTTTAATTGAATTTAAATTTTTTCAGTGGTAAAAAATTAAAAATTGAGAGAAAAAATCTGATTAATCATATTACTATTAAAAAAGGATAGAAATAACGTAAAATACTAATTTTATACAATCTATTCTCTGCTCTCAATTTACCAATCAGATGCGAATGCGGAAATAAAATTTTAATTTTCCAGATTCAAAGAGCAGTCTAAATTAAATTATTAATTTTCAAGATGAAAATACAGTTTGTCCATTTTAATTAAAGGGCCAACGTTGTGTCTCCCCTTTGGATCAGCCCTGAGTGTGATTATATATATATATATATTAATGGTTGCAGAAACTTAAAAATTTAAAAGATTAAGCAAAGAAATGGCATCTTCTGGCTTGCCAATTCATATTCATTGCTCAGCTCAAAAGCCTTCCGTATCTTCATCAGCCAACTTTGATCATTTAAAGTCAACACTTTCCTCTGCATTTAAGGTCAGTTTCTCCTCCTAGTAACAAAACCCAGATTCTTCATTTTCTTAATTCCCTAGAATATTGTTTGATATGATTCAATGGGTGTTTGGGGGCAGCCATTTTTAAAACAAATAGAGCGGCTTCCCTTGCGAATAGATGTGGCTCCACAAACTCTGAACAACACTTGTCTCAAACTAGTGGATGCAGCTGTTGATTCTGTGTTTGAGTTTGCTGATCAGCCATTGCTCCCATCTCAGGTATAAAACTTCGGGTCATTTCGGGTTTTGAAATTCAGTTTGTAATAATGGGTTGTTCACAGAGTAATTTTGGGCCGGTAGATGAGATGAAAGAAGCCGTTCAAGTCACCAACATCCAAGGGGAAATACCTCGTGATTTTGCTGAGGGTATCTACATCAGAAACGGTTTGTCATTGACATAATCAATCTTTACCATTAAAATACTAGGATGTTCCTTTACCATTTCCATCCATTACTTACAAGAAACCCCGACATCGATTAGGCCGAAAGGAAATTTTAGAGAACCACCTGTGTGTTTTATATGGCATTTTATCTCCCAAGGAGACTTCCTACAAGACACCAACTAAAAACATTCACCAATGCCTAAGTTGGTCTCATCTTATCCTATACTCAATAATTTTAATCTTTTAAATATCAAATTTTCAAAAAACTCAAGTTTATTTTGGCTGTATTGAACTGGTAGAATACTGTTTTTTGCTAAATGTTTGGATGTTGTCTATAAGTTTTTCATATTATTTTTGTTAAACGTTATTGGTTATTGTAATAAAAATGCAGGGCCAAACCCCATATTTGGAGCATTAACATCAACGAGTTCGATGTTTGGGAGGTCAAGTTACACTTGGATCGAAGGGGAAGGGATGCTTCATGCTTTGTATTTTTGCAAAGGCGTTGAGGGAGACTGGACCGTCCTTTATAAAAATAGATACGTGGAAACAGAGACATTGAAGCTGGAAAAACAACGGAACAAACCCTCGTTTCTACCTGCCTTAGAAGGGGATTCTCCAGCTATTTTGTCTGCGTATTTGCTTAACATGGTGTGTGTGCGCGCTTTGCCTTAATCCTTGCTTTTTGTTCTTTTCTAGTTTTCAATTAGCCCTATATTCAAACAACCCCACTTTACAACACTATTTCTAATTTCATTTGGGTCAGTTGAGATATGGTAAAGTAAACAAAGAAATAAGCAACACCAACGTATTTGAGCATGGTGGGAAGATGTACTCAGTAGCAGAAAATCACAAACCTCAGGAGATTAACATCCTTACGCTTGAAACTTTGAATGATTGGGATGTTAATGGAGGTTGGAACAGGCCATTTTCTTCTCATCCCAAGGTTGCTTTCACTCTTCTGAATTTATGCACGTTGCTGTACAATATATAATGTTTGGTACGTCTCATGTCTTATGTAACACAGAAAGCTCCAGGCACTGGGGAGCTTGTTATTCTGGGGATTGATGCAACTAAGCCTTTTGCTGAACTGGGAGTAATTTCTGGTATTTTTTTGTCTTTTAATCAAGTATTTTGTATTTAGACATGTCAAATACACTTTATTCATTGGAAATAATTTAGGTAAGATGATTCTAAAAATCATAAAATTTTGCCGCTTCATCAAATTTTAAAGACATAAAATTATTATTATACATTCATCTATAAAAAAATTTATTTTATGGATCTTTCTCATCACATTATTTATGGTCTCTTTTTAATTATTTAATTACATTTCAACAATTTTTTTCATGCTTTTGACACATAATTTTAGTAATTTTTTTACTCTAAAACCCTAAATCTAGAATTCAAAACCCTAATTCCAAAACTTAAAATCTCAAACCCTAAATCCAAACTCGTAACCCCAACCCATTGAATCTTGAACCTATAACCTCAAACCTTTGAACCGTAACCCAAACAATTGAACATTGAACATTGAACAACGAACCCAAATCATAAATCCCTAAATTCAAACTCGTAAACCCAAACTATTAAATTTTGATTCCATAACCCCAAACCTTTGAATTGTAACATGAACTATTGAACATTGAACCCCAAACCCAAATCTTGAACTCGGAATTCGGAGTTCAAAGTTTAAGGTTCAAAGTTAGGGGTTTTAGGTAAAATAATTACCAAATTATGGGTCAATGATATAGAAAAAATTATACAAAAATTACTATTTTTTTTAAATTAGTTGCAAAAAAATAAAAAAATATTAACTTAGGGAAAATAATAAAATGATTAAAATTTGTAAAAGAAAAAAATATTTTTTTATAAAATAAAAAAATTAATTATTTTAAGTAATTTTATTAAAGTCAAATTAAGTTGGAGAAGATATTAGATATAGATGAGTGTATAATAATATTTTATTATCTTTAAAATTTAATGATGTGGCACTATTTTATTAGTGCTTAAAAACTATATTTTTAAAACTAATCCTAAAATAATTTATTCCCTTATTTATTAACACGGTGCTTTACTCTTTTCTTTTCTTTTTTTTTCATGTACAGAGACATCTAAGGAATTATATCTCCCACATAATTATAGAGGATAACTATTCTATATTTATAGAACAAAAAAAATTATTTAACATAAATCCATTCATTTTGTGTATAGCTGATGGAAATGAATTGCTTCATAGAGCGGATCTGAAATTAAATAGGTGTAGCCTATGCCATGAAATTGGAGTTACACAAAGGTAAACCTGCTATCATCTTTCTTACCCCCTTTCCATTTTCTTAAACACAAACTTGGATAAGAAATATTGGAAGTTCTATATTATCTTATTTAGATTTTTAAACTTGGTAAAGAAAAAAAAGAAGATAGTTTTAACCATTTTTATTGGTGGGAATGAAAGAAAATGATTCATTACAGTTATCTTCTACGCTAATAATTTTAGATCAACAAAATAGAAAAAGATATTTTTCCTTTCTTTTCTTCCTTTCCTTTATAATTATTTATTTAAGATTGTATTAATTAAGTCTTTTCCCGATCGCCAGCTTGACCATTAAATGTTAATTTGCATATGACATAAAGCATATTTAAAATACAATAATCTAATTCTCAACATACATGTAGTTATCATACGGACAACTTAGATATAATATGTAGCCTTTCTAATTTTAATGTAATTATATATCTTGGTTAAGATGTTAGACTCAAATTGTTCATGAGAAAGTACATACACATTTAAAATTTGATCAACTTGTTTTAAATGTTTTCCACGTTAAATTCGAATCAACATTTAATATCTTTGACAACTAGACTAATGAAAAGACTTGATTAAAATAATAATATCACTTTAAGGACTTAATTTGAATAATTTAAAATTTAAAACTAATTTAAAATATGAGTAACATCTAGTACAATTAATCTTCTAATAAATTTATAATATAAAATATAATTATGTGAAACACATACTCATAATTAATAAACTATTTGTGATCACAGTTTCAAATTTCATGTGGAATACAAGTTAAAATTTGACGTGAATTTTCCTTTTGCAAGGTACAATGTATTTATGGATCACCCTCTATTGATAGACTTGAACAAACTTGTTCGTGGTAGCTCGTGAGTCTAATTTTTTTTTTCTTCTTCTTTTTTTTTTTTTACTTAAATTTGTTATTTTAAACAATTATTAATCTTGACATATTAGATTAATGAAATACGAAAAAGAAGGATATGCAAGGATCGGCATAATGCCTCGCTATGGATCGGCAGATTCAATCCAGTGGTTTAAAGTGAAACCCAATTGCACATTTCACCTTTTCAATTGTTTTGAAGATGGTGATGAGGTAAAAACTATGGTTGGATTCATAATAAATTTTAAATTTTTACTGTACTTAGGGAGTATTTGGTTGGGTAGAAAAGTGAAGAGATGGGACAAGTAGTGAAAAAATAGAAAGAAAATAAAATTTAAGTGTGCTTGATAAAAAAAAAAGGTGAGAGAAAAGAAAATAGAAATGATGATTATTTTTCATCCTAATGCATAAAAATCAATCATTCCAAATTGAAATGATGAGATGAGAGAAAATAAAAGATATATGTATGTTAGTTAAAAATTGTGTACTTTTATTTTTAAAAAAAAAAAAAAAACTTATGCATTTTTAGAATGTTTCCATCTCTCCTACTAAGTGCACCTATAAAAAATTTATACTTTTCGTCATTCTAATTTTTTACCATTCAATTTTCCATATTTTTAATTTTCTTTTCACCATACTGAGTAAAGCCTTATGGATGACCATGTGACGGGGCAATGAACAAGGATTGCCTCATTCATCACTGCCCCACATTTGAATCGATGTTGAAAATATCTATGGTCATGGGTAAAGATTATATACATAATCACTCCAGATTACTTTGCACCGTTTCACTTTACTTTTTACTAATGATTTTTTAAATTTAATTTTATCTAGTTATATATTTATAATTTATTCATAAATGTAATTTCGGTATATATAATTCTTTAGCATATGTATAATATAATATATATATATATATAACATATGGATAATTATTTGATATACTTGAAGTGAAACTTTTTAACTTCATAAGCAAACAAATGAAGTCGAGCAAGCATTTGCTACAATTGCTCTATTTCACAAAGTGATTTTATTTTATTTTATTTTATTTTTATTATTTTAAGAAACTTTATATTTGGATTGGGTTAATAAATCCATCAAACAATTTGAATTTTGCCATCCTAACTGATAAAACAAACTTACATTGACTTCCTTCAGGTTGTGATGTGGGGATGTAGAGCCCTTGATTCAATAATACCAGGGCCTGATAAGGGACAGAACAAATTTGATTGGTTCTCGAGAAAATTGAGGCCTATAAAACCCATTGAAGGAAGCATGGATGCTGTATCAGAAGATGAGTTAGTGTTTCCTCGTCCTTATGAGTGGCGAATGAACAAGCAAACCGGTGATGTAAAGGAGAGAAATCTAACAGGGACTGAATATTCCATGGATTTTCCATTTATTAATGAAGGTTTCGTAGGAGTTCAAAATAATTATGGGTATTGCCAAGTACGTGATTCTATTGCAAGTTCTGCATCAGGTACGTACTCCAATTCGAGCTGGCATTTAATGTTGGATCTAACAATTAGGTTGATAGAAAAACTTGTTGATATAATGGTAATATTTTTAGGACTCAATTAAAAATATATTGAAGTTTTGGGTCCGATTTAAAACTTAAGCGATAATTTGAGAATGTATGATGTAATAACCCATACTAATAATTAACTTTATATCCTTATAACAATTTCAGGAATGGCAAAATATGGAGGTCTTGCAAAGTTATATTTTGGAGAGCAGAATCCTGGTTTTTCCTTGGTATTTAAATTAGGTCCCTCTAAAATTCTTTTATTTTTTCTTTCATCATTTATCAGTTGCTTAATTAATATATATGTATATATATTCTAACTTGTATGTATTTTGACACCAGAAAGAAAATGAAGTAGAAGGGTTGATAAAGGTAGACTATCATATGTTTGAGAAGAACACATTCGGCACCGGAGCTGCCTTTGTCCCTAAACAAGGTGGTGTTGAAGAAGATGATGGTTGGATCGTCACATTTGTTCACAATGAAGATACTGATATATCTCATGTAAGTTGAATCTAACAATAATTCTACCAAATTTTTAATTAGTCCCTAAACTTTAAAATATTTCAACTAAATCCTCAAATTAAAGTACCATTCGAATTAGGTTCTCCTATCAGTTAGACGTGGGCATTGGCGTTAAATGCCAAATTGGACCTAACGTGTTTAAAAATATGTACTAACCCATAAGTGTTTAAAAAGGAATCGTGTTAGATTCAAGTTAGCATTTAAAGCCAAATCAAACAGTTAAACCAGCAAAAGGACTTGAATGGATCAATACTTTAGTTTGAGAAATCAATTGAAATGTTTCCAAGTATGGGCCAATTTAGAATTCGATCCATAAGTCAGTGACATCTGATACAATTAACCCTTGATTTTAAGACGCTAAATATATTCAATTTTCCTCTTTTATTGTAAACAGGTCCTTATAATTGAAGCAAAGAGCTTTACCAGTAAACCTGTAGCCAGAATCACCTTGCCATTCAGAGTTCCATATGGTTTTCATGGAACTTTTAGGCCAATGCAATTGCAAAATGACATCTTGAGTATAATCCCCTCCTTGAATTCTAAAATAGTAAAAAGCATATCT
Source organism: Gossypium bickii (assembly GCA_025503065.1). Lineage (NCBI taxonomy): Eukaryota > Viridiplantae > Streptophyta > Magnoliopsida > Malvales > Malvaceae > Gossypium > Gossypium bickii. Next base: position 90,764,683 of record CP106714.1, on the reverse strand, counting down.
CCTTCATATTCACAAATTCATGAATGATTAAGTGTCTAATCATATATGTATGTATATATGTATATATATATATATATATTCCACATTGATTTCTTAAGTATTAAGTGTGGGATAAAAGTTTGGTTGATATTTTCATAGATTCTTATTTGTATCAATAAATAAAATGTATTGTTGAGGAGATAATAAAGATTAGGTTTTGTGAGGTTGAAATCTTAATTCGTGTGGATTTAGTATTTATATCGAAGTGACTCAAGTGTATTTTAATTTGTTAGTTTGATAATTCAATTTTATATGTTGATGTAATGATTAATTCTGAATGTAAATTTTTGTGCCACCGTAATTTTCAATACATAAATAAAATGAATAAAAAGTATTTATTTCCTGCCAAAAGTGAAAATGAAGATGATTTATACCGGTAGATTATATAATATGAATTTTTTATTTTGTTTAAAACATTTCTATTCAATCATTCAATGTTTATATATCTTTTGAAATGGTGCTTCTATTATGGGATTCAATAGAAAAGCTTAGGAAATGCTTGTGGGTTATTGGTTAAAAATAAGTTTTTTAAGGGTTTTTTTTTTTAGGAATTTTGCTTAATTCTTAAAAATTTTAGTAAATTGTTAAATATTTTGGTAAATCTATATAAATACTGGTAAATTGTTAAGAATATTAGTAAAGTCTTATATATCGGTAAATAATTATTAGACATTTTTGTAAATTCATATAAGTTCTGATAATTCGCTGGAAATATTAATAAAGTATTAGATATTTTCGTAAATTCTTATAAATATCAGTAAATTGTTAAAAAAATTGAACGGTCAAGTATGGGATGGAATACACATGATATCCTTAGAAATTTTGGTAAAAGCTTAGAAAATTTGTTAAATTTGAAGGAATTTTTGGTAAATAGTTAGAAATAATGGAAAATTTTTATAGATATACCAATCGTTAATATTTGTAAAGCTTTAAAATTTTTGATAAAAATTTAGATATTTTAGTAAATCGTTAGATGTTTTGATAAATGCTTAGAAATATTAGTAAATTCTTAAAAATTTTGGTAAATTCTTACAAGTTTTGGTAAAAGTGTAGAAGTTTTGATAAATCATTAGATATAACCCTAATGATCCTTAGAAATTTTGATGATATTTCTAAATCGTTATAATGATAAAGTCTTAAAGATTTTGAGAAAATCTTAAAATTGTCCTTCTAACTAGATTCACAAGTGTAACGCAAATCATCATTCCCATAGTATTTATTTATTTCCATAAAACTATACAAAGAAATAAATTATGGAAATAGAAGCAATGTAGCAACAACATGGACTAAACACTTTCCAGCCTCCACTTAGAATTCCTTCCTCAAACTTTCTAAAAATTCTGCAATAATAAAAGTGTGTTACTGATGACTATTTTTGTAATGCCCCATTTTTTCGTTAATTTCGATTTTTGCAATTTTGAGACAATTGTGTGTCTGCCTCGGTGGTTATATGTTTTGGGGGTGTCTGAGAAGTCTTGGGTTCAAGCATTGACTTGGGAAAATTTTGGTATTTTTATGAATAAAGCCCAAACTCTGGTTAGTAGGCTTATAAGTAAAAGTGTGTAAGTAATTAGCATAATGGGCCTGCTGGTCTGGTGGTTAAGTGGAGTGTAAAGGTTGTGGAGGTCTGAAGTTTGAACCCTTGCATGCCCAAAAAGGGGTCCAATTTTTGCTATTATGGACAGCTAGTGTTTGTGTTCTACCGGGATTTTGAGTAGTGTTATTTGTGGTGAGAGTTTTGAGGAATTTGTGGGAGAGAAGTTAAGAAGCTATCAGATTTCTGAGCAGTTGTGTTTTCCAAAATTCCTCTCTGCCGAAATTACAGTATCCTCCCCTCCCATAGCCGAATTTCCCTCTTCCTTTCTCTTGCTCCTTTTGTCGTTCTTTCTCTTTTCCTCTCTACCATCTTTTAATTTTGATCCCCTCTTTAGTCGTTCCTCTCTTCTGTGCACTATTAGTTTACACTTTGATTCGGTAAAATGAGTAGCGTAGCTTTAATTTTTGATGTTAGTGTTTTTATTGATGTGCGTCGTTAATGCTGGTTAGGGGAAAGATTCAGGAACACGTAATCACTATTGGAAACTTAGGTTCGTGGAATTTCAGATACTCGTTCGAAGGTAAGTTTGGTCGCTTGTTGGATAAGCGTCCCGTTTCGGGTTCAGTTGATTCGATCGTTTAAAAGATTTACTGAGTAAAACATTGTTCAATTATAGGTGCTGGTGATCTCGGTATTGCATAAAGAGTGAAAATGAATAAGGTGTATACCCGGAAACACAAAAAATGATGTTTCAGAGAAAACCAAAAACCTCACTATCAATACCACACGAGCGTGTGATCGCCCGTGTGTTAGGCCGTGTGCAAGACTATAAGTCACCACACGACCGTGTGATCGACGAGCCAGGCTGTGTGCGAGTGACACGGCCGTGTGATGGCCGAGCGAGGTCGTGTACGAGACACACGCTAGACCAATTGGGCCATGTGGGCTACATGAGCGTGTGGGCCCACACGGGTGAACCACACGAGCTTGTGAGATTCTGGGCCAGGTCGTGTAATCCACACGGCCAAGGCCAATTTGAGTCGTGTGGGCCACACGGGTGTGTGGGCCCACACGGGCAGGCCACATGGACGTGTAAGCCCATTTTTTGATAATGTTCTGTAACGTTGCACGGGTCGCCCTAGTCGACTGTGGACCAAATGTAGGATCAGTAAGCTTTACCTAGACCCCTAACTATGTGACTTAACTTTTTGATTTCTGTATTGAGCATGTATTCTGATATCTGAGTGTATGAACTGTGTTTGAATAATAGCATGACCATTTATGTATGTTACATTGCTTCTGAAAGGCTCTCAAGCCTGTTATCTGGCAGCTCAGCTGTAATGTTTTGATTATGTGCTGCATTCGGTACAACATGATGTGTAGGGATGGGTGGGTTGATTTTATCCCCACATGGTGTGTAGGGTTAAACGGAGTTGGTGTGTAGAGGCTGGTGAGGAGGATTCTGCTATTCTATCTGATCTACTTATTATGTCTGAAATGGGCTAAGGCCCTAGAACATATCTAATTCTTTATCTAAGCGGGCTAAAGTCCACACCATATCTATAATGGGCTTAGATCCGAACTATGAATTTATGACTGTCTTCTGACTTTATGCCATGTGTATGTTTTCTGTGGGGATTACACACTGAGTTTGCGAAAACTCGCTCTTTTTTGTTTAATTTGTTCAGGTAATCCCCAGCGGTAGACGGGTCGGTGCAGCGGAGGACTTGGTGGTAACCATGGCTTTGGACCTTTACGATTTTTACTTTTATTTATGGTTTTGATTATATTTGGGGAGTTTTATGTAATATGACCTTTACGGGTTTTCTTTTGAATTGGGATTTTTTTATTTTATAACTGTTAGAAGTAGGAAAACTCGAGTTTTCAAAATAAACAAATTCTTTATCAAATACACACAAATTCGCAAATTATTTTAAAAAGCTTTCGCAACGTATAATATTTTGAAAACGGATAATGAATGAATAAACGACACGTTTTTTTACGGTAACCTAGGATATCGAAAATAGCTTTATTGTAATTATGTTTTCTAAAGCATTATCATGTAACATCGCCAGATTCGGCCATAATGTCTAGGCCGAGTTTGGGGTGTTACATTTAGTGGTATCAGAGTCAAGTTGCAAAACTTGGTTGTGAATTTGGGTTGTAAATGTTGGTTTTAAAGAAACATTGATTCAAAATATTTTCAAAATGAGTATGTGGTATACCGAGTCTCCAGCGCCTATTCTGTAAGTGTTCTGAATTCTATTTAAATTGTTTGAAAATACTACTTGTATGCTTGAAACAGCCTTAGGTAGTGTACTGTACTGAAAACTGTAGCGAAATTGAATATCGTAATAAAACTATAATTCGCGGTAGCAAACTCTAAACTTCTGATACTGTTCTGTATAAGACATCTATTAACAAAGATTGAAACTGTAACTAATGCATAAAACTGTTAATACAAGTAAATTCTGAAATTACGATGAGCGCACGAGGTATCTGCGGACAAGGTACTAGAGGCCGTAGGGGGGTTCGAGCTGGGTCCTCAGTATTTGAAAATCTACCTAATCTAGATACGAGCGAGACGTCGATCTCACCTGCTACTGGGACTAGGTCTCATCATTGTGAGGCTGGGGATGATGCACTATCTCGAGCCATGCTACGAATTTTAGAGAGGGTCACTGGGCCCAACACTGGATCTGAGGGTTGTGGGTCGGTTACGGAACGACTCTAGTCGAATGAGGCTGAGTTATTCAGAGATATCAGTGGAGTCGCCCCTAACGTGGCTGAATATTGGATGGAGGCCACGAAAAGAATTATGGATGATCTGGATTTTACCGCGGAGCAGAAACTTAAGGGGGTTGTCTCTCTACTTCGCGACGAAGCTTACCAATCGTGGCTGATGGTTAAGGAGGGCACCCAGCCCAACCAATTGACTTTGACTACTTTAAGACGGCTTTCTAAAGTAAGTATGTGGGAGGTAGTTACATTGACGCTAGGAGGTGTAAGTTCCTTAATCTCACCCAGGGAGACCGTTCTGAGCCGAGTATGAGGCCGAGTTCCTGAGATTGAGCCGGTATACCCTGGGCATGGTGGCAACGTCTGGTTTGAGGATGGACTCAGGGACAACTTACGGGTTCTGATAGCTCTGCAGATGGAGCATGATTTTTCTACTTTAGTGGAGAAGGCGAAGATCGCCGAGGAAGTTAAGCGCGCTGAGTGCCAAAATTGCGAGAGAGAAAAGAATAAGAGGGAATCGGAGCCCTCGGTTTCTATGATGAGGCTTAAGGAAAAGGCCAGATCTGATTGGCCAGTGAGAGTTGGACCTCCTGTTGCACCTACTGGGGTGGCGCTCTGTGGACACTGTGGTAAACGCCATCCGGGCGAGTGTTGAGGACGTTTAGGGCATGCTTGAGATGTGGGTCGACTGAGCATCGTGTCAGGGATTATTTTCTGAGAACCGATCAGATGCAAGCTGCGGGTACTAGTACTGCACAGCCACCGAGAGCAGCTCAGCAACCACCTAGGGGCCGAGGGCAGGCCAGGGGTGATAACGCCATGGGCTGAGGACAGAGAGCACCAGGCAGAGGTACTGGACCGACTGAGAGGAGACAGCCTGTACTGGTTTATATTGCTCATTGCCGTGAGGACCGAGATACTTCGGACATCATTACGGGTATGTTCTTAATTTTTAATGTATTCGATACTGCATTGATAGACATAAGCTCTACACACTCTTCCATAGCAAGCTCTGTGTCTGAAACTTTGGGGATTTCGGTTGAGAATACTTCGAGCGAGATAACTGTTGTGAGTCCGTTGAGGCAGTCTATCCGAGTGAGTAAACTATTTAGAGACGTACAGTTAGAGGTTCAAGGGACAGTATTTCTGACTAATCTGATGGAGCTTCTATTTGGGGAGTTCGATTTGATTCTGGGAACGGACTGGCTGGTTAAGCACCGAGTAAGTCTGGATTATGCGACAAAAAGATTGGTTTTGAGAACCGATGAGGACAACGAGGTAGTGGTGATTGAGGAACGTCAAGACTACCTGACTAATGTGATTTTTGCATTGGTGGCAGAAAAGTTGGTACGGAAGCGATGTGAGGCATTCTTGGCCTACGTCAGTGCTTCTGGTTCTGAGAACTCTTCAGTTAAGGACATCAAAACCGTAAGGGACTTCCGAATTTTTTCCTGAGGAATTACCGGGTCTGCCTCTGAGCCGAGAGGTAGAGTTTGGGATTGAACTCTTTCCTGGTACGGCTCCAGTGTCTATTGCGCCCTACTGAATGACATCGGAGGAGCTCACAGAGCTTAAGGCTCAAATTTAAGAATTGTTAGATCGTGGATTCATTCGTCCCAGTGTGTCTCCGTGGTGAGCACCGGTGTTGTTTGTGAAGAAGAAAGATGGGACAATGAGAATGTGTATCGACTACCGGCAGCTGAACAAGCTAACAATCAAGAACAAATACCCACTGCCGAGGATAAATGATCTGTTTCACCAGTTCCAAGAAGCTTCTGTGTTCTCTAAGATTGATTTACGATCAGGGTATCACCAGTTGAAAGTTAAAGAGGTTGACATACATAAGACGACATTTATGACTCGCTACGGTCATTATGAGTTCTTAATGATGCCATTTGGACTGACGAATGCACCAACAGCTTTTATGGATCTGATGAACTGAGTGTTCCAACCCTATTTAGATCGATTCGTGGTAGTTTTCATTGATGACATTCTGGTGTATTCGAGAACTGAGGACGAGCACGATAAGCATCTCCGAGTGGTATTACAGACGCTTCGCGAGAAACAGTTGTATACGAAGTCCAGTAAGTGTGAATTCTGGCTCCGAAAAGTAACCTTTCTAGGGCATGTAGTTTCTGCGGAGGGGATTCGTGTTGATCCTCGTAAGATTAAGGCTATGTTGGAGTGAAAACAACCGAAGAATGTGTCTAAAATTCGCAGCTTTCTGGGGCTGGCGGGTTATTATCAACGCTTCGTATAAGGGTTCTCTTTGATCGCAGCGCCATTGACCAAGCTTCTGCATAAGGGAGTTCCCTTTGTCTGGACTGATAGGCAACAAGAGAGCTTTGAGAAGCTCAAATTTATTTTGACACAGGTTTCGGTTCTGATACAGCCTAAATCTAGAAAGGATTTCGTCGTATACAGTGATGCGTCGTATGTGGGTCTGGGTTGCATACTAATGCAGGATGGTAAGGTGGTAGCTTATGCGTCACGTCAGCTTAAGACGCATGAGGCTAACTACCCGATGCATGATTTAGAGTTGGCAGCGGTAATCTTCGCTCTAAAAATCTGGAGGCACTATCTGTAGGGTGAGAAGTGTACTATCAACACTGATTACAAGAGCCTCAAGTATCTCCTCACTCAGAAGGAGTTAAACCTTAGGCAGCATAGATGGGTTGAACTGTTTAAGGATTATGACTGCACCATCGAGTACCATCCTGGTAAGGCTAATATGGTGGCAGATGCTTTGAGTCGTAGGGCTATGACAGATCTAAGAGCGATGTTCGCTCGACTCAGTTTATTCGACGATGGGAGTCTGTTAGCGGAACTTCAGGTTAAGCCTATATGGATTGATCAGATTAGAGGTAAACAGATGGGGGATAAATCGCTTGATTTCCGGTTCCGTCAGGTTGAGAATGGGGATACTACTAATTTTGGGATTAATAGTGATGGGATACTTTATTTCTGCAGTCGGATCTGTTTACCGAATGATGAGGATTTGAGACAGTCAATTTTGTGGGAAGCGCATAGTAGCCCTTTCGCCATGTATCCCTGCGAGAATAAAATGTATCGAGATCTCCGAGAGTTGTACTGGTGGGGGTTGAAGCGTGTGGTTACTGACTTCGTTACTCACTGTCTGACTTGTCAACAGGTTAAGGCTGAGCATCAGTTGCCTTCGGGGTTGTTACAGCCGGTAAAGATACCGGTGTGGAAATGAGAGCGAGTAATTATGGACTTCGTTAGTGGGTTGCCTTTAACACCCACTAAGAAGGATTCTATCTGGGTCGTCGTGGATTGATTAACCAAGTCTGCTAATTTCATTCCGGTCAGAATGGACTTTTCTCTTCAAAAGCTGGCTAAACTGTACATATCTGAAATAGTGAGACTACATGAGGTTCCTGTCTCGATTATATCCGATAGGGATCCTCGTTTCACATCTCGGTTCTAGAAGAAATTGCATAAGGCTCTGGGTTTAAGGTTGAACTTCAGTACTGCTTTCCATCCTCAGACAGATGGTCAGTCGGATAGGGTGATTCAAGTACTGGAGGATATGTTGAGGAGCTGTTTTATAGATTTCCGAAGCGGTTGGGAGGAGTATTTTCTGTTGGCAGAGTTGCCTATAACAACAGCTATCAGTCTAGCATCCAGATGGCACCTTACGAGGCCTTGTACGATCGTAATTGTCGTACTCCCTTATGTTGGACTGAGTTGGGGGAGTGATGTGTTTTGGGTCCAGAATTGGTTTCTGAAACTGAAGATAGGTCCGATTGATTCGAGATCGACTAAAAGCGACATCGGATAGGTAGAAGTCCTATACAGATCTGAAGAGAAAGGATATTGAGTACTCTGTAGGGGACTTAGTTTTTCTCAAGGTCTTGCCGTGGAAGAAGTTCTTGAGGTTCGGTCGTAAGGGTAAGCTAATCCCTCGATTTATTGGGCCATACTGTATTCTAAAGTGAATGGGGCCAGTTGCATATCAGTTGGAGCTTTCTTCGGAGTTGGATCGCATTCATGATGTGTTCCACATCTCAATGTTGAGACGCTGCCGCTCTGATCCTACGTGTAATAGCCCAAATTTTAACGATGTCGGAAACAGTGGTTCGAGGCCACCAAATCCGACGAATGAACTCGTAGATTATATAATTTAATATTTACGAGCCAAATGTAGCTTTTAAAATATTTTTGAAATAGTAAATTGTGTTTTATAAAGATTTATTTGGTCAAAAAATCGAGAAAAAGAGGTATCGAGATTTTGGTGTTATAAACCGAGTCATAAATATTTTTATGAATATTTACGGAATGTCAATAAGATAGTATTAAAATTTCGTTAGAAAATTTTGACGTTTGGGTGGTTAATTAAATAAAAAGGGCTAAATTGAAAAAGGTGTAAAAGTTGCTAAAATGATTAAATAGCTTAATTGTCAAATAAGGAAGGACCCAAAGTGTAAATAAGCCCAAAGGAGATATTTTGGGCAGCAATAGCTGAGAAAAATCAGGAAATGGGTGAAATAAGGGCAAAATTGGAAAATTGCCAAAATTAGCTAAATAAAAATGGGACCAAATTGGAATATCTAGAATTCTCTTCATTTTCATTAGCTGAAAAATAGCCATGGAAAAGGGTTCAAGCTGGTTTTCATACTCTAGCTTCATGTAAGTTTAATTCTTACTTTCTCCTTGAAATTTCTATGTTTTTGGACTTTTACAATTGGGTCCAAATTACTATGTCATTAGTTTTTGATTCTATGGCTAATTTTTAAAGTTTCTATGGATGAGTGTTGGAAGAATATGATGAATAAATATAGAATTGAAGCTTTAATTTTGATATATGATGATTTTATCAAGTAAAATTGATGGAAATTGGTTTTAGGACCTAATTGTAAAAGAGTTTGGAATTAAGGTTTGATGCTAAAGTTCTGATTTTCAACGGTTAGGAAGTAGTTTAAAATGATAGAATAAGGTATTAATTGAGAAAAATTAGCTCAATTGAGGAGTTAATTGGACAAGGACTGAATTGTATGAACTGTGAAATTTGGGGCAAAATGGAAATCAACATTTTGCACTAAAACAGTTTTGGACAGCAACAGTAGTCTAATTTGAAAAATCACCAAAAATTTTATAAATCTAATTAGAGGATGAATAAAATATGAAATTAAAGCTTATTGAGTATAGTTTTTTATAGAAGAAATGTGTCAGCAATGGAATTGTAAATCATGCAATATAATAGGTTTTGTGAGACAAGGTTAGAATGATTTCGGGTTCCTCTGTTCTGACTTTGGAAAATCATAAAAAATTTGAGAAAAATAATTATGGGTTTTAATGTATATGATTAAAATCCTTAATGAGCCTATTTTCAAAAGAAACAAATGGTAACATTATCCAAATTTTTAGTGAAGAGGGGTTGGAACTGTTGGAAAATGGAATAGGGGTGACTTTAAAGAATAAACTGTATTTATTGGGTAAACCAAAAATTTTGAAAATTTTATGGTAAGAATATATGTGAGTCTAGTTTCAAGGAAAATTAGCAGATCTTAATTTGGAGATCTGTAGCTCAAGATAAAAATAATTTAGTGACTATGACATGAATGAACAGCTTGAATATTTACATAAATAAATAGTGAAAATTATAGATAATGTTACTTACAAATGTGTTATTTATACTAAAGATGTGGAATGGAGAGGAGGAGGAGGAAAATATATGAATGACTTATGGATAAATTGATCACATGCCCGATTATAATCTATAAACGTTGAAATAGAAATGATATAATGTTTTATTTCAAATATTTATTATGAAACTAAGATTATCGTTATGGTATAAAAATCAAATTGTAAGTTCGTGTAACTTGAATTATATTCTTAAATGCTTGAAATATATTTTTATTGATGTGAATATGATTTATATGTTTATTGTATGATAATTGATGAAATATTGATATTCTTGATGAAAAGGGAAAATAAATCTCGGTTGAATGAAAGGAAAATTCGATAGATCTCTGACAAGGAATTGACGGTAAAAAGGATCTAGCCCGGACAGGTGATCCTATCCCGATATAGCCCTCCCGAAGAATATGTGGAAAATGGATTTAGCCCAAACGGGTAATTCGAATTAGGGTTTAAATTTAGCCTGGACTGGTAATTCAGATCCAAGCTCATTAGAGTAATTGTTGTTGCAGGGGATTTAGCCTGGACTGGTAATCCCGGTAATACTCTATGAGTTTATATTACAGGGGATTTAGCCTAGACTGGTAATCCCGATGTAAGGATGAGGTTCGCGGGAGTGTGCTTTCTGAAATGGAAATGTGCGCACATGAATATGAATTGACGGACTTGGATTTGTACACTCAAGTGTACCCCTGAAAACCCATCGAAATTCTGAGAAATTCAACGGGATAAATATGGAAAAATAACAAGGGCATGGAAACTCATCAATCATGGTATATATTACGTGATATAAGGAAATACGAGTTGATGAGACATGAACATAGAACTTGGTTGATGAATGATTTCATTTGTGATTATATATATTTGTACACCCTTGAGTGTATTTTTCGTATGAATTGGCATTTCAAATGAGTTAATGAGAAGAGTTCTAATATGAAATAATATGAATTCTAAATGAAATATTATGAAAATGTATTTGAAATACATTGGTATGTCTTGTATATGTTATTTGAGTTCATAATGTGGAAAGTATATGTATGTGGAAATAGGAGATGATGATACCTGTACATGGAATTTATTGGTGGATACGTACATCCAAATTTATATGATAGATTTTAGTGAACATTGAAATTGGGCTCAGTAAGTGATTTGTCAATTTAAATTGTGATTGGTAGGAAGAGTTAGTGAATTGCATGTTTATGAATTGTTACACGTATTTGTCGAAATACGAGGAAATGATGCTAATTGATACATGAAAATATGAGACTATGATATATATATAAACATGGCATATATTTGATAAATGTGTTCATTCATAATTATAAAATTGTGCACCTCAAGTGCACTATATGTGTAAAGATGATGTTTCAAATGATTTGATAAGTAAAAACTCCAATATGAAGTAGTTTGAAACCAAGACAAATTGTTATAAAAAAAATGTACATGAAATACAGAGGTATGATTATTATATGTTATATGAATACATAATGTGAAAAAGTATAAGTACAAGAGAAATTTAATGAGAATTGAGCCTATATACATTTCTTGTTAATTATATGAAGTGTGCGACTAACAAATGATATTAAGTATAAGGCTCGGTTGAATATCTTAAATTGGTTTTTGTATGTATTAAATGTGGGTGAAGAATAAGGATCAAATGAGTGAGAAATATGGTTTGGAAAATAGCCTTATTTGTGAAAATTAACTTTACCACACAACCTAGCAATACGGGCGTGGGACCCTTGTAAATGAAATAAATTTGAGATTTTGCGAAAAATTTCATACGATTCTGATTTAGTCCTGACCCGATCTTAATGCATGATTTGGACCTCGAGGGCCCGTTAAAAAAACTTTTATAATCAATTTCGATATTTGAGCGATAAATGGTTTAAATTGTCTGTAAATGTTTCGTACTCCTCGGTAATGCCTCATACTTTATTTCGACAACGGATACGGGTAGGGGGTGTTACACCACGCTTGTTGTTCCTATTAAGGACATTGAGGTTAGACCAGATCTGACATTTGAGGAGGAGCCGATTCAGATTCTGGAGCGCGACATTAAGGTTCTTCGGAGGAAATCTATCCCCTTAGTGAAGGTGCTGTGGCATAATAATAGCACGGATGAGGCCACTTGGGAGCCAGAAGATTCGATGCGGCAGCAGTATCCTCACCTTTTCCGATCAGGTAAAATTTCGAGGACGAAATTTTCTTTTAGTGGGGTAGAGTTGTAACCCCCCAGTTTTTTGTTAATTTCGATTTTTGCAATTTTGAGACAATTATGTATCTGCCTCAGTGGTTATGTGTTTTGGGGGTGTCTGAGAAGTTTTAGGTTCAAGTATTTACTTGGGAAGATTTTGGTATTTTTATGAATAAAGCCCAAACTCTAATTAGTAGGCTTATAAGTAAAAGTGTGTAAGTAATTAGCAGAATGGGCTTGCTGGTCTGGTGGTTAAGTGGAGTGTAGAGGTTTTGGAGGTCTGAAGTTCGAACCCTTGCATGTGCAAAAAGGGGTCCAATTTTTGCTATTATGGACAGCTAGTGTTTGTGTTCTACCGGGATTCTGAATAGTGAGATTGGGTTAAGAGTTTTGAGGAATTTGTGAGAGAGAAGTTAGGAAGCTATCAGATTTCTGAACAGTTGTGTTTTCCAAAATCCCTCTCTGCCGAAAATACAGTGTCCTCCCCTCCCATAGCCGAATTTTCTCCCTTCTTTTTTCCTGCTTCTTTTGTCATTTTTTCTCTTTTCCTTGCTACCATCTTTTAATTTTGATCTCCTCTTCAGTCGTTCCTCTCTTCTGTGCACCATTGGTTTACGCTTTGATTCAGTAAGATGAGTAGCTTAGCTGTAATTTTTGTTGTTAGTGTTTTTATTAATGTGCGTCATTAATGTTGGTTAGGGGAAAGATTCAGGAACGCGTAATCGCTGTTGGAGACTTAGGTTCGTGGAATTTCAGATACTCGATCGAAGGTAAGTTTGGTCGCTCGTTGGATGAGCATCCCGTTTCGGGTTCAATTGATTGGATCGTTTAAAAGATTTACTGAGTAAAACGTTGTTCAATTATAGGTGTTGGTGATCTCGGGATTCATAAAGAGCGAAAATGAACCAGGTGTGTACCCAAAAACACAAAAAATGAGGTTTCGGTGAAAGCCAAAAACCTCACTGTCGATGCCACACGAGCGTGTGGTTGCCCGTGTGGTAGGCGGTGTGCAAGACTGTAAGTCACCACACGGCTATGTGATCGACGAGCCAGGCCGTGTTCGAGTGACACAGCTGTATGATGGCCGAGGGAGGCCGTGTGTGAGACACAGACTAGACCAATTGGGCCATGTGGGCCACACGGGTGAACCATACAGACATGTGGAATTCTGGGCCAGTCCGTGTGATCCACACGGCCAAGGCCAATTTGGGTCGTGTGGGCCACACTGGCAGACCACATGGGTGTGTGAGCCCATTTTTTGATAATGTTCTGTAAGGTTGCACGGGTCACCTTAGTCGACTGTGGACCAAATATAAGGTCGGTAAGCTTTATCTAGACCTCTTACTATGTGACTTGACTTTCTGATTTCTGTATTGAGCATGTATTCTGATATCTGAGTATATGAACTGTGTTTGAATAATAGCATGACATTTTATGTATGTTGCATTGCATCGGGGTAGGTTGATGATTCGGATGAAGTATCTGAAAGGCTCTCAAGCCTGTTATCTGGCTGCTCAGCTGCAACGTTTTGATTATGTGCAGCATTCGGTGCAATATGGTGTGTAGGGATGGGTGAGTTGATTTTATCCCCACATGGTGTGTAGGGTTGGACGGAGTTGGTGTGTAGAGGCTAGTGGGTAGGATTTTGCTATTCTGTCTGATCTGCTTATTATGTCTGAAATGGGCTAAGGCCCTAGAGCATATCTGATTCTGTATCTGAATGGGCTAAAGTCCACACCGTATCTGTAATGGGCTTAGACCCGAACTATAAATTTATGATTGTCTTCTAACTTTATGCCATGTGTATGTTTTCTGTGGGGATTACACACTGAGTTTGCGAAAACTCACCGTTTTCTGTTTAATCTGTTCAGGTAATCCCCAGCAGTAGACGGGTTAGTGTAGCGGAGGACTTGGTGGTAACACGGCTTTGGACCTTTACGGTTTTTACTTTTATTTATGGTTTTGATTATATTTGGAGAGTTTTATGTAATATGGCCTTTACAAATTTTCGTTTGAATTGGAATTTTTATTTATTTTATAACTGTTAAAAGTAGGAAAACTCGAGTTTTCAAAATAAACAAACGCTTTATCAAATACACACGAAGTCGTGAATTATTTTAAAAAGCTTCCGCAACGTGTAATGTTTTGAAAATGGATAGTGAATGAATAAATGACACGTTTTTAACGGTAACTTAAATATCCAAAATGATTTTATTGTAATTATGTTTTTTAAAATATTATCATGTGACATGCCAGATTCGGCCATAACGTCTAGGCCGGGTTTGGGGTATTACAATTTTTATGAATTTCATAAAGATTAAGTAATAGATAAAAAAAAATATAACACCTCAACGTTCCTCCAAAATTGCTGCCCGGGGAAGTAAGGTGGAGTAAAAAAATAAAAAATGACAACATTGGTTTTCTAATGCCTAAGGGAAGGTTGGTACAACACGAATCACAAAGACACTGCTGTCCTGCGAACCACACACGATTACAAGAGTTCGCCGATGAGGAAACCAATGGGGAAGGTGGAATCAAAAAATTTTTTTAGAGACCGGAATTATATTGTATAGTTTTACAATAGTAAAAATGTAATATGATCATTTTAATAATATATATTTTTATAATTTTTAAAGGGTTAAATTAAATTTTTTTATTTTTTGGGGGTTAAACTATAATTTTACCATTACTAATTTAAAATATTATAAATTATAAAGAGCCTAAATTAAAAATATACCATTTTTGGGTGGTCATGATCTCTAGATCTCTACTACGCTCTACTAGTATGCTGATAATATAAAAAATATTTGTCATCTGTGAATTTTTTGAAGAATTAACACATTCTCGATATTTTATCTTTCAACTTTGAAAAGAGTTTAAAAACATTTTTTAAAGTCGATGGAAATAAAATTCATGAAGCATACTTATGTATAGGAGTAGTTTAGGCAACCAAAATATCAGAAAAGAGTGGCAGCTGAACAGCAATGCACTCTCAATGTTTTATCATCAAATTTTGAAGAGAGACTAAAGACATGATAATTCGAACCCATCGACTAGCTTTCAATTAATCCATCATTACCAATTGGCCTTTAAGAGAAAACATCATCAACTTATTTTTCCTTGTTGTGGACAGCCTAGTTACTACACAATTAATGTCTATGGTTAGGATGGCTACCTAATCTTTTAACAACGATAAATGATTGGAACCACCCGTAGATATACACTTACGAAGCTGTTAATGTATTAATGGATTGATATAGGTATGTACCGATATTAGTATGTTTTGATGCATCATTTTAAGATTTATTAAATTTATTAAATATTTTTTATATATACATTTATAGTCTAATTTTTTAACTTATTAATAAATTATATATTATATTACTCAAAAAAAAATCATATATGTAATATTTTTCAATTACAATCATATAAATATATTTATCCATAAACATAAGTTTTAAAATTATTAATTAAATTTAGTAACTGCATTTTAATTTAAATAAAAATATTAATATAATTTTGATAGTTTTAGTATTTATAAACAATAGAACGAGTTGGGACGAGCCAATTTAGTGTTCGAAAATAAAAATTTAAGTCCAACCCATAAACACTTCTAGGATGATGTATTTTACAAGAGTATTTTTTTTCAAAAGAGTACAAATACAATAATATTGATAGATAATTACAAAAACAATATATTTATATCATTATAAACAAAATTAAACATTACAAACAGGATTCCCACCAAGGGCGAAACCAAATTTTTTTTCCTAGGGGGTCGAAATTAAATTGTAATTTTTACGATAGTAAAAATGTAATTTTATCATTTTAATAGCCTATATCTTTATAAATTTTAAAGAATTAAATCAAAATTTTATATTTTTAGAGAGATCACTAATTTAAAATTTAAAAACATTCAAAATTCCTAAATAAAAATATTCCTGGTGGCATGCGAGCCCCTAGTTTTGCTACTCACCCACACAGCCAAAATTTAAACGAATATAACCCTAAACAAACACACATTATTTATCTAAGATAAAATTCAAACTCCAAACCTTCAAAGTGGCAACCTTAAAAATAAAATCCAGACCTCATTAGTAATCGGAATTTCTATATTAGAGCGAGTGTTGTTAGAACGTACGCATTCGCCTTTGAGCTTTACGAGGGAAAGGCGATTACCCTTTTTTTTTTTTTTTTTTTTGCAAATTTAGATTTCCACGATCTTACCTTCTATGCTTAGAAATTAGAATGAATGCTTTTGATTTTGGATTTTACCAACACAGTGTGTATTTATTATAGTTTAGTTTAGTCTTTCTACAATGCTGGAGTTTGGATTTAATTGGTTTGTTTTATTTTGATATAATTTAATCCTACATATTAATAATATTATAAAAAAAACTTTAAGATTGAATATAATTGAAGGGACTTCCACATGATTTTGGCTATGTAACAAAAGAAATTGTATATCAACATAGCAACAAATAATGTTATCAATTTAAATACGGTAGTAATCACTTATACACATATAGAATTTTGCTAGTTTAGAGCTTAGCTTTCCTTTTAATCTTTGTCATCAATTTGGATTTACTAATAATGTTATAAAAAGGAGAGATTAACTTATGTCAATTTAAAGTAGAGAGATTAAATTAATTTCAAACTCCAGTATTGTAAAAGGACTAAAACCATTATAAAAAATTTCTTCTAACAATTTTATTCATTTAAAATTATTTGCAAATAAAAAAGAATCGAAAAGTAATGATCCTAATTTAAATGTCCAAAAATCGAATTTAAAATAAAATATCAATCAAAATTTTATTTGAATGAAAGTAGATCATCATTATATCTCGAGTTGGATTCACTATATCAAAATATTTTATTATTAAAATAACTGGATTTATTTCTATATGCAGTGGCTTACATCGGATATTTAACTTGCCTTCTTTAATAGTGCCATTGAGACATACCAATACCCCAACTCACCAAATTTAAGTTGATAACTACACCATCAATGCATCCCTTTATATCTACCCAAATCATACATGTTTTCACTCTAACTCTCACAATATCCAATTGCCATGGATTTCTATGGGAGAAATTCTCTTCATGGTTTCATGGATGAAGAAAGCAATCCACCCCAATCACCTCCTCATCACCTTTCCATTAGAACTCGCTTAGATATGTATGACCAAGATCTACAATTCAGCCCCGGAAGACCTTCGAGCCCCCGAGTGAATCCCGCCGTGCACTCGATGTTTCCACCCGGTAGTCCCGAGTCTCCGTGGACGCTCTCCCCTCTTCAAACCCCATCCCCGGCTCTCCTCTACCATTGCATCGCTTCTCTTCACCGCGAAGAAGGTAATATCTACTCCATCGCGCTCTCGAAAGGGCTAGCTTTCACCGGCTCGGATAGCAACCGTATCAGGGCATGGAGGCAGCCTGATTGCACTGAACGGGGCTACATCAAAGCGAGTTCGGGCGAAGTTCGGGCCATTTTCGCATACGGTAACATGCTTTTCACCTCGCATAGAGACTGCAAGGTCCGAATTTGGAATTATACGATTTCGGATCATTTCAGGTTCAAGAAAATCACAACCCTCCCTAAAAAGACTTCGTTTCTCATGTTCCCCAAAACAAGCAGCCAACAACACAAAGATTGTATCTCATGCATGGCTTATTACCACACCGAGGGGCTCTTATACACCGGCTCGTACGACAGAACAGTAAAGGCATGGCGGCTGTTAGACAAAAAATGCGTCGACTCATTCGTGGCTCACGAAAGCAATGTGAACGCCATCGTCGTCAACCAAGAAGATGGCTGCGTTTTCACTTGCTCCGCCGATGGATCGGTGAAGATATGGCGGAGGGTGTACAGAGAAAACTCCCACACTTTAACCATGACCCTAAAATTCCAACAATCCCCCGTGAATGCCTTGGCCTTAAGCACCACATTCAACAACTGTTTCCTCTACTCGGGCTCATCGGATGGGACAATCAATTTCTGGGAGAAGGAAACAATGTCAGGGAGGTTCAACCACGGCGGGTTCTTACAAGGCCACCGGTTTGCGGTGCTTTGTTTGGCGGCTGTGGAGAAGTTGGTGTTTAGCGGGTCGGAGGATACGACGATTAGGGTGTGGAGACGAGAGGAAGGGAGCTGTTTCCATGAGTGTTTGGCGGTGTTGGATGGTCATCGAGGGCCGGTGAGGTGCTTGGCGGCTTGTTTGGAAGCCGAGAAAATTGTGATGGGGTTTTTGGTTTACAGTGCTAGCTTGGACCAAACGTTTAAAGTGTGGAGGATCAAAGTGATGCCCGAAGAGAAACTGTGTTTCGATATTGGTCCGGAAGATCGAAGTGATTCCAGGACAAAGACGACTATGGAGTACGAGATAAGCCCTGTTTTGTCCCCTTCTTGGGTCGAGAAGAAGCTCCATGGTAATCATTTTCAGTAATTTAATGATACTTATTAATCTCTATTTTTTATTTTTTTTCCTTGTTTGGTGTTTTTTTTTTCCTTCGTGGTATTGTACAAACAAAGGTTAGAGAAAAATATAAGGTTAAAATATGTAGTTAATTTTCGTATTTGGATTTAATTCTTATATTTTAATTTTTTTTAAAATTTAAGAATCATAGTCTAATCCTAATGGTGATTAGTAGATTTTGTTAACACCATTTTTTATAGGAAATGCCGACTGAGTGGATTGAAATTTTTAAATTAAAAAAATAGAAAAGTTTAATTTAAATATTTTAAATATAAAGACTAAATCTTAAAATTTGACAAATTGTAGAAATTAACTGCACATTTTAACTAAAATAAAATTTTTAATTATTTATTTGAAGCCTTAAAAGTAATTTGTTACGGGTTTCGTATAATCTTCGGCATAAGTTCATAGATCAATTATAAATAAAGTCCCCATATTTTTGGATTTAGCTTTTATATTATAATTTCATTACTTTTTTTAAGTGTTATAAGTAGTGAAACTATTACAAACGAATTGATTGAATAATCATAAAGTAGAATCAAATCATTACAACACAAATGAACTAAGAAGTACAATCTAAGCTAAAGCCAACAAACTAGATTAACTAGACTAAAACTCACACATAACAACTGCATATAATGGAACTCGAAAACTTATATGTATATAATTACGCATGATGGATTTCAAACGTTAAAACCCAAAACTTCCACTTTTTCCAACTAATCCAATACCTAATTTTTAACTTCTTTGAAACGTGTATTCTCTTTCTTTCTTTTTTTCTTTTTAGTAAAATATTGAAGAGAATCAATTATTAGGATTAGATAGCAAGACACTATTATCTAACTGAATCGGATACTCATTAATCTAGTAAAAATATAGGGAACAAAATTCGCTTTGTTGGAATCTAATTAATGTCCACTCGCTTCTTTTAATTTTTCTATTGTTTCAATTTTATTAAATATTTGACGTGGATTATTTCTTAAAAGCTTGGTATCACGTGATAAATATACCACATCACCACTTGCTTAGAAAAATAAATCACCACAAATAATTTGATAAAATTCATGAAAAAATAATAATTACGAGATTGAAAATATACATATTAGAAATAGAGGGTTAAATATGCTAAAAATGCATAATGATAAACATATTATCCTCCCCAAACATTTATAATTTATTTTTAATCCCTAAAAAAATTCCTAATAACTACTTTCTCCAAATCAATTACGAGATTTGAGACCATAAGTTCAAGAAGGGTTAGAAGCAAACTTAATATTTGAAGTGATGAAATAGTTTTATTATCTTTACATATTGAAATTTCAATATTGTACTGCTTTACAACAATGTCAAAGAGTTTAAATTTTTTAATATAATTTTGTATACTAATTTTTTAATCAATTGTATTGGTTTCAAAATAATTGAGGCAAAGGTAGTCAATAATTGCATGGATTTTCATGCGACATAAAGATGTTAGAGATATAGTGAAAGAGCTAGGATGATGATGGTACACAAAGATATTACGTAGGAAGGTGGTGTGAAGAATTCCATATGGCCCCAACTACTTAAAATAAATTACACCGTATAATGTTGGCCATATATAGGCATATTAATTTACAGATGCTTGTACCAAAAAATGAAATTTACAGATCCAATCTTGGGCTCACTATATGAAATAAATAAAGTTAGTTTTATATGAAATCCAAACTTTTGTAGTAAAGTTAATTAATGGAAAATTTATTCATCTCTTGAATGCCTCCATCACCATGTCCCAGCCTCACCTATCCAACAAAGTATCATTTAAATAGGAAGGGAAGGTTGCTTTACAAAAATATGGATATTATATATATAATAAATATAATTACATGTTATTATTTATTATTATAAAATATTAATTCAAATTAAAAATGATTTAATTTAATTAAAGTTTATTGAGCTTAATTATTAAATAAAGTATGAGTCAAATATGTATAGATATTCTAGTAACTAATTTCTAATGAATAATGGGCTGATTAGAAATTAGGGTTAATGTACAAACGTAATATATTAGGGTTATGGTCCCCAAATTACACATAGATAACTTTTCTAATATATCATCTTTAGAAAAGAGAGAGACACATTCTCAAAATTACTTATGTGTTAATTTGGAAGATCAAAACCATAAGATCAGAAGATTTTAAGAAATTCATGGATTTAGGTACGCTTCTGTATTTAGATTTATTCTTGATAATTTAACATGACAGATCCTGGTTTATAGTTTGTTAAGTTTTATATAAGGTATTATTTTACGGTTCTAACAAGTGGCATCCGAGCCTCATCATGTTGAATCATTGAGAATGAATTTATTCTTTATTATTGTTTGGTTGATTCGTTTTTCAAATTTTATGGATTTGATACTTGAATTCGATGTTTTCGATCATACACATATTAGATTTTTTGAATTTATGTAAAAATTTTATGGTTTGGTTTTTTAATTTTTAATTTTGGTTATTTCAATTCTCATTGATTTTGGTAATTTTCAATTGAGTTCCACGTATGTTAGAATTGAAGTTGATCGAAGAATTGGTTTGGTATGAATTACTTTGGTGCAATTCATAAGAATTGCTTTGGTTTTTTAATTTTACTTTATGTAGGCATGTTAATGGAGACAAATATTTTGGTTATAGTAATATTATAATAGGCGTATATATGTACATCATGATTTGTGCAATTGATTTTTTCTCTACAATTACATTGATATACATCAGGTTGAGTTGTAATTAAATGTTTTGGTTATGTTTTGTTTGTCAATGTTTGGGGTTAAGTTTTAGTTCTATTATGAGTTTAACGTTATGACTTTAATGGATAAACCGGGACATTTATTGTCTTTGTTACGAGGATTTATAGTTTTTTTTTTATAAGTTTTATTTTTCAACAGTTTTGGAGTTATATGTAGATGCAAGTAAGTCAGTAATATTTTTACTATATGCATATAAATATCAATGAATTTGAGGGAATAATGCATTATTTTATTTTGCATGAATTGAGATTGATTTTAACGGTAGAGTTAGAAACTTTGGTCGAATTAGTATTGTTTTGATGTAAATTGATGTTGATCATGATATGCATTTAAAGAATTTGGTTTTAAGTTTGGTTCTATAATATTAGGTTTTGGCATCTTATTATTCCAAATATTTAGTTAAATTATGAAGATATGATTTATTATATGAATTGTGGGATATACCCAACTATTATGATTTTGTTTTTGAGATATATTGGCTTGAAAATATTTTTAAGTATTCATGTGAATCTCTATTTAATTATAAATACAAATTTGAATTTACATGATATATGCATGGTGAGTTTTTCTATTTAATTTTGAATTGAATTGCTTTGGTGTTTTGTCTATATTAAAATTATGAATACATGTGCTTGTTAATTATTTAGCCTTAAATCACTACGTTCTTTATGTTTGGTTTTGACATATATGATTTTTAAAAAAAATCAATCAAAGATTAATGTTTTCGATTTTTTATTGCGCTACTTAGACAACCTTATTTTGAGTTATTTCGGAAACCATAATGCAATAAAAAATTTTAGTTCTAACCTTCGACTGTTATGAACAATTTAAATTTGAATATTGGTATCTTTATATATTTTTTAAAATAATTTAATTGAAATAATAAGTTGCCAAAGTGACCTCTGTTATTGAAATTATTTTGTTTTAAAATAAAAAAGGTTGTGTGTACGTAACTTAAGCTACATTAATATTGATTGACCCAAAGGAAGGTTAATATTTAACAAAATTACATGTGCAACTCTGGTAATTAACATATGACGATTATTCGGTTTTACATGTGAGTAATAAATCAACCCAAAGGAAGATTTATTGTTCAACATGTTTTTTATTGTCAAACTTTCATTACTACATTAAGATATGACTTACAGGTTAATATTTTTGTCCAAAGATGAAATATTAATGGAGTGCCCGATATCTTAAGATGATATTTACCTTTATTCAGATTATTTTGGTTTAAATTTGAAATATTCCAAAAAATATAAATTCAGATTTTGACTTTGGGATTTAATTAAGGATGTCTAATATTTTAAATAGATTTGTTGAAACAAAATGCCACTAAAGTGACCTCTTTTGCGTAGATTAGTTTATTTAAAATATCAAGATGATTTTATGTTTTTGTAATTCATGTGTTTATTAATTGACCCAAATGTAAGTTAATATTTGGCAGAATTTCAACGATGTCTATGGTGATAAATGTGTGACAATTATAAAGTACTTTATGTGAGCAGTAAATTAGTCTAAAGATTGATTCATTATTTGATATAATTTATTGTCAATGCTTGATTGCTACAACAAGAGTATCGCTTACGGTTAATATTACTGTCCAAAGACTTGATATTAATGTTGTGTTTGGCATCTTGAGATGGGATTAACCACTATTTTGAATTTATTGTTTATCTATGAATATTAATGTGAGCTTGTGTTTATTTATTTTGTTCTATATTAAGCTAGTTCATCTTCTGCTGCCTCAATATCTACTAATATAAATTTTTTACTCATGCTTAATGAGACTAATTTCAAGGAATGGAAAAGGCACTTACTTATAGTGCTTGGCTGTATGGACATAAACATTACACTAAGGGAAGAACAACCTACACCTCTCACTGCGGCAAGCACCCTTGATGCTAAAAGGGATTTTGAGAGGTGGGAATCATTCAAACCGCATAAGTCTAATAACCATGAGCACAACATTCCAGAAGCATTTGGGGGCACATAATCTGAATAAATTACTTAGGCCAATGGTTTCCTTAACGAAATTGAGAGACGTTTTGCCAAAAACGATAAGGTTGAGATGACATCACTTCTGACTTCTTTGATGTCTATGAAATATAATGGTCAAGGAAATGTGGGAGAGTACATTATGGAGATGTACATTATGGAGATGTTCCATGTTGCTTCAAGACTTAAGGAACTGAAGATTGAGGTTTTTGAGGAATTACTTGTTCTTATGGTTTTGGTATCACTTCTTGCATACTTTAACCAATTTAAAATTAGTTGCAACTGTCAGAAGGAGAAATGGACTCTAAATGAGCTCACTTTTCATTGTGTGCAAGAGGAAGAAACGTTGAAACATGATAAGTTTGAAAGTGCTCATATGACCAGTGACTTTAAATACAACACATTACATTTTAAATAGAGTACCCACTAAAGCAGTTGCAAAAATACCTTATGAGCTTTGGACAGGTCAAAAGCGCAGTCTAAAGCACTTTCACATTTGGGGATGTCCACCTAAGGCAAGGCCTTATAGGCCACATGAAAAGAAACTGGAGTTCAAAATAGTGAGCAACTACTTTATTGGTTATTCTAAGCAATCTAGGGGCTATAAGTTTTATGATCCCACAATTAGGAATATTTTTGAGACAAGAACTGCAAAATTTTTTAAGGATGTTGATTTTAGAGGAGAAATAAGGTTAGAGACATTGCTTTTGAGTGGGAACTGGATTCTAATCCAGTTTCTGTTATCACTTTTGATGATGTTTAGGTTCTCATACCTATCACTAATCAAGAAGTGAATCTAGAACCTCAATAAGAAATTGTTCAACAACTCCCTATTCAAGATGATGTAATTGTTCCAGAAGAACAAATTCAACAACAAGTGTCATTAATGAGGTCAATAAGAGAAGAGAAATGCTATTTCATATGATTCTATTGTATTTCTTCAAGAACATGAGGATGATAATAGAATGATGAAAGATGATCCAATCAAATTTCACCAGGCCATGAAAAGTTCTAATTCTTAAAACTGGATTGATGCCATGCAAGAAAAGTATAAGTTTACGTAAGACAATAAAGTTTGGAAACTTGTCCCATTACCTGAAGATGCAAAACTAGTTAGTTGTGAATGAATATTTAAAACCAAGAGGGATACAAATGGTAATGTGAAGAGGTATAAGACGTATCTTATAGCTAAAGGATATACTCAGAAAGGAGACATTGATTTTACAGAGACTTTTTTTCCAATTTCATCAAAAGACTCCTTTAGGACAATCATAGCGCTTGTTTCCCATCTTGATATTAAGTTACATTAAATGGATGTTAAGACTGCATTTTTCAATGGCAACATTGAAGAAAAGTTTTATATGGTACAACCAAAAAACTTTGAGTCGGGAGACCCAAATAATATGGTTTGCAAATTCATCAAGTAAATATCTCGTTCAATTTTGAGATGAATATTATTGATGATTGTGTGTACCACAAATTCAGTGGGAGTAAGTATATATTCTCAGTTCTATATGTCGATGACATTTTGCTTGCCATTATTGATATAGGCTTATTGCACGAAACTAAGAGGTTTTTATCTAAGCATTTTGAGATGAAAGATTTTGTGGGCACTTATTTTGTTTTAGGAATTCAGATACATCGAGACCGACCTCAAGGTATTCTTGGATTGTCATAAATGGGTTATATCGATAAAGTACTTAAAAGGTGTGTTATGCAAGGTTGTAGGCCAGGTGACACCCCTGTTACTAAATGAGACAAATTTAATCTTATTAAATGCCCTAAAAGTAACCTTGAAATTCAAGAAATGCAAAAGATTCCCTATGTATCAACTGTGGGGAGTCTAATTATTGCTCAAGTATGTACGCATCTAGATATTACAGGCATTGTTGGAATGTTAGGCAGACATTTAAGCAACCTTGATATGGACCATTGGATAGCAACCAAGAAGGTTATGAGGTATCTTCATAGAAAAAAAGATTACATGCTTACGTATCAGAGGTCTGATAAGTTAGAGAGCATAAGGTATACAGACTCTAATTTTGGTGGAATATTGATGCAAAATTTTGTCACTAGGGTGCAAATTGTGACAATAATTGGTAGTCATTTATTCCAATAACAAGAAGACCATATCAAAGTCAAAACACATAGACTTTAAGATCCTGGTTGTTAAAGTAAAAATTCAAAGTGGTTTGGTGCCTATAAAGCATATTGGGACAAACTGCACGATTGCGGACCCGCTTACTAAGAGACTACACCCAAAGTTTTATAAGAGTACACTGCTCATATGGGTGTGATGTCATTCCAAGATATTCAGTTTTAGTAAGAGTTTAAAATTTTAAATGTTTTTTTCTGTTATAGATACATGTTTCAGTTATTTCAGTTTACGAATATTAAGTTTATTTTCTGTAAAAATAAAGTATATTTGGTTTATTCACACTCTGATTTTGGTAAAGTTTGATCTCACTAAGGTTTCAGGAGGACTAGCTGGAAATAGACATGTTTAGATCACATTTCATGTAATTTTCATACTACACATTCATACTTAATCTATGTCATTTGGTTGTGTTAATATATGTTATCAGGGATGTCTTTAGTTACGATATATGTAACGAAAGTCGCCTTGGTTCTATGTTAACATAATTAATGGACGAGATTGTTCGAAATACCTTTTGGATATGATAGTAAGGTTTTGAGATCATGAGGTTATATAATGACATATAATTATAAGGTAATCAGTATATAGATGTGGTCCAAGTAGGAGATTGTTGGAAAAATATGGACACCACATATATAATAAGCATAATAACATGATAGCCCAAATTAAAAGTGATCTAACTTGGTTAAGCTTTATTAGGCTTTAGTTATTAAATAAAGTATGGGTCAAATAAGTGTAGATACTCTAGTAACTAATTTCTAATTGATAATGGCTGATGAAATTAGGATTAATGTACAAAAGTTATATATTAGGGTTATGTTCCCCAAATTACATATGGAGAACTTTTCTAATATCTCATCTTTAGAAACGAGAGAGTCACCTTCTTAAAATTACTTATGTGCTAATTTGGAAGATTAAAACTATAAGATTAGAATATTTCAAGAAATCCATGGATTTAGGTACGTTTTTGGATTTAGATTTATTCTTGATGATTTGACATGACAGATATTGATTTATAACCTGTTAAGTTTTATATCATATATTAATTTACGGTTCTAACAGAATATATTGAAATGGTAATTGGGTTCATTAAAAAAGAGGAAAATAAATTATCTATTAGAGTTTGTTAGATATATTAATTTAAAAAAATAATATTGATAATGAATTCAAATATCTAAATTTGAATATGTTATATGTAAAAGTAAAACGTATGTAAATAATGAATATTTAAACTTATTATATCAAAAAAGTAACTGAATCGTGTAAAATTAAGTTGGGTAATCACAAATAATGTGCTTGATTGATTTTTTTTTTAAATAACAAGTTTGAATAAATGAAAGATGAAACATTACAAAGCAAATAAACCAAAGGTGGCAGAGTCCATAAAATTTTCACCACGACTAGTAACCTCATCTTGCCATTATCGGCATACACCCCTCCAACCGGTTAACATCTATTTATAGAGTAATTTGAGTCAAAATTTATAAGATTTTATTTAAAAGTAATTGCATAAATCAACATGATTAAATCTGAATATCCCTAAAAAGATTTTAAGCAGTTTCAGATCCTTCGTGCTAAAAATTTTGGCAAAATAAGGCCTATAGGACAAATTTTTTAAAAAACAATTAGTGTTTTGGGTCGATTTTAATTTTAATTAGGGATATAGGCCTTTTTGCTGGAAAACACGTCCAGTTGGACACTTTTTCCTGTTCTCTCTCCTAAGGTTAGGGTTTTTATTTTATTATGGTTAGGATTTTTTTATTAGGGTTTTATTTAGGGTTTAGGGTATTTTGAAAGTGTTCAGGGTAATGCGCCTCAGCACACATACATTTTGTAGCGACGTAAAATTTGTTCAAGCGCTAATTGAGGAAATTATTGAAAATTTGAAAACAAAGTTTCAATTTTATTTAAAAAAGGGAGTCGCCACTGATCTTTTTTTTCTAGGTGTGATTGGACACCTAATAAATCCTCCTTTTTTAAAAGAAAAATTATTTTTTAAATTTTCTTAAAAAAAGGGCCGAGTTTAGGTCTATGTCAAAATTCTAGAGAAAAATAGGGTTCGGGAGTCAGTTACGCGCGAGGAAGGTATTAGCATCCTCGCGATGCCCAAAATTGGTATCTCGTTAAACGTGCGTTGCCTTGATTTTCAAAAATACGAGTTCAATTTAATATTTAATCGTGATCTGATTGAAACACGAGAATTTTTGAAAACACGAAAATTTTAAAACTCGAGAATTTTTTGAAAACACGAAAATTTTGAAGCACGAGAATTTTTGAAAACAATAGAATTTTTTGAAAACTCGAGAATTATTTGAAACCCGAGAATTTTTGAAAATACAAAAATTTTTGAAAACACGAAAATTTTTGAAAAACATGAGAATTTTTGAAAACGCGAGAATTTTTTGAAACCCGAGAATTTTTGGAAACACGAAAAATTTCGAAAACACAAAAGTTTTGAAACTCGAGAAGTTTTTAAACCCGAGAATTTTTGAAAATACAAAAATTTTTGAAAACGAGAATTTTTTTAAACCCGAGAATTTTTGACAACACGAAAATTTTTGAAACACTATAATTTTTGAAAACACGAGAATTTTTTTAGATTTTTTTTTATTTTTTAAAAGGGCGTATCGTATTCAACACAAACCGATGATATTCACCAAACATAGCGATGAAATCAACGGCTTAGTGTCAAACTGTTTCGTTTCCTTAATTATTAAAATTATTAAAAATAAAATAAAATACAATAAAAAAATAAAAAAGTTGCTAACAAAAAAATACCAATAATATTAAAACGAGCTGTCATCAAAATACACGAATTAAATTAAAAGTGAGTAAAGAAAAATTACCGAAAAGCCCAAAATACGGGCCTGATCGAATGGTTTACGTGACTCAGTTTTTTTCTTTCTCTTTTTTTTCTTCTTTTTTTTTTTTTTGGTGGGCTACTGGATTGGGCTTGACCTGCTGTGTTGGGCTGCTCCTTTTTCTTGGGTTGCTTTTTTTTTGGGCATGTTTTCCTTTTTTTTTTTGCTTGGCCTATTTCTTTTTTTATTCTAATGGGCCTGCTGCTGGTGGGCATGCTAGACGCGGGTCAGGCCGCCGCGGGTCGCGAGTCAGGTCGTGGGTTGGGTCGGGTCGACCCCACTGATTTTGATTTTTTTTTGCTTTTTCTTTTTCCTTCTTTCTTCTTTCTTCTTCTTTTCCAACCGCCGCCACCGTCGATGCCGTCACCGCTTCCTCCCCGGTGGTGCGACACCTTCTCCCTCTTCTCTTCTTCTTCTTCTTCCTCCTCTTTTCTCTCATTTTCTCTTCTTTTACTTTCTTTTTTTTCTTTTTTTTTTGGGTTCTTATTTTTTTGGGGTTTTCTTCTTGGCTGATTTTTAGGGGGTAAGAACCCCTTTTATGGTTTTTTTTTTTTTTTTTTGCAAGTGTTAGGTGGCTAGGGGGAAGGGAAGCCATGCCCTAGGCTAGTGGCCGAAAATCACGGAGGGTAGGTGCCCAAATCTCGTGATTCTGCCAGAAGGACCAAACCGCAAACGCAGTGAAACTTCTGGGGCTAAAGTGTAATTTCAAGAAAGATGAGAGGTTAAAATATCATTTTAGAAAAGTTTAAGGGTTAAAAGGTAATTTTGGAAAAGATGAGGGGTTAAACTATAATTTTAGAAAAGTTGAGGGGTCAAAATATAATTTTAATCTTTTTTATTTTTCAGTTTTTTTTTACTTTTTTAATATTCAAAATTAATATAAATAATGGGTTAAAGCCCAATAGACCCAAAAATTTTAGAAAATTAAAATTTAAGACGGGGACAAAATTCAGTTATTACAGCTGCCCCTCTTTGCTCATCGCTGTGAAATAGAGATAGAGCAAAGACCTCAAAGAACTGAATTTTGTTCGACTATCCCACAATTTTATTAAAAAAGACAAGAATAAAAAATAGCTCGGCATATGGTCTGAAGCTCAACTCACTTCTCGAATTATGAGTTGATCTTTGAAAAAGCAGAAATTGAAAATACCTCAGCGTGTGACCCGAGGCTCAACTCACCTCTCGCAATATGAGTTGATTTTTTTTTGAAAAACAGAAATTGAAAAATACCTCAACGTGTGACCCGAGGCTCAACTCACTTCTCGTAATATGAGTTGATTTTTAAAAAAGAAATTGAAAATACCTCAGCGTGTGACTCGAGGCTCAACTCACCTCTCGCATTATGAGTTGATTTTTTTGGAAAAAATTGAAATTGAAAAACAGAAATTGAAAATACCTCGACATGTGACCCAAGGCTCAACTCACCTCTCGCATTATGAGTTGATTTTTTTGGAAAAAATTGAAATTGAAAAACAGAAATAAAATACCTCGGCATGTGACCCGAGGCTTAACTCACCTTTCGCATTATGAGTTGATTTTTGAAAAAGAAATTGAAAATATCTCAGCGTGTGACCTGAGGTTCAACTCACCTCTCGCAATATGAGTTGATTTTTTTTTTGAAAAACAGAAATGGAAGTTTTTTTAAAATATCAGAATTTCAAAACATATCATCTGATGGAACTCGGATGTCTTCTTTTTCCTTGATTCAGTACAGCTATCATCAACACCTCTTACTCTACTGGAGTACCTGTATATGTCATGCATGATATTATCATGATATGCACGTGTTTGTCTTAAATGCTTTTACGCCTACATGATCATGCCATGCGCATTGGGCTTGTTTGTCATATATCCCTTTTCGTTACGATTTTCGTGATGACTTGCACTCATTGCTTCAAATCTTGACTTTCCTTTCAGGTTTTGTACCCGTCCTCAAGCTTTATGAGTAATATGCGTTTCTTGTATATCACCTTTTTGCCCCCTGTTGAACTTTGTCCTTGCTTTGAGTCTCTTGTACTTACCAAATTCTCATCCGGGTAATGCTCAACATTCCTTTTGTTTAGAGTATGTCATTTCACTATTTATTATTTAAATGAACCAAACATGATATGCTTGACAATGGCACAGTAGGTGCGAAAGAAATACCTCAAATTCATATTTATTTTTAAAGCAACAAGCAAAGAAAATTGACAAGGAATAGTTCAATAAAGAAAACATTATAAAGAAAGGAAAGCAGATTCAATTGTCACAAATGCTCTAGATATCTAATGCATGAACTTCCCCACGTTTTTTCATCATGGATCTTTTCGAGCAAAGCTTCTTGTGTAGAAGATTTCGAGCTTCCGAGAATGCTTCAAATATTGTAATCTCACCATTTGGCTCCCTGTTCAAATCGCCTTGCTCTTTAAGCCCAAATCTGCTTCATTAGGATGCCCTTTCGGGTTTTCATCCTAATCCTTTTTGTTTATCAAGACGCCCTTTTTCGGGTTTTCATCTTGATCTCTCTTTCTTTTTTTCTTTTTTTTATCAAGACGCCCTTTTCGGGTTTTCATCTTGATCTCTCTTTTTAGGCATAGTACTTTTTCACGGCATCTAAGTTCACTGGATTAGGTAACTCCTTCCCATCCATCTCAGTGAGAATCAAAGCTCCACCCGAGAAAGCCTTCTTTACGACGTATGGCCCTTCCCAATTTCGTGCCCATTTTCCTCGAAAGTCTTTTTGTACTGGTAGAATCTTTCTCAGTACGAGTTCTCTCTCGCGGAATTCTCTTGGCCGCACCTTCTTGTCATAGGCCGTGATCATTCTCTTCTGGTACATCTGTCCATGACAGATTGTCTTCAAGCATTTTTCTTCGATAAGATTTAGCTGGTCATATCGAGCTCGAACCCATTCTGATTTCTCTAGTTTCGACTCCATTAAGACTCGTAGAGAGAGGATCTCAACTTCGATGGGCAGCACAACTTCCATTCTATAGACCAAAGAGAAAGGAGTTGCTCCCGTAGATGTCCGCGCAGATGTGCGATATGCATACAAAGCGAATGGTAGCTTCTCGTGCCAGTCTTTATATGTCTCGGTCATTTTCCCAATAATCCTCTTAATATTTTTGTTAGCCGTTTCTACTGCTCCGTTTATCTTTGGGCAATAGGGTGAGGAATTATGATGCTTTATTTGAAATTGCTTGCACACTTCTTTCATAATCTTGTTGTTCAGATTTAAAGCGTTATCTGAAATAATTCTCTCAGGCAAACCGTATCGACATATGATTTCCTTTTTTAAGAACCTGCAAACTGCAGTCTTCGTCACATTAGCAAACGAAGTGGCTTCTATCCATTTTGTGAAGTAATCTATAACCACAAAAATGAATCGGTGTCCATTAGAAGCTTTTGGGGAAATTGGCAATATAATATCCACGGAGAAGTCATGACATGAAGGGGCGAAGGGGCTGCATGAATTTTATCGCTATAATTTGACATTTGTGGCACTTTCATGCGTAACTAATGTAGTTGTTTTCTATCGTCAGCCAGTAATAACCGAGTTTCATAATTTGCCTAGCCATAGTGAAACCATTGGCATGCGTCCCACAAATTCCTTCATCGACATATTCAAGTATTTTTCTAGCTTCAACAACATCCACGCATCTTAGGAGCACTTGATCTTTTCCTCTTTTGTATAGGATATCCCCATCAAGGACAAATCCCACCGCCATTCTTCTGATTGTTCTTTTGTCGTTCTCATTTGCTTGCTCAGGATACCTTTGATTCTTGACATATTCCAAGATATCATGGAACCACGGCTGTCCATCTGTCTCTTTTTCAATGCTAAAACAATGTGCAGGGACCTCATATATGCTCATTTGGAGAGAAATTATTTCTGTTTCTCTGTTTGCTTTGAACATTGAAGCCAGGTGGCCAGTGCATCAGCCAATTGGTTTTCTTCTCGTGGGAAGTAATTAAAAGTCACTTCTTTGAATTCTTTAATCAGTTCTACAACGAGATCGCGATATTTAACTAATTTCGAATCTTTCACTTCCCAATCTCCATGGATTTGGTAAATCACCAACGCTGAGTCCCCGTACACCTCTAAGATTTCGATGTTTCGTTCAATAGCTGCACGAAGTCCCATGATGCAAGCCTCATATTCCGCTACATTATTGGTACAGAAGAAATTTAATCTGGCAGTAAGCGGATAATGGTTCCCCTCTGGTGACACTAAGACTGCTCCAATCCCATGCCCCAATGCATTCAATGCACCATCAAAGCTCATCTTCCATAATTTCTCTTTTGACGACTCACACTCTTTTTCTGTAATGCACATCAAATCTTCGTTTGGGAAATCAAATCTCAATGGCTCGTATTCCTCCGTTGTTCGAGTTGCTAAGAAGTCAGCTATTGCGTTCCCCTTTATTGACTTTTGGTTCACATAGACAATGTCGTACTCTAATAGTAGGATCTGCCACCGTTGCATTCTTCCTGAGAGTGCAGGTGATTCCATCATGCACTTTATTGGGTCCAGCTTTTAAATTAACCATGTCGTATGATACAACATATATTGTCTGAGCCGTCGAACTAGCCAGACCAAAGCACAACAGAATTTTTCAATTGATGGGTACTTTGCTTCATACTCTGTTAACTTCTTGCTAAGGTAGTAAATCGCCTTTTCTCTTTTCCCCGACTCATCATATTGCGCCAGTACGCAACCCATTGAATTTTCGAACACAATCAGATACAATATTAACGGTCTTCCAGGAGTTGGCAGTACTAGCACAGGGGGGACTAGAAAAATACTATTTTATCTTGTCAAAAACCACTTGGCACTCCTAATTCCATTCTCCCGGATTATGTTTTCGAAGGAGTCAAAAAATTGGGTCACACTGGTTGGTAAGCTGAGCAATAAATCGACCGATGTAGTTCAACCTCCCTAAAAATCCTCTGACTTCTTTTTGTGTGCGCGGAGGTGGTAGTTCTTGCATGGCTTTTATCTTATCTAGATCAACCTCAATACCTCTCTCGCTGACAATGAAGCCTAGTAATTTTCCTGAGGTAGCCCCAAACGTACACTTGGCTGGGTTAAGCTTCAGCTAGAACTTTCTTAGTCTTTCGAACAATTTCCTAAGGTTCCCAACATGCTCTCTTTCCCCCTGAGATTTGGCAATCATATCATCGACATAGACTTCTATTTCATTGTGCATTATGTCATGGAACAACATCACCATGGCTCTCTGATATGTTGCCCTAGCATTCTTTAATCTGAACGACATCACCTTATAGCAGAATGTCCCTCACATCGTTACGAAGGTAGTTTTCTCCATATCCTCGGGAGCCATCTTTATCTGATTATAAACCGAGAAACCATCCATGAAAGAAAATAAAGAATGTTTTGCTGTATTATCCTCCAACATATCAATGTGTGGCAAAGGAAAATTATCTTTAGGGCTTGCTCAATTCAGATCGCGATAATCTACGCACATTCGCACCTTGCCGTCTTTATTCGGTACTGGGACTATATTAGCTACCCATTCTAGGTATTTTTGAGACTTGCAGGAAACCAGCATCAAATTGTTTCTTGACTTCTTTTATCTTTAATAGCATTTTAGGTCTTATTTGTCTTAGCTTCTGTTGAATAGGTTTGCATTCTGGTTTCAGTAGGAGTCTGTGAACCACTACATCCTCGTTCAAACTTGGCATGTCCTGATACGACCATGCAAATACATCTTTGTACTCATGAAGCAAGGCGATCAAATCATGTTTGGTATTCTCTGAAATGGAGGTCTCAATCTTCACTTCTTGCATCTTTTCTTCATTTCCCAAGTTTACTGTCTCAACAGATTCTTGATAGGGTAGAATCTGTTTATCTTCTTGTTCTACCATTCTTAGTAAGTCAGGAGACGAGACATAATCTTCAGCATTTTCCTCAGCTTCGAATTGTCCTAAACAAATAGCTTTCTCGAAATTGATTTTAGGACTTGTAATGAGATTTCTCATGTCGTTGATATCTGAGTACCTGAAAGGTAAATGGAAAAGAAAACTATAGAGGAGCATCAAGGTATTGGAGCTAACAAACATAATGTTATGGCATGATATGAGATACATGTCAGGATAGGCTGTGAGAAGAGGGAATAATTATGAAGTTAATAAGAATGAAATGACTATGACAAAATGGATCTCCATTAATGTTTATTTAAATGATAAAGAGCAAACGTAAGCTCTTACAAAAGAATCCCATTATTACTTAGGGGCACAAAAAAAAAAGAGTTAACATTGATCATTACTCTGGAGAGAACTTAGAAACTACAAGAAGGTCCACAGCAGTCCAATTGTTCAAAACAAATCTAGGAGGACAAGGGCGTATCATTGAAACATCTTTAATTGCATAATTCTCTTTGTTAATAACATTTATACTGACGTTCTGAAGACCCCTTTTAATCAATGGCAGTGTGCTTCGTGCATTATCTCTCTCTGGCTACATCATTCCTATAGATGTAAATGTTTTTGACAAAAGAGGATACGCTATGGGCTTCCATTCCAATTCCCGACCTGAGGCTCTTGCAATCTTCCTTTCTTGATTTTCTGCAACTGTTTTCTTTTTTGTCGCATATCCGGCTTGAATCCTAAACCGTATCGAGCCTTGTGATGTACTGGTTTTAGTGCTCTAACTATCCCTTGCTGATTTCTTCCCAAACCTTTCTTCACTCGGGCTCCCTTTCCCACAGTCAGCTAATTCCCATCTTGGTATTCCTTGACAGCTTGGGTATAGGAATGCTATTTCCTTCAGCAACAAATGTAGCATTGATAAATTCAAAGGAACGGAAGGAACATTCTAATGCATCTTTGTTTACTTCGATGTAGGGTGCGTCAGTAGATATAGATGCAACAATGTCTTCTTCACCAGTGGCCATGATCAAGCGGCTATCAATGATAAACTTTACTTTTTGGTGGAGAGATGAAGGAACTGCCCCAGCAGAATGGATCCAAGGTCTCCCTTTAAGGCAATTATACGAAGGCGTGTGTCCATGACCTGGAACTCGATATCATATGTACATGGGCCCACTTCTAGAGGAATTTCAATCTTTCCCATGACCTCTCATCGTGTCCCATCAAATGCCCTTACTGTGGAATAACAAGGCCTTAGATAAGACATATCAACTGGCATCTTGGAAAGTGTGACCAAAGGCATGACATTGAGTGCAGATCCGTTGTCAGTGAGCACATTCGGTATTATATAACCCTTGCAATTGGTTGTGATGTGCAATGCTTTTACGGAGCCCCTACCATTCGGCGGTATTTTATCGTCAATGAAAGAGATGAAATTATTCGCATTCAAGTTGTTCACCCACCTATCAAGCTTTTCAACAGATACGTTGCTCGCCACATAAGCTTGATTTAACACTTTCAGTAAAGCATTTCGATGTGGTTTTTAATTCAATAATAAGGATAATACTGAGATTCGCACCGATTGCTTGTTTAATTATTCTACGGTGTTATATTCACTGTGCTTAATAAACTTCAAGAATTCATGTGCTTCCTTTTCATTCACAGGCTTTTTAACTTCTTGTTCGGATGGAGTTTCAAACTCGACCTCAGCCTCATGCATTGGTGCCTTTCCTTTTTGGTTTGAGTCACCAGTCTTCTTCCTTAGTTCAACCACATCAGGAGAATAACATCTCCCACTGCGGGTAAAGTGTCCCACTTCGCTAACACTTCCAGTCGTAGCTTTGGATTTTTCACCTTCGGGTATGATAATGTTGACATCATATTTCCATGGTACCGCCTTGTTGTCCTTGTAAGGGAAAGGAGATGGTACTTCAATTATCATCTTTGGTTTCACTTTTTCCTTTTTTACCTCGTAATAGATCACCAAAGGTCAATCGGCGCTATAAGGGGAACCTAATGATTGATTATTAGAAGCGCATATTTCTCCTTCATCGGCCTCTTCCACTCTGTTAAAAATCTCGACCTCCTTGTTGTCCATCATGTCTTGAAGTAATTTTTTGAATCCCTCACAAGACTGGATAGAATGCCCTTCTATACCATGGAAGACACAAAAACTTTGACCTTTTGTACTTTCTTCCTTAAAACTTCTGTTGAGTGGACAGAACAAACTTTCTCAGCCATTATTTCCCATACTTTCCACAAAGGTGTCTTTATTTCAGAAACACAACTTTTGGCTCGCCACCTGTCTTCTTTGTCACCATGCTCATGTTCCCTTCAGTATGGTTAGGGAGCAGATTTCCAGCCATATTACTAGCACCATCAAATCGTAAAATGCCTACATTTATAAGACATTGAACCCTCCTTTTAAAGGCAAGATAATTTTCTGTAGAATGCCCTGGTTTCTAGCGTGGTACATGCAACTAGCATTAGGATCGTACCATTTTGGGTAAGGAGGCTTCAAGGGTGCCATATAATGTGGGGATATTAATTATTTTTCCAATATTTTTGGGTAGAGCTCTCCGTATGACACGGGAATAGGGGTGAATTAAGGTTTTTCAGGATTGGGTCCTGTCAGTCTTTGTTCATTTTTGGTTGGCTTTGAGTATGCATGGTATTTGATGGGAACATGGCGAATGGTCTTTGGTTATTTGTGGCATGGACGGGGTAAAGAGGAGGTGCTTGATAGTAAGGGCTTTGAGGAGGAAAATAGAAGTTTGAAGGTGGACGATATCGAGGTCGTGATTGGGTTGGGTACGGATTAGAAGTGTAGTGGTTCTCGGTTCCCACCATATGGGTTTCTGCCTCTTTTTTCTTTATGGATACTGCCCTTTTCGAACTCTCGGGGCCTTTCATCCTTCCACTCTTGATGGAATTCTCTATAAGTTCCCCGGATATTACAATATCTGTGAAGTCTTTCGTGGCACTTCCTACCAACTTATAGTAAAACGGCGCTTTTAAAGTGTTGATAAAGAGGACCGTTATCTCAGTTTTAGTTAATGGGGGTTCTACTTGGGCCGAGACATCCCTCCATCTTTGCGCGTATTGCCTAAAAGTCTCTGTCGGCTTTTTTTCCATCATCTGCAGAGTTAGTCGATCAGGCACCATGTCAGATACATGCTTGTATTGTTCACAAAATGCTGATGCTAAGTCTTTCCATGATCAGATCCTTTCTCTACTGAGTTGATTATACCATCGAAGAGCCGATCTGACCAAGCTGTCTTGAAAACAGTGTATTAGCAATTTATCCTCATTCATGTAACCAGTCATCTTCTGACAAAACATGATAAGATACGCCTTTGGACATCTCGTTCCATCATATTTTTCAAAATCTGACACTTTAAATTTCGGAGGAAGAACCAGATCAGACACCAAACTGAGCTCTTTAGCACTCAGTGCAGAGAAGACTTCGGTACCTTCTATCGCCTTGAGCCTTTCTTCCAGGCTCTCATACTTATCCTGAGCATCATGACCATCCATTTTCAACCTGGCTATTTCTACTGGATCATCCAAATCTGGAACGATTGGATCAGCAAGATTAGCTCCGGGGTTCGATACGAATATACCTTACCTTAGATGAGCAGGTGGTGTAGGTCGTTGTTCTAGGCCTGCAGGTTCCCCTTGAGGATATCCTCTTTGCATTGCATGGACGTGAGGGGGAGTGAATCCTGGGGGATAGAACGGACCCTGATTAGCTCTTGACTGGGGGTTTTATGATATCAGGGCTCTGCGTAGGTCCTTTTCCTTTGACCAAAGCTGTCATCATCTCCATCATTTTGGCCATTTGATCCTTTTGCTCGAGTGATTCCTCTCGAGATCTTACCATCAGATCTCTTGCTTCCTGCTGTGACTTGGCCAACTGCTCTTGTAACTCTCTTTGAATCCTTTCCATCCTTTCAATTCTTTCGTTGAGTTCAACATCCATAGCTCTAGCTCTTAGACGCGTACTATAAGAATGACGTGATTCCAGATTCGTGGTGTCACAATTATGGATTATACGGTTTTAGCCTCAGTGAATGATTAGAGTGATATGCACATGTAATGAATGAATGAATGAATAAATGACAAATGAATGTTAGTCATGAATAAATATGCAAGAATTTGGTGTTGATTTCAAAATAGCCCCATACTTAGGCATTTCATTAATCAAAAGAGTCCATTACAAAAGATTTTTCCATATCTGATTTAACAATTACAAAAATTTCCTAGCCACATCGCCTTGTTTCTTCACTCGTTCTAGGAATTCCGACATGCTTGATCTTTGGCTCAGAGGGAATTGGCAGCTGAGAACTTCTACTTTGTCTGATAATCGCACAATTTGCACGGCTGCCTTGCAAATTTCATTGATCAAATGGCTGAGGTGTATATCCTTTTCTTGGAGAGCTCTTTAGTAGGTGCGAGTGTCTCTGTCATGCTGACCATTCTTTTCTTCAAAGGCTTTTAGGAGAGTATCCAAATGTTGCTGATAAGCTTGCAGCGTATTTTCTAAATCTTGTATTTTTCCTCTTAGCTTTTGGCGCTTAGACTGACTAGTCATTAATTCTCAAGACACGGTTTCGTAGTCAACATTCTTCT
Source organism: Gossypium bickii (assembly GCA_025503065.1). NCBI lineage: Eukaryota > Viridiplantae > Streptophyta > Magnoliopsida > Malvales > Malvaceae > Gossypium > Gossypium bickii. The sequence goes on along the minus strand of CP106714.1, from coordinate 90,725,738 downwards.
TCCTTAACTCTATCATAGCACGCGCAGCTTTTTCCTCTTCCTTCTTCGCTTCCCCTCTCCAAAATCTATCCCACCTTTGATATTGCTTAGTTCTTCCTTCCATTCTGCCGATGATTTGCCCAGCCCATTATTCTTTATAGTGCCTCTTAATTTCTTATTTTCCAAATGAAGATCCTTTAAGTCATTTCTCATGATCTCAGCTTCTTTCTAGACTTTCTTGGTTCTGGATTTTTCAATTTGAACATCGATCTTCAGCTGATAGTTTTCCTCTTGAAGAGAACTAATATCCCGTAACAGCTTGACCTTTTCGCGTTCAAATTCATGTCTTGCCATTTCCAGTTCGGACGACATTTCTTCTGAGTAAGGATTCTGGAAAGTGTAATCCGTCGGTGAGATTTGTTGACTATTCACTCATCGTTATCTACATATGTCATAATCTTGAGTGATAGTATCATCATACAGAGCTAACTCCATTAGGTAAATTTCCTTCCAAGACTTTGCAGTTTCTCAGACTTTTTTCATGTAACCTTCACCTATAAAAGCAAACTCTGACTATGCCAATCCTCTGGTAGCTGATATGAACTATCGTGAAGCAAACTACCTTTGAACCATTAACGGAGCATATCCAACTCTTCTCTATAATTCGAGTAAAGGCAACCAATCTTGGCTTCCGTATTTGTATAACAGAACCGAAAGACATATCCATGGTGCTCTTCAAGTTATGTCTTTAGCGCGGAGGTTTTGAAAAACCGAAACCTAGTATTGTTCGGTGACATCCTTCGTCCAATCTTTCCCAAGGTAAGCTTCCAATGGAGAGAATTTTTTTGAAAACATGTGGAAAGGTGTGCGCTCCACTTTTTAGAAGTGGCTCAGAATCTAAACATTAGGTAACTGTACACATCCGATAAAATGTCCTTCCCCTTTCCTCTTAAAACTACTTAGAGATCTAAAAGTCTCGGCTAAGATAGTTGGGACGGGGTTGTTTCCTTGCCTCAACTTTTCAAAAAAATCCACTACCGCAACTTCTATATGTCCAAGAACCTTTGGGAAGATGATTAATCCGTAAATGGCCAAAGCAAACAGATCCACTCTCTTTACAGTATTTGGATGGTTTTGAACTAAGTCTCGCAGAGAAAACCATGGAACACATCTGACTTCGTTCTTTTTCTTTATCTATTTTTCAGCTCATGTATCGGTCATTCCCGTCAACTTCATTAGCTTTTTCTTGAAGGTCATAGGTTTGGGCTCTTTCACATATATCTTGTTGAATTGTGCATTGTCAACACGAAGCAAGGCGGCATACTCTTCTATGGTCGGAGTCATATCTTCCTGATTGAAAGTGAAACATTGGTAAGCTAGGTCCCAGAATCAAACCATGGCTTGAATAAAATGTTTGTCTACGTTGACAGCAATCAAGTGAGCTATATCCCCGAACGTTTCAGTGAAGATGCCCCTAGTGTCTAAGTCTCACTATTTCCAGATCCTAGTCAAGTCTTTGAGGTTATTCTGACGAGTATTTGAAGTCACATGCTCAGGAAGATTAGAGATATATCCTTCCTTTAAACTGTCCCTTTTATCTTTCTGGGTTTTCAAAGACTAGTCTCGAACCACGACATTTTTCTTGGTTACTTGTGTAATTGACTCCTCCATCAGAAACCCGTTTTTGGCAACCAGTCTCTAATCAACACCTTCCTAACAAGATGCCTATGATGCATGATTAAAAATAAAAATGAAGACAAATAACCTTGGTTAGTAATCACAAAAAATATAAACGGATAAAAAAAATGTGGAAAAACTAACAAATTAAGCTATTTAATCGTGCATTTTAGTGGAACCAACCTACTTTTTTTTTACACTCATCATGATTTACAAAAACCTACCCCACATGCTCATCAGATAATCTATCCAATCCAAATTATTAAACGGACCCGATTCCCTTGCATAAAAAGTGTAAACGTAAAAGAAACAAAAGGTAAGAGGCGTTTCTCCCATGTACTTATTTTGGTGACCATTAATGGACGAAGGTTCGGCATAGCTCTAGTCGGGTGGCTCATACTGTTCACTATATGAGGTTTTGGTTCTAAAAAGTTACTCGAATTATCCATACTGTCGCCTACTAAGGCTAGTACAGAGCCCCGATTATCGCTCATCATAGGCTCGCGAGCTAAATTTGAGGGATTACATTTACTTATGCCTATGTGGAGGGTCAAGTTAACTCACAAAAGCATAAGTCATATGTAACTCGAAAGTATTCACTAGCCTATTCGGAGGGACGAGTTAACTCACGAAGGCATAGCGTTTACTTCCACTTAAGTGGATGGTGATATGAACCGGCTCGGGGTGAGTCGAAACGTATATGAGCTGTCCAATTGTCTACGAGGAGGGATCAAGCCTTTGGAAAATAATTCGAAAAATATAAATTAGTTTACGGAAGCTTTAAGTAAATAAATAAGAGTTGGTTCGGTTTGATAAAATAAAAAAATAATAAAATAAATAAAAATGATAATTGGATGGAGGTGGATAAAAGAACTTAAATAAGAATCGATTCAACACTAAAGAGTGTCACCCGGATTCTATAATGTTTAAGGTGGAAAGATGAAAATAGGTTGATGAACGCCACACCAAAGGGAATTTGGTGATAAGTTCAAACAAGTCGAAGACGCCACAAGCAAGCTTGATAAGTCTAACGAAACTTGTACGAAAATAAAGAGGAGATAAACTCACTCAAATGAACAAAAGTTCATAAAATTTTCTTAAAGTCTGAATTATCTTAAATGAGAATTACATAGCCTTTTTATAGGCTGAACAAAGGCTAGCCAAATAGTCTTCTAATCTTGCCTCTTAACCCTTAAGTTTTTGAAAGGGCACCAGCAACCTTTAACCCTTAACCCTTGAGTTTTTTTAAAGAGGCACCTAACAACCTTTTAACCCTTAAGTTTTTGAAAAGACACTAGTAACCTTATCCCTTAACCCTTAGGTTTTTTGAAGAGGCACCTAACAACCTTTTAACCCATAAGTTTTTGAAAAGACACTAGTAACCTTATCCCTTAACCCTTAGGTTTTCGAAAGGGCACCAGCAACCTTGTCCTTTCATGTTCACCAAAAGGCACCTGGCAACTTTGTCTCTTCATGTTCACCAAAAGGCACCTGACAACTTTGTCTCTTCATGGTCACCAAAAGGCATTGGGCTAGTTAAATGCCGAATGAAGCTGAATTAAGCTAACACGACTAAATCAGCTTGAAGAAAGGTGCGAATAAAGCTAATTGAGCATGAAGTCAAGCGCTTAATGTAGAAAAGCCAAGAGATGACTAAGATATGTTGGAGGAGGTAACAATTGTGGGGGAGCCAACTATAGTTGATTTTCCAACATCTTATAGAGCTAACTAATTATACAGACAATGGCTCATCTCAGTTAGTATACTTCGTAAAACACTGGGAATATAAGTAATCAAATGTCGTTCGTCTTCTTAGAGAAGAACTTGACAATCTAAGCAGGCAAAGGCAAGAATCTGAGCTCAAGAGGATTGAAGTTTGAATATTGAGTTGCTCCATAAATTTAAAAATTGGTGGTGCGCCGAGTGTGCCTGTATCAGACGGAGCCCGGGTAGAGAGCTCATGTTATGCAAAAATGCAAGTGCACGGTGTGTGGGGAGAAACTCACAAACCTTTTCGTTTTTATTTTAAAACTAAAAAACTAAAACCGTAAAAACTTAGAGCTGAAAAACAAAAAGATAAAATAAGTTAGAAAAATATTTACAACATGATGCAAATGCATGACTTTAAAAAAAAACAAAATTTAAGGATCACGACTAAATATTAATTTGAACAAGGAGTTTCAAAAATTTTGACAACACGCGTTTAATTCCAGACTCGACTCTAAAAAAAGAGTCCCCGGTAGAGTCGCCAGTTGTAGCAACGTAAAATTTGTTCAGGCGCTAATTGAGAAAATTATTGAAAATTTGAAAACAAAGTTATTTAAAAAAGGGAGTCGCCACCGATCTTTTTTTTAGGTGTGATCGGACACCTAATAAATCCTCCTTTTTTAAAAGAAAAATTATTTTTTGAATTTTCTTAAAAAAAGGGCCGAGTTTAGGTCTACATCAAAATTCCAGAGAAAAATAGGGTTCGGGAGTCAGTTACGCGCGAGGAAGGTATTAGCACCCTCGCGACGCCCAAAATTGGTATCTCGTTAAACGTTCGTTGCCTTGATTTTAAAAATATGAGTTCAATTTAATATTTAATTGTGATTTGATTGAAACACGAGAATTTTAAAAAAAAAGAAAATTTTGAAACTCGAGAATTTTTTGAAAACATGAAAATTTTGAAGCACGAGAATTTTTGAAAACACAAAAATTTTGAAACTCAAGAAATTTTTAAAACCCGAGAATTTTTTACAACATGAAAATTTTTGAAACACTAGAATTTTTGAAAACGCGAGAATTTTTTTTAGATTTTATTTTTTATTTTTTAAAAGGGTGTATCGTATTTAACACGAACTGATGATATTCACCCAACATAGCGATGAAATCAACAACTTAGTGTCAAACTAATTTGTTACCTTATTTATTAAAATTATTAAAAATAAAATAAAATAAAATGCAATAAAAAAATACCAATAATTTTAAAACGAGATGTCATCAAAATACATGAATTAAATTAAAAGTGGATAAAGAAAAATTACCGAAAAGCCCAAAATACGGGCCTGATCGAATAGTTTACGCTACTCGGTTTTTTCTCTCTTTTTTCCTTTTCTTCTTTTTTTTTTCTCTTTTTTTTTTCTTCTTCTTTTTTTTGGTGGGTCTGTGGTGGAGCTCTTGGATAGGCTTGACCTTGTGTTGAAACTCCTTTTTTTCTTGGGTTGCTTTTTTTTTGGGCCTGTTTCTCTTTTTTTTTTTGCTTGGCCTATTTCTTTTCTTTATTCTGATGGGCCTGTTGCTAGTGGGCCTGCTAGACGCGGGACGGGCCGTAGCGGGTCGTGGGTCGGGTCGGGTCGACCCGACTGATTTTGATTTTTTTTTGCTTTTTCTTTTTTTCCTTCTTTCTTCTTTCTTTTTCTTCTTCATTCTCATTCTTCTCCAACCACCGCCGCCGTCGCCACTTCCTCGCCGTTGGTGCGACGCCTTCTCCCTCTTCTCTTCTTCTTCTTCTTCTCTCTTCCTCTTTTCTCTCTTTTTCTCTTCTTTTTCTTTCTCTTTTTTTTTTCTCTTTTTTTCGGGTTCTTGTTTTTTGGGGGTTTACTTCTTGGCCGATTTTTGGGGGGTAAGAACCCCTTTTATGGTTGTTTTTTTTTTACAGGTGTTAGGTGGCTAGGGGGAAGGGAAGCCATGCCCTAGGCTGGTGGCTGGAAACCATGAAGGTAGGTGCCCAAATCTCGTGATTCTGCCAGAAGGACCAAATCACAAATGCAGTGAAACTTCTGGGGTTGAAGTGTAATTTCAAGAAAGATGAGGGGTTAAAATATAATTTTAGAAAAGTTTATGGGTTAAAAGGTAGTTTTGGAAAATATGATGGGTTAAAATGTAATTTTGGAAAAATTGAAGGGTCAAAATGTAATTCTAATTTTTTGTATTTTTCAATTTTTTTTACTTTTTTGATATTCAAAATCAATATAAATAATTGGTTAAAGCCCAATAGACCCAAAAATTTTAGAAAATTAAAACTCAAGACGGGGACAAAATTCAGTTATTACACATTTTATATGTCATGGCGGGATAAGACTATGACCTTAGAAACCCATCGTGGGGAAATCTAGTTTTGGGGTAATAATGCTTGATACAATCAGGGATCGAAGTCAACATGAAGGTTCTAGTCGGCGATCGTGATGCGTTTACGAGTTCGAGTATAACCGGAGCACCAGGTGATAGTCATTATGGTTAGGAGTTCAAGCTTTTTCGATACTCACAAAGAATACCCTATATAGACCCTACATAAGATTGATGCCATAATCATAAGAAGAAACTCTAGGGACTTCCGGTGTAATCAACGTAATTTTTTTCACTATTTCCAAGCAGCCAGTATCTCTAACCTTTCACTCTTATCCAAAGGTGGACACTGAAGTGGACACAAGAGGGTTCTTAGGAGGAGAATGGATGTTCCGACATAGTAGATGTAACAGTCCAGTTTAGACCCTAGTCGGAACAGTGGTTTCGGGACCACAAATCTGAGTCAGTGAAATATTTTAATATTATTTTTTGTACCGTTGATATGTGATTAAGCATGTGTTAAAGTTCCGTGAGTTAATTTGTCCGTCTGTGTGCTTAATTTGACAAAAGAATTGAATTGCCTTAAATGCAAAACTAGCATACTATTTGTTAAAGTACCCATGTATTGTGGCTTATAAAAGAGAAGGCCTTACGAGGCAATTAAACCACTATTTAGTTAGTGGATGGACAAAGGACAAATATGCCCTTAATGTATGTTTGTTTTGATTATTAATGGAAAGGTTAAATTAGTAAATTGAAAAATAAAAGATTATTAAACAAACATTAAAGAAGAAATCCATTATTTGTGTGTTCATCTTTCTATTAGAACCAAAATAAAGAAAATAAAAAGAGAATAAGAAAGCTAGCGCATTCAGCTATGGTTTGGCTAAATTAAGGTATGTTTTGACTTTGATTTTTGATAATTTTTATGTTTTTGAGATTGTTTCTTAGTCTACTATAAGCCGATGTTGTAATTTGAAGAATTGATGTGAGATGTGTTATTGATGAAATGGTGAGTTTTGTGACGAATATTGGTGTCAAATGAAAGATATGTGTTTAATGAACATGTTTTGTTCTTGAATTTTTGATAAATTTAGCTAATTAGGGCTAAATTGTGAAAATAGTAATTTGAGGGATTAAATTGTGAATTTGATGAAATGTTTGGACTTATATGAGATACATGAGCATTCGATTAATCATGGATATATGGTGATCTTGTATATTTGATGTTTTGTGAAAAATGGACTAAATTGATAAAATGTGCAAATGTGAAGGTTAAGTTGCAAATAGCCCTAAATGTATGTTTTTGGATTGAATTGAATAAGTTGATGAATGAAAGAGTTAAATTTGAATATGTATAGATCAAGAACCGAAGAAAACGGACTTAGATTGCGGGAAAGCGAAAGTAATTGAATAGCCGTATCCATTTCTGATAAACCGAATTTGAGGTAAGTCAATATACAAATAAATGTATTCTTATGTATATTCTTATGACTATTGATAATGATGAATGAATATGAGATGATATATACATGAATTTCTGAGATAGAATCGATATAGTGACAATGTCCAAGAAGTCCCGTGTGAACCAAGGAATAGATAGGGTAGTCTATGTCATGACATAGGTGTCTGTTATGTGATATCATGAAAGACCACGTCTGGTATGTTGGCATTGATTCGAGACTTCGTGTAAGACCACGTCTGGGACGTTGGCATCGATAGGAGATTTACATGTAAGACTATGTTCGGGACATTGGCATCATATTAATTAGTGTAAGACCCTGTCTAGGACAGTGGCATATATTTCTGATTTCATGTAAGACCACGTCTGGGACGTTGGGATTGTACAACTATTCCGAGCTCTCAGAATATCCTATTAGTTCTGAACAATTCAACGGGCAAATCCGAGATACGAACGAATACATGATTTGAATATCTGTTTCAGGTATGTTTGATATGTACACTAAGTGTGTATGAAAGGTAAATATTTATATGAACTTACTAAGTTGAATATGTTTATTGAAATGATGGAATAATATATGATGATATGCTTAAATGAGCTATGTGAATATGTGATATTTAAATTGAAGAATGTGGTAAGATATGGCTAAGCAAATGAGACAAATTCTGTATGGGACGTATAAGCTATGAGAACCATTATTGTTATTGTATCAATATGGTTATGTACACTTATTGTTAAGTTTATTTATATATGGCTTACTAAGCTTTTAAAAGCTTACTCTGTGTATATTTTCTTTGTTTTATAGATCGTCAAAGCTACTGAAGGCTCGGGGACCGTCAAGGATCGTCATCACACAGCTCAAACATGTTTTGGTATTTTGAAAATATGTAAATAGCTAAATATGGCATGTATAGGCTAGTCATTTTGGTATGGGTTTGAGTTATGAAATTAGCCATGTGATGTGGCTAGTTAAATGTTGATATTATGCAATTGTAAATGTGGTATGTGATGTTGGTTTGGTATGATCCCATGAATATGAGATGGTCAAGTTCATGGTGAGTTTACGAATGAAAGTTGAGTAAGTATGTTTGAGCAAAAAGGGATAATTATATGAAAGGTAAAATGTGAATGTATTATGCTTGGATATATATGTGTTTTAGTTGTGCAAATTGGCATATTTGGATTTGAGATTGAATGCAAAGCTTTGTTGATTAGTTTTACATATTTATGGTTGTCAATTGTGCATGAATTGTATTGGTATACTTTCTTGTAGGGTAGATCCAAGTGTGGGTGGTATTTTGGCCTTGCAAATGGCCAGTTTTGCCTACACAGTTGTGGCACACGGGCATGCCTAGTGATTGTGGGAATAAGTCAGTAGCTCACTTAAGGGTGCACGACCATGGCATATGGACGTGCCTAGTTGCTGTGTAAATAGGACAGTATCTAGCCTAAGAGTACACGGTCATAGTACACGGGCGTGTCTGGTAACCGTGTGGATAAGTCAGAATACATGCTCGATTTGATTTATACACCAGACACATGGGTGTGTCCATGGAGTCGTGGGAGGCGAGACGATCACGTCACATGGGCGTGTGACCTTGATAGTTTTGAAAGAGTTTTAAATTTTTGAGATTTCCCGAATGTGTTTGGTTTAGTCCCGGCCCTACTCTAAAGCATGATTAAGGTATCGTTGACCAATATCAGGGACACTTTGATTGCGATTGATGAAAGGTTGTATGAAATGTCTGTAAAAGTTTTCGATTTGTTCAGTAACGCTTTTAACCTTAACCTGACGACGGATACGGGTTAGAGGTGTTACATTTTATTGGTATCAGAGCTACGGTTTAATTGATTCTCGGACTAACGTAGCGTGTCAGAGTCTAGTTATACATGCCATATATCTGAAATGTGATAGTGTGATGAATTCTGACGTGTAAAATGTGTTTTACGTATAGTAATGGATCCCAAAAGAGCTGTAGTTAACGATGTAGAAAGCAATACGCCTGCTCCCGCGCAAGGGACAACGCCCTCTGATTCGAGACCGGCTACGAGCGGTCATGAGGGAGAAGATAAACAAGCTTTCTTTTAGATGATGAGTGAATGGTTCATTTAATTTATGAGAAATAATCCGATTGTTTCACAACCTCCGCCCCCGTTTAATCCCCCTCAGACATCTACTATGCCTCCGACTACGAATTTGAATCTGTTGAATAAGCATCCGCTTAACAAAATCCACAGGTATGTGGCTAAAGAGTTCAGGGCTACTAGTGATGACGATGCCGAGAAAGCCGAGTTCTGGTTAGAAAACACTATCCGAATATTCGATGAAATGTCTTTGACTCTAGAAGAAAGTATTAAATGTGTTGTTTCACTGCTACGAAATGCGGCATATCAATGGTGGAAAACTTTCATTTATGTTGTTCTGAAAGAGCGGGTCATATGGGAATTCTTTTAGGTTGAGTTTCAGAAGAAATATATTAGTGAGAGATTCATTGATCAGAAACGAAAAGAATTTCTGGAATTGAAACAGGGCCGTATGTCTGTTACGGAATATGAACGAGAGTTCATGAGAATGAGTTAGTATGCTCGTGAATGTGTATCCACCGAGGCAATAATGTGTAAAAGATTCGAAGATGGTCTTAATGAATACGTCCGTTTACTTGTTGGGATTTTGGAAATAAAAGAGTTCATTGTACTCATTGATCGAGCGTACAAAGCTGAGGCACTTGGGAAAGATAAAAGGAAAGCTGAGTCTGATGCTAGGGAGGTGAGAAAGAGATTTCAAAGTAGATCATTCCAGTCTGCTTCAAAGAAATTCAGGGATGAACAAAACCATTCAAGAGTTAATATAGGATTTTCAAATAGAGATCGAGCTAGAACACAATCGAGCTCTAAAGCTCCAGCAACTTCTATAGCAAGTGTTGGAAATGTTCGATCCGAGAAACCTGAATGTAAGCATTGTGAAAAAAGGCATCCAAGAAGTTGTAGATTGAATGGCCGAGCTTGTTTCAGAAGTGGATCATTAGACCATTTCATACGTGATTGCCCAGAGTCTGTTGAGCCAGAGACCGTCCAGAATCTGAGATCTGAAAATGCTCCAGCGAGAGGGAGACTCTCTCGAAATGTAAGAAATGTTAGTGGTAGTCAGAAAACTACGAGAGATAATGTTGCGAAATCCAAAGCTAGAGCACCTGCCAGAGCTTATGCCATCCGAGCTCGGGAGGAAGTTTCATCTCCAGATGTTATAATGGGTACATTTACACTTTATGATACTTCTGTGATTGCATTGATAGACCCTGGTTCTACACATTCGTATATATTTATGAACCCAGTATCCAGTAAGACTTTTCCTGTAGAGTCTACCGAATTCATAAAAGTATCTAACCCCTCAGGTAAAAGTGTCTTGGTTGACAAAGTATGCAAAAACTGTCCGTTAATGTTTCGAGATGTCTATTTTCCTGCTGATCTGATGCTATTACCATTTGATGAGTTTGATATTATTCTGGGTATGGATTGGTTGACATTGCATGATGCTGTTGTGAACTGTAAAAGAAAGACTATTGATTTGAGATGTTCGAATAATGAAATAGTTTAGGTTGAGTCTAGTGATTTGAATGGATTGCCTGCTATTGTATCCGTAATGAAAGCTTAAAAATTTGTAAAAAGGGGTTGTGAAGCATATTTTGCTTATGTAATTGATTCGAAAGTGTCTGAAAAGAAAGTGGAGTCAGTGCCAGTTGTTTGTGAGTTTTCTGATATATTCCCTAAAGAATTGCCGGGATTGCCTCCGATACGTGAAGTTGAATTTGGTATTGATCTATTGCCCGGTACGACACCCATTTCGATAGCTCCGTGTAGAATGGCACCAACAGAGTTGAAAGAGTTAAAGTCACAGTTGCAAGAATTAACCGATAGAGGGTCGCAAGATCAAGTTTCTCACCTTGGGGTGCTCCTATTCTGTTTGTGGAAAAGAAAGATGGTACGATGAAAATGTGCATTGACTATCGTCAGTTGAACAAAGTGACCATAAAGAACAAATATCCGTTGCCCAGGATTGACGATTTGTTTGATCAGCTAAAAGGAGCTACTGTGTAATCTAAGATTGATCTAAGATCGGGATATTACCAGTTAAGAGTAAAAGATTCAGACATTCTGAAAACTGCTTTCAAAATAAGGTACGAGCATTATGAGTTTTTAGTTACACCTTTCGGACTAATGAATGCTCCTGCTGTTTTTATGGATCTGATGATCAGAATTTTCATACTGTACCTAGATTGATTTGTTGTTGTATTTATTGATGACATTTTGATTTATTCACGGGATGAGACGGAGCATGCCGAGCATCTAAGGATTGTGTTGCAAACTCTGCAGGATAAGCAATTATATCCGCAATTCTGTAAATGTGAATTCTGGTTACATGAAGTCAGTTTTCTGGGACATGTTGTATCGACCTCTAGAATACAAGCTGATCTGAACAAGATATATGCTACTGTGGAATGGAAACCTCCAAGGAATGTATCTGAAGTCCTTAGTTTTCTAGGACTAGCTGGTTAGGATCGTTGGTTTGTAAAAGGATTCTCGACGATAGCTACTCCGTTAACTAAATTGCTTCAGAAAGATGTTAGATTTGAATGGTTCGATAGATGTCAGAAAAGTTTTGATCAGTTGAAAGCCCTTTTGACTGAAACTCCAGTTTTAGTACAGCCAGAGTCAGGCAAAGAGTTTGTAATTTACAGTGATGCCTCGTTAAATGGTCTGGGATGTGTTGTAATACAAGAAGGCAAAGTCGTAGCTTATGCCTCGAGACAACTAAAGCCTCATAAAAAGAATTATCTGACGCACGACCTTGCGTTAGCTGCGATTGTATTCGCATTTAAGATTTGGCGTCATTATCTGTTCAGTGAGAAATGTCACATATTTTTGGATCATAAAAGTCTGAAATATCTGATGACTCAGAAAGATTTGAATCTGCGACAGAGAAGATGGTCAGAGCTATTGAAAGACTATAAAATTGTAACTGATTATCACCCGGGTAAAGTAAATTTTGTAGCTGATGCTTTGAGTCGGTAATCACTGTTTGCATTGTGTGCTATGAATGTTCATTTAAATCAGTCTGATAAAGATTCAGTGTTAGCTGAATTGAAAGCAAAACCGTTGTTTTTACAGCAAATATGTGACACCCAGAAAGTTGATAATGAAATGATAGTCAAACGAGCTCAGTGTGATGCGAAATCTGATTCTGAAATTCGTGTGGATGATAATGATTGCTTGAGATTTCGAGATAAAATTTGTGTTCCGAGAAACTTAGAGTTAATTCTGTTGATTTTGAGTGAAGCTCATAATAGTCACCTATCTGTTCATCTGGGAAGCACTAAAATGTATCAGGAATTAAAGCAACACTATTGGTGGTCTGAAATGAAACGAGATAAATCTGATTTTGTGTCGAAATGTTTAGTGTGTCAGCAAGTTAAAGCTGAACATCAGGTTCAGTCTGGGTTGCTACAATCGATTCTAATTTCCGAGTGGAAATGGGATAGAGTAATAATAGATTTTGTTTCTAGTTTACCTTTAACTTTGAGAAAGAAATATGCGATTTGGGTTGTAGCTGATCGATTAACGAAATCTGCCCATCTTATTCCAGTACGATCTGATTACTTACTTGATAGATTAGCTGAGCTTTATATTTCTGAGATTGTGAGATTACATGGGGTGCCACTATCCATTGTGTCAGATAGAGATTCGAGATTTACATCGCGATTCTGGAAGAAATTGCAAGAAGCATTAAGCATGAAATTACATTTCAGTACAGCTTTTCATCCACAAATAGATGGTCAATCCGAGTGGATCATTCAGATTCTCGAGGATATGTTAAGATGTTGCATTCTTGAGTTTAATGGTACTTGGGAACAGTACCTATCATTGATAGAATTTGCATATAACAATAGTTTTCAATCGAGCATTAAAATGGCACCTTATAAAGCTCTGTATGGACGTAAATGTCAGTTACCTCTGTATTGGACCGAGCTCAGTGAAAATAAGATACACGGGGTCGATTTGATAAAAGACACTGAATAGAAAGTAAAAGTAATCCGAGATAGTTTGAAAGCAGCGTCTGATCGTCAAAAGTCCTATGTAGACTTGAAAAGAAAAGATATTGAGTTTGAAATCGGTGACAAAGTGTTTCTAAAAGTATCTCCGTGGAAGAAAGTACTCCGATTCGGACGTAAAGACAAGTTAAGTCCAAAGTTCATCGGGCTATATAAGATTATCGAGCGTATTGGACAAGTTGCGTACAGATTACTGTTGCCCTCCGAACTAGAAAAGATATACAATATATTTCTTGTTTCGATGCTCCGTAGATATCATTCCGATTCGTCACATGTGATTACTCCATTTGAGATTGAAATTTGATCTGATATGACTTATGAGGAAAAACCGATCCGTATCATAGCTCGTGAAGTGAAATAGTTGAGAAACAAGAAAATTCCATTAGTGAAAGTTCTATGGCATCGACATAGAATAGAAAAGGCTACGTGGGAGCCTGAAGATTCAATAAGATAGCAATATCTGAATCTATTTAATGGTAAGATTTTCGGGGACAAAAATCCCTAAGGGGGGAGAATTGTAACAGTTCGGTTTAGACCCTAGTAGGAACAGTGGTTTCGGGACCACAAATTCGAGTCAGTGAAATATTTTATTATTATTTTCTGTGCTATTGATATGTAATTAAGCATGTGTTAAAGTTCCGTAAGTTAATTTGTCCATCTTTGTGCTTAATTTGACAAAAGGATTAAATTGCATTAAATGCAAAACTAGCATACTATTTGCTAAAGTATCTATGTATTGTGGCTTATAAAAGAGAAGGCCTTACGAGGCAATTAAACCACTATTTAGTTAGTGGATGGACAAAGGACAAAAATGCCCTTAATGTATGTTTGTTTTGATTATTAATGGAAAGGTTAAATTAGTAAATTGAAAAATAAAAGATTATTAAACAAACATTAAAGAAGAAAGCCATTATTTGTGTGTTCATCTTTCTATTAGAACTGAAATAAAGAAAAGAAAAAGAGAATAAGAAAGCTAGGGTATTCGACTATGGTTTGGCTGACTTTGGTTTTTGATAATTTTTATGTTTTTGAGATTGTTGCTTAGTCTACTATCAAGCCCATGTTGTAATTTGAAGAATTGATGATGTTTATGAGATGTGTTATTGATGAAATGGTGAGCTTTGGGACGAGGTAAGTCAATATACAAATTGTAACACCCCAAACCCGGCCCACGAGCCTCAACCGGATCTGGTATGTCACGGAGTAAAAACGTTTTGAAAAATTTGGATTAACAGTGGAAATCTGAAAATAATGTTGTAGTTATAAAACGGTGTCTATTAAAACTCAGGTGGGGTTGATTTGATAAACACGATTTAGTTGAAACCTTTTTCTTTTGAAACCATTTGATCATTTAAATTTTCAGAAACATCGGAGTTATCGTTAACTTGGTAAATTTTGTTACCCGATGGTAACATCCTTGAAAACGCGTACGATTACTTATTTTGAAAACGTTACTTTTAACCGATCGATTTAACAGTTTATAAGTTCATTAGCAATATAATAGAATTAAAGTAAAAGCAACTACTTAAACACCCAATAATAATTAGCAGCCATATTACAAACCAAATCAAAATTTAGCAGATAGTAAACTTTAATGGTACGAAATAAAATTTCGAGTCCAAGGAACAAGCATGGCCGCCTCGAGTCCTCTCCGGCTCCATCTCCGCGATCTACTCACCTGCAAAATGATATGAGAAGGGGTGAGTTACCAAGACTCAGTGTATAAATCCCCAACCCGAAAATACAACTCATACATAAGATATTAATAAGACATGCAATTATGCAACCCAAACTAGCCATCCGTACTCCTTTTTCTATCCCGTGTGGTACCAAACCACTAGTGGTGCCAAACCACTGGTGACCGAAGTCACAATATCAAATAATGAGGCCAACCCATCGTGTGGTCAAAACCACTGATGACCATAGGTCACAATATCAACATGTGGTACCCAACCACTGGTGGTGCCAAACCACTGGTGACCGAAGTCACAGATATCAATATGTGGTGCCAAACCACTGGGACTTAGTCACAAATTATATCAATGGTATGGTCAAAACCACTGGCGGTACCAAACCACTAGTGACCGAAGTCACAATTATCAATTGATGGGGCCAACCCATCGTGTGGTGCCAAATCACTGGTGACAGTCCATAGAGATCATCTCCCTCCTCTCATCAATCCCACCATCATCATGCTCACATACAAGCGTCATGATCCCATATATCATGCATTCATATATAGCATAGCATTTAACAGCATGTGATGGCGTACACAACATACAACATAGATTAAGTAATAGGGGACTTACCAGAAATCCAAGCTTATGCCTACAAGGCAAAAATTTACTACATGAGAGGTTATATAGCAATATAATAGGCAGTCTATGCTAATAAAAGGGTGTAAGAGTTTACACACTTGTAAGTCTAAGCGAAACGCGAACTACTCAATAACGAGACCCGAAGAATCGATCTACCGCACTAGATCTCTTTGCCCTATATTCTTTTGCCTTACGAAAACAACCCACCATGTAACGTGGCGGCCATTGAGTATTAGCAGCAGCAGCAGGCTTAGCAGCTTAATCTGACCCACCATACCTTGTCTTCTTCTACTGATTCCCAGAAAACCTCGAAGATCCGGAGCTACTTTTATTCCAGCTCCTATCCTAATTCCGTCTAAAAGACTCGTCTTTATCGCTTCAAAGAACTTTAGCCTTCTCTAGGACACAATAACTCCTGTTCTGTTGCGGAGCTATCATCATCTCGGCTCATCCGCAGCCCATCCTCGAATCGACCACACGTTCATACTCATACTCAGACTCACAATACCACAAGCATACCTACTCAATCGGAGAAATTCCGCCTCATACTCTGCCACCGTCTTATTACCCTGAACCAGGTTCAAGAAAGCTTTCCGTTGCGCATCCACGTAGCTAGCTCCTATATATTTTCTTTGGTAGGCTACCCTAAAGAATTCTCATGTGAGATCCTTCGCTGTCGCTCTGTCCCTTACGGTGAGCCACCACTGGTACGCCTCATCCCGAAGTAGAGAGATTATACCCTTCAGCTTTTCCTCAACTGAAAAATCTAGGTCATCCATGATCCTCTCGGTTGATTCCAGCCAATACTCACTGCGTCTTTGCGCTACACACCGATACACCTCGAAATATCTCTCGTCCCATTCGCCGAGTCCTCAGAACAAATTTCCGAGCTCTCACCTCTACTACGCCCCAAACCATCATTTCTAGCACTCGTAGCCGGACTGCCGCATCTTGACTCGCCCCGCCTGATCTCATGTCCAACCCCAAAGGTTGGGGGTGGTGGTGGAGGTGGTATCTCATTATCAGATCCCTGGCCCGACCTAACGGGTTCTGACACAGCCATCCAGCCTCTACCGCGTCCCTGACGGCCTCGTGCTCTAGAACCCATCTCTTATCGCGCAATCTGACTAAAAAGTTTTAGGAGTTAGTCATTGTTCCACTGATTATAAGCGAAGAAATTTTATGAACGGAGCTTAGAAGTTGTTCTTTCGATCAAACAAGTTTCAAGTCTTCTATCCTAATTCAAAAATACACATTCACTTATTCCTTCACCTTTTTGTCCAATTCCTATCCCAGGGGTATCTTCGTCATTTGCCCTACAGGGGTATTTTGGTAATAAACCAGGGTAAATTTACAAATCTTAATAAATCAAGGGTATCTCAGAATTTGTAAAACTTGGGGGTTCTTTTTGAGAATTTGATTTCCAATTTGGTAGTGTTGCAAAGATTTTAAAAATCATGGTCATTTTGGTAATTTTTGCAAGTTAGGGGCAATTTCATAATTTTCTAAAATCACGGCATTTTGATATTTGCAAATTAAGGTTTTGGGTATGTTTGTAAAATAAGAAAAATTTTGTTAAATTTTGGGGGTAGCTTAGTAATTTAGAAACCAGGGGCATTTTTGTAATTTTACCACTAGGGGTATTTTTTGAAATTTTGTAAAATAATGCTCACAAGTTTAAGGGAAATTTTTAAAAGTTTTAAAACTGGAGTTTTTTTATAAAAATACGACTAGTTCCCTTTCGGGTTTTAGTAATTGGGTTTAGCCTATGAATAAGTCCTCATGGTTAGGGTGAACCGGAAGCTACGCACTGTGTAGGATTCTCATGAAGAGGAGGTGAGTCACCGGATCGCTTAAATACTGTGCTCTTCCGGATCCAATCCTAGACATGCGCACAAGGGTTACCACATCCTAACTCGGCGACTTAGTCATATGTTTGTTTAATTAGGCAATCTAAAATCTTATGCGATTATTGGGGTAAACTAGTCCTAGGGTTCACATACCTTTCATACTATCTATGTTCCATTCCTACCCCCTTACAGATAATCATTCATACACAAAGGTTAGAAGTACTTACCCGAGCGGATTGGTGCCGGAGACTCGATGCCATGATGTTCAAAACAAAACCATTTTCATAATATTTCACAGAAGCCCATCAAGAAAACATTTTTGGGCCTTGGACCCCCACAGCTGAGTTTTGAACCGGGCTCTGATACCAAAATGTAACACCTCAAACCCGGCCCACGAGCCTCAACCGGATCTGGTATGTCACGGAGTAAAAACGTTTTGAAAAATTTGGATTAACAATGGAAATCTGAAAATAATGTTGTAGTTATAAAACGGTGTCTATTAAAACTCAGGTGGGGTTGATTTGATAAACACAATTTAGTTGAAACCTTTTTCTTTTGAAACCATTTGATCATTTAAATTTTTAGAAACATCGGAGTTACCGTTAACTTGGTAAATTTTGTTACCCGATGGTAACATCCTTGAAAACGCGTACGATTACTTATTTTGAAAACGTTACTTTTAACCGATCGATTTAACAGCTTATAAGTTCATTAGCAATATAATAGAATTAAAGTAAAAGCAACTACTTAAACACCCAATAATAATTAGCGGCCATATTCAAACCAAATCAAAATTTAGCAGATAGTAAACTTTAACGGTACGAAATAAAATTTCGAGTCCAAGGAACAAGCATGGCCGCCTCGAGTCCTCTCCGGCTCCATCTCCGCGATCTACTCACCTGCAAAATGATATGGGAAGGGGTGAGTCACCAAGACTCAGTGTATAAATCCCCAACCCGAAAATACAACTCATACACAAGATATTAATAAGACATGCAATTATGCAACCCAAACTAGCCATCCGTACTCCTTTTTCTACCCCGTGTGGTACCAAACCACTGGTGGTGCCAAACCACTGGTGACCGAAGTCACAATATCAAATAATGAGGCCAACCCATCGTGTGGTCAAAACCACTGATGACCATAGGTCACAATATCAACATGTGGTACCCAACCACTGGTGGTGCCAAACCACTGGTGACCGAAGTCACAGATATCAATATGTGGTGCCAAACCACTGGGACTTAGTCACAAATTATATCAATGGTGTGGTCAAAACCACTGGTGGCACCAAACCACTGGTGACCGAAGTCACAATTATCAATTGATGGGGCCAACCCATCGTGTGGTGCCAAACCACTGGTGACAGTCCATAGAGATCATCTCCCTCCTCTCATCAATCCCACCATCATCATGCTCACATACAAGCGTCATGATCCCATATATCATGCATTCATATATAGCATAGCATTTAACAGCATGTGATGGCGTACACAACATACAACATAGATCAAGTAATAGGGGACTTACCCGAAATCCAAGCTTATGCCCGCAAGGCAAAAATTTACTACACGAGAGGTTATATAGCAATATAATAGGCAGTCTATACTAATAAAAGGGTGTAAGAGTTTACACACTTGTAAGTCTAAGCGAAACACGAGCTACTCAATAACGAGACCCGAAGAATCGATCTACCGTACTAGATCTCTTTGCCCTATATTCTTTTGCCTTATGAAAACAACCCACCATGCAACGTATACGAGCCTGCTTCTCCCCCTACAATCGGTCAACGACCAAAACAAGTTTCAATAGCCTTCGACTTTTCCAATCAACTCAAAGAATCATTAAACCAACTTGGATCCTTACCACTTGACTTACCAACCGATTGCTAAGGAAGGGGAAAGCTTAGATCGACTACCTCAAAATTCGGAGTACCTAGAAGAAATCGGTGTCAAAAGGTGGTTAGAGACCTTGCTAATCAATGCTGAAAACGGCTTCACCCTTACGAAAATAACAGAGTGGAGATAGGTAACTCCTAAAACATTCGGTCATAGCACTTACCTTTTCTCAAAACCGATTGGAGAAGGGCCAACAAATAGATCTATTCTTTGTTGATATTCGGCTAAGATTACAATAGAAAAGAAAGGGAATTTTGAAGAATTTTAAGTAATGTGGCTAGAGAGGATTTGGCCAAGAAACAAATTTGAAATAAAAAGAAGAACCAACCAAAGAATTTCGGCACCCTTTTACAAGACTCAAAACCGATTGTTGAGGCCCCTAAGGCATGCTTCATTCGGCCAAGAAAATTTTTGAAATAAAGGCAAAATAATTTGAAGAAATTCGGCCATGCTCAAATTGGAAGGAAAAGAAAAAACAAACAATCAAATTCGGCCATGCTCCATAATGTGATAATTCATTTCCAAATAAAAATAAAAAAAAAAATAAAACATTGTTTATTAATCCTCCCATCACCAACATTACTTAACAAGTTTGCCCATCACTTACTCTCTTCTTTCAACAAATAAAATAAATAAGAATAAGACCCCATACTATGCAACAACATTGAAAACAAAAGCACATGCCTTCATCTAACTTTGAGCCCATGCGCAGGCCATCCTCACGCCGGCCAAAAAATAATACCCTCCATGCTGCTGCCCACGGGTTTCGAACCCAAGACCTGAAGAAGAAACCCCCCATGCCTCCAGCCACTCTGCTGTGGCGCATTTCATGACATAATCTCATCAAAATTTTCTTTTAAGCTCTCCTCATTAGCTTCCCTTCCTCTTAACATCAGGAGCCAAAATAAAAACACCCTTGCTTTCTATGCCACTCGAACCTAGGACCAGCTGAACTGCCTACAAGTAATGCCCCAGGCCACTTTGCCAAGGCGTTTATTTGTGATGTAAATTCATCACAATTTCCTTTTAAGCACTCATTCCTTGGCTCCTTCATGCATTAGCACCAAGGCAAAAATAAAACGCCCAACTGTTGCTCCCACTCCTCGAACTCAAGACCTGCTGGGGCTTCACTGCTGGTAACGCCCCAGCCATTCTGCCAAGACGCTCGTTTGTGACACAACTCGCCACAATTTCTTTTAAAGGCTCCCTCGTCTCAACGTTTAAAATCAAAAGTAAAAACACCCCTTGCGTCCATGGTGACTCGAACCTGAGTCCTTACACCCAGGGCCCTTAAGTGGCGCTCCAAGCCACTTTGCCAGGCCGACTTTCGTGTCATGGTCCTTGCCATTTATTCTTTAAGGCCTTTTAGCCCAACACCCATGACGCAAAATAAAAACCCCAAGCGCGATTTTGGCAGCTCGAACCCCTGCCTTGTCGCACCATCCTCAACACCTAAGTAGCGCCCCTAGCCATCTTGCCACTTGGTTTCTCATGTCAAACCCTTCCAAAAGTTTCTCTTAACCCTTATCTCACCTAGCTCTCTCCACTTAGGCACTAAAAAAAAATTTTACCCCTTTTTCAGGATATTACACAAATAAATGTATTTGTATTGAATTATGTATATTCTTATGACTATTGATAATGATGAATGTATATGAGATGATATATACATGAATTTTCGAGATAGAATCGATATAGTGACAATGTCCGAGAAGTCCCGTGTGAACCTAGGAATAGATAGGGTAGTAGTCTATGTCATGACATAGGTGTCTGTTATGTGATATCATGTAAGACCACGTCTGGGACATTGGCATTGATTCGAGACTTCGTGTAAGACTACGTCTGAGACGTTGGCATCGATATGAGATTTACGTGTAAGACCATGTCCGGGACATTGGCATCTTATTAATTAGTGTAAGACCCTGTATGGGACAGTGGCACCGATATCTGATTTCATGTAAGACCACGTCTGGGACGTTGGGATTGTACAACTATTTGAAGCTCTCAGAATATCCTATTAGTTCTGAACGATTCAACGGGCAAATTCGAGATACGAACGAATACATGATTTGAATATCTGTTTCAGGTATGTTTGATATGTACACTAAG
Source organism: Gossypium bickii (assembly GCA_025503065.1). Taxonomy (NCBI): domain Eukaryota; kingdom Viridiplantae; phylum Streptophyta; class Magnoliopsida; order Malvales; family Malvaceae; genus Gossypium; species Gossypium bickii. The sequence continues at coordinate 90,704,291 of CP106714.1, read as the reverse complement.
CGTGTATGAAAGGTAAGTATCTATATGAACTTACTAAGTTGAATATGTTTATTGAAATGGTGGAATAATATGTAAAGATATGCTTAAATGAGCTATGTGAATATGTGATATTTGAATTGAAGAATGTGGTAAGATATGGCTAATCAAATGAGACAAATTCTATATGGGACGTATAAGCTATGAGAACCATTATTGTTATTGTATCAATATGGTTATGTGCACTTATTGTTAAGTTTATTTATATATGGCTTACTAAGCTTTTAAAAGCTTACTCTTTGTGTATTTTCTCTGTAACGACCCAAAATCTGTGGGCACCGGAAAAGTGTGTTATCGGGCCTCCGTCTTAGTAAATCGAGTTAATAAATAATTATTAGGAGTAATTATGAGTCTAATAGTGTGTTTAATTAGATTTTTATTTAGTGAATTTAGCTTAATTTAAAGTAATTAGGAAAAAGGATCAAATTGAATAAAGAGTGAAAGTCTAGTTATAGATTAAAAGAAAGTAAAAAGGGCTAAAATGGCAATTAAGCCATTTAGCATAAGTTGAGGCGGCATATGAAATAAAAATCTAAGATTTTTACTTAGATTTTAAATTATAAAATATATATTAGTAATAAATTATAATAAACTAATTTAAAATAATTATATTAATTGATATTATATTAAATAAACTAAATAAATGACAAATGTATGGTAAAGATTAAAGACAAGTGTAATTGTAATAATTATATAGGTACACTTGTAATAATAATAAGCATTGCTTAAATAATAAGTAAAATATTTTTATAATATATTACTATTTTTATTAGTTAAAATAAAAGAAATAAAGTAAAATAAGTAAAATAAAAGAAACAAAAGAAGAACAGAAAAGAAACAGAGAAATAAAACCATTCGAAACAGAGAAGGGAAAGAAGAAAAGAAAAGACAAGGGAGAAATAGGGATTTTAAAGCTTGGAACTTAATTAGGTAAGTCAATTAAGTCCTATTCTCTTAATTTTGATGATTTAGAAGCTTTAAAGCAAGATTTTGATGAAACTAAGTTGATATCCTGAGAGTTTATAGACTTTCAAGTATAGTTTATGTTGAAGAAAAAAATGAATTAGGGATTAAATTGAATGAAATTTAAGTTAGAAGTAGTAAAAGGATTAAATTGTAAAATAAGTTATAAAAAAATAGTTTTGGGACAGCTGCAGTAGAGTAATTTTGAAAAATCACCAAAAATGGTAGAAATGGGATTAGAAATTGAGTGAGATATGAAATTAAATCTTATTGAGTCTATTTTCATATCAAAGAAATAGTGAAAGTAAAGAGATTTTGTATTTGAAGATATTTAGATTTGTTTAGACTGGTTCAGAGTGATTTTGAGATTCCCTGTTCTGACTTGGAAAAATCATTAAAGATAGTACAAAAATAATTTTGGGACATAATTTATATTTTTATATTCCTTAATGAGTCTTTTAGAAGAAACAAACTATAGCATCATTTGAATTCTGTACAAAAAGATAATTAAATCTTAGCAAAGAGTGGTTGGAACTATCAGACAACAGAACAAGGGTGATTTTAAAGAATAAACTGTACTTATTGGCTAAACCAAAAATTCTAAAAATTTTATGGAAAAAAATATATTTGAGTCTAGTTTCATAAAAAATTTACGGATCTTAATTTGGAATTCTATAACTCAAGATATAAATAATTTAGTGACAATGACTCAGGTAGACAGCCTTGACAGAATATATAAGTAAATAGTAGAATTATATATTATGGATGTGGAATGAAATGGAAGAGTAGGAATTGAATAAAAATTCAACTAATTATTAAATTATTGCTGTAATTAATAATGTAAATTATTATTATTATTTTTGTAGCTAACAAGGAAAACGAGGCATCGGCATCCAAGGGAAAAGAAAAGATCGTTGAGGAGTAAACTCGTATTTAGAGTTTGTATTACTATAACTCAAACTATTTATTAAATGTGTATTGAATTTATAGTATATGTTATGGAGTAATTAAGATAAGGTAAGTAATAATATTTGAAATTAAGTAAGGATATGTGTGAATATTGAATTATATGCGAATTGATATAATAGATGTTTTGAATTAATCAAGTATTTGAAATTGTTGTGGAAACGAATTCGAAATTGGAACAGTACAATAATACCCTATTAACTTGTCAGAATAGATTTGATACAAATGGCATGCCATTGGATTTGTGATGTGAAAAGGAGATTTGTAGCTCGGCCGAGAAGATGATTCTGTTATATATGCTTCGATTTAACCGAATAGGCATTTAATGCCTTATTGGTGTGTTTGGGAGGATATGATATATTGGTGTGTTCGAGAGGCTATATTATACTGGTGTGTTCGGGAGGATTTCATTATTTTGGTGTGTTTGGGTTGGATACTTTGGTGTGTTTGGATGGAATCCGCGTATCTATTAGAGTCCGAGCCTTGTTAATAGGGTAAATAATTGAAATGAAACTTTGAAAATTAGATTAATTGATTTGGCTCTATTGAAAGATATGTGAAAGAATGTATGAGTTAAATTATGAATTGAATTAGTATGTGAAAAATGAAATGTGAAATTTAAGATTTATGAAGTGATATATAATTATGTATAATTAGTTTAAATGATTTATAACGCTTATGGTTGATGTTTGTAATTTATTAATGTTAAATAGTCTGGTTTATAGTAATACCACTGAGTATGAAATACTAAGCGTACGGTTGTTTCCGTGCGCAGGTCATTAAAGTCACAGATCCGGTTCAGCATCCAGAACGTTCCCCACTCCAACAAGAAAATTTTGGTGATGTATTTCTTCTTTTTGTTTAAGTGGCATGTACTAAGTGGTTGTACATGAGTCATGTATAGATATATATATATATCTAGGTTAAATGATTTTGTTGTAATTAGATAATTATGAAATTTTGGATGATATGTAGTGACCCGATAGTCGAGTAACCGAAAAATATATTTTCGGTCTCCGTTTTCATAAAACTGAATCGTAAATATTTACTAAAAATATTTACGAAGCTAGTTGTGCGTCTAATTGGGTTTTATTTAGGTGAATTTGACTTAATTAGAAGTATTTGGGAAAAAGGATTAGATTGAAATAGGTATGAAAGTTTAATTAAAGATTAAAGAAAATAAAAAGGACTAAAAAGGCAATTATGCCATTTTTAAATGTTGAGGCGGCATAAGCATAAAAATCTTAAGATTTTTATGTGATAAAATATATTATTATTAGATAATTATGTTAATATAATATTATATTATATAATAAAGCAAAGAGATAAAGAGAAGAAACAGAGAAGCAAACGAAACAGAGAGCAGAGGAAAGAAAGAAAGAAAAAAAAAAGAAAAGAAAGAAGAAAAGGGGAAATTAAAAGTTTGAAGCTTGGAAGTTTAATAGGTAAGTTAATTTAGCCCTTTTTTAAAATTTTGATGTTTTATAAGTTTTAGGACAAAGTTTTGATGAATTTAAATTGAGATTTTTGGAGTTTTAAAGTTTTTGAACATAGCATATGATGAACAAAAAGATGAATTAGTGGTTTAATTGAAAGAATTTGAAGTTAGAATTGGGTAAAGGATTTAATTGTAAAATAAGCTATAAGAAAACTCTTTTGGGACAACTGCAGTAGAGTAACTTTGAAAATATCACTAAAAATCCTAGAAGTGGAATTAGAAGTTGAGTGAGATATGAAATTAAAGATTATTGAGTCTATTTTCATATGAAAGAAACAGAGAAAGCAAAGAAACTCTGTATTTTGAGATATTTATATTTTTGTGAGACTAGTTCAGGGTGATTTCGAGATCCCCTATTCTGATTTGGAAAATCATAAAAAATTTGAGAAAAATAATTAGGGGCTTAAATTTATACTTTTAGAATCCTGAATGAGTATATTTTCAATAGAAATAAACGAGAACATCATCTGAAACCTGTATGAAGAGATAATTAATTTTTAGTGAAGAAGGGTCAGAACTGCCAGACAGCAGAACAGGGGTGACTTTGATGAATAAACTGTACTAAATGGCTAGGCTAAAAATTCTGGAAATTTTATGGTATGAATATATGTGAGTCTAGTTTCAGGAAAAATTAATGGTTATTCATTTGGAGCTCTGTAGCTCTGTAAATAAATAATTTTGTGACTATGACACAAAAGGATAGCTTTGAATAAGTTTATGAGTAAAGGATTAAATTGAAATGTGAGCAAAAGTAAGAAAGGATGAATTTCTTATAAAATACATGTTTATTTTATTAAACAGTACAGGAAATTTATTTGATTATTTTTAACATATAAATGTTATATGTTTATATGAAATTGAAGAAAAAGAAAAGGAAGGAGAGGACCGAATTGAAGGAAAAGGAAAAGAGAAGGTTAAGGAGTGAAGGAAGAAGAATTTATATCACCTCAACCTTTTGTTGTAAGTACTACAAGAATTTTAAATTATTTTTATTTATTTATCTTTTTCTGAAATATTCATATAAAGTATTTAAATGTATGAGATTCAGCTTTAATGCCCAAGTAGACGGAATTTAGAACTACTAGGATATTAGTGGCATGCCATTAAGGAACTTTAGCGCGCTCTCTGATATTAGCACGTTGGTGCTCTCTGATATTAGCACGTTGGTGCTCTCTGATTATTAGCACGTTGGTGCTCTCTGTTCACTTGTGCATCATAATGCACCTCTGTATTTGTTCCGTATATCCGGTGTGTTCTATAAAGTCTACTTTGGGCTAAGAATGTGAAATGAGAACAAAAGTGAATCACTGATGTGTTAAGGTGAGTTTTATACCTTACAAAAGATAAGTTAAAATTATTTAAAGCAATGCATAGTTGAAATGACTTATATATGAGTAGATATGCAATAATTGATTGAGTTTAAAATATTTTGTTATGATTGCTTATTTAATTATTCTTGTAGTGCTTACTAAGTCTTCACCGGCTTAACGCGTTTATTTTAACGCGTATGTACAATTAGACTAGAAGAGAAGTCCAACTAAAAGATCTCTCATCTCATCACATCCTCAAGGGCTTCAAAAGTAGGTACTATATTTTGTATTAAAATGGCATGTACATATACAGTTCAAAGGTGTTCCCATGTGATAGGGACTAAAATATGGACTCTTGAAATTCTATCTTTTTGAGTTACTTGAAGTATTTTTGTATATATAGAATGAATTGGTAAATAATAAATAAGTTTGCAAAAATGGTTGTAAGTTAAAATATTATATACAAATGTTTTAATTAAATAGTATCTAGCCATAGCCATTTTGGCACCAAATGTAATAGTCTTATACCGGGTCTGAATGATTAAATCGGGTATAGGGGTATTACATGATAAGCAAGTTTAAAGTTATAAATTAGTAAATTTGGTATTAAATTTTGAAATGAAATGAAAGATATGAATTAGTTCCTTATATGTTAACACTTTAAAATTTAAATAATAAATCAACGGATTAAGCATGATATAGTAGTGATTAAGATGTAAATTCTTTGGTTGAGACATTGGTATTGGTTGTTTGGTTTGAATTCGCAGGGGGTTTTAGGTAAAATAAGCAGAAATGCTGTCGAAATTTTAGTAAAAAAAAATAAAATTAAATTACGAAAATTTTTTTTTGGAATATTCGAACAAGTCCCGTTCTACTTTTAATAAACGTTTTGGGCTTTGAAAGTCTATTATAGGGACTTATTTAATAATTATACTATGAATGTTATTTTATTTGTGAATTATTTTTAAATAGTCTGATATGTCTGGTAATGCCTCGTAACCCCATTCCGGCGATGGTTTGGGGTTAAAGGGGTGTTACATTCTCTGTTTTATAGATTATCAAAGCTACTAAAGGCTCAGGGACCGTCAAGGATCGTCATCACACAGCTTAAACTTGTTTTGGTATTTTGAAAATGTGTAAATAGCTAAATATGGCATGTATAGGCTAGTCATTTTGGTATGGGCTTCAGTTATAAAATTAGCCATGTGATGTGGGTAGTTAAATGTTGATATTATGCAATTGTAAATGTGGTATGTGATGTTGGTTTGGTATGATCCCATGAATATGAAATGGTCAAGCTCATGGTAAGTTTATGAATGAAAGTTGAGTAAGTATGTTTGAGCAAAAAGGGATAATTATATGAAAGGTAAAATGTGGATGTATTATGCTTGGATATATATGTGTTTTAGTTTTGCAAATTGGCATGTTTGGATTTGAGATTGAATGCAAAGCTTTGTTGATTAGTTTGACATGTTTTTTGTTGTTAATTGTGCATGAATTGTATTGGTATACTTTCTTGTAGGGTAGATCCAAGTGTGAGTGGTATTTTGGCCTTGCAAATGGCCAGTTTTGCCTACATGGTTGTGGAACACGGGCGTGCCTAGTGACCGTGGGAATAAGTCAGTAGCTCACTTAAAGGTGCACGGCCGTGGCACACGGACGTGCCTAGTAGTCGTGTGAATAAGATAGTATCTAGCCTAAGAGTACACGGTCATAGTACACGAGTGTGTCTGGTGACCGTGTGGAGAAGTCAGTATACATGCTCTGATTTGGCACGGCCATGACACATGGGTGTGTCCAGTAGCCGTGGTAGGCACACGGCTTGGTCATATGGGCGTGTGACCTTGACAGTTTTGAAAGAGTTTTAAATTTTCAAGAATTCCTAAATGTGTTCGGTTTAGTCCCGGCCCTATTCTAAAGCATGATTAAGGTCCCATTGACCAATATAAGGGACACTTTGATTGCAATTGATGAATGGTTGTATGAAATGTCTGTAAAAGTTTTCGATATGTCCGGTAACGCCTTTAACCCTAACCCAAAGACAGATATGGGTTAGGGGTGTTACAGTAGAGGTCAAACTCGAGTCGACACGACAACGGTTGTACTTATTAATGGGTTGGGTAATAACGAAAACCTTCGTCGCTCCAAAAGGAGCATAACTTTTATCAGACCAGAATGTGACGCTCCTCGCTCGAGAATCCTCTTGCGTCCATGACGGTGCCAGCCTTCGAACAAGAATGAAGGTTAAAGGTACCGGTTGCCTGGAAATGCAAAAAAAAAATTATACCGATTATAGCTAGAAGCCCTAGATTTTTTCCATATGAATATGAGCTCAAACTTCTATATGGTATTTATAGGGCATCATTTTCAGGTATTTTGAAAAAAATTGAGCTAGTGGCCGCGTATCGATCATCAATTGGCTCACCCATTATACCTCAATCCATTACCGCAGAACGATCATCGATTGAGACCTCCACATCTACTTCTACCTTTGGGCCTAAAAAGGAAAACCACCCCACAACTAACTTCCCTAGGATAGGCTTCGGAGGAATTAATCCCATCTCGACATGATATATGAGATGTGTGCGGCTCGGAGCGATATTGCATCACTGATGACTCAAGAATACCTCGAACATAAACTAAATATCCTTCGTGATTAGAATTTTTAAGGTTGGGAAATGATTTATAATAGAGAATAGAAAATATTGGAGATAAATTATATTAGTGAGAGATGATGAAGCTTGGTATGTAAGAGCCAATTTATAGCCGCATGGAATGGTCTATTTGCAAAGGAAAACCTTCAATACTGTGGTGGAACATATTCTAAACGTGTTGAAACATTTAAATCGTCTGAAATATTTGAAGCGTCAGGTTTTTTAGCTTGGGAACAGTAAATTTGTTACATGGCAGGCTGGTTGAAGATAGAAATTTGATTAGAATAAATTTCTGAGCCTAAGGGTAAAATGGTCATTTTACCAAAGTTTAAGGGCAAAATAGTAATTTTGCCTAAGCATGATTATTAGAATACTTTTATTAATGTGATGATTGAAACGAGCTAATTTGCTATTATAGAGCAAGAAGAACCAAGAATCCACCTCGATCGGGGAAAGAATAAAGTCTCGGACTAGATCGACGATCTAGCTTATTTTAAAATGGAGGTAAGTTTGTATGTGATAAATTCAACGTTATGTTAGCACGTTTGAGAATATTTGGTATTATATTGATACATGATGTTCTACTAAATTAAGTATTTGATTTTGAATGAGTAAGTTGAGATGTTGAAGTCCTAGTGGACTATAATGAATGTAAAAATGCTATCATCGAGACATGAAATGGATAAGATCCCGTATAAGACCATGCCTGGGACATGGCCTTGGCACCAAATTGAGATCTAGTATAAGACCATATCCAGGATATGACATCGGCACTCAGAGGTGACCCCATGTAAGACCACCTTTGGGGTGTGGCATTGGCTTCGTACTTATATTAATGACGATGAATATGCGTCCTTGAGTATCCCTAGTTATTAATGGGATAGATAGATAAGCTTGGAAATAGAAATGAGATTAGTACTAAAGTCATGTGAATGAGTGAATATATGTACTTGTGAATGATTCACGAAGAAATATTTACGACATGTGGCATGGTATGTGCTTAATAAAGGCGAGTTTGAGTAAGTATGGAAAGAAGCCTATAACCTTGTGTATAGTTAATTAATGCCATGGATGGATTTTATCATGAGCTTACTGTTGTTATTTAATTCCATGCAAACTTACTAAGCTTTATGCTTACCCCTTTTCATTGCCCTTTTTCCCTTGTAGTATTACCAATATAACTCGAGGAACATGGAATTCGGAGTTTGGAGTTCGGAAATCACACTATCGACATCACTTTGGTATAACAATTTAGACTTATTTTGAGTATGGCATGTATAGGAATTGGGTATTTTGTTAGATCGTAATTGTTAGCCAAAGTGTTGTCTATGTATGTTATTAAAGTCATTTTGTATATGGTCATTAAAGTTGGGCCAATACTTGGCAAATTCTTATGTTTAATGAAGATGAATTTATGAAGTTTATGCTAGTGTGAATGTTTTGAATTGAGTTCTTGGATATGTCTTTGGGTTATGAGTTGTGTTGAGATAAGTTGGAATAAGTATGTTTGCTATGCATGGTGGATTTTGGCTTGGAATATAGCATTTTTAATATCCACACGGGTAGATGCATGGGCGTGTGTCTAGGCCATGTGAGATACACGGTCAGCCCCATGGACATGTTGATTTGCCGTGTGTCCCCTTGCATGCTAGGCTTGCAAGTCAGCATGCTCAGTAGTAAACACACGGGCAGAGACACGGCCATATGTCTCAGCTGCGTGGGAGGCACGGCCTTGGACATGAGCGTGTGCCCAGGCCGTGTGAAGTCTGCACTTTAAATGTGGAATTTAATTCAACAGACGGTTTAAGGACCGAACGTGTTCCTTGGCCGTGTAACCTTCGTGAGGTGATGACGTCATAAACAGAATGCCAAGGTTTTGGCACACGAGCTAAGACACGGGCGTGTGCTCGGTCGTGTGAAATAAGCCAGTGTTAACCACAGGTGAGGGACATGGTCGTGTGTGACCACACAGCCTGCCCACACGGGCGTGTCCCATTTCACACGAGCGTGTGGCCCCTGTTTAGATAAAATTTTTCTAAGTGTCTAGAAGTTCTGATTCTTTTCTGAAAATTTTCGAAAGTATGTTTAGGGCCTCGTGGGCCCATTATAAGGAGGTTAGATATGAGAATGGGAAAGTTTAATTTAGAATGGATTTTGATAACCTAAAGTGGTATGATCATGTGAGTTAAGTACAGTAACACCTCGAACTCAGTTCCGGCATAGAATACGGGTAAGGGGTGTTACAGAAACCATAAGGAGCCCAAAATTCCAGGTACAACAAAAAGGTACCGAGCTTCAATATTTCTATCGACTACTGCATGGGCGCTTGTATCGGTGGCGGTGGGCACGTCGTCGACTATACCGACATGGGGTTAGATATCAACATCTGTGCAGGGGTGTAGTATGTGGAGGACACTGGTGGAGTGAATTATATACCTGCAGGAATAAAAGAACCGGCCACGTGCGGTGGGGGTCCGTATTGCGGTGGTGCTTATGAATAAAACACATGGTTAGTTATTGAACGGGAATACCTAGATGGAAATGACCCAAATATTGCGTAGCCATAGGTAGCACATCTGCTGCTGGAGCGGATAACGAATTCGTCGTGCGACCTCGACTCCTCCTAGTTTGCTGTAGCAGTCAACATGACCTCTTCACTCGAATTTGCTGACTCTTCCTCTAGTGATAGAAGATACGACTTACCAACAGCTCTGAACCATGCCAAGTAATCATCGACTGCCGCCGTGTCCGTTAAGAATAATTATTCACGAACGAGTATGAATTACATCCTAAGATTCCATGCCTCGATGTGCTCCTTATGTCGTACCGACCAGTCGATGTTGTCCATCCTCCGCATGTCCACCTTGTGCAGATTCTTCAAGTTTAGCAATAGCGGCAGAATTCGTTGCCTCCACCCGAACTGTCGCAAAACCTGGTCTGTTTCGTGTATTTCCACTGTCGCGTACACTATTAATGACATCTTCGCGTCCCACATCTGTCGATTGTGCAACACTTCTGGTGGGATGCAGGATATGACATCGTTGTCGGTGTACGACATCCATTCAAACTGATAAGCAAAATTGAAAATATTGTTATTTATGAATTTCTTTTTTTTTATGAATAATTACGTAGTTAATATAGGTTTGAATTAATTGGTAACTAACGTTGGGTTACTACCGTTGATCTAACAACAACCTAATATCTTTTAGAACCTCGGATAGTCCCATGTAGCTCAGCCTATGGTTCCACCTGGACAAGTGATATGTTAGTTGAAACATATTGATACGAGTCTCAAATCCCAATTTTATACCCATGGATGTGATGAGCTTACATTACCTCAAGGCCCAACAAGAATGTCAAAGGCCAAGCAAATCAAACCAAGATTCAATCAAATACAAGATTCGAGGATGAATCTTTTTGAGGAAAGGGGGAATGATACATGCACGGATGGGGTGAAATTTATTAAATTCCATTCATCGAAGTTGCCAATTTTCAACTTTGGGAAATTAGCACACTTGTGATGACTTTTTGGATGGGATCTAGGCATTTCTAGATTGAGATGTCTTTATGGAATTTGAAAATCTATCTCTTACTTCGAAACGCATTTTGAGTCACTCAATTTCAAGTTCGAGAGCTCAAGTTATGATCGTTTTAATAAAGACTGCACGAACAAAATTTTTGGACGTGATTATGACGAGAATTACGAGTTTTGGGCTTTTAATTTGAGTTTGAATTGGATTTGAGTTTTGGGGCTTAATTATTATATATGAGTCCAATATTGTATTTCTCAGCTATTATTATTTTTATTATTTTATTCTAAATTTTTTATAATTATTAAGTATTTTAAGTTATTTAGGAGTTTTATGTTAACAAGAAAACTTAGTTTAAAACTACTTATTATTTAATGGTCTTTGTATTGTATACAAATCATATAATTCATTATTATTCAACTTCTCTTTTAAGGTAATAAATTCTCATTGAGTTTTCATTTCAAGAATTTCTCTTGAGTTTCTTTTTGAAGAGTTTTAACAATCTTTTCAGATTGTGAGGATCATCTTCAAACTTTTTCCTGCCAAGTTTTCTTTCTTGGAGGGGAAATTAGAGTCGCTTGAAGGGGGTTGTAGATTCTTCGTGTTTTCAAGCCTTCTTAGGACTTTTACATACCACACCATATCTTTCCATCTATCTTCTTTATTTTCTTTCTTATTGTTCTAATCGTAGATTTATTATTCTATTTAATTATCTTAGCTATTTATTTTAATTGTTTTGTTTGACTTGGATTTGATTGCGTTTCAGGTTGTGTCAAAATTTAAGTTTCTTTCCTAACGTCTAGAGTCCTAAGTCAAATCCATGACTTGAACAAACTTTACGATCCGCTTTCGCATTCATCCGCCTCATTCCGTATCATTTGGTATCAAATTTGGGCGTTTTAGGTGTGTTTTTTTGTTTTATAAATGATCTAAAATTTTACATACTGTTTCTTAGCATTATTTTAAAATATAAAAAAATATTTCCAAAAAAAAATGATCGAAAAAGTACAGAAAAAAGAAAATACGAAAAAAATAAAAAATATTTTGTGGGTTGAATTTTGTGTTGAAACTTTCCAGATTAAATCTATATTATTTGAGGAGGCTCCAGTTTAAATTTCGTGATTTTTGAAAATCGAGAACACCACAAACAAAGTTTGTTAAGTTGCTTTGCAATTTTTTGGGTTTTAGCAATTTTCATTGACCCTTAGCCTTAGGCTTTCATTTGTTTTTCCTTTTTATTGTTCTTTTACGCATTCTAGCACTTTACTGTTTCTTGTGTTAGTAGGTTAGAGCACGTTGCACATTCCTTCCTCCGTGCAACACAGTTCTTTGGTGTCTAGCCGATTTTGGACTCATAGTGCTATTAGGTTTGCTTTATTAGTTTGATTCTAATACATTCTAATTAAAAGACTCAAAGATTAATTCTTATCTCATTGATAAGTGTATAACAGTAATGTTTGCTTAATTTTTCTTTTCTTGAGTGTTGTGTCCTTTTCAAGCTTTCATAATGATTTGCGATACTATGATTGGGAAGTTGCAAAGGGGTCAAGAGGTTCGAAACGCTCGAGATCAGAAATGTGACACTATTCTAGACACGATCAACAAAAATTTGGAACGTCTAAATACCAAAATTGAGCGTCAAAATCATAATTGAGGAGATAAGGTTGATCAGCCTCATCTTCGTACAAATAATGCTCGACGTGTCTCTCATGCAAATAATGAGACTTTGGTTACTAATGATCGTGGACATCATTTTTTTAGCTAAATCAAAGTTCTCAATTCCAGAATTTCATGGAAGAAATGATTAAGAGACTTATTGTGATGGAAAAGGTGATCATAAATTAGTTTGTCAATTTGTCAATTCAAGGGGATATGGCCAAATGAAAGGAGGAATACGATTAAGCCATCACCTTTTGTGCAATGTTATTGGTGTAGTTCAAAAGATCATAAAGGTTCCCAATGTCCAATTAAATACCCAAATAGAGAGACTACGATTGAGATATCACCTTTTGTGCAATGTTATTGGTGTAGTTCAAAATATCAAAAAAGTTTTCAATGTCCAATTAAATATTCAACTAAAGAAGAAAGTAAGTATGACTTTGTACCTTTTGTTGACTCATACTCTGGTGGAAAAGAGATTTGTGATGGTGGACTTTGTGAACAGAAAAAAGATGATAGTGAGGTTTTCTTTCTTTAGATCTATTGAGTTTGATGAGATAGAAACGTCATGTTCTCCTAATGAGATGTATTGTACTGAATTAAATATTCATAATACTTGTGAGAGGGATATGAGAAGTGAGGAAGAATCATGTGAAATTACTAAGAGAAAAGAGACCTTGAATGATAAAAGTCTACTTGATGGTCCAAATTTGGTGAGTGAAAATTTATATGAGGTAAAATTAGAGAATTTTCAAGTGGAAAAAGAAAAAGAAAAGCAATAAAATACCCATACAAAAGTGATGAATGATTATGTTTTAACTAACCTTAACTCAAATTTGTTTAGTGGTGTTTCTTTATTACAAGATTTCAAGAATTCATTGACGGACTTCCAATTATATTACTCTATCATCAATAGACGATTTTACTTGTGAGAAAGAGGTAAGTTGAATATTGCTAATTCTCCACAATTGTTACAAGTTAAGAAAGGTAAGGAACCATTAAAATTTGATTTAAGAAGGCATACCTTGAATGTTTTTGATAAGTATGCTATTGATTTTGTTTTTCCTTATAACATGCTTTCTCATTGGTCAAATTTCATTAAACCTTGGTTTGAAAGTTCAATTGATTTATGGGTTCATCTAGATCTTTAAAGGTTAAAAATAGTAATTTTGTTGCCCTAGATAGGTTTATTAAAGCATTTTATGTATTTTCTCTTGCAACAAAATTTTCTATCTTGACCTTTAACGATGAAATTTTACATAATCTTATGGATGACCATGTATATTTAAAGAAAGTTATAGGTTAGTTTTTACTTAAACACTCATGTGCCTTCTTTGTTTAGTGTTGATGGTTTGTTTTTGAAGGAGAGATACTTGATCCATGCTGATTTTGGAGATTAAAATCATATCTTTTATCCTGAAGGTAGTTTTAGCACACAAGAAAGCTTAGGTAAGTATTTTTTTCATTTTATTGTTATTTATTCTAATCCTTTTTCTTTTTGTGCAGCTAAACATTCAAGGATGAATCTTCTTGAGAAAGGGGAATGATGCGAGTCTCAAGGCCCAATTATAGACCCATGGATGCGATAAGCTCATATTACCTCAAGGCCCAACAAAATGTCAAAGGCCAAACAAATCAAACCCAGATTCAATCAAATACAAGATCCGAGGACGAATCTTTTAGAGAAAATGGGGAATGATACATGCACGGATGGATTTCCATTCATTGAAGCTGCCAATTTTCAAGCTTGGGAAATCAATAGACTTGCGATGACTTTTTGGATGGGATCCAAACATTTCTTCTAACAGCCCGATTTTGGGTCTAGTCGGAACAGTAGTTTTGAGACCACAAATCTAATGAAGAAAAAATTCATTTTTATTATATTTTTATGATCTACAGTTTTATGGAATAATTTCGTGAAGATTTCGTTCGAAAATTTTGACGTTTAGGCACTCAATTTAGTTAAAAGGACTAAATTATAAAAAGTGTAAAACTTGAATTCTATATGTTAAAGGTGTCCAATTGCTATGAGATTTTAAATTAGAGGTCCTTAGATGGTAATTAGACCATTATACTTCATAATGGACAAAAATGGATATGGTTAGGTATGTTTCTAAAGTTTTTCATTAAGGACATTTTAGTAAATTGGTAATTAAATGAATTAAAAAGCCAAAATAAAGCCAAAACTTGTCCATCTTATTCCTCCCTTGGCCGAATTTTACAAGGAGAAGACATGGCTAGGGTTTGTCAAGCTTTCAAGCTCGATTGTAAGTCCGTTCTTGCCTCGTTTTTAATACTCTTTACATTTTTGAAGTCGTTGTAACCCGATCTATCTATTTCTGCCACTAATTTAAGACATGATCAAGGTCTAAGGTTTTACACATGTTAAATATGTGTGTATTTTGATGTTTGATGGTAGAAAATGCATGTTTGTTGTTTATTAAACGACTTTTGTTAAGTGATTTTCGGTAAAAATGTCAAAAAGGACTAATTTGTAAAAGTCTATAAAATGAGTAGAAAAATGTGAATAAATGAAAAATGAGGGCTGTTATGAACAAGAAATAGTTTTGGCTAGGCTTGGGTGTGAAGAAATTGAATGAAAATCATTTTACGGGCCTAGGGACTAAAGTGTAAAATGTCAAAAGTTTAGGGGTAAAATGTAATTTTGCTAGAATATGACTTTTGGGCTGAAATGAATAATGTGATGATTAAATGAGATGAATTTGGTATTATAGATCAAGAAAAACGAAGTTTGGGTCTAGATCGGGGGAAACCAAAGTGTTTGACGATTAGGTCCATTTCTGCTATATTTGTATCGAGGTAGGTTTGTATATAAATAATGCAACGTTATAATTGTATTTATAATATTTTGTTATGGCATGAATTGTATGATTGACTCTATGGATGAAATTGACGAAGTTTCGACAAGTGAGTAAATCCCTGTTGAACCTTAGGAATAGATAGGATAGAAATGTCATGACATTAGGGTTACTGACATTACGTGTAAGACCATATCTGGGATATGGCATCGATATGAGACTTCATATAAGACCATAGCTGGGCTATTGGCGTCGATACGAGATTACATGTAAGACCATATCTGGGATATGACATTGATACGTTACTATGTGTACGAGATTCCTAAGTATCCTTTAGTAATCCAAATGGTTCAATGGGAAATGTTGACGAAATGTTCAACGAGTATGTTAAAGATGAGAAAATACGTGATTATGTTACGAGTTGATACATGTATGAACGAAAAACTCAAAGAAAATGGATTCTATATATGATGAACAATTGGTAAGAATGTGATTGAGTAAGTTGTGCTTATGAAGCTAAATGACATTTATGTTGATATATGTTATGTTGATATTAAATGACATTTATGGTCATATAACATTTATGAAGTTTTAATGACATTTATGTTAATATTTGTTAAGTTTTTTATATGTCAAATGTATGAATAATGTTTTGTATTATTTGCATATGAACTTATTAACTATATAGCTTACCCCATTCCTTTCCCATGTTTTATAGTGTCATTGAGCTAGCTCGGATTGGAGTTCGCCGGAGATCCTATCACACTATCAAGCTATCACTTTGGATATTGATGAATTCAAGTATTTTGAGTTTATGGCATGTACAGGGACTTAGTCATTTTGTTAAATGTGTAATTGTGATTGTAGCCAATGTGTTGGCTTATAATGATTTATGGTTCATTTTTTGTATATAGCCATGGAAGTTGGCTAATATTGGTTATGAGTATATTTATATATTAATTTCATTTGTGAATATGAAATCTTGCATGATTTGGTGTGGAAAGGTTGATGTTCTAAGTATGATAAATAATGGCATGAGGATGACATGTTATTGTCTTGGTTGTGGTTGTTTGGTTGCTCTTATATGCTTGAATTTGTGCCATGTGATGTTATGTTGATGTGTGCAAGTGAGGGTGGCAAAATGGCCTGGTAAATAACCTTTATTTTGTCCACACGGGCGTGTGTCTAGGCCTTGTTTGACACACGGTCTGCCCCACAGGCATGTGTTCTGGCCGTGTGTCCCCTGCACCTAAATTTTGAAAAATAGAATGTCCAGAATTGAGCACACGGGCAGAGACACAGGTGTGTGTCTCAGTCGTGTGTGCTACACGGCCTAGCACACGGGCGTGTGGCACGACCGTGTGGCACAAGTTAGAGAGCACCCTAATTTGAGCATGATTTGAAGCATGGGTGTGTCTCAGGGTCACACGGGCGTGTCCCTTGAACCACACGGGCGTGTGACCCCTGTAACATGAATTTTTTTTTAAGTTTTGTAAAAATTTCTAAATTTCTCGGTTTAGTCCCGAACCACCTCCAAAGCATGTTTTGGGCCTCGTAGGCTCGTATAAGGGACTTTATGATTGAATAGGAATGGTTTTAATTTGGACACAAATTTATGACTCGGAATTGTATGAATGCTTGTGTTATAAGTCCGATAATGCCTCGAGCCCTGTTCCGTCGTTCAATACGGGTAAGGGGTGTTACATTTCTAGATTAAGATGTCTTCATGGCGTTTGAAAATCTATCTCTTAGTTTCAAAATGTACTTTGAATCACTCAATTTTGAGTTTGGGAGCTCAAGTTATGACCGTTTTAATGAAGACTACATGAACAAAATTTCTAGACGTGATTATGACGGGAATTACGGGTTTCCGGCTTTTAATTTGAGTTTAAATCATATTAGGTTCGGGGTTTGGGTTTAATTTTTATTATATATGAGCCCAATGTTGTATTTATCAGCTCTTATTATTTTCTTATTACTTTATTCTAAATTTTTGATAATTATTAAGTATTTTAAGTTATTTAGGAGTTTTATGTTAGCAAGAAAGTTTAGTTTAAAACTACTTATTGTTTAGATTAAATTAGAGTTCTAGTATACTTAAGAGGTTTATTTAGATTTATTTAGCTAGCCTATATATAGACCTTTGCATTGTACACAAATCATACAATTCATTTAACTTCTGTTTTGAGTTAATAAATTCTCATTGAGTTTTTTTTTCAAGATTTTCTCTTGAGTTTATTTTAGAAGAGTTTTAACAATCTTTTCAGATTGTGGAGATTATCTTCAAATTTTTTCTTGCCAAGTTTTCTTTCTTGGAGGGGAAATTAGAGTTGCTTGAAGGAGGTTATGAATTCTTGGTGTTTCCAAGGCTTCTTAGGACTTCTACTTACCACGTCCTATCTTTCCATCTATCTTCTTTATTTTCTTTCTTATTGTTCTAATCGTAGATTTATTATTCTATTTTAATTATCTTAGTTATTTATTTTAATTATTTTATTTGACTTGGATTTGAATGCATTTCAGGTTGTGTCAAAATCCAAGTTTCTTTCCCAGCGTCTAAAGCCCTAAGTCAAATCCGAGACTTGAACAAAATTTACGATCCGCTTACGCATTCATCTACATCATTCCATATCACATATAATAATAAAATTTATTATACAAACTACGTATTTGTTAATAATTGATGTTTACCTCGTCACCAATGGGGACATATATGGGTCAGTCATCTTGGGACGTATAAACGATAACCGCCACCAGGGCCACGACTGCAACAGGAGCAGACAACCACCAATCGACGCTGACCTCGGGTTCATGGCCCGACACGTCTCTCGATATAACATGGACAATACGACAGATCCCTAACTTAGTTTCCCGCAATCATTGAAGTCCATGAGATGTAGTAGCCACCTTACGTGCACTGAATATCAAGATTTTTCGGGCATTAAAATGCTCTCGATTAACCTCATGATGTATGCTCAGGTGTATTGTTGTATCACCTCCTCTATTCGGTCTTTAGGGAGCTCGTCGAAATTATCCTTCAACCAGTTCATCGATATTTGACCACTTTCGAACTTGTCCGAGACCTTCCCCAACAGTGACCAACAGAGGGTCACTTTGTTCGAAAGGTCTCATATCTCGTGATGATTGGCCCATCCACTAGAAGACCGAGTTGTAGCACTACGTCTTCGAGTGTGATTGTATACTCGCCGCATGGAAGGTGAAAAGTGTGTGTTCCGGGTCTCTATCTTTCCACCAATGCGCTGATTAGTTGCAAATAGAGTTTGCAGCCCCCGGACATGCTAGACACATGTAAGAATCCAGCAGTTTGCAAGTGGCCACGAATTTTAGGAATCGCACGCTTTCCCATATTATGGATGAAGCCCTTCAGAACACGATCATCTACCTATTTACAAAAAAAATATATAATTATAATAAAAAATTAAATTTAATATTATTGAAATTAACAAAATTTAAATTTCGGTCTTGCCATTACTAATTGGGCAGCGGAAATATACTTGTCGCTGAAGCGGATTAGGGAGGCGATCATTCGTGAGAAATCAATTTAAAAGAATAAAAACTAGATAATTAAAAATAACAATAATTTTAAATAAAATTATCGAAAATTATTAAAAATGATAGACTTGAGAGGGTTTGAGAGAATTTAAGAGAGTTGAGAGAAGGATGTGAATGAAAAAAAATGAAATTTGAGGGGTATTAATAGGGTAAAAAAGTTATCATTAGGGTTTTAATTTTTTTTTTTACAGTTGGCGATAACATTCAAAAAGCCGTTGGGATTTGACCATTAGCTGAACGCGTTTTCCAGCAAAATCGTCCTATATCTCCAATTAAAATTAAAATTGATCCAAAACCTTAATTTTAAAAAAATCAACTTATAAGCCTTACTTTGTAAAAAAAAAATTACCTGTTTTATTAGGTTTTGTTAGTTAGGTGTGATTGGATATTTTTAAAAGTATGACAATTCAGTTGAATTTGATTCTTAGTTTTTTTTTCATATTAATTTTTGGCTAATTAATGAACTTTGTTTTTATGATCTTTTAACATTGTTTGATGAAGTTTTAAAGTATTTTTTATAAAAACAATATTTCAAGTAAATAAAAAAAATTAATAACTCTTAAACCATATTTTTTTTGGGAAAAACAATTTTTATATAGAATTTTTAAGTTATTTTTATTATTTTAAATATAAAATATGTATTTCTAATCATAGAATTTTAATTAATTATAAACAATCCGATAGAATTTGAGTGACCGTGATTATTTAACTTCTATTTTTATAAACATCATCCAAACACTTCAAATCGGAGCAATTCTCAATTTGATTGACAATAAATTTATTTAGGGAACAACAAAATGAAAATCTTATTTAATTAAGAAAATAGATAATGTAAATAAAATATACAAAATAGATGAAGCTCTATAAGTGGAGGAAGCAAACACACTAGAAAGTTGATACATAGAGAGAGAGAGAGAGAGAGAGAGAGAGAGAGAGAGAGAGCTATTCTAATGTTACTGAAATTAAAAGCTTAAAAGGCTTCATTCTGGGGAAGGAGAACATGGGTTCTGACGATGAAGAAGTTCTCATATATGTAGCCAGCAAGGCCACCTCCGATTAGGGGTCCCACCCAGTAAACCCAGTGATCGGTCCAGTTCCAGCTCACTAGAGCCGGTCCGAATGACCGAGCCGGGTTCATTGAAGCACCCGAGAAAGCTCCACCGGCTAAGATGTTGGCCCCAACGACGAAGCCAGTGAGCATTGGACCTAGCCCATCGATGGAACCTTTCTTGGGGTCTACTATGGTGGCATACACTGTGAACAGCAATGTGAATGTGAGAATAATCTCCCATATAACACCTTGAAGGAACCCCATTCCACTTGCTAATGTGTGAACCGGAGTGTTCTGCAAAAACAAAGTTGTTCATCCGAAATTTAATTACATTAATTCCAATTCAATTCGTTGAAAAATTAAATCAAAATCAAAATCGTCTTCACTTAGAACCATGAAACGATCTAAATGCTAAATGATGTCAATCTGAAACGATCCCATAAATTTCAAACCCGAATTCATCTAATATGGATCCAACCCAATTCACTGTATTCATAGCTCTATTTCTTACCAATCCTCCAGTGAGATACTTGAGAAGTATACAAGCAGCTGAAGATGCCAACAACTGATCGATCCAGTAGAGGATCGCCCGGACCACCGTGATGTGACCACCGAATAGCAACCCAAGCGTGACGGCTGGGTTAAGATGGCCGCCTGATATGTGTCCGGCCGATATCATAACGCCGACGACAAGAGCATGAGCCACCGCCACAGCAAACAATCCCACCAGCGCATTTGCCCCCGACTCATCTGTTCACAAACACAAAAACATATAAAGCAAAAAAAAGGACGATGATCCATGAAAATGGTGGAAATCAAGTTAATGAATAACTGAAAATTACCGGCGGCCATGGCAGCTCCTACTCCAACGAAGACGAAGAGGAAAGTGGTGATAAACTCGACGACAAGGGCTTTGATGCAGTCAGGCTGAGCAGCCTCTAGGCTTGTTCCCAAGGCGATTTTCGGCATTGTGGTGGCCGGAGAGTACCACGACGGAGCCTGGTTATATGATTATATGGCAGGCTTTAAGATAATTGGTAGCTGACTCAACTGTACTTGGCTCGATGAGATGGACGATATATATAAGCGTAAGCCTCATGGTTCGACTATTTTGTTTAGGGTTAATTATGTCCCTAGTCCTCAAACTATAACATATTTCAAATTAATCCTAAACTTCAACACATTTTAGACTGTTAGTTGAGTCTTCAAAATATTAGGATTACAAACAAAATGTAAAAAAAGTGTGTATATATATATATGTATATATATATTCTTTAATTAGTGAATTGATCCAAAAAAACTCTGAAAAAGAGTCCACAAAAATTTAAGGGTAAACTACATTATTAGTCATTAAACTATAGGTAAGTTTTCATTTTAGTTACTTAACTAAAAAAAAGTTACAATTTAGTCACTAAACTATTCAAAAGTTTTCATTTAAGTCACTGGACTATTAAAATCGATTCTATATGGCTTTCTTTGTTCGCACTATGTACCTACACCAATCGAAAGCCCTATTTCCCTTCCTCTCTATAGTTCAAATTTTTTTCATAAAACAACTTTGGACATCACGAATTTGTAAACCAAAATTCAAATATTTTTTTTCTTCGATCTCCTTCACTGACCATCAAATCCACTTAGATCTAAGGTATGTTCTACTCATCAATGAGTACTAATTTATCGTACCGATCATTGAATTGTCGCTTGGAGATCGCTGACGGAACATTTAAAAAAAAAAAACTTAACAGCCTAGTAGTTTAAATAAAAACTTTTAAATAGTTTAGTGACTTAAATGAAAAGTTTTGAATAGTTCAATGACCAAATTTTAACTTTTTTAATTAAATGACCAAAATAAAAACTTACTCATAGTTTAATGACTGATGGTGTAGTTCACCCAAATTTAAAAATGATCCACCAAAATTTTTGAAATGAAATTATTTTATATAAAAATAAATTAATCTCTCTCCTACGAAAATTCAAAATCTCTAATCCTTTAATTTTCTTTCTACACTCATCACTTTCTTTTTTTTAAAATTTCTCTTTATCCTTTCATATATATTCTATAGAATCTCTACAATATGATGATTAACATATATATTCTATAAAATCTCTATAATATGATGATTAATCTTTCAATACTTTCAAGTGAGCCTCCCTAATTATATAAAAAAAGTTCTTTTCTTTTCGAGCTTTATTGATTAATCTCTAGAAAAGTAGGATTATGGCTTTTCTTGTGATAAATTAGAATTTTTATGTAAGATTTAATTTTTTTATTTATCGAATGATTTTGAAATATTAATTTTGTATGAGATTTCTAGCGTCTTGGTTGAGTAATTATTTTTAGAGGTTTATTAACATAAATCTTTGAAGAAATTAAAATTGATTGTATTTATAATCTTGAATTTCATGAATATTAATTAGATATTTAACATTTTTATTTAGAAATTATTGTTGCTAGTATGTTTATTTTGAATCTTATGTTTAAAAATTGGCATTCTCATGACACCAAAAAATACTTAAATAATTTTTATTTTTGTAAAAGAAAATTATTAATTATATGTTAGCTTCATGAAAATATTTATTTTAATAGTTTTAGTTTTGTAATAGACTTATAATTAACCATATGCATTAGTTTATATATGGTTGATATTATTAATTTAAATGACTTTTATGAACATGTTAATTTATTAAAAAAATTGACACTACAATCCAAATTTTATGGCTCCACTATCGACCTAGCAATCAATTATTTCGCTGTGCCTAGTTGACTTGCTTTATCGCTATTGGTTGCAAAAAATCCGGAATAATATTCAAAATATAGAAATAAAACAACAATAGATATATATATTTAAAAAAATAGATACTTTCAAAAAAATTAATTATATATTTTTTAATTATACCTTGCAACTGCAACAAACGTGATAATGAATACTTGGCAAAGGCTTAAGGTCATGACTACTTGAATGTTTAAAATTTACCATGCATAATTTTGCATATATGAGTTTTGTTTTATTTTATTTTTTACATTGTAATGATGTGATTCTATTTTATAATTGTTTGTATGTATATTCTTGTAATTATATTGTTTTACAAATGATTTGTAAAAATCCTTTCTTTCAAAACAAATACTTACAATTAAAATTGTTCATGCATGGTATCAATGGAGGTGGAGAATGATGAGAGGGGATGATGTCAAAGGAAGGCTAATTAACCCATTCTAGGATCGAAAGTTAGAAAAGTAGAGGGACACATGTAGAGAAAGATGAGAGTTTGATGTATTAGGGTTTTGAAAGAGTTGAGGAGACCCCTTACTATGTTGATATGTTCGACTATTTTATAGGAGAATGATGGTTCCTACCCAATTATTCCACTCAGTGAGGTCTTGAGTGGCCTAATGGAGGGTCCAACCGAATCCAAATTGAGCTAGAGATGTAACAAAAATTAATTATTATAAACAACAAATTAAGTACTTAACTTAAACTAATTCACCAAAGATGTGTTTAGATGCCCAAAAATAATTGAATGGAAGTGTAATTGCTAGGTAGTAATTACATTATCTTGTAATTACAATAAATCTTAACTCCCTAAGCATTAGAGATGATTCTAAGGGGGCTGGCATGGGACCCGGCCTCCCTAAAATGAAAAATTACCATTTAGGCCTTCTAATTTTTTTAAATTTTAAATTAGTAAAAGTAAAATTACATTTTGGCCCCCCTAAAGTTATAAAAATTCAATTTAATACTTTAAAAATTATAAAGATATAGACTATAAACAATTAAAATTTCATTCGGCCCTCCTTAAAAGATTATTCTGGCTTCGCCTCTGCTAAGCATGTTTGATTAATAGAGTATAATTACATTGTAATTTCTTATATTATAAATTAAATTGATATTAATTATTATAAAAAAAAACCTAGGAAGAGATTGAATAATAAAATGAAAGAGAATCTTGATCCAATACTTGAAAATAATTTTCTCCTAACTTAGCTTCCCTTTGTCTCTCACTTCATCTCTTGCATGTTCCTCCAAAAAAGTCATTAACATGTTGTGTTGTAATATCTTCAACGTTGCTGATGAATGATGATCTGGCGACCATGCTTACAGCTTTATTATAGTTTGCATGTTATTGTCATATATATATATATAATGTAAAGTTGACATTAAAGAATATGAATATATATATATAATGTAAAGTATAACATTTTTTCTAATTTTTTTTAAACATAAAATTTTAAACCAAATATCAAACTTTGAAAACTCGAAATTCGATACATTTTAAACCATAAATCTTAAACTTGAAATTTAATATTTCAAAAAAATATTGTATAATAATTATAATGGTAAACTTCACTCATGGTCACTTTTGTTTACCTCAGGTTACATTTTAATCACTTATATTTGAAATGTTATGTTTAGTCATTTATATTAACGTGTTGTAACATTTTTAGTCACTGAGTCATTTATTGTCGTTAACGGTGTAACCGTAAGCTGACGTGGCACGTTAAATCATCATTTCAAACAAAAATTTTACAATTAGTCCCCATATTTTTTTGCTTTGAGGAAAGTTTAAAGAACATAAAAGAAAAAAAAAATAAATTGCTCAAAACGAAAAAATATGGGGATCGATTGTATAATTTAACTTAAAATTTTTTGTTTGAAATGATGATTTAACTTGCTACGTCAACTTACTGTTACACCGTTAACAACAATTAACGACTTAGTGACTAAAATGTTACAACACGATAACGCAAGTGACTAAAACGTAATATTTTAAACATAAGTCACTAAAATGTAACCTAAGGTAAACAAAATGACCATGAGTATAGTTACCCTAATTATAGTTAATGTTTAATTATGTTTAGTTAAAGTTATTAGTATTTACTTAAAATATATTCATTATTTTTTATTTTACACATTGATAATGTGTCATATTATTATTCACAAATGATACATTAAATATCATTCTTTAATATATATGACTAATTATTTGGAATATAAATAATTAAGTTTTTTTTTTTAATTTGACAAATGCGATCAATAAATTACATGTCCTTAATTGATATTTAGAAATTAATAAATGAAGAAGATAATTTTTTTATTTTCAATCATCCTTATAGAATGAAAAAACCTCTCACCTTTGATGTACTAAACAATATTTTATATACATCTATATGTATATAGATATATATTAAATTAGATTAATTTGATCTTCTAAAAAGTATTTTTATTTATAATTGAATTTTAATTGAAAAGAAGTTAAAAAATCATTTTTTTTAATTTTATTGGTATAATGATTTTTTTTTATCCTCCAACTTTTGAAAAAGACTATTTTAGTCATCCATTTAATTTTTCGTCTCTTTTTGTCCTTAAATTTACATTTTTTTTTCAAATCACCCCAAAATGGATGAAAAAGTTAATATTTGTTAACTTTATTGACATGTCATATATGTAGGCATACATGTGGGTTACTACATGTATGTCAAGTTAGCCATTAATTAATTTTTAAAAATTGAAAATATTAAAAAAATATTTTATATGATTTTTATACTTTTTAATAACTTTTAGTTCTTTTAAAATAATATTTTTAAATTTTTAAATTTAATTAATTGTTGATATAATATTCACGTGACAATCTACGTGTATATCAGTAAAGTTTACAAACGTTAACTTTTCCATCTATTTTGGAATGATTTAATAGACAATACAAATTTAAAGGTTAAAAAAGTAAAATGTTAAATAAAATATTAAAATAATTTTTTTATAAAATTAGAAGATGAAATAAATCATTATACCAATTTTATTGATTGATGATTATTTTTAAGCTTTTTAAGTTACTTTGGTTATCATTACATGAGCTTAAACTATTTTTAAATATTAAATTCTCTTTGAATTTCCAATATGCCTTTATTTTGTTGGCTTAAATTTTTGATTGGAAGATGTATCAAAATTTTGTTCATAGATCATACGTAGAATTATATATTGTTAGTGTATAAATATTAATAAATAATTATTTAAGACATTGGTGATATAAAGTTTTAATTACAGGATTAAAATTTTGCTACGTCATTAAGTTATATTTAAAAAAATAAAAAAATAAATAAGAGATGTGGTAAATTTTTAGTTCCGTTTGTAGAATAAAAACTTTCCATTGCAAGTATATTAAATAATTATTTAATTTTTTTTTGAATGAATCGACTGAATTATAATAATAAAACTTAAAATAAATAGAAATTTTGCTGCTGAGTTGGGTTTTAGTCCAACACCGTAGACCTAAAAAACAAATAAAAGAGATAGGCCTACATCAGAATTGGACCAAGAATTTGAAATGAACAAAATAAAACAAAATCAGAAAAAGGAAACCTAATTTATTTAAAAACTCCTGTCGACAGTAACAGCTGGCCTCCATAATTTCTGTCGCTTCATATCACCAACCCAGCTATTTCATTATAGCAGATGTTATCAAATCTTTTACTTTTCTGCTACATTTTCAAAAAAGAGACATTCCATTTCTTTCATTCTAAAAATCTTATGCGCTTCTTCTCCATGTCTTTCTGTCTGAAAATCTATAGCGCTTCTTCTTCTTGCCTTTCAGGCTGAAAATCTAAGGCGCTGCTTCTCCATTGCACACCGGACAGAACTTGGGATGCCTCCTTCCAGGTAATGGCCTTCACCCTGTTTTAATGCCTCTTTTGCAATAAAATGGGCGAATATGTTTTCTGACTTTGGAATAAAATGAAAACTGAGTTCTTGAAAGTGAGTCTTTGTGCTTTGAATATCTCTGATGAGTGCTCCAATAATCGATCTGTCACATTCTGCATTTTGGCACTTTGTTATTATTTCTAGAACATTAAAACCCATAGAAATCCCTAATCTTGTGGCTTGTAATCCTGTATGTGCCTCTGCCGCAAACGGAGATGCAACATCGGAGTGAAGAACCAACTTGGATGCCAAGATCTTACCCCCCACATCTCGTACTACCAGCCCCGACGCAGATCTAAATGATTGTTGATCAAAAGCCGCATCAAAGTAAATAGCCACATTCGCCCTCTGTTCATCTTGTTTAGGTCATCTGCCTGCTTCAAAGGTTAAAACTTTATCCTCTATTCCTTTTTAACTCTGAGATATAACTGAAAATTTGTTTAGAGATATCCCAGCTAGTTGTATTTTTGCTTTCGTAGATTAACTTGTTTCTGCTTTCCAGATTATCCAAAGCCCGCAACAAAAGAGAGGACATTGCTCGTTTGTCCCTTGACTAAAAACCTAGGTGAGCCATTCCCATGTGTTTTGAGCGCTACTATTTAGTACCCTTGAAAAATTTAAAAACCTCCATACTTCTATAGTTGTAGGGCACTGTTGGAGAACGTGATTGTTGTCTTCCTCGTTCTGATGACACCTAGGACACCGATCTTCAATAGCCACTCTTTTCAACTTGAGATTCGAAAAAGTAGGAATATAGTTCCAAGATATTTTTCATATTGTAATTTTCACTTTCAAAGGAATGTTTAGATTCCACAGTTTATTGTAAAAAGCTTTAGTATCGGCTTGTATAAAATTACTAGGATTTAGAGTCGTTTCCTGTAATATTTTATAGGCACTCATCACCGAGAAATTTCCAGATGGTTCCTCTCCGTACTTGGAAATCATCATGGATTGATTTCGCCAAAGGGATCTACATGATTTTTCTAGCAATATCCGGATGGAAGGTATTGACAATTAATTCAGTCTTCCATGTTTTATTTTCTTCATCAATTAAGTCCGACACTAACTCTATATTTTCATTGCTGCTTTGATTCTGTATCTTGTCTTCTTCATTGCCCGACACCCAAAGATCTGTCCAAACCAAGATACAATCCCCCTTGCCAACCCTCCAACATAAGCCTTTCTCTAAAAGTCCTTTTACTGACCAGACACTCTTCCAGGTAAGTGAAGGTAAGTTTCCTAAAGGAGCATTTAAGAAATTTGAATTCGAATAATATTTAGCTTTCAAAACTCGGGCTAGCAAAGAATTAGGATAACTAATAAGACACCAACCTTGTTTAGCTAATAATGCGATATTAAATTTATCTTCGAACCAAGACCTCTAACTTCTTTTAACGAACAAATGTCCTTCCAGGCACACTAATGTATACCCTTTTTGCCTCTATTTTTTTGCCACAAAAATTTCGCAATTATACACTCTAAATCAGCACATAAAGACTTGGGAAGCAAAAAAAAAAAAAAAAAAGGCCATTGAATAAGTTGGAATAGATTGTAGAACAACTTTGATAAGTACCTCATTACCTCCTTGAGAAAGGTATTTGATACTCCAATTATCAATTCTTTGCTGTAGTCTATCCTTTAAATTCTGAAAAGACGCTTTCTTTTTTCTACCCACTAAATTAGGTAAACCTAGATACTGTTCTAGATCATTTGAGCTACGTACTCCGAGCACTCTAATTATTATTCTTTTGATCTCTTCCTACATATTAATGCTGAAAAAATAGTAGATTTTGAATAATTAACACTTTGACCAGAACAGATTTCATATTCTAGAATAATCTGCTTCAGTGAATTTGTGACTCTTTCAGTAGCTTCATCAAACAAAATGCAGTCATCTGCGAAAAGTAGATGTGAAATATGCGGACCAATTTTGCTTACTTTGACTCCTCTAATTGTTCTTCTTTGCATTGCTAGCCTCATAAAACTAGATAGACCTTCTACACAAAATAAAAATAAAAACGGGCTCAAAGGATCTCCCTGTCTTAATCCTCTATAAGGGAAAAAAGTTTCTCCAATATAACCATTTAAGAACACCGAATGCAACACTGTCTTAACGCATTTTATTAACGAAGCAACCCATTCCCAATCAAATCCTAATTTCTTCATTACTTCTTCCACAAAATTCCATTCAACCCTGTCGTACGCTTTGCTCATATCCAATTTCACCGCCATAAATCCTTTTTTCCCCGCCATCTTATGTTTTAAGGTGTGTTGGAGTTCATAGGCTAGCAAAATATTATAACAAATTAGTCTTCCGGGTACAAAAACACTTTGTGTTAAATCAATGCATTTATCCATCACAATTCGGAAACGATTGGCAATAACTTTAGCCATGAATTTATAAAGCACATTGCACAATCTGATCGACCTAAATTGAGTTATATCTGAAGGATTTTAAATTTTTTGAATTAACACAATATTAGTCTTATTGATTGAGCTAATATCCATACCTCCATTTAGTTGATTAAGACAAAATGTAATAGCTTGTTTTTAGTCAAAATCAGAACAGTGGTTTTGGGACCACAAACCTGAGGTCAAAATATTTATTTTATTATTATTTTAATTTTTACAGCATGATTGAGTGTATGTGTGAAAATTTCATTAAGAAATTTTATCGTTTAGTTGATCAATTTGATAAAAATGACTAAATCGCGTAAAGTGCAAAATTGATGTTCTATTAGCTAAAAGTGTTAAATAGCTATGAAATCTTAAATTAGAGGTCCTTATGTTGTAATTATACTATGGCTAATATGAGTGGACAAAGATGGACATATTTTAAGTGTGTTTAATGGTTTACAATAAAAGGTTAATTTGGTAGATGAATAAAACAATAGGAATTAAATAAAACAAAAGAAAGATATCATCTTTTTTTCTCCATTTCTACAACTGAAAATTAGGGTGAAAAAGCCATTGAAATAGCTTGAAGTATTCGGCCTAGTGTCCTTGTGCATGTAAGTTCATTTTTGTCCCGTTTTTAATGATTTCTATGTTTTTGAGATTGTTGCTTCGTGTTCTAGCTAGCCCGTACCTTTAATTTTGGAATTGTTAAAGATTTTGAGAGTTTCCATTGTTGAATGTATGTGTTCTTTTATGTTTAACGTTGAAGTATGAAAGCTTAATAATAGTTTTACATGTTTTGTTAAGTGAGTTTTGACAAAAATGTCAAAAAGGGACTAAATTGAAATATATGAAATTTATATGGTAAATTTGTGAAAAAAATGAAATATGTGGGCTACTAGGGACACTAGTGAAATTCGGCTATGGTAAAATTGGATTAAATAGCATGAATTTGTGATTTTAGGAAATAAAGACTAAATTGTAAAAATTGTGAAATATTAGGGGAAAATGTGTAAAAATCCCCAAATGTGTAATTTCGGATTAATTGAATGAGTAGATGATTAAATGAGTTAATTTTGAATACATATAGATCAAGAAAGGAAGAATTTGGATTTAATCAAGGGAAAAGCAAGGTTATCGTGTAGTCAATCCTATCCATCAATTCTGAATACGAGGTAAGTTCGTACGTGATAAACAATGTTACAATTATGCTTTTAAATGCCTTGTTGTTTCCTAAATTGTATGTACAAGACTACGGTCATGTTCAACGACAAATCGTCTATGTTTAGTGTAACAGGTCCAATTCGCCCGGGCCAAAAAACAAAAAATGGATAAAATAAGTCCAAATTACAACCTAAATCACCAGACCAAACCCGAATGGCCTAATATCAAACCTAAAACTAAACCCTAGCCCAAACCCATAACAAAAAATAAAACTCTTCAAACCCTAAGTGCGCCGCACCTAGGGTCTTCTGACCTCTACCAAATCCTGCTACCACACCTGTCAGCCACCTGCTTCACCGCCAATTACGCCTACAAACAACAGAAGCAAGATGAAAAAGAAAAAAGGCAAACAAAAATAGTAGTAATAATATGTATTCGGCTATATAAAGCCATGAACAACAATGTAATTTTTGGACATACTTTGAAATAAAAAAAAAAACAGATTCAAACACATCAAAGAAAATAAAAAAAACAGCAAGCAGTAAAAAAAAAGGGTGCTAAGGTCTTTATTTTCATTTTTTTTATTTATTCTATTCCATTTTTTTCTTTATTTTCCTCCTTCGAATATACATACATACACTTATATTTTCTTTATTTTTCCTTTAAAAACAGTATACATACATACATATATATATATCAAAATAAAAATAAAAAATTTTACCTTTATGGTCTTCCGGCCGCTGTATACTGCGGCGTTGCGTGTCGGTGGCCCATCGGAATCCTGCCGGACCTAGGAGCCCCAGCAAAGAAAATAAGGAGGTTTTTTTTTTGTTTTTTTAAACAGAAAGGAAAGTGATTTTTTTTTAAAAAAAATTGGCCTTATATAGAGAATGAAAACGACGTCGTTTTAGGCCGTGGATTTAGGCGCTGAAACGACGTCGTTTAACCCCTCAACCCGCGCCTTAACTCGACCCGCAAAGAGGATCCACATGTTTTCGATGGAAGGGCTAATTGCACATTTAGCCCTTCCGCTTTTTTATTATTTTACAATCAAGTTTTTAGCCTTTTTAGTTTTTGCCCCACAACTTATTGCAATTTCAGTTAGGTCCCTATTTGAATGACGTCGTTTTGGAGAATGAGGGAAAATTTCCCTTTTGGCCCCTCCTTGTTATTCGTGTGTTCGGATAGGTCCTTTTCCTTTCTTTTTATATCTGATTTTTCTCAGACTTTTGTTTTAAGTTTAATTTAGTCCTTTTTTAGTTATTTTTGTAATTTTTTTATTATTTAATATTTCTATTATTATTGTTATACTACTACTATTACTATTATTACCACTTGTATTATTATTACTATACTATACCATTATTATTAATTAATTAATATTAATATTATTTTATTTTTATTACTAGTATTTTTATTTTTATTACTAGTATCATTATTATTATTTTTACTCTTATTTATTTATTTATTTTATTATTATTATTTAATCTCAATTTGATCTTCATTCACTTAATTTCCACCATTTATAAATTCATTATATATATTATTCATTTGTTATTTTATTTATTATTTATTTATTTATTTATTGTTCTTTACTTTTTAGTACTTTAAAGTAATTTATTTCCTTTATTGTATTATCATCATCATCATCATCATCATCATCATCATCATTATTATTATTTATTATTATCTATTGTGCTTTATTACAAATTGCACCTCTCTTATTTGTATTTTAATTTAATATTTTATTTTTAATATTTTATAAATTATTTTCTTAATAGTTATTTGTGTACATATATATCTCTTTGTCTTCATAACATTCGAAAATTTGGTATTTTCTTTTGTGTGCATTGTTTTATCACTAATATTATTATTATTATCATTGTTATTATTTATTTTATTTTATCTTTTTTTGATTGTTCATATTAGCGCTAAAATAATGTACATGATGTGATTATCGTATATTATTTTCATTAGTATATCATTGTTGTCATTTATTAAACGCGACATTTCATTCGTATATCATCGTTTTGTATCGTCATTCATCAACGTAATATTTTATATCATTAATTTTTATTCGAACATGTCAACAAAATTTTTAAAAATAGGCAATGTTCCGTATTTGAAAAATTTGATAAAATCGTGCCCTAACTTACGGGGTTTTGATTTTTCTCGTTGAATTCAAATAATTAAATATCCTTTCAAAAATTAAAACACGTAAGATTTCAAATAAAAATCAAAGGCCAAATTATTCTCAAAGATTCGAAATGTCATGTCCTAACTAACGAGATGTGAAGTTTTGTTGCCTCGAGATAAGAAAGTCTTCAATATATTTTCAACTTATTTAAGCATTCCAAAACAAAATATACATAAATGCAAAAAGGGAACGTATTTTAAATTCTTTCCGAGTTTTCAACTTTCGACATAAAGACATCAAATAATCAATTAGGTACCAATTTTGGGCGTAACGAGGGTGCTAATCCTTCCTCGTGCGTAAGCAACTTCTGAACTCGTTTTCTGGATTTTTGTAGACCGAAAAATATTGTTTTGATGAATCAAACATTTCATTAAAACAATCAAACTACGAGGTGACCTGATCACACCTTATAAGAAAATGATTGGTGGCAACTCTCATGTTCGTTCGTTTTCAAAATCAAAGTAGACCCCATTTTTCAAAAAAAATGGTTTCGACATTTAGCACTTAGTGTGTGGAATTATAATAGCTTCGGCCATGAGATGGCACTTAGTGTGCGAAACATCCAGTATTCAACAGTGTTGCTGGAAGGTATGAGTTCGTTATGAATTTGTATAGGTATGTACATGTAAGTATGAAGTTCAAATAGAAAAGGTTATGACTTTGCATATAAATATATGAATAAGCTTATGGAAGGTTTGATATTATCATGAATTATACATTAACTTGTTAAAATTGATGATTTGTATTTTATGAATTGTTGAGTATATTTAGTACGAACTTACTAAGCTATGTAGTTTACTTTGTTTGTTTTTCTAGTGTTTTATAGTGAATTCAAAGCTAGCTCTGATTCGGGGATCGTCAGAGTCTACGTCACACTATCGAACCATCTACTTGGTACTTTTGAATTGTGTATATATGGTATATGGCATGTATAGGCTTGAGTCATTTTGGTATGTTTGATGAACATGCATTTTGAGCCATTTGAGTTGGCTATAATGAATTTGATGATGTTTATAAATGTGTAAATGGTTGTAACAGCCCGATTTTGACCCTAATCGGAACAGTGGTTTCGGAACCACAAATCCGAGTCTGAAAAATATTTTAAAATTATTTTCTGTGTTTATTATGTGTGAATTTTCTTGTGTGAAATTTTCGTGTTTTAATTTCATCATTTGAGTGTCCGATTAAATAAAAGGATTAAATCGCGTAAAATGAAAATTTAGTGGTTATTTTTAGAAGGGCCGAATAGTAGATGTTCTTTTAATATGAAGGTTTTATGTTGCAATTTTGTCATTTAATTGATGAATGGACGGCACTAAGGTTATATTATATAGTTTTTATATTAAATATAAAAGTTAAAATAATAAATAATATATTATAAGTTAATATAATAAGACAAACATAAGTAAAGAAAGCCATACTCATCTTTTATTTGACCAAAACAAAGAAAAGAAAAAAGAATTAAGAAACAAGTTAGGTATTCGGCCCTTGCTCAAGCAAATTGAGGTATGTTTCGGTTTCGATTTTTGATAATTTTTACGTTTTTTTAGATCATTGGTTCGAGTACTACAAGACCCATGCTTGAATTTTTGAAATTGGTGATGATTTTTTGTTTTGCCATTGATGATAGTTTGTGATTTTTATTGTTTGATGATGAAATATTAAAGATATGTGAAAGATTAACATGTTTTGTCTTTGGATTTTTGATGAAATTGAGCAATTAGGGCTAAATTGTGAAAATAATAAATTAAGGGATTAAAATGTGAAATAAATGAAATAAATGGACTAGTATGAGAATAAGGAATATTCGGCCTAACTATCTTGTAGTGAGATTTTGCATATTTTGTGTTTTATGCAATAGGGACTAAATAGTGAAAAATGAGAAATATCAGGGGTAAAATTAAAATTTTCCCATTTGTGTGTTTTCGGGTGAATTTGGTTGAATATTTGATTTGGTAAGTTTAATTTATATTAATTTAGATCAAGAAAAGAGAAAATCGGATTTAGATCGGGGGAAAAGTAAAGTTGTCGACTAGCCGATCCGTACCAGTTTTTCATCGTCCTATCTAAGTCTTTAAGCAATTAAACATCATTTATTTTTTTTATATAACTTAGTTTAATATGCTGTTTGGAATCTATTGATTCATAAAAGAGCTAGTCGAATGTGGTTGAGCATAAAAATATTGTATTTGAGTTTAATTCGATAGAGTTATATCATTTAAAAGTTTGTATGATCTATATGAAATATATGGAGTTTTTGTTATATGAATTGTGTACGAGACAGCATTATAATAGTGATATTCGGGCTTTAAGCCTAGCAAGCTTTATGCTAGTGAATGTAATTGGGCTTTATGCCTAGCAGGCTTATTGCCGGTGAATAATATCAGACCTTGAGTCTAGCAGGCCTTGTGCCGGTGTGTGATTCAGGCTTATGCCTAGCAGATTTTATACCGTGATTTATTTTCAAGCCTATGCTTATAAGATTTCAAGTTGATGTGGAAATTGAGCAAGTAAAATTGAGCTAAATAATCTTGTATATATTCAGCCACATAGGTATGTACATATGTGATGTTATATTGGATCTTGAATATTCGGCCATGAAGGTATGTACAAATATGATATTATAATTGAATTTGTATATTCGGCAATATAAGTAAGTACATAGGTGATGTTAAATTTTGATCTTACAAATTCGGCCATATAGATATGCACATTTGTGATTTTATATTTGATTTTCAATAATCAACCAAATGAGTGATGTTGGATTATAAAGTTGAGTTTGATTCATGAGTATATATATTTGAATGTTAACATATTTGAGATAATGTTATTTTGAGAGTGTTAATTATGACTCCTATTTCAGTCAAATTTGAGAAGTAATCTTCTAGTTAAACTCTGTTTATTTGTTTCAATCAAACACTGATTAGTTTAGATTATTTTATTATTATTTGACCTATGAATTTAGCCTATAAATAGACTCTTTTACAACCTTAGAAAACACACCCATTAGATATTAGAACTCTTTAACACATTTAGAGAATTTTGTGTTTACGTTTTGAGGGTTCTTTATTTTCGGGTTTTCGAGGTTTAGTTTTATCTCCATCATTTGTACTCTTCGTTCGTTTGCCATTATAGTAAAATTATCTTTGCCCGTGGTTTTTTTATCCTCTTTGGAGGAGTTTTTCCACGTTAAATTTGTTTGTGTTCAATTTCTCAATTTATTCCGCTATTTTTTTTTCTTGTTGCTTAATCGGGACGATCCTAACAGAGAGTGAAAAGTTGAATGATATTATGCTAAATGTGAATTATTGGCATTCGGCTAAGGTAACTCTTTTGTGTAAAAGTATAAGTTATAAATAAATAAATGAGATGATATGATCGAGATAATGTACAACATTAATGTTATAATTTGGTTTGTCTTTAATGTTTTGGATTATTATTTTGAATGTTAAATTTCTTATGACTTATTAAGCTAAGTTAGCTTACTCTGTGTGCGTCTTTGTTACTCTGTTTTATAGAGTTTGCTGTAAGTTACGAGCTCGGGGATTGTCAGAAAAGTCATCCTCACTATTGTTATTCTTCGGTACTTTTAAAAGTTTATTTTCGAACTTATGGCTTGTATAGGCTAATATCTATTTTGTTTGATTTTGGATATGTATAATTTGAGCCATGCGAAAATGGCTTAACTTCAAGTTTGAATTTGGTTACGTTTGATAATGGTTTAATCCGTTTTGATTATAATGTTATATGAAATGAAAGAATGGTATGTGTAATTGGTGCTATACATTTGGAAATAGCTTGAAAATGATTGGTGGACTTGATTGTGGTTGATGAGTCGGTCAGGTGTGTATATATTATCATGAGTATGTTTAGATGATTCGGTTTTGGTTGGGTATAGATAAAGTATATATACATGAAATTGGTTTTTATGTTTAATATAGATGTTAATATGTAAATGAGCATTTCATGATATAAATATATATATTAAGTTCGAATATATAGTAAGAAATTATTATAATATTTTAGGTTTTGTAAAGGACTTCTAAGTTGGCTTAACAAAGGAGCATGACGTTGATTGTATGTATAGATATGCATATATGTATTTATGCGTAATCGAATGATGCTAGTCTTTATGATTCGGTTTTTAATGTAAGTGAATATGCATATGTGATGCTTATGTGATTGGAATAATAGGTAGTAGATAATACCATATATGTTAAGAAATAAAATGTCTTGTGATACTATTTATTTGGTTAAATATGCTCACGTTTCGAATTAAGAAAATAAAGCTTTTTTTTTTTTTTTGTATTTGCTTATCAATAAAGTGATGAATCTATAATTCGTATATACAATATGTTTTATAATGTATGTTTAATATTTAATTAATTATATGCTTTACATGTAAATATGAATATGACCTGTGTTAGCTTGAGAATGTTCGGAATTGTATTTATGTTCAGTAATGCTTCGTGACCCTAGTCCGGCGACGGATACGGGTTAGGGGTGTTACAATGGTTCTATTTTGTGTTTGGTAAATTGATCCATATTATGTGATTGAAGTTTAATCTATAATGCTAAATGATATTAGGTAATTGAGGAAGCTATGTGCTTGAGAATTGATGCTTGATAATGTATGTATGGAATGATTTAGTTGATTGAATTGAAAATGTGAATTAGGTATGAAATTAGATGGCAAATTGTAGCATATTTGTAAATTATATTGATGGTAAAGAAATGCTATGATTTGAACATTGGTTGATGTTTTTGGATGCATATTAGTGCCTTGAATTGGTACCATTTGTGCTTTTGTAGGTATGTGCAAATTGGGTGGCAAAAAGGCTTGGTAAATAGTCTATTTTTGTCCACATGGCAGAGACATGGATGGGTGTCTCAGCCGTTTGTGGCACACGGTCAAATTACGCTGCCGTCTGTTCCCTGGTGTTGAAATTAAATTGAAGTCAGTATGCTCCACACGATCTCACACACGGGTGTGTGACTGGCGTATGGTACAAAACCAGTTTTGGCACGGCCTAACACACGGCCTGGCACACGGGCGTGTGTGGCCACTTCGAAGGGTACACGGGCTAGACACACGGGCGTGTGGTCGGTAGGGGTGTTAAGTCGGTTAACCGACTCAAAATAAAATTAACCGAATTAACCGACCTTTCAACATTTTTAACCATTAATCGAACTGAAATTTTTTCGGTTAATTCGGTCGGTTAATAGAATTAACCGAAAATTATATGTTTTTTATTTTTGGTTAAAAATTAACCGAATTACCCGAATTACCCGAAATGAATCACTATATAATTAAAAAGATTACATAATTTTAGTTTTAGAATTTTATTTTTATTTATTAAATTATTTGTAATTTTTATGATTGGGTTGGATTAGGTAATTGGGTTGGGTTGGATATTTGGGTTTGGATTGGGTTTAGGGATTAGGTTTAGGTGAATAGTGGGTCTATTTATATATTATAATTTTATTTATTAATTTTTTGGTTAAACCGAAAAAATTCGGTTAACCGACCGGTTTCGAATTGAATTAACCGTTAACCGAAAAATCACAAAATAATTAATCGACCCCCGACCGAAAAAATTCGCTTAACCGACCGATTAACCGAATTCGGTCGGTTAACCGAATTTTTTCAGTTTTACCCGAATTTTGCACACCCCTAGTGGTCGACCGTGTGACCCAAGTCAGTATGTATGCTCTGTTTTCACACGGCCTGAGACATGGGCGTGTCTATTAGCCGTGTGAGGCACACTGCCCGTTCACACGGGCGTATGACCATTGTTTACATGAAAAATTTCTAAGTGTCCAGAATTTTCGTATGATATCGGTTTAGTCCCGAACCACATCTAAAGCATGTTTAAGGCCTCGTAGGCCCTTATAAGGGACAATGTGATTATGTGGAATGATTTATGAGAATGAATACTTATTGTTGCATAAACGTATGTTATAAGTGTTGTGAGTGGATCGATAATATCACGTAACCCTATTCCGACGTTGAATACAGGTGAGGGGTGTTACTTATTGGTATCAGAGCTATGGTTTAGTCGATTCTAGGACTAACGTAGCATTTTTGAGAGTCTAACTATACATGCCATATTTAAACTGTGATAGTGTAATGACTCCTGACATTTTAAACTGTGTTTTCATATAGTAATGGATCCCAATCGAGCTATAGCTAATGAGGTTGAGAGTAATACGCCTGCTCCCGCACAAGGGACAGCGCCAACTGATTCTAGACCTGTGATGGGTAGCCAGGGAGGAGAGGCTAAAGAAGCCTTCTTCCAAATGATGAATGAGTGGTTCACTCAATATATTCATACGAACCCGGCTGCTCAACAACCTCCACCCCCTCCTAATCCCCAACCTGTACCTGTAGCTCCTCAAGGAGTCGAGCTTTTAAGATTGAATAAGCCTCCAGTTAACAATATCTGTAAACACGGGGTTGAAGAGTTCAGAGCTAATGTTGATGATGACCCTGAGAGAGTCGAGTTTTGGCTTGAAAATACAATTAGAGTGTTTGACGAGCTTTCTTACATGCCAGCTGAATGTTTAAAGTATGCTATACCCCTTTTCAGAGATACTGTGTGTCAATGGTGGAATACTTTAGTATCGGTGGTGCCGAGGGAGCGAGTCACCTGGGAATTCTTTCAGATCGAATTCCGAAAGAAATACATTAGTCAACGATTTTTGGATCAAAAGTATAAAGATTTTTTAGAACTGAAACAAGGCCGCATGACTGTAACCGAGTATAAGAGAGAATTCGTACGGTAGAGCAAGTACGCTTGTGAGTATGCTTCTACCGAAAAGATTATGTGCAAGCGATTTGTAGATGGGCTGAATGAAGATATTAAACTTCTGTTCAGGATTTTAGATTTAAAAGAGTTTTTTGGGTTAGTTGAATGGGCTTGCAAAGCCGAAGACTTTAGCCGAGAAAAGAGAAAAGATGATTCAGAGGCAAGAGACTCAAGGAAGAGATCGATGAGTAAGCCTTATCAGTTCTTGTCGAAGAAATCCAGAGACTATTTTAACAGATTGACCGCTTCAGTGGGATATTCTAACTGGGATCATGGAAAGCAATATACTAACCCTAAAGCTCAAACTATATCGGTATCAAGTGTTTGCAATGTGACAGATGTTAAAACCTGAGTGTCAATAGTGTGAAAAATGACATTTCGGAGAGTGCTGGATGAAAAATAATAATAATGCTTGTTATAATTGTGGTTCACGAGATCATTTTATCAGAGATTATCTAGAACTAAATGAAAAAGATAAATCTCAAAAAGTAAGATCGAGCAATACAGCTATTAGAGGGAGGCCGCCAAGAAATATGGGAAATGCAAGTGGTAATCGAGGTATAACGAGAGATTCAATAGTGAGATCTGAGGCCAAAGTACCTGCTAAAGCTTACGCTACTCGCGCTTGCAAAGATGCGTCATCACCTGATGTCATTACTGGTACATTTTCTCTTTACGACACTAATGTTATTGCATTGATTATCCTGGATCTACTCATTCATATATATGGATGAATTGGCTGTCTAATAAGATTTTGCCTGTCGAGTCTACTAAATTTGTGATTAAAGTATCGAACCCCTTAGGCAAGTATGTTCTAGTTGATAAAGTATGCAAGAACTGTTCTTTAATGATTCGGGGTTACTATTTTCTGGCTGCTTGATGATTTTACCATTTGATGAGTTCAATGTAATTCTGGGAATGTATTGGTTGACTTCGCATAAATTTGTTGTGAACTGTAGATGAAAGACTATAGAATTGAAATGTCAGAATAATGAAATTCTTCAGATTGAATCTGATGAGTCGGGTGGTTTACCAATAGTGATTTCATCGATGACAGCTCAGAGGTATGTGAGAAAAGGTTGTGAAGCTTATCTTGCTTATGTTTTAGATACTAAAATGTCTGAAAAGAATGTTGAATTAGTGCCAGTCGTTTGTGAATATCCGGATGTGTTTCCTGAAGAATTACTGGGATTGTCATCTATTAGAGAGGTTGAGTTTGATATTGAATTAGTACTGGGATCAACGCCGATATCAAAAGCTCCATACAGAATGGCTCCGACAGAGTTAAAAGAGTTGAAAGCTCAGTTGAAAAAGTTAACGGATAGAGGTTTTACACGACCTAGTTTTTCGCCCTGGGGTGCGTCAGTATTGTTTGTTAAAAAGAAAGATGATTCAATGAGAATGTGTATAGACTATCGTCAGCTCAACAAAGTTACGATAAAAAATAAGTATTTTTTTCCGAGAATAGACGATTTGTTTGATCAATTGAAAGGTGCAATAGTGTTTTCAAAGATTGATTTGAGATCGGGTTATTATCAGTTGCAAGTAAAAGACTCATATGTGTCAAAAACTGCATTTAGAACGAGGTATGAACATTATGAATTCCTTGTTATGCCTTTTGGATTAACTAATGCTCCTACCATTTTTATGGATTTGATGAATTGGATTTTTAGACCATATTTAGACAGATTTGTTGTTGTGTTCATTGATGACATTCTTATCTATTCACAAGATGAGTCTGAGCATGTCGAGCATTTGATGATTGTATTGCAAACCTTGAGAGATAAGCATTTGTATGCTAAATTTAGCAAATGTAAGTTCTGGCTTCGGGAAGTTGGATTTTTGAGACACAGTCTCAGCAGATGGCATTCGATTTGATCGAAGCAAGATTTTTACTATTGTTAACTGAAAACCACTGAGAAATGTATCTGAAGTCCGTAGTTTTCTGGGTTTAGCGGGCTATTACCGAAGATTCGTGAAAGGATTTTCGATGGTTGAGACACCGATGATACGACTACTTCAGAAAGATGTGAAATTTGAGTGGTCAGAAAAATGTCAACAGAGTTTTGAACAGTTGAAAGCGTTATTAACTGAGGCACCAGTGTTGGTTCCACCTGAGTCGGATAAAGAATTTGTGATTTACAGCGACGCGTTACTGAACGGTTTGGGTTGCGTATTGATGCAAGAGGAAAAAGTTGTAGCTTAATCCTCCAGACAGTTGAAACTGCATAAAAAGAACTATCTGACACATGATTTAGAGTTGGCTACTATAGTTTTTGCATTGAAAATTTCGCGTCATTATTTATTTGGTGAGAAATGCCATGTTTATACCGACCACAAAAGTTTGAAATATCTGATGAATCAGAAAGATTTGAATTTACGACAGCGAAGATGGTTAGAATTGCTAAAAGACTATGAATTAGTGATTGACTATCATCCGGGGAAAGCTAATATAGTTGCTAATGCTTTGAACCGAAAGTCCTTATTTGCTTTACGTGCTTTGAACACACAATTAGCTTTGTCTGATGATGGTTCGATAGTAGCCGAGTTGAAAGCAAGACTATTATTTATACAGTAGATTTGTGAGGCTAAAATATTTGATAAAGATTTGCAAAAAAAACGAGCTCAGTGTGAGTCGACTTCTGATTCAGAGTTTTGAATAGGGCCTGATAACTGTTTGATGTTTCGTAATAGAATATGTGTACCAAGAAATTCTGAACTCATTCATAAAATTCTAAACAAAGCACACAGTAGTTGCTTATCAGTACATCCGGGAAGCACGAAAATGTATAACGATTTGAAACAACTTTATTGGTGGCACGGTATGAAACGTGATATCTCAGAATTTTTTTAGAAATGTTTGAATTGTCAGTAAGTCAAAGCTGAGCATCAAGTGCCGTCAGGTTTATTACATCCTATTATGATTCCTGAGTGGAAGTGGGATAGAGTAACAATGGATTTCGTATCGGGTTTGCCCTTGTCTCTAAAAAAGAAAGATGCAATCTGGGTTGTTGTTGACAGATTGACGAAATCAGCTCATTTCATTCTGGTACGTACAGATTTCTTGCTTGATAAATTAGTTGAGCTGTATATTTCCAAAATTGTAAGATTACATGGTGTTCCCCTATCTATTGTTTTGGATAGAGATCTAAGATTTACATCGAGATTTTGGAAGAAATTACAAGAAGCTTTGGGTACTAAATTGCATTTTAGCACTGCGTTTCACCCGCAAACGGATGGTCAATGTAACATCCCAAAATTGGGCCTAGGAGAATTTGGCCTTTTGGGCCTCGAGCGTAGGAACTTTTTAAATTTTTGGAGAACAAATGATCGGCTTAAATGCAAGTTAGACCTATTAGGTGAGTGATTTTGGAAGGTTAGAGGGCTTCTATGAAGTCCCGAGTTCAAACTTTGGCTTTAGGGAAATTTTGGTTTTAGGTGAATAAAACCCTGGGAGTTAGTAGGTAGGCTTTAAGAATAAAATGTGGAGAAAAATGACACAAGTGGAGTGTATGGTGTAGTGGCAAAGTGATGCTAAATAAGAGACAAGGGAGTGACGCCATAAGGAAGGAAGAAGGTCTAAGGTTCAAGTCTTAGCTCTTGCATTTCGGTTTTTTTTTTACATGGACCTTAGAGTTTGGCTATAGATTTATATTTAGTTGCGCATGGTTTAAGACATAAGAGGAGCTTGTGGCTCAGTGGCAAGTGGCGTGAATTGGCTGATAGGAGAGCTTGGGTTCGAATCTCATGAAAAGCAAGGGAGTATTTATTTTACGAATTGAACGGCAAGAGTTTGAGTTGGATTTAAACTCTATTGACGAAGGGATCCCACATCAGAAAGATGCAAAGAAGGAAGGTGAGAAGCTACTATATATAGAGCATTCTATGAGGAGAGTGAATACACCTTGGAGGGCGTTTGGGTACAGGAGAATTCGGAGCGCGAATTAGCACCAGATTCCTATCAGGTGTGTAATTCTCTCTACTCTGGTTGTAGAGCGGCAAATGCCAAAGTGCCAGTCACGGCAATAGTAGCCACACGAGCATGCGAGCGCACATGTGGGGCTTCGACGCGATAGTTAAGGCCATTAGTAGTATTCTTGTGGGTTGAGGTTGTTTGGGCCACGATGGGCCGAAGTGGGCCCATATGAGTAAATTTTATGATTGTGTAGTATATATTAGACTAGACTAGGTGAATCTCATATACGTGGCTAGATTTGTGTTAGGTGGGCCACACGAGCGTGTGGGCCCGAATGGGCCAAAATCGAGTTTTAGGCCCAATAGTCTGGTAAAGATCAGAAATGGTAGCCGAGTCGCTTGGGGCCATATTAGGCCTTCGGAAAGGCCATTGCAGGTGCAAAATTACTGAAATAGCCTCAATAGGTAAATTACAAAAATACCCTTGGTGGGTAAAATTACTGTTTTACCCTTAGGAGTTGATTAGCATGATAGTGTGTATTACTCACACGTTACTTTGTTGATTGTATTATTAACTGTGTTGGCTAAAAGCCAAAATGACTAATTTGATAGTCGGGATACCCTTGTGGGTAAGGTTGAAGACACAGGGTAAGTTCTTCTATGATGAAATTTCTGATTATGTGCATATATGTCATAATTAACTATTACACATTGAAAG
The DNA here is from genome assembly GCA_025503065.1 of Gossypium bickii. Classification (NCBI taxonomy): domain Eukaryota; kingdom Viridiplantae; phylum Streptophyta; class Magnoliopsida; order Malvales; family Malvaceae; genus Gossypium; species Gossypium bickii. The sequence goes on along the minus strand of CP106714.1, from coordinate 90,660,337 downwards.
TATGTTGCATTCACATTTAGCATGATGAAATGAGCATGAACTTGGGATTGGATGAAAGGGGAAGAGATAATCAAGTGACTATTGTCACGAGTGGTCTAAGTACCACGGTGGTTGAAACCACGAATGCATAATTCAGTGACTTGTCTCAATGGTCAAGGACCACAGTGGATTGGCCCCACGTATATATAAACTTATCAGAGATCGTCACGGTGGTCTGAGACCACAGTGGGTTGGCCCCACGATTATATGTTTTAGTGACTTTGTCACGAGTGACTGTTGTCACGAGTGGTCTAGGACCACGGTGGTCAAGAACCACAGTGGCATAATGCCACGGGTGTTTGGATGGAGAGCGAGACTGGGTTGGGCTGCATTGGATACATGATTAACATGCTGTACTGTGTGGGCTGAAGGCCCAGTTTGCGTTATATGGGGATTTACACACTGAGTCTCGGTGACTCACCCCTCTGCTGAATTTTACAGGTAATCACCAGATCGCGGGTTTGGAGCTGGGGCAGACTCGAGGTGGCCACGCGTTACTATTTCTTTCGTAAACTACGTTGTTTTATTTTGAACTTATTTTAATTCAGGATTTTATTATGTAATAAGGTCGCTTTAACTGTATTTTTGGTATTTTATTTGGTTTAGATTTTAATATGATTACTGCCTATTATTAAATGTTTAATACGGGATTTTCCTAAACCCTTAATAGCCATTTTCCAAGATGTTAACAAAAGGATAACAAGCGAATTAATAATTAAACTCGAAATTTTTGACAAACGCGCAGTTTTTAAACAACCCTTTTTATGTTACATGCCAGATCCGGTTATAACTTCTAGGCCGGGTTTGGGGTGTTACAGTCAATCCGAACGAGTTATTCAAATACTTGAGGATATATTGCATTGTTGTATTCTTGAGTTTGAAGGTAGCTGGGAGAAATATCTACCGCTGATTGAATTTGCGTATAATAACAACTTTCAGTCAAGTATTAAGATGGCACCATACAAAGCTCTATACAGTTGTAAATGTCGAACACCATTGTACTGGATTGAGCTTAGCGAGAACAAGATTCACGGGGTTGATCTGATCGGATAGATTGAAGAAAAAGTAAAAGTAATTCGCGATAGTTTGAAAGCAACTTCGGATCGACAGAAATCGTATGCAGACTTAAAATAGAAAGATATTGAATTCCAGATCAGGGATAAAGTGTTTTTGAAAGTGTCGCCGTGGAAAAAGATATTACGGTTTAGTCGGAAAAGGAAATTGGGTCCACAATTCATCGGATTGTATGAAATTATTGAGCGAGTTGGGCTAGTAGCTTATTGACTATCTTTACCGTCTAAGTTAGAGAAAATACATAATGTGTTTCATGTGTCGATGCTTCGACGATACTGATCTAACCCTTCACATGTCATTTCCCCAACCGAGGTTGAAATTCAGTTTGATATGCTGAAAAACCGATTCGAATTTTAGCTCATGAGATCAAAGAGCTGAGAAATAAGAGAATCGCAGGGTTGAAGAAGCTACGTAGGAACCCGAGGAAGCTATACAAAAACAATACCCAAACCTATTCACTGGTAAGATTTCGGGGACGAAAATCCCTAAAGGGGCAGAGCTGTAATAGCCCATTTTTAGTCAAAATCGGAACAGTGGTTATGAGACCACAAATTCATGGTTAAAATATTTATTTTATTATTATTTTAATATTTACAACATGATTGAGTGTATGTGTGAAAATTTCGTTAAGAAATTTTATTGTTTAGTTGGTCAATTTGATAAAAATGACTAAATCACGTAAAGTGCAAAATTGATGTTCTATTAGCTAAAAGTGTTAAATAGCTATGGAATCTTAAATTAGAGGTCCTTATGTTGTAATTATACCATGGTTAATATGAATGGACAAAGATGGACATCTTTTAAGTGTGTTTAATGGTTTATAATAAAGGTTAATTTGGTAAATGAATAAAACAATTGGAATTAAATAAAACAAAAGAAAGATATCATCTTTCTTCTCCATTTTTACAACCAAAAATTAGGGTGAAAAAGCCATTGAAATAGCTTGAAGTATTCGGCCTAGTCTCATTGTGCATGTAAGTTCATTTTTGTCCAGTTTTTAATGATTTCTATGTTTTTGAGATCGTTGCTTCGTGTTCTAGCTAGCTTGTACCTTTAATTTCGAAATTGTTAAAGATTTTGAGAGTTGTCAAAAAGGGACTAAATTGAAATATGTGAAATTTATGTGGTAAATTTGTGAAAAAAATGAAATATGTGGGCTACTAGGGACACTAGTTAAATTCGGCTATGGTGAAATTGGATTAAATTGTATGAATTTGTGATTTTAGGAAATAAAGACTAAATTGTAAAAGTTGTGAAACATCAGGGGAAATCTGTAAAAATGCCCAAATGTGTAATTTCGGATTAAATTGAATGAATAGATGATTCAATGAGTTAATTTTGAATACATGTAGATCTAGAAAGAAATAATTCGGATTTAGATCGGGGGAAAAGTAAGGTTATCAAGTAGTCAATCCGATCCGTCAATTCTGAATACCAGGTAAGTTCGTACGTGATAAACATTGTTACAATTATGCTTTTAAATGCCTTGTTATTTCCTAAATTGTATGTACGAGACTACGATCATGTTTGATGACAAATCAGCTATGTTTAGCACTTAATGTGCAGAATTATAATAGCTTCGGCTATGCGTTGGCATTTAGTGTGCGAAACATCAAGTAAGGCAGCTTCAGCTATGCGATAGCACTTAGTGTGCGAAACATCCAGTATTCAACAGTGTTTCGGGAAGGTATGAGTTCGTTAGGAATTTGTACAAGTATGTACATGTAAGTATGAAGTTTAAATAGAAAAGGTTATGGCTTTGCATATAAGTATATGAATAAGCTTATGGAAGGTTTGATATTATCATGAATTATACATTAACTTGTTCAAATTGATGATTTGTATTTTATGAATTGTTGAGTATATTTAGTACGAACTTACTAAGCTTTGTAGGTTACTTCGTTTGTTTTTCCTGTGTTTTATAGTGAATTCAAAGTTAGCTCAGATTCGAGGATCGTCAGAGTCTACGTCACACTATTCAACCATCTACTTGGTACTTTTGAATTGTGTATATATGGTATATGGCATGTATAGGCTTGAGTCGTTTTGGTATGTTTGATGAGCATGTATTTTGAGCCATTTGAGTTGGCTTATGATAATGAATTTGATGAGGTTTATAAATGTGTAAATGGTTCTATTTTGTGTTTGGTAAATTGATACATGTTGTGTGATTGAAGTTGAATCTATAATGCTAAATGATATTAGGTAATTTGGGAAGCTATATGCTTGAGAATTGATGCTTGATAATGTATGTATGGAATGATTTAGTTGATTGAATTGAATATGTGAATTAGGTATGAAATTAGATAACAAATTGTAGCATATTTATAAATTGTATTGATGGTAAAGAAATGCTATGATTTGAACATTGGTTGATGTTTTTGGATGCATATTAGAGCCTTGAATTGGTACCATTTGTGCTTGTTTAGGTATGTGCAAATTGGATGGCAAATAGGCTTGGAAAATAGCCCATTTTTGTCCATATGGGTAGAGACATGGGTGTATGTCTCAGCCGTGTGTGACACATGGTCAAATTACACGGTCGTGTTTCCCCTGGTGTTGAAATTAAATTGAAGTCAGTATGCTCCACACAGTCTCACACATGAGCGTGTGACTGGCCATGTGGTACAAGTCAGTAATGGCACACGGCCTAGCACACGGGCGTGTGACTTGGCCGTGTTGCACAAGTCAGTATACCTTATAGTTTTGGCATGGCCTGGCACATGGGCGTGTGTGGCCACTTCAAAGTGTACACGGGCTAGACACACGGGCGTGTGGTCGGCCGTGTGACCCAAGTCAGTATGTATGCCCTGTTTTTACACGACCTGAGACACGGGCGTGTTTACTAGCCGTGTGAGGGGCACGACCTATTCACACTGGCGTGTGACCTTTGTTTACATGAAAAATTTCTAAGTGTCCAAAATTTTTGTATGATATCAATTTAGTCCCGAATCACTTCTAAAGCATGTTTAAGGCCTCGTTGGCCCTTATAAAGGGGAATGTGATTGTGTGGAATAATTTATGAGAATGAATACTTATTTTTGCATAAACGTATGCTATATGTGTTGTGAATGGATCGGTAATACCTCGTAACCCTATTCCAGCGTTGAATACGGGTGAGGGGTGTTACACAAAAGGATGTAACATCATCCCCAAAAATTGACCAACACTTTTGATAGAATAACGTAGGGAACCCATCCTCTCCTGGTGCTTTTATAGGACCCAATTCTGCTAGTGCCTTTCGGATCTCCTCCTTCATGTATCTCGCCTTGAGTTTTGAATTATCCTCATAAAAAATGCACTAATTAATTCCTGATAAAATATGGTCTAATTTCCCTTCTTCTAGTGGAAAACAAATGTTGAAAATATGATCTGTCTATCTCTTCCATTTGCCCGATTTCATATGTTTTCCTCCCCTCATCAAATTGCATTTTACGAATAAAATTCCTATGTTGTTTCTGTGTTGCTTGTTTGTGAAAAATACAGTATTTTTGTCTCCGAATTTGAGCCAATTAACTCTTACCTACTGTTCCCAGTAACCCTCATCCTTTTCAATCTCAAAATTGAGTTGAATTTTTGTGTCAATGAGATCCGCCAAAGTTTCATCATTTCTCTCAACTTCCAACAATTTCACCAGCTTTGAAGTTAACACCTTTTTCTTCTCTTTTCTACTATAACGGATCTGGTCAACCCATCTCTTCAAACCTCTCTTAACGCTTTCAAGCTTATTCAATAAATCTCCTTCAGAGTTTTCCCAGATATTTCTAACCTCAATAATAAATGACTCCTCCAAAACCCACCATGCTTTAAATTTGGAACTTCTATGCATTCGCTCTTGATCCTCCATTTTCGTAATAATAAATAATGGACAATGATTTGAAAATGAGTGAGGAAGATGCTGAAGTTGAAACTCAGGAAATAGAAAGAATCAATCAGCAATTGCGACTCCCCTATCTAACTGTTATTGAATATTTGTTTCTGGCAAATTCTCCCTTTCCCAAGAAAACCAAATTCCAGTAAATCCCATATCCATCAAATTGCACTCCTTCAACACCTTACAAAAAGATTCCATTCTTCCCTCCTCTCTTGGTAAGCCTTTTTTTTTTTTTTCGAAGCCATACAAGATTTCATTAAAGTCCCCACATACCATCCATGGGAGCTCTCCAACATTACCTAGTTGTCTTAAAAGATTCTACGCTTCATCTCTATCTTGTGAATAAGAAGACCGATAAAAGCCAGTAAGCCTCCATTTGTTTCTTTCATCCACATATTCAATTATCACATCTATATGTCTTTTCAAAAAAATTTGAAGCATAACATTATTATCTCTACGCCAAGCCAAACACAATCCACCTCTAAATCCTTTTGAATCAATATCGATGCCATTGAAAAAACCACAGCTTCTTCAGACTCGTTCCATCTAACTCCTACCAATTTTTGTCTTCATAAAGAAGACCATTTGGGGGTTATATGACTTCAGCAAATGCCAAAGTCTACAAATTGCCCGTGGACTCCCCAAACCACGAATATTCCAACTTAAGATTTTCATTTCGCCTGGTCGGCTTGCCTCTTGGCAGCCGCCGAGGATAAATGATTAATTTTCACCATTCTCCTATTCCTTACCGCCAAAGTATTAATCTCCTCCTTAGCTGTTAAATCTTCAGTCTCCCCCCTATTTCTCTTTTTACCCTTCTCTCCAATTAACACACCATCTTCTAGATCGTGTTCCATTGAGTTATGAAACTGACCCACGCATGACTTTTCACCCTCTTGGCCTGAAGTAGATAACCACCCTTTTAAATTAATCCCTAGTATTGGATCTATATTATTCCTGTTCCCCAAATTTTTTCCTAAACCCCTCAAGCTATTTCCTAATATTTGACTTCCCTCCCGATTACCACCCCATTCTCCCTCTCCGTCTTCTCGAAGCCAGACACTAGTCATTGCTAAAGCTCTGCGAGATTGTGCTCTTAATGACAAATCTCATCCCATTTCAGCAATATCCACTCCTAAAGCCATTTTCGCTTCACAAAAAGAGTCACTATGGCCTAAACGACCACAATAAAATTAGAATAGTGATAATCTTTCATATTTAAATCTGACATATGAGCACTTTCCATAAAACATAATCTGTTTCTTCCTCTTCAAAGGACGTCGTATATCAATTTGGACTCTTATCCTCATAAAATTTCTGTTTTCTTTCCTAAAATTTGAGCCATTGTACTCCATGAAAGTACCTATAAAATTATCTAGTTGCATCGCCAGATTTTTAGAGAAAAAACCAATAGGAATATCATGAATCTGTACCCAAAAGGGTGTGTAAATTAATGGAATTTTTTATGGATCCTCCCCCCATTGCAACTTCTGTAGCACTAATAAGTGGTTATTAAAAGTCCATGGTGATCCACCCTCTCCATATCCATAACATGAAAAAATTGAAACAAATACCTTTTCTCCCCCAGATCTCGGATTTGAACCCCCTGAACCGGATGCCATAGATTTGCCATGGTACTCTTCATTGCTGGAAAATGAATAATACTAGCTATTAGGAAACAACCACTAGTCGAAAAGCCTCCACCTCTCTTTCCGAATTCGGCTCACTTTGTACTTGTAGAACTGCTTCTTCCTCCTCATTAATCGTAAGTCCAGCACATTCTGCTTCCATAATAATCTTTAAAATTCAATCGTATGATTCAATTTATCAAAAGAGTGAAAGAAATTTTGAAGATATCTCCGCCGTCGAAGAAACAATAGACTAAAAACAAAAAACCCTAAACCTGCCAGAGAGAGCAGACAGAAAACATGCTAGGGTAGCAGACTAATTTAATAATAATTATTTAATATTAATTCATATAAAATTAGAGGAAATATTTAGTGCACTACCAATGGTCAAGGGTTGACAAGTGTCCTACAGAGTTATAATAAAATATTTAAAAAAAGAGACACGTGATAATTTTTTAAGGTTGCTTGTAAAATGAAAAATTACATTATATTTATTTATATAAACAAAACATATCAGTTTACAAAAAAAATTAATCTAATTGGTAGGTTATAGCAAGAACATGTTTTATAGGATTGATTTCTTTTCATTGTTTTTTACACTCCTCATTAAATTAATTAATTAAGTATAAAACATTCGTACTGTATAATTAATTAGTTTGTATATCCATACAAATTTAATTATATGTATCAAATAAAAATATTAAATTATTTTATAATTTAATTTTTGCGCTTCCTATTTTGAAAATAATATTTGTAAAATAAATATAAGTTATTTGTGTACTAACTCTTTCAAAATGATATAAAAGTTTTACTATTTCAAAATGTATTTGGTGAGATTTAGTAAAATACTGATTCAATTCAATTATATTAAAATATGTGTCAAAGATTTACAAATTAAACGAAAGTTTTGAAAATATTTTATTTCATATTAAAATTTAATAAAATATTCACCAGTTAAATATGACATAAAACAATATTTACAAATTTATTAATATTGAATTTATTTAAATAAATAATTGGTGGTATACTTCAAAATTGGTTTCTAAATATATGTATTATGATTATTGATTTTAATTTGATGATTTTAATGTGAAATATGTATTAAATTTGATTTATTATCAATTGCAAGAAAATAATATTTAAAATTTAATTTAAAAAATAGGACGCTCTTTTATATAACTAAAAAAAAATATAAGTACTTTGGAATTCAAAAACTATTTCAGAATTCAAAGTTTCCACGTATGCTCCCATACCTTCTTTTATATAATATACTAGTTTGCATACTCATGCCATGCACGACCCAATTGTATGTATTAATTAAAATACACTTAATTATTTTTATGATTCTATTTAATTTTTTTATAATGTTTCACTAATAATTTAATTATAAAATTAAACCATATTGATGTGTCCACATATAATAAGTAACAAATGTGTTAGAACTGATTTAGAACTAATTGTTACTGAAATTATTTTAAAATTCTACTTTATTTTATATATATATATATATATATATATATATATGATATGTGTACGTATGCTATTATATATACTAAACAAAAGATAAAATAAGATTACTTCTTTTCTCCCATTTATTGTTGGATGAATTCGATAAAAAAATAAATGTTATATATATTTGATTCCTAAATTAATTTAAATTAAATTTGTAACACCCTGGTTTAGGGGCTAGGCAATTTGGGTAGAATTTAAGTATTGGAAGGTTTTGGGGTGTTTTTGGATGTGTTTTAAAGGTTTAAGAATGCTTGGATGAAAGGGGAAGGCTTTGGAAAATTTTTGATTTTTAGTGAAAAAGGGGGAAATAGGGCAGGAAAGCCTTAAAATAAATTGAGGGAGTTTAAGACGCAAGAAAGGAGTTGGCAAAGTGGCATGGAGGCTTTGCTTGGGGCTTGAGAAGTAGGCGCCTAAGAGCTCAAGGGTTTGAGCTGCTGGGGCAGCAATTTTGTTTTATTTTTGTGCGTCAAGGGACTGGGCTAAGTAGGCCTTAAAAATAAATGGCCAGGTTGATGGACATGAAAGTCCAACTGGCGAAGTGGCATTCATGCGCCACTTAGGCGCTAGAGGTGAGCGAGGGCGCAGGTTCGAGGGCCTGGAGCAGCATTTTGGAGTTTTATTTTTGTTATGGGTGATGGGCTGAAGTAGGAAGGCTTTATAAATAATTGTTGGGGCTATTTGACATAAAAATCAAAGTGGCCGAGTGGCCTGGGCATTGGAGGAAAGGTGAAGCGATGCGAGTTCCGAGTTCGAACCAGTGTATTGGCATTTGGAGTTTTATTTTATTTTTTTTCTTTTATTTGGCAGCAGCTTGGTAATGTGTGGGACGGCACATGGGGGGGCTTCAAATAGGATAAGATTAGATTAGTGTTTAGCTTTTAAATTCGGTGGGAGAAGGGAATATTATTATTAGTTTATCTTTTATTTTTTTAATTGATAAAGTTATAAAATGGGAAAGGAATTTGAATTAGAATTAAAAAGAATTTGGTGGCCGGCCAAAGGTGTTGGTAGTGTTTAATTTCGGCTGGAAGGGTGATCTTTTGGTATTTTCATTATTATTTTATTTATTTATCTACTTAGTTATCTTTTAGGATTATTATTATTAATTAGAGATAATGGTTAGTTTTTTGATTTAATTAAGTGATAAAATATGGATAGTTAGTGGGGAGTTGGCTAATTCAAATTAAATTGAATTAGTGGCTGGAGCATTTGAAGTGGCGTGAGAAATTGGGAGTCTACCGGGGAAAGCATGTGCCAAATTGCTATTTAATGGGCAGCCTTCCTCTTGATTTTCTTTTGACCATTTGACGAATTCTCTTAGTCAACATTTGGTGCATTTTGGTCAGCCATAGTCTTGTGTACCTAGCCGAAGGTTCAAGTGGAGTTTCTTTTTTTTTTTCTACCTTGAAACCGGAATCCTCCCAACTACATAAACCCTTGCCGATTTCTCCTATGGCCTTTTAGTCAAATATTTCTTTTGTTTTCTTTTAAATTCCTTGATAGCCGAAACCTCTAGCCCTCCATCCCTCTACGATTTTACTAAGTTTGAAGCCGAATTCTCCCTTGTATTCTAGCGTGGTTGGCCGATTCTTAAGCAAGTGTGGTAAGCATGTTCTGTCTTTAGCAGTCGGTTTGGTTCCCTATTTTAGTGGCTAAACCGAAGGGTTGGCCTTAGTTTTGGTGTTAGCCGATTCTAATATTGTGTAACAGGGATTTTTGGCAACTTCAGGAGATCAGTGGTGTTTCGGGATCCGAGTAAGAGGGGTAAGTGATCCATTGGTATTCGGCCTTAGGCCATTGTATATGTTTAGGTGTTGACCGAATAGTGACTTTGGTTTATAGGGCAGATCGGCAAAAGCGAAGGAAAGCCTTCGGGATCTCAGTTTATTTCGGTAAGGATATTAGTAAGTGACTTAGACTCGTTAATAAGCAAATTATGACTTGTTGATTAATGGTGTGATTCTGATTAAGTGTCGATGGATGCAAGTGCCAGTCAAGAGGGGAAAGGGAAGGTCCCTGTCCCAAAGTTTAAGAAGAGAGCCGTCTCGGCAGTTCGGGATTGGCCACCGGGGTGTGGTCGTGCAGCAGAAAACGATAGGCAGATAGTTGTAGTCTCGCTAACGATAGCGTCAGAATCGAGGGTTTAGAACTTCAGGTTATAAGGTGTGTAACTAACCTACTGTTTTCGGGTTTTATGTGTTATATGTATTACTAACAAATGCAGTAATAAGTGTGCCATATATATCCTTAAAGGGTATAGCGATGATCAGGTTAGTATCGAACCTGTTGCAATGTGATTACTTGCTTGTATATGAGTATGTTTATGGATGTTAATAAGCATGTGCATGCATTATCACGATTATATTTTATGTGGCATGTGCATGGGTGGGTTATGAAAGAAGGTGCAGTGTACTTGAGTGCGTGGTTGATGTCGACTTTGTGCTACATCGTGGATTGGCGCTGATCGAGGTCGTTGTGGATCTTTGCGATTTAGTTCGCGTGGTTACCTTGGTTGATATCGGCTTTATGCCATATTGTGGCTTGATGGGTTGCTATGTGCCCCATCGTGGATGGCATTGGTTGCCTTTTTGGAGGAAAAGGAGAGGGTGACTCGATAGTCCCCGGTGTGTGTGTAAGTTTGGATAAGGGGTGTGTAGCGGATGGACCCTAGGTTTGGGTTGGGTATCATGTTGCATTATTCTCGTTATAAAATGGTATGGAAATGGGCCAAGCCCAATATGACATGTGGATAGGTATGTTTTGGGAACATACGTGGAAATGGGCCAAGCCAGTTGATATGTGGTTTATTGAGAAAAAGGGCCTAGCCAGTGCTTGAATCTAATTTGATTGTGGGCCAAGCCAGTTGTAGTAATATTTAATTATGTCATGTCGCATTTAAGTAATTGGGGTGATTGTGGCTAGTATGTGGGTGGATATCGGTGGTTAAATTACACACCGAGTGCAGTATGACTCACCCAACTTTTTAAACATCGCAGTGACATGTTGATCGGACCGGGTTGGAGTGGATACAAGGTGGCCCATGCGAAAGGGATTTTCATGCGAGAAGATGTTTTACTTTATTTAAGTATTTTATATTATCGATATTTTGGACTTTTATTTGATGTAATAAGGGCCCCTTTTTATTTAAAGTACTCTATTTAATTTTGTTGAAGTTTACATTATATTCAGAAATATTTTTACAAAAGGTTCATATTATAGTAATTTATAACATTGTTTTAATTCGGAAATTTTCAACAAGCTTATATTATTTATTAAATTTTAAATGGACATGATTTTCAGAGTTAACAAATTTTCACGTTTTAATTTATAGTCAAAGATTTTCAACCGTCTTTCCGCAGTGACATAACCAGATCCGGTCGGGACTTGTGGGCCGGGTTTGGGGGTGTTACAGTTTGGTATCAGAGCCCGGTTCAAAACTCGGCTTTGAGGGTTTTGGGCCCAAAAACGTTTTCAAAATGGGCTTTTCAAAAATATGGGTTTTATGAAATATTTTCAGGTTATTCTGGCATGGCACCTGTACCTCCGACCTGAGTCCACCAGGTAAATACTTCAGACTTGTAAAGTAGTTTGTTATATGAATTATTGTAGGCTTAGTTGGGCTCGTAGATTAGTGAACTAGGATCTGTGGAACCCTAGGACTAGTCTACTCAAACACATGCATAAAACTTAAGGTTACTAAAACAAACCTACGACTAAGTCGCCGAGTTAGGGTGTGGTAACCCCTGTGCGCATGTCAAGGATTGGATCCGGAAGAGCTTGGTATTTAAGCAGTCCTCGTGACTCACCTCCTCTTCGCGGGATTCCTACCTGGTGCGTAGCTTCGGTTCACCCTAACCAAGAGGACTCATCATAAAGCTAAACCAATTATTAAAACCCAAAAGGATTGGCCTTCTTTTTTAAAACCCTTAATTTCTTTAAAAATTTTTGAACTTACCCTTTTATTTGTAAACCCTAAATCTGATTTTGAAAAACATTTTCTCGATTTACAAAATTACCAAAATACCCCTGGTGGCAAAATTACGAAAATGCCCTTGATTTCTAAAATTATCGTGTTACCTCGATTTCAATAAAATCCTCATACTTTGTAAAAGTATTCAAAATTATGTATTTCAAAATAATACCCTGACTTTGAAAGTTTACGAAAATACCCTTGTGTTGAAAATTACTAAAATGCCCCTAACTTTCAAAATTACCGGTTTAACCCCAATCTTAATAAAATTTCCCCTACTTTGCAAAAGTATTCAAAAATGCTATTTTGTAAAAATTCAAGACACTCTGACTTTGGAAATTTACGAAATTACCCCTGATTGACAAAATTACCAAATACCCCTAGTTTCCAAAAATGTTTGTTATACCTTTAATTTGAGAAATTTTGGAAAAATACCCTCCAGGTTTTGTGAAATTTCAAAATACCCTGATTTATTAAGGCTTTCAAAATTTTTCTGATTATTCACGAAAATACCTGGTAGGAAAATGACGGAAATACCCTTGGGGTAGAAACGGGCGGAAAGTTTCGAATAGTGAATGTGTGCGGTGGATACCACTGAATGTGCCTTACTGAGGAAGGAATGTGTTTTTGATGATGAATGAATGTGTGTGTGAATGTGAGTCTTGAACTAGAGTAGTAAACTTGAACTGAACTTTTGCGTGATCGAAAGAATTACTTCTAAATACCCTTCCTTCATAAAATTTGCTCGTGGTTAAATAGTGGAACAAAATTTCTAATGCATAAAATTTCTTAAATCAGATTAAATCGCGACGATAGAGATGAGTTCTAGGGGACGCGGTAGAGGTAGGATGGCGACTTCGAAACTCGTAGGTCCGACCATGGGTCGAGAAATGAAATCTGCGCCGCAACCGTAAGCGCGGAAGATCAAGATCGAGCGGGAGGGGGCGACGCAGTGTCACAAGCTATGTTACGCGCGTGCTCCAAAGAAGTGACAAGAGCTGGTATGGGAAACGGAGCTCGGAAGTCAGTGTCCGAGAGACTCAGGTCGAACGGGGCTGAAGTTTTTAAAGGAGTATCGGGAGTGGCTCCGAATGTAGTAGAATATTGGCTAGAAGGGGTCGAAAGAATTATGAACGACTTGGATTGTACCCCAGAGGAAAAGCTGAAAGGTGCTATTTCGCTACTTCGGGACGAGGCTTATCGATGGTGGCTCACGGTTAGGCAAGGTGCTCGTGAGCAGAGTGGATTGGGATTACTTTAAGGAAAAGTTTGAAGGAAAGTATGTTGGAGCAAGCTACTTAGATGCGCAGAGGAAGGCGTTTCTAAATCTGGTACAAGGAAGTAAGTCGATAGGTGAGTTAGAAGCGGAATTTGTGCGACTAAGCCCGGTATGCTAAGGGAATTGTGGCCACTGATTATGAGAGATGCGTCCGGTTTGAAGACGGATTGCGAGATGAACTTCGAATGCTGATTGCTCCACAAAGAGAAAGGGATTTTGCCATTCTGGTAGAGAAAGCTCGGATTGCCGAAGAGGTTAAAAAGACTATAAGAGAAAACCGAGAGAAGAATAGGAACGAGAATAAGAGAAGGGTTGAGCCGTCAGCATCGTTTGGAGATGCTCAGAAAAGACCAAGGATTGAGAATCATGTGCGTGCACTTGTACCAGTGGATCGGAATCGTTTCTGTGCTCGATGTGGAAGACCTCACACAGGAGAGTGTTGGGGAAATAGTAAAGAATGTTTTCGGTGCGGATCTAAGGCACATCTGGTTAAGAATTGTCCTCGAGCAACGAGGGGTCGTAGTTCTAGTCAAAGTCAACCAAGGATGTGATATTGGGTAAGCTCCTTTGCTTTGGTACATGCTTTAATTGCTTTGCTGTTGTGAGTTAGCCTTTTCTGTGTTGCTAAGAGAGGTGTTTTGAATTTTGAGTGCGAACTTAGAGACTATGTTTGGGAAGTATGATAGCCTTAGTAAGATCAGAGTGCGCAGCAGAGGCGTAGAATAGCGAGTTATGATTGTTCGGTAATAAGTAATTTCGAGGACGAAATTATTTTAAGGAGAGTAGAATTGTAACACCCTGGTTTAGGGGCTAGGCAATTTGGGTAGAATTTAAGTATTGGAAGGTTTTGGGGTGTTTTTGGATGTGTTTTAAAGGTTTAAGAATGCTTGGATGAAAGGGGAAGGCTTTGGAAAATTTTTGATTTTTAGTGAAAAAGGGGGAAATAGGGCAGGAAAGCCTTAAAATAAATTGAGGGAGTTTAGGACGCAAGAAAGGAGTTGGCAAAGTGGCATGGAGGCTCTGCTTGGGGCTTGGGAAGGAGGCGCCTAAGAGCTCAAGGGTTTGAGCTGCTGGGGCAGCAATTTTGTTTTATTTTTGTGCGTCAAGGGACTGGGCTAAGTAGGCCTTAAAAATAAATGGCCAGGTTGATGGACATGAAAGTCCAACTGGCGAAGTGGCATTCATGCGCCACTTAGGCGCTAGAGGTGAGCGAGGGCGCAGGTTCGAGGGCCTGGAGCGGCATTTTGGAGTTTTATTTTTGTTATGGGTGATGGGCTGAAGTAGGAAGGCTTTATAAATAATTGTTGGGGCTATTTGACATAAAAATCAAAGTGGCCGAGTGGCCTGGGCATTGGAGGAAAGGTGAGCAGCAGCAGGTTCCAGGTTCGAACCCAGGTATTGGCATTTGGAGTTTTATTTTATTTTTTTTCTTTTATTTGGCAGCAGCTTGGTAATGTGTGGGACGGCACATGGGGGGGCTTCAAATAGGATAAGATTAGATTAGTGTTTAGCTTTTAAATTCGGTGGGAGAAGGGAATATTATTATTAGTTTATCTTTTATTTTTTTTAATTGATAAAGTTATAAAATGGGAAAGGAATTTGAATTAGAATTAAAAAGAATTTGGTGGCCGGCCAAAGGTGTTGGTAGTGTTTAATTTCGGCTGGAAGGGTGATCTTTTGGTATTTTCATTATTATTTTATTTATTTATCTACTTAGTTATCTTTTAGGATTATTATTATTAATTAGAGATAATGGTTAGTTTTTTTGATTTAATTAAGTGATAAAATATGGATAGTTAGTGGGGAGTTGGCTAATTCAAATTAAATTGAATTAGTGGCACTGGAGCATTTGAAGTGGCGTGAGAAATTGGGAGTCTTCCGGGGGGGAGCATGTGCCAAATTGCTATTTAATGGGCAGCCTTCCTCTTGATTTTCTTTTGACCATTTGACGAATTCTCTTAGTCAACATTTGGTGCATTTTGGTCACCATAGTCTTGTGTACCTAGCCAGAAGGTTCAAGTGGAGTTTCTTTTTTTTTACCTTGAAACCTAATCCTCCCAACTACATAAACCCTTTGCCGATTTCTCCTATGGCCTTTTAGTCAAATATTTCTTTTGTTTTCTTTTAAATTCCTTGATAGCCGAAACCTCTAGCCTCCATCCCTCTACGATTTTACTAAGTTTGAAGTCGAATTCTCCTTTGTATTCTAGCGTGGTTGGCGATTCTTAAGCAAGTGTGGTAAGCATGTTCTGTCTTTAGCGATCGGTTTGGTTCCCTATTTTAGTGGCTAAACCGGAAGGGTTGGCCTTAGTTTTGGTGTTAGCCGATTCTAATATTGTGTAACAGAGGATTTTTGGCAACTTCGGAGATCGGTGGTGTTTCTGGTATCCGAGTAAGAGGGTAAGTGATCCATTGGTATTCGGCCTTAGGCCATTGTATATGTTTAGGTGTTGACCGAATAGTGACTTTGGTTTATAGGGCAGATCGGCAAAAGCGAAGGAAAGCCTTCGGATCTCGGTTTATTTCGGTAAGGATATTAGTAAGTGACTTAGACTCGTTAATAAGCAAATTATGACTTGTTGATTAATGGTGTGATTACGATTAAGTGCCGATGGATGCAAGTGCGGTCCAAGAGGGGAAAGGGAAGGTCCCCGCCCCCAAAGTTTAAGAAGAGAGCCGTCTCGGCGATTCGGGATTGGCCACCGGGGTGTGGTCGTGCAAAAAAAAAACGATAGGCGGATAGTTGTAGTCTCGCTAACGATAAGCGTCGAATCGAGGGTTTAGAACTTCGTGTTATAAGGTGTGTAACTAACCTCTCATGTTTTTGGTTTTATGTGTTATATGTGTTACTAACAAATGCAATAATAAGTGTGCCATATATATCCTTAAAGGGTATAGCGATGATCGAGTTAGTATCGAACTGTTGCAATGTGATTACTTGCTTGTATATGAGTATGTTTATGGATGTTAATAAGCATGTGCATGCATTATCACGATTATATTTTATGTGGCATGTGCATGGGTGGGTTATGAAAGAAGGTGCGGGTGTACTTGAGTGCGTGGTTGATGTCGACTTTGTGCTACATCGTGGATTGGCGCCGATCGAGGTCGCGTTGTGGATCTTTGCGATTTAGTTCGCGTGGTTACCTTGGTTGATATCGGCTTTATGCCATATTGTGGCTTGATGGGTTGCTATGTGCCCCATCGTGGATGGCATTGGTTGCCTTTTTGAGGGAAAAGGAGGGGTGACTCGATAGTCCCCGTGTGTGTAGTAA
Organism: Gossypium bickii; assembly: GCA_025503065.1. Taxonomy (NCBI): domain Eukaryota; kingdom Viridiplantae; phylum Streptophyta; class Magnoliopsida; order Malvales; family Malvaceae; genus Gossypium; species Gossypium bickii. Next base: position 90,643,686 of record CP106714.1, on the reverse strand, counting down.
ATTTGGATAAGGGGTGTGTAGCGGATGGACCCTAGGTTTGGGTTGGGTATCATGTTGCATTATTCTCATTATAAAATGGTATGGAAATGGGCCAAGCCCAATATGACATGTGGATAGGTATGTTTTGGGAACATACGTGGAAATGGGCCAAGCCCGATTGATATGTGGTTTATTGAGAAAAAGGGCCTAGCCCAGTGCTTGAATCTAATTTGATTGTGGGCCAAGCCAGTTGTAGTAATATTTAATTATGTCATGTCGCATTTAAGTAATTGGGGTGATTGTGGCTAGTATGTGGGTGGATATCGGTGGTTAAATTACACACCGAGTCAGTATGACTCACCCAACTTTTTAAACATCGCAGTGACATGTTGATCGGACCAGGGTTGGAGTGGATACAAGGTGGCCCATGCGAGAAGGGATTTTCATGCGAGAAGATGTTTTACTTTATTTAAGTATTTTATATTATCGAGTATTTTGGACTTTTATTTGATGTAATAAGGGCCCTTTTTATTTAAAGTACTCTATTTAATTTTGTTGAAGTTTACATTATATTCAGAAATATTTTTACAAAAGGTTCATATTATAGTAATTTATAACATTGTTTTAATTCGGAAATTTTCAACAAGCTTATATTATTTATTAAATTTTAAATGGACATGATTTTCAGAGTTAACAAATTTTCACGTTTTAATTTATAGTCAAAGATTTTCAACCGTCTTTCCGCAGTGACATAACCAGATCCGGTCGGGACTTGTGGGCCGGGTTTGGGGGTGTTACAAAATTATTATATGATATAATTGATAGTGAGATATATAAACTGGTAATTAAATTAAACTAATTATTATATAATGTGATTAAATTAAATTACAATGTTATATAATGTAATTAAATTAAGTTAATAATGAGTCTCAGATTATCTTAGAACTCAATGTTTTCAAATATGCTCTTGTACCTTATTTTATAAAATATATATGATATATGATATGATATATACGGTTGTTGCATACAATCATATTATTTTGTGAGATTTTTTAGATTTAGATTTTAAATTTTTAATTATAATTTAACGCGTGATCTTCAAAATTGTTTATTATTTAAAAATTTACTATTATTAGTGATGACAAGAAAACTATATTTAAAACTTAATTTAAAAAACTGAACCTACTTTAAATATAATTAAAAAAAAAGAAGTATTTTGGAACTTAAAGAATTATCCCAAAACTCAAACATTTCGTATATGCTCCCATACCTTCTTTTATATATATATGGTTGTTGCATGTAATTGTATTATTTAATGATTTGTGTTAATATTAAATTTTAAATTTTAATAATAATTTAATGAATAATGTTTAAAATTGTTTATCATTTAAAAATTATATTTAAAACTCAATTTAAAAAAAAGAATTTACTTTACATATAATTTAAAAAATATATTTTAAAACTCAAAAAACTATCTTAAAACTCAAAATTTCTATATATACTCTGATATTAAAATATGATTTACATGTTACATATACTTAAGCCAGCGGTGTCATGTGTATTATAAGATAATTTAACATGGATCATGTATATTATATATACCTAAGATTTATACTACTAATTGGGGCTTTCGTTTGATTTAATGTAATCCAATCAATTCAACTATTAATTTCCGTTGGAGCTTATTTTAAATTAGAATTTTGTACTTAGATCAGTTAAATCAAATAGAAATTTTTTCAAGCTCGAACCATTTTAGATTATTTATTTAAATAATTTCAAGTTTTTATTTTTATTTTTTTGGAGTTAAATGAGTTTAAATTATTAATTTTATGATAAAAGATGAAGTACAATTGGATTAAAGTCAGAATTAATTAGTCTAATAGACTCGATTGATTAATATTCTTAATTTTCTTTTACCTTTTATATTTAAAGCATTCTTGTTCAATTCAGATTTATAATTTAAAATCATTTAACTGTTAGTTTTTCATTAAAATAGTCAATCAATAATCACGGAATTAGGTGAAATGAAGATAACCTTTCGATGGCTCATAATATAAAGACTAAATTAATCTCATTCTTATAATAAAGATACCTGTAAAAAAATTTTACCAATATATAAAAATGAAATGAATATGTCGAGATAGTGAAGAGTTGGTGCGGTCCTCCTCATGTTAGCTGTTTTTTTTTTTTTTTTTTTGCATATTTTTGATCATATATATTTGACGTTCAAATAGTGAAACATAATTATAATTGCAAATTTTCAATCTTTATCTTTCACTCCCTTTTTTCTTTTTGTTCTTTTTCATCAGTCTTGGATCAAATTTCTGAGGTCATGGAAGCAGCTCACTTAGTTGACTTTGTGATTTAATTTAAAAGCAAATCCCCATGTTTAAAGGACAAAAAGAATTTTAAAAAAATTCATTTAAAGTACATTATTACCATTCCCACCAACAATAAAAAATAATCTCCACTAATATAATCTTCCAAACACATGTGATTGGTGAATCAATCAAATTACTAAAACACCCTAAAAAAAATTAAATAATAACCCTCATATATTGAAATTCAAGACTCGAAATCTATTAAATATTATTTGTAAAGTGTAAGCTAAATGATTTCAGCTTCAAGTACCACATTATTTCCCAACATCCACCAATTGTATCATCCTATGTAGTACTAATTCCCACATAAGTTGGAGTTACTACTATAAATTAAATTTTCTATTAACTACAAAATCATTCTACAAGAAATCCAATATTTTTATATGATATTTAAGTTACTTTAATTTGTAAAATGGAAAAAAAGGAGTTGGAATCCACATCCTGTAAATTATTTTTGCAACAACCATAATTTGCCTCCTAAATAAAGTTTAAAGTTGATTAATATTTTTATTACTTTTCATTAAAAAAATAAGAGAGAAAAGACAGTAACCAAACATCTTTAAATTTGACATGTTCCAATAGCAAACCTGTAAATGCCGTGTTGTTTGTCCCATAAGACATGATTGAACCATTACTGCAAAAGTTGGTCACTGCTTTGTTGTTTTGCTCATCATGATTCATCACTCCACCATCTAGTCCTACCTCAATTATTACTAAATATTGAAAGAGAATAAAATATCTCAATTATTACTAAACGTGAAAGATAATAATATTATTATTCAACATAAAATATCTAAAATTTGAGAGAATTCGAATAAAATTATTAGACTTAAAAATGACTTTGGCCAAAATATATGTCTACTTAAAAGAATAGTAAATTTTTTTTATGAATTGTATAATTTATATCACATAAAAATTAAATATATAGTCATATATAATACAATAATGTAAACATAATTAAAAATGCTAAGTTGCGTACATATAAAATTTTAATAAATAAAAATATATGAAATTATAGAATATTAAATTAAAAACAATATAATTAATTTTAAAAAAAATATGAGCAGGCTTAAAATGGACATGGGTTAGTTATTTATAAATATGGACAGATTTTGACAAAATTTTAGACTCATATTTCGAGTTAATTTTGTTGGAAAATTTGGACATCACATATATAATAAGGATAATTACATGTTATTATCTACTATCATGATAGGTTAGCCCAAATTAAAAGTGATCTAATTTGGTTAGAATTCTATTGGGCTTTTAATTATTAATTAAAATATGGGATAAATATGTGTAGATACTCTTCTAATCAAATTCTAATTAATGATGGGCTAATTAAAATTTGATTAGAACTAATATGCTAAGGTTATAGATATTAGGGTAATGGTCCCCAAATTACACACATGATATCTTTTCTAATATCCTATCATTAGGAAAGAGAGAGAGTAAATATTCTCTAAATTTCTTGTGTGGTAATTTGGAAGATCAAATCCCCAAATCTAGCAAAACTTCAAGAAATTCATGCATTCAGGTACGCTTCTGCATTTAGTTTTATTGTTTATTTATTCTTGATGATTTGACATGATAGATCCTGGTTTATTTAGATTTATTTTAGATTTATTTCAGAGTTTATAAAGCAATAAAAAAAATAGTTTTGACATTTGACTATTGAGGAAATTTTTAAATTTGAATATTAGTATGTTTATATATATTTTAAAACAACTTAATTGAAGCAATACGTCACTAAAGTGATTTTTTTTCTTTTGTATAAATTATTTTGTTTTAAAATATAAAATGTTGTGTGCATGTAACTTAAGTTATGTTAATATTGATCGGCCCAAATGAAGGTTAGTAATATTACATGTGCAATTATGGTAATAAACATGTGATAATTATTCGGTTTTACATGTGAGAAATAAATTGGCCCAAAAGAAGATTTATGGTTCGACATGTTCTTATTGTCAATGTTTGATTATTACATCAATATATCACTTGCAAGTTAATATTTTGTCCAAAGATAAAATATTAATGGAGTGTCGATATCTTGAGATGATGTTTACCTTTATTCAAATTATTTTGATTTAAATTTGAAGTCTTATGTGAGGTTATTTATAGTTTATGATTTATTCAACTATTATTATATTTGCCGACATCATTGTATGTTGTTTTGGGATAAATATATATACAATATATACTATTATCTTTTAATTTGATTGAAAGATGAAATTAAAAGAGATATTTTGAAACAAATAAATTCATATTTTGGCTTTTAATTAAGGATGTCTAAATATTTTAAATAGATTAGTTGAAACAAAATGCCGCCAAAGTGACCTCTTTTGTGTAGGCTAGTTTATTTGAAATATTAAGATGATTATATGTTTTTGTGATTCATGTGTTTATTAACTGACCCAAAGGTAAGTTAATATTTGGCAGAATTTCAACGACATCTGTGGTGATAAATGTGTGACAATTATAAGGTATTTTATGTAAACAATAAGTTAGTCCAAAGATTAATTAATTGTTTGACATAATTTATTGTCAATGTTTGATTGCTATAACAAAAGTACCGCTTACTGTTAATATTACTGTCCAAAGACTTGATATTAATGCTGTGTTTGGTATCTTGAGATGGGATTAGCCATTATCCTGAATTTATTGTTTACTTATGAATATTGATATGTGAGCTTATTTTTATATATTTTTTGTTCTATATTCAGCTAATTCATATTCTACTGCCACAATATCTGCTAATATAAATTCTATACCCATGCTTAATGGGACTAAATGAATGGAAAAGGCACTTATTTATAGTGCTTGGCTCTATGAACATAGACCTTGCACTAAGGGAAGAACTACTTGCACCTCTCACTGCGGAAAGCAACTCCTATATTAAAAGGGATTTTGAGAGGTGTGATCGTTCAAATTGCAAGAGTCTAATGATCATGAGACACAGCATTTCAGAAGCCTTTAAGGCATAGAATCTGAAAAGGTTACTCAGGCCAAGGTTTTCTTGACGAAATTAAGAAACGTTTTGTTAAAAACGATAAGGTTGAAATGACATCACTTCTGACTTATTTGATGTCTATAAAGTTAAGGGTTAAGGAAATTCTGAGCGATCTAAGGGCTATGAGTTTTATGATCCCATAATAAGGAATATTTTTTAGACGGGAACTGCAACATTTTTGAGGATATTGAGTTTGGGGGGGAGAAATAAGGTTAGAGACATTGCTTTTGAGGAGGAATTGGATTCTAACTCAGTTCCTACTATCACTTTTGATGATGTTCAGGTTCTTACACCTATCATTGATCAAGAAGTGAATCCAGAACCTCTGCAAGATAATGTTGAACAACTCCCCATTCAAAATAAGATAATTGTTCCAGAAGAACAAACCCAACAACCTCAAGAACAAGTGCCATTAAGGAGGTCCACAAGAGAAAGGAGAAATGCTATTCCAAATGATTATGTTGTATTTCTCCAAGAACATGAGGATGATAATAGAATGATGGAAGATGATCTAATCAACTTTCATCAGGCCATGAAAAGTTCTAATTCTCAAAAGTGGGTTGATGCCATGAAAGATGAGTATAAGTTTATGCGAGACAATAAAGTTTGGGAACTTATCCCATTACCTGAAGGTGCAAAACCAATTGGTTGTAAATGGATATTTAAAACCAAAAGGGATGCAAATGGTAGTATAAGGCGCATCTTGTAGCTAAAGGATATACTCAGAAAGAATGTGTTGATTTTACAGAGACTTTCTCTTCAGTTTCATCGAAAGACTCATTCAGGATAATCATGGCGCTTGTTGCTCATTTTGATCTTGAGTTACATTAGATGGATGTTAAAACTGCGTTTCTTAATGGCGACATTGAAGAAACAATTTATATGGTGCAACCACAAAATTTTGAGTCGAAAAACTCAAAGAATATGGTTTGCAAATTGACAAAATCCATCTATGGACTCAAACAAGCTTCCGGTCAATGGTACCATAAGTTTCATCAAATAATTGTTTCGTTTGGTTTTGATATGAATATTGTTGATGATTGTGTGTATCGCAAATTCAATGGTAGTAAGTACATATTTCTGGTTTTATATATTAATGACATATTGCTTGTGAATAATAACTATAGCCTCAATCAATACCCTAAGAATGATTTTGAAATTACAAAAATGCATTAGATTTTTTACATTTTAGCAGTGGAAAGTCTAATGTACGTTCAGGTTTGTATACATTGGAATATTGTGTACACTATTGAGATGTTAGGCAGATATTTTAAGCAACCCTGATTTGGACCATTGGATAGCATCCAAGAAGGTTATAAGGTATTTTCAGAGAACAAAAGATTACATGCTCACATATCGGAGGTCTAACCAGTTAGAGATCATCAGGTATATAGACTCCGATTTTGATGGAATATGGATATAAGATTTTTTCACTAAGGTGCAAATTGTGAAAACAAATTGCAATCTTTTATTCCAATAGCAATAGGAGCACATCAAAGTAAAAACACATAGACTTTAAGTTCCTGGTTGTTAAAGTAAAAGTTCAGAGTGGTTAGGTGCTTATAAAGCATATTAGGACAAACTCCACGGTTGCAGATCCGCTTACTAAGGAATTAAACCTAAGGTTTTATAAGAGCACACTACTCATATAGGTGTAATGTTTTTAGTAGGAGTTTGTATTTTTAAATGCTTTTATGTTATAGACACATTTTCAGTTATTTCAATTTAAAGATATGAAGTTTATTTTCTGCAGAAATAAAGTTTATTTGGTTAATTCACACTCTGATTTTGGTAAAGTTTCCTCTCACTAAGGAGGACCAGTTGGAAGTAGACATATTTAGATCATATTGCATGTAATTTCCATGCTACACATCCATACTTGATCTATGTCATTTGGTTGTGTTAATATACGTGATCATGGATGGATATAGTTACGAGATATGTAACGAAAGTCGCCTTGGTTTTATGTTAACATAATTAATGGACGAGATTGTTCGAAATACCTTTTGGATATGATAGTAAAATTTTGAGCTCATAAGGTTATATAATGACATGTAATTATAAAGTAATTAGTATATATATGTGGTCCAAGTGGGAGATTGTTGGAAAATTTGGACATCACATATATAATAAGGATAATTACATGTTATTATCTACTATCATGATAGGTTAGCCCAAATTAAAAGTGATCTAATTTGGTTAGAATTCTATTGGGCTTTTAATTATTAAATAAAGTATGGGATAAATATGTGTAGATACTCTTCTAATCAAACTCTAATTAATGATGGGCTAATTAGAATTTGATTAGAACTAATATGCTAAGGTTATAAATATTAGGGTTATGGTCCCCAAATTACACATATGATATCTTTTCTAATATCCCATCATTAGGAAAGAGAGAGAGTAAATATTCTCTAAATTTCTTGTGTGCTAATTTGGAAGATCAAATCCCCAAATCCAGCAAAACTTCAAGAAATTCATGGATTCAGGTACGCTTCCGCATTTAGTTTTATTGTTTATTTATTCTTGATGATTTGACATGATAGATCCTGGTTTATTTAATTTTATTTTAGATTTATTTTACAAATTTTACAGATTTGGGCTTTAACAAACATAAAATGTATTAATATTATACTTAAACTCAACTATAAACACTGCTTTGGAACTTGGTGTTCTTCTTAATTTAGTCACTGAACTTGAATTCATTTAATACATGCTCACATGGTACTCTAACATTGTGTCACATCGTTACTTGAAATTTGATATTTTTATATTTTAGATTATTTAAAAAAAAAAAACCATGTGATGATATGACGTAATTTTAAAGTATCATGTTATCATACATCAATAGAATCTAAGTTTAAGAATCAAATGAGAAAAATTATCAAATTTAAGGAAGTAATTTGAGAAAAAAATTTAAAGATAAAATTGAAAAAAAGTTGTGAATTTGAAAGATTAAATGTTATTTTATATATATATATATATTTTTATATTCAATTCCACAACTGAAAAAGCATGTTTTGTTTATTTTGAAAAATTGTTAATTGTAACCAAAGCTCATGCACGGTTCTGTTTTTTTTTTTGGGTGGTCTATTTCATAATTTCACCAAGCTATTTATCAATTAATTTTAAAAATTATTTTGCACGCATAAGATTAATTAGATGATACGTATTTATGATATAATAAAAATATTATATAAAAGAATACATGTTAAATTTAATTTTTTTTATAATTGGGGAGGGAGATGAAGTGAGCATGTAAAGCCTAAAATATAGAAGGTTAATTGTAAAAAAATAATGATTAAGTTTGATGGTTAAGTGTTTAGTATATTCATATAGGTCTTAAGTTGAAACCACACTTTTCTCAATTATTTTTCTTTATTTTTCAGCAACTTAAGGTAAAAACTACATTAGAATATATATTTTAATTAGTGCAAAAATATATCAAGTATGGGTAGTAGTTTAATTGTTAAGCATTCTCTCTTTTTCCCTTACATCCTAAGTTCGAGTCATGCTGAACTTCCTCATTTTTCCTTTTAATTTCTTTAACACCTTAAACTCGGCCTAGACATCCAGACTAAGTCCAGAGAGCTACATTATCGATTCTAAAATCTCATAGTTATAACGCATTAAAGTTAAACCATTCATCACATAAAATCTAGCATGAGAGTTAATTAAGTGTAAAATCTTCCCAAACATCATGTTATTATAGATTACTGAAATTCCTAATAGTAGTATTTCACAGGAAAGATAAAAGCTTGACCGAGCTCTCGTGGCGCAGACCCGTTCAAGTTTGAGAACCACCTGAAATCCAATCAATAACAAAGTGAGTTATGAACTTAGTGCATAAAAGAAGTTTATTCAATTAGAACACATTTATAAGATAGTTTCTAAATTCAAAGATTCGGTTTGGTAACAGAAGTAATTTCAGTTCAGGTTCAGAACAGATTAGTTACATATACAGAAGCAATTTCAGTTTCACAAATAGAACAGATCAGATTCAGATGCAACATTCCTACCTCCATCCGCTACACACCATCTTCAGCCATCCCAACACACCGTTAAGGGCGTTCAATGCCCAACCAACGCTACACACTTTAGAGTGTCTATCTAACACGTTTACAAAGACGCAACTTAGCTGCTAGATAGAAATGCGACAAAGCGCCAGAATCAGATTATAAGCATTATGGCTTAGCCACTAATTCAGAGCAGATTACTTCCTTCTTCACAATATCCCAACCTATGCAAATGCAGAGTACAAATATCCACAATCTCTATTCAGTCATTCCAAATTTTTTCACAAGTAGATAATACAACTCAATATCAGAATAAGTATCACAGTATGCATACAGTTATGTTATTCATACGTCAGTCATAAAGTATCAGAGAGTTCTCGTATAATTAAATTCAAATCATTCATGCATTGGGGACATCAATATCAGGTCAAACAACATTCACGGCATCAAAAACAGGTTTCGGACCCTATTTATATGCCATACGGCCTGGACACACGCCCATGTCCTTGCCCGTGTGGCTCACACAGCCTGGGCACATGCCTATGTCCTTTACCCGTGTGATTCTAAAGCATAAACAGTGAGTTACGCGGCTTGGACACCCGCCTGTGTGACTCACACGGCCTGGGCACACGCCCATGTCCTTGGCCGTGTGGTCCTAAGTCACAAACAATGAATTACATAGCCCAAACACACGCCCGTGTCCATTGTCCGTGTGAACCCTACACTAACATGGTCACACACGGCCTGGACACACGCTCGTGTGGTGTCGACCGCCATGCTTTCTAGTGACCAAAATTCGTAAAAAATGAAGTTTTCGGCACACACCTGAAGAGATTTTGAAGAAGAAACAAAGCAACGAACTCTCGAGGCCCAAAAAGGACAATCAATACCTAATTAACACGAAATCATCAGAATTATTAAGATTAACATTTCACCAACATAATTTAACACGAAACCCCAATCCAACATCCATTACCTCTGCACTCAAATGAAGTTCCCAAATTACGAGCGTTAGAAGGACCGTCGTCCTCGAGGCTTTCTCCTAAGTCATTAATCGAAGACACAAGCAAGGATTTCATCATTAATCACGAAACTACTTTCTTGACAAAAATGAATTTCAAAATTTCACAACCAATTCACAAAGTTTACCAGAAACAAACTTACCGACAACAGTAACAGGTAAAGGGCACGAATCTAAGCAGACGGTACAAAGCAACAGGAATAAATCGCTAGCATGAAGAGCGACAGAAAGCAAAAGAGAAATGAAGAAAAGAAAGAAAAAAATGGAAAGAAAGGAACAAAAGAAAAAGAATTTGGAAAAGAAGAAGAAACATTAAATTAATTGATTTAACTTCCAATCAAAATTCCAACAGTTAGCAAAATATTTCTTTATGCATACGCTGAGATTCGAACACAGGACCAAACAGAATACATAGGCTTAACTAGTGAACCAGTAGGCTCATTTTTGACATAAATTTACACAGAATTAAACTTAAATATGCAACTATATAGTAAGGTTTTCCTAAAATAAATAACAAAATTTCTAATGTTACTACTCGAACTTTTGACTTCGACCACAGAAGCAAATAATATAACCACAGGCACAAACAATTAATTATGACGAAAATCAAGAGTCAAATGTTAAAATTTTGACAGCAAGGGTAGATTAACCCGCAGTCCCTTAAAAGTTTAAAAACCTAGCTATTTAGTCCTCATTTCCTAATTACATTAGGAATTTATTTTATTTTCCATTCCAAATTAGAATTTCTCCTTCTTTTCTCCTCTTTTCTTTTCATCATATTTTTAATCCATTACTGAATTATTATTGCCTTTCCCGAATCAAAGTCAATTTCTGTTAACTCATTTTTCTAGCGGAATCGAAATTATTATTAGAAACATTCCAAATCCTAGCCAAGAATCAGTAAGTACACCTCAATCCCAATGGTTAAATCTCAAATCTTTAAAGAATTCCTATCTAATGATAATCTTAGGATCAATTAAACGATCTTGATTTTTCATCGAAACTTTCAACCATCTTGTTTTATCTTGAAATCAACCATTAATCCTTATGTAATTTTCTGTTGAAAAACTCATTTTAGGTACCTCGGATCAGATTAAATAAGAGGGACATCGTTCGGTCTCCCAATGAAAGGTGTGTGTTCTTTTACAACTGAATCGGGGCAAAATCATGCCTATGATAGGGCCACATGGGCATGTGGACCAAACAACCATGCCCCCTACAAACCCTAGAATAGATCACTTCTCACACGAGCACGACCCTTCCACACAGTCCGCCACACGGGCGTGTAGGCCACACGACCATATGCTCCTATTTTTTAGATTTTACTATTTTACCTAGAATTTTGTGATTTGCTTAGTTTAGTCCCTGATTGATCCCCGAACTACTTTTAGTATTTTCTTTTGTTCAACTAAGTCCATAACAGAATGATTTAGGCTAGAATCCATGATTGATTGATTGAAATTATCGCATCCTAAAACCCTGCTTAGTAGTTTTGGGTTAGTAGAATCGAGTTCTTTTTAACCAGAGGTTGAGTCAGATATCGAATAGGGTCGTAAATGAGTAATTTAAGTATGTGAATGCCATAATCAGATTTTTTATTTCATTGTTTAGATCAAAAAAATTTAATTTAAGGTCTAATTTGAAAAAAAATAGATTTTAATTGATTTAGGACCTTTTTGGAAAAGGGAAATGTAACACCCCAAATCCGGCCCAAACGCTACGACCGGATCTGGTATGTCACTTAATTTGTTCACAAAACATGTCGCATTTTGGAAAATAATTACTAGGTTTAAACCTTTATTCCGAAAGCTTAAGAATTCATTAAAGTATAAAATATTAAGTTATAAATTATCTTGAAGGATTTTTAAATAAAAATTGAAATTTCATACATGTCTTAACTTAATTGAAAACATAAAACTTAAAAACCCAACATAACCCAATAAAAAATAATAGTCTAGTGGCTCGTGGCCTTATTACAACCATACTTAAAATCTGCGAAATATAAAATAATAGACTAAAGCCTTTTAGCTGAATCCAATTGCTCTCTTTTGCATGGCCACCTCACATTCCTCTCAGCCCGGTCCGATGCACTAGGTGTCACCTGAAAGTGTTAAATTAAAAGGGTGAGTCGCGAGACTCAGTGTGCAACCCTCATGCACTATTAGATTTGGTCTTTAGCCCCATAAAACAGAATAATTAATATACATAGCACAAAAATAAAATGCAAAGCCCAACCCAAATCCTAGGTTTCCATCTGCTACACGCCCCTGTACCAGCCATTCACATAATTGGGGATTTCTACAATCAACCCACACCGCTTACTGCGCCTTGATGGCGCCGTGTCGCTCATCATCAGATCATGGCCATAGCCACTACAACAGATCACGGCAAAAGCCGCTACAATAGATCACGGTAAGGAACCGCTACAACAGATCACGGTAAAAATCGCTACAACATATAACTTCCTCCTTTCATCAAACCCAACCCATGCAATCACATAAAATCATTATTCTTATATCATTTAATTAGAACATTCACTAACCTGGTGATTTGCTTTTACCCTCTTTGGGTTTCCGTCATTATGCCGGGATTTCGGCATTTATCAAAACATATAAGACTTATAATCATATATTAATCAAACAGATCTAGAGGGTGTGGAGAGTTACACACCTGATTAATGTCGATACCCTTACTAGACCGATCTACAACTTTGCTCAAAAAGCCGAAAAGATGTGAAAATAGGGCCTCTCCTGTATTCGGCCACGGGTTAGTAAATCCCGAATTTACACGTTGAAACTAATAGATCTTCTTACCTTGAAATCTCGAAAGTAACACGATTCGAGTGCTACCGATCTATAACTTAGAGATCTATATGATTGACTCCACTAAAGTTCCCTTCAGATTTCGGCACAAGTAGGCACTACAGAAGCAATTCGGCAATCACAGGAGATGAGATCTAGGGATTTCGGCTTTTAGGAAAATCTCGAAAAAAGTATGAACAAGAGAAGGCTGATGTGTCTTTGGCTTTTAAAATACTTGAGTGAAGAGTTTCGATTTCTGACAGGAAAATAGAAGAAGAAAAGAAAACAAGGAAGAGACTTGAAGATTTCGGCTAGGAAGAAAAAGAATGGAAAGAGTTTCGGCTTTTGAATTAAAGTGAAGATGAGGGATTAGGCTTAGAGATTTCGGCTTTTGCAGAGAATGAAGAAGAAGATGGAACTTTATGAGTTTTCGGCTTTTACTCAGAGAAGAAGAGAAAAGAATGAGAGAAAAACCCAAATGCCGAAATTGAAGAGATATTCCCCCTATTTATAGAATTTCAGCACTTACCTAACATTGCAGATAAATCCTATCTTTTCTCCTTTATCTTAATCTACTAGCTCATCTAAAAGAGACTTAATTATCTCTAACTCCTCCCTCCTTTATCAGCATATTATCCACATATTTTAATCATTAAAACCCCTAAATTTTAGCCTTGTTGCCATCCACTCCACCTAATCCTAATGCCCAAAATTTAGCTAACTTAAATTAAAAGAATTGGGCTCCATGAAACTTAAATTTGGGCCCCTTACTCCCTTGTGTGGCGTCACCTCCTAAGATTGAGCCACAAGCCCACTTTGGTATTTTAAACATAGATACTACCTTTTAAACCCTATAATGCCCAAACAGATAGTTTTAATCAAGGCCTTTGCCTAATTCTGAGCCCAATTTGGGCCCCTATTACTTAAATTAACATATTAAATATATTCACCCATTAAACACATAGGCCCAAAAATTCAAGATGTTACAGGAAAAAATAGGAATGACCTAAAGGGCAAATTGCCTAATTTTTGAAATTAGTCTCCTACAAGAGAACACCCGCCATCTTCTCCTTTCTCTCATAAACCCAAACTATTCAAAAGTTTTTTGAAACCTAAAATTAGAGAGTTTTCTTCAAAATTGATTCATTCCTTTAGATTTATTACCTTCCCAAACACCAAAATAACCTCCAATTTCAAACGAAAATCGTGTTTTCTTCCCAGAATTTGTTATTGTTCTTCTTGAGTTCAAATATCGAATTAGAGTTGTAGATCTTCGTTTTCATCAAATTAATGTAGTATTATAACTTTATATGGTTAAATAAAAAGTGTTGTTAATTCAAATAGAGTTTTAAACGGGTATATTTGGGTTTGATGTTTTTAATGTATGTTCCGATTCAATAATGGTAGATTTCGAAATCTTGAGTAAACTTGTGTTTTCAAAGTGATTTTTTTATTCCTTTTAACTTAATTAGAAGGTATTTCACTTCAATTTGATAGTTCATAATCAAATTTTTAAGAATTAAGAGTTTTCCCCTTTTTCATTTTCTTTACAGCTTCAATTTTTCGGAAAATTTAGGACCATGGATTTAGGTGAAATTAATGGTTTAGATACGAAATTAAATTATATTTAGGATGTTTGAAATCTAAATTGAGGAATAGAAATGAGATTAGAAGGTCGAAACTTCAATTTCGACAAAACTAGCTAGTTTTTTGTAATGAAAAAGGAGGGTTTGAATTGTGTATTTCTTGCTATTTGGTTGTGTTCAAGGCTGATTTTTGATGAGTTTGGAATGTGTTTGTTATGTGTGTAAAGTACTGGATCAATCGGGAGCCACTATGAGCAAGTCTTAAGGCAAGGAAAAGTTTGTTTGAGCTTTCAGCTTGTAAGCGGAAGCGTAATTGGCGAGTGTTCTGAAGTCGTTGCTACTATGCGCGATTCATAGCGTTAATCGAGTGCTTAGGAATAGCCTATACCCCTATACTAAGTTTCGAGTGTAAGCCTTTCTTATACTATTGCTTTGTTGTCGCGCTATGTAAATATATAAAATTAATCGCGAAATATGTGCAAGTGTACGTAATCGTAACAAGTAATAAGGTGATAAGTAAATGAGTATCGTCTCCTCAGGGACTGAAAATTGAGAAAAAAAATTTGTGAAAAATAAATTTAAAAATTTAATAAGAAAAATAATTAATCAAGGGCTTAATATAATTAATCTAATCTAATCTAAATGATTCTATTCTATATGTGTGCAATTTTTTTCAAAAGAATAACAAAGACAAAAACAAATGAGTTTTAATAGCAAGTAATTCCAGAATCATTAATCCACTTTAGCTTATGTCAATTTAATCTAGATAAAAATTAATTCGGAATAATTCCTGGCATAATTGGTGAGTCACTAACCTTAATTTTAACTTACCCTTCGGGTATCGTTACTATAGAATGAAAGAGGTAACAGTATAAGTCTAATAAGGAACAATTTAATCACTAGTAGGCTTCTCCCGAAGTCACTACATTTAGTCTTGTAGGCCCATCACATATCCCTATGTCAAATGCAACTCTAGCGACTATGTGAAGTAATAAAATTAAGTCTATACTGAAACAATTTAATCATGCATTCCTGAGGTTATTTAGGGCAATAGGTACCTCCCGCCATAATCACTAAATTTAATTAATTAATATTTGAATCAATTAAACATACACAAGTCAAGTATTTTGTCAATTAGTAACTATCTTCCCATTTAGTAACTATCTTCCCATATAAATTAACTAACTCAATTTACTTATTAAACTCACGTAGAATTAATAAGCAAACATGATTTTACCTAACTAAGTGAACACAAGCAAATGCACAAAATAATTTTTTTCGGACTTCATTGAACATAAACAAAAGTTTCATAATAATTTCAGCATAAGAAGATCAAAACATGGTAATTGATAATAAAAAAAACAAAAGAACACAAAGTAATCACATTTTCAATCAACAAGATCACAACAGGAATTTTAAAGAGTAAAAGGAAATAGAGTTGTTTCAAGGTGGATGCCGTAGTGGTGTGCATAACTTCTCCTCTTTGGGATGCCACAACTTATCTTAAAGGGAGCTTATTACTTAAATTACCACACTTAAGAAGCTTACTTCTCTTGAACAAGAAAAGGAAACAAAATCTCTTAAAAAGAGGATGAGAGAACGTGAGAGAGGGAGAGAATGAGAGTGAATTGGATGATGAAAATGAATGGGTGAAGGGGCCTATTTATACTTAACGGGGGTAGCTTTAAGCTGCTAAAAATAACATTCAAAATCACCCTTTTTACTCCTTCATGTTTTTTAGAGTCCAAATTCATAATTTTAGATGTTTCTTGATGTTCGTCTAGTAGCTTACATGCTGGAATTCAACTCGCCAAACCATCAGGGCCTCAACAAACAAGCTCCAAGACTGCCTTTTTTCATAGATGGATTTTTAACTATAAATTCGAGTTCAATTTATTTGGACTTGTTGGGCAACTTTTCCTTGCTATTTGGATGTGAAATATGCTCATCTTGCATGCATGGATTAATTAAAATTCAACTCCCCTTTGCCAGACGTGTTTAGTACCTTTTTGGCCCAATTGATTCTGAAGTTATGCTTAACATGTATAATTTCGATCACTGAGCTCACTAAATATTTAATAAATATTTATTTTGTGAAATTTAGCATTATAATAGAATTTAAATTCCAAGAGTCTAAATAAAAAATAAATTAATATTTTTAATAAAAATTAGAAATTACTAATAAATCACCCAGAATTAACAAGAATTGTAGGTATAAAGGCTTAAGATAGCTCTATATTTTTTAGAGTTATCATTTGTTGTGAAATTGCGTTTAATGAATGTCGAGTTGTGGATTAGGGTATTGATATAACAGGTAATGTGTGTGAATAATTGTACGTGATAAACTGATTTTAATGCACATATATGTGGTTGGATATGTGATGGCTCAATGAGCATAGTTATGGCACTTAAAATGCAAATAAATGTGAATCCGATAAGCATGCATTATAAACAAATTTGTGATATGAATTGATGATTATGAACTGAGATTATGTGCATTAAAAAAGTAATTAAATGTGTGTATTTGTGGATATTTTGGCCTTGTGATCCCTTGAAGCTGTTGGATATAGTTGGCATGCCATAGGATTGTGAGTACTCACCATTATGTTTTGTGATTTGGGCATTGAGGCCTCGAGACAGATTGGAAGGATAAGGGAATGTCGAGCTAAGCTCCATTCACTGGGATATGTTGGTGTGTTGGAGAGTGTTTAGCTTTATGCTACACTTATGTGATATGCTAGACTTTTTATAACACCCCTAACCCG
The DNA here is from genome assembly GCA_025503065.1 of Gossypium bickii. Classification (NCBI taxonomy): domain Eukaryota; kingdom Viridiplantae; phylum Streptophyta; class Magnoliopsida; order Malvales; family Malvaceae; genus Gossypium; species Gossypium bickii. The sequence continues at coordinate 90,626,127 of CP106714.1, read as the reverse complement.
TCTCCATCGTCGGATAAGGGTTACAGAGCATTACAGTGCAACACAAAACCTTAATCATCGAAACATGGATCAACATGTAATTCACATATTTATTTTCAATAACATAATTTAAATATGATAAAAATACTTTTACGGGCCTTAAATTGGGCTTGATTGGCTCTAAAAATAATTTGGAAACAATCAGGGACTTATTCGAAGAAAATAAAAAATTTTAAGTAGAACATGAAAAATTTGTGAAACAGGGGTCACATGGCCGTGTGTCCAGGCCGTGTGACTTAGCCCAGATAGTGTGGACATTTGAAATAGGGCTACACGATCGTGTCATGGGCCGTGGCCCAAACCGTATGCATATTCGAAGTTGGGTCACACGGCCATGTAACAGGCCCTGTGTCAGACCATGTAACTAACTGTTTTGGAAGACATGGTTGTGTCGCAGATTGTATCTTAGATCGTGTGTAACCTACATTTTAAAAAATTAGGGACACACAGCCGTGTAAACAGTCCGTGTGTGACACACGGGCGTGTGGCAGCCCGTTTCTTAGGCTCTGTGTACCAAAATGTGCCTTGAAAAACAAGTTTACCAAAAATGTTGTAACATCCCTAACCCGTATCCGTCGCCGGAGTAGGGTTATGATGTATTATTGATCAATACACATCATTTAACATACATATCTAGTATACAAATCATTCATTCTCATAAATCATTCAACACAATCACATTGTCCCTTATAAGGGGCCTACGAGGCCTTAAACATTCTTTAGAAAGGGCCTGGGACTAAACCGTTAGCATATGAAAATTTTGGAAACTTAGAAAAATTTCAATCATACAAGGACCACACGCCCGTGTGAACAAGCAGTGTGCCTCACACGGCTCCAAACACGCCCGTGTCTCAGGCCGTATAGAAACAAGGCATACATACTGACTTGGGTCGCACAGTCGACCACACGCCCGTGTGTCTAGCCCGTGTGTCCTTCGAAGTGGCCACACATGCCCATGTGTCAGGCCTTGTCAAACCTGTAGGGTATATTGACTTATGCAACACGGCCAAGTCACAAGCTAGTGTGTTAGGTCATGTGCCATTTAAGGGGTATACTGACTTGTGCCACACGGCCGGTCACACGTCTGTGTGTGAGACCGTGTGGAGCATACTGACTTCATTTCAATTTCAACACTAGGGGACACACGGCTGTGTAACATGACCATGTGTTACACAAGGCCGAAACACACACCCATGTCTCTGCCTGTGTGGACAAAAATAGGCCATTGACCAAGCCATTTTTTCCACCCATTTTGCATATACCTATACAAGCTCAAATGGTACCATTTTAAGACACAAATATGTAGCCAAAAATTATCAACCAATGCACAATCATACCATATTCCATTCAACCATTTCAATACTCAATTTAATGCCATTTAACTATTCAAAACCTATCAACTCAACTTGTTTTAATAGACATAATTCACACACACATATATATATTTCATTCAACTAAACCATTCCAACCATGCAATATCAATTCAACCTTATTTACTCAATAAAGGTCAATTACCAAATTCAAAACAAAGCCATTTGCACATTTATAAACATTATCAAATTCATTATCGTAAGCCAACTCAAATGGCCCAAAATACATATTCATCAAACATACCAAAATGACTCAAGCCTATACTTGCCATATACAATTTATACACAACTCAAAAGTACCAAATAGGTTATTGAATAGTGAGACGTAGTCTCTGACGATCCCCGAATCTGAGCTAGCTTTGAATTCACTATAAAACATGGAAGAAACAAACAAAGTAAGCTATAAAGCTTAGTAAGTTCGTACTAAATATACTAAACAATTTATAATACACAAACAATCAATTTTAATTAATTAAAATCTAAATCATGATGACCAACAAACCTTTCTCATACTTACTCATGTGTTTATCTACAAGTTCATAACTTCATCTATTTAGATTCCATGCTTTACATGTACATACCTATACAAATTCATAACGAACTCATACCTTTTCGTGATACTGTCACATACTCGATATCTCACACACTAAGTGCCAAAGCATAGCCGAAGCTATTATAATCTCACACACTAAGTGCCTTACATAGCCGAAGCTATCACGGTCTCACACACTAAGTGCCATATATAGCCGAAGCTATTCTGAATCGCACACTAAATGCTATATTTAGCTGAAGCTATCTCGAATCGTACACTAAGTGCTAAACACAGTCGATTTGTCGTCGAACATGACCGTAGTCTCTTATATACAATTTATGCAATATCAAAGCATTAAAAACATAATTGTAACAATGTTTATCACGTACGAACTTACCTCGAATGCTAAAACGGTGAATTGAGTCATTTAGTAGATAACTTTAGTTTTTCCTCGATCTGGGTACGAATTCCGTTATGCTTGATCTATATAATATCAAATTCAACTTATTCAATCACTACTTTATTCAATTTAATCCAAAACACACATTTAGTCACGTTTACACTTTTGCCCCCAAAGCTTCACATTTTTACAATTTAGTCCTTATTGCATAAAATCACAAATTAGTGAAATTCCAAATAAACCAATGCTAGCTGAATTACCATAATGTCCCTAGCAGTCCAAAATGTAACGCCCCAAAATTTCTATTTTTCTTTCTGTTAAAATAGGACACAACTATGTATCTGCTTCAGTGGCTATGTGTTCTGAGTGTGTGTGTGTAAGGTCCCAAGTTCAAGCCTTAGCTTTGGCAAATTTTGGTATTTTTTTGATATAAGCCCTATCCCTGTTCAGTGGGCTTATATTTAATTATTTATAAAACCATATTAGAATGGGTCTGCTGGTCTAGTGGTTAAGTTGTGTGTTGGTGCGTTGGAGGCCTAGAGTTTGAATTCTTGCGCAAGCGCAGGAGTTTATTTTTGCTCGTTTGACCGAGAGAGTTTCTGTCAAACAGGAATTCTAAGTAGTGGGTTTGTAACACCCCTATCCCGAGTCCATCACCGAATTAAGGTTAGGAGCGTTACAGGATAGATCGAAAACATTCACAAACGAAATCATACATTCAATCATCATTCTCAGACTTAATGTCCTTTAAAAGGGTCCTCGAGACCTTACTCATACTTATAAGTCGAGTCGGGACTAAACTGAAACATATATGAAATTCCGTGAAAATTTGAAACTTTTCTAAAATACATGGGAGACACGCCCGTGGGAGGAGACCGTGTGCCCTCCATGGCTTCTAGACACCTCCGTGTATCCATCCTTGTTTATACTAACTATACCAACACGGCCATTAGGCACGCCCGTGTGCCATGGCCGTGTACTCTTAGGTCATATACTGACTTCCCCACCACGGCCACCAAGCACGCCCATGTTGAGGCCGTGTACTTTTAGGTCATATACTGACTTCAACCACACGGCCTGAGCACACGCCCATGCTTTCAACGTGTGTCCTACACGGTCTTTACACATGGCCGTGTAAAATGACTATGGTCTAAATTTATTTAAAACATTAAGGTGCAGGGTTAACACGGTCTAGACACACGCCCGTGTGTCTAACCGTGTAGGCAACTAGAGGCTATTTACCAAGCCATTTGCCTCCCTGAAATTAAAATCAATCAAACTCAAAACAATACAATTCATTACTAACAATTTGCATGAATAATACTATGTATTTCATTAATATCTATATACAAACAACTTAAACAAGTTTGGCCAACCACTTAGACATATGCAAAAGAATAATAAACTTGATAGCCTATACAATGGCATTACACAAAACATGTTCTCAAAATGAATGATTCCTATACATGCCATACTTAGTAATATAATTTGGCTATACCAAAATAAGGGTCGATAGTGTGCTACGAGCTCCGACTCCAATGATCCACAAATTAGCTTGGCAGGACTACATAGAAAGAAACAATCAAAGATGTAAACATTTAGCTTAGTAAGTTTGCATGAATAACACTTAATAAATAACTTACTTCAGATAAACCATTTGACATAAGAATGGTATCATTATTTCATTTATAAAGCTTACTTACTCATACATGGTTCTTACTTGTCTCATAGTACTCACTAATCTCATACTTGTAAGGTAACAAGATAATATATCACTTGATCACATTGATCAGCATACTTAAACCAAATAAATGTGTCTTCTAACTCATCATTCATAACATGAATAATATTCAATTTCAACTTCGTAATAGTTATGCTTTCTTTACATTCTTGTTTCACATTTTAGCTTACTCATTTGCTCGATGAATTTCCATGAACTACCGAGAATACTAGATCTCTTGTCATGTACTACATGCCAATGCCATACTCTAGATATGGACTTATATGGAAGATCTCTTCTTGAATCAATGCCAAGCTTGCCTTGGTCTTACATGATAACTTATTCAATGCCAAGATTGAGTCCTTGGACTTACATGATAACTTGCTTGATAACTTGATCAATGCCAAGCTTGAGTCCTTGGGCTTACATGATAACTTGCTTGATAACTTGATCAATGCCAAACTTACGTCCTTGGGCTTACATGATAACTTGATCAATGCCAAGCTTGAGTGCTTGGGCTTACATGATAACTTGCTTGATAACTTGATCAATGCCAAGCTTGAGTCCTTGGGCTTACATGATAACTTGCTTGATAACTTGATTAATGCCAAGCTTGAGTCATTGGGCTTACATGATAACTTGCTTGATAACTTGATCAATGCCAAGCTTGAGTCCTTGGGCTTACATGATAACTTGCTTGATTGCCGATGCCATGCCTTGGCTTGGTCTTATACGGACTTTCTTATCTCATGTAATAAAATCGTATCTCCGGTAATTCATCTTCAATCGGGACTTTTTCTTGTTTAATCTTATTGACTTCTTTGTTTAACATAACATTAAACCATTCATAATAACAATGTATATTATACTAAGCAATTAAATGATAAAATCATAAAACTTAGAACTCATACAAACTTACCTCAATATACAAAATGTATGTAGTTATGCAATTTAGTCCTCGACTTTGTTCTTGCCTCGGTTTCGATCAGGGCTTCATTTTTCTTGATCTATAATCATAAATAGATCATTTAATAATCACTTTGACTAAAGTGACTCATAACTCATAATTTGGCAAAATTACTATTTTGCCCTTATACTTTCTCATATTTGCACTTTTGCCCCAAGGCTCGTAAAATGATTTTCATGCAACTTTCTTAAACTACATGCTGAGCTGAATCATTTTCTCTACTATAGCAATCATCAATTCTCTCTATTTCCAATAGGTATGATCAATTTTTATAACTTTTACAAAATGGTCCATACTATCATGTTTCATGAAATTCATTAAAGAAAAGATGTTTATCTAACATCAAACTCTCATAAACTCCCATAAAACATCATTTAGCATACATGTCACTCATGGGTACATCTTTAAACATGCATCTTAGCTCATCAAATAGCTAAAAATAGCTTACTCATGCTACCGGGACTTTAAAAATACGAATAATATCAAAAACCGGGCTTAGGAGCACTTACTAGCAAGCTTGAAAAATTGAAGAACCCTAGCTATGGCTTCCTTCAATTTTCGGCAATGGGGGAAGAAGATGATGAGATTTTTATCATCTTTTTCCTATTTTAATTACTAATTAGACAAATGACCAAAATGCCCTTATTACTAAAAATTTCTATAATACCATCTCAAGGCCAATTTTGTCCAAAAATTTAATTTCGGAAAAATTGTTACTTAAGGGCTCATAATTCATATTCTAAACCTATTTCATACAAAAAGCTTCTAGAAACTCAAATTTTGCAACTTTTGCCATTTAGTCCTTTTTGGACCAATCAACCTCAATTTAATAAAATTGCTTCATGAAACTTTTATACTAGCATGCAAACATAATATAAACTTTAAAAACTCATAATTTCACGTAGGATTCATGGTCTCGCACCACTATTCCGACTAGGTCCCTAAATCTGGCTGTTACAATTCTCTCCCTCTTAGGGATTTTCGTCCTCGAAAATCTTACCAGCAAAAATGTTTGGGTACTGGTTTCTCATACTCTCTTCTGGTTCCCATGTAGCTTCTTTTATTCCATGTCTTTGCCACAATACTTTCACTAGAGCGATACTTTTATTTCGTAACTGCTTGACTTCCCGAGCTAAAATCTTGATTGGTTCTTCACCATAAGTCATGTCGGGAAGAATCTCTATTTCTGAAGGGGTAATTACATGTGAAGGATCTGATCGGTAGCGTCTCAACATTGACATGTGAAACACATCATGTATCTTTTCTAATTCTGATGGCAAAGCTAAACGGTAAGCTACCGGCCCAACTCTTTCAGTGATCTCATAAGGTCCGATGAAACGTGGGCTTAGCTTGCCTTTCCGGCCAAATCTGAGAACTTTCCTCCATGGTGACACTTTCAAGAGAACTTTATCTCCAACTTGGTACTCCATCTCTTTTCTCCTTAAGTCCAAATAGGATTTCTGTCTGTCTGATGTAGCTTTTAAACATTCTCGTATCACTTTAACTTTCTCTTCAGCTTCTCTAACCAAATCAACCCCGTGAATTTGGTTTTCCTTGATTTCAGTCCAGAACAAAGGTGTTCTGCACTTATGCCCATATAGGGCCTCATAAGGCACCATCTTTAAGCTCGATTGGAAACTATTATTATAGGAAAATTCTGCCAATGGAAGGAACTTTTCCCAACTACCTTGGAATTCGAGAATACAACATCTGAGCATATCCTCAAGTACTTGAATTACTCTCTCGATCGACCACCGTCGATGCGAGGATGAAAAGCCGTACTAAAGTTTAACTTTGTACCCAGGGCTTCTTGCAGCTTCTTCCAAAATCGGGATGTAAATCTCGGGTCTCTATCTGATATAATTGATAAAGGAACTCCATGAAGCCTTACTATTTTTGATTCATACAAGTTTGCCAACTTGTCGAGGGAGAAATCCACTCGTACCGGTATGAAATGGCCTGACTTCGTAAGTCTATCAACTACAACCCATATAGCATCCTTCTTACTTGGTGACAACGGTAAACCCATTACAAAATCCATGGTGACGCGGTCCCATTTCCACTCGAGAACCAAGATGGGCTGAAGTAAATCTGAAGGTACTTGGTGTTCAGCCTTTACTTGTTGACAAATCAAGCACTTGAAAACAAACTCTAAAATAACCTTCTTCATTTTCGGCCACCAATACAGTTGCTTTAAGTCATTATACATCTTAGTACTACCCGGATGTACAGATAAACACCCGTTATGTGCCTCGTGCAAAATTCTCTGAATAAGCTCTTCTTTTCTTGGTACACAAACCTGATCTCTAAACATCAAATAGCCATCAGAATCAATCCAAAAGTCAGATTTGACATCTGACTCGCACTGAGCTCTCTTGACTTGCAATTCGTCATCTTCTTTCTGAGCCTCCAAGATCTCTTGAAGAAACATTGGTCTAGCTCTCAACTCAGCTAAAATAGAACCATCGTCGGATAAAATTATTCCTGAATTCAATGCTCTTAAAGTAAAAAGGGACTTCCTGCTCAAAGCATCGGCAACCACATTTGCCTTTCCTGGATGGTAATCGATGACTAACTCATAATCTTTTATCAACTCTAACCATCTCCGCTGTCTTAAGTTCAACTCTTTTTGCATCATCAAGTACTTCAGACTTTTGTGATCAGTAAAAATCTGACATCTTTCACCATATAAATGGTGTCTCCAAATCTTCAAAGCGAAGACTATGGTAGCTAATTCTAAATCATGCGTCGGATAATTCTTCTCATGAGGTTTCAACTGTTTAGAGGCATAAGCAATCACCTTGCCTTCTTGCACGAGTACAAAGCCTAATCCATTTAAGGATGCATCGCTGTAAATTTTAAATTCTTTCCCTGACTCAGGTTGTACTAAAACTGGTGCTTCTGTCAACATTGCTTTCAGTTTCTCAAAACTTTGCTGACATCTTTCTGTCCACTCAAACTTCACATTTTTCTGTAACAATCTGGTCATCGGGGTTGCAGTCATGGAAAACCCTTTGACGAATCGCCTGTAATAGCCGGCTAGGCCTAGAAAATTTCTAATCTCATAAATGTTCTTTGGTGGCTTCCAGTCCATTATGGCTGAGATCTTATTTGGATCTACTCGAAATCCATCTTTTGAGACAATATGTCCCAAAAATCCCACTTCATTGAGCCAAAATTCACTTTTACTGAACTTGACATACAACTGATTCTCTCGTAGAATCTGTAAGACTGTTTGTAAGTGCTCAGCATGCTCATTCTCGTCTCTAGAATAAATCAGTATGTCGTCAATAAAAACAACTACGAACTTATCAAGGTATGGTCTAAAGATGCGATTTATTAAGTCTATAAATACCGCAGGAGCATTGGTCAACCCAAAGGGCATGACTAAAAATTCATAATGCCTATACCTCATTCGAAAAGTAGTCTTGGATACGTCTGAATCTTTCACTCTCAGCTGGTAGTACCCCGATCTCGAGTCTATTTTGCAGAACATAGCAGCTCCTTTCAATTGATCGAACAAATCATTGATCCTAGGCAATGGGTACTTGTTCTTTACTGTCACTTTGTTGAGCTGACGGTAATCTATACACAATCTCATGGTGCCATCTTTCTTTTTCACAAACAAAACCGGAGCACCCCATGGTGAACAACTTGATCTTGCAAAACCTTTTTCTGTCAACTCTTGCAACTGTATCTTTAGTTCTTTCAACTCTGTTGGAGCCATTCTGTAAGGAGTAATGGATATAGGTACAGTACCAGGGGCTAACTCAATGCTGAACTCTACCTCTCTAACTGGTGGTAGTCCTGGTAATTGCTCGGGAAAAACATCCTTATACTCTCATACTATTGGCACTGACTCAATCTTCAGCTCTGTTTCTTTATCATTTATCACAAAGGCTAGATATGATTCATACCCTTTTCTTAAACATCTCTGTGCTGTCATATTAGAAATCATTTCTGGTAATCCCCCATGTTTCTCTGATTCTATGTGAAGAATATCTCTATTTTTACATCTCATCTCAATGTATTTCTTCCCACAATTTACAATCACATTATGAGTAGTCAACCAGTCTATACCAAGAATGAGGTCGAATTCATCAAATGGTAACAACATAAGGTTTGCTTTAAAGCAATGACCTCTAATCATTAATAGACAATCTCTACATGCTTTATCAACCAACACACTCATGCCTAAAGGATTGGACACTTTAATCATAATTTCAGTAGAATCTATAGGCATGCTCAAATCAGATACTAATTTCATACAAATGTAAGAGTGTATGGATCCGGGATCTATTAAGGCAATAACTTTGGTATTGTAAAGAGAAAAGGTACCCATAATAACATCAGGGGAAGATGCCTCTTCGCGAGCGCGAATGGCATAGGTCCTAGCAGGCGCTCTACCCTCAGGTCTTATGGCTTGCTCTCGAGGGTTACCTCTTTCACTTGCCCCACTTCCCGATTTCTTTTGCGGTCTCCCTCTGACCATACTCTCGGATCTTGGGTTTTAAATTCTCTCTTCTTTAGTCATCTCTGGACAATCTTTTATGGAATGGTCTTGGGAACCACATCTAAAACACGTATTTTCATGTGCTCGACATTCTCCAAGATGGCGTCTGCCACACTGTGGGCACTCGAGTCTGTCAGGTCGAATGTTCCCAACACTTGCAACCGAAGTAGTCTGTGCTTTATTCCCCGAATACCGTTTACTCTTATCTTTCCTTGAAAATCCCGTGGAAGTAGCTAATCGGGTAGGGAAATCTCTTGACTTCTTGGACGAAGATTGGAATGACTTTTTCCACTATCTCTTTCTAGAGTCGCGAGACTCCATTTCAGACTTCTTCTTCTCTTTTACTAGTTCTTCGACTTTACAAGCCTTTTCTACTAGTACAATAAATTCCCTTAACTCCAGGATAGAAACTAACAAATTTATATCTTCATTTAATCCATCTTCAAACCTTTTACTCATGATGGCCTCAGTGGATACACATTCGCGAGCATACTTGCTGAGTCGTACAAACTCTCACTCATAATCAGTTACTGACATCTTGCCTTGCTTCAGCTCTAGAAATTCCTTTCTCTTCTGGTCTACAAACCTTTGGCTGATATACTTTTTCTTGAACTCGTCTTGGAAGAATTCCCATGTGACCCTTTCCCTCGGTACTACCGACACTAGGGTGTTCCACCATTGATAAGCAGAATCTCTTAAGAGAGAGATTACATACTTTATGCATTCTTCAGGTGTGCATAACAGTTCATTGAATACCCTGATGGTATTTTCTAACCAGAATTCAGCCTTCTCTGGATCATCATATCTTTTAGCCCGGAATTCTTCTGCCCCATGTTTCCTAATCTTATCAATTGGAGGTTTATCTCCTCTTATCACCTCTACTACTTGAGGGCTACTGGAGCAGGTTGTGGAACAGGCGGGGGTGGAGGGGGTTGTGCATTCGGGTTCGCCCGAATGAACTCTGTATACCATGTGTTCATCATGTGGAGGAAGGCTTCTCTAGCCTCTTCTTCTCCTTGACTCACCGTAGTGGGTCTATTCTCATTCTCATTCGACACAGTCCCTTCTGCGGGAGCTGGTGCGTTAGTTTCTACATCATCTGCCATATCTCTGTCGGGATCCATTAACTATATGTATAAACATAATTTAAGTTGTCAGGAGGCATTACACTATCATTATAAAAACATTCTTATGTATGGCATGTATAACTAGACTCATGCTCGTGCTACGTTAGTCCTAGAACCGACTAAACTGTAACTCTGATACCACTATATGTAACACCCCTATCCCGAGTCCATCGCCGGATTAAGGTTAGGAGCGTTAATGAACAGATCAAAAACATTCACAAATGAAATCATACATTCAATCATCATTCTCAGACTTAATGTCCTTTAAAAGGGTCCTCGAGACCTTACTCATACTTATAAGTCGAGTCGAGACTAAACTGAAACACATATGAAATTCCATGAAAATTTGAAACTTTTTAAAAATATGGGGGAGACACGCCCGTGGGAGGAGACCGTGTGCCCTCCACGGCTTCTAGACACCCTCGTGTATCCATCCTTATTTATACTAACTATACCAACACGGCCATTAGGCATGCCCGTGTGCCATGGCCGTTTACTTTTAGGTCATATACTGACTTCCCCACCGTGGCCACCAAGTACGCCCATGTCGAAGCCGTGTACTTCATATACTGACTTCAACCAGACGGCCTGAGCATACGCCCATGCTTTGAACGCGTGTCCTACACGGTCCTTACCCACGGCCGTGTACAATGACCGTGGTCTAATTTTATTTAAAACATTAAGGTGTAGGGTTAACACGGTCTAGACACACGCCCGTGTGTCTAACCATGTAGGCAACTAGAGGCTATTTACCTAGCCATTTGCCTCCTTGAAATTAAGATCAACCCAACTCAAAACAATACAATTCATTACTAACAATTTTCATGAATAATACTATGTATTTCATTAATATCTATATACAAACAACTTAAACAAGTTTGGCCAACCACTTAGCCATATACAAAAGAATAATATACTTGATAGCCTATACAATGGCATTACACAAAACATGTTCTCAAAATGAATTATTCCTATACATGCCATACTTAGTAATATAATTTGGCTATACCAAAATAAGGGTCAATAGTGTGCTACGAGCTCCGACTCCAATGATCCACAAATTAGCTTGGCAGGACTACATAGAAAGAAACAATCAAAGACGTAAACATTTAGCTTAGTAAGTTTGCATGAATAACACGTAATAAATAACTTGCTTCAGATAAACCATTTGACATAAGAATGGTATCATTATTTCATTTATAAAGCTTACTTACTCATACATGGTTCTTACTTGTCTCATAGTACTCACTAATCTCATACTTGTAAGGTAACAAGATAATATATCACTTGATCACATTGATCAACATACTTAAACCAAATAAATGTGTCTTCTAACTCATCATTCATAACATGAATAATATTCAATTTCAACTTGGTAATAGCTATGCTTTCTTTACATTCTTGTTTCACATTTTAGCTTACTCATTTGCCCGATGAATTTCCATGAACTATCGAGAATACTAGATCTCTTGTCATGTACTACATGCCAATGCCATACTCTAGATATGGACTTATATGGAAGATCTCTTCTTAAATCAATGCCAAGCTTGCCTTGGTCTTACATGATAACTTGCTTGATAACTTGATCAATGCCAAGCTTGAGTCCTTGGGCTTACATGATAACTTGCTTGATAACTTGATCAATGCAAAGCTTGAGTCCTTGGGCTTACATGATAACTTGCTTGATAACTTGATCAATGCCAAGCTTGAGTCCTTGGGCTGACATGATAACTTGCTTGATAACTTGATCAATGCCAAGCTTGAGTCCTTGGGCTTACCTGATAACTTGCTTGATAACTTGATCGATGCCATGCCTTGGCTTGGTCTTATACGGACTTTCTTATCTCATGTAATAGACCGTATCTCCCGGGTAATTCATCTTCAATCGGGACTTTTTCTTGTTTAATCTTATTGACTTCTTTGTTTAACATAACATTAAACCATTCATAATAACAATGTATATTATACTAAGCAATTAAATGATAAAATCATAAAACTTAGAACTCATACAAACTTACCTCAATATTCAAAATGTATGTAGTTATGCAATTTAGTCCTCGACTTTGTTCTTGCCTCGGTTTCAATCCGGGCTTCATTTTTATTGATCTATAATCATAAATAGATCATTTAATAATCACATTGATTAAATTGACTCATAACTCATAACTCATAATTTGGAAAAATTACTATTTTGCCCTTATACTTTCTCATATTTGCACTTTTGCCCTAAGGCTTGTAAAATGATTTTCATGCAACTTTCTTAAACTACATCTTAGCTGAATCATTTTCTATACTATAGTAATCATCAATTCTCTCTATTTCCAATAGGTATGACCAATTTTTATAACTTTTACAAAATGGTCCATACTATCATGTTTCATGAAATTCATTAAAGAAAAGATGTTTATCTAACATCAAACTCTCATAAACTCCCATAAAACATCATTTAGCATACATGTCACTCATGGGTACATTTTTAAACATGCATCTTAGCTTATCAAATAGCTAAAAATAGCTTACTCATGCTACCGGGACTTTAAAAATACGAATAATATCAAAAACTGAGCTTAGGAGCACTTACTAGCAAGCTTGAAAAATTGAAGAACCCTAGCTATGGCTTCCTTCAATTTTCGGCAATGGGGGAAGAAGATGATGAGATTTTTATCATCTTTTTCCTATTTTAATTACTAATTAGACAAATGACCAAAATGCCCTTATTACTAAAAAATCTCTATAATACCATCTCAAGGCCAATTTTGTCCAAAAATTTAATTTTGGGAAAATTGTTACTTAAGGGCTCATAATTCATATTCTAAAGCTATTTCATACAAAAAGCTTCTAGAAACTCAAATTTTGCAACTTTTGCAATTTAGTCCTTTTTGGACCAATAAACCTCAATTTAGTCCTTTCATACAAAAAGCTTCATGAAACTTTTATACTAGCATGCAAACTTAATATAAACTTTAAAAACTCATAATTTCACCTCGGATGCGTGGTCTCGCACCACTATTCAGGCTAGGCCCTAAATCGGGTTGTTACAGGGTTAGTGGGAGAGATTTGAGGGGATATGAGAGTTATTCTGATATTATCTTTTTGAAATTTTCTCTCTCATATCTCAAGAATTTTTCTGATGTCAATTCTCACCTCTTATTCTTTGTTAGATTTTTGCTTCTTCTTTCCTTTCCATTGTCAATTTTGTTTTTTTTGCCAACTGTCGCACGTTCGTTTTATTATTTCGATTTTTATCACACGTTTGGGTAAATGATATTTTTCCTTTTCTATAACTTGCGTTGTTTCTATTGTTTGATTGAGATTATATGGTCATTTTGGTAGCAGCAAATCATGAAGGGCGTGACTTTACTTTCGCTGAATCGTAGTCAACCGTTCGGCGGGTTAGGGTAAGTGTAGAACACTTGAATTGAAGTTTTACTGGTTTTGAGATTTCGAATTATTGAAATTTAAGACTGAGTTGGGTTTTTGATTTGATGATTATAGGTTTTGGTGGTCTTAGAAGTGCTTTTTCGTCAAAAACGAACCAGGTGTATACCGATTACGCAAAAATCGAAGTTTCGATGAAAGTTGAAAACCTCACTATCGATGCTACACAGGTGTGTGGTTACCCGTATGGTAGGCTGTGTGCCATAACACGGGCGTGTGATCGACGAGGCCAGGCCATGCGCACAAGACATGGCCGTATGATGGCCAGGTAGGTCGTGTGCGACACACGGGCTAGACTGATTTGGGATGTGTGGGCCACACGGGGGTATGGGCCTACACAGGCGTGTGAGATTTTGGGCCAGGCCATGTGAACCACACGGCCAAGGCTAATTTGGGCCGTGTGGGCCCACATGGGCAAGCCACATGGGCTTGTGAGCCCATTTATTTGAAATGATTCCTAGGGTTGCACGGGTCGCCCACGTCGACTATGAACCAACTATAGGGTTGGTAAGCGTTACCTAGACCTCTAAATGTATGATCTGAGTGTATATGATGCATGATAAATTATGCATGATTACTGATGTATATATGTATATGTATGACTGATGGTTGCATAAAAGCATAACTTATTGTATGTTTGCATTGCATTGGGTTGGGATGATGATATTTGGAGGAAGTGTACTGAAAGGCTTTAAGTCTATTAGCTGGCAGTTCAGCTGCAATATACTGAATATGTGCCGCATTCGGTACTACGTGGAGTGTAGGGATGGGTGGGTGTTTTAAACCCCACATGGAGTGTAGGGATGGACGGAGATTGTGTGTAGAGGTTGGGAGTAGGACTCTATTTACTGATTACTGTTTACATTAATGTTACTATGATGGGCTAAAGCCCTAATGCATATCTGATAATAAACTGAAATGGGTTAAGGCCCAAACTACTATTGAAACTGTAATAGGCTTAGGCCCCAGACTGCATTTGACTATTTACTGCTAATTGATTGTATGCATGTTTTCTGTAGGGATTACACACTGAGTTTATGTAAACTCACCTCTTCCTGTTAATCTGTACAGGTAATCCCCAGACTTGACGGTTTGGTGCAGGGGAGGACTCGACGGTGGCCACACATATTTTAAATTGCTTACTTTCATTTATGGTTTTATTTGTTTATGGGGTATTGTTATGTAGTTGGACTTTATTGACTGTTTTACTTTAACCTTGGAAATTTTAACTACTTTTATAGACTTACAACTACAACCTTAACAAAAATATGGATTTTTCTAAAAACTAAGGTTTTCCATAAAATGAACGATTTTACTTAAAAATGAATGATGTCCAAAGCTTCCGCTAAAAAGATACGTTTGAGACAAGTCAACGGACATGTGGTATTCTGAGTTAGTTAAATGTTAATAAACAAAATTGTTTTTTTTTTATCGTCAACTTAGCTTTCAATTAGCCTATCAAGTGATATCGCAAGATTCGGCCATAACGTCCAAGCCGAGTTTGGGGGTGTTACATTTAGTGATATCAGAGCCAGGTTGCAAAACTTGACTGTGGATTTTAGGTTTCAAAAATTGGTTTTTAAAGAATTTATTTGAAATGATTTGACTTAGTATGTGATACACCGAGTTTTCGACGCCGATCCTATAAGTATTCTAAAATTGTTATAGTTTAAACTAAAAATACTGTATATAGTATATTCTGAAACTACTGTGGGCAGTATACTGTGAAAGTACTCTAGGCAATGTATACTGAAACTGTAGTAAAACTGAGATTGTAGCAAAACTGACGGAGACTGCGATTTGCGAAAATCACTCTAAATTACTGAAACTGTTTACATAAAACACTTGCTAATAAATATCGAAACTGTAACTGATTAATAAAACTGTTAATATAGATAAAACCCTGAATCTGCGATGAGAGCATGAGGTATCCCCGGACGAGGTACTAGAGGCTGAGGTAGAAGCCGTAGAGGGGCGCGAGCTGAGTCCTCTTCACTGGGTAGTATGCCAAATCTAGACACGAGTGAGACACCAGTTTTACCTGCTACTGAGACTGGGTCCCAAGATCGCATGGCTGGGGATGATGAATTGTCCCAGGCTATGCTAAGGATATTGGAGAGGGTAGCTGGGCCTAATACTGGATTTAGGGGCCGTCAGCTAATTATGGAACGACTCCGGTCCAATAGAGCTGAACTTTTTAGGGGTGTCACTGGAGTTGCCTCTAATGTGGCCGAGTACTGGATAGAGGCTACAGAGCAGATTATGGATGACTTAGATTACACCCCTGAGTAGAAACTAAAGGGTGCAGTCTCTCTGTTGCATGACGAGGCTTATCAATGGTGGCTGATCGTTAGGGAGGGCACTCAGTCGAACGTCTAACCTGGGAGTTCTTTAAGACTAGCTTCCATGGGAAATATGTGGGAGCCAGTTATGTGGACACTTCTAGGAGGGAGTTTCTGAATCTTACTCAGGAGGATCGATCAGTGGCTGAGTATGAGGCCGATTTCCTAAGGCTGAGCCGCTATATACGAGGCATGGTGGCAGCGGAGTATGAGAGGTGTGTCCACTTTGAGGATGGCCTTAGAGATAATTTAAGAGCTCTGATAGCTCCACAGAGGGAGCGAGATTTTTCTGTTCTGGTCGAGAAGGCGAGGATCACCGAGGATGTTAAGCACGTTGAGCGCCAAAATAGAGATAGAGAGAGGGGTAAGAATAAGAAGGATTCGGAGCCCTCGAGTTCTATACAAAGGCCTAAGAAAAAGGCCAGACCTGATGGGCCAATTAGAGTTGGGCACCCTGTTACTGCTACTGGACTGCAGCCATGTGTCGATTGTGGTAGACACTATTAGGGCGAGTGTTGAAGGAGGACTGGGGTGTGTCTGAGGTATGGATCATTTGATTTTCGCATTAGGGAGTATCTGTTGAGGGCCGATCAGATGCAAGCTCAGGGTATAGGCCGTGGTTAGAGAGTAGCACAGCAGCCACCGAGAGGCTGTGTCAGGCTAGGGGTGGTAACGGTATAGGCCGTGGTTAGAGAGCACCGGGCAGAGGTGCGGGACAGACTGGGGCGAGGTAGCCTGCTCTTGTTTACGTTGCACGGCGTCAAGAGGACAGAGATGCTCCAGACGTCATCACAGGTACATTCTTAATTTTTGATGTACCCTATTTTGCTCTGATAGACATAGGATCTACTCACTCCTACATAGCCTGTTGGAACAATGGAAATGTGCAAGTATACACAATTGCAACAAGTATTAAAAAGACAAGTAAATGTCGAGCTATCGTACCCACAGGGACTGTAAAAGAATTATTTATGAAGGTAATTTTAAACACTTTGGTGAAGGAAAAATATTTGAATTTGAGAAATTATTAAAAACTAGAAAACAAAGTAAAATAAAATAAAATAAAGTGCACACTTTCAAAAGCTGATTTTAATCAAGACGATATAATTATGTTGGATTAATTATACTTCATCACCTTAGAATTATTAAACTTATGCTTATACTTGTTATGAATAAATCACAGCAACTCAGTAATTTGCTAACTTATGAACATATTTACAAATCAAAAATCCATTCATCTCTTATACATATTTCTATGTCAATTCGATCGATTAAACAGATTTATAAAGGTAAACATGTTATTGCACATACATACTTATTAAATTAAACAATCTCTCGCATATTCCTATGTCGATTCAAACAATTAATTCAACCTAATAAGCATATAAAAGACTATGTGAGGTAACAAAGTATCCTTACCTTGAAACAATTTGATCACAATAATCTTGCAAGTTATGCAAGGCATGTGTATCGCCAAATACAATGCTAATCTAATCTTCAGCTACCTTAGAAGAATTAAACATGCACTGATTAAGTACTGTGTCCATTAATTACAATTCCAATGCGTTTAAATAATTAATTATTTATTTATCTAAACAATTATAATGCCAGAATAACTTAGGCATGATTTTACTTAATCAAGCATTTTACCGAGGCCTATAACAACATAAACATAAATTTAACAAATCAAGAGGACGAAATGCAATCAACCCAACACGAATTAAATTCAACCATTCCAACAACATAAATATTCATGGATATGTTCATCATAAAAACAACAAAAATTAAAGAGATAGGGAACAAGAATCAAATCCGGTGGTTTTCCGTGGCTTGACTAGGTTGCTCCGTTCTTCCTTCTTTGTTGTCCTCACCTATTAAGGATGCTATGAATACTCAATTTTTGCTCCAAAATGGCTGAAGAAGACCCCTTTTCCAAGATGAGAAATCGACACAAGAGCAAGGAACTTTGAATGGGAAAATGAGAGAAAAAGTGAGAGAGGAGAGAAGAGTTGTGAGAGAAGAGATGTGAATGAGGGATGCTTTGAATGGGCAGCAAAGGGGGGTTTATATAGCTGAGGATGGCTGCTAAAAATATCAAATTTCATCAGCCAAAGAGCCGCCTCATGGCCGGCCATCCTACATGGCAAAGTTGAGACTTTCAACTTTGCTAAAATTAGCCTGGGGCAAATCTGTAAAGCCTTAATTTAAGGTGCGGTTTAAATGCAATTTGGAAGTTTTCCAAGGGTCTTTTGCAAGCTCATTTAATCAGCTAAAATGCTGATTTGGGTCAGCATTTGAACGGTTCTGGGTTGCCCAATTGGTGGCTGGTTCGGTTCGCTCAATTTGGTTCAACTGGTGCGGTTCAACTAGGCCCTTTTTCCATAATTAATTAAAATTAATTTTTTTAACCCAAATTAAATTGGGAATAAATTAAAATTAATTATATTAAGAATTAATACACCTATTTGGACCGTCTTAGCCTGGAAATTATTTTGCCTTGTTACTTCGAATTGCTTCTCGGTTTTTCATCTAACGGTGTCTGCCAGGTCAATTTTCGCCCTTTGTACGAATCTGTCAAAAATAATTAAAATTCACTAAAAATAATTGTAAAATTGACTAAAAATTAACGTGTTCAAATTTTTAATACAATTTAATTATTTTATAAAAATTAATTATTTTATGA
Source organism: Gossypium bickii (assembly GCA_025503065.1). Lineage (NCBI taxonomy): Eukaryota > Viridiplantae > Streptophyta > Magnoliopsida > Malvales > Malvaceae > Gossypium > Gossypium bickii. The sequence continues at coordinate 90,606,996 of CP106714.1, read as the reverse complement.
CAAAAATTCTATCGAAAATGCATGATTTTAAATAAAATTAGATATAAAAAAGTATATAAATCTTTGTGTTTCCACACCTCCAAACTTAAATCATTGCTCGTCTCGAGTAATGCACAAATTTCGAAAAGAATTTATCAGAAACACTTTTGAAAAACTCCTTCAGAACAACTTTCTTCTCAAAATTATGAATTTAATATACTTAGGCTCAAAAATAAGAAATTTGATAATTATGCTATTTAAGTATACATATCGTTCAAATTACATCCAACAACTATTATAATAGTAAAATTAGACTAAATGCCTCTTTAACAAAGACATGTTAACCCTTACCAATTTGATTTTCTTTTTATTTCCCTTATTCAAGACTAAGCTGCAATCATTAAGTTTAACTTAATATGTTGATCTTAGCAATTTCTCTCCACTAATATAGGTAGCATAGAAACTTGAATCAATAGGTCTTTATTAAGGTTTTAACGTGGCTAGGCTATGGGTAGGTAAAAGATAGATAATTTTTGGCTTAAAAACCCTAGACTCAGTGTAAAATCGAACCTTCAGGATTTTTACCTTCGATACACCAACTTATTTTACTTTCACATGCTCTTTTGTACATATCTTTTCTTTCCAGTACATGTGTTTTTTTTAATTCAAATACGAGCATTTGCTTCATGTACTACAATTTTCGAGCAATTGATACTTCTTTTCAATTCCCCCAAACTTATTTTCAAACGATATTCTGCATAGTACTAAGTCTAGTGTTTGGGACAATTTTAAAGATAATAAAGAGAAAAGTGATGGCTAAATATTGCAAAGGTCTAAATAAAACTAGGCCATATAGTCTCAAAGTTGGGTTTTAAAGGATAATTTTATCATGGTCGGCTTGAAAGGCTCAAACGGTCCAAACAATAATTGCCTAAATCATTTTCAATATTCCATGCTTCCTAGGATTTCGCCTCAAGAAATTACTAATTCAATTCTAAAGACTTAAACTTTCATGCAAGCCTAATTTTTTCGTAGGGAACTAAAAATTTTATGGTACGAATTTGCATGCTTTATTAAAAATACATTCATATCATTATTAAGCTAACATAATAACTTATTGAAAAAATAGAACTTTATTAATACTAAAGTTTAGCATACTTAACAAAATTTCAACTTATTGAACAAAATATATCCTAACCATAATTAAAAGAAAATTTTATTCTGAGTGGAATTAATTCAAATTTTCGGTCCCCCTACTTAAAGTGAACGATGTCCTCATTGTTTAAAGTAAATAGATACTATACACCAGGTAGGATTTTAGAAAAGAGGAGGTAAGTCAAATTGACTGCTTAAGTACCAAGCTCTCTTTAAATCCAATCCTAGACATGTATATACCTATTGCCACACTTTAGCCTTTGTGACTTGTTCATATTTTATTCATGATTCCTATCTCTTGTTTTATTGTGCAAAAATAAAAATTCCTAATTAACCTAATCCTAAAATAAAATAAAAATAAAATAAAGTTGAGGTCCTCCCTTTTTTATTTGTTTGTCGATCCTTCCGAATTCAACTCATCTTTTGCTCCATCATTATTGCCTTTGCATGAATCGCTTTGCTCCCTCTTCGATAATGAACACCATGGTTCAAATATGAAATCTGGAAACTCAGGAACAAAAATAAATAGGTCATTATATATTTTCCTAAGGGCACTCCTCATCGAGCCATCCCTTACTTTTGAGTATCTCCAGTAGGCTTGTTGCTGCCATTGCATGTGTTGCTTTAAGTCCATCAGCTTTGACAGCTCATCACGAAGATCTGGGCTAGGCGGTGGAGCTCCAAACATTGAGGTTTCGATATCAGGTTCAGCTTCTGGTTCCATTGGTTCTACCTCATTAAGGGCTTCAGTTGATTGCTCTAGCGGGATCTCTGTAGGGTCATCTTCTGCTTCTTCGGGATCCTCACTTTCTTCAACTCATTGCTGTATAACAGAATCTCCAGCTACTCGGTAGAGGTCCTAATCGGTGATTATGCCTTGAATATACCCTGTCTTCTTTACATTCGCAAGAATTTTTGCTTTTAAGCACAGAATTGTTATCATAAATGGGAAATAGGCTGGGCCAGAACATCTAACTTCGCAAGTGGTGTCAAATATTCTTTTCGACACGTGTGGATTCCTTGCTTTGACACAGTCCACTTATAACCTGGAACTGTAAGTTCCTTGAGAATTTCTTGCAAATTTTTAGGCTTAATGTTGCTCAACAAAGAAGAATATTCATCATTTTCGAAATCAAGTAATTCAAAGAACTCATTAATAGCATTTGAATTTATTGGTACCTTGATTCTGCGAACTGGAACTTCGGTCAATTTGCTTGAGGTTAAGTTCGCATAGAATTCACGAACTAGTTCCTCATCCACATTTGGTCTCTTTTCACAAAACAATTCCCAATTGCGGGCTTCAGCAACTTGACGAATACGTGCCATAAAGTCTCTGTAGTTGCTTTCCTTCAATGTGAAGCCTTTCTCTGGATGCATCTGTTGATTTTTGAAGATGCTTTCGTATCTTACTTTGGCTTCTTCACAGTGGAACTTATTTTTCATTTCATTAATTTAGGCAGAGGCACGAGTTCTCTTGCGAGGCATGATTAACCTGAACATAAGATGGGAAAATTTATTTTCTCAAAAATTTAATTAATAAAAATTATTAATAATCCAATAATTTGAAAAATTAAATAATTAAATAAAATTAAAATTCAAGAGAAAATTTGATCTTACCATCCTTTTTTAAGAACTCCTAAAAAAGATAATTAAAAGCAAAAGAGATCAATTTAATGTAGGTTGGAAGATTTGGCTAAGGATGGGTGAAGGCGTGTGCCACAGAAATGTTGGAAGGCTGCTAGGTGTGCAGGTGGATGGGTGCAGAAACAGGCAGCAACGCGCAGCAGGGGTTGCGCGCAAGCAGCAATGTGTGGGACCTTCGGCAATAAGGCCTGATGCGCTGGGACGTATGCAGGTTTGGCGCACAGGAGCAGGACACTGCCTAGGCAACTACTGGGGCTGGGGCGTGCAGCGTGCTGAGGCTGCTAGCCAAGCAATGTGCAATTGAGGCTTGCAGCACTTAAGGGACTTGGTGCTTTGGGGTTTTGAGTGATGAATGAATGGGGGGAAGTAAGGGTGGAATTTATAGTGGGAGAAGTAGGAATTAGAGTAGAATTCTTAGAGAAATTTAATAATTTAAATATTCTAAGTCTAGTCCTACTCAAAGTTAACAACAATTAATAATTAAATATATGCATATGAAATTATCAATTGCTATTAAATTATTAAAACAAGAATAAAATATGATTAAAATTAAACTAATCCTAATTCTATGCTATGTTGATAAAAAATAATATATAAATTATAAGAGATAATTATATATTAAAGTTTATCATATTTATATATATATTAAGTAAAAATATTTATTTTAGATGCCTTTTGGAAATATTTACAAAAAGAGGCACCTAGTTTATATTATTTACGAAATTAGCAACCAAATTTTAGAAATAATTCCATTAAGTCCCTAGACTTAATAAAAATTTGAAATTGAGTTGTAATTTAAAACTTGGATCACAATTTGACCATTTTATTTGAAAAATTAAAAATTTATTTTGTCATTCAAGGAATAATTTCTCTGAAAATTATGTAAAAATCAATTCCCAGGAAGATTGGAAGGGTCACAAGCGGTCCCGCTTAAGTTCCAATCTCCTAGACAGAATTTATTTAAACATGATTAACCCAAAAATATACCCTAAATAATTTATTAAAAACAAGAAAATTTAGATATCTGATAAACTGAACAAAATTTGATCCCGTTCAGGTTTTTCTCCGTAGTAATGTTTCAAACGATGAGCATTGACTTGAAAATTACCTCCCTTACCTTGGAGTTCAACAACTCCATATGGATAGACGCGATGAATCGTAAATAGACCGGACCAATGTGATTTTAACTTACCTGGGAAGAACTTCAATCTGGAATTAAATAACAAGACTTGCTGACCTGCTTCAAATTCTCTAACTCGAATGTGCTTGTCATGCCATTTCTTGAGTCTTTCTTTGAGTAATTTAGCATTTTCGTATGAGAATATTCGGAATTCCTCTAGCTCGTTGAGTTGGAGCATTCGTTTCTCTCTAGCAAGCTTAAGATCCAAGTTGAGTCATCGAAGAGCCCAATAAGCTTTGTGCTCTAACTCCAGAGGTAGATGACAGGCTTTCCCAAAGACCAACCTATAGGGTGACATTCCTAAAGGTGTCTTGTATGTTGTTTTGTAAGCCCATAAAGCATCATCTAGTCTCTTGGACCAATCTCGTCAGTTCAGACAAACTACCTTCTCAAGTATGCCTTTGATCTCCTTATTCGCCAGCTCAGCTTGCCCATTCGTCTACGGATGTAAGCTGTAGCAACCTTATGTTTCACTCCATGTTTATCTAACAACCATTTTAACCACTTCTTCACAAAATGGGTCCCTTCATCGTTGATAATAGCTCTTGGGGTTCCAAACCTTGTGAACACGTGTTTCTGCAAGAACTTCATCACAACCTTAGCGTCGTTCGTTGGATAAGCTTTAGCCTCGACCCACTTGGACACATAATCTACTGCTACCAATATGTACCTGTGACCAGAAGACGGAGGGAAAGGACCAAGAAAGTCAATACCCCAAACATCGAATAATTCTACCTCAATGATATTTTTTCTAGGCATCTCACTTCTGTTGGTGACGTTTCCAACCCTCTGACATTGATCACAACTCTTTACGTAAGCGTATGCATCTTTGAATAGTGTAGGCCAAAAGAATCTGGCTTGTAATATTTTGGCCGCAGTGCAAGTACCTCTAAAGTGTCCCCCACTCGGAGCTAAGTGACAATGGTATAAAATCTTTGGTGTTTCATCTTTTTCCACACATCTCCTGATCATCTGATCTGCACACTTTTTAAACAAATATGGCTCTTACCAAAAATAGTACTCACATTGTGAAGAAATTTTTTCCTTTGTTGATACGTTTTATCAATCGGCATCAAACCACAAGCTAAATAGTTAGCAATATCAGCAAACCAAGGAATATTATGGACATGATTTACCTTCAGTATGTGTTCATCTGCAAATATCTCCTGAATCGATACAAGTGGAGAATTTCCCTCTTGCAGCTCCAAGCTGGACAAGTGATCTGCTACTTGGTTTTCTACTCCCTTTCAATCTTGAATTTCTAAATCGAACTCTTAACGTAGAAGTACCCACCGGATCAATCTCGGCTTAGCGTCTTTCTTGGCCAGTAAATATTTAATTGCCGAATGGTCCGTATAAACAGTCACTTTGGTACCTACAACATAAGATCGAAACTTGTCGAAAGCAGATACAATAGCAAGTAACTCTTTTTCTATAACCGTATAATTCAGTTGTGCTCCTGTTAGAGTCCGACTTGCATAGTAGATGGGGTGAAAAACTTTGTTTCTTCGCTAGCCCATGACAGCTTCAATTGTGAAGTCACTTACATCACATATCAATTCGAATGGCAGATCCCAATCTAGTGTGACGATGATGGGTTCCGCAACTAATCGATTCTTTAACTCCTTGAATGCTCTTAAACATTCATCATCAAACTTGAATGTCATGTCCTTCTCCAATAATTTGCACAAAGGTTTTGCAATTTCGGAGAAGTCCTTGATAAATCTACGGTAAAAACCAGCGTGGCCCAAGAAACTCCTAACACCGTTTACAGATGTTGGAGGTAGGAGTTTCTCAATAACATCTACCTTTGCTTTTTCTACCTCGATTCCATGTCTCGATACCCGATGCCCTAGAACAATCCCTTCTTGTACCATGAAATGGCACTTTTCCCAGTTGAGTACTAGGTTTGCTTCTTCACATCATTTTAGTACCTCAGCTAGACTGGGTAAACAATCATCATAAGTGTCTCCAAATACTGAAAAGTCATCCGCAAAAACTTCCAGACACTTCTCAACCATGTCAATAAAAATTGACATCATACATATTTAAAATGTAGCAGGTGCATTACATAAACCAAATGGCATGCGCTTAAATGCAAACATACCGTACGGGTAGTTGAATGTCATCTTGTGCTGATCTTCTGGTGCTACTGTAATCCAATTATACCCTGGGTATCTATCGAGAAAATAGTAATAGTCTCGCCCCACGAGTCTATCAAGCATCTAGTCCAAGAACGGCAAAGGAAAGCGATCTTTCCTGGTCGCCTTGTTCAGCTTCCGGTAATCGATGCAAATTCTCCATCCCATAACCGTTCTGGTCAGTATTAACTCGTTCTTCTCATTCTCAACGACCGTGATACCTCCTTTCTTCGGCATGCACTGGACCGGACTTACCCATGAACTGTCTGAGATGGGGTAAATTATACCCGCATCCAACCACTTGATAATTTCCTTCTTTACTACATCCTTCATGATGGCGTTCAGTCTCTGTTGTCCATCAATTATTCCTCTCTCATCATCTTCTAATATGATCTTGTACATGCATACAGATGGGCTAATACCACGAATATTGGCTATGGTCCATCTGATAGCCTTCTTGAATTGTTTCAAAACTATGATGAGTTTCTCTTCTTGTTCAGTAGTTAATTCTACTGAAACAATCACAGGTAGAGTAGAAGCATTACCTAAATAAACATATTTTAAGTGTGTAGGCAATACCTTGAGTTCTAACTTAGGTGGCTCCTCGATTGATGCTTTTGGCTGAGTGTAATCCCTTTTCTCTAATTCCAAAGATTCAAAACGGGATTGCTGATTAAATCCCTTTTGATTAGCTTCTAGCAGAGCTAAGTATTCATTCTCCTATTCATCATTTGGAGGGTCTGATGTCAGAATTTGTTCCAACAGATCCTCAACATAGTTGAGTTCCTTCTCCAGTATTAATTCCTCTAAATCGGATACTGCAGAACAACCATGAATTGTGTCAGAAAATTGCATTGATTAAAAACATTAAATGTTACCTGATCCTCCTAAACACATATAGTCAGCTCACCCTTCTGCACATCAATAAGGGTCCTTTCAGTTGCTAAGAATGGTCTTCCTAGGATAATTGGCACTACTTTGTCTGCTTCAAAGTCTAGAATTACAAAGTCAACAGGAAAGATAAATTTATCTACACGTACCAATACATCTTCAATTTTTCCTTCTGGATGCACTAAGGATTGATCTGCTAGTTGAAGTGTAACCGTAATAGGTCTAACTTCAACTGTCTCCAACTTTCTAAATATTGACATAGGCATCAAGTTAATACTCGCACCTAAGTCACATAATGCCTTACCACAATAGGTTGCTCCAATATTGCACGGTATGGTAAAATATCCAGGATCTTTTAATTTTGGGGGTAGTTTGTCCTGAAGATATACACTGCATTCCTTCGTCAGGGGTACCGTTTCAAATTCTCCAAATCTTCGTTTCTTAGATAGGATATCTTTCATGAACTTGACATGATTCGGCATTTGCTCAAGTGCTTCAACCAACGGGATGTTGAGGTGAAGTTGCTTAAGTATGTCAAAGAACTTCTTGAATTGAATCTCCTGACTCTGCTTCTGAAATCTTTGAGGGTAGGGTGGTGATGGTTTCTTTACTGGAACTGGTAATGGTTGATTCATCTTCTATGGTAATTTTGCATCTAACAAAGTTGTTAGTTGATCAGATTTAGCTGGTTCTGAGGTTACCTTGTCAGGTTTTGCAGAATTCGGTTCTTGTGAAACTAGAATTTCAACACTCGATTGTACTTCCTCTGAGTCTTGAGCATCAGCTTGCTCCTTTTCAGCTTCAGTGGCATTGGGCTCTACCATCTTTCCACCCCTCAATGTCAGCGCTTTGCAGTGCTCCTTTCCCTGATTTCTCGGATTTGCCATATCACTAGGTAAGGTGCCCTATGGTCAGTTCCTAAGTTCAGTTGCAAGTTGGCCCATTTGGTTTTCTAGATTATTCAATGTAGCTGCTTGGCTTTGGATTAAGGCATTATTCTTTGCCATGTATGCCTTCAGCAAACTCTCCAAGCTATTGGATGCTTTAACTTGAACTGGTTTTTAAACTTGTTAAGGGAAACTAGGTAGCTGGATTGGTCTGGGTTGGGTATAAGTGTTATTGGTTCCAGCCCCTTGGTTACTTCAAGAAAAATTCGGGTGGTTTCTCCACGATGGGTTATAAAAATTAGATTGCAACCCTTGCCTTCATAGGTTTTGGTTCTAATTACCCATGTAGTATACAGATTCTGGGTTTGACGGACATTCTTAAAAAAAATGTCCTTCCCCACAATAAACACAGGCTATATTCTCAAATTGATTAAGCGGCTGTGCTGCAAAACTATTAGACCCATTAGTAGTAAGATTTTTAAGCATTGAAGATATTGATGATACCTGAGATGTGAGTGCAGTAAGAGCGTCTACTTCACGTATTCTAACGACTCGTCTTCCTAATGCTGCTCGACTGGTTGGCCATTGATAGTTGTTGCTGGCGATCCTCTCGATAATTTCATAAGCCTCATTATAAGACTTAGAAAGGAGAGCACCATTAGCAGAAGCGTCCACTACCATCCTCATGTGAACGTTGAGACCATTGTAAAACATCTCAAGTTGGATGCAATGTGGAATTCCATGATGAGGGCACTTTCATAATAACTCTTTAAATCTTTCCCATGTCTCATACAAGGATTCGTCATCCATTTGTTGGAAGGCAGTGATCTCATTCCTCAACTTAGCATTTTTGCTAGGCGGGAAATACTTCATAAGAAATCTCTTTGCTAACTCTTGCCATGTGAAAATTGAGTTCAGTGGCAATGAGTTCAACCAAACTCAAGCTCTGTCCCTCAACGAATATGGGAATAACTTCAATCGTAATGCATCTTCGGGTACTCCGGCTAATTTGAAAGAGTCGCTCACCTCTATGAATAGTCTCAAGTGCAGATAAGGGTCTTCGGTAGGCATTCCACTAAATTGGCCCACTGTCTGAAGCATCTGGAACATGTCTGGCTTCAGCTCAAATTATTGTGCCTCCAAATTTCGGGTCTTCGAATACCCAAATTAAGATCATTGAACACTGGCACGACATATTGTCTTAAGGCTCTATCCCTATCATAAGCAATAAGGATAGGATTTTGAGCAATGTTTGCTCCATTTTCTTGATTCATATTCTCGAAATACATCTCTTCGATCCTCCTTTGATTTTCTTGTCTTCTGCATTGTCGAAAGGTTCGTTCTATCTCAGGGTCTACAGGGAGTAAATCGATAATTCGGTCAACACTCATAAACACCTGAAATATTCACAGAAAAATTAATTAAGTTAAAAATTAAACAAAAAATTAAACCAAAATGTAAGACTAACAAATTCACAAATAATGGCTTTTGAAAAATAGTCCCTGGCAATGGCGCCAAAAACTTGGAATAATGGAAATGTTCAAGTGGACACAATCGCAACAAGTAGTAAAGTGACAAGTAAATTTCGAGTTATCGTACCCAAGGGACTGTAAAAGAATTATTTATGAAAGTAATTTTAAACACTTTGGTGAAGGAAAAATATTTAGATTTGAGAAATAATTAAAAACTAGAAAACAAAGTAAAATAAAATAAAATGCACGATTTCAAAAGCTGATTTTAATCAAGATGATATAATTGTGTTGGATTAATTATACTTCCTCACCTTAGAATTATTAAACTTATGCTTATACTTGTTACGAATAAATCACGGCAACTCGGTAATTTGCTAACTTATGAACATATTTACAAAACAAAAAACCATTCATCTCTTATACATATTTCTATGTCAATTAGACCGATTAAACAGATTTATAAAGGTAAACATGTTATTGCACATACATACTTATTAAATTAAACAATCTCTCGCATATTCCTATGTCGATTCAAACGATTAATTTCACCTAATAAGCATATAAAAGACTATGTGAGGTAACAAAGTATCCTTACCTTGAAACAGTTTGATCACAATCATCTTGCAAGTTATGCAAGGCATGTGTATCGCCAAATACAATGCTAATCTAATCTTCAGCTATCTTAGAAGAATTAAGCATGCACTGATTAAGTATTGTGTCAATTAATTACAATTTCAATGCATTTAAATAATTAATTCTTTAGATATCTAAACAATTATAATGCCAGAATAACTTAGGCATGATTTTACTTAATCAAGCATTTTACCAAGGTCTATAACAGCATAAATATAAATTTAACAAATCAAGTGGACGAAATGCAATCAACCCAACACAAATTAAATTCATTCTAAGCTGATTAAATTAACCACTCCAACAACATAAATATTCATAGATATGTTCATCATAGAAACAACAAAATTAAAGAGATAGGGAACAAGAATCAAATCTAGTGGTTTTCCGTGGCTTGACTAGGTTGCTCCGGTCATCCTTCTTTGTTGTCCTTTCCGATCAAGGCTGCAATGAATACTCAATTGCTGCTCCAAAATTTCTGAAGAAGACCCCTTTCCCAAGAGGAGAAATCGGCACAAGAGCAAGGAACTTTGAATGGGAAAATGAGAGAAAAAGTGAGGGAGAAGAGAAGAGTTGTGAGAGAAGAGATGTGAATGAGGGATGCTTTGAATGGGCAGCAAAGGGGGGTTTATATAGCTTAGGATGGAAGCTAAAAATATTAAATTTCAACAGCCAAAGATCCCCCTCATGGTCGGCCACCCTACATGGCAAAGTTGAGACTTTCAACTTTGCTAAAATTTGCCTGGGGCAAATCCGTAAAGCCTTAATTTAAGGTGGGGTTTGAATGCAATTTGGAAGTATTCCAAGGGCATTTTTGCAAGCTCATTTAATCAGCTAAAATGATTATTTGGGTCATCATTTGAACAGTTCTGGGCTGCCCAATTGGTGGTTGGTTCGGTTCGCTCAATTTGGTTCTACTAGGGCGGTTCAACTGGGCCCTTTTTCCATAATTAATTAAAATTAATTTATTTAACCCAAATTAAATTGGGAATAAATTAAAATTAATTATATTAAGAATTAATACACCTATTTGGACCATCTTAGGTTGGAATTATTTTTTACACCTATTTGGACCATCTTAGGCTGGAATTATTTTTTCTTGTTACTTCAAATTGCTTCTCAGTTTTGTTCTTCTAACGGTGTCTGCCGGGTCAATTTTCGCCCTTTGTATGAATATGTCAAAAATAATCAAAATTCACTAAAAATAATTGTAAAATTGACTAAAAATTAACATGTTCAAATTTTTAATACAATTTAATTATTTTATGACAAAAATTCTATCGAAAATGCATGATTTTAAGTAAAATTAGGTATGAAAAAGTATATAAATCTTTGTGTTTCCACCTATTCTGTTTCTGAAAATCTAGGGTTATCATTTGAGAACAATATGAGTTAAGTCACTGTACTGAGTTCGTTGGGGCAATCTATTCAGGTTAGCAAATTGTATAGAGATGTTCCGCTAGAGGTGCAAGGATCGGTATTTCTGGCTAATCTGATGGAGCTTCCATTTGGGGAGTTCGACCTGATTCTGGGTATAGACTGGTTGGTCAAGCACCGTGTTAGTCTCGCCTATGAGACTAAGAGGGTCATTTTGAGAGCTAAGGAGGATAATGAGGTAGTAATGATTAGGGAACGTCAGAATTATTTAACGAACGTGATCTGTGTACTGGTAGCTGAAAAACTAGTTCGTAAGAGATGTGAGGTGTATTTGGCTTATGTAAGTGTTTCAGCTTCTGGGACTCTACTGTAAAGGATATTCGCACTATAAGGGATTTTCCAAACATCTTCCCTGAGGAGCTACCGGGTTTACCTCCAAATCATGAAGTGGAGTTTGGGATTGAACTTCTTTCGGGTATAGCTCCGGTGTCATCGCTCCTTATCAAATGGCACCGAAAGAGCTTACGGAGCTTAAGACTCATATTCAGGAGTTCTTGGATCGCGGGTTCATCCGCCCTAGTGTGTCTCCGTGGGGAGCACCGGTACTGTTTGTAAAGAAAAAGGATAGGTGCATGAGGATGTGTATTGACTACCGGCAACTAAATAAGTTGACTATTAAGAACAAGTAACCACTTCCGAGGATTGATGATCTGTTTGACCAGTTTCGAGGGGCATCTGTGTTCTCTAAGATTCACTTGCGTTCTAGGTATCATTAGTTGGGGGTTAAGGAGGCCGATGTGCATAAAAAAACATTCAGGATTTGATATGGTCACTACGAGTTCCTAGTGATGCCATTTGGACTGACTAATGCACCAGTAGCTTTCATAGATCTGATGAATCGAGTTTTTCAGCCCTGTCTAGATCGGATTGTGGTGGTGTTCATCGAAGACACATTGGTTTATTCGAGGACTAAGGATGAGCATAACAAGCACCTCAAAGTGGTTCTTCCGACTTTAAAGGAAAAGTAGCTCTATGCTAAGTTCAGCAAGTGCGAGTTCTGGTTACGTGAAGTAACTTTTCTGGGTTATGTGGTTTCTTCCAAGGGGATTCGAGTCGATCCTCGGAAGATTGAGGCTATATTGGATTCGAAGCAACCTAAGAATGCATTTGAAATCCATAGCTTTTTGGGGTTGGTAGGTTATTATCGACGGTTTGTGGAAGGTTTCTCATTGATTGCAGCACCCTTAACTAAGCTACTACGTAAAGGTGTACAGTTTGTCTGGTCTAAGGCGCAGCAAGAGGGCTTCGAGAAGCTTAAAACAGTTTTGACTCAGGCTCCTATTCTGATACAGCCTGAACCAGGAAAGGAGTTCACAGTTTATAGTGATGCATCACATGTCGATTTGGATGTGTGTTGATACAGGATGGTAAGGTGGTAGCATATGCGTCTCGTCAGCTTAAGATGCATGAGGTGAACTACCCGACGCATGAGTTGGAATTGTTCGTCATAGTCTTTGCTTTGTAAATCTGGAGGCACTTTTTGTATGGTGAGAAGTGTATCATCGACATTGATCACAAGAGCCTCAAGTACCTCTTTACTCAAAAGGAGCTGAATTTTAGGTAGGGTAGATGGGTTGAGCTGCTTAAGGATTACGACTGTACCATTGAGTACGATCCGGGCAAGGCTAACGTGGTGGCTGATGCACTGAGCTGTAGGGCTATGACTGATCTGAGGGTGATGTTTGCTCGCCTTAGTTTGTTTGATGATGGGAGTCTGTTGGCCAAGTTACAAGTTAAGCTGACTTGGATTAAGCAGATTCGGGATAAGCAGATAGGGGATGAGTCTTTGAGCTTGAGGTTTTGACAGGTTGAGGGTGGTACTGCAACAGACTTTGGGTTGAACTCTGAGGGTGTGTTGTGTTTCTGAGGCCGGGTATGTGTGCCAAATGATTCTGATGTGAGACAGTCGATTCTGAGGGAAGCACATAGTAGCCCTTATGCTATGCATCCTGGCGGTAATAAGATGTAACGAGATCTTCGAGAATTGTATTGGTGGCTGGGATTGAAACGGGAAGTTACTGATTTCGTGGTACGATGTCAGACATGTCAGCAAGTTAAGTTTGAGCATAAGTTACCTTCGAGTTTGCTGCAGCCAGTTAAGATCCCACTATGGAAGTGGGAACGAGTAGCGATGGACTTCGTTAGTGGGTTTCCTCTAACACCCACTAAGAAGGATTCTATCTGGGTCATCGTAGATCGATTGACCAATTCTGCACACTTCATCCCGGTTAAGACCGACTATTTATTACAGAACTTGGCGAAGCTCTACATTTCTGAGATAGTGAGCCTGCATGAGGTACTGGTCTCAATCATTTCTGATAGGGATACTTACTTCACATCTCCATTCTAAAAAAAGTTACATGAGGCTCTGGGTTCGAGATTGGACTTCGGTACTGCGTTCCATCCTCAGACTGATGGTTAATCTGAGAGGATGATTTAGATAGTAGAGGATATGTTGAGGCGTTACTACGCTGATCCAACTCATATTGTACCTGTTGAGGAGATTGAGGTTAGGCCAGACTTGACCTTTGAGGAGGAGCCAGTTCAGATTCTGGATCGCGATGTAAAGGTTCTTTAGAAGAAGTCTATCTCTTTAGTGAAGGTGCTGTGGCGGAATCATAGCATTGAGGAGGCCACATGGGAGTCTGAGGATGCGATGCGTCAGCAATATCCTCATCTGTTCTGATCAGGTAAATTTTGAGGTCGAAATTTTGTTTTAAGGGGTAGAGTTGTAACGCCCTAAAATTTCTATTTTTGTTTCTATTAAAATAGGATACAACTGTGTATCTACTTCAGTGGCTATGTGTTCTGGTGTGTGTGTGTAAGGTCCCAAGTTCAAGCCTTAGCTTTGGCAAATTTTAGTATTTTTCTGATATAAGCCCTATCCCTGTTCAGTGGGCTTATATTTAATTATTCACAAAAGCATATCAGAATGGGTCTGCCAGTCTGGTGGTTAAGTTGTGTGTTGGTATGTTGGAGGTTTGGAGTTTGAATCCCTACACAAGCGTGGGAGTTTATTTTTGCTTGTTTGACCGAGAGAGTTTCGGTCAAACAGGAATTTTGATAGTGGGTTAGTGGGAGAGATTTGAAGGGATACGGGAGTTATTCTGATATTATCTTTTCGAAATTTTTTCTCTCATCTCCCAAGAATTTTTCTAACGTCAATTCTCCCCTCTTCTACTCTGTCGGATTTTTGCTTCTTCTTTCCTTTCCATTGTCAATTTTGTTTTCTTTTTGCCAACTGCCGCACCTTCGTTTTATTATTTCGGTTTTTATCACATGTTCGGGTAAGTGATGTTTTTCCTTTTCTGTAACTTGTGTTGTTTCCATCGTTTGATTGGGATTATATGGTCATTTTGGCAGCAGCAAATTGTAAAGGGCGTGACTTTAGTCTCGCTGAATCGTAGTCAACCGTTCGGTGGGTTAGGGTAAGTGTAGAACACTTGAATCGAAGTTTTACTAGTTTCGAGATTTCGAATTATTGATATTTAAGACTAAGTTGGGTTTTTGACTTGACGATTATAGGTTCTGATGGTCTTAGAAGTGTTTTTTTTGTCAAAAACGAACCAAGTGTGTACCTGATTATGCAGAAATTGGGGTTTCGGTGAAAGTCAAAAACCGCACTGTCGATGCCACATGGGCGTGTGGTTGCTCTTGTGGTAGGCCGTGTGCCATAACACGAGCGTGTGATCAATGAGGCCAGGCCGTGCACACAAGACACAGGCGTGTGATGGCCAGGTAGGCCGTGTACGACACACGGGTGTATGGGCTCACACAGGTAGTCCACATGGAGTGTAGGGATAGACGGAGATGGTGTATAGAGGCTGGTGGGTAAGACTCTATTCACTGATTACTATTTGCATTATTGTTACTGAGATGGGCTAAAGCCCTAATGCATATCTGATACTGAACTAAAATGGGCTAAGGCCCAAACTACTACTGAAACAGTAATGGGCTTAGGCCCCAGATTACATTTGACTGTTTACTGCTAATTGACTGTATGCATGTTTTCTGTGGGGATTACACACTGAGTTTATGTAAACTCACCCCTTCCTGTTAATCTGTACAGGTAATCCCTAGACTTGACATTTCAGTGCAGCGGAGGACTCGATGGTGGCCACACATATTTTAAATTCCTTACTTTCGTTTATGGTTTTATTTGTTTACGGGGTATTGTTATGTAGTTGGACTTTATGGACTGTTTTGCTTTAACCTAGGAAATTTAACTGCTTTTACATACTTACAACTACAACCTTAAAAAAAATACAGATTTTTCTAAAAACTAAGGTTTTCCATAAAACGAACGATTTTACTTAAAAATGAATGATGTCCAAAGCTTCCGCTAAAAAGATACGCTTGAGACAAATCAACGAACATGCGTTATTCTAAGTTAGTTAAATGTTAATAAATGGAAATGTTTTTTTTTTAATCATCAACTTAGCTTTCAATCACCCTATCAAGTGACATCGCCAAATTCGGCCATAACGTCCAGGCCGGGTTTGGGGGTGTTACACAAAATTTTCATTTATTTCACATTTCAACCACACATTTTCAACATTTCTCAATTTAGCCCCTAATTTGCATTTTCACCAAAAATCACTTAACAAAACTTGTTTAACTAACATCAAACATTCATAATCTATCATCAATCATAAAAATTCATACATATTTATCAATGGCAACATTCAAAATCTTTAACAGTTTTGCAAATTAGTCCCTGGGCTAGCTAGTACTAGCTGCAACGATCTCAAAAACATACAAATTCATCAAAAACAGAACAAAAATCGTACCTAATTGAGCATAAATAGCAAGGCTGAATGAAACCTTAAAATGAAAGCTTTTCTTCTTTTCAAAATTCGGCAGCAAGATGAAGATGACCATATTCAATTTGTTTGTTTTATTATTATTTGACTTATTAATCATTAAATTACCTTATTAACATTTGTTATAAAATATTTAAATCACTTATTATAAGCCCATAAATGTCCATTATCAAATATAATGGTTTAATTACCATTCAAGGTCGTCATACTCAAAAGCCAAAGTTATTTGACACTCTTAACTAAAAGAACAATAATTTTGCACTTTAGCGATTTAGTCTTTTTTACCGAATTAAGCATTCAAACGATAAAATTACTTCAAGAAACTTTCACACATACATGCTATCATGCTATAGACACTTAAAATACTATTAAAACAACTTTTCAACCTCAGATTTATGGTCCCCAAACCCTGTTCTAATTTGACCAAAAATGGGTTGTTACAAATGCTTTCTTGAGCCACAAGCATACCATTTGCTAACCTTTTAAACCTATTTAAAGCACACTAAAACGAGACCAAATCATGCTAACATCATCATATATGCAACACCTTTCCATCATCCAACCAATGTACCCTCATTGGTACCACAAAATATACATTCAAGTAAATTCATCTAATTGACATAGACTAAGCTTAAAACTACACCATATACCTATCATTCATCCATTTCAACTTCAAATAAACATAAATCAAGTCAAGAATCATTCAACATATACCTACCAATATGTCAATCAAAGGTACCACATTTCACACACCAAATTTAGACCTATTCCACATCTCAAAGTTTTAGTTTGAACCTATGTCAACCATGTCAAATAGCCATTTCAAAACATGCCATTATACCTTATAATACCTAATATCTCTAAAGCATGCATAAAGTTCATCCACATATACTTATACCTATTATTCACATGCCATCATTTAATATCATTAACCACAACAAACTTAGCACAACCTAAACAAGCCAAATCATTGGAATAACCTTTTTTAACCCTATTACATGCAATTTATAACCATTAACCAAAACAACCATAACTACCAATATGACGAATGGATAGTGTGACGATGTTCCGACAAGATTCAATCATTCGAGCTTTTCCAATGATCTACAAAATAGAGAAAACAACTACGCAAGCAATTAATGCTTAGTAAGTTCGTATAAAGGAAACTTAAACTTACCGAACATATTAAACTAAACAACTAATCACACTTTCATCATGTCATATGCCAAACTTCCTTTCCTATATACATCAGCTCATAAGGTTAGTAAGTATAACATTACATGTAAGTTCCAAGTAAATCATGACATGTACATAATAAGCATTTAGACTTTATAGATCATCCATCACATATATATCCATTACACATTCTTCTCATTTGAATCCACATAGTTAGTTGATAATAAGTAAACATAACATCTATGAAACATAGCATATACTAAGAAATGAATTCCATGCGTATTTCATCTATCACATGATAAATTATCATCCTTTTCATTTTATATATGCATATCTATCTTTTCATTTCATATGAACATTAGTAACATTAAGTTTAATTCATGCCTTTCCAATAACCTTTACTTACCCGTTACACCATATAGAATCACATTGGATACTTAAGAATGCTCACACATAGTGTGCCTTTTCGTACAACCATAACCTTTCCAATAGTAATCACACGAGCTGTGGGTCGAAGGATGTTAGCTACACGATGCTGCACACACGAGCTATAGAGAATCCGCAACAAATGCAGGACCTCAGCCATTGGTAGGACATCCAAGACAAGCACTCAAAACCGTATAATCCCTAATGACATGTCATTTGTATCCTCAGTATTCACAAGGTTCAAACGAGACCTTTGTACATATCCAATTCTTTAAATTTCATTATATTATATCATTTCACACATGCTTCATGAAATACACATTTTCAATATACACATCCAAACTCTTTCCTTTCATTCTATTGTACCATTCCATTACACATTAAATGAAGTTCATATTTTTCATATATAGACTTTAATTTTAATTATCTTTACAACTTAATCCATTACACCAAAATTAATACACAACTATTAATCTAATTATGCATATCACAAATATTAATTAATATTCCATCTAAAACAACAGTAAAAAATTTAATCCTTATATGAACTTACCTCAATTAGAATGGTTGTTAAAACAGAGTCAACTACTAGTTTGGAACCTTAGCTTTTTCCTTTATCTAAATCCAATTGTAGCGTTTATTGATCTAAATAATATAAATTCATTTAATTAAATAATTCAAATAGCTTAAAATAATTAATTCAAGCCTATAACACATTTTAATGTGAATTTACAAAATTGCCCCAACATTTTTTCTTTTATCTAATTTAGTCCTTAGACCCATAACTTGCAAATTTACTATTTTTAAAAGAGAACCCACGTTAGCCGATTTTCTTAGAGGTCCAAAACAGCCCACATCTTTCACAAATTCATATTATGTCCCTTTAATTTTACTATTTAAACAATTTAATCCCTAACATTCAAAATCACTAAAAACCACTTAACCAAATACTTACGTCTAGCTATCAACTTTAATAATTCATCCATTAAAATCAAAAACACCTTAAAATCATTCATGGAAAATCTCTAAACCTTTAACAGTTTTAAAAATTTAACTCCGGGCTAGCTAGATTAAGCTTATACAAGCTTAAAAATATAAAAATCATTAAAAACGAACCTCAAAATATCACACATGCATGGGAGAGAGCTTGGCCGAACTTCTTGGTGTCAACAATGGTGTTCTAATTTTACAGTTTTGCATTTATTTTATTACTTATTACCTATATTTACTTTATTAATAGTAAAATACATCATATGAATTGATAAATTAACAAAAATTTTCCACCAACCGTCCACTAACTATGTTATGGTATATTTACCATTTAAGTCCATCAATTCACCTTTTCGTAGCTATTTGATGCATTTAATGAATAGGATTTAATTTGTTTGTAGCTTTTACGATTTAGACCTTTTCAATTAATTAACTATCTCAAAATTAAAATTTCTTAACCAAATTTTAATAGAATCCTAATAGCACTTCATAAATATTTAATAAAATATTTATGAGCTCAATTCATAGAAATGAGGTCTCAATACCTCATTTTCCAAAACCACTTGACTTTCAAAATAAACCACTTGCACTTAAACTTTAGCTCAAACAACATAAATCATCAAATCAAAATTTATTATAATACTATTTTTTACTCGTAAATATTAAATAATAATATTTATAGACTCACTCTTCGAATTAGTGGCCCCGAAACCACTATTCCTGACACCGCTGAAAAATGACCTGCTACACTTTTTGAGTCATTGGTGTGATGAAGATCCGTGTATCCAATGTGTGGTGATAGAGTCCACTTTTATGTTTCATGTTTCCAAGTTGTCAAATTATCATAAATTGATTAATATATGAAAATGTTGTGTGTAAATGTGTAACACCCCTAACCCGTCTCTATTGCCAAATTAGGGTTACGGAGTATTACAAGGCAAAATAGGATATTTCACTTCATTTCAGAACAATTAAACAAATAATTTATAAATATATAACAAGTCAAAATGAACCATTTCCATACTTTAAACACACATATAAACAAGCCTAAAACATGGCAAAACAATCAACCTAAGTGCCACCAATGTGTCCTCATTGACACCACAATTGAATTATCAACCTCAACTCACTTGACACATCAAGTATTTTGCATTCAAGTTCATAAGTTCATATATCAAACTTATGTCAAACTTATCATTTCTTCTTAATCATTAATGTAACAGGCCAATTTTATCTGGCCCAATAAACAAAACAAAAAAATAATAAAAGTCCATTTACAAAAAAAAATATGGCCCAATACATTACCCAAATTACAGTTCATAAACTTTATCTATAGTTCAAAAAACAAAATTGATACCATAGTTCATAAACTTTATCTACAGTCCGAATAAAATCAGTGTATTAAACCTTATAAAAAAATGTATTAAATCAAACTGAAAATAAAACCCCGAGACTTCTGATTTGTCGAGTCCAACACCTAAACTTCAGGGTTACATAAAAATAAGGAAACTAACAGGAATGAGCTACAAAAGCTCAGTGCGAATCTTAAACAAACATAATTACTCAGAGTCGAAACAATTAACTAAATATTTACAAAACAACCCAATCAAATCGTTAACAGAAATCATATCTGATTGGCATATCGCACTTTTATAACACTTATTTGATAAGCAAAACGTATACACATAAAACTGCTCGAACTCGCAATGACTAAGATCAGTAGGATTCTTGATATCACATCGAATTTAACATATTAATCTACATTATCCTTAGACAGACATGCAATTCACATTAAAATGCAAAATGTCACAAAGTCCCCACCTATCCAGCCTCTACACACCATCTTCAACCAATCGTCTTACACCAAAAATAAGGTTTTTCTCAAACCTTCCATCCTCTACACACCACTATCGGGTTTTGGTGGACCCATCCAACCAATTCACACTATGAAGAGGATATTGTCCTCGTTATTGTTATGTATTCAAGCTACTAACAAAATTATAACGCAGTTTAACTGCCAAATCAAACTTCCTTCACTTCAAAATCGAATCCTAACCTAGAATGTAGACGTATATAGAAGTAAATATATGGATATACATAATCTGACAAGTTCATTTTCAATTACCTTATTCATTAATGATATTGATAGATAGCTCAAATTAGCAAGAATATACTCAGGCATTTTCATATACAATTACAAAGTAGTGGAAGCAACATTGTAAGCAATGTTTCTAATTACACAACCTTTAAGCACTCATGCAATTAATAAAGTTAAATCATACACATTCATGTATATAAACAAATTCAAGCAAATATATCCCTTACTCGACCTCTCTTGAACAATAATAGTTTCCCAAGCACTCATATAGAAGCTTAAATGAGTAAAGGATTACTCGGGGACTAAAATGAGTCAAATTACAAAAAGGTGATAAAAATGAAAAATAGGACCACACGACCGTGTGGGAGGCCTACACAGTCGTGTGAATGAGGGACACGCCCCTGTGACTGAAGTACACAGTCGTGTG
This sequence comes from Gossypium bickii, assembly GCA_025503065.1. Classification (NCBI taxonomy): domain Eukaryota; kingdom Viridiplantae; phylum Streptophyta; class Magnoliopsida; order Malvales; family Malvaceae; genus Gossypium; species Gossypium bickii. Next base: position 90,585,640 of record CP106714.1, on the reverse strand, counting down.
GGTAGACTATGTAACTCTCTAATTTCGTATGATAAAATTACACAATTTTAGAAGCAGTGGAGAGACGACCATGTGGTTTAATGACACGCTCGTGTGACAGTGATGCACAGTTGTATGGCTAAGATACACGCCCATGTGCAATCGACAAAAATCCCCAACAAAGGGCCAGTCTATGTGTCACACCCCAGGCCGTGTGACTCAAAACCTTACCTAATTTCTAAGCAGTACACGACTGTGTGGACCGCCCATGTGCGGTACATGCCCGTGTGGTTCGTAAACCATCCCAAAATCTAATGCTATTCACGAATTTCGACACCAAAATGATCTCTAAATTACATAAGTTTAAGAAACACACCTGAAAGATGATTCCCACGCACTAACGATCAATTGAAGCACCTCAAATAGGTCGATTTGAAAACTCAATTTAGAAACACACTAACCTATAAGAAAATCAATCTAAACCATATACAGAAAATCAAAGAAACTAATGTAACTCTTAAGAAAATGGCATTTACACTTACCCGATTCACAATGGACTAAACAAAGATCGACTTTGAAAAACTACAATTAACAATAACAATGTTGAAATCAAAAGGAAATATTGAATGGCAGAGGGAAAATTTTGAAGATGTTGAAAAGAAAAATGTAGGAACCAAATGAGTCAAAACCAAGTTTGCAAAACCAAAAAGAATTGGGAAGAAAATTACATGAGCTGAAGTAGGAAAAATGAACAGAAATTTTAGGAGTATTTTTAATTTTGGAATTTATCAAAATCCCTACTTTTACTCACCTAACAAACTGTCCACTTCTCCACTATTTTTTCACATTTATTTTATTTTTCCTCTCCCTGCTTTTCTTTTCGTTTCTTTATTTCCTGTTGATATTTTTTTTAATTCTTTGTTGATTTTTACTTGTTGCCATTTCATCTTTTCTTTTGTGATTGTGCTTGGTAATCGTTCTCTGATCATTTAAAATGTGGTGTAAGTTCTGTCAAACTATTTTCTATTCATCTGCCTTTTAATCATTTCTTGATCAAGATAGGGTTGTGCTAATGTTTAACCTTCGTTCTTAGTGGTGTTAAACATTCTTGTGTTTTGGTTAGGCGAAGGGTGCGAAAATCAAATTCCTTCAGTGAAGTAATTATTGATTTTGATGTTGTTTTCCAAGTGGAAAGTACTCGAATCTCACTTTAAGAGCTGGAATTTCGATTAAAAGATGCTACTTTGGATGGGTCTTTGATGATTAATTGGTGTGATTTGGTGATTTAAAGTAGGATTCGTGGGTTCCAAGTTGTGTGGTCAATCAAATCTGCCATCAATTGTGTAAACTAACCCGAAAAACTCGATTGGAACTTGGAAAAATCAAAAAATAGAGTCTGTTTTTGAAACTACCCAGCGTCACATTGCCGTGTGGCAAGCCGTGTGACAGACCGTGTGCACCACACGACCTTGTGCTTGGTCGTGTGCAATTACACAGCCTAAATAGGTAGGCCGTGTGGACCACATGGACTGGCTTATTGGGTCGTGTGGGCCTTTTTGGCTAATTTAAAGGCCATTATGGGCCAATTGAGGGAATCCAAAATTAGGTCCGTGGGCATTTTTTAAGCCAAGAAAAGCGTAAGATTCAGTATGATTATATATGGGTAAGCTTAGAAAGCATGTTAAGTAAGTTTTGTTTTGTATAAAAATGTGATATGTTATGCTCTGTTAATATATATATAAATATATATATATATATGTATATATGTTTAGGTATGCATACCATACAACTTATGAGATATGTATGTATATTATCATGATTATGCATATGCATTGGGGTGAGTTTTGATTTGTCAGAGGAACTATAATCTGGCAGTTTGACTGCAATTCTGGCGGTTGAACCGCAATTTTTGACTGGTAGCTCAACTGCATATTTATGAGTGGCATACCGCCACAAATCGGTGTGATTGGATGGATGGACTCATATAGTTCTAATTGGTGTGATTGGTTGGACGGAGATGGTGTGTAGCGAATGTGGGTAGGATATGCTCTTATATGTTATATTATCTAAAAATGTGAATAATAATACATGTTTTGAAAATATGAAATTACGATTTGATTATTTGTATATGTGAACTCTATAAGTAAATTCTATAGATGGGCCAAGTCAAACACTGGGCTTCTAGCTCACTCATCTGTTTGTTTCGTTTCAGGTGATCATCAGGCTTAGGATTGGACAACGATTCCGGAGCCCGGTTTACACATTTTGGTTTAAGAATGTTTTGGACTAATTTGTGGACTTTGAACTTTTAATTTTTGTTTAGGACTTTAACATTGGTTTTGGTATTTATCTTGCAAACGTTTATTTATAATTAAAATTTTTAATCAAGATGGTGTAACTAACAATATTCTATGGTTTAATAAGATAAAAATTCTAAAATGTTTTTCCGCTGTAAAGTTCTAAAATACGATACGATGTTTTACTACATAAGTGATTAAGCAAATTGGGTCTATCTTGATAAGTTAATAAAATGTGGTTTTTTTTAAAAGTACCCACATGATTTATTGGAATGTCTACATTTTCTATGCGTTAATCTGTTCTGTTTTCCAGTTAAAAAATGAGTTTTTCACAAAAACTAAGCGACGATATTTTCACGTATGATGTAACATTCATAATCCGACCGTAATGTCTAGGCCGGATTTGGAGTGTTACAACGACATTTGGAGGGACTCGGTTCAGCTTTGTTATTAAAATATTATCATGTTTATTATTTGAAATTTTCCATTATTCAAAGATTGAAATATTTGATCTAAACCGTGGTATGAGATTTTTTATTTTGGTTTGATATGGCATGCACGGCATTTAGGTTGTTTTTAATTTAAAATGTTGAAATACAGGCGTTATTTTGTTAAGCATGAAATATGGTTTTTATTAAAACTAGATTGGATATCGCTTTTTCCGCTACTAACCTATAAACATATTTTGGGAAGAGTAAATAAATTGATTAAGTTATCAAAAATAGACCCTGTGACTTAGAAGAGTTAAATCAAAACCTTTTTTTTAACTCATGTATTTTTCTACAAATCGATTAAGTTTTATTCTACGATAAAAAAAATGTTTTAAAATGGTTGTTTTATAAATTCCGATCGTACTAGACCATCTCGATGGCTGATGTAATCTCCCGAATTCGCGTCTAACGTCTACGCTGGGTTGGGCAGGTTATAGAGCAAACTTAAGCTTTCATACCTACAACATGATACTTTTGTCACTAGACTAAAAGATTATTATTTTTTAAATGTATTTATAAAATTTAAAAAGAAATTGGAATTCATCTTTGATAATGTGAAGATAAAACGTTGTCATATTCTTTTAGTTTAACAAATTATGTCTTAAAAAATAAATAAAACTAAATCCACCCAAAATTTAACACACAGGCAAATTTAACACACACCCAAGATATTTAGTTCTTTTACTATATATTTTTTACTAAAATAAAAAATAACTGTTAATATTGAGAAAGATATGCCTAGTGAAAGGCACAAACTTCAAAAGGTTAAAAATACAATATCATTATAACTTATAATTTTATAGTTTTTAGTGAAGTTAAATCACATTTTTCATTTTTGAGGTGACGGCAAGGGCAAAGTCAAGAATAGTAATAAAGGGAGAGATTAAAAGTGTTTATAGATTGTGTTAGATTCAGTGGAGTCAAGTCAAAATAATAATAAAAAAATTAAGCATAAGTCTAATTCATATGACCGACACAAATAGTTCATTTCATTAATTTAAAATAATAAAATATTAATTATATATAATTATATATTTTATAATTAAATTGAAATAAAAATTATTTTTAAAATTATGTATATAAATAAATTTATTTAACTCATAAATAGATTTAGTCGAAATTAAAGTACTAAAAGATGACTGTTATTTAAATTTTAACAACTTTTTTACTTGAGTTTATCTATGAATAGGGACACTAGTTAATTTTTCGGACTATTTCAATTTTGAAAATTGAAATAAAATCTATAAAGTAATAATTCAATGTGAGCTAAGTAGAGAAAAATCATATTACATACATAATAAATTTAAAGAATTAATGTCTTGATGTCGAAAAAATATAATTTAATCAAATTATGCATAGGATTATTTACTATTAACTGTCGAAACTATGTTTTGTTGGAAAACAGGATCGACTTTGATTTTGAAAATGAAAACAAAAAGGGGAGTCGCCACCAATCCTTTTTTGATGAGGTGTGATTGGGTCACCTCATAATTTAATCATTTTAATAAAATTTGAATTTTACTAAAACGACGATTTTTCGTCTATTAAATACAAAAAATGGGTTTGGGAGTCGGTTACGCATGAGGAAGGATTAGCACCTTTGATATGCCTAAAATTGGTATTTAATTGATTATTTGATGTCTTTTTGTCGAAAATTTTAAAAAATTTTAAAATACGATCCTGTAACATCCTGAATTAATGGGCCTTTGCATTTGTTGTGTGTTACGTATAATGTGCTAATTAGAGTGTTTAAGGGGTCCAGATCGGGCTCAGGATTGGGCCGAGGCCTTAGTTAAAAATCTTCTGCTTGGGCACTCTAGTGGAAAGCCAGTAGGATAGGGCTTAAAAGATGTTATCTGTGTTTTAAGACACAAATGGGCTTGTGGCCCAGTGGCAAAGTGGTGCCACTTAGGGACTTTGAGGTGGCGTGATAAGCAGTAAGGGAGGTCCAAGGTTCGAGTCGCATTACCCATCTATTTTAATTAATTTTGGCGTCAAGGGAGAGCAGAGTTGGAGTCAGTTAGAATGCTTGAAATTAGGAAGAATAATTGATGGATAATGTGGATAATATGGATGATAAAGTAACTGATAAAGGAAGGAAGAGGTGGTGTTATCTAGGCTTCTTCTGAAGGTGTGAATGGATTAAGATAGAGGAGGAAAGATAGGAATTATCTGCTGAGTGCAGTGTTGGCCGAATTTCCATCTCTTGGAGGGGTACCGAAATTTCCCCTACTATTGGATTAGTTGTTAGTTATCAGGAAGGACACTTTTGGGTTTTAATAGGTAAGTGCCGAAATTCTCTATAAATAAGGGGGATATCTGTAACACCCCTAACCCGTACCCATCGCCGGACTAGGGTTATGAAGCATTACCAGACTCAATTTAGATCATTACAGTCATTTAAATGTTAATCAAAAATTTGAGTATGTGCCTATCACTTTATGCATATGCAGTAACATAAATATAACTATCATTTATTCACTTATCAACTTGTCATTTCACAACTCATATGCACCTACATAGTTAATCATAAACTCTCATATCATTTTATGGTATATCTATACACGTACGAAAGACTCAATACAGGTTCACATTTACTATGTTTTATAAACTTGTCGTCTTTACCATTTCGAAACTATCATTTAATCAACCACATATTCGAATTTCCACATAATACAAACCTATTCCTTTCATTTCATTTCATACCATTTAAACATTATTGTTTCATGCACTTCTAACCCAAACTTACTACTCAATTTCTTTATCCGAACATACAATGCATGCACATGTGCTCTTATCAAATTATCCCATTCATGACAAAGATATCCTAGAATCCATAGATTTATGAAGCATAAATATAAGACTCGATTATTCCATTTTCTAACTTGCAAGCCGAGACATTTATTCATTTTCACACCCACTCTTCATAAAGAATACACTTCTAATAACTTCATTTCATAACCTAGCAGCCATTAATACTAATTATTACTCGAACTTATTTATAAACCAAATAGTTTCATAGATATATGTCATAAATCCTACCTATTCAGCATGAAACACATATAAATATAATTATACCTATATCATGCATTCATTTATTTATCCAACTAAAACATGCACGCATCACACAACAAGGATAGATTTACATCATCTAATATTAACATTAAGGGCTAGCCATTTTCGCATGGCTTATATACATTACAAAATATCATCCAAGTATTAAGCTAGCCTATACATGCCTTAAGTTCAAACCCAACTTTTAAAAGTACCAGAACGAATCGATAGTGTGAATGACTTCGTTGACGATCCCCTGAGCTCGTAGCTTAACCAAAGCCTATGAAAACAGAACAATGAATACACGGAGTAAGCTAATTTAGCTTAGTAAGTCTTAAGCAATCATAATATACCAATTGGTCATTTTAACATTTTAAAACAATCAAGTAATAATATTGAATATAAACAGCTTAACTCGAAAGCCTTTCAAGCCCGAATGCTTGTACCTTACATAATATAACGCATATTATTTCCTTACTTTTATTATACCACTTACCAATCCAACATCAATTTCAAAATATGAAACATCCTTTCATATTAATATATTCATAATACTCATACATAAAACTCAATAAGTTCACATAAATATTCGAACAAGTGAAGGGTCGTGTAAATCTGAATTACCTCTTTAATTACACAACACATGTTCAATTAAATTCTCATATTTCCAAGTATCTAATATCAATATTTCGAAGCTTAGTACTTAGGTGATCTACTAATGTCGAATGAAATGCTCATTTAGCTTAACTATCATCACTATTTTACTTTTAGACTTCCATTTATAATCTCCTCATATAGTTCACATGTAAATTAAATACTCTTTTACAACTACTCATATTTTTGATACACATAATTCCATAAGATCACATATTAATGGATATACAATAAATATATACTTTACACTTAGTAACTTTACATAAAGGGAATATAATTTCACATATATTTGTATGTACATCCATTTGGCATTTTATGCATTCGTATACATGGCATCAAAGAAATCCCAATATGTCACGTAATCATAAACATAAGGCTAAATATACAGGGTCAACTTATATCCTTCATGTCAATATACTTACACGAATACCTTTAACCACATTATGCTTTCATGTAGCAAATTTTCTCGTGACTTAGTTTATAACAATTTACATCTACCCATTTGTATATCACATTTCATTCATCAATTCATTTACTTATTATCATCACATGTATATACGTCTAATACATGAATATGAATAACACATACCTTGCAGCCGAATTTAACCCATTTCATTTTCAAATGCTTAGGCTCACTTAATTTATTTCATGACTTTACTAGTACATAATCTAAGCTTGGGATTTCAACTCACTATTATAAAACCTGCTAGGCATTTGCCCGGATCTCACATACTGACACTAGACTTGCTAGACTCAAGGTGCAGTAGTTCGAGCACCCGAGATTTAGCCTTGCTAGGCATTAAGCCCGATATAATTCACTGGCACGAGGCCTGCTAGACCCGAGGTCTGATAATCATTCACCGGGCATAAAGCCCGATAAATTCACCAGCCCAAGGCTTGCTAGGCTCATAGCCTGAGTAGTAATACTTTAAATTTTCTCCCCTGAATCATTTCATATATTGAATCTTTTACGCATTTCAAACTCACTATACGAACATTCAATAGCACATATCACACAATTTACTTAACCGAATCAATTTTATGCTTAGCTAAATTCGGCTAATTCACATATAATTTCAATAATTCCAAATTTCAGCATATGTTAATTTACGAAAATAATATATGATGATTATTTACTTAGAGATTTACCTGACACTTTCGTTTACCTTTATTAGGTATTTTGGTCCTTGAAGAGATGAAAAACGATAACTCACACACCCAGTGCTTGGTAAATAAATCCTTTCCTCAACCACATAATCATATATATATATATATATATATATATATATATATATATATATATATATATATATTTACTATCCATGTTTTCCAAGCCTCAATAAAACATCTATTAATAGTAGTTCATGCTCCCATCTTAACTCAAAGATATATTCGCAACCATCAATACATATATAACTATAATTGTATACCAAAATTAACTCTCGTTCATTTTTGGTTTCCATCACATTCGGCCACACCCATATATATACTAAATTAATTTTTTCAATACCATCACTTATTTCTAAGATCCATATTTAACTACTACTACTCAATCCATATATATTTATCCAAATTTATGCTACCGAATTTCATACATAAATCAACCACTCATTCGCCATTATGAACGCTTAATCCCAATCCACATCACAGTCGGAAATTAAGTAAAAACCGGGTTTCAATATGCTTATTTCAGCTAATCAAGAGATATACATAGTTACATGCATATAATAAACCCCACTCGGCTAGTCTATTTTAATATGCCCATATATCATTCGGCAACAACTATTATACATAATAATATATATACATATAAATCCTCATTTTCAATTTCCAACATCTATCACATTCCATTTTCACGTATAACTATACCTTGATACACATACAATTATTTAATCCACCCAATTAATTTAAGCTTACATATATAAATATACATTTTAATCTCGTTTCGAATATAATAAAATATTTCCCATACCACCTTCGACTTTATACAATTAAGTCTATTATTTCACTTTAGCATATACAATTCAATATTGAATAAAATTTGTATCAATCCAATTGCTTACAAACTTACCTCGATAGTTGTCGAATTAAGCTTCCCGGCTACTCGTTAATTTTCCTTGATCCAAAGCCTTTCCTTTTTGTACTTGGTCTAAATAATTTAAATTTGAACTCATTCATTACTTTTCTACTCGATTTGACCATAAACGAATAAGGGATAATTATAAATTCTACCTTAATATTTCACATGTTACCCAATTATAAACAAAATTTATAATTATTCAAAATCATGCCAATTTATTTACTAATGAGTTAAGGCCGATTGTTCGCTAGCTCATTAAAGTTCCATATAATACTCAATTTAGTCCAAACATAAAATTTCCCCCAATTTTATACCTAATTGCACATATTTTCCTCATAGCCGAACCTACTTAATAGTCATATAAAATCATACAAATTATTCAACAAGTTAAATACCACTATTCTTCATCCCATTTAAAATTTCTACTTAAAACATATTGAGTTTAAACATACATTATATTCATTTTTCAAGCCTAGCAAACCCAAATTTAATCACTAATAGTCGAACTTATATCATGTCAAAACCTCAAAATCTTTGATATGGTTTCGGTAATACTCAAAGAAATGAACTTATAAATACCAGAATTTAAGAAAATGAAGTTCAAAAGCTAACCTTATGGGAGCATGCAAAAACCGAATGATAAAGCTTAAACTTCTTTTTTCTTCCTTCCAATTTCGGTACTCAAAGGCTAAAGGTAGGAGATGACTCTCCACTACTTGTTTTATTTCAAACATGTGTTTATCAATCTTATTGACACATGCAATGGCCGAATATGGTGAGCATGAGTTTTCCCCCTTTTCTTTGTAAATTTCGGCAAGAAGAACATGAATGGAAGATGAATTTTCTATATTCCTTTTATGTATTTCTCTTATTTTAATCACATACTAAAATATTAATATTACACCACTTACTAAAATAACTAATATAGAAACATAAATCAAACACCATGCCGTCCACCTACTAGTTTTTAGGGCAATTTGACATGCAAAACCATTTATTCAAGAAACAATTCAATTAAGCCCTTCAACTAAATAAATACTATTTTAACTATTTAATCCTTTCACTTAAATTAGTCACCCAAACACACAAATTAATAAATAATATTTTAACACATACTTATCCACATAACATAGACATCAAATTAATAATAAATTTTTTTTTTAAATCGGATTCATGGTCCCGAAACCACTGTTCCGATTAGGGTTATAATTGGGCTGTTACAATATCTCACCAATTCTGGCATTTGAACCCTACTTTTTTCTTCATTCTTTGTGCCGAAATTCTCAGTCTCTCCCTTTGCAATTTCTGTCAATTTTCTTTCAGAAAGCCAAAAACTTTCTTAAGCCATCTTTCTCTTCTTTCTTCAAAAAGCCGAAATTTCTTATTTCACTTTCTTCTTCATTTTATTCCTCTTGTGCCAATTTCTCTATAAAGTCGAAATCTCTATAGTTTTTCTCTGATTGCTGAATCTCCTCTCAAGTGTTAGCCGAATTCCCTGTGTTGAGGTAAGTGTCGACTCCTGCTATTCCATTAGATTTCTTTCGGTTTTTAGGAAACAAGGCTGAATGGCCACTTGGCTTGTTAAGGCTGTCGATTGAGGCTAATATTTCTCTCTTTTTGCGTTTGGGGTGGCATTCCGGGATTTGAAGGAAACCCGATCGTTTAGATCTAAAAGCCGGAAATCGCTAGTCTCTAATTTCGGGATTTCTAGGTAAGGATTTCAATTCTCCTTAAGATGATCAACCGTTTTCTCTTCATTAGGCGTGCCTTAACCTAATGTTTCGTTATCAGCCTCTGAACAACACATTGGGCAGATAGCTGCTGTGCTGACTACGGATAGCGTCAACGTAGGAAGTCTTGTTCTAACGATAATCAGGTGTGTAGATCTCTAACACACTAGTTAACTGTAATCTATATGTGTTATGGGCTAAAAAGCTAGAAAGTGGCTGTGTGACAGTCGAATAAAACCCTAAAAGGGTTAGCCAAGGATGCCAGGTACGTAATCATAGAAATCTCTATGTGTATCGAAATATATATAAACCTATTTTCTTAAAGATGGTATGATGTTTTCTGTGTGTATGCATGGGGTGGGACTATGATAATGAAGGGGAAGTGCATGATAGGTCACTTGGTGATCGATGGTTAAACCATAAAATCTAAAATTAGGTCACAATAATGATCGGTGGCTGAGCCACGTTATATTATGAGCTCACATAGTGATCGGTGGCTATGCCATGTTTAATGATTCTTGAATAATAGGAATAGGCAGTACGGCTGTCGTTATGGTGTGTAGCGGATGGAGGGTTGATTGTAGAAATCCCCAAGGTGTGATGGTTGGTACGGGTTGGTGTGTAGAGGATGGAATTCTGGGTTGGGTTGGGCTATGCATCATTTATTATTTATCATGTGATTATGATTGTTGCCTTTATGTATGGGCCAGGGCTTATAATGTGTTTGTGGGCCTCAGGTCATTGTGTTCCGAGATTTACACACTGAGTCTTGGTGACTCACCCTTTCATTTTCCTCTACTCTTTCAGATGAGCAGTAGATCGTGGACATGGGAGCCGAGACGGACTCGAGGGGCCATCAAGTTTTAATTCCTATAGATTATTTTTAGATTTTCTTTAAGTTTTTCTTTATTTCGGGAATATTTATGTAATAAGGCCCCGTAGTTTATATTCATCTAAGTAGTTTTTAATATTTGCAACTTATGAAATTATGTCAAAGGTTTAATAATACGAAATAATAATAATAAAAGGTTTCCTTTTCAAATGTCACTTATTTATTCAAATATTGTCTAATTAACTTACGATTTCCAAAAACCAACAAAGCAAAAGTTTTCAATGTACAACCCATAGCATACCAGATCCGGTCGAAACATATGGGCCGGGTTTGGGGTGTTACAGATCCTCTTTATTTAAAAGAAAACTTGAATAAATAAAAATGGATGCTAAGACCCTCTTATTTCGAAGAAGTAAAATGTCACGCCTAGTAAGTTAGGGTACACATTTCGAGCTCCTGAAACTGAGCTTGTCTTTTGACTTTTAAAACTCGTATTTAAGCTTGAGAAGGATATTCGGTTATTTGGGTCAAATGAAAAACCGAAACCTAGTAAGTTAGGGCACGATTTCTCGAAATTCCAAATACAGAATAGTGCCTTTGTTTTTTAGAAATCCTTATCTCGAGATAGCAAAACGTCATATCCAGTGAGTTAGGACACGACAATTTTGACTTCTCGAGAATAAGTTTTTATTTAACTTTTATGCTTTGATTTTACAAAGAAAATAATAGGTTCTTTAGATTTGATGAGAAAAATCAAAACCCATTAAGTCAGGGTACGATTTCTTTCAAACCTTAGAACGTAGATTATTCGCTTATTTTAAAACAAAAATTTTAATGGATCGGATAAAATGGAATATGATCTTATGGCAAGATGTAAGATGAATTTCAGTGCTAATATATGTAACAAAACAATGATGATGACAATAATAAATATAAATATCAATAATGAATAGTCAAAATTTGAAAGTATGTGTAACGAAATATAAATACATAAATAAATAAATAATGAAATGGCAATAATAAGCGTAAAAATTTTAAAATAAAGCAGGTCAAAATAAAAATAATAATAAGGGTAAAAGTAAAAATAAAATAAACCAAAAATAAAAGGAATAGTAAGAGCAAAAATAAAAATAAGATAAATAATAATAAATAAAATAAGACAAACTAATTATATAAAGAAATAATGAGTAAATAAATAAATGAAAACTAAAAATAATTTAAAATTAATAGTGAACAAATAAATAAATGAATGAATGAATATTAGGTAAAATAATTAAAAATAATAATATAATAATAAACGAATAAAAATAATAAATAAATAATAGTGATAATAATAATAATAAAAGTGATGATAAAAATGAAAATAATAATACTAGTAATAATAATAGTAATTATTATTCAATGGAATAAAATAATAATAATGATAATACATATAATAGTAGTAGTAATAATAATAATAATAATAATAATAATAATAATAATAATAATAATAATAATAATATGGTGGTAATAATAACAAACGAATAATAATGGTAAAAAATAATAGTAGTAATAATAATAATAATAATAATGATAATAATGATAAAATAATAATAATAGTAATAATGGTAAACAAATAACAATAACGAAAGTAAATGAATAACAATAGTAATAACAATAATAATAATAACAAATAAATAAATAATATATAAATATAATTAGAACAGAATAAATAAATAATGAATTAAAAGGTCAAGATTAAATAAGTTAATGACTAAATTGGAATAAAAATGAAATTTAAAGCCTAAATTGTAATAAACCTAGACAAAATAGGACCGAAATCAAACGTGCTTAAATTATCGAGGATCTATTCGGAAAATAACCTGATCCTGGACACGTGTCTGTTTCTCAGAACTTTGGTGGGTCGGGGACTCGGTTGAAGTGCGCAACAAATTCCGTGGTCCAATTTTAGAAAAATAAAAAAGGAAAAAAGGACTAAATCAGATTACCCCGGAAAGTGGAGGGACCTGGGGCATAAATATCCCCAAAAAAGAAAACACATAGATCCTCATGCCTGCGGGTAGGGTCGCGCGGGTCGGTCTCTATTCAGCGTCGTTTTGAGGCCACTGACACAGGCTCTAAACGACGCCGTTTTGTGTTCTTTACAAAAGCATAATTTTTTTTAAAACCATTTCTGCCTTGGTTTTCTACAAAAACAATCAAAACCCTTCCCTTTCTCTCTCGCCTCTTTCCTTGGCTGGCGCCAATTTTATCGGTGATCCGCCGTGCAACCGACGTGGCCAGTGGCCGGCGTTGCATTAAATAGCCTTTTAAACCCCATTTTAGAACCCATTCAAAGGTTAAGCTTTCTTAACCCGAGAGGTCGAAAGAAAAGGGGCCCTAGCCCACGTTTTAAGCCTGATTCTGAGGAGGGAGGGGGGTCCTCCGATGACGGAACGGCGAGCCGATTCAGGTAGGTCTTCTTTCCTTCCCTTTTTATTTTTTGAATGTAAAATAAAAATAAGAAATGAAAAAAACTTAAAAAGTTAAATAAACAAAAAAAATAACCTTTAGATAATTTTTTTGTATTTGATATTCGAAATTTTTTTGTGTACCCTTACATTGATCTGTTGCTGAGCTTTTATAGCCGAATGAAAAAACAATACAATATTGCTTCTTCTTTTTTTGTCGTCTGCTTCTTTTCTCTGTTTGCAGGTCTATAGCGAGGCAATGGGCAGAAATCTTTTCCATTTCGGTGCAACCTTGGTGAAGGCGTCGTCATCGGGTGTTGTGCGCGCCGAGCGTGCACACGGGATAGGCTGCGATGCGAGAGAGGGAAGGGAACCTTAGGGTTCTCTGATCTTGTTTAGTTTTTAGGCCATATTGTGCCGTTAGGGTTCTGGGCCGTGTATTTGGACAGTGGGGTTTTGGGCCCGTAATGTATGTGTTTTATTTTGTTTATTTTTTGTGTTTAAGGCCTGGGCAAGAATTGGGCTCTACAGCTGCCCCTCTTTGCTCATTGTTGTGTAACGAGAATGGAGCAAAGACTTTAAAAAGGACTAATTTTGCCCGGTCTTACTGAGTCTCGGCGCTTCTTTTCTTCTTCTTCAAGTAACCTCGTCCAATCCATTATATCTTCAGAGGTATAGGAATTAGTGCTTTGATCCGCTCCAATGTAATTTCAGGGAGAAGAGATTTGTAGCTTCGATCTACTCCACTAGAACTTCAAGAATTCACCGTCTTCGATCTGTTCCATTGCTACCTCATGGAGAAAAGATCTACAATCTTCAGTCTACTCCACTACCGCTTCAGGGAGATAAGGCTGGTGGCTTAAATCTGCTCCATTACTACCTCATGGAGATAAGATTCACCGTCTTTGATATGCTCCACTGCTGCTCGGAGAGATAAGATCTACAATCTTCAATCTGCTCCCTTACTATCTCAGGAAGATAAGACTACAAACTTTAGCCTGCTCCACTACCGCTTCAGGGAGATAAGGCTGGTGACTTAAATCTGCTCCATTGCTACCTCATGGAGATAAGATTCGTCGTCTTCGATCTGCTCTACTGCTACCTCATAGAGATAAGATCTAGAATCTTCAGTCTGCTCTGCTACTGCTTCAGGGAGACAAGGCTGGTGGCTTAAATCTACTCCATTGCTATCTCATGGAGATAAGATCTACAATCTTCAGTCTGCTCCCTTGCTACCTCAGAAAGATAAAACTACAATTTTTAACCTACTCCCTTACTACATCAGAGAGATAAGTCCAGTGGCTAAAATCTGCTCCCCTGCTACTTCGAAAAGATAAGATTCGTCATCTTCGATCTACCCCACTACTATCTCGAGGAGACAAGATCTATAATTTTTAGTCTACTCCCTTGCTACATCAGGAAGATAAGACTATAATCTTCAACCTGCTCCTTTGCTACCTCAGGAAGATAAGGCTAGTGGCTAAAATCTACTCCCCTGGTGCTTCGGGAAGATAAGATTCGCCATCTTCAATCTGCCCCACTGCTATCTCGATGAGACAAGATCTACAATTTTTAGTCTACTCCCTTGCTACATCAGGAAGATAAGACTATAATCTTCAGTCTGGTCCCTTGCTACCTCAGGAAGATAAGGCTAGTGGCTAAAATCTGCTCCCCTGCTACCTCAGAAAGATAAGATTCGCCATCTTCGATCTGTTCCACTACTGCTTAAGGAGATAAGATCTGTGATTTCACCGATGTTACTACACCGTCCTCTAGGGGACATGTCCTATAGACTCGATTTCATATGCTTATGTTTATGCCAAATGATTAGGATGCTATGATCAGAATGAATCAAATGCTCCTAACTGAGTATGTTATGAATGATGAATGCAAAATTTCATGAGAATGATCCTTTTTAATATTTAAGGCGTCATTGCTCGTTGTTCATCTTTATCACTGATGTATTACGCTGTCTTCTTGCTTGGGTGGTATTTGACTGAAAACTCGAATAAATAATCGTATTTTGCTCAACTGGTTTGCCCCACTATAACTTCAGCATCCCTTCCACTGTACTTTGGGGACATAAGGTTTGTACCATCTTTAAACCATCCCACTGCGACTTATGCTATAGGATCTGTATCAACTTCAACCTATCCCACTGCAACTCAAGGGTATAGAATTTATTTCATCTTCAATCCAACCGGCTGTAAATCAAGAGTATAGGATCTGCATCTTCTTCAATCCAACCGGCTGCAAATCAAAGGTATAGGATCTGGAACTTGTTCAATCAACTGATCACTCCCTGATTGACCTAACCAAATGTATATGCATGATATTTGCATGGATGCAGAATATCATTTTTTTTCTCGAGAATGATTCCCGTTTTACACTTAGGTTAACATTGCCCATTTTTCGTCAAGATTGTATTACTGACGCAATATCTTTTCATTTTGTTCAATCACCATTTTGACAAAAATCCGGAGAGATAGTCTCAGTTTAGACTCCTCCTCCACCAATATTTCCATCCCTTAAACTTGGCGAGTTTTAAACAATAGTCCTATTTCAAGTTCTTGTATTATTTAGAAGCTTCCAGAGTAATATGCGAAACTCCTTGTATGAAAGTATTATTAGTCCACTAATCGTTATTTCAATGCAAAATGCTTGAAAAAGATCATAACAATGGATCGGAAGGAAATTAATTAGGAGCATAGCTCAAAGCAAGTAAGTTAATCAAGGATAGCAAATGCAATTAAAAAGGAAATTTATAGGGATGTATCTTGAAAAGAATAAGGTAATCAAAGATAGCAAATTCAAAATGGGTAAAATAGAAAGCTAGGTGCCCCAGATATCGCAGCTTGAGCTTCTCTGTACCAACTTCTTAAAGATCATTTTGAGCTCATCTGTGTTTAGGGGATCTGGAGTACTCTGTTGATGCCCCAAGACATAACATCTCTACTTCTTGTTAATTCGGAGAAAGCGAGACTACTACATGCCCCATTTTGATTAAAGTTTGAATTGCCCTTTATGAGTTTTCAATTCAAAACTCCTTTGATCTTAAGGTGCCCTTTGTGGGTTTTCACCTTGGTCTCTTCTTCTTCTTTACATTTTTTTTTATATGAAATATTTCTTGATTTGAAATCATAAGATTAGGTAAGTCCTTGTTATCCCTTTAGGTCAAAATCAACGCTTTTCTAGAGAAGGCCTTCTTTACCACATATGGTCCTTCCCAGTTTGGCATCCACTCTTTTCAGAAGTCCTTTTTTATGGGAATGTTCATTTTCAAAACTAGGTCTCCTTAATGCAATTCTCTAAGGTGAACCTTTTTGTTATAGGCCCGCATCATTCGCTTTCGGTACAATTGACCATGAGGATAGCCCTTAGCCTCTTTTCTTCAATCAAATTCAGCTAATCATATTGGGATTGGATCCATTGTTTCATTCGACTTCAACTCTGATAAAACCTAGAGAGAAGGAGTCTTGACTTCAATGGGCAAAACCGCCTCCATTTCATAAATCAATGAGAAAAGCATTGCCCTGGTGAAGGTCCTAATAGACGTTCGACAAGCACAGATGCCAATCTTCATGAGTCTCAATCATTTTCCCGGCGACCTCTCTTTTTTTTTATCGTTCGTTTTGGGTTGATACGGTGTTTAATCTTGAATAGACTACAAACTTCTAAAGTTGCGCTATTGTTCAAATTTAATGCATCGTCAGATATGATCCCCTTTTGGGATTCCATACCAACATAGAATTTGCTGACTATCGACTTTGTGATATCGGCATATGAAGTAGCTTTCGCCTATTTGGTGAAGTAATCGACGACCATAGAGGTGAATCGATACCCGTCAGAAGCTTTTGGCATGATTGTCCCACTGACATCCATGCCCCACATATAGAAAGTCCCTGGAGATGTCATATATGAAGAGATGAAGGAGGCAGAGAAATCTTGTCTCCATAAATTTGGCACTTATGGCATTTCTTGGTACAACTGATGCAATCCTCTTCCATGGTGGACCAGCAGTAACTGAACCTCATGATTTGCCTGGCCATTGTAAAACCATTAGTATGTATTCTTCAGACACCCTTATGGACCTCTTCTAAGATTTCCTTAGCTTTAACCGCATCCATACGTCTTGGTAGCCTAGGTATATCACGCGAAAACATCTTTGAATTGGGAATAACTCAATGGTGTCTCGCTTTATCTTTGCGGTGAGCTAGGCTTCGTTATTCACCTCTTTCCTAGGCTCACAATGCCCACTGACCCTTTGCAGATTAGGATCTATTTTTCATCTTGTTCTACTATTCTTAACAAATTAGGAGATAAGTTACATTCTTTGTCATCTTCAAAGTCCTGAGATCCCCCTAAACACATATCTCACCGAAAAGGAGACTCTGAGTCAATGACATTGTCGCTCACATCATCGATATCTGGGGACCTGTTGTAAGTACAAAGGTAGATTCTAAAGAATAAATAATTCTAAGGATGATTATTTGTATGGTATAATCATGAATAAAGAATAAAAGCATATTTGAAAGAGAGTCCAAAGATCCAAAGAATATATAGAGAATAAAAGAATATTTGCTCAAAAAGATACATTTTATTGAAATAAAGATTTTAAACACAAGCCTATTTCACAAAAGGATTCTTATTGCCTCTAAGCTTAATGCAACAAGCGTGTTCTAAATATTGCTCTAAATGAGCTCTAAAAATACAAGGATCTCTTCCACAGTCCCATTGTTCAAAACACCCCAAGTACGTAAAGGCAGAAGCTTGGAAAAGTCTATTCCTCGGTTCCCTCTTCGAATATGTCGTTAATGTTTAGATTCCCCAACATTCCCACCGAGTCTTTGATCTCTTCAATTTATTATCCATAAGGCCTTGCACTAGGGCCCTGAACTTGATGCATTCTTGGATCTCATGTCCCTATCTATCATGGAACTCACAATGTTTACCCCTTTAACAGAAAGGTTGGGTAACAGATTTGCTGCACCAGAGGGATCATCGAATTTTACGATACCCAATTTGATGAGTCTTTCGATTATATTTTTAAAAGCGACACAGTTCTCGATCGAATGCCCTGTGATTCCCCAATGGTATTCGCATTGGGCATTTACGTCGTACCATTTGGGGTATGGGGGGCGTATTGGTTCTACATAAAAAGGGGATACAACATGTGCGTCAAGTAAAATTTGGTACAACTCCCTGTACGTGATTGGGATGGTACGAACTAGGGTTTTTTTTAGTTCAGTCTTGGATTGGGTTCTTGCCTTGGGGAGACCTGATGGCTGGTAGTTACCATCCTTGGCTGGCTTACTATAATCGGCTCTGAATGGCCTTTGTTATACATACTTGTACTATTCGCTTCCTTTTCCTTCTTCTTCGGGGCCTTTAGAGTCCACTCTCCCCTTTTCTTTCTTTCTGCCAGAATAACAGGTTGGCTCGATCATCTTCCGGGTTAAAACCTGAACCCATCGGGAAGTTCAACGGGGCCAAGGTATAAGTTTGACATTGGGGTCCGATAATGACGGGTACCCCATACGAATGCATGTCTGGTTGGGTCGGGACACTTAATTGGGGAAAAACCTATGAGGTCTTCATTATCATCCCTACTTTTGACCACTGGGCCACTCCTTTTTTCAAGTCCTCCGGCTAGTAACTGGGTTAACTGGCCCATCATATTCCTTTGGAATTCTAGCATTTGTTCCCGCATCTCTTGTTGAATTTTGGTCAATTTCTCCTGCATCTGTATTTGCATTTGCTCTATTCTTTCCAACCTACGGTCCATGGCTTTTGTTCTTGCGCGAGTACCGTAACGATTGTAACACCCCTAACCCGTATCTGTCACCAGATTAGGGTTACGGGCATTACTTTACCAACCACAAGTCAAAGCACCATATAAAAACTACTTCATTAATTGATACGTACCAAACTATACTTTTACATTTAAATATGTACATCCCTTCTAATATAAAAAAAAAAACATTACCGAACATATCACAAATAATGTCACTATCATCAATTAAAATTACTTACATTCAAATAACTAAACATTATTCATTTGGTCAATTTGTATGCTATGGCCGAATATATATATTTCTCTTATTCAACTTATACTACTCAAATACTATAATAATTTAATCACATACATATCATAATTGATTGTTCACTACAAAAATTTCCCATTTTAAAACTCATACCCGAATATACACATATATATATATATCATCCAATGAACATTATGAACTCCAAATTAAGTCAATACCTTAGTTATGTATTAACAAGTGAGCATGCTTCAACTTATTCATTACTAAACTCACATATCATAAATGGAAATATTTTTCAAATTAAGATTATGATTTAGCCGAACATACCCAAAGAGAATAAGACCATGACCAATCGTGACTAACCATATTCAAGTACCTACTTTAGCATCATTGAGCATATACTTCATTCATAAACATTCATTCGAAATGTATAAATAAAGTACCCTTCATGAATTCACGTAACATACATACCAAAACATGCCTATATCAAGACCTATAATACACAAACATATACATCACTTCATGCATAAACAAGTCAACCCAAACATAGAAATATAGCCATTTTCGCATGGCATCTTTATACAATCATATTTACACCATTTAAGACATTTCAACAAGTAATTCAGCCTATACATGCCATAGACCTTAGGTTCGAATACAAAAAGGTCACAAAATAGATGATAATGTGATTGACTTTGACGATGATCCCCGAGCTCGAGCTTCGACTTCAAAATCTATGGAACGATGCAACAAACACACCAAGTAAGCTATTATAGCTTAGTAAGTTTTAAGCAACCTATTGCAAATTATCAATATTACTCAAAATGATTTAAACCAAAAATGGTAAACAAGGATTTATCATTACTCATTGAATAATACAATCATGAACCACCCTTTAACTCTCAAATTTAGATTCGAATATATATAATACAATTCCATCCTCACTCATATTCATCTACTCAATTTCAAACCATTAACATATACTCATGATACATTATCTCATATAGCCGAATCATATATGTGAACCAAATAACATTTCATTTACCCTAGTAAGGTCTATTTCATACCAGCTCATTCTTTCAAAATTATACCTAAAACACATATAACATTCCATTCGAATCACACTTTACTTATATACTTGAATTCTAATAGTAAAATTTCATAGTACCAACTTACCGATTTCACCCTTTTGAGATTTAAAGTTGATCGCACACTTAGTGCCCTTCAGTCGGGTTCGCACACCTAGTGCCCGGACATTTTATTCGCACATTTAGTGCCAAGCTTCTGTAATGTATCGCACACTTAGTGCTCGATTATAAGTTCGCACACTTAGTTCCTTTCGTAAACCTGTTATTCATTCGATTGTACACTTATATATATATATATACAAGATCTAATCCACAATTTCACATATAAGCACATATATGTAGGTACAACTTTAGTATTTCATACTCAAATCTATATCATATTCGGTCAAAACATTAACATGTAACCAACATTTCCTTTGGATATATTCATATCCTAATTTAGTATCCCTCATATCTATTTGCATCATTAACATATAGATATACATTTCATGCAATTAAATCCAACCTCCAAGCAACCTCACATTCGGCTAACTTATACTAATTTCATTAACACATTCGACAATATGATATTTAATGTGCTTACCACCATTTAACATAGGCATGTAATATAGAATAAAATTCAATTTAACCCAATTGCTTAAAAACTTACCTCGAAAATCGACGGTTTAGGGTTTCCGGGCTATTCGTTCAACTTCGCCTTTCCCCGATCCAATCCCGTTTCTTTTTGTTCTTGATCTAAATAATTCCAAATTATGCTCATTCAAATATATTTTCATTCAATTTAATCCAAAAACACTTAATTATACAAATTACCATTTTACCCCTGACATTTACACCTTTTACAATTTAGTCCCTCATGCCTATTTAAGTCCATACAATCCATTTATTTTGCATTTTAGTCCCTCAACTATTTATTTTTGTAATTTAATCCATAACACTCAAATTCACCAAAATTTCCAATTCAAAACATGTTAATTCAAAACATATCCTTAATATTTTACCATCAAACATTACAAAAATAAGCATTCATCAATGGCCGAATATCAAACATGCGTCAAATTCAAAAATTCTAACATGGGTCGAATAGTATTCAAAGCAACGATCTCAAAAACGTAAAAATTATCAAAAATCGAACAAATTACATACCTAGATCAAGCAAAATCCAAGGCCGAATGTGCTAAGCTTTCTTCTTTTATTTCTTTTTTTGTTTTTCAGTCAAAAAGATGAACAAATACATGGTCTTCTAATTTGTGTTTTATTTTAATTACATAATTTTATAATATTTACCATTTTAACCTTTAATAGCTTATTATAAAAATCATAATAATAAGGTCACTCTTGACCTTATGCCGTCCACTACTATAAGAAATGGGTTATTTTCCCTTTAAGGATTCAACATTAAAAAGCCACTCTCAAATTAGCACTATCACAACTAACCATCAAATTTTCATTTTACGCGATTACGTCATTTTATTTAATTAAGCACACAAACACTCAAATTTTTATACGAAACTTGCACACATGCTAATTCACACACAATTAACTCAGAAAATAATACTTAAAAAATTTTTCGACTTCGATTCGTGGTCCCAAAACCACCATTCCGATTAGGCTAGAATCGGGCTGTTACAAATATGCTCAGCTCAGTAGACTTTTGTCGGTTCCCAAGTTAGCAGAAATAATTTTACCTAATTAAGGTCCTTTTGTGAAAATCTAATGCATGTGATGAAATGCAATGCAAATGCATGGGATGAATGCAAAAAGAAAGAGAGGCGTTGATTCTGGATTCAATTCCATTAGAACAACTTTTCTAGAAAACAAATTTCTTTACATAAAACGGATTACATATGCAGCCTTGCCCTCATATTCCAAGCGAAGATACCGATCCTTTTCTTCATATCCGGATGTTATGGTCAAATATTGTGGATTTTCCAAGATGTCTCTATTATCTCCTTTCTGCTCGATCTAGACTGCGGCCCATTGCTCACTTATCCCCGCGATGCTCGTCAGCTTCTTTCAGACATGATAGCTTTCGAATAATCTTTGTTCGCTTGAATCATCAGGCAATGAAGCAAAGTTGTGTATTCCTTCATGGACTATCAACCTTCTCTTGTTGTTTACTCGGACCCTATTCGAACATCCATATTATATTCCACTTTATGAACAAATCCATTCTCCATGACAAGCTTTTCTATTTGGAAATCGAATGTGACTCAACACCTCCTTTCTATGATGAAAATGCAATGCAATCAAAAGAAAAGAAAACATGTTAGCACAGGAGAAATAAACAAAATAGAGTACCTATCCGGGTGACCACTAAGGGTTCGGAATGGCTCTACCTAGGGTGGGTTCTTAAGACTCGCTATATGGGGTTTGGTTCTAAAGAAAGGGTACCTGAACCAGCAGATTCCTTAATCTTCACCCATGATAGGCTCATATAGATCGAGTTCAGTTTAGGGGAATACATTTCCCTATGGCCATGCGGAGATGAAAATCTCACGAAGACATAGGTACGGATGTATCCCGGAAGCAATCTACTAGCCCATGCGAAGGTGAAAACCTCATGAAGGCATAGCTTCTCACTCCCACTTAAAAGGGTAAGATCAACCGATCATGCAATGCAATATGCAGAAAGATGCCTAAACTCAAACCAACACAACAATTATAAACCACAATAATAAGGATCATAACAAAGACGAATAAAAATGCAAAGAAAGGATCTCTTCAGATGAAAATGTAATGTGATCGAAGAAAAATCAAACGCATTAGCACAGAAGAAATAAACAAAATAGAACACCTATCTGGGTGACCACTAGGATTTGGTGTGCCTCTTAGGGTAAGCTCCTAGGGCTCTCTATATGCGGTTCAGTTCTAAAGTAAAAGGTACTCAAACCTGCAGATTCCTCGATCTTCACCTATTATAGGCTCATATGGACCGAGTTCAGTTCAAGAGAATACATTTCCCTATGGCTACACGGAGATAAAAATCTCACGAAGACATAGGTACGGATGTATCCCGAAAGTGATCAACTATCCTGCACTGAGGTGAAAATCTCACGAAGGACTAGTTTCTCACTCCCACATAAAAGGTAGGACCGAACGGTCATGCAATGCAGTATGCAAAAACATTTAAGGACTCAAACCAACAAAATGAATATTGTGACCAAGATCGCAAAAATGACGGATGAAATGCAATAAAAGGATCGTTTTTTAAATCAAATTTTTAATTTTCAATGAAAAGACAGAAATTAATCAATTTGCGGCTTGACTCTCTTATGGTCCCTAGCGGAGTCGCCAAGCTGTCGAAACCATTTTTTGTTGGAAAACAGGATCGACTTTGATTTTGAAAATGAAAACGAAAAGGGGAGTCGCCACCAATCCTTTTTGTTGAGGTGTGATTGGCTCACCTCGTAATTTAATCATTTTAATAAAGTTTAAATTTTGCTAAAACGAGGATTTTTGGTTTACGAAATACAAAAAATGGGTTCAGGAGTCAATTACGCACGAGGAAGGATTAGCACCCTCGATACGCCTAAAATTGGTACCTAATTGATTATTTGATGTCTTTATGTCAAAAATTTGAAAAGATTTTAAAATACGATCTTCTTTATTTAAAAGAAAACGTGAATAAATAAAAATGGATGCTAAGACCCTCTTATTTTGAAGAAGTAAAATGTCACGCCCAGTAAGATAGGGTATGATATTTCGAGCTCCCGAAACTGAGCTTGTCTTTTGACTTTTAAAACTCGTATTTAAGCTTGAGGAGGATATTCGGTTATTTGGGTCAAATGAAAAACCGGAACCCAGTAAGTTAGGACACGATTTCTCAAAATTTCAAATACAGAATATTGCCTTTGTTTTTTAGAAATCCTTATTCCGAGATAACAAAATGTCATATCCAGTGAGTTAGTACACGACAATTTTGAATTCTCGAGAATAAGTTTTTACAAAGAAAATAATAGGTTCTTTAGATTCGATGAGAAAAATCAAAACCCAGTAAGTTAGGGTATGATTTCTTTCGAACCTTAGAACGTAGAGTATTCGCTTATTTTAAAACAAAAATTTTAATGGATATCTTATGGCAAGATGTAAGATGAATTTCAGTGCTAATATATGTAACAAAACAATGATGATGACAATAATAAATATAAATATCAATAATGAATAGTCAAAATTTGAAAGTATGTGCAACGAAATATAAATACATAAATAATGAAATAATGAAATGGCAATAATAAGCGTAAAAATTCTAAAATAAAGCAGGTCGAAAAAAAAAATAATAAGGGTAAAAGTAAAAATAAAACAAACCAAAAATAAAAGGAATAGTAAGAGCAAAAATAAAAATAAGATTAATAATAAAAAAAATAAAATAAGACAAACTAATTATATAAAGAAACAATGAGTAAATAAATAAATGAAAACTAAAAATAATTTAAAATTTAATAGTGAACAAATAAATAAATAAATGAATATTAAGTAAAATAGTTAAAAATAATAATATAATAATAAACGAATAAAAATAATAAATAAATAAATAAATAATAGTGATAATAATAATAATAAAAGTGATGATAAAAATGAAAATAATATTACTAGTAATAATAATAGTAATGATAATAATAATAGTAATGGAATAAAATAATAATAATGATAATACATATAATAGTAGTAATAATAATAATAATAATAAGGTGGTAATAATAACAAACGAATAATAATGGTAAAAAATAATAGTAATAATAATACTAATAATAATAATAATAATAATAGTGATAAAATAAAAATAATAGTAATAATGGTAAACGAATAACAATAACGAAAATAAATGAATAACAATAGTAATAATAATAAGAATAATAATAATAATAATAATAAATAGATAAATAAATAAATAAAAATAAATAATATATAAAGATAATGTAACACCCCAAATCCAGCCTAAACGTTACGACCAGATCTGGCATGTCACATAAAAGGGTTGTTTATAAACTGCGCGTTTGTTAAAAATTTCGAGTTTAAATATTTATTCGCTGGTAATCCTTTATTTAACATTTTGGGAAACGGTTATTAAGGGCTTAGGAAATTCCCGTATTGAACATTTAATAATAATAGGCAGTAATCAAATTAAAAGCTAAACCAAATAAAATACCAAAATTAAAGTTATAGTGGCCTTATTACATAACAAAAACCCAAATAAATATAAGTCCAAACAAAAGAAACAAGTTTACGAGAAAACATTGCATGGCCACCATAAGTCCGCCTCAGCTCCCAAATCCGCGATCTAATGATTACCTGTAAAATTAAACAAAGGGGTGAGTCACCGAGACTCAGTCTGTAAATCCCCTATAACACATAAACGGCTCGAGGCCCACAATCGCATATCGGCCTTAGCCCACTCAAGATGACATAAAAGTAAATGAAAGAATCATGTCCCAGCCCAAACCTAGTTTTTCCATCCTCTACACGCCAACCCGTACCAGCCAATCACACCGTGGGGATTTCTACAATCAACCCTCCATCCGCTACACGCCATCTCGGCAGTCATGCTGTCAGTTATAATGCCGATCACCATGTGACCTTATAATCTACTGTGACAGAGCCACCAATCACTGTGTGACATTATAATCAAATGTGGCAGAGCCACCGATCACTATGTGACCTTATAATCAAATGTGGCAGAGCCACCGATCACTATGTGACCTTATAATCAAATGTGGCAGAGCCACCGATCACTATGTGACCTTATAATCAACACTTCCCCTTTATCATAACATCCCAATATCCCATGCAATATGACATAATAATTCGTGTATGCAGTATGTCATGTATGCAAAACATATATCAAATAGAAGTATAACATGAATTACCATCAGAATCAGATAGACATAATACAACATAATCAAGCTAATCAACCTCTAAGGGTATAACCGTAATTTTACCTAGCAAGAGTATTTTCGTAATTTTCCTATCGAGGGTATTTCAGTAATTTCGCACCTGCAATGGCCTTTCCGAAGGCCTAATGTCGCCCCGAGCGACTCAGCTACCATTTCCGGTCGCACCGGACGATTGGGCCTAAAACCCGATTTCGACCCATTCAGGCCCACACGCCCGTGTGGCCCACCTAACACAAATCTAGCCACGTATATGAGATTCACCTAGTCTAGTTCACTATATACTACAACATCATACAATTTTATTCAATTGGGCCCACTTCGGCCCATCGTGGCCCAAGCAGCCTCAACCCACAAGAATACTACTGATGGCCTCAACTATCGTGTTGAAGCCCCACACGTGCGCTCGCACGCTCGGGTGGCTACTATTACCGTGACCGGCACTTCGGCATTTGCCGCTCTACAACTAGAGTAGAGAGAGTTACACACTTGATAGGAATCTGGTACTAATTCGCGCTCCGACCACTCCTGTGCCCAAATGCCCTCCAAGGTGTATTCATCCTCCTCCTAGAATGCTATACATATAGCTAAGTTCTCACCTTCCTTCTTTGAATCTTTCCGATGTGGGATCCTTCCGTCAGCAGAGTTTAAATCCAACTCAAACTCTTTCCATCCAATTCGCAAAATAAATACTCCCTTGCTTTTCATGAGATTCGAACCCAAGCTCCGTTGCAACATAATCCACACCACTAGCCACTAGGCCACAAGGTCCTCTTGTGTCTTAAACCATGCGCAACTAAATATAAATCTATAGCCAAATACTAAGGTCCATGTAAAAAGAAAACCAAAATACAAGAGCCAAGACTTGAACCTTGGACCTCCTTCCTTCCCTGTGGCGTCACCTGTTGCCTCTTATGTGGCATCACTTTGCCACTGCACCACACACTCCCTTTCTGTTATTTTTCTCCATATTTTATTCTTAAAGCCTACCTACTAATACCTAGGGTTTTTTTCGCCTAAAACCAAAATTCCCCTAAAGCCAAAGTTTGATCCCGGGACTTCATAGAAGCCCTCTAACCTTCCAAAATCACTTATCTAATAGGTCCAACTTGCATTTAAGCCGATCTCTTGTTCTCAAAAATTTTAAACGCTACTACGCTCAAGGCTTTTTGGGCCCAATTCTTCTAGGCCCAATTTCGGGATGTTACAAATCTACCCTCCTTAAAGAAAATTCGTCCTCGAAATTTCCAACTACAGGAACAGTCGTACAACCTAACCTACAACACTACGCTCACGCTGCACACTCTGGTTCCAATAACCCTAATATACTTTTAACTAGAATTTAGAACTCCTACACATACTCAAAAACACCTAGCCATTAAAGCAGACAAATATTTCATACGCAACCAACTCTATATCCGAACATTTCATCCAAACCAAACACACAAAATTGATACCAGAAATACAACATATAACAAAGCAAAGTATCAGGAAACTTACAGTGTGGATTGGTGCCGGAGATTCGGGTGCCATACTTCCAAAAAAAAAAAACAAATATATATTTTTCTAAACCATTTTCCAAACCATCCTTTGAAAACATTTTTGAACCCAAACCCACAGCCGAGTTTTTAAACCTAGGCTCTGATACCATAATTGTAACACCCCAAACCCGGCCTAAACGTTACGATTGGATCTGGCATGTCACCTAAAAGGGTTGTTTATAAACTGCACGTTTGTTAAAAATTTTGAGTTTAAATATTTATTCGCTGGTAATCCTTTATTTAACATTTTGGGAAACGGTTATTAAGGGTTTAGGAAATTCTCGGATTGAACATTTAATAATAATAGGCAGTAATCAAATTAAAAGCTAAACCAAATAAAATACCAAAATTAAAGTTATAGTGGCCTTATTACATAAGAAAAACCCAAATAAAAATAAGTCCAAACAAAAGAAACAAGTTTACCAGAAAACATTGCATGGCCACCACAAGTCCGCCTCAGTTCCCAAATCCGCGATCTAATGATTACCTGTAAAATTAAACAAAGGGGTGAGTCACCGAGACTCAGTGTGTAAATCCCCTATAACACATAAACGGTTCGAGGCCAACAACCGTATATCAGCCTTAACCCACTCAAGATGACATAAAAATAAATGAAAGCATCATGTCCCAGCCCAAACCTAGTTTTTTTCATCCTTTACACGCCAACCCGTACCAGCCAATCACACCGTGGGGATTTCTACAATCAACCCTCCATCCGCTACACGCCATCTCGACAGTCATGCTGTCAGTTATAATGCCGATCACCATGCGACCTTATAATCCACTGTGGCAGAGCCACCGATCACTGTGTGACCTTATAATCAAATGTGGCAGAGCCACTGATCACTATGTGACCTTATAATCAAATGTAGCAGAGCCACCGATCACTATGTGACCTTATAATCAACACTTTCCCTTTATCATAACATCCCAATATCCCATGCAATATGACATAATAATTCGTGTATGTAGTACGTCATGTATGCAAAACATATATCAAATATAAGTATAACATGAATTACCATCATAATCAGATAGACATAATACAACATAATCAAGCTAATCAACCTCTAAGGGTATAACCGTAATTTTACCTAGCAAGGGTATTTCCATAATTTACTTATTGAGGGTATTTCAGTAATTTCGCACCTGCAATGGCCTTTTCGAAAGCCTAATGTCGCCCCGAGCGACTCAGCTACCATTTTCAATCGCACCGGATGATTGGGCCTAAATCCCGATTTTGACCCATTCGGGCCCACACGCTCGTGTGGCCCACCTAACACAAATCTAGCCACGTATATGAGATTCACCTAGTCTAGTTCACTATATACTACACCATCATACAATTTTATTCAATTGGGCCCACAGGCCCATTGGGCCCACTTCAGCCCATCGTGGCCCAAACAGCCTCAACCCCCCAGAATACTACTGATGGCCTCAACTATAGCGTCAAATCCCCACACGTGCGCTCCCACGCTCATTTGGCTACTATTGTCGTGACCGACACTTTAGCATTTGCCGCTGTACAACTAGAGTAGAGAGAGTTACACACTTGATAGGAATCTTGTGCTAATCCGCGCTCCGACCACTCCTGTGCCCAAACGCCCTCCAAGATGTATTCATCCTCTTCCTAGAATGCTATATATATAGCTAGCTTCTCACCTTCCTTCTTTGTATCTTTCCGATGTGGGATCCTTCCATCAGCAGAGTTTAAATCCAACTCAAACTCTTCCCGTCCAATTCGCAAAATAAATACTCCATTGCTTTTCATGAGATTTGAACCCAAGCTCCCTTGCAACATAATCCACGCCACTAGCCACTAGGCCACAAGCTCCTCTTGTGTCTTAAACCATGCACAACTAAATATAAATCTATAGCCAAATACTAAGGTCCATGTAAAAAGAAAACCAAAATGCAAGAGCCAAGACTTGAACCTTGGACCTCCTTTCTTCCCTGTGGCGTCACCCCTTGCCTCTTATGTGGCGTCACTTTGCCACTGCACCACACACTCCCCTTCTGTTATTTTTCTCCACATTTTATTCTTAAAGCCTACCTACTAACTCCCAGGGTTTTTTTCGCCTAAAACCAAAATTTCCCTAAAGCCAAAGTTTGATCCCGAGACTTCATAGAAGCCCTCTAACCTTCCAAAATCACTTATTTAATAGGTCCAACTTGCATTTAAGCCGATCTCTTGTTCTCAAAAATTTTAAACGCTACTACGCTCAAGGCCCATTGGGCCCAATTCTTCTAGGCCCAATTTCGAGATGTTACAAATCTACCCTTCTTAGAGAAATTTCGTCCTCGAAATTTCCAACTACAGGAATAGTCGTACAACTTAACCTACAACACTACACTCACGTTGCGCACTCTGGTTCCAGTAACCCTAATATACTTTTAACTAGAATTTAGAACTCTCACACATACTCAAAAACACCTAGCCATTAAAGCTGACAAATATTTCATACGCAACCAACTCTATATCCGAACATTTCATCCAAACCAAACACACAGAACTGATACCAGAAATACAACATATAACAAAGCAAAGTATCAGGAAACTTACAGTGCAGATTGGTGCCGGAGACTCGGGTGCCATACTTCCAAAAAAAAAAACAGATATATAATTTTCTAAACCATTTTTCAAACCATCCTTTGAAAACATTTTTGAACCCAAACCCACAGCCGAATTTTTGAACCTAGGATCTGATACCATAATTGTAACACCCCAAACCCAGCCTAAACGTTATGACCAGATCTAGCATGTCACATAAAAGGGTTGTTTATAAACTACGCGTTTGTTAAAAATTTCGAGTTTCAATATTTATTCGCTGGTAATCCTTTATTTAACATTTTGGGAAACGATTATTAAGGGTTTAGGAAATTCCCGTATTGAACATTTAATAATAATAGGCAGTAATCAAATTAAAAGCTAAACCAAATAAAATACCAAAATTAAAGTTATAGTGGCCTTATTACATAACAAAAACCCAAATAAAAATAAGTCCAAACAAAAGAAACAAGTTTACGAGAAAACATTGCATGGCCACCACAAGTCCGCCTCAGCTCCCAAATTCATGATCTAATGATTACCTGCAAAATTAAACAAAGGGGTGAGTCACCGAGACTCAGTGTGTAAATCCCCTATAACACATAAACGGCTCGAGGCCCACAATCGCATATCGGCCTTAGCCTACTCAAGATGACATAAAAACAAATGAATGCATCATGCCCCAGCCCAAACCTAGTTTTTCCATCCTCTACACGCCAACCCGTACCAGCCAATCACACCGTGGGGATTTCTACAATCAACCCTCCATCCGCTACACGCCATCTCGACAGTCATGCTGTCAGTTATAATGCCGATCACCATGTGACCTTATAATCCACTGTGGCAGAGCCACCGATCATTGTATGACCTTATAATCAAATGTGGCAAAGCCACCGATCACTATGTGACCTTATAATCAAATGTGGCAGAGCCACCGATCACTATGTGACCTTATAATCAAATGTGGCAGAGCCACTGATCACTATGTGACCTTATAATCAACACTTCCCCTTTATCATAACATCCCAATATCCCATGCAATATGACATAATAATCCGTGTATGCAGTATGTCTTGTATGCAAAACATATATCAAATATAAGTATAACATGAATTACCATCATAATCAGATAGACATAATACAACATAATCAAGCTAATCAACCTCTAAGGGTATAACCGTAATTTTACCTAGCAAGGGTATTTTCATAATTTACCTATCGAAGGTATTTCAGTAATTTCGCACCTGCAATGGCCTTTCCGAAGGCCTAATGTCGCCCCGAGCGACTCAGCTACCATTTCCGGTCGCACCGGACGATTGGGCCTAAAACTCAATTTCGACCCATTCGGGCCCATACGCTCGTGTGACCCACCTAACACAAATCTAGCCACGTATATGAGATTCACCTAGTCTAGTTCACTATATACTACACCATCATACAATTTTATTCAATTGAGCCCATGAGCCCATTGGGCCCACTTCGGCCTATCGTGGCCCAAGCAGCCTCAACCCACAAGAATACTACTGATGGCCTCAACTATCGCGTCAAAGCCCCACACATGCACTCGCACGCTCGTGTGGCTACTATTGCCGTGATCGGTACTTCGAAATTTGCCGCTCTGCAATTAGAGTAGAGAGAGTTACACACTTGATAGGAATCTGGTGCTAATCCATGCTCCGACCACTCCTGTGCCCAAACGCCCTCCAAGGTGTATTCATCCTCCTCCTAGAATGGTATATATATAGCTAGCTTCTCACCTTCCTTCTTTGTATCTTTCCGATGTGGGATCCTTCCATCAGCAGAGTTTAAATCCAACTCAAACTCTTCCCGTCCAATTCGTAAAATAAATACTCCTTTACTTTTCATGAGATTCGAACCCAAGCTCCGTTGTAACATAATCCACGCCACTAGGCCACAAGCTCCTCTTGTGTCTTAAACCATGTGCAACTAAATATAAATCTATAGCCAAATACTAAGGTCTATGTAAAAAGAAAACCAAAATGCAAGAGCCAAGACTTGAACCTTGAACCTCCTTCCTTCCCTGTGGCGTCACCCCTTGCCTCTTATGTGGCATCACTTTGCCACTGCACCACACACTCCCCTTCTGTCATTTTTCTCCACATTTTATTCTTAAATCCTACCTACTAACTCCCAGGGTTTTTTTGGCCTAAAACCAAAATTTCCCTAAAGCCAAAGTTTGATCCCGGGACTTCATAGAAGCCCTCTAACCTTCCAAAATCACTTATCTAATAGGTCCAACTTGCATTTAAGCCGATCTCTTGTTCTCAAAAATTTTAAACGCTACTATGCTCAAGGCCCATTGTGCCCAATTCTTCTAGGCCCAATTTTGGGATGTTACAGATAACTAGAACAGAAAAAATAAATAAATAATGAATTAAAAGGTCAAGATTAAATAAGTTAAGGACTAAATCGGAATAAAAACAAAATTTAAAGCCTAAATTGTAATAAATCTAGACAAAATAGGACCAAAATCAAACATGCTTAAATCATCGAGGATATATTCTGCAAATAACCCGATCCTGGACACATGTTTGTTTCTCAGAACGTTGGTGGGTCGGGGACTCGATTGAAGTGCGCAACAAATTCCGTGGTCCAATTTTATAAAAATAAAAAAGGGAAAAAGGACTAAATCAGAATAGCCCAAAAAGTGAAGGGACTTGGGGCATAAATATCCCCTAAAAAGAAAACACGCGAATCTTGATGCCTGCGGGTCGTTCTCTATACGGCGTCGTTTTGAGGCCACTGACACAGGCTCTAAATGACGTCGTTTTGTGTTCTTTATAAAAGCATAATTTTTCTTTAAAACCATTTATGCCTTTGTTTTCTAAAAAAACAATCAAAACCCTTCCCTTTCTCTCTTGCCTCTCCCCTTGGCCTACGCCGGTTTTATCTGTGATCCGTCGCACAACAGCCGTGGCCAGTGGCTGGTATTGCGTTAAATAGCCTTTTAAACCCTATTTTAAAACCTATTCAAAGGTTAAGCCTTCCTAACCTAAGAGGCCGAAAGAAAAGGGGCCCTAGCCCATGTTTTAAGCCCTATTCCGACGAGGGAGAGGTCTTCTGACGACAGAACGGTGAGCCGGTTCAGGTAGGTCTTCTTTCCTTCCTTTTTTATTTTTTGAATGTAAAATAAAAATGAAAAATGAAAAAAACTTAAAGAGTTAAATAAATAGAAAAAAAATAACCTTTAGGAAATTTCTTTGTATTTGATATTCGAAATTATTTTGTGTCCCCTTACATTGATCTGTTGTTGGGCTTTTATAGCCGAATGAAAAAACAATACAATATTGCTTTTGTTTTTTTGTCGTCTGCTTCTTTTCTCTGTTTGCATGTCTATGGCCAGGCAATGGGTAGAAATCTTTGCCATTTCAGTTCAACCTTGGTGAAGGCATCGTCATCGGGCGTTGTGCGCGCCGAGGGTGCGCATGGGATAGGCTGCAGCGTGAGAGGGGAGGGAACCCTAGGGTTCTCTGATCTTGTTTAGTTTTTAGGCCATATTGGGCCGTTAGGGTTCTGCGCCGTGTATTTGGATAGTGGAGTTTTGGGCCTGTAATGTATATGTTTTATTTTGTTTATTTTTTTGTGTTTAAGACCCGGGCAAGAATTAGGCTCTACATTAACTTTTCAATTACCAATAAATATACCTACTTGATTGATTAAAAAAATAAAATAAAGAGATGACTGATATCTAAAGCAAAAGTGTTATCAAATTTTATAATTTCAAATTGAATATTCTAAGAAGATTAAACACCAACATACTTTGTTTTATTTGTGGAAAAAAAAAAGAAAATAGAAGAGTTATAATTAAGATATCCTGCTATGCCCAACTTGGCATGCATCATTATGCAGTTCTCTCAAGATCTGACCTAGACTCGAATTCAGCCCCATCTTAGCAAGGCCACAAGAATAAAATTACCTTCACCAAAAATATGTTGTATCCTTACTTCCTATGGCCAACTAAGTATATTTTTTATTCTCCTAACTAAAGCATTGTGTTTAGCCTTCTCCTAAGAACATAAAATTTTCACCACTGTTATAGTTTCCATTTTTAAAATCACCATGTGAAACCTGTAATTCTAAGCAAGGAAACCCCTCCAAGCACTTTATAATTTGACATCAAGCACAGAACACGAACCCAGATCACTATACAAGCCTTGCAACCACTTCACATTATGATCCTTGATGACTTCATTTGTTTCTATTATATCTAATGTTTTGTCGAACCGCTCCATCTATATTGATTTTAAGGGTCAAACAAAAATGGGTAAACTACCCTATTCGTCACTTTAGATAGGGGTCAATTTTATTTTGGTCACCCTAACAAAATTTTTATTAATTTGGTCAACGTCATTAAAAAGATTGATCAAACTAATCACTCGATCGTTAAATGGTAACAAAATGTTGACTTAGAATTTCCACTTCCATTTTTTTCCTTTTTCCTTTTTCCCAGACCTTTTCTTTCTTTCTACTATTTTTTTATCTCTTCCCCTTTTCTCTTCTTTCTTCTTCTCTTCCTCCCACAAACCCTAGCAGCTGCCCTTTTTATTATCGTGGCCATTGGATTCGAGTGGCCTTGCTCGACCTAGCTACCCCTTAACTCTTTCCAATGTCGTTAATGGTTGATTAAATTGGGAAAGTTCTTGGTTCTGGTTTAAATGACAAATTTGAGGGGTTTCATGTTCATTCCTGAATATCGAAGAAGAAGAGATTGATTGGGGTATTTTGGTGTGTTCCATCACCAAAGATGACGCAGCTAACGAGATAATGGTACCTAACAAGTCATTTAACCATTTCTATTCAACTATTTCAACATAGGTTCGACCTATTACCAACTATCTATTTCCATACATTCCATCAAATACCATTTCAAATAAACCAACCAAACCATTCAATTATCAACTTTTACCTACGCCAAGCTATATAGAATCATGCTATTTCATTTCCATTTCAAGCACTTGAGCATATATGCACATCCATTCAATTAACTTACCATTTCTTCAATACTCAACTTTTAGCATACCTAATGATATATTCAAGCTTAAAATCATCAACTAAACCACATTAAGCATTAAATAATTCATACACCAATTGGTACATACTAACTTTTCAACATCTTAACCATTTGCCACAAATTTCAAACATACCAAATGATTAAGATAGTGACCATTTTCTTAACATCTAATCCCTATATACATGCCACAACCATAAAACTCAAAATGATCAAAAAGTTATCAATTTGATGATAGGATAGTGTGAGCTTCAAAATTGATACGGCTTGACGTGTTCCGCGAGGTGACGATCTACAAGGAAAAGGGAAAACAAACGGGGTAAGCATATAGGATGCTTAATAAGCTCAAATGGAAACTAAGGCTTAATTTGATCATTTAAGCATAAAAATTATTCTAATAGCTACCACATTAAATTTCCTTGGCACTTGAATACATATCTAACATGCAACATCACCACAAATCAAATACATTAGTAACACTCTCAAATTGTAATACCGTCAACTTATAAAACATAATCACATAGCAATCTACATGCCAAGTATCATCTATGCCATTTCATTCTCAATTCATGTTTTAAATTTCATTTTCAATCAATTAGACATCGCCTGGTGGAACTATAGTAAAAC
Source organism: Gossypium bickii (assembly GCA_025503065.1). Classification (NCBI taxonomy): domain Eukaryota; kingdom Viridiplantae; phylum Streptophyta; class Magnoliopsida; order Malvales; family Malvaceae; genus Gossypium; species Gossypium bickii. The sequence continues at coordinate 90,549,305 of CP106714.1, read as the reverse complement.
GGATTTGGATACACGGGAATGTAATGTTCACACAAGTTGACAGTATTTCAGGGTTGCTCACAGAAGCTGACATTGTAATCGGATTGCTCACACAAGCTGACATTATATTAAGGTTTCTTGTACGGGCTAAACTAATGATACATATAATCTGAGGATCTGCAACAAATTCTAGATCTCGTAACATCATGTAAATCCTTGATCAATTACGTGTATAACCTTAATGACATGTCATGCATATCTTAACATTTTACTAAGTTTACTCCGGCATCATTTTCGTATCATGACATTATCATTTCTTGTACATCATTTCATTTCTCATATAAGACATATATTCATTCAATATTCTCATTTACATTCTATTCTATTTTCATATAACAAATATTCTCATAAATTTACAATCAGTCCTTTTTTTGTTAAAAGTGCCAAATTTGCTGATTCATTTCAATCCAATACCTAAATAAAATAGAACACCAATCAACATAACATAAAATAAAATAGTCAGTTCCATATGAACTTACCAAGTCAAAACAAAAAAAAAAACTAAATCTTCAGGGACCAATTGGCAATTTTGGCTTTTCCTCAATTATCATTGTTTTAATTCAATTCTTGATATATACAATTATTCCATTCAATTCATCAATACCAAACATTTATACACTATTTCATTATATGAATGATCCTATGAAACTTTATTTTTCAATACCCCTAATGTTTTACATTTATTTCAATTTAGTCCCTAAAATCGAAATAGCCATAACTTTCAATTTTGAGCTTTGGTTTAAAAACCAACCTCAATTACATTCATTAAAGTCCCTCTACTAGCTATTATTACTGAGATTTCACATCAGTTTTATAATTTATTCACTTTAGTCTTTATTTACAAAACTAACAACCAAACATTACAATTTAGTCCTTTTTTTCATAATCTAAGCTTAAATTCTATCAATTTAATATCATTTTCTTCAAGAAATCAACAATGGAAACTTTCAAAAACTTTAACAATTTTACAAATTGGTACATGGGCTAGCTAAATCAAGTTCTCCTGACCTCAAAAACATAAAAATTACAAGAAAATGGCTTGAAATCACATACCAATTGAAGACCAAATATAAAACTTCAAAAATGGCTTCTCCCTTTGGTTTTTAAGCTTTGTTCAATTGAAGAAGAAAAGATGAACACAAATTTTCACTTAAGTTTAATATATACTTAAATAATTCATTAATCACTTAATTAACTTAAGTAAACCTTAATTAATTTATCTTAATCTCAATTAACAAAATTTAGTGGATGATAGCATCATCCTCCGCTAATTGATGAAACAAAATGGTTCATTTACCATTTTAAACCCTTAGCTAATTAAAAATCTATATTGATAAGACTTTTACAATTTAGTCTTTGTACCTAAATTAAACAATTAATAGACAAAATTGATGGACCAAACTTTAATAAAATTTTTACTAACCCTGTAAATAGTCATATTTATATTTACGAAACTATTTTATGGAAATGGGGTTCCGAAATTGCCTTTTTTTGGCACCATTAAATATCAGGTTGTTACATGAACTTTTACAACTTAATCTCTGGGCCTTAATTAAACACATTTTTGGATAAATTGCTTAACCGATTTTCAATTCATCTATATACTAACTCCAATACCCTATTTAATATTTACAAACTCGATTCACGAAACGAGGTTTTGAAACCACACTTTCCGACACCACTAAAAACCAAGTCATTACAATAACTCTAATTAATCTAAACAAGAAGTAGTTTTAAATTAAATTTTCTTGTTGACTAAGAAACATAAAACTCCTAAATAACTTAAAATACTTTAAAAAATTCAAATTTTGGAATAAACAAATAATAAAATATTAAAACCTAATAAATATAATATTAAGCTCATATATAATAAAAATTAAGTCTAAAAATCGAATCCAATATGATTTAACTCGAATTAAAAATTCGTAATTCGTAATTTTCATAATAATCCCATCCAGATATTTTGCTCGCATAATATTCACTAAAACAATCATAACTTGAGCTCCCGAACTCGAAATCGAGTGATTCAAAGTGTATTTCGAAGATAAGATATAGATCTTCGAATGCTATGAAAAGGTCTCCACCTAAAAATGCTTACATCCCATTCAAAAAGTCGTTACAAGTCTATTGATTTTTCAAACTTAAAAAATGGCAGCTTCAATAAATAGAATTTAATAAATTTCACAGCATCAATGCATATATCAATAAATAATTAGATTAATATACTAAAAAAAGCCGGTAAAACTAACTATATGCCTTTTTGTCTAACTAAACAAGCTTTATTCTTTGTTTTCATTCATGAGAATAAAGTTTTTTTTTTTTTTTTTGGGAGAATCCCAAATACTTAAGTGAAAAACAATGTTGTTAAGATATGAAAGTGTTTATATTCAATTTTATTAATTTTATAATTTAAAATAATTTTAACCACATTGTTAAAGATTATATGTTTTTTTTTATAACTAATAAAATTGTCATATATGCAACAGAATTAAAGGTTTTTCCTAATGTATTTGTCAAAATTTTCCTAAGTCATCATGTCACATTAGGAATTTAATATAAAATGTGATCTAGTTTTAAAATGTAAGTATTTTTATTTTAAAATTTTTTTTGATACATTGAGAGTGGAGTTTTTTAGACTCTACAAATAGGTTTAATGTTTGACAAGTGTATTATAGGGTGTAGTAAAAAATAAAAAAAATAATTATATAAATAAATGTGATACTAATTACATCCTCAATCCACTTTCACTCATTGTTTATCAAATAATTATCCTTTTATTTTTTGTTAAAATCAAAGACATTCATAATTAAAAATCAGAAAATAAGAATTTATTTAGTTGCAAAACAAACATAGTGGTAAAATTACAATTTTTTTAAAAAAATTGTGTCAAAATTATTTATATTGAATTATAAAATTTTAAAAAGATAAAGAATTACATTTTTTTTCTTTTTGGCCAAAGGGTTTAAGATTTAAATTAAATGTTTATTTTTTTAGAGGTTAAAAAGCAATTTTCTTCATTTAATTAAGAAGGTGAAATCCCTAACTACCCTTTAATTTTCTCATGCAATTAATTAAATTTATTAATGGACAATATGACATTGTTCATAAACTTTTTTTAAAGTAAATAAATGTCATAAATCTTTGTGTTTTTTATAAATTTAGAATTTAACTTTTGTAGTTTTATTTTAAAATTTTAATCCTTTCACTTTTTAAAATAAAAATATAAAAATTAAATTCTAAATTTACGAAAAATATATCAACTTTTTACATAATGTTAACTTTTTTAATTATAGTTTATTACCTCACACAACATCTCTACTAATGTCTTAAAAGGTATCTAAATGGCACTTGTTCAACTCTTTTCTTTTTTCTTTATTCATTATAAAATCATAATTAAATTTTATATACGATCCTCTACTATATTCAAATTTAGGATTAATCTTCATATTTTAATCTTAAAAACATCTTTTTAACACACATACAAAATAAAATTCATTTTAACATGATAAATTGAAATAGGTATTTTTTTTTTAAAAATTCAGCCTTAACATTTTAATTGAAATAATTAAGCGTGTCAACTATTTAAACTAACAGATGATATTATAAAAGTAACAGAACCAAATTATGCCAAATTAAAGTATAAATATTAAATATTAAACTTAAAGATAATAGAGGGGTCATAAACATAATTTAACCTAAAATAATTTATACCTAACACAATCGTGCCATTTGATTTAATAAAAATTTTGTTTATTTTTAATTAAAATTTTAATTAATAAAGATTTGAACCGTGCCAAACAAGTGTCTTTAACAAAATATTTAACCATCATTTCATACAAGTCAAGACATCTAATAAATAGTATTATTAAAATTATATAAATAAAAATTGAAGCACTAAGTATTTATTCTAGTTAAATATTTTTTTTTAAGTCACCCATTGCATGTGGTTAGTGCTCAAATCGATTTCCATCAGTGGTTTTCTTGGATATTGAAGATGCATCATACAAAAAACATAATGAAATTTGTGTTACATTGTGGGTTATATGGTTTGCTCGAAATCGTATGGTGCATGAGGGAACAAGCCAAAGTGTGGGTGAGATTGTTAGCTTCGTCTCAGTTATTGTGTGAAATTAGTCTCTGTGATCCCTACAAATAATGGTGTAGTTTCCGACTTTCAAGTTCGGTGGTCTCCACCACCTGCAGGGGTGGTCAAAATAAACGTTGATGTTGGGTTTAGATTAAATCAAAAGACGGCTACAGCAGGGGTTGTGATTCGAGATGAAAACGGGGAAATTTTGAGGGCTTATTGCAAAATCACTTACCCTATTCTTTCGGTCTTTGCAGCAGAAGCAGTTGCGGTGATACACGAGCTCCGATTTGCTAAAGAGTTGGGTTTTTTGTCAATAAGAGTCGAGGGAGATTCAAGATCTATTATTAGGAAGATTAATAATCATGAACAGGATTTCTCGGATATAAGTGCTCTTACATGGTCTGCAAAGGAGATAGCGAAGGAGTTTCAGGCCTGCGCCTTCCACTTTATTGACAGATCTAGGAACAAAACAGCGCATGCAATGGCGCAAGAGGGATTAAGTCGAGGGGAGGATGGCTACTGGGTCGAAAATGCTCCGGCGTTGTTAGAAGCAGTGGCTGCAAAAGACTGTCGTCTTCATGAACCTCCATAGAACTGTTGGTTTTCTTCGAAGGGTTGTAAGGATTTGTGTTCTGATGACTCTATTTCTTGTTTGGTTTCTCTCTATCCAGCATTATTAATGATCTTGTTTGATCAACTACCGGTCGAAATCCCACGACTGAGGGATTCGTTTTACTATTGGTAATTGTTTTTCTTTGTTCTGTTCTTCAATAAAGAGGCCGGCTTTTGAGTTCAAATATATATATTGAGTTAATTGCACCATACATATCTAAACTATAACTTCATCCTAAATTGGTCCACAATCTTTAAAATATTTTAATTACATCTCCAAACTATCAATAATATATCAAGAAAGTTAACTTTTCACTAAAATCATTAATTTAACCATTAAATGAAATGTCAAATCTTATGTGGCATAGTTTAAAATGAAAAGTTTAAAGAAAAATAAATATTGTAAAAATGGATATTGTAAAAATATTGGTTTTGACGTTTTCAAAGTTTTTACAAGAGATTTAAGGTTCATTCTCTCCTTCTTCTTTTTTCTATTTTACTTTATTTTTTATTTTTACTTTTAAAAATTTTGCAGTAACATTTTAATTTTCTTTAAAAATTTTATTTTAAATTATTACACATAAGATTTTACACTTTAATGGTTAAATTAACATTTTTAATAATTGAAGGACCTGACTGATATAACATTTATAATTTAATAATGTAATTAGAATATTTTGAAGTTTGTGGGTCAATTTAAAATGATGGTCATAATTTAGAGATGTTGGGCGCAATTAACTCTTTTTTTTTCCAATAACTTAAGGCTAGACCTGTACATAGGTTGGATGATAGGCCCGTCCTGATTGGTCAAGCCTAATTTGGGTTGAGTTTAGGCAAAAATTTATTGTCCTCAGACCAGCCCGACTTGAATTCAATTAAATATTTTTTAAAATATTTTTATTTAAATTTAATTATAAAAATATATAAATACTGATATTGTTATGAATATTTTATTACGTGGATGTCCATCAAGATCAAGATAAGTTTTGATGTAATTTAAATTCTATAGTCATTAGAACTAGTTCTCTACTTTATTTATACTTCTTATGCCTATAAATATAGACTATGGAGAAGCATTGTAAATATTCCCATTAATCAATTAAATATGCTCTCTATTTGCTCTCTCATTCTCTTTGGTCTTTATTTTCTATCTTTTATTTTGTTAACACATTATCAACACGATTCTCTTTTATTTTATAATACGGTCACTCCAAACATGTTGCTCAAGTTGTTGTCGATTGCCTTCTAGAGCTATTGCAATTTCAGTCTTCAATTGAGGCCTGCGCACTATGGGCAATCATTATCCAAAGAAATTTCATTAATCCTTACGTGTTCTCGTGATAATAACCAGGGTGATAATGATGATGTTAAGTAATCTCATGTATGTTTTACTATAATTTATTTATTATATCATGTTTATTATAATTGGAGACTAATCATGACAACATGAATAGATAGATTTTGATTTGAAATCCACACATGTTTGCGATGGTGATTATGAAATAAAGAATCGATTGGGACGTTTATAAATTCATCCTGGTGAATCTATTGCATCCCTCGATGTGAACACAAGCAAAAAAGAAAATAAAAACCAATAGTATTCCAATATTTGATAGTATAAAATTAGTTGAAAGCTCCAGAAGAGCTAATATATCAATATCTAAAAAGCACAAAATTTGCGATGGTTAATGCATTAATTTTAAAAGTTATTCATTATAATGGATATCATATTGAGATTGTGAATGAAGAAAAGATTATACTTTATATGAATCATTATTGTTATAACTATCTATTTTGAAAGGATGAAAAAAAAAAAGGAGGATTGAGTTATTGATTACTCTTGTTATTAAATTCAATTAATTGTGATTATCTTTGTGATCTTCTTTTGTCATCATCCCTATTAAGGGGTTGAAAGCAAAATATTTGACTATGAAAGATCTATTTATGAACAATAGAATATGCTATTTCTATCTGAAGCTCGTTATGGTTGGAGCACCTGAAGTTGCAAGTTTTTTTTTTAAAAACTGTGAGTATAACTCTATAGTGTTCAGAATAAGTTCTCAATCAAAATTACATGAAAAATATTACTGATGAGAACTTGCGAGAGAGAAAATTTATGTATGAAAAGACATTGGTTATGTACCTATTGTACACTTAGAAAATAAGATCCACTCTAAAAGTTTGCTATTAATAATTTTTTTGGATATTTGAAGATTTTGGCATATTCCCTTAAATGAATATTGCATATAATTGCATGGAATTTATATTTATTTTGTTGACTTAGTGACATTATAGACTTCACCTTGATTTAGACATTTCCAGTAGTAAATGTCACAGTAGTACTTATATGTGGATACAAAGTAAAAGGAATGACAGTAAAATTATCAATTTGTCACAATTTATATTGACATTATTAGTACAATTGAAATGCATGTTAAAGTAAATCAAAAGTTTACTGATACAAATGTATTACTACTTGGCGTGACCAGTTAGATCATTCTGAATCATATATGATGTGAAAATTAATTGAGAATTCATATGGACACTCATTAAAGAACCAGAAGATTTGTTAATTGAAAGAATTTTCATTTGTTGCTTGTTCTCAATTAAAATCGATTGTTAGAAACTCACTAGCTAAAGTTGAAATTTAATGTCCTGTATTTCTGAAATGAATATGGGCCCATTCATCCACCATGTGGATGATTTTTATATTATATGATTCCTGGTAGATGCATCTACAAAATAATCACGTATGTGTTATCAACTTACAACCTGTCATTTGCAAAATTACTTATTTAAATAATCAATTTCAGATCATGCAATTAAAACAATTCATCTTGCTAATACTGATGAGTTAACATCTCAGTCTTTTATTGATTGAGTTTGAAAAACTTTTGTAAAAGTTTGTTATTTATGCGCATAATGGTTTAGAGAAATTATTGATTGAACAACTCTGATTAATGTCTAAACCATTACTTATGAGAACTAAACTTCCTCTTTCAACATGAGATTATGTTGATTTAAGTGTTGTACGCATCAAGCCAATAAGTTATAAATACTCCCCCATTACAATTGGTTTTTTATCAAGAGCTAAATATTTCCCATATTTGAATTTTTTTGTATGTGCGTATATGTTCCAATTGTTCCACCAGAACGAACAAAGATGAGTGAATCCTCAAAGAAAGTTAGAAATATATATTAATTACAAGTCTTTTTGTATTATTAGATGTTTTGAATGTATTGGAGATTCAATTATGACATGATTTGTGATTACCATTTTGATTCGATAGTTGGGGAGAGTAATTTGAACCAGAAGTTCAACAATAATAACTCATTTTATTATAAGTTAACTGTTAGATGTATTTAGAAACTTAATGAGAATAACCAAGTGTTATGTACCATCTAATATTTTAATTCGAATCAAAGTCCCAGTAGGACAATCAGTTAGAATAAATAATAGATTGATTGGTTTCAAATATGAAAATTCTTCTAGATGGTCATATAATGGAGGCGAGTGCTCTAGAAAAGACCCAAGACATAACTAATAAGTAAAACTCCAGAAGAGATTCAAGTACCTGAAACAGAAGATTAAAATAGTGAAAATAAAGAAATCTTGATCGTTATGTCAATTCGAGAAAATGTGTAACATCCCCAAACCCGGCCCATTCACTACGACCGAATCTGGTTATGTTAGTGAAAATATTTTTCTTTACTTAGAATTTAAAACACGAAAAATTTACTATCTTTCTGGTAAAACCCGTGTACTTTTAAAACTATACTTTTGGACCTTGAAATTAAATAAAAGTGTCCATTTTAAAGCACTTTATTAACCCATGAGTACTTTGAATAAGTAAATTAGAGTAAAATCATTTCCACAAGCTTATAATTAAATTTTTACCAAGTCATAATCAAATTAAAATAAAATAGTAAAAATAATAATTAAGTAATTTCCAAAGTAAATAAATAAAAGGCCCTTATTACACAATTTTTGAAAGATCAAATACTTAATAAAAACGAATTAAAATATTTAAACTTCTCTTCTGCATGGGCCACCATGTGTCTTCACCGATCCCGGGTCCAACTATGCGTCACTGAAATGGTTAATGAAAGAGTGAGTCCACCGACTCGATGCATAATCAAAACACAGATTTCCAGCGTATGGGCTTGGCCCCATACCAAACCATTCACATAGCAAGTCATGCACATATGCATCTCACCCAACCCACTCCAACCGTAACACCAACCTTAGCGGACTCCTGCCCAAGGCGTGGATAAACCACCACCGATCACATCGTGATCCAAAACCTTACCTTGGCTACTCATCGCACAAGGCCGTGGTGAGCCACCGATCAACCCAAGTGATCCAATATCAGTAAACCGTTTACGGTGATGCACATAGCCATCAACCGCCGAGATGGGCACCTAGCCATCATCTCCTTTGAGGTAGCACGAAGCTAGCCATCAAGCGCTAATGTAGCCGGAGCTATCATTAGACCACGTACAACTAGTGTACATTTCCTCCTTCTTCAATCCAATCCCACCCATGTGTCAATAAATCATGCAAGAGTATCATGTAAAATGAGTATTTATTATTAATCAATACCACATCAATCATATATAGAATATATATAACGATCAATCTTACCATCATCGGTTCACATCACTTAAGCCATTATAACCGGCTACCACACATTACACACGGTTTTAAACGTTAGCAATCAGCGAGAAATAGTGCGATGATTACGCACCTTATTACTAGCACAAGCGATCAACTCTCGAAACGCTACTTAATGCTTCACAGCGGCGACTAACCGACTCGAAAGGTTTCTGCGATAGGTTCTTCTCCCCTACAATCGGCCTTAGCATCAAAACCTTGAAACTTAAACGAATACTAAATATACAACTTATTAAAACAATATCCTTACCAACTTCAATTGCTAACAAAAGGAGGCTTGATAGCTACTTTAAAACCCAAAGTACCTTCACTCAATCGATTACAAACAAAAGCACGGAAAAGTCTATACTACTTCTAATATTCGGCCAAGGTGAGTTTAATAATAGGAAGGGATTTCGGCAAAGGGATAAGGTGTAGGTTGGCGGTCTAACAATGAAAGAAAATCAATGGAAAGGGAGTAGGGTTTCGGCCAAAAGGTTTGAGAAAGGGAAAGAAAAGATGTGAGGTGTACTTTTCGGTTTAGCCAAGATGGAAGAAAAGAGATGTGAGAATGGGTGGTTCGGCTAAGGCTCTAAAAGAAAAGAAAGAAAAGATTGGCAATGGAGGTTTCGGTTTAGGAGGAGTGGAAGAACAATGGAGAATTGTGAAGCAATTTGGCGAGCAAGCAAAGGAAAAACCAAAAGATGAGCACCCTTCCTCTATTTAAAACATTCGGCCAAGCTCCCCTAAAGAAACAAAATTCGGCCAAACACTCAACTCCCCTTCAAATCCCATTATTCACTCCTAAATTATCTCCCTATCATCCATTCAAAAGTTTGAATGAGTCAAACTATATCCTAGCCGAATTTTAAAAGGAAAGACCAAGTCTTTCTCCATCTTTTAAGTGCCCAAATCGAATCCAACACCCTACCAAGTTAACGCATAAAAATAAAGCCCCATCTGCTTTCTCTTGCGAATCGAACTGAATCCCTTTCCTTGCAAATGGCGTCATCTCTCCAAGCTCTAAGTGGCGCCTTCCTTGCCACTTTGCCAAGCCATTCCTTGTGTTTTATTTTCCCAAATAAAACTCTTAAAGCCCCTTCATTCAAGATCCCCTTTTAACCCCTAAAACTAAAATTTTTCTAAGGCATTCCACTACCCTTAAAAGTTCTCAAGACCACCTAAACCCATCCAAACATACCCAAAACCTACTAGAACTTGAATTATACCCAACATGCATAGCCCCCAAATTCGGGTGTTACAATTCTACCCCCTTAAGAATAATTTAGTCCTCGAAATTACTTGGTTAGACTAACGATTAGTACACCTTAATTCACCTCACTATGCTATAGTCACACTCTGATCTTAAAGAGCTAACATACCTTCTCAGACTGTTCCAAGTTCATACTCAAGGTTCCAACTACTTTACGAGCAACAAATCAAACAATCACCAAAGCGAACAAAACAACAAAGAATATTCTAGACTTAAGGAACTTACCGGTTGACCCATCAGGGCACATCATTATCCTCTCTCCGATGAATCGCATAAACTATCCTGGCCGCCTTGCCTCGCCCACCATTACGCGCGTCTCTTCGCTCCACGACCTCGGCCAGAACCATTTCCTCCATGGCTCGGACCACGACCTCTTGTCGCTTGCTGACCAACTCTGCCTGGTTGCACATAACCTTGACCTTACGTCCGAGTCCTACTCGGATCTGGGACAATCCTTGTCGGTGGAACTTGGACTTGCATCTAAAGCACTCCCGAACACGATTCCAGCATTCGCCAACATGGTACCTTCCACATTGAGCACACGGACGATCTGGATTTCCGGCGGCTGGCTTAGCAATATTAACAGGAGTCTCAACCCTCGGTCTTTTCTGAACCCTCTCAAACACTTCTGACGATCCAACACTTCTCTTATCACGGTTCCTTTCTCTATTGTGCCTCTCAGCCTTCTTGACCTCCTCAGCTATTCGAGCTTTCTCCACTAAAACGGCGAAGTCTCTTTCCTGATGCGGAGCAATCAAAACTCGCAACTCATCCCGCAGACCATCTTCAAATCTGACGCATCTCTCATAATCCGTTGCCACGATGCCCCGAGCATCTGGGCTCAAACGCGAAACTTCGACCGTGACTCTGCTATTGACTTGCTACCTTGCACCCATTAAGGAACGCCTTCCTCTGCGGCGTCCACATAGCTAGCTCCAACATACTTCCCTTCAAACTTGATCTTAAAGTAACCCCAATCCACTCGATCCGCGGGTACTTTTTCCTTAACGATGAGCCACCACTGGTAGGCCTCATCCGCGACAACGAAACAACACCACCCAAGCTTCTCCTCCGCAGCTTAAGTCGAGATCATCCATAATCCTTTCCACGCCTCCGGCCGATTGCTCGCCACATTCGAGCTACCCGGACACTCCTCACGAAAACCTCGGCTCCATTCGCCTAAGTCTCTCGGTGCCGACTTAGATTCCTATTGCCCACATTGGCTCGCGCCACTTCGTTCGAGTACCGCGGCCTGACTTTGTGACACTCGTCGTCTCTCTCCGATCGATCCTGCTGTTCAACCTCAACAGCTGGTGGTGGTGCATCGCTTTCTGACCCATGGCGTGACCCAACCGGTTCCGATACTGACATCCTGCCTCTACCACGTCCACGAGTATTGCGACCGCGCCCCCTAGAACTCATATCTAGCGCTTCGATTTAGTCTGTTTAGAAAGTTTTATGCGTTAGAAATTCTTGTTTCACTGTTTTATCCACGAGCAATTTTATGCAATGAAGTTTTTTGAGTAGTTCTTTCGAGCAATCAAGTTTCCTTCCTACCCGGGGGTAATTCCGTCATTGTTCCTAAAGAGGGGTATTTCGGTAATTACTCAGGGTCAATTTTTTTTTTTTTGAAAAATAGTTTTTCCAACTTCAAAATTTACAAAATCTCAGGGGTCGTCTTGAAAATTTTGTTTTTCAAACAAAGTGTGTTGCCAAATTTCAGAAAACAGAGTTATTTTTGTAATTTTGGAAATCAGGGGCATTCTCGTAAATTCTCAAAATTGAGATATCACAACATTTCTACGAAATAGAATTTTCGATATTTAGTAAAGTAGGAATATTTCAGATAGAAGTTGAGAGAAATTTGAAAATTTCAAACCAAGGCATTTCTTTAATTTTGTCAACCAGGTATTTTTAGTAAATTTCTACAAATCAGAGTATCCTAATATTTCAAAACTCGGATTTTAGTATTTTGCAAAGTAAAGAGCATTTTATCAAAATTTGAGGGTAGTACAGTAATTTTGCAATACAGGGGCGTTTTGGTAATTTTATAAATCGAAAACGTTCTTTCGAATCAAATTTAAGATTTCACAAACCAAAAGGGTAAATTTGGAAAAGTTTTAATACAGAAAGTTTTAGAAAACAACAAGGCTAGTTCCCTTTCGGGTTTTAATAATCGGTTTAGCCTATGAACAAGTCCTCTTGGTTCAGGTGAACCGTAGCTACGCACCAGGTAGGATTCGAGTACAGAGGAGGTGAGTCGCTAGGACTGCTTAAATACCAAGCTCTTACTGAATACCATTCCTCGACATGCGTCTGATGGTTGCCACACCTTAACTCGTGACTTGCTTCACAGTTTGTTTAAGAGATTTAAGTTTTATGCACATGTTTGAGTAGTCTAGTCCTGGGGGTCCAATAGTCCTAACTTTCTAATCTACGAGCCCAAACTAAGCCCAATCAATCCATGTAAACAATTCACATCCGAGAAAGAAAAAGTCCAAGTACTTACAGCGGACTTGGGTCGGAGACACAGGTGCCATGCCAGAATAACCTGAAAACTTTTATAAAAGCCCACTTTCCAAAAACCCATTTTGAAAACTGTTTCGGGCCCAAACCCTCAAAGCCGAGTTTTGAATCGGGCTCTGATACCAAACTGTAACATCCCCAAACCCGGCCCATTCACTACGACCGAATCTGGTTATGTTAGTGAAAATATTTTTCTTTACTTAGAATTTAAAACACGAAAAATTTACTATCTTTCTGGTAAAACCCGTGTACTTTTAAAACTATACTTTTGGACCTTGAAATTAAATAAAAGTGTCCATTTTAAAGCACTTTATTAACCCATGAGTACTTTGAATAAGTAAATTAGAGTAAAATCATTTCCACAAGCTTATAATTAAATTTTTACCAAGTCATAATCAAATTAAAATAAAATAGTAAAAATAATAATTAAGTAATTTCCAAAGTAAATAAATAAAAGGCCCTTATTACACAATTTTTGAAAGATCAAATACTTAATAAAAACAGCTTAAAATATTTAAACTTCTCTTCCTGCATGGGCCACCATGTGTCTTCACCGATCCCGGTCCAACTATCGTCACACTGAATGGTTAATGAAAGAGTGAGTCCACCGACTCGATGCATAATCAAAACACAGATTTCCGCGTATGGGCTTGGCCCATACCAAACCATTCACATAGCAAGTCATGCACATATGCATCTCATTTCAACCCACTCCAACCGTAACACCAACCTTAGCGGACTCCTGCCCAAGGCCGTGGATAAACCACCACTGATCACATCGTGATCCAAAACCTTACCTTGGCTACTCACTGCACAAGGCCGTGGCTGAGCCACCGATCAACCCAAGTGATCCAATATCGTAAACCGTTTACGGTGATGCACATAGCCATCAACCGCCGAGATGGGCACCTAGCCATCATCTCCCTTGAGGTAGCACGAAGCTAGCCATCAAGCGCTAATGTAGCCGGAGCTATCATTAGACCACGTACAACTAGTGTACATTTCCTCCTTCTTCAATCCAATCCCCTGCCCATGTGTCAATAAATCATGCAAGAGTATCATGTAAAATGAGTATTTATTATTAATCAATACCACATCAATCATATATAGAATATATATAACAGTCAATCTTACCATCATCGGTTCACATCACTTAAGCCATTATAACCGGCTACCACACATTACACACAGGTTTAAACGTAAGCAATCAACCGAGAAATAGTGCGATGATTACGCACCTTATTATTAGCACAAACGATCAACTCTCGAAACGCTACTTAATGCTTCAGCAACCGCTGACTAACCGACTCCCGAAAGGTTTCCTGCGATAGGTTCTTCTCCCCTACAATCGGCCTTAGCATCAAAACCTTAGGCTTAAACGAATACTAAATATACAACTTATTAAAACAATATCCTTACCAACTTCGATTGCTAACAAAAGGAGGCTTGACTGGCTACTTTAAAACCCAAAGTACCTTCACTCAATCGATTACAAACAAAAGCCTGGAGAAGTCTATACTACTTCTAATATTCGGCCAAGGTGAGTTTAATAATAGGAAGGGATTTCGGCAAAGGGATAAGGTGTAGGTTCGGTCTAACAATGAAAGAAAATCAATGGAAAGGAGTAGGGGGTTTCGGCCAAAAAGGTTTGAGAAAGGGGAAAGAAAAGATGTGGGGGTGTACTTTCGGTTTAGCCAAGATGGAAGAAAAGAGATGACAGAATGGGTGGTTCGGCTAAGGCTCTAAAAGAAAAGAAAGAAAAGATTGGCAATGGAGGTTTCGGTTTAGGAGGAGTGGAAGAACAATGGAGAATTGTGAAGCAATTTGGCAGGCAAGCAAAAGGGAAAAACCAAAAGATGAGCACCCTTCCTCTATTTAAAACATTCGGCCAAGCTCCCCCCCTAAAGAAACAAAATTCGGCCAAACACTCAACTCCCCCTTCAAATCCCATTATTCACTCCTAAATTATCTCCCTATCATCCATTCAAAAAGTTTGAATGAGTCAAACTATATCCTAGCCGAATTTTAAAAGGAAAGACCAAGTCTTTCTCCATCTTTTAAGTGCCCAAATCGAATCCAACACCCTACCAAGTTAACATAAAAATAAAGCCCCATCTGCTGCTCTTGCGAATCGAACCTGAATCCCCTTCCCCTTGCAAATGGCGTCATCTCTCCAAGCTCTAAGTGGCGCCTTCCTTGCCACTTTGCCAAGCCATTCCTTGTGTTTTATTTTCCCAAATAAAACTCTTAAAGCCCCTTCATTCAAGATCCCCTTTAACCCCTAAAACTAAAATTTTTCTAAGGCATTCCACTACCCTTAAAAGTTCTCAAGACCCACAAAACCCATCCAAACATACCCAAAACCTACTAGAACTTGAATTATACCCAACATGCATAGCCCCTAAATTCGGGTGTTACAATTCTACCCCCTTAAGAATAATTTAGTCCTCGAAATTACTTGGTTAGACTAACGGTCGTACACCTTAATTCACCTCACTATGCTATAGTTGCAAGACTCGATCTTAAAGAGCTAACATACCTTCTCAACCTTGTTCCAAGTTCATACTCAAGGTTCCAACTACTTTACGAGCAACAAATCAAACAATCACCAAAGCGAACAAAACAACAAAGAATATTCTAGACTTAAGGAACTTACCGGTTGACCCATCAGCACATCATTATCCTCTCTCCGACGAACCGCATAAACCAGTCTCCCGGCGCCTTGCCTCGATGCCACCATTACGCGGTCTCTTCGCTCCACGACCTCGGCGAAACCATTTCCTCCATGGCTCGGACCACGACCTCTCGTCGCTTGCTGACCAACTCTGCCTGGTTGCACATAACCTTGACCTTCTGTCCGAGTCCTACTCGGATTCTGGGGACAATCCTTAATCAGGTGGAACTTGGACTTGCATCTAAAGCACTCCCGAACACGATTCCAGCATTCGCCAACATGGTACCTTCCACATTGAGCACACGGACGATCTGGATTTCCGGCGGCTGGCTTAGCAATATTAACAGGAGTCTCAACCCTCGGTCTTTTCTGAACCCTCTCAAACACTTCTGACGATCCAACACTTCTCTTATCACGGTTCCTTTCTCTATTGTGCCTCTCAGCCTTCTTGACCTCCTCAGCTATTCGAGCTTTCTCCACTAAAACGGCGAAGTCTCTTTCCTGATGCGGAGCAATCAAAACTCGCAACTCATCCCGCAGACCATCTTCAAATCTGACGCATCTCTCATAATCCGTTGCCACGATGCCCCGAGCATACCGGCTCAAACGCAGCTTCTTCACCGTACTCTGCTATTGACTTGCTACCTTGCACCGTGATTAAGAACGCCTTCCTCTGCTGGCGTCCACATAGCTAGCTCCAACATACTTCCCTTCAAACTTGATCTTAAAGTAACCCCAATCCACTCGATCCGCAGGGGTACTTTCCTTAACGGTGAGCCACCACTGGTAGGCCTCATCCCGCAAACAACGAAACAACACCCTTAAGCTTCTCCTCCGCGATTAAGTCGAGATCATCCATAATCCTTTCCATCGCCTCCAGCCAGATGCTACGCCACATTCGAGACTACCCGGACACTCCTCTCGAAAACCTCGGCTCCATTCGCCTAAGTCTCTCGGTGCACCGACTTAGATTCCTATTGCCCACATTGGCTCCTCGCCACTGTTCGAGTACCGCGGCCACGACTTGTGACACTCGTCGTCTCCTCCACCGATCCTGTTGTTCAACCTCAACGGTGGTGGTGGTGCATCGCTTTCGACCCATGGCGTGACCCAACCGGTTCCGATCATCGACATCCCGCCTCTACCACGTCCACGAGTATTGCGACCGCGCCCGCAGAACTCATATCTAAGCGCTTGATTTAGTCTGTTTAGAAAGTTTTATGCGTTAGAAATTCTTGTTTCAATCTGCTTTATCCACGAGCAATTTTATGCAATGAAGTTTTGAGAGTAGTTCTTTCGAGCAATCAAGTTTCCTTCCTACCCGGTAATTCCGTCATTGTTCCTAAAGAGGGTATTTCTGGTAATTACTCAGGGTCAATTTTTTTTTTTGAAAAATAGTTTTTCCAACTTCAAAATTTACAAAATCTCGTGGTCGTCTTGAAAATTTTGTTTTTCAAACAAAGTGTGTTGCCAAATTTGAAAAACAGAGTTATTTTTGTAATTTTGGAAATCGAGGCATTCTCGTAAATTCTCAAAATTGAGATATCACAACATTTTACTGAAATAGAATTTTCGATATTTAGTAAAGTAGGAATATTTCAGTAGAAGTTGAGAGAAATTTGAAAATTTGAAACCAAGGGCATTTCGGTAATTTTGTCAACTGAGGTATTTTAAGTAAATTTCTACAAATCGAGTATCCTAATATTTCAAAACTTCGGATTTTAGTATTTTGCAAAGTAAAGAGCATTTTATCAAAATTTGAGGGTAGTCTGATAATTTTGCAATACAGAGGCGTTTTGGTAATTTTATAAATCGAAAGCGTTCTTTCGAATCAAATTTAAGATTTCACAAACCAAAAGGGTAAATTTGGAAAAGTTTTAATACGAAAGTTTTAGAAAACAACAAGGCTAGTTCCTTTCGGGTTTTAATAATCGGTTTAGCCTATGAACAAGTCCTCTTGGTTCAGGTGAACCAGTAGCTACGCACTGTGTAGGATTCGAGTACGGAGGAGGTGAGTCGCTAGATCGCTTAAATACCAAGCTCTTCATCGAATACCATTCCTCGACATGCGTCTGATGGTTGCCACACCTTAACTTCGGCGACTTGCTTCACGAGGTTTTTGTTTAAGAGATTTAAGTTTTATGCACATGTTTGAGTAGTCTAGTCCTGGGTCCAATAGTCCTAACTTTCTAATCTACGAGCCCAAACTAAGCCCAATCAATCCATGTAAACAATTCACATCCGAAAGAAAAAGTCCAAGTACTTACAGCGGACTTGGTGAGACACAGTGCCATGCGAATAACACAGAAAACTTTTATAAAAGCCCACTTTCCAAAAACCCATTTTGAAAAGCTGTTTGAGCCCAAACCTCAAAGTTCGAGTTTTGAATCGGACTCGATACCAAATCGTAACATCCCCAAACCCGGCCCATTCACTACGACCAAATCTGGTTATGTTAGTGAAAATATTTTTCTTTACTTAGAATTTAAAACACGAAAAATTTACTATCTTTTTCTGGTAAAACCCGTGTACTTTTAAAACTATATTTTGGACCTTGAAATTAAATAAAAGTGTCCATTTTAAAGCACTTTATTAACCCATGAGTACTTTGAATAAGTAAATTAGAGTAAAATCATTTCCACAAGCTTATAATTAAATTTTTACCAAGTCATAATCAAATTAAAATAAAATAGTAAAAATAATAATTAAGTAATTTCCAAAGTAAATAAATAAAAGGCCCTTATTACACAATTTTTGAAAGATCAAATACTTAATAAAAACAAACTTAAAATATTTAAACTTCTCTTCTGCATGGGCCACCATGTGTCTTCACCGATCCCGGTCCAACTATCGTCACCGAAATGGTTAATGAAAGAGTGAGTCCACCGACTCGATGCATAATCAAAACACAGATTTCCGCGTATGGGCTTGGCCCCATACCAAACCATTCACATAGCAAGTCATGCACATATGCATCTCACCCAACCCACTCCAACCGTAACACCAACCTTAGCGGACTCCTGCCCAAGGCCGTGGATAAACCACCACCGATCACATCGTGATCCAAAACCTTACCTTGGCTACTCATCGCACAAGGCGTGTGGTGAGCCACCGATCAACCCAAGTGATCCAATATCGTGAAACCGCTTTACGGTGATGCACATAGCCATCAACCGCCGAGATGGGCACCTAGCCATCATCTCCTTGAGGTAGCACGAAGCTTAGCCATCAAGCGCTAATGTAGCGGAGCTATCATTAGACCACGTTACAACTAGTGTACATTTCCTCCTTCTTCAATCCAATCCCACGCCCATGTGTCAATAAATCATGCAAGAGTATCATGTAAAATGAGTATTTATTATTAATCAATACCACATCAATCATATATAGAATATATATAACGATCAATCTTACCATCATCGGTTCACATCACTTAAGCCATTATAACGGCTACCACACATTACACAGTTTTAAACGTTAGCAATCAATCGAGAAATAGTGCGATGATTACGCACCTTATTACTAGCACAAACGATCAACTCTCGAAACGCTACTTAATGCTTCAAAGAATCACGACTAACCGACTCGAAAAGGTTTCTGCGATAGGTTCTTCTCCCTACAATCGGCCTTAGCATCAAAACCTTAGGCTTAAACGAATACTAAATATACAACTTATTAAAACAATATCCTTACCAACTTCGATTGCTAACAAAAGGAGGCTTGATCAGCTACTTTAAAACCCAAAGTACCTTCACTCAATCGATTACAAACAAAAGCCTGGAGAAGTCTATACTACTTCTAATATTCGGCCAAGGTGAGTTTAATAATAGGAAGGGATTTCGGCAAAGGGATAAGGTGTAGGTTCGGTCTAACAATGAAAGAAAATCAATGGAAAGGGAGTAGGGGTTTCGGCCAAAAAGGTTTGAGAAAGGGGAAAGAAAAGATGTGGGGTGTACTTTCGGTTTAGCCAAGATGGAAGAAAAGAGATGATGACAGAATGGGTGGTTCGGCTAAGGCTCTAAAAGAAAAGAAAGAAAAGATTGGCAATGGAGGTTTCGGTTTAGGAGGAGTGGAAGAACAATGGAGAATTGTGAAGCAATTTGGCAGGCAAGCAAAAGGAAAAACCAAAAGATGAGCACCCTTCCTCTATTTAAAACATTCGCCAAGCTCCCCTAAAGAAACAAAATTCGGCCAAACACTCAACTCCCCTTCAAATCCCATTATTCACTCCTAAATTATCTCCTATCATCCATTCAAAAGTTTGAATGAGTCAAACTATATCCTAGCCGAATTTTAAAAGGAAAGACCAAGTCTTTCTCCATCTTTTAAGTGCCCAAATCGAATCCAACACCCTACCAAGTTAACGCAAAAATAAAGCCCCATCTGCACGCTCTTTGCGAATCGAACCTGAATCCTTTCCTTTGCAAATGGCGTCATCTCTCCAAGCTCTAAGTGGCGCCTTCCTTGCCACTTTGCCAAGCCATTCCTTGTGTTTTATTTTCCCAAATAAAACTCTTAAAGCCCCCTTCATTCAAGATCCCCTTTTAACCCCTAAAACTAAAATTTTTCTAAGGCATTCCACTACCCTTAAAAGTTCTCAAGACCCCTAAAACCCATCCAAACATACCCAAAACCTACTAGAACTTGAATTATACCCAACATGCATAGCCCCTAAATTCGGGTGTTACAAAATGTGGAACCGATAATAAAAGTGGTCGACAATAGTTTTGTATGCAATATTATTGTTGAAATAATGAAATAAAAGGAGACTATTGAATACATTTTTGGAATAGATTTTCAAAATAGAAAGACGCAACTCAAGTACAATTAAATTCATGGAGTTTTTGGACTAGTAGTCCAAATATCTAAAGGTATAAAGCCAGTGAGGGTACACATGAAGTAGTTTTGCAAAAACAGAATAAAATATGAAGTTTTTGCTAAGTTCTAACATTGATTATGAAAAGATATAATATTTTTTTATTGTAAAAGCCAGTGAGGGTACACATGAAGTAGTTTTGCAAAAACAGAATAAAATATGAAGTTTTTGCTAAGTTCTAACATTGATTATGAAAAGATATAATATTTTTTTATGGTATATACAATATGTAACATCCTGAATTAATGGGTCTATGCGTTTAGTGTAAGGATATGTTTAATATGTTAATTTAAGTGATAGGGGTCCAAATTGGGCTCAGGACTAGGCAAAGGCCTTGGTTAAATTATCTGATTGGGCATTATAGAGTTAAAATGAGGTAATTGTGTTTAAAATACCAACGTGGGCTTGTGGCCCAACAATAGGTGGCACTGCAAGGAATTTGAAGGTGGCGTCATTAACAATTAAAGGGGCCTAAGTTTTGGCTGCAAGGAGCCCATGTTTCTGGGCCATTTTCGGCACTTTAAAGGGAGTAAAGAGGTGACGCCACGCAAGGGAGTAAGGGCCCCAAATTTAAGTTTCATGGAGCCCAACTCTTTTATAGCTAATTTTAGGCATTAGGGTTAGGTTGAATGGACGGCAACAAGGCTCAAAAATAGGAGGATTAAATGATGTGGATAATAAGGATAATGAGCTGATAAAAGAAGGAAGAGGTGGTGCTATCTAGGTTTCTTCTAAAGGTATGAATAGATTTAGATAAAGGAGAAAAAGGCTAGGTGTTGGCCGAAATTCCATCACCTAGAGAAGTGAAGAAATCAGTTTCTTTATGGCAAAGGGGGTGCCAAATTTTCCCTTTTTATTTGATTAATTTTTAGTTATTAAGAAGGGCACTTTCGGTTTTTTATAGGTAAGTGCCGAAATTTCTATAAATAGGGAGGGTTCTCTTCTTTATTTTTCGGCATTTAGGGTTTCCATCTTTTCTTTCTCTTCTTTCTTCTAAAAGCCAAAAACTCCATTATTCTCTTCTTTCTTCTAAAAGCCAAAAACTCCATTATTCTCTTCTTTCTTCTAAAAGCCGAAAACTCCATTATTCTCTTCTCTTCTTTCTTCTAAAAAGCCGAAAGCCGAAAACTCCATTATTCCTTTCTCTTCTTTCTTTTAAAAGCCAAAAACTCCATTATTCTTTTCTCTTCTTTCTTTTAAAAAGCCGAATCTCTATAGATTTCTTCGAATCATCTTCTCTTCCTGATTTTCGCAAAAAGCCGGAATCCTCTAGGAGTAGCCGAATCTTCTCTAGTAAGATCTCTTAGATTTAAAAGCCGAAAACACTAGTCCCTAAATCTCATATCACTTTTTGAGATTTCAAGATAGCGGTGGTGTTGGCTACGGATAGCGTCAACTTAGAGGGTCTCGTTCTAATGGTAATCAGGTGTGTAGATCTCTAACACACTCTTTAACTGTGTTTTATGTGTTATGGGCTAAAAAGCTGGAAAGTGGCTGTGTAGACAGTCGAATAAAACCCTAAAAGGGTTAGGCAAGGATGCCAGGTACGTAATCATAAAAATCTCTATGTGTATCAATATATATATGAAAGCCTGTATGATGTTTCCTTTATGTGTGTATGCATGGGGTGGGATCTTGATATGATGAAGGGGAAGAAGGTCGCATAGCGATCGGTGGCTTTGCCACATAGGTCACATAGTGATCGGTCTTTATGACAGGCAGCTCAGCTGTCAAAATGCTACGATGTATTATTAAGGTCGCATGGCGATCGGTGGCTGAGCCACGTTATATTATGAGGTCACATAGTGATCGGTGGCTATGCCATGTTTAACGATTTCTGAATAACAGGAATAGGCAGTACGGCTGTCGTTATGGTGTGTAGCGGATGGAGGGTTGATTGTAGAAATCCCTAAGGTGTGATGGTTGGTACGGGTTGTGTGTAGAGGATGGAATTCTAAGATGGGTTGGGCTATGCATCAATTATTATCTATCATGTAATTATGATTGTTGCCATTGTGTATGGGCCAGGGCTCATAATGTGTTTGTAGGCCCAAGCCTTTTATGTGTTTTCGAGATTTACACACTGAGTCTTGGTGACTCACCCTATTATTTTCCCTAACTTTTCAGATGAGCAGTAGATCGTGGACATGGGAGCCGAGACGGACTCGAGGGGCCATCAAGTTTTTATTTCTATAGATTATTTTCGGTTTTTCCTTTAAGTTTTATTTGGGGAATATTTAGATAATAAGGCCCCATAGTTTATATTCGCCTAAGTAGTTTTTAATATTTGCAACTTATGAAATTATGTCAGGGGTTTATTTATACCAAATAATATAATACAAGGTTTTTTTTTAATGTCACTTATTCATTCAAATATTGTCTAATTAACTTACGATTTCCAAAACCAACAAAGCAAAAGTTTTCAACGTACAACCCGTAGCATACCAGATCTGGTCGAAACGTATGGGCCGGGTTTGGGGTGTTATACAATAACCTTTAGATATACTATTAAACTAATAGTTCATTAAATATTTAACTTGCATCTAATGGTTGTTATTACAACCTTTTATGAATAACTATATAGTAAAGTTTATATTAAAATCCTTGAAGGATTTAGAATGCTAGAATGTAACATCCCGAAATTGGGCCTAGTAGGATTGGGCCCAACGGGCCTTGAGCGTAGTAGCATTTAAAATTTTTGGAGAACAAGAGATCGGCTTTAGTGCAAGTTAGACTTATTTGGAAGGTTAAAGTGCTTCTATGAAGTCCCGGGATCAAACTTTGGCTTTAGGGAAATTTTGGTTTTAGGTGAAAAAAAAACCCTGGGAGTTAGTAGGTAGGCTTTAAGAAGGTAGGCTTTAAGAATAAAATGTGGAGAAAAATGTCACAAGTGAAGTGTGTGGCGTAGTGGCAAAGTGACGCCACATAAGAGATAAGGGGATGATGCCACAAGGAAGGAAGGAGGTCCAAGGTTCAAGTCTTGGCTTTTGCATTTTGGTTTTCTTTTTAAATGGACTTTAGAATTTGGCTATAGATTTATATTTATTCGCGCATGGTTTAAGACGTGTGGCCAAGTGGTTAGCGGCGTGGATTATGTTGCAAGGGAGCTTGGGTTCGAATCTCATGAAAAGCAAGGGAGTATTTATTTTGCGAATTGGATGGCAAGAGTTTGAGTTGGATTTAAAATCTACTAAAGGAGGGATCCCACATCGAAAAGATACAAAGAAGGAAGGTGAGAAGCTAACTATATATAGAGCATTCTAGGAGGAGAGTGGATATACCTTGGTGGGCGTTTGGGCGAAGGAGTGGTCGAAGTGCGAATTAGCACCAGATTCCTATCAGCTGTGTAACTCTCTCTACTCTAGTTATAGAGCGGGAAATGTCGAACTGTCGGTCACGGCAATAGTAGCCACACAAGCGTGCGAGCGCACATGTGGGGCTTCGACGCGATAGTTGAGGCCATCAGTAGTATTCTTGTGGGTTGAGTCTGCTTGGGCCATGATGGGTCGAAGTGGGCTCAATTGAATAAAATGTATGATGGTGTAGTATATAGTGAACTAGACTAGGTGTATCTCATATACGTGGCTAGATTTGTGTTAGGTGGGCCACACGAGCGTGTGGGCCCGAATGGGTCGAAATCAGGTTTTAGGCTCAATAGTCCGGTACGACCGAAAATGGTAGCTGAGTCGCTCGGGGCGATATTAGGCCTTCGGAAAGGCCATTGCAGGTGATTACTGAAGTACCCTCGATAGGTACATTACGAAAATACCCTTGGTAGGTAAAATTACTGTTATACCCTTAAAGGTTGATTAGCTTGATTATGTTGTATTATGTCTATCTGATTATGATGGTAATTCATGTTATACGTTATATTTGATATATGTTTTGTATACATGACATACTGCATACACAAATTATTATGTCATATTGCACGGGCTTTGGGATTATTTGAAAGGGGAAGTGCAAATAGGATCGCATGGTCGCTTGACGACTGTGGATCCACCGAAGGCTTTTTAACCACCGAGTAGCTATGCTGCACCATTAAGGTAATGCCGCAACCAGTGTTACATAAGAAGTGTTCGGACGGATGGGTCGATTAAATCCCACGAGAGTGCAGCTTGGATAGGAGGCGAGTGTTCTACTTGGTATGGGCATTAATGCATTGCATATATGGATTATATTACTGATATGGGCTTAGGCCCAGATCTATACATATGATATGTGACATTTGATATGGGTTAAGGCATGTTCTTACTGATGAGGGTGTACACAATGAGTTTTCGTAAACTCACCCCCTCTTTTTAAATATTTCAGGTAATCCCTAGTTTGAGGACTTGGAGTCGAGGTGGACTCTGTGGTAGCCATGCATTACTTCTTTCGTAAACTCCGTTTTCTTTATCTAAACTTATTTTTAATTGGGTTTTTGTTATGTAATAAGGCCTCCGTAACTTAGTTTTGGATTTTGACTTTAATGCTATTATTATATATTTTATGAACTGTCAAATATAGAGTTTCCAAAATAATGACAAACGGATCACAAGCAATAAATAATTAAACTTGGGATTTTCTTAGAACTACAAATATTATTTTCAAAAGGTCACGTTTTTGAAGTCCACTAGTTTCGATTTTCGTATCACAATATAACCTTCCGGAATTAATAGTATTTATAACGTTTTGGCAAGCATCATTAAATCAAGCCTGTTTCCTTAAATTGAACCAAAAGTTTTCTTGCTTTAAACAACCTTTCCCTGTGACATACCAGATCCGGTCGTGACGTTTAGGCCGGGTTTGGGGTGTTACATAGAAGCATATTGAAATTCTCAGAAAATTGTTCATTTATATGAATTGAAATAATTTGAACATATGTGGTAAATTTGACTTAGTGAATAGTAGTTGAAGGAGGATTATAAAATGATCCAAAATACCTATTTGTGTTTTTATAGAAGAATATGAATAAAGTTTGCTATGATTTGTAACCTCCCAAACCCGACCTAGATGTTATGGCTAGATTGGGAAGGCTACATTAGCCACCGAAATGGCTAAGCTAACTTACGTTACTTTTTAAGACTTTAAATAAACTCATTTTAGAGAAAACTATAGTTGTACTTTGAGTTAGCTTAAAAACATTCATTCATTAAGTCGTGTATGCTTAGAATTCATTTTATTGTTGACAGTGTTGTTTTAGAAAAACCGTTTGCTTGTCGCTCTTCTTTAAAAAAAACTCGAAGTTAAACTAATGCAGCAGAAAAACCATTTTTCAAGTCATTTTGGAAAATTGGTTGCCTTATCGATTTGTTTTTCAAAAATAGTTCATTTGCAATATAGTGGAAACTAGGGAACAGTATCAAATTTTACTTAAGCCCGATATCATGTATTATCCGGTTATTATGCTTGAGTAATTCAAGCATACTAAAATCCCCAAAAGAAAAGTTACCAAGCCACAGACCAGAAATAATTAAAAGTACAAGCCAAAACCAATAAAGACTTAATAATACTTAATTAAATAATAATAATCTGAAGTCAAAGTTGATTCTCCGAATATCAAGCTCGGTCTTAATTTTGAGGTTTACCTGAAAAGTTAAACACTACTAGGGGTGAGCTTATAAAAAGCTCAATGTGAGTCGAATAATTATTTAAACGGGCAAAAACATCAAATACAGTGAAACATATTAGCATTAATAGAAGAAAACAGAACCATCATAGGAATTTCATGTCATTACATAGCCATTATCAAATTGATGTCAAACGGTGTATGAGCATAGGTCATCATTCATTCGAGTAACAATCATTAATTTCGATATCATTCAATATAACAAAATACAATATGTAGCATAAATCAATAACATTCGAATATGTCGTGCACATGATGCAATGCAAAAAGTTTCCTACCCATACCATCTGCTACACACCACAAGTTTCCCAGAACCCATCTGCCAAACTCCAAAACATTATGAGCATAGCTTGATGTGGTAAAACCATCGAATAATCAATAATGCTTTTAATCTGTCGGATATCAAATAGTGCGATACAATCGCCAATAACATATAATATGCGATAAAATCGCCAATCCCCTCGGTACTCCAGGTGCAGTGCACTGACTACGAATAATGCAGACTTAATATGCCGCCGATACTCCACGGAACTCTTCCGTCAACCACAAAATCCCAACCCAATGTCATGCAATCTCATACATAATCATATCTCAATACTTTTACATTCATTTGACATACTCAGCATGTCCTCAATAATCACATAATTTCAGTAAATGGAAACAGTGTTCCAATCTTTCAAATTACCATTGTGTTGGTATCAAACAATATCGTTCAATTTCACTTACTTTACAGATTTTCATTGTACATAAATAGCACCCTTTTCAGTACACAATATAACAAATATATCATTCGTTTAAATCATATATAAGCTTAATATCTCAACATTCTCATATCTCATAACTCAAATATGCAATTACAAACTCAATCAAACATCCATACTATCAAACTAGCAATTTTGCCAACACGTCAATCTTTTAAGGCTCGAAACATACCTGGTTCGACCACTTACAAAATCAATAATTTGGCTATTAAGACAATCCAATCAGTAAGCTAATTTATCATATATAACATGGTATTTAATATTTCAAACATTTTTATGAGTTTAGGACCCACACCTTATTTTTCGCTTCCTCGCAATACACTAGCAAATCTTTCAATTTTCCTTAATGATTCCTTAAACGAACCTAAACTGAAATTCAATATAAATTCAATCAATTAACCATTAAACTAGCCCGAAAACACCCACTTATGAGTTCAAACCAATCGTTGAAATTATAACTATTTTATGAATCCAAGCTAGTTAGATTCCTTAAACTATATCGATACAAACTGTACGTACAATCGTTCTTCGCCTTTAAGGATGATTTGGGTCATTTGGGTCAGCACCTAATTCAATAATATACTGGAAAATTAGTATTTAATTAATGATTAAATTCCTTCATTTAATCAATTCATAACCTTTACTTAACAACTATGTCAAAATAACAAACTAGTTACCCTTAATTGCACTTGCGCTTTACGATTTGTGGGATCCAAATGGCCAATCGATCAAGAACATTTTTCCCTAATTGAAATGGGTTTAAAAGCCGATCAGGAGGGTTCAAAAACTCAAATTAATACTAGAAAAATATAGGCAAGAACCAAGAAACAAAACAGCCCTCTTTCTTACACATAGGCGCACACACCACCACCCATGGTGGCCAAAATTGGGGCTGAATTTTAAAACGGTTTGAGATCTCATTAAATTCTGGAAAAATACATTTGAAATAATTTAAAATCCCCCAAATTCCAAATCTAGAAATTTAGGTTTTTAATGGACAAAATTGATTAAGAAATTGAAGAGAGAAGAGACCTTACTCAAGCAAGTCGAGAGAAACGGCAATGGCACTTTCTTGGCAGTCTTCGAGATCGATCTTGGAGTTCAAGATTTCAGATTTGGGGCTGGTTTTAATGAGGAAAAATGACAGCAATATGATGGAGAATATGTTAACAAATCTTGTGGCAAAGAGATGGTAAAACTAGGTGTAGGCGACAACAACAATAGAGGAAAGGAAAAAAAAAAATTAAAATCAAAGAGAAGAAAAGGAGGAAAGGAATGGCTAGGGCAATGAGGAGGAGGATTAAAGGCTAACTATTAGTGAAAAATTAATATTTATACCTAGGTTAACTAGGCTTGGATGGCCCACACATTAAAATAAGGGGTTTTTGTCAAAAAATTAAAGTATTTTCATGGAAAGGAAATTGAAGTTAGAACCTCAAGGATAAATTCACTAATATTTAACCATCAAACCAATAACTCATTCTTGATATAATTTGAAATATTTATTTTAAAAAAACAAGGCATGTCACATACTAGGGTTTAAGGCAAAATTTGCAAAATAATGAAAATGATGCGAGAGAAGGAATTTGAACTTGGGTTTCAAGAAACGTTACACTAACACTTAACCAACAAACTAATACCTCATTTATTTCCTAAAAATGCATAGATAATTTAAAAAATTAAGGCATGATCACTCTCTCTCGATTCACAAACCCGATCCTACTAAACCCTGATTTTTGGGATGTTACATGATTATTGTTGAAACTCTTGAAGAGATCAAAATATATTTCTCCCAAAATTTTCCCTCACTCATGACTTTCAAAAGAATGATGATATAAATGTTTAGCAGATACATTCAAATAGTCTTTTGAAATATTAGTATTCAAGATTGAATACATAGAATATGAGAAAATATGTGATGTTTTCATAAGGGGATGTGATGTTTTCATAAGGGGGAGTAAATACGCATTGTAATATTTTCCCCTTAACCAAGGTTTTGTCCCATTGGGTTTTCCTGATAAGGTTTTTAATGAGGTAGCATATTATTCATATTATAGATATGTATACTCTTTTTCCTTCACTAAGAATTTTTTCCCCATAGGGTTCTTTGGAGAAGCATTCTAAATATTCCCATTGATACTCTCTCTCTCTTTACTCTCCCATTCTCTTTGCTCTGTCTTTTATTTTATAACAAATATAAAATAATATATTTTATCATTCATTTCTTTTTAAAATAATAATATGAGATTTTTAGGGTTCAGGCCGGTATTCTTTTTTTAGATGGAACAATTTGACCCATAACACTTCTGTACAAACCCATGAACTCATCGCTCAAATATCCGAAGAATGTACAAGTTTAAATGGAGAACAACCCTTTAGTGACCATCCCAAAGCCCATTGTTTAAAAACCCTCACGTAGAGACAAATAAGAATTTCTACTTAGACAGCAAATTAGAGAACTAGAGGGGTTAATATAACTTTTACTTCATGATTTTGTAATTAGATCCAGTTTGACATCTATACTTTTTTTTATCTATTTCGATAATTGAACTTCTTTTTAAAAAAATGTGAGTGGCACATCATAAACTCTTGATAAAATGGACTTAATTGCCAAGTTTAAGGATCAAAATGAACAAATAATATATAGATACCAAAGTGAATCTAATTGCCAAGTGTAGGGACTAAAAGTTATATTAATCCATAACAAAACAAATCACGTGTGTGCTCCCGGGACTCGGGGGTGGTCGGACCATAAAACTAAAACTGGATAAGAAAAAGCAAAGAAATGCAAAAGTGATGGCCACATTGCCTATTGCATCAGTTTCCATTTCCACCATGGTTTTCTCAATGAAAACTCCTCCTTTCCCATCAAACTCTCTTAAACATTCTTACATTCGTAACTCTTACAATCACCTTCCTTCTCGAAGACTCGCTCTCTTTCAACTTGGCTCTGGTACAACTAAAATCCCTTTATTCTCTCTTTCATACTTTTCTTTATGTTTTTATGATAGCATTTTTCTGGGGAAAAAAACTAGAGCTGAAGTAGTGAAGTTATTGACATTGTTACAATGTGAACATTTAAGTTGCTTTCAACATGTTTTCTTGATGAACATTTTTTATTTTAACGATATTTCCAACACTAATGTCTTCTTGTAGGTGCAAGCTTTTTTTCTTTTGTTATAGATGACAAAACACAATTGGGTTCATTTTTTTTTCTTTAGAGTAGGGATTAATTCCCTTACTTTAAACCCCTTGTAAAGCTAATCGCATCACAAATGGATTGTTTCACTGATGCTAATAATGGGGTTTTGGTGCTAGCTTCGGCGATCCCACAGTCGGAATTCTTGGGTTCGATCCTGAGTGGTAAATCTGAGAACACCGCTACTGCTATTAAGGAGCAAGATGCATTAAACTGGGTTAAAAACGACAGTAGAAGAATGCTTCATGTTGTTTACCGTGTTGGCGATTTGGAGAAGACTATCAAGTATGCTTTATCATATATTGGAATGTTGAATGACGTACATGCATACTCTTTTGGTGATTCAAGATCATTTGCAGGTTTTACACCGAATGCTTAGGAATGAAGCTCTCAAGGAAGCGTGACATACCCGAGGAGCAATATTCGAATGCTTTTCTTGGATATGGACCTGAAGATTCTCATTTTGCTGTTGAACTTACTTATAGTGTGTGATTTCACCATGTCTATATGCTTATGCATCTGTGATTACTTAATAGCTGCTAATATACATTTGTTTTTGTATTATAATTCTACAGATTATGGAGTTGACAAATATGATATTGGAAATGGATTTGGTCATTTTGGTGTTGCAGTAAGCGATGTAAGTTCTTTGTTCAACTACAGATGTTCTCTGTTATTTGATTGAACTTGAAGCTGTTGTAACTCAACAAAGGGCTCGTATGGGAAAAGGCATGCTAAATTTCGGTATTTTTGTCTGTTTGGAGTCGTCCATTTAATTTCATTTCAAAATTATGAACTTGAAAACTTTGTGTTCTAATCATTTGTAGGTTTCGAAAACAGTGGATCTAGTAAAGGCAAAGGGGGGAAAGGTTACAAGGGACCCTGGATCTTTTATCGAAGATCCGGATGGTTATACATTTGAGCTTTTAGAGAGGGAGCCGACACCTGAGCCACTTTGTCAAGTAATGCTTCGAGTTGGTGATCTTGATCGATCTATTAATTTCTACAAGAAGGTGAGTGGCTTTTTACAGAGTTAAACAACCTTTGGTCTATTAAAGTTTAGCTCTGTAGAATGCTTATATGCCAATCTTTTGTTCCTGGATGTATAGGCTTTTGGCATGGAGCTTCTTCGTGCAAAAGATAATCCCGAGTATAAGGTAAAGACACTCCCTTTAACCACCATCAAAATCTCAAATATTTGATCATATCGAGTCATTTGGTATTTCCTACGAATAATTATGCCTACTTATCAGTATACAACAGCCATGATGGGCTATGGTCCTGAAGACAAAAATGCAGTGCTGGAACTGACGTACAACTATGGTGTCACAGAATATGATAAAGGCAACGGTTATGCACAGGTACACTCTATCTATCGGTTATTATTTGCTGAAATTTCTTCCGACTCCTCAGTAGGCTTATTCTATTTGTCTTGTATCTTACCAGATAGCAATAGGCACAGACGATGTTTATAAGACCGCAGAAGCAATTAAGCTATGTGGAGGAACGATTATCCTTGAACCTGGACCCTTGCCAGGCATCAACACTAAGATTACTGCTTGCCTGGACCCTGATGGCTGGAAATCGGTAAGGCTAATAATGCTAGTTTAGATTGGGGTGCAAGTGTTTGAGGGTTTTATATATATATATATATATATATCCAAATGACTTGAATGCCTTTTCTCTTCATGTCCTGCAGGTCTTTGTTGATAACATTGATTTCCTTAAGGAGCTTGAGTGATCAAATATAATCATAGCTGCGATTGAATCCAGGGAGAGATTCATAGCAATTTTGCTGTTTACATCCCATCTTCTAGACTTTCTTTTCTTTTTTCTCTTTTTTGTATAGGACTGTTGAAGTTGCTATTCATTGCCAATTAAGCTGGGTACACGGGGAATCAGATATATGCATTTGAGCATGATTGCTTTACAGAAATGAAAATCCAAGTTTCAATGAATCCAATTAGTTTCTCTTAGAAATATGCTATATTGTTACGAAAATTCAACATATTCTGGATCCCGTTCCTCATCTGTTTGTCACCTTTAGTCTTGCACTCGAATCCAATAATTCTTTCGCCTGTTTTAATCCCAAAGTAAGCTGATTGCTCAGCATTGTCTCCTCTCTTCCTTGTAGGCCATGCTGGGCTGTCACTATGAACTCCTGAGATCACACCTGGAACTGCAGAGTACAAGGCTTAGCTTGCACTTCTTTTTAGTGTATGTACCAGCTTATATGTACGCTTTTCAATTTAATCACCACCTGTTTTACCTTACAAAATGTAGTAATGGACAAATTTCTAGATAACCAAATTAGAAGTTGCCTATAGTTATACCTGCTGGTGTTTATGTAGAAACAAACTTGCTTCCAATGTAGAGCTCCTGTCATCAACATAAATATGGTGATGAGATGTAATATTTTGTTAACAAATACTGAAATGTATGCTTGAGTAGTTCTCTCCCGGTTGCAACAAAGTTCAATGCTTAAGGGACCTTCGGATCTTAACTCTCCGCTAGGGAAATTGAAAGGCCGCCTCCACTATGCAACTGCTGAAGTGGCTGTAAAAACATGCAAACATGAAAACTGCATTCTAATCTGTCTTCAGCTTGGATTAAACAACAGAGCTTGCATCAAGCATTCGCGAGAGTTCCATACTGGAAAGACTCCATGATCGTGCAAAGAAACTCCATGGACTCCATAGGAGTTTCAGGAGGGGGACAAAACACACTGGTGGTAACCACCTTGCAGGGACGTTCTCATCTATATTTTCCAGCTTTTCACACTACATGAGCTCACTAAAACACCTAAAAGAAAACCATTGGAGAAGCCAAGGTAGGGCTCTAAAACTCTGTACTTTCTTTGAATTTGTCAACGACTTCTCCACTTTCACTAAAGCTCAGACATTGGTTCCTCATCTGAGGAATTTGTTCAGAAAAATAA
Organism: Gossypium bickii; assembly: GCA_025503065.1. NCBI lineage: Eukaryota > Viridiplantae > Streptophyta > Magnoliopsida > Malvales > Malvaceae > Gossypium > Gossypium bickii. The sequence goes on along the minus strand of CP106714.1, from coordinate 90,516,052 downwards.
AAAAAGAAGCGTCGACAGCAGGATTCGAACCTGCGCAGGCAATGCCCAACAGATTTCGAGTCTGTCTCCTTAACCACTCGGACATATCGACTTCTTGCCTTAGTTTTGGTTTTCTATTTACTTCATTCTTTAAAAATATAAAAATTTAAAAAAATATCAACACAAGGGTTCGAGAACCTGCGCAAGCATATACCCCCGTACGCTTCGTGCCTCTCCCCCTAACCACTCAAACATACCGACCTCCTTGACAACGAGATTTCATAAACAGCGGTATTGTTTTTTTATCGATGTGGCTTACTTTGCAAAACTAAGTAAGCGAATAATTAGAATCATTTTATTAAAAATATAGTGATACCAAATTAGAGTGATAAATTACAGGCCTAAGCAATTAGCGAGACTAGTCTGTAATATAAGAATAGGTCATCTACTATAGCAAACACATTATTGGCATATAAATTGAATATCTAAAACTGTTAATAAACAAATTAGACAAATGTGCAACCTTCCAAAAGCATCATTATTCATAGCCTTAGCTATTTCATATAACACTACATCCACCCTTTCACCACACCTTTCTTCTATTCTTGCATTTTACCTCTCGACTTAAATATTAAAAACAGTATCGAAATACGAACTCTTTAACACCCACCATAACCCTTTTTTGCTTACAAATATTATAGCCGGTGAGATCCAACTAAAAGATGCATCATTAGTCTTCATTACAGTATTATTAAAAAATATAATGATAAATTTAATCCCTAATATGCATTTATTTTGTCATTTTAGTCTTTAATTTTTTATTATTTTCATATTTTTTAACCTTTAAATTTTAATCAAATTGCTTTTTATTTTTGGAAGGAATAGTTGATTGAACTATTACAAATTTAATGGCAAAAATGTTGCAGCTAGAAGTATTCATGACCGGGTCAGGTCTAAATATAATATTAACATTTTTTATGCTTGTTCAAGTTCAACCGGCCCGAAACATGGGCTTAAAATTTTGCCAAACTCTCCCATATTTGCAAAAGATTAATTCAAGCCCATTTTAGGCTCACCCATATTATTTTTAAAAATTTTAAAAATATATATTTATATTATATTATTTTAATATTTAATAATTTATATATTTTTTATTTATTGAAATTTTTATATACTCATCTTAACATTATTTTAATGTTTACATTAAAGTAGTATTATATATTTAGTGTATTTTTTTTAATATGTTCTAAGTTACATAATATAAAGTATTATAAACTTATAAACGAGCCGGGCTGGGCTTGGGCCTTAAATGTTCAAGAACCTAGCTCATATTTTAAACAAGCTATTTTTTTGTCTAAGCTCATTTTTTAAACTTAATATTTTTACTCAAATCCTCCCAAATTTCAAGCCTGGGTAGGTAACCCAACTCATGAATAGGTCTAATTGCAACCCTTGTGGCAATCTATTCGTACTTCATTGAATAATTCTTTTTAGGCTTAATATAACATTTGGTATCTGAACTTGACATTTTTTCCTAATTTGGTATCTAAACTTTTTTTAAGTCCAATTTGATACTTGAACTTGGCACTTTCTCCTAATTTTTTACCAAAGCTTTTTTTTTTTTTTTAGGTTCAATTTGGTACCTAATTTTATTAAATGTTATACAAATTATGCAAAACACTAACAATATTTTTTTTTTGTTATGCTACAAAAATATTGTCAGTATTAGGAGAAACTCATGTTAAAAAAATAGGTATTGAACTATGTTTAACTAATTAATATTAAATAAAAAAAGAGATTTTTTAAAACCTCAAATTAAAATAAATTCATTATTTTCAATTATATAAATAATTAATTAAATAAAACTAAAAATATTTAAACATATAAAATACAAAAAATATCATGTAATTTGTCACATGTCAGTCATACATTGATTATTTTTGCTACCTCATAAAAAAATAACATTGTTATTATATTAGAGTAATTTGAAAAATGTTTGACAAGTATCAAATCGAACAAAAAAAAAAGATTAGGTACTAAATAAAGAAAAAGAATCAAGTTCAAGTATCAAATTGAGCCCTCAAAAAGTGTAAGTGCCAACTTAAGAAAATGTGTCAAGTTTAGATACCAAATATTATATTAAGGTTTTTTTTTTTTTAAGTTCTATTGAATTTTTTTAAACATTTTTTCGAATTTTTATGAATTAAATATGTACGGCCCGTGAGTTATGATTTTGGTACCGTTAAAATTTTAATACTCTTCACATTAAAAAATTAATATTATTTCTTATTGGATGAAAAAAAGTGTCCAATAGCTATCAAATTATATATTAAGTCAAAATTTAATAAAGTAAAATAGAGGATTAAAGTATCAATTTTTGTAAAATAGAGGGGTCAAAAGAAAAAGAATTAAACCTTATAAAAAGAAGCCGGCTATATGAAACTAAAACGGAAGTAGAGAAGCCATAGTTAGACCTTGCAAACTCCTCCCCCTTTCGACTTTCTCAGATCTGTTTCTCTTTCACTCTCTAGAGAGACGGATACAGCTTCTTTTTTTTTCAATCCTCATAGCAATTAGCTATGGCGATTAGGTCTTTCTTTCTCTTTATTTTATTCTTCTCCTCTTCTCTAACTCCGGTCTTTTCTCTTTATGAAGATCAAGTAGGCCTCATGGATTGGTAAGTTCTAATTCAAACTTTACTTCGTTGAATTCGATTCAAATTTAGCTTCGATTCTTTATATGTATATCTAATTTTTGTTTTTAATTAAATTGTTTAATCTTAGGCATCAACAATACATCGGCAAAGTGAAGCAAGCAGTGTTCTCCTCTCAAAGAGCTGGTCGAAAACGAGTCGTAGTTTCCACCGAAGAGAATGTTATTGCTTCACTTGATCTCCGCCACGGCGAGATTTGTAAGTCAAATACAATTCGATTACTGATGGTTGAAGTTTATTTAGCTTATAATTCTTTTTGGGATGATGGTTTGTTTGTTTTATGTAGTTTGGAGACATTTGCTTGGGGCTGATGATGTTATCGATGGAATTGATATCGGTCTTGGCAAATGTAAGTGTCTGCATATCCATATTTCGTTCAGAGAAGAATCTTAAGTGGCCTTTTTTTATTTGAATTTGTTTTTATTGTTATCTTATTTGTATTTATTGTTTGGTTCATTTTTCAACTTGTTTTTAAGTGTTGGTTTCTGTTTCTGGATTCACCGAGGAAAGGTCTGACTTCAGTGCTTGTTTAGCTGATTAAGTTTTGAATAAATTTCATTCTTGCAGATGTCATTACCCTTTCATCGGGAGGAAGTATTCTAAGATCATGGAACCTTCCTGATGGGCAGATGGTGTGGGAATCTTCACTTCAGGGTCCAAAGCACTCAAAATCATTCTTATTAGTGCCGGTTAGTATTAAAATTTTCTTTAGTCAGATTCTTCCAGTTAACATCTATTTTGTTACTATTCTTCGACAGTCTGTTTTTAGTGGAACATGGTCACTGAAATTTTGTACCAAGCCATTCTATATTAGATGCTCCTTCATACAATCAAGATTATTCTTGCTGAATTTTCATCTAAAAGATTCTTAATTGTCTTTACAATATCGAATGGAACGAGGCTAGTTTATGTACAGAAGGATGCTTTGTTGAACATTTCTTGTGGTTGTAACTTTTATTGTCCATTAGAACTTGACGTCCTGTCATTTTTCCACCCTTTGTTTAATTTGTTGATTGAAATTATATTATTCATTCTATGATCCTAAAAACCTATGAAGATTGACTGTGTTTATACTGTGCAGACAAACTTGAAATTTGATAAGGATAATGTACTTGTCGTTTTTAGCAATGGCCGTCTCCATGCTATATCTTGTATAGATGGTGAGGTTCTTTGGAAGAAGGATTTTGAAGCAGATAGGTTAGTTCAATTTGAAAGTATTATATTTCAACAAATTCCCCCTCCCCTTTGTAAGCAATGGTATTATTGATGTATTGTGTTGCCATGCTACTTGCAGCTTTGAGGTTCAGCAGGTAATTCAGCCTCCCGGCAGTGATTTAATATATGTTGTAGGATTTGCTGCTTCGTCCCAGTTTGAGATGTACCAAATCAATGCTAAGAATGGAGAGTTGTTGAACCATGAAAGTGCATCCTTTTCTAGTGGGTTTTCGGGAGAAGTTTCACTAGTTTCCACTGAGACAGTTGTGGCTCTTGATTCCACAGGGTCAATTTTGCTAACAATAAGTTTTCAAGATGGAAAAATTAGTTCTCAACAGACACCCATTTCAAATCTTGTCGAGGATTCTTTAGGACCGGCAGTAATAATACCTTCATCAGTCTCAGGAATATTTGCGATTAAAACAGATGCAGTTACTATATTTATTAGAGTGATAGGTAAAGGCAAGTTAGAAGTCGTGGAAAAAACGACTAACGAAATAGCTGTTAGTGATGCTCTCTCAATCTCCGAGGATCAACAAGCATTTGCATTGATTCAACATGCAAGCAGTGAGATTCATCTCACAGTGAAACTTGCACATGATTGGGATGGTAATTTGCTTAAAGAAAGCGTTACGAAGGACCGGCAAAGAGGGCTTGTCCACAAGGTTTTCATAAATAATTATATCCGAACTGATAGGTCTTATGGATTTCGGGTGTTGATTGTGATGGAAGACCATTCATTGTTGTTATTACAACAAGGTGAGATTGTCTGGAGCAGGGAAGATGGTCTGGCATCAATAATTGATGTAACAACTTCAGAACTTCCCGTGGAAAGGGATGGTGTATCTGTTGCAAAAGTGGAGCACAACCTCTTTGAATGGCTTAAGGTATGGCTATGAACATTTTAAGATTTGGAAAATATTATTTTGTTCTCATTGAAACACATATTTGTTTATATTTTAACTGATGATTAATTATTGGTTATGTTTTGGATACATGTTGAATTATCATATGCATGAAGTCTTAATGTGGTTCAAAAATTAGAAAGACTATGGAGATATATATATCTGAGCATAAATTTTTTTTGGTATTCATCTGAGCATTTGGTAAATGGTTTTTCACTATTTGGATAAGATGTTTAGCTTTAGAAATATGAACTTCCAACCATCAAAGCTTCTATAACTTTATCCACTATTTGAAAATGGACCTGAAGATGCATTTTGACAACATGGTTTCTAAATGTGCTCCTTTCTTAAGGGACATATGTTGAAGCTGAAGGGAACACTAATGCTTGCAAGCCCTGAGGATATGGCAGCCATACAAAGTATGAGACTAAAAAGTTCTGAAAAGAGCAAAATGACCCGAGACCACAATGGCTTCCGGAAGCTGCTTATAGTACTAACAAGGGCAGGGAAGCTTTTTGCGTTGCATACTGGAGATGGACGCATTGTCTGGTCTCACTTGCTATGGTCTCTACACAAATCAGAGGCGTGTCAATCTCCAATAGGGTTAAACTTGTATCAGTGGCAGGTTCCTCATCATCATGCTATGGATGAAAATCCATCTGTGCTTGTAGTTAGCAGGTGTGGTCCAAGTTCATATACACCAGGTGTACTTTCTTTTGTTGACACTTACACGGGAAAGGAGCTTAGTTCTTTAAGTCTTGATCATGCTGTTGTACAAGTTATTCCACTTCCATATACAGATTCAACAGAACAGCGACTGCATCTGCTGATCGATGCTGATAAACATGCACATCTATACCCTAAAACTTCTGAGGCTCTTAGCATCTTCAAACGTGAATTTTCAAACATATACTGGTATTCAGTGGAGGATCAAAATGGCATCATCAAGGGGCATGCTTTGAAGTGCAAGTGCACTGGCGAAGTGGCTGATGAATTCTGCTTTGACACAAGGGATTTATGGTCAGTTGTATTCCCCTCAGAATCAGAAAAGATCATTGCAACTGTCACTAGAAAATTGAATGAGGTAAAGCATTTCTCCCTCCCCCATGTTTTTTCCCAATGACTTCTGTTTTTTTTTGGTCAACCTGCATGGTGATCTTACAAGTTTTCAGGACTCAGTCGCACTGTATAACATTATCGCATGAAATGACTCTCAACTGAAGACTTTTGACCATTGCATGACTTGCTGCTTCATTCTCCTTTTGCTATTGACTTCTTAAAACCAATTGTGTATGAGTTTGTTGTGCTTTAATGCAATTGCTAATGGATGTTTTGGAAGATAGGTAAATTTGGTTAATTGACTTAATTCCCAATTGCACCCTGTTCTTTTGTATTTTGAATGTTCATTGGTGCATTGTTGGGAATGCTGCATGCATAAAACATACTGAAATGATTTTTTGAGTTTTCCAGGTGGTACATACTCAAGCGAAGGTTGTAGCAGACGAGGATGTCATGTATAAATATATATCAAGGAATCTACTTTTCGTGGCAACTGTTGCACCCAAAGGCAGTGGTGAAATTGGGTCTGTTACACCGGAAGAATCGTGGTTGGTTGCATATCTTATTGACACTGTAACAGGTCGTATATTGCACCGGGTTACTCATCATGGTTCGCAGGGCCCTGTTCATGCTGTAAGATACTTATTCTCTCATATTGGTGTCATAAAATGCTATTAAAGGGATGCAATTGAAAAGGCTTTTTGTTTCTCATAGGTTTTTAGTGAGAACTGGGTTGTCTACCACTACTTCAATCTTAGAGCGCACAGATATGAGATGTCCGTCATTGAAATTTATGACCAGTCTCGGGCTGTAAGTGGTGGAACTTGAATTCTTTATGCTGAGTTGCTTGTATCTTTACTTCAATTAAACTAATCTTTTTCCAACTAAAATACCATCCACAGGACAACAAAGACGTTTGGAAGCTTGTTCTTGGAAAGCACAACCTTACTTCACCAATTTCTTTATTTTCTCGACCTGAGGTCATAACAAAATCACAGTCCTACTTTTTTACTCATTCTTTGAAAGCTATAGCTGTGACATCTACAGCAAAGGGTATAACTTCCAAGCAGCTTCTCCTTGGTACAATTGGTGATCAGGTAAATTAAAATTTTCCAGAAGAACTAAATCATGGAGTTATCTGTACCGCTTCATGACGAGTTGTTCGTGTTTTATTTTAAGGAGTTAAATTTGATTGTCTTTACTATGAATGTTAGAGTTGAATGATACTTCTGCCTGCATCATGATTGTAATCCTGTTTTACAGGTTTTGGCACTTGATAAGCGTTTCCTGGATCCTCGTCGAACAGTTAATCCTACACAAGCAGAAAAGGAAGAAGGCATTATACCACTAACAGATTCATTACCCATTATTCCTCAGGTTAGTTTCCTCCCCGACCATCCATTTTTTATTTAATATATATTTGTATATACACACTGGCAAATACATTGAGAAATGCTGTCTTGAGAGGCACGGTTAGCATGCATGCAACCAAGCAAAACTGAAAACAAAAAAATTGGGAAGATGGAATATCAGAGGAGGAGAAAAGTAGAGGAAAAGAAATTCTATTGGGGTGCTTGGTATGAAATATGAAAAAATGGAAAGAAAAAGTAATTTACTAATTTGCTTTCCATGCATTGCTTGGTAAAGTTGAAAAATGAGGGGAAAGAAAATGAAAAATTCAAAAAATATAGTGTTGTGAATGTGTGTACTTCACTTACATCTTTCTCATTTTCTCTCGATGATTTGGTTGGGTTTTATATATTAGGATGGAAAATTGTCATCTTTTCTCTCATTAAAAATAAATAAATCACTTCACTCAATGAAGCAAAGGATAAGTGATTGGGTAAAAACAAAAGGATACAATCACGATCATATTATGATCAAGTAGCGTAAGTGATGGATGTCCATGAATTGAGTATTATAAGAGGGCCACCCATGACCATTTTATGAATGGAGTTAAAACATAAGCATATATTATTTTATAACTCTCTCTCCCTCGCTTTCTGTAAGTATAGAATAAGTGATGGCTGTTCATGAATTGTTTCCAGTCCTACGTTACACATGCGCTTAGAGTGGAAGGTCTTAGAGGTATAATAACAGTGCCAGCCAAGCTGGAATCGACAACCCTCGTCTTTGCACATGGAGTCGACCTCTTTTTCACGCAGCTTGCACCTTCAAGGACATATGATTCACTCACAGAAGATTTTAGTTATGCCTTGCTGCTCATTACAATCGTGGCACTCGTAGCAGCCATCTTTGTAACATGGAGGTTGTCCGAGAGGAAAGAACTGCAAGAGAAATGGAGGTAAAGTAAGTTTCTGCTCATTACATTTGTGTATTAACACATTTGCTTAGATGACACACACCTTTAATTATTTTTGAATTAGATTAGAAGGGGTCTCCTTCTGACTTGTAATTTTTCCAAGTTTTGTAGCATTCCATCTTTAATGTCTATTTTCATTGCCATGTTTTAACAATTTAGTTTCTTATGATTAAAATTCTCTCTTTGATTTTTGTTGGGTTAAAATTTTGGGGTGGGGGCAAAGCTAAAAGTTGGATTAGTCATTTTTAGGAGGGACAAAAAATGAAATTTTCTTTTAAATAAAAGGGCTAAAAGGGATTAATTTGGATTATTAAAATTTTAGGATGGGCTAACAGTGGGAATTGGACTAGTTAATCAAGAGAGCTGAGGCATTACCTGTCTTTCGGCTTTGCCTGTTATTATCACATGCATTGACAGTGGTATGTTTTAATTTCAAAAAACGGGATTAAATAATTACCATATATCTTTAAGAGAGAGATATATATATATATATTAAAATAAAGCGGTAAATGTGTTTAAACAAAATGAGAGTATTTTAAAAATATGACATGACTATTAAATTCAATAACTTAATTTAAATCAAGATTATACAAGAGTAAGTAGAAAACATTAAAATTTGCAAATATTTACATTTCCATGGAGGCATTCGAAGTTCAACCCTCCTGCTTCCGTTTTGCTGCACCTTCTATATCAGAAACACTGTAAAATCAGACGTGCCAAACCAGTTTTGGCACACTATGAAGAGTACGTGTTTGAAGAATCATTGTTTTTGTGATGGGCAGTTTCTATTCTGCCTTTGCGAGTCAGGGCACTTTTTCTTCTGTACACTTCAGTGACGATTGATGGCAGAAAATTGGACTCTATTCAGTGGTCTCTCTCTACATTGAGGAAAAGGTTTACAGCCAGTTCCAGTTGGCTCATATTTTACTGGTTCTTATCCATATTACACAGAAAATCAATAGACTTATCACCTCTTACAATTTTGCCAATTCTTCCATTTTTAGCATGAGGTTTTGATTTTTGAATGGTCTCATCTCTTCATTTCCATATACTTGATAGAAATACTGGTTGTCCTTGGATGACATCATCATACATCAAGAAATATAAAGAGAATAAAACCTAAGCAATGATCTGAATTTTATTCAGTAGAAGATTTAACTTTTCTGTTTACATCAATTGCTATTTATATAGCTCTCAGCTAAGCTGAACTCTCGAGCAACTGCTACTAACAACCTACTAGTTATCTTTACCAGAATTTACCAAACTCTTGGCATTTTAGCACGTGATTCATATAGGCTAATATTCTGCTTCTTCCTTCTACTTTCTTGAAAGTTATTCCTTCAAATATTCACCATGCTTTCTTCTATTTCCTTTTGCTTCTTTTATGCTGTAAAAAAATACTGACTTCTTCTTCCATCATTCATCATACATTCTTCATTCTATCATTCACTTACTTTTCTATTCTTCTTTTGTATTTTTTTTTATTGCAATCTAGGCTGTTAGGCTTCTTCGATTTCAACAAATGTAAACAAAGCTCGTTTGAGCTTGCAAAAGAAAAAAAAAAAAGAAGAGAATTTCCGGAAGCAAGGCTGTTAAGCTACTTGCTTTCGGTAGATGCATATACTAAGCTCGCTAGAGCTTACATGATGAAAAAAAAATCTGGTACAACAAGCTAGGCTGTTAGGCTTTATCTCACTTCCAATTGTTGTTCAACATGGCTTCAGCAATGAAACTTGGGTCTCTATCGATCAACTTTGTAAAAAAATCGGTTTCAAGATTCCCTCCTCGACTTCCATGACTGTTGCAGGAGAAGGCAAATTTATAGTCATCACCACATGGTACTTTGAAAACATCATAAGCTTGTTGGATTACAATCCTCAATTATGGACACACATGATATAACGTATAATGTTATTACAAAGTGTGATACAAAATTAAATAACCAATTATGTTATAAGTGTCATAGGTATTAAAGTGTCAAATAATATGTAGACACCATAAGTTGTATTTATAATTTGATAAGGGGCCAAATTATAAATATCCAAAACTGATTTAATAATCCGTTATTTAAAAAGGGGTAATGGTCCCAAGAAATAGTATATATGTCGTATTTTTTTTTCATCCCCATCAGAGAGTTATACTAAGAGAAAAACTATTTTCTTAAAAGATAAAAACCTTTTGGGCAATTTCCAACAATGGATTCATGTATGCTTCTGCATATGGTATTAGTCTTAATGATCTCACATGATAGATCATGGTTTATTAAGTTTTCTATCAGATCTTATTTTACGATTCTAACAAGGTTGCCATATTATGTGAAGCATTGGATCACTTGGTGGACAGTGTAAGTCATGGTGTAATGCCTCTCACCTGTCCCGATGGTCAGTACGAATGAGAGGCACTAACAGGACATTTTTGGAGCAAAATCAATACTTTATTTAAAAAAATAAATGATAAAATATTTTTACAAAATCTTAGAAAATGAATAAACTAAATTTTTAAAGTTTTAAAATCTTGTTAAAATCATTTAAAGATAATTCGTAAGTATTTAAAGGTGTCTAAGATCAAATTCAGGCATTGAAAACCCTTTTTGTTCTAATAAATCAAGTGACTCCAAAAAGTATAGGGGGTTGGTATCAAGGGCCACAGGTACCAAACCCCAATCCTGATATTGCTCAATTTGGCATTCTACTAATTGATGTGCAGTACCCCAAACTCCCATTTTTAAGCCCCAAACTTCACCAAGCTTTAATTACTTAAAAAAAATATCATATTTTAATAGTTCAAAACAACTTCTGAAGCACCTTCAAACTAGATTTTTATAAAATATATTCACAAAATAATTATATAACATCTTTATTCATGAAATATAATTAAAAAGAATTAAAATATGTCAAAACATTCAAGATGTTAAGTTAGCTTATTAAATTTATATAAAACCATTGAGCAACAAAATTAAAGCATGAAAATCTAATCCTGCATGCCTTCAATTCAAAGTTATAAAAATTGGCTAACGGCACCCAAAATAAAGTATAATTAATCTTTAGTACCATTACAACTTACAGCGATATGAAACAAAGATATATGCAACTTAAAGTGACTTCTTTAGTACATATCACTAGGCGTTAATTGCAATGCAAATGTTTCATATTCTTCAAGGATGACAATAGCGTATGCTTGCGATCCTCGAAAAGCACTGAACTTTTGTTCGAAAGACCTATACGCAAAAATAATAGTCCGTTAAGTATAAAGCTTACTAACATAGTATAGAAATACTTTATATACTTACCTTTAGAATTGTAGTTCGGACTAAATACAAGGTTTAATAAAACATTTAGAAGTAGTGTACATGGAAACTACATAATAATTTAGGAAAACAGGGAGCAATTTATTTCCACAAACACATAAATATTTGCATCAAATAAATCAAGTTAAGTTATTCTCAAAATTAGAATTTGTAAACTTCAGCCCTTAGTATGCTTAGAAAAATAAAGAAGGGTTATTAAGGATAAATTGTCCGGAGTTACAATAGGAGCGTTGAAGGGTAAATGTCCGAAGACCAGATCAAGATCACACCGTAGTGCTAGGAACAGGAGTACCAAAGTGCAAGTAATAGGAGTGCTGAAGTACAAATCAAGAGTCATTCATTAGTATGCCAATTGTATACTAACTATTTCCTGCCGCATTTAATAAAAGTTATAAATAGATGAAATATTCTTTAAAAAAACCTAATTATTAAGTTGGTGTTACTCTCAACTAAATCCTAATTCTTACTTTTTAAAAAGGAAAAAAAATATTATTTCTAGGGTAATTATTTTTTAGAAGGAAAAAAAATTATTTATAAGGTATTTATATTTTCTTCATTTTGATAAATTATTTAAAGGGTATATTTATATGTCTTTACATTTTGATAAATATTTTTTAGATAAGAAAAAAATATTATATAGAGGGTATTTATATTGTTTTTACATTTTGATAGATTATTTAAAGTGTATTTTTTTTTTTTTTTACATTTTGATAAATTTAGGAACATTTATGTCATAGTGAAAAGGAAAATCATGAGATTTAAATCAAAGTCCTTATAATTTTCACTCTTTCAATGTTATGATTTCAACTAAAACTATATTTTGTATTATATTAACTTTTTATAACATAATTTTTCAACATTTATCATAATTTAGTATATATTCTTTTGGAGTTCTTCATGTTCGAAATTCATGGTTGTCTCTCCCAATGTCATCTTTAAGATTTGAATATATATCCTCCCTTTAAAAGTGTAATGTATTTTTCCATTGCACCTAACTATTTATTGATAAAAATAAAATTATGCATATGATGATAATTTGGTATATATTAATTAGTTCAACTTAATATTTAATACTTATACATTTATTTAGGTTAAAAATTGCAAGTACTAATAGCTTTATTTCGGTTGATAAAAATCTAAACCTAATAAACATTAATATAATTTTTTTTTTAAATAAGATACTTGTTTAATAGAAAAATTTTAATTTTGGCTCTTTAAATTTTGGATTTGGATAATAAAAGATTGGTTTGAACCCTAAACAACATCATGATTTAATCAAAGTCAAAATGCTTGGTTAGGTATAAGATAATGGAGTTATTTAATAATTAAACCTCTTTCGTTTTTTATGCTTTTACTTATGTTATGAATATTTTATTATTAAATGAATCTTTATCAAAATTAAGATAAATTGATTTACTTCATAATATTAATATTCATTAGAAGTATAGTTTAATTTCGTTTATACTTCTTATGTCTATAAAATAAACATTGAAAAAATATTGTAAATATTCCTATTAATTAATAAAAGTAAGTAAGTTACGTTTTGCTCTCTTCACTTTATTTTCTTGTTCATTATGTTTGATTATAAAAAAAAAATGTTAATTTATCCCTCATATTTAAAATAACCCCCTAATCGGGTCAATGTTTGATAGGTATGGAGCTATTCTGCTTGACGCCAGGTAAAATTTTGGAACATTTCTTATAGTATCTGAAAATTTTCTGAATTTTTGTTTTTTTAATTAACGTATTTAAAATAATTATTCACATTTTAACTGTTGACTTAGCACATGCCCAACCTGCTGAAAAAATGAAAATTTTCTAAAGTTAAGTAATATATTGGTTTCGTCAATTTGAAGTTGACTGTGGAGGAATGGTTCCATCAATTTGAAGTATCTATATATATTCCTGATTTTTTTAAAATATTATATTTTCTGGACTTACATAAAATTAATAATAAATTTTAATTATTTATAGGTTAAATTATGTCCCATATCTCCTTTGACTTTGGATTTTTTTATTTTTAAAAAAATTATTTTTTTAAATTCCAAAGTGGACGTCGAATTTGGAATTTTAATGTATATTTTTTAGAAAGTTCAGGAAATAGGAATTCAATTTGAAGAAGTAAATATCTTTAGCCCCAAATTTTAAATTATCTTTGGGTCCCTCATAAATCGGTCAAAGCGACAGCGTTTGCTTCTGCAGGCTTTTAGAAGAGTATCTTCCGTCCATTTTAGATCACAAACGAATCCTGGCCGTACACGTGTGAAGTAAAAAACAAGAATTCAATCGCTTTCGGACTCCATTAGCGCCAAATTCCACTCCCTTTTACTTTCCCAGAAAAAAGCCCTAAACATTTCGTAATCCAACGGCTATTATTCAACCCTGACTCTTCTCCCAAATCTCATCAGTCGATAGAAAATTTTTAATTTCACCCGTTTGATTAAGCCTGAAACAAATCTAACCGTCCATTATTTTAAAAAATTCAAATTGAAAGATTTTGATTTTGAGGCAGTGAGAGTGAAAAGTGGGACTGAAGAAAAAAAAAAAGAGCTTATAGTTCCGTACAAAAGCTCTAGCTATGGCGGCTTAGCTCTCTCAAGTTCTCCAAAATCTTTCCTTTGACTTTAGTTTTTTGGTTAACGGAATTTTGAATGGTAAAATCAAAAGAAAATTCATAGCTCTGCGATTTATTTTTTTCTTTTGAATTTCGATTTAATTCAGTGTCAGTTTATTTATTTATAACTTTTTTATATCAAGTTTGAATGATTGGGCAAGGAGAAACGGTTTCGGATTTCACACCGAAGAAATTGGCGAGGCAATTAGATTTCACGGCGGGGTGTCGCGCGTCGGGAAATGCGACGTTACCAGATCATCCGATGCAATTGCAGCCGCAGCCGCAGCCTCAACCGCAATGGCAATCGCAAACGCCTTTGCCGACAAAGCCTCAGCAGCAACCGCAGGAACTGCAATTGCGATTGTGTTTACAGTCGCAAACTGTGCAGTCGCCTCAGTCCCCGCCGGTACCACTAGTTCAAATACGGCCGCCGCCTCCTCCGTCACAGCCAGCTACCGTCATGCAACGGGTGCCTCATCCGGTTCAGAAGCTTCCGCCGCAAACATATCAATTGAGGTAGCTTTTTCATGGAATCTTCTGGTTTCCTCTAGATTATTAATGTCTTTTCTATATTTGTTAGAAAATAATTATCACGTTTTTATACCATAAAAATTTACTTAGTTTTGAAAATAAGCGTATTTATGTTGATCCTTAAGCAGATTTATTTCTTCTTCGTGGCATATATATATGTATGTATGTATATTCTAATTTTAGAATCCAATTATTTGTTCTTGTCTTATAAATAAGCAACAACTTAACTTCTAATATCAATGTGATTTCTTTGGCTCTTTGGCCTTTTCTGTTTAAAGAGACCTCTTTGGAATATTTTTGACACTATTGATAGTAGAAAAGTGAGAACATTGTGTATAACTAGAAATATGCTTGTTGCATGATGTCGTTTTTAACTCTTTGTGATTTATACGTTTGTCCAGCAAGCAAGAGTCCCCAAGGTCCAGGCCAAGAGTGCATGCTGATGCAAAAGATGGGACTCCAAAGAAACAAAAGCAGTGCAATTGCAAGAATTCTCGGTGCTTGAAGTTGTAAGTTCATTAACACATTTAAATTCTATCTCATCTTTCTAGTTACATGCTCGATCAATAAGTCATAAGTATAAAGTGCTACATGGTGTTTGTGATGTTAATCTTGTGTGGAACTAAGAAAAATGCCTAACTTTTACTATTTTTAGGAGGCATTGTCCTAACAAGAGTGATTTCAAATTGCATCTTGCTTTTGCTTACTCCATTTTCTTGCTCTGTCTGTGGTAGATGATCTGTTATTCTTAGTGTATATATATTCTCTTTGAGGAAAAATTTTTAGTTGAATCTCTAATCTTTTCCTCTTAACTAGTGGTTTGCTTGTGGAAATGTGACACAATCTTCATTAGATAACAATTAACTAACACCAAGTTGGTTTATATGGCTTATCGTTCACCAAGTATTTAGGATCTATTATCAATTGAATTTTCTTATTTAATTTGGACCAATATTTGTAAGTATGTTTGAACTTGTTGCTAAAAGGTTGTGGTCTGTCATCTTTATCTTGCATGTATTTATCGGGTACCATTTAGCATTTTGTTTTTGGTTATTGTTAGGTACTGTGAGTGCTTTTCTTCTGGGTTTTATTGTAATGGTTGCAATTGCTTAAATTGCCATAACAATGTGGAGAATGAGGCAGCAAGGCAAGAAGCAGTTGGAACAACCTTAGAACGCAATCCAAATGCATTTAGACCGAAGATTGCCAGCAGTCCACACAGACCTCAGGATACTAGGGTATATTATCTGGCATCTTCAAACTGCTTTGTTATGAATGTTGCTAACTGATGGTGATGAGAATTCCCTTTCTTATTTCCTTCTTTTGAGGTTCTAATTTGAAGAATAATGTTAAGCTGAGTCTATTACTATTACTATTATTATTATTATTATTTTGGTTTTATACTTTTTACGTGAAGTTTGGCATTGTGTTTTTGCATCAGTGGAAATGGCATATGCAAGGTTCAATATATTTGTTTATATAGAAAACAAGTGAAAACTTGGTTTTGCCAAGTATTAAAAGTTTCTTATTGTCTGGAAACAACTTTAGGATGATGCACTTGATGTCCAAATGGTCGGAAAGCACAATAAAGGATGTCACTGCAAGAAATCCAGTTGTCTCAAGAAGTATTGTGAGTGCTTCCAAGCTAATATTCTATGCTCTGAGAATTGCAAGTGCATGGACTGCAAGAACTTTGAAGGAAGTGAAGAAAGAAGAGCTCTTGTTCATGGAGATCATAACTCCATGGCTTACATGCAACAGGCAAATGCAGCCATTAGCGGTGCTGTTGGTTCATCGGGCTTTGGGATTCCTGCAACATCTAAGAAGAGAAAAAGTGAAGAAATCATATTTGGTCTAGCAGTGAAAGATCAATCAGTTCACAAGATTGTTCAGCAGCAGCAGCAGGTAATTCCTTGAATTGTGATTATATGCAAGAACCATCGTGGTTGATCAATGGCACTGATTTGGTTTGTGCAATCTTGGGAGAAAAATTATTCTTTTTTATCCTATCTATGTTATGTGATCATCTTATAGCTACCTTTACTATCAGGCATCAATGATTTTTGTATTAGTGATGGTATCCAAATGAGACCTAATTCATAGGTGGACTTTGTGGCTCTCTCATCAAGTAATAGGAATAGTCTACTCTGTATGGTACCTTCACAATTTGATGCCAAGGATGGCTTTAGTATATGAATAGAGAACACTTAAATTTTGTCTTAGCCGCTCTTGAGAGTCTAATTATTACAGAATGCAGCCAAAAGAATGGCATTTCTGTTTACTCTCTTCTTTCAAGGGAAAAGTGGATACTAATATAACAATATATCTATCTAATTCCAACCAGGAAAACCATCTAAGAGATCTTTTGGCCACATGTTCTCCATTATCTACTCCTCTTTCTGGCACTGCTAATAAAGCATCATTGGGATCTTCAAAATTCACGTACAGGTAGTAAGTGTGTGTATTTTTACTCTGCTTGTAATTAACAGAAACATCCATTTCTGTTTCATTTTCCCCTTTTAGGAGCTAATTAGTGTGATTTTGCATTATTGAAGATCTCCATTGGCGAACATCCTCCAACCACAGTACGTGAAGGAGTTGTGCTCTGTTTTGGTGTTAGTTTCATCACAAGCTGGAAGGGCACTTGCTGCAGGTAATAATTGTTACTCATAAATACCGAAGTTCCTGTTTCTTTTCATTGCAGTATTAATTGCTACTTTTTTAGCTGATCATATGGCTGAGATTGCCACAATGAAAGAATGTGTTTTATGTGCTATTAATCTATAACACATTTCCAAATTTTATTCTTGTCTCAAAGCATCTTCCTGCAATCTGCTTCTTCTCAATACAGTTTCCCTTCTTAGCGGTGAATGATAGAGCTTTGTCATCTGTAAAATTAGAGGGACAATGGTAAAGTAGCTGGCTTTTTTATATTTACATTTTAGATGTTATGTTTGAAAACTACAACTATGGGCATAGACAAAACTGATAAGCTTTTTATTAGGAAAGTAATGACTGTGCATGTGCATTGTGTAAGCCAAGAGGATTTGCTTTCTTGTAATACTGTTAAATGATAAATTGGTGTTCTAAATAAAAAAAGAAGATAGATTGGTGTTGATCAAGTACCAAAGGTAGGAATGATAGTCTGGATTTGGATATTTGACTTGCTTTTTGCGAATTTGGATATTGCTGATTCAGATAATCTAATTACGATCTTCAGTAGATGCCAACATTAACTATGGTCATTAACCGTATCTGATTTACTTTCGCAGATAACAGATTTAGATTCGTATATCCATTATCTGAATATGCTATACATTTTTCAGATAAAAGATTCAGATATTCGAATATCTGCGTTACTTTTTAAATTTTCATTTAGTTTTTTTAAGAAATCCAGATATTTAGTGGATTTGGATATCTGGTGGATAATTTTTAAAAGGTTTGGATTCGGATAGTAGTGCTCAGGTGTATTGTGGATAATAAATGAATTTGGATCTTAAAGTAGATTTGTGGGTTTGGATTTGGATATTACAAAAATTGCAGCTATTTGACCCGTTGTCATCCTTAACCGAATCTGTGAAGTCAGAAGTCTATAGTTTTTTGGAAGTCATCACTGTGACTGGAAGAGCCTTCCTTTTTGGAAAGAAATTGGAAAAACTTTTCTGATACTTGTATGGCATGGGGGGGCATAATAAGAAATATTGCAAAAAGAGTGAAACAATCAATTAAAAACTCAACCAAAAAATGTGTTAATATTATATAGATGGGGACCATTGATGGAAATGGTGAGAAGAACAACAATAATCTTTGAGAAGTCCACTAGATTTCCTTTGGATACACTTCAAAATTATATCTATGACAAATTATTGTGCTCTAGACTTTGAAAGACTTGATGGTTGATGAATTGATTGTTATAGACTCTTTTATCTGTTACTTTTTTTGCAAAGAAAATTTGCTTCATATAGATTCCCTACGAATGTCATCTTATTTGTGGTGCCCGTTCCATACATTCAGCAAAAGAGGAAAAAGGGTTGGTTTGAACTGTGTGTCTTACTAATTATATTGGTCCCTCCATGATCTATGGATCTTTATAACCTTGGGCTTCTGCGGTTAATTTTTTTTATCAAGTTCATAATTTAATACATTTTGTTACTTGCGTTGAAGATGCCATATAGCAGTACTAACGTGAAAGTTACAATCTCCAGAGAAAAGTGGCAAAAAGGATCAACAAGCTAAGGGAGGCTTTATCGAAACTACGGTTTCATCTAATCAGATGCATGAAATGAGTCAGAATGGTAATGGTGTTCTAAGTAGTGCTACTGACGATTGTGAGAGTGAGAACCATGGAGATGCAAATAGAAGTGGTGACTGTGGAGCAAATGAGGACAGTGTGCAAAACGGAAAGCCTTTGTCTCCTAGAACACGTGCATTGATGTGTGATGAAGATGATACAATGTTTATGGCAGTTGGGTCACCTGATTTATTGACAGATCGTTCTCAAAATATTACTCAGAAATCATTAAATGGGCACGAATGCACAGAGGTTTATGCAGAGCAGGAAAGTCTTGTTTTGACAGTGTTTCGTGATTTTCTCAATCAACTTATTACTCGTGGGAGCATAAAAGGTAAGCGAGTTGTTTTCACAAATCTAGACTCCAAAATTTAAACTCCAATAAGTTTTGGATAAAAAATAATGGGCAAACTCCAACCAGTGTTCCTTCTCAAAAAATTTCCTAATGGTTAAGTTGCTGCCTCATGTTGAAGATTTTAGGTTATTGTTGTGACCTAGGTTTTGGGTTCTCATTTTAAGTCTTAGTTGCAAAATTTTTAATTAATGTTCTTAAATGATGATTTGTCCTCTGTAGAAACAAGGTGCTTTCCGTCGCCCCTAAGTGAAAAACGTAGTGAGCAAGAACCTGCGGAGAACGGTGCCATAAAATCTGGAAATCGAGCAGTTGGACAGAAGCAACCTTATCCTAATGGAATTGTGAAATCTCCGAAGCCGGCACCTGCCGAAATAAGTCAGACACTCTCTGCAGCCACTTCTGTTTTGAATACAGATCTTCCTTTAAAACATGAATCGTCCATAGGGAAAGAGAACACAAAAAACGTAGGGATTGAAGGCTCAAATTAGCTTAGTAAGATAGTTCTCTCACTATCATCCAGCATTCTTTCTTATGTTTCATTATCTCGCAGCCTTTTAATTCTTGGATCTGATATTGGGGCCAATTGTTTGAGGAATTAACACCATTATAGCTAGACACATCGAGTCCCTTACCCATCTCTAAACATTAGGAACAGGTAAATTTATTATTTTTGGGCTTTTTTGTTAGGAAGATGGTAATGAAATTTCAGTTACTCCTTAAGTTGTACTATATTTGATTAATAATATTTGTTCTATCAGTTGCACAATGCATGCGATCCCCACATGATTAATCTAGTGTTTACCCTTTTTACTGTTATACCTCGGTTGTTTTATCACCATATATATATGGATAATTATTTAGTAGAGAAGGTGAAAATTTTTAACTCCACAAATAGGTTGGATTTTGTCAAAACAAAATCTGGCGGTAACAAATTTCTTTTTCAATTTAATCCTTCAATTTCTTTTTACCCACGCTAGTCACGGAACTTGTAGATCTTGGTCTGTAAATTTGAATTTTGTTAAGGTGTACTTTAAAATTGTGTTATGTTCTTACTTTAAAATTTTATATAAAGTCTAAATAAATGAAAAAGAAGTACAAAGAAATTATAAAAAATATTTTTTAAAATTAGGTAATGATGTGGTCTATTTCAGATTATTATATTACCGTATCTTGATAAAATCTAAATTAAAAGATCAAATTAAGAAAGTTATCAAGATCTAAGATTAATATAAACAAAATAATTACAAATAAAAATAAAAAAATTGTAAAGTTCCTATTGTTGATGCCGGTGGGTTCCTGGCAATTTCTTAAACGATAGATAACAAAAATGGAGCTCCCTTTCACTTTCGTCCCCCGTCATCACCTTTGAATCAAACAAAATTTTCCTTCGATTTTTATGGTTATTTTACTTAATTTCCCTTTCCTTTTACCCCCAAAACAGTGTTGACTAACCAACCCTGTTTATCTATTTTTTCATTGACATCTTACCAACCAACCATGTTAGAACTTAAAAAATCTCGTGTTTATCTCAATGGACTCACGCAAGTATTTTTAGATATTTTAAAATATAATATTTAATTATTTTGAAATAGAAAGGTTTAATTGTGGTTAATCTTTGCATTAAATTTGAGAATAAAAATTTTAAATATGTTATAATCTGCTTTCTATTTTTATAAAATTATTAGTAGATTCAAATTAGTAACACTATTTATTGCGTTAAATTGAGGATGTGAATTTTTTTTTTAAAAAAAAGTGGCATTAATTTTTAAATTGTGTAATTTTTTTAAATATGTTATTAGAGATTGTCCGATTGTTAAAAATATCTAGAAATTGATCATACCGAAAGCAAGATGGTCTCAGTTTTGCTCCGGCAACTTGCTTGAGTAGATAAGGAAAAATTTAGGAATTCATGGACAATTGACAAGGTATGGAGTCCCTTGGTCAACGTTCTTCAGGATTTTAATATGGCGATTACGGAAAAATAGAAATTTATTTGTCTTCCAAGGACTCCCATAGAGTTCTATAAAAGTTATTAAAGCCTCAACAAGTTGGACAAAGCAATTTAATGAAGTCAGTAATAGGAAATCATCTAGGAGTAATATTTTGGATTATCTCTTACAAAATTATTTAAATAATAGGTTAGGAGAATGTTAGTTTTTGTAAAAGTATTTTGGGAATTTTCTTTTCACCAAAATTATTTTTTCACGTGATCTTAATTGTTACCATGTAGCAATTTACCTCATCTCTTTAATGATACAAATTATTAGTATTATTAGTTTAGATTTAGTGATAATGTTATAAAGTAAAGTCACATTAAAATAAAGAGAGTATATTATAAATTTTAGCTTAAAAAAATGGACTAAATCAACTAAATTTAAATATCAACGTATTCATTTATTTATTGTTAAGAAAAGGAGCAAGGAGTATTTAAAATCCAATATCTACAAATATTTTGAAAATATTTCTTATTTTTCCATGATAGTTTGTAAGGTTTTTATTATTTATAGATTTTTTTTTTCATTACAATATTAAGCATCCGTTTGTTTACATGTAAAATGTTTTACGGAAAATATTTTCTGTATTTTCCTGTGTTTGTTTCACATAAAATAGTTTGGTCAACAGAAAATGACTTACAGGTCAAGATAAAATAAGCCTTTTTTTCTTGTAAAATGACTTACTCTTTTGAAAAGCGTAAGCTATTTTCCGGAAAAGAGCTCATCTATAGATAATTTTATTTTTATATAAAAATTAACTTAAATCAAGCTTAATATTATTATACTTATAATAAATTTTATTTTTATTTTTAAAAATATTTAAAATATTATATTTTTTAATATTATTAAACATACATATTTAATTATTTATATTTAGTCATATAATAAATTATTAATATAATAAATATAATTTATTATTTTAATAAATTATTTAATATTTCAATTTTATTTTAATAATAAATTTAAAATAATATTATTCACATATTATTGAAAATATTCAATATTAATATTTTAATAATAAATATTTATTACAATTATAAATATATTAATAATAAATGTTTTGTAGTATAAAGGTTAAAATATGTCATAAGTCTATGTACACTTCAAAGATTTGTAATTTAGTCTTTGTACTTTTATTTTTAAGAATCTAGTCCCTTTACTTTTTAAATTTGAAAATCAAGTTCAATTGTTGACATCTTTAATTTTTTTTGTCAATTTGTTGATGTCACATTTTTAAATAAAAAATACTCACTTAGTAGTTGTGTAATTAAAATATGAAGTTGTAATGAATCTGAATTTAACATCATATTTTTAATATATGCAAAGACAATGTAAAATATAAAATTATAGATAAACATAAATTCAATTAAATAATGAAAAAATAAAAAAAATCTCAAATGTATGTTTGTTTAATTGAAAACAACTTTTATGAAATATTTTTAAGAAATCTACTAAACAACAGAAAATATTTTACACAGATTCATCTAAACACCAGAAAATATTAACAAGTAATTCATTTTTTGGAAGTCATTTTCAGTGAAACAAACGGAGCCTAAAAGAGGGAAAAAAAAGTTAAGATTTGAATTCGTATAATGTTAAACGAGAATCTTAATTATTCTTTGGTGAGTTAAATAATTTTAACTATAAATATTCAAGGATACAATGGATTAAATAAGTAATTTTTTTTAAAAGAATTAAGAAATATGTGGTGTAAATTGTATTGATAAATTTCTTTATTAAATTGATTTTGAGATTTTTCTCTGAAAATATTTAATTTTTATATAATATAAAAAAATATAATGACGTATTTAAGGGTTGGTAGGGATATCTATCTCCCTAAAATGAATAATTGTTTATTTTATGTCTATTAAAAATTTTAAATTAATAAAAATAAAATTATATTTTAACATTTTTAAAAATAATAAAAATTTAGATTTAATTTTAAAACAATCATGTAAATGGCTGCTTTGTAGTTTCTACTGTGTACAAACAAAAATTAACAAAGAAAGGTTGCTTCCTTCTCACGTGCCACGTTGTCCACTACCAATTTTCCTGTCCGTACCCTTTTTTTTTTTTTTTAATATTTTAGCATCCATCGCTTGTATGATCCCCACTAATTTAAAAAGAAAAAACAAAATGGTTTCTGTTTCCTCTTACTACTTTCTTCAGCAGCCTACTACTATAACTCGACACCTATTATCATCTACGAGACACGTGTGCTGTATTCCACACGTGCCACCCCACCTTCCCACTCCCTATAATTACCAATTTCAAATCGTAAATTTATCCATCGCCGGCTCCAGAGTGACAGAAACCGAAATGGAAGTTAACGGCGGCGCAGTCTCCGATCCCGAAACTATCCGATCTCAGTTCCTTCAACTACTCCGTACCAGACGAAATGCTCAAGGTAATACATAAATATATTTCCATTTTGTTTCTCTGTTTATGTTATAATTACGTTGATGTGAATTCGTACTCCCTTTTTTAATCTCAGTTCCTTTGACTGTGGAACCTGCGAAACCTGTGGTTAACCCTTTGTTCCAAGACGTTACCCCGCCAACCTTCAGTGAGGTAAATTTCTCCATTCAAAATGATATTGTACAAATGACCAGTTACGAGACGAAGTTTAACTTATATTCAATTGTAAATTTACCAGGCAATGGAATCTTGTCCAAAGGCTAACATTGGAAACCTTAAGGAACTGCTCAAAGAGGAAAATCTGTATCTCCATACTGAGGTAAATTAATTATATAGGATTTATAGTTGATGCAATGATAGTATCTAAGTTCATACTCTTCTAAGTGAATCACAAGAGGCCGTCTATTAGAAAATAATAGTAATCATATTTGTTTTTAATGATTTTTAAAATTACTTGTTAATTTATTGAAGATGTGTCTCGTGTGTGTATGAAATTATATGAAGTAAGTAAATCAAATATAAATTCATTATTTTTGAAGAATTAGAAATATTTATATTGGTCATTTATAGGCCGGAGATCAAGGAAAATTGCCCGTGTTGATTTTAAGTACGAAAGGAAACAATCAAGAAAAGAGGCCTGCTGTTGTTTTTCTGCATAGTACTCATAAGTGCAAAGAGTGGTTACGCCCATTGCTTGAGGTAAGCTGAACCAAACCTTTGAATTTGCCGTAATCTTCTTATTGTCTAGAAATTAAGCTGTCTCTTCTTTTGTAGGCTTATGCTTCACGGGGATATGTAGCTATTGGAGTCGATTCCCGCTATCATGGTGAACGGGCCAGCAGTCTAACTACTTATAGAGATGTATATGAATTTTAACTTTTTATCTTTCTTTAATCTGGGTTGTTTTGTTGAACTGTATGCTTTGAGAAAATGAATCTGAAGATTAACATACTGACTTCTCTTTTAGAGTAATTTGTGTGAACTGAAAGTTCTAAGAAACCCTGATTCTTATTTGTACAATTGTGTTTTATACTTTGAGGTAAACCACTTGGAAAATGATCCTAATGTCATTTGGCTGTCTAAATGTAGGCCCTCGTATCATCATGGAAAAATGGGGATACAATGCCATTCATATTTGATACGGTAAGCCATTCAGCGTTTCTTTTATCTATATTTCTTATCTGCTTTGGTTAAATTGGAATTTTATGATTGATAATAGAAAAAAATATATAACAAAATAGAAAGGAAATTCATGACTTGTCAAGAGTTAAGTGAACTATCAGAGTTCTGCTGTTTAATTTCTATTATAGTCATGGCTTAATGGAGATGGCACTTTAAGCTTTCAATGTGATTTCAGCCCCTAAACTATGTTTGCGTTATTTTTGAGCATTTCTATTCATTAAGGTTTTCCATCTTTTAGGTGTGGGATTTGATAAAACTTGCAGATTATTTAACCGGGAGAGATGACATAGATCCTACTAAGATTGGAATTACTGGCGAATCACTTGGAGGTTTGTTAACTGAATTTGAAGGACTTAAATAATAAATATTTGCTCACTGTTTCATGTTGAATTTATGTTAATATCATTAGTCTTGACGTGCAGGAATGCATGCATGGTTTGCTGCTTTTGCTGACACCCGCTATGCAGTGGCAGCCCCAATAATTGGGGTTCAGGTAAAACTGAAAATCTATAATTCCTATAAGCATTAATAAATACTTTTAAAATTACTGAACATCATGTTATATATTTGTAGGGATTTCGATGGGCAATAGATAATGATAAGTGGCAGGCTCGAGTTGACAGTATAAAGGCTGTATTTGAAGGTAACTTGTGCTAAGATTCTTCGAAAAGGGAATTTGATAACTTTTGGTTTTACCGATTTATGTTCATTCTGGGAGGGTTATCTTTTATCCATCTCGAGACTGCATGAAGCCATCTTAAGTCTATTTATGTACTTAAAAGCAATAGATTTCATGCTAACAAACTTGTAGTTCTACTGGACCTTCTGAAGTACAACACATGGAGAAATGGAAAATTGTTCTTGCAACAATAATAACTTTGTACATAAATGATTTCATGTAGTAGATTTATACCGGTTCATTGGATTAGGAGTGACACTTTATATCACCTAACCGAGATTGGTTACTTTGGCTTCATTTCAGTGAGAAACTTGGTTTTTGTTTCTCTGACGTTCTAATATAATTTTTTGTTGCAGAAGCAAGGACTGATTTAGGCAAGAATGAAATTGATAAAGAAGTGGTGGAGAAGGTCAGTTATGTTTATACCTGCTCATTACTGGCATATTCCAAGTAACTGGCTACTTACCAATGACCACTCTTTTTTAGAAAAATGGAGCATTAACGTTCCTTGATGACTTCAGTTTTATTTCACAGTTGTCGGTATCATTTTAGGATGAGTGAGTTTTATTTTTACTTTGGTTTTTAAATGGATATTGTAAAATTTTTAGCACATCATTTCATTGTTTAGTCACTTTGTGAAAAAGAAGATAACTCACATGCACACCAAGTTAAAAATGCTTATTCTTTGGGAGAGTTGAAGTTAAACGGAGATACACTTAAATGGTGCATAGGATATAATGATTCAGTTCTGCTAGCAGACTCTGCATTCCGACTCATTTTCATACATTTCAGCTTTTGCAAGCCGAATTAAGTGTGCTTCTTTTATGCTCACCGTTTGTGGTTCTACTTCTCTGAATAGGTTTGGGATAGGATTGCTCCTGGTCTAGCCTCTCAGTTCGATGCACCTAACACGGTGCCGGCTATTGCACCTCGCCCTTTGTTAATTGTAAATGGTATAATGCTTTATATTTATATTTCACTGTAATTGAATTGTTTTAGAAGTTTACCTGTATGGTTAAAAACTTTTTCTTATGGGCTTTAACAACATATAGGAGCTGAAGATCCCCGTTGCCCTCTTGAAGGCTTAGAAATTCCCAAGACAAGGGCATTCGAGGCTTATGGAGAGGCCCATTCAGACAAGTTTAAGGTATGGGATTGCTGCTGAATGATTATAAAAATCACCAAAATCTATTTATATGTGTTTACCGATAAGGTTCAAAAGCTATGATTTCTATGCAAGTAACAAACTTTTGCATGGGAAACCCCTGCAGACATAAAACAGAAAATTAGTAGAAATCTCATTCATTGACATTCACAAGTGTGCTAGTCAAATAGTGCAGGAATTATATACCGATCCTATCAACCTGAGCTTAAACCCAAACTTGAAATACTCCACCTGAGATGACTATCTGGAAAACTAAGATTCGGACCTAATACAACTCAAACATTCTGATGACTTGATTCGGATTTGACCTGATAAGATCCCAACACAAAATGAAATGACTCAAAAATTTTAAATTTCTTATTGGCTCTCTCCCATCCGATTGAGAGATCTAGAAGAAGTATAAATATTACATGTGCATAAGCATTGGTGCGATATTATCCGTTCAACCATGTTTGGCATATTGTAATGCTTGCTTTATTATTTATTGAGGCTTCGTTACATGCATTTATCATATATGTAAATGTTTTACGTCCTGACCGGACCGTGTCTGCAGCTTGTGGCTGAACCTGGAATAGGGCACCAAATGACACCATTAATGGTGAAAGAAGCGAGTGATTGGTTTGACCAGTTCCTCAAATAATAATTGTAAGGGCCTCTGTCTGTGTTTTATTGTTTGTAGATGTAATGTATTGCCTAATATGTATGCTTCATCATGAATGATTTGATGAACTCTGAGATCAAATCTCTTAATGTACTTATAATTCTTAATAATAAGAAAATAATTCCCTTCTTTTGATGACTTTGTTGTAACTTCTCTATGTTTTCCTCAACTTATAGTTGATAAATGATTGGAACACTATTGTATAATTATTATTTATAGGAAATGTTACAATCCTATTACTATTTTAAGTTATCAAAGCATTAGTACAATATCAATGATGTCTATTTGTTAATTTAGTTTAATTTAATCATATTAATATCCGTATTAATCATGTTCTTCTATTAACTTAATTATTATTTTGGACATTAAATATTATCAAATTTTAAATGTATATTTATTATATGGATATCCCTTTTCTCGATAAATTGCAGTCTTAATTAACTTTAAAATATCGATGTCACCTTATTTTTTTGGTAGGAAAAAGAGCAACCATGTGATATGATAATATTATTTATTAGTTATAAATAAATGTTCAAAGTAGGTGGGTATTAAAAATTTTGCCCAAAAAATAATAGTCATCACGTTTGGTTTTCTGTTCAAATAAAAAAAAATTAACTACATATGATCACCCAAGCTTTTATCTTAGGAAAAAAAACTTTGCAAAATAGGCACCAAAGTTATATAGTATATTCATTTTGGTCACCCCAATTAAAATGAGTAATGAAAACCCACATGAAATTTAGTATCAGAATAAAATTTTCAGTTAGAATTTATACATATAACTAAACCAGTATAATTTTAGTCACTACTTTCTTTTATTTATAAAGGAAGAATCCTAAAAATTGGGGAAAATTTTCTTTGCTTATTCCCGTACTTTTCTGGTGCAGTAGTGACGCAACAATGATGAGAAGAAACTGTTAAAGGAAAGCAAGGAGATGGAAGATAAGCTTTCTACAATGGTCCGAGATGAAGAATATAATGTTTTACTTAAAATAGTTCTTTTTTACAAAATATCTAGAATTATTCGTAACTCATAAATAAAAAAATTAATGCTTATGCCATTTAAATTAAGAGTCAAACAGAAATAAAACTCTCCAAAAATAGCGTTCTTCAACAAAAAGAAATAATTTCACCGAAAATTTGGAGTCAGTTCACACAGCCATTCAAAAGACTTTCAAAGAAAATACGTTTTGCATATAATATTAACTTAAATAAAAAAAATATATCGTTCGTCGCTTTAGATTTTTCCTTCAATCTCCTATCTATTGTCGAGAACTCTCCCTTTGGAACTTTTCCCCATACTAATTTTTTTTTTTTCACTCTGCAATCCACGAAAGACTTGGTTTCTTTTACTTGGCTTACGCTGTGGTTGATTGGGTTATCAATGCTACACCCTTTTTCTTTTTATGAAAAATATTAATATCAAAATTTTATACCAAATTCCACCTGGGTTTTTCGTTACCCATTTTAAAGAGAGTGACAAAATGTGAATTTGGTGCGTATTTTGCAAAGTTCTTTTTATGCCTAAAATGAAAGTTTATAAAAATAAAAAATTGAAACGGAGGTCACGCATCCTCATGGAAGTTTAACTAGAAATGTCAATTGGGACAAGTGGTTTATTATTTAATATGCTTTGCGTTGCTTCAGGTTCTGAATTTAAAATTTTAAATATTAGGTTAATAATATATGTTGTTAGTCCTTATACTTTAATAAAATTTGAGATTTGATCCCTATGCTAAAAAGAAAATAAAATTATGTTCTCTTACTTTTTCTCATTTAAAAATCTGAGTTCAGTCATTAAATCATAAATATTTTTTCAAAATTTGTGAATTTAAAATTTTTATTAGGTTGTTCTCATATGATGTGGTATATGAATAATAAAAAGTAAACGTATTAAATTTACAAATTTTAATAGCAATTATCAACAACGATAATAATTGAAATAATATTTTTAAATTTAAAAAAAAAAGTTGAATTTTTAACTTTTAAAATATACATACCAAATCTCAAATTCTACACAAACATAGAGACTGACCAAGCACTTCAAACTAAATATTACTATCATTACTATAGATATTACACACATCCATAAATGTTTTGCCTTGACCCACTTCCATAATTATTAATTATTTATAATAATTTTAATGTCCATTTAACATATATAGAAAGCTCGATTGAGTCTTAATTCGACTAGCATGAGCATTGTTGTCAATATAGGAGGACGTAAGTTAAAGTGTGTTGAAGCGCATTATCCTCCTATTTATAGGTTAAAGACGGATTCTAGTTAGTTTTAAACATGTGTCAAAAAAGAACAAATATAATCGGAACATATAATAAGATTATTAAAAATAAAAACATATAAAGAAAGAATAGTTTATAAACATGTTATTTAAATATTTTAGTGTTTATTATAAATTATATAATTATATGTTTATCTTTTAAAATATTAAATATATTAAGGTAAAATAACGATTTTAAAAGGCTTATATTTAGCTTCTAAACTATACTCAGCTTTTCTACTTTGATACGTAAATCATTGTCTCATTTTGATACCTAAGGTCTTAAACTATCATATAATTATAATTTTTATTCCAAAAAAATTAACAATGTTAAAAAAAATATATAGGTGATATGTTCAACCAATGAAAATGTACCATGTGGCATAACTTACAAATGTTATTATGGTAATTGATGGTATGACATCCATTAAAAATATTCCAAATAAAAAATCATACATATATAAATTATATAAAAATATATTAGATTCAGAAAATTCAAAATTTTTATAATATATAAATTATATAAAATAAAAATGATTAAAAGATTATATAGAATATTAAAATGCAGAAAAATATAAAAGAATAAATCAGCATTATTTAATTTATAAAAAAATAAATTTTTTATAATTTATCAATTTTGCAAATTAAAAATATATAAAATATTATATAAAATAAAAATCTAAATTATTTAAAATACTTATTAAATCAGTTCACAATCGGTCAATGATTAATCAACAATCATATCATTAGTCAATGTCATTTTCTCTATGGTATGAGAAAAAAAAAATGGCTTACCGTATTTCCTCCGTATTTTAACATCACAAGCAAGATTAAAATTTTTAACTCCACAAGCGAAATTAAGATTTTTTTTCATATGTTGTATTTTTTTATTTTTATTCTTTTAAATACAATTTAAAGATCTCAATCCATGGAATTAAAAATTTCTATAGGGTATGAAATACCAAATATGCTCTATATTCAGGGTAAATTACCAAAAAATGCCCTTTTTTTTTTCAAAATTTATGGAAAAGGACATTTTTTCAATTATTTACCGGAATGGGTCATTTTCCCCGAAAGCGCGTCCACGTCGTGCGATGTCGTGGTGCGTGGCGAGAGAAAGCGTCCACCAGGGGGCGTTTTGCCACATCGCAGAAATAGCATCCTTGAGGGCGCTTTGCGATGTGGCAAAAACGCTCCCCCAGGGACGCTTTTTGCCCGTTTATTTTGTTAGGGTTTTAGGGTTAGGGTTTAGGGTTTTTTATGATTTTTTAAGGTTTAGGGTTTAAGATTTTATGGTTTTTAGGGAAATTTTAATGAACTAGAGTTTAGGGTTAATTAATTAAAATAATTTTATGTTTAGGGTTTTCGGAAAAATATATCAGCAATATAAAAATTATTTTTTTTACAGTAGTATCTGATAAAATAATTTTGAGAAGACGTTTCTAAACAAATAGTGACCAAAACGCTTCAAGTAGGATGCACTGTCAGCAAGAGTACTGAAAAAAGCTCCCACGTGGACGCTCTTTTGCTACAGTAGTTCCTGAAAAGATAATTTTGAGAAGACGTTTCTGAACAAATAATGACCAAAACGCTTCAAGCAGGATGCACTGTCAACAAGAGTACTGAAAAAAGCTCCCACGTGGACGCTCTTTTGCTACAGTAGTTCCTGAAAAGATAATTTTGAGAAGACGTTTCTAAACAAATAGTGACCAAAACGCTTCAAATAGGATGCATTGTCAGCAATAGTACTGAAAAAAGCTCCCACGTGGACGTTTTTTTGCTACAGTAGTTCTTATTTGGCCTTAGACTATAAATGAGCCAAATTTCATTCTCAAGTTGCATAATAGAAATTGAGGCAAAAGTATAATAGGAACTGAAGATGAGTGAACGTATTAGTGTTGTTATTTACCATGATGGTGAGGTTCGTGACACCGAAAACGGTGTTATTTTTTTATCGGAGAACACAGCGTGATTGGTTTTTAACCAAAACATAGATTTGACAGAACTTCGTAAAAGAATTAGGCGTAAAATCTTTGAAACAACGCCAATGAAAGTTCTGTCTATTAAGTATAGATTTTGTGCTTCGGTTGATCCCGTGAGATATGACTCATTCGACATCAAAGGTCCTCGGAGCTTGGAGGCAATGGTGGAGACTCATCTTGCCAGTGGATCACCCTATCTTGAGGTATATGTATAATTTTCATCTCCAAGTGATATTCCTTCGACTTTAACATCTACTGCTGTTCGAGGGGAATACACGACCCCAAGCCTGTAACAGCCTGATTTAGGGGCTAGTCGGAACAGTGATCTCGGGATCACTAATCCGTAAAATTATTTTCACGTTATTTTATGAGTTAGTATATGATTTTATGAGTACATGAGAATTTTGGTACTTTAATTTTAGCGATTTCATGTTTAATCGCGAAAAAGGACTAAATCGCATAAAGTGCGAAAGTTCCATTTTATAAGCTAAAGGTACCAAATACCCTTAGAATGTAAATTGGAGGTCTTTAAAAGGTAATTAGACCCCCAATATATGCTTGACCGGCCATAGGAGACAAGAATTGACCAAGTTGGTCAAAGTTACTGATTTTTGGTGGATTAAATTGATAGTTTAATATTAAAATAAAGAAAATATGATGTCCATCTTTCTTGTTCATTTCTTCCACCGAAATTTGCAAGCAAAACAAGGGTTGAAAGCTTCAAAAATTTCAGCACACTCATCTCTTCAGTAGTAAGTGTTCTAGTGATCTTTTCTTGAAAATAGTTGTACGTTTGAGACTCCTAAAGCTTAAGCTTTCAAATGAGGGGACTATTGTGCAATATGGTGAAAAGTTTAGAGTTTTTCCATGAGAGCTATCATAGTTATTTGCTGCATTTTTATGGAAGAAATTGGGTCTTAGTTGTTAGATGAACAACTTTTGTGAAAGGTGTTGTTTAGAAAACACCTAATTGGACCTTGATGAAAAGGTTATAAAATTGTAGTAAACATGTAAAATGTTGAGTTTTAATGATAGCTATAAGAGTATTAAATGTTCACCTAGGCTTGTAGAAGGTAGAAATATGATTAGAATTCATTTCCGAGCCTAGGGGCAAAATGGTCATTTTGCCAAAGTCTAGGGGCAAAATAGTAATTTTGCCAAAGCATGACTATTAAAATGCTTTAATTAATGTGAGTATTAAAATGAGTTAATTTGCTATTATAGAGCAAGAAGAACCGAGAATCCGACTTGATCGGGGAAAAAACAAAGTCTCGGACTACACCGTCGAACAAGCTCATTTTGAATACCAAAGTAAGTTTGTATAAATTAAAGTTTTACATTTATTCTCACTCAATTACTTATTCTGTTGTAAAATGTACATTACTTCTATGAAGTTAAATTATTGATATTATGATGAGAATAGTAAATGAGAATATGTATGAGAAAGTCCCGGTTGAAGTTCTCGGAATAATGAGGATACTATTATCACAACATGAGATAAGGAAAGTCCGTGTAAGACCATGTCAAGACATGGAATCGGTATAAGGCAAGGATATCATGTAAGTCCATGACAAGTCATGGCATTGAAAGATTATTATGAGGCTAAGGTCCCATGTAAATCTAGGCCAAGGCTTGGTATTGGTGAAGTCATAAGGCAAAGATGTCATGTAAGTCCATGTCAAGACATGGCATTGATAAGATTCATAAAGCAAGGATACCACGTAAGACCATGTCAAGACATGGCAATGGTAAGTTTCCAAAAGAAACATGTAAGGAAGGTCTCGTGTAAGACCATGTCTGGGATATGGCATCGACACCGAATTAAGAGATCCCATCTAAGACCATATCTGGGATATGACATTAGCATCATTAGGCGATCCCATGTAAGACCATGTCTGGGACATGGCATTGGCATCGAGATACATGTTTGATGAGATTGAATAGCCTCAATTATTCTGGGAAATTCATCGGCAAAAGAGCCAAGCAAAAAAGAGGTAACAAGAAAGCTAAGCAAGTTAAAATAATAATAAGTTAAGTTTACTTTTGCATCAGCAAAATGTACTAATCTATGTGATCAAGTGACACAGGTACCATGATTATAATGCAAGTATGAAATTATTATGTGACATGTGATGAGTAAGTAAGTTTAGCACTTGAGATGTATGTTGTAGTTGTCTCTTGATGGATGAGTTATATTAAGCAAATAAAATTGCTATATGAATTTCATGCAAACTTACTAAGCTAAATGCTTACTTCTTCCCTTTCCTTTTTCCTTGTAGTTATACCAAGCTAATTTGAGGATCATAAACGTTGGAGCTTGGAGCACACTATCAATCACTATTTTGGTATAGCCAAGTTGTTATTATTTAGTATGGCATGTATAGGAATTAATTCATCTTGATGTAAGTCCTAAGAAGGGCCAAAATGTTGGCTATTAGGATTGTTATTCTTTTTGTATATGGCTAAAGAGATTGGCCAATATTTACTAAGTTTATACATCAATTTATGATGAGTTATGCATTAATGTTCATGTTTTTGATGAAGTAATTGAGTGGTTGGATTGGGTATGTAACACCTCTAACCCGTATCCGTCGCTGGAATAGATTATGAGGCATTACCGGAAAATATTTAACTTTCATACATTCAAATAGATCATTAATATCATATCCAAAGGCAACATTTATTTTACATTATAAAATATCAAAACCAAAAATAAACATGATAATATCATTTTTCTTACAAGCATCATTTATTCAAACTAAAATAATTACCACAGCTCACACAATAGTCTACTTTTTTATCTCAATAGTCGATTACATTCATTTTAATATGTAATATATCCCATACATATCATATGATAATAAAATACATAAAATTACACCTGAGCACCAACTATTCAAACAAATTATAAACACATACTACTATCATTACCGAACTTTAATGACTATGAATCTCACGAAAGAACATACCACAAAAAAAACATATAAATTTACTTTAACTAAGTTTAGTCAAATATACCCATGCAATGAACAATCTATCCTATATATCACAAATAATCAAATCAATTATATATAACACATAAAATCCAAATACTACTTTATTAATCAAGACAAACACATAATTATAAATTTCCAAACATATCACACATATATAAACCAAAACCAAAAGTACATAAATATATATACATCATCACTAGCCATTTTCTTATGGCTTATACATAACTATAGTTTATCACATCAAAACACCATTCAACCTATACATGCCATAATTCGAGTTTGAATATTTAAATACCAAAAACAGTCGATAGTGTGATGAACTTTGCTGATGATCCCCGAGCCTGTAACTGAAGTCCAAAATCTATAAACAGAATAACATAAAACACACAGAGTAAGCTAACATAGCTTAGTAAGCCTTAAGCAAATTACAACTCAATAATATAATCAACTCTTACAATTTAAACTGAATCAAATTACTATATCAATGCCATATTTAATCTCAGCTTAAACATTCTATAATAATATGTATTTATCATGACTTCCACCTTGGCCGAATACTCAATAAATTAAATCTCTCAAATTTTTACTCAACTATTAAAGTAACATATCGTTACACATTCAGCATGCTTTCACTCATTTACATAAGATCAAAAGACAAGAAATAATTTCATATATTTACCTCTCTTATTTACCTCTATTATTTGGCTAAATACATAATATCATATATAACACCGAATGTATATGATTACACATATGCACACAGTGAAGAATCATTTCATTTGAATTCAATATACTTAATCATAGGACCGAATTCTCATATTAAACTCACATATACTTATCATTAATATTATCCATGATTTAACATAAAATTTCAAAATATTTAATTACCTTATTTTTCATAGATATCAAGATAATACATACCTATCCATTTAGCTTGAATAACATACTCAAATACTACATCAGCATAAATCTTTAAAACACAAACTTATACATAATCACCGGCATAAAGCCAGCTAGGCATTTAGCCTGATATTATACACCGGCACAAAGCCTGCTAGGCATAAAGCCTGATTCTTTTCACCAGCACAATGCTTGCTAGGCCCAAAGCCCAAATAACAATACTATAGACTAACTCATACACATTTTATATATCAAATATTTCAGATATTTCACATAATTCATACGAACTTTCAATTATTATATCTTAATCAATATAACTTAAACACAATATTTTCTTTTATGCTATTTCACATATTCGGCAAGCTCACTAACAATTCCACAATTTCAATTCAGCATATTAATAAACTACATTTCAATTTAACGATGTTTAATTGCTTAAAGACTTACCTCGAATATCGACGAACGATGTAATCGGCTATTCGACTATTTTTGTTTTTCCCCGATCCAAGTCCGATTTCTTTGGTTCTTGACCTAAACATATTCAAATTAAGCTCATTCAAACATATTTTTATTCACTTTAGCCCAAAAACACATTAATGGGCAAATTACATTTTTACCCCAAATATTTCACATTTTCACAATTTAGTCCCTATTGCACAAAACACAAAATATGCAAAATCTCACAACAACATAGCTAGGCTAAATCTTCCTTATAATCATATAAGTCCATACATTTCATTTATTTTTCATTTTAGCCCCTCAATTTATTATTTTTGCGATTTAATCCTAATTACTCAAAATCATCAAAAATTCCAATTCAAAACATATTAATCTAAAACATATCTTTAATTTCATCATCAAACAACAGAAAACACATATATTCATCAATGGAATATCACCAAATATTCATCAATTTCTAAAATTAAGACATGGTTTTTGTAGTACTCGAAGCAATGATCTCAAAAACGTAAAAATTATCAAAACCCGAGCTAGTTACATACCTTGATTCAAGCTTGAGAATGACCGAACCTAAGCTTTTTCTATTTCTTTTTCTTTTTCTTTTATGTTTTCTATTCGGTCAAGAAATAAAGATGGACAAAATGCTTTTATTTTATGTTTTATTAACATACATATTAACATAATATTTAATTACCTTTATAACCTTTATTATAAATAAATAAAACATTATAATATAAGGTCATTAAAGTCCATGACCAGCCACTATCTATTAAAAATGGGCTTTTTGCATTTTAAATGCTTCCATTTAAAAAGACATCCACAATTTTGTCCTAACACATTAAACTATCAAGTTTTAACTTTACGCGATTAAGCCCATTTTAATAAATCGACACTCAAACGATAAAATTAAATCACAAAAATTTCACACATAGCAATTCACACATAATTAACATAGAAAATAATTTTAAAATATTTTTCAGACTCGGATTTGTGGTCCCGAAACCACTATTTTAATCAGGGTAAAATTAGGCTGTTACAGGGTATATGAATGATCTTGATTTCAAGGTGGCAATTGGCTTGGAAATTAGCCTTTAAGTGTCCACACGGGTAGGCAGACGGGCATGTGTCTAGGCCGTGTGTGACACACGGTCAACCCATATGGGTGTGTTAATAAGCCGTGTGTCCTCTGCATGTTAGTGTTTTAAGTCAATGTCGACCACAGGCTAGCCACACGGGCGTGTGCCTAGGCCGTGTGCTCCTTAAGGGTTTGCTAACGTCACAAACAGAATACCCTAATGTTTCACACGAGTGAGGACACAGGCGTGTCTAGGCAGTGTGAAGGACACGGGCCATTGACATGGACGTGTGTCAAGCCGTGTGAAAACCCTTGTAGGTTTGTAATAAAAATATATTGTACACGGGCTAGGGACATGGGCGTGTAAGACCATACGGCCTGCCCACATGGGTATATCCCAAGTCACACGGGCATGTGACCCCTGTTTAGACAAAAATTTTCAAAGAGAGTAAAAATTTTCGATTGAACTCCGAAACCTTCTGGATGTATGTTTATGGCTTCGTAGGCCCATGAGATGAATGTTATGACTAAGAAAGGAAAGTTTTTAAATTGAAACGAAATTTTATAGCTTGCTAATACATGTTTAAGTAAGGTCAAGGATAGTAATGCCTCGTATCTGGTCCCAATGTCAGACACGGGTAAGGGAGTGTTACATTTAGTGGTATCAGATTACAATTTAGTCGATTCTAGGACTAATATAGCGTAAGCATGAGTTTAGTTATACATGCCATACACAAGAGTATTTTTTTTGATAGTGTGACGACTCTTGACGACCTAAATTGTATTTTATATAGTAAATAGATCCCGAAAAAGCTGTGGTGGATGATGTAGAAAGTAACGTGCCAGCTCACGCTGAGGGAACGGTGGCGAATGAGGATGTGAATAGATGCACTACGGTAAGTCAGAGAGGAGGAGAAGAGGCTAGAGAAGTTTTCCTCCACATGATGAATACATGGTTCACGGAGTTCGTTCGTGCGAACCCGAATGCACAACCCTCTCCAACCCCGCCTATTCCTCAGCCTAA
Organism: Gossypium bickii; assembly: GCA_025503065.1. NCBI lineage: Eukaryota > Viridiplantae > Streptophyta > Magnoliopsida > Malvales > Malvaceae > Gossypium > Gossypium bickii. The sequence continues at coordinate 90,477,946 of CP106714.1, read as the reverse complement.
CCTTGTAGCTCCTCAAGTGGTAGAAGTGGTAAGAAGAGAAAAACCTCCGGTTGATAGGATCCGAAAACAAAGAGCATATGAATTTCGGGCTAGTAAAGATGACGATCCTAAAAAGGTAGAATTTTGGCTTGAAAACACCATCAGGGTATTTGATAAGTTATCGTGCACACCTGAAGAGTGCATAAAGTGTGTGGTTTCCCTTCTGAGAGATTCCGCTTACCAATGGTAGAATACCCTTGTGTCGGTTGTACCAAGGGAAAGGATTACATGGGAATTTTTCCAAGAATAATTTAAGAAGAAGTACATCAGTAAAAGGTTTTTGGATCAAAAAAGAAAAGAATTACTGGAGTTGAAGCAAAGTAAGATGTCAGTAACTGAGTATGAGTGTAAGTTTGTAAGACTCAGTAAATACGCTCGAGAATGTGTATTCGCAAGAGATTTGAAGACGGATTAAATGAAGACATTAAATTGTTTGTTGCTATTCTAAAGTTGAATGAATCTGTTGTGTTGGTGGATCGAGCTTGTAAGGCTGAAGAATTAGTAAAAGAGAAAAGAAAAGCTGAGATGGAGTCTCATGACTCAAGAAAGAAACAGTGGAGTAAGTCCTTCCAGTCCTTGTCCAAGAAGTCAAGAGGCTTTTCCACCCAATCGGCTACTTCAGCTGGGTTTTCAAGAAGAGGCAAGAGTAAACAGTATTCGGTGTTGGGAACATTCGATCTAATAGACCGGAATGCCCACAATACGGCAAATGTCACTCCGGTGGATGTAGAACACATGAAAATGCTTGTTTTAGGTGTGGTTTCCAAGATCATTTCATAAGAAAATATCCTGAGATGATGAAAGAAGAGAAAGCTTAGAGTGCGAGGTCTGGGAGCGTTGTTAGAGGAAGATCACAGAGGAACCCCAGAAGTGGAGCGAGTAGTAAAGGTAACCCCAGAGAGTAGGCTGCGAGACCTGAGGGTAGGGCGCCTGCAAGGACTTATGTCATTTGTGCTCGCGAAGAGCGATCTTTTCCTAATGTTATTACGGGTACCTTTTCTCTTCATGATACTAAAGTTATTACTTTAATAGATCCCGAATCTACCCACTCATACATTTACATGAAATTGGTATCAGTATAAGTATGCCCATAGAGTCCACAGAGTTTGTGATTAAGGTGTCTAATCCACTAGGCAAAAGCGTGCTAGTTGATAAAGTATGCAAATGTTGTCCATTGATGATTAGAGGTCATTACTTTAAGGCCAACCTCATGCTATTACCATTTGACGAATTTGATATTATTCTTGGTATGGACTGATTAACCACTCATGATGTGTGATCGTGTCTGTCAAGTCTTAAAATTTATAAAAAGAATGATCGAACTTGGAAACTAACTCTGACAATGATTTGAGGCAAGCGCACCTATCGAACAGTAGTATAGTTAAGGCAAGACCGGAATGTCGAACCCAAAGGAACCAAAAGTACTAATACTAACTCTCTCTTTATTATTTAGCCTAAGAATTAAGGGAACTTATTTATCTAATCTAAATTTAACTATCAACTAAACTAAAGATACAAACTGAAAAGATGAATTGAGAAAATAACTTGAGAGGAAACCAATTAATTAAAACGACACCTAAGGAAGAATCCACTTAGACTTCACTTGTTATCTAACTCTGAACCAGACGATTTATTCATTTGACTTGATCCGTAAGATTCCCTAAGTTATATTAAACCCTCTCTCGAAGGGAATAACGTCTAACCCTAGGTTGATTAATTGAAATCTCTTTCTAATTAAAACCCCTAGAATCGCATTAGCTCGATCTATGGACTCCCATATTAGGTTTCACCCTGATCCAAAAAAATCTCGTCACCCTATCTCTAGGCGCACGATCAACTCCGCTTAATTATGCTAGATCTACTCTTAGGCAGGAACTTTTGCTCCTCCACCTAAGCACATCATACTTGAATTAATATCCCGAAAATGCCAACACAAGAATTAAGAACACATAATTAAGAACAAGTCAAATATTTATCATATAGTTCAGAAAACGATAACAAGATTCATCTTAGGTTTTATCCCCCTCAGGTATCTGAGGGTTTAGTTCATAACAATAAAAGAAAACATCTCAGAAGAAAAGATAAAACAAAACATAAGAAATCCCTAAAACCCCCTAAAGAAATTAAAGGAGAGATTCGCCGTCTTGAGTATAACTTCAGCTTTTTGATATGGACCAACTGGTTATCTTCGAGTGATTTCCACAAATCGGACTTTTCTGGCTCGGCTCCTTGGCCTAGCTAACCGTCCTCTTCTAGGTTATACTTAGAGGGTTTATATAGGCTTTTGCAACGGGTTTCTTTGCCCCTAAGTATCCTTTTCCGAGTGAAATTGCTCTTCTCCATGACAGGGACACGGCCATGGCACATGCCCGTGTAAATCGTGGCCAGGCCGTGTTCTGGCTTTTAATGAGACACGACCGTGTGGTCTTGGGCCCAGGCCGTGTCGATTTCTATTTTGGCCTAATTTAGTCCGTTTTAAGCCTGTTTCTCGTTCTTTTCATCAGTGGGTGCTTTCCTGAGTATAAAATATGAAAACAAAGGATTAAGAGCACTAAATTACATAAATTAATGCTTAAATCATCCAAAAGCATACTAAATGTGGGCTTAAAATATGTTACTTTTTCGGTTTATCAATGTGATAGTAAACTGTGGAAAGAAATATATTGAGTTGAGATGTGAAAATGGGGATACCCTTCATGTTAATTCAGATGATCAAGATAGGTCACCGGTAGTGATCTCTTACGTGACGACTCAAAGATACGTAAGAAAATGGTATGAGGTGTATCTTGCCTTTGTGATGAATGCTAAAGAATCTGAGTTAAAGATTGAGTCGATGCCGATAGTAAGCGAGCACTCAGATGTTTTTTCCGAGGAATTTCCAAGATTTCCTCCGGTTAAAGAGGTTGAGTTTGGCATCGAGTTGGTTCTTGGCACTGTGCCGATATCGATTGCTCTTTATAGGATGGCTCCAACTGAGTTGAAAGAATTAAAGGCACAGTTGCAAGATTTAACGGACAAAAGTTTTGCTAGACCGAGTTGTTCCCCATGGGGTGCTCTAGTGCTATTTGTGAAGAAGAAAGATGGCTCAATGAGATTATGCATAGACTATCGACAGCTTAATAAGATAACAGTGAAGAACAAGTATCCATTGCCAAGAATCGACAATTTGTTCGATCAACTGAAGGGAGCCACTGTATTTTCCAAGATAGACTTGGGGTCAGGATACTATCAGTTAAGAGTAAAGGACTCTGATGTGCCAAAGACTGCTTTTCAAAGACTATTCAGATATGTTGGCTAGCTTAATAATACCGACGATGAAGGTGAATCGCAATACTTCAGTACCGGTCTTAATTGCTAATATTCGTAGCCAATTAGGGTATACGCCCTCTTACCGCAAGACTTGGATAGCTAAGCAAAAAGCGTTGGAAAAGTTGCATGGTCTATGGGACGCTTCATATAATGAAGTGTGGCAGTGGTGTCAGGTGCTGGAGAGATATGTTCCAGGCAGCATAATAGACCTTAAAATGGTACCTGCGTACTACAACGATTGATTGCTCCGTGGATACCAAGTGTTTAAGCGTCTGTTCTGGACATTTAAGCAATGCCAAGACGCATTTCTATACTGCAAGCCATTGGTACAAATTGACGGTACCTTTATGTATGGTAGATATATGCATCGACTATTGGTAGCTGTGACAGAGGATGGTAGTGGGAGAATCCTTCCACTTGCGTTTGCAATAACACCGGGGAGTCAGCTGATGACTGATTCTTTCTATCTAGGTTAAAGAGGCATGTCTGCCCCCAACCTAATATATGCGTTATGTCGGATCGAAACCCTGGAATACTGCCGCAATAGAGCGACAGGGAAGCCTATGGCATTGCACACACTATTGATATTGCCTAAGGCATGTTGCGTCCAACTACCGCGGGCAACATCGATCTACAAGTAAACGGCGGCAAGTGACCAACATGGGTATGTAATATCTATTAATATAATTTCATTTGTAATATTCAATTTATTCTTAATTGAAGAGTGGTATGTAATATTCACTATCAACTTATATTGGCAGGGTACGAGATCAATAAGGACCGTTTTCACGAGATGTTGGCGATTTTGCGCTCAGTTAACGAAGAAGGCGCAAACTACCTATGCAACATACCTTTTGAATAGTGGACACAAGCATACAACAGCGAGCTACGATATCGTCATATGACCTCAAACCTGGCTGAATGCATAAATTCTGTTCTAAAAGGAACGCGTCATTTGCCGATAACATCGGTTGTACGAGAGACATATTTTCGTTTAGCGGCACTATTTCTGAAGTGAGCAACAAGTTATAAAGGCCAAATGCAGGGAGGCCATGTATGGTGCACGAAGGTATTACGAGAAATTAACAAGGCGAAGGCACGGGCCAACACTATGCACACAGTGTGTCACGATCGCGACAACCTATGGTTTCGTATGACGGAGTTTGACAAACTGAACCAAAGTATTATTGGCGGGCAATATTGTGTACACTTGAGAAATAGGACCTACGACTGTGGGATATTTGACGCACTTCGTTATCCATGCGCTCATGTAATTGCAGCTTGTCAGTATCTCCGTCTGGATTCCATGAGTTATGTCGACGAAGTGTACAAAATAGAATACATGTACAACGTGTAGAGACACGTATTCCCACCAGTCCCAGATGAACGTAAATGGCCATCTGTATCACTTGCTCTGTTTAAGTTGTTATCGGATAGAGAACCGCGTCGCAAACCAAAGGGTCGACCTTACTTGACTAGAATACGCAACAATATGGATATCCGAGAAACAGCCAACCAACGGAAGTTATGCGAATGGTGTAGGAACCCAGGCAATACATCTCGCTCATGTCCAAATCAGAATAGTTGATAGTCTCTTTATCATTTTTGTCTCTTGGTGGCTATGAAAATTCTTTTAATTTCTTGATGAAAATGATGAACTTTTGTAGAAGGACTAAGTTGCAAAAAAAAATTTATTCAATTAATCTAAAATATCACCATCATCATTATTCTTCAAAATTATGTTTCTTGCTAAATGATTATTTGGCCCTTTACGATCCTTCAAAATTCCTACATTGTATCAACACCCATCTTGATAAAATTACTATTTAACCCTTATACTTTTTCACTTATTCAATTTAGTCCTAATTCATCCATTTTTTCTTAGTTTCTAGATCTTTCCACCCTTAAAATGTTTACACTATTGGCCCTTCAAGTTTTTCATATTAAAATGTTTACACTATTGGCCCTTCAAGTTTTTCATATATACATTTTAACCCCTCAAATTTTAAATATTTACTCTTGAGCCACAAAACTTTTCTCACATTTGTGATTTAGTCCTTACTTGAACCAATACAATTAGGATATTAAAAATAACTTTTATTTTATTAAAAATATAAAAAGTAAATTACAATTAAAAAATTAAAATCAACTTTTATTTTACTAAATATAACAATATAAAAAAGTTTGTAGAGAAATATATTAAAAATATAAAAATATTAAAAATATTGCCTTATTAAAAATTAATTTTATTAAAAATATACAAAGTAAATTACAATTAAGATATTAAAAACAAATTTTATTTTATTAAAAATATAAAAATTAAATTAAAAATAAAAAATAAAAGACAACTTTTATTTTATTAAAAATATAAAAAATAAATTACAATAAAAAAAGTTAAAAAAGATTTTGTTTTATTAAAAATATAAAAATAAATTACAATTAAAAAATAAAAAACAACTTTTATTTTATTAAAATATAAAAATAAATTACAATAAAAAAATTAAAACAACTTTATTTTATTAAAAATATAAAAATTAAATTACAATTAAAAATAAAAAACAACTTTTATTTTATTAAAAATATGAAAATTAAATTACAATTAAAAAGTAAAAAACAACTTTTATTTTATTTAAAATATAAAAATTAAATTACAATTAAAAAATAAAAAATAAATTTTATTTTATTAAAAATATAAAAAATAAATCACAAAAAAATTACAATTAAAAAAATAAAAAAATTTATTTTATTAAAAATATAAAAAATAAATTACAATAAAAAAATTAAAAACAACTTATTTTATTAAAAATATAAAAATTAAATTACAATTAAAATTTTAAAAACAATTTTTATTTTATTAAAAATATAAAATTTAAATTACAATTGAAATATAAAAACAATTTTTATTTTATTAAATGTAAAAATATAAAAGTTTTTGGAGAAATATATTAAAAATATAAAAATATTAGCAATATTTTTGCCTTATTCAAAATAAATTGATTTTATTAAAAATATACAAAATAAATTACAATTAAAATAAAAAAATTTATTTTATTAAAAATATAAAAAGTAAATTACAATTAAAATATTAAAAATAATTTTTTATTTTATTAAATGAAACAATATAAAAAAGTTTATACAAATATATTAAAAAAAATAATGTTGGTGCCAGTCGGAATCAGTGCCACATGGGGGTGGTCGATGATTACGCGCTGGATTCCTCCTTATTCCAGCTTTCGGTGGGGGTTGTGGTTACTCCGGCGGGGATTCTGGTTCTTCCGGCAGGGGGTCTGGTTGTGGGTGTTGGGAGGATGACCCACCTTGATAAAATAATGACTGCGGAGATGTTTGCATCACCCACGGCGGAGGTGTTTGAATCTCATAAGGGAAAGGAGATTGGTAAAAAGAAGAGCTCCCCGATGACGCCTCGTGCGATCCCTCATGCGACGACGGCCCACAGATCGGCGGTCCACTCGGAGTAGTCGGGAACGGACTCGAACTGGGCCATGCATTCCAACCTGCTATAAGACTGGGAAAAGAAAACATATAAGAGTTAGGATACATATAAGGGTTAGGATACGAACCTGGCATAATCTGAAAAGGCTGTGATATGGGTGTTGTCGACTGAAGTGTTGGGCCCGGTGATTGTGTGAATGCTGTTGATGGGCCCGTTCTATCATCCCTTCTCCTTGGATTTAAAGGGCCCTGTCGTTCCCTTTGTACACGAAGTTGTCGTCGCTTCTCCTCTTCTGACAATAAATGCGGCTTGCCATGGATCCTAAACCATGGCATGTATTCCGACACGCACGCTAAATCAGGAACGATGATCGGTTCCCGAGTAGGTATATAATCATACCGATTTTCCCACAATTCGATATATGCTGACCAAAATCTCAGCCGATCCGTATGCAACTACCGTAAGTCAACTTTGTGCTCATCATCGAGCACCTCAGGTGCCACGGGAATCGGTTGTCGAAATCAAAATTGTCGTAGAACCCGATCTGACTGGTACATCTCCACGGTGGCATAGTTGACCAATGGGACCTTCACATGCCAAATGTTTGGATTTTGAAAGAATTCATCCGGAATTACTGCCCGATTTGCCAGATCCTCGTATGGTGTCAATTGAAACTATATTAACATGATAAAAATATTAGTTATATACATAATACTAAATACTAAATACTAAATACAAAACGACTATTTTATTACGAAAATATATTTTATTTAATACTTACTTATGCTTCCGACCTTTGGTCTAATAAAAGCCATATATCTTTAAGTGAGGTAGGTATTCCAACATAACTCGCCGAATGGTTCTAACTAATTAAATAAATTTTTAGCATACAATTATATTTTAAATCTACGTAATAATTATAAAATCTAATATTAAATTTACCTCGTTATGAGTGGAAATGTATGTTGGTGGTCCACTTGAGGACGTAAAAATGGAAAGCGAAACCGTGCCCATGATTGCAGTAGTGATAAGCAACATCCGATTTTGGCTTTATTCGGTCGCGTCGCCTCGCACATCTCCCGATACAATTTTTCTAGCACGGTAGACCCCCAACTCAATTCACCGGTTGCTCTAAAATCAACGAGTTTCAGCAACCATCTCAGATGTACGAGGTTTCGTGACAAGTCTGGCATCAAATAGCCTCCAATCATTTCAAGAATGTATGCCCGAGCATACTGTATTCTTTTTAATTCAGTCGAATTATTATCCGGCTCCGGAAATGTGTCTCATAACCAGCCCATCTCGGTCCGACCTCCGTTAATATTATCCGGAATAGTACCCAAAAGCTCATAGCATACGGCTCTCAATCACCAGAAGTTGCAGACCCGGTGACTACGTACCCATCCACCGGCAATCCCAATTGCAACTGCACATCTTCCAGAGTGATAGTACACTCTCCGCATGGAAGATGAAAAGTGCGCGTCTCGGGTCTCCACCTCTCTATCAAAGCACTGATTAGTTTCGGGTCCAACTTGCACCCCTACCTATCGTGGCACGTGCAAAAACCTCGCTTCCCGCGAGTAATTCTCGATCAATGGCAATGGCGACTGGGCATATTATGAATATAGCATTGCAACACCCGATCTACATCATTATAAAAATTATAAAATAAAAATTAATTAAAATTGCATAAATGAAAAAAAATTTAAATAGTATTGAAAAATTAAAATTATAACTTACCATTGTCATTTGATCGAGGAGATGTGTTTATTATCGAGACGAATTAATTCTCCGGCCATTGCTAACATGATCGAATATTTTTAAATTGAGGAATTTTGTGAAATTTGAGAAAAATTTGAGACAAAGTTGAGAGAAATAGTGTAAGGACTTTTGTGTGAAAAAAATAAAAGCGGGGAGCTTTTATAGTTTTTTTTTTTTTTTACCGTTAGGCCTCTAACGGTAAAAAAAAGCTGTTAAAACGGGCAAAACGCGTCCTTAGGGAGCGTTTTTGCCACATCAGTAAAACGTGCCCTCAAGTACACCATATTCATCACTCAATTAATGGAAAAATCAGTCAAGAATCTTCCGAGTCTCCACCATTGATTGATTCAGGTTTTACCATTTGCTAGCAGTCACAACATAGCTTCATTGCAGTTTGCATACATTACAAGTCTTTAGCATCATCCAAACTTAAATATCCAACCAACTTTTCCATTTTTAGAACCCATTTCCCTTCTAAAAACATGACAAACATCATCTCTTCTTCTTCAATTTCCCCACTCATCTGTTTCTTCGTCTTCTTCTTCTGGTTGGGCCATGGAGGAGCACTGGGAATACAACATAGTGCTGCTGCTATTAATGGTGCTGACAAGATTCGTTCTCAGTTCCTTCATCTTCTTCGTACCAGACGATCTCCTCAAGGTCAAAACCTTAACACCCCTCTGAATTTTACTACCATTTCAATGATTCAACTTACTATGTACTTAAACCCCATTTTTCTTTTTCTTTTTTTTTTTTTTTTTTTTTTTTTTGTAAATTCTTAGTTCCTTTGACTGTGGAACCTTCAAAACCTGTGGCCATCCTTTGTTTCAACAAGTTCCTACACCTATCTTCAGCGAGGTCTATTTCTCTCCCTTTTTTAATTTTTTTTCAGAAATGGATTTGTTTTGAACTGTTTGGTGATACCAAATGTTTGATTTAGTGAGCTTTTATTAGCTAAATGTTTTGGCTGAAAGGTTTTCACCAGGCAATGGAATCTTGTCCAAAGGCTGATATTAAAAATCTTAAGGAACGACACAAAGAGGAAAACTTCTATTTGTACACTGAGGTAATTGGGATTTTCATGTATTTATTTTTCAATTTTAGTTGCTGAAATAATCTATTGGGTTAAACCGAATATTTCAAGTAATTAGATTTATAAAATAAGCTAGTTTTAACATGTCAGAATTAGTAATCTACATACTCAAAATTTCTAAAGCTTGTTATATTAATGGTAACATGTGAAGAAAAGCTTAATTACTTTATGGCTGTTGCTTATAGGCTGGAGAGCAAGGAAGGTTGCCAGTGTTAATCTTAAGCTTGAAAGACAGCAAACAGAAGAGAAGGCCCGCTGTTGTTTTTCTGCATAGTACCAATAAGAACAAAGAGTGGGTGCGGCCATTGCTTGAGGTAGCTATATATCTCTGCCCTTACTTACTAGTTGTTATTCACTATGATGAGTTCAATCATTTTTGTTCCCTTTTGTTTTCCTCTGTTTTGTTTTAGGCATATGCTTCAAGGGAATACATAGCCATCGCTATCGATTCTCGGTACCATGGTGAACGTGCACACAATCTCACTACCTATTGAGATGTGTATATTCTATATCTGATTCCTCTAGTTTAAACTGTGTTAAAATGAGTTTCACTTCATTAGTTGACAAAGGAAACTTGTCATCATAGCGTGGATGACTTCTATTCTCATAGCAATCATGGTAAAAATGATGTTCGACAAAAGTTTTTTCTTTTACCGTAAGTCATTGCATAATTGATTGCCTTTGAGGAGAGTAGTTTTCTCTCAGGTGTAGAATATTTGTACATGTATTCATGTGTGTAGCTGAATATGGTTTTAGTTAAGTAATAATTTGGACCAATCTAGGATATGATTTCTTTCTATATTTTCTTTCAATAAATGATCCTAATAACATACTGTTATTTGTAAGTACAGGCTCTAGTCTCATCATGGATTAAAGGAGATACAATGCCATTTTTATTTGATACGGTTATTCCTCCGTTTTCTTTTTCTTTGGTTGATTGCAAGTCATTGTTTCTGCCTTTTAGCCCCTACTGTTCGAAAAAAGTAAGAGACTTATTTAGAACTTAATAAGGCTTATCATGATTAAATTTCCAAAGTGTTCTGTTTCATCTAAAGTTTTCATTATCAGGTGTGGGATTTGATAAAACTAGTAGATTATTTAACTCAAAGAAAGGATATAGGCCCTAAGAGAATTGGAATCACCGGTGAATCACTCGGAGGTTAGTTAAGTGTGATTTTTGAGATGATTGAGATACGGAATCCGTTCAGGGGCTTAGCTCAAATGGTTCACCTACTTGTAAATATAAATGGAAATATGCATGTAAGCTTATGACATATAGCATGTACAGTTTAAGTGAACATCATGAAATGCAGGAATGCATGCTTGGTTTGCTGCCTTTGTTGACACTCGCTATGCAGTTGCTGCTCCAATAATTGGTGTTCAGGTAAATTTTTTTTTTTTTTTAAATTCTTGAAAGCATAAAATATCAAAAGAAAAGAACAAAAGCAGAGGTTTTATGTTATATGTGTAGGGATTTAGGTGGGCTATAGACAATGATAAATGGCAGGCTCGTGTTGACAGTATAAGGCTGTTTTTGAAGGTAATGTTCATACAAGTGCCTAGAAATGAAAATTCGATAGGTTTGCTTCTAATTCATTGTAACATGGTTGATTACAAGATTGCATTGTTATTTTGGTTGTGATTATATTTGGTCATGTTAAATAGTGAGCTCCTCGGATTATGAGTGGCATGACCTATCGATTTCAATAGGGAACTGCTTCAGCACTTGTGTCATTGATTCTCTTTAATAATTTTGTTGTTTTCAGAGGCAAAGATTGATCTAGGCAAGAGTGCAATTGATAAAGAGGTCGTTAAGAAGTTGAGTTAATAAATTCATTATATTTGATAGTTTTAACCCTGATTTAAGTTGCTTGTTTATGCTATCATCTGACATTGGATTACATCTATGTTCTTCTGTATAGGTCTGGGATAGGATTGCTCCTGGTCTAGCTTCCATTTTTGATTCACCTTACTCAATTCCGGCCATTGCACCACGTCCTCTGCTCATATTAAACGGTACTAGACATTCAAGGGGTGTCAGAATTTGCCTCCTTGGTTATGTATGTATTACATTGCTTGAAAGAAGTTTGTTTAAGTTACAAATACATTCTGGTGTTGTCAATGATTAGGTGCTGATGATCCACGTTGTCCCCTTGATGGTATAAAAACTCCCACAAAGAGGGCTCGCAAGGCTTATGCAAAGGCTCATTCTTCTAACAACTTTAAGGTATGGATAGGTTTTTAGGTGGCAATTACTCTTAAAAGTACTTACTTCGGTTTCTTTAATGGCTTTGATGGATTTTAGGTAACCAGTATGAGTTAGTATTTCATATGTTATGCTTTCTTAATATGCAGCTCATTGTACAACCAGGAATAGGCCATGAAATGACATCATTAATGGTGAAAGAAGCAAGTGATTGGATGGACAGGTTCCTCAAGCAGTAATATTTTTTCCGTGCAAAAAAGAACGTTTGAGAATAAAAGAAAGAGATTATGGATGTTGAGGTTCAAATCCCGGATATTAAGTTAACTCTGAAGAGTGGATGCATTAATTAATCGAGATAAGCTTCGGGTTCTTCTATAAGGATGCATATTTTTGGAACTGTATTGCTGTAACTCTTTTTTGAGTGATGAAATATGCCTACCAATAAAAGACTAGTTATGTTCTACTCTCTCTGTTCTGTTCAAATCTTTGATTATATCAACAAACTTTTTTTTCCAGAGACCAAAGGTTTCAACATTAGATTACAATGTTATGTTGCTATTGTTTCAAAAATAAACTGAACATAGAGAAGTCATATAGCTGGGAACTGATATTTTTGGATCAGAAAAGTAAGAGATATTCTTGAATTTCTACAATGAAGTTTAAAAGGCAAAAGTAAATTGCTGACGATAACCGACTCTTACAGTTTTAAGGCGGTTCATAGCACCATAAATGTTCACCCTTTTTTGGGCATGGCAGCAAGTCTGGTGTACATTCTTGCCATAGACTGGTATCCTCTGAGATCACCAGACCTTAAAAGATTGCCTGCCAACAAGTGGGAAGGGTGTCTGTTAAGGGATAAAATAAAAAACAAAAAGCAGCTCGAAGTACTATAGAATTTATATTAGGTGCCGATATATCAATGCTCAAAGAAATAAGGGCATCAATAGGTAAAAGTATCATGGATACCCCTGTACTAGGAGTTAAATTGCATTTTACCCCTTTTAGTAAAAAAATAGACAAATTAGTCCTGTACGTTACATCAAAGAGCAAATTGGCCCTGTCTATTAAAACATTTTATCCATTTTTACCGTTAAAAACTAGCATGATCAATGAAATAACCAGAAAGTTAAATGTAGTGTGCCATGTGCACCTCATGCTAACGTACAAGGACTAGTTTTTAACAGTAAAAATGGATGAAAGTTTTAACAAAAGGACCAATTTGCTCTTTGATCTAATGTATAGGGACTACTTTGCCCATATTTTTAGTAGAGGGGACAAAATGCAATTAGACTTCTAGGACAAGGGCCTCCATGGTACTTCTACTGCATCAATGGGGCAGGAAAAAGAGAAGAAACTATGGGGAGGTGGCATAGGAGACATCTTCAATTTAGTAATTACCCTATCAGGAACAATATGATATGCAATTTGCTTTTAATTTCTCGGTTCATAAGGCCAGACTGTTCTGCAAAAAGGGCCTTTTTGACACCTTTCATACTAGAAATATGTACACAATTTGAGATTGAAGAACTTTCTTGCAGTATGGTAAATATAAGTAGACATCTGCTTAGAAGTAGTAAAAGGAGAACTTTTGCAGTCAAGTTTATGTTTAAGGTAATTTTCTAACATTCCTCTAGGTAACTTCATACTGCAAAAACAGAAAAGAAAGACATTAAAATAGACCAACTTACCTGAATCACAGTTAAGCGGACTATCAGGTTCTGGATGAGCCATCAAAGCTATTATAGCCCTACAAACAGACTGAAGTGTCCATGCAGGGCTCCAAGCATTCTTCAATATATCAAGGCAAATCTCTCCTGTCTGTTCGAGAGAATAACAATAAATATAGACTAATTTCTCAATTTAGCAACTTGGAATCCAATATATACATATGGCAATAGAACGAATGACCAATCTCAATTCTATACCCTAGATTGCTGGTAACTAAGTGAAGTTCATAGACAGAATATAGAGGTTTGCAACAACTTTAAAAAGGTGAAGGCTACATGAAACTAGAATCTTAGTTAGCCTCATACAACCCTTTGGTATAAAGGGTTCTCACAAATTTCTTCGAATGTGCAGATAAAATGTAAAAAAACTACATTCATACAGGCAGTACTATACAGAAACTAATAGGTTCCATGGTGAATAAGTACTGCTTCTCCATAAAGATCTTTGTTTGGCAATCATGGCTGCCAAGTTGAAAACACCAATCACTTCCCAATTCGACAAAGGAATGGGAAATCATGAGATATTAGGACACCATCTTAAGCCTTGGCACATCTTTCTTCCCTTCCATTTTGCGATGTAAAGCAAAGCATACAAGGTAATCAAGCCAAACAATTCATACCTTGAAATGCACATTGGGATGAAATATTTTCGTCAAGAACCGCACTTGAGGAGGCTGCAAAGGGTACTGCTCAGGGACAGCAAAAGCAAGCTGGAAGACTCCGCCTTCATAAGGTGTCTCAGATGGTCCCTATATAAAAATAAAAAAGAAAAAAGAAAAAAAAAGAGGTCATATAATTTAAGACAGAATCAAAAGAACAAAAATGTCTATAGTATACCATATTTCTTTTTTTCCTCCTTTTTTACTTCCATCCAACCTTAATAAGAGCAGTCCACTTAAATATGTTGGAATCATCACAAACTAGTTGAATATCGGGATCAGCCGCCTTCTCTCGCTGAACCTCTTTGTATTCCTTGAACAACCTCGCTCTTGATGCCTTCACATAAAGATTTCCACATAGTAATCAAAAGAAATAATTGATTTGGACAAGAACACACACTAAAAGTCTTAGGTAATTACCATTAATTTCATCCAAATACACAACAAAATACATAATTAAACCCAAAAAAAGGAACAATCTTTAGAAGCATAAACTAACCTGCATTTTTCGTTGCTTGCTGTAAATTCAAAGATACTTCAAGAAAGATTCTATATTTATATATCAACAAGACAGAGAGCTGCAAATTTGAATGTAAAAGAGTAACATTGTTAACGAATTTTACACCATAAATTGTGTATTATTTGCAAACAGAAAAAAATAATTAATTACCAAATGTTCGTTTTAGGGATCAAATCAAATAAGTTATCGAATAAAGAAATTAATTAAAACAGAAATATTGATAATTAAAAGAAGAAAAGAAAAGAGAGCTTATAAGAATCTGACCTGAAGAAGAGAGAAAAAGGAAGCTTCTTTGGTGGGTCTTTTTGGTTTTGATGACGATGAAAAGTGAAAGCTCTATGAGGGAGCTTTCACCCCGTGTTTTACTATCTGTTTTATTTTTAGATTAATTTCATCATATCTCCTTAAACTATGACCCAAATTTTAGATTGATCCCAAACATCGGCGTTTTACTATATTATATTTTTGGATTAATTTCATCAATCTCCTTAAACGATGACCCAATTTTCAAAATGTATTAATATTTTATTAATCAAGTTATTCCGTCAATATAACCGTTCAATAATTGCTAAACGATAACTTAAATATATTGCGGAGAATATTTAAAATATATAAATTAAATTATAAATATTGTACTTATTAATAATTTGAATCTAAATGCATAATTTTATTGGTAGTCTATTATTATTTTTTGAATAAAAGTTAGATTTTTATTCAAACAGTCCAAAATAAAACCACAAAGTTGCAGACAAGTAAAGACAAAAGAAGACCCAACAACAAGCCCAATCCAACTAAAAAAAAGGGGTGCTCTAGAAACATCTTTGTTTCAGTCGAAAAAATTAAAAACTCATATCCTGAAAAGCAACAAAATCTGGGGAAACAAAACATTATAGACACTATACATCATTCTGATATTTTCCCAGCCATTCCCCCTTGAGTCTCTTCCTCTCCCCCAAAGCTATCAGTCACTAGAGACCCTTCACAACTTAGACCTCTCTTATCCCTCTCCATCGCTTCTCTAGCAAACTCAGGGACCTCATCTCTTAAGCACCACTATTCTCCTGTCTTCAATCCCTCAGTAGCCAGCAAGTGAATGACGTCGTTCACCGTTCTAGGGTAATATTTGAATATACAGGTGCGAAATTGCTTACCCAAACATTTTTCATCTTTGATTAATACCACTATTTTCGATTTATCCTCCCTCTCGTGTAATAGCTTTTTTATGACACTGAGTGCATCTCCTTTAACCTCCGTATCCATTAGTCCTAGATCCAGTCCCACCTGGATGCTTTGAATGCATGCAATGCTTCTACCGCAAATACTGAAGGTACATTCTCATTAGTGACTGTTTTTTAGCATAGTACAAGTCCCTCAGAGTTTCTAACCACAAACCCAGAACATGATTTTTCCTCATGCTTTTTATAGGCTGTGTCAAAATTGATTTTTACGAACGGGGGCTTCTATGGTTGCCAACTTTCCAACTCCACACGACGAACATATAAGGGAATCTATACCCCATCAAGTCCTCGAACATAATTTCTTATTGAAGTTGCAATAGTGTTCCCAGATCATTTTTAACCCTCATGAATCCACTTATTCTGTTCTGTCCAAATACACCATAGAGCACATACAAACATTCTACACTGGTTATTGGTGTTATGCTCAAAAAACCAGGTAACCCACTTCAATATCTCTATACTTGACACCCTTTCTAGCCAGGACCAGCCTAAATGATTCCATTTATCTTTTGTCTCAAGTACTCACGCAGGGCATGGATATCGATTTCAATTCCACCTGCACATCTCAGACAGATACTAGAATTAATAACTCTTCTATAGTGTAGATTACATAGGGTAGGAAGATGATTTTTTGAGATTCACCGGATTGTAATTTTCAGTTTAGAGGGTAATTTTAAGCCCCACAAATTTTTTTTTTTTTAAAAACTCCTTATTTCTGCCTGATTATATACATGTGTAGCCTCTGTTCTTTGCTGTAATAGAGCTTTGTATGAGCTTCAAACTGCGAATTCTCCAGATGCCTCCCCTCGCCACACTTGGTAGTCTTCATGTTGGAATTTGGATAGTGGGATATTTAGAATCCTTCTAGCATCATTGTCACTGAAGGTATTACTTATTAAGTCCACTTTCTATTCCCTGTTAACATTATCAATCAGATCCGCTACCAAAAGATTGTCCTGACATTGTTCATTGTTTTAGATTCTGTAATTTTTAGCTTTTGGAACCCACGCTGTATCACGAACTGGAATTTTGGTCCCACTTCTTACTCTCCTGCCCAACCCCTCTTAGAGAACTCCCTTCACAGTCCAAATGCTCTTCAAGGTATAGGAAGGTATATTTCTTAACATTGCATTCTTAAAGTTCGAATTCAGATAATACTTCGCTTTCGAAGTACGCACAATTAATGAATTATGATAATTAATCAATCGTCAACCCTGTTTAGCAAGTAACTAAAGATTAAATTTATCCAAATTGCGAAAGCCCAATCCACCATTCTCCAAATTATTCTTAAAGTTTTTAGCTACTGCTAGGGCTGTTATCGATGTAGGTGACGGTAAACTTGCATTAAGGATAGGCGATGAAGAGACTATTTTTCAAATTTATGATGTCATGCGATATTCTAGAGAACAAGATGATTCCTGTTATTTTGTTGATACCACTGATCATATCATTCAAAACTCATTACAGGAAATTATACATGATGACACGATGGAACTGTACCTGACTCAAAAAGAGGGGGAAGAAGATGAAGTTGACAAGCTGAATACATTTTCATCTAGACATACGAAAGAAGAGAGCATTAAAGTCAATAACGAACTAATACAAAAAACCTCCATTGATAAGCCGCCCAAATTAAAATTAAAACAGTTGTCGAAACACTTAGAATATGCATTCCTCGGGAACAATTCTACGCTACCGGTAATTATCTCTTCAAAACTAGAACCCAAGGAAAAAGAGGAGTTGATACAGGTACTAAGAGAACATAAAAGAGCCATAGCTTGGAAAATCTCTGACATTAAGGGAATAAGCCCATTGTTTTGCACCCATAAAATTTTAATGGAAGAGGAATACAAGCCATGTGTGCAACCTCAAAGACGATTGAATCCCAACGTAAAAGAAGTTGTGAAAGCTGAGGTAATTAAACTTCTAGATGCTGGAATAATTTATCCTATTTCTGACAGCAATTGGGTGAGTCCTGTGTAGGTTGTTCCAAAGAAAGGAGGCATGACGGTGGTAGCCAATGAAAAGAATGAACTAATTCCAACCAGGACAGTTACAGGTTGGAGAGTTTGTATTGATTACAGGAAATTGAATGACGCTACTAGAAAAGATTACTTTCCTTTGCCCTTCATTGATCAAATGTTAGAAAGGTTATCTGGGCATATATACTATTGCTTCCTAAATGGACTTTCTGGCTATTTCCAAATCCCAATAGCACCTGAAGATCAAGAGAAGACAACATTCACGTGCCCATACGGTATGTTTGCTTATCGTAGAATGTCTTTTGGATTATGTAATGCTCCTGCTACTTTTCAGCGTTGCATGTTGGCAATCTTCAACGAACTTGTGGAAGATATTATGGAGGTATTTATGAACGATTTCTCAGTATTCGGTAATTCTTTCCATCTTTGCCTTAAAAATTTAAAACAAGTTCCAATGAGATGTGAGGAAACAAACCTTGTTTTAAATTGGAAAAAATGTCATTTTATGGTACAAGAGGGAATTGTATTGGGACATAAAATTTCTAGTAAAGGAATCGAGGTAGATAAAGCAAAGGTCGAAACCATAGAAAAATTACCTCCTCCTAGTTCAGTTAAGGCAATTAGAAGTTTTTAAGGACATGCAGGATTCTATAGAAGATTCATCAAGGATTTTTCTAAAATAACTAAGCCTTTAACAAAATTACTAGAAAGAGATGTTCCTTCCAATTTCAATCAGGAATGTTTAGATGCATTCAATGTCCTCAAGGATAAACTAATAAATGCTCCAATTATAATTGCACCTGATTGGAATTTATCCTTTGAACTAATATGTGATGCGAGTGATTTTGCAGTAGATGTAGTTCTGGAACAACGAAAAGACAAGCATTTTCAGCCAATTTATTATGCTAGCAAAATATTGACACCCACACAAGAAAACTATACCACCACTGAAAAATAATTGCTAGTTGTAATTTTTGCTTTTGACAAATTTAGGCAGTATTTAATATTATCTAAAGTTGTTGTTTACACTGATCATTCAGCTCTTCGTTATCTCTTAACTAAACCTGATGCAAAACCTCGACTCATACGATGGATTTTACTCTTGCAGCAGATCACCTCTCTAGGCTTGAGAACCCACACATCGAAGAGCTCAATAAAAGTGAGATAAACGACTCGTTTCCCGAAGAACAACTCTTTTCTATAACCCACTCTAAGGTACCATGGTTTGTAGATATTGCGAATTATTTAGCTGCTAACATCTTGCCAAAAAGACTAACACATCACCAAAAGAAGCAATTCTTTGCTGATGCGAAAAACTATTTTTGGGAAGAACCCTTTCTTTTCCGCATATGTGCAGATCAGGTAGTTCAAAGATGCATTACAAGGGCGAAGGCAAGCAAAATCATGGAACATTTCCATTCAGGACCTTCAGGAGGACACTACACTGGCATTAAGACAGCACATAAAATGCTTGAATCAGGTTTTTATTGGCCCACCCTATTTAAAGATGCCAACAGGTATGTAGCTTCATATGATAAATGCCAAAGAACAGGTAATGTTTCTAAACGTGATGAAATGCCTCAAACATATATGCTATCATGTGAAATATTTGATGTATGGGGTATTGATTTTGTGGGTTCATTTCCTAGTTCATTTGGAAATAAATACATCCTAGTGGCAGTTGATTACATGTCAAAATGGATGGAAGCCGAAGCTTTACCCACCAATAATGCTAGAGTAGTAGTTAAGTTTCTCAAGAAACTGTTCTCTCGATTTGAGACACCTAGAGCCATCATTAGTGATAGGGGCGCTCATTTTTGTAATACTCAATTTGACAAAGTCTTAAAAAAATATGGGGTACACCACAGGATAGCTACCCCATATCACCCTCAAACCAGTGGCAAGTTGAAGTAGCAAACCGAGAACTTAAACGCATCCTAGAAAAAACGATTGAATCAAACAGAAAAGATTAGGCATTAAAAGTAGATGATGCCATATGGGCCTGCAGAACAGCGTTTAAAACACCCCTAGGAACATCCCTTTACAAACTTGTCTACGGGAAAAGCTGTCATCTACCATTCGAGTTAGAACACAAAGCTTTTTGGGCTATAAAATTTTTAAATTACAATCTTAAAACTGCAGGAAAGAAAAGAATGATGCAGATGAACGAGCTAGACAAATGGAGAGCTGAAGCCTACGAGAACTCGAAGCTATACAAGGAGGTAACAAAGCGATGCCATGATTCTCGTCTAAAGAAATCGAGACAATTCGAAGTAGGAGACTTGGTCCTGCTATACAACTCAAGGCTTAAATTGTTTCCTGGGAAACTGAAATCAAGATGGTCAGGTCCACTCATGATTAAAACAATCTTTCCCTATGGCACAATCGAGGTAACTCATCCCACTCAATGCATATTTAAGGTAAATGGTCACCGACTCAAAATCTATAATGGTGAAGATTTTAGGGATATAAGATAGGAGCTTCAACTCCGTGAACCTTCTTTTAGAAATGAAAACAGGGTAAGTCTAGCTTAAGACTTTAAACGAGCGCTTCTCGGGAGGCAACCCGAGCACTAACCTCACTAACATTATACTCTTAATTTTTAACATTTAAATTCCATCCTAATTAACCCAATAAAGCGCAGGCTTTAAGACCACACGACCTTGCACACGGGCGTGCCCGTGGCCATGTGGAAGCTAGGGGACGGACTACGGGCGTGCTAGTAGCCGTGCACGACAAAGAAGAATTTTTTTCCAACACGGGCTGCGATAAAAATCCACGCCCGTACCGACTTTCTGTGGACTATACTGACTTAACAAACACGCATGTGCTAAACAACTGTGGAAGAAGAACACGGGCGTGGTACCTTGACCACGGCCGTGGCCAAACACCCTGAACGCGCCCAAAATTCAAAATCACGAAAAACACGAGCTAATTAAAATCGAACACGGGCGTGGCACTCTGTCTGTGTCGCCTTTCCTATTTAAAGAAACACAGCCCCGTTTTTCCCCAATCTCCTTCCCCAAACCAACCATAGACGTTTTCTCCTCAAAAACTCCCCCCAAATCCGGCCACCAGTAAGAAACTCCCTCACCATTGCTTCTTCCCACCCCAAATCTCCCAAACTTTCACATACTCATACAAAGACGAAGGCATGCTCGTGTTAACAGAAGCCCACGCCCTCGCCACTATCGTGCTACCCAGGATTTTACAGCATACGATCGTGCCCTACCGTACACGTCCGTGCTCCACCGTTCACGTCGCCACACACCCCAAAAACACTGCTGGTCACTCTTCACTATTTCATTTTCATCTATTCTCGCTATTGTTTGATTAAAATTGCATGTTATTTAGTTTCTTTTTACTTTTAGCTTTATTTAGAATAATTTCTTGAATTTTAGAACTAATTTGATTGTTAATTAGTCTATTTTGTCAATATAATTTCTCATGGTTGAAATATTTTATTTAGCATTCAAATATTGTTGGGTACCGATTAAAATACTTGATATTATTTGGTAGACAATTATTTGAATATAAACTATTTTCAGGTACAATGTCGTCATCTCGAGGAAAGAGAACCACAGCCGCCACTTCTAAGAAACGGAAAGGACCCGGCTCATCCTCCGCTAGTGCAACCACTGAAATGCGCCATCCGTTCCTCCAATTTCCTTCAGGGGTCCAAGAGGACAGTTATAAATTACTACTCGCACGACCCTTTAGAAAAGACAGACGTATCGACTGGGACGCTTTAGAGCTGGTCCATTTGGCCGGTGACATACGAGCTCTCTTAACCACTGATCCGTGGGAGCAATTCTTCAACGTTGTCGAGCCCACATACCTAGAACTCATTTTGGAGCTCTGCTCAACATTTCAACTTCAAACAATGATGAGCCATTACGACGATCTAGGCACAATACAATTCCGTCTCGGCAGCATTATACGACAGCTAAACGTGCCACAGTTTGAAGTTGCTTTAGGACTTTATACAAACGACTTCATATAAGAGAATGACCTTTCGGAGTTGCATCGCCATATACATTTCAGCCCCACCCAATGCTGGCACAAGATAGCTACAAACTCCTACGATTATGACCCCAATCGCTCAAAAGCAATGGCCCTGGCTCCGTCTCTAAGGTACGTATACGCTATTTTGGCTCATACTTTGACAAGTCGACGAGAGAGCACCGACGTCGTCAATACTCATGACGCCTACTATCTATGGTGCATGTCAAACGAACATGTTGTCGACCTAGCATACTTTATAGCCCAAGCTATTCAACATCAGACGGAGCAGCATTGGCGAGGGATCATATTTATGGGTCCTTATATCACACGCTTGGCTCGGTACTTCGGGCTCCTCAACACCGACGCACAAACCTCCTCCCTTACACTAATAGGGCAGATGGCCCCATAAGGCATCCAGACGATGCTACATATGAGGATGATCCAACTAGCCCTCCCCACTGACGAGGAGGAGTATGAGGACATTCCTGATGATGTCCCACCACCACAGGAGGAACCATTCCCAAGCCAGCGGCCTTCTCATGCAGCAGTGTTATTTTCGGACATCTCTACACGCCTTACCCAGTTTGAGCAGTACTGTACTCAGCAGTCCAATGACACCGCTCGACATTTCGATGGGATCAAGGCCACCCTTAAGCAGATTTGTCATCACTTCCACATTTCTTCACTGTCACCACCGCAGGACCCAGCAGATGATGATGAGGACCCTTTAGTCATAAACTAGAGGTACCTGTTAAGAAAAGAAAGAAAGAAAATTTAGCAAAGTTAAAAACAAAACAAAAAAATAAAAATAAAAATAAGAGTGAATTGCGAAAAATAAAAATAAAAATAAAAAGAGTGGCTGCAGTAATAAAAATGGAGTTTTCTTAATATTTTAGTTCTCCGGCAATGGCGCCAAAAACTTGATCGTTATTTTTCAGAGTTTTAAATTTATAAATGAGAATGATCGAACCTGGAAACTAACTCTGACAATGACTTAAGGCAAGTTCACTTATCGAACAGTAGTATAGCTTAGGCAAGACCGGAATGTCGAACCCAAAGGAACTAAGAGTACTAATACTAACTTTCTTTTTATTATCTAGCCTAAAATAAGTGAAGTTGTTTAATCTAATTTTAATTAACTACTAAGCTAAAGACGCAAAGACAAAAAGAATGAATTGGGGAAATACTGTTGGAAAAACTCAGTTGATTAAGATGATATCCTTAGGAAGAATCCACCTAGACTTCACTTGTTATCTAATACTGAACCAGACGATGTATTCACTTGACTTGATCCGTAAGATTCCCTAATTTATATTAAACCCTCTCTCGAGGCGAATAACGTCTAACCCTAGGTTGATTAATTGAAATCTCTTTCTAATTAAAACCCCTAGAATCGCATTAACTCGAGCTATGGACTCCCATATTAGGTTTCACCCTAATCTGGCAAAATCTCGTCACCCTATCTCTAGGCCTGCGATCAACTCCGTTTAATTATGCTAGATCTACTCTTAGGCAGGGATTTTTGCTCCTCCACCTAAGCACATCATGCTTGAATCAATATCCTAGAAATATCAACACAAGAATTAAGAACACATAATTAAGAACAAATCAAGTATTTATCATATAGTTCAGAAAACAATAACAAGATCCATCTTAGGTTTCATCCCCTTCAAGTATCTGAAGGGTTTAGTTCATAACCATAAAAGAAAACATCTCAGAAAAAAAGATAAAACAAAACATAAGAAATCCCTAAAACCCCCTGAAGGAATTGAATGAGAGATCCTCCGTTTTGAGTAGAATTTCGGCTTCTTGAGATGGATCAACTGGCTATCTCCAAGCACACCAATGAATCCCCCTATTTCCATAACTTTTCTGCCACCAAAAGGATGCGCAAATATTCTCCATTTCATAACATAACGATTTTAGAGATAAAAAAACAAGCCATAGAATAAGTTGGGATAGCCTAGAGAACCGATTTTATGAAAATTTCTTTACCTCATTGCGATGGAAATTAAGCGCTCCAACAGGCAATTTTCTGTTTCATGCGATCTTTTAAACCTTGAAACGCCAATTTTCCCCCGCCCGACCATATTAGGGAGACCCAGATATTTTTATGGATTTGAGGAATTTCTAACATTCAACAATTGCGTCATTGAGCTCGTAACTAACCAGTTGTATTTATACTATAAAAGAGCATGGGCTTCGCATAATTAACACACTGACCTGAAGCCTCTTCGGACTCCTGTAGAATCTTCTTTAATACTTGTGCCCTTTGATTTGAAGCCTCCCCAAACAATATGCTACCATTCACGAATAGTAAATGGGAAATCTAGAGGGGACCTTCAGCTTACTCTAACTCGCTTCACCATTCCTTCCTTCTTGGCTAAGCGTTTTAAAGTCAATAACCCCTTATTGCACACTAAAAAAAGATAGGAGCTCAAAGGATCCCCTTGCCTTAGTCCCCTTCTTGGCTTAAATTTCTCACCATCACACACATTCACGACAATCGAATATGAGACTGAACCCAATCGAATATGAGACTGAACCAATGCAGTACATAATAACATTTGACGTAAAAAAATCTCATTCAACACGATCGTACGCTTTACTCATATCCAATTTTAACACCAAAAAACCTCTCTTCTTTGTTCTTTTTTGCTTGAATGTATGTAGAACCTCATAAGCAAGTAATACATTATCAATTATCAATTTGTCTGGGATAGGCACTTTGAGCCTTGTCTATATAACAATCTAGAACTTTTTGGAAATGATTTGGTACCGTTTTTGAAATTATCTTATAAAGGACCGAGCATAGACTTATAGGTTTAAAATTTAATAAATTCGTTGGCTAAGTAGTTTTCAGAAGGAGAACAATATTAGTAGCATTATAAGGTTCCAAAGATATACCTTTGTTCAGAATACTCAGACAGAACTCACTCACATCTCGTCTAATAATATGCTAAAATTGCTGATAAAAAATCATAAGGAAACCATTGTTACACGCTGCCTTCATTGGTCCCATGCTTTTAACAGAAACAAAAATCTCTTCCTCCACATAAGGCGTCGTTAACATATGATTCTTTTCTTCAATGATTTTCCTCTCCACTCCAAAAAGGATATGATCTATATTTCTCACTCCTCTTGAAGAGAAAAGATCATTAAAATAATTGTGAGCAATTGTCTCCATCTCCAATTCATCCTGGATCATGCCCATTTCATTTTCCAAGCCTCTGATTCGATATACATGTCACTTTTGAGACGTAAACCTATGAAAAAATGTTGTGTTCTTGTCCCCTATTTTCAACCAGTTTGTTCGAGCCCTCTATTCCCATTATAATTATTGTTTCTCTATATCCCAATTTAACTGCATTTTAATGTCAATAATTTCTGCCAGCGTTTCATCATCTCTCTCAGCTTCCAAGAGTAATGTAATAGCCCAAATTTCAGTGATGTCAAAAATAATGGTTCGAGACCACCAAATCTGAGAAATGAACTCGTAGATTATATTTATTTAATATTTAGGAGTCAAATGTAGCTTTTAAAATGTTTTTAAAATAGTAAATTGTGTTTTATAAAGATTTATTTGGTCAAGAAATCGAGAAAAAGAGGTATCGAGATCTCAGTGTTATAAACCGAGTCATAAATATTTTTATGAATATTTAAGGAATGTCAATAAGGTAGTATTAAAATTTCGTTAGAAAATTTTGACGTTTGGGTGGTTAATTAAATAAAAAGGACTAAAATGAAAAGTGTATAAAAGTTACAAAAAGGATTAAATAGCCTAATTGTCAAATGAGGAAGGACCTAAAGTGAAAATAAGCCCAAAGGAGATATTTTGGGCGGCAATGGCTGAGAAAAATCAGGAAATGGATGAAATAAGGGTAAAATTGGAAAATTGCCAAAATTAGTTAAATAAGTATGGGACCAAATTGGAATTATCTAGATTTCTCTTCATTTCTCTTCATTTTCTTCAGCTGAAAAACAGCCATGGGAGAGAGTTTCAAGCTGGTTTTCATACTCAAGCTTCATGTAAGTTTAATTCTTGCTTTCTCCTTGAAATTTCTATGTTTTTGGACTTTTACAATTGGATCCAACTTACTATGTCATTAGTTTTTGATTCTATAGCTAATTTTTAAAGTTTATGTGGATTAGTGCTGGAAGAATATGATGAATAAATATTGAATTGAAGCTTTAATTTTGTTATATGATGATTTTGTTAAGTAAAATTGATGGAAATTGATTTTAGGACCTAATTGTGAAAGAGTTGAAATTAAGGCCTAGAGTTAAAAATTCTGATTTTAAAAGGTTATGAAGTAGTTTAAAATGATAGAGAAAAGTATTAAATGAGAAAATTAGCTAAATTGAGGGGTTAATTGAGCAAGGATTGAATTGTATGAAATGTGAAATTTGGGACAAAATAGAAATCAACATGTTTACTAAAGCAGTTTTGGACAGCAGCAGTTGTCTAACTTTGAAAAATCACCAAAAATTGTATAAATCGAATTAGAAGCTGAGTAAGATATAGAATTAAAGCTTGTTGAGTCTATTTTCATATAAAAGAAACAAAGCAGGTAAAGGAAGTCTACATATTAAAATATTTAAATTTTTGTAAGACTGGTTTAGAACAACTTCGTGATCCCCTGTTATTACTTTAGAAATTCACTAAAAATTGTACAAAAAGAATTATGAGTTATAATTTATATGTTTGTATTCCTTAGTGAGTTTATTTTCATTAGAAATAATCATAAACACTATATGAAAACCGTACTATGAGATAATTGATTTTTAGTGAAGAGAGGTCAGAGCAGTAGGACTGTGTAACAGGGGAGAACTTAACTAATAAACTGTACTAATTGGCCACACCAAAAATTCTGGAAAAATTATGGTAAGAAGATATGTGAGTCTAGTTTCAAAAAAAATTAACGGTTTGAAATTTAGAGCTCTGTATCTCTAGATAAAAATAATTTAGTGAATATAACACAGATGGACAGCTTGAACATTCACATGAGTAAATAGTGAAAATTATAGAAAATGTTACTTACAAGTGTGTTGTTTATACTAAGGATGTGGATGGAGAGGAGGAGGAGGGAAAATAATATATGAATGACTTGTGTATAAATTGATTACATGCTCGATTATAGTTGATATAATGTTTTATTTGGAATATTTATTATGAAATTATGATTATCGTTATAATACAAAAATTGAACTTGTGAGTTTATATGGCTAAATTTTAGTGATCATTTGTTAATTTTATGAATTTCATGATGTGTTATTTCATATGTATTGATGATCAAATTGAGTATTTCAGTTCGTTGACAACATGAATTGACGGAAAATACAATGGTTGAACCATGGCAACAAGTGATAAGTGATAGCTTCGCTAACTTATCCGATCAGAGACAAGTGAAAGTGAAAAGTGGTAGTTCGGCTACCTGATCAGTGAAAAGTGATAGCTCCGGCTACCTGATCAAGTGAAAAGTGGTAGTTTCGCTACCGATCAAGTGAAAAGTGGTAGCTCGCCTACGATCGATGAAAAGTGGTAGCTCGGCCACCGATCAAGTGAAAAGTGGTAGTTTCGCCACCGATCGGTGAAAAGTGGTAGCTCCGCCTGCCGATCAAGTGAAAAGTGGTAGCTCCCTGCACCGATCGATGAAAAGTGGTAGCTCGCTAATCGATCGGTGAAAAGTGGTAGCTCGCCGGCTGCGATCGATGAAAAGTGGTAGTTTCAAATGCACGATCGGTGAAAAGTGGTAGCTCCGGCTACCTAATCAGTGAAAAGAGGTAGCTTCAGCTACAAGTGACAAGTGATTTCCGTGTAAGACCATATCTGGAATATGGCATCGGTGTGGTACGTGTTTAAGATGAAAGACCATAGCTATGTTATGGCATCAGTGATTATCAGTGAAATTTAATGCATACTAGTGTAGAACAATTCCGTAAGACGTTCACTAATTTGACGAAGTTGGTAAGTGTTATATAGAATTATGTGATATAAGGAAATATGAGTTGATGATACATGAATATAGAACTTGGTTGATGAATGAGCTCATTTGTAATTATATATTTGTACACCCTTGAGTGTATTATCCGTATGAAATGGTATTCCGAATGAGTTAATGAGAAGAGTTCTAA
Organism: Gossypium bickii; assembly: GCA_025503065.1. Classification (NCBI taxonomy): domain Eukaryota; kingdom Viridiplantae; phylum Streptophyta; class Magnoliopsida; order Malvales; family Malvaceae; genus Gossypium; species Gossypium bickii. The sequence continues at coordinate 90,449,818 of CP106714.1, read as the reverse complement.
AATGACATAATCTAAATTCGAAATGAAATATTATGAAAATGTACTTGGAATGTATTGGTATGTCTTATGTATGTTATTTGAGTTCATAATATGGAAAGTAAATGTATGTGAAAATATGAGGTGATGATATCTGTACATGGAATTTATTGATGGATACATACATCCTAATGGATTTTAGAGAACATTGAAATTGGGCTCAATAAGTGAGTTGCCAATTTAAATTGTAATTGGCAGGAAGAGTTAGTGAATTGCATGATTATGAGTTGTTACACGTATTTGTCAAAAATACGAGGAAATGATGGTAAATGATACATGGAAATATGAGACTATAATATATAAAAACATGGAATGTGTTTGATAAATGTGTTCATTCATAATTATAGAATTTTTGCATCTCAAGTGCACTATATGTATAAAGATGATGTTTCAAATGATTGGATAAGTAAAACTCAAATATGAAGTAGTTTGAAACCAAGACAAATTGTTATAAAAATGTATATGAAAAACAGAGGTGCGATTGTTATATGCTATATGAATACATAGGATGAAAAAGTACACGTGACAAGAGAAATTTAATGAGAATTGAGCCCATATACGTTTCTTGTTATTTATATGAAGTGTACGACTAACAAATCGTATTAAGTATAAGGCTCAGTTGAATATCTTAAATTGGTTTTTGTATGTATTAAATGTGAGTGAAGAATAAGGATCAAATGAGTGAGAAATATGGCTTGAAAAATAGCATAATTTATGAAAATTAACTTTACCACACGGCAAGCAACACGGGCATGTACTAAGGCCGTGTGACTCAAGTTTTTCCACAGAGGCAAGTCAGAGAGTTATACGCCCTATAGGCACGGCTATGTGAGCTACACGGGCGTGGGACTCTTGTAAATGAGATAAACTTAAGGATTTAAAAAAAAAATTATACGATTCTAATTTAGTCCCGACCCAATCCCAATGCATGATTTGGACTTCAAGGGTTCGTTAAAGGAACTTTTATAATCAATTTGATATTTGAGTGATAAATGGTCTAAATAATCTGTAAGTGTTTCGTACTCTTCGGTAATGTCTCATACTCTGTTCCGGCGTCGAACACGAGTAAGGGGTGTTACAAGTAATTCCAACCTATTGTTCAGATTCTTAACCTCCTCGATTTGTTTCCTTTCCTCTCCCATTCTTGTAAGACTACTTTAAGATAATCCGATTTATATAAGACATCACTTGATTTAGACTCCTACACCTTTCGAATAATTGCCTCACATGAATCCTCCAAAACACACCATGTTTTGAATCTAAAATTTTTATATCTTCCTCCATTTTCTCCCTAGTTCATTCAGACTAACAATGGACAATGGTTTGAAAAAGAATGAGGTATATGATTAATAGAATAATCAGGAAATAAGTTTAACCAATCTATATTCATTACTCTTCTATCCAATCATTCCCTAATATTTGTTTTTGGTAAATTACCTCTCTCCCAAGTGCACCAAGAGCCCAAGAAACCTCCATCCAATAACTAGTAATCCTCAAGCACCTTTTGAGAGTTCTCCATGCGCCTTTCTTCCATTGGTATTCCTCTTGCCTTCTTATGAGTATACAAAATCTCGTTAAAATCACCACAAACTAGCCAAAGGATTTCACAATTTTCCTTAAGGCGTCGAAGTATACTCCAACTGTCTTCTCTATGACTAACAATTGGGGCTCTATAAAAACTCGTAAACCTCTATTTCAAACTTCTAACTTCCTCTTGGATATCAACATCAATATGATTTTTAGAAAAACTTCGAATACTGACCAGTGCATTTCCATTCCACGCAATACTAAGACCTCCTCTAGAACCTTCCGCTTGGACATTAATCCCATTCGTGAAACCATACCTTCTTACTTTCTTCATTCGTATCCCATCTAACTTTGTCTCCATTAAGAAGACACTTTGAAGATTAATAGACTTCAACATAAATCAAAGTCTTCGAATAGCCCCGAACTCCTCAATCTGTAAACATTCTATAATAAAAGTTTCATTGTATCCGGTCGGCTTGCCCCTTAGCACCCGCAGATATCTAATTGTGGTGAGCATTATTGTTCAACTAAAGCTCCAAATGAATCAACAGAAATAGAAACATTAGGAACCTTCATTTTAGTTCTGGGCATTTTCTTCCCATCAACAGACACTATTGGGTCATCTTCAACTTCATGATCCATATGGATTCGTCCCATTACATTAGAGGAACCAATCTAATTGGCTAAATCAATATTATGATATCCTTCCAAATTAAACCCCAGAATCAGGTTGATATGATTTCCAAATCCAATCCTTCATTCCTCTCACTGATTACTCCCTGACACATGTTTTGACTGATTTCTTTCCTTAGACGCATCATCCTCTTCCTCTCACAGCCAAACACTGCTTGCAGTAAAGGTCATTTATGTTACCGCTTTCAAAGAAATATTCCACCCGAACTCCATGATTTCATCTTTGAGATTTAATCTAGCAGGGCAAAACTTATCGATGTGACCTAAAATGTTGGAAATGTGTCTATATTGTAGTAAACATGTAATTGTTTTCTATTTATTTGAACGATGAATAAATAAATAAAGTTGATTTCACATTTCATTATTATGTCTTTTGTATTTATGTCTTTTATATTTTGCATGCATAGCAAAATTATGAAAAGCAAATATTAGCTTATTGATTGTCTAAAGTTCAAACTGAAGATAAGCGGCATTGTAAAAAACATTTGCATTGCGAGAAAGATGACTTACTTCAGTAAATAATCTAAATGAGTCCATAATCCTATAAAAGAATCAAAGTGAGCATTTGATTTAAATATTGAGAAAAATTATTATGTCGTCTACAGTTATAATTGGGGAGATGACTAGTCTTGGCTATCAGAGCAGTTGACTCCACAAGTAGAGACTTAGATATATTTATTGGTAGAATGATACATTGGACAGGACGCAAGATGAATTAACTCTGAATTCGTTTGTGAATTAATTCACTTGTGACGTTCATGGTGTGATTTATCTAAATTCTAAGTTAATCACTGACCATGCGTATGCAACTCACATGTTTTGATATAAGTGAAGGCTTATGCTCTAATGATGATCAAGTTCATAGTCGGTATGTTGGGTATATGACTTGTGTATGGTATGGCTTTACTAGCAACAATGGAATTCATAACTCAATTAAAGAGTTAATGGTATCCTCTCATTGACATTGTGTGGGTTGATAAATATGGAACGTGGCCATGGGTTACTAGAGCAATTTATCACATTCATTTGTTGATAATGGTCATATTAATCATTAAGAAGACACAACGGTGACAATGAGATAAAATAGGATTGTATTGAGTGAACGAATTTAACTCAAAGGAATCAAAGATATCATATAAGGGTAACTCACACATGACGAGGTCATTAGACAAAGCAGTTGGATGAATTACTTTCGTAAAGAGTATACAATAATGAGTTTTCAATCATGGTACTTCTTGTGGCCTGACTTCATGATTAAGTAATTGTGAATTATCGGAATGATGCTTCTAGATATAATTGCAATCACTAGAGCCTAATTGTATAGGTACAATTGGTCCCTCCGCTAGCTCAACAAAAGCTCGATCAGACTGCATTTGAATCAGAAGAAAATTCTACGACTTTGGGAATAATTTAATTGAGTTGATTTATTCGATGTGGAATTAAATTAGGTGGTCGTAAGAATTGTTCAACTAGAGAATTTGATTAAAGAATTTTCTTGAAAAATTAATTTGGAAAATCTAAGTGATTTTTGGAAGAATTAATTTTGACCCAGTAAAATTAAATTAATCAAATCAATTAAAATTAATATGATATTTTTGGAAGTTAATTTTCAAGTTAGACAAGTGGCCTGATAATTGAACTTGAAAATTGGACCTGAAATCATAAATTAAGCCCAAAAGCCCAAAACTAAGATCAAGACCCAAAATTGGTCGAATCGGGCCCGATATGTGAAACTGGGTTAACGGTCCAACCGGTGGTTAGATTGGGCCAGTCGGGTTGTCATTGACTCGGACCAAATCGACAACAGTTGAACCGGCTCGGGGTGTCATAAAGGTGTCGCATCTGCACCGTTGGACACGGCAGCGTCTCGGTGGCCGGCAGCGATTGGTCTTCTGTGGTTGAGAAGTAGAAGAGTTACACTCTTACTGAGATTAACTATTCCAAAAATAATATTATTTTAATAGTTTGATATTAAATTTAATTTAATACTTATTTTAATAGTGTTTTATTAATTTAATATTAAAGTGATTATCTTAATATTAAATTTAATTTAATGTTTATCTTGATAAATATTATATTAATTTAAAATTAAATTGATTAAGTTTAATTATAGTTAAACTCTGTAAACTCTTCCTATATAAAGAGAGTATTGGGTCATTATTTACACACACTTGAATTCAAGAGAGATATTTTTTTGATTTATAACTTGACCCAAAAGTTTAGAGAAATTACAAAATTGCCCCACTAGTAATTTTTGTGAAAAAAATTTTAATTCGAAACGAGCCCACACTCGTAAGACGTGAGCTTGAGGATAGTAGAGAAGATTACTTAGTCGAAGCGCTCATCCTAGATGAATCGAAAATGTACAATTTTGATTAAGTGATTATTACTTTAGATATCACAACCAAGATCTTGTTTTGGAAAAAAATTTAAAACTCTAGTTTTTCCTTAAATCTATTTTCCGCGTTTTCCAAACTCGTTTTTTTCCAACAAAACATCCATATAAGAAACAAAACAGTGTAAGCTTTTCATACCGAAAATTTGCATAAGTGAATTTCGAGGAATGAAGCATACTATTCTTATTTCTTTTTAACGGTTTTCTGACATTTAACTCTTCATGAACTCTCAGATAACTCATGAGCCCTCTATTCAGTTGGTTCGAGTCAAATTCCATAAATCTACCCACAAAATTGCATAGCTGCTTTGCAATGACTTCCGTAAAAAAACTAGGAGTAAATCATAAATTTGGATCCAGAAAGCCGAAAAAACTAATGGCACCAACTTTGGATCATCATCGTCTTTCAGCCTATGAATAATAAAAAGATGATTATCGAATGTCCAAGGACATCCATTGACCACCCAATCTACATCTACTTCATGAAAAAACTTGAACATATATCATCTTCCCCTAAGATCCATAATCTGAATACCCCTTATAAGATGCCATAGATTTGCCATTGTGGTTTTCATTGCAGAAAAATGAACCACACTCGGAGTCAGAAAACATCCCACCAAATAGTATTCATACGCCGCCTTCTATAAAGTCGTATCAATCGATAGTAGAACCTCCTCCTCCCTATCGTCTATATTGAGACCTTCCAAATCCTTTTCCACGGTGAGAATCGCTTACAAAAGAGCGAGCAATAAAAATCATTATAAATGTAACAATAAGAGAAACTTTTGACAAAAAATAACATAAAGGCAAAAGATTGCCAAAGAGAGTAGACTAAACGTGCTAGAGAGAGTAGAAAATTGTGATAAATGAACCAAAAACTTATTCTTAAACCTGGTAGTCTATTTTTTTTAAACATGGCACGTTTATGTTGTACATATTTGCAAATAAAGTTGTAAAATTTTTTTTTTCACATATTTCTTGAAAATATTTTATAAAAACTGTTTTCAATAAAACTAACATAAATTTGAGATTTTTTTTTATCTTTTCATTATTTAATTGAATTTATTTTATGTCTATGAATTTATATTTTACATTGTTCTTTGTAAATCAGACACAGCATAAATATATTTGTTATAAAATATTATAGTGCAATTTTCTTTTAACAATCAAAATTTATTTTATAATAATAAAATATTTTGTGATAATCAATGTCATATATAAACTTAATAATAAATAATGCTTAATTTTTAAAATTTAATTTAAATTACATATATGAGAGTACACCTTGACATATTAAGGTTGTAAGGGATGAAGCTAAGCATTATTTAAACAAATACTCATATTTATATAATTAAAATATTCATATTTTTATACTAGATTAAAATATATTATAAGTCGTTGTACTTTTTGTAAATTTAAAATTTAGTCAATGTACTTTTATTTTTGGAAAAGTCCTACTTTTTAGAGATCAAAATTTAGGTTCAACTGTTAGCATTACTAAAATTATTTTGTTAAGTACACAGATCTAAAAGATACAATTTATTTTAATATCATAATTTTTTTTAAAAATAGAGTATGAGAAATTTTTTAAGTGATAATTGATTTTTTTGAATTATGTAATTATTTATTATTTTCTTAATTTGTTTTGGTATGTTGTCTAAAAATAATCCAAAGTAAGCCTTAGATTCAATTTTTTAAAATTTCATAAATTAAAAACATACCGTATTTTTATAAAGTTATTTTAGAAGAAAATCAATGGTTATAAGCTCTAAGGTGATTGATGCTTGACCCGACCGGAATAGGATAATACTCGTGAAAGATAATTTAAAATGTGTAACCAAACATGAAAAAAAAAGTGGCATAAACCCTAGAAATTACAAGAGCTTAAACCCCTCTGTAATATCAATTCAGGATCCATATTCCAGAAGGAAAAAAAGAAAAGAGAAGAAGCTTTAATGGCTGGTTCGACGATTCTCTCTAGATTATCATCATCTAGGTTAAAGGCTCTTCCTGTAAAGCTTAAAAGCAGCAAACCAGTGTTACCCACTATTTCTCCATTGAAATCGAGCTCTCAGTCTCAGTTTTCTTCTGCTTCTTCTTCTTCTTCAGTGAAGCGGATTTCCGGGATTTCAAGGTGAGCCTTGTTCGTAAGTAAAACTATTTGAATCTCTAAAGTAATGATTTTGCTAGCTCTTTCCTTTTTGGTTTGATTTCTTAGAGAAATGGGAATTTCCCTTTCATTTAGACTACCAGTGGAGCTGAGCTGCTTAATCTCAATGATGCCGTTGCACAGTGCGGTTGCTTCGGCTCGCCTCAGATCATTTCTTGCTATAGAATCTCAGAGTTGGGGTTTGATTCCTCAAGGTCTCTCTATTTACTCAACTCATGGAATATTTTTATTTTTATTTTTGGTATTAATGTTCATTGTTTTGACATCGTCACCACTGAAGCTTGTTAATATAGTTTTTGATCTCAGAATTCTTGCTTTTTTTATAGTTGAGAAAAGGATTGTTTGAAATAATTATGGTATGGGAGCATATATCATTATAATTGGTATTATTTCACAAAAATTCAACCTTTTATTGTAAGAATCATTAATGAATTGTTGAAATATGTGTCGTGGTTGTTTCATATAACCATTTGCGTTATGACCAGGGCGAACCCGACTGCCTCGGCCTCCCTTGTCTTCTACAAGCTCTTTTGATCCTAAGTATTTTCTTGCTCGAAAAATAACTTTTTTTTTCCAAAAACATCTTTAATTTTATCTTGACCCCCAACATAAAATTCTTATCTTGAGGATCTTGACTTGCATATTTTACGATTTTAGATGTTCTCTCTATAAATGTTCCTCTATAGAGCTTAGTTTTATAGCCTGCAATGTCCTCCAGCATTCACTGGTAAAGGCATGCATATTTTGGTGATACTTTATTTTGTCAAAGAAGCCTGCATTGTATTTGCTTTACAAAGCACGACAGTCTGTAGTGATGCTAAATTGATTGAATAATGTTAAAAACGAAATATCTTGTTCGTATTATTTCTTTCGGAATGTTTACAAAAACATACCATTTGTTCTGATTCATGTTGTTTTTTCTATGTTGCAGGTATCTCTATGCCTTTATAACAGCACCCGTGGTTAGTGTCTGGTAATTTTTCTTGCCAAAATGGAGTGTAATTTCATTATGAACTCGAATTCTGTAAGGGTTCACTCTTAATAATTTTCTTGTTGTTTGTTACGGATATGATGAATGCTGGAAGTGTTGATCGTTGAGAAATCAGTCAGACATGAATCGAACCAAGATATGTTTTATTTCTCCGAAAATTAGTTTAAAATGCAAGATTATTGTTAAGGTTTATGTTCCTTGTTCCACTTCTGCATCTCTCGTGATTAGCATCAATGATCTTCGTTCTATGCAAGATTATCGTTATCGTCTCTATGTTCTCAATTTTTTCTGTTTTGACTAGGATTCGAAACATTTAATACCCTCTTTAACGATCAAAGAAGTAGAACTTAGTAACAAGCTGCCATTCGACTAATTGATAGCTGATAACATTAATCCTGTATTAGTTTTTACGCATGTTTTAGCATATGGCTTAGCAATAAACTAACTCAATTGGTAATATTTTCTATGACTTATTTTTAACAAAGAGAAGGGAAAAATTTTGCATATTTTAATTATTCATTTTTCTAATTTTAAGTTTAAATCTATACTAACTATTCTTTATTTTATATCTAATTACTATAATATATACATAATAAATAAACTTTTCCCCATGTTATTAGGCATAAGATATACAGGGGCGAAGCCAGGGGGCTGGCAAGGGCTCGGTCCCCCTAAAATATAAAATTACTATTTAAGCTTTTAGTTTTTTTAAAACATTTTAAATTAGTAAAGGTAAAATTGCACTTTGGTCCCCTTAAAATTATAAAAATTTGATTTAATTCTTTACAAATTATAAAGATATAAACTATAAAAAATTAAAATTTCTTCTGACCTCCCTAAAAGATTGTTCTGGCTTCGCCCTTGAAGATATATGTACTAAACATGACAAATTAATATGATGCATGTATTAAATGTGATAAGTTGATCCATTCATCCCTTATCTATTACATTGTATTCATGTTTATTATTTAGATCATGTCTGAAATCACCAGATCCAATGCATCTTAAGAGTAGAGAAATTCAATAATACATATGTTGTTGGAACTATTCATTTTCTTTGACACACAAATGTCGAACACAAAAATACCTCCAATTTTCTTCCAAATACATTGAAAAACTTAGGAAAATCTAATCATATCCGAATTTGCCACCCAAAGTTGAGTTTGAGTAATATAATTGTAGACAACTCTTTATCGAAAGCAAATAGCCTATTGGGGAGGGTAAAATATTACAACAGCGTTATAAGTTCAATACATACATTCTATGACATGAACAAATAATAAGAAAAGAAAAGAAAACCAAATGTCAAAAATATCAACTTAACCCAAATGAATTGATTTTTCCATTTTCTGTACGGGGGATGATGTGCATGATTCTTATACCAAAACATGCAACGCAAAATAGGAGTCAAGAGATGGATAATATATGTTATATGTAGTTAAAATTTTCAAGATAGCTTAAAGTGGGGAAAAATAGGAAAATGAGAAAAGAGGAAGTTAGCCATCTGAAATAATGTAAATAATAAAAAATAAAATAAAAAAAGAATTCAGGTTTACATTGTACCAGCTCTTCAAGGAGGTGTTGGTGTTGATTTAACTTTTGCCATGTCAACAAGGTCTCCAAACATCCTATCTTCTGGGTTTGAAGGCCTGCTGGGTGGAACGTAAGAGGAAGTAGAAACCTGGTAGGAAGAGTTTCTTAGGCCATTGTCATCTCTGATGGATATCCCATGCATTTGTTCATCAAGATACTGCTGCTGGCCGAACCCAGATGCTCCCATTTGGGGGTTTCCATACATTTGTTGAGTATGTTGAGGGTAAGAAGTCATTTGACCACCTGGCATTTGCTGTGGAACCATGCCCATGTACTGAGTTCCCGGGCTTTGTTGGGGGTTGAAATCAGCAAACTGGTTTCCCTGATTGGCTTGATTATTAATTGTCGAATAATGACCGGGTGTGATCGGCTGAATGTACATGCCCACCGCCTGATCACTTCCCATATGTTGGGATCCTTGGGGTTGCCACTGAGTACCTGCAATTGGGCTAGAGTCTGCTCCCTGTGCTTCCCAGGGTGGTGGTGGTAGTGAGCCACTATACTGGGTACCTTCTCAACATGGAAAAATTAAGCTTCATTGATTTTATTGTAGTAGTATCAAGAATATAACTATTCAGCCTGTCAAATAAGCCTAAAACATCACGGCATTAATTTGGTAAGAGAAAAGACCATAGTGAGGCGGTCAATATATGTAGTCACTTTCAATTCTTAAATGAAGTTTGAGATTTAGTACATATACTTAAAAAAGGTTAATAACATGTAGCTTAGACCAATCATTGACATCTTGGTATTTTTAGTTAAAAATTGTTATCGATATATCTATGCAATTATACCAACTTGAGAAGCAAATCATTATAAACTTAATAAGCATACTAAATCCTAAGCAAATTTTGACTGAAAATACTAAACGCATAAACTATTGGACTAAAACTTTTGAAGCTAAAAAGTGAAGAGGATTTAATTTTTAAATACAAGGACTAAATCTCAAACTTTGTCAAAATGCAAGGACTGATGGAATATTTTGACCTAATGATGTTGCTTTACCCGAGTGAAATGCAGCATGCCCCAATCATACGTGACTGTCCCTAAATACAACAAGGCTCTGCGCCAAAAATAGGACCTATTTATGTATAAAAAGCTTATTATAAATAGAAACAAACCATAGAAAGGGTCTGCGGCATGCTGATCCAGCTGACTATTCCAGGAAGGACCTGTGCCTTGAGCATATGACTTCTCATATTGAGGTGATCCCATGTTTGGTGCAGTTCCATTCACATGGAAATTCTGTTGCTGCTGAAATTGAGGAGTCCAAGGATCGGTTTGTCCAGTCAAACCATGTGTGTCATATCCAGGTGATCCCACGTTTGCTGCAGTTCCATTCGCGTGAAAGTTCTGCTGGTGCTGAGTTTGAGGAGTTTGACCACCAAAACCTTGTGTTCTTGAAGAATCATAGGTGGTGTTACCATCAGAGAACATATCATATAGAACAATGGCGTTCTGCTCTGGTGCAGGAGTTGGTTGTTGTGGTTCTCCAAAAGGAACAATGGCCAGTGAATTATCTACCTCTGGCGAATTGTAGTCATCGCAACTAAGCAGGTCTATTTTGGGACTTGCTGCTACTGGAGGTGTATGTTGAGAACTTGCAGCAGTGCTGGAGATGGATCTGCAGAGAAATTATGTTAGTCAAAAGCTCGAGATACCGGAATCATTTGATCAAGGATGGCATTTCAACCGGAATTAAATAAAATTTGGGTTAACTGCAACAAACTTCTCCAAACTATCATCCAAATTCTAAATTGATCTCTAAACTCAGTATTTGTATTAATCAAGTCCTTCCATCAGTGTAGCTGTCAATTTTGATGTTAAATATCAATTCAAATACCGACATGAAGCACATTTAAAACACATGGATCAAATTGCAAACACTTTTGTACTACTGCATAGACAGCTTATATTTGCCATCTGGCATGTTAAATAAAACAAACAAGGTTAATAAAATTTGAGAGGGCTATTTCTCTTTCTTAACATGTTATCTCTATAATAACATGTTTTAAATATGCCTCATGTCAAATTTAAGATGGTATTTAATGCTTAAACTAATGACTAGGTTGATAGAAGAATCTGGTTCATACAATACTATTACTTGGAGAATTTAATTAAAGTGTTTTGAAGTTTGAGGATAAATTTAAAATTTGATCATAGTTTATGGACAATTTAGAATTTGGTTTATAGTTCGAGGGCTTTTAATGAAACAAACCCAATAAATTTCAGTTCCTTGACTTCCTAAAATTTGATAAGCAAATTAAGCACCCCGAGAAATACACTACTAATCATTAGATCTAGAAAAGTTCAACGGGTTTGGTCTTCAACATAATCAAGCCCTTGCAATAAGGTAACATACTTTGAAAAACTCTGTGACTAAATTCTACCAAGACTAAAAAAGAAGAGAAAAAACCCAAATTGGTGAAAAGTAACTTGGAACGAAGTTCCAGGATTCTGAGTTAAGAGCATGATTCGCACCACAAATAATTTCCTGTAGTAACAAATAACACATTTTAAACACCAGTTCCCTGCATATTGTAAATCCAGCTCATAGAAGTATCATTACCTGTCATTAGACTGGTAGCTGATATGGCCAGTATCAACCAGAGGACCGCCGGCTTTCGCAGGTTCTTTTGCAGGCTCAGGCTTATTTTTGTCTGCTTGAGAAGTTCCTGTAGCTAGTGATTGATGCTTTGCTAGTACCCGCTGCAAATCATCATTCAATGCTAAACCTTGGCATAGAAGTGACTCATCCCTACAAGAGATGGAGAATTAAAGGTAATATATGTTTTAGATGTAAAAGTATTTCACACAGCTCTTTCTACAATTCCCCAGAGGTTAGAAAGTAACTACCGATGCAATTCGTACACCATACATCTTGAATAGGTGACAATATCATACAGAAATTGAATTGAAATGCGCACAAATATATTCAATATGATGTTCTCATAGGGCGTTTTAAAGAAAAAAAAAACGAATAGAAAACAAATGAAATCCTCCACGGAGGGCTCTGGCATCTTGTCAACAACATAGCACCAAGAAGAATATAATTGAATAAGAGAGTTAAGTCCTTTGACGTAAGATCTCAGGGTTTCACTCCCCTCCTTTTCGGTCAAGCATTGAATAAGATAGCAAAACAAAACAAACACCTTAAGAACGAGGTAAAAGCAAAACAAACAGAATGCATAAAAAATTCTACACAGAAAAGAACGTCCAAGTGATGAAGACAGATGACAACATTGAGTCATCGACATAAAGGTACCAAGGTCGCTAGGAAGTTATAGTAAAAGAAAGAGCATCCTTACGATGTTGAATTAACTAGGTGAACAACTCTTTGTTTAAAGGTGCGGCACTGCTCAACTAAGTCAAGTATGACATCCTGCTTGAGTCCCTGAAGTGGTAGAAGAAAGGTCACCAAATATGCGTTATAAGATTGGGGGATTTAGCAGCATGAAACTTCATGAGCTTCTGAAAAGTTTTTTTCATTACAAAAGCTGGAAAAAAAATGAAGTTACAGTGTAAAAATGCTTTCACAAACTGATGAATTTGAACATTGCCAACCAAATTATTACAGAAATGTCGGTTATATTCAGAATTTAGCTTTTACTTCAAATCCAATTAATAACTTCTCAGTTAGAAACTGCGTTATTATGCTCTTGTGGGACACAGAATCATTTTAGCAAGTAAACAAATTTATTTCCTTTTCTCTAGATTTCAAATTGTGAACACATACCTCCTTGTTTGCAGGATCTATTGCGCTTAGCATTTCTGTAAGGACATTCATGATACTCCGGGCATTCTGAAGTTCTGTCAAACTAATAAATGAAAATCCAGTTAAAAGACTAGGTGTGTCATCCATGATAAAATACCAAGTAGGAAATAGTGAATTAGCAATGTAATATCACTAAATAACATGAAAGACCAAGTAGTCCACGTTTTTTCAACTATTATAATTGCGGTAGCTTGTGGAAAGTCCCCAGTGCTCTATCATAGAACTGAAAAGGAGTATAAAATACTCAAACAGTTGAGACACAACAAAATACCTCAGGGTTGGGAAGTCAGGCTCTTCAGAAGACTCAGCTGTCTCTTGCTGATCAGATTTGCGTTTATTTTGAGGAGGAGGCTTCTCAATTCTCTGGGGAAACATTGCCCCGGCACGCTGAAATGATAAACCAGTTTGTCTCAGAGAAAAAATGAAGGGAAAATAGCACACCATGTAGAACTAGTACTTGCATAACAGCATGCTCTGAATCACGAGAGTTATAAACAAAATAAAGCGTAAGAGGAAATGTATCCTGATCGATGCAGCATGTCTCATACAGTTTGAGAAGAGAAAGCCTCAGCAAGACATACCAACAACTCTTGATATGCAGAAAAATATTGTGGATATCTTGCCCTAGCCCCACCAAAAGCTTCTTGCCAAGTGTCAACCAGAATCAATATTTTCTCTTTGACACTATAATCAGGCTGCAATTGAGCACTACAAAAACTTAGAACAACCTTCGTTGGAAGAAAAACAAATGCAAACATGGGATTTAAAATAACTTCCTACCCTTTTCTTGAAAATTTTGACCATCTCAGGAAGAATATTTCTGTCTGCAACATGCATATGGACAATTTCCCCACAATTTTGTATCATGGTCTCTAGTAGCTAAGAACGTAGGAAGTAGATCAAAATTCAAAGAAGTTTAGTTCCATTTGAGAAAAAGGTGGTAAAAAGGACAACAGGAGTGAAAATTGCATCCATGGATTAGTAGAAAAATGAGAGTAAAAGTTCTGAGGAGCTTACTGATAGTGCAAGAAGTTGAACTTTAGGATTTTTACTTTTGAGCTTCTTCTTTATGCCTTTCACAACATCTTTCACTTGCCTGATAATTAACAATCACATTTATATCATTTAGTACCCTTTTAAAGGCACAAAAAAAAAAAAAATCTAACTTCAATCTTATAAATCCAGCCAGCTTATACATTCCAGCCTCCCTCCCCTGGTGGGAGAAAATTGAAAAGGAAAAGCCAAATATTAACCAGAAAATGAAGAAACTAAACCTTTGTGTCTTCTCTGCTATAAAGCTTAAGGCATATTTAAATTGTGTTACCAAATACATACCGAAAAAAGGGGGAAAAAAACTAAAAAGCAAAGAAACTGTTCAATCCTGATAACCTTCCTGAACAAAATCTCTCTTTCTTTTTACTTTACATGCGATAAAAAGAAAATTATTTATTTAATTTCTCTTAAATCTACTATCAGTAGAGGAAATTTATTCTTTATAATCAAATTGAATGCAAATCATCAATAGAATCATAAGAGCAGAGATAGGAAATCCAATGCGACACATATACGGGCATTTTACCCAGGATCATGTTTAAGTATTTCGCAGATCTCGGTATTCTTAGCCCAATCAGGCCCGACCAGCACATCGCTCGTAGCTCTCTCCACCAAATAATTCACCATCTTCCCTCACCCAAAAAAAAAAAAAATCGCAAACGCAAAAAGTTTGGAAAATATATATAAATAAAATTTTATTGAAAAGATCAATGCAGTGCAATGCAATGCAATGCAATGCAATTCCGGTGACCTTCCGACGAAATGAATAGCTGAATATTCCGGAGACTCCTACGAATTATCTCTTTAACAAATAAAATTTAAACAGTCCAAAATCGGCACCCTCTCCTCGCTTCTCTCACCGTTTATCCATCTAAAATTAAATCAAATTGTTTTTTTTTTCTTCTTATTTTTGGAAAATAATTTTTTTTTTCTCTCATTTTTTCTTCCTTTTAACCTTTTCCCAATATTTGGGAATGATTGAAAGAAAAAATAGGAAGACTCAACCAAAATCGACCACGTGTTATTAAAGGGAAGATACACGTGGCCTATTCCAGATGATACCAACGCTTTTGGCGACCGCATACGTCAAACGGTTCTTTTTTATTCTGTTTTCCCAGGTCGATCGAGTGGATTCGCAGATTTTAAAATTTGGATAAATTATATTATTAGTGATTAATTAATTAGTAAATTTTATATTTAGTTATTTAATTAAAAATATTATAATTTAATTATTGAATTATTCAAAAGTTTTCATTTAAGTTATTAGGCCGTTAAAACGATGCTATATGACTTGTTTAATTCAGGGTTTTTTACTAAACTAGGACAGAAAAAAACAAAATGTTCCAAAATGGGATGTGATCCCAATTAATTACGAAAATGGGGTGGCCAGGGTGGTCACGCCACTCCCATAGGCGGCACCACCCTGCTGGCAAAGACCCTGCAAAAGCGGTCGAGATCCTTCTGCAAAGAAACGAAAGATGCAAACAAAGTGAAAAATGCAATGGCAGAGGCGGCTTCTTCTTCTTTCTTCTTCTGCAGCAAGAACCTTTTCAGGAACATGCAATGTTGTAGTAAACTATTTCTTCCTTCTTCCTTCTTCCACCTCCTCTTTCTTCTTCTTCTTCTGCAGCAAGAACCTTTCCAAGAACATGCAATGTTGTAGTAAACTATTTCTTCCTTCTTCCTTCTTCCACCTCCTCATTCTTCTTCTTCTTCTGCAGCAAGAACCTTTCCAGGACGAGGGAGCAATTTAACGTGGGCTGGTGCCGCCTCTGGCAAGCCATTGACCTGGCTTGGTGCCGCCTCTGCCAAGCCATTGACCTGGAGTGGTGCCGCCTCTGGCACTACATTGTCCAGGTGGTGCCGCCTATTGCAGACCATTGTTACCTTTTTTCTGCTTGTAATCGCTTTAATTAATCGTGCAGAATCGCTTATAAATCGCTTTTTAAATCGCTTTTTCTTTGCGAGGAGATCGATCGCTTGTTGCAGGAGGGGCTGACACCAGGGTGGTGCCGCCTATGGGAGTGGCGTGACCACCCTGGCCACCCCATTTTCGTAATTAATTGGGATCACATCCCATTTTGGAACATTTTGTTTTTTTCTGTCCTAGTTTAGTAAAAAACCCTTTAATTCACATTGCCTACACTAATCAAAATCTCCTTTTCTCTTTCTCTTTTACAGTTTATTTTTTTTCCATAAAACATCTTTGGACGTCACGAATCTGCGAACCAAATTCAAACAATTTTTTTCTCCGATCTCCAATACTGACCGTCGGATCGACTTGGATTTAAGGTATATTCTTCTACTCATCAATGGAGACTAATCTACCGTACTGATCGTTGAATGGTGCTCGCTGACGAAACTTTTTTCTTTTGTTCAATGACCAAATTTTAATTTTTTAGTTAAGTGGCCAAAACGAAAACTTACTCATAGCTTAATAACTAATAATAGTGTACTTTATTGATCAAAAGAGATGATTATAACGCTTCATCAGAAGTAGAGATCTAATTAGAATTTAAAGTACACCAAAACTTTATCTTGATCATAATGGACATCCACTTAATAAGATATTCATAACATTCCCCCTTAGATGTCCATTGATAGATAATGTGTCTCGTTAAAACCTTATTAGGAAAACCCTGTGGGATAAAAACCTAATGAAGGCAAAATAGTACACAATCTATAATACGCATAATATGCTGCCTCATTAAAAACCTTACCAGGAAAATCCAATGGGACAAAACATTGATTAAGGGAAAAAGAGTGCAACGCGTATTTACTTTCCCTCATGAAAACATCACATATTTTCTCATATTCTATGTATTCAATGACTATTTGAATGTATTTACTAAACATTTATATTATCATTTTTTTAAAAGTCATGAGTGAGGAAAATTTGGGGGAATATATTTTGATCTCTTCAATAGATTTAACAATAATCATAACAAACTTTAATTATGATTCTTTTATAAAAACACAAATAGGTATTTTAGATCATTTTATAATCTTTCTTCAACTACTATTCACTAAGTCAAATTTACCACATATGTTTAAATTATTTCAATTCATATAAATGAACAATTTCTTGAGAATTTCAATATACTTCTAGCATCCTATATCCTTCAAGGATTTTAATATAAACTTCACTATATAGTGACTCATAAAAAGTTGTAACAATAACAATTAGACGCAAGTTAAATCTTTTATGAATTGTCAATTTAATGATATATCTAAATGTTATTGCATCCACCACAAAAGAATATTATATCTTTTCATAATCAAACTTAGGAATTAGCGAAAAACTTCATATTTTTATTCCACTTTTGCAAAACTACTTCAATTGCACCCTCACTGGCTTTATACTTTTAGATATTTGGACTACTGGTCCAAAAACTCCACAAATTTAATTGTACTTGAGTTGCGTTTTTATTTTTTGATCAATTTATTCCATATCTATATTTCTCAATAGATTTATTCAAGATCCTCCTTTTATTTCATTATTTCAATAATGATATTGCATGCAAAATCATTATCGACCACTTTTATTATTCGATTCCACATTTTCTCAAATTGACATAATTTATCGAGATATCTTATTTTCATTATTTCAAAATTCAATTTTAGGTACCTGAATTTCTTTTAAATTTTTACTTATTAGTTATGTCTTGGGTCTCTTCTAAAGCATCCACCTCCACTATATGACCATCTAGAATAATTTTCATCTTTGGAACCGATCAATCTTGTAACATCCTAGATTAAGGGGTTATGCGTTCGTGCTAAATTACGAGTTAGTAGGCTTTAAAAGTGCTTTGGATGTGTTTTAGAGGTTTTTAAAACCCTAGGTTTAAAATGGGAGTTTTGGAAAAAATTTTGGATTTTTGGTTAAAAAGGGGATTTGGGCTATGGAGTCCTTAAGTAAAAATTTTGAGAGTTAATGGTCATGGATTTGGGCTTAGTAAAGTGGCTGGGGCGCTGCTTTAAGGGCCTTGGTGGTTTGCGTAGGAAGAGGTTCGAGCCACGCTGGGAGCAAAAAGGCGTTTTTATTTTAGCATCAATAAGGAAAGGGTCAAGGAGGTTTCAAAAGGAAATTGTGAGCATTAGTGGACATGAGAGTCAGGGTAGTAGAGTGGCGCGGGGGGCTGATGGCTAGTTGCGGCCTCGAGGACTCGTGTTCGAGTCCTGACGAAAGCGCAAGGTGAGTTTAATTTTGTTTTTGGCGTTGACGCGAGGGAGTGCTTAAAGGAAATTTGTGGCAAGTTGTGTCACACAAAAGCGCCTTGGCCGAGTGGCTGAGGGCGCTAAAGGAAGGCTCAGCAGTGAGGTCCCATGTTCGAAACCCATGAGCAGCAGTTGGGCGTTTTGTTTTTGCCTTGGCATTAATGCGTGAAGGGCCAAGGATGAAAGCTTAAAGAAATTTTGATGCATTTATGACATGAAATGCACACGATGGCCGAGTGTGGTGAAGGCTTGGGGAGTTTCTCCAGGGTCTCGGGTTCGAAACCTTTGGCCAGCAGCATGGGGTTTTTATTTTTAATTGCTGGCGTGGGATTGTTGGTCTGCGCATGGGCTCAACATTAGATGTTAGATGGGCAGCTTTTATTTTATTATTTTTGTGCTGCAAAAGTATGGGTTGCTATTGTTTTTATTTTATTTTATTTTATTTTGAAAGAAGATGGATTAGTTTTATTTTATGTATGGTGATGGGAAGAGTAATAAACAAAGTTTATTTTGAATTTGTGATAGAAATTATCACCAAAATGGGAAGGAAGTATGGCCGAACGGGCTTCCTTGAATTTTCTTTCCTACCCATTGTGTTCTTGGCCGAATAAAGCTTACTTTGGGGACTTTGATGGTCGGTTTTCGGGTTAGCTAGGGAGGTGCCAACATCCATCTTTTGTTCTTCTTTTTCTTTCCAAATTTCTTCTTGGCCAGAAAAGAGAGAGGGCAAGGCTTGAGCTTCGGTTTTGGAAGGAACTAGGAAGCTTTCGGCTAGCTAATGTGCTTGCATAGTTTCCTTTCATTGTTGTTAGCCGAACATGCTAGACACTATTGCCGAATCTTTCGACCTCCTTTTCCCTTTTATACTTCACAATCTTTGAGGCCGAATCTTCAAGGTGGTAGCCGAATCTACAAGGGTAAGTATCTTTCTACTCTAGCAATCGGTTTAGGCCTTGGTTGTTTGAATGGCTAAATATTATTCGGGCCATAAAAGGTGTTTCTTTTGCATATGCCAACGTGAAGGAGCATTAAAGGAGAAGCTTCGGGATTTTTAACATCAAGGGATTTCGACCTATTTTGGCCGAATATCACGTGGGCATAGATCCTCTTCGGAATTTATTCTTCTATCGATTTACCGATAACAAGTGGTGTGTAGGTCGGGATTTGGTTGGAAACTAAATCGGCTTAGGGTGAGTATTATTATTATTATTATTTAGCGACAGATCCTTCGGGATTTATGTGGGTAAAACCGAATTTGGCCTGTGACTAACTTGGATGTTGGCCGAATATAGGGGTCAAGGATATAGCACCGTAGTTCGGGATTCGCTTAGACTTACGTTTAATCAGGTGTGTAAAATCTTACACACTTTATTAGAATAAACTGTCACTATAATGATATATATATATATATATATATATATGTATATATATAAATAACCTCTCATGTAGTAATTTTGCTTTGTGGGCATAAGCATGGATTTCGGGTAAGTCCCCTATTACTTGATCTATGTTGTAAGATGTGTACGCCATCATATCTTTGTTAAATGCTATGCTACAAATGAATGCGTGATATATGGGATCATGATACTTGTTATGTGAGCATGATGATGGTGGGATTGATGAGAGGAGGGAGATGATCTCTATGGACTGTCACCAGTGGTTTGGTACCACACGATGGGTTGGCCCCATCACTTGATAATTGTGACTTCGGTCACTAGTGGTTTGGCACCACATATTGATATTGTGACTAAGTCCCAGTGGTTTGGCACCACCAGTGGTTTGGCACCACATATTGATATTTGTGACTTCGGTCACCAGTGGTTTGGCACCACCAGTGGTTTGGTACCACATGTTGATATTGTGACCTATGGTCATCAGTGGTTTGGTACCACACGATGGGTTGGCCCCATCATTTGATATTGTGGCTTCTGGTCACGGTGGTTTTAGCACCACCAAGGTTTGGTACCACACGGGGTAGAAAAAGGAGCATGGATGGCTAGGTTGGGTTGCATAATTGCATGTATTACTAATATCTTGTGTATGAGTTGTATTTTCGGGTTGGGGATTTATACACTGAGTCTTGGTGACTCACCCTTTCCCATATGATTTTGTAGGTGAGTAAATCGCGGAGATGGAGCCGGGGAGGACTCGAGGCGGCCATGCTCGTTCCGTAGACTTGAAATTTTATTTCGCCCCGTTTTAATTTTATCATTTACTATATTTCGATTGGGTTGTAATATGGCCGCTTATTATTCGTGTGTTTAAGTAGTTACTTTTACTATATTACTAATGAACTTATAACTGTTAAGCAAATCGGTTAATAGTAACGTTTTTAACAAGTACTCGAATGCGTTTTTAAAGATGTTACTATCGGGTAACGAAATTTTCGAAGTCAACAATAACTTTGAGGGTTTTAAAAATTTAAATGACCCAATGTTTTCAAAGGTTTCAACTCAATCGTGTTCATCAACTCAACCCACCTAAGCTTTAACAAACACCGTTTTATAACCACAACAAATCTTCGAATGTCCACTGTAAATCCAAAGCCTTCAAAATGTTTTTACTCCGTGACATACCAAGTCCGGTCAAGGCTCGTGGGCCGGGTTTGGGGTGTTACATTTTGGTATCAGAGCCCGGTTCAAAACTCGACTGTGGGGGCCCAAGGCCCAAAAATATTTTCTTGATAAGCCTCTGTGAAATATTATGAAAATGGCCTTGTTTTAAACAGCATGGCATCGAGTCTCCGGCACCAATCCGCTCGGGTAAGTATTTCTAACCTCTGTGTGAATGATTATCTGTAAAGGGGTAGAAATGGGACGTAGATAGTATGAAAGGTATGTGAACCCTAAGACCAGTTTACCCCAACAATCGCATAAGATTTTAATTGCCTAATTAAACAAACCTATAACTAAGCCGCCAAGTTAGGATGTGGTAACCCCTGTGCGCATGTTTAGGATTGGATCCGGAAGAGCCTGGTATTTAAGCTATCCTAGTGACTCACCTTCTCTTCGCAGGAATCCTACCTGGTGCGTAGCTTCGGTTCACCCTAACCGTGAGGACATGCTCATGGGCTAAACCCAATAACTAAAACCCGAAAGGGAACTAGCCGTATTTTTATAAAAACTCTAGTTTTAAAACCTTTAAAAATTTCCCTTAAACTTGTGAGCACTATTTTACAAAATTTTTTGTAAAAATTTTCGATTTATGAAAATTTCAAAAATACCCCTAGTGGTAAAATTACAAAATTGCCCCTGGTTTCTAAATTACTAAGCTACCTCCAAATTCAACAAAATTTTTCTTATTTTACAAACATACCCAAAACCTTAATTTGCAAATATAAAAAATGCCACGATTTTGGAAAATTATGAAATTGCCCCTAACTTGCAAAAATTACCAAAATGACCCTGATTTTCAAAATTTTTGCAACACTGCCAATTTGGAAAAAAAAATTTCTCAAAAAGAACCCCCAAGTTTTGCAAATTTTTAAATTTCCCTTGAATTGTCAAGATTTACAAATTTACCCTGGTTTATTACCAAAATACCCCTGTAGGGCAAAATGATGAAAATACCCCCGGGATAGGAATAAGACAAAAAGGTGATGGAATAAGTAAATGTGTATATTTGAATTAGGATAGAATATTTGAAACTTGTTCGATCGAAAGAACAACTTTTAAAACTCCGTTCATAAAATTTCTTCGCTAATAATCAGTGGAACAATGACTAACTCATAAAACTTTTTAAATCAGATTGCGCGATAAGAGATGAGTTCTAGAGGCCGTGGCCGTCGGGGACGCCTTGATGAGGCTTGGATGGTCGTGTCGTAACCCGGTTAGGTCGGCCGTGGATCGGATAATGAGATACCACCTCCACCACCACCCCTAACTTTTAGTGTTGGACATCGGGATCAGACGGAGGGCGAGTCGGTATCGCGAGCTATCTTTGCGTGTTCTAGAGATGATGGGTGAAATTTGGTAGAGGTGCAGAGCTCAAAAATCTGTTCGAGCGACTACTGAGCAAATGGGGCGGAAATATTTCGAGGTGTATCAAGTGTAGCCCCCAGTACGGCGGAGTATTGGCTGGAATCGACCGAGAGGATCATGGATGACTTGGATTTTTCAGCTGAGGAAAAACTGAAGGGTATAATCTCTCTACTTCGGGATGAGTCATACCAGTGGTGGCTCACTGTGAGGGACGAAGCGACAGCGGAGGATCTCACGTGGGATTTCTTTAGGGCAGCCTACCAAAGGAAATACATAGGAGCTAGCTACGTGGATGCACAGCGAAAGGCCTTCTTGAACCTGGTTCAGGGTAGTAAGACGGTGGCAGAGTATGAGGCTGAATTTCTCCGATTGAGTAGGTATGCTCGCGGTATTGTGAGTACCGAGTATGAACGCTGTGTCAGATTTGAGGATAGGCTGCGGGATGAGCTGAGGATGATGATAGCTCCGCAACAGGAAAAAGAGTTCGCTGTTCTTGTAGAAAAGGCTAAAGTTGCTGAAGGGGTACGACAGTCTTTTAGACGGAATCAAGATAGGAGCTGGAATAAGAGGAGCTCTAGATCTTCGAGGTTTTCTGGGAATCAGCAGAAGAAGACAAGGTATGATGGGTCAGATCGGGCTGCTAGGCCTGTTACTGCTGCTGCTAATACTCAATGGCCGCCGCGGTGTGCTCGGTGTGGAAAGTATCACGCGGGAGAGTGTTGGAAGGATATACGGGGATGCTTTGAATATGGATCCGTGACACATCGAGTCAGGGATTGTCTGAAAAAGGCAGCGAGGCTGAGGTCTTAGGGTCAGGATCGTCCACTGAATAGGAGGGATAACCAACAGCCACCGAGAGGGTCGTAGTGCGGCGGGGAATTTTAGTCTTTGGCGAGGGCGCGGGACATCGAGTGGAGGTACAGGTGGTGCGAGGCTAGGCAACTGGCTTGGTTTATGCCGCGAGGCGTCAAGAGGAGGGCGACGCACCGGACGTCATAACCGGTATGTTTTTGATCTTTGGAGTACCTTATAGCACCTTGATTGATGTTGGCTCGACTCACTCATACATTGCTAGTAGCATAGTGGAAACTCTGAACTTAGACTTTGAGCTTACTTCTAAGAAGATGACTGTGTTAAGCCCTCTGGGTCACTCTGTAGAAGTAAGTAAACTCTCTGAGGATGTACCCTAGAACTCCAAGGGGTCGTGTTCTTGGTGATTTGATGGAACTACCGTTTAGGGAGTTCGATCTGATTCTCGGGATGGATTGGCTAGTAAAGTATCAAGCTAGCCTGGATTGCGCAGCTAAGCACATGGTGTTAAAGACCGTAGATGGAGATGAGGTAGTAATGATAGGTAAGAGGAGAGATTACCTATCTAATCTGGTTTCTGCATTGAAGGCAGAAAAGATGGTTAGGAAGGGTTGTGAGGTATATGTCGTGCATGTTCGTGCTTTGGAAGCTAAGGATACAGCTGTGAGAGATGTGCGGACTGTAAGGGAGTATGTTGATGTGTTTTCAGAAGAACTCCCGGGTCTACCTCCTGATCGTGAGGTTGAGTTTGGCATAGATTTGTTGCCCGGAACCGCGCTAGTATCTATAGCTCCGTATCGGATGGCACTGAAAGAACTAGTGGAGTTGAAGGCTCAAATCCAAGAGTTGTTGGATAGAGGATTCATCCGACCGAGTGTATCGCCATTGGGAGCTCCAGTGCTATTTGTCAAAAAGAAGGATGGTACAATGAGGATGTGCATAGACTATCGACAGCTGAACAAGTTGACAATAAAGAACCGGTATCCTTTGCCCAGGATTGATGATTTGTTTGATCAACTCAAGGGTGCATCGGTTTTCTCTAAGATCGACCTTAGATCGGGGTATCATCAGCTTAAGGTGAAGGAAGCTGATATCCATAAGACTGCATTCCGTACTCGGTATGAGCACTACGAGTTTTTGGTAATGCCTTTTGGTTTGACGAATGCACTAGCCGCGTTTATGGACTTGATGAACTGGGTCTTCCAACCCTATCTAGATCGGTTCATCGTGGTGTTTATAGACGACATTTTGGTGTACTCGAAGGCTGAAGAGGAGCATGACGCACATCTTCATGTGGTTTTGCAAGTTGTTAGGGAGAAACAGTTGTACGCCAAATTCAGTAAGTGTGAATTCTGGCTTAAGGAAGTAACCTTTCTAGGGCATGTTGTTTCAGCTGAAGGAATCAGGGTGAATCCCAATAAGATTGAGGCAGTGTTGGAGTGGAAACCACCAAAGTCGGTTACGGAAGTCCGAAGTTTTCTGGGGTTGGCAGGATATTACAGAAGGTTCGTAGAAAATTTCTCCTTGGTCGCAGCCCCGTTGACCAAGTTGCTGAGAAAAGGAGTTCCATTTGTGTGGTCTGAGAAGCAGCAGGAGAGTTTCGACAAACTCAAGAAGTTTTTGACAGAAGCGCCAGTCTTGATTCAGCCTGAGTCAGGAAAGGAGTTCACGGTATATTGTGATACATCGCATACTGGTTTAGGGTGTGTGTTGATGCAAGAAGGAAAGGTGGTCGCTTATGCGTCACGGTAGTTGAGGCCTCACGAAGGTAATTATCCAACACATGATTTGGAGTTAGCTGCTGTGGTTTTTGCTTTGAAAATTTGGAGGCACTATTTGTATGGGGAGAAGTCGATGGTGTACTCGGATCACAAGAGTCTGAAGTACCTCTTGACCCAAAAAGATTTAAATCTGAGATAGCGGAGGTGGATTGAGCTACTGAAGGACTACGACTGCTCTATTGAATATCATCCGGGCAAGGCTAATGTAGTCGCTGATGCTTTGGGTCGTAAAGTGGTGGCAGATTTATGAGCAATGTTTGCTAACCTAAGTCTTTATGAGGATGGTAGTCTTCTGGCAGAATTGCGGGTGAAACCGTCTTGGATAGATGAGGTTAAGGAGAGGCAGTTGACCGATGAAGTTTTGAGTACTCGGAGGTTGCAAGTACAGAATGGTGAAGTCGAAGGTTTTAGCTTGGGTAATGATGGAGTGTTGTACTTTCAGGGGAGAGTATGTATGCCTAAGGATGATGATTTGAGGCAGCGAATCCTTAAAGAAGCGCATAGCAGCCCATACGCTATGCATCCTAGAGGCAGCAAGATGTATCGGGATTTAAGGGAGCAGTTTTGGTGGCCGGGTCTTAAGCAGGAAGTAACCGAGTTGGTAGGCAGGTGTCTGACATGCCAGCAAGTTAAGGCTGAGCATCAATTGCCATCGTAACATTACGACCCGATAAAAAGATCCCCAGAGTGGAAGTGGGAGGGGATTACGATGGATTTCATAAGTGGGCTTCCCCTTACGCCCAGTAAGAAAGATTCAATATGGGTGATTGTTGATCGGGTAACTAATCGGCCCATTTTATATCGGTAAGGACTGACTACTCGCTTCAAAGATTAGCCAAGCTGTATATAGCTGAGATATTGCGGTTGCATGGAGTACCTGTATCCATTATCTCTGATAGAGATCCCCGGCTCACGTCGAGATTTTGGAAGGCCTTACATCAGGCATTGGGCACGAAGTTGAATTTCAGCACGGCTTTTCATCCACAGTCTGATGGACAATCTGAGAGAGTAATCCAGGTTTTGGAAGATATGTTAAGAGGCTGTGTTTTGGACTTCCATGGTAGTTGGGAGGAGTACCTACCCTTGGCAAAATTCGCTTATAATAACAGTTATCAAGTGAGTATTCAGATGGCACCATATGAGGCACTGTATGGTCGAAAATGCCGTACTCCTACCTGTTGGACAGAATTGGGCGAACGTCAAATGTTGGGACCAGAGTTGGTGGCAGAGACAGAAGATAAGGTTAGGGTAATTCGGGCTCGTCTGAAGGAGGCATCGGACAGGCAGAAATCATACGCTGATCTTAAGCGCTGGGATGTGGAGTATGCTGTGGGTGATAAGGTCTTCTTGAAGGTATCACCTTGGAAGAAGGTACTGAGGTTTGGCCGAAAGGACAAGCTAAGCCCTAGGTTCATCGGGCCGTACACAGTGTTAAAACTTGTGGGACCAGTAGCCTACCAGCTCGAGTTACCGGCAAAATTAAGTCAGATTCATGACGTCTTCCATGTGTCAATGCTCAGGCACTATCGGTTAGATCCATCACACATCGTACCGATTGCAGATATTGAGGTGAGCGCGGACTTGTCTTTCGAGGAGGAGCCGGTACAGATTTTGGATCGAGATGTTATGAGAAGGAAGTCAGTACCTTTGGTAAAGGTGTTATGGCGAAACCATAGTACGGAAAAGGCCACGTGGGAACCCGAGGACGTGATGCGGCAGCAATACCCCCAACTCTTCTGATCCAGGTAATTTCGAGGATGAAATTATTTTTAATGGGGGTAGTATTGTAACATCCTAGATTAAGGGGTTATGCATTCGTGCTAAATTATGAGTTAGTAGGCTTTAAAAGTGCTTTGGATGTGTTTTAGAGGTTTTTAAAACCCTAGGTTTAAAATGGGAGTTTTGGAAAAAATTTTGGATTTTTGGTTAAAAAGGGGATTTGGGCTATGGAGTCCTTAAGTAAAAATTTTGAGAGTTAATGGTCATGGATTTGGGCTTAGTAAAGTGGCTGGGACGCTGCTTTAAGGGCCTTGGTGGTTTGCGTAGGAAGAGGTTCGAGCCACGCTGGGAGCAAAAGGGCGTTTTTATTTTAGCATCAATAAGGAAGGGGTCAAGGAGGTTTCAAAAGGAAATTGTGAGCATTAGTGGACATGAGAGTCAGGGTAGTAGAGTGGCGCGGGGGGCTGATGGCTAGTTGCGGCCTCGAGGACTCGTGTTCGAGTCCTGACGAAAGCGCAAGGTGAGTTTAATTTTGTTTTTGGCGTTGACGCGAGTGAGTGCCTAAAGGAAATTTGTGGCAAGTTGTGTCACACAAAAGCACCTTGGCCGAGTGGCGAGGGCGCTAAAGGAAGGCTCAGCAGTGAGGTCCCATGTTCGAAACCCATGAGCAGCAGTTGGGCATTTTGTTTTTGCCTTGGCATTAATGCGTGAAGGGTCAAGGGATGAAAGCTTAAAAGGAAATTTTGATGTATTTATGACATGAAATGCACAGTGGCCGAGTGGCTGAAGGCTTGGGGAGTTTCTCCAGGGTCTCGGGTTCGAAACCTTTGGCCAGCAGCATGGGGTTTTTATTTTTAATTGCTGGCGTGGGATTGTTGGTCTGCGCATGGGCTTAGCATTAGATGCTAGATGGGCAGCTTTTATTTTATTATTTTTGTGCTGCAAAAGTATGGGTTGCTATTGTTTTTATTTTATTTTATTTTTTTTGAAAGAAGATGGATTAGTTTTATTTTATGTATGGTGATGGGAAGAATAATAAACAAAGTTTATTTTGAATTTGTGATAGAAATTATCACCAAAATGGGAAGGAAGTATGGCCGAACGGGCTTCCTTGAATTTTCTTTCCTCCCCATTGTGTTCTTGGCCGAATAAAGCTTGCTTTGGGGACTTTGATGGTCGGTTTTTCAGGTTAGCTAGAGAGGTGCCAACATCCATCTTTTGTTCTTCTTTTTCTTTCCAAATTTCTTCTTGGCCGGAAAAGAGAGAGGGCAAGGCTTGAGCTTCGGTTTTGGAAGGAACTAGGAAGCTTTCGGCTAGCTAATGTGCTTGCATGGTTTACTTTCATTGTTGTTAGCCGAACATGCTAGGCACTATTGCCGAATCTTTCGACCTCCTTTTCCCTTTTATACTTCACAATCTTTGAGGCCGAATCTTCAAGGTGGTAGCCGAATCTACAAGGGTAAGTATCTTTCTACTCTAGCAATCGGTTTAGGCTTTGGTTGTTTGAATGGCTAAATATTATTCGGGCCATAAAAGGTGTTTCTTTTGCATATGCCAACGTGAAGGAGCATTAAAGGAGAAGCTTCGGGATTTTTAACATCAAGGGATTTCAACCTATTTTGGCCGAATATCACGTGGGCATAGATCCTCTTCTGAATTTATTCTTCAATCGATTTGCCGATAACAAGTGGTGTGTAGGTCGGGATTTGGTTGGAAACTAAATCGGCTTAGGGTGAGTATTATTATTATTTATTATTTAGCGACAGATCCTTCGGGATTTATGTGGGTAAAACCGAATTTGGCCTGTGACTAACTTGGATGTTGGCCAAATATAGGGGTCAAGGATATAGCACCGTAGTTCGGGATTCTCTTAGACTTACGTTAATCAGGTGTGTAAAATCTTACAAACTTTATTAGAATAAACTGTCACTATAATGATATATATATATATATATATATATATATATAAATAACCTCTCATGTAGTAATTTTGCTTTGTGGGCATAAGCATGGATTTCGGGTAAGTCCCCTATTACTTGATCTATGTTGTAAGATGTGTACGCCATCATATGCTGTTAAATGCTATGCTACAAATGAATGCGTGATATATGGGATCATGATACTTGTTATGTGAGCATGATGATGGTGGGATTGATGAGAGGAGGGAGATGATCTCTATGGACTGTCACCAGTGGTTTGGTACCACACGATGGGTTGGCCCCATCACTTGATAATTGTGACTTCGGTCACTAGTGGTTTGGCACCACATATTGATATTGTGACTAAGTCCCAGTGGTTTGGCACCACCAGTGGTTTGGCACCACATATTGATATTTGTGACTTCGGTCACCAGTGGTTTGGCACCACCAGTGGTTTGGTACCACATGTTGATATTGTGACCTATGGTCATCAGTGGTTTGGTACCACACGATGGGTTGGCCCCATCATTTGATATTGTGGCTTCAGTCACCAGTGGTTTGGCACCACCAGTGGTTTGGTACCACACGGGGTAGAAAAAGGAGCATGGATGGCTAGGTTGGGTTGCATAATTGCATGTATTACTAATATCTTGTGTATGAGTTGTATTTTCGGGTTGGGGATTTATACACTGAGTCTTGGTGACTCACCTCTTCCCATATGATTTTGTAGGTGAGTAAATCGCGGAGATGGAGCCGGGGAGGACTCGAGGCGGCCATGCTCGTTCCGTGGACTTGAAATTTTATTTCGCCCCGTTTTAATTTTATCATTTACTATATTTCGATTGGGTTGTAATATGGCCGCTTATTATTATTCGTGTGTTTAAGTAGTTGCTTTTACTATATTACTAATGAACTTATAATTGTTAAGCAAATCGGTTAATAGTAACGTTTTTAACAAGTACTCGAATGCGTTTTTAAAGATGTTACTATCGGGTAACGAAATTTTCGAAGTCAACAATAACTTTGAGGGTTTTAAAAATTTAAATGACCCAATGTTTTCAAAGGTTTCAACTCAATCGTGTTCATCAACTCAACCCACCTAAGCTTTAACAAACACCGTTTTATAACCACAACAAATCTTTGAATTTCCACTGTAAATCCAAAACCTTCAAAACGTTTTTACTCCGTGACATACCAAGTCCGGTCAAGGCTCGTGGGCCGGGTTTGGGGTGTTACAAATCTATTATTTATTCTAACTGATAGTTCTACTGAGACTTTGATTCAAATTAAAATATTAGATGGTATATAACACTTGGTTATTCTCATTAAGTTTGTAAATGTATCTAACAGTTAACTTGTAATGAGTTATCCTTATTGAACTTCTGGTTCAAATTACCCTCCCCCTAACTCATTACAAGTTATTATTTCTCTCTTCTTAATGTCCGGAAAACTATCGAATCAAAATTGTAATCACAAATCATGTCATAATTGAATCTCAAATGCATTTAAAACATCTAATAATACAAAGAAACTTGTAATTAATATATATTCCCAACTTTTTTTGAGGATTCACCCATCTTTGTGCGTTGTGGTGGAACAATTGGAACATACGCACATACAAAAATTCAAAGATGAGAAATATTTAACTCTTGATCAAAAACCAATTGTAATGGGGAGTATTTATAATTTATTGGCTTTATGCGTACAACACGTAAATCAACATAATCTCATGTTGAAATAGGAAGTTTAGTTCTCATAAGTAATGGTTTAGACATTAATCAGAGGTGTTTAATCAATAATTTCTCTAAACTATTATGCACAAACTTTTATAAAAAAATTTTCGAACTCAATCAATAAAAGATTGAGATATAAACTCATCAATATTAGCAAGATGAATTATCTTAATTGCATGATCTGAAATTAATTATTTAAACAAGCAATCTTGCAAACCACAAATTGCAAATTGATAACACATATGTGATTATTTTGTAGATGCATCTATCAAAATCATATAATATCAAAACCATCCACATGGTGGATGAATGAGCCCATATTCATTTCAGAAATGCAAGACATTAAATCTCAACTTTAACTAATGAGTTTCTAATAATCAGTTTTCATTGAGAACAATCAACATATGAGAATTCTTTTAAATTAAAGAATCTTCTAGTTCTTTAATAACTGCCCATATAAATTCTTAATTAATTTTCGCATCATATATGATCCAGGATGGTCTAACTGGTCACACCAAGTAGTAAATGCATTTGTATTAATAAACTTCTGGTTTACTTTAACATGTGTTTCAATTGTACTAAATTGTAACAAATTAATAATTTTACTATAATTCCTTTTACTTTGTATCCACATGTAAGTGCTATTGTGACATTTACTACTGGAAATGTCTAAATCAATGTGAAAATTATAATGTCACTAAGTCAACAAAATAAATATAATTTCCAAACAATTACATGCAATATTCGCTTCAAGGAATATGCCAAAATCTTCAAATATCTTAAAAAAATTTTGCAACTTCAAGTGCATCTAACCATAACGAGCTTTAGATAAAATTATCATATTTTATTGCTCATAAATAGATCTTTCACAGTAAAATATTTTGCTTTCAACCCCTCAATGGGGATGATGATAAAAGAAGATCACAAATATTATAAAATAAATATAAATTAATAACCCAATCCTCTCTTTTTCATCATTTCAAAATAGATATTTATAGCAATAGTGATTCATATGAAATATAATATTTTCCTCATTCACAATCTCAATATAAGATCCATTATAAATATCTTTTAAAATCAATGGATTAACCATCACAAGATATTAATATATTAGCTCTTTTAGAGCTTTCGACTAATTTTGTACTATCAAATATTAGAATAATATTTATTTGTTTTAGTACCAAATAAAATAAATATTTTTTATCTATAACGATAAAATTTATTACTACATTCTCATATCCTTCCTCAAAGAATATTAACAGTAACAAAATATTTGGGCATATGCCACATATGTGGCCAATAATCTTTAATATCACATTGATAGTATAAATTATCTTTGCCTTTTGAAGAGTTATATTGAGAACTCTCATTGTTCTCTTATTTATTACTATATTCCCACTTTTAGTGATCCATAATTATATATTTTATTTTTTTATGTTTACATTCATTTTAGGGAATGCAATAAATCTAATAGGACAGACTTCTAAACATCTCCATTGATTCTTTATTTCATAATTGCTATTGCAAAACATGCGTGGATTTTAAATCAAAATTTATCTATTTATGTTGTCATGATTAGTCTTCAATCACATCCTCAATTACAACAACAATCATGATTTCTATATTTTTATTTTTCATAATTGTTAAGTACTACTACATTCACTACATTCACTTCAGGGAATGAAGCAAAACTAGTGGGAAGAATATCATAGTTTTTCATTAGTAATTTATTATTTTGTTTAGCCATTAGAAGGTATGTGATCGTTCAAAAATACTGTTAAAGTCATTTTCACAATATTGTTACTGCAAGAGCACATTAGATATTTCAATCATATAGTGTAATGTATTCATTCGGGGAATATATATAATACAAATACATGAGTATCTCATATTATTTATATATATGGTTTTAATGTAAAACACATGAATGTTTTATTCAACATATAAGCTCTTAAAGAGCTTTTTACAGTTTGATGCAATATTAGCTCTTCAGGAGCATTATTGTATAACATTAATGAATGCTTAATTTATTTTAAATAAAATTTTATTTATTCATATAAAAATTGAATAGGTATAAATAAAACATATATTAAACGTAACAATAATAAATTCATGTCACTAATAAATCATTGTGGTTAGATAATATATATTATATATATCATATCACAACAAAATACAAAATATTATAATGTCAAATTAAAATAACTTTACAGCTATAAAAGTTTAAATATAAACATTTTCTAACCTCCACCTCTTATGGCATAATTTCATCTCAAATTTTACAATGATATGAAATTATTATAGATAGGGTGAATATCCCAAAGTTCATGACAAGTAAGTATTTTTACTCACATTTCGCAATAATCATATATCTTAATCAAAAAAATAAAAATAAAAAACCAATCAGTTCTATTAAAAATGAAGGGTTTTATAAATTCATAGAGATACGAATAGTGAATTATATAATTGAACTTTTTAATAGAAATCAAATCAAATTTCAAATGAAGTTGATTAGATTGACTTACGTTACTATAGATGAGAAGTAGTGATTATAAACATCATTTGTAATGAAGAGAAAGAGATCATCCCCAAGCAAATATCAAAAAGCAAACTTTGAGAGTGAATCTTACTTCTCGATTTCATATAAATAATAATATCAAATTTTTTACCATCCTTAAGAACAAAAAGTAAAATAAGTTAATCAAAATAATGATAACGTATAATGAAAAAAAAATGAAAAATAATAATCAGATATGAAACATTAAATAAAAGAAATTTCCTATAAAAACTTTGCATCTTGTCGTCAAAGATATTGAAAATCATGAAGGATAAATTTGATTGACGAACTATCACTTTGAGCAAAATCGTGCTGATAACGTGTTATAAAATAAAGAGAGATGGAAAGAATAAAGAACAAAGAAATTAAAATATGAAAGGGATGGAGAATGTACTTTATTGATAAAAAATGGATGATTACAATGTTTTATCAGTGTCTATTTTTAGGCATAAAAAGTATAAAAGAAGTAGAGTTCTAATTAAAATTTAAAATACTTATCTTGATAATAAGATGTTCATAATAGATTTGAATTTTTCGGATTAAATTATTTTAGATTTAAACTTTTAGGTTCAAATTACTTAGAGTTAAATTGTTTTTTTAATTGAATTATTTTGATTTTAGATTTTTTTGGATTTAAATTATTTTAAACTCAAATTATTTTTAAATTTGAATTAAATAGATTTAATATATTATTTTATAATTATGAAATCAATTTGAATTTAATTTGAATTTTAATTAATCAAGTTAGTTTTTTAGAATCCCATCAAAATTGACCTATTTAAATTTATCATATTTTAATCACCGTTATTCATTAAAAAAAATTAGATATGTTAATTTTTAATTAGATTAATTTGAATATTATTCAACTCAATTTAAATAAAAAAATTTCAATTCAAAATGACTTGAACAAAAAACTCAAAATGATTGGAATTCAAAATTAACATGACCTAAAATAATTTAAATCTATAACAATTTAACTTGAAAATTCAAATTTCATACCCAAATGACTCAAACTCAAAACAATTAAAATCCGAAATAATTTAAACTCAAAACCACCATAACATAAATCAAACCTAAAATTAATCCAAACTCAAAATAATAGATTAACTCCAACAAAAATATATATATTTTTAAAACCTAAATTAATCCAATCAACTTAACCCATAATAAAGTTGGCTGTACTTGTCTAATTAACAGGTCTAATAGAATCTGCCTTCAAAAAAAAAAAAAAAAAAAACAAAAAAACAAAAAAACACAGGTCTAACAAAATTTCAACAAGCAAGAAACTTCTAAAAGAAAAGCAACAAACAGGTAAAAGTACCACACAAGCCCCTACACTATACCCTTGATTGCATTTTAGCCACTTTACTAAAAATATGAGAAAAAATAGTCTTTGTAAGTTGGTTGAGTGAGCAAAATAGCCTATCTGATAAAATTTGGTATTTATATTTAAGGAATAATAACAAATTTATTCTTCAACCTTTATACATTTATTCAATTTGACCTCTACTTTTATTGAAAGTAAATTAGAAAATTTTTAAACTAATATGGCTAAAGGGTAAAAAAAAAAACCTTAGTAAAAAAATTTTAAAAAATCAATTAAGCCCTTTTAAAACTTCAAAAATAAAAAATTATAAACTGTTATAAAATAAAGAGATATGGGGAGAATAAAGAATAAAGAAAATATGAGAGCTATAGGCAATGTACTTTATTAATCAAAGGGATGATTTACAATACTTCATCAGAGTTTCTAGGCATAAGAAGTATAAAAGAAGTAGATATCTAATTCTAATAACTATTAAAATTTAAGTACATCAAAACTTTATCTTTATTATGATGGACATCCACTTAATAAGATATTCATAACACTTCCCTTTGGATGTCCATTGGTAGATAATGTGCCTCATTAAAACCTTATTAGGAAAAACCCTGTGGGATAAAAAAACCTAATGACCATATTTATTTTCATCATTTCCATTTTCACTTTTAGGTATCTAAATCTCTTCTTAAGTTTTATAATTAGTTATATCATGGGTCTCTTCAGTAACCCCCGTCTCCACTATATGACCATCTTAAATGTTTGCTCCTTTCCTTTTACAAGGATTTTTATCTTTGGAACCGGCCGGTCTTCCACACTTCAAGCATGGATTACTTTCTTTTGTACTAACAGTTTGACCTATTAGGACATCAATTTGTATTGGAGCATTTTCAGCTGGTATGTGAGATTTAATGAATCTAGCATTTGATTTGTAAAATGAATCGTCTGTTGAACTTCTGGTTCACATTGCTTTGTACGAGGATCTTAGATATTGATAATTCATTTCAAGTACTTTATTAATCCAACTTTTTATCCTCTCCCCCTAATGTTGGGAAAACTGACAACTCATATCATAATTAAATATCGAATTAATAGCTCAAAAATATTATAAGGAGACTCATATAAATATACATCCCCAATCTCTTATTATGAACCATCTTTTTGTGTTGTGGTGGAGCAGTTGGAACATATACCGCACATCCAAAAATTGTAAGATGGGGAATATTTGGCTCTTAACCAAAAATAAATTGTAATGGGGAGTATTTATAATTTATTGGCTTGATGTGTACAACATGTAAATCAATACAATCTCATGTTGAAATATAAAGTTTTGTTATCATAAGTAATGATTTAGCTATTAGTTGAAGGCATTTGATAAACAATTCAGCTAAATCATTTTGTGTGTGAACATGAGCTACAGGATGTTCAACTTTTATCCCAATTGACATGCAATAATCATTGAAAACTTGGGATGTAAACTCACCAACAGTAGCAAGATGAATTGTTTTAGTTGCATAATCTGAAATTAATCATTTAAACAAGCAATCTCGTAAACAACAGGTTGCGAGTTGATAACACATGTGATTATTTTATAGATGTATCTACCAAAATCATATAATATCAAAATCATCCACATGGTGGATGAATGAGCCCATATTCATTTCTGAAATACAAGACATTAGATCTCAAATTTAGTTAGTGAGTTTCTAAGAGCCAATTTTTTATTGAGAATAAGCAAAAAATGAGAATTCTTTAAATTAAAGAATCTTCTGGTTCTTTAATGGATGTCCATATGAATTCTCAATTAATTTTTGCATCATATACGATCCATGAGAGTATAACTGGTCACGCCAAGTAGTAAACACATTTGTATTAGTAAACTTCTGGTTTACTTTAACATGTGTTTCAATTGTACTAAATTGTAAATTGTAACAAATTGATAATTTTATTGTCATTCCTTTTCATTTGTATCCATATATAAGTACTATTGTGACATTTACTACTGGAAATGTCTAAACCAATGTGAAGTCTATAATGCCACCAAGTCAAAAATATAATTTCCAAATAATTTTATGCAATATTCGCTTCAGGGGATATGCCAAAATCTTTAAAATGCCTAAAAATCTGTTAATAGCAAACTTTGAGAGTAGATCTTATTTTTCAGGTGTACAACAGGTATATAACCAATGACTTTTCATACATAAGTTTTCTCTCTTGCAAGTTCTCATCAGTAATATTTTACCACATAATTTAATTGAGAACTTATTCTGAATACTGTAGAGTTATACTTACAGTTTTTTTTTAAAAAAGACTTGCAACTTTAAGTGCATCCAACCATAATAAGCTTTAGATAAAATTATCATATTCTATCGCTCATAAGTAGATCTTTCATAGTTAAATATTTTGCTTTCAACCTTTTAATAGGGATGATGACAAAAGAATATCACAAAGATTATAAAATAAATATAAATTAATAACTCAATCCCCTTTTTTATTCATATAAAATATAATATTTTTCTCATTCACAATCTCAATATGAGATCCATTACAAATATCTTTTTAAAAGTAATGCATTAAATCACAAATTTTGTGCTTTTTAGATATTGATATATTAGCTCTTCTGGAGCTTTCAACTAATTTTGTACTATCAAATATTGGAATAATATTTGTTTGTTTTAGTACTAAATAAGCTAAATATTTTCTATCTGTAATGATAAAATTCATTACTACATTTTCATATCCTTCCTCAAAGAATATTAACAGAAATAAAATATTTGGGCACACGCCACATATGTGGCCAATAATATTTCATATCACATTGATAACATAAGTTATCTTAACCCTTTGAAGAGTTATCTTGAGAACTCTCATTGTTCTTTTATTTATTACTATGTTCTCACTTTTAGTGGTCCATAATTATATCTTTTATTTTCTTTATGTTTACATTCACTCTAGGAAATGCAACAAATCTAGTAGGACGAACTTATAAACATCCCAATAGATTCTTTATTTCATAATCACCATCGCAAAAATGTGTGAGATTTTAAATCAAAATCGATCTATTCATGATTATTTTCCAACTATAATAAACATAATATAATAAATAAAACATAGTAAAATATACCTTAAGATCTTTAACATCATTGTCATCACCTTGACTCTTATCACGAGCATAAATCTATACTTTACCCATGCTTGTACAATAAATCAAAGATCGAGAATAAAAACCATAATCTATTCTGAGATTGAATATTTTAACATCCTGAAGATGAAGTTGTAAGGGTGAAAGTTGAAGGTGAAAAAGAATTTGATCTGTGGGACGACTTCGAAAGATTTTGAAAAATATAGAGAATCATCGTGCTGATATCGTGTTATAAAATAAAGAGAGATGGGGAGAATAAAGAACAAAGAAAATATGAGAGCAATAGACAATGTACTTTATTAATCAAAGGGATGATTTACAATGCTTCATTAGAGTCTCTATTTATAGGCATAAGAAGTATAAAAGAAGTAGAGATCTAATTCTAATAACTATTAGAATTTAAAGTACATCAAAACTTTATCTTTATCATGATGGACATTCACTTAATAAAATATTTAACATAAACAAAGTTTATGAAAAAAGATATGAGAATTTTTAAATTATAAATATTAAAGAATAACAATACCGGCCCATTACAATCTAATGTTATAAGATTTTAAAATTTTTTTGACCCCTACTCTTTTGCTGGGCCAATATTTTTATTTTTTATAAAAAAATATAATTTTAAAATTTGTATAACAATTTTTTATAATTTTTAAGATTTTTTATGATTTTTAAAATTTAAAAGGACTTAATTGATTTTTTTTTTAGTTTGTTACTTAGGTCTTTTTGACCCTTTAGCTTTATTAGTTTCAAAATTTTCTAATTTACTTCTCATAAAAGAGTAGGGGTCAAATTGAATAAATGTGTAAAGGGACTATTTTTACCTTATGTATAAACACCAAATTTTTACAGATGGCTGTTTTGCCCACTCATCTAATGTACAGGGACTATTTTACCCATTTTTTCAATAGAGGAGCTAAAATGCAATCAAGGGTATAGTATAGGGGCTTGTGTGGTACTTTTACCTCTCTGTTGCTTTTCTTTTAAAAGTTTCCTACTTGTTTAGATTCTGTTAGACATGTGTCTTTTCTTGAAGGGTATAGTACAGGGCTTGTGTGGTGCTTTTACCCAACAAAGATAAACAAGCAAGAAGCAAAACCATTTTGAAGACCGAATTTAAGGATTAATGTGAAAAATGAAATTCAAAATCCAATCAAAAATAAATATTTCTTTGTTACTATTATGAAATAATATCAGGCATTCAATTTCGCACTGCCAATTGCATTACTTTGTAATATGCCATATGAGTATATTTTCTAACGTTGAAAATGGTTAGTCGAGAAACAGTAGGCATACCACGCAATTGCTTAGGCCACAAGTCACAACTACAATATAGTCATAATCTAGACCTAATGATATGGATTTTTGGAGATCTAACCACAAGAAAATCCAAGTTTTATGCCTTACATTTGGACACACATCAGCACACAATCTCGGCGCCCACGGGTTAGCTTAAATCTCTGCTATTCAGCATCATCAACTAAGCTGCGGGTGGCTTTGTGCTAATTATTTTTTCATAGCCGCGAGTGAACACTATAATACCAACATCACCACGTTGCTCAATTGCAATTGAGAGACGTGATAGTTGTCGGAGAACCACAACCCAAAAACTAGTTGTTGAGGTTGGAGACCTGAGTCCCACAAAAACATCCCATTCTTTCTATTGTACATTACCAACGGACACATATCACGTTACTCCATTCATATCTCTTTTCCTTAAGGTTCTTAACATGTTTTAATAATAATGGTCAAATCAAATTTTGTTTAACAATGAAATAATCAAACAAAACTAAGCTGATCCATTCGGTTTTAAAGTTTCAAAACTAAATACACCAAGCTAATTTACATACCATAGTGCTTTGCATTATAAGATATTGCAGAGTTATGTCTATATGCAGAGCCAACAAGCGAGAAGCAGATTCTTCGACAAACCTTCTGAGAGCAAGAGAATGAATCAAAGCTTTTGCTTCAATAAGGAACAGGTACTCGGACTGATGAAGGACCGGATTCCATGTCCTCCAGGATACTATTCAAGAGAGTTTGAGTTATTGGACCTTCCTTGCCTACAAAGAAAAGCATAAAGGGCACTATCAACGCTACAAATAAACACATAATGTATGAGAAGAGGCTTGATGAACCCTAAATGATTTACACATCAGATTAGCATTTCTTTTGAAGAACAATGGTACGTCAGCAACATAACTTTCAAGGAAACTTCAGAGAGAGGTCTTCCGAGTTCAACCTATTTCGAGGCAGTTTGATTAAGGACACTCTTATGTTTTCAGACAATGTGGTTAACCAATCAAAATTGAAGGACTAAAATGATGAATGCAGGCAAATTTGAATGCAAGAAACTAGTAACTAGATGTTGCAACTTATGTAAAAAATGAAGCTTCTTACCGTCGCCAATGACCTGTTCATCCCACTGTATTACAGGGCGAACAAGGACCCCACTGCCAATAAGCATCATTTCGTCTGCGCTTTTCCCTTCATCGACGCTCACGTTATTCACTCTTATTCCACCAAGCTTCCCCTCTCTCACCAGTCCCTCCGCAAGAGTCAAGACTCTCTTAGCCGTGCAACCACTCAAAATTTTGTCGAATTTGGGCATCAGCATCTCCTTTTCCTTTGTAATGAATGCCACATTCATACTAGGCCCTTCAGCAACAAATCCATCATCATCCAGCCAAATTGCTGCATATGCACCTTTTTCTTCAGCTTCCATCTTTGAAAGCGCGTTCGGAAGGTAATTCACACTCTTCATGGTGGCAAACTGGGGAGGCTTCATGGGGATTGATGAAGTAACTACTTTGATGCCTTTCGAATCGAACAAAGATTTATCTTCAATCACAATAGCATAAAGAGCTGGTTGGTGACAGCCTGAAGGTGATAGTTGAAAGTCACCAGGTCCAGCTGAAATCCAGTATCTCAGTGATCCATTTGTGCACTTAGATACACTTACAGTTTGTATAAGAATTCTTCGGATAGTCTCACGATCAAATGGAAGAATGATTTTTGCCATATTTGCCGACTTTACGATACGATCAACATGTTGGTCTAATTCATAGAGGTGTCTGAAATGTAGAAAATACATAACAGAGCTTTAGAAAGTACTAACTTAACATGCTTATATACTTACACAAGTAGTTTTCTCTTCTTGGTTGAAAAACACCCAATTCTATTGGATTCAAAGCCTCAATCTTGATTCAATCAAGATATAACATAATTTTTTCATCAATCTGTTAATCAATCCAACTTGTTATAAAAAGGGTTATTAAATTATATTATGATTCTGGACACCATTCCAAATTAGGGACAAAAAAAATGAGCTCTTTGGCTGACAGATACACTAACCTGTTCGCTATTATAGCAGTATCAAAGACACCATGTCCCCTATGAACCATGTGATCATCCATAGGGATCACCATGGCAGCTTCATCAGTTACTATTCCACCAAATATGCTAGAGTACATAGCCAGGTATTGCTGGTTCCCTTTGTTGTTTTCTCTGTTATGTTTTAGCTTTTCAATAGCCTTAAACAAACCAAAAAAGTAAATAAAAAAAGAAAAAAGAAAGAAAAACATTACAGATGGGAAATCAAAGTTATCATGTAAGAAAGAAAGAAAGAAACCTCTAAACAAGACAGTAAAGGAATGTCTGATAGTATATCAGTAGAATCTGCCAAGAGAAAATCATCCACCAAATACAGAAAGCTCATAAGAAATGATGTGATATGAAATGAAATAACATAATTTACCAAAAAAATACCCACTAACCGATCATTGATTCAGTTTGATTAGAACTTCTAACGATTGTCAAATCCGAGAAAGACCCTTTTTTCATAAGAGGAAGATTTCGTGGAACAAGACATAAATCATACAACAGGTGCGTGTATCTAGTCGGAAAATTGGACGTATATTTAGGGTAAGAAGCTGAAAGAGAAGCCATGGAAGCCATAGATGCTACTAGTTGTTTGAGTGAGTCGAGAAATGAAGAGGCGGTGTTTATCTTTTAGTAGGCTATGGAAATGGTTGACTTAATAGTACTATGGTGGATTCGATTCCATTTCCAAAAGAGTGTGACGACGAGACCTAAGGACAAAACTTTGCCGGCCGAGTGGATTATCTCCCAGAAACGACCTTCA
Source organism: Gossypium bickii (assembly GCA_025503065.1). Classification (NCBI taxonomy): domain Eukaryota; kingdom Viridiplantae; phylum Streptophyta; class Magnoliopsida; order Malvales; family Malvaceae; genus Gossypium; species Gossypium bickii. Next base: position 90,408,261 of record CP106714.1, on the reverse strand, counting down.
GCATTTACAAGCCTGTATGGCACTTGGAGCCGCAACTAATTATCGCTGAAGAAGGTTTATTTGGTTAGGTTTTGTCGATTTTTTTTTTTTAAAATTGATGAATTGCTTATAATAATTCTATTCCAGTTAGTTAATTTTTGGTTTTATACAAGTTTCAAAGTACCTTTTATAGATATATTCTTAAAAAACTTAATTTTTCTAGTAATTATAATTTTTCTAGTAATTAAAAAATTTAACTGTAACAGCCCATTTTTAATTAAATCAGAACAGTGGTTTCGGAACCATAAATTTGAAGTCAAAATATTTATTTTATTATTATTTTAATGTTTACGGCATGAAAATATGATTGTGTGAAATTTTCGTTAAGAAATTTTATCGTTTGAGTGTTTAATTTGATAAAAAGGACTAAATCGCATAAAGTGCAAAAATGCTGTTCTATTAGTTAAAAGTGTCAAATAGCTTTGGTTTTTAAATATAGTGGCCTTAAATGGTAGATAAACCATTTGAAATTTGGGTGGACATTTATGGGCATAGTTAGATGAAATTTTTATGATGTTATTAAGGTTAATGTTGTAAATTGTTAATAAAGGATAATAAATTAAAAAAAACAAAAGAAAAACCTTTATGTTCATCTTTCTCAACCGAATGTTGAAGAAGAGAAAGCCATTAAAATAGATTCAAGGTTCGGCCACCTATTGTCCATGCATGTAAGTCCATTTTTGTCCCGTTTTTTATGATTTCTATGTTTTTGAGATCGTTGCAACTAGGTCTAGCTAGCCTAGGGATTAATTTGCAAAACTGTTAAAGATTTTGAATGTTTTCATTGATGAATAAACATGTATTTTGAATTTTATTGATAGATTATGAATGTTTGTTGATAGATATACAAGTTTTGTTAAGTGATTTTTAATGAAAATGCATATTAGGGGCTAAATTGTGAAATGTGTAAATTTAGGGGTTAAAATGTGAAATAAATGAAAATTTTTGTCTGCTATAAGCATGATAAATATTCGGCTAGTCTTGGGTTTTGATGAAATTGAATGAATTTTTTTTACGAGCCTAGGGACTAAATTATAAAAGTTGTGAAATTCTTGGGGTAAAAGTGTAAAAGTGCTTAAATGTGTGTTTTGAATTAAATTGAATAGAGAGATTATTAAATAAGTTAATTTTTAATATATTTACATCAAGAAAAGTGGAATTCGAATCTAGATCGGGGAAAACTAAAGTTATTGAGTAATCGACTTATTTCGTCGTTTTCACATCCGAGGTAAGTTCGTATGTGATAAATTTCAATACAAATGTATTTCATATACTTTGATATTGCATAAATTGCGAATACGAGACTGTGGATATGAATGATAGTGATTCGACAACGATTTGACATTCGAAATCCCGGTTGAACCTTAGGAATAGTTTAGGATACTAGTGACATGTCATTAGGGGATACATTGAGTTGGCTTCGGGCCATGATATAGCACTTCGGGTGCAAGTTATACTGATTGGGCTTCGGTCCATACATATCGGCTGATTTGGCTTCAGGCCATGATATCAGTACTTCGGAGATAAGTTATCTTGATTTGGCGACGAGCCTTGGTATAGGTACTTATCGTGTGAGACCCTTGAGTATCCGACTTCTATTCTGAATGGTTCAACATGTAAATAAAAGACGAGAATGTGTATGAGATTAGTACGAGATGGTACAGGTATGTGCATAAACCATATTAGCTTTGAATCGAAGAAATGGTGAAGAAAGTATATTAGTTGATGTGAATTCACGTATTTATAATCAGTGGTTGAATTATGTGTTTAGGATTATATCGAGTTTATTTCATACGAGCTTACTAAGCTATAAAGCTTAGATTATTTATTTTTCTATGTTTTATAGTGATTTCAAGCTAGCTCGGATTCGGGGATCGTCGGAGATCACATCACACTATCCACCTATCACTTGGTACTTATGAACTTTGGTATTTTAAGTATATGGCATGTATAGAGACTTTGGTCATGTTGGTTATATTTTTGGTAATAATTTTGGCCATTTGAATTGACTTATAAATGTATATATCTTGATTTATATATAATAGCCATGAGAGTTGGCTTATTTTGAGTTCATTTGATTGTGTATATGTGTATGTGCATATAAATGTATATATATGTGTATGGCTTATATAAAATACCCCAAAAATCATAGTAATAATAATAAAAAAAACCTTAAATAGAATTAACTCAGTTCAATAATCATGTGGTCACCGTTGAGTCCTCCGCCGTACCAATTCGTCTAAGTCTGGTGATTACCTGTACAGATAAAACAAAAAGGGGTGAGTTTGTGTAAACTCAGTGTGTAATCCTCATAGAAGGTATGCATATAGACACACAACAGTTATCAGTCAAATGCAGTCTAGGGCCTATGCCCATTACAGATTCAGTTTCAGATATAAATTAGGGCCTTAGCCCATCTCAGATATAGTATGCACATAGCAACAGAAATCAATATCCTACCAACTAGCCTCTACACACCATCTCCGACCATCCCTACACACCATGTGGGGTTAAAAACACCTACCTAGCCCTACACAAAAAGTCGTACTGAATGTGGCACATATATCAGTAATATTACAGCTGAGCTGCCAGATAATAGGCATAGAAGCCTTTCAGTACACTTCCTCCAATAATCAATCATCCCACCCCAATGCAGATGCAACTAAACATGCTCAATGCATACATACCGAAATGCATGCTTACATATTAGGATTCAGTTATCAGTTACACATACAGATCAGTAAACATGCATAAATATAACATGCTCAATACATACAGTGTATAATCAAATCACATGATTTAGGGTCTAAGTAGAGCTTACCGACCTTATAGTAGGTTCATAGTCGACTTGGGCGACCCGTGCAACTCTAGGAAACATTTTAGTTAAATGGGCCCACACGCCCATGTGGTTTGCCCGTGTGGGCCCACATACCGGTGTGGCCCACACGCCTAGATTGGCCTTGCCCGTGTGGATTATACAGCCTGGCCCAAATATCACATGCCTGTGTAGGCCTACACGCCCAGTTCGATTTAGCCTATGTGGCCCATACAGCCACACCCTAGCCATCACAAGGCCGTGTCTTGCGCATGGCCTGGCCTTCGTCGATCACACGGCCGTGTTATCGCACATGGCCTACCATATGGGCGACCATACGGCCATGTGGCATCGAAGTTTACAATTTTAGCTTTCACTGAATCCCGTTTTTAACATTTTTCAGTACACACCTGATATTGATTCGATGTAGAAACCACTCCCAAGCCTTCCAAATCTTATAATCGACCTATCAACACTTGAATCTTAGTCCTAAAACATGATTTGATAAAAAAACTCGATACCTACAAAAGTCTAACACAGCGTTCAACGCTTACCCCAAAGTTCCGAACAATTTTGACTACAAACCCACGAGAGGAGAACCCTAAACTTCACGATTTATCGCTGCCAAAATAGGGAATAAGTCTCCAAGCGACAATTTCGAAGAACAAGATTACAAAAGCATTTAACTCTACTTACCGAATTAACGAAATCAGCCGGTGTGTGAAAAGAACACGAATTGAAACAAAAATCAAAACGAAAAGGAAAAAGGGAGTTAGAATTTCGAAAGGGAAGCAGAAAACCACGTCAGAATTTGGAAAAAACAACCGAAATTTTTGAAAAAGAAATTAATGAGGATAATTCCCAACTCACCATATCCCTCAAATCTCTCTACTAATCCCACTAACAACCACTTCTCAGACTTCTAACTGCACTGAAACACTTGCACAAAATCAAGAAAAAATAAACTCCCACACTCGTGCAGGGATTCGAACACAAGACCTTTATCAAACTAACACTCAACTTAACCACTAGACCAACAGGCCCATTCTGATATGGTTCTACCAATAATTAAATATAAGCCCATTGAGCAAGAATAGGGCTTATTTGGATTCAGGCCATGCATATCGGCTGATTTGACTTTGGGCCATGGTATCAGTACTTCGGAGATAAGTTACCTTGATTTGGCTACGGGCCATGGTATAGGTACTTATCGTGTGAGACCTTTGAGTATCTGGCTTCTATTCTGAATGGTTCAACGGGTAAATGAAAGACGAGAATGTGTATGAGATTAGTACGAGATGGTACAGGTATATGCATAAACCATATTAGCTTTGAATCGAAGAAATGGTGAAGAAAGTATATAGTTTTGTGAATGAGTAATTGAAAGGTTTGTTAGTTGATGTGAATTCACGTATTTATAATCAATGGTTGAATTATGTGTTTAGGATTATATCAAATTTATTTCATACGAGCTTACTAAGATATAAATGTTATTGTTTATTTTTCTATGTTTTATAGTGATTTCAAGCTAGCTCGGATTCGGGGATCGTCGGAGATCGCATCACACTGTCCACCTATCACTTGGTACTTATGAACTTTGGTATTTTAAGTATATGGCATGTATAGGGACTTTGGTCATGTTGATTATATTTTTGGTAATGATTTTGGCCATTTGAATTGACTTGTAAATGTATATGTCTTGATTTGTATATAATAGCCATGAGAGTTGGCTTATTTTGAGTTAATTTGATTGTGTATATGTGTATGTGCATATAGTTTATATTATGTAAATTGAGGTTGGTTTTGTGATGTTTATTAATAGTTGGTATTATGGAAGTTGAATGTTGATATTAGTGATGTTATTTGTTTGTGAATCAAGGGAAAGAATGCATGTTTTAAGTAGCCATATTGATGATCTAAGTTTATGAGATTTGGAGTATAAATGGATTGGTCTATTTTGAAATTTGTGTGTATTGAGAAATGTGGTATAGAACATGCATGGATTAGGTATGAATTGGCTGGTTTAAATGTCTATTTATGCTATGAGATGGTGCAAAAAGATGTGGTGTAGGTACATTTAAATTTGGGTGGAAAATTGGCTTGGTAAATAGCCTATTTTACTCCACACAGGCAGAGACACGGGCGTGTGTCTCAGCCGTGTGTGACACACGGTTATGTTACATGGCCGTGTGTCCCCTGGTGTTGAAATTAAAATCAAGTCAGTATGCTCCACACGGCCTCACACGGGCGTGTGACTTGGCCGTGTGGCATAAGTCAGTATACCCTATGGTTTGGCACGGCCTAGCACGCGGCCTGACACACAGGTGTGTATGGCCATTTTTAGGGCACACGGGCTAGTCACACAGGCACTTGTGTTGGCCATGTGACCCAAGTCAGAGAGTTACACGAGGTCAGACATGGGTCGGGACATGACCATATGATCCAATTTCGAATGTCCACACGGCTTAAGACACGGGCGTGTCTCTTGGCCGTGTGAGTGACACGACCGGGGTACATGGGCGTGTGACCCCTGCAGTTTGAAAAATTTTATATGTTTCGTAAAAGTTTCCTATGTTATCGGTTTAGTCCCGAACCACTTTCAAAACATGTATTGAGCCTCATAAGCTTGTATTAAGGACATCATGATTGATGATGAATGATGATTGCATGAAATGTGAAAATGTTTGAGAAATGCATGTGTAATTGTTTGATAAGTTCGGTAATACTTCGTAACCCTATTTCGGTATTGAAACAGGTGAGGGGTGTTACATTTATTGGTATCAGAGCTACGATTTAGTTGATTCTCAGACTAACGTAGCGTGTGTGAGAGTCTAGCTATACATGCCATTATATTACCTGTGATAGTGTGATCTTGTAACACCTCTTACCCATGTTCGACGCCGGAACAGGGTACGAGGCATTACTAGACTTAAACACAAGAAAACATACAAAATCGAGACGTAATTTCTATCCAAATTTAAACTTTTCACATACACTCATCTCGTCTCTAAAACGAGCCTACGAGGCCCAAAATATACATTGGAAGTAGTTCGGGACTAAATCGAGAAACTTTGAAAATTTTACGAAACTTAGAAAAATTTTCATGTTACAGGGCTCACATGCCCGTGTGGTCTAAGGGACGCACCCGTGTGACCCTTAGGCACGCCCGTGCTACAGGCTGTGTTCAATGTAGGGTGCTCTCTGACTTGTGCCACACGGCCGTGCCACATGCCCGTGTGCTAGGCCGTGTGGTCGATTTAATTTCCACAATTTTTCATAAAATTGGTACAGACTTCACACGGTCGAGACACATGCCCGTGTCCAAGGCCGTGTTGTACACACGGTCGGGACACACGCCTGTGTCTCTACCCGTGTGCTCAATTCTAGACATTCTTTTTTGCAACAATTAAGGTGCAGGGGACACACGACCAAAACACACGCCCATGAGGTAAACCGTGTGTCACAGACGGCTACCCGTGTGGACAAAATAAGGATATTTACTAAGCCATTTTGTCACCCTTCCATGCACAAACCTATACAACAAACATAGAACCATTCCAAGCATATACCATCAACCAAATTAGCCACAACTAAGGCATCAACACCCCATTCACATGCTATCATTTATCATACACAAACATTACATATATCTCACTCAAATCATGCAATCTCCCACATCCATGTAAAGCATCATCATATGCATATATATACTTGAACCAATATTAGCCAATTTCAATGGCCATTTAGAAAATGAATTATTAGCCAACATAAGCCAACACATTTGGCTAAATTAGTTATGACACATAACAAAATGACAAAGTCCCATACATGCCATAACTCAAAAATTTGAAGTCATTGGTACCAAAATAATAATGTGTATGGATCTTCGACAAATCTCCAATCCTGAGCTAGCTTGGTTACACTATAAGATAAAGGAAAGGAATGGGAGTAAGCTTTATAGCTTAGTAAGTTCACATGTAAATAATAAGCAACACTAAACAACATTAAACATGAATATCATTCAATTAGTATAACACAAGTTACATAATTGTCATCATAGGTTCATAACATAACTTAATCATTCTTAATCTTACCAAGTGTTCATCACATACTGAGCTTATTCTTATGAGTTTTTTGTACATACCTATATCAACTCGTAACATATCATACTCTTTCTTGTCTTTGACATACCCATTGAACACTTGGAATACTAATCGGATATACAGAAAGTCTTGCACATAAGTGCCACATACGTAGCTAATGCTACCTCATATCTCATAACACATAGGGGCTCGCTCTCGAGCTAATCATGGGCTTGCTCATACAAGCTGTCAGGTATCCGCAACACATGCCGAACTACTCAGCCATTGGTAGACGTACGAGACCAGCACTCAGATCACATAAATCACATAAATCACATGGTTTCCTAGTGACATGTCACTCGTATCCTAATATATTCCTAAGGTTCAAACGAGATTTCTTACTTTTCATTTCATCGTTGAACGTATCCACATTGTCATTAATACAATTCATGTATAATAAAACATATAAAAATAAAATTATAACATTACCTTTATTTACACACGAACTTACCTCGGTACAAAATAATCGAAATGGATTTAATCGTCAAACACCTTATTCTTTCCCAGGTCAAGGTCTGAACTTCATTTTTCTTGATCTATAATAGCAAATTTAGCTTATTTAATATTCACATTACTCAAACCAGTCCAAACATCACATTATGGAAAAATTGTAACACCCCTTTCCCGTGTTTGAAGCCGGAACGAATATGAGGCATTACCTAACTTAACTTGCTTAAACATAACACGTTGGCTATAAATTTTCTGTTGTAGCTTAGAAACTTTACATTTAAACTTATAACCTGCTCATTCTGGGCCTATGAGGCCTTAAACATACTTTCGGGAGGTTTCGAAATTAAACTGAGAACTTTTAAGCACTTAGAAATTTTTTGCCCAAACAGGGGCCACACGCTCGTGTTGTTCAAGAGACACGCCCGTGTGCCCCTGAAACATGCCCGTGTTCTTCACCCGTGGTTGACACTGACTTATTTCGCATGGCCGGACACACGCCCGTTATAACGCCCTGAATTTGGGCCTAGTAGAATTAGGCCTATTGGGCTTTGAGTCTCATAAAATTTTTAAGTGAGCAAGAAAATGACAAATGACATGATAGATTTAAAGGTTTAATGAATTTGGAGTGTCTATGTGTGTTGGAGAAGCTCTGGGTTCAAGTTTTGTAGTGGAGGATTCTTAATTTAATTAATTGAGGAATCAGGGTTGTGGGTAGTGGGCTTTTAAATAAAAATAAGTGAAAAATGGCACAAAGAAGCCTGTGGTGAAGTGGCTTAGTGACACCAATAGGGTGTAGAGAGGTGGCGACATATGCATGCAGGAAGGTCTGATGTTCGAGTGCTAGCTTAGCTTTATTTTTGAGTTTAATTTTAGGCTTCTAGAAGGCTGGAAGTGGCGTGTAGAGGGACTCTAAGAAGTGATTAGTAGAGAGAATTTATGAGAAGGATAAGGGAGATATCATGGAGAAAAATTAGGAGATGAGCAGTGGATGAAGTGGTGCCGAATTGGACTTTAGCGGTGGCTAAGTTTCAGCTATAGGTTGTATAAATGTGTGTGTGCCGAATTTGGGGTCCTAGGTAATGCCGAATTTTCCATTCTTTTTCTTTTCCTTGCCAAAACCTTATTTTTCCACAACCGAAAATACCTTGCCTTGTTGCCAAAATCTCCTATAGCCAAATCCTTTTTTGCTGAATTCTCTCATAGCCAAACTCTTTTATTGCTGAAGTATCATCATCTTCTCTTGCTGAAATCCATATTAGTGTCGAATCTTTGTTGTTTTCCTCCATCATAAATCGATTGTTACCTACTATCAGTCAAGGTTAAAAGCCGAATCTCGTTCAGTAGCTATCTAGGCCGCAGGATAAAAAATGGATTCGGTAAGTATTCAGTTAACCCCTTAGTGTGTTTTGTTAAAAGTCGAAGGACTATCTAACTTCTCGTTGTTGTTAATCTTGTATTAACAAGGGTAAGGTTTAGAGATCGCAAGCGTGGTAAGGATCGTTAGTAAAGTGTAAGTGTACTCAACTCGATTATGGTTGAAGTAAATGGCTGAATGTGAGTATGATCTAAAGGGGTGACTTGCATGGGTTATGAGTCACTCGAAGTTTGATGGTGTATGTGTGAGTGCAGATCTAGGGGATACTCGTGATTAGTAGCTAAGGAAGGGCTATTAGAACCCGGTGGCACACGGTAAGGTTAAGGTAAGGCTTCGGCTTTTGGTAAATGTTTTGATTAAGTATGGGTGATTGATTGAATGTTGGTTGGTTGTAGGATCAAGGCTAAGGATAGTATAGCATGTCGCAGTAACCAGGTGTGTACAAACACTACACACACATGATATCGACAATGCCGGAAAGCCGAAAAGCTGAAAGTGGCTAAATGGGCCCGGTGGGCCCTAAGGCTAAGTTTGATGAAATTGATTGATTTGATTATATGAATTGAGTTAGTCATGCATGTTACATAATCTGGAATTATTTTGGGCCTAATAGGTCATATGAATGAGATCTGGGCCTAATGGGCCATAAGGATGTGATTTGGGCATAATGGGCTATATGAATGTGAAATGGGCTTGATGGTTGAGTTAGTCATGCATGTTACATGATCTGGAATTGTTTTGGGCCTAATAGGCCATATGAATGAGATCTGGGCCTAATGGGCCATAAGGATGTGATTTGGGCATAATGGGCTATATGAACGTGAAATGGGCTTGATGGGCTTTATGGGGACGTAAACAAGTATGCTAGGGTTTAATGGACTTTAGGCCTAGTTCTAAACAACTTTTAAACCGCATAAGACTTAATCTAACAATTAAACATGTCTGTGGTCAAGTCGCTGGGTTAGAGTGTGGCAGCGGACATATGCATGTTTAGGATTGGATCTAGGGAGAGCTTGGTACTTAAGCGGTCCTAGTGGCCCACCTCCTCTTCTCTGGTATCCTACCTGGTGCATAGTGTCTGTTCATTTTAGCCGCAAGGACTTGTTAATAGGCCAAAGTTCATAACTAAAACCTGAGAGGGACCAAATACCCCTGAGTTAAAAATTACCAAAATATCCTTATATATTCGAGATTACTAAAATACCCCTGATTTGTAAAATTATCAGAATACCCTTGATTTGCGGAATCACCAAAATATCCCTGATTTATAAAATTTCTAAAATACCACCGTTTTGCAAAATTACCTAAATACCCCTGTAGAGTAGATTTACGAAAATACCCTCGGGTGGTGAAATGACTAAAATACCCCTAAGTGCTGAATGTGTGAAAATGTGTATGTTGCATTCATGGAATATATGTTGCACTTAGGTAGGTTTTGATGATACGGAGGAAGAATTGAGGATCGCATAGTCGTTTGACGACCGTGGATCTACCGGTAGCTTTAAACCCATTATAGCAGCTTTGCTGCAACATTTGAGTAGTGCCACTGCTGGTGCTACCTTTGGAGTGCAGGGATGGGTGGGTTGATATTTATATCCCCACAGGAGTGTAGGGTTAGAAGGGAAATGGAGTGCAGTGTAACATCCCGATTTAGGGCCTAGTCAGAATAGTGGTGCGAGACTATAAATTCGAGGTCTATGTATGAGTTTTTGAGATTTATGCTATGTATGCATACTAGTGTGAAAGTTTCATGAAGCAATTTTGTGAAATTTTGGTTGAATTGTCCAAAAGGACTAAATTGCAATAGTTGCAAAATGTGAGATTCTAGAAGCTATTTGTGTGAAATGGCTTTAGAATATATATTAGAGGTCCTTAAATAGCAATGTACCCAAATTCTAATTTTTGGACAAAATTGGGCATGGATGAGTTAAAATAGGAAGTTTATTCTAAAGGGCATTTTGGTCATTTGGAAATTAAATGATTAAAAAGGAGGAAAAGATGACAAAATTCATTCATCTTCTTCTCCAAGGCTGCCGAAATTTTCAAGAGCCATTGTTAGTGTTCTTTAAATTTTTCAAGCTTGCTAGTAAGTGCATCCAAGCCCCGCTTTTTATATTCTTTGTATTTTTGAAGTCCTAGTTGTATGAGTAAGCTATTTTTAGCTATTTGATGAGCTATATTGAATGTTCAAAAATGTGCCCATGTATGACATGCATGTATTTTGATGTTTTATGGAAGAATATGAAAGCTTGATGTAGTAGAAACATCTTTTGTTAAGTGATTTTCCATGAAAATGCATATAGGGACTAGTTTGTGAAAGTTTTAAGTTTGGTCATACATGTGTGATTTAGTGAGAATTGGTGAATGCTTTTGTTGAGTAAGTGATTCGGCTAAGCATGAAAGGCTAGAAAGTTGAATAAAAATCACTTTACGAGCCTTGGGGCAAAAGTGTAATTATGAGAAAGATTAGGGGCAAAAGAGTAATTTTGCTAAAGTATGAGATAAGTGTCAATTTAGTCAATGTGTGTATTGAATAAGCTGATTTATTCATTATAGATCAAGAAAGATGAAGCCCGGATCTAAACTGAGGCAAGAGCAAGGTGGTGGACTAAATTGCATATTTTTATACTTTTGAGTATCGAGGTAAGTCTATGCTTAAACAATGCATTCATACTTACAATTACTTAATGCTAGCTAGTGTGTATCATGATTGAGAATGATTGAGAACCTACGTGGGATGAATGTGGTAGAATTTGTGAATGGATGTATAGTTAAGTAAGTAGATATGTGAATGTGTAGTGAGAATGCTAAATGGTGGGCTAAGTGCGATACCATCTTAATGCATATTGACAATAAGCTAACTATGTGCGATGCTATTGTTAGGTATATCGTCTAGTGGGCTAGGTGCGAAACCACTATGAATACTTTTGTGGTAGGCTAAGTGCGATACTATCTTATTAATTGATTGGGGTGGGCTAAGTGCGAAACCACCGAGAAATTAGCTGTGTAGATTAGCTGCGTGGATTAGCTGTGTGGGTATATTATTGAGTTAATTAGCTGCGTGGATGAATTATCGAGAAATGATGTTGTGTTGTATATTGTGTAAATGTAATAGTGAATGCAGGGGTGCATTTCAATGGTTATGAGTATGTGACTCATGATGTGTTGGAAATGTGGTAAGGAATAGAAAGAGTAAGCATTGTTGTACATTATATGTTAGTATGATGCTAATTGTTGTTTAGCTTATACTATGATGCTTAATTGTTTATGTGTAAACTTACTAAGCTCAAAGCTTACTCCCTTTCTTTTCCCTTGTCTTATAGAGTAAAAGTGTTGAATCGAGATACGAGGATCAATTGGAAGATCGTCCACATTATCAAAGATCACCGTACATGAGACTCAATGTTTTGTATATGGCATGTATAGAGGCTAGACAAGTTAGTAAATTTTGTTGTAAATGGCTAAGATGTGTTGGCCTTTAGATGGATAGTCTATTTTGTATAATGCCATAGAAGTTGGCTACCTTATTTTATGAAAAGGTTGTAGTTATCTATGTGAGATTGCACTTCAATTTGAGTTATTTATGAATGTGTTGAATGAATGCATCTTGTGTATGCTAGAAGGGTGAAAGAAACTTGGCACATAGCTTCATTTTTGTCCATGTGGATAGACACACGGGCGTGTGTCTAGACCATGTGTGACACACGGTCAGCCCACGGGCGTATGACTTGGTCGTACGTCCCCTGCATGTTAACATTTTAAGTTAGAATAGACCACGGGCTAGCCACACAGGCGTGTACATAGGCCGTGTGAATTTGATCAGTGTTGGCCACGAGCTAGCCACACGGGGCGTGTGACTGGGCTTTAAGGCCGTGTGTATATAGTCAGTATTCACCACGGTTGAGGAGCATGGGCGTGTGGGTCTATGCACGGACGTGTCTCTTCATGCACGGGCGTGTTAGCCCTGTACAAAAGAGAAAATTTTTAAGATTAGAAAAGTTCCGTTTTAGTTTCTGGAGCCCTCGTGTGTATGAGTGAGGCCTCGTAAGTCAAGAATGGGGTTGTTGAGGTGACTTAAGAGAGTAGTCACGGCGAGCCTAAGGGACGTTCAAGTGGTTTTATTACGGTAACGCCTCGGGCTCGGTTCTGGCGTAGAACTCGGGTAAGGGGTGTTACATGCAGGGTTGGATTTGGGATGGGTGCATTGCATTCATGTGATACTGATGTGATATGAGGTCATTGTGGGCTAAGGCCCAAGACCACCGTTTTTTATAGGGCTTAGGCCCAATGTAATAATTGTATGTTGATTCGATTACCAAGGGTCGTACACACTGAGTTTCAAAACTCACACCCCTTTTTTTTAAATGCTTCAGGTGATCCTCAGTAGACGACTCGACATGGAAGAGGACTCGGAGGTGGCCACACTGCAAGATACTTAGAAGTTTTATTTATTTGTCTCAAAAGACATGATTTTAATTACTTTACTTCCATTGGATGCAATAAGGCCTTGTACTCCGATTTGACTTTGGATTTTAAGGTTTGTTGTTTCAACTGTTTACTTAATTATTAAACCTAAGAAAATTTCTTATGTTTAAACATGGTTTTCGAAATACTTCAAATAATTAAATGGGCTTTTATCATTACTTAACAAGGCTCAAGGATTTTGGGCTTTTGGGTCTTAAATTTTAACTTAGCAAAATCGTTTTGAATTATGCCTTTGATGTGACATTCCCGAATTCGGCCATAACGTCTGAGCCAGGTTTGGGGGTATTACATTTAGTGGTATCAGAGCCCGGTTGCAAAGCTCGGGCTGTGAAATGGGTCTTAGATTTTGGGTTTTAAAAACAAGTAGATTAAAAAGATTTTGCAGGATTCTTGAAGTGTGGTTCATCGAGCACTCGATGTCGAGCCAAGTAAGTTTTTCCGTGATTACACTTGTTTAAAATTACTGAACTGTATTTAGATATTGGACTACTTTAAGCAATAGTTAGAGACTAAAGCCCGTAAGAAACTTAAGCCTGCAGTGGATTTACGACTGCGAAACAACTTTTAAATTGTTACTTGCATAGGATATGTGCTTTAAACAGTGAAATTATGAACTAAATTCATAAAAATTCCTAATTCAGATAATACGAGAATCAGCTGAGCGCTAGAAGAAGTGCAATGGCTCGCGGTAGAGGCCGTGAAAGTGTTAAGGCTGGATCATCAGCATCGGGCCACACATCTGTTGGGGAGGCACCGGCTTCACCAGAGCATGAGATGGTCTAGGAGATAGAGGTCAAAGTGAGGCCACCATCCTCAAGTAGCGGTAACTCGGAATTCATTACCGATGTACTGATGCAGCTAGTAAGGAAGGTACTGGAGGAGGTTAAAGTGTGTTAGTGTTATTAAAATTAGAGTGCGCAACGAAAGCATGGTGGTGTGACTTGAACGGTGTGATTAATAGTTAGTTGGAAATTTCGAGGACAAAATTTCTTTAAGGGGGTAGAATTGTAACGCCCCAAATTTGGGCCTAGTAGAATTAGGCCTATTGGGTTTTGGGTTTCATAAAATTTTTAAGTGAGCAAGATAATAACAAATGACATGACGGATTTAAAGGTTTAATGAATTTGGAGTGTCTAGGTGTGTTGGAGAAGCTCTGGGTTTGAGTTTTATGGTGGAGGATTCTTAATTTAGTTAATTAAGGAATCAAGGTTGTGAGTAGTGGGCTTTTAAATAAAAATAAGTGAAAAATGGCACAAAGAAGCCTGTGGTGAAGTGGCTAAGTGACGCCACTAGGGTGTAGAGAGGTGGTGACATATACATGCAGGAAGGTCTGAGGTTCGAGTACTAGCTTAGCTTTATTTAGGAATTTAATTTTAGGCTTCTAGAAGGCTGGAAGTGGCGTGTAGAGGGACTCTAAGGAGAAGTGATTAGTAGAGAGAATTTAGGAGAAGGGTAAGGGAGATATCATGGAGAAAAATTAGGAGATGAGCAGTGGATGAAGTGGTGCTGAATGGGACTTTAGGGGTGGCTAAGTTTTGGTTATAGGCTATATAAATGTGTGTGTGCCGAATCTTGGGTCCTAGGTAATGCCGAATTTTCCATTCTTTTTCTTTCCTTGCCAAAACCTTATTTTTCCACAACCGAAAATACCTTGCCTTGTTGCCAAAATCTCCTATAGCCGAATCCTTTTTTGCCGAATTCTCTAATAGCTAAACTCTTTTATTGCCGAAGTATCATCATCTTCTCTTACCGAAATCCCTATTAGTGTCGTTGTTTTCCTCCATCACAAATCAATTCTTACCTACTACCAGTAAAGGTTAAAAGCTGAATCTCGTTCAGTAGCTATCTAGGCTGTAGGATCAAAAGTGGATTCGGTAAGTATTCAGTTAACCCCTTAGTGTGTTTTGTTAAAAGCCGAAGGGCTATCAAACTTTTTATTGTCATTAATCTTGTATTAGCAAGGGTAAGGTTCAGAGATCGCAAGCGTGGAAAGGATCGTTAGCAAAGTGTAAGTGTACTCAACTCGATTATGGTTGAAGTAAATGGTCGAATGTGAGTATGATCTATATGGGTGACTTGTGTGGATTATGAGTCACTCAAAGTTTGATGGTGTATGTGCGAGTGCAGATCTAGGGGGTACTCATGATTAGTAGCTAAGGAAGGGCTATTAGAACCCGGTGGCACACGATAAGGTTACGGTAAGGCTTCGACTTTCGGTAAATGTTTTGATTAAGTATGGGTGATTGATTGAAGGTTGGTTGGTTGTAGGTTCAAGGCTAAGGATAGTATAGCATGTTGTAGTAACCAGTTGTTTACAAACACTACACACACATGATATCGGCAATGCCAGAAAGCCGAAAAGCTGAAATTGGCTAAATGGGCGCGGTGGGCATTGAGGCTAAGTTTGATGAAATTGATTGTTTTGGTTAAATGAATTGAGTTAGTCATGTATGTTACATGATCTAGAATTGTTTTGGGCCTAATAGGCCATATGAATGAGATTTGGGCCTAATGGGCCATAAGGATGTGATTTGGGCATAATGGGTTATATGAACGTGAAATGGGCTTGATGGGCTTGATGGGGACGTAGACAAGTATGCTAGGGTTTAATGGACTTTAGGCCTAGTTTTAAGCAACTCTTAAACCGCATAAGACTTAATTTAATAATTAAACATGTCCGTGGACAAGTCGCTGGGTTAGAGTGTAGCAACGGACATATGCATGTCTAGGATTGGATCTAGGGACAGCTTGGTACTTAAGCGATCCTAGTGGCCCACCTTCTCTCTCTCTGAATCCTACCAGTGCATAGTGTGCATTCACTTTAGCCGCAAGAGACTTGTTAATGGGCTAAAGTTCATAACTAAAACTCGAGAGGGACCAAATACCCCTGATTTGAAAATTACCAAAATATCTTTATATATGCGAGATTACTAAAATACCCCTGATTTGTAAAATTACCAGAATACCCTTGATTTACGGAATCACCAAAATATCCCTGATTTACAAAATTTCCAAAATACCCTGTTTTGCAAAATTACCTAAATATCCCTGTAGAGTAGATTTATGGAAATACCCTTGGGTAGTGAAATGACTAAAGTACCCCTAAGTGCCGAATGTGTGGAAATGTGTATGTTGCATTCATGAAATATATGTTGTACTTTGGTGGGTTTTGATGATACAGAGGAAGATTTGAGGATCGCATAGTCGCTTGACGACCGTGGATCCACTAGTGGCTTTAAGCCTATTATAGCAGCTTTGCTGCAACATTTTAGTAGTGCCGCTGCTGGTGCTACCTTTGGAGTGTAGGGATGGGTGGGTTGATATTTATATCCCCATAGGAGTGTAGGGTTGGAAGGGAAATAGAGTGCAAGGTTGGATTTGGGATAAGTGCGTTGCATTCATGTGATATTGATGTGATATGAGGTCCTTGTGGGCTAAGGCCCAAGACTATCGTTTTTGATAGGCTGAGGCCCAATGTAATAATTGTATGTTGATTGGATGACCAAGGGTCGTACACACTGAGTTTCGAAACTCACACCCTTTTTATTAAATGTTTCAGGTGATCCTCAGTAGACGGCTTGAAGTGGAAGAGGACTTGGAGGTGGCCACACTGCAAGATACTTAGAAGTTTTATTTATTTGTCTCAAAAGACATGATTTTAATTACTTTATTTCCGTTGGATTTAATAAGGCCTTGTACTCCGACTTGACTTTGGATTTTGAGTTTTGTTGTTTCAATTGTTTACTTAATTATTAAACCTGAGTAAATTTCTTATGTTTAAACATGGTTTTCGGAATACTTAAAATAATTAAATGGGCTTTTATCATTACTTAACAAGACTCAAGGATTTTGGGCTTTTGGGCTTTTGGGTCTTAAATTTTAATTTAGCAAAATCATTTTGAATTATGCCTTTGATGTGACATTCCCGAATTCAGCCATAATGTTTGGGCCAGGTCTGGGGGTGTTACACCCATGTCCCTGGCCCATGTCCCTCACACGGCCTTGCCCATGCTTTAGCCCGTGTGACAAAACCTTGGCATTCTGTTTATGATGTCATCACCTCTCAAAGGTCACACGGCCAAGGCACACGCCTATGTCCTTAGGTAGTGTGCCAATTTAAATTCCTAGCTTCAGGTGCAGACTTCACACGGCCTGGGCACACACCCATGTCTAAGGCCGTGTCTCCCACACAGCTGAGACACACGACCGTGTCTCTGCCCGTTTGTTTACTATTGAGCATACTGACTTGTAAGTCTATCTTACAAGGGGACACACGGCCGATCAACACGCCCACGAGGCTGACCGTGTATCACACACGACCCAGACACACGCCCGTGTGTCTACCTGTGTGGACATTAAAAAGGCTATATTCCAAGCCAAATGCCACCCTACATAGCAACCAAAGTTATACTTACTCAAATAAAGCATCCACACGAGCATAAACTTTATGATTCATCATCAATGAATATATATATATGAACTAGTCAAGTATTGGCCCAACTTTAATGACCATTTACAAAATGAATTGAAACAATGATAGTAGCCAACATATTTGGCTTGCAAATATGACATAACCAAAACATTCAAGTCCTATACATGCCATACTCAAAATAAGTCTAATTTGAACCCAAAAAGTGGTCGATAGTGTGATCTCCAACTCCGAAGCCCGCGAATTCTCAAGCTAACTTTGTAATACTACAAGGAAAAGGCAATGAAAGGGGTAAGCATAAAGCTTAGTAAGTTTGCATGGGAATAAATAGCAACAATAAGCTCATGATAAAATCCATCCATGGCATTAATTAACCATACACAGGGTTATAAGCTTCTTGGCATACTTACTCATACTTGCCCTTATTTAGCACATACCATGCCACATATCGTAAATACTTCTTCGTGAATTACTCACGGGTACTTGTGTTAACTCAATCACATAGCTTTAATAAAATTCTCATTTCTATTTCTAAGCTAATCTATTTATAACTCAATCACATAGCTTTAATAAAATTCTCATTTCTATTTCTAAGCTAATCTATTTATCTCGATAAATCACTAGGAATGCTCAAAGATGCATATTCATGATCATTAGCATAAACATGAAACCAATGCCACATCTCGGATGTGGTCTTACATGGGGTCACCTCTGAGTGCCGATGCCATATCTCGGATATGGTCTCAGACGATCCTCATACTCAATACCAAAGCCATATCCCGGATATGGTCTTATATGGGATCTCAATTCGGTGTCGAGGCTATGTCCCAGACATGGTCTTACACGGGACCTTATCCATCTCATGTCTTGAAGATAGTATTCTTACACTTATTATAGTCCAATCGGGACTTCAACATCTCAACTTTTATAATCTTTCTCATTCAACACCAATATTCAATTTCATAGCATATATCATTATAATATCAACCATTATCAAACATGCTAGCGTAAATGTTGAATTTATCACATACAAACTTGCCTCGTTTTCAAAATAAGCTAGATTGTCGGTCTAGTCTGATATTTTGTTCTTTCCCCGTTTGAGGTTGATTCTTGGCTCTTCTTGCTCTATAATAGCAAATTAGCTCATTTTTATCATCACATTAATAAAAGCATTTCAAAAATCATGCTTTGGTAAAATTACTATTTTGCCCTTAGACTTTGGCAAAATGACCATTTACCCCCTAGGCTCGGAAATTAATTCTAATCAAATTTCTACCTTCAACAAGCCTAGGTGAATCATCAAAACCCAACATTTCACACATTTACTACAAACTTTATAACCTTTACAACAAGGTCCATTTAGGTGTTTTCATAGTAACACCTTTCACAAAAGTTGTTTATCTAACAACTAAGATTCATTTTCTTCCATAAAAATGCAGCAAACAACTTAAAAGCTCACATGGAAAATCCCTAAACTTTTCACCATATTGCAAGATAGTCCCCTCTTTAGAAAGCTTAAGCTTTAGGGGTCCCAAAAGTACAACTATCATCAAGAAAAACCATTAAAATCACTTACTTGTAGGGGGAAGAGTTTGCTGAAATTTTGAGCTTTCAAAACCCCTATTTTACTTGCTATTTTCGGTGGAAGAAGATGAGTAAAAATATGGATACCATCTTTTCTTTATTTTATTCAATTTCATCAATTTAATCCACCTACTACACCAACTTTGACCAATTTTGACAATTCTTGTCTCCTATGGCCGATCACCCTATAATTAGGGGTCTAATTGCACTTTAAAGGCCTCCAATTAATGTTCTTTAGCTATTAAACACCTTTATCTTATAAAATAAAACTTTCACACTTAATGCGATTTAGTCCTTTTTCGCAATTAAACATGAAATCGCTAAAATTAAAGCACCAAAATTTTCATGCACTAATATAATCTTGATTTAACTCACAAAATAATATCAAAATAATTTTCTCTAACCTCGGATTAGTGATCCCGAGATCACCGTTCTGACTAGCCCCTAAATCGGGCTGTTACAAAAATTACCTTTTTACCCCTAAAGTTTCACATTTTTACAAATTAGTCCCTAGACTTGTAAAATGAAATGTATTCAACTTCTTGATAACCCAAGCCTAGCCGAACCAATTTCATGCTTATAGCAGCCCACATTTTCATTAAATCACACTTTTACACACATTTTGAAATCTTTTTACAAATAGGTCCTTTTGACATTTTCATCAAAAATCACCTAGAAAAAGTTGTTTACCTAACATTAAACTTGCATAATCTACCATTGAACATCAAAATGCACACATGTCTAACATGGGTCAAACCCTAGACCTCAATCATCTCTCAAATTAATGGTAAAAATAGATAGATCAAGTGATAACGACTTCAAAAAAGTAAAGAGCGTTGAGAATGGGACAAGAATGGACTTACAATTGAGCTTGAAAGTGAACAAACCCTAGCTATGGCTTCCTTTCTAATTTTCAGCTATGGTGAGGAAGATGGACAAGGATTTTGGCTTGATTTTGCTTTTTAATTCATTTAATTACTAAATGACCAAAATTCCCTTCACTTAAAACTTTGAAATTTTATCTCACCATGTTCATCTTTGTCCCCTAACTTAACAAATGGTCTAATTACCATCTAAGGACGTTCAATTTTAAATTACATAGCAATTAGACACCTCTAGCATGTAGAACTCAACTTTTGCACTTTTTACAATTTAGTCATTTTTGCTAAATTAAGTGCCCAAACGTCAAACTTTTTGAACGAAATTTTCACGAAATCATTTCATAAAACTTTAGACCATAGAAATCTAACAAAAAAAAATTTACTGCGTCAGATTTGTGGTCCGGAAACCACTGTTTCGATTAGACCCAAAATCGGGTTGTTACCGATCCCTCCCGACTTTGATGTGATTTGTCTTACTTAGACAGAGATATTTTCCAACCGAGATAGTTCCGATGATACTGAAAATGATACTCAAGTATCTGAGTAAAAATGTGTCTATGATGAGTTGAAATTCATAAATGTATGAATAAAAGTTCCTAATATTGTGTTGATGATAAATGTTATATTATATATGTGTATATATGAGAGTCAAATTTTGAGGCTTTACAATATTCATCCCTTCACCAGTATAGTGTTATACAATGAAGTTCACAAGATTTATAAGTGTGAAACTAAAGAGTTCAGTGGTGGAATAATTATTAATGCGGTTAGAGATGAGAAAAGGGTTAACAAGTAAAGACAGTTCCAGAAGAGATATCAGCTTATTCTAAAGATCATTCGGATTAAGCGATGACGCTGTTAAAGAAGAAGTTAATCTCGACTAATCGACTCATTCAGGTATAATGTCTAAAGAATGTATTAATTGGAAATTCTTTTGAATTGATTTTTGTTAGTGAATGGAATAATGTGGGATTAGTGATGACTGTAATAGTTAGTGGAATCATGTTTGAATTGTAAAGATATCTGAGTGCAGTGGTTATAGTTGAGTAGATTATGACGATTTCTTCTGGGTATTCTGTGTGGTCATTCATTCTCAGAAATATATGTAGCTGTTCATTTTCAGATGAGATTCTTATTGTATGAGAAGACTAACTAACCATATTGTTAGATGAAAGCATTGTGGGTTTAGTTGGTTTGTGATCGGCATTGCTCTTTTTTTCTTTGGTATTCTATTCCATTACATTTGGTAGAAAATTTGACGATAAAATTCATATGATGCTAGTATTCTGTTTCTACTGGTTGTTGCTCTGCTTTATATATATATATATATGGAAATTATATTGTTTCTATCACAATTGATTCCAGTGTTTATGAGTGGTGTTTTTTCTTCTGGATTTTTCTCTGGGATATCATCGAGATCTTTATCATGCAATATGGGTTGTGTTCTTGAAAATTCAGTATAGATTCACATCTTGGATTTCATTATCTCCGTTTTTTTATCATTCTTACTGTTTAATGTATCAAATATAACTTATTTGTAAAGGATATTCAGTGAGTGGAAATAATTATATTTATTACGGTTATAATTTCTAGTCTAATCATGAGAGCATGGTAATGCTGATCTCAGGTATTTTTTAGTTTTCGTGAAAGGGGTTGACATTGAAAAAAGTATAGACGATGGAAGCTCAAGCTCAAATTTGTATAACAGTTTTCTTTTCTCAGGTAAGCTTGATTAAGGTCAATAAGTTAAATCAGGATATTATGATTTGTTGAGCTAATGCAGTTTGTAAAGATCATTGATTAGTATGTTGAGGAAATTATGAAAGATTGTATGTTTGAGTTGTTCTAACAACATGGAGAAGAGATTACTTTGAAATGTTATTATCTAATGGAAAAGATCTATTCAGTTACTTTAAATCTGAGCAGGTTAATTAATTGAAGAATAATTTGAGTTATATGCATTTAGGTTTATCCTCAGGTATGGAAATAATTTTGTGCATTCATGGGTAAATAGAATGACAGTTTGAATGAAGAATTCATGTTCTAGAAAACATGATACAGAAATATATCTATTAGATTTGCTTTAATTGAAAAATGTTATTATGAGTTAAAGTTGTTCTGATTAATAAAGTTATCACTCTTGTGAAGTTTGAATGGTCTGATACTTGTTAACAAAGTTTTAAACAGTTGAAAGCATTGTTAACAGAAACACTAGTTCTGGTTCAGCCTGAATCGGGTAAAGAATTCGTGATTTTCAGTGCTGTGTCATTGAACGGATCGGGATGGTTTT
Source organism: Gossypium bickii (assembly GCA_025503065.1). Classification (NCBI taxonomy): domain Eukaryota; kingdom Viridiplantae; phylum Streptophyta; class Magnoliopsida; order Malvales; family Malvaceae; genus Gossypium; species Gossypium bickii. The sequence goes on along the minus strand of CP106714.1, from coordinate 90,385,771 downwards.
AGTACAAGAATGTAAAGTTTTAGTTTATGTTTCCAGACGGTTAAAGCCATATTAAAAGAATTATTCAACACGTGACTTAGAGTTGGCTGCTATTGTGTTTGCGTTAAAAATTTGATGACATCATTTTTTCGATGAAAAATGTCACATACTAACTGATCACAAGAGTTTAAAGTAGTTGATGTCACAAAAAGATTTGAAGCCGGGACAGCATTGAATGGCTTGAGCTATTGAAAGATTGTGAGTTAGTTATTGATTAACCTTTGGGGAAAAGCAAATATAGTTGCCAATGCTGGGGTGAAAAATTTTTGTTTACTTTTTGAACGATAGTTACACGATTGGACTTGAAATGATGGCACAATCTTAGCTGAGTTAAAAGCTAAACCGATGTTTTCATTGCAAATCTAAGAATCTCATAAATGTGATAGTGAATTGCAAGCGAAATGAGTACAGTGTGAATAGACTTCTGATTCTGAATTTCAGGTCGGACCTGATGACTATTATTATTATTATTATTCTTCTGAGATAGAATTTGTGTACTGAAGAATCCAGAGTTTATACAGAAAATTTTGAAAGAGGTTCACAGTGGTAGCTTGTCTATTCATCAGGGAGTAATAAGATGTACAGTGATTTGAGGTAGAAGCACTGGTGGTTGGGCATGAAAAGCGATATTTCTGGTTTTGTGTTTAGATGTTTTATTTGTCAACAAGTTAAAGCTGAATATCAAGTGCATTCAGGACTATTGTAGCCAATGATGATACCAGAATGGAAATGAGATAGAGTTATGATAGAATTCGTATCGGGATTACTCTAATATCTGAAAAAGAAAGATGCTATCTGGGTTGTTATTGATCGGTTGACGAAATCTTCATATTTATTTCCAGTATTTATAGATTTCTCACGTGGCAGATTTGCTGAGTTATGTGTTTCTGAGATTGTCAGGTTACTTAGAGTGCCAGTCTCTATTATTTCGAATAGAGATCCGAGGTCTAAATCATGATTATAGAGAAAGCTATAAGAAGCTCTGAGTATGCGGTTGTATTTTAGCACTACAATTCATCCTCAGATCGATGATAATTATGAGAGAGTGATTCAGATTCTTGACGATATGCATCGTTACTATATTTTAGAATCCAAAGGTAACTGGGAAAAATATTTACTGTTGGTCGAATTCACTATAATAATAATTTTTAGTCGGGTATAAGATGGTATTGTATGAAATTTTATGTGGTTGTAAATGACAAACTCTGTTATATTGGATGGAGCTTAGTAAGAAAAAGATACACGAGGTTGAATTGATTTGTGATTCTGGAGAAAAAGTAAAAGTGATTTGTGAAAGTTGAAAGCAGCTTCAGATTGATATAAATGGTATGCAGATTTGAAACATAAAGATATTGGATTTCAGATTGGCGACAAAGTGTTTCTGAAATATCGTCCTTGAAGAGGCTTCTTCGAAGTGGTCGCAAAGAGAAATTGACTCTGTAATTTATTGGGCCGTATTAGTTTATCGAGAGAGAGGGCCAGTGATATACCGACTTGAATTACCATCAATGTTAGAACAGATTCATAATGTGTTTTAGTTATCTATGTTGCGAACAGACCACTCGTATATAATTTCTCCGACAGATGTTGAGATTTAGTCGACATGTCAAATAACGAAGAACAGATCCGAATTATGACACGTGAGATTAAAGGTTTAAGAAACAAAATCATAACCTTAGTGAAGCTTCTATGAAATTGACATGAGATAGTAAAAATTATGAGAAAATAATACCATAACCTATTCACTAATAAGATTTTCGGCGACGAAAATCCCTAAAGAGGGAGAGTTGTAACAACCCGTTTTTAGTCAAATCAGAACAGTGGTTTTGGGACCATAAATACAAAGTTAAAATAATTATTTTATTATTATTTTAATGTTTACGGCATGAAAATATGATTGTGTGAAATTTTCGTTAAGAAATTTTATCGTTTGAGTGTTTAATTTTATAAAAAGGACTAAATCGCGTAAAGTGTAAAAGTGTTGTTCTATTAGTTAAAAGTGTCAAATAGCTTTGGTTTTTAAATATAGTGGCCTTAAATGGTAAATAAACCATTTGAAAGTTGGGTGGACATTTATGGGCATAGTTAGATGAAATTTTTTATGATGTTATTAAGGTTAATGTTGTAAATTGTTAATAAAGGATAATAAATTAAAGAAAAAAAAAGAAAAACCTTTATGTTCATCTTTCTCAACCGAATGTTGAAGAAGAGAAAGACAATAAAATAGCTTCAAGGTTCGACCATCTATTGTCCATGCATGTAAGTCTGTTTTTGTCCCATTTTTGATGATTTCTATGTTTTTGAGATCGTCGCAACTAGGTCTAGCTAGCCTAGGGACTAATTTGCAAAAATTTTAAATATTTTGAATGTTTCCATTGATGAATAAGCATGTATTTTGAAGTTTCTTGATAAATTATGAATGCTTGTTAATAGATATACAAGTTTTGTTAAGTGATTTTTAATGAAAATGCAAATTACGGGCCAAATTGTGAAATGTGTAAATTTAGGGGTGAAAATGTGAAATAAATGAAAATTTTGGGCTGCTATAAGCATGATAAATATTCGGCTAGTCTTAGGTTGTGATGAAATTGAATGAATTTTGTTTTACGAGCCTAGGGACTAAATTATAAAAGTTGTGAAATTCTTGGGGTCAAAGTGTAAAAGTGCTTAAATGTGTGTTTTGGATTAAATTGAATAGAGAGATTATTAAATAAGTTAATTTTGAATATATTTAGATTAAGAAAAGCGGAATTCGGATCTAGATCAGGGGAAAACTAAAGTTATCGACTAATCGACTTATTTCATCGTTTTCACATCTGAGGTAAGTTCGTATGTGATAAATTTCAATACAAATGTATTTCATATGCTTTGATATTTCATAAGTTGCAAATACGAGACTGTGGATATGAATGATAGTGATTCGACGACGATTCGACATTCGAAATCCGGGTTGAACCTTAGGAATAGTTTAGGATGCTAGTGACATGTTATTAGGGGATACATTGAGTTGGCTTTGGGCCATGATATAGCACTTTGGGTACGAGTTATACCGATTTGGCTTTGGGCCATGCATATCGGCTGATTTGGCTTCGGGCCATGATATCAGTACTTCGGAGATAAGTTACCTTAATTTGGCTACGGGCCATGGTATAGGTACTTATCGTGTATTGAATTAGGTACATGCATTGAGAAATATGGTGTAGGTACATGCATGAATTAGGTATGAATTGGCTGGTTTAAATGTCTTTTTATGCTATGAGATGGTGCGAAAGGATGTGGTGTAGGTACATTTAAATTTGGGTGACAAATTGGCTTGGTAAATAGCCTATTTTTGTCCACACAGGCAGAGACACGGGCGTGTGTCTCAACCGTGTGTGACACACGGTTATGTTACATGGCCGTGTGTCCCTTGGTGTTGAAATTAAAATCAAGTCAGTATGCTCCACACGGCCTCACACACGGGCATGTGACTTGGCCGTGTGGCATAAGTCAGTATACCCTATAGGTTTGGCACGGCCTAGCACACGGCATGACAGACGGGCGTGTATGGCCATTTTTAGGGCACACGGGCTAATCACACGGGCGTGTGTGATTGCCGTGTGACCCAAGTCAGAGAGTTACACGGGGTTGGACACGGGCTGGCACACGGCCATGTGATCCCATTTTGAATGTCCACACGGCCTGAGACACGGGCGTGTCTCTTGGCTGTGTGAGTGACACGACCGGGGTACACGGGCGTGTGACCCCTGCAGTTTAAAATTTTTTATAAGTTTCATAAAAGTTTCTTGTGTTATCGGTTTAGTCCCAAACCACTTTCAAAGCATATATTGAGCCTCGTAAGCTCGTATTAGGGACATCATGATTGATGATGAATGATGATTGCATGAAATGTGAAAATGTTTGAGAAATGTATGTGTAATTGTATGATAAGACCGACAATACTCCGTAACCCTATTTCGACATTGAATACGAGTGAGGGGTGTTACATTAACAAATCTTGAATCTTTCTTACTATTAGTAAAATCTCTAAGTAGGATGCTCTCACGAGTCAATCGAGTATCAATTCGGTTAAAAAAATACAAAAAATAATCTTTTTTATTTAAAAGAAATTTAAGGATATTTTAGTCTTTTTATTTTTAAAAAATAATAAAAATATACCTATGGTATGATTTAAACCCAAGTCAATCAATTTCATTGAAAAAACTTTAAATTTACTAAATAACAAAAAAATAATTTTGATTTACTTATACATTTTAATTTTATTATTTATACTTTATTACATCCATCAATTGAATTTCTATATGATTAATAAAATTCCTAACTGCATTGCTGTCATGAGTCACCTGGAACCAACTAGGTTAGGAAAATTACAAAAATAACCTTTTATATTTAAAAAAGTAGACTTAGCTTTTAAAAGTTTATATCTTTTGTCAAATTGGCCCTTATTTTTTTAAAACTAAATTTGACCCTCATTATTTTAAAAAGAGTCAAATTTGACTTTCAATCTTTTGAAAAATAGTCTAATTTATTTTTTAATGAAAATATCGATTAAAATCTTCAAACTTAAAACATAGCAACTTACATAGTGGTTTAGTGTATTCATATATATATATATATATATATATATATATATATATATAATTTTTATGAACTTTTTATGAACTTTTTATATAATTTATAATTCTTTTTAATAATTTTCAAATTTAATGCAACATTATCACTAATTAGTTTGAACAACTTTATTAAAAATAACATTGTTTTATTTTTTTATATAATCCATAAAAATTATCCAAAATATAAAAGAAATATTAATTGATATAAAATCAGATGCAAGGGTAAAACAACCAATTAGTAAATATAGAGAAGTATTTATACGGGAGTATAATATATCTAATATTAGTCATAAAATATGAAAAGAATTAATTATAAATTTGTACTGGGTTTTTAAATATTACAAAAAAAATAAATTTACAATCAACTCAAGTGACGTATTCAGAAAAAATGTTTTAGCTCAATAAGGGTATTCAGTCAGGATGGCGGAGTGGTCTAAGGCGCCAGACTCAAGTTCTGGTCCTCGTGAGAGGGCGTGGGTTCAAATCCCACTTCTGACAAATTTAACTTGATTTTCATGAAGTATGGCTCTGGCTCTCTTTTGTCAACAGTCCCAAATTTTTAAAATTTGGTTCATTTTTCTCAAAAAGCCAAAAACGGAAGAGCAGCCCAGAACTTTATATGCGCAGCAACGTGATACAATTAGAGTTTAAATAGAATTATAATTATTATTTCTTGTAATTTATTTTTTTCACACCATATAATATTTCTATATAAATAAAATGAGTAGATAAACAGTTACATATCACTTAATTTTGACATGAAATCTTTTAAAATTGTAAAATAAAAAGGGTTTATAATTTAAAAATAATATTTATCATACAACCTAATTATGTTTTGTACTTAATTTTAATTAATATAGCAAATGTCTCTTATAACTTAATTTTTTAATACTTAAAATTTCAGCACTTAACTTATCAGTTTATCAAATACCACCTTACTTTTTTCTACCCCATCCAGCTTTTATAATAGTTCTATTACCTCTAATAATATTTTATGTCATTATTTTAATTTTTAGTAAATATGTTATAAAGTATCCAATAATTCCAACATTCGAATAACAAGGAAAACCATATCTAGGAGTTGTCACTAATTTTAAGCTAGGTGAAATTAATTACTTATTAAGCCAATTTAGAGTACGATTTACATAAATACGAATTATGAAAATCCTAACAAGAACAAACTGAGGTCCTTATTTGCCAAATCAGGATTCGAGAATTTGTTTATGTGCAATGAAAGATTAATACCCCTATAATTCTTGTTCCTATCATAAGACCATATTAATCTTATTTAGGATTTTAATTCTTGATTTACATTATTATCGTATCATAACGTCATTATTGGATATTAAAATTTTTTAACTAAGAGGTTTAATTCAAAACAATCCAATATTTAAGAAAATCATTGTTCATTCGCGAGGAAGTATACAAGTCAACCATTCATGATCTTTTTGAATAAAACATTTCTATAAGGATAATAATTTTATTTTTATTTTAAAACAAAAATAGAATGTCCTTATCTATGGGTGAGAAATAATTATCCCCATCAATGACTTGTGACTCTTTTCTAATAAAAAATATTTTTTTAACGAAGTGAATAATCGATGGCAATACTTTTTCACCGTAGAAAAACTTGACTTTATATTCGATATTTATTACCTTAAAGCACATCAATATTACCTCCCCATTCTAATTAAATCCAATAATTATGAGTATCTCACGTCAGAATTTCAAATATAAATAAAATCTCATTGTTAAAGTTAAAATTGGTATTGATTATATTATACACCAAATTTACACTTAAGTTGATTAGTTTAAATTCTATTATTATAATTTAATCTAATAATATTACATGTCGAAATATACGCAAATACTAATTACTATTAATCATGCCAAATTAAGTTAGTTCATAAATCATACAATATAAAATTAAATTTAAAAATAATTTTTAACTTGGTTGGCATTGAACAAAATTATCTTATCAATTCTTTGTCTTGTCTTCTCATTGATAGATTTCACTAACTCCACTTTCTTTTCTCCATTTAAGCTAGAAAACTCATTGATGGGAAAAGGCATAAGATCAAGTATTGTAAGTGGGTTAAAATCATAAACAATTTCAAAAGGAGAGTAATAGATAGTTGAATCAGTAGATCTATTATAAGCAAATTCTACAGACGTTAAATACTCTTCCCAATTTTTTAGATTCTTACCCACAACGACTCTACGTAAAGCACTTGAGACTTGATTGGCCACCTCAGTTTGACCATCAGTTTGGGGGTGACAAATAGTTGAGTAAAGTAACTTAGTTCCAAGCTTACCCCATAAAATTTTTCAAAAATGACTTAGGAACTTTACGTCTTGATTAGAAATAATGGCGCGAGGTATACTATGCAGGTGCACCACCTCTTTGAATAACAAGTTAACCACATATGTAGCATCATCCGTTTTGTGACAAGCGGTCAAGTGAGTCATCTTTGGAAACATGTCAACATCAACAAAGATTGGAAGCTTATAATTAAGGCATGGTGGAAGGTGAGAGAAACATTTTCTTCCTTTTTCCTCGTACAACTGAAACCATCATTGCCAAAATTTGGAAGCTTCGGCCTAGGGTTATTGAATTTCAAGCCTTCAATCGATTAGTTCAAATTATCCCTTTTATTGTAATTTTTATATTTTTGAAATCCGGGGAGCTTAATCTAGTTGACCCATGTGTTAATTTTCGAAACTGTTAAAGTTTATAAATATTGTCATTTGGGTCAAAAACGAGGAAATGAGACCTCGATTTCATAAACCGAGCCGTAAATATTTTTATAAATATTTAGGGAATATTAGTGAGTTAATATTAAATTTTCGTTAGAAAATTTGAACTTTTTGATAGTTAATTAAATAAAAAGGACTAAAGTGAAAAAGGTGCAAAACTTGTCAATTAAAGAAATAGGATTAAATAGCTTAAGTGGTAAGCAAGGGAGGACCAAAAGGGTAGTTAGACACTCATGGAATAGGCTGAACGTCATGTGTGAAGAAGAAAACAACAAAACTAGTGTGAACAAGGGGCAAAATTGGAAAAGAAATAAAATTTAATAGATAAAAGTGGACTAAATTGAATCTCTAGACATTTCTTCATTTTTCTTCAGCCAAAAACACCATTAAAGAGTCTCTCTAAGCCAGTTTTTTATATTCTTGCTACAAGTAAGTTCAATTCTTGATTATTTCTTCTAATTTTTGTGATTTTGATACTTTTACAACTAGGTCCAACTATTGATTTCATTAGTTTTTGATTCTATGGGTGATTTTGAAAGTTACCATTGATGAGTGCTCGGTATTTATGATGAATTAACATAGAATTGAAGCTTTAATTTTATTGTATGATGATTTTATCAAGTGATTTTAATAGAAATTGATTTTAGGACCTAATTGTGAAAAAGTTTGGAATTTGGTGCTGAAATTCTTAATATCAAAGGCTGTATAGTAGTCTAAAATAATTAGATAAAGTTTTAATTGATAAAAATTAGCTCAATTGATGGGTTAATTGAACAGGGATTAAATTGTAAAAACTGTAAAATTTAGGGTAAATATGTAATTTAAAAAATTAAAGGGTATAAATTGTGAAGTGAATTAGAATTAAATTATATTCTAATGAATGAATAATTTTATATTATAAATCAAGAACCCGATGATAAACGTGGAAAAGAGAAATTAACAGAATAGTTCCTGAATTGTTACAACGTCTACAATCTACCCCAGGTAAGTTCATATGGTTGAACTTTCATTGTTAATTTTGGAATGATTTAATGTATTATTTCATATCATTGTTATTGAATTAATATTATGGTAATAATATGAAAATCGAATTGAAAATTTAAATTAAGTGGAACACAGGATTGGGTACAATCGTTTTGTCTTACAAGATGAATTGACGGATAAGACCATGGTTGGACCATGGCAAAGTGTTAAATATAAGACCATAGCTGGGCTATGTCATTTTAGTGAAAAGACCATAACAAAGTTATGGCATTGTGAAAGTAAGACCATGGTTGGACCATGGCAGTATATGTGAATACGTGTAAGACCATAGCTAGGCTATGGCATCCTGATGATAAGATCATAACTGGGTTATGGCATTACGAGTGTAAGACCATGGTAGGGCAATGGCAATATACGTGTAAGACCATAGTTGGACTATGGCATCAAGTAAACAATGTACTCAAATCCGTAAGACGTTCTCTAATTTGACAAAGATTGGTAAGTGTTATATGGATTAAAGTGATAGAATTTAAGCAGTCATTGATATTGTGCTCAATCAAGTGAATTCATCATTTGAAATTGTGAATGGCAGGGAATATTAGTGAAATATTTGTTTAATGATTTATTATAGCATGTTCGGTAAGAATTGTATTTAAAACCTATGAACTTACTAAGCTTTTATAAGCTTGCTATTGTGTGTTTAATGTTCCTTGTAGATTGACGTTAGTTCGGAGGATCGGATCAACACATCGGGTCACACTATCCAGATTTCTCCGGTAGAATTTGTAATACAACCCATGGTTTATATGGCATGTATATGATTAGTTTAGAAAAGAGTTAAACTTGACATATGGTTGTGAATGATACATATGTTTATGTTTGTATGCATATACGTAGTAGTAGTTTTTAGTAATTAATGGATGGAATTATTATGGTAAGTTTATGCAAGTGAGTTTTGTGATGATTTAATAAATTTAAAACATGATTTTTGGCTTGTGTTGGTTGCTTAGTTGGATTATATTGGTATATGAAAGTATTGTGTGCAGGTTGATAGTAAAAAGGGTGAGAAAAGTGGCCTTAAAATAGCCCATTTTCGTCCATACGGGTAGAGACACGGGCGTGTGTCTCAGCCGTGTGTGTGACAGATGACCATACACATAGGCGTGTAGTCTGGTCGTGTGTCCCCTGCAACTTAAAATTTAGAAATAGAATGCCCAGAATTGAGCACACGGGCAGAGACACGGGCGTGTGTCTCAACCGTGTGTGCTACACGGCCTAGGACACGGATGTGTGCCTTGGCCGTGTGAAAACTGCACCTTAATGTTTTGCAAGTCAGAGAGTTACACGAGTTGGGGACACTGCCGTGTGACTTGTTTCATATACTACACGGCCTAGGACATGGGTGTGCCATTTGGCCGTGTGAGCCACATGACCTACCCACACAGGCGTATGACCTCTGTATATGAGAAAAATTTGAAATTTCTAAAAAAATCTCTGAGTTCTCGATTTAGTCCCGACTCAATTCTAATGTTTATTTTGGACCTCGAGGGTTCATTTAAGGGGCGTTATGATTAATCTCGAAAAATAAATAGTAATTAACATGAATTATCCATAAATGTTCTGTAAACTCTGGTAATAGGGGTGTTACACTTTTGGTGTTATTTGGTTAGATTTTAAGCTTGGATATGAAAAATGTCAAATTATTAAAGTGAAAACTATTAATGTTGAACATAAGGATTAAAGTGTAAGCATTTCAAAATTGGTATGAAATTCTGATAATTAAGAATAATAGTTGGTTGTAAAAGGATGAAATTGAGATCGGTTTCGAAATTGAGGCTCAAATTTGAAAGTTATAACTATTTCAATTTTAGCGACTAAATTGAATAAAATGAAAAACTTTAGGGAGAATTAGAAAAATAAAATTGAGCTGATATATGATTATAATTGGATGAAATATAAGATGTTTGGCATTGATAAATTGAATTGAATTATTGAATAGATCAGAAATTGGACCAATTTGAAGAAAATCGGGGAAATGACAAAAATTGTTAATTAATTTTTAGAGAGTTGTTTTGTTGTTGTTTTGACCAGGTAAGTTCACATAGTACAATTGTATTTAATTTTTTTATATTTTATTTGTGAATTTTTATTTGTTTGATATAGTTTGAATTGTTCACAATTTGGTATAACGGGTGAGTTATGGACTAAGACATAGAAAAGTGATAAGCTGATGGATAAAATTTAAAATCATGAATTGAAATATGAAATAAAAATGAATTCATAATTGATTGTAATTGGTTGATTGTTTACGATAAGGACTAAATTGAATTGATTTGAGATTATTGTATATTGATGTAAATGCAAAATTGATTTTGTATTGAGAAAAATTATGTTGGTATATTGATATGTAATGATGAATGGCTATTGAACTGTATAATTGAATTGAGAAATTGGCTTATAATTTAAATGTGAAATAATTACCCTATTAACTGTTCAGTCAGGGTTGAGTATAATTGGCATGTCATAGGATAAGAAAAGTTCTATATTATACGACTACGTGTCAGGGGGTGCTGGGCACCTTATTTATCGGTTATACCGACCAGTGCAGGTTACATTTATTTTTCGGTTATACGGACCAACGCTGGGCGCAACTTATTATTTTTGGATTTATCCGATAGACACTGGGTGCCAAGCTGGTGTGTTGGTTGAATCCGTGTATCCGTTTGAGTCTGAGTTAGGTTAATAAGGATATGAATGTGATATTTGGTGAGTAATATATATATGATTGGTTTTATGAAGTGATTGGATAATATAAATACAATTTACAATATATAAATATCATTAGCATGTAAAAGATCATGCAAATTGGATTTATGAGCACGAGGTCCATTATGAATTTATGATGAATCAAATGGTTTGATTTGGAGCTTGTTTGTAATGTGATGTGACAGAAAGTGCCAAAATTGAAATAGTGTTCAATGCATTAGTATTGAGATGATGATATGTTATGTTCGTTAGTTTGGTTAATTGAAGTGATATACATATGATTTATATAATGCATAATTGAGTGAATGTTCATACTTATAGGTGATAATGGATATAGACTATATTGCCTATGAATTAAATGTTGATGGATTATACAAATGACATTGAAATTTTGATTATAAGAAAATTGGAATGTTATAAGATTGAAGTATTATATAAAATCGTTTTATGATAAACTCATCTTATTGATTTGTGATTGCCATGTTTAGGCAAAACTGTCCATTCAAATAACTTGTTGCATTAAATCGTAAAATAAGGTAAGATGTTGTTTAATATTAGTGAACTTACTAAGCATTTGCAATGCTTACCCCCTTGGTTTTTTTTTCCCCTTTAGTGCCAACTTGTGGAATATGTTAGGCGGATCGTCAAGAAGCTCACACTATCCCAGTATTGATTTAATAGTATTTCTATCATTTAAAAACTTGGTTTTGTGGCATGTATATAGGAGATTCGGTTTTGGTCAATCTTAAGCGTTGTGCTTTAGTTCTTGAATGTGGTTTGTGTTTTGATTGGCTATATGTTATGTACGTAGGTTGATGTGTGTAAGTGTTTTACATGATTGACAATGGTATTGAAGGCTTGCATATTATGATTACATGTTTTGTATCTCAGTATATATAAATATATGTATATATGTGTGATGGCAATGGTTATCTTAATGAAATCTTGTTGAGTAGTATTGCATGTATGCTTAATAGCTTAAATGGTAATTAGGCGTTGTGCTATGAGATGAATTTGGTAGGTAAATGGTGGTGCAAGAAATGAATGGTATGCTAGTGTTAAGCTTGAAATAATTTATTAAGTTTTGGAACATGTTTTGGTGATTGATATTGAGTCATTTTAAGATGTTTGAAATGAGTAATGATGTATGCCATGTTGATTGTCTTAAGGTGCCATTTGAGGCATATTGGAATGGTTTAAATGTAGTATTTTGGTTGATTTTGAATTGTTGAATTGAGGTGCCAATTGTGGCATATTGGTTAGGCACTTAGGATGGTTGTTATGAGTGGTGTTTTTGGTATGGTTTTGATACTTTTGTATAGGTTGAGAGATGGTAAAATGCTTGCATCTTAAGTGAACTTTGGACTAAAAATCTTGTTTTGACACACGACCATGTACCATACACGTGCGTTTGGCACAATCGTGTTGTCTGTATGTTTTGGGTGATAATTGGTGCACATAGTCACAGTCTCTCACATGGCCTGGCTACATTGCCCTGCGAACATTTGCAAAGTTTTACAATTAGGTTCACACGACCATAGTTAGTTACATGGCTTGTCTGCACAACCATGTGTCCCATCCTCACATAGCCTCAACCTTTCACATGGTCAGGGGACACGACTGTGTGTCCCTTGTTTATAACATTTTGCCTTATTTTTGTATTTGTTTCAAATTGATCCCTGATTGATGCCAGGGAATTTAAAGCTTTCGTAAGCTCGATTTAAACCTGAATTTAGTTTTATTGCATGTTATACTTAATCATATGTGATAAATTGATATTGAATTGAAAATTTTAATCAATGAATTGCATGTAAATATTCCATGTTTGTCTGTAGCATTGTATTACTCTGGTTCAGCGACCGGACCAGGTAAGGGGTGTTAAAATTGGAGTTTACTAGAAAAGAAAAGTAGTAATGTGTTGAGTCTCTACTTAAAGAAAAAACCTATTAGTAGTGGGGAATAAATCTTAGTGCAATATCATCAGCAAATGTGACTTGGAACTTCTTCTTGATTGAGTTCAAGAAGTACATCAATAAGTTTTACTTGGAGGATAAAAGAAGATAATTTCTATGTCTAAAGTAGAATAATCTGATTGTAGTAGAATATGAAAGAGAATTCACTTGAATGAGTGTATATGCATCAAAATTAATGACAACTAATACTGATAGATATACCAAGTTCAAATAGGGCCTTAATGAAGAAATAAAGTTATACTTGGCATATCAGCAAATAGAAGAGTTTTCAGTCTTGTAGAGAGCTTAGAATATTTGAACACTGTTAGATGTACGAACATCTGGACAGGAAAAACTACAACAAAAAGATAGACAATAGAAAAGAGGTGTCTACAAGTATACGGGTTAAATTGTAATATAGTAAGATTACAACGAAACACTTCAGGAAGTATTCCGATGATCGTACTTAAGAGATTGCAGATTGGAGAAATTCACTATTAAATTAATTACAAAAAATAAGTACTAATCTAGCCAAGTTACAAATTAATAGTGTAAATCCAAAAAAATAATAAAATTAATTAATTAATTAATTAAACCAAAACTAAAATTAAACCTAAGTTAATTATTGGTTTCTCTTATTCCTCGTTTCAATTACGCGAGCCCCTTAGCCTAGAATCAGTTGTCACCCTAATTATTGAATAATTATGTATTTACCACCCTTAGCTAGGAATGCCTTCTGGATCTCATCTTCACTAAGGATTACCACTTAAAATACCCTCTCGGTCTCACCTAGCATACAGATACCCTCTCGGTCTCACCATTTGGCACAAGTTCTACTCAACAGGATACCCTCTCAGTCTCTCCTGTACAGATTTTCTACTAGGAGCGTCACTTCCTAGTATACTAAGTCCCTTGAATAAACACCGAATTTTAAGTTATTATTTACTTAATCGATGAATTAATGTAACAACCAAATCATGTGGAATAAATATTAAGCACACAATATATTCAGATATTCATACAAACATTCAATTAAAAGACTTAATGAATGAAATATAAATAGAAGAATAAGGATAAAAGAATGCTCATGAATTAATTGATGAAGCAACGCGATTATGGAACATCCATCGTTCGCGATTTTCTAACTTCGAAATAGGACCTTCCGATTAAGTGAACATAAAAGAAAGATAAACTAAAAACTAGAGAAAACTGTGTAAAGAAATTTGTCTGTCTAGTTTGACTCCCTTCTAATGTGGTTATAATGTGACTTATATAGGCTAACTTCAATGTAATAGGTGCCTAAAATAACCTTGCAGCACGTAGGGTTTGACGGGACAAAGAAACCTTAATTAGCTGTAAAAAAGCAACCTAACTTATCTAGGTTTTTTTTGCATCATCGTGATGTCGATGAACCTCTCATTGCGATGTCGCCTCTGTTTCATCCCTGGTAGCTTCGATGTTCGGTGTCGAGACATGGCATGCAGGTGTTGGGACATTGAAGTCGTCCCTTGTATTCTTTAGCCTGAAACGATGTTTTACACACTCAAGTAGCCCATTAGTGATACCCTAGGCTCGAATTGGCCTAATGGGTCATTGAAACACCTAAAAATGCGTAAATCGCTTATTTTACCAGAATTATACATTATAGAATAGAATCTAGAACTAATAAAAAATATCGCTAAATTATGTTGAAATCAAGCTCATTTACTGTCAAAAGGAGCCTAATTTGACACCACGAATTGTGGTAGATTAAATTTTCCCGTACTTAACTCGTTTCTTGTCCTTTAAGAAACAAAACAAAAAATACGAAGAACACAAAACACTTATAAGAAAATGTACTTAAGCATGCTTCATACATGGAATTAGTTTGGAACACTTGAGATAGGAGAATTTGGCTAAACAGGCAATTCTAACTAGATATACAAACAATTCACGATTTTTTATTTCAAACATGTTAGTTCAGTAAGTTACAAAAGTAGACATGTCAAGGATAATTAAACATATACTTCCATCAAAACACATACACGAGTACAACATCTATGTTTGGAGAATACAGGAAATTAGAACTCCACCAACTGTAACACCCTTTACCTGTATTCAACGCCGGAACTGGGTACGAGGCGTTACCGGACTTATACGCAAACAATCATACAAAATCGAGACATGAATTTCCTTCCAAATTTAAAACTTTTCATAAACATTCATATCGTCCCTTAAACGAGCCTACGAGGCCAAAAACATACATTAGGAGTGGTTTGAGACTGAACCGAGAATTTTGAAGACTTTCAGGAAACTTAGAGAATTTTTCATGAAAAAGGTCCACACGCCCGTGTGGGTGAAGGGACACGCCCGTGTGACATACCATACGCCCATGCTTCAGGTTGTGTCTAAAATAGGGGACATTCTGTTTATGACATCATCATCAAAATAAGGTTACACGGCCAAGGCACAGACCCGTGTCCTTAGGCCGTATGGTGAATTAAACTCTAAAAATTAAGTGCGGACTTCACACGGCCTGGGCACATGCTTATGTCCTATGGCCGTGTCTCTTTCACGACCATGTCTCGGGCTCGTGTGTTTACTACTGGGCATTCTGTTTCTCAAAACTAAGGTGCAGGGGACACAGCCAGAACACACGCCCTTAGGGCAAGCCGTGTGTCACACACGGCCTAGACACATACCCGTGTGCCTAGCCGTGTGTCACACACGGCCTAGACACATGCCCGTGTGCCTAGCCGTGTGGACAAAATAAGGCTAATTTCCAAGCCATTTGTCACCCTCAATGACACATGCACACTTGCACATCTTAATGACATCCACCATGGCACACTTAAGCACTTAAACATTCAAAAACATGGCTCACACATGGCAACTCCTTATCTGTAACATCCCAAAATTTGGGGTCTGGCATTTTTGCATAATTGCATGTGTTGAGCTTGTGTGGCTTGTTATTTAGGTGTTTTTAGGGGTCCTGGGGAGGCTCGGGTTCGAGCCCAAGCCCTAGGAAAATTTTGGTTTTTGGCTCTTTGATAGAGAAGGGCTGTTGGAAGCAAGACTTAAGGAAATTTGTTGGTACTTTGCTCACACAAGTGAGCACTTGGAAAGGAGGTTGTGGTGTCAATGAGAGAGCATGAGGGTAGAGGTTCGAATCCCACAAGCAGCATGAGAGTTTTTATTTTATGCTTAGGAGGTGGAAGAAGTAGAGTTGTGATAGAACTCTACAAGATGGATGGAGACTCAGTCAAATGTTTCAAATGGAAGGTGGAGAGCTATGTGGGGAGGAAATTAAGGAGTGGATCGTGGGATTGAGGTGAGAGAGGGTGGTTGGCCGAATGTGGGAGTTTGTGGGAGGTGAAATTCGGCTAGGGGGTGGTGTGTGCATATTCGGTCTTGTGGAAGGTAGAATGCCGAAATTTCTTTAGGTTCTTCTTGGCATTTTCTTCGATTTTGTGCACTTTTCTTTAAGCTTTTCGAGTTAACTTTTTTTGCAAATCCCTTCTGCCGAAATCACAATTTCTTTTAGTCTCTTCAACTCAAATTGTTCAAACACTCTTCGGTACTTTTTGTTAGTAACATTGTTGGTCGAATTATTTCGTTGTTTTCTGTCATTCTCAGCTCTTCTTCATTTCTCCATGCCGAAACTTCCCCTAAGCCTTCTCTTTACTTCTTAGACTTCTTTTCTACTCTTCCTCTCCATAACCAAATATGACCTTTGCGTGTTGCTATCAAGTGCCGAGCGGTTCCACCTATTTGTCATTGTTGCTAGTCTTTGTGGCCGAATCATTTTTCCATTCGGCTCTCTCTCTCTCTCTCTCTCTAATCAAGGGTAATGATTCTTTTCTCTCATCTTCTTCTCCTCTCTCGTTGCTTTGTCAAAACCAAAAATCTTAACTCCATCTCTTTTTGCCTAGGCTAATTTTAGTAGGGATCGATCTTACCTTCTTCTCTATTCAT
Organism: Gossypium bickii; assembly: GCA_025503065.1. Classification (NCBI taxonomy): domain Eukaryota; kingdom Viridiplantae; phylum Streptophyta; class Magnoliopsida; order Malvales; family Malvaceae; genus Gossypium; species Gossypium bickii. The sequence continues at coordinate 90,368,706 of CP106714.1, read as the reverse complement.
TCAACATTCAGGTTCGGGAAGTAGTTGGTAAGTGAAGCTATGACCAAATAAGGGGTGGTCAATTCTTGTATTATTTTATGAGGTTTTTAGGGCCGAATAGCTATTTCTTTGTGGAATTGAAGCAGCGTTGCTAACTTGTGATCTTATTTAGGGACTCAATTTCGTAGTCGAAGGGAGTAACCAAACGTTCTAGCATAGCAATGAATTCCCGGCATTGTTGGTAAATGTTGTGGATTGTTTAGTCAATCTCAAATCTGGGAATATCGTGGATTAATACTAACCATTAGCCGATTATTGTTCTTTGGGGCTTCGAAGAGTAACGTGATCCGTAATCCGCATTGATGTGTAATCTCACACCCATTTCGATAAATGTTTGTGATGTCCTGTGAAACGGCCAAAAGCCAAAAAGCCAGCAACTGTGACCACCCGAGTGTGCGAGCGCTCGTAGTGGTAAATCGAGATACAAATCGTGACGTTAAGTCGTTGAGAGTGTCACGAACACTCTCGCGATACTGAGGCCGAAACGGGCCTAACCGGGCCGAAACGGGCCAAATTGGCCCAACATGCTATCCGGCCCACTTCGGCCAAACTGTTGAAAAACGAGCAAATGATAGGCCCGAATGCAAAATCTACAAATCTAAAACCGAAACCATGTGCTTTGGGCCACCCGAGCGTGTGGGCCCGTTTGGGCTTAAAATGGATTTTAGGCCCAATAGTTCCGTAGAGACCTAAAAAGCGTTTCGTGTCGCTCGAGGTGACAGTAGGCCTTCGGAAAGGCCGTTAAATGCGAAATCACTAAAATACCCTTGGTGCGTAAATTACTGAAATACCCTAGAGGGTAAATGACCGTTATACCCCTACTGGTATTTTTAGTGATATGTGTGTGATATTTATATGATTGATTATAATTGTGACATACTGCATACACGAAATACTTATGTCATGACATCATGCATTGGGTTGGGTTTGATGATCAGAGGAAGTATATTCTGGTGGCTCTGCCACAATATGTGTAGTGGCTATGCCACGTATATTTTGATATTCCGGTGGCTTCGCCACAAATTCTGTAATTAGCAGCTTGTCTGCCTTATTGGTGTGTAGCGGATGGGTGGGTCGATTTAGAAATCCCCACAGGTGTGTTGGGCTGGTACGGATGGTGTGTAGTGGATGGATTCTTAGGCTGGGTTGCATATTTTCTTTGCATTATCATATTTATAGGGCTAGGGCCCAGATTTTTATCGAATAGGGCTTCGGCCCAGTCTGCTTCTGTATGGGCTTCGACCCAGTCTGCTTCTGTATGGGCTTCGGCCCAGTCTACTTCCGTATGGGCTCGGGCCCAGTTAGTGACCGATTAGGGATTACACACTGAGTTCTCGTAACTCACCCCTCCGCTTTAACCTTGCAGGTGATCCCCAGTATTAGGGGATTCGGAGCTACGGAGGACTCCGAGGTGGCCATACATCGGGAATATTTCTCGAAAACTTAGTAAATTTTCGTTTTTGCTTTATTTTAGTTTTATTTTATTTTGGGGTAATATTTTTGTAATAAGGCCGTTGGTTTATTTTCTTTTAAGTTTTCTTTGATAACTGTTAAATTTATAAATACGTGGTTTTCTTAAAACGACACCAACTGTTTTCAAAAAATCACATCTTCGTAATCTACTGAATCTGATTTCTGCTTTAAACAAAGTTTTCGAAAGTAGTAATAATAATAACGTTCTTACAAGAAAACGATAAAAGCAAATCTAAATTTCACCAACAACAAAGCCCAAAGTTTCAAAAAGAATACGAAGTTTTTAACGAGAGCGCATCTTGTAAACAACCCTTCTATGTGACATGCCAGGTCCGGTCATAACGTCTAGGCTGGGTTTAGGGTGTTACATTATCATTCGACCATCAATACCCATAGGCCATATCATAATGGCATTGGCACATGCATGCATATATGAATAGGTTTACAACCCAATAATCAATATGAGGAATAATCAAATATCATCATAAGCTAACACATTTGGCTAAACCAATATGACATATAACAAAAAGACAAAGTCCCTATACATGCCATACTCAAAATGTTAAGACTAACTATACCCAAAGGTTCCAATTGATAGTGTGATCGAGTCTCTGACGTCCTTCGATCCCCGAGCTAGCTTGGCAATACTATAAGAAAATGGAAAAGAAAGAGGAGTAAGCATAAAGCTTAGTAAGTTTGCATGTAAATAAATTAACAACATTTACCATGCATTATTATACACATAACATAATGTAATTTATCACAATGTCATCAAGTATCATAGATACATTTTAAATCATGTCATTTACATAATGTACAATAAAACTCATGATCATGATTTATTCATTCACTTCTTACCGAGATCTCATCGATTTATAATCTCAATATGTATGAGCTTTGTGTACATATCTGTACCCTTTCAACATGTTCATACCTTATCATTTCGTTGACATAATCTTTGGACTACCCGTTGAACCACTTGGAATACTAAAGGATACTCAGGAATCACATACACATAGAATCATACCAATGCCATATCCCAGATATGGTCTTACATGGGTTCACATATCAATGCCTATAGCCCAGCTATGGTCTTACATGATTCTCATATCGATGCCATTTCCTAGACATGGTCTTACACGAAACCTCATAGCAATGCCATATCCTAAATATGGTCTTACACGTAAACTCTTAACCCTAATGTCATGACATTTGTATCCTAACTATTCCTAAGGTTCAACCGGGATTTCGAGGTATCAAATCTTCGTCGAATCGTCATCGAGTCAACATTAATTAAGTCCACAAGGACAATTACACAACTCATGCAATATTAAAGCATTAAATACTTAAAAATGTAATGTTGCATTATTTACACACGAACTTACCTCGGTACCAAAATATGGCTAACTATTCGATTTAGTCCACAACCTTGTTTTTTCCTCGATTTAGGTCCGAACTTCGTTTTTCTTGATCTATAATAGCAAATTTAGCTCATTTAATTATCAAATTGTTCAAATCAGTCCAAAAACCATAATTTGGAAAAATTATAGTTTTTCCCCTAAACTTTCACATATTTACAAATGAGTCCCTAGGCTCGTAAAATGAAATGTGTCCATTTTCTTTGTTACCCAAGCCTAGCCGAACCTAACACATGCTCATAACAGCCCACTTTTTCCTTCAAATCAGATTTTTACTATTCATTTTATAACTTTTACAAAAAAGGTCCTTTTTATGTGTTTTCATAAAAACTCACTTAGTAAAAGATGTTTGTTATACATCAAACTTTCATAATCTACCATGAAACATCAAAACACATGGGTAAAACTTTAAACATGAAACCTAGCTCAGATAAATGGTAGAAATATTTAGATCGGTTGATAACAACTTCAAAAATGTAAAGAACATTAAAAATGAGGCTAGGATGTACTTACTATCCAGCTTGGAAGTTGAAGAAAAACCCTAGCTATGGCTCTTCTAATTTTTGGCACATACTTGAAGAAGATGAGCAAATTTTGCTTTCTTTTTCCCTTTTTATTCTTTTATTAACCAAATGACCAAAATGCCCTTTTTACTAAACTTTCAAAATTTACCTACTCATGCCCATTTTTGTCCATAAAAATAAAATTGGGTAATTTGCTATTTAAAGACCTCTAATTAATAATCCAAAGGTATTTCATACTTAAAGCTTCTAGAATATCCTATTTTGCAACTTTTGCAATTTAGTCCTAAAAGTTAAATTGGACACTTATTCACAAAATTTCTTTATGAAACTTTCACACAATCATGCAAACATGTCATGGACCTCAAAAAATCATAAAAAAAATATTTTTACTTTGAATTTGTGGTCTCGAAACCATTATTTCGACTAGACCCAAAATCGGGATGTTACACCAACTCAGTTTCTTTCATCCATGTTTTGAACTCTAGTATAGTGCTGATAAGTACAAGCTACTTCAATGAGTATTTGTGCAATTATGAGTAACAATTTCTTAAGTACTCATACTTTTTGTTTGCTTTGTTTTCATTTAATTCACTCTTCACTCACATTATTTTTAATCGTTATATGCTTTTATTTCACTCGCTTTGCTTTTAACCCTCACAATGCTTTTGTTCACTGATTAGTTTTCATTTAGGCACATACTTGTAAGGATTCTATACTTATTATATGCTATATTGTTTCAATATCCATGGGTTCCAATAGCCAAGTGATACAATTCCAATTACCTATGATTTAAACAAACATATATGCTTACTCGTATATACCTTTATCACTTGGTGCGCTTAACTCCTTTTTCATATTAACGGTTTAACAAATTAAACTAACTACATTTATTATCAGGTTAGATTTACAATTTATACAAACAACCTATTCACATGCTCCTAACCAATTACTTGTATTTCTACAAGCTTAAGCACGAACAAATACACAAACAAAGAAAAGAAAAAATAATCAACTAAAAATTAATAAAAATAAGCAAAAATAATATCAAAAACATTAAAAATTTCTATGTCCCCCTCCACACTTTATTTGGAACATGAAGGTACTAGGTCAGACTGGTTATTCTTCCCCTTTTGGTTTAGCTTGAAATTGTAGTGCCACCTAAGGTGGGGTTCCTACGCAGAAAGAAACACACTTTTTTTTGTGTGTATTAAATAATTAAATAAAACAAATAAATGAGACACACAAATAACTCTTATGTAATATCCGGGATTGTGGGCTTGTGCATTTTTGCTTAAATATATGTGGAAGCATGCCTCTGTGTGTTTTGAATGTGTTTTATGAATTTTGAGAACTTTAGAGTGTAGGTGAATGCCTTAGAAAATATTGTATTTTAAGTTATAAAGAGGAGCTAAGCTTGATAGGCCTTAAGAGAATTTGTAGGGGAAATTAGACACAAGATTGGGCTTGGAAAAGTGGCAAGGAGGTGCCACTTAGGGCCTTAGTAAGTGACGCCACAAGCAGGGTAAAAGGGCCTAGGTTCGAGCAGCAAGGGAAGCAAAAGGGAGTTTTTATTTTGCAGCAAGGATGAGCAGAGGTGGACGGCATGGGGAGACTGAGGGGATGAGCTTTAGATGTGATTAAATTCCTTTTAAAATTCGGCTAAAGGGAGGAGATAATTGTTGATTTAATTAAGCTATTTTGAATGAGTAGAAAAGAGGAAAAATAGGAGAAAAACGAGGAAAAGCTAGTGTTTGAGTATGTAGCCGAAATTATTAGCAGAGTATCCATCTTTTTCCTTTGTTTTTCTTTTCTCTTTCTCATCTCTTTCTCTGGCCGAAATTTCCTTCTTTTCTTTTCTCAAAGTTTTCTTTTCTAGCCGAAAACTTCCTAGTGTTTCTCCTCTCCTCGAAAACCCTCTGAAAGTCGTATATCCCTTGTACCTGTCATCTTTCTACATAGCTGAATCTTCAAAGAGAGATCTCTTTTTCCCGAAGGTGCACCATAGCCGCATACGCCTCTCTAGTTTGGTAAGTTTTCGGGATTTTCCTTCTTTTCCGTTTCTCTCTTATTTAATTAGCTTCTAACCTGAATCACGTTTCCAAGGCTCGGTTGATTTCACTCCTTATTCCTACATAGCCGAATGCTCCTCTATCCTTTTGAAGCCGATTTGATTATTTACTCAGGAGCCGAAACTCTCTGTTTCAAGTAAGGATATTCGACTAAGTTGGTAAGGGATTCGTGGCATTTAACTTTCCTATCTCTTTCTTTTAGATTAGCCGAAAGTTGGACTCTAACCCCATTATTGTTCTTTGGCCGAATACTTGAAGGGGAATTTCGGGATTCCTATTGTAGCCAACTTCAAGAGGAGATCTTCGGGATTTCTAGATCTAAGGTAAGCAAGGGTGATCTTAGGCCGAAGGCTATTTATGGTGTTCATTAAGTATTAAAATCGGATCTAACATAGATCATGTAGGTATTTCGACATCTCCATTAACAGATAGCAATTTCAGGATTTAGATCCGCAAGGTAAGGGATTATGAATATTCAGCCAAGGCCATATTGGGTATTAGTGTCTAGCCGATTCTGACTTTGATTTTAGGGAGGAGTATAAGCTGTTTCGGCAGACTTTCGGGATTCAGTGAATACGATAGTAACCAGGTGTGTTGACCTACACTAACTCCTAATAGATCTATGGTATTGATATTAATATATGTGTTAACGAAAATATGAGTTAAGAATGTGGCTAAAGGTACCATACAATGGTACAGAGTATTCAGGTACGTAACCTTTAATATTACGTTAATAAATGTAATGAACATTTGGAATATGGCACATATGTGAATTGTTATAAATATGGAATAAGGTATATGGCATGATTCTTGCATGTTTTGGTATTATGCATGGGCATACGGGTGATATTGAAAAGGGGAAGTGATCTGGTGGTTTTTACCACAATATCTGGTGACTCATGTCACATAATCTGAATGTGGTGACTTATGTCACGTATTATTATCTGGTGACTTTGTCACTTTATCTGGTGGCTATGCCACAATTTATAAGGGCGATGCGCATGTCGTCTGCAGCGACTGCCTTCGATGGTGTGTAGCGGATGGAGGGTCGATTTAGTAATCCCCACGGTGTGATGGCAGGTACAGGTGATGTGTAGAGGATGGATATTTAGGCTTGGGTTCGAGATTGCATCATTATTTATATTTGTTATATATATATATATGATTTGATATGCCTAAATCGTTTGGGACTTTGTGTTGGCTGTTACACACTGAGTCTGTTTGACTCACCCCGTTGTGGGATATCTTTTCAGGTGACACTCAGTAAACGGACTGGGTCGGCAGGAACTTAGTGGTGGCCATGCTCAGCTCAGCATTTATTTTATTTTGGATTTATTTGGGGTTTTGCTTGATGTAATAAGGCCGTTACTATTAACTGTTTTAAGCATGCATTTTATTCGGTTTATTATGATACGATTATTAATATATCAAGATTAAATAACTTTTCTTAAAACTAAATTTTAAATGTTTTGACACCTAAACACAAACGATTTTCAATTTAATGTTAAACTCTAAAAACTCGGCAATACTTTTAACTTATTGATTTCAAGTGCAAATAAAAATATTGTTTTAATAAAATCTAGTCTTCAAGAACAACACCGTTTTCAATCTGAACTCAACACAAATCAAATTTTCTTTAAAACCACCCAAATTTTCCAAAATAACAAACAAGCTTTGAACTGTTTTACTCAGGGAACATACCAGATCCGGTCAAGGCTTGTGGGCCGGGTTTGGGGTGTTTCATCTTATGTACTTCCCCCCACACTTCAGAACATACATCTCTATTAATGTAAAAGAATTAAAGTGCAAAAAAGAAAACTTCATTGAAAGGGTTGAAATCCTTGTTGTTGTGTAGACATTAAGCCTTAGTGTGCTCCAAGTAGACATAAATATACATACAAAAGAAAATAAAATGTCAAATGGTACTAAAAACTAGGAATAAAATAAAAAATTTAAAACATATATATTTTTAAGAACTCCTTTAAAGGTCAGCAAAGTCATCATCATCGAACTCCTCGGTAAGGTCGCCCTCTTCTGAAATGACCGTATTCCCCTTTCCTTTGCTTGTGGATTGTAATTTCAAAATGGGGTTTTGAATTTCGAATGGATCATGCATACAGATCCCCTTCTCCTCTAGTCTCGAATGTGCACCACCACATTGTGGTGTGATCAATGGATCATTATCTGAGGAGCGGTCTGGAACGGGGGTGATTGTGGGGCATTTGATCTACCACAATTCGTTGTGGCAAATTAAGTTCTTTTTGGCATTGAACGAGCTTGTTTTCAAGTGTCTTTATATGTTTTCATTTCATTTTCAATATTTAGTATCTTAAGTTTAAATTATGCAAAATAAGCATTTTTATGCAATTTTGAGTTATACAATGACCTAATGGGCCACTATGGGCCTAGGGAGGATCTAACAGCTTTATTTAGTATGTAGAGCACTGTTTTCGAGCTTAGAAGACAAAGGATGATTGTGGCATCGTGACATCGAGGAGTGGTGTCACAACACCGAAATTTGAAGCCAAAGTATCTAGAATTTGAAGGTAGCGTCCCAAAACAGGTCTTGTGGTGTCGCCACATCGGGCTATGATTAGGAAAATTAAGCATGGGTATTTTTTTCCACAAAATGTAAATCAAATTTTTGGGCTGTTTAGTGACCCTAGTTAGGTCTGATCATAAACTCTATAAAATAGGCATGTTTTACCCTTATTTTAGGAGGCTTAGCTAAGTAAGTCATTTAGTTAGTTTTAGAGTTTTAGTTTAGTTTAGTTTTTATTTTAATTTATTCCTTTAAATTATTTTTGTTCTTGTTTAACTTGGATTCGATATTAATCTAAGCTTTTAATTTAATAGTTTTTTTCATTACTTCTTTGTGGATTCCAATTGCAATCGAAGTGATCTTCGCGACTATTAAAGGATATTTCGCTTCCGAGAACAAATCAACATCGAAATAGATTTATTTTCTTATTCTCTTATTTTATTTAATTTAGTATTTTTTTATGTTAATTATGAGTTTAAGAATTATTGCATCTAGATCCATGAGTAGAAAATTTCCTTAGGGAGATTAACGAATGGATGTGTGACTAATTAACAGATGAATTAGGGTTTAACGAATGGATGTGTGACTAATTAACAGATGAATTAGGGTTTCAATCCAAGTTAGTTGGTTTAAATTATGTGCGATTAAACCCTAGGAAGTGACTCATCTAGGAAGTAATATAGGATAAACGAGATCAAGAGATAAGTTTAACAAGTAGATCCTAATTTATCCTGGTCAAGAAAGTAAGACCGAAAGGTAAGCGTGTATTGGTCGATTAGTTAATTAGTTAGAGGTCGAGAGGTAATAACTGGTTAAATAATAGCTAACACAATAAAACCTGAGTTTAGAAGTTAATTAGGATCACTAAAGTAAGTTGATCTCTTGCCTGTTTTATTGGATTTAATTTCGATTGTTAATTGGTTGATTTTTAGTTTTAGATAATTTTGTGTTAGTTAATTAATTCATTTTAACTTGGTTTTCGTAATATAATTTCAAATTAGTACTATTTAGCACTGTTAGTGTAGAAAGTTAATTTAAGTTTAATTCAACCTCCCTTAGGTACAATCCTCGGAATGCTTCCTAGAGTGTTTTATTGTAACATTTTTTACTATATTACAATTTGACCCGTATACTTGCGGACACCGCTGTTTAATTATATATTTATTTGTTTCGGTATTTCCAATCCAAACATTCGCACGTCTAGTGGAGGTCAAGTTGTTGGTGCCATTACCGGGGAGGCTTTGGCAGTAGACATAAATTTTAATTTTCTACATTTTAATAGGATAAATAGGAATATTTAGAATTATAGATAAGAAATTTATTTTGAGTAATTTTTTATTTTTATTTCAGTTATTTATGTTATTTTAAATTTTCTTTTATTTCAATGTATGACTCGAAGTGGAACCATTCCAATCGAACCAAATTCTAAATCAGAGAGAATCTTAAGGTGAGCCTGTTAGAAAATGCAAAAAAAATCCACCTGTGGTGGCTAACATGTCAGGAGGAAACCAACTATTCGAAGAACACATTAAACCACCAGCATAGTTCCGAAGAGAGCCACTGATGGCTCGACAAGATAGGACATTTCACGAATATGCACTACCTACTTTAGACGTTGTTCGAGGTAGTATCGAGAGACCAATAATTAAAACAAACAATTTTGAAATTAAGACAACCACCATGCAAATGATACAAAACAATTTGTAATTTCGGGGTAACATGATGGAAAACCCGAACCAGCACTTAAAGAGATTCCTATAATTATGCAACACGTTCAAATACAACAAAGTAACTAATGACACGATTTGTTTTTGATTGTTTCCTTTCTCGCTTTGCGATAATATCTATGAATGGCGCGATTCCCAAAAGTTTGGTTTTATCACGACATGGGACGACTTAGCGAGGAAATTCTTACACAAAAATTTCCCATTAGTTGAACCATCCAATTAAGGCATGACATTGCTAATTTTAAACAATTAGAAGGTGAGACGTTATATGAAGTGTGAGAACGCTTCAAGTCATTGCTTAGGAAATTCCTACATCACGGTATGGAAGATTTGTTGCAATTGCAAATCTTTTATAATGGATTGGATGGGAGCTTAAGAGCCAGCTTAGATGGCGCATAAGTCGGAGCCTTTATCAATAATACCTACGAGCGAGCCTGTAAATTGATTAAGGACATGGCAATGAACTCGTACATGTGGCCTAATGATCACTTTTCGTATAGTCAGAAACTATCAATGGCTAAGGTGGTTAAGGAAGACGAAAAATATCAACAGATTTTGGAGAAATTACATTGTCTAGAGACCACTATTAAGCCATCGATGAATGATCTCACTCAAAGCTACATGTTGTACTTAGAAACCCAATCAGAAGAAGTGAATTTTTTGAACAATAGGGGTGGAAATCCATATTCAAACACATACAACCTTAGTTCGAAGGACCATTTGAATCTAAAGTTGGGAGGTAATCAATGTAACAACCTAATTTCAATGAAATTGGAACAGTGGTTTCGGGACCACAAATCTGATTCATAATGAAAATTTATTTTAATATTATTGCATGGTTTGCATTATGATAGGAAAGACATATGAAAATTTTATCGATCTCATGTTTAATTGTGGAAAGGATCAAATTGCATAAAATGCAAAAGTTGAATTCTAGTAGCTATAAGTATCAAATAGCTATAGAATTCAAAATTTGAGGTCCTTATATTGTAATTAGACCATTAAGGAAAAATTAGTAGATATTTTTGGTGAATCATCCATGGAAAATTAGAAAAAGAAAAGGACTAAATTAGAAAGTGGAAAAAATTAAAAGATGATAAATTAAATAAATGTTTAATATCATTATTTTATATCATCTTCATCCCCAAATACAAAGAAACCCTAGGAAAGAGAAAGCAAGCTTTCTTGGCTTAATTGGGTAAGTAATCTTGTCCCGTTTTTAGTAATTCGTATATTTTTGAGATCGGAATAACCTAATCTATCTATTTTGGGGATCAATTTTTCCATGGATGAATATGCTGAAAATTTGAAATTTATGGTAGAAAATGAAAGGTTGTTGATAGATAAACAACTTTTTTAAAGAGAATTTTGATGAAATTATGATTTAGGTACTAAATTGAAAAATGGTAAAACCAATGGAAAAATTCTGATTTTTTTGAAATTCATGGGCTGTTATTAAAACATGTAAAAATCGGTTAGGCTTGGAATAAGGATTAAATTGCATGAATTTTATTTTCCGAGCCTAGGGACAATTGTCATTTATGAAAAATATAGGGGCAAAATGGTAATTTTTCCTAGGAAGTGAATTGACTTCAATTGAGTATGAAATGCATTAAATTGATGTTAAATTCATTTATATAGATCCGGAAAGATCAAATAAAGAGTTAGATCGAGGAAAAGAAAAGGTGACGGATTAGTAGATTTTCATAAACGAACAAGTGACGAGGTAAGTTCGTGTAACTTAATTATGTATATTAATATGTTTGAATCGAATGTTGTATTTTTGTGAATTGCGTAAATGTTTAATGTATGAAATTAATCACATACCTGATATTGTTCTATAAATGATAAGTCCCGTTTGAATAATGAAATGTAATGGATACAATAGTCCTACATATGTTGCGGACAGAATATAGCTCGGACAAGCAATCCTGTTATAAGCCCTTTCGAGCATCCTGTTATATAGTTCTTGCGAGTATCCTAATCGGTTGTGATCCTACATGTGTTGCGCACTACCGCAGCTCTTTGTGAGTGTCCTGTTACACGATTCGATTGGTTATGGTCTAGCATTTATTGCAGACACAAATGCAACTCTTCATGAGCAACTTGATATAGGCTCTTATAAGTTTCCTGACATGCTCGCTTGAACTCCCTGTTATGCTATCCGGAGCTTCCTAATAATAACTCTTCGGAGTTACCTGTTAAGCTCAATGAGCTTCCTGAATAAAACTCTTATGAGTTTCCTGTTTAGCCCAGATAAGCTTCTTGATACATGGCTCACATAAGCATCCTGTTACATGGCTCGAGAGAGTGCTCCTTGATTATGTGCCCTAATTGGGTACCCCTAGATATGAATTGACGGATTTCAGTTTTGTACACTTTAAGTGTACTACATGAGCGTATCCATCGATATTTCAAATAAATTCCACGGACAAAGTTTTGTTATGGCTAATCTGAACTTGAGATGATTTATCGTAGAAATGTATATGTTATATGATAATATGATATGAAAAGTATATGTGTATGAAAGTTATTATATGATGAGCTCATCTTTATTACTTGAAAGGTATTTAGAAATTTATGACTAACTTGCTTGATTGAGTGTATGTGATTAGGCAATTGGTCAATTTGTTGGGATGCATGTTATTTGCTTGATTACTTAAATTGAACATATTTGGTAAGTTAAATTCTTGTTATATGAACTTACAAAGCATTTGAAATGCTTACTCGATTTTTTTTTCTCTATTTTATAGTACTAGAAATTTCGTAAAGGTTGGAATCAGTCGGAGCATCATCACACTATTCTCCAGCTCGTTTTGGCATAAATAGGAATCTTACCTTGGTGTAGTGGCATGTATAGGCTAATGATAATAAATGAGGCATGTAAATGTTTTGGTTGTAACTAGCCATTGGAATGGCTAGTGATAGTAAATTTAATGCATATGGCTAGTGATAGTAAATTTAATGCATACTTATGCTTAAGGTTTATTATATTTAGTATATGAACATGTATGGTTTAATATATTAGATGCAATTAAGTTTGGGTAAGTATAAAATTTTAATGTAAAAATGATACTTAAAAGTATGAGTAAATGTGTCATGCATAAAACTTGATCATTAGAATGATTTATATGCCTTAAATTGGTTGGTGAATATATTGAAGTGTTGATGTAGGTGCAAGGTAAAAAAAGGTGAGAAATAAGGCTTGGAAAATGTGTAACAGTCTGGTTTATACCCTAGTTGGAATAGTGGTTTCGGGACCATGAATCTGAGTTCGTATAATATTTTAATATTATATTTTGTGCCGTTGATATATGATTAAGCATGTGTTAAAGTTTTGTAAGTTAATTTATCTGTCTTTGTGTTTAATTTGACGAAAGGATGAAATTGCATTAAATATGAAAGTTGTATGCTCTATGTTAAAGTGCTTATGTGTTATGGCTTTTTGAATATGAGGACTTATGTGCCAATTTGGCCATTTCCATGGTTAATGGATGGCTAAGGTCATAAATGACCTTGTAACTATGTTTTATACATTTTTATATGAAAGGCTATATTGGTAAATTAGTTTATATCATATTATTAACAAAACTAAAGCTTAAAATAAGCTTTAATTCATTGTTCATCCACCGAATATACACAAAAGAAAAGAAAAGAGAAAGAAGCTTGATATTTGGCCTTTGTAAGCTCTAATTAAGGTATGATTTGGTTTCGGTTTTTGATAATTTCTACGTTTTTGTAATCGCTGCTTCGTCTACTATCAAACCCACGTTTCAATTTTGTGTATTGGTGATGTTTGTAAGTTATGCCATTGATGCTAGGTTGAGCTTTGTGATGCTTTAAGGTGTTAAATGATAGATTGGTGGTAGATGAATATGTTTTGTTCTTGAAGTTTTGATGAATTTAGCTAAAAAGGGCTAAATTGAGAAAATGTTATTTTGGAGGACTAAATTGTCAATTTGATGAAAAGTATGGGCTTGTATGATGTATATATGTATTCGGCCAAGCTTATGTATAAGTAGAATTTGTGAATTTGATGTTTTGAGAAAAATGGACTAAATTGCTAAGTTGTGCAAATATGAGGGTTATTTTGCAAATAGCCCTAAATGTGTGTCTTTGGATTGAATTGAATGAACTAGTGAATAAAAGGGTTAATTTTGAATATGTTTAGATCAAGAACCGAGGAAACCGGACTTAGATCGCGGGAAAGCGAAAGTTATCGAGTAGCCGTTTTCTATTCCGATAAACCAAATCCGAGGTAAGTCGCTATACAAATAAATGAATATGTATGCAATTGTAATTGTTCATATGTTAAATGATGATAATGAATGCTTATGAGAAATTCTGTAATTGAATTCCAAGATAAGTTCGGTATATTGACTAAGTCTGAGAAGCCTCGTACGAACCTTGACATAGGTATCTGTTCTGTCTTATCACGTAATACCACGTCTGGGACGTTAGCATTGATTTGAGATTTTGTAAGACCCTGTCCGGGACAGTGGCATCGATATCTGATTACGTGTAAGACCATGTCTGGGACGTTGGCATCAATATAAACTTTACGTATAAGACCACGTCTGGGACGTTGGCATCATTATGACACTTACGAGTAAGACCATGTCTGGGACATCGGCATCATTTTGATTCGTATAAGACCCTGTCTGGGACAGTGGCATCGATATCCGAGTGCATGTAAGATCTCGTCTGGGACTTGGCATTGTACGATTATTCTGAGCTTTTTGAGTATCTCATTGGATTTATTACTGTTCAACGGGCAAGTCTATGATACTAATTGTAAATCCGAGCTATGAACAAATATGTGATTGTAAATCCAATTCAGGTATGTTGATTATACACTAATTGTGTACACAAGGTAAGTATCAATATGATCTTACTATGATGCTATGAATATGGATTTGATTATGTGTTGTATAAAGTTTTAGTGAAATGAGATAGGTGTTTATATGATCTTTGAATTGGGAATATAGCTAATGTGGTCAAAAGTGTATGAATCAAAGCAAATATATGCATTTTATGTTAAGTTGTTGTATATTGACTTACTAAGCTTTTGGAAAGCTTACTTTGTGTGTGTTTAATCTGTTTTATAGGTCGTCAAAGCTACTGAAGGCTCGGGACCGTCTTGGATCGTCATCACACTATAGAACTTATTTTGGTACAATTTGATATTGTATAAAGCTAGATATGTCATGTATAGGCTAGCATGTTGGTATAAATAGTTATGTGATCTTAGCCATGTGATCTGGCTATTTAAGAGTTGAAACTTTGCTTAAATGAATGTGCTATAGAATGTATCTTTTGGTATGATGAAAGAATGTGGAATGGCTAAGTTTGAATGAGCAAATGCATGAATTAGTCTTGTAATGATATGAGTTTTAATCCTTGAGATTGCCATAGTTGGGATTGGTTTTGAATGAAAAGTTTGAATGGTTATTTTGTATGCTTTTGATGGTTTTATGTGCATGAAATATCTTGTTGAATATGGCTTGTAGGTATGGCCCTTTGTGGGTGTCATTTTGGCCTTGTAAAATGGCCTATAATGTCACACGGTTGTGGCACACGGGCGTGCCTTAAACCGTGGGTAAATTGGCAAGATGCAACCTAAAATCACACGGCCTCGACACGGACGTGTCATCTGGCTGTGGTGTGAAGTCAGTAGCTAACATAAAAATACACGGCCTCGACACGGGCGTGCTTGGTGACCGTGGTGGGGAAGTCAGTATATGACCTAAAAGTACACGGCCATGGCACACGGGCGTGCCTAATGACCGTGTTGATATAGTCAGTATAAACACGGATGGTTACACGGGGGTGTATAGAAGCCGTGTGTCTACTGCATCTTAAAATTAGAGAACCAGAATGCCTAAAATTGAGCACACGGGTAGAGACACGGGCGTGTGTCTTGACTGTGTGAATCCTGCACATATTTTTGAAAATTAAGTTTTTCACACGGCCTAGCCCACGGGCGTGTGGTTGGCGGTGTGACCCAAGCCAGTAGCTACATTAATTTGAACACGGGCTAGGACACGGCCATGTATGTCACATCGAATGCCCGCACGGCCTGAGACGCGGGCGTGTCATTAGCCGTGTGAGGCATATAGCTTGGCCATACGGGCGTGTGTCCCCTGCACCTAAGAAAAATTTTGAGATTTTACGAAAAATTTTCTATGATTCCAGTTTAGTACCGACTCGATTCTAATGTATTTTGGGCCTCGAGGACCCATATGAGGGACATTATGATTGATTGTTGGAAATGAATAGTAAATGACATGAATTAATTGTAATTAAACTATAAATTCCAGTTATGCTCTATAACCCTGTTTTAGCGACGGATATGGGTTAGGGGTGTTACAATCAAGGTAACGAAAACCCACCTCCAAACTGACAAAACCCTTCATATCAACCCGCACTACATGTAAAGATCTCATGAGAGATCCATGGGTAATGTAACACCCTTTACTCGTATTCGACGCCGGAACAGGGTACGAGGCATTACCAGACTCACATCACAAGCAATCACACAATTTCAAGTCATAAAATTTGCGTACAAATTAAAACCGATCATGAAGTCCCTAATACGAGCCTACGAGGTCCAAAACATACTTTATAAGTGGTTCGGGACTAAACCGAGAACTTTAAAAATTTTTACAAAACTTATTGGCCTGATTGAACCCATTGGCCTTAATCAAACTTACCTGAGAAAAGAAAACCATCATACAATTTGAGCTTGAGCTTCCACTATCTATACCTTTACCTATGCCAATTTCTTTCATGAAAATTAGAGAAATCCTGATAACAAAATCACCATGTTCCTATGATCGAACCAGAAATACAACCATAATAGACATAGTTATCATAAGCCAAAGAACACACTTTAAAGATGAGCCATGATTGATAATTTACGAAATAAGGATGATAAGAAAACCGAGATAAAGAAATCCAAGATGCGATATCATACTGGAAGTCTGAGAACATAACTCATAAGAAAATAATAAAGATCTTGATGATTCCTCAGAGAAAACCAGAAGAAAAACAATGCTTATACGCTCTAGAATCAATTGTAACAGAGATAATATATTTTCCAAATATATATACAAAACAAAACAACATCAAGTAGAAATAGAAGAATAGCCTCACATAAATTTTCACCAAAAACTTTTATTTCAAACATATTAGAATAGAATCCCAAAGAGATATAAGAAATGCTGTTCATCAACCAACCAGACTAACAGCGCTTTCATCTATCGTTATAATCAGCTAGCATTCTCATACGATAAGAATTCCATCAGAAAATGAACAATCACATATATCTCTAAGGGTAAATGAATACATAAAATACCCAGGAGAGATCATCATAATCTATTCAATCACAACTGTTACATTTAGACATCTTTACGATTCAAATATCATTTCTCTGACTAATTCTGTCATCACTAATTCCATATTATTCCATTCACTAATGAAAATCAATCCAGAAGAAATACCAGCAAATACATACTTTAGGCATCATACTTGAATGAGTCGATTAGCCGAGATTAACTTTTTCTTTAACCGTGACATCGTGAAATCTGAATGATCTTTAGACTAACTTGGCATCTTTTCCAGAACTATATTCACTTGCCAAACTATTCTTAACTCTGACCACATTATTAGTTATTTCGCTATTGAACTCTTTAGTCTCTTACTTGTGAGCTTATTCAACTTAAATTTTTTGAAATTTCGTTATAAAATACCACATTGGTAAGGGGGTGAGGTTGTAAAGCCTCTAACTCGACTCTCATAAATACACATATAATACTTAGCATTCATTATCAAAATAATATCTTCACAATCATATAATTCACTTCAAGCTAATTAACATACATATTTATGTCACGCGAAATTTTCGATTACCTTTATTCAAACAAGTGTACTTAAACATACATTCCATAAAATTGAGTAAGTTTACTTATCACATTCACTTAATCAAACAAGTTAGGCACATAACATCATATGAATGCAAACAAACATGGATGAGCTTATCACAATATAAACTTTCATTTCAGTTCACCTTTCCATATTTCAAGAATAATTCCCATTGAACCATTGTAATTTTGATGGATACTAGGGCAGTATATTCAAGGTATGCATGTCAACAATCTGTCAATTCATATTCAAAAGTGCCCTTTTGGCACATATTCATAGAGCACACTCTCGAGCCACATATGATATAACAGGATTGCCAGTCCAGGCTAAATACTTTCAATAACGTATGCTCTAAAGGGCTTACTCTGGATTACCCGTCCGGGCTAAATCCATTTCATAACATATGCTCGAGAGGGCTTAATTCAAAATTACCCTTTCGGGCTAAATCCTTTTTGCAACATTTAAAACATTTTATCCGTTTCATAAAATCACTCATAATCCATCGAAATACAACGTTCAACCGGAACAATGACATTTTATCCATATTTCTCAACCTATGGTTATTTCATTTCGTACATCATCATATGCATATCATGAACTCTTATTCATACCTTTCTAAGTTTCGACTCATCACAAACACATTTTCAAATATCTTAGTACCAGTTTCAGCATTTTCGAAAATAGCTCGGTTGGAAAACATCTCTGCCTCAATAAAATAATTTCATTAGAGTTGGGAGATATCACACTATCACAGATAGTAATATGGCATGTATAGCTAGACTCACATACGCTATGTTAGTTTGAGAATCAACTAAACCGTAGCTTTGATACCACTAAATGTAACACCCCTTACCCGTATTCGACGCCGGAACAGGGTACGAGGCATTACCGAACTCATATCACAAGATATCACACAATTTCGAGTCATAAAATTCATTTACAAATTAAAACCATTCATATTCGATCATGAAGTCCCTAATACGAGCCTACGAGGCCCAAAACATATTTTAGAAGTGGCTCGGGACTAAACCAAGAACTTTAGAAATTTTTACAAAATTTAGAAAATTTTTGCTAAATGCAGGGCTCATACGCCCACGTGGTCCAAGGGACATAACTGTGTGACCTTGGGACACATCCGTGCTTCAAACCGTGTTCAAATTAGGGTGCTCTCTGACTTGTGCCACACGACAGTGCCACACGCTCATGTGCTAGACCGTGTAGGACACAAGGCTGAGACACACGCCCGTGTCTCTGCCCGTGTGCTCAATTCTGGACATTCTATTTTGCAAAATTAAGCTACAGAGGACACATGGCCGGATCACATGCCTGTGGGGCAGACCGTGTGTCACACACGGCCTAGATACACGCCCGTTTGTCTACCTGTGTGGACAAAAACAAGGCTGTTCACCAAGCCATTTTGTCACCCTCAGTTGCACACTTCTACACATCATCTCATGGCACAAAATCAAGCATGTGAGAGCAACCAAATAACCAAAACCAAGACAATAACATGTCATTCTCATGCCATTATTTATCATACTTAGAATAATTATTAAGCCACAATTAACTATTTTCAAGATACCTAATTGTACACCACTTAATCATTTCATCAGGAGACCACATTGCCAAACACTTCACATTCATGTCCTAAATCACATTTCTATCATTTACCAAGCATACCATGACCATATCACCAAAGACATTAGCACATATATATATTTAGGCTTACAACCATGATAGCCCAAATAAGCCAATCTACATGGCCAAATATCAAATTAAGCCTTTGTCATTTACAAGCCAATCCATTGGTTAAAATCATGATGACACATATAACAAATTACCAAGTTCCTATACATGCCATAGACTTAAAATGCTTGAATTCATTTATACCCAAAATGATAGCTTGGTAGTGTGATAGGATCTCCGGCGATTCCAACCCGAGCTAGCTTAATAACCCTATAAGACATTAGAAAGGAACGGGGTAAGCTATATCTATAGCTTAGTAAGTCTGTAAGAAAATAATAAGCAAGATAATACAATTTAAACACAATGTAATACAAATTATTTAAATCTTATAGTTATAATGCTTATTCATTCATAATATTTACTCTATCAACTTATAAGCATAATTTAACATATCTTGGCATTAGCCTAACAACCATAATCTCTCCTTTGTAACCTATTACAACAATTCAACAAATCATTTCAAACTTCATAGTAAACATGCACATTAGTTATGTGTACTCATGTTTCCGAGCATATGTTTTAATATCTTTCAATTGCCTAAATTCTTATCTTCCCTTACTTCCATAACCATTTTAATAGGCAATTATGCCAATATTTCTTTTTTTTCATATCCAATAAATCACAATTTGTGTGAATAAAACATGTTATAACATAACTCAATTTAGCCCGAAAGCCAAACACATAATCGTCAACCGAATTTACCATGTATTTCATACATCACAAGTATTTACCAATAATCACAAGGTTCTCACAAAAACATCATGGTGGAAATCATGAACTCACAATTTCATGAACATAACATACTCAATCACATTCTTACCAACGGTTCATCATATACCAAATTCATTTCCTTTGAGTTTTTCGTACATACCTGCACCAACTCGTAACAAAATCACATACTTTCTCGTCTTTGACATACCCATTAAACCACTTGGAATACTATTAGATACACGAAAATCTTTGCACATAAGTGCCACATATGTAGCCAATGCTACCACAAATCTCATAACACATATAAGCTCGCTCTCGAGCTATCCTCGGGCGTAGCTATGCGTTGCTGCTCACACAAGCTGTCAAGTATTCGCAACATATGCTGGTATACCCAGCCACCAGTAAGACGTACAGGACCAGCACCCGGGACACATAAATCACATATTTCCATGGGTTTCTAGTGACATGTCACTTGTATCCTAATCTATTTTTAAGGTTCAACCGAGATTTCTCTCTTGTCGGAACTTTGTCGAATATACTCATAGAGTCGATCATACATTTCATGCTATATCAAAACATTAAAATACAAATATAACATTACATTATTTACATACGAACTTACCTTGACATAAAAACGGTAAAAAGGACCTAACCGTCAATTACTTATTTTTCCCACGTTCTAATCCCGAATCTTATTTTTCTTGATCTATAACATCACATTTAACTTATTTAATCATTAAAAAATTCAAAGCAGCCCAAAATCACATTATGACAAATATTACATTTTTGCCCCTAAACTTTTAACAATTTACACTTTAGTCCCTAGGCTCGTATAATGAATTTCATTCAATTTCTTAAAAACACAAGCCTAGCCAAACCTATTTCATGGTCATAACAGCCCACATTTTTCATTTATCCATATTTTACACCATATTTTATAACTTTTACAAATAAGTCCTTTTAGGCATTTTTACCGAAAATCACTTAGCAATATTCGTTTAACATACAACAAACATGCATTTTCCACCATCAAACATCAAAATACATACATATTCAACATGGGTAAAACCCTAGACCTTGATCATATCTTAAATTAGTGGTAGAAATAGATAGATCATGTTACAAGGATTTCAAAAACATAAAAATCATTAAAAACGGGGCAAGAACAGACTTACAATCAAACTTGGAAGTGGCCAAACCCAATCTATGGCTTTCCCCTTGTGAATTTCGGCCATGAGAAAGAAGATGGACAAAAATTGGCTTTTAATTCATTTTAATTACCAAATTACTAAAATGCCCCTAATGAAAAACTTAGATACATACCAAACCATGTCTATTTTTGTCCACCAACTTAACCAATAGTTTAATTACCATTTAAGGACCTCTAATTTAAAATATCATAGCAATTGGACACCTTTAACATATAGAATTCAAGTTTTTCACTTTTTGCAATTTAGTCCTTTTGATTAAATTGAGTGCCTAAACGTCAAAATTTTCGAATAAAATTTTCACGAAATCGTTGCATAAAATTGTAGACCATAAAAATATAATAAAAATGAATTTTACTATGTCGATTTTGTGGTCCCGAAACCACTGTTCTAACTAGACCTAAAGTTGGGTTGTTACAGATAATGACCATATTGGTTGTCATCAATGCTTGGATCGGATTGAAAATAAGATGCAACTAATGAGGTTCAACATTCAACACGTAAAGACCGAATACTCACAAACTCATACCGATAAGTGATGCACAATATCATGAGCGTGTTAAATGAAATGTAGAGGCAAATGGGCACGGGTATTCCGAGTAATATCGAAAACAATCCTTAAAGGGACGGAAAAGAGCATGTAAATATAATCGCACTCTGTTCAGGTAAAAATTTAGTAAACTCGAAAAAGCCCGTTAATAAGGAGGATGACGAGATCAAAAAGGAAGACCAAAAAATTAATGAGCTTGAAACAGAATTCCACATGGAGGAAAAATTTGTACCGGTAGCTAAGCCAGAAAATACTCCACACTCAAAATTAGTGCCAAAGAACATACAATTGCCATCGAGGATGGAGTACAAGAAATGAAGGGACGAAGAGGAATTTGTAAGTTTTCTAAACCTCTTTAAATCCTTTAATATAAATTTGCCACTACTAGAGCTTACTGATAAGATTCCTAAGTACGCTAAGGACTTGAAGGAAATTATGTCTAGGCATAAAAAGTTAAAGAAAGGTGAGCAAATAAATATCAATGCCTCTTGTAGTGCCATAATTGCTCAAAACATACCCTCAAAGCTAAAAGATTCTGAAAGTTTTACAATTCCCGTAGATATAGGAAATAAACATTTTATTAAGGCCCTTTGTGACTTAGGGACCAACATAAATTTGATGCCTTTATCCACAAATTTAAAACTCAGATTGGGGGAGCTGAAAAATATGAAAATTATACTACAATTATCCAATAAGTCTCTCGTACATCCCAAAGGTATACTCGAATACGTATTGGCTAAGGTTAGGGATTTTATAATCCCCATCAATTTTGTTGTCCTCGACTTCGATGAGGACCAAGACATTTCCATTCTGTTGGGTCGGCCCTTTTTGGCTATGCCTAAATCAACCATTGATCTTGAAAAAAACGAAGTAATAATGAAGACCGATGGTGAAATAGAAATATTCAAATGTGGCCATGACTCTCAAAATACGAAACACGAAAATAAAATAAGGGATGGTTGTTATATAATTTCTTTTAGTACCCCTAACAACCTTGGTCAAAGCTACAATTCTAGTTCGATATGAGTAGGTACCAAAGGGTTGCAAGAATGTGACAAGTGGAAAGACCCTAAAATGAAAGTTGATTATTGGACAGACGAAGATAATCGCCAAAGGAGAAAAATGGCAATACATGGAACGCGAGGGCTATCGGATGAGTCCGGTAGTGCACTTAATTTAGTCATGAAACTTTGAAAAAAATTTGTTGTAAATTTTTTTATATTTGAATTGTTGGATTTTTATTTTGGACTTTAATTAGGTTAGAAATTATTAATTACATTAAGATTAAGGCCTTAGACACCTAGAGGAAGCCTATTAGGGACTAGCAAGCCCCAAAACATGAAAATGGAAAAAGTAAGGATGGTGTTGCGACACTAAACCTAAGTGTGGTGAGAATGAACTTCGAAACTCCCAGTATTATGAAAATTAGTGCATTGTTTGACACCAAACTCTCGTGCCGTGACATTACACTTTGAACTTAAGATCTTTTCAAATTCCATCCAACGTCGCGACCCTGAAAACCTCATTATCGTGACACAGAATTTTGAACCAAAATTAATTTGAAATTTTGGGCTCGTTTCGTGACATTGACACACGATGTCGTGACACGGAACTTCGAATCCAAAACTTGGAGCATTCAAAATACAGTGTCACGAAACCAACACCTAGTGTCGCAGCACCGGCGTCGGGTCTGTAATTTTGACCCGCTTTTCTATGCGACCCGTACGACCCTATATATATGCTAATCCATTTTTAATCTTAATTGTACTCTATAAATACATTCTAAACACTACCTAACCCTCGTAATAGTATTGACCACTTCCCTTCCATCTCTACTTTTGTTTTTCGTAGTATTTCGCAAGCTGTCCTCTCCATTTCTTTCCTATATTGGTAGCCACCTCTTCACACAACACCACGGTAAAACATTTTTAATTATTTTATTTTATTTTATTTCTATTTCATCATATTAGTTGTGTTTCGATTATTTTTTTATATTGCATTTAAATTGGCCTCGAGAAAAGTTTTTCGTACTTCGTAATCGGTCGAATTGGAAGAATTTGATTCTATCTGATTCTGGAGCCAAGAAGTCGAGAAATACTTCTTGGAACTCCAAAGAAAACCATTTATTCAAGAACGCAGGATCGACCCGTCATTCAATTTGAATGATGAGATTTGGGATTTAATTCGTGCAAAACAAATGGACGGATTGTTGCCTCACACCGAAAGAGTGGACGATCCAATCTGTGGTTTACGAGTTTTATGCCTTGCTAAAAGAGTGAGAAAAGAATAAATCACAACATGACGTGTACACTCATGTGATCGTCTGAGGAAAAGAGGTCTTGTGTACTCTCCAAGAAATGCAATTTTTTATAATGCCTCATACTATGTCTCTGATGCTTTAGATGCATTAGATATTGATTATTTCAAAGACATAAATATAGATGAGATCGTTAATTATTTAACCTAGAGGAAAGGCATTTGAAAACACCAACTGAGCACTAATATCCCATTATCATTCAATCAGGCAATCATGTTTTCAGTTGCCAAAATGTGGATGCAATTTATTTGCACTTGAATCTCTCTGACCCTAAACGTGTCTAACGTTAATGCTTTTCGAGCTATTTCGCTTTATTTTATTTTGTTGCGTCAACAGGTGTGCATCGGCAAGTGGATCCACAAAGCGATATTTAACTGCATTAGTGGCAAGAAGGTTGGGATATTCTTTGTGCACCTAGCGACTGTGTTGTGCAAGAAAGTCA
This sequence comes from Gossypium bickii, assembly GCA_025503065.1. Taxonomy (NCBI): domain Eukaryota; kingdom Viridiplantae; phylum Streptophyta; class Magnoliopsida; order Malvales; family Malvaceae; genus Gossypium; species Gossypium bickii. The sequence continues at coordinate 90,344,017 of CP106714.1, read as the reverse complement.
AGGTCATGATGTCCACAATGGAGCAATTCGTTAAGCTGATGAAGAGCATTTTCGGGAACTCCATCTATACCTAGTATTTGAGCTCAATCATAAGCATATCCATGATTGGAACATACGGCGAAAGCAAAAGCTAGATGTTCCACCATCTCTAAAGCGGAAGAGCAAGGAAAAGGGCTGAATGAGATGACTGACATGGAGTGGGTCATCTGGTGGATGAAATCGATGACACCTTTGGGAATTGACTATGCCCAAAGTTTCGGTATTCCAGTTCTTGAGCCGTCACAAAATTAATACCCACCTATGCAACTTTTTGGGCAAGTTGACAAGGAATAGGAGGAGGAAGACGACGCCCATAATAAAGAATTCAACGAGATGTTCTGACCGAAACAACTATCTATTGGCAGAGTTAAAATTCACACTCCAAGACGTACCATCCTAAATAGTTTTACGGGTGTGAGGGTCACCACACCAGACACGGTTGAGGAAAAGACCAAATGATTGAAGATAATCAGCCAGATTCTAATTCTAATTAATAACTTTTAAACTGTTAGTTTTTATTCATATTTTGGATGATTTTATTTTTGTTTGGACTTTATTTGTTTTTGGTATTAGTTTTTTTGTTAGCTAATTTCTGTGTAGGAACCCCTTACAATATGAAGCACTACAATTTGGGAGCAAAACTGGCACGAGAAGGACAACCCGACCACATTTGAGGAACTTCAGTACTCAAATCGGGTAGTTTCTTCTCTTATCTATGGGATGCACATTAAGGACAATGTGCCAAATAAAGTGTGGGGTGTAACACCCTGCTTGGTGTAGTTCCAAGGTAGTGGTTTGTGTTGGCGGATTGTTAGCTAAAGTATAAGCCAATGAAGGTTGATTTATGCCATATCTACTAGGTTAAGATAGTGCCAGCTGTCGCGCCATGATTGTGGGATTGTTTGGCTAATAAGGTAAGTCTGTAAAGACTTGGTTGAAGGTTTGTTTTTTTTTTGTGAAGTATAAGTTACTGATCCATATGTCTTGGCATGGTCGTCATGGAGAACCCGCCAATAAGCAGATTCTCTTAGTGAGCCTTGTGATGGCAGATCCTTCTGTTAGTATCTGCCGGTGATGGATTGTTAGGTCATGGACCCAATAGTTTTCCTTTTGAGCTCATGGGTATGCTATTCAGTTTTAGTTGGTTTCTTGTTAAGATCTAGTTAGAATTTAACTAGAGTACTGTAATGATAGCTTAATGTGTTTAGGTAACTAAATGATTGGTTGAGTTGGTTGCTTAAGTACAAGAAAAGTGTGCCACTTTGGTTAGTGGTGTTTGGTAGAAATGATTTGTTTAGAAATTATTATGTTGGCCACAAAAGGGTGCTAGGCCAGTTTTGCATGGTTGGCCACATGTAAGGTTATTGTGACAACTGTGAGAGTTATAAATATTAGTGTGGTTGGTGAAGTGGGGGTTCTTTTCTTTTTTCTTTTATTTTTCTTTGTTTTTATTTTGGTAAACTGATAAAAGGGAAGAATCTCGTCAGAAAGAATGAACGAGGGTTTGAATAACAAGTAAAATTTGTTGAGTGTGACAAAAGACTTGTGGTGTAACCAGCTACCTTGAGATCTTCTATAAGTATCCAGATTGTGTTAGTCATGTGTAAGTTTCCTTTGAGTCTTGTACACTATTAAGATCTGGTTGTCATAGTTATGGTTCATGAATTTAGGTGAAACTGTCCTCATGAAATATAGTAAGTTGTTGCATGTAATCATTTGCATGTGCATGTAAGTGACAAGAAATAGACACGACCTCCTTAGTGTGTAAACTCGGTATCCGGATAGGATGAGCCACTAGTAGGTCATGTTAGTTTCTAACTCGATTGGTGGATATGATAGAACACTAGTAGGGCATGTTAATTGCTAACCAGATAGGCAAATAAGGTGGGCCATTGGTAGGGCATGTTAGTTGCTAACCAACCTGACGATATGGTGCTGCCATCGGTAGGTCATGTTAGTTGTTAACCATGGCAAAGAGCCCTGAACTCATGGGAACATGAATGTGTTTGAAATAATGTTGAGTATGATATCTATTCTGATGCTTGAATATGGGATCCGAGGTTAGCACAAGGAAGGACGAGAGAAAAAGTAAGAAAATTTAAATCTAGATTTGTTACATGTTATGTATATTTGAAGAGAAGAATGAGACGCTGAGTAGGAACGTTTGGTATTGTAATTGTAGTGTGTGATAATATTGCTTGACAAGTGGTAAATCTTATTCCTATTAATGCGTTGTTTACGTAGCGTATCTGTTAAGTTGTTGTATTCACCCTTGTGAAAGTGAATTCGGTAAGCGTGTAAGTACCAATGAAACAATATGTCTAAGTTGATAAAGGTATAAGTTGGTAGCATTCGTGTTCCTTAAGGGAAGTATTCGTTCTATTGATGTTAAGGCAATTGTTCTCTGGAAAAGTGGGGGCAAAAATGTATTTTCCCAATAATAGAGTCCAGCTGGGGATACTATCCACAATGGATAGGAATCTGCCATTGTATGGGGGTATACGCCCAAATGTCTCTGCGTGTGGAATGTTGACTTAATATTTATATGTATGTATATATACATGTTGTGTTATCCTTGCTCATGTAACTTGGTTAGAAAGGATCGAGCATTTTAATTCTGGAGCTCACTAAGTTCTTTCAAACTTACTCCCTTTCTTTCCCTTTTCCAGGTAGCACCTTAACGTATAGAGATTATAGAAGGGACTCAGCCAGATAAAGCGACCTATGTTGTGAGCATCGCCTATGTTTGTTTTGTAGCATGCAGATACTTTCGTTTTGGGTGAGTGGCATGTAGCTCTATTTTGTCGCCAACATCTATAATATGTTACATCTTTTGCCAAATCACTATTTTAAAGATAATGTTTACATATTCTTGAAGTATCGGTTAAACCTTTGTAAATTATGGTTTATGAAATCATCTTTAATTGTATACGCCAAACTTATTTAGACGATATTAACTGCCAATGATGCACTTTAAACTTCTGTGTGGGAAATAACTCACCTTGTGTTTTATATAAACCTGCCGACTTTTGTAAAGCTTCTGCCGAAAGTTTCTTTTTTCAATTATGTTGTATATTGTATGGCGTATCCATGTTTTGATTGTTTTGTCATTTAAAATCTTGGGTTAACGCTCCAGTTCAATTAGTATGCACCAAAACCTTAATAAAATTATGAAACATTTTAAGCCAATTTTTAGTGTAACGCTTCAATCTGCCATCAGGGGTAGGGGTGTTACATGGGGGTGACATAGAAATTTTTCAAATTTTTATGTTTTTATTAGTTATTTTTGTAAATTTTTGTTTTTGTGTGTTTGTTAGTGCACGAGCTCGTACCAATACAAGTGATTGGTTAGAAGCATGTTGGAAAAACGAAAATGTGCAAGTGTACACAATCGCAACAAGTAATAAAGTGACATGTAAATGTCGAGTTATCGTACCCACAAGGACTATAAAAAGGAATATTTATGAAATTGATTTTAAAACACTTTGGTGATGGAAAATATTTTGGTTTAAAGATGATTAAAAACTAAGGTTTAAAAACTAAGTAAAAAAATTAAAAATAAAAAGGTTCTAATGCACGATTTCAAATAATGTTAAATCAAGATGATATAATTGTGTTGGATTAATTACATTCATTTAACGTAGAATTATTAAACTTATGTTTATACTGCTACGAACAAATTCACGGCAACTCGATAATTTGCTAACTATTGCTCATACATACTTATTAAATTAATCAATCTCTTGAACATTTTCCAATGTCAATCCAAGCGATTAATCAATCTTCACAAGCATATAAAAGATCAAGTGAGGTAACAGAGTATTTCTACAGTTTAATCACAATAATCTTGCAAGTTGTGCAAGGCATATGTATCGCTGAATACAATGCTAATTTAAACTTCAGCTACTTTAGAAGAATAAACATTCACTGATTAAGTATTGTGTCAATTAATTACAATTTCAATACGATTTAATAATTAATTCATTAGTTATATAACAATTAATATTACAAGAATGGCTTAGGCATGATTTTACTTAATCAAGCATCTTACCGAGGCCTATAATAGCACAAACACAATTCGATAATTCAAGCAGGCAAAATATAATCAACCCAACACGAATTAAATTTAATATAAAATGATTAAAATAACCATTTCAATAGAATAAATATTCATAAACATGATTGTCAAAACAACAACAAAATTTAAAGAGATAGGGAACAAAAAGCAAATCCGGTGTTTCTCCGTGGCTTGAATGATTGCTCCGTTCTTCGTTCTTCATTGTCCTCGACTATCAAGGTGGCTTATGAACACTTTAATTGCTGCTCAACAATGGCTGATGAGGACCTCTTTCCCAAGAGAAGAAATCGACACTTGAACAAAAGGGGGAATGGAAAGGGAAAGTTGAGAGAAAGTGAGAGAGTAGAAGAGAGAATGAGAGTGTGAGGGATGAGTTGAATGATCAGTAAGGGGTGGCTTTTATAGTTGATTGTGGCTGATAAAAATAGCAAATTTCATCAGCCAAAGATACCCCTTGGCCGGCCACACACATGGCAAAGTTGAGAGATTCAACTTTGCTAAAAATAGCCTGGGGCAAATCCATAAAGCCACATTTTTTGGAGGGGTTTAAATGCAAGGTTGAAATTTCTTCAAGGGCTTCTTTGCAAGCTTATTTAGTCAGCTAAAATGCTGATTTGGGTCAGCATATGGACGATTTTGGGCAGCCCAATTGGTAGCTGGTTCGGTTCACTAAATTTGGTTCAACCAATGCGGTTCAACTGGACCCTTTTTTTCATAATTAATTAATAATAATTTATTTAGCCCAAATTAAATTGGGAATAAATTAAAATTAATTATATAATGAATTAACACACATTTTTGGACCATCTTAGGCTGGAAATAAAATTTCCTCGATACTTCAAATTGCTTCTCGGTTTTATTCTTCGAGCAGTGTCTGCAGAGCCAATTTTCGCCCTTTGTGCGAATCTGTCGAAAATAGTCAAAATTAATCAAAATTAACTATAAAATTAATTAAAATTCATCATGTTCATATTTTTAACACAATTTAATTATTTTATAATATTTAATTATTTTTTGACTAGAATTTAACCGAAATAGCATGATTTTAAGTTAAAAAGGGCATGTAAAAACACGTAAATTTTCGTGTTTCCACATGTAAATAGGATTTTGTGTTTGAATTGTAAATTTGATTCAATAGCAATTGATTTTAGGTTGTTTAATGTTACACTAATTAGTTCATTCTATTACACTGTGAATAGGTGATAGCGTGTTAGGTATACCAAATGACTATTAAGTACATGAAAAGCATATGTGTTTGTTTGAATAATAAGTGTTAGAGTGTTGATTTTTAGTTAATCGTAATCCATGAATTGAGACACTTAGGGGAGCCATGATTTTTACCTAAGGCATTGACAATTTCGAGCCAAAAAGCCGACCTTAATTTAAAATCCCTAGTATCCTAATTTTTTAGCCTAAATCCCTATTTCTTGATGAACCACAATGGGAGCCATGAGCCTTAAAGATATAATCTCTTGATCCAATTTTGTTGATCCCTATATGAACTTAGACATTAGGTCATTGATATTAAAGGTTAGGTAGATACGATACAGTGGTTTCCATAATAAAAGAAAAATAAGAATGAACTTAGGGGATAGTATAGTATGATGAGTATAAGAGTCTTGCAAACTTGTGTGTAAATAGAAAAATAAAAAAAAAAATTATCAAAAGAAAAAGTTTGAAAAGGCTAAAATATTCAAGCGAGAAGTTTTAGAGAAAATAGAAAAGAAAAGTGAGTGCAAAAGAAAGAAAGAAAAGAAAAGAAAAGAAAATTTCCTCATTGTTGCACAAATATCTCACTAAGACGATTGTATTCACTAGTATTGTATTATACCTTAGGAATCAAAGAGAAAAGGTAGGTGAGAGAAGAGGATATAAAGTGGTGAGCTAAAAGGTCTAATAGGGGAAGTATTGGGCATAATATAATGTGCACGCCAAACTATTTTCGTGCTTAAACTGTTTGTTGTGCCTATTCTTTAATTCCAAACCAATCTAGGCCGCAGAACGTTACAAGTCGAAAAGACCTATGTGACCTAAGTGATACTATTTGCGGATGAAAATTAACTAAAATTTGACATTTCTAATTACTTGCATTCTTCAAGAATAAATGTAAATTTTGTATACCTATTTCGATGGATCAATGTACTTAACATTCTTGAATTTGTTTACTTTGTAATTTTATGAAATAAAGTGTGTGATATTGAAGGTCGAGAATCAATTTTATATGGTGTTAGAATTACTAATTTATTCACATTGTTCAATGTACATAGCTCCGAACTAATCAAGCTAATCCTTGTATGTGGCATGTTCAAGCATTGTTTAGTTCTTTTTTCTTTCTCGTTTTCTTGTGTGCTTTTATTTTGTTGTTTGAGGATAAGCAACAACTTAAGTGTGGGGGAGTTTGATTTGCCACAATTCGTTGTAACAAATTAAGTTCTTTCCGGCATTTAATGAGCTTGTTTTTGAGTGTTTTTATATGTTTTTATTTCATTTTCGATTTTTAGTATCTTAAGTTTAAATTATGCAAAATAAGTGTTTTTATGCAATTTTGAGTTATGTAATGACCTAATGGATCACTATGGGCCTAGGGATGATCTAATGGCTCTATTTCGTGTGTAGGATACTGTTTTTGGGCTTAAAAGACAAAAGACGACTGCAACATCACGTCACCGATGAGTGGTGTCACAACACCAAACTTCAAAGCCAAAGTATCTAGAATTTGAAGGCAGTGTCGCGACATCGGGATACAATTAGAAAAATTAAGCATGGGTAGTTTTGTCTTCATATATTTCAAATTTAGTCCATGTACTTTTAAATTTAGAGATACAAGTTCAATTATTAATATTATTAAAATTCTTTTGTTAAATAATGTGAAGTGAATATTTTGTTAAAAAAATCATTAAAATATTATATGGATCCAAACAAGAAATACATTGTCAAGCACATCATTATTGTTAATAAGAAATTTTAATATTTGATATGGATGGTATGTTTAATTGTACGAAATTATGATAACAGATTATATCATTTTATGAGATTTACTTTCAATTGATTCCTAAAAGCCACCCTAAAAGATCTTGAAATAACGGTATGAAATATAAAAGTATTATATACTATTAAATAAATTTGTCAAGTCTCATGTAAAGATGGAAGCAAGAAAAATTATTGTATTATTATATTTTATTATATCTGTCAATTGTATTTCTATATTATTAATAAAACTTTATTTTGATTTACTTATATAATTTAATTATTATGTATACTTTATTACATCCATCAATTGTATTTCTATATTATTAATAAATTTCCTGACTGGATTGATGTTATGAGTCAACTGGGCACCAAATAGGTTAAAAAAATTAAAAAAATAACCTTTCATATTTAAAAAAGTTGGCTTAGCTTTTAAATGTTTACATCTTTTGTCAAATTGGCCCTTATTTTTTAGCTAAATTTGACCCTCATCCTTTTAAAAATAGTCAAATTTGACTATCAATCTTTTGAAAAATAGTCTAATTTATTTTTAATGAAAATATTGATTAAAATCTTGAAACTTAAAACATAGCAACCCGCATAGTAGTTCATGAGTATTCATGTTTTTTTTTTAAAAAAATTTTATGAACTTTTTATTTTTTTATAATTTATGAATTTTTTTATTTTTGAATTTTTTATAAATTTTAAATTATTTTGACACTATTTAAAAGTTAATGACCAATTTAGCCCTTAACATTTATATCTTTTGTCATAATGTCAATTTTAATCTTTTAATCAATTTAGCCCTTTTTAGCTAAATTTGACCCTCAACCTTTTGAAGAAAAAAAAGTCGAAATGATCTTTTTAATGGAAATACTGACTAAAATAAGGTGATTTTTAAACATGGCATCTTACATAGTAATTCGCATGTACTTTATGTTATTTTTATAATTTTAATTTTTGAATATTTTTTTTAAACTTGAGGAGATATCTCAAATCAGACCCAGCAACCTCTGTTCGGTACTGTATAAATTAGTTATGAAAGTTATAGCTAACAAATTCAAGGTGGTGTTTCCCCAAATCATTGCACAAAAGCAGGCTGGGTTTATTACTGGTAGGAACATCTCTGACAATATCATCATAGTCCAAGAGGTTATTCACTCCATGCGAGGAAAAAGTAAGAAATGGATGGTAATTAAGATCGACTTGGAAAAAGCATATGATAGTGTTCAGTTGGATTTCATTGATAGTTCTATCCAGGCGGCAGGGATTCTAGATTTCTTACGAAAAGTAATAATGTCCGTCGTATCAACATCTACCATGGAGATTTTATGGAATGGAGTACCCACTGAAAAGTTTTGGCCTGTAAGAGGAGTAAGATTAGGATGTCCATTATCACCGTATCTGTTTGTTTTTTGTATGGAATGGCTAGGACACAGTATCAAGACAGCTGAAGCGTCAGGGGAATGAAGTCCGATTAGATTATCAAGAGTAGAGCCACCTATATCGCACTTATTTTTTGCTGATGACTTGGTAATCTTCTCAAACGAAGACATGAAGCATGGCTTGCTATTAAAGGACTTCTTAATTGTTTTTATAGTTTTTCAGGACACAAGTTCAACAAACAGAAAACTAATATGTTTTTTTTTCCAATAGAGTGGAAAAGGGTCTTAGTAATGCTTTAAGTAGGCTTATGTGCTTTCAGAGGGTTCAAGAGTTGGATCATACTTAGGAATTCCACTATTTCATAAAAGAGTCACCAACTCTACTTTACGTTTTGTGGTAGAAAAGGTTAGAGCCAAGTTGTGCAATTGGGATGCAAAGTAACTCTCTATAGCAAGCAGATTTACCTTGGCCTGGCCAGTTCTTCTCTCTATCCCGACTTATTTTATGCAGTCTATGCAAATTCCTAAAGTGGTATGTGAGGAAATTGAATGCCTAGCAAGACAATTTATTTGGGGGACTAGTGTAGGGAAGCGAAAAATGGCATTAGTAGACTGGGGCTCTATTTGCCAACCTCGTACATATGGAGGACTGGGCATTCGGTGTGGGTTCGTATATTATGCTCAAAATATAGAATGAAAGAAGCGATTCCCAACAGTATAATGAGAGGAAGTTGTTCAGCTGTGTGGAGAGAAATAGCGAAAGTGTGGCCGTTACTGAAAGAAAAATTATATTGGTCTGTTGGGACAGGAATCTCGGTTCACTATTGGGAGGATTTATGGGTTCCAAAAGTAGGCCCGTGTAAAGCACATGAGTCTTTTATGGGAAGCTCGAATGCGGAATGTTTAGTTAAAGATATGGTTACAAATCATGGAGCATGGAATCTGGAGGCTTTCAAGGAGCGGTTGACAGATGATGTTGTTTAAAAGATTGTTAATATCCCCCCTCCTCATCCCTTAGTTGTCCATGATGGAGTCTTTTGGGTGCACATGTCAAGTAGGGGCTTTACGGTTAAAAGTGCCTGTCGAATGATAAAAGGAAACACATAGAATGAGCATGTGGACTGTCATATGGGTTGCCACGCCAGCATCGTTAAAAAATTAATGTTTTAATCAGCATTTCGGTTAAAGAAAAACAAATTGACTTTTTTTTGAAATGTTAATGGCCAAATTTAGCTCAGAAACATAATAAGAGTAAAATTAACAGAAAATGTAAACATTAAGAGCTAAATATATCATTACACCTAAATTTAAAGTTAATCTAATCATTTTAAATATAAAATATTTATTTTTGCATCATAAAAAATTAAAATTAATCAAATTAAATGAAATTTTCAATCCAGTTTGGATACCATAATTTTTTTAATTTATATATCTAAACCATTCAATTACCACAATTTGGATAGGGTTTAGTTTCTCAGTTTTTTTTTCTCCTTAGGTCGAGGTTGTTACTTTCTCGCAGTTTTAGTCAAAATTTAATGGGTTAATTCAAACCATAAGTCCTTAAACAATCACTTAGGCAATAAATTTGTCCATATTTTAATGATATATCATAGTATTAATATTATATCAATCATATTCTCTTGTCAATTTAACCATCAATTAGATGTAAAATGACAGTAAATATGCTCAAATTTGACCATCAATCATATTTACAGTTTTATTCGCTTGAATAAATTTGTCAAGGCTAATGTGGAGATGGAAGCAAGAAAAACCGTTGTATATGATCTACTGAATTAGTTATTCTTAAAAGTAAATAGCAACAATCTCAAATTTTCATGGATTGTTTATTTTGATTTTAAATTGTTTCCAAAATTTTTGGATTATATCAATATACTCTTTTAACATTTTTTAATTGTTAAAATAAACTCTTTTTTTCGTAATGATACTTTAATTAATTTAAATAAATTTTAATTACTTTAATCATACGATATTATGCATTTCATTTTCCTTCTATCAATTTGATAAAATACAATAATTTTATTTTCAAATTTCTATTTTAAATTTAGTGCAACATTTTCACTAATTAGTTTGAACAACTTTATTAAAAATAACATTGTTTTATATTTTATATCATCCATAAAAATTATCCAAAATATAAAAGAAATATTAATTGATATAAAATAAAATGCAAGGGTAAAACAACCAATTAGTAACTATAGAGAAGTATTTATACGGGAGTATAATATATAAAATATGAAAAAAAATTAATTATAAATTTGTACTGGGATTTTTAATATTAACAAAAAAAAAATATTAAATTTACAATCAACTCAAGTAATGTACTGAGAAAAAGTGTCTTACCACAATGGGAGTATTCAGTCAGGATGGCCGAGTGGTCTAAGGCGCCAGACTCAAGTTCTGGTCCTCGTGAGAGGGCGTGGGTTCAAATCCCACTTCTGACAATTTTAGCTTGATTTTCATTAAATATGACTCTGGCTCTCTTTTGTAAACAAGCCCAAATTTTTAAAATTTGGTTCATTTTTCTCAAAAAGCCCAAAAACGGAAGAGCAGCCCAGAACTTTATATGCGCAGCAACGTGATACAATTAGAGTTTAAATAGAATTATAATTATTATTTCTTGTAATTTATTTTCTCATACCATATAATATTTCTATATAAAAAATACGAGTAGATAAAGAGTTCGGACAATGCTTTGTTAATTGAATTAATATTAGCCGGTAACTCAAATGCTAGTCATATTGTAGACTTACGTGCTATTCACAAAATTTTGTATAGAAATTGGAAAGTTTAGATCCGTCACATTCTCAGAGCTCACAATGAAGTTACAGATTTTATGGCTAAACATGTTACCCCAAGTTTCACAAGTATCCAAGTGTTCTCCATCCCTCCTCAAGCTCTAAGGGGTTGATTCAAAAGGACAATTTAAGTTATAATTTATGATTTTATCGTAATCGTTTAATGTTGTTTTTTATTTACTAAAAAAAAATTACTTACCACTTAATTTTGACATGAAATCTTTTAAAATTATAAAATAAAAAAATCATAATTTAAAAATAATATTTATCATACAACCTAATTATATTTTGTACTTAATTTTAATTAATATAGCAAATCTCTCTTATAACTTAATTTTTTTAATACTTAAATTTTCAACACTTAACTTATCGGTTCATCAGACACCACCTTACTTTTTTCTACCCCATCCAACTTTTATAATAGTTTATTTATTTATTTTAAAATTAGGAAGGATGCCATTAATAAGAAAAAATTACAGGACTGCATGACAGACACGTGTACTTCCCAGGCCTTACCAGCACAACAATGCCAGATCCTAATAAATGAAAAATAAAAGCTTTACAAGAATAAAAGAACTTTACTTTTAAAAAACCCTACACAGACACAAGTAAAGCCTAAATCTAAGAAAAAACCCAAATGCCAAATCTAAAATGAAAAAGAAGGAAAAACATAAAACAAAAAGAAAATTGTTCAACTCTCTGGCATCCCTCATCAACTTCTCTACGACCATCGTCAAAACCATCAAATATCCTACCCCTTTTTCGTCAACGATGGATTGTGTGTAGAGACTGAAACCGTAGGAGTCTTTTCATTCGCATTTCTTCGACTCATTTCACCTTTCTGACAAGGACCTTCTATCTTCTTCGACCACCGATTCCGTTCTTGGAGGTGCCTCTTCAATCCAAATATTTGCTGAGTCCCATCGTTTCCCTTTCTCCGCTATTATGTGCATCACGTGGTTCACGGATCTGCCCGTAAAATGACAGGTAAAGCTTTCAAACCTCTAAGCCCGTTCTCTTATTTCTTTAATAATCACAGCAATATTTGATTTGTCCTCTTCAAACGTTTCGATTTTCTTTATGACTGTCAAGGAGTCCCTTTCAACTACCAGATTTCTGAATCCCAAATCTTCAGCCACTACCACCGTTTGTAAACAAGCTCTCACCTCTGTCGTGGTTGAATCGGCCACAAAGGTATTAGGGTAAGTGCATGCTGCCAGTATATGTCCTTCGAAGTCTCTAAAATTTATTCCTGTTACTGAACTCAGCATATAACTGTCATACGTTACACTGAAATTACCTTTTACCACATTTATCCTCGCTGAAGTCCATGCACAATCATTTTGTCGAACACTTGCTTCTGTCACTACTTCCAGTTCAATGTTCTTTGTGTAAAATGCCTTAATCAATCTCGTTGTGCAGTACCTTTCTCCTTGATTATAAACTTTGTTTCTGTGATGCCATACTGCCCAGAACGTGATGACTAACCATTTACACTGCTCATATTTCATAGTCAAAAATAAATTTGCTAACCACATATTCCAATTTTGTTTCGGGCTGCTGGATGAGCCATCAATCCCTACTCTTTGCAGGACACATTTAATGAACGTGCATTCCCAGAAGACGTGACTCACTGATTCCTCTAGTGTTCGGCAGAGAGGACAAAGATTCACAACCTGTAAATTTCTATCTTTTAAATTGTTAAAAGTAGGGAGGAATTTATTGGCAATTTTCCAAGATGTAATTTTGATTTTTCTTGCAAACTATAATCTCCATAATTTGTTGTAAAATTTTTGTAGTAGCGTAGGCTGATGCATCCTCTCCCCTTGCCCTATTATCGTATCCTCCTGTAACAACCATTTATCAAATACCACCTTATTTTTTTCTACCCCATCTAGTTTTTATTATAGTTCCATTTCCTCTAATAATCTTTTATGTCATTATTTTAAATTTTAATATATATGTCATAATGTGTCTATTAATTCCAACATTCGAATAACAAGGAAAACCATATCTAGGAGTTGTCGCTAATAATTTTAAGCTAGGTGAAATTAATTATCAATTCAGAGTACGATTACATAAGTACGAACTATGAAAATCTTAACAAGAACTAACTGAGGTCTATATTTACCAAATCAGGACTCAAGAGATTGTTTATGTGCAATGAAAGATTAATACTCCTATAATTCTTGTTCCTATCATAAGACCATATTAATCTTATTTAGGATTTTAATTCTTGATTTTACATTATTATCGTATCATAACGTCATTATTGGGTATTAAAATTTATTAACAACAATCCAATATTTAAGAAAATCATTATTCATTCGCGAGGAAGTATACAAGTCAACCATTCATGGTCTTTTTGAATAAAACATTTTCTAAAAGGATAATAATTTTATTTTTTTAAAACAAAAATAGAATGTCCTTATCTATAGGTGAGAAATAATCATCCACATCAATGATTTGTGACTCTTTTATAATAAAAAAATATTTTTTAACAAAGTGAATAAACGATAGCAATGCTTTTTCACTGTAGAAAAACTAGACTTAATATTCAATATTTATTACCTTAAAGCACATCAATATCACCTCACCATTCTAATTAAATCCAATAATTATGAATATCTCACGTCAGAATTCCAAATATAAATAAAATTTCATTGTTAAAGTTAAAATTGGTATTGATTGTATTATACACCGAATTTATTATACACGAAATACATACCAAATTTACACGTAAGTTTATTAGTTTTAAATTCTATTATTATGATTTAATCTAATAATATTACATGTCCAAACATACACAAATACTAATTACTATTAATCATGCCAAATTAAGTTAGTTCATAAATCATACAATATAGAACTAGATTTAGAAATGAGTTTTAACTTGGTTGGCATTGAATAAATTTGTCTTATCAATTCTTTGTTTTGTCTTCTCATTGATAGATTTCACTAACTCCACTTTCGTTTCTCCATCTAAGCTAGAAAACTCATCGATGGGAAAATGCATAAGATCAAGTACTGTAAGTGGGTCAAAATCATAAACAATTTCAAAAGGAGAGTAACCAATAGTTGAATCAATAGATCTATTATAAGCAAATTCTACAGACATTAAACACTCTTCCCAATTTTTAAGATTCGTACCCACAATGACTTTACGTAAATCACTTGAAACTTGATTGGCCACCTCAGTTTGGTCATCAGTTTGGGAGTGACAAGTAGTCGAGTAAAGTCACTTAGTTCCAAGGCCACCTCAGTTTGGTCATCAGTTTGGGAGTGACAAGTAGTCGAGTAAAGTAACTTAGTTCCAAGCTTACCCCATAAAACTTTCCAAAAGTGACTTAGGAACTTTACGTCTTGATAAAAAATAATGGTGCGATGTATACCATGAAGGTGCACCACCTCTTTGAAGAACAAGTTAGCCACATAGGTAGCATAATTTGTTTTGTGACAAGAGATGAAGTGAGTCATCTTTGGAAACATGTTAGCCACATATGTAGCATAATCTGTTTTGTGACAAGAGATGAAGTGAGTCATCTTTGGAAACATGTCAACATCAACAAAGATACTATATCGACCTTCTTTAATTCTTGGTAAACCAAGTATAAAATCCATGGATAAATTTGTTGGAAAAATTGCATTTTATGGGAACTTTGAGACATATTCTCAATAGGTAAAGGTGGAGATTTGAATCATAAAATTATGGTTTCATATTCTATTCCATGAGACATTTACAACAATATTTCATATGCTCAAAATGGTTGAGTGATGAATGATAAATTGATGCTTAAAGTAAGCTACTTGGAAATATTTGTTGAGGAAAAGTAAAGGTTTAGATCCCACATTGGTTAAATACCAAGTGGGAGATGTGTATATATATGTGAATCCTTTTAAAGGATAATTGAATTACTAACCCTCTTAAAGGGTAATTGAATTACCAAGTAGGTCCAAACCTAATGGGATTGGGGTGCACCCACACAACGTGGGCAACGTGAAATGTCTGGATCGATTGGGCCCAAAGGGGCTTGCAGATATTTTAGTCCAACATGAAATTATTTTTTCCTCAGCAGACATAATCTAGTTATATAAGGACACTTATCTTAATTTATTTGATACCAATCAATTTGACTTAATTTTTTTAATCAAATTGATTTATTGGCTCTTTAATGGCAGATTTTGTGAAAATTTTTCAAAACTCCAACATTCTCAATACTTATAAAAGGCTATGTTTTCTAAAGGGTTTTACACACTGGTATTTTTCTTATACCAAAATTCTGTTGCTCTCAAAATTATTCGTTTTCCTCTCCGTATTTCTCAAACATTCCGGTGATAGAAAAAGGCATCATTAATTTGTTGATCGTTGCAAAGGTGCTGTTGCTTTGATCTTTGTGTTGTTGTATCATGTGATACATTCGACCAACATTTCTCTAAGTACTGTAGGAGCGGCTGAATCTGTCTTAAGGAAACTGTATTTCACAGGCCTCAACGTTTCGTAAAATCTCTATTCTTCTTTTTTTTTTTCAATTTTTGTTAAGGTTTCATTTGATTATTTGTATTTTGCAGATTAAATATAAATTGTTCTATTTATATTTCATTAGATATATAAACATTAATTTATTTATATTTATCTATTTTGTTTCGCTAACGTGTTTTGTCTAACAAAACCTACCTAAGGTGAAGAAAGAATACATAAAGGAGTATAAAGTCCGTGAGTCATTACCTTTAATTTTGTTTATTTACAAGCAATACACTTAGAACATACTTTTTCCATATCTCTCTTTATATGCAGCCAAAAAAAGTGTTCTTGTAGAATATCCTAGGTTTTGGTGACAACAAAGTGTCCTATAATCCCCTCTTGAATCAATAACTCTCACAGGGAACATTAAGGTTCACAGAACCTATTCAATCGAAACAAGAAACCATCTACAAGATAAAATATATTAATAGAGCCACTCCCACAATTAGTATAAATATTTAAAAAATCAAAATTAGTTAAGTACAAATATTTAATGTGTTCAAATCCTAAAACTTTAGCATTTAATGTAGTGAACAAAGAATATTTATAAAATAAAGCATCAACAACTACATCATCGTTACCATGTTAGTACTTAATAACATATGAGAGTGTTTTAATAAACTCAACCCAACGAGCATGTCTTTTACTCAACTTACCTTTTCCCTTTAACCATTTAAGGTATTCACTTTTAGTATGTATAACAAACACTATTGGCAACAAGTAATGTTGCCAAACTTGAAATGCTCGATTCAAGGCAAGCAACTCTTTGTCATAAGTTTAGTAATTGAGTTGTGCACCATTCAATTTCTCACTAAAGTATGCGATAGGTTTATTATCTTGCATAATGACTGCACCAATTCCTATACTTGAAGCATCACATTAAAGCTCAAATGTGTTATAAATAGGGTAAGTTAAGAATTGGAACTGAACATAACTTAATCTTTTAAGGCTTGGAAAGCCTTTTCTTGAGTTTCACCCCACTTGAAAACCACGCATTTCTTGATTATCTCAGTTAATAAGGGCGAAAATGGTGGAGAAATCTTTCACAAACCTACTATAGAAACTAGCTAAACCATGGAAAGATCTCACTGTTGTTATAAACTTAAGTGTTGACCACTCTTTAATGGCTTTAACCTTGTCTTCATCCACATGGATTCCTTGTGCACTTACATCACTACCCGAAAGTATTAACTTATCACATCAAAAAGTGAATTTCTCAAGGTTAGCATGTAATCGTTCTTTCCTTAAAATATCTAAGATTGATTTAACATGTTCAACATTCAAATTCAAAGACGTAGAATAAATCGATATATCATCGAAATAAATGACTAAAAACTTACCCAAATAAGGCCTCAAAACATGTTTCATTAAATGCATGAAAGTACTAGGTGCATTTGTCAAGACAAAGGGTATGACTAGCCATTCATATAAATCGAACTTAGTTTTAAAGGTTGTTTTCCATTTGTCCCCTTCTTTCATTCGAGTTTGATGGTAACCACTTTTTAAATTATTTTTTTATAAAAATACAAGCACCATGAATGTCATAAAGCATATCACCGAAACATGGAATCAGATACCTATACTGAATAGCAATTTGGTTAATTGGTCTACAATCAACACACATTCTATGTAACAACCCAAACCCGGCTTAGACGTTATGACCAAATCTGAAGAGGTTACTGCCATTTATTTGAAATTCCGAAATCCGTTTGACTTGTAAAACATTACTAGCTCTTGTTAAGAAAAGTACTTTGGGAATCCGGAATCCGTTTATCTTGGTAAAATTTTTGATTATTTACTTATAAAGCATTTAAGTTGCAGCAGAATTCTTAGTTAAGTTTGATTTTGAAAAACATGATTTATTATTGAAAATTCCAACGTTTTGTAGATAAAATTAAACCCATCCAAAAACGTATAAACAGTTAAAATGAGAAATAAAATCCCAATTTTAAAAAGATAGTCCAAAAGGTCCGAAAACAGTCCAAAATAAAATAAGTCCAATTCAAATAGCATATTTAACGGAGAATTGTTTAATGGAGCTCCCGTCGCACCGATCTGCCTAAGTCTGAGGATTACATGAGAATCAAACAAACAAAAAATGAGCTTACAAACTTAGTGTGTAACATATAACAGAATCAAATTCAAAACATGTCTCGATATTAGAATCAGAATCAGAACCAGAACATATGTCATAGTCAGAATCAGAATTAGAACATATCAAATGCAGGTTAAAAGTCCTAGCCCCAATAGCTGCACACCATCTCCGAACATCCCTACACACTATATAGGGTATTAAACACCCATCCAACCCTACACACTGCTATGTGATTGTATGTCACATCTTAGAACAATTGTAGCCTAGCTGCCAGATAATTAGACGATAATCGGCCAGAATCAGATATGTATGTGGCTGAGCCACCATAAACGACAGATAAATTAAAATGCCCACACTTCCTCCTTAAACATAATTCCCACCCCAATGCATATACAGAGTTAACAGATATAAAAAATGTATATGCCATACATGCTTTGATATAGATTTAGTTCATGCTTAGTAGATAACATATTATATTCACATATTACAGAGCATAATTAACATATATCTTATCAAACATGCGTACATAAATCAAATCTTATGCTAACAGAATATCAGGAATCATGTTTTATAACTTAATTTATGTCATACAGACCCTATGGAAGCCCTACATTCGACTCGAACGACGTTTACGACCCTAGGGAAAATTTTTAGAATTTGGGCCCAATTGCCTGTATGACCCACATGGCTTAATTGGCCGGTCCGTGTGGCCTACATGGTCTCACACGGCCATGTGTCACACACAGCCTACCACACGGCCGTGTGGCGTCGACAGTTTTAGATTTCGACTTTCATTGTTCTTTGTTTTCTCGGGTTTTCATTACACACCTAGATATTTTCTGACGTAGGTTACAAAAATGAGTATACCGGCACCTTTGGACAAACATCACCTCAAAAATCCTAAGTCACCGATGGAATATTCGTTTCTTGAGTTTCCCACATGAATCAATTTGCAATCTATTCAATCAACACTTATTAGTGAACTTGATTGGAAGAATAAAAAGAATTTGGGACAATAAAGATCAAGAAAAAGAAAACAACAACTTGAGACCTTACCAACAAAAAACCCACGTGAAGAAAAAAGGAAAGAAAAATAAAATTGTTGAAACAAATAAAAGGTGAACGAGAAAATAGAGGAGAGATTTTTGGAAAATCTTTTAGTTTTCAAAAAATAAGAAAATAAAATAATCCCCACAAAACCAAATCCTGTCTAACCACTAACCCCACAACTTCTAGAGTTCAAACTTGACCAAAATTCCACTGAATAGGCGGCACATAAAGACTAGCAAAAATAATCCAACTTGCTCACGCAAGGGTTCATACTCAAGACCAAGAGTAAATTGAAACCTTACAAGCTCATTCTGTTACAAATTGGGCAAAAATAATATTTAAGTCATAAAGACCAAAATAGAAATAGGGACAAAAATAACAAATTTTTTTTAAGAGTGAGATTGGAACCCATAACCTCAAACACACCATCAAGGCCCTTAACCACTAAAACAATTACCTATTAATAGTAGAATTTAACAAATCAAATATACCAATTTTTTTTGGGCGTTACATTTTATATGTACCATCTTTCTTAGACACCAAAGTCACTTGGACGGTACAAGAGATAAGACTCTCACGAATGTGTCCCTTCTCCAATAGTTCCTCCAGCTGCCTTTGAAACTCCTTTGTCTTCTTAGGATTGCTTTTATAAGCTAGTTGGTTTGGAATTGTATAGACGAGAACTAAGGCTCCATTTGTTTCAACATAAAAGCTTTTATGGAAAATATTTTCAGCCTTTTTTGATGTTTGCTTCATGTAAAATAGGATGGTCAACGTAAAATATTTTCCAGTCAACGTAAAATTACCCCCTTATTCCCGTAAAATGTCTTACCAACTTTTTTTTCGTAACACCCCTATACCAACCCGAACATTGGGTCAAAGCACCAAGATGTTACATTCTCTACTAAATTCTTCACTTATCAAATATTTTCTTATAAACTTTCATAACTTTTCAATTTAGTCCCTTTTTGTCATAAAAGTTCAATATTCACTAATTAATCATATTAGATCAATTTTCTTTCTTGTTACACTTTAATCACATAATTCATCTTAATATCTTGTTTCACATATCAAATTTCTATGTATTTCACTTCTATTATTTCATCCACATATTTTCTCAAGTTTAACATTTTAGTCATTGTCATTATAAATATTCCATGTTTTTCCACAATTTCACTTTCACAATACTTTATGAATATTTTATCATCTCATGACACATTCATTAAACTTTTATTATAATTTCCTTACTCACATGTTAAATTGTTTCACACTTAAACTTTTGTATATTTTTCAATTTAGTCCCTATTGCCATGTAATTTATTTTCACCATATAAATAATTGAATCAAATAATTCATTATAATATCTTACTGCACATACCAAATTTTCATGCATATCAGTTCTCTTAATCCAATTATAAGTTTCACAAAATTTACAATTTAATCCTTAACATCATAAATATTCATTATTTACTATAATTTCAACTTAACATCACTTTGTAATCAATTCACTACTTCATTTAAACTCTTTATCATAAATCTCAAATGTCTTGTTTTATTAAAAATAACTTTTATGAAATATTTTTAGAAAATCTGTCAAATAACAGAAAATATTTTACACAGATTCATCCAAACACCAGAAAATAATAGCTTTTTTAGAAAAGTAAGTCATTTTTCGAAAGCCATTTTTAGTGAAATAAATGGAGCCTAAGTCAATTTGATACTTAATGCCCCTTAAAGGTGGCAATCCGTTCGGTGCCTCATTAAAGATATTCTCATATTCTTGCAAAAGAGACACAAAAACACTAGGCAAAGATTTATTAAGATTAGTCAAAGATAAATAGTTTTGCCTAAAACGGATAAGGATACAAGGTTGTTTGGTGAGTAAGGCTCACCTCACATATTCACTGACATAAAGATTTTGAACCACTATTTTTTTCCCACAAGAGGGTTCACTCACCTTTGGGCCATCATTATTTTTGCTTTTTTCACTATGGGTGTCACATCTTGAAAACCGAGTTAGTAGAATTGGACATTAGATTATGGGTTTGAGAGAAAAATCAGATTTTGTGTCATAGGAATTAAAATAGGATTAAATAAATAATTAGTTGATAATAGTAAACTAGTAATTAAATTAAATAAATATGGTATTAATAATTGGGGCATTAGTATAATAATAAAGACTAATTTGGGAATAGTGGTTAAAGTAGAGGTTTAAGTCTCAACTCTTACAAAATAATTTTTTTTTTTTGCAAATTCCCTTTTTTTTTTGTGTTGGCATTCAAGTCTAGTAAACCTAGGTATAAATACAATTTTTTTATCAAAATAATCAGCCTTTTAATCACTTTTCTTCTACCTTAGCCATCCCTAACCCCCTCTCCCTCTCTTCATCTTTATTTTTTTTCTTTTCCCTTTTTCCTCCATTGTTGCCGTTGTCTACACCTCCCCTTTTACCATCTTATTCTTCTTCTTTTTGCATCAAGATTTTGCACCATCTCCTTTACTATATTTCTTCAATTTTTCTTCAATTAAATTATCCCCAAATCTGAAATTTTTAACTCCAAGATCGATCCCAAACATCGCCTAGAAAGTGTCATTGCCCTTTCTCTCAACTATCTTGTGTAAGGTCTTTTTTCTCTTCAATTTCTTAATTAATATTGTCCATTAAAAACCTATATTTCTAGATATAAAATTTAGGGGATTTTAAATTTTTTTAAATTTATTTTTCTATATTTTAATGAGGTTTCAAACCATTTTAAAATTTAGCCCCAATTTCGGCCAACATGGGTGGTGGTTCGTGCGCATATGTGTAGAATAGGGGGCTGCTTTGTTTCTTGAATCTTGCCCAACTAATTCTAGCTTTAATTTGAGTTCTTGAACCTTCCTAATCAGCTATTAAACCCATGTCAATTAGGAAAAACGTTCTTAATTGTTTGGGCATTCGAAACTCACAAATCGGGAAGCGCAAATGTAGTTAAGTGTAAAATTAATTGTTGTTTCTACATAGTTGTAGGGTAAATGCTATG
This sequence comes from Gossypium bickii, assembly GCA_025503065.1. Taxonomy (NCBI): domain Eukaryota; kingdom Viridiplantae; phylum Streptophyta; class Magnoliopsida; order Malvales; family Malvaceae; genus Gossypium; species Gossypium bickii. The sequence continues at coordinate 90,322,042 of CP106714.1, read as the reverse complement.
GATTGATTAAATGAAGGAATTGAATAATTATTAGCTATTGATTTTCCAGTATATTATGGAATTAGGTGCTGACCCAAATTCCTCGAATCAACCGTAAAGCCAAAGAACGATCGTACGTACGGTTCGCATCGATACAAGGTAAGAAATCGAACTAGTTGAATTCGTAAAATAGTTATTAATTTGAAAATTGGTTTGAACCCATAGGTGGGTAATTTGAAGTTGATTAAGTGATAAATTGATTGAATTTATACTGAATTTTTGTTTAGGATCATATAAAAGTTTATTAAGGAAAATTGGAAGATTCACTAAGGTGCTGCGAGAAAGAGAAAAATAAAGTGTGGGTTCTAAACTTGTAAAATTTGTTTGATAATGATAAATGTCATGTTATATTTGATAAATTAGCTTGTTGATTGGTTTGGCATAGTAGCCAAAACATTAGTTTTTGCGAGTGGCCAAACCAGGTACGTTTCAAGCCTTAAAAGACTGATTTGTTGGTAAAATTGCTAGTTTGACTGTATGAATATGTAATTGAGATTGTTATGTATAATTATATTATGTGACATGAAAATGTTTGATTGAATGGTATGAAATGTTGAGATATTAAGTTTGTGTATGATATAAATGCATGAAATATTTACTATGATATATATACATGAGGTTGCTATTGTTGCACAATGAAATTTGTAAAGTATATGAATTGAACAATATTGATAGATACCATCTTAATGGTAATTTGAAAATTGGAACATTGCTTCCTTTTCTTGAAAGTATATGATTATTGAGGACATGTTGAACATGTCGAATAAATGTGAAAAGTATTGAAATATGATTAAGTATGAATTTGCATGACATATTGCATGTGCATTAGGATGAGATTTTGTGGTTGACGGAGGAGTTCCGTGGAGTACCGGCGGCATATTAAGTCCGCATATATTTGTAGTCAGTGCACTGCATTTGGAGTACTAAGGGGATTGGAGATTATATCACATTATTTATTTGGTAGTTTCACTGCATTATTGATTATTGGTGGTTTTACCATACCGAGCATTGCTCATATACGTTGGAGTTTGGCAGACGGGTTTTGGGGAAGTCGTGGTGTATAGCAGATGGTATGGGTAGGATCTCACATGTACATTTTTCATGATCATGTGCATTTGAAAATTATTATTGATAATTTTTTATTGTGTTATTGGTACCTTTATGAAATTGCCTGTATGAATGCTTAATACTTGTTTAGTCTCACACTGAGCTTATTAAGCTCACCCCATTATCTCTACTTCTCAGGTAATGATCGAAGTTAGGATTGGAATTCGCATGCAGACGTTCGGTGGACTTGGGACTTTACTTCGTCATATTAATTTAATTTAATTATTTTTTTCTGGTTATTATTATTATTCGGTTTTGGATTGTAAAGTTTTTTTAAACTGTGGTTTGGGACTGTTTGATATTTTAGGGTTTTTCATGCATGCATGACACGCATATTTGGTATAGATACACGATTTTTATAAATATGTTGAAATGGACTATGCATTATATATGGCTAAATTAATAATTTGACTAGTAATGGTACATTTCCACTATTAAGAAGATAACAAAATGATTTTTCAAAGGCAACACCATCAGTAAGGTTTTACAAAAACTCACCTAATTCGCTAATTTGACCTAAGCATGGTTGGACTAAGTAAATGGACATTTTCCAAAGCTAGCAATAGAAACCACCGTTTTATAAAAAGGAGTACTTGAAGGTTTTTAACTATTGTTAGGGTATGTTCGACACTAAGGTGTCCAATGTGGCCTTCTCGATTCGACCATAACGTCTAGGCTGGGTTCGGGAGGTTACACAATTTATCAAAATCTTTAAGTAATTACATGAATTATATGGTTTTCTTTTGAGAATGAGGATGAGCGATAGTTTTTCGAGAAAATTAGTGTCTAGTAAAATTAAGTTCAATTATCAGCTTAGATCTATAGTTAGGCACAAGTTAGGGGATTAGAAGGTAGAAACTAAGGATTTAATTAAGTTAAAAAGAAGAAATTAAGCGAAATAGATTGTATGAAATGAGTTGAACAAGTATGTGTGAGTGGAAAGTCGTTGTATGAACACAAAGAGATAAGTTAAATTATTTTTAATAGCTTAGTAATATGTGTATTTTTATGTGAAGCTGAAAACATTAGTAGAGCCTCAACAAATCAAGATTCAGGCAAGCATAAAATTATCTAGTTTGACGAGCCGTGGTGAGCTACAGGTGAGTGCATTTGTATACCATGTTTTAGCATGAAATGCGAAATCTAGAGAATCAAAGTGTGGCTTGCAAACCACAACTTATGGTATGCAAACCTTGACTTCTTCTTATGCAAATCCTTGTAATTTTGGTTGAATCGTTGAATAAATACACCGTGCGATTTTAATAGTGCAAAATGTATGAATTTATAATATATATACATGGGCTTTATTGTGTATACAATATATATACTAGTGGGTGTTATATATATAATATATAATTAGGGGAGTTGGTAATATATATATATGAATGGGGTTGTATATATACATATATATACGTGGGTGATTATACATATATAATATATATGCATGGATTTATTTTATATAATATATATTAATGGAATTTGATGTTATATATATAATATATATGCATGGTTCTATTGTATACAATATATATAATTATGGGTATGGTTTTATATAATATATAAATTTACGGGACTTTTAATGTATGCTAAAACTTGACGTAACAAAGATCACTAAATAGGTATGTATATATCTGTAATATATATTCATTTATGGTTATGTAATGCTTGCTAACGGGCATAAAAATAAATATTATAATATAGATTTTTATAACATGAATTTTATTGATAATGTGCATTTATGTATGCACGAACCCGTAAGTGAATTATATGATATTGTGAGTTTTGATTAGTGCAAAATTATATTATTGTGAAATGCTAAGTGTGAGCTCAACAGTAATGCGAGCCAGTTATATTACGTAAATAAAATGTGATTAATTAGATACCATTGGCATGCCATAGGATTGTGAGTACTCACCCTTTTTATTATGTATTGGGCATTGTGGCCCGGAGATAGCGTTGGAGAGATAAGGGAATGTCGAGCATAGCTCCATTCACCGTTGATAGTGTGGTGTGTTTGGAGAGTGTGAGCATACATGCTACACTTACATAGAGATAGTGTATGACTTTATGAGTCATGTGGTGTGTTTTGGAGATCCATTTATCAAATGAGTATATAATTTGTCTATGTTTCATATTCACCAATTGCCATTATATCACTGTGTTGAGCATGAAAATTGTGTTATATGTGAATTGTTAAAATATGTTTAAATTCTAGCATGTGAGATGTGTATATATTTGTGTTCTATGCATGTGTAGTCATTGAGCTTTCCGAAGCTCACCCCCTTACTTTACCTTACAGATAAATAGTTCCCGAGTTAGCGAGGAAGGTGGCAAATCAGTGATCCATCGCTAGGCATCTTCTTTGAGTATGTCTGTTAAGATTTTAAGCTCCGAAATGAAGGCAATGTGGGTTGTTCCAAGGGGTTAGTACTAGGGCTAGACTTAAACTTTTTAAATAAAATTTTCAACAGGTTGTAAATGGACATTATAGATTGTTTGTTTTTTTTTGGGATTTTGAACGTTATAATTGCTTACTCGATTGCTAGTTTAGATTGTTTTAATTACTTACTTGATGTGATGATAATTAAATGGACTAACAAATTTTTACAGCTAAGAGAGACCGCCAAGTATTAAGGTACGCCTTATACCTTCTGATTGTGTAAATGAAATGGGCCTATTTTCTCTTAGCCTTTTTTGTACTTTGTTTCACACTTCCCTTAACCCTTTGATAGAATTTCATCATTTTGATTTGATAATTGTAAACATCTTTTGGATCCAGAGGGACCAATGTGTACTTTTTCCCATGGAAAACAAGGGAATACCTATTCAATTTACCTTGGTGAGCAACATCACGATCATACTGCTATGGTCTTCTAAGTAATAAGTGGGCAACATGCATAGGAACAACATCTTCTAAGTAATCAAGGACTATTTCTTCACACGTACCTTCAAACCTTCATTAAGTTATTGGATATGGTATGGCTTAGGGTGTTTTCTACAAGACAAGGCAAGAGAATCTACAAGGTAATTGCTCATGACATTAGCACAACTCCCACTATCAATGATAAGTGAGAAAAGTTTACCTTTAATCAAACCCCTAAAATGAAAGATCTTATTCCTTTAAAGATCATGATCAACCCTCACTTGAAAGTTGATGGTGTGCCTCACCAGGAAACAATGGGACTTATAGATATCGTCCCCTTCCTTTGGTGGATCCAACACCTCTTCTTCACCATAAAATTCACCTCCATCGTCATCATTATCAATTAATTCGGGCATATCTAGATCTAGTGTGTTTGAATCGAAAGTATACTGACCATTCTCTATTATGAGCAAGAGTCTCGTATTGGCACAATCATGACAATAGTGACCATGCCCTTTGCACTTAAAGCACTCAATTTCATAAGTTATTTGTTGCTTTTGTAAAGAACTGGTCCTATTGGATTGCTTTGAAGATGAAGAAGTCTTTGTATCCCTACTTTTCCAATCAAAAGATTTATTCTTATCACGTTTGGGATAAAACTTATTGGTAGCCTAAAGAAATTTTCAATTCTTAAAAGAATAATTAGAACTTGTGCCTCAAAAGTATTGCGATGAATTGAATGGACGAGGCCATTGTTGATATTGATGCTGCTTAATCTCAACTACCTTGTGTATCGCCTTCTCAAGATCAATGTAGGTTTGAAGATGAAGAGAATTGGCTATCAAAGTGTTCAATCCATCTAAAAATCATACCATGGTAGTCTCACCATCCTCTTAGATGTTCTCTCGTTGTATTAACTTATCCATCTCCTTAAAATATTCATCAAGGCCAAAATGAGGGAGCATGGACGTGATAGGCTAACTTTACCTCAAAGCCTAATTACGAGGTCTAAAGCCAAGAAAATCAAATCAAGATTGAACTTGGTTATACAAGAGTTCATGATGAAGGCTTTACAAGCTCACACAAAGGGAAAAAAAATATCAAGATTCACTTTCTTGGTTACAAGAAAATCAAGAAACCGCATCTTGGCTCAATTCCACCTTATATAAATATTTAAGGATTCAAGAAAATAAAGATTCCAAATCTTGGAATTCTTGGTCCAACAAACAAAATATTGGAGTTGGAACAACACGGATTACATTGACGAGCTTAAATGAGCCCAATCTTCCAATGAAAGGATCACAAATTCAAAATCTTGAAAATTAGCCCAATGGAACGTCTATAAGCCCATCTTGAAATTTTACCAAGAACTTAGTTGAAAATTTGGTCAAAATTTGTGAAAGTGGCCCATTTTAAGTCAATTTTTAATTTTCAGCCCGTTTTAGGTTAATAAGTGAATCATTTGTAAAAATTTAGCCCAAGTAGCCCATATACATGCCTTGGTCGAATTCCACTTTTAATCCATACTTAGGAAGTTTTATTTCATATTTTTATTAATTAGGATAAAGTTTGTTAATTATTTTTAAGTATTAGTTGGCAATGAGTTGGCATGTTTATCATTACCCTAAAAACACTCTCTTTATAGTAATCACTTGGCAGCTTAAATATAGCATGGTTGGACACTCGTTATTCATTATGCTTTGATTGAATAAATAATCTTTGAGTTATTCTTTACAAGAATTCTTCTTGTTTGATTTTAAAAGTTATTTGTCGTACTATTTTACATTTTTAGGGATCATCCTCAAGCTTCGACCTGTTAAGTTTCTTACTTGGACGGGAAATTAAAACCTTGGGTTATTGAACCATTTCGATTCAAAGGATTCTTAGAGTGTCATCCATTAATCTATTATTCAATTTTCCATCTTCTACATTCGGCAATATCTATCGTTTCATCTTATTTTTCTTTTCTTTTTAATTTTGTTCTATTGCTCTCATTATTCATCTAATTGACTTGTTGTTTGTTCGGTTTAAGTTCAAGAATCAACCAAGAAGAATCAAATCACACTTATTCACATCAAGATCGTATCAATTTGATGATATCTCTCTCCTTTCTTGGATTGATTGTTCTTTTCTCCTCTTGTTGTTTGTTTTTGCTTCAATTTCATTCAATTAAAAATTGTTTGGTGCTTAAATTTCATATTTGAATTCGGCTTTGTTTGTTGTCCAGGATTATTTTTTTTTTGCTTCAAGAAACCTTAATTCCATCGGATCTTGGACTCTCTTTTTCAACTATACCTAAAGCCTTTGTTTTACTTTTTTTTTCATTTGTTTTTAGTGACTTCTAATCTCTTTCATTCATTTGTTTTCAGATTTGGTCGGAGCTTTTTTCACCATCAAGAATCGATCTTACGTTTCAAAACCTTTTATTCTTTTGTTTCTTTGTTAGTCAAATATTCATCGAGTCATTCCCTTTGTTTTTCGTTTGTTTTAAATTTCTCTACTGTTGAATTTGTTGCTAATCATTCTTTTTCTTTTGCTAGCCTTGATTTCATTAAGAACTCAACAAAGAATAGATCTTTCTTTCAAGGGTCGATCCTCGCACATTCTAAAATCCTTCAAATCTTGGTTAATTTCTTCTTTGTTTCATCTTGTGATTACTTTAGCTTGCTGCCAAATTATTTGTTTTCTTACTTGGCTATCTTGTGCGTTTCAAGTTGCTTGCATGCCAAGTTGCTTCGGTTAGATCTAAAGTCATAGGCGAAATCTGCAACTTAAAGAATTTTTGATCCTACTCTGTTGCTCGTATATAATAAACACAAGGACTAATTTGGTAAAGTTTATTGCTATACATAGCACAATGGGCTTGAGTTTGTAACATCCTAAATTTTTGGGCCTATGCATTTAATGGGTGGATATGTTTAATGTGTTAATTTAACTGTTAGGGATCCAAATTGGGCTCAAGACTAGGCAAAGGCCTTGGTTAAATTATCTGATTGGGCATTATAGAGTTAAAAGGAGGTAATTGTGTTTAAAATACCAACGTGGGCTTGTGGTCCAACAATAGGTGGCACTGCAAGGGAACTTGAAGGTGGCGTCATTAACAATTAAAGGGGCCTAAGTTTTGGCCGCAAGGAGCCCATGTTTCTGGGCCATTTTCGGCACTTTAAAGGGAGCAAGGGGTGATGCCATACACAAGAAGTTAGGGGCCCAAAATTTAAGTTTCATAGAGCCAAAATCCTTTAATTTTAGTTAGCTAAATTCGGCATTAGGGTTAGGTGAAGTGGACGGCAACAAGGCTCAAAAATAGGAGATTTATGTGGATTTTATAATTGATAATATAGATGATAAAAAGGAGAAAAGATAGGAGCTATCTGCAAGGCAAAGTGATGGCCAAAAATCCATCACTTAGAGGAGTAAAGAATTCGGCTACTTCATGGATAAGGGGTGCCGAATTTTCCCTTTTGATTTGCTTGACTTTTAGTTATCAGGAAGGGCATTTTCGGTTTTAAGCAGTAGATACCGAAATTTCTATAAATAGGACGGATATCTCATTGATTTTGGCATTTAAACCCTAATTTCCTCTTCACTTTTTTTGCCGAAATTCTTAGCCTCCCCCTCTACAGTTTCTTTTCTTCAATTTCTTCAAAAGCCGAAACCTCTCCTTTCACTCGCTTCTCCATTCTTTTTCTCTTGAGCCGATTTCTCTAAAAAGCTGAAATCTCCATAGTTTTTCTCTATTCATCCCATTTGTGAGATAATTCTATTCTTCCGGCATTTAATCTTTTCCTTTGGCATTGCCGAATCTTCTCTCTAGTGCTACCCGAATCCCCTGTGTTAAGGTAAGCGTCGACTTCTGTTATGCTCTCACGTTCTATTTTGGTTTTTGAAAGGAAAAAGTCGAAAAGCTAATAGTTTAATGGTTCTATGTTGGGCGGCATTTCAAGATTTGAAAGAAACTTGGTCGTCTAGATCTAAAAGCCGAAAAATGTTAGTCTCCAATTTCGGGATTTTAAGGTAAGAAGATTTTCCCTAGATTTTTACTAGATTCACTTATTATATGCAAGATCTTAACTTTATGATGAGGATTAACGATCATAAATTGTGATAGTAGTTCTGACAAGGACTTGTGATGGAATTAAATATGGATCAGGCAAAGGAAAGAATCCCTAAGTTTAAGAAACGAGCGGTATCTGCCATTCGAGATTGGCCACTTGGTTGTGGACCGGCTTCTAAACAACATCTTAGGCAGATAGTGGTTGTGTCGACTATGGATAGCGTCGACATAAAAAGTATCATTCTATCAGTAATCAGGTGTGTAGATCTCTAACACACTATTAATCCTGTATGTATGTCTATATATATGTTATGGGCTAAAAAGCCGGAAAGAGGCTGTATAGACAGTCGAATGGAACCCTAAAAGGGTTAGACAAGGATGCCAGGTACGTAATCATAGAAATCTCTATGTGTATCGATATATATATATAAAAGCCTGTATGATGTTTTCTTTATGTGTGTATGCATGGGGTGGGATTATGTTATTGAAGGGGAAGTGCATGATAGGTCACATAGTTATCGGTGGTAGAAATCCCACAAATATGAATGTTAGGTCACATGGTGATCGGTGGTAGAAAACCCACGTAATGAAATGTTAGGTCACATGGTGATCGGTGGTAGAAGACCCACGAAATGAAATGTTAGGTCACTTGGTGATCGGTGGTAGAAAACCACGTTAAAATTCCTGATTGATAAGGAATAGGCAGTACGGCTGTTGTTATGGTGTGTAGCGGATGGAGGGTTGATTGTAGAAATCCCCAAGGTGTGATGGTTAGTACGGGTTGGTGTGTAGAGGATGGAATTCTAGGTTGGGTTGGGCTATGCATCATTTATTATCTATCATGTAATTATGATTGTTGCTATTGTGTGGGGGCCAGGGCTCATAATGTGTTTGTGGGCCCAAGCCTTTTATGTGTTTTCGGGATTTACACACTGAGTCTTGGTGACTCACCCTATTATTTTCCCTAACTTTTTAGATGAACAGTAGATCGTGGACATGGGAGCCGAGACGAACTCGAGGGGCCATCAAGTTTTATTTCTTTAGACTATTTTCGGTTTTCTTTAAGTTTTTGGTTTTTATTTCGTGAATATTTATGTAATAAGGCCCCATAGTTTATACTCACCTAAGTAGTTTTTAATATTTGCAACTTAAGAAATTTTGTCAAAAGGTTTAATTATTTAAAATAATAATAATACAAGGTTTTATTTTCAAAAGGTCACATATTTATTTAAATATTGCTAATTAACTTACGATTTCCGAAACCAACGAAGCAAAAGTTTTCAATGTACAACCCGGATCTGTCGAAACGTATGGGCTGGGTTTGGGGTGTTACAGAGTTTTAGAAAAATTTTAAAATCCTACAGTGCAAAACTTTTGCACTTTTAAAATGATTTTTCCAACATGAAAAGGCAAGGTATCGATGCATAGGGACCATGTACCAATAAATTTGGCCCTACATCTACAAATTGAATTGTTTTTGCTCAAAAATGGTACCGAAAGACCAACAAACACAATACGAGACTCTGGGAAAGTTTCAAAATGTTGTATTTACCCTAAAAATATCAGTATTATGCATGTTAATTGAAATTTGACTCTAATATTTGAATGTGAGATTTCTTACTCAAGTAAAATATCTTGCTCGATAAGAGGTGTTACATTTGTTGGTACCAAAGATTAGGTTTAGATGATTCTAAGGCAATAATCGAGTCTAGAAAGTACATGTCATATAGGTAAATTGTTGAGATATAGTGTGACGTGATCCTAACTTTGAAAATTTGTTCAAATTTTTTGAATATATGTTGATGATGTCAATCAAATCAAGACAAGTGGTTAACGAGGAAGTTTAAAATCATGCTCTTCATCCCAATCAAAATCGAGAACAACCACCTCTGGCTCCAAATTAATTTTGAAGCCAAAGTGGCCAAGAAGGCATGGTACAAAACAAAGGCATGTTCAAGAGGATTTCTTCTAAACTATGAAAAAAGTTTTTCAATAATTTTTTAGATCCACTCTTTAATCTCAACCTCAATCCTAACCTAAACCTTAATAGCCTACTCTAGTTTAATGATCACTTTTATAAAAGATTCATAAATATCAAGCTAAAAAGTTCAAGGGTAAAAAAGATGGTGATCCATCAATGGTTGTGTAACACCCCTAACCCATATCCGTTACCGAAACAGGGCTACGGAGTGTTACCAGAGTTTTCAGTACATTTACAGATAATTCATGTCAAATTCTATTCATTTTCTGAATGTTATTCATATCGTCCCTTAAATGGACCCTCGAGGCCCAAAATGAGTATTATAATCAAATCGGGACTAAATCGGGAATTTTCATGAAATTTCTAAAATTTTCCAAGATATATGGCACACACGCCCATGTGGTCCAAGGGACACGCCCGTGCTGCAGGCCGTGTTCGACCCCGTGTAACTCTCTGACTTATGCCACACGGCTGGCCACATGCCCATGTGCTAGGCAGTGTAACACACACGTCTGAGATACACGCCCGTGTCTCTGCCCGTGTGCTCAATTTTGAGCATTCTGTTTCTCAAATTTAAGGTGCAAGGGATACACGGCCTAACAACACGCCCATGTACCAGGCCGTGTGTCACACACGGTCAAGACACACGCCCGTGTGTCTACCCGTGTGGACAAAATAAAGCCATTTTCTAGCTTCATTTCTCACCCAAACTTTTCCAACGACTAACACCAAAACTTTCATTCATATACCAACCAATTCAAGCATCATAATCAAGTTAATTTTTAACATCTAACATGGTACATCGTTACATGCATTCATGTTTATAATCTTACACTTTTGTGAACATACATGTTAACATAATTTAATCAACCACACTAAACACATGGATATTCATCATGGTATAACCTTATAAATTTGCCAAAACAAATCTTTACTAGCCATTCCAAATGGCTAGATTACAATCAACCCTTTTACATGCCAATATGGCCAATTAACCTATACATGCCATTATAACCATAACTAATTTACCGTATGTACTAAAATGAGCTGATGGATAGTATGAGTGATCTCCGCCAAGCTTCCAATCCAACGAGCTTTTGATTTACTATAAAATAGGGAAATAAAACTAAGTAAGCATATAATGCTTAGTAAGTTCGTATAACATGGTACTTAACTTACCATTTATTCTATTTCAAGATAAACATGTAAGGCATATTCAATCAGTTTGATCTCAAGCCCTACACATATCCTCATTGCCCTTGTTAGTAGTATATTCCATAATAACACCAAGAAACATATATGGGCTCAACAATAATCAGGTTTCCAGGCACATATGCTTTCCACATCACATATTTATTTAACATGTATAAATCATATCTTTATATTACAAGTATATTTTCACAATAATTCATCTCGAGTTCAAATTATTTCATGTCAAAACTTTACTCATATAATTAGAAATATCAATGCCACACGAGTAGTACATTCAAGGTGCACAAATCTATAATTAAAGATGAACATATTTATCAAATAAATTCCTTGTATCAATTATCATATATCATCATTTTCATGTATTTCAGGCAGTTACATGTAATGACTCATTTCTTGTTCATATCTTCTCATATCAGGATTTTTATCCATGTTGAATTTATTTGAAATATCAATGGATACACAGGTAGTACACTCAAGATGTACAAATCAGGATCCGTCAATGTAACACTCCTAACCCATATCCGTCGTCGAATTAAGGTTACGGGGCATTACCGGTCATATCACAGTTCATACAGAAAATCATTACTTTCTTAACTCGAATTTAATCATCTCAAAGCTTATAACTTAATCAAATTATCAAGTCTTACCAAAACATAGCAATCATAACACTTCATATTTAAAATCATCAAATATCCAAAACCACATAAACATGTTAATGGCCGAATCACATATACATACTAATCTCAAAAATTCGAGCATGGGTCGGATAGTATACTAAGCAACGATCTCAAAAACATAAAAATTATCAAAAATCGAAAATCACACATACCTTAATCAAGCAATTTGATTGCCGAATTCAAAGCTTCCTAACCCTTATTCTTTTCTCAATATTCGGCCAACAATGTAAAAGATGATGGTGGTCTTTATTTTTGTTTTATTTAACATATAATATGTTTTATTTATGAACTACTATTATAACCTTTTAATAATAATAAAACTAACTTATAATATAAGGGTAATTTAGTCCTATGCCGTCCACTATCTTGAATAATGGGCTAATTGCCCTTTTAGGACTTCCATTTATAAAGCCACAATCAATTTGGTACATTTCACTATAGTTTGCAACTTAAACCTTTTACGCGATTAAGTCCTTTTCTAAATTAAACACACAAACGATAAAATTTTTCTACGAGACTTTCACACACATTAATTCACATATAATAAGCACAAATTATAATATCTAAATATTTCTCGGACTCGGATTCGTGGTCCCAAAATCACCGTTCCGATTAGGGTCAAATTCGGACTGTTACAACTCTCCCCCCTTAGGAATTTTCGTCCCCGAAAATCTTACCGTTAAACAAAGTCGGATATTGTTGCCTCATTGAATCCTCAGGCTCCCACGTAGCCTCTTCAACTCCGTGCCGATTCCATAGTACTTTCACTAATGGAATTCTCTTGTTTCTCAGCTCTTTCATTTCCCGAGCTAATATACGGATCAGTTCTTCCTCATACGTCATATCGGATCAGATTTCAATCTCAGACGGAGTGATCACATGTGAAGAATCTGATCTATATCTACGAAGCATCGAAACATGGAATACATTGTGTATCTTTTCCAGTTCAGAGGGCAACTTCAATCTATAAGCAACAGGCCCAATACGTTCGATGATCTCGTACGGTCCGATGAACCTCGGACTTAGTTTGCCTTTTCGATCAAATCGAAGTACTTTCTTCCACGGAGAAACTTTCAAGAATACCCGATCTCCGACTTGAAATTCAATAACTTTACGTTTCAAATCAGCGTAAGACTTTTGACGATCTGATGCAGCTTTCAAACTATCTCTGATTATAGCCACTTTCTGTTTAGTCTCTTTAATCAATTCAACCCCGTGCATCTTATTCTCACTGAGCTCGGTCCAATACAATGGTGTAAAACACTTGCGGCCATATAGAGCTTCGTAAGGTGCCATTTTGATACTCGATTGAAAACTGTTATTATAAGCAAATTCAATCAAAGGCAAGTATCTTTCCCACGTACCTTTAAACTCGAGGACGCAACATCTCAACATGTCCTCAAGTGTCTGAATGGTTCGCTTAGACTGACCATCTGTCTGCGGATGAAAGGCTGTGCTAAAATGGAGTTTAGTACCTAGAGCATCCTGCAATTTCTTCCAAAATCGCGATGTAAATCTCGGGTCTCTGTTCGACACAATGGAACTCGGCACACCATGTAATTTCACAATTTGAGACACATACAACTCAGCGAGTTTATCGAGCAAATAGTCTGTACGAATCGGCACAAAGTGAGCTAATTTGGTCAATTGATCTACTATTACCCAGACTGCGTCTTTCATGCTCGGTGTCGTAGGCAAACCGGATACAAAATCCATAGTGATTCTATCCCATTTCCATTCAGGTATCATGATCTGCTGAACTAACCCAGAAGGCACTTGATGCTCGGCTTTTACTTGCTGACAAATTAAGCACTTTGAAACAAATTCAGATATATCCTGTTTCATGCCAAGCCACCAATAGAACTGTTTCAAATCATTGTACATTTTCGTGCTACCTAGATGTATCGATAATCGACTATTATGAGCCTCACTTAGAATCATCTGAATCAAATCCGCATTCTTCGGGACACATATTCGGCCTTTAAAGTTCAAACAATCATTTGCATCAATTTGAAACTCTGATTTTGCATCATTTTCACATTGAATTCGTCTAGCAATCAAATCTTTGTTAATTTTCTGTGCATCACAAATTTGCTGAATAAACATCGGTCTTGCTTCTAACTCGGCTATGACCGAACCATCACCAGACATAACCATCTGTGCATTCAACGCACGAAGAGCAAACAATGATTTTCGACTTAACGCATCTGCGACAACGTTAGCTTTCCTCAGATGGTAGTCAATCACCAACTCATAGTCTTTCAACAGTTCTAACCATCTGCGTCGTCTCAAGTTTAGATCTTTCTGAGTCATCAAATACTTCAGACTTTTGTGATCCGAGTAAACGTGACATTTCTCACCGAATAAGTAATGACGCCAAGTTTTTAATGCGAAAACAATGGCTGCTAATTCTAGATCGTGAGTTGGATAATTTCTTTCATGAAGCTTCAATTGTCTCGAAGCGTAGGCTATAACTTTGCCTTCCTGCATCAAAACGCAACCCAAACCATTCAAAGAAGCATCACTAAAAACAATAAATTCTTTACCCAATTCAGGCTGAGCTAACACTGGAGCTTCCGTCAAAAGGGCTTTCAACTGATCGAAACTTTTCTGACACTTTTCCGACCACTCAAACTTGACATCTTTCTGTAGTAGCTTTGTCAAAGGTGTAGCTATCACGAAAAACCTTCACAAACCGTCGTCAGTAGTATCCCATGAAGTCCCGAAAAGCTTCAAATCTCTGAAACATTCTTTGGTGGTTTCTAATCAAGTATAGCTGATATTTTGTTTGGGTCAACCCGAATACCTGACGCTGAAACAACATGACCCAGGAAGCTGACTTCTTTCATCCAGAATTCACACTTACTAAACTTTGCATACAACTGTCGATCTCGCAAAGTTTGTAGCACCAATCTCAGACGTTCGGCATGCTCTGTTTCATTTTTGGAGTAGATCAGTATATCATCAATAAAAACTACTACAAACTGATCCAAAAACTGTCTAAAAACCCGATTCATCAGATCCATAAAAACAGCAGGTGCATTAGTAAGTCCAAAAGGCATAACCAGAAACTCAAAATGTCCGTACCTCATCCGGAATGCAGTCTTTAACACATCTGTATCTCTGACTCGCAACTGATAATAACCCGATCTCAGATCTATTTTCGAAAATACTGAAGCCCCTTTCAACTGATCAAACAAGTCATCAATCCGAGGTAACGGGTACTTATTCTTTATAGTCACCTTATTCAGCTGCAGATAGTCAATACACATTCGCATCGTTCCATCTTTCTTTTTCACAAAAAGAATTGGTGCACCCCAAGGAGAGAAGCTCGGTCGTGCAAAGCCTCTATCTGTCAGCTCTTGCAGATGTGCTTTCAACTCTTTCAACTTAGTAGGTGCCATCCGATATGGAGCTATCGAAATCGGAGTCGTCCCCGGTACTAATTCAATACCAAACTCAACCTCTCGTACTGGTGGTAAACCTGGTAATTCTTTAGGAAACACATCTGGGTATTCACACACAACTGATACAGATTCAACCTATTTTTCAGACACTTTATTATCCAATACATAGGCCAAATAAGCTTCGTATCCTTTTCTCACATACTTTTGGGCTAACATCGAGGATATTACTGTAGGTAACCCATTTAAATCACTGGATTCAACTCAGATGATCTCACCGTTCTGACATCTCAAATTAATAAGCAGTCCATTCCCAAAATTATATCGAACTCGTCGAAAGGAAATAACATTAAGTCGGCTGGAAAGCAGGAATCCCGAATCATCAACAGGCAACCTTTACACACTTTATCAACAAGTACACATTTACCCAAAGGGTTGGACACACGGATCACAAATTCAGTAGACTCAACTGGTAGAGTCTTACTGGATATTAGAGTTTTACACACATATGAATGAGTCGAGCCAGGATCAATCAATGCAATCACAGTAGTATCATAAAGTGTGAAAGTACCGGTAATGACACCTGGGGAAGAAGCATCCTCTCTGGCTCGTATAGCCTAAGCTCTAGCTGGAGCTCTAGCCTTTGATCGTACTGCAGTGTTCTTCATCCCTCTCTGACTGCCACCTATATTGCACAATGTCCGGGTGGTCCGCCCGTCTTTGTGCTTGCTTGCTCGGTCTAGTGTTCTGAGCCGTATTCTGCTCGGCTAGCATCAGGCACTCTCGAATGAAATGGTCCGACGATCCACATTTAAAACAGGACTGATCACGAACTCTACAACTCCCAGAATGCCATTTCCCACAATGTTTGCACTCGGCCCGATTTTGCAGAATATTACCAACACTAGCCATCGAAGTGGCTCGAGAACTCACTGGAGGTCGATCACTTCTAGGCAAGTCTGAAGTAGCTTTATGTCGGCTGGAGTCATCTCTGAACTTCTTATGCACTGAATGGAAAATCTTACTCGATGATCTTTTATGAGTGTCTCTAGCTTCTATTTCAGCTTTTCTTTTCTCTTTTCCTAGCTCTTCAACTTTGCAAGCTCGCTCGACTAGTACTACGAACTCTTTGATTTCAAGAATGCCAACAAGCAACTTTATATCTTCATTCAGACCATCTTCAAATCTCTTACACATGATGGCTTCAGTTGATACACACTCTCGAGCATATCGGCTCAATCTGACAAATTTTCGCTCATATTCTGTCACAGTCATACGGCCCTGTTTTAGCTCCAGAAATTCTTTCCTTTTCTGATCAATGAACCTCTGGCTAATATATTTCTTACGAACTCGATCTAGAAGAAATCCCAAGTCACCTTTTTTTCGGAACCACTGATACTAGTCTATTCCACCAGTGATATGCAGTGTCCCGTAATAGAGATATAGCACATTTCAGGCATTCATCGAGAGTACAAGATAGCTCATCAAGTACCCGAATAGTGTTATCAAGCCACATCTCGGCTCGCTCTGCATCATCATCATTATTTGCTTTGAATTCTTCGGCCCCATATTTCCTGATTTTATCAACGGGAGGCCTACTAGATCTCATCGGATCTATGATCGTGGGTGCTGAAGGTACCGGAGTTGGATTATTCGGGGGTGGAGGTTGTGGTACAGCCGGGTTAGTCTGAATAAACTGGGTAAACCATTCATTCATCATCTGGTAGAAGGCTTGTTTAGCCTCCCCCTCATGGCTACCTGAAACTGGTCGAGATTCTAATGGCACTGATCCATGTGCGAGACCAGGCGCGACGCTCTCTACATCATCGGCTACAGCTCTGTCAGGATCGGAATCCATTTACTATATAAAACACAATTGAAAATGTCAAAAGTCACCACACTATCGTATATACAATTTAAGACATGTATAACTAGACTCTCACGCGCTACGTGAGTACTAGAATCAACTAAACCGTAAGCTCTGATACCAATCAAATGTAACACCCTTAACCCGTATCCGTCACCGAATTAAGGTTACGGGGCATTACCGGTCATATCACAGTTCATACAGAAAATCATTACTTTCTTAACTCGAATTTAATCATCTCAAAGCTCATAACTTAATCAAATTATCAAGTCTTACCAAAACATAGCAATCATAACACTTCATATTGAAAACATATTCTAGCATATATCCAAAAACATATCATATACAGAACATATAACGAAACAACTATTTCATTAGTTGTATATCAATCTATTGTTAACAAGCTTTCGCACATGTACAATTTAGACATCAAATAAATCATATTTCCCTACTAAATTGCCCATTCATTTATACGGCATTGGTAACATAAAATATGACCAAACATACTTAGTTTATCATTATACCATATGCACATTTCCTAATGTCAAAACTATATCTAAATATTTATTTATACCAAATTAATAATAAAATTCAATGCAAAGCTATCCATAAAAACATTATAGACTAACCGCCATATCAAACTTTATACACACTTAGCAAATTTATTTCCTTATTCATTCGACTATCCAAGTTAACCACATAGGAAGTACAAATTATGCCACTTCCTAAACAAAGTAAATCATTTCACAATCAATAAATTCGTAGGCATAGCTAAAAAAATAAATGTTACTAGTCCAATATAACCATGCATTTAATTGACTTAATAAGTAATCATAGAACCAATACAACCTATTTATAATATGATTCATGAAATCCAAATTAATAAGTACAAAGTTGAATCAAATCATGTCTATTACATGTATTATGCATTGTACCAAAATATCACACAAATCCAAATGGCTTTTCATCAATTCGGTTAGCAAAATGAACCTAAAACACTTTTATCAATTATACATTCATAACCAAACCTATATAGCCAACTCACATTATTCTATCATACATATTACTTCACATTTCCAAAACAAACATACATCCATCTCACAGTTTATAGCGTAAAACACACTTCCAAAACAATCTTAAACCATGATCGAATATACTCAAGCCAATATATATATATTATATAATTAAACCATATTCGCATGGCTTAATGTATATATACAACTTCAAAATTAATCCAAAATAAATACTAGTCTATACATGCCTTAAGAACAAAAGCCTAAACATTTTAAGTACCAACGTGAGTCGGTAGTGTGAGTGACTTCAGTGACGATCCTCAGAGCTCGTAGCTTGATCAAAATCTATAAAACAGAACAATAAACACACACAGGGTAAGCTTACTAGCTTAGTAAGTCTCAAGCAAATGATAATACAACATTCAAATACTTGAACACTTTAATCTTTAAAATCTAGGACATTGGATACAAACATTTCAATATGCAATTTATACAGGGCCGAATACTAGCAGTTCATTAACCCAAGTACTTACACTTCATTACCATCAACCTGCATCTCATCAAAGTACAAAGTACATATATTACATGAATCACATGCTTTTAATCATAAGTACAACATTCATATCAACTATATTATCACACTCAAAATTCTATCATATAATATTCATACACATCGATTGTAAGCTCAATTGCACATAACACCATTCTTATCATATTATCCCAACTCAAGTAGTATTAAACACAACTTACCTTACTTCTGGTAAATATAAGAGGGACTTATGCTTACCTGAGCTTTTAACTTGATACATTGACTGTGTTTCACCTCAAATAATTTATGGTTTCTCCGTTTAAAAAGTATCACCGGCATCAAGCCTGCTAGGCATCAAAGCCCGATATATAACACCGGCATAAGGCCTGCTAGGCTCAAAGCCCGAAATAAGTCACCGGCACTAGGCCTGCTAGGCTCAAAGCCCGAATAAGTCACCAGCACTAGGCCTGCTAGGCTCGAAGCCCGAATAAGTCACCGGCACTAGGCCTGCTAGGCTCGAAGCCCGAAATATCAACATTTTTAACATTTCAATACACATTATTAAATTATAAGTCATAAATGTTATGTATACTTCATTTCACTTCCACATATCAAACCGAATAAGCTTATTTACAGTAAAAATAACAAAATGAATTTCAACTCAATATCAACCCCCACATTCGGCTATCATTCACATTTATATTTAAAACTTCTAAATTCCATCATTTGATATGTTCATAAATAAGTCTTTATAGAATATTTGCTTAAGAACTTACCTCGACTGTTGACGGACCGCGTAGACCGGCTATTCGATAACCTTCGTCTTTCCCCGATCCAAATTTATTTTTCTTTGTTCTTGATCTAAACACATTAAAAATCAGCTCATTCAAGTAAATTTCATTTCAATTTAGTCCCTAAACACATAAATGGGCAAATTACCATTTTACCCCTAAGGTTTCACATTTTTACAATTTAGTCCTATTTGCACAAAACACAAAATACACAAAATTTCACTACAACACCTTAGGGCCGAATGTTCACAAGGACAATACAAGTCCATTTATTTCATTTATTTTGCATTTTAGTCCCCCCAAAATTTCATTTTTTTAATTTAGCCCAAAATACACAAATTCACTAAAATTCCTAATACAAAACATACTAATCTTTAACATAGCTTTAATTTAAAATCATCAAATATCAAAAACCACATAAACATGTTAATGGATGAATCACATATACATACTAATCTCAAAAATTCGAGCATGGGTTTGATAATACAGTCAATTCATATTTAGGGGTACCCATTAGGGCACTTAATCAAAAAGCACACCCTTGAGCCACATATCATATAACAAGATTACTTGTCCAAGCTGAATCCTGTTTCCAACATATATTGTCAAGGGTTTAATCAGGATTACCCGTCCGGGCTAAATCCTATTTGTACATATGCTCAAGAGGGCTTATATCAGGATTACTAGTCCAGGCTAAATCCTTTCTACAATGAGGTTAATAGGATTACTCGTCCGAGCTAAATCCCGCCAGCAACAAATGAAGGACCTCATTCAATAAGGGAAATCACCTTTATCCATCGATTTTCATTTATTCAAACGGGATTTAACATTTTTCAAGCATTATCAGGCATGTAATTATTTCATACATCTATAACATTCATATAATTTAAATAAACACATTCCACATTTATTTCAAGCATAAAAGTAACATTTTTATCATTTATCATTTATCAGGCATTATCATTGATCGAACTTTGTCAGATATGCTTTCAATGCCATATATATATGTATGATATTTATATAATTCACATACAAAAAAAATCTAATTCAAGCGTTTAACTATACAATTTAGTTACATGAACTTACTTCGACAAATGTTCGTGTACGGAAAATCTAATAATCCGATATTTTTCTCTTTTCCTCGTTCTAACTTCGAATTTGATCTATCCGGATCTATACGAGTAAATTTAACATCAATTTAATACAATTTAAACTCAATTTAATCCAATTTACATCTTAGGCAAAATTACCATTTTGCCCCTAAACTTTTAATTAATGACGATTTCGTCCCAAGGCTCGAAAAATGAAATTCATGCAATTTACTTCTTATTCCAAGCCTAACCAAAATTTCAATATAAAATTTACAGCACATGTATTCTATAAAATTCAGAATTTTTCTTCAATTTACACAACTTTACAATTTAGTCCCTAAATCATGTTTTCATCAAAAATCACTTTGTAAATGTTGTTTATCTATCATCAACCTTTCATATTCTACCATAAATTTCAAATTTTCAGCATATTCATCCATGACATAACTTCTACACTTTGATAACTTTTCAAATTAATCCCCCAAATTGATAGATTAGACTATCTCGGTTTCAAAAATATAAAAATGACTAAAAACGAGGTTTGAATACTTACCTAATTTGGCCAAGAAAGTTTGATTTCTCTTTCCTATGGTTTCCATGGAATATTTTGGGAAGAATATGATATAAAATTATTTTTATTTCTGTTTAATTATTTATCGTCTTTTAATTTTATCACTTTCCAATTTAGTCCTTAGCCTTTTTCTAATTGTCCATGGATGAATCATCCAAATATATCTACCAAATTTTCATTAATGGTCTAATTACCGTATAAGGACCTCCAATTTAAAGTTCTAGAGCTATTTAATCAATTAGCTATTAGAACACAACTTTTGCACTTTACGCGATTTAGTCCTTTATCAAATTAAACATGTAATCGATAAAATTCCTTTACGAAATTTTCACATAATATTATTATCATACTGTAGATCATAAAATATAATTAAAATAATTTTTCTTTTTGGGCTTAGATCTGTGGTCTCGAAATCACTGTTCTAATTTTATAAAAAATTGGGTTGTTACAGGTTGAATATTGGTTGGAAAATATGTAGAGAGTATTTGAGGAATTGCAATGTACTACAAAGGAAAAGTTATGATGTGTTGAGTCTCTACTTAAAGAAAAAGCTTATTAGTAGTGGAGAGCAACTCTTAGTACAAATCATCAGCAAATGTGACTTGGAACTTCTTCTTGATCGAGTTTAAGAAGTACATCAATAAGTTTTACTTGGAGAATAAAAGAAGAGAAATTCTATATCTAAAGTAGAATAATCTAAATTAGAATTCACCTTACTGAGTAGATATGCATTGGAATTAATGTCAACTAATACTGATAGGTATACCAAGTTCAAATAAGGCCTTAATGAAGAAATAAAGTTGTTTTTGGCATCTCAACAAAAAAAGAAGAGTTTTTAGTGCTTGTAGAGAGCTTAGGATATTTGAACATTGCCAGACATGTGAACATCTGGACTGAAAATACTGTAACAAAAAGATAGAAAATGGAACAACAGTGTCCACAAGTATACAAATCAAATTGTAATATAGTAAGTTTACAATGAAACACTTCGCGAAGTATTTCACGGATTGGAGAAATTCAATATTAAATTAATTATAGAAAATAAGTATTAATCTAGTCAAGTTACGGATTAATAGTATAAATCCAAAAAAAAATATTAAAATTAATTAATTAATTAGTTACAACCAAATCATGTCGAATAAATATTAAGCATATAATATATTCAAATATTCATACAAACATTCAATTAAAAGATTTAATGGATGAAATATAAATAGAAGAATAAGGATAAGAGAATTCTGCATTAATTGGTGAAGCAGAGCAATTCTAAAACATCCTCCACATGCGATTGTCTAAATTTGGAATAAAATCTTTTGATTAAGTGAACATAAAAGAAAGCTAGACTAAGAAATACTGAAATTTGTGTAAAGAAATTTGTCTGTCTAGATTGACTCCCTTCTAATGTGGTTATATGTGACTTATATAGGCTAAGTTCAATGTACTAGGTGCCTAAAATACCCTTGAAGCACGTAGGGTTTGGCGGGATAAAGAAATCCTAATTAGTTGTCAAAACAAGACCGCATTTTTCCAAGTTTTTGTCGCGTCATTGTGACGTCGAAGAACCCCTTGTTGTGTCATCGCCTTTGTGTCATCCTTTATAGCTTCGATGTTCAGTGTCGCGACATTGCATGCTAGTGTAGTAACACTAAAGTTGTCCCTTGTGCTCCTTAGCCTGAAATGGCGTCCTACACACTCAAGTAGCCCATTAGTCATACCTTAGGCCAGAGTTGGTCTATTGGGTCACTGGAACAATTAAAAATGCAAAAAAAATGCTTATTTTACCAAAATTAGACATTAAAGACTAAAATGTAAAACTAATCAAAATATCGTTAAATTATGCCAAAAATAAGCTCATTGACTGCTGGAGGGAACCTAATTTGCCACCAGGAATTGTGGTAGATCAAATTTGCCTACACTTAACTTGTTGTTTGTCCTCAAGCAAACAAAACAAAAAATGCAAAGAAAATAACACACTTAAAAGAAAATGTACTTAAGCATGCTTCATATACTAAATTAGTTTGGAACACTTGAGATAGGAGAATTTGGCTAAACAAGCAACTCTAACTAGATATACAAACGATTCACGATTTTTTATTTCAAACATGTTAGTACAGTAAGTTATAAGGCAGACAGGTCAAGGATAATTAAACATATTGTTCCATCAAAATACATACACGAGTACAACATCTATGTTTGAAGAATACAAGTAATTAGAACTCCACCAACTCAATTTCCTTTATCCATGTTTGAAGTATATGCTACTTCAACGAGTATTTTTTCAATTATGAGTAACGATTTCTTAAGTACTTATACTTTTTGTTTGCTTTGTTTTCATTTCATTCACTCTTCACTTACATACCTTTTAATCGTTTTATGATTTTATTTCTCTCATTTTGCTTTTAATCCTCACAATGCTTTTGCTCATTTATTAGTTTTCATATAGACTCATACTTGTAAGGGTTCTATACTTATTATACCATATTATTTCAATATCCATGGCCGTTAGAGGTCTGGGTAATTTCCACGGTGGTTCAGTTGATAGAGGTAGTTAGAGGAAAGAAACTGATTCTACATCATAATATTGTAACGCTCCAGAATTTAGGCCTAGAAGTATTGGGCCTTAAGCAAGGGACCGGTTAGGAAACTGTGCATAAAAGTTTATATGAGCTAGGAAATGACACAATTAAATGTCTGCTCAAGTGGTTAAGGGTCCCGAGAGGAGTTGGAAAAGTCCTGGGTTCAAACCTGGGCTTTAGCAAAAATTTTGGTTTTGAGTGGATAAAACCCTGGATGCTTAGATGTTGGCCTTTTAAATTATTGTGTTAAAAAATGACACAAGGAAACATGTAGTCTAGTGGTTGTGGCGTCATTAAGGTTGCAAGGGAGCTTGGGTTCAAGTCTTGGCTCTTGCAATTTATTTTGGTTTTTCTTTTAAAGGAACTTGGACTTTGGCCTTTAGACCTTTTAATTAATCAAAGAAAAAATATGACACAAAAGAGCTTGTGGCAAGGAGGCAAGTGGCGTGTTGAGCTATTGAGGGGGGCTTGGGTTCGAATCCTATTGCAAGCAAAAAGGATATGAGGTGGTTTCGAACTCTGTTGGGTGAGAGTTTGAATTGGTCAAGAGAAGGTTGTGGAGAGATTTGTGGAGGGATGTTGGGAGAGATAAAGGGAGGAAAAAGAGGAGTTTGATAGGGAGAGGAGTTGTAGCCGAATAGGTACTCTGACCACAGGGAATTTGGCTTGGGAGTTTTAAGGAGCTCCCCTTTCTATTCATTTCGGGTTTTGGCATTTTTTTTTCTTTTTCATCTTTGTTTCTAAAGTTGTGGAGTTCGTTTCCTACTCTTCTCTTTAGCCCTCTAGTCCACCGATTGTTTGCCCTTCATTCCCTTTTATTCAATTGGTATTCCCCTCTTTGGCCGAAGAGCACTTTTCTTTCCTTTCATAAACCCTTTTCAGTTGCTAGCCATGTAACAGTCCGGTTTAGACCCTAGTCAAAATAGTAATTTTGGGACCACAAATCTGAATCAGTGAAATATTTTAATATTATTTTCTGTGCCTGCAATAAGTGATTAAGCATGTGTTAAATTCTGTAAGTTAATTTGATCATTTGTTTGTTTAAATTGAGAAAAAGGTTAAATTGCATTAAATGTAAAATTTGCAAGCTTTTGTTAAAGTACCTATGTGTAGTGGCTTTTAAAGGTGGAGGCCTTATGAGGCAATTAGACCACTATTTAGTTAGTGGATGGCAATGGTAAAAAACGACCTTGTATTATATGTTATATATATTTTGTTTTAAAGGCTAAAATTGGAATTATGTTATTAAGTTTATTTTTAATGTAATAAAAACTTGAAAATGGCCACATTATCATCCATAGTTAGCCGAAATTCACAAAAGAAAGAAAAAAAACACAAGCTAGGGTTCGGCCATTTAATTGCAAAATTAAGGTATGTTTTGACTTTGGTTTTTGATGATTTTTATGTTTTTGAGATTGTTGCTTAGTCTACTATCAAGTCCATGTTGTAATTTGAAGAATTGATGATGAATATGAGATGTGCCATTGATGAAATGGTGAGCTTTGTGAAGAGTATTGGTGTTAAATGAAAGATATGTGTTTAATGAACATGTTTTGTTCTTGAAATTTTGGTGAATATAGCTAATTAGGGCTTAATTGAGAAAATAGCATTTTGAGGGACTAGATTGTGAAATAAATGAAATTTATGGACTAGAAAGAGGCATATGAATATTCGGCTAGGCATGGGTATTTAGTGATTTTGTATTTTTGTGATTTTGTGAATTAGGGACTAAATTGTCCAAATGTGAAAATATGAGGGTTAATTCATAAATAGCCCTAAATATCTGTATTTGGATTGAATTGGATGAATTAGTGAATAAAAGGGTTAAATTTAAATATGTATAGATCAAGAACCAAAGAAAACAGACTTAGATCGCGAGAAATCGAAAGTAATCGAGTAGCCGTATCTATTTCCTTTAAATTAAACTCGAGGTAAGTCGATATACAAATAAATGTATTTGTTTTGAATTATTTGAATATATATGATATTTGAATTGCTATGATTATCCATTGAGATGGAATGTATGTGAAACCCTAGTTTGTTAATATGTTGACAAGTTGTTAAAGTCCGAGAAGTCCCGTGTGAACCTTGGAATAGATAGGAATTACGTATGTCATGACGTAGGTGTCTGTTATATGATATCATGTAAGACGACGTTTGGGACGTTGGCATTGATTCAAGATTTCATGTAAGACCACGTCTGGGACGTTGGCATTGATTCGAGATTTCGTGTAAGACCAGGTCTGGGACGTTGGCATCCAGATGAGATGTACGTGTAAGACCATGTCTGGGACATTAGCATCGTATTAATTTGTGTAAGACCCTGTCTGAGACAGTGGCATCGATATATGATTTCATGTAAGACCACGTTTGGGACGTTGGCATTGTACGACTATTCCGAGCACTCTGCATATCCTATTAGATTCCAAACGGTTCAACAGGCAAATCTGAGATACGAATGACTATGTGATTTGTATATCCGTTTCAGGTACATTTGATATGTACACTAAATGTGTATGAAAGGTAAGTGTCTATATAAACTTACTAAGATGAATATGTGTAATGAAATGATGGACTGATAGATGAAGATATGCTTAAATGAGCTATGTGTATATGTGATACTTGAATTGAAGAATATGGTAAGATACGGCTAAGCAAATAAGCCAAAGAATATATGTGATGAAATTTCTATGAGAATCAAATATGTCATTGTATCAATATGGTTATATGAATTTGATGCTAAATTTATTTGTATATGGCTTACTAAGCTTTTGAAAGCTTACTCTGTGTGTGTGTGTTTACTCTATTTTATAGATTGTCAAAGTTACGAGTGCTCGGGGACCGTCGAGGATCGTCATCATACTACTCAAACTTGTTTTGGTACTTTGAAAATGTGTATATAGTTAAATATAGCATGTATAGGCTAGTAATTTTGGTATAAGTTTGAGTTATGGAATTAGCCATGTGATGTGGCTAGTCAAATGTTAATAATATGCATTTGTAAATGTGGTATAAGATGCACGTTTTGGTATGGCTTGTTAGCAAATGAAATGGTCAAGTTTTAAGTAAGCATATGAATGTATTATGAGTATGTATGTTTAAGCAAAGGAATGATTATATAAAAGGTAAATATAGATGAATCATCTTTGAATGTATATGTGTTTTAGTTGTGCAAATTGGCATGATTGGAAATGAGAATGGATGCAAACAATTGTTGTTTAGTTTGATATATTTTTTGATGTCAATTGTGCATGAAATGAATTGGTATTTTGATTGTAGGGTTGACCTTAGTGTGGGTGGCATTTTGGCCTTGCATATGGCCTGTTTTGCCTACACGACTGTGGCACACGAGCGTACCTAGTGGCCATGTGAATAAGTCAGGAGCTAGCCTAATTTTACACGACCATGGCACACGGGCGTGCCTGGTGGCCGTGTGGAAAAGTCAGTATACATGCTATGTTTTGGCACGACCAGAATACATGGATGTGTCTGGTGGCCGTGGGAGGGACATGACCTACCCACACGGGTGTGTAATCTCTGTAACTTAGAAAAGTTTTAAATTTTCAGGAAATTCCATATGTGTTTGGTTTATTCCCGACCCTATTCTAAAGCATGATTAAGGTCTCGTTGACCTATAAAAGGGACATTTTGATTGAGATTGATGATTTGTAATTTGAAATATCTGTAAAAGTTTTCGATCTGTCCGGTAACACCTTTAACCATAATCCAGTGACAGATATAGGTTAGGGGTGTTACAAGCCATACTTGTGGATCGACTCATACCTTCTTCTCCTCTTCCTCTCTCAACTCTTCTGCCCTGCTTATTTTGTCCGAATCTTCTCTTCTCATCTTTTCTGATCCTTGGTCATTTCTTGCTGAAGGTCTGCCGAAAACCCCTTGATCTTGGTAACTGTTACGGTTTGTTCTCCCTAGCCGAACCTTCTTAGGTTCTCCTCTCAAAGGTTC
The DNA here is from genome assembly GCA_025503065.1 of Gossypium bickii. Taxonomy (NCBI): domain Eukaryota; kingdom Viridiplantae; phylum Streptophyta; class Magnoliopsida; order Malvales; family Malvaceae; genus Gossypium; species Gossypium bickii. The sequence goes on along the minus strand of CP106714.1, from coordinate 90,294,301 downwards.
AGCTTATGTATCTCTTAGGCCGATCGTTTGTGTCTCCTCTTTTCCACTATAGGGAAATATTCCTTTAACACTTCTTTTTGTACGAATGATGCTAAGGACTCAAGTTCATAACAAGGTATTAAGCCGACTACTTATCCTCTACAAGGGATATCTCTTTTATTGGTAAGTGATTTAAGTCTTAGATATATTCATGTCGTATTGTAGATTTTTATGAATCGGTTTACAGTTTCGTGTGAAGGGAAAGCCTTGGAGAGAATATGTGGTTTTGAAACAAGAGAGGCACTGCGATTGGTTGTTGGGTAAGTAGTTATGATTTGATTAAACGTTCCAATATTATGGTTATGGATTAACAATGGCTTTAGACTAATAAAGGGTTGTGTTTTAACCATAGGCTCTCAACTTCAGAAGCATCTCCACCACAACTCCTTAATAGGTGTGTAATTGTACGCACACATTGATTAAACCGTAAATCAGCAAAAGCTGAAAAGCTGGAGAATACGACCCTTGATGCCACACGAGCGGGCGATCACACGTATGGTAGACCGAGCCCACAATCATGAGCGATAGATTGTAGAGGCCACCACGAGCGTTCTCATGTTCTTGGGCCGTTATGGGCCTCGTTTGGCTGAAATGGGCCGTGTGGGCTCAATGGGCTCGTGGGCCCCACACAGAATAAACCCAAAATAAGTGGCAATTACTGAACTGGGCTATAACGTTCACATAGCTGTGACTGAATTTGGGCTAAATGGGCCACACGAGCATGTGGGCCCACTTGGGCCCAATAGCGGGTTTTGGGTCCATATGCACTGTCTTGGCCGTGTAGGTTATCTGAGTCACTCGAAGCGACGATAAACCCTCTAGGAGGTCGTAATAAGTACCGAGACCCTAATATTTGTAAAATTATCGAAATACCCTGTAGGAAAAAATGACTGTTTTGCCCTTATGGGTAAATGACTGACTTAGATTATGAATTTTAATTGACTTGACTGTGATCGTATGACTGTGTTTTAACTGACTTGATTGTGGTTGTGTGACTAATATGCTTTTAATATATGTTTAAATTACTGTTACTGAGCATGGCCATTCTGCATATACCTGTAATGATTGAGCATGACATGCACGACATATTGCATGGGGTTGGGACATTGTTACGGAGGAAGTGTACGGCCCGTTGCCATCCTGTACAAGGCTTCTAAACTTTATGTGATATTTATGGCTTTTAGCTATTCTGTCTACGGTGCCGAGCCGTTCTGTTGACTTAGTGTCGCAACTGGTGCTAAGCTTGGTGTGTTGGCTAGGTGGGTCTATTTTATCCCCACATGGTGTGTTGGTTGGTACGGGTGGTGTATTGGTTGAATTGGGTTGGATTTCTATTTGCATATCTATATTTGATACTGATTCTGTAATGGGCTTAGGTCCATCTGGTTCTGTTAATGGGCTAAGGCCCACCTGATACTGTGTCTGTGATGGGCTCAGGCCCAGTCTGTTTCTGCATACCGTATATCTTACTGTTTGTATTATAAGGGATTACACACTAAGTTTTTGCAAACTCATCGTTCTGTCTAACTGTACAGGTAATCCCAGCCTTAGGCGATTTGGAGCCGCGAGAGACTCGGAGGTGGCCACACGATCGCTGACGTTCTGCTGTAGAATTTTTATTTGAATTTTATATTTTGGGTTTTAATTCTGTTATAAGGCCTTTGAGGGATTGAATTTTTAAACGGGCTTTAGATTTCCTTATTTAAAACTGCTAAACACGAATTTTTAAAAGTAACAACTATTTTCAAAAACACTTAAAAATAGACCTTTTTATATTTCAAACTTTAGTAGCTTCCACGATTGGGATAACCAAAGGTATCAATGCTAGACATTAAGTAAACATTTTTGACGAGGTGGTTTGCTAAACTCGAGCAAACAGATTTAAACATAAAAATGAACTTTTAAACAAACTCAGTTTTGAACGATGCTTTGATGTGACACGCTAGATTCGGCCATAATGTCTGGGGTGGGTTTGGGGTGTTACAAATATTCTGAAGCTAAGCTCTTGCTCGAGCCTATATGGTCCAAACTAGAGATGAGGGTAATGTTACTAATATACCAGGTATATTTCTTTTATGTTCTACACCCATTCAGGCTTTAATTGGCCCTAGTTCTACGTATTCATATGTTAACTCTAGCCGTTTAAAATTGGGAAAATTTAAATCTGAATTGTCTGGCATAGAAATAGTTGTTATAAGTCCTTTAGGATAGTCTGTGCTCATTAATCAAGTGTGTAAGCATTGCCCATTAGAGATCCATAACAAGTCATTCCCGGTTGATCTGTAGGTTATGCCATTTTTAGATTTTTGATGTAATATTGGGAATGGACTAGTTGGCAAAGCATAATGTGATCTTAGACTATCGTAAAGAGAAGCTCTATTTAGAGTCATGAAGGTGAAGTTATTGATTGTAACACCCCTAACCCGAGACCGTCGTCGGAACAGGGTTAAGAGGCATCACCAATCAAACAGAACCTTTAACATCCAGAAATTTCAACACAAAGTCAATCATTACTGTTCGCATTTATTTACAAACATAGTGTCCCTTAAATGAGTCATCAAGACCCTAAGCATGCTTATAAACTGATTCGGGACTAAACTGAAACACATACAAAATTTCATGAAATTTTAAAATTTTTGAAAATACAGGGGAGACACGCCCGTGGGAGGAGACCGTGTTCCCTCCACGGCTTCTAGACACCCCCGTGTCCTTCCGTGTCTAAACAACTATACCAACACGGTCATCAGGCACGCCCGTGTGTCATGGCCGTGTACTTTTAGGTCATATACTGACTTTCCCTCTATGGCCACCGAGAATGCCCATGTCGAGGTCGTGTATTTTTATGTTAGCTACTGACTTGCACACCACGGCCAGATGACACGCCCGTGTCGAGGCCGTGTGATTTTAGGCTGCATCCTGTCAATTTACCCACGGTCTAAGGCACGCCCGTGTACCACAACCGTGTGACATTATAGGCCATTTACAAGGCTAAAATACCAACCAAATGGTTCAAACCTATAAGCATCATTTACCAACACTTATCAAGCATATATGGAAACCAAAAACATACCAAATAGCCATTCAAATCATGCATTCAATACCAATTCCAACCATGTCAATATCAAAGACTAAAACTCATATCATCACAAGCATATTACATTCAATACCAAACATCATTTCTTCTCAATATCATCAATTCATATTAGCATTTTATCAACACCAAGTTACCATTCATAAATCAACTTCTCAAACCACAAACTATGCCAAAAGATGCATCACATATATACCAAGTCATTCATGCTAAAACTAACACATATCTAGCCACATCTCATGGCTACTACAAATCTCAACCATGATTCAAATGACTAGCCTATACATGCCATATCTTAACTATATACATCTTTCCAAAATACCCCAAAATAGATTGTCGATAGTGTGACTGAGAAGCTGATGATCCCCTGATCTGAGCTAGCTTTATTGACACTGCAAAGCAGAGAAACAAATCACACAGTAAGCTTATAAAGCTTAGTAAGTTCCTAACATAATACATAATATCATCAATTCAAATTAACATATACAATAGCCATCACAAAGATCATTTCCCACATACTCATACCATATCATCTATAGTTAAAATGCTCATTTCTTCAATCATAGCTTGATTATACTCATTAACCACAAAGGTTCAATACATACCTTAGCTACACATAGTTGTTAAACCACCAAACTATTCAAAGCTCGATAATACTTGTTGATCATCCTTTAATTTCCATTCAATATAATCGTACACATAGTGCTATATGCATGATCGTAACATTTTTCTTATCGCACACTTAGTGCCTAGTCTCTTAACCGACCTGTCTCGGTGCCGCACACACAGTGCCAAGTCAATAAGCCATAGCTTTCATATCATCGCACACTCAGTGCCATTCATTTCTGTTTCAATTTTTCATTTCGCACACTTAGTGCCATCAGCTTATCCTTGCACGTAGCATCTCGATTTCATCCACATATACACATTTTATCTCATAATACTAAACATATCTTAATAACATGTATTATATACGAACTTACCTCGGACATCAACTATCGATACGGTCGATTAATCGAGCACTTTATCTTTGCCTCGATCTCGATCCGAACCTCTTCTCTCTTGGTCTATACATATTTAAAATCAATCCATTCAATCACCATTTCATTCAATTTAGTCCACACACACACAATTAGTGCATTTTTCATAATAGCCCTTATATTTTCACATTTTAACACTTCAGTCCCTAATTCACAAAATCATCAAATTCACATAATTTCACTTAGCACTAGTCTAGCCGAATTTTACTAATATCCATACAAACCCACAAATTTCATTTATTTCACACTTTAACCCTTCAATTTGCTATTTTCACAATTTAGCCCTAATTTGCTAAATTCACCAAAAATTCATAAACAACACATGTTAATCCAACACCAAGTTCTCATATTTTACTATCAACTAGCACATAGCTCAAGCATTCATCAATGGCTCATCACAAAACATCATCAATTCATGAAATTACAACATGGGTTAGCTAGAGCACAAAGAAACGATTACAAAAACGTAGAAATTATCAAAAATCGAGCTCAAAACATACCTCAATCAAGCCTAGCAAGTGCTAAAATTTCAAAAGCTTCAATGGCTATTCTCCCTTTCAATTTCGGTGGAATAAAGATGAGAAAATGGCCATCTTTTTATTTTGTTTTAATTATAATATTAAACAAATACCAACTTTGCCCTTTTATAACTCATATAAAACAAATTGGTTTTATGGTTATCTAGTCATTTAAACATCCATTATCATAAAAATGGTTTAATAACAACATAAGGCCTCTACCTTAATAAGCCAACAACATTTAAATACTTATAATTCAGCACATAGCTTTTACTCTTTACGCGATTTAGTCCTTTCTCTTAATTCGACACCTAAACAATCACATTATCACACAGAATTTTCACACAAACTCTATCACATACTATTCTCACAGAAAATAGCATTAAAATATTATTTTGACCTCAGATTTGTGGTCTCGAACCACTGTTTCGACTAGGGTCTAAACTGGGATGTTACATTGATGTTAAAGGCACGAAATCGAGTAATTCCACTTGTATCATTTCATTGGTTTGACCTAATAAGCTTTTGAATCAAGGTTGTGAGGCATATCTGACCTATGTTATTAACTCAAATTAAAATGAAAGCAAGATAGATAAGATTCAGACAATATCCGAGTTTTCAGATATGTTTCCAGAATAGTTGCCAAGATTACATCCCAATCGTGAGGTTGAATTCGCAATTGAATTTTACTGAGTATAGCTCTAATGCTTGTTGATCCTTATCGTATGGCGCCAATGAAGCTAAAAAATATGAAATTTCAATTGCAAGATCTTTTGGATCGAGGATTTATACGTCCTACTATATCACATTGGGGAGCTCTAGTGTTATTTTCAAAAAGAAAGATGGGTCAAGGTGACTCTGTATTGATTATTGGCAGTTAAATAATTTGACAATCAAGAACATATATACATTGTCACATATTGACGATTTATTTGATTAGTTGAAAGGTGCATCAACATTTTCCAAGATTGATTTGAGATCTGGATATAATTAGTTGGAAGTGAAAGATAGTGATGTGTCGAAAACATTGTTCCGTACAAAATATGGTCATTATGAATTTCTAGTCATGCCATTTTGTAACACCCCAAAATAAGGCCTAGGAGTTTTGAGGGTATTTTAGGAATTTTGGCCTATATGAGCTCAGAATTACATAAGGTTGGTACTCGATAATATTTTCGACAATGATTTACATAAAGTTAAGTCAATTTTTGGAAACGAGTTTTAAATGTCTTCAATTTTAGAAAAGGAACTGCTTTATAAAAGAGTCAAAATTTGGAGCATTTATATTGCAGTTTAGAAAATTTTTGAAATTGAACCCTTAAACCCCCTATCCCTAGTTTTGTTCACGATAGATTTTTCCCTATTGCCCTACTTGTCATCCCTTTCTCCTCTTTACTCTCTCAATTGATTTTTGACTCCCAAACTATAATACTTTGAATTTCTATCATTTCCAAGCATTAAACCTCTCTAAATCTTCAACAAAAGACCCAAAAATCTCACCAATTTCATCATCTTATCCACTTGTGGGTTTTCTAGATTTGCTTCAAAAACTCATTATTCCTCTCATTAAAGCCTCGAATTTATTAGAGCCTACTACGAGTTGAAGGAAGAGCTAGTTCAAGCTTTTAGTTTTTAGCAAAAGTTGATAATCGGTGAGTGTTTTAGAATCACTGCTCGTAGATGATTCATTATGTATTTGGGAATTTAGAGGTAGCTTAAACCCCTACTCTAAATTCCAAGTGTAAGTGTTCTTTTACCTATGTTAAATATGTGATAAATATGTTTGTGAATTGTGATAAACTGAATTATGATATGATGAAATATGGACATGTTGTGATGACTATTAGATGGTAAATATGTAGGTATGTAATTCATGCCATGTGATAGTGTGTAAAATGCGCCAATGATATGATTATGTGATGAATATGTGCAACCGATAAGTAATATTTGATGACATTATGGATATTTTGGCATTGTGACTTAATGAGACCGTTGGATATAGTTAGCATGCCATAGGATTGTGAGTACTCACTTATATGTGTTGTGATATATGGGGCGCTGAGGCCTAAAGACTATTTTGGAGAGATAAGAAAATGTGAGCCAAGCTCCATTCATTGGGATATGTATGTGTGGTGTGTTTGAGAGCGTTAGCTACATGCTTTGCTTATGGGATATGTTGACTCTATGAGTCTAGGTGTGGTGTGTTGGAGATCCGTGTATCTGATGAGTGGTGATAGAGTCCACTTTACGTTGCATAATCTCAAGAGCCAAATTATCATACATTGTGACTAAATGTAATTATATGTGCTTATATGTGATTAATACATGTTAGAATATATAAATATATGCCTAAAAATTCCTATAAATAATGTGTAAAAGTATGCATGGAATATGACTAAATATGTGAATTACGATACTTAGTTAATGACATTTTGGGAATATGTTGTATGTTGTTTGGTTGATGCATGACGATTTGTTTGTGTAGTGGTTGTTCTAGGTATTCATTGAGCTTGTTAAGCTTACCGACTCGATTTTATCCTTTGCAGAGTAGTTGCATTCTCGATGTGAGAGGTGTGGCCGTCGAGGGATTAATCCAAGCCATTCTTTATTCATTATAGTAGGTGTTTTGCTTATTCTAGTTCTAGTGAATTAAAAGGCAATGTGGTAGACATGAATATCGAATTGTTAAGATGTATTTGGGATTATTAATATGTATGTTTGGAAGCATGTGGACTTGGATATGGTAATTGGACTATTAATTTAGACATTTTGATGCTTATGTGACTAGGTGAATGAAGCATGATGTTTAGGGAATAAGTTTGAAAGGTTTAAATGCTCTTGTATGTTGAACTTTTCTAACCTGAAGTAGAGGTATCAATATTAGGGATTTTAAAACAATACCTCTGTATTTTCGAAAGTACAAGGAGTCATAATACCAATTTGGTATCGATACCTTATCATTGATATCGATACTTGAGGTAATTATCAATACCTTGCGAAAGGTACCGGTATTTTCCGATGTTTTGAAATTTGGCAAGAAACAAAATGCTAGGTTGGTATCGATTTTCTAGGTGGCATCGATACCACTTAAAGGAAATATCGATACCATAGAGGTAGTATCGACACCTACATAACATTTTTGGGGAATTTTGATAAGTGGTCTTAATGCATGAGTAATACCTATGTTATGCTATTTTATGAATTATTGGCATAGTTTATCAATAAAAAGTGATTGCACAGTTTATAATTCATGATAATTCTATGATGTTATTAATTGAAAAAAAAAAAACAAAAAAAAATGCATGATAATTAACTTGTCATTTAGATGAACAAGTAGTGAGACTATGGTGTGGCATCTCGATATTCGGCTTGGTGTCCAGGCTGAGATTGGGGTGTTACACATTTGGGCTGGCAAATGCTCCTACAATGTTCATGGATATCATGAACACATTTTTCAGCAATATTTGGATCGGTTTGTGGTAGTATTTATTGATGATATCCTGATATATTCAAAATTGGAAGAACATGACATGCATCTAAGTATTGTGTTACAAGTGTTGCGAGAAAAGCAACTACATGTGAAGCTCAATAAATATGAATTTTGGCTGATGAAAGTTGTTTTTTTTTTTGGGAATGTTATATCGGCTGAGGGAGTCTGTGTTGATCCCAATAAGATTGAAGCTATATTGCAATGGAAATCACTGAAAAATGTGTTAGAAATTCAAAGCGTCTTAGGACTAGTTGGTTATTATAGAAGATTTGTAAATGGATTTCCAAAATAGCATTGTTTATGATGAAGCTTTTGCAAAAGAATGAGCCATTTTTTGGACTAACTAGTTCCAAGAGAGTTTTGACAAATTGAAAGAGACGTTGACGAAAGCATCGATTTTGATCTTACCCGAATCAAGGAAAGAATATATAGTATTCAGTGATGCTTCATTTAGTGGATTGGGTTGTGTTCTGATGCAAGACGAAAAGGTAATTGCTTACACATCCAATCAACTAAAGTCACATGAATGTAATTATCTGGTGCATGATCGAGAGCTAGCTGTTGTTGTGTTTGCTTTAATGGTTTAGGGGCAACTATCTATATGGTGAAAGGTATTATATTTATATGGATCATAAAAGTCTCAAATATCTCCTCACCCAAAAGGAATTAAATTTGAGGCAGCATTACTGGATTAATTTGTTGAAAAATTATGATTGTATAATTGATTATCATCCTGGAAAAGCAAATGTGGTAGCTAATGCTTTAAGTTGAAAGTCAATGGTTGAATTGAGATCGATGTTCACTTAATTGAGTATATATTATGATGGCAACTTGTTAGTTGAATTGAAAGTGAAATCTATGTTCATTGAATAGATTAGTGAGGCACAACTTGTGATGCTAAGCTAGTAGAGAAGAGAAGGCTTGTTCAAAGAGGCAATGAAGAGATATTCAATATCTATAAAGATAATTGTCTTCAGTTTCATAATCAAATTTGTATACCTAACAATGTTGAATTCAAACAATTGGTTCTTTGTGAAGCCCAGAATGGCCCATTTGCTATGTATCCTGGTGGTTCAAAAATTTATTGTAATTTATGAGAATTGTACTGGTGGCCAGGTATGAAAAGAGAAATTGTTGAATATGATGCAAAATGTTTGACTTGCCAGCGAGTGAAAGTTGAACATCAAGTTCCCTTCAGGTTGCCTTAACCTATTTCAATTTCTGAGTGGAAGTGGGAACGAATTGCAATAAATTTTATTGTTGGTCTACCAACTCTACCAAATAAAAGAAATGACATTTAGGTAACAGTTGACTGATTAAGAAAATCTACTTATCTTTTAGTAGTGAGAATGAATTGGTCACTTTAAAAGCTTTTTTATGTATATATCTGCGAGATAATAAGACTTCATGGTTTACCAATGTCTATTATTTCAGATTGATATCTCCATTTCACTTCAAGATTTTGGAAGTAGTTCTATAAATCATTGGGCACGAGGCTGAATTTCAACACTACTTTCCATTCCCAATATGACGACCAATTAGAATGTATTATCTAGGTATTGGAAGACATGCTGGGAGCCTGTATCATTGAGTTTGAAGCTAGTTAGGAACGTTATTTGCCTCTAGTAGAATTCTTTTATAATAACAGTTTCCAATCAAGCATTCAAATGGCTCCGTATGAAACTTTGTATGGTCGACGATGTTGAACACCTTTGTGAACAAGTGAAAGATGATTGGACTGGATATAATGCAAGAAATGGAAGATAAAGTGACTATCATACCTAGTTATCATTAAAGTCCTGAAGTTAAGGTAGAATTGAGAGTTAATTGAATAAAATAATAAGTTAGTGGGCTCTATTGCAAAACTTAAGAAATTTCGTGGCTAGTTGGTAATTAGTTGAGTTTTAATTTTGGTTCAGTTAAGATGGAACTAGCTGGTTCCTTAGAGGGAGACAAAATGATTATCAATGGATTGCTTAATTGGGGCTTTGGTAACCATGCGAGAAGGGTTATATGTATATAAGAAGCCTTTTTTAGCAAATGGAATTCTTCACAATTATGTTTACATTTTCTTCTCTTATGCATCATCTTCTTCAGTTGCTCTAAAGAAGAGAATGTAAAGGAGAGACTTGCACGAGGTAGTGATTGTGAGGTTTAAGTCTGGAATATGGTGAATCTGATAAATTGGGAAGCTTATGATCTTACTATACTCGTGAAATTGAGAAAAAAAAGAAGCTAAGGGTTTATGAAATCTTGGGAAGCTTTTGCATAATAATGGATTCTAGGTTTTAGGGTTTGAACACCTTCAATTTAATCGGTATATTTGGTTGTCATGCTTAGCTGTTAGTAAGAAAGAGGCTCTGGCATTAGGAAAGGCTAAGCTGACGAGGACGAAGGATAGCATGTGAGTTTTTATACTCCACCTTTGCGTATTAGCTGGTTATTGTGCTATTTTTATGGTATGTTTATATGATTTCTCTGAGTTCTCTGGTTGCATATGATTACGGTGAATGAGAAAGTCATGCATGCATAAGGTCGCGTTAATATATGAATGACTGCAAGTATGATTTTTGACCTATGTGATAGAACTGTATATAGATATATTGATCTGTGATGTAGTCCTTGTTATAATAGTGTATGGAATATTATGCGTGAAATGTATGTTATAAAAATGAGGAGTACGAATGGAGTTACTTTGACTGGTTAGATGAAGATAGAAAAATTTCGCGTAATAGACGAATGCACGGATTGAAAGGGGATTCAATGGAGTTTGACAACATTGTGGAATGGTTATCTATTGGCTCTTCAGAGTGACACCATGTAAGTGATATATAGGCTCTTTGGAATGACACCGTGTAAACAGTATACATGCTCTTCTGAGTGACACCGTGTAAACGATATATAGGCTCTTCGAAACGACACTGTGTAAACAGTATACATGTTCTTCGGAGTGAAACCTTGGAAGAGCTTTACTAGCTCATCAAAGTCAAAAGACCGTGGTTAGCCATGACATGATCCAGTGGTGAATAGGTGCACCGTATTACGAATTGGGGTCTACTAGGACTGTAAATAGGGAAGCCATCGGGGCATATAAGTTGAAATTATTGTATGATTCATGTGGCAGAAAAGTCTGACAAAATGGTTATAGCACGTATGGGAACGCCAGCAAACGGGCCTAAGAGGTACCAACAAAATGTGAAGGTAAGAGGAAATGGTAGAAGCGTTTTAAATGCGAGCATATGTGCAGAAAAGGGATATCTCTTTCAATGTATTTGCAAATAAGTATCCGCCATTAAGAGTCGTCCAAAGTTGACGTATAAACCATCATTGGCTATGAAGTAACGAAATAGTTCTTTAGGTTTTAAATTCAAAGTGTTTATTGATAAAGAGGTCACCAGAAATGTGGAAGGTCTGCCAAGGGCTATCTTAAGAAGAAAGTCCGCCAAGGACTATCTTAGGCAGAATGTCTGCCAGGGGTTGACTGTTCAATAAAGTCCATCAATATTTAACAAATGAGGATGATGTTTGATGGGATTATCTAGCATGTGAAATCCATCAGGGATTTTGTTACAAATGGAAATTTTATCTTATACAATCTAAAAAAGAGGTAGTCTACTGGGGACATCTATTTATAGGAGTATCTTGTTGGATGATCCGAAGGCGGAAAGTCATGTGGGACCATCCTACAAGTACGAGTTCATAAGGGAAAAAGGGTACTTGACTATCAAGAAGATTTTATATTCAAGGGTCATATATGATGATATTAGTAAATGGGTTTTCCTTTAAAAGAAGTTATATGCACAAGCTAAGATGTTGAATTTCAGGATGATGCAGTAAGTCGATACTGATTTCAATATGAAATAAAGGGATCAAGGCAAGAATCCATCATGGTGGCGAGGTATTTGTAAGTCCACCAAAGCTCATCCACAATTTGTATAACTGATTGTGAGGTTATCTTTTGCTGAGTCAAATCAGCAAGGTAACTAAAAGTTGAAGATGAAGCCAAACAATTTCAAGTCTCAAATGTGGTGTCAAAAAGAGGATATTTTCACCTAAATCCACCGATGTGTTCGCCAATGATTCATTCAGAGGAACGTATGGTTGTTGTCTACGCTAGTTTATTTGCCACAATTTGTTATGGCAAATCAAGGTCTTTCTGGCACTTAACGAACTTGTTCTCTAGTGTTGTTATTTGTCTTTAGTTCATTTTATATTTTTATTACTTTATGTTTAAATTATGCAAAATAATTATTTTTAGACTATTTTGAGCTATGTTATGACCTAATAGGCTACTACAGGCTTAGGGAAGATTTAACGGCTCTATCTAGTGTCTAAGAAACTATTTTTGGGCTTAAATGATGAATGACAACTGCAACATCATGACACCAAGGAGTGGTGTCGCAAAACCAAACTTCAAAGCCAAAAATATCCAGAATTTTAAAGTAGTGTCGAGACACAATGTAAAAAAACTAAGCATAGGTATTTTTTTTCCACACAATGTAAATTAGATATTTAGACTATTTAGTAATCCTAATTGGGTTAGATCATAAACTCTATAAATAGGCATGTTAAACCTTATTTTAGAGGACTTGGCCAAGTGAGTCACTTAGTTATTTTTAGGGTTTTACTTTAGTTTTTATTTTCTTTCAAGTCAGTCCTTTAAATACTTTTTGTTATTGTTAACTTGGATTCAATTTGGATCCAAGGTTTTCATTTAATAGTTTTTTATTATTTTCTTATGGACTCCAATTGCAATCGAAGTGATCTTCGTGACTTTTAAACTAGATTTCTTTTCTGAGCAAAAATCTTTATCAAAACAGACTTATTTCTTTATTCCCTACTTTTATTTAATTTACTGTTTTGTATGCTAAATGTGAGTTTAGGTATTATTGCATCTAGATCCATGAGTGGCTAATTTCCTTAGGGAGATTAAAGAACGGATGTGTGACTAATTAACAAATGAATTAGGGTTGAAATCCAAGTTAGTTGGTTATAATTATGTATGATTAAACCCTAGGAAGTGGCGCCTCTAAGAAGTAATTTAGAATAAACGAGATCAAGAGATAAGTTTACCGAGTATATCATAATTTATTCCTATCAAGAAAGTGAGGCCAAGAGGTAAGCATGTATTGATAGATTAGTTACTTAGTTAGTGGCTGAGAGGTAATAACTAGTTAATTAATAACTAGCTCGATAAAACCTGAGTTCTGAAGTTAATTAGGAACACTGAAGTGAATTCATCTCCTGCTTGTTTTTATTGGATTAAATTTTGATTGTTAATTGAAGATTTTTAGTTTTAGATAGTTTTATGTTAGTTTAATTAATCCATTTTAATTTGGTTTTCGTAATATAATTTTGAATTATTATTTAGCCCTATTAGTGTAAAGAGCTAATTTAGGTTTAATTCAACCTCCCTTGGGTACAATCCTCGCAATGCTTCCTGGAGTGTTTCATTGTAACACTTAATTATATTACAATTTGACTCTTATACTTACGGACACTGTTGTTTAATTAGATATTTATTTGTTGAAGTATTTCAAGTCCAGAAGTTCGCATGTCTGGTGGTGTTCAAGTGGTTGGCATCGTTACCGAGAAGGTTTCGACATTAGACTTGGAGTTACATTTTCTGCATTTGATAGGATAAATAGGAAAGCTTAGGATTATAGATATGAATTTTTATTTTTATTTGATTTTTGGTATATTTGATTTTATTTTATTCTCTTTTTTCAATGTATGAACTAGAAGGGAACTATCCCAATCGAGACACATCCTGAACTTGAGAGATATTTTAGACAAGCTCGTCAGCAAATGCAAAACAATCCACCTGTAGTGGCTAACTTGCTGTGAGGAAACCCACTGTTCGAAAAAAAACTGAACCACCAGCATAGTTCTGAAGAGAGCCACTAATGGCTCAACAAGAGAAGATGTTGCATGAATATGTGATAACCTACTTTAGATGCTATTCGAGGTAGTTTCAAGCCAGCAATTAATACGAACAATTTTAAGATTAAGACGACCACCATCCAAATGATACAAAATAATTTGCAATTTTAGGGTAACATGATGGAAGACCTGAACTAACATTTAAAGAGATTCCTACAGTTGTGCAACATATTCAAATACAACAAAGTGACCAACGACGCAGTCCATCTCTGGTTGTTTCTGTTCTCTCTTTCCGACAACACCTATGAATGGCTCGATTCCCAATAGCAAGGATCCATCACAACATGAGATGACTTAGTGAGGAAATTCTTACACAAAATTTTCCCCATTAGTCAAACCATCCAATTAAGGCATGACATTGCTAATTTTAAGCAATTTGAAGGTGAGACATTATACAAAGCGTGGGAACACTTCAAGTCATTGCTTAGGAAATGCCCACACCACGGTATGCAAGACTAGCTTCAACTATAAATTTTCTATAATGGATTGGATGAAAGTTTAAGAGTCGGCTTAGTTGGCGCATTGACCAGGGCCTTTATGAACAATACCTACGAGATAGTATGCCAATTGATCGAGGACATGGCAATGAACTCGTAGTATGCCAATTGATCGAGGACATGGCAATGAACTCGTACATGTAGCTGAACAAATGCTTTTCATATAGCAAAAGCTGTCATCGACTAAGGTGGTCAAGGAAGACAATAAGTATCAACAAAATTTGGAAAAATTACATTGTCTATAGACCACTATTAAGCCATCGATGAATTATGTCGTCGAGACTACACGACATACTTGGAGACCTAATCGAAGGAAATGAATTACTTGGGTAATAGGGGTAGAAATCCCTATTCGGATACTTACAACCTCTGTTGGAAGGACTATTAAAATCTAAAGTGGGGAGGCAATCAAGGTGGTGGAAACCCAACTCCAAATTGAAAAAACCCTCCATATCAACCCCCACGTTTGCAAATATCTCAAGAGAGATCCATATGCAACTCATGAGATCCGACATTCAACACGTAAAGACCAAACGCGCACAAACTCATACCAACGTTGTCGAATTAAAGGAGAAGATGCATAATATCTTGAGCATGTTGAATGAGATGCGAAGGCAAATGGGCACAAGTATTCTGATTAATACCAAGAACAATCCTTAGAGGGACAGAAAAGAGAATGTAAATGCAATCGCACTCCATTCAGGTAAAACTTTAGAAAACTCAGATAAACCTATTAATGAGGATGATGAGGTCGAGACAAAGGACTGAAATCTTAATGAGTTGAAAGTTGAAGTCCACACGGAGAAAAGATCTGAATCAGTAGCTGAGCTAGAAAATACTCCATGCTCGGAACTAGTGCAAAAGAACGTACCATTCCCATCGAGGTTGGAGGACAAGCAACGAATGGATGAGGAGGAATTCGTAAGTTTTCTAAATATTTTTAAATCTCTTAATTTTAATTTTCCACTACTAGAGTTTATTGGTAAGATACCAAAGTATTCCAAATATTTAAAAGAAAATATGTCTAGCCATAAAAAGCTAAAGAAATGTGAGAAAATAAAAATCGACGCTTTTTGTAGTGCAATAATTGCCAGAAAAATACCCCCAAAGCTAACAGATATGGGAAGTTTTACAATCCCCCTAGAGATAGGAAATAAACATTTTTGTAAGGCTCTTTGTTACTTAATGGCCAGCATAAATTTGATGCCTTTATGTACATATTTAAAATTTGAATTGAATAAGCTGAAAAATACGACAATTACACTACAATTAGCTGATAAGTCTCTGGTATACCTGAAGGGGGTACTCGAAGACGTATTGGTTAAGGTAAGGGTTTTTTAATCCCCGCTAATTTTTTGGTCCTAAACTTCGAGGAGGACCAAGATATTCTTATTTTGTTGGGTCGACCATTTTTGGCTACGTTGAGATCAACCATTGATCTAAAAAAGAACATACTAATAATGAATATCGATGGTGACATAGAAGTATTCAAATTTGTACATGATTCCCAAAATACGAAATATGAAAATAAAATAGAGGAGAATTGTTACGTAATTTCTTTGAGTACCCCTAACAACCTTGTTCAAAGGTACAGTTCTAGTTCGATGTGTGTAGGTACCAAAGGATCGTGGGAGATAAGTGGAAAGACCCTAGAAAGAAAGTTGATTGTTAGACGGAGCAAAAAGATCGTAAAAGGAGAAAAGTGGCGATGCATTGAATGCAAGGGCTACCAAATGAGTCCGATATCCAAACCTAACTTCTTCATAAAACTTTAAAATTTTGTTGTAAATTTTGTACATTTGAACTTTGGGGTTTGTATTTTGGTTTCTAATTAGGTTAGAAAGTTTTAACTAGAGTAGGTTTAAGGCCTTAGGTAGTTGAACCTACTAGGGACCTATTGAGAAATTAGGAGTAAAACGGAGGGACTGACACTCCCCAGAACTCAAAAATGAAGAAAACAAGGGTAGTGTCGGGACATCAAAAGAGGCGACGATCGACTCAGTGGTGTACGAGTTTTATACCACATTAAAAGATCTTAAAAATAATAAATCACATCATGACATGCACACTCATGTCACTGTCAAAGGTAAAGAGGTCCTATGTACTCCTCGAGAATTTTGCAATTTTTGTAATGCCCCATACTCCTCGAGAATTTTGCAATTTTTGAGACATAGAAATGGATGAGATTGTTACTTACTTAACCAAGGGGAGAAGCGTTTGGAAACACCAGTCGAGCACCAATACCCCTTTATCATTCAATCAGGAAATCATGTTTTTGGTTGCCAAAATGTTGATGTAGTTTATTTGCATGCGAATCTCTCTGGCCCTTAATGTGTCTAACGTTAATGCTTTTCAAGTTGTTTTGCTTTATTGTATTTTACAGCGTCGACATTTGTGCATCAACAAGTGGATCTACAAAGCAATTTTTACCTACATTTGTGGCAAGAAGGTTGAGATATTCTTTCCATACCTAGTGACTGCCTTGTACAAGAAAGCCAAGGTCCCGATGTCCACAACGGAGCAATTCGTTAAGCCAACGAAGAGCTTTCTTGGAAACTCCATCTATACTTAGTACGTCAAGTTCAATTAGAAGCATATCCATGACTGGAACATACGATGAAAGAAAAAGATGGATGTTTTTCCATCTCTAAAGTGGAAGAGCAAGGAAGCCAAGGGTCGAGTGAGATGACGGACATGGAGTGGGTCATCCGGTGGATGCAATTGATGACACTATTTGGAATTTACTATGCCCAACGATTCAGTATTCTAGTGCCCAAGCCACCACCAAATCGATACCCACCTAGGCAGTCTTTTAAGCAAGACGACAAGGAATGGAAGGAACAGGAAGAAGACGAAGAGTCGGTCCATGAAAAGAACTTTGACGAGATGTTTCGATAGGAACAACCATCTATCAAAGGAGTTAAGATTCACACTCTGAGTCGCACTAGCCCTACTAGTTCTACAAGCGTGAGGGGCAGCACACCAGACACAGGTCAAGGGAAGGACACGATGATTGAGGAGAATCGGTTAGATCCTGATTCTAATTAAAAACTTTTAAACTGTTAAATTTTAATTTATTTTTGGGAGTTGAATTTTTATTTTTGGATGATTTTATTTTTGTTTGAACTTTAATTATTTATTTTTTCATTAGTTTTCTGTTAGCTAATTTTTGTGTACAACCCCCGTACAATATAAGGCACTGCAATTTGGAGCAAAACTGGCATGAGGAGGACCACTCGACCACATTCGAGGAACGTCAACGCCCAAACCGAGTGGTCTCTTCTCTTATTTATTGGGCGCACTTTAAGGATAATGTGTCAAATAAAGTGTGGGGGGTAACATAGAAATTTTTCAAAATTTTTATGTTTTTATTAGTTATTTTCATTAATTTTTGTTTTTGTGTGTTTGTTTGTGCACAAGCTTGTAGCAATACAAGTGATTGGTTAGGAGCATGTAAATAGGATTTTCTGTTTGAATTGTAAATTTGACTTGATAGTAATTGATTTGAGGTTGTTTAGTATTACACTAATTAGTTTATTTTATTACATTATGAATAGGTTATAGTGTGCTAGGTGTACCAAATGACAAATAGGTACATAAAAAGCATATGTGTTTATTTGAATAATAAGTTGTTAGAGTGTTATTATTTAGTGAATTGTAATCCATGAATTGAGACACTTAGGGATGTCCTAAGGCGTTGTTTGGAAGACATTTTAGAGACAAAAAAAGTTGACCTTAACTTAAAATGCCTAGTACCCTAATTTTTTAGCCTAAATCCTTATTTCTTGATAAACCACAATGGAAGCCCTAAACCTTAAAATATAATCTCTTGATCTGATTTTTTTTAGTCCCTGCACAAACTTAGACGTTAGGCCATTAATATTGAGGGTTAGGTAGATATGACACGTTGGTTTCCAAAATAAAGAAAAAGAAGAGTGAACATAATGGATAGTATAGTATGGTGAGTATAAGAGTCTTGCAAACTTATGCATAAATAGAAAATTTTGAAAATTTACCAAAACAAAAAGTTTGATAATGCTAAAACAGCCAAGTGAAAAGTTCTCGAGAAAATAGAAAAGCAAAGTTAGTGAAAAGGATAGAAAGGAAAAAAATCCTCATTGTTGTATATAAGTCTCGCTAGGACAATTTTATTCGCTAATATTGTACTACACCTTAGAAATCGAAGAGAAAAGGTAGGTGAGTGATAAACCGTAAAAGTAACATATTTTAATCCCACATTTAGTATGCTTTTGGATGATTTATCCCTTGATTTATGTAAAAAGGTGCTTTTAATCCTTTCTTTTCATGTCTTATACCCAGGAAAACACCCGAGGAGGAAAAGAACACAAAACAGGCCCAAAACAGAGTAAATGGGCCATATCACGAAAATCGACACGGCCTGGCCCAGAGACCACACGGCCGTGCCACGCCAATCATCTAGAACACGGCCTTCTCCCGATTCACACGGTCGTGCCTCATTAAAGAAGTTTGAACACGGCCTGACCACGATCCACACGAGCGTGTGCCGTGGTCGTCTCCCTGTCGCTGGAAAGAGAAATTAGACTCGGAAAAGGATACTTAGAGGCAAAGAAACACATTCCAAAGCCTTTTCAAACACCCTATTAGGAATTCTACTTAAATTAGGATACTTAGGGGCCAAGTAAGGCATCTCAAAGTCTATATAAACACCCAAGGGGGCAACTTGAGAGGAAGTTCGGTAGAAGCCAGAACCCAGGGCGTCGAGCTAGGCCAAGGAGCCAAGCCGGAAAGGTCAGAATTGAGGGAATCGCTCAAAGTTAGCCAGTTGATCCATCCCAAGAAGCTGGAATTATACTCAAGACGGCAGAATTCTCCTTCAATTCCTTCAGGGAGTTTTAGGAATTTCTTATGTTTTGTTTTATCTTTTCTCTTGAGATGTTTTCTTTATTCATTATGAACTAAACCCCTCAAAATACCGAAGGGGATGAAACCTAGATGAATCTTGTTATTTGATTTTTGAATTATATGATAAATACTTAGTTTGTTCTTAATTATGCATGCTTAATCCAAATCTGATGTGCTTAGGTGGAGGAGGAATAGACCCTGTTTAAGAGTAGATCTAGCGTAATTAAGCGAAGTTGATTAGATGCCTAGAGATAGGGTTTTTTGCCGGATTAGGTTGAAACCTAATATGGGAATCCACAGATCGATTTATTGCTATTCTAGGGGGTTATTATAAGAGAACAAGAGTTTCACTAATTAACCTAGGGTTAGACGTTATTCGCCTCGAGAGAGGGTTTAATATACGTTAGGGAGTCTCACGGATCAAGCTAAGTAAATAAATCATATAATTCAGTGTTAGATAACAAGTGAAGTCTAGGTGGATTCTTCCTAAGGGTATCGTCGTGATCAATTGAGTTTTTCTTCAAGTTATTTCCCGATTCATTCTTTTTATCTTTATCCTTAGCTTAGTCGTCGTTAATTTATATTAAAACAAACTTCACTTTATTTTTAAGGCTAAATAATAAAAAGAAAGTTAGTATTAGTACTTTTAGTTCCTTTGGGTTCGACAATCTGGTCTTGCCTAAGCTATACTATTTTCCGATAGGTACACTTGCCTTTAATCTTTGTCAGAGTTAGTTTCCAGGTTCGATCATTCTCTTTTATAAATTTTAAAGCTCTGATTTCAGCGATCAAGTTTTTGGCGCCGTTGCCGAGGAACTAAAATATTAAGAAATCTCTATTTTTATTACTTTAGCCATTATTTTTTATTTTTCATAATTTATTTTTGTTTTTAGGTTAAATTCTAATTCTGCTAATTTTTCTTTCTTTCTTTTCTTTTTAGGTAACTCTAGTTTATGACTAGAAGGAACCTGAGAGGACCTTTAGCCTACGATAGTGATATTGAAGCAACCGCTCGTAGGAATCGCCGAAAAATCAGGCGAGCCCTAAATTACACAGAGGAAAACCAAGAAGGCAGGTCCAATCCTACTGAAGGGATGGACGAAAATAATCCACAACCCCATGATGTAGGGGAACGCAACGCTCCACGTACTATGTTTGATTATGCTAAACCATATCTAACAGGAGCAGAATCAAGTATTGTTAGGCCCGCCATAGCTGCTAATAATTTTGAATTAAAGCCCAACATAATACAAATGATTCAATAGTTTGTTCAATTTGATGGTTTGCAGGACGAAGATCCAAACACTCATATAGCTAACTTTTTAGAGTTCTGTGATACCTTCAAAATAAATGGTGTTTCTGATGATGCCATACATCTTTGGTTATTCTTTGGTTAAACTCGTTACCACGAGGGTCAATCACTACATGGGAACACATGACCGAATAGTTTTTATTAAAATATTTCCCACCAGCCAAAATGGCCAAATTACGGAATGATATCTCTTTTTTTGTGCAGATGGATTTAGAGACATTATACAACACATGGGAGAGATACAAGGATCTTTTGAGAAGGTGTCCACACCATGGTTTACCCTTGTGGCTACAAGTCCAAACATTCTATAACGGTGTAAACCCCTCAACAAGGCAACTAATCAACTCAGCCGCCGGTGTAACCCTGAACAACAAAACTCCTGAAGCAGCATACGAATTCATTGAAGAGATGTCACTGAATAATTATCAGTGGCAAGTTACAAGGACGAAACCGACAGAATCAGCCAGAGCTTTCAACATAGACACAATAACCATGCTATCAACACAGATGGAGATGATGAATAAAAAGATCGATGGTTTGTGTAGTCTCTCGCAGGTACACCCAGTAATGTAATATGACTCAAATCCAGGAGGCGTGGCGAATCCTGAGTACCCACCCTACGGATATGGCATGGAGAACGAACAAGTCCACTATATGGGTAACTACTCTAGACCTAAAAATAATTTTTTATAATGACACTTATAATGCAGGTTGGAGGTACCATCCCAATTTCTCGTGGAATGATCAAAGTAGCCAAAGACAGGAACTTCCACCAAATTTTCAACAACCACCTCACCAACAGGAAGATAAGTCGAACCTTGAACAGATGCTGGCAAAATTCATAGCAAACACAGAAACACGCTACCAAAATATAGAAACAAAACAAGAAGCATCGATTCAAGGGATCGAGGATCAGTTAGGTCAGCCTGCTAAGCTGATCTTAGAACAACCACAGGAAAGCTTGCCAAGTAACACTGAAACAAACCAACGAACATCGATTGAAGAGATCAAGAGCCAAGTTGGGGAAATCACTAAGGCAGTCAGACAACTTGCAAAGTTAATGTCTGAACGACCGCAAGGACGTCTAGCAAGCAACACGGAGATTAACCCAAAAGAGCAAATCCAAGCCATACAAGCTCATAACAGAGAAAGGTTAGTGGAATTTGACCCAAGGCAAGAACCTGTGGTAAGTAAAGGTAAGGTTGAGGTGAGCCATGAAAAGCCAAAACCGGTAATCAAAGAATACCAACCTCGCATTCCTTACCTTGAAGCATTAAAGAGAGACGATACAGAGGAACAGTTCGGTAAGTTTCTTAAACTTTTAAAGAAATTACATATCAACTTACCTCTTCTTGAAGCTCTTTCGTAGATGCCAGACTCTAGAAAATTTTTAGGGGAGCTGTTAACGAAAAAGTAAAGTATAGACAAGGAATCACATGTGGAACTCAACGCAAAGTTCTCAGCAATTCTACAAAATAGACTACCACAGAAATTAAAAGATTCAGGGAGTTTTACAATTCCATGCATAATTGGTAGTTTATCTATAGAAAATGCATTAGTCAATTTAGGGGCAAGCACAAATGTTATGCCTTATAAGCTGTTTAAACAACTAGGTCTAGGGAAACCCAAACAAACTAGGATGAGCGTTCAATTAACTGATAAAACTATTAGAATTCCTAGGGGTATAATAGAAAATGTTCTAATCAAAATTGATAAATTCGTATTCCCAGTAGACTTTGTCATTTTAGACATAGATGAGGACAGTAATATTCCTTTAGTTTTAGGAAAACCCTTTTTAGCAACTGCCAGAGCTAAAATTGATATCTATGCAGGTGAACTCATATTTTGCGTAGGTGACGAGATAGTCACTCTTCAAGCTCTTGACTCAGCCAGAACATCAAGTGATAAAGAATACCAACCTCGTGTACCATATCCCAATGCAATAAAGAAAAACCACACAGAGGAAGAATTTGGTGAACTCACACTTCGTGTAGACGACGAAATAATCACTCTTCAAGCTCTTGGCTCAGCTAGGACATCGAGTAATAAAGGTACGAACGTTAATTCTATTGATAATCATTTGGTTCAACCTTCTTTACAGAAATCATCACAAAATCACCTAGCTGAGCTAGATCTTAGACCTTGTGCCAAGAAAGAATAATTAGATGAGGAACGAAGCCTTAAGGTCGACAAACTAGAAGAGTGGACAACACAATTTAAAAAAGAACCAGAACCACACAAAGTGAAACCGACGGAAACCCCAGACGAGCTGATAGGAACAACAAATCACATCAAAATAGAGGATCAGGTATTGATGAATAAGGAAGACCCTCGAATCGCCAATTCAGACCTAAAGACAAACGACAAATTCCTATACGGGACAGTCGAGGTAAACAATCCTAAATTTAGCACTTTTGAGGTAAACACTACTCGACTGAAACTTTATATCAAAAATCGAGTTGAGCGCATGAAAAAGGATTTTCACCTCCTCAAACCACTTTGATCATACAAATAACAGGTAAAGTCTAGCTCAAGACTTTAAACGAGCACTTCTCGGGAGGCAACCCGAGCACTAACCCTACTAATTAGTTTAGTTTTATCTCTTTTCATATTTAGGCGCAGGTTTCCATACCCACACGGCCGTGGCCGTGGCCGTGTGAACACCATGGGTTGGCACAAGGGCATGAACTGTATCACTATTTAATTATTTACTTTTATTTTTACTTTTATTTTTATTTTTATTTTTATTTTTATTTTTATTTTTTGTTCTTTTATTTTTATTTTTATCTTCTTTATTCTTTCCTTTTTATTACTTCTGTCACTTAGATTTAGCTTAGGACACAATAAAATTCGACCGGCTGCTTTGAGGATTCAATTTCAAACGGTTCGAGACGTTTCCCCACGTTCACCTTCAATCCTATCTGGTTTCTCTTCATTGACTTCATCCAAAATCTAGGAAGTTTCACATCTCTCCCTATCTTTTGATTTTCTCACTACATTGTCATTTTATCTATCTTTGTACATTGAGGGCAATGTACATCTCAAGTGTGGGGGGGTTAACTATAGTATTATTTGAAAATCCCTGAATTATGCCTTGTTCTAAAGTAAGTTTCTCATATTATGATTAGAATGAAATTTCTTTTATTTACGATTTTTATTGATATGTTTTGGATTAAGTCATAGTTAATTGTGCATTGATGATTAAATTTGAAGAATACTAGAGATTCAAGCATGATAAGTCTAACTTTCAAAAATTAAATTTCTAGGTTGTTAACCTGAATTTGAATATTACTTTGAAATTTGAAATTTACGAGGTTGATATCAAAATTCCCATAATCTTTGTGAGATTTTGAGCCTTATAGAGCATATATTATTTTTCATACTCATTTTTTGATTATGAATGTGTCAACTATGAACTGTTATTCTAGAACTTGCCTTGATTATACATGTCAAGACCACAGTTATGATTTAATATACCGAGATGATAAAGGCACTTAGGTTCTAACCCACTTACTCCACTAAAAAGCCGACCTTCATAATTAACCCCTAGTGAACCCCGTTGAGCCTAACAACCCTTTTTATTGACTAACCCACTAATATTAACCCAAAACCCTTTATATTTGTTATCACCATCCCTTTTTAATTACCATTTTTGTCAAGATTTGATTTTGAACAAGTTTCCTAACTATGTTCTATATTTCAGTTGTAAAAGTTCTTTCTTATTATTATGATAGTTTGTTCTTAAAAAAAACAAAGTATATTCATTATTAGTTATGTGATTAAATAAGCTTATAAGTTAAATTCCAAATGTTGAAGAAGAAGCTCGTATCATTAGTATTTTTATTTTCCAATTGATGTAATTATTTAAGATTAGTTCATTTTTGTAGTGAGGAAATTTATCAGGTCAATCTCAATTCTAACCTTCTAATTCAGCCTTTATCCACACTTTAACCCTAGCCCCGTTACAACCCTGTTAAAGACCTTTTGATCTATTTGTCATCTCATTTTACAGTGGTGGAGATTTGATTTTCAGGCAAGCCTATGGGATTAACTTTTCATGTTCGACTATTGAGTGCTTAATTCTGAACCTTAAACACTTCGAGTGATTTGAGTGAATCTTTAGTGAGGATATCAATTCTTGTCGATTTTGAACCAAAAGTAATTATTTAGATAAGGGGAGACACCTACGTTTTCATGTTACAAATATATGACTTATATTGTTTGAATCTTTAGGACTCTTTGAATTGAATTATCCATGTATAAATTATCTATGAATTATGATGAGACATTGTCAGTAGGAATTATGAATCATGGAAAGTTTGTTTTAATTGAAAGTTGAGAATTTTGCTTGAGGACAAGCAAAAGCTTAAGTGTGGGGGTATTTGATAAACCGTAAAAGTAACATATTTTAATCCCACATTTAGTATGCTTTTGGATGATTTATCCTTGATTTATGTAAAAAGGTGCTTTTAATCCTTTCTTTTCATGTCTTATACCCAAGAAAGCACCCGAGGATGAAAAGAACACAAAACAGGCCCAAAACGGAGTAAATGGGCCATATCACGAAAATTGACACGGCCTGGCCCAGAGACCACACGGTCGTGCCACGCCAATCATCTAAAACATGACCTTCTCTCGATTCACACGACCGTGCCTCATTAAAGAAGTCTGAACACGGCCTGACCACGATCCACACGGGCGTGTGCCATGGCCGTGTCCCTGTCGCTGGAAAGAGCAATTACATTCGTGAAAGGATACTTGGAGGCAAAGAAACACATTCCAAAGCCTATTCAAACACCCTATTAGGAATTCTACTTAAATTAGGATACTTAAGGGCCAAGTAAGGCATCTCAAAATCTATATAAACACCCAAGGGGGCAACTTGAGAGGAAGTTCGGCAGAAGCCGAAATCCAGGGTGTCGAGCTAGGCCAAGGAGCCAAGCCGGAAAGGTTAGAATTGAGGGAATCGCTCGAAGTTAGCCAGTTAATCCATCCCAAGAAGCCGAAATTATACTCAAGACGACGGAATTCTCCTTCAATTCCTTCATGGAGTTTTAGGAATTTCTTATGTTTTGTTTTATCTTTTCTCTTGAGATGTTTTCTTTATTCATTATGAACTAAACCCCTCAGATACTCGAAGGGGATGAAACCTAGATGAATCTTGTTATTTGATTTTTGAATTATATGATAAATACTTAGTTTGTTCTTAATTATGCATGCTTAATCCAAATCCGATGTGCTTAGATGGAGGAGGAATAGACCCTGCTTAAGAGTAGATCTAGCGTAATTAAGCAGAGTTGATTGAACGCCTAGAGATAGGGTTATGAGATTTTGCCGGATTAGGGTGAAACCTAATATGGGAATCTATAGATCGATTTACTGCTATTCCAGGGGGTTATTATAAGAGAACGAGAGTTCCACTAATTAACCTAGGGTTAGACGTTATTCGCCTTGAAAGAGGGTTTAATATACGTTAGGGAGTCTCACGGATCAAGCTAAGTAAATAAATCATATAATTCAGGGTTAGATAACAAGTGAAGCCTAGGTGGATTCTTCCTAAGGGTATCGTCATGATCAATTGAGTTTTTCTTCAAGTTATTTCCCAATTCATTCTTTTTGTCTTTATCCTTAGCTTAGTCGTCGTTAATTTAGATTAAAACAAACTTCACTTTATTTTTAAGGCTAAATAATAAAAAGAAAGTTAGTATTAGTACTTTTAGTTCCTTTGGGTTCGACAATCTGGTCTTACCTAAGCTATACTATTGTCCGATAGGTACACTTGCCTTTAATCATTGTCAGAGTTAGTTTCCAGGTCCGATCATTCTCTTTTATAAATTTTAAAGCTCTGATTTCAGCGATCAGTGAGAAAAGGGGATATAAGGTGGTGAGCTAAAGGGGTTAATTAGGGAAGTATTGGGGTTAATATAATGTGCCAAACTATAATAGTGCTTAAACCATTTTGTTGCGCCTATTCTTAAACTTCGAACCAACCTAAGCTGCAGAACGTTACAAGCCGCAGAACCTAGGGGATACTATTCATGGATGAAAATTAGTTTGAATTTTGAAATTTCTAATTACTTGTATTCTTTGAGCATAAATGTAAATTTTGTGTACCTGTTTCGATGGATCAATGTACTTAACATTCTTGAATTTGTTTACTTTGTGACTTTATGAACTAATGTGTGTGATATTGAAGGTTGAGAGTCAATTGTATATCATGTTAGAGTTACTTATTTATTCACATTATTCTGTGTACATAGCTTTGAACTAATTCATTGTATGTGGCATGCTTGAGAATTGTTTGGTTTTTTTATTTTCTTGTTTTGTGTATGTGTTTTTATTTTGCTTCTTGAGGACAAGCAACAACTTAAGTGTAGGGGAGTTTGACCACAATTCGTTGTGGCAAATTAAGGTCTTTCCGGCATTTAATGAGCTTGTTTTCTAGTATTTTTATATGTTTTTATTTCATTTTTGGTTTTTATTAATTTATGGTTAATTTATGAAAAATAAGTGTTTTTCTGCAATTTTAAGTTATATTATGACCTAATGGGCCACTACAGCCCTAGGGATGATCTAACGGCTCTATCTAGTGTTTGGGACACTACTTTCATGCTTAGAAGACAAAGGATAACTGAAGCACCACAACACCAAACTTCGAAGCCAAAAATATCCAGAAAGTTAAGGCAGTGTCTTGACACTGAGCTATGATTAAGAAAATTAAGCCTGGGTATTTTTGTCCGCACAATGTGAATTAGATATTTGGACTGTTTAGTAATCCTAATTAGGTCAGATCATAAACTTTATAAATAGGCATGTTAAGCCTCAATTTAGGGGGTTTGTCCAAGTGAGCCACTTAGTTATTTTTAGGGTTTTACTTTAGTTTTTATTTTATTTTAATTTATCCTTTAAATACTTTTTGTTATTGTTTAACTTGGATTCAATTTGGATCCAATGTTTTCATTTAATAGTTTTTCGTTATTTTCTTATGGATTCCAATTGCAATTAAAGTGATCTTCATGGCTGTTAAAGGAGATTTCACTTCTGAGCAAAAACTGATATCAAAACAGACTCATTTCTCTATTCTATACTTTTATTTAATTTACTGTTTTGTATGCTAAAAATGAGTTTAGGTATTATTGTATCTAGATCCATGAGTAGCTAATTTCCTTAAGGAGATTAAAGAACAGATGTGACTAATTAATGGATGAATTAGGGTTGAATCCAAGTTAATTGGTTATAATTATGTACGATTAAACCCTAGGAAGTGACGCCCTTAAGAAGTAATTTAGAATAAATGAGATAAAGAGATAAGTTTATCGAGTATATCATAATTTACTCCTATCAAGAAAGTGAGGTCAAGAGGTAAGTGTGTATTGGTTGATTAGTTAATTAGTTAGAGGCCGAGAGGTAATAACTGGTTAATTAATAGCTAACTTGATAAAACCCAAGTTCCAAAGTTAATTAGGAACACTGAAGTGAGTTGAACTCCTGCATGTTTTTATTGGATTAAATTTAGATTGTTAATTGGAAGATTTTTAGTTTTAGATAATTTTATGTTAGTTAATTTATCCATTTTAATTTGGTTTTTGTAATATAATTTTGAATTAGTATTATTTAATCCTATTAGTGTAGAGAGTTAATTTAGGTTTAATTCAACCTCCCTTGGGTACGATCCTCGGAATGCTTTCCAGAGTGTATCATTGTAACACTTAACTATACTACAGTTTGACCATTATACTTGCGGACACTGCTTTTTAATTACATATTTATTTGCTGCAGTATTTCTAGTCCAGACGTTAGCATGTCTAACGTAAATCACCAATCAAACTGCGGGATCTCCTATGATATACAGGGAGTTTAATTATGTGCATTAGTTATTTATTGCTTAAACTTCAGGGTCACTTGTGAACATTGTTTTATAGATTCTCACTAAGTTCTTCCAACCTTGCGTGTATTTTACCTTGAATGTAGGGTTAAGGGATGACTAGAGGATCGTGTGGAGGGATCAAGCCAATCACTGCCAAGCTCACGCAAGTGGCGTCATAGTTGTATCATGCATATAGAAGGGTGCCCTTAGAGGCTACACCTAAGGGTTCAAATAAGTAAACTATAACACCCTTCCACCGTATTCAACGCCGGAATAGGGTTATGGAGCATTACCAAACTTATTTCGCAAATAAACATACATTTCACATACATTTCCGAATTTCAAATAAACATCATTCAAAATCATTCACATTGTCCCTAATACGAGCCTATGAGGCCCTAAACATGCATTTGGGGTGGTTCGGGATTGAACCGATAACTTTAGAAATTTCTGGAAAACTTAGAAATTTTTACGAAATACAAGGGACACACGTTCGTTTGGCCCGAGCCTGTGTCTCACACGGCCAAAGACACGCCTATGTCACAGGCCGTGTGGACATTCGAAATGGGATCACATGGCTGTGTCCCAGCACGTGTCTGACCGCGTGTAACTCTCTGACTTGGGTCACACGACCAACCACACGCCCATCTGACCAGCCCGTGTGCCCTTTGAAATGGCCACGCATACCCGTGTGCCAGGCCATGTGCTAGGCCGTCCCAAACCTGTAGGGTATACTGACTTATGCCACACGACCAAATCACACACCCGTGTTCTGGGCCATGTGGAGCATACTGACTTAATTTTCAATTTCACACCAAGGCCGTGTAACATGACCGTGTGTCACACACGAATGAGACACACGCCCGTGTCTCTGCCCGTGTGGACAAAAATAGGCTATTTACCAAGCCATCTTGCCACCCAAATTTGCATACACCAAACCAAACCAAATGGCACCTAACATGACATTAATAGGCATTCATCCAATCTCAAATAAGCTTAATTCATGCCATTTCAATACCAATATATACAAGGTACACAAATACCACAATATGCCATTCAATTTCATACTAAGCCTCACTTTCACAAATCATCAATGTGGGCACTTCCAATTATGCATCATTTTGCCTAAACTCATAAACATTCCAATTTTCAAATATCAACCATTTACCACAATCATTTGCATAGCAATTATCAACACAAGACAAAGGCCATTTGCATATATATACAATACCAAATCAAACAAAATAAGCCCCTCATGGCTATATACAAAACCAAACATTAAACATTTACAAGCCAATCCAAATGGCTAAATTCATTACCAAACTATATACCAAAATGACCAAAGTTCCTGTACATGCCATATATCCCAAAAACATAAATTCAAAAGTACCAAAGTGATAACTTGATAATGTGATGAGGTCTCCGACGATTCCCGAATCTGAGCTAGTTTTGATTTCACTATAAAACACAAAAAAATAAACAATGTAAGCTATAAAGCTTAGTAAGCTCGTATGATATAATAAACAAAACTCACCATTCATTTACCATTCAAATATGTACACAACATATTATAAAACATTTAACCACAATATTAACATATATTCAATCACATAATTAACCATAAACTCATAACTTCCATAGATTCGATGCTTATGTAGTTTCCATACACACCTGTACTGATACTTATCTACTTCTCACTATTTCATATCTTCGATACACCAGTTGAGCCATTCGAAATACTATCAGATACTCGGGAATCGCGAACCCTAAGTGCCACATATATAGCCGAAGCTATCTCAATCTCGTATCACATATACTGCTCACTCTCGAGCTATCAACGAGTTTGCTCACACAAGCTGACAGTCATGACGAAGCTACATAGTGCTGCTCACACAAGCTGATGAGAATCCGTAACACATGCCGAATAACTCAGCCACCGGTAGGACGTACTGACCAACACCCAAATCACATAACCCCTAATGACATGTCATTCGTATCCTAATCTATTCCTAAAGTTCAACCGGGATTTCACATTTGTTGAATCGTAGTCGAATATGTTCATAAAGTCGTATTCACAATTTATGCAATATCAAAGCATTTAAAACACAATATAATAATGCTTATTACATACAAACTTACCTCAGATGTAAAAACGACAAAGTAGATCGACTAATCCAACACCTTGTTTTCCCCCAATCTAAATTTGAATTTTGCTTTTCTTTATCAATTAAGCAATGTAATGGCCGAACCCTAGAAAGCTCCCATGGCTTCTCAAGCTTTGAATTTTTGGTGGAATATGTCATTTAGAAAGATGATACATTGTTTTTATTATTTTACTTAAGTTTATTATTAATTTACTTATTTAACATTTAATTAAACCATTAAAAATCACTTAAACCATGTACATAAATGTCCACTTACAATAACAATCAGCTAATTACCACATAAGGACCTCCACTTTAATATTCCATAGACATTAGACACCTTTAACTAATAGAACACAAGTTTTACACTTTACGCGATTTAGTCCTTTTATCATATTAAGCATTCAAACAATAAAATTTCTTAACGAAATTTTCACACATTCATACTATCATGTTGTAGATATTAAAATAATAATAAAATAATTATTTTGAATTTGGATTTGTGGTCCTAAAATCACTGTTTCGATTTGACTAAAAACGAGCTGTTACAACTCTCCCCCCTTAGGAATTTTCGTCCTCGAAAATTTTACCAGAAACGAGGTTAGGGTATGGTTTTCTCATAGCTTCCTTGGGTTCCCACGTAGCCTCTTCAACCCCGTGGCATTTCCATAAAACCTTCACTAAAGCTATGTTTTGTCTCTCAACTCTTTAACTTCTCGAGCTAAAATTTCGATCGGTTCTTCGCTATACGTCATATCAGGTTGAATGTCAATCTTTTTCGGATAAATGATATGCGATGGATCTAATCGATACCTTCGTAATGTTGAACACATGAACTACATTGTGGATCTTTTCTAACTTCGAAGGTAAATCTAGTCGATATGCCACTGGCCCTTTTATTTCGATAATCTCATACGGCCCGATAAATCACGGACTCAATTTTCTTTTGCGACCAACACGAAGAATCTTCTTCCACGGAGATACTTTCAAAAATACGTTTTTGTCGACTTGAAATTCAATGTCTTTACATTTCAAATCCGCGTATGATTGCTGTCGATCCGAAGCTGCTTTCAAACTGTCGCGGATTACCTTCACTTTCTCTTCAGTCTCTCTAATCAAATTAACCTCGTGAATCTTTTTCTCACTAAGCTCGGTCCAATATAATGGAGTTTGGCATTTACGACCATACAATGCTTCATACGGTGCCATATTTATGTTTGATTGAAATCTATTATTATACGCAAATTCAACCAATGGCAAATATTTCTCACAATTTCCTTCAAACTCTAAAACATAGCAATGAAGCATATCTTCGAGAATCTGTAGTACTCTCTCAGACTGACCGTCAGCTTGCAGATGAAAAGCAGTACTAGAATACAACCGTGAACCCAAAGCTTCTTGCAATTTCTTCCAAAATCACGATGTAAATCTCGAATCTCTATCTGAAATAATAGAAACTGGCACCCCGTGCAATCTAACAATCTCAGAGATGTACAACTCAGCTAGTCTATCAAGTGAATAATCTGTACGTACCAGAATGAAATGTGTAGATTTTGTCAGTCGATCAATGACAACCTAAATAGCATCTTTCTTATTCGGAGACAGGGGCAAACCCGATATGAAATCCATCGTAACTCTGTCCCCTTTCCACTCTGGTATCACCATAGGCTATAGTAACCCCGAAGACACTTGATGTTCGACTTTGACTTGTTGACAAACTAAACAATTCGATACAAACTCTAAAATGTCTCGTTTCATGCCCAGCCACTAATACAATTGTTTCAAATCATTATACATTTTAGTACTCCCCGAATGAACAGATAAACATCCACTATGTGTTTCTTGTAGAATTTTTTGAATAAGCTCAGAAATCTTTGGTACACATATTCTATCTCGAAACATTAAACAACCATCGGATCCGACCTAATAGTCTGAATCAGTAGTCGACTCGCACTATAATCTCTTATCTTGTAATTCATTTTCACATTTTTGAGCTTCACAAATTTGCTGAATAAATAACGGTTTAACTTTTAACTCAGGTAAAATCGAACCATCATCAGACAAGGTTAACTGTGTATTCAATGCTCGCAAAGCAAATAAAGATTTTCTACTCAGAGCATCCGCGACTACATTCGCTTTCCTTGGATGATAATCAATCACTAATTCATAGTCTTTCAGCAACTCAAGCCATCTTCGTTGTCGCAAATTCAAATCTTTCTGAGTCATTAAATACTTTAAACTCTTCTAATCAGCAAAGATATGGCACTTCTCACCGAATAAATAATGTCGCCAAATTTTCAATGCAAAAAAACAATAGCGACCAACTCTAAATCGTGCGTCAAATAATTCTTTTCATGCGGTTTCAACTGTCTGGAAGCATAAGCTATCATTTTTCCCTCTTGCATCAAAACACAACCCAAACCGTTCAATGACGCGTCAATAAAAATCACAAACTCTTTACCCGACTCAGGTTGAACTAAAATTGATGCATCAATTAACAATGTTTTCAACTGGTCGAAACTTTGTTGACATTTCTCGGACCGCTCGAATTTCACATCTTCCTATAGCAATCTAATCATCGTTGTAGCAATCATCGAGAATCCTTTAACAAAACGCCAAAAATAGGCAGCTAATCCCAGAAAGCTTCTGACTTCAGACACATTTCTTGGTGGTTTCCAGTCAACAACTGCTGAAATTTTACTCGGATCAACTCGTATTTCTTCTGCGAAAATAATATGCCCCTAAAATCCAACCTCTCGGAGCCAAAACTCGCATTTACTGAATTTAGAAAACAATTCATTAACTCTCAATGTTTGTAATACGATTATCAAATGTTCAACATGCTCAGACTCATCTCGGGAATAGATTAGAATGTCATCAATGAATACAACAAAAAATGTGTCTAAATACGGTCTAAAGATCTAATTCATCAAATCCATAAAAACTGCAGGAGCATTAGTTAATCCGAAAGGCATAACAAGAAATTCATAATGCCCGTACCTTGTTCTGAACGCAGTTTTTGGCTCGTCTGAATCTTTAACTCACAATTGATAATAGCCAGATCTCAAATCAATCTTCGAAAATATTGTTGCTCCTTTCAAGTGATTAAACAAATCGTCAATTCTCGGTAACGGATATTTATTCTTAATTGTAACATTGTTAAGCTAACTATAGTTAGTACACAGTCTCATCGATCTGTCTTTCTTCTTTATGAACAACACTGGTGCACCCCAAGGCGAAAAACTAGGTCGTACAAAACCTCTATCTGTTAACTCTTGCAACTAAGCTTTCAATTCTTTCAATTCTATCGGAGCCATTCTGTACAGAGCTATTGATATCGGTGATGTTCCCAGTACTAATTCAATGACAAACTCGACTTCTTTGATCGGTGGCAACCCCGGTAACTCTTTTGGAAATACATTCGGATATTCACAAACTACTGGTACTGATTCAATCTTTGATTCAGACACTTTTGTATCCAATACATATGCAAGGTAAGTGTCGCAACCTTTTTTTACATATCTCTGAGTTGACATCGACGAAATCACAACAGGCAATTCACTCGACTTATCTGATTCAATTCGAAAGATTTCACTATTCTAACATTTCAATTCAATAGTCTTCCCTCTACAATTCACAACAACATCATGCAATGTTAACCAATCCATACCTAGAATTACATCGAATTCATCAAACGGTAATAGCAACAAATTTGCCAAAAAACAGTAACCCCGAATCATCAAAGGACATCTCTTGCAAACTTTATCAACTAAAACATATTTGCCTAGGGGGTCCGACACTTTAATCACAAATTCGGTATACTCAATAGGAAAACTCTTACTAGACACTAAATTCATACAAATATATGAATGAGTCGATCCAGGATCAATCAAAGCAATCACATCAGAGTCATAGAGAGAAAATGCACCGGTGATAACATCTGGTGACGACGCATCTTTGAGAGCGCAAATAGCGTAAGCTATGGCAGGCTCTCGAGCCTTAGATCTCAAAGCCAAATCCTTTGTCACACCTTTGCTACTAGTTACATTTCTTATATTTCTAGGCGGTCTCACTCTAGCAGTTGTGTTACTCGGTCTTGCATTTTGAAATTTATCTTTCTCGCTAACTCAGGGCAATCTCTAATAAAGTAATCTAACGAACCGCATTTGAAACAAGCTTTATTATTCATCCAGCAGTTCCAAAATGTCTTCGTCCACACTGTTGACACTCAGGTTTGTTATTTCTCACACTACCAACACTCGATACTGAAATGGCTTGAGCTTTAGGACTCGTATATTGCTTTCCACGATCTCTATTTGAATAACCCACTAAAATTGTTGATCGGTTATATGAATCTCATTATTTCTTTGATGAAGATTGATATGGTTTACTCACCGGCCTCTTTCTCGAATCTCTAGCCTTGAAATTAGCTTTTCTCTTTTTTTTTTTCCATGTTCTTCAGCTTTCCATGCTTTGTCGACTAATACAACAAATTCTTTCAACTCCAGAATCCCGACTAGCAGTCTGATGTCTTCATTCAACCCGTCTTCAAATCATTTATACATAATCACCTCAGTGGAAACACATTCTCTAGCATATTTACTAAGTCTCACAAAGTCTCTCTCGTATTCGGTCACAGACATTCGACCCAGTTCCAACTCCAGAAACTCTTTTCACTTTTGATCGATAAACCTCTGGCTGATGTATTTCTTCCTGAACTCAGCTTGATAGAATTCCAAGGTGACCCTTTCTCTCGGTACCACAGATACTAAAGTATTCCACCACTGATACACAGTGTCTCTCAGAAGTGAAATGGCACATTTTACACATTCAGCTGGTGTGTAGGATAATTCATCAAATACTCTGATAGTATTTTCAAGCCAAAATTTGGCTCTCTCAGGGACACTATCAACAGTAGCTCTAAATTCTCTAGCCCCGTATTTTCAGATTTTATCAATAGGTGGCTTACTGAATCGTAAAAGTTCCACACCTTGAGGAACTACAGGAATCAGTTGGGAATTAGGTGGGGGTGGAGGTTGCTGAGAAGCCAGATTTGTTCGAACAAACTTCTTGAACCACTCGTTCATCATTTGGAAGAAGGCTTCCTTTGTAACAGCCCGATTTTGGGTCTAGTCGAAACAGTGGTTTCGAGACCACAAATTTGACGAAGAAAATTTTATTTTTATTATATTTTTATGGTCTACAATTTTATGGAATGATTTCATGAAAATTTTGTTCGAAAATTTTGGCGTTTAGGCACTCAATTTAGTTCAAAGGACTAAATTGCAAAAAAGTGCAAAACTTGAATTCCATATGTTATAGGTGTCCAATTGCTTTGAAATTTTAAATTAGAGGTCCTTAAATGGTAATTAGACCATTGGTTAAGTTGGTGGGCAAAAATGGACATGGTTTGGCATGTTTCTAAATTTTTTCATTAAGGGTATTTTGGTAATTTGGTAATTAAAATGGATTAAAAAGCCAAAATAAAGCCAATTTTTGTCCATCTTCCTCCCATGGCTGAAATTCACAAGGGGAAACCATGGCTAGGGCATTTCAAGCTTCCAAGCTCGATTGTAAGTCCGTTCTAGCCTCATTTTTAGTGCTCTTTACATTTTTGAAGTCGTTGTAACTCGATCTTTCTATTTCTACGATCAATTTGAAGAGATGTCAAGGTCTAAAATTTTACCCATGATGGATGTTTGTGTATTTTGATGTCTAATGGTAGAAAATGTATGTTTGGTGTATGATAAACGACTTCTGCAAAGTGATTTTCGGTGAAAATGCCTAAAAGGACTTATTTGTAAAAGTTATAAAATATGGTGTAAAAATGTGAATAAATGAAAATTATGGGCTGTTATAAGCATGTATAAGGTTCGACTAGGCATGGGTATTGAAGAAATTGAGTACATTTCATTTTACGAGCCTAGGAATTAAATTGTAAAAATGTTAAACTTTAGGAGAAAATGTAATTTTTTCCATAATGTGATTTTGGGATGATTTGAATAGTATAATTATTTAATAATTTAAATGTGATATTATAGATCAAGAAAAACGAGGTTTGGACCTAAAACGGGAGGAAACGAGTATTTGGCGATTTAGTCCTTTTTGCCATTTCTATGCCGAGGTAAGTTCGTATGTAAATAATGCATTGTTTTTTTTATGTTTTAAATAATTTAATATTATATGAATTATGATTGACTCCTTGGATGTAATCGATAAAGTTTGACAAGTGAGAAATCCCGGTTGAACCTTAGGAATAGGTAGGGTACGAATGTCATGACATTAGGGTTATTTGAGATTATGTGTAAGACCATACCTGGGATATGGCATCGATATGAGACTTTGTGTAAGACCATAACTGGGCTGTTGGCATCGATAAGAGATCCCATGTAAGACCATATTTGGGATATGGCATTGGTATAGTATTGTGTGTGTGTGATTCCCGAGTATCCTTTAGTATTCGAAGTGGTTCAACGGGAAATTCAACAGGTATGTAAAAGATGAGAAAGTATGTGAATATGTTATGTGATGGTACAGGTATGTACATAAAACTCAAAGAAAATGAGCTCAGTATGTGATGAACAAGTGGAAAGATTGTGATTGAGTAAGTTGTGCTTATGAAGCTTAAATGACATTTATGTTTAAACGTGTTATGTAATTCGTATGATGAGCTATTAGTATATGACAACTATGTTGATATGTGTTATATTGATATTAAATGACATTTAAGCTCATATGACATTTATGAAGTTTTATTGACATTCATGTTGGTATATGTTATGTTATTCATATGATGAGCTATAGGTAAGAATGTGATTGAGTAAATTATACTTATAAAATTTAATGACATTCATGTTGAAATATGTTATGTTATTTATATGATGAGCTGTTAGTAAGATTGGGATTGAGTAAGTTGTGTTTATGAATTTTTTTAATGACATTTATGTTAATATTTGTTAAGTTATTTGTATGTCAAGTGTATGAATAATGTTTTGTTTTATTTGCATATGAACTTACTAAGCTATATAACTTACCCCTTCCTTTCCCATGTCTTTTAGGGTTATTAAGCTAGCTCGGGTTGGAGTTCGTCGGAGTTCCTATCACACTATCAAGCTATCAATTTGGGTATAAGTGAATTCAAGTATTTTAAGTCTATGGCATGTATAGGGACTTAGTCATTTGTTAAATGTGTCATTGTGATTGTAGCCAATGTGTTGGCTTGTGATTGTCAAAGGCTTGTTTTGATAATTGACCATGTAGATTGGTTTATTTAGGCTATCATGGTTGTAAGTCTAAGAATATATGTATGTGCTAATGTCTTTGGTGATATGGTCATGGTAAGCTTGGTGAATGATAGAAATGTTATTTATGACATGAACGTAAGATGTTTGAAAATGTGGTCTATTGATGAAATGATAAAGCTGTGTACAATTAGGTATCTTGAAAATAGTCAATTGTGACTTAATAAATGTTGTGAGTATGATAGATGTGCATAATGTGTTGGTCATAATTGTGGATGATTTGGTGACCTAAGTATGTTATGTATGTACCTTGAATTGGTGTAAGTGTATGTGTGTACAAGGGTGGCAAATGGCTTGGTAAATAGCCTTTAATTTTTCCACACGGGTAGATACATGGGCGTGTGTCTAGACCGTGTGTAACACATGGTCCGCCCCACGGGCATGTGTTCTAGCCATGTGTCCCCTGTACCTTAATTTTGAAAAACAGAATGTCCAAAATTGAGCACACGGGTAGAGACACAGGCGTGTGTATCAGCCGTGTGTGCTACACGGCCTAGCACATGGGCGTGCAGCATGGCCCTGTGGCACAAGCAGAGAGCACCCTAATTTGAACACGGTCTAAAGCACGGGCATGTCCCAAGGTCACACGGGCGTGTCCTTTGGACCACACGGGCGTGTAAGCCCTGTATCATGAAAAATTTTCTAAATTTCATAAAAATTCCCTGAGTTCTTGGTTTAGTCTCGAGCCACTTCCAATACATGTTTTGGTCCTCGTAGGCTCGTAATAGGGACTTTATGATTGAATATGAATGATTTTAAGTTGGACACAAATTCTATGACTCGAAATTGTGTGCTTGCTTGTGATGTGAGTCCGGTAATGCCTTGTACCCTGTTCCGGTGTCGAATACTGTTAAAGGGTGTTACATTTAGTGGTATCAGAGCTATGGTTTAGTCGATTCTCGAACTAACATAGCGTATGTGAGTCTAGCTATACATGCCATATTACTACCTGTGATAGTGTGATATCTCCCAACTCTGATGAAATTGATTTGTTGAGGCAGAGATGTTTTCCAACTGAGCTATTTTCGAAAATGCTGAAAGTGATACTAAGATATTTGAAAATGTGTTTGTGATGAGTTGAAACTTGGAAAGGTATGAATAAGAGTTCATGATCTGTATATGATGATGTGCAAAATGAAATAACCATAGGTTGAGAAATATGGATAAAATGTCATTATTTCGGTTGAACATTGTATTTCGATGGATTATGAGTGATTTTATGAAATAGATAAAATGTTTTAAATGTTGCAAAAAGGATTTAGCCCGAAAGGGTAATCTCGAATTAAGCCCTCTCGAGCATATGTTATGAAATGGATTTAGCCCGGACAGGTAATCCAGAATAAGCCCTTTAGAGCATACGTTATTGAAAGGATTTAGCCTGGACTGGCAATCCTGTTATATCATATGTGGCCCGAGAGTGTGCTCTATGAATATGTGCCAAAAGGGCACTTTTGAATATGAATTGACGGATTGTTGACATGCATACCTTGAATATACTACCTGAGTATCCATCGAAATTACAATGGTTCAATGGGAATTATTCTTGAAATATGGAAAGGTGAAATGAAATGAAAGTTTATATTGTGATAAGCTCATCCATGTTTGTTTGCATTCTTATGATGTTATGTGCCTAACTTGTTTGATTAAGTGAATGCGATAAGTAAACTTACTCAATTTTATGGAATGTATGTTTAAGTACACTTGTTTGAATAAAGGTAATCGGAAAGTTTGTGTGACATAAATATGTATGTTAATTAGCTTGAAGTGAATTATATGATTGTGAAGATATTATGTTGATATGAATGCTAAGTATTATATGTGTATTTATGAGAGTCGAGTTAGAGGCTTTACGACCTCACCCCCTTACCAATGTGGTATTTTATAATGAAATTTCACGAGATTTAAGTTGAATAAGCTCACAAGTAAGAGACTAAAGAGTTCAATAGCGAAATAACTAATAATGTGGTCAAAGTTAAGAATAGTTTGGCAAGTGAATACAATTCTGGAAAAGATGCCAGGTTAGTCTAAAGATCATTCGGATTTCGCGATGTCACGGTTAAAGAAAAAGTTAATCTCGGCTAATTGACTCATTCAAGTATGATGCCTAAAGTATGTATTTGCTGGTATTTCTTCCGAATTGATTTTTGTTAGTGAATGGAATAATACGGGATTAGTGATGACAGAATTAGTCAGAGAAATGATATTTGAATCGTAATGATGTCTAAACGTAACAGTTGTGATTGAATAGATTATGATGATCTCTCCTGGGTATTTTATGTATTCATTTATCCTCAAAGATATATGTGATTGTTTGTTTTCTAATGAAATTCTTATTGTATGAGAATGCTAGCTGCTTATAATGATAGATGAAAGCGATGTTAATCTAGTTGGTTGATGAGCAGCATTTCTTATCTCTTTCTTTGGGATTCTATCATATTATGTTTGGAATAAAAGTTGTTGGTGAAAACCTATGTGAGGCTATTCTTCTGTTTCTACTAGATATTGTTTTGTTTTGTATATATATTTGGAAAATATATTATCTCTGTTACAATTAATTCTAGAGTGTATAAGCATTGTTTTTCTTATGGTTTTCTCTAAAGAATCATCAAGATCTTTCATTATTTTCTTATGAGTTTTGTTCTCAGACTTCCAGTATAATATCACATCTTGGATTTCTTTATCTTGGTTTTCTTATCATACTTATTTTGTAAATTATCAATCATGGTTCATCTTTAAAGTGTGTTCTTTGGCTTGTGATAACTATGTCTATTATGGTTGTATTTCTGGTTTGATTATGGGAACGTGATGATTCTGGTATCAAGATTTCTCTAATTTTCGTGAAAGGAATTGACATCGAAAAAGGTATAGATAGTGAAAGCTCAAGCTCAAATTGTATGATGGTTTTCTTTTTTTAGGTAAGTTTGATTAGGGCCAATGAGTTCAATCAGGATATTTGTTTCTTGAGCTGATGTAGTTGTGAAAATATTTGATTAGCATGTTAAAGGAAATATAAAAGATTCTATGTTTGAGTTGTTTAACAGCATGAAGAAAGGAGTATTTTGATATGTTATTATTTGATAGTCGAGATCGACTCACTTGTTTTATCTGAGCGAGCTGGTCAGTTGAAAGGTAATTTGAGTTATATGCATTTAAGTTTATCCTCTGGTAAGAAGATAAAATCTTGTACATTCATGGGTAAATTGACGAACAGTCTGAACGAATAATTTATATTCAAAAAGGGTGTGATACAAGGACTTATCTATTAGATCAGTTCTAAATGGATGATGTTATTATGAGTTAAAGTTGTTTTGATTGATAAAGTTATCACATTTGTGAAAGTTTGAATGGTCTGTTGAGTATTAGCAAAGTTGAAAATAGTTGAAGGTATTGTTAACCGAAGCACTG
Source organism: Gossypium bickii (assembly GCA_025503065.1). Classification (NCBI taxonomy): domain Eukaryota; kingdom Viridiplantae; phylum Streptophyta; class Magnoliopsida; order Malvales; family Malvaceae; genus Gossypium; species Gossypium bickii. The sequence goes on along the minus strand of CP106714.1, from coordinate 90,252,770 downwards.
ATTCTGAGTTTAGTTTAAATTGAGTAAAGAATTTGTGATTTTTCAGAGATGCACTATCGAACGGATTGGAATGTGTTTTAATATAAGAATGTAAAGTGATAGTTTATGCTTTTAGACAGTTAAAGTCACATAAAAGGAACTGTCTGACGGGTGATTTAGAGTCGGCCACTTTTTATGTTTGTGTTGAGAATTTGATGACACCGGTTGCCCAACGAAAAATTTTATATGTATCTGATCCTAAGAGTTTAAAGTATCTAATGTCACAGAAGGATCTGAATTTTAAAACAGCATAGGTGGCTTGAACTATTGAAAGATTGTGAGTAGTTATCGATTAACCTTTGGGAAGCAGATATAGTTGCAAATGCTTGAATGGAAAACCTTTGATTATTTTGTGAGTATTGGATACATGATTAATCTAATTTGATGACGGTCTGAATCTAGCTAAATTAAAAGCTAAAGTGATGTTTTCTTTGCAAGATTGAGAACGTCAGGAATGTGATAGTAAGTGGTAAACTGAACGAGTAGAGTGTGAGATTACTTTTGATTCTGAATTTCAGGTCAGACCTGATGGCTGTTATCATCATTCCGAGATAGAATTTGTGCACTAAGTAATTCAGAGCTTATGCAGAAAATTTTGTACGAAGCTCAGTAGTAGCTCGTTTGTTAATTCAGGGGGTAATAAAATGTACAGTTATTTGAAATAAATGTTCTGGTGATCGGGTATGTAACATGATAGATTCGTTGAGTTATATGTTTCAGAGAATATCTGATCAGAAATCATACAGAAAGTAAAAGTGATTCGTGCCAGTTTAAAATCCACTTCAGATTGTCAGAAAACGTATGTGGATTTGAAACATACGGATATGAAATTTCTGTTCAGCGATAGCATGCTTCCGAAAGTATTTCCTTAGAAAAAGATTCAAAATGTGTTTTGTGTACCTATGTTGAGATGGTATCGATTGGGCTTTTTGAGTATGAATTCTCTGATAGGGATTAAGGTTCAGTCGATGTGTTGTATAATGGAGAATCGATCGGAATTTTGACACGAGAGATTAAAAAGTTGGGAAATAAAAGCATAAACTTAGTGAGAGTTCTTTGGCAGTGTCACGAGATAAAGGAGTCTATGTGAAAATCGAATTTATATTCAAGTAAGATTTTCGATGACGAAAATCCCTAAAGGGGGGAGAGTTGTAACAGCCTGATTTTGGGTCTAGTCGGAACAGTGGTTTCGGGACCACAAATCTGACGAATAAAAATTTATTTTTATTATAGTTTTATGGTCTACAATTTTATGGAATAATTTCTTGAAAATTTCGTTCGGAAATTTTGGCGTTTGGGCACTCAATTTAGTTAAAAGGACTAAATTGCAAAAAGTGCAAAACTTGAATTCTATATGTTAGAGGTGTCCAATTGCTTTGAAATTTTATATTAGAGGTCCTTAAATGGTAATTAGACCATTGGTTAAGTTAGTGGACAAAATTCGACATGGTTTGGCATGTTTCTAAAGTTTTTCATTAAGGGCATTTTGGTAATTTGGTAATTAAAATGAATTAAAAAGCCAAAATAAAGCCAATTTTTTTCCATCTTCCTCCCATGGCTAAACTTCACAAGGGGAAACCATGGCTAGGGCATTTCAAGCTTCCAAGCTCGATTGTAAGTCCGTTCTAGCCCCGTTTTTAATGCTCTTTACGTTTTTGAAGTCGTTGTAACTCGATCTTTCTATTTCTACCATCAATTTGAAGAGATGTCAAGGTCTAAAATTTTACCCATGATGGGTGTTTGTGTATTTTGATAATGGTAGAAAATGCATTTTGGTGTATGATAAACGACTTCTGCAAAGTGATTTTCGGTGAAAATGCCTAAAAGGACTTATTTGTAAAAGTTATAAAATATGGTGTAAAAATGTGAATAAATGAAAATTATGGGCTGTTATAAGCATGTATAAGGTTCGGCTAGGCATGGGCATTGAAGAAATTGAGTACATTTCATTTTACGAGCCTAGGGACTAAATTGTAAACATGTCAAACTTTAGGGGAAAATGTAATTTTTGCCATAATGTGATTTTGGACTGATTTGAACAGTATAATGATTGAATAAGTTAAATGTGATATTATAGATCAAGAAAAACGATGTTTGTACCTAGAACGAGAGAAAAACAAGTATTTGGCGATTTAGTCCTTTTTGCCATTTCTATGCCGAGATAAGTTCGTATGTAAATAATGCATTATTTTATTTATGTTTTAAATGCTTTGATATTGTATGAATTATGATTGACTCCTTGGATGTAATCGATAAAGTTTGACAAGTGAGAAATCTCGGTTGAACATTAGGAATAGGTAAAATACGAATGTCATGACATTAGGGTTATTTGAGATTACGTGTAAGACCATATCTGGGATATGGCATCGGTATGAGACTTCTTGTAAGACCATAGTTGGGCTATTGGCAGCGATAAGAGATCCCATGTAAGACCATATCTGGGATATAGCATTGGTATAGTATTGTGTGTGTGAGATTCCAGAGTATCCTTTAGTATTCCAAGTGGTTCAACGGGTGTAACAGCCTGTTTTTTAGTCAAATCGGAGCAGTGATTTCAGAACCATAAATCTAATGTTAAAATATTTATTTTATTATTTCATTATATTTTACAGCATGATAGAATTATTATATGAAAGTTTCGTAAAGAAATTTTACTGTTTGAATGCTTAATTCGGTACAAAGGATTAAATCGCGTAAAGCGTAAAATTTGAGTTCTAATAGTTTAAAGTATTAAAATAGCTATGAAATTAAATTGTGAGAGTCCTTATGTTGATATTAGACCATGATTAAGGTTAGTGGAAATTTATGTCCATGGTTTATATGTTATATTAAAGTTTTATTAAAGGTTAATTTGGTAATTATAATAATTAAGGTTAAAAATGATTAAAAAAAAAAGTAGCCATCCTCTTCCTTAAGTTTGTTCCACCGAAAATAGAAAATAAAATAAGGTTTTGAAGCTTGGTTTCGGCACACTCCTAGCTTGATTAAGGTACGGTTTTAGCTCGGTTTTTGATTATTTCTATGTTTTTGTGATCGTTGCTTCGTATTCTAACCAGCCCGTACCTTAGATTTTGAATTTTTTAAACATGTTGCCATTGTTGAATGTTTGAGTAATTGGATGTGTAACATCCTAGATTAGGGGTTATGCGTTTGTGCATAATTCATGAGTTAGTAGGTTTTGGCAGTGTTGGAAGTGTATTAAGGGTTTTTAGAATTTTAGGATGGAAGAAGAAAGCTTTGGAAAATTGTTGGTTTTTAAGTAAAAAGGGGAGCTAGGTAAATGAGGCTTTAAAAGAAACTCCGTGTGAAGCATGACACAAGGAACCATGTGGTAAAATGGCATGTTTTATGAATTATGAATGTGTTATGTGAATTCTAGAAATAAGGAAATGTATGGAAATATATGGAAATGTATGGAAATGTTGGGCAATGTAGGGAAATGTAAGAAAATGTAAGGAAATGTAAGGAAATGTATGGAAATGTATGGAAATGTAAGGAAATGTAAGGAAATGTGAGGAAATGTATGGAAATGTAAGGAAATGCAAGGAAATGTAAGGAAATGTCTTGTCTTGGAAATGTAGGAAATGTCCTGAAAATGTAAAGGAATAAAGAGGAAAGTGAACATTTATGGAAACTAGGAAATGTAAGAAATGATTCAAAATGGAAAGTGAACATTTCTGAAACTTGGAAATGTAAGAAAATGGCAAGTTTACTGAGCCGATCGAAAATTTTAGGAAACTTAGAAATGACTTAGAAATGTCAAGTTTTAAAGTTTAAAATAGGAAATTAAGGCAAGGTGGCCTTAAAAGAAAAAGTTGGTGAAATTTGACACACAAACAGGCTTGAAAAAGTGGCTCAAGATGTCACTTAGGGCCTATGGAAATGGCGCCATATGCAAGAGGAATGGGCACAGGTTCGAGTCACTTGGGAAGCAAATAAGGGAGGTTTTATTTTTGCTTCCAGTAAGACCGAGGTGGACGGCACATGCTTCTAGAAAGGAGGTGTTTTATTTTCATAAATATTCGATTAAAAGGTGATAAATAAAGGATTTTTAAATTGGATTATTTTGAAGAGATAAATGTTGGATTAAACTCTTTTATTTATGATAATTAAAGGATAAAGTTATCAAAATAGAAGAGTGGTGGCCAAATAAGGGACTCTAGCCTAGTAAATTTGGCTATAAAAGGAAAAGAGAGGCCATTCAAAGAATAATTTTACTCTTCCTTGATAACCTCTGCCGAATTTTCTCTGCAACCCCTATTCTTTTCTTCTTCATTCTTCTCCTCTCAATATTCCAAAAGCCGAAAGCTTGCTAAGATCAAGGCCATAGCCGAAGGTTGAAGTGAAGGTGCAATCGATTTCTTCAAATAAGGGTAAGATCCAAGTTTGGTTTCCATTCTTTTATACTTTAGACTTATCGAAATCTAGGGCTAATTCCATTAATGTTCATGGTTGCCGAAACCTTGAAGAGATCTTTCGGGATTTACTAAGTGTCGACTACAAGGAAGGAGAAGTTCTTTTCCCGAAGGTACACCATAGGCCGCGTGTTCCCTAGTTATTCGGTGAATTTCGGGATTTAAGAATCTAAGGTAAGTCATATTTAACATTCGGCCAAGGGTTATTTGTTGTGAATAAATGTTAGAAATTGATCTAACATGTAGTTATAGGATTTCGACAGAGGGACACAAGGATTTCGGGATTTGAGAGTTTCAAGGTAAGTTTTAAGTATACTAATCCTACTAGGATTTGGATTTATAGCCGAATGGCTCTTTACTAAGTATTAAATGATTTAATGTAGAGAATTAAGATCTAAGGCATTAGATCAAGCTTTTCGGGATTTGGATTGGAAACCTTAAGCGAATCAGGTGTGTACCCGCACTAACTCCCAATATATTACGGCAATTATTTTATATGTATATATATATGAATGTGCATGCGAATAAGAATGTGGCTAAGTGTCACAAATGAGGTAAAAGTACCCAGGTACGTTCTTACTTCTGATGGGATTACGAATATGATATATTTTGAACATGTGAATAGTAACATGAATGAGAAATAAGTATGTTATGCATGATAGGATAATATTTGGGGCATTTCGGGTTATATGTGAAAGGGGAAGAAGGTGTTGACTTCGGTCTCACCAACGAAATATGGTGACCACAGTCACATAATTTGAATATGGTAACTTCGGTTACATTATCTGAATTTGGTAACTTCAGTTACATTATCTGAATATGGTGTCTAATGACACAAATTATATGGGCGATGAGCACGTCGATTGCGAATGATCGCCTTCGATGGTGTGTAGCGGATGGAGGGTCGACTTAGTAGTCCCCGCGGTGTGGCCCATTGGCAGTGCGGGTGGTGTGTAGCAGATGGACAAATAGGCTTGGGTTTGGGTTGCATCATTTGATCTGAATATGTACTTGATATGAATATGTATGCCTGATCTGTTGACTGTTAGTTTGCGTACACATTGAGTCTGTTGACTCACCCCTTTGTGGGACTATTTTTCAGGTGATGAGCAGTAATGGACCGGGTCGGCAGGAGTTAAAGGTGGCCATGCATAGCAAGGAAAAACTTTCAATATTTGGGACTTTTATTTTACCAAGTACTTTAAATCTTATTTGGGTTTTGATTGATGTAATAAGGCCATGAGGCCCAAGTTGAATTTTTTTACCTATGTTTATTTTTTTTATTATTTATTGTGTTACAAATTACTTTTAATTAAGTTTAACTAAATTTATTTCAATAATAAATCCTAGATTGTTTTTTTTTTTCATAACTAAATGATTTCTAAGTAAAATAAATGGGTTTTCAACCTAAGCCCAACCCAAAACGGTATTTTTCCTAAAAATACACAAACTTTTGCTAAGTAACAAAGAATTTTGAAATCGATTTTCTTAAGGAACATACCAGATCTGGTTCAGGCTCGTGGGCCGGGTGTGGGGTGTTTCAGGATGGTTGATGATGGATTTTGATTAATTGTTGTTAGTTAAACTAGTTTTGTAAGGTAATTTTTGACAAAAATGCAAAATAGGGATTAAATTGTGAAATTATAAAATGTGGTGGTTAAAAGTGTGAAATAATGAAAGATATGGACTGCTAGGAGTCCTTATGAAATTCGGCTAGGCATGGGCTGGTACCAAATTGCATGAATTTGCAATTTTATGTGATAAGGACAAAATTGTAAATGATATGAAAGTAGAGGGGAAAATATGTAAATTTTCCAAAAGATGAATTGTGGACTAAATTGAATAGATTGAGTGCTGAATGTATTGAATTTGATAATTTATAGATCAAGAAAAGTCGAGATCAAGTTTAGATCGAGGAAAAGGGAAGATTGACGAATAGCCGATAGTTTTTATCCGAGCAATACGAGGTAAGTTCGTATAATTAGAATCGAACTTTAAATACTTGTGTTTATTTGAAATGTATGTATATGATTGAGTATTTGATACACTTGTAATACAAATGCTTAATTGATTAAGATTGATTATTACCGAGCCCCGTTTGAACCGTATGAATTCGTAGGATACGAGTGACATGTCCTAATCTATTCCTAAGGTTCAACCGAGATTTCACATTTATCGAATCATTATCGAATATGTCCGTAAGGTCGTATTCACAACTTATGCAATATAAAAGCATTTAAAACACAAATATAATAATGCTTATTACATACGAACTTACCTCGGATGAAAAAACAACAAAATAGATCGACTAATCCAACACCTTGTTTTTCCCCCGATCTAAATCCGAATTTAGCTTTTCTTTATCAATTAAGCAATGTAATGGCCGAACCCTAGAAAGCTCCTATGGCTTCTCAAGCTTTCAATTTTCGGTGGAATATGTCATTTAGAAATATGATACATTGTTTTTATTATTTTACTTAAGTTTATTATTAATTTACTTATTTCACCTTTAATTAAACAATTAAAAATCACTTAAACCATGTACATATGTAACACCCCAAACCTGGCCCAAACACTATGGCCGAATCTAGTTTGTTACAGAAAAAAAATTTTTTGAAAAACCCTTTTTCAATCAATTTAAGTTGTCGAAAACCTTTTAGTGACCTTGCTAAAACCATACTTGGATTTAATTTGGAAATTTATTTAAGTCAAGTTATTATACGAATTTCAAATGTGCCCGATGGCATGATAAAAACATTTTTCGGTTTAATTTGGGAAAACATGTGTATTCAATTCAGTATTAGTAATATAGTTTAAATAGAGTATCCAACATATGAGGAATAACAGAATAAAACATCAAGAGGCCTTATTACATCCGAAATAAAATTTAACCAACAGTAAAAATAAATAACTAAGTTGAAAGTTCATTTAATTCAAATCCACTGCATGGCCACCTCGAGTCCATCCGGCTCCACATCCGCGATCTATGTGTCACCTGAAAAAAATAAAGGAGAAGGTGAGTCACCAAGACTCAGTATGTAACCCTTCCCCCGATTTTAAGTAATTTCATACACAACATATAATTAACCAACATGTACCAAAACATGCACCCAGCCTAGCCAACCAAACGCCTTTGTCTACCCCGTGTGGTACCAAACCACTGGTGGTGCCAAACCACTGGTGACATATAGTCACAGATGTGATGTCAAATCACTGGAGGTGCCAAACCTCTGGTGTCCGTAGACACAATCGATTGATGGGGCCAACCCATCATGTGATGCCAAATCACTGGCGTCAATCCCTTATTATAATATGTGGGGCCAACCCACCGTGATGCCAAGCCACTGGGACAAGACGCGATGAGGTACCAAACCTCTAGAGGTACCAAACCTCTGGTGACCGTAGTCACTTTGTGTTACCAAAACACTGGTGTCCGTCGACACAATATCACTGCCCCCTCCTCTCATCAACCCATACCAAACAATCACAATATCCATACCATCATGTGTCCAATCACATATAACAAATTTATCATTAATCGTAAACCACATATCATGCTTCCCGAAAGCATCATAAAATCACATAATCAATCAGGGACTTACCCGGATCCTTGCTTATACCATTCATGGTATTAAATCCAAATCTACATAGATCAGGTTAGCACACACAACAGTTTTAGTACATTTAGATAATCATAAGTGTGTATGTACACACCTGATGTCGACGATAGTCCTAAACCCGAATAGACAAATCGGCCACACAAGCTTTTCTTTGTCCCTATATTCGGCCAAACATGGGAGTTAGTACTATGGCCTATTCGGCCAAACCAAATATTTAAAAGGGTTCTCTTTTTGAACCCGAATCCTTACCCGAGTGCCTTTAAATAATTACTCCAAGCGTTCTGCTTTCCTACTAATCGGCAACCTTATGTTAGTAATTTTCGGCTTATAATCACTAACTAAATAACTTGCTTAAATTAGATCTTACCATTACTTACCAAGATCGAATACTAGAGATCAGGGCCTGAATCGACTGCTTTACGTTTCCTGAGTACCTAGAAGAGATCGGTTACCAAAAGTGTTTAGAAGCCCTCGTTTAGTAACTGCCGAAATCGGCACTTACCCTTAATAGAAATCGGCAAGGAACTGAGAAGAGGAACTATAGAGTTTCGGCTATGAATACTTACCTACTCTCAGGACCGATTGAAGAAGAAGTTGAAAGAGATCACCTTTGCTTGAGATTCGACTAAAGTTTAACAAAAGGGGAAGAAGAGAGTTCGGCTAGTATGGAAAAGAGAAGAAAAGAAAGTGAAAGTGGGAGAGGGATTCGGCAAAGAGGAGCAAGGTGAGTTTCGGCACAAGGGTTTTATGAAAGAAAGAAAAATAAAAGAAGGAGAGGAATGAGAGGGAGGAATGTTCAGCTTTGAGAAAGAAAAGGAAAAGGAATGGTAAATGGGAAGAATGCTAGCCAGAAATTGTCAAGTAAATGGCTAAAAAAATTCGGCCTCCCCCTTCACAAAGACTCCATGCCAGTCCACTCTACTCCAACAAGGAGTTCAATTTTCGGCAACCTCCTTGATTTTCTCTTAGCCACCCAATTGAAAGTATTCAAAATAATTTGAATATCCTAATGCCTATATTTCCTCTGGCCAACACTTAAAGATTAATCCATTAATTAATCTAATTAAAATCTAATTTAATCCTATCAATATCCCCATTATCCCTTGTTATCAAAAAGAGTTTTAAAAGGAGAAATTCTCTCCCCCCTATTGCCGTCCCAATTTAAGGAGCAAAAGAGAATTTCGTGACTCTCGAACACTGAGCCCCTTGATCTCCTTGTGGCGTCACCTGTAGCTCCCAAGTGACCTCACTTTTGCCACTTTGCCAAGGCCCATTTTGTGTCAACAAATCCTCTATTTATTCTTGTATCCCCTACTTGCTAAGGCTCCTTGTCTTTAAAGCTTAACAATAAAAATAATATTTTCTACTAAACCGAGCCTACTCAAGGCCTTTAATTAAGCCTTATTATTCCATAAATCATGTTACAGAAATTCCAACTCAGGCAAAACAATGCAAACACGAATAACCCTAATTTTAGGATGTTACAGTTCTACCCCCTTAAAAATAATTTCGGCCTCGAAATTACCTGATCAGAAGAGATGGGGGTATTGCTGCCGTATCACATCCTCGGGTTCCCACGTAGCTTCTTCCATACCATGGTTCCGCCATAGCACTTTCACTAAGGGCACTGACTTCCTACGTAGAACCTTGACATCTCGATCCAAGATCTGAACTGGTTCTTCTTCGAAAGATAAGTCTGCATTAACCTCAATCTCAGCCACTGGCACAATGTGTGATGGATCTGACTGATACCGTCTTAGCATCGACACATGAAAGACATCATGGATCTGATTCAGTTCTGCCGGCAACTCTAGCTGGTAAGCTACTGGTCCCACTCGTTTTATCACTGTATATGGCCCGATGAACCTTGGGCTTAGTTTTCCTTTCCATCCAAATCGCAATACCTTTTTCCAAGGCGACACCTTTAGAAAGACTTTATCTCCTACAGCATACTCCATTTCCTTACGCTTAAGAACAGCATAAGACTTCTGTCTATCTGATGCCTCCTTAAGACGAGACCGAATCACCTTGACTTTGTCCTCAGTTTCTGTTACCAACTCTGGACCCAAAACTTGTCGCTCCCCCAACTCCGTCCAACATGTAGGAGTACGACATCTTTGTCCATACAGTGCCTCATATGGAGCCATCTGAATACTCGCTTGATAACTATTGTTATAAGTGAATTCCGTCAATGGTAGATACTCCTCCCAACTACCACTGAAATCCAAGACGCATCCTCTTAACATGTCCTCTAAGATCTGTATCACCCTTTCCGATTGTCCGTCAGACTGTGGATGGAAAGCCGTACTAAAATCCAACCGTGTACCCAAAGCTTGATGCAACGCTTTCCAGAACCTTGACGTGAATCTGGGATCCCTATCTGAGATAATCGATATTGGCACACCATGCAACCTCACTATCTCAGCCACATACAACTTTGCTAGCTTCTGGGGTGAGTAATCCATTCTCACCGGTATGAAGTGAGCCGATTTAGTCAACCGGTCCACAATCACCCAAACTGCATTCTTTTTGCTGGGTGTGAGGGGTAGCCCACTGACGAAATCCATAGTGATCCTCTCCCATTTCCACTAACGGATCTTTACTGGTTGAAGTAGCCCTGATGGCAACTGGTGTTCAGCCTTAACCTGCTGACACGTCAGACACTTTCCCATAAACTCGGTTACCTCACGCTTCAATCCCGGCCACTAGAATTGTTTCCGTAGATCTCTATACATCTTGCTTCCTCTCGGATGCATAGCGTATGGGCTGCTATGTGCATCTTGGAGAATTCTCCGCCTCAATTCTGTATCCTTCGGCATACAGGCTCGCCCTTGAAAACATAGTACCTCATCCCTAGACAAACTGTGCCCTTTTAAACCACCATCCTGAACTTGCATCCTCTTAACATTCAACCCTTCATCCACTAACTGCTTTTCCTTAATCTCCTCAATCCAGGTTGGCTTAACCTGAAGCTCTGCCAAAAGACTTCCATCGTCATATAGACTCAAACGAGCAAACATCGCTCTTAAGTCTGTCACGACCTTTCGGCTCAACGCGTCAGCTACCACGTTAGCCTTACCCGGATGGTACTCGATTGAATAGTCATAGTCCTTTAATAGTTCAATCCATCGACGTTGTCTCAGGTTTAGATCCTTTTGAGTCAGAAGGTACCTCAAACTTTTGTGATCCGTGTAGACTACTGACTTCTCCCCATACAGATAATGTCTCCATATTTTCAACGCGAAGACTACAGCTGCTAGCTCCAAGTCATGCGTTGGGTAGTTAACCTCATGCGATCTTAATCGACGGGATGCATAGGCTACTACCCTCCTTCTCGCATCAACACACATCCCAAACCAAGATGGGGCCGCGTCACGATGAGCGTAAACAACTTCCCTGCCTCAGGCTGTACCAAAACCGAAGCTTCTGTCAAGATCTTCCTTAGCTTATCGAAACTTTCTTGCTACTTCTCCGGCCATACAAATGGGACACCTTTCCTTAGTAACTTAGTCAATGGCGCTGCAATAAGAGAAAATCCTTCCACAAATCTCCGATAGTACTCCGCTAGACCCAAAAAGCTTCAAATTTCGGCCACTGACCTAGGCGGTTGCCAATCCAACACCGCTTCAATCTTGCGGGGATCCACTCTAATCCCTTCCGCTGACACCACGTGACCTAAAAAAGCCACCTCCCTAAGCCAAAATTCGCACTTACTGAATTTGGCATACAATTGCTTCTCCCTCAATACTTGTAAAACTATACGTAAATGCCTGTCATGCTCCTCCTCCGTCTTTGAATAAACTAATATGTCGTCTATGAATACCACGACAAATTGATCCAAGTACTGTTGGAATACTCTATTCATTAAGTCTATGAACGCCGCCGGTGCGTTGGTCAATCCAAATGGCATTACCAGAAACTCGTAATGCCCATACCTCGTTCGGAATGCCGTCTTGTGCACATCAACCTCCTTCACCTTAAGTTGATGATAGCGACCTAAGGTCTATCTTTGAGAATACGGAGGCACCTTTGATTGATCGAACAAGTCATCAATCCGAGGCAACGGATACTTGTTCTTGATCGTTAATTTGTTTATTTGACGGTAGTCGATACACATCCGCATCGAACCGTCCTTCTTCTTGACAAACAGCACAGGTGCTCTCCACAGAGATATACTGGGTCGGATAAACCCTCTATCCAAGAGCTCCTGAATTTGAGCCTTTAGCTCCATCAATTCCTTTGGTGCCATTCGGGTGCTATAGACACAGGTGCCGTTTCGGGTAGCAAGTCTATACCGAATTCAACTTCCCGGTCCGGAGGCAGACCCGGAAGTTCTTCTGGGAACACATCTGCGAATTCCCCAACCGTTCGGACCTTCTCCACTTCTGACTCTTTAGCCTCCAAAGCACAAATGCGAACCAAATACGCCTCGCACCCTTTTCTGACCATCTTCTCAGCCTTCAAGGCCGACACCACATTGGATAGGTAATTCCTTCTATTACCAATCATAGTCACCTCATCACCTCGACCATCTTAAGAACCATGCGCTTAGCGCGCAATCCAATCTCGCCTCGATACTTAACCAACCAATCCATTCCAAGGATCAAATCGAACTCCCCAAACGGCGGTTCCATCGGATCGACTACAAATCGACCCTTGGAATTCTAGGGTACATCCCTATAAAGCTTGTTCACAACTACGTAAATGACCTAAAGGGCTAATTACAGTCATCTCCCTAGAAGCAGTTTCAGAGTCTAGGTTCATAGTCTCTACTACACTACTAGCAACGTATGAGTGCGTCGAACCCACATCAATTAATGCAACATAAGGAAGACCAAAAATTAAAAACGTACCGGTTATGACATCTGGTGCGTTACCCTCCTCGCGACGTCTCATTTGCATAAACCAAGCCAGTCCGCTAGCTTCGTGTTGCTGCGCACCCTGTCTTGAATTTCACGACCTCGGTTAGGACTATTGCCACCTTTACCATTACCGCGACCCCTCTGTGGTCCCACATTTCTATTCGAGTACGGTTACGCCCCTCGATCGATTCTCGAGCTCGCTCAGGACAATCCCTCACACGGTGATCCAAAGACCCACATTCAAAGCAACCCCTCTCACCGGTCCAACAACCTCCCAATGGGATTTTCCACGGCGATTACACCGAGCCGGTCTCGATTAGTAGCCATGGGCCTTGCTTTGCTGATTTAGCCCACTGCTGCCTTTTTTCCGAGAGCACTTCCACTCGACCCAGACGACCCAAAGCCTCTTTTCAGCTTATTCTTATCATAATTCTACCTCACGGACTCCTTGATCCCTTCGGCTACCTTAGCCTTCTCCACTAGCGACGAAAACTCACGAACCTGCTGTGGAGCAATTATCGACCTCAAGTCATCTCTAAGTCCGTCCTTAAAGCGGACACAAATACTCATGTTCGAGAGCTACGATGCCTCTAGCATATCTACTCACCCTTAAAATTCCGCCTCATACTCCGACACACCGACCTAGTTCCTTGCACTAACCCCGAAAAGCTTTCCTCTGCGGCGTCAGTGTAGCTAGTACCCACGTACTTCTTCTGAAAAGTAGTCTTGAAGTAATCCCACGTGAGATCATCTGCCGTGGCTCCATCTCAGACCGTGAGCCACCACTGATACGCTTCATCCTTTAGAAGCGACATCGCTCCTTTCAATTTCTCCTCATTAGACAGTCAAGGTCGTCCATAATCCTTTCAGTAGATTCTAGCCGAGATTCCATCAAGACTGGTGCCACTCCCGACACACCCCGGAAAACTTCACTCAGTTAGACCGACTTCGCTCGGGAATGATTTACGAGCTTCCAGATTCCCACCGCCCCCATGCCACCACCTCCAGGACTCGCGACCACGACTTGCGTGAGCATCGCCTCACCCCGGCTCGATCCTCGATCCTCGGCTCAAAAGCCGAGGTGGTGGTGGTGGCGGTACTTCATTCTCAGAACCCTGACCCGACCTAACGGGTTCGGACACGGTCATTCTTCCCCTACCGCGTCCACGTCGGCCACGTCCTCTAGAACTCATTCTATCTACTGCGCTTTAACTCGATTAAGGAAATTTTATGGATTAGCATTTGTTCCACTTGGTTATCCACGAAGAAATTTTATGGAGAAAGTTTAATTAGGGATTCTTTCGAGCAAACAAGATTTCAAGTCTTCTATCCTAGTTCACACAAAAGAGTACATCCATTCCCTAATACTTTCCCTACTTATTCACTCCCTTGGACATTTCTGTCCGTTTCTATCCTAGGGGTATTTTCGTTATTTTCCTACAAAGGTATTTTCGTAGTAAAATCCGAGGAAATTCAAAACTTTAATAAAGCAGGTCACTTTGTAATTCCCAAAACTGGAGTGTGTTCCTGAAAATTTGCAAAATCTAAAGATATGGCAACATTTGGGAACCAGGGGTATTTTGGTAATTTTGTCAATCAGGGGTAATTTTGTAATTTTGTAAATCAGAGATGCTTTAAAAGTTGTAAAACTCGGAGGGTTCCTTTTTGAAAGTTTTCCTTTTTAGGAGGTGATGTTTGTAAAGATTCAAAACCAGGGTCATTTCGGTAATTTTGCAATTTGAGGGCGTTTTCATAATTTTCCAAAACCAAAGTATTTTATTGATGATAATCAAAGTAGAGTTGTTGGATTTTGATAGAATAATGAGATTTTTGGGCAAAACCATTGAGTTGATATTTTATGAACCAAGGGCATTTTGGTAATTTTACCCCCCTAAGGGCATTTCTGTAATTTTTCACAAATCAAATTTTTCGGAAATACGTTGTAAAAATGGTTGTTCTCAGATTCAAAAGAGTAATTTTGGAAGTTTTGAAAACATTAGGGTTTTGTTGTTTCATTCTTTTTCAAAAACGCAGCTAGTTCCCTTTCGGGTTTTAGTCCTTGTGTTTAGCCTATGACCGAGCCTTCTTGGTTAGGGTGAACCAAAGCTACGCACCAGGCAGGATTCGAGTGGAGAGAAGGTGAGTCACGCGGACTGCTTAAATACCAAGCTCCCTCTGAACCTTTCTAGACATGCGCACAGAGGTTGCCACACCACCGAGCCCTCCGAGTTAGGGTGAACCGAAAGCTACGCACTGGGTAGGATACTGCGCGAAGAGGAGGTGAGTCACGAGGACCGCTTAAATACCGTGCTCTTCCGGATCCACTCCTAGACATGCGTACAGGGGTTACCACACCCTAGCTCAGTGACTAAGTCATAGGTTGGTTTAGTTCCTTAAGTCTTATGTTTCGTTTGTGTGTTCGAGTAGTCTAACCCTAGGTTTCAAGTTCCTATAAGTCTATCTACGTTCCATGCTTCCTACCCTTCTACAGAGAACAGTTCACAAAGAGGTTCAGATGTACTTACCTGGGCGGATCGGTGCCGGAGACTCGGGCCATGCTGTTTAAAAACCAAAAATTATTCCATAAGGCCTACCAAAACATTTTTGGGCCTTGGGCCCCCACAGCCGAGCTTTGAACTGGGCTCTGATACCAATTTTGTAACACCCCAAACCTGGCCCAAACACTATGGCCGAATCTAGTTTGTTACAGAAAAAAAATTTTTTGAAAAACCCTTTTACAATCAATTTAAGTTGTCGAAAACCTTTTAGTGACCTTGCTAAAACCATACTTGGATTTAATTTGGAAATTTATTTAAGTCAAGTTATTATACGAATTTCAAATGTGCCCGATGGCATGATAAAAACATTTTTCGGTTTAATTTGGGAAAACATGTGTATTCAATTCAGTATTAGTAATATAGTTTAAATAGAGTATCCAACATATGAGGAATAACAGAATAAAACGTCAGAAGGCCTTATTACATCCGAAATAAAATTTAACCAACAGTAAAAATAAATAACTAAGTTGAAAGTTCATTTAATTCAAATCCACTGCATGGCCACCTCGAGTCCATCCGGCTCCACATCCGCGATCTATGTGTCACCTGAAAAAAATAAAGGAGAAGGTGAGTCACCAAGACTCAGTATGTAACCCTTCCCCCGATTTTAAGTAATTTCATACACAACATATAATTAACCAACATGTACCAAAACATGCACCCAGCCTAGCCAACCAAACGCCTTTGTCTACCCCGTGTGGTACCAAACCACTGGTGGTGCCAAACCACTGGTGACATATAGTCACAGATGTGATGTCAAATCACTGGAGGTGCCAAACCTCTGGTGTCCGTAGACACAATCGATTGATGGGGCCAACCCATCGTGTGATGCCAAATCACTGGCGTCAATCCCTTATTATAATATGTGGGGCTAACCCACCGTGGTGCCAAGCCACTGGGACAAAACGCGATGAGGTACCAAACCTCTAGAGGTACCAAACCTCTGGTGACCGTAGTCACTTTGTGTTACCAAAACACTGGTGTCCGTCGACACAATATCACTGCCCCCTCCTCTCATCAACCCATACCAAACAATCACAATATCCATACCATCATGTGTTCAATCACATATAACAAATTTATCATTAATCGTAAACCACATATCATACTTCCCGAAAGCATCATAAAATCACATAATCAATCAGGGACTTACCCGGATCCTTGCTTATACCATTCATGGTATTAAATCCAAATCTACATAGATCAGGTTAGCACACACAACAGTTTTAGTACATTTAGATAATCATAAGTGCGTATGTACACACCTGATGTCGACGATAGTCCTAAACCCGAATAGAGAAATCGGCCACACAAGCTTTTCTTTGTCCCTATATTCGGCCAAACATGGGAGTTAGTACTATGGCCTATTCGGCCAAACCAAATATTTAAAAGGGTTCTCTTTTTGAACCCGAATCCTTACCCGAGTGCCTTTAAATAATTACTCCAAGCGTTCTACTTTCCTACTAATCGGCAACCTTATGTAAGTAATTTTCGGCTTATAATCACTAACTAAATAACTTGCTTAAATTAGATCTTACCATTACTTACCAAGATCGAATACTAGAGATCAGGGCCTGAATCGACTGCTTTACATTTCCTGAGTACCTAGAAGAGATCGGTTACCAAAAGTGTTTAGAAGCCCTCGTTTAGTAACTACCGGAATCGGCACTTACCCTTAATAGAAATTGGCAAGGAACTGAGAAGAGGAACTATAGAGTTTCGGCTATGAATACTTACCTACTCTCAGGACCGATTGAAGAAGAAGTTGAAGGAGATCACCCTTGCTTGAGATTCGACTAAAGTTTAACAAAAGGGGAAGAAGAGAGTTCGGCTAGTGTGGAAAAGAGAAGAAAAGAAAGTGAAAGTGGGAGAGGGATTCGGCAAAGAGGAGCAAGGTGAATTTCGGCACAAGGGTTTTATGAAAGAAAAAAAAATAAAAGAAGGAGAGGAATGAGAGGGAGGAATGTTCGGCTTTGAGAAAGAAAAGGAAAAGGAATGGTAAATGGGAAGAATGCTAGCCATAAATTGTTAAGTAAATGGCTAAAAAAATTCGGCCTCCCCTTCACAAAGACTCCATGCCATCCACTCTACTCCAACAAGGAGTTCAATTTTAAACAACCTCCTTGATTTTCTCTTAGCCACCCAATTGAAAGTATTCAAAATAATTTGAATATCCTAATGCCTATATTTCCTCCTCGCAACACTTAAAGATTAATCCATTAACTAATCTAATTAAAATCTAATTTAATCCTATCAATATCCCCATTATCCCTTGTTATCAAAAAAAGAGTTTTAAAAGGAGAAATTCTCCCCCCTATTGCCGTCCCAATTTAAGGAGCAAAAGAGAATTTCATGACTTCGAACACAGCCCCCTTGATCTCCTTGTGGCGCCACCGTAGCTCCCAAGTGACCTCACTTTTGCCACTTTGCCAAGGCCCATTTTGTGTCAACAAATCCTCTATTTATTCTTGTATCCCCTACTTGCTAAGGCTCCTTGTCTTTAAAGCTTAACAATAAAAATAATATTTTCTACTAAACCGAGCCTACTCAAGGCCTTTAATTAAGCCTTATTATTCCATAAATCATGTTACAGAAATTCCAACTCAGGCAAAACAATGCAAACACGAATAACCCCAATTTTAGGATGTTACAACATAAATGTCCACTTACAATAAAAATGGGCTAATCACCACATTAGGACCTCCACTTTAATATTTCATAGCCATTAGACACCTTTAACTAATAGAACACAAGTTTTACACTTTAAGCTATTTAGTTCTTTTTATCAAATTAAGCATTCAAACGATAAAATTTCTTAACGAAATTTTCACACATTAATACTATCATTTTGTGGACATTAAAATAATTATTTTGACTTCGGATTTGTGGTCCCAAAAACACTGTTTTAATTTGACTAAAAACGGGCTATTACATAAACTTTTATTACGGGCTATTACATAAACTTTTATTAAAGTTTTAAATTCCAAGTCATTGTATATATATCAACATATACATGCTCAATAAGGTAAATTGATTGTAAGAACCTTAGAAATTGTAGAAAGTTTATTTGTAGTTATAGTTTGAAACCTATTGATAATTAAAGAGATTAGAGAAAAATTTATGTGATAAATATGAATTAATCCTGGCGATATTTAAGTTGTAAATAATTCAAGTTAGAATTGTTGTTAAGTAACTTGGGTTAATTGTGACGCTTGGTACCTGGACCC
This sequence comes from Gossypium bickii, assembly GCA_025503065.1. NCBI lineage: Eukaryota > Viridiplantae > Streptophyta > Magnoliopsida > Malvales > Malvaceae > Gossypium > Gossypium bickii. The sequence goes on along the minus strand of CP106714.1, from coordinate 90,234,049 downwards.
AGCGATATGGTCGGTATAGGGTGATACAGTGACAATGATAAAAGACAAACTGAAAGTAACCTTAGATAGACAAAATTCGTATGCTGACTTGAAACAAAAAGAAATTAATATGTTGTGGAAGAAAAAGTATTCTTGAAAGTTTCTCTATGGAAGAAAATTTTGTGTTTTGTCCACAAAGGGAAGTTAAGACCCAGGTATATCGAGCCATATAAAACTATTGAAAGAGTTAGACTGGTTGCCTATTGTAACATCCTAGATTAGGGGTTATGCGTTCGTGCCTAATTCATGAGTTAGTAGGTTTTGGCAGTGTTGGAAGTGTATTAAGGGTTTTTAGAATTTTAGGATGGAAGAAGAAAGCTTTGGAAAATTATTGGTTTTTAAGTAAAAAGGGGAGCTAGGTAAATGAGGCTTTAAAAGAAACTCCGTGTGAAGCATGACACAAGGAACCATGTGGTAAAATGGCATGTTTTATGAATTATGAATGTGTTATGTGAATTCTAGAAATAAGGAAATGTATGGAAATGTAAGAAAATGTAAGGAAATGTATGGAAATGTAAGGAAATGTAAGGAAATGTATGGAAATGTAAGGAAATATATGGAAATGTATGGAAGTGTATGGAAATGTGTGGAAATGTATGGAAATGTAAGGCAATGTAGGGAAATGTAAGAAAATGTAAGGAAATGTAAGGAAATGTATGGAAATGTATGGAAATGTAAGGAGATGTAAGGAAATGTAAGGAAATGCAAGGAAATGTAAGGAAATGTCTTGTCTTGGAAATGTAGGGAAATGTCCTGAAAATGTAAAGGAATAAAGAGGAAAGTGAACATTTATGGAAACTAGGAAATGTAAGGAAATGATTCAAAAATGGAAAGTGAACATTTCTGGAAACTTGGAAATGTAAGAAAATGGCAAGTTTACAGAGCCGATCGAAAATTTTAGGAAACTTAGAAATGACTTAGAAATGTCAAGTTTTAAAGTTTAAAATAGGAAATTAAGGCAAGGTGGCCTTAAAAGAAAAAGTTGGTGAAATTTGACACACAAACAGGCTTGGAAAAGTGGCCTGAAGATGTCACTTAGGGCCTATGGAAATGGCACCATGTGCAAGAGGAATGGGCTGAGAGTTCGAGTCACTTGGGAAGCAAATAAAGGAGGTTTTATTTTTGCTTCCAGAAGACTGAGGTGGACGGCACATGCTTCTAGAAAGGAGGTGTTTTAATTCCATAAATACATGATTAAAAAGAGATAAATAAGGGATTTTTAATTTGGATTATTTGGAAGAGATAATAAGGATTTTTCTCTAGTTTATTTTAAATAAAATAGATGATGAAAGAGGAGTGGTGGCCAAGTAAGGGACTCTCCTAGGCTGATATTTTCGGCTATAAAAGTAGGACAGAGGGCTACTCATCAATTTTTGCTTCCTCCTCATCTCTCACAAATTTTTTAGGGCTCTTTTCTCTTTTCTTTTGTCTAGCCGAATTCTCTAGCCTCATCTTTCTTTTTCTTTTCTTTCTTCTTCTTCTTTTTCAAAACCAAATCCAACCTAGTTGAAATTTCACTTAAAGCCGAATCTCTCAAGTGGTGTCGGGATAGATCTATCGAATTCAACACTTAAGGTAAGAATCTTGTGGTTATTGATTTATTCTCTTCTTTAAGCCGAAAAATAGGGATTAATGTTATTATTATTGTGGCCGAAACTATAAGGAGTATTTCGGGATTTCTAGTGCTATCGACTACAAGGGAGAGATCATCCGGGATTCAAGAATCTAAGGTAAGAAATACACATATTTGGTCAAAAGTTATGGAATATATGTGAGACTAAAATTAACATATAATTATAGGGATTTCGACAGACATACAAGGCAAGGAATCCTTTTCAGATTTGGAAATTTTAAAGTAAGTAATACAAATCCTAGTTGTATTTGGAAAAGTGGCCGAATGGTCTTTTAAAGTGATTAATGAATATAGGAGTGAAAGATCTAGATCGGTAGATCGTTCTTCGGGATTCAAGGAACCTATTAAGCAAATCAGGTGTGTACTCACACTAACTTTCAATATATATATTGGCAATAATTGTTTTAATATATGAATGTGTATAAGAATGAGAATGTGGCTAAGTACCACAAATGTGGCAAAAAGTACCCAGGTACATATTCCTACTTTTGATAGGATTATGAATGTGTTATATTCTAAAAAGTGACATGAATGTGAATTTAAGTATGACATGAATGATATGTAATAATTGGGGCATTTGGGATATATGTGAAGGGAGAAAGTGAAGGTGATGACTACGGTCTCACCAACGAAGGTGCCGACTTGGTCTCACCAACGAAATATGGTGGCTACGGTCCCATTAATTGAATATGGTAACTTGGTTCCATTATCTAAATATAGTGTCTAAAGACACAACGTAAGTGGGCGATGAGCACGTCGATCATGGCGGATCGCCTTCGATGGTGTGTAGCGGATGGAGGGTCGACTTAGTAGTCCCCACGGTGTACAGGTTGGTACGGGTTGGTGTGTAGCGATGGACAAATAGGCTTGGGTTTGGGTTGCATCATCCTTAAATTTGTATGAACATGAAATTGATATGACTTGTATGCCTGATTTGTTGAAAATTAGTACTGTGTACACATTGAGTCTGTGGACTCACCCCGTTGGGGAATTATTTTTCGGTGATGAGCAAGAATGGACCGGGTCGACAGGAGCTAAAGGTGGCCATGCAACACTTGAAGAATTTATTAGAATTTGGACTCTATTTAAATTTAGTACTTTAAATTTTATTTTTGGGTTTGAATGATGTAATAAGGCCATAAGGCCCAGTTGGATTTTCTTTACTTCTGCTTATTTTCATTTGATTATGATACAACTTATTTTTGATTAAAGTTAAGTAAATTTATTTCTTTTAAAATAATAAACCCTAAAATTATTTTATCACCTTATTTAAGTTGGATTTTCAAAATTTATTAAATGGGTTCCAAATTAAGCCCAACCCAAAACAATGTTTTCTAAAATTTACAATTTTTCTCTAAGTAACCAAGAATTTGAAAACCGGTTTACTTAAGGAACATACCAGATCCGGTTCAGGCTCGTGGGCCGGGTGTGGGGTGTTTTCACCTATCGTTTAGCTTTACCATCAAAGTTGCAAAAGATTCATAATATGTTTCATGTGCCATTGCTTCGCAGTATTGATCTAATCTTTTTCATGTGATACTCGTAGAAGTAGTTGAGGTGCAACTTTATTTGACGTACAAGGAAGAGCCACTAGAAATTTTTGATCGAGAAGTGAAAGAGTTGAGAAACAAGCGCGTGTCATTAGTGAAAGTTTTATGGTGCAATCATAGCACAAAAAAAGTTACTTGGGAACCGTAAGCGATGATGAGATCTTAATATTCCCACATCTTTTCAAGTAAATTTCGAGGACACAAAATTTCTTAAAGGAAGGGAGAATTTTAACAACTCGATTTTAGGCGGTGTTGGAAAATGTGGTTTTGGAACCCCGTTTCCATAAATCGAGTTCGTAAGAATAAAATAGGAAGAGTTATAGAGTTTATATGAAAAAAATATGAAAGATTTGTTAAGTAATTTAACTGAGAAAACCATGAATTAAAGTTCAATCGCTATTGAATTTTAAATTAGAAAATGCTTGAGGACCATATTAGCAATTAACCAAAGGACCTAACTGGTTATTTAACCATTATTGTGAAATGAATTAGTGAACAATAGTGGAAATCCACATGCTTATAATTATTTAAGTTGATTAATTAAGTTTAATTAAAGGTTAAATTTTAGATTAATTGAGTTAATTAATGCATTAAGGTACAAATACCAAATAGTGTTAGAGAAAAGTACTTCATCTTTTTCAAGTGTGTGTTGTCCAAATAGGAACAAAAGAAGGAAAAAAAAATTCTCTTTTGTAGTTTAGTCTAAAATCTTAAGGTAATCATGCTTTTTCTTTGAATTTTTTTTTGTTTTCATGATAATCTAAGCTTGATTAAGCTTACCTGTGTCTTAGATTCTTCAGTTGCTAAATATTTATCTAGTTACCATTAAAGGGTATTTGATGAAATTAGACTTGATTTGATGAGAATTAGTATTATGAATTTGGGCAAAATATTTATACATGTTATTTTAATTAACTTACTTTAATCATTTTATCTTCCTCCATTGCTAATCTTGTGCTTATACTTTTTAACTTACTATTATAATTTAAGTTCACACTTTTTACAATTTAATCCTCTTCTTATTATCTTATGCCATATTTATTTATGACTTTCATCTTTGTCATCATTTCCTCTAGTTCAAACTCTATTCTTTCTCACATGTCTATGCTTCACATCTATTGTCACGAATCATGCTAAAATTATTATCTAGTCAGGAACAATTTAAGGCTTACTTTACTATCTTTTCAAATTTCAAATTCATATTTCATTATTTTATATTCAATTTTCTTATGTGACTTGTATTTCTAGACTCGATCTTTTTCCGAGGATTAGCTAAACCTAAGTTCTGATACCACTAAATGTAACACCCCTATACCCGATCCACTCTCCAAGTCCGGGCATCGGAATGTTACATTTGTGTCTGAAGCAACTTCAGAGAAATTCAATTCAAATACTCTTCCTAATCAAATTGCAATTAATAATAAATTTTTAATTTCATTTCAAGCTTTAATTGAGCTTTTGTTAGCTCATTCAATAGTTTATCGGTCATTTAGGACTTATTTGCAAACTTTTCGAACTTACAACAATTTCTTAACATCAAACTCTTTTACTATTTTTCCTTCTCCTCTCCATTCCACACCCCTTTATGTACATGTGTATATATGTATATATGTACCTTTTATTTGAGTATCATATGCTTATATATAACATTAATTAAGATTTCCCTCATTTCATACATACTCTTATTAAGGTTGTCCATTTGAGTGGCAGATACTAAATTATTTATATCTCATTCAACAGAATTCGAAATTAACATCCACTTTTTTTTTTTTTGAAACTAGGCTCAATGAATTTTTTACTATAAAAATTTCAAAATTTCTACATAATCCAATAAATACAGTTTTTTTCCTCAAATCTTCCATTGTTCTATATCTAGTCAACTGTGACCCTTCTTTACTAAAAATTAATTATCTAACAGTACAAGTCTTGTACTAGGTTGTCATTTGTTTTTTTCTTGAAAATAGACTTACTAAACTTTTATTCATATAAATTTCATCTCTTAAACATTTTTGTACATTTTTATACAATATCCTAAACATTCATGAAACCTGAAATTATTCTGACCTTATTTCACAAAAATCCATATATCTCATAATTTACAATTCTATTGCTTACACTATTTCTTTTATGCAAAACTAGACTCATTAAGTTTTAATTCCATATTTAATTCAACCTCTAAATTGATCTCTACAATTTTTGGTGAATTTTCAAAGTTCGACCACTATTGTTGTCCAAATTGTTTGGATGAATATGTTTACTTAAAGTATCTGTACTTCGCTAAGTATCTGTACATTGCTTAAGTATCGATACTTTTCTCAAAGTACCAATATCTTTATTATAGTATCAAATACCTTTATCTTGGTATTGATACCGTTTTATGATTCAATGTTTAAGAATTTAAGAAGGATTTGATTTGGGTTATTTAATCTTAAACCCATTTCATTTCAGTAAATTCTATAAATTTAACAAAAGTATTCATGTTTTACAATTAGGTCCATTTATGTTCACAATTAAATTTAACCTATGTACTCGTCATAGCTAGTATATATTTTCATTAATTACTATCCTTTCACTTAGCATATCTTTCACTTGAATATGCTATTTCAAAATTTTAGTATACTTAGTCACTTTTATATATTTTTCAATTTGGTCCTTTTCAATATGAAATTCAAGAATAACTAGAAATTAACTTAATTCAATAACATTTAACTTTTCATTTAAGCTCTTTATTATAATATCATATCCATACTTAAACTTTTGTACCTTTTCAATTTAGTCCCTAATGCCATGTAATTTATTTTTCACTACATAAGCACTTTAATCAAATAATCAATTATAATATCTTGTTTCACATAACAAATTCTTAGGCACTTCACTTCTCTTGTTCCAATTATAAATTTCACAAAGTTACAATTTAACCCCTAACATCGTGGAAATTCATTATTTACTATAATTCACCTTAACATCCCTTTGAAATCAATTCACTAACACTTTAACACTTCATTTAAACTCTTTTTCATAATAATTTATTTAAATCATAAACTTTTGTACACTTTACAAATTAGTCCTTATTATCATAATTTCAATGTTATTTAGAATTTTATCTCATTCACTTTTTATCTCATCCCTATTTCATCTCACTTCATTTATATTCTCTTTTCAACATTCATTTCCACAAGACTTATTTTTTTTACTTTACAATTTAGTCCTTTTTCTACTATTTCAATGCACAAATTTATTTTCATACATAATATTTACACTTTCATATTTAAATCAACTAGTTAGCATGCTCTATACTTAGATTAAAATTAAACAAAGTAAAATTCCACAACTATCTCCACTTCAATTTTCAATTTCTTTCTTCCAATATGATATTCTGACTCTCTAGTGTCTCTACTTAACTTCTCCTTTTGGAGTGGCTATGGAAATTTCCAAGGAATTTGGAAGAAAAAGGTAGGATTTAATGGTAAGGGACCAAATTGTAAAGAAAATAAAAATCCCTTTTCATGTATATATAAGTGGCGTTGGAAGCATGAAGAATTTTCTTCATGTTTCCATACAAATATCTTATTTAATTTATTACTTAAAAAATAAAATATCTTATAACATAATAAAATAATCAACCAATCATAATTTAACACTTTCTTTCTTAATTATTACATCATATAATTATCTAATTTGAGTAGTGACTATTTTATCCTTCATGTTTATTCAAATTTTCATCCTTGAGTCACTAATTTACTTTTGGTAAAATTGCAATTTGGTCCTTTATATTTCTTCACTTATTCAATTTGGTCCCTACACACCAATTTGATATCATAAGAATTTTGGGTTATTTTCTTTTTTGGTCCCTAAATAAGGAAATGAAAGTGATAAAAGAGAAGATTGAGGAGTATTTAAGAAATTTAAATTGAAAGTATGTTGTAGTATACTAAATTAAAGTAATGATTAAATCGTAAAGATGCAAAAAAAATTTGAAGTTCAAGTATAATTATTTGAAATTTGGGAGAATGAAATATAAATTTGAGAAAAACTCCTCAACCTTCTCTTTTATCACTTTCATTTCCTTATTTTACTTTATCCAGAAATCAATTGCATACTATCTCAATTTATAATTGCTTTTAAAATATAAAAATTTTAGAGTGCTACAAACTATTTCAATACAAATTTAAAATTAATTAAAATCAAAATAAAAATCAATCCCGGTTAAAATGGAACATTTTCAACTATTCTATTAGTCCTTTATTAAAAGTAAAAATTCAATATAACTTCAAAAGTAAACTAAAATTCAATTTAGTCCTATTAAGTCAAAATTTTAATTATTTTTAGGGGTGATCCCTTGAGCTATCAAAAACAAAAAGAAAATACTCACGCAACAATTCTTGTAATTGAGCAAGATATTGAGCAATGATGTCCTATTGAGCTTCAAAGGAAAGTAGTTGCACATGTACTCCTTCGTGACTAAAATAGTGCATGAACTCCAAAAGGGAACATCAACTTTAGTGGATTGCCTCTTAGCTGCAATCCCGATAGCTCTAGAAACCAAACCTTGAAGTATATAATGCTAACCCTCTATTGAAAATTCAATAGCGAGTTTTTGGAAATCCCATAGAATTGGTCCTAATCCTTGTAACCAATCGACTTCCAATATCATATTTCATCCCATCACTCTCAATAGTTTGAGGCCTGTCAGTACCTCGAATGGCATGCAAATAAATAGCTGCCTTTTGTAACTTTTCAGTTTCTTCCACAATGGGTTCCTCCCTCGACTCTAGACAGTCCAAGATCTCCTTATGTTCTTCAGTCTCATTACTATCATCCACTAAATTTTTGTACAGCTGAGATTTGATAATTTGTGGCCAATTGAGAATTTTGTACCACATCACATGCACAAACATTTCTTTCTATGCTCCTCCCTTTCCTCCATATATAGTAGGTAGTTTGTTGGACCTAAGGTTATTCTATTCTAGTTATGGGATGAGAGGAGTGATGAAATATGATTGTTTGTAAGTTACGTAAGGTTTTCCTTGGAATATTAAACTCTATGTATTCCCATTTGTTTAGTAAGATTGTAGGCATTTGTTAAAGTTTTTCGAGTGAAATATCTTAATTGGTTTGGCTATCTCTGGTATAAGGTTTCTAATAAAGATACGCTAAGTGCATATTCATCCAACACCAAGGAGTACTTCAACCTCTTCATAATATATTAATTGGTTTGGCTATCTCTGGTATAAGGTTTCTAATAAAGATACGCTAAGTGCATATTCATCCAACACCAAGGAGTCCTTCAACCTCTTCATAATATTCATCCATAGTGTTTACCACCAAGCATGCACGTCAAGCTGCGCCATCACTATGCGCACCTTTTCTTACTCTCAAGGTTGGTTAGCTTTAAAAAGTTATTCTATTTTCAACAACTATCCTCTGAAATTTGAAAATACATGAAACTTACTGTCCGCGTTTTGCACTAAGAGAATAGTCCATGAGCACCAGCAAAGTATAATAAGAATATCAAATACCATAAATAACTTTACAATATTTTTTTATAGAATAATATAGGAATATTAAAAGATGGAGAATAGAAATAAGCTTTTTTTTTTTTAGAAAGTATATAGAAAGTAAGCTTTGTTTCCAAGTTTTGGGTATATATTGGTATCTTACAAATGAAATTTGTCTCTTATTTATAAGAGCTTTCATGTCTCTTCATACAGATATAAGCATCCGATATATGCCTATTTAGATAGCCACATCTTTTAATAATGAACACAACTATTTAATACATATTACTTGAATAATCATAACTTTTATTAATAATCAGGTAACATAACTTTAAAGTAATAAGACATATAACTCATTACTTTCGAATAATAACAATTCTTGATTAGTAATAAGTGTTGTAACTTTTAGTTACTTACAACTTTTCCTTTAAAACTATTGAAATAATATATATATTATGAAAATGTTCGAAATCACCACGACTGCTTCACCGCCTTTTATTGTCCTAATGAAGATTCAACCCAATATTACTTGGAGCGCCCATGAGCTTGGTTTGACTCTCCATCCTTTTCTTCATATGTGCAAATATGGTCCTTATTTTCATTCCAAAACTTTCCGCACCTTATTGCTCCCATTGTTACTTTTACGGGTTTACTTTTGCTCAGTAGTAAGCTTTGAACTTGATCCATTTCCTTCCGCAAACGGGTTATTGTTTCACCTCTAAGCAAATATGTTCTACAAACGATGCATCTTAGAAGACTCTCCTTTTATGTTTAGTAACCGTGGCTACTTTAGTTTCTCACATTTGGGATTTCATCTTCTTGGAAACAGATTCTTAGGGAGCATTTTTAAGCTTTAGGTCTCTCCACTTTATTTTGCTGACCAACTTAACAGTGGTGATTGCTCGACTTCCTTTTTCACGATCATGGATAACTATATGAATGAAGTGACTTTCAAATCATCTTCAATGCATGGAATCTTTTTTTGGGTTATTTCCTCAAATATGTTACAAACTATATGAATAAAGAAAGATTTTCATCCTATGCTCTGAAGCCTATGGTATATGAATTATGTACCATTACCCAGAGGATTACAAGTGACTAAAGCAACAGGCTTATTACAAACTATATTTTTACTGTTTTATACCCCAATACCATCACTTTTGTCTCCAAGAAACCTCTTTTCAAAACACCGGCCATCGATTTTCTTCAATACTGCTAAGCTCATGCAGTTTCGCAACATGGATACAGCATATACTTTGAGCTTTTCTATGAATCAACATTAATTATACGAACATGGAAACCTCAAATTTGGTAGCTGGCCTTTGCCATTCATCTGCCATTTCGAGCACTATTAATTTACTGTCTACTTGGATTCTGAGAAAAAGGGATGATTTAGAGCTTGACATGCAGTGAGACGTTCAGATGGATCGTATTTTAATAAACCTTCCAATAGGTCTGCAAGAAAATATCTCCAACTCTCTACATGTGATACCATATTCTGAAATAAGGAACCGATATTGAATCAGAGAAAGGAAATCTACATAACAAAACAAACACATGAAAGGAAATATGACCTTCAGGCGATCAAGCTTCTTAACAGCTCTAATACTCTCCCTAGAAACTGCTCCTTCAGGCCAATTTAGTCTAGAGCCGCTCCGGAAATATTTTTCTGAACCTCGGCTATATCAAACCAAAAATATGGTGAGATGCAATGCAATTAAAACCAGTTGATTATGTGATTAAAAGTAAGCTTATAACTTACCTAGCCCTTCGAATCATATGCTCAGGAAGAGGTCCTAATACCCTCTCCATCATTGCCAAATGCTCCAAGTTCTCATGGGTCTGAAATAATGCTCCACCCTACACATGATTTAACAAGCGTAAGGTCCCATGTTCCACATCTAAACAAAGCTAAATTCATCTGAAGGAATGCAAGACTGACTGTGCATAGTTCAATAAGTATACAACCAACACTCCAAAGATCACAAGGATAACTCCGACCTAGACCTGCATCAATGTATTAATAAATGTATCAAAACAACAAATGGCATAATTGAAGGGAGTCATAACAACAGATGGCACATTTGATCAGTGCCAAAACAACAATTAGCACACTTGAAAAGTGTCGAAGTAATTTAAAGCATATACAGAAACAATCTAGGCAATTCAATCATACAAGATATTAGAATGGAAGAACTCAAAAGGGAAACCAAACAGTAAGTCATTCGACTATTTTCTATTAGATTTTCAGACGCTGTCCTAAAATACCCTTCCTTGAACTCAACTAGAAACTAGAATAATATCTGGGAAATAGAACAAAACACCAAACAAACAAAGAGAAACAGAATATTCATTACCTAGAATAATCTCAGGGGCTCTGTAATGCCTTGTGCAAACAATGGAGCTGTGATTCTGATTATCGAATGCAGTGCTACCAAAATCAATCAGCTTAATGGCACTTGACTTTGGCAAGCACCTGAAATGCGTTTCATCTGAAGAACTCCTCTGTACCATTTCAAGCATTTTTTATTCATAACCAAGTTTGTACCCCAAATCTAAAAAGGCATACATTATCAATTATAAAAACCCAAACTACCTTGCAGCCAGGAAGCTTTACATATTCAGAAGAAACAAGAAGAATATTTTCAGGCTTCAGGTCGGTATGGATTAAGTGTAAATCATGCATATCTGCCAGATAAGTAATAGCATAGGAAGACGTTAAACAAAAGAAACATATTAAGCAACCCAATGCCACAAGCAAACAAGGCCAAGTAACAGAACAAGGTGATTTCTTAGAGAAGGAAAGATGACAATGTTGAGCCAAGAACAATCCACACACATGCTACAGATTCCAAAAGCTGATGTCCAAATTCGCGAACAAGATCCACAGGAAATGGGGAGTATTTATTTCTCTTTAGAAAATCAAATAAACTTGGTCCAAGCTTCTCAAACACCTGGTAACACCATTAAAAACACCATTAAAATGCATTCACAGGAAGATTTTTGTTCAGTCCCAATTCTATAAATGAAGTCTACAAGGACAAAACATCTATAATTAAGAACTCAACGTATTTTAATAGATTCAAGTTTCAATTATCAGTATTTCAACCAATTTGCCTAAAAAGAACCACAGAAAACTGAGAAGGAATGAAGGATCATGCATTCTAAGAGAACAAGCAACCACTCCTTTCATAGCAAAATGCAAAGTAAACCTCTTATTTAGAATAAAGTTGCCTATACTAAGGAAAAAACATGCCTGAAATGGAAACTCGAGAAGATGGTTAAAAGAAGGTTCTTGAATACTTACTATACAAATGTGATTGCGGAAATCAAACCAATTCCGAATCTGCACACAGCTGCAAGTAATAACCAAAAGTGTGTTAGCACAAACTAATCTAGATACAATATCCATAAACAAAATATAGGAAGACATACCCTGAGGTGCCCTTTTCATTCTTTGCCAGATGCTTAAGTATATCGATTTCAATCATAGCAGCATCATGGTATTTGCGAATGCTTCTAACTATCTTAATAGCAACATACTCTCGTGTTTGACGGTCCCAACATTCCAAAACTCGACCAAACGTGCCTACAACACTAGCAATTTTTGCTGAGAAGTGCCACAACCAGAATCACAGAAATTAAAAGATCTCACAGCAGAGCACTTTGTCAGCTAACCTTCACCCATCTTACTAAGTATTTTATCTGTCAGAACATTAATTATACAAATCATTAATCAAAACTACATCACAGAGGATAAAAATAAATAAATAAATAATGCTTACATCTTGGAGTGAGATTTTCGCCGAGATTGAAAACATAATGGCCATCGTGGTCATCATCCCTCTTGGGCGGCGACGAACGCCGAGCCTTCGCCAGAGTTTGATGCGCCTACAAACCAATTCCCAACCCCAAAAAGGTCAGATTTGTATTCATACACCAAGTAAACAACTATAGCCCCTTTAGGATAATTCTCTCCTTTCTGCTCCAGCTGTGCCCTAAGACACCTTAACCCTTTCTTTTTATATATGAGGAACCAACCTCTAGCCCAGACGGTGCCACGTCCCACCCAAGACGAGGCCTTTTCCTGGTTCGCGTCTTTTCCACCTCTTCCGTTTCAATTCCCATTGTTAACTTGTTGACAGTCGATCCCTCTATGTATCTGCGACACAAAATCGATAAGCTTTCCAATAGATTTCACAGTTTTCGCCGAGAGGAAAAGAACAAATGTAGATCTCTAAGAGAAAACTCTCTTTTTTAAGGAAAAGCCAGTTAGGGTTTTCTTAATATGGATCCTCAAATATTTTTGGGTAAACTAGCTGGTTAATCATTCAATTATTAGTAAATTTTTATATTAGTAGTAAAAAACTACAAAATTATCATTAATAGATTGATGGCATGACTGTTAACTAATCAGCTTAATAACTATTTGATCCCTACCCTATAATTAAAACATCAATTTGGTATTTTTAGAATTTTTATAAAGAAAATTTAATTCTTTTTCTAAAATTATAATATAATTTTAAAAAAAATCTAAAAGAAAAAAATATAATTTATTTTTGAGTAAACTACTCAATTGGTCACCCAACTTTTAAGGCGTTTTCATTTTCATCACAAGCATTAAATCCTTAACAACGGCTGGCTGTACACGCTAAATCATATGCACATTATGTTTACACTTTCATTTTGTTCACCCAATCTCTAAATTGCTTTTATTTTAGTCATAAGAAAAAATCTTTTTTAAGTATTAGATAAAAAAAAGATTAAAATGAAAAGACAATATAAACTAAAATAATGCATTCAAATTTTGTCAGATTGGACTTGCTTATTCCATTGTTGAAAATTCTAAAAAAAATCAATATTGAAACTTTAAATTTTAGAGCATCAAAATCAATTAAATAAATTGTTGATTTTTACTTGATAATGCCAATCACTATAATAGTGAAATTAATGTCAAATTGGACTTACTTATTCCATTGTTGAAAATTCTAAAAAAAAATCAATATTGAAATTTTAAATTTTAGAACATCAAAATCAATCAAATAAATTGTTGATTTTTTCCTTGATAATGTCAATCAATTTATTACTATAATAGTGAAATTAATTAATTCAATAAGAACAAGGTTATTTGCCAAGCTCTTTTCACCACCCTAACTCACACAACATAAATCCATTCAACAAATCACTAAACAACTCAGCTTTGCAATATACACTTCCATGAATAACTTCATCTTTTCATATATAATAGTGAGCCATCAATTATGGCTATGTATAAAAGAATTCACCTTTAAAGGGGCCAACACATTCTTGGCCAAAATAACAAAACAAATTACCTAGTCTAGCCCCTATACATGACATACTCAAAACACTAAGTTTATATATACCGAGAGGAGCTGATAGTGAGGGTGATCTTCCAATTATCTTTGTATCTCGACCCGGCTCTTCGACTCTATAAAACAAGGGAAAAGAAAAGGAGAGTAAGCTTTAAGCTTAGTAAGTTTACATGAAAACAAATAACATCATAGTATGTGCTAAACAATAAATAGCATTACATACTAAGCAAAACAATCCACATTCCATGATCATGCTTACTCATTTCATCTCTTACCACATTCCAACCATATCACAAGCCAAATGCCCACATTATTTAACATGCATCCCTACACTTATCACCACATGATCACAAGAAACAACACATCATAATTTTCCCAATAAACCATTCATAATACTACCAATCACTCGGTGGTTTCGCACTTAGCCCACCGTCAATCTTTAACAGGGTGGTATCGCACATAGCCTACCAACAAGAATATTTACGGTGGTAACGCACTTAGCCACCAAATAATATAAATGATGGTATCGCACATAGCCCATCGTGGATAAGTAATAAGGTGGTATCGCACACAGCCCACCATTTATTACTACGGATGTTATTTCACATTTACATATCTATTTGGTCTTTCATACGAAAATTATTTAATACCTACCAAATTCAATCCCCTTGAATCATACATGTTCCCAATCATACAACACACCAATAAGTAACAACATGTGTATATAAGATGTATCGTTTACACATAAACTTACCTCGGTGCAAAACTTGTTAATCAACGGTCTATTCCGTAACCTAGCCTTTTCCTCGGTCAAGGTTGATTCCACGCTCTTCTTGGTTAATAACAACAAAATTCACTTATTTAAAACATTTTATGATAATAATGCATCAAAATATATACTTAGGCAAAAATGACCATTTTGCCCTTACACTTTGGCAAAATTACGATTTTGCCTCTAGGCTCGTAAATCATTTTTAACACATTTTCTCATCAAACAACCTAGCTGAACATTTATTGCTCTTACAACTACTCACAAATCTAACTATTTCATGCATTTATTACACATTTTTAATCTTTGCATTCAAGTCCTATTTAGGTGTTTTCATGTTAACACATTTCACAAAAGTTGTTTCTCATCTCCCTAACATTCATTTTCTTCCATAAAAACTCAGCTATCAACATAAACACTCTCATGGCAAGTCCCTAGACTTTCAACCATATCACAAATTAGTCCCCTCATTATCTAGCTTAAGCTTTGGAGACTCCAAAAGTACAAAAATGTCAAATAAAACCACCAAAATCACTTACTTGCAAGAGATTTATTTTGCTGAAAATTTTGAACTCCAAGAGCCCTTATTCCTCTCAATTTTCAGTGGTAGGAGAAGAAGGAATAGTAAAACATGACAACATCTTTATTCATCTTATTTTACTCATTTTTTTATCAACTAATTTCTACCAAATTTGACCAAAATTTAATGTCTTGTCTCCCTAGCCTCTATATGGCCGGCCATCACAAATTCAATGGCCTAATTTCACTTTAAAGACCTCCAATTGATATTCTTTGGCTATTAGACACCTCTACCACTTATAAGGGAACTTTCACACTTTATGCGATTTAGTCCTTTTTCACAATTAAGCATGGAATCATTAAAAATTAAAACACCAAAATTTTCATATAGCCATATATTAATGCCATAACACATAAAATAATATCAAAATAATTTTCCACAACCTCGAATTAGCGGTCTCGAAACCACTATTCCGACTAGCCCCAAAATCGGGCTATTACAACAATTACTAGTAAGTTCATAGGTATAAAATCTAAATAACTTACCTTCGATTATAATTATACACTATATGCTACTTAGCTTAGTAAAGTTTGCCTATCTTGGCAAATCACATATAAAAAAGGTAAGTTCAACATTTATCAAACCATACAGTAACTCAATCATATAATATTTCAATTCACTTATTCAACATTTCATTACCATTCACAAAACAAATAATCATTTAATTCAATTCACTATCTTAACTTATCATAAAATCTATTTATCTATAATACATCCCATTTCAAATTAATGCCAAACATTGATCTTCAATTCATAATTTGAATTTTCAATCCAAATCATAGTAATTCATCTTTATACTAAACATATATTTCATTTCACATTTTCTTCCATTTTTTATCCATTTGCCATCTAAATATCGAATACCATATCTCACATTCAATTTTTCCAATTTCATGGATTTCAAATTCTTATTCATTATCATCATTTTTTATCTTTTATCTCCCTATTAACACGACTCGAACTCAGACGGATGTACAGATCCAATCAACACACCAGTTTGGCACTAAGTGCCTTATCGGATAAATCCAAAGCAAATAGTTGCGCCTAACGCTTATCAAATAAGTTGACACCTAGTGTCTCATCGGTATAACTGAAGCAATTTGGCACCTAGTGCCTCATCAACTCGTAGTCAAAGTAACCCTGAACTCTTTCTATGCTATGGCATGCCAACTATATCTGAATATACCCGAACAGTTAATAGGGTATTCATTACTCAATTTATTATCAATCAACATCTCAATTCACATATATTTTCATCATTAAATTATTCATCCATACTTATGACAACATCAATTATCTCTATGTGCATTCAATTACACATTTATAAATATACAAATTTTTCACATATAATCAATTCGGTCCTTATCACTATCAATCTATCAAAATTGAATCAATTCAGCTCATTACATCAAATAATCACTTTGTCATATAACAAGTCCTATTTCAGTCCAATTTAAGGTCAATTATTTAAATTATTTAAATTTTTAATTCATCGTATTCAATTTAATCCTCTATCTCACATTTTTATACAGAATTGTAAACAATCAAAATTTCAATTAAACACTATTACAATTATAATTCCAAGTGCATAACAATTTAACTCAAATATACCATATGAACTTACCTAGTCAAAACAACAAACAAATAACTCTCTAAGGACTAATCCATAATTTTTGCTATTTCCCCAATTATCTTCAATTTGACCCAATTTTCAATCATGCATAAGAAATGAAGCTTGTCCGATTGTTCTAAGGTTTCAACCATGGAGTTTCGATTGAAAACAAGAAGAAATGAAGAAGATGATAATTTTATCATATTTTACATTTTTTTATTCCTTTATTTAATTACCAAAATACCATTAACTATACATATTTTTAATCTAAAATACATATGCTTACCGTCCACTATCCTGAGTATGATTAAATTTCTGTAAAGATCTATTTAATTATAATTTTACACTTAATTAACCCTTTTAAACTAATAGCGATTAACTTTTGCAGCGTTTACGATTTATTCCTTTTCTTTAATTAACTATTCAAACATCAAAATTAACAAACCAAACTTCAATCCACTTATACTACAACTCCGTAAATATTTAATAAAAATATTTACGAGCTTGGTCTATGAAAACAAGGTCCTATACCTCATTTCCAAAAATCACTGACTTTCGGTACGTACCACTTGTACCTTGACTAACTAAGTAATTTGATAAAATTAATTAAATCACGTGTTACTATAACACTGTTTTTAAGTCATAACACTGTTTTTAAGTCATAAATATTAAATAGATAATATTTACTGACTTACTCATCGAAATTGTGGTCCTGAAACCACTGTTTCTGACACCACTAAAAAACGGGTTGTAACAATTTTCCCCTTTAAGAAATTTTGTCCTCGAAATTTTTACCTATGAAAAGGTTAGGATACTATGAATCTCATGTTTATTTTTCTGGCTTCCTCATATCCTCTTCCGTATTGTGACGATATCATATTACTTTATCCCTGGTCTGAAATTCAATATCTTTTCTCTACAATTTAAAACACAATTCTGTCGATCTAAGGTGGCTTTCACACTGTCTCGTATAATATGGATTTTGTCGTCTGTCTCGTGAATCAGATTAGTCTCTATAATATTTCTTTCGCTCAACTCTAACCAGTACATCAGAGTTCTGCATTTACATTCGTATAAAACCTCGTATGGTACCGTTTAATACTCAATGATAACTATCATCACTTACAAACTCTGCTAATGGTAGAGATTTTATTTAACTGCTTTCGAATTCAATTATACAACACTCAATTTATTTTATAATACCTGAATTATTTATTCTGATTGTCTGACAGTCTGAGGATGAAATAATGACTAAAATTTCGTTTTGTGATCGAGACTTAGTATAATCTACCCAAGAATCCAAAGATACATCTCAATCTCGATTTGAAATGATAGATGGTGCTTTTCAGTGATAAAGTAAACCTGATATAAATTCCATATTAACTCATTCTCACTTCTATTTCTAAATCATCACAATTTTGATGCTTGATTTTAACTTGATGGTGCAATTTGAAAATTTTCTCTTTTCATTCCCAACCATCAGTGTAAATTTTCTCGGTACGCATAATGGTTTTGATAAATCGTAAAAGTAACATTTTTTAAGCCCACATTTAGCATGCTTTTGGATGATTTAAGCCTTGAATTATGTAATTTGGTGCTCTTAATCCTTTGTTTTCATGTTTTATACTCAGAAGAGTACTGGAGGACGAAAAGAATGGAAAACGGGCCCAAAACGGAGTAAATGGGCATATCACAAAATCCACATGACCGTGCCTCATCCAACAGCCTCGAACACGGCCTGGCCACGACTTACACAGGCGTGTGCCATGGGCGTGTCCCTACCGTGACAAAGAGAAGTTTCACTCGGATTAGGATACTTAGAGGTGAAGAAACACATTCCGAAAGCCTATATAAACACCCTAAGTATAACCTAAAAGGGGGGAACCCAAGGCTTTAGTCAGGGGCCGTCTAGCTAGGCCAAAAAGGGTGGAGTTGTGGGAATTTACTCGAAGATAGCCAGTTGATTCATCTCAAGAAGCCGGAATTATACTCAAGACGGAGGATCTCTCCTTCAATTCCTTTAGGAGGTTTTAGGGATTTCTTATGTTTTGTTTTATCTTTTCTTCTGAGATGTTTTCTTTTATTGTTATGAACTAAACCCTCAGACACTTGAGGGGGATGAAACCTAAGATGAATTTTGTTATCGTTTGCTGAACTATATGATAAATATTTGACTTGTTCTTAATTATGTGTTCTTAATTCTTGTGTTGATATTTCCGGGATATTAATTCAATTGTGATGTGCTTAGGTGGAGGAGCAAAAGTCCCTACCTAATAGTAGATCTAGCATAATTAACCGGAGTTGATCGCACGCCTAGAGATAGGGTGACGAGATTTTTCCGAATTAGGGTGAAACCTAATATGGGAGTCCATAGATCGAGTTAATGCAATTCTAGGGGTTTTAATTAGAAAGAGATTTCAATTAATCAACCTAGGGTTAGACGTTAGTCGCCTCGAGAGAGGGATTAATATAACTTAGGTAATCTTACAGATCAAGTCAAATGAATAAATCATCTGGTTCAGAGTTAGATAACAAGTGAAGTCTAGGTGGATTCTTCCTTGGGTGTCGTCTTAATCAATTGGTTTTTCCTAAAGCTATTTTCCCAAATTCATTCTATTTGTCTTTGCATATTTAGTTTAGTTGTTAGTTAATTTTAGATTAGATAAACAATTCCTTTAATTCTTAGGCTAAATAATAAAAAGAAAGTTAGTATTAGTACTTTTGGTTCCTTTGGGTTCGACAATCCGGTCTTGCCTTAACTATACTATTGTTCGATAGGTGCGCTTGCCTCAAATCGTTGTCATAGTTAGTTTCCAGGTTCAATCATTCTCTTTATAAATTTTTAAGACTCTGACACATGATCAGGTTTCAAAAGCACAGATTCGCATTATTATCAATATTGAGCTCTAAAATCTGATTATTTTTAAAAAATCTTCTTTTAGCTAACAACTCCAGATCATCTTTCTGTAGTTCTTGAATTCTCTAAAGAACATTGATTTAGCTCTCAACTAAGGTAAAAATAAAGTCGTCAAATTTCAAAGTCAATTGGATGACCGTCGCTTGTAACTATTCGAAATTCTGTTAGCATTTATCCAACCAAACAAAGCTGACGTTTTTCTGTAACAACTTCGATAATAACACAACTATTATTGAGAAGCCTATAGCAACTCATCTGTAACATCCAATAAGTCCTAGAAAACTATATACTTCTGTGCTAACTTTCAAAGATTTCCAATTTACAATTGCCAAAACTTTGTTTAGATCAATACAGATACTTCAACCAATATCATGAGTCTCAGAAACCTTACTTCTCAGAGTCAAAATTCACATTTACAGAACTCTGCATACCACTGTTTCTCTCGCAAAATCTGCAACATGGTTTTCAAATACTAATCATGTCCAATTAATTATGTCTAAAAAGCGGTTGTGTGTTCGTTAATCTGAATAATATTACTAGAAACTCACATTGTTTATATCAAGTTTAGAAAGTAGTCTTCAATACAACCAATTCATAACTCTGAGCTGCCAACAATCTAATTGAAAGTTAATCTTTAAAAATACAGTAACTCCCTTTTACTAATCAGGTTAGTATACAACCTCATATACAATCTCATTTAAAGTGGTTCTGTTCCACTGCCCATAGTCAGTATACAATCTCATATTTTTAGCTTTCTTTTTCACAAATAACATTGACACACTTCAGGTTGTCACGCTCAGTTGAACAAATTCTCTATCTAATAATTATTGCAAACATGCTTTCATTCCTATCCTTTCTTTCTATTCCATTTGATACGATATAATTGATATTGGAGCAATTCCAAATGTTACTTCAATAACAATTTCAACTTGTCTTACCCTAGAAGTAAACATTGAAATCTTTCATGAAATACATCAATAAATTCGTTATTTGTCGAAACTTGTTCTGTAACGCCCCAAAAATCCTTTATAATTATTCTCGTATGTTTGTGACACAAATATCTATCTGCTTCAGTGGTTATGTGTTTTAGGAGTGTTTGAGAAGTCCTGGGTTCAAGCCTTAGTTTGGGCAGTTTTTTTTTTGTTTTTAATTGAATAAACCCCTATCTTAGGTCAACAGGCTTATAATTAAATGTTGGTAAAATATGTCAGAATGAGCCTGCTGGTCTGGTGGTTGAGTGGAGTGTTAAGATGCTGGTGGTCTTGAGTTCGAATCCTTGTGAGTGTAAAGGTGTGTTTTATTTTGCTGCTTGTACCGTGTGGGGCTTTGGTTTAGCCAAAATATTGAAATATTTTACGGGAATTTAAATTCGGTTGTTGTGAGGTAGTGGTGGACGGTTTTGAGGAATGGAATGAGGGATTTAGGGAGAAAAATAAGGGATGGAGGAGTTTCAAATTATCCCAAATTGGGTAGTGGCAAGTTTCGATTCTCCCTTCTCACACTCCTAACTTTCTATTCATTTTTTTTCCTTTTGCTTCTCTGCCGAGTGTTTTTCCCAAATCGTCTCCACCGTTTTCTTTACTTTTCTTCCCCAATTTCTGTCATTTTTCCTCCTTCAACTCCTCATTGTTGCTGCCGAAATTTCAATTGATATTCTTTCTTCCTCTTTTACTTGCGTTTTTTTATTCAATTGCTCGGGATTGCATATCGTCGCGTTGAGCGAGGTTGGTAAGCTTAAAATTGTTGTTAGACTATTGATTCTTTTGCTTATTAATTGATTAAGAGGGGTTTCGGTTGGTTTTAGGTGTAAATCAAGAGGCAGAATAAGTGGCCTTCAACGATTTAAGTATATAGGATCTCTGTTGATTAACCAAAGGTAAGGGATTTTTATGATTATAGTTTGATACACCTCATTGAATTTTGATTAATTATCAATTAAAAGTAACTGATTGGAGGGTATTTTCTGTTTTGACAGCAAGGAATTGAGTGGACTGGGGCAGTTATAGCATTGATTTGTAGTTGAATCATTGAAGTGTTGAGGGTAAGTGAGCTTTTTAATAATCGTTGATGTTGTCGATTTGACTACCACTTTTCGATTGTGATTAAATCGATTCTAAACTCTAGTTGATGTTTTAGGGTGCTAGAGTGATCGTGGTGTCGTTAGCATCAAAAACATTTCAGTTGTGTAACCACAACACTGAAAATAGTAATCGGTGAAAAATCGAAAAATGGGGCAGTCGACGCCACACGGGCGTGTGGCCGCCCATGTGGTGGGCTATGTGACCGGACACGGGCGTGTGAGCGGCAAGGCAGGCCATGTGCAATTCATGGACCAGGCCAGATTGGGCCGTGTGGACCCTACAGACGTGTGGACCCTACAGACGTGTGGGCCCCATACGGGCGTGTGGAATTATTGGGCTAGGCCGTGTGATCCACATGGCTAAGGCCATTTTGGGCCTTGTGGGCCACACAGGCGTGTGGGCCCGCATGGGTAAATTATATGGGCTTGTGGGCCCATTTTCACTATTTTGATTGCTAAGGTTGCACGGGTCACCCGATCGACTGTGGACCTACTGTAGGGTTGGTAAGATTACCTAGATCCCTAATTGACTGAATGACTATTATATCCATGTACTTTATATATATACACATGTACGACTGTATTTTGAGCATGCTGTTAAAACTGTATTGAATACATATATGATACCATGATTTGCAATGACATGATTGTATGATGCATGGCATGGGGATGAGTTTATATGGATTGGAGGAAGTGTACTGAAAGGCTTCGAGCCTAACTTACTGGTAGCTCAGCTGCAAACTACTGTTTAGTGCCGCATTCAGTACTTTTTGGAGTGTAGGGATGGGTGGGTTGATTATATCCCCACATGGAGTGTAGGGTTGGACGGATATGGAGTGTAGAGGCTGGCTGGGTAGGACTTGTATACTGCATAATTTGATACTGTACTGATTACTAATATTGTAATGGGCCAAGGCCTAAATGCATGACTGTTTTTGTACTGAGATTGGCTAAAGCCCAAACCGATATTGTCACTGATTCTGAAAAGGGCTTAAGCCTAGACTGTGATTGCCTTCTGTCTATCTGTTTACTTTGTATGGGATTACACACTGAGTTTTTGAAAACTCACCCTTCTAATTTGGCTGCACAGGTAATCCCAAATATAGGTGGATCGGTGCGGCGGAGGACTCCGAGGTGGCAACACGACCTAAATTACTTGACTAGTACTTAATAACAATTTTTAATTTTATTTTGGGGTATTTTACTGTAATATTGGCCTTTTTGGATTTTCATGGTTAATTTGGGTTTTTTATTGTCTTGATTTACAATTGCTAGTAGTAGGGTTAATCAAGTTTTCAAAAAGAATCAACCGTTTTAACAATATACACTCAAATATGCAAACTAATTTATAAAGCTTCCGCAGTAAGTGACGTTTTGAAAAATTAACAATGTTTTGAAAAAGAATGATTTTGTGATAATGAACTACGTTTGAAAATTAACGATGCATCCTAGAATTAACACAAGATTTTGTATAGAGGTTAAATAGAAAAGAGGTTTTTATGACAACTCATTTATTTTGAAAAACACTACCATGTGACATCGCCAGATTCGGCCATAACGTCTAGGCCGGGTTTGGGGTGTTACATTTAGTGGTATTAGAGCTAGGTTGCGAAAGTCGATTGTGAATTTTGTTTTGAAATTTGGTTTTCTTTTAAAGCACTGCTTTTCGGATGATTGAAATATTTTTCACAGTATGTGTGGTACACCGAGTTTTTGATACCGATCTCGTCAGTTTACTGAAACTGTTATATGTTCTAAACTGAAACTGCTATAGATAGTATATACTATGACTACTATAGATAGACTGCACTGAAAACATTCAAGACTAGTGTAGACTGATACTGTAGTAAAACTGATAAACACTAATAGACACCGCGTGGTACAAAAACAAACGTTACACTTTTGTTACTATTTTCATAAAATATCTGTTAATAAACACTAGAACTGTAAATTGATGTATAAAACTGTTTATTCAGATAAAACATGATTAGACAATAAGCACTAGAGGTACTCGTGGACAGGGTACACGAGGTCATGGCAGAGGCCATAAAAGTGCTTGAGCTGGGTCTTCATCTTCTGGAAACTTGCCTAGTTTGGATACAAGTGAGACGCCAGCTTCACCTGTGGCCATGAACGTGCGGCTGGGGACGACGCACTGTCCCAGGCCATGTTGTGAATCTTAGAGAGGGTTGCTGGGCCCAATACTGGAGCTGGAGGCCGAGGGTTGGTTACGGAACCACTTCGGTCTAATGGAGCTGAGATTTTCAAGGGTATTGCCAGATTTGCCCCTAACGTGGCCGAGTACTTGATCGAGGCCACAGAAAGAATTATGGACGATTTGGACTACACCCCGAGCAAAAACTAAAGGGTGCAGTGTCATTGCTGAGAGATGAGGCTTACCAGTGGTGGCTTACGATTAAGGAGGGCACTCAGCCCGATCGACTAACCTGGGAGTTCTTTAAGACCGCCTTCCAGGGAAAGTATATGGGTGCCAATTATGTCATGCCCGTAGGAGAGAGTTTCTTAATCTGACTCAGGAAGATAGATCAGTGGCCGAGTTTGAGGCTGAATTTTTACACGACTAAGCTGCTATGCGCGTGGTATGGTGGCGACTGAGTATGAGAGATGCGTTCACTTCAAGGATCGCCTCAGAGATAATCTGAGGGTACTGATAGCTCCACAAAGGGAGCAAGACTTTGCTGCACTAGTCGATAAGGCGAAGATCATCAAGGAAGTGAAGTGCACTGAGCGCCAGAATCGTGAGAGAGGTAGGTGTAAGAGGGATTCGGAGCCCTCGAGTTCCATTCAAAGGCTTAAGAAAACGGCCAGAGTTAATGGGCCGATTAGAGTTGGGGCTCCTATTGTTGCTACCGGACAGCCGTCGTATACTGATTGTGGTAGACGCCATCTGGGTGAGTGTTGGAAAAGAACTAGGGCATGCTTGAGGTACAGTTCTTTGGAACACCGTATTAGGGATTGTCTGCGGAGGGCCAATCAGATGCAAGCTCCGGGTAATAGTACTGCACAACCACTGAAAGTTGTTCAGTAGCCAATGAGAAGTCGTGGTCTAGCCAGAGGTGGTAATGGTTTGGGCTAGGGTCAGAGAGCACCGGGCAGAGGTGCTGGTCATACTGAGGCGAGGCAGCTGGCTCTAGTTTATGGTGCTTGTCATCAAGAGGATAGAGATGCTCCAGATATCATTACGGCTACGTTTTTTATTTATAATGTACCCTATACTGCAATAATAGATATAGGATCCACTCACTCCTATATAGCTTGTACCGTATCTAAAAACTTGAGTATACTGGTTGAGAGCACTACGAGTGAAGTCACTGTACTGAGTCCGTTGGGGCAGTCAATAAGGGTTAACAAACTATTTAGAGATGTTCCTCTAGAAGTTAAAGGAGCTATCTTTTTGGCTGATTTGATGTAACTTCTTTTTAGAGAATTTGATCTGATATTGGGAATGAACTGGTTAGTTAATCACTGAGTGAGCTTAAATTGTGCTACAAAAAAGGTTATACTGAGAACTGAGGAGGACAACGAGGTAGTTTTAATTGGGGAAAGTCAAAACTATTTGTCGAATGTTATTTCTGCACAGAGGGCAGAAAAGTTGGTTCGTAAGGGATGTGAGGCGTTTCTGGCCCACATCAGTGTCTCAGATTCTAGGGATTCTTCGGTTAAGGATATAAGGACGGTTAAGGATTTTTCAGATTTTTCTTGAGGAGCAACCTAGATTACCTCTGGATAGTGAAGTAGAGTTTGGGATTGTGCTCCTTCCTGGTACAGCTCCGGTGTCCATCGCCCCTTATAGAATGGCACTGAAAGAACTTGTGGAGCTTAAGGCTCAGATTCAAGAGCTATTGGATCGTGGGTTCATCTGCCCTAGTGTGTCTCCGTGGGGGGCACCAATACTGTTTGTGAAAATGAAGGATGGATCCATGCGTATGTGTATCGACAACTGACAACTGAATAAGTTGACAATAAAAAATAAGTATCCTCTATCAAGGATAGATGATCTGTTCGATCAGTTTCGAGGAGTTCCAGTGTTCTCTAAAATTAACCTTCGATAAGGGTATCACCAGTTGAGAGTTAAGAAAGCCGACGTACATAAAACGACATTTAAGACTCGCTATGGTTAGTACGAGTTCCTAGTGATGCCATTTGGACTGACGAATGCTCCAACAGCTTTTATGGATCTGATGAATCGAGTGTTCTAGCCCTATCTGGGTAGGTTTGTGGTGGTATTTATTGATGACATACTGGTGTATTCGAGAACTGAGGATGAGCACAATGAACATCTTAGAGTGGTTCTGCAAATTCTATGAGAGAAACAACTGTACACCAAGTTCAGTAAATGTGAGTTCTGATAAAGTGAAGTAACGTTTCTGGGACATGTGGTTTCTGCTGAGGGGATTAGAGTCGATCCTCGAAAGATTGAGGCAGTCTTGGATTGGAAGCAACCTAAGACTGTATCTAAAATTTGTAGTTTTTTAGGACTGGAAGGGTATTATCGGTGGTTTGTAGAGGGGTTTTCACCGATCACTGCACCCTTGACTAAGCTACTACGTAAGGGTGTGCCGTTTAACTGGACTGACGCACAGCAAGAGAGCTTTGAGAAGCTTAAGACTGTACTAACGAAGGCCCCTGTGTTGATACAGCCAGAGTCTAGAAAAGAGTTTACTGTCTACAGCGATGCTTCACATGTCGGTTTGGGGTGTGTGTTGATACAAGTGGGTAAGGTGGTAGCATATGCGTCTAGCCAGCTTAAGACTCATGAGGTGAATTATCTGACGCATGACTTGGAAATGGCCGCGGTGGTATTTACACTAAAAATCTGGAGGCATTACCTGTATGGTTAGAAGTGTATCATTTACACTGATCACAAGAGCCTCAAGTACCTCCTTACTTAGAAAGAGTTGAACCTTCGACAGCATAGGTGGATTGAGCTGCTTAAGGACTACGACTGTATGATTAAATACCATCTTGGTAAGACCAATGTAGTGGCCGACGCGCTGAGCCGTAAGGCTATGACTGATCTGAGGGCAATGTTTGCTCCCTTCAGTTTATTTGATGGTGGTAGTCTGTTGGCCGAACTTCAAGTTAAACCAACGTGGATAGAGCAGATTGAGGGTAAACAATTGAAGGATGAGTCTTTGGGTCTTCGCTTTTGACAGATTGAGAGTGGGAACACTGTGTATTTTAGACTAAATAGTGAAGGGGTACTCTATTTCCGTGGGAGAATCTGTGTACCGAATGATACCTAGTTGAGAAAGTCTATACTGTGAGAGGTGCATAGTAGCCCTTATGCTATACATCTTAGTGGAAATAAGATGTACCGAGACCTTCGCGAGTTATATTGGTGGCCAGGTCTTAAGCATGAGGTTACAGACTTTGTGGGTAAATGTCTGACATGTTAGCAGGTTAAGGCTGAGCATCAGTTACCTTCGGGGTTGCTTCAGCCAGTTAAGATTCCACTTTGGAAGTGGGAGTGAGTGATTATGGACTTCGTTAGTGGGTTACCCCTCACACCCACTAAGAAGGATTTAGTATGGGTTATCGTGGTTCTATTGACCAAGTCCAGCCACTTCATACCGGTTCGTGCCGACTACTCTCTGCATAAGCTGGCTAAATTGTATGTGTCTAAGATAGTGAAATTGCACGGGGTGCCAGTTTCGATAATATCTGATAGGGATCCTCACTTCACGTCTCGGTTCTGGAAAAAGCTAGATGAAGCTCTGGGTACAAGATTGGACTTTAGTACTACGTTCTACCCTTAGAATGACGGTCAGTCAGAGAGGGTAATTCAGATACTAGAGGATATGTTTAGAAGTTGTGTGATTGACTTCCGAGGCAGTTGGAAAGATTATCTGCCGCTAGTAGAGTTTGCTTATAACAACAACTATCAGTCTAGCATTCAGATGGCACCGTACGAGGCATTATATGGTCGTAGGTGTCGAACACCTCCATGTTGGACTGAGTTGGGTGAGCGACGTATTCTGGGCCCTAAACTGGTTTCTGATATCGAGGATAAAGTTAGATTGATTCGAGAACGAATGAAAGCGATAGCTGATAGGCAAAAGTCCTACACAGACCTGAAGTGACGTGAAATTTAGTATTCTGTGGGAGACGTCGTTTTCCTTAAGGTCTCGCCATGGAAGAAGGTACTAAGATTTGGTCGTAAGGGCAAGTTGAGCCCTAGATTTATTGGGCCTTACTGCATACTGAAACGTGTGGGACCAGTTGCCTACCAATTGGAGTTACCTCCAGAGTTAGATTAGATTCACGATGTGTTCTATGTCTCTATGTTGAGCCGCTACCGCTCTGATCCCACGCATATTGTTCCTGTTGAGGAGATCGAGTTTAAGCCAGATCTGACCTTTGAGGAGGAGCCAGTCCAGGTATTGGACCACCATGTAAAGGTTCTAAGAAGAAAGTCCATCCCACTGGTTAAGGTTCTTTGGCGTAATCATAGTTCTGAGGAGGCCACATGGGAGCCTGAGGATGCGATGCGACAACAGTATCCTCATCTGTTCTGATCAGGTAAAATTTTAAGGCTGAAATTTTCTTTAGTGGGGTAGAGTTGTAACGCCTCAAAAATCCTTTATATTTATTCTCATATGTTTGTGACACCTGTTTCAGTGGTTATGTGTTCTGGGAGTGTCTAAGAAGTCCTGGGTTCAAGCCTTAGCTTGGGCAGTTTTTTTTGCTTTTAATTGAATAAACCCCTATCTTAGGTCAGTAGGCTTATAATTAAATGTTGGTAAAATATGTCAGAATGGGCCTGCTGGTCTGGTGGTTAAGTGGAGTGTCAAGATGCTGGTGGTCTTGAGTTCGAATCCCTGTGCGTGCAATGGAGTGTTTTATTTTGCTGCTTGTACCGTGTAGGTGTTTCGATTTAGCTGAAATACTAAAGTGTTTTACTGGAATTTAAATTTGGTTGTTGTGAGGTAGTGGTGGAAGGTTTTAAGTAGTGGAATGAGGGATTTAGGGAGAAAAATGAGGGAAAGAGGAGTTTCAAATTATCCCAAATTGGGTAGTGGCAAGTTTCGGCTATCCCTTTTCACACTCCCAACTTTCTGTCAGTTTTTTTTTCCTTCTGCTTCTTTGTTTTCTCTACCGAGTGTTTTTCCCAAATCGTCTCCACCATTTTCTTTTACTTTTCTTCACCGCTTTCTGTGGCTTTTCCTCCCTCAGCTCCCCATTATTGCTACCGAAATTTCAATTGATATTCTTTCTTCCTCTTTCACTTGTGTTTTTCTATTCAATTGTTTGGGATTGCATATCGTCGCATTGAACGAGGTTGGTAAGCTTGGAACTATTGTTAGACTATTGATTCTTTTACTTACTAATTGATTAAG
Organism: Gossypium bickii; assembly: GCA_025503065.1. NCBI lineage: Eukaryota > Viridiplantae > Streptophyta > Magnoliopsida > Malvales > Malvaceae > Gossypium > Gossypium bickii. The sequence goes on along the minus strand of CP106714.1, from coordinate 90,204,677 downwards.
AGGGGTTTCGGCTGGTTTTAGGTGTCAATCGAGAGGCTGAACAAGTGGTCTTCAACGATTTAAGTATATAGGATCTCTATTGATTAACCAAAGGTAAGAGATTTTTATGATTATAGTTTGGTACACCTCACCAAATTTTGATTAATTATCGATTAAAAGTAACAGATTGGAGGGTTCTTTTCTGTTTTGACAGTAAGGAATTGGGTGGCCTGGTGTGGTTAGAGTATTGATTTGTAGTTGGATCGTTGAAGTGTTAAGGGTAAGTGAGCTTTTGAATAATCATTGATGCTGTCGATTTGACTACCACTTTTCGATTGTGATTAAATTCATTCTAAACTCTAGTTGACATTTTAGGGTGCTTGAGTGATTGTGGTGGCGTTAGCATCAAAAATGTTTTTGGTGTGTAATCATAACACTGAAAACGGTAATCGACAAAAAGGCAAAAAATAAGGCTGTCGACGCCACACGGGCGTGTGGCCGCCCATGTGGTAGGCCGTGTAACTGGACACGAGTGTGTGAGCGATGAGGTAAGCCATGTGCGATTCATAGGTCGAGCCAGATTGGGTTGTGTGGGCCCCACACGGGCATGTGGGATTATTGGGCTAGGCCGTGTGATCCACATGGCTAAGGCCATTTTGGGCATTGTGGGCTACATGGGCGTGTGGGCCAATATGGGCAAATTACATGGGCTTGTTGGCCCTATTTTCACTGTTTTGACTGCTAAGGTTGCATGGGTCACCCGAGTTGACTGTAGACCTACTGTAGGGTCGGTAAGATTACGTAGATCCCTAATTAACTGAATGACTATTATATCCATGTACTTTATATATATACATGTACGACTGTATTTTGAGCATGCTGTTAAAACTGTACTGAATACATATATGATACCATGATTTGGCATGGCATGATTGTATGATACATGGCATGGGGATGGGTTTATATGGATCAGAGGAAGTGTACTAAAAGTCTTCGAGCCTAACTTACTGGCAGCTCGGCTGCAAACTACTGTTTAGTGCCGCATTCGATACATTTTGGAGTGTAGGGATGGGTGGGTTGATTATATCCCCACATAGAATGTAGGGTTGGACGAGATAGAGTGTAAAGGTTGGCTGGTAGGACTTGTATACTGCATAATTTGATCTTCATCTGCGATTCATCGATATTGTAATGGGCCAAGGCCCAAATAAATGATCAAGTTTATCTCGAGATGGGCTAAAGCCCAAGCCGAAATCACATCACATCGATTCTAAAAGGGCTTAGGCCCAGACTATGATTGCCTTTTGTCTATCTGTTTTCTTTGTATGGGATTACACACTGAGTTTTCGAAAACTCACCCTTCTGATTTGACTGTACAGGTAATCCTCAAACATAGGCGGGTTGGTGCGGCAGAGGACTCCGAGGTGGCCACACGACCTAAATTACTTGATTAGTACTTAATAATGATTTTTAATTTTACTTTGGGGTATTTTACTGTAATAATGGCCTTTTTGGATTTTCATGGTTAATTTGGGATTTTTATTATTTTGATTTACAACTGCTAGTAGTAGGGTTAATCGAGTTTTCAAAAAGAATCAACTATTTTAATAAAATACACTCAAATACGCAAACTGATTTACAAAGCTTCTACAGTAAGTGACGTTTTGAAAAATTAACAATGTTTTGACAAAGAATTATTTTGTGATAATGAACTACGTTTGAAAATTAACGACGCGTCCTAGAATTAACACAAGATTTTGTATAGAGGTTAAATAGAAAAGAGATTGTTACGACAACTCATTTATTTCGAAAAACACTATCATATGACATTGCTAGATTTGACCATAACGTCTAGGCTGGGTTTAGGGTGTTACATGTTCTTTCTTTGATTTCGGTATTTTGGTTTCTGAAATGTAGTAAAAAACACTTTACAATCTCTCTGTATCAATACTCAGGCATATATTGTTGTAACACCCCTAACCCGCATCCGTCGCTGAACTAGGGTTACAAGGTATTACTAAACATAGCACAACTTAGTACATGCATTCAGTCCCCTTTCATACCTCATAAATTAATCACATCAATATACTATTCTATTCAAATTTCGAGCTTAATTAATACTATGATCCTCAATCACAAATTAAAATTTTAATCTAAGCATATAATATTACATAACATATATTGTCTCAATACATGCACATTTTAAGAATCAACTTATATCATTTCATTCATAGAACAATTCAAAACAATATCAATATGTCAAATGTATTCAAATGTGTCACTAATTCATACGCAATTCACTAAAACCTCTTTTTATTGTCGATCATGAGGATATATCTTAGTGTCAATTTCACATGTATGAAGCCAACCAAAATATTTACTTAACCATTCTAGTACATCTAATGATCGAATACTTAAGTACATACTAACCAGATTTTTATATCAACCCATAGAACTGAATATGCACAAAATATTACATATCCAATAACCTAACTTAATGAACATTCCATTAATATATAATATACTTAGCATCTCAAGAAATTTATACATTTAACCCTAACCCAATATTCAGCTTGTAACATCCGGGATTTAAGGGTTATGCGTTCAAATCATAGTTCATGTGATAGTGGGCTCTGTGTGTGTTTGGATGTATTTTAGGGGTTTTAGGAACCCTAGGATGTAGGAGAATGCCTTAGGAAAATATTGGGTTTTAAGTCTAAAAAGGGGGAGTTGGGCAAATGAGGTCTTAAGAAAAATTGTGTGGGATTTATGACACAACAAGTGAAGTGGTGGAGTGGCTTGGGACGCTACCTAAGGTGCAGGGAAGGTTGCGTCAGCAAGGGGTTCCAAGGGAGGAGGTTCGAGTCATGTTGGCAGCAAGGGAGTGTGGTTTTATTTTGCTTTTTGGCGTCAAGAGAGGGGAGAAGTGTTGGACGGCACTTGGACTTTATATGGATGAGGATGAGACTTGGTCTTTTTGTTTTAAAATTCAGCTAAAGGGGAATAGATAATAGTTGACTCATTCAAACTGTTTGAATGAGTGTAGGGGAGGAAATTTAGGAGCAAAATAAGGGATATGAGAGGAGAAAGGGGTGGTGGCCGAATATAGGACTCTAGGGGTGGCATTTTTGGTTTTGAAGTATGGTAGTAGTGTGTGCCGAATTTAGTTCTCTCTTTTCTCTTTAATGTCGCTTTCTTTTTGTGGAGAAGCCACCTAGTTTCGGCTTGCATATTCTTTTTATTGTTGACCGAAACTTCAAAGAGCATTAGGGTCATTTGTGTTCCTTTCTTCTTCTCCTCTATTTGATAGCTTGGCCGAATCTATCACCCTTTCCCAAACTTCTTCTTTCTTTTTGGTTAGCCGAAACATCTCTACCATTGTTCACCATTGCCGAATTCTTCTAACTCACTTTTATACTTCTTTTTCTTTCTCTCAAACTTCAACTCCACATTTATTCTCTTGGTGGTCGATTATTCCAACTCCATTTGGGGGAGCCATAGCTGAATTTCTATTTGAACCTCCTTACCATTTCTTTTCTTCTCTTGTTCTCTTCAAAGCCGAAAGTGTCATTGACTGAGATCTACTCCAATCGATTCGCAATGGTGGGTAAGAGTTCTCTTCTAATTGCTTTCTTCTATCTCTTTTGATTGCCGAAAGTTAAGGGCCTAACTCCATTCCCTTAAGGTGGCCGAATCTAGGAGGTGATTTCGGGAAGTTGATCATTAGTGGTAAGTAAGATACAATCTTAGGCCAAAGGCCATTCCTTTCATTAATGCTTTGAACCGATTCTAACTTATAGCATATAGGGATTTCAACAAAGACAAGTGGTGGTTCCCGGGATTTAGATAAGCAAGGTAAGTGGTTTATGTCATTCGGCCAAAGGCCATATTATGAGTTTTTAAGCGATGACCGATTTTGACTATGATTATTTAAGGGCAAATCGACAGGAGTAAGCAGAGGCTTTCGGGGTTCTGATCCATTTTGGTAAGGATGTTAAGTTGTAGTTTCTATTCGTTTAAAGATCTAGTATTAATCGGGTTTTGATTAAAATGACTTTCGATGGATGCGGGTAGCAGTCAAGAAGGAAAAGGGGTAGTCCCTATCCCTAAGTTTAAGAAGCGACCAGTCTCTGCAGTACGAGATTGGCCACTGAGGTGTGGGCTAGCGGTAGGGTCGGGTTATAGGCGGATAGCTGTAGTTTCGATTAGTGACAGCGTCGGTATTGAGAGCGTAACACTTCAGGTTATCAGGTGTGTGATTAACCCACAATTTCCCGGTTGTATGTTATATTTGCATGTGTTATGTGTATGTTGACAAATGCAGTGGCGATAACGAGATGGTTACCCTAAAAAGGGGTATGTCGATAACCAGGTCAGTGTTAATTATTGATGAGACTGTGGATATGCTGGTGAAAATATGATTGTATGCCTGATTAACATGTTCATGCATTATTCATCATGCCACTATCGTATGTTGCATGTGCATGGGGTGGGATTTGTATATATGAAAGAAGGACAGGGTGTACTTTATGTACGTAGTTTAGTGATGGCTACGAGCCTCACGTGGATTAATGATGGCTATGTGCCTCATCGTGGTTTGATGTTAGCTACAAGCTACATCGTTGATTGACATTGACTGAGGTCACATTGTGGATTATATTGTGATTTATTTCACGTGGACGACATTGATTGCCAAATTGGTGTGTAGAGGTTGGAGGATTGATTTAGTAATCCCCTGGTGTGTGGTGGCTGGATACGGGGGTGTGTAGAGGATGGACCCTAGGTTGGGTTGGGTGCACTTTGCATATTCATGTGTGGTATGTGGATTGGGGCGGATATGGGCCAAGCCCATTTGTGGACTCATGTGGATTAAATGCATTATTATCTAATACGTGGGTTGGTATGGTTGTGGGATAAGCCCATGTGTGGAAATCTGTGGACTAATTACACATTGAGTCAGTTTGACTCACCCAATTTTTACCAAACAACGCAGGTGATACATGATGCTTGGATTGGGCTGGAGCGAATACGAGGTGGCCATGCAGAAGATGTTTTATTTAATTCATGCACTTTATATTTTCAGTACTTCTGAATAAATTATTTGTTGTAATAAGGGCCACTTAAAGTATTTGGAAATTTTTATATGTTTAAGTTGGATTGACGATCAAAATTAGTATTTGGGAATGTTTTATTTATATTTTTTTAAAGCAATTAATATCTTAAAACCCTACATCAAAGTTTTAAATTCGGAAACTTTTAACAACATAATTTTACTTAAAATTTTAAATATTCAATGTTTTGAAAATGACGGGAAAATTATTATGTTTCATCCTTATGTCGAATTTCTTTTCAATCTTTTTCCTCAGTAGCATTCCAAATTCGGCCGTGGTGTTTGGGTCGAGTTTGGGGTGTTACACGGCTAATAAATTTAGCCTAAAAAATTCATACATTTCCATATGGACCGCACCTATAAGGTCAATCATTCAAGCTTATGTTATATGCATGCCTAACCACACTAAAAAGAACCAATTTCAAACACCCATATTGAATATAATATGTCATCATAAATAAAACATTCAACCCACCATCAACTTCATTCTTTCATACTTAAACATTACAAGCTCAAAACACAAACAAGTCAATATAAACTTACTGATCAAGTTAGCCATTTTCGCATGGCATTTATACATTCATATAAACATCTTTTAAGCCAATTCAAAATCGGTTTATCCTATAAATGCCATAGACTATAAGTGTATAAACAAAAGAGGTACCAAAACTTTGATGATAGTGTAATGAGCTTCAGCTGAGATCCTCGAGCACAAGATGAACACCCCAAAAGAGATCTACAATACACAACAACCACATTCGAATAAGCTTTCACAGCTTAGTAAGATTTAAGCAATTCAAAATTTCATATCTAACTTCATTTGTAATATCCATACCGAATAGCAAAATATTTAAGAATAGAATTCATAGCAACATATATCTATATAAACTTATACTTATTTCCATATATCACCACACCATAATATTAATCGACATACACACCATCTACTTATCGAATTCTACACTTCCATTTTGAGTTACCAACAATTTCAAGACAATACATATAAATATATAAATAATACGCGTACCTTTAATTTACTTACTTTTTCAAACTTAACTGTTCATGCAAAATGTATGATACTATATTCGACCCTTTCCATATACCCAACGGCATTAGCAATTAAGGTCGTTTAATGAACCCTTTACCTGCACACTTAGTAATAAAATTTAGTAACGTATCGCACACTCAGTCCCGTTACTTATCATTTTAGCACACTTAGTGCTATGTGACCGGTTTTGCATACTTAGTGCCCGGTTATGAATTCATACACTTGGTACTTTTCGTAGTCCTGTAAGTCGTTCAATTGTGCATTTAAATAAACAACCAAGATCGAATCCACCGCATTACGTATAAGCGCATACATATAAACATAATTTAGTTAATTCATACCCCAAATAGACATATTATATTCGGCCAAAACAATTGCATGTAATCGAATTATCACTGAATATATTCATGTCATGATTTAGTATCTTTCAAACCATATTAACATTTAAATATTCATCTCATGAATCCATATCCAAAGTCCAAGAGAAAACACATTAAGCTACTTATATATCAATTTCACCATCACAATCAGCAATATGCCATTCTTCATACTTATCTTCATTTACATTGATACATATATATATATAAAAGACATTCGACTTAACTCAATTGCTTAAAATCTTACCTCGGAATTCAACGGATTAAGGTTTCCCGGCTACTCGTTCAGTTTCGCCTTTCCTCGATCCAATCCCGTTTCTTTTTGTTCTTGATCTAAATAATTCCAAATTGAGCTCATTCAAATACATTTTATTCAATTTAATCAAATTACTATTTTACCCTTGATCTTTACAACTTTTACAATTTAGTCCCTAATGCACAAAACACAAAATACACATAATTTGAGTTCACTCCTTAAAGGCCGAATGTTCATCTTACTTGTATAAGTCTATACAAGCTGTTTATTTAGATTTTAGTCCTTCAACTATTTAATTTTTGCAATTTAATCCCTAATACTCAATTTAATAAAAATCTCCAATTCAAAACATATTGATTTAAAACATGACCATAATATTCTACCATCAAACATCTCAAAACATAAACACTTATCAATGGTCGAACTTCAACATGCATCAAATTCAAAAATTTCAACATGGGTCGAATAGTATTCAAAGCAACGAACTCAAAAACGTAAAAATTATCAAGAACCGAGCTCAATTACTAACCTTAATTTAACAAGCAATGGCCGAATAGTTGAGAGCTATGTTTTCTTCTTCTTTGCATGCATTCGGTCAAAAAGAAAAGATGAACAACCATGTTTTATTTTTTTATGTTTTGTTATCATATATATTAACTTATTGTTTGATTGCAAATATAATCTTTCTTTATAATTTAACAACCATTATGCTATAAGGGTACTTTAGTACGTGACCGGCCACTATCTTTCAAATGGTCTTTTTACCTTTTAAAAGCTTCTAATTTAAAAGACATGCACAATTTAGTCCTAATACATTAAACCATCAAATTTTATCTTTATGCAATTAAGCCCATTTTAATAATTCGGTATTCAAACGATAAAATTAAATCACAAAAATTTCACACATAGCAATTCACACATAGATGACTCGAAAAATAAAATTTTAAATTTTTTTCGACTCGGATTCGTGGTCCCGAAATCACCGTTCCGATTAGGACTAAAATCGGGTTGTTACAATTGTTGTTATGATATGGAGAAAACAATCAAGTTTGTATGTCTCAACATTGACCAACTCATCATTCTAGTGTCTCAACACAATTCATTTCTGTCAGTTATGATGTTAGGAGTTGTAGCCTCTTCTCTAGCTGGGATAACATAAGCTCTAACTGATGCATAAACTTCAAATCTCAATGTTGTATCTTTAGTTCCTCATTGACTGGTTTCAACTTTATTACTAGTTCCTGATTTCCTATCTCTCTACCGAGTTGGCCATCGATTTAAAACTCTGATCACTAATGAAATTCAATTTCTTGGGTAATCATTCATCAAGTGCTCGGTAATCTCACTCTCTATTTCCTTGAAATTGTAACGCCCCAAAATTTGGGCCTAGAAGTATTGGGCCTTGAGCAAGAGAACGGTTAGGAGACTGTGCATAAAAGTTTATGTGAGCTAGGAAATGACACAATTAAATGTCTGCTCAAGTGGTTAAGGGACCTGGGAGAAGTTGGCAAAGTCCTGGGTTCAAACCTAGGCTTTAGCAAAAATTTTGGTTTTAAGGGGATAAAATCCTGGATGCTTCGATGTAGGCCTTTTAAATTATTGTTTTATAAAAAATGACACAAGGAAGCATGTGGTCTAGTGGTTGTGGCGTCATTAAGGTTGCAAGGGAGCCTGGGTTCAAGTCTTGGTTTTTGCAATTTATTTTGGTTTTTCTTTTAAAAGAACCTGGACTTTGGCCTTTAGACCTTTTAATTAATTGAAGATGAAATGTGACACCAAAGAGCTTGTGGCAAGGAGGCAAGTGGTGTGTTAAGCTATTGAGAGGGGCTTGGGCTCGAATCCCATTGCAAGCAAAAATGATATTTATTTTGCTAGCATGAGGCGGTAGGAGTTTGAGGTGGTTTCGACCTCTGTTGGGAAAGAGTTTGAATTGGTCAAGGAGACAGTTGTAGAGAGGATTATGGAGGAATTTGAATGAAGTTCAAATTTGATGGTTGAGTGATTTGTGGAGAGATTTTTAGAGGGACGTTGGGAGAGATGAATGGAGGAAAAAGAGGAGTTTGATAGGGAAAGGAGTTGTAGCCGAATAGGTACTTTGACCATAGGGAATTCGGCTTGGGAGTTTTGGGGAGCTCCTCTTGCTATTCATTTCGGGTTTTGGTATTTTTGTTCTTTTTCATCTTTGTTTCGAAAGCTGTGGAGTTCGTTTCCTACTCTTCTCTCTAGCCCTCTAGTCCACCGATTTTTGCCCTTCATTCCCTTTTATTCAATTGGTATTCCCCTCTTTGGCCGAGGAGCACTTGTCTTTCCTTTCATAAACCCTTTTCAGTTGCTAGCCATACTTGTGGATCGACTCATACCTTCTTCTCCTCTTTGTCTCTCAACCCTTCTGTCCTTCTTGTTTTGGCCGAATCTTCTATTCGCTTCTTTTCTGATCCTTGGTCGTTTCTTGCTAACGGTCTACTGAAAACTCCTTGATCTTGGTAAGTGTTACGGTTTGTTCTCCCTAGCCGCACCTTATTAGGTTCTCCTCTTAAAGGTTTGGCTTATGTATCTCTTAGGCCGATCGTTTGTGTCTCCTCTTTTCCGCCATGGTAAAATATTCCTTTAACACTTCTTTTTGTACAAATGATGCTAGGGACTCAAGTTCATAACAAGGTGTTAAGCGGACTACTTATCCCCTACAAGGGATATCTCTTTTATTGGTAAGTGCTTTAAGTCTTAGATGTATTGTGGGATTGTAGATTCTTATGAATCGGTTTACGGTTTCGTGTGAAGGGAAAGCCTTGGAGAGAATACGTGGTTTTCGAACATGAAGGGTATTGCGATTGGTTGTTGGGTAAGTAGTTATGATTTGATTAAACGTTCCAATATTATGTTTATGGATTAACAATGGTTTTGGACTAATAAAGGGTTGTGTTTTAACCATAGGCTTTCAACTTCAGAAGCATCTCGGCCACAACTCCTTAACATGTGTGTAATTGCATACACACATTGATTAAACTATAAATCGGCAAAAGCAGAAAAGCTGAAGAATACGACACTTGATGCCACACGAGCGTGCGATCACACGTATGGTAGTCCGAGCCCACGAAACATCAGCATTTGACTGTAAAGGCCACCATGAGCGATCTCGTGTTCTTAGGCTGTTTTGGGCCACGTTTGGCCGAAATGGGCCGTGTGGGCTCAATAGGCTCGTGGGCCTCACATGGATAAACCCATGAAAAGTGGCAGAGACTGGATTGGGCTATAACGTTCATATAGTTGTGACTGAATTTGGGCTAAATGGGCCCCACGAGCGTGTGGGCCCAATAACGAGTTTTGGGCCCATATGCACTGTTCTGGTCGTGTAGGTTATCTGAGTCGCTCGAAGCTATGATAGACCCTCTAGGAGGTCGTAATAAGTAATGAGACTCCAATATTTGTAAAATTATCGAAATACCCCTGTAGGACAAAATGACTGTTTTACCTTTGTGGGTAAATGACTGAATTAGATTATGAATTTTAACTGACTTGACTATGATTGTATAATTGTGTTTTAACTGACTTGGCTGACTGATATGCTTTTAATATATGTTTAAATGACTGTTACTGAGCATGGCCATTCTACATATACCTGTGATGATTGAGCATGACATGCACGACATATTACATGAGGTTGGGACATTGTTACGGAGGAGGTGTACGACCCGTTACCGTTCTGTATAAGGCTTCCAGCCTTTCTGTAATATTTATGGCTTTTAGCTATTTTGTCTACGGCACCGAGCCGTTCTGTTAACTTAGTGCCGCAACCGATGCTAAGCTTGGTGTGTTGGCTGGGTGGGTCAATTTTATCCCCACATGGTGTGTTCGTTGGTACGGGTGGTGCATTGGTTGGATTGGGCTGGATTTCTATCTGCATATCTGCATCTGATACTGATTCTGTAATGGGCTTGGGTCCACCTGGTTCTGTTATGGGCTAAGGCCCACCTGATATTGTGTTTATGATGGGCTCAGGCTCAGTCTGTTTCTGCATACCGTATATCTGACTGTTTGTATTATAAGGGATTAAACACTGAGTTTTCACAAACTCACCGTTCTGTCTAACTGTGCAGGTAATCCCTAGCCTTAGGCGATTTGGAGCCGTGAGAGACTCGTAGGTGGCCACACGACTGTTGACGCTCTGCTGTAGACTTTTTATTTGAATTTTATACTTTGGGTTTTAATTCTGTTATAAGGCCTTTGAGGAATTAAATTTTTTAAATGGGCTTTAGATTTCCTTATTTAAAACTGCTAAACACAAATTTTCAAAATTAACAACTATTTTCAAAAACACTTAAAAGTAGACGTTTTTATACTTCAAACTTTAGTAGCTTCCGCGATTGGAATAACCTAAAGTATCAAGGCCAGACATTAAGTAAACATTTTTGACGAGATGATTTGCTAAACTCGAGCAAAAGGATTTAAACATAGAAATGTACTGTTAACGACAAACTCAGTTTTTGAACGACGCTTTGATGTGACACGCCAAATTCGGCCATAACGTCTGGGTCGGGTTTGGGGTGTTACAGAAATGATTTTTGCTACAATTTTCATAAACCAATTTATTCATGTTCCAGACATTGCCAGTATTAACCTTTGAAAAATCTTTAGACTTCAAATAATTTTGTTTAGACATATCTTTCCTCGGATTTCCTGTAGGGCGAAGGATTAACTTCTGAAATCTCTCTTCTATTTATATAATGAGTCAAAAAAGATCTGGTCATGCTACGATTTTAGGTGTCTCGGCTTTTTGACTTAGTTCAAACTTTTCCATTTCACAACTTTACCATCTCTAAGCTCACTCTGATAGTACAACAAATTCTTTTAGTTCAAATGCCTCCACATGTATTCATATGTCCTCATTCCAGTCTTATTCAACACGGGTGCACATCTCAGTTTCTCAATGTCACTAATGTTAGGGTTACCCACCACTGATATGCTTTTTTCCTTCCATAACAATACTATGCGTTTTAGACTGTCTCCCAAATAAGACACACATTCTTGAGACACTCTCATAATATTTTTCAGTTAATATTCAACTCTCGTCGAATCATTATCCTTTAATTCTCAAAATTCTTATGTCCCACAGTCTCAAATTTATTGATTGAGGTTAGTGGACATTAATCATATTAGGGTTTTAAGGATAAAAAGGGTGCCTCAGGAGGCACAATCGGGGATGGAGGTTGTTTTAATGATTATGGAGCTAAAAGGGTAGCTTCCAAGTATTGGGTGTACCACTAATTTATCAATTGGAAGAAAAATTTTCTTGCCTCATTACCTAGCACCTGCAGAACGATCACTCTATATCAATTCCCTTATCCGAATTAGGAACATTACTATTTACTTACCAAATATGGCACAATTTAATTCGGTCATAATAATTTATAAAAATAGAGTCAATATAGATATGAAGATATCACACTGTCATAGGTTATTGTGGCAAGTATTTCTAGACTCAATAGGTGCTACGTTTAGTCCTAGAATCTGTAGCTCTCACACCACTAAATGTAATACCCTTCACTCAGTTCGATTGTCATACCCGAGGTACGAGATGCTACAAATAATTTTGGGACAATCACATGTAATTTAAAACATTGAATGATCATATTAATACACATATTAATTATTACAAATGAAAATGAGACTAAATCGAGCTTTAAAATACAATAGATTAGATTCAAGCATGAAAAAGGACCAAACTATAAATTTTAAAACTTTGGAACTAGGTCTCAATACCAAAGGAATAAATATCAATACTTGTATTGTAGGTATCAATATTATAATCAATATCGATACCGTTTGGACATTCTGAAAATTTGAAAACACAGTTCATTTGGTCAAGTATCGATACATTGGTCATTGGTATCGATACTTTTATCTAGATGATAAAAAATCACAAGTTTGAAAGTTAATTTCATGCCCAAACATATATCTTAATTCATATATACAAATAGGTACACATATATATCCTGCATACAACTCACTCACTCAATCCAATACAAACATGCCATGATTCAACCATGATCTACTAACCATCTTACCTATTATAATTAACAACTAAGTATGCAATTAGGTACCATTATTCTAGTATGAACCAATATGCCATTTGGCACCATCACAACCCAAATTCAAAACATAAACTCAATTATACATACAAGCATGTATCATCATAGTATAATTTACCTTTGTACATAATCAAAACTTACCATGTCATTGAAACAACTTAATCTAAAGAATGCATATACCACACATTTCACCCAAGATTTACCATTTCCAACTATTTCATGATCTAAAAACAAGCATACCATCACCACACATACTATCATCATTTACCCTATATATATACCATAGTAATAATTAAATTCAACCTTATGCATAGCAACCATTATAACAAATTAAAACTTCAACTTATAACTTTAAACCATCAAACCAAAATAGCCTAACGTATATCCATTTAAAACACAAACCACAACTAACAATTAAGATTGACCAAAATTAAATTACTTATATACATGTCACAAAACTAGGTTTTAAACAATAAAAAGACTATTAAATCAATACCAAGATAGTGTGCGTTTCTCGACGATCTGCCTAACACATTTTGCAAGTTGACAATACAGGGAAAAAGGAAACAAGGGAGTAAACATTACAATTACTAGTAAGTTCATAGGTATAAAATCCAAATAACTTACCTTCAGTTATAATTATACACTACATGCTACTTAGCTTGGTAAAGTTTACCTAGTGTAGAAAAACATATATAAAAAAGGCAAGTTCAACATTTATCAAACTAAATAGTAACTCAATCATATAATATTTCAATTCACTTATTCAACATTTCATTACCATTCACAAAACAAATAATCATTTAAGTCAATTGACTATCTTAACTTCTCGGACTCGGATGGATATACGGATCCAACTAACACACCAGTTTGGCACCTAGTGCCTTATTTGATTAAATCTGAAGCAAATAGTTGCACCCAGCGCTTATTAAATAATTTGGCACCCAGTGTCTCATCGGTATAACTGAAGTAATTTGGCACCTAGTGCCTCATCGGCTCGTAGTCGAAGTATCCCTGAACTCTTCCTATCCTATGACATGCCAACTATATCCAACTTTACTCGAACAATTAATATAGTATTCATTACTCAATTTATTATCAAACAAAATCTCAATTCACATATATTTTCATCATTAAATCATTCATCCGTATTCGTGACATCATAAATTATCTCTAGATGCATTCAATTACACATTTATATATATACACATTTTTCACATATAATCAATTCAGTCCTTATCACTATCAATCTGTCTGAATTGAATCAATTCAGCTCATTACATCAAATCATCACTTTATCATATAAAAATTTCTATTTCAGTCTAATTTGGGGTCAGTTATTTAATCATTTCAATTTGTAATTCATCTTATTCACTTTAATCCTCTATGTCACCTTTTTATACAAAATTGTAAACAATCAAAATTTTAATTAAACATAATTACTATAACACCCCAAACCCGACCTAGACGTTATGGCCGAATTTGGCGTGTCACATTGAAGTGTTTTTCGAAAACCATGTTTTCATTGAAAACCCTTCTTGAAATTTAAAACTTTTTGCCATTTAAAACTTGTATAAAACCTCAGTTTGCGTTTGTTCATTTTCAATCGTGGTTTATTAAAAAGTTATTCCCTTTTAAAATGTTATTACCTTTAAAACCTTATTTGTTGTGGAAGCTTAATTTAAAGCAAATGATTTACGAAAACGTTATGTTTAAAAAATTGAGTTGCGAAAACGTAGCATTTGAAAATAGTTATTGTTTTGGAAAATCGTGATCTACTTCTAGCAGATATAAATCACGGTCACATAAAATCCCAAATTTAAAATCCAGAAATTATAGAGGCCTTATTACAACCCGAACCAACAAGCTCATTCTTAAGTAAATAAGCTAAACAGAATAAAACTTGCACAGTTGTGCGGCCTTCTCCGAGTCTCTCTCAGCTCCGAACCGTCTAACGCTGGGGATTACCTGAAAGGTTAAAAACGGGGTGAGTTTACAAAAACTCAGTGTGTAATTCCCTTATTAAAGAAATAGTCAGTATACAGAAATAGAATCAGTCTGGGCCTGAGCCCTTTAGCAGTAATAGTATAGTGTGGACCTTAGCCCATTACAGTAATGGTGGCAATTGGGCCTTAGCCCCCATCAGCCTCAGTTGGGCCTTGGCCCATATCAAATGTCACATATCACATCTATCTGGGCTTAAGCCCATCTCAATATCAGAATCAGTATATGCAATGCATAATATCCCCTACCAACCCTGCACTCCGTCTCCTGTCCATCCCTACACTCCTCTGGGGATTAAATCGACCTACCCATCCCTACACTTCTTATGTAGCACCGGTTACGAAACTAACCAATAATGCAGCAGAGCTGTCAATCACATAATCAGCTTAAAGCCATCGGTGGGGCCACAGTTATCTTGCGCGACTCGTGCGACCATCACATCTCAATCACTTCCTCCAATACAAGATCCCAACCCCATGAAGTATGTCGTGTATGCAGTATGCCATGCTCAGAATCAGTCATATCATTCACAGTTAAGTCAATCAAATCAAAGTCATACAATCACAATCAAATCATAGCACAAGTCAGTCATTCACCCTTGAGGGGCAAAATAGTCATTTACCCTTTAGAGGCGTTACGGTCATTTTACCCTACAGGGGCATTACGGTTATTTTATCCTACAGGGGCATTACGGTCATTTTACCCTACAGGGCATTACTGTCATTTTACCCTACAGGGGCATCATGGTTATTTTACCCTACAGGGGCATCATGGTCATTTTACCCTACGGGGGCATCACAGTCATTTTACCCTACAGGGCATTACGGTCATTTTACCCTACGAGGGCATTACGATCATTTTACCCTACGGAGGCATTACAGTCATTTTACCTTACGGGGGCATTACAGTCATTTTATCCTACGGGGGCATTACGGTCATAATAGTGTAAATGGGCCTAAGTGTAATAGCCCGGTTTAGACCCTAGTCAGAACAGTGGTTTTGAGACCACAAATCTGAGGTCAAAAGAATATTTTAATATTATTTTTGGTGTTTAAAATATGTGATTGAGCATGTGTGAAAGTTCTGTGTGAAAAATTTAATTGATTGTGTGTTTAATTTGAGAAAAGGACTTAATCGAATAAAATGTAAAAGCTGTGTACTGATTGTTAAAGTGCTTAAATGTCATGTCTTATTAAAGAAGAGGTCCTTATGTTGATATTACACCATTTGGTAGTATATGGATGATAATGGCATGGCATTGGTGTTATTATTAATATTCATTAAGGTTAAAGTTGGTATTTAGCTAGTAAATGATATAATAAATAAAACCAACATAACAATTATGTTATGTTATCATCATCCTTTGCTGAAATTATCAAGAAAAGAAAAGAAGAACAAGTTAGGGTTCGACACATTTTTGGGTTGGATTGAGGTATGTTTTGACTCGGTTTTTGATAATTTCTATGTTTTTGTGACTGTTGCTTAGTGAATTATCAAACCCATGCTTTAATTTTAGAATTGATGGTGATTTTGAGATATGCCATTGATGAATATGTGAGCTTTGTGTTGTTAGTTGGTGTAATATGAAAGCTTAGTGTTGGATTAACATACTTTGTCTTTGAATTTTTGGTAAATTTGAGTAATTTGGGCTAAATTAAGAAAAGTGTAAATTGAGGGACTAAAATGTGAAATAAATAAAATATGTGGGCTTGTATGAACACAAGGAAAATTCAGCTAGGCATGTGTGAAAAGAAATTTTGTGAATTTGATGATTTTATAAAATAGGGACTAAAGTGTCAAAATGTGAAAATGTGAGGGCTATTTTGTAAAATGCCCTAATTATGTGTGTTTGGACTAAATTGAATGAATTGGTGATTGAATGAGCTAAATTTGAATGTGTATAGCCCAAGAAAGGAGGGATTCAGATCGAGATCGAGGCAAAGATAAAGTACTCGATTAATCGGCTAGTTTCGATATTTCGACATCCGAGATAAGTTCGGATATAATACTAATTGTTAAATTATATCTATGTGATGTGAATTGAATGAATGTATAATTATTGAATTAGAAATGTTAAATATGAGATTGAGAAAGGTGGCACTAAGTGTGCGTAATTGAAATTGAGACAGAGATATATAGCACTATGTGTGCGAAGTAATGGAAGCTTCGGCTTTACCGATTGGCACTGTGCGTGCGATACAAAATTGAGTTCAGTTTTATATCGAGACACTAAGTGTGCGATATTATTTAAGCTTCGACTATTATTTGGGCACTAAGTGTGCGATTAAATCAAACGAATAGCAAAAGTTGATCGAAATGTAAAATCAAGCATTGATTAGTGTGGAAGGTGAATAACTTTGTGTTGGATAAGGTATGTATTAAACCTTTGTGGTTGATGAAATGATGTATGGATTTATGAATGGTTGAGTGAGTATTTTTGGCTATGGATGATATTGATATGGTATGAATAATTGAGGGTTGACCTATGTGATGGATGTACTTGTATAATGAGTTTGAGTTGTTAATTTGAATGTATTATGTTACGAACTTACTAAGCTCTTAAGCTTACTCTGTGATTTCTTTCTATGTTTTACAGTGTCAGTAAAGCTAGCTTGGATCTGAGGATTGTCAGCGACTCAATCACACTATCGGCTATCTATTTTGGTACTTTTGGATGATGTATATATTTGAATATGGCATGTATAGGCTAGTAGATATGGTATATTTTGAGTTGTATAGTTCTTGCCATGAGATATGGCTTGAAAGATGGATGATTTTGGTGTATGTCTTAGATGTGTATAAAGAATGGATAATATGAGTATGTGTGCTCTATGTAAATGGTCTTTAAGAGTAGTATTAGAGATATGGAAGTAGTATGTTCATGTTTTGAAATGGTATGATTTTGATGATGCATAAATTTCATGTTTTAGAATGTATAATTGATATTTGTGGCAGTAAGTTGAGAGGGATTTTTATAGGAAAATGATTGATGATGATATGAGGTTATAAAGATGCATAATTGATATGTTTTGATTGCATTCGATGCATGGTTTGGAATTGGTTTGTACTTGTAGGTGAATTCAAAGTGTGGATGGCAATTTGGCCTTGTAAATGGCCTATAATTGCCCACACGATTGAGCACACGGGCGTGTGGCTCGACTGTGTCATTTGAGTTTGTAATTCAAAACAAGTCAGACTCGACCACGGGCTGGATACACGGGTGTGTGACTGGCCGTGTGGTGCAAGTCTGTGTCGACCACTAGTGAGGCACACGGGCGTGTCTGAGGCTGTGTAGACAAGTTAGTATGTATGCTTTGTTTTGACATGGCTTGGATGCATGGGCGTGTCCGAGGCCGTGTGAGGCATACGGCCTACCCACACAGGCGTGTGACCTCTGCAGTTTGAAAAATGTTTAAATTTCTGAAAATTTTTATATGTGTTCAGTTTAGTCCCGACCTTTTTCTAACAGGTGATTAAGGTCTTGTAGACCTCAATAAGGGGCTAAATGTTTATATTTGAATATGTTTGATTGATGATTGACTTTGTGTTGTGAAATGGATGTGAAATGTTCTGATTGTTTGGTAATGCCTCTTAACCATATTCCGGCGACGGTTTTGGGTTAGGGGTGTTACATTTTATCGGTATCAGAGCTAAGATTTAGTCGATTCTCGGACTAACGTAGGCGTGTGAGTCTAGCTATACATGCCATATATACAATTGCGATAGTGTGATCAATCCTAACAGCTAAAAATGTGTTTTCATATAGTAATGGATCCCGATCGAGCAGTTGCTGATGATGTGAAGAGTAACGCGCCTGCTCCCACTCAAGGGACAGCCCCAGCCACATCTAGGCCAAATGATGGTAGCCAAGAAAGAGAGGCTAAGCAAGCCTTCTTCCGAATGATGAGTGAGTGGTTTTCGGAGTTCGTTCGAGCGAATCCAACTGCTACACAACCTCCACCCCCATAAGTGCATGTTATGCCACAAGTTGCAGATCCTAATCGATTGAATAAACCTCCTGTGGATAAAATCACGAAATACGAAATCAAGAGTTTAGTTTACAAATTATGATGATGATGATGATCTTGAAGCGAGTGAGTTTTGGCTTAAGAAAACAATCCGAGTGTTCGATGAGATATCGTTGACCCCTGATGAATGCATTAAGTGTGTAGTTTCCTTGTTGAGAGATTAGGCTTATAATTGGTGGAAAACATTGATTCTGTGGTTCTGAGAGAGAGAATCACTTGGGATTTTTTTCAAGTTAAATTTCGAAAGAAGTATATCAGTCAACGGTTCATAGATTAGAAATGTAAAGAGTTTCTAGAGCTAAAGCAAGGTCGTATGCCCGTTACTGAGTATGAACGGGTGTTTGTGAGATTCAGTCAGTATGGATGGGAATGTGTTTCAACTGAAGCTACTATATGCAACCGTTTCATAGAAGGGCTGAATGAAGACTTTAAGTTGTTGGTTGGGATACTTGACATAAATGAATTTGTTGTGTTAGTTGAAAGAGCCTGCAAAGCCGAGGAGCTCAATAAAGAGAAGAAGAAAGCAAATTCTGAGGCTAGAGATGAAAGAAAAAGATTGATGAGTAAGTCGACTCAACCTTGGACGAAGAGATTTAGAGACGCAAGCAATCGATCAAATGCTCTGTTGGGACATCCGAGTAGAGATTGTGCAAGACAAAGTGTTGGTTCGAGAACTCAAGCCCCAATTGAATAAAGTGTTGGAAGTGCCAAAAGCAACAAACCTGAGTGTAGATAGTGTGGAAGACGACATGTGGGAGAATGCTAGGGCAAGTACAATAATAGAACTTGCTATATATGTGGATCACGAGATCATTTCATGCGAGACTGCCCAAAGTTAGCTGAGGAAGAAAATGTTCAGAGTGCAAGACCGAGTAATATGACGGCTAGGGGTAGACCACCCAGAAACACCGGAAATGTGAGTGGAAGCCAAAGAGACTACTGATACAACCGTGAGATCTGAGGCTAGAGCACCTACACGAGCCTATGCTATAAATGCGAGAATAAGCATCATCTCCAGACATCATTACTGGTATTTTTAATCTATTTGATACTGATGTGATTGCATTGATAGATCTAGGATCTATTCATTCATATGTGTGTGTGAATATAGTATCGAGTAAGACTCTACCTGTTGAGTCTATTGAATTCGTGATTAGATTATCGAACCCCTTAGGCAAGTGTGTCTTGGTGGATAAAGTGTGCAAGAACTGCTCATTGATGTTTCGAGACATTTGCTTTCTGGCTAATTTGATGTTGCTACCTTTTGATGAATTTGATATCATTTTGGGTATGGATTGGCTCACTTTGCATCATGCTATTGTAAATTGTAAATGGAACAGTATTGATTTGAGAAGTCGGAATGGTGAGATAGTTCGAATTGAATCCAATGATTTGAATGGGTTACCAGCTGTTGTATCTGCGTGAAAGCTTTGAACTATGTAAAAAAGGGTTGCGTAGCTTATCTGGCCTATGTGATTGATACAAAAGTGAAAGAAAAGAAAGTTGAATCTGTGCCTGTGGTTTGTGAATTCTCTGATGTGTTTCTTGAAGAGTTACCAAGATTACAACCGATATGAGAAGTTGAATTTCGTATTGAATTAATGCCGTGGACTACACCTATCTCAATAGCTCCGTATAGAATGGCACCAACAGAATTGAAAGAGTTGAAGTCTCAGTTGCAAGAGTTGACCGATAGAGGATTTGCACGACCGAGTTTCTCACCCTGGGGTGCTCCTGTGTTGTTCGTGAAAAAGAAAGACGACACTATGAGGATGTGTATTGATTACAGAAAGTTGAACAAAGTGCCGATAAATAATAAATATCCGTTGCCTCATATTGACGATTTATTCGATCAGTTGAAAGGAACTACAGTGTTTTCTAAGATAGACTTGAGATCGAGTTTGAACCCAGGACTTTTCCAACACTCCCAACTCTTCCTAAATCACTTAGCCACTGAAGCAAACAAGCAATTTGTGTCATTTTCTTGCACACATAAATATTTATGTGCACTCTCCTAGCTGACCCCATGCTCAAGGCCTATTCCTTCTAGGCCCAAATTCGGGGCGTTACAGTTACAATTATAATTATAATTCTAAACACATAATAATTTAACTCAAACATACCGTATGAACTTACCTGGTCAAGACAGCAAACAAATGACTCTCTAAGGACTAATCTACAATTTTTGCTATTTCCCCAATTATCTTCAATTTGGTCTAATTTTCGATCATGCATAAGAAATGAAGCTAGGTCAATTGTTCTAAGGTTTCAATCATGGAGTTTCGGTTGAAATCAAGAAGAAATAAATAAGATGATAATTTTATCACCTTTTACATTTGTTTAATCCTTTATTTAATTACCAAAATGCCATTAACTATACATATATTTAATCTAAAATACATATGCTTACTGTCCACTATCTTGACTATGGTTAAATTGCCATAGAGATCCATTCAATTATGATTTTGCACTCAATTAACCCTTTTAAACTAATAGCGATTAACTTTTGTAGCTATTACGATTTAGTCCTTCTTCTTTAATTAACTATTTAAACATCAAAATTAATGAACCAAATTTCAATCCACTTATATTACAACTTCGTAAATATTTAATAAAAATATTTATGAGCTCGGTCTATGAAAACAAGGTCATGATACCTCATTTCGAAAAACCACTGATTTTCGGTATGTACCACTTTTACGTTGACTAATTGACTAATTTAATAAAATCAATTAAATCTTGTTTTACTATAACACTATTTTTATCTCGTAAATATCAAATAGATAATATTTTCTTACTCATCGGAATTGTGGTCTCAAAACCACTGTTTCTGACAGCACTGAAAAACGAGATATTACACTGTGCCTTTTGAGATGCTACAGCAAGTTGAGTCAATACTTCCCTATCTGCTATTATAACAAGGCTTCAGCCACCTCTGTTTTCCTAAGTTTAATACTCTATTTCCACTAATTTGATCAACCTCTTCTTTAAAAAATACCTTTAATGAACCTTAAACCAACCTTTAAATGAAAAGAAATTCATCTCTTCTACATGTACTACCAATCACAAAATTTGAATGCTTCCTAAACAAAATCAACCACCATATCAAATTTTATCATATCAAATTCACAAATGAATCATAATTATCATAAACATAAACCATACCATAAGTAACACCAAAATTATCAAACTTAGTCCCTCTTATTATATGCTCATGTTGTTCGTTTTATTCAAGGGATCATGGCGCTACATCTTCAACAATGGGGGTGGTAGCTCATGGAATAAAAAGTACCTTTTCAACAAAATCTAGATGAAGTATTCTGATCTTCAATATGTATTCAACATGATCAACATGAGTAGCAAGCTCATGTTTTACATGAGCTTTAATAGATTTTTATGTTGGATCTAGTGCTCTAATTGTAGAATATTCTTTTTGCATGTTTGTATTTTTCAAACAAATTGTTTAATAAAACAATCAATCGTTTACATTAATATTATTTGTATAATGTCTCCAATGGTTTTTGCCCACAAAGCAAAATGGAAGAAAGTATTAACTTATTGATTATCCAATGTTTAGCTAATGTTAAGCGAAATTACGTGGTTGAATCATAATACAAAAAGACAATTTATATTAGTAGATAACCTAAACATGTTTTTAGTGTAACACCCCTTACCCGTATTCAACGCCGGAACAGGGTATGAGGCATTACTGGACTTAAACACAAACAAACATATATTTTTGAGTCATAAATTTCCATTCAAATTTAAAACTTTTCACACACATTCATATCGTCCCTAAAACGGGCCTACGAGGCCCAAAACATACATTGGACATAGTTCAGGACTAAACCGAGAACTTTAGAAAATCATACAACACTTAGAAAATTTTTCATGTTACAGGGCTCACACCCCGTGTAGTCGAAGGAACACGCCCGTGTGACGCTTGGACACACCCGTGCTATAGGCCGTGTTCAAAGTAGGGAGTTCTCTGACTTGTGCCACACGTCCGTGTGCTAGGCCATGTGGTCTATTTAATTTTCATGATTTTTCATAAAATAGGTGTAGACTTCACATGGCCAGGGCACACGCCCGTGTTTGAGGCCGTGTCGTCCACACGGCTAAGAAATACACTCGTGTCTTTGCCCGTGTGCTCGATACTGAGCATTCTGTTTTGTAACAATTAAGGTGCAAGGAACACACGCTCATGGGGCAAGCCGTGTGTCACACACGGCCTAGACACACGCCCGTGTCTATCCGTGTGGACAAAAATAAGGCTATTTATCAAGCCATTTTGTCACCCTTCCATGCACAAACCTACACAACAAACATAGAACTATTCCAAGCATATACCATCAACCAAATCAGCCACAACTAAGGCATCAACACCCTATTCACATGCTATCAATTATAATACGCAAGCATCACCTATATCTCAACTCAAATCATGCGATTTCCCTCATCGATGAAAAGCATCATCATATGCATATATATATACTTAAACCAATATTAGCCAGTATCAATGGCCATTTACAAAATGAATTATCAGCCAACATAAGCCAACACATTTGGCTAAATCAATTATGACATATAACAAAATGATCAAGTCCCAATACATGCCATAACTCAAAATATTAAAATCAATGGTATCCAAAATATTGAGTTGATAGTGTGAATGGATCTTTGACAATTTTTGTAATGTCCCGAATTTGGGCCTAGTAGATTTGGGCCTATTGGGTTGTAACGCCCCAAAAATCCTAAAACTTTAAATTTCTGTGCACTGAGGTTGGGATGTATGAGTAGCACTTAGAATATTAATTTTAAGGTATTATCAGGATTATTTGCAGCCTTAGAGATAGGGGAGACCATAGGAAAAAATATTTTTCTTGTTTCAGTAGACCCTAGTCTCAGGCATTAGGCCTCTTAAGTAGATTAAGAGAAAATAGGACACAAATGGGCTTGTGGTCCAGTGGCAAGTAGCGCCACTTGGGAGCTCTGAAGTGGCGTGGTTATAAGCTGAAGAGGTCCAAGGTTCGAGTGGTGGTAAGGTGTTTTTGGTTTGTTATTTTGCATAGTGGAAGGCCAGAGTTGTGGGGAATTAGAAATCTTTCGTTGGAGTGTTTGGCTTGGTCTTGTGAGCTGATAGAGAAGGAAAATTCGGATGAGATGGAAGGATTATCAGAGAGAGAAGTTAGAGATGATGAGTGTGGAAGTGAAGGTGCCGAATGGGACTCTAGGGGAAGGGAATTTTGGCTGTTGGCTATAAGAAGAGGGTGCCGAATCCCTTTGTGAGGTTCTTGGAATTTTTTTCTCCCCCTTAGCCGAATTTTTCCAATTGCCGGAAAAAAACCCCATCATCCCTTTGCCGAAATTTCGGTTTTCTCTCTAACCGAATTCCCTATACCTTTTCTTCTTAAATCCCTTTTCTTGTTCACCTTTAGTTCTAGCCGATCACTTCTCCTTTTCCTTTCCCTAGTGGTGTCGAATTGCCTCTGTCACCATACTAATCTCAAAAGCCGAATTTAAGCCGCAGGATCAAAGGAGGATTTCGGTAAGTGCTTAGTTGATCTTTTTAGTGAGTTTTGTTAAAAGTCGAAGGGCTATCTAACCTCTCCTTATCGTTAACTTTGTATTAACAAGGGTAAGGCTCAACAATCGCAAGCGTGGTAGGTAAAGATCGTTAACAAGGTGATAAGTGTTCTTGACTCAGCTATGGTTTAGTGGATGGCCAATGTAATATGGCTTATAGGGGTGACTTATGTGGAATACGAGTCACTTGATTTTGACGATATACGTTTGGGTGCAGATCTAGAGCATATTAACAAATAGTAGCAAATGAAGGGCTACTAGAACGTGTGGCACACGATAAGGGTACGGTGAGATTTCGGTTTTTGATAAGTATGCATTAAGCCTTATTTAATCACTAGTGATGTCGATTGTAGGTTCGTGATTAAGAGGTTTGCAGCACGCGAGGTTACCAGGTGTGTACAAACACTATGCACACAAGAAATCGACAATGCCTAAAACCTGAAAAGCCAAAAGTGGCTAAATGGGCCCGGTGGGCCCTGAGGCTATGTTTGATGAAATGGATTAATTTGATTATATGAATTGAGTTAGGCATGCATGATACATGATCTGAATTTGTTTTGGGCCTAATGGGTCATATGACGGAGATTTGGGCCTAGTGGGCCGTAAAAATGTAATGTGGCCATTTTGGGTTATATGAACGTGAGATGGGTTGATGGGCTTTATGGGGGACGTAGACTAGTATGCTAGGGTTTTATGGACTTTAGTCTTAGTACTGAACAACTCTTAAACCGCATAAGACGTTATAATAATTAAACATTGTCTGTGGATAAGTCGCTAGGTTAGAGTGTGGTAACAGGCATGTGCATGTCTAGGATTGGATCTAGGGAGAGCTTGGTACTTAAGCGGCCCTAGCGGCCCACCTCCTCTTCTCTGGAATCCTACTTGGTGCATAGTATCTGTTCACTTTGACCGTAAGGACTTGTTAATGGGCCAAAGTTCATAACTAAAACCCGAGAGGGACCCAAACACCCTTGATCTGTGAATTTCCAAAATACCCTTAGATTTGTAAATTACCAAAATACCCTTAGATTTATAAAATTACTAAAATACCCCTGACTTGAAAATAACCAAAATACCCTTATGTTGCAGAATTACCAAAACATCCTCGATTTACAAAATTCCCAAAGTACCACTGTTTTGCAAAATTACCTAAGTAGCCCTACAAAGTAGATTTACGGAAATACCTTTGGTTGTGAAATGACGAAAATACCCCTATGTGATGAGTATGAGTTTTGTGGGTGTTACTCATGTGCATGTTGCATTCATATGATATTCTGATTAGGATGCATATGGGTGGGAATTATGGTACGGAGGAAGAATTGAGGATCGCATAGTCGCTTGACGACCATGGATCCACCGGTGGCTTTAAGCCCATTATATGATTAGCAGCTTTGCTGCAACGTTGAGTAGTGCCACTGTGAGTGCTACCTTTGTGTGTAGAGGATGGATGGGTTGATTTAGAGATCCCCACATGTGTGTAGGGTTGGAAGGGAAATGGTGTGTAGCGGATGGATTTTTGGGGAGGGTTTTGCATTACCTTGTTTTGCATATGAAATGATATGATATGAGGTCATTGTGGGTACCACCGATTTTGATAGGGCTTAGGCCCAATGTGAATAATTATATATTAAATTGAATGCCAAGGGTTGTACACACTGAGTTTCGAAACTCACACCCTTTATTTAATGTTTCAGGTGATCCTCAGTGAATGGCTCGACGTGGGAGAGGACTCGGAGATGGCCGCACTACAAGATGATTAAATTTTTATTCATTTGTTTCAAAAGACATAGTTTTAATTGTTTTTGTTCGTTGGATGTAATAAGGCCTTGTACTCCGATTTGACTTTAGATTTTGGGATTTATTGTTTCAACTATTTACTTAATTATTAAACCCAAGTAAAATTTCTTACGTCTAAACTTGGTTTCTGAAATACTTAAAATTATAAAATTGGTTTTTTTTTCTTAACAAGACTCAGGGATTTTGGTCTTTTGGGCCTAAAACTTTTAATTAGCAAAATCGTTTGAATTATGCCTTTGATGTGACACGCCAGATTCGGGCCTAACTTCTAGGCCGGGTTTGGGGTGTTACAGTTTTCGATCCTCGAGCTAGTTTGGTGACACTATAAGACAAGGGAAAAGAAAGGGGAGTAAGCTGTATAGCTTAGTAAGTTCCTGTGCAAATAATAAGCATTATAATCACACATGTATCATACAAATAAACATGATGAACTTGGCATAAATAATATCAAGATCTTTTAATCATAACTTACTCAATCATAACCTTACTGAGGGATTCATCACATATCGAGCTCATTAGTAAATGAGTTTTATGTATGTACCTATACCAACTCGCAACATAATCATAACCTTTCACAATTTTGATATACTCATTGAATTTCCAGTTAAACCACTTGGAATACTAAAGAATACTCGGGAATTTCGCACACACAATACCATACCAATTTCATATCCCATATATGGTCTTACATGGGATCTCTTATCGATGCCAATAGTCTAGCTATGGTCTTACACGAAGTCTCATATCGATGCCATATCCCAGATATGGTGTTACATGTAACCTGAAATAACCCTAATGTCATGACATTCGTATCCTACCTATTCCTAAGGTTCAACCAGGATTTCTCACTTGTCAAACTTTATCGATTACGTCCAAGGAGTCAATCATAATTCATACAATATTAAAGCATTTAAAACAGAAATAAAACAATGCATTATTTACATACGAACTTATCTCGATACAAAAATTGTAGAAATGGACCTAATCGTCAAACACCTTATTTTCCCCCCGATCTAGGTCCGAACCTCGTTTCCCTTGATCTATAATAGCAAATTTAACTCATTTGTTATCCACATTTCTCAATTCAGTCCAAAAATCACATTATGGCAAAATTATATTTTTGCCCCTAAACTTTGACATTTTTACATTTTGGCCGCTAGGCTCATAAAATGAAATCTATTCTATTTCTTCAAGACTCAAGCCTAGCCGAACCTCTTTCATGCTTATAAAAACCCACATTTTTTATTTAGTCACACTTTTACACACATTTTAAAATCTTTTTACAAATAAGTCCTTTTGACATTTTCATCAAAAATCACCTAGCAAAAGTTGTTTATCTAACATTAAACTTGCATAATCTCCCATTAAACATCAAAATACACACATGTATAACATGGGTCAAACCCTAGACCTAAATCATCTCTCAAATTAATGGTAAAAATAGATAGATCGAGTGGTAACGATTTCTAAAATGTAAAGAGCATTAAAAACGGGAGAAGAACAGACTTACAATCGAGCTTGAAAGTGGACAAACCCTAGATATGGCTTCCCTTCTAATTTTTGGCACAAGCATGAAGAAAATGGACTAAATTTTGGCTTGATTTTTGGTTTTTAATTCATTTAATTACTAAATGACCAATATACCCTTCACTTAAAACTTTGAAATTTTATCTCACCATGTCCATTTTTGTCCACTAACTTAAAAATGGTCTTATTACCATCTAAGAACCTTCAATTTAAAATTTCATAGCAATTAGACACCTCTAGCATGTAGAACTCAACTTTTGCACTTTTACAGTTTAGTCTTTTTTTGCTAAATTGAGTGCTCAAACGTCAAAATTTTCGAACAAAATCTTCATTAAATCATTTCGTAAAACTGTAGACCATAAAAATATAATAAAAATAAACTTTACTACGTCGAATTTGTGGTCCCGAAACCACTGTTCCGACTAGGCCAAAAATCGAGCTGTTACATTTAGTCTAATAAAAAATGAGGAAGCTGAATAAAATATTAAATATGTTGTATATCAAGTCTGATTAGGGAGATGTTAAGTTTTGAGCAACGAAACGGATGACTACCAGAAGATAGAGACATAGATGTGACTAATTGGATTGACAATATATCAAACAAGACCTAATTAGAAGATATCCTAGATCTATTTATGGATTTATTCACTTGTGACTTCATAGTGTGTCATACCTAAATCCTGAGTGGACAATGGACTATGTATGTGTGAACTTATACTTTGATGTAAGTAAAAGCCTGAGTTCAAATACATAAAGAGTCGAAAACTAGTGTGTTAGATATACGACTTCTGCATTATGTAGCATCATTTACAATAGTGGAATTCATTTCCAACTAAAGGTGAATAATATCCTCTTAGCGGCATTACATGATAGATGAAAAGTAAACGTGACCATGTATCATTTTATCTTTGTGATAAATGACTTGATTACTATTTGATAGTAATTGACTTTTTATGAAAGAAGATGTAATGGTTATCATGAGATAAAATAGGATCATATTGGGAGAACGAATTTATCCCAAAAAGATTAAGGATATCCTATGAGGGTAACACACTTATGACAAGTACATTGGACAAGCTTTGATTTAGTAGCTTTCGTAATGGTATGCAATTAGAGAGAGCTTAGTAGTGATAATATAGTGGAATGACTTCATGACTAAATAAGTTTAAATTAATAGAGAAAAGTTGAAACTTAATTATAAATTATTTGTAACACCCCAAACCCGGCCTAGACGTTATGACCGAATCTGGCGACGTCACATGATAGTGCTTTGGAGAACATAATTGCACTAAAACCATTTGTAGATAATTAGAAAATGTAATTACAATGATGCCCTTTTTGATATTTTAGGTTACTGTCAAAAATGCGTCATTTATTCATTTATTGACCATTTTCAAAACGTTATACGTTGCGACAGCTATTTAAAAGTAATTTGTGAATTCATATGTTTTTGATAAAACATTTGGTTACTTTGAAAACTCGAGTCTTGTCCTACTGCTAGCAGTTCATAAAATAATAATCCCAATTTTAAGTAAAAATCCATAAAGGCCTTATTACAAGAAATATACCCAAAAATAACCAAATCGTAATTAAAAATAAACCGTAAATAAGTGTCCGAAACTGTGGTCACCACCGAGTCCTCCGCTGCACCGATCCGTCTACTGTTGGGGATTACCTTAATAGATTAAACAGAAAAGGGTGAGTTTTCGCAAACTCAGTGTGTATTCCCATAGATATCATACAAACAGAAAAATCAAATAACAGACATGATGTTCACAATTCCGGTCTGAACCCATTACAAAAACGGTGTAGACCTCAGCCCACTCAGATACAGAATCAGACATATTACAGGGCCCTAGCCCATTTTAGACAGAATATGCAGATAACAGAGTCCTACCCACTAGCCTCTACACACCAACTCCATCCAACCCTACACACCATGTGGGGATAAAATCAACCCACCCAGCCCTACACACCATGTTGTACCAAATGCAACACAAAATCAGAAACCTGCAGCTGAGCTACCAGATAACAGGCTTAAAAGCTTTTCAGATACTTTTTCCGAATATCATCAATCCCACCCCGATGCAATGCAACATACATAGGATGTCATGCTATCATGCAAATACAGTTCATACATTCAGATATCAAAATTCATTCTCGGTACAGAAATTAGAAAGTTAAGTCACATAATTAGGGGTTTAGCTAAAGCTTGCTGAACCTACATTAGGCCCACAGTCGACTAGGGCGACCCGTGCAACCTTAAAGAACATTATTGAAAAGTAGGCTCACACGCCAATGTGGCCTGCCTGTGTGGGCCCACACGGCCCAAATTGGCCTTGGCCGTGTGGATTACACGACCTCCTCGGCCTTCACTCAGCCGTGCGTTGATCACACTGCATAGCCCAGAATCCCACACGCCTGTGTAGCCCACACGACCCAATGGGTCGAGCCCGTGTGTCACACACGGCGTCGCCCAGTCGTCACACGGCCATGTCGCTCGCGCACGGCCTGGGTCGTCAATCACACGGCTGTGTGGTGACTAACAGTCTTGCACACAGCCTACCATACGGGCGACCACACGCCCATGTGGTGTTGACAGGAAGGTTTCTGGCTTTCGCTGAAACCTCATTTTCTGCGTTTTCGGGTACACACCTGGTGCGATTTTGACGCATAAGCTCCCCTAAGCCTCCAGAACCTAAAAATCAACCAACGAAACCTCATTTAACCACTTGTTTCATCATTCAATCAAAGTCTATCGAAATCCAACATTGATAATCTAACGAACCCCTTATTGTTAATAACCAAAATTGCAAGTCCTACTCTCTGCAGTAGCACCTATCACTTATTGCCTTCCACCTGATCAAAAAGAGCACAACAGCCCCTCATCATATGCCTACCTCAAAGCAGACAGATTAAGCGAAAAGGGACTTACCGTAATAGCACACTACCATTTCACAAGGAGGAAACAAATCAAGAAAAGCTGAAAAAGAGGGGAAGACAAGGGAATTTCGGCAGGGAATTTGGCAGAAAATGTCAAAAAGAAAAGAAGAAGATTTGGGGAAACAGGATGATAGATGAAAATTTAAAAACAAAATCTGCTAATCCTCTAATCTCTCCCCACTATCAGAATTTTAGTCCATCTCAACCTCTGTACATGGCACAAGCAGCAAAAATAAATCCCTTGTTCACACAGGGATTCGAACTCAAGACCTCAACCATAACTAACACTCCCCTTAACCACTAGACCAGAAGGCCCATTCTGTTAGTTACTTACACACTTTAACTTATAAGCCTATTAGCTAGAGTTTGGGTTTCATTCATAAAAATACCAAAATTTACCCAAGTTGAGACTTGAACTTGGGACCTCCCAGACACACCCAACACACCCAAACCACTCAACCACTAAAGCAGATAGGTACTTTTGTCTTGAAATTAAAAAAGCTAAAATTAATGGAAAATCGGGGCGTTACATTATTTGAGCCATAATTATAGATGTCCAAACGGTCCTCCTGCTAGCTTGTTGAAACCATAAATGAATTGCATGTAGAACCAAATGAATAAAAATGAATGAAAATGATGAAGTTAGAGAAATAGTTGTATTCATAAATGAATATGTTTTCTCACTAAGTATATAAATGACTTGAGAATTAATTTAAGGTTTTTCTATTATTAATTAATTATAATTAAATAATTGAAGTTTGAAAATGAAATTAAATTAATTAGCCATTACAAATCCAATTGAATAAGTAAATTAAATATATTTTTCATAGACTCTTTTATGGTAAAATAGTTTTACTTTAACAAAATTAGAATTAGATTGAGAAAAATTATTTAATTGGAAATTAATTTAGTTAATTTAATTAACATAATAAATAATATTTATTTTGGAAAATACAAAATAAGTATTGGATTGAATTAAATTATAAATGTTGGGTCAAAAAGTTTAGAAAACTTATATAATTGGATCCAATACAAGAGATGCCTGAATCTCCAAGTCATAAGAGAGAGGGGCAACAACCGTAGTATTATTTACTAGGGTGTGCCACACACCTCCTCCCTAGTTAGGCTAGGAGAGTGTTTTCTGTTTTAAATAATATTATTTGTTCAAGTCTTATTCAACTAGAATTCTCCTATCTCTCTATATAAATGGTTTATATTGGTAAAACTATTGACAACAAGTGTAACACCCCAAACCCGACCCAATTGCTACGACCGGATCTGGTATGTCACTAAGAAAATTTTTGTCAAACATGTCGTATTTTTCCGAAAAGCCCAAATATATTTCATATAGAATATGCCTTTGTAAAATAAAACCAAACTTAATTACATGCCTTCGTTTAATTAAAATAAAAAAAATTAAATAACTAAAAGTAATTAAAGCCCAAAAATAAAACAAAATATAAACTAGTGGCCCAAGGCCTTATTACAACGAAATTTTAAAATCCACCAATTAATAATTAAAAATAATGACTTGACTTTTTTTGCTCAATCCACATATTCTTCTGCATGGCCACCTTGCGTTCCTCTCCAGCCCAGTCCAAAGCACTAGGTATCACCTGAAATGTTAATTAAAAGGGTGAGTCGCGAGACTCAGTGATGTGCAACCTCATCGCCACTACTAGATTTTGGGCCTTAAGCCCAGTAAACAAAGTAAATGATTTAATACTCATAATAAAAATTTATAACAAATAATATGCCACCCAACCTGTTTGCCTAGGTTTCCATCCGCTACACGCCCGCACTCAACCGTGTACACACCATTGGGGATTTCTACAATCGACCCACACCGCTACACACCATGATGGCAGTCATGCTGCTCATCCACATATGATGGCCGAAGCCCTTATAACATATAATGGCTGAAGCCCGTATAACAATTCACGGCATTAGCCGCTACATCAGATCACGGCAAAACTGCTACACATATAACGTATAACTTCCTCCTTTCATCAACCCAACCCATGCAATCACATACAAGCATTTTACTTATAACACATAAACAGATTATTTACTAACCTAGTGAACCGCTTTTACCCTCCTTGGGCTTTCATCAATAAATCGAGATGTCGGCAATTATCAAAACATATAAATCTTATGATCATGCATTTTATGATTAGATCTAGATGGTGGGGAAGTATTACACACCTGTTACCGCGAAGATCTATTATCCTTAACGTAGAGCCTTATTTGTCGAATCCCGAAAATCCCTAAGAAACGTCACCTCCCTACCTTCAGCTTTTCCACCAAATCGGCTTTAATGGAACAGACTCGGCTTTTAGGGATAAAAGTATAATCGACAGGGCCTTTGAAATAATGATTTGAATTAAGAGCTTGATAAAAATAAAGGAATCACGGAAAAAGGAGAAATCCCGAAACTCACTGGATTAAAGAGGAGTATACGGCTTACAATACACCTTCGGGAAACAGAGATTTCACTTGTAGATTCGGCTTTGAGAAGAGAAGAGGGGAAAGTAACTGTGTTTGGAGAGTTGCGGCAAAGAAAAGGTTTTGAGAGAAAAGAAGAAGAGAAATTCGACTAAGTGAGGAAGAAAAAGAATAAAAGCATGGATGATCACTTGGCTTATATAGATTTTGGCAATGCTCCCCTTCCCAGAGTTGGATTTTCGGCCAACTCTGTTGTCATCTGATAGCTTTTATCTTAATCCCTTATCTCCTCAAAAATAGCCCTCATCTTTCTCTTTATTATCTTCCTATTTATTAATAAAATAAAAGAATTAAAATCCCTATTTTGTAGCTAGTGTGCCGTCCACTCCTAAGGTTCCTAAGTGCCGAATTTTTGACCCAAAACTTGGGCTCTAAGTAGCCCTCACTTGGCCCAAACTCCTCCCCCCTTATGACGCCACCTTATGCCCACTTAAACTCCTCAGATCTTTGGGCCACAAGCCCAGCTTGTCACTTACTTAAATTATGAGCTAACACCATTTATTAGCCACCTAACCCAAATTTTTAAAGCCCAAAATATTACTTAAATTACCCAGAACATTAATCTAAATCCTAATTCAAATATTTAATCAAGGCCTCAGTCAACCTCAACTTCTTAAATTACAGATTAATCAAGTGCCACATATGAATGCATAGGCCTATATTTAGGATATTACAGTTCTACCCCCTTAAAATAAATTTCGTCCTCGAAATTTACCTGATCAAAAGAGATGGGGATACTGCTGTCGTATAACATCCTCTGACTCCCACGTCGCCTCTTCAGCACCGTGATTTCACCATAAAACTTTAACCAAAGGAACAGACTTCCTTCTCAATACTTTTATACCTCGATCCAAAATTTGTACTGGTTCCTCCTCAAAAGATAAATCTTGCCTTACTTCAATTTCTTCCACTGGCACAATGTGCGATGGATCAGATCGATATCGTCTCAGCATCGTGACATGGAACACGTCATGTATCTGCTCCAACTTTGAGGGCAACTCCAAACGATAAGCCACTGGCCCCACACGTTCTAACACCCTATAAGGCCCAATAAACCGGGGACTTAGTTTACCCTTTCGTCCAAACCTCATTACTTTCTTCCACGGAGATACCTTCAAGAAGACTTGGTCTCCTACTGCGAATTCCACCTCCTTCAGCTTTAGATCCGCATAAGATTTCTGCCGATCAGACACTTCCTTCAATCGAGTCCGTATTAACTTAACTTTTTCCTCCGTTTTCGAAACTAGTTCCGGACCCAATACCTGACGTTCACCCAACTCCGTCTAACAAGTTGGAGTACAACATCTCCTTTCGTATAATGCTTTATACGGCGCCATTCGAATACTAGCTTGATAGCTATTTTGTACGCGAATTCAGCTAAGGGTAAATGCTCCTCCCAACTACCCCTAAAATCGATGATGCAACCCTTTAGCATATCCTCCAAGATCTGAATTACTCTCTCATACTGACCATCAGTCTGTGGGTGAAAAGCGGTACTGAAGTCTAACCTTGTTCCCATTGCTTGATGAAGAGCTTTCCAAAATTGTGACGTGAACCTAGGGTCTCTATCCGATATGATCGACACCGGTAGACCATGTAATCTTACAACCTCAGCCACATACAACTTAGCCAACTTTTACAAAGTGTAGTCGACCCGAACCGGTATGAAGTGAGCAGACTTCGTCAGCCGATCCACAATTACCCAAATTGAATCTTTCTTGGTGGGTGTTAAGGGTAACCCACTAACAAAATCCATTGTGATTCTCTCCCATTTCCATTGGGGAATCTTTATCGACTGTAACAATCCCGAAGGCAATTGATTTTCAGCTTTGACTTGCTTACACGTCAAACATTTCCCCACATATTCCGTAACTTCTAGCTTCAAACCTGACCACCAAAACTGGTCTTGCAAATCCCGATACATCTTAATTCCTCCAGGATGCATAGCATAGGGGCTACTATGCGATTCCTGAAGAATCATCTGCCTTAGCTCCTCCTCTTTTGGCATACAAACCTTCCCGCGGAAACACAAAACTCCATCGTTGTTCAGACTATAGTCCCCTACCTCACCTTCCTGCACTTGTCGGATTCGAGTACTTAAATCATCATCCAGAAGTTGCTTCTCCTTGATTAGACTTGTCCATATAGGTCTTACTTCTAGCTCAGCCATCAAACTACCATCCTCATACAAACTAAGGTGAGCGAACATCGCCCTTAGGTTTGTTATCACCTTTCTACTCAACGCATCTGCCACCACATTGGCCTTGCCGGGATGGTATTCAATCGAACAATCATAGTCCTTCAAGAGCTCGATCCACCTATGTTGTCATAAATTTAACTCTTTCTGAGTAAGGAGATACTTCAAACTTTTATGGTCGATGTAAATTACCGACTTTTCCCCATACAGGTAGTGCCTCCAAAACTTCAGAGCAAACACTACCGCCGCCAATTCCAAATCATGCGTAGGGTAGTTCAACTCATGCGATCTCAACTGTCAAGACGCGTATGCCACAACTTTCCCATCTTGCATCAGCACACACCCTAACCCTGTGTGTGACGTATCACAATAGACGGTAAATTCTTTTCCCGCCTCTGGCTGTATTAACACCGGTGCTTCCATCAGAATTCTCTTCAGCCTCTCAAAGCTCTCATGTTGCTTGTCAATCCACATAAAAGATACTCCCTTCCTCAACAACTTAGTTAATGGTGCTGCTATTGAAGAGAATCCCTCAACGAACCTTCGATAACATCCTACTAATCCTAAGAAACTTTGAATTTCCGCCACAGACTTCGGCGATTTCCAATTTAACACAGCTTCGATTTTTCGAGGGTCTACCCTAATCCCCTCTCCGAAAACCACATGCCCTAGAAAAGTCACCTCCTTCAGCCAGAACTCACACTTACTGAACTTCGCGTACAGCTGTTTTTCCCTCAGAATTTGCAACACCACTCGAAGTTGTGCATCATGCTCCTCCTCCGACTTGGAATAAACCAATATATCATCGATGAATACTACGATGAACCAATCAAGGTATGGATTAAATACCCAGTTCATCATATCCATAAATGCTGTCAGCGCATTCGTCAAACCGAACGGCATTACCAAAAACTCATAATGACCGTACCGAGTCTGAAACGCTGTCTTATGAATATCTCCTTCTTTAACCCTTAATTGATGATATCCTGACCTTAAATCAATCTTAAAAAAGACCAAAGCTCCTTTGAGCTGGTCGAACAAATTGTCGATTCTTGGTAATGGGTACTTATTCTTAATCGTCAACTTATTCAGTTGACGATAGTCCACGCACATACGCATGGATCCGTCCTTCTTTTTCACGAATAGAACCTGTGCTCCCCATGGAGACACACTCGGTCGGATGAATCCTCGATCCAATAGCTCCCGAATCTGAGCTTTGAGCTCCACCAGCTCCTTCGGCGCCATTCGATAAGGGGAAATAGATACCGGAGCCCTACCCGGGAGTAGTTCTATTCCAAACTCTACTTCTCGATCCGGGGGTAATCCTGGCAACTCTTCCAGAAATACATCCGCGAAATCCTTGACTGTTCAAACCTCATCGACAGTCACCTCTTTAGTATCCAAAGCACTAATAAAAGCTAAAAAGGCGTTACATCCCTTCCGAATCATCTTAACAACTTTCAAGGCCGACACTACGTTGGACAAATAATTCCTTCTTTCTCCCAATACAACCATCTCCCCGCCTTCCGGGGTACTTAACACCATGCGCTTAGTTCCACAATCCAACTTAGCACGATGCTTTGACAACCAATCCATTCCTAGGATAAGATCGAACTCTCCGAATGGCAATTCCATTAAGTCTGCCGGAAACACTACCCCTTGAGTCTCTAAAGGTACATCCTTAAACAGCTTGTCTACTACCCTAGATTGTCCTAGGGGACTAACCACAGTCATCTTCCCAGTAGTTGTTTTAGGATCTATACTTAAGGTCTCAGATATCGAACATGCAATATAGGAGTGGGTTGACCCAATATCAATCAAAGCAAGAAAAGGGCTGTCAGCTATAAGAAACGTACCAGTTATGACATTCGGTGCTTCACCATCCTCCTGTCGATGAACTACATAAACTAGACCCGGCTGCCTTGCATCTACATTACCGGAACCTCTACCAGGTGCTCCACGACCACGACCAGCCCCATTTCCTCCTCTACCTGCACCACGACCCCTTGGTCCAGGCTGATCACCTCTCCTCCCTTGACTAGCACCTCGGCCCGTTGGCTGCCCCCGATCCATCTGAGGACAGTCCTTAATCAGATGTTCTGTGGACCCATACTTAAAGCATCCACCTGTTTTTATTCTGTACTCCCCATAATGCGTCCTCCCACATGTAGAACATGCTTGATTTTGACTTGTCGTGGCACGAACTGGCCCATCAGCCCTAGGCCTCTTCTGAAAATTCCCCGATGCTCTTGATGGCCCAAAACTCCTCTTATTCTTACCCCGATCCTTATCCCTTTCTTGTCTCTCAACCTGTTTCACTTCCTCAGCTATTTTAACCTTATCTACCAAAACAGCAAAAACCCTTTCCCGTTGCGGTGCTATCAGAACCCTTAACTCATTTCTCAGCCCATCCTCGAACCGAACACAACGTTCATACTCCGTTGCTACCATTCCTCGAGCGTAACGGCTCAAGCGTAGAAATTCGGCCTCATATTCAGCCACAGACTTACTTCCCTGTACCAAGTTCAGGAATGTCTTCCTTTAAGCATCTATATAGCTGGCCCCGACATACTTACCCTGGAATGACTCCTTAAAGAAATCCCAGTCAAGCAAATCTGTAGCAATACCTTATTTCACCGTGAGCCACCACTGGTAGGCCTCATCTCGGAGGAGAGACACGACCCCCTTCAACTTTTTCTCTACCGTGAAGTCCAAGCCATCCATTATGCGCTCAGTCGCTTCCATCCAATACTCAGCGATGTTAGGGGCTACACCAAAAACTCCCCTAAACACTTCTGCCCCATTGGCCTTAAGCCGCTCTGGCACAGATTTTCGGGCTCCTATGCCCATGCCTACTCCGGCAACTCTCTCAAAAACTCGCAACATCGCCTGAGATACAGCATAATCTCCGGGCGCCTCATCCCGAAATTCTTCTTCTACAAAACGGCAGCTTCCAGATCATCTCTTTCTAACCCGGCGCTGCACCCCTATTGGCTCGCGCGCGGTCATTCTACCCCCTACCAAGGCCCAAATGGCGAACGCCCTCGACCCCCTTGAACTCATTCCTCCGATTAGCGTTTATCTGATTAAGAATTTTATGAATTATTAGTTTTCTTTCACTAGTTAACCACTAACAGTCTTATGAATAATAGTTTTAAGAGTGGTTCTTTCGAATTCGCATTCACAATACAGTCTCAAGTTCATTCATTCAATCATCAACATTCATGAACTCGCGTTCATTACAGAAAAGTGTTGTTGTTTTTGCTGTTGTTGTTGTTTTTACAACCCAGGGTTATTTTCGTAATTTTGTCCTACAGGGGTATTTTTGTAATTTTCCAAAATAAGGTCATTGGTGATTTTGTGAAGTGAGGGTATTTTGGTAAGTTTTCAATTTCGGGGGTATTTCGGTAATTTTAAAATCTGGGGGTATTTAAAAAATTTTGAAATTTGGGGGTATTTCGGTAATTTTTAGAGACTAAGGGTATTTTGGTCATTTTGCAAAACAAGGGTAGTTTGGTATTTTTTTTCAAACTTTGATGTTGTTTGTTGTTTTTTTTTTCAGGGGTACCTTTGGAAAAACTAGTTTCATGGTTCGGGTTATTCTTGTAAACGTGAAATTTTCGGTAACTTTTCAAAACATAGGTATTTTATAACATCATGGTTAGTTGGAAGTTTTCACAAATCAGAAATGTTTTCAAAATCTTACAAAACCTTGGGAATTTTTTTTCAAAAAGAAAATAGGGTGGTTGGTCCCTTTCGGGTTTTAATCATAGGGTTTAGCCCATCAACAAGTCCTTGTAACTAGGGTGAATGGTCACTACGCACTGCAGGATTCTAGTGAAGAGGAGATGAGTCGCTAGGACTCGCTTAAGTACCAAACTCTCCCCTGAATCCACTCTCGACATGCATGCGTATGCCCATTGCCACACCCTAACTTGACTAAGGTGAACAGTCACTACGCACTGTGCAGGATTCCAAAGAAAGAGGAGGTGAGTCACTAGGATCGCTTAAATACCAGGCTCTTCCGGATCCTTCCTAGACATACGTATGACAGTTACCACACCCTAGTCTTGCGACTCGTTAACGGGTTTGTTTAGTGAAATTAAGTTTTATGCATTTTTAAGAAGTAGTTTGTACTAAACCTAGAGTCCATCAAGTTCTAATTCTAACTTAATCTACGTCCCACTAGGCCCATTAAGCCCACATATATAAAGATCACACAATGGTTCAGAGTACTTACCTGGCGGACTTGGGCCGGAGACGCAGGTGCCACGCAGAGCTAATAGACCTGTTTATCATTTGAAAACATCCATGTTTCAAAAACCCATCTTTAGAAAACGTTTTAAGCCCAAAAACCCCCAAAGCTGAGTTTTGAACCGGGTTCTGATACCAATTTGTAACACCCCAAACCCGGCCCAATTGCTACGACCGGATCTGGTATGTCACTAAGAAAATTTTTGTCAAACATGTCGTATTTTTCCGAAAAGCCCAAATATATTTCATATAGAATATGCCTTTGTAAAATAAAACCAAACTTAATTACATGCCTTAGTTTAATTAAAATAAAAAAATTAAATAACTAAAAGTAATTAAAGCCCAAAAATAAAACAAAATATAAACTAGTGGCCCATGGCCTTATTACAACGAAATTTTAAAATCCACCAATTAAAAATTAAAAATAATGACTTGAGTCTTTTTGCTAAATCCACATATTCTTTTGCATGGCCACCTTGCGTTCCTCTCCAGCCCAGTCCGAAACACTAGGTATCACCTGAAATGTTAATTAAAAGGGTGAGTCGCGAGACTCAGTGTGCAACCCTCATACACTACTAGATTTTGGGCCTTAAGCCCGGTAAACAAAGTAAATAGTTTAATACTCATAATAAAAATTTATAACAAATAATATGCAAAGCCCAACCCGTTTGCCTAGGTTTCCATCCGCTACACGCCCCCGTACCAACCGTACACACCATTGGGGATTTCTACAATCGACCCACATCGCTACACACCATGATGGCAGTCATGCTGCTCATTCACATATGATGGCCGAAGCCCTTATAACATATAATGGCCGAAGCCCATATAACAATTCACGGCATTAGCCGCTACATCAGATCACGGCAAAACCGCTATATAACGTATAACTTCCTCCTTTCATCAACCCAACCCATGCAATCACATACAAGCATTTAACTTATAACACATAAACAGATTATTTACTAACCTGGTGAACCGCATTTACAATCTTTGGGCTTTCATCAATAAATCGAGATGTCGGCAATTATCAAAACATATAAATCTTATGATCATGCATTTTATGATTAGATCTAGATGGTGGGGAAGTATTACACACCTGTTACTGCGAAGATCTATTATCCTTAACGTAGAGCATTATTTTTCGAATCCCGAAAATTCCTAAGAAACGTCACCTTCCTACCTTCGGCTTTTCCACCAAATCGGCTTTAATGGAACAGACTCGGCTTTTAGGGATAAAGAGTATAATCGACAGGGCCTTTGAAATAATGATTTGAATTAGGAGCTTGATAAAAATAAAGGAATCACAGAAAAAGGAGAAATCCCAAAACTCACTGGATTAAAGAGGAGTATACGGCTTACAATGCACCTTCGAGAAACAGAGATTTCACTTGTAGATTCGGCTTTGAGAAGAGAAGAGGGGAAAGTAACTGTGTTTGGAGAGTTGCGGCAAAGAAAAGGTTTTGAGAGAAAAGAAGAAGAGAAATTCGACTAAGTGAGGAAGAAAAAGAATAAAAGCATGGATGATCACTTGGCTTATATAGATTTTGGCAATGCTCCCTTCCCGAGTTGGATTTTCTACCAACTCATTGTCATCTGATAGCTTTTATCTTAATCCCTTATCTCCTCAGAAATAGCCCTCATCTTTCTCTTCATTATCTTCCTATTTATCAATAAAATAAAAGAATTAAAATCCCTATTTTGTAGCTAGTGTGCCGTCCACTCCTAAGGCTCCTAAGTGCCAAATTTTTGACCCAAAACTTGGGCTCTAAGTAGCCCTCACTTGGCCCAAACTCCTCCCCCCTTATGATGCCACCTTATCCCCACTTAAACTCCTCAGATCTTTGGGGCACAAACCCAGCTTGTCTCTTACTTAAATTATGAGCTAACACCATTTACTAGCCACCTAACCCAAATTTTTAAAGCCCAAAATATTACTTAAATTACCCAGAACATTAATCTAAATCCTAATCCAAATATTTAATCAAGGCCTCAGTCAACCTCAACTTCTTAAATTACAGATTAATCAAGTGCCACATATGAATGCACAGGCCTATATTTAGGATATTACAACAAGTTTTATATATTGTTATTCTACAAGAAAGTAATGAGATTTATGTTCTTAGAATAAATTGTATTTTTCTGGGAATTATAATTTCTATTGGTTTCTATTGAGACATTAACTTTCCTACTGAAAATAAATAAATTGTTTCTTTTTTTGTGTTTGGCTTATGTCTCTTGAGCTCACACTTGGTGCAATTCGAGGTACAAGGGTACTAGGAAGGTCATTCGGTTGAAAGCTAAAATGATACAGATCTGTCTTGCACAAATTACAAGTACTTTTTGGGAAAATGTTTTTTGCTATAAATATCATAAACTGGCTCGATTTCAAAAAAAATTAAACTTCTTCAATAACTGAAAATCATTTTTCTAAACCAAAATTTGCCAACAATTATTATCAGACCAAGTTGTGCTATATTTATATATATATACCAAAATTGAATTCTCTCTCTTCATGTTTGATTATTTTTATAAGATGTAATATTCTTTAATTATATGCATGTTGTGTGTTATGTATGTGAATGAATATATTTTACTATTTTATTATATATATTTGGTAAAGTAATTTTGCCAAAGTTGTGATTCCTAGAAATGAGTGTAAATTTAAGTTCTGTTAATTTTTGGGATGTAATTAGACCGTAGATCATCATCTCCGCATAATTTTTTTAGAATAATTCATGTGAGTCGAAAAATGAACTTTAGGTTTTTTGTAACTCAATTTTTTTTTTTGGCAAATCTCGAAGATTTGAGATGCATCAAAAAATTGAGCAAGACAACGCAGACCTAATCCAACCAACCGACATTGGGCCGACTGGCGAAAGTAGATGGTGGTTGGATAGCCGATAATGGTGGCTAGCAGTAGTGGCCCGACAATGATGATTGTGGCAGCGAAAATGGAAAATCGGGGTAGTGACAACGATTTGACGATAGAACCTTTCGATGTTCTTCAAGTCATTTGGGTTTTGGAAATCCAAAACCTAGATATTTTGCTTTCACCTAGAAGACCCAAAGAATGCTTTGGGATAATAACTATAATTTTTTTATTGTCTATTTTTTTAAAATGGAATCATCGAAACTTTGGTTGGTCAAAGTCATTTAATTTTATGCTTTTATGTGATAGCATGATATTTAGATTGACTTAAAGGTCATGATATTTTAATCATTCATGATCGAAATCGAACATTAAAAACCTTGCATATTTTCTAAAAGATTATGTGAGTTTCCTAAAGAGAGATAACTATCTTGTGATAGCATATGATAATTTGTTGGCCCTAAGAAGGTATTTGATTTGCCATGATTTACACTATTATTTGTATCCCTTTTCATATAATTTTAGCTTATTTCATAGTGAAATCAAGTCATTTTAGTATGAATTTATGTTTCTTATAGTTCAAGAAGTAATTTATACTTTTTGTAGTTTTTATAGTATTTTGATACTTAAATAAGGTTATGTGGTAATGTGGGGTGAATCAGGAGCTAAGGATGCAACTTCAGGATTAAACAATTGCCAAACTCGTGACAACAAATTATGGAAGTTGCGACATCAAGAACATACTAAAAAATAGCCTCAGGGGTGAAATTTAAGCAAATGTCGCGACTTTGGGTTATGGAAGTCATGACATTGGAAATAAATGCAAGGAAAGGCTACAAACAAAGTCAATGTTGTGATGAGCAAGATGCTCCATGTCACGATGATTTCCTAAACGTGTCAGCTGCATTTTTAAGGGTGACTCAGGATCTTTTTTCAGGTTAAAACCCTAATTGCTATAATAAGTATAGGGGCATTTTAGTCTTTAAATTTTATCCCATATAAGCAACACTATAACCAAAATTTGAGGACTTCAGACGGCTTTCAGATTTCATACTTTCGATTTCAGTTTTTAGTTATTCCTTAGTTTAGTTTTCTTTTATGTTTTCCTTAAGTGGAATTCTTCTACTTCGAAGTTAGATGATTGCGAGTGAAGATTCTTTTATCTTGATTAATCCATGAGCATTATCTTCTCT
Source organism: Gossypium bickii (assembly GCA_025503065.1). Classification (NCBI taxonomy): domain Eukaryota; kingdom Viridiplantae; phylum Streptophyta; class Magnoliopsida; order Malvales; family Malvaceae; genus Gossypium; species Gossypium bickii. The sequence continues at coordinate 90,160,915 of CP106714.1, read as the reverse complement.
ATTTTATTCTATTTATTTATATCTCTATTAATTCAATTAATTGATTGTTTGTATAAATAGTAGAATAAAATTGTGCTTTATACATATCTCGCATGATTTGATTGTTTGACTGATTAATATATTAAGTAAATAGTTATATGGAATTGGGTCTTTATTCAAGTTTGCTAAAGAACTTAGTATACTAGGATTGATAACCCTAGTAAAACAACTAGACAAGTGGGACCGAAAGGGTATCCTGTTGGGTAAGCCTTTAGTAGACTTGTGCTAAGCGGTGAGATCAAAAGGGTATCTTAGGTAGTAACTTTTAGCGAAGATGAGACCGAGAGGGTATTCCTACTTAAGAGTGGTAAATAACTCAATTGAAGGTAATTATCACCTTAATTAATAATTAGTAATTCAATAGATTTTAGGTTAAGTAGCTTGCATCATTGAAAATAGGAATATGAGTTTCGATAGTTAACCTAGGTTTAGTTTTAGTTTAGATAATTTTATTCCAATCTCAATCTAGAATGTAACACCCCAAACCGGCCTAGACGTTATGGTCGGATCTAGCATGTCACATCAAAAGGTTGTTTAAAAGCTATGCGTTCGTTAAAAACTTTGTATCCTTTTTGAAACTGTAACACCCCAAACCCAGCCTAGAAGTTAGGCCCGAATCTGGCGTGCCACATTGAAATGTTTTTCGAAAACCATGTTTTCATTAAAAACCCTTCTTGAAAATTTTAAAACTAAAGTCTCAGTTTGCGTTTGTTTATTTTTAATCAACGTTTATTAAAAGTTATTAATTTCAAAACCTCGTTGTTGCGGAAGCTTAATTTAAAACAGATGATTTACGAAGATCTGTTATCCAAAAATTGAGTTGCGGAAACGTAGTGTTTAGAAAATAGTTATTGTTTTTAGAAAATCGCATTCTACTTCAAGTAGATTTAAATCATAATAAACTTAAAAATACCAAATTAAAAACCAGAAGTTAAAAGAGGCCTTATTACAACCCAATAAGAAAGCAGTTTAAGTAAAGTAAAGTAGAATACTAAAGTCTGGAACTGCTCGTAGTGTGGCCACCTCCGAGTCCTCCAGTACTTCGAACCGCCTACTGAGGATTACCTGAAAAATTAAAAAAGAGGGGGTGAGTTTACGAAAACTCAGTATGTACAACCCTCATCATAAGAACATGAATCACAACAATCTGGGCTGAAGCCCATTTCAGTAACAGTGGCAATTGGGCCTTAGCCCATAAAAGCCTGAGTTGGGCCTTAACCCAAATCAAATGTCACATATCATAATTATCTGGGCCTAAGCCCATCTCAATATTAAAAACCATACGCAATGCATTAATGCTCATACCAACCCTGCACTCTGTCTCTTGTCCAACCCTGCACTCCTATGGGGATTTAATCGACCCACCCATCCCTACACTCCTTATGTAGCACTGGTTGCGGCACTAACTTATCGGTGCAGCATGGCTGCTCGGTGGCTAAAAAGCCTTCGGTGGATCCACAGTCGTCAAGTGACCATGCGATCCTAAAAGCACTTCCTCCATATTAATAATCTCATCCCCATGCAACATAATAACACATGAATGCAACATAAAATAATAATCATATGATAACAATCATAAATCACATACAAGAATAACCATATAACATGTAGGGGCGTTTTCATTATTTTTCCCTTCAGGGGCATATCAGTCATTTTACCCATCGAGGGTATTTCAATAATTTTACCCACCGAGGGTATTTCGATAATTTTACCCACCAAGGGTATTTCGGTAATTTTACCCACTAAGGGTATTTCAGTAATTTCACAAACCGAGGTATTTCAGTAATTTTGTAAACCAAGGTATTCTAAACAGATATAATGAGACGATTGGGCCTAGGGCCCATTCTCAGCCCAAATAGGCCCACACGCTCGTGTGGCCCATTTGGCCCAAATCTAGCCACAAGTATGAGATTCCCATTGTCTAATCCAACATCTCCTACACAATCATACAACTTATTCATATGGGCCCACGAGCCCATCGAGGCCCAAACAGCCTAACCCACAAGAATACTCATGATGGCCTCAACTATCGCGTCGAAGCCCCCACATGTGCGCTCGCACACTTGTGTGGCTACCATCGCCGTGTGACCGGTATTTCGGCATTTGCCGCTCTACAGCTAGAGTAGGGCGAATTACACACCTGATAAGAATCTGAAGCTAATCCACGCTCCGAATGCTCCTATGCCCAACGCCAACCAGGTATGCTTCCTCTCCTCATAGACAGCTCTATTTATAGCCAGCTTTATTTATAGCCAGCTTCTCACCTTCCCTCTTACTAGCTTTCCGATGTGGGATCCCTCCTACAGCAGAGTTTAAAACCAACACAAACTCTGGCCATCCCAACTTAGCAAAATAAATATCCCTTTTTACTTGCAATGGGATTCGAACTCAGGCTCCCTTGTAGCATAATCCACGCTGCTAGCCACTTGGCCACAAGCTCCCCTTGTGTCAAAATCATGCGCAACTAAATATAAATCTATGGGCCAAAGTCCAAGTTCACTTAAAAATAAATCAAAATGAAATGCCAGCGCCAAGGCTTGAACCTTGGACCCCCCTTACTTCCTTGTGGCATCACCCCATTGTCTCCTATGTGGCGTCATTTGCCACTAGACCACAACTCCTTTTGTGTCATTTTTCTCTACATTTTATTCTTAAAGCCTACCTACTAACTCCCAAGGTTTTATTCACCTAAAACCAAAATTTTCCTAAAGCCCAAGTTTGATCCCGAGACTTCATAGAAGCCCCCTAACCTTCCAAAATCACTCACCTAATAGGTCCAACTTGCCTTAGTGCCATTCTCTTGTTCTCAACTTATTCATAAACGCTCCCGTGCCCAAGGCCCAATAAGCCCAATTCTACTAGGCCCAAATTCGGGTCGTTACAAATCTACCTCCCTTAAAGAAATTTCATCCTCGAAATTTCCAACTATCTAATAGCCGCACACTAACGGTTATGCCACAACGCTTCTGCTATGCACATTATCACTTTGCGTATTATCTGAATTAGAAATTTTATGAATTTAGCTCATAGTTCCAGTAATTAAACAAATTTTTTATGGAGATAGTAGTTAAAAGTTGTTTTCGAAATCGAAAGCTCACTACAGTTTTAGTCTCCTACAGGCCTCAGTCTAACTCTAACTAAGAGTCTTAGTATAGTCTATCATCTAAAGTAAGCCCAATAACTATCTACAGTATAACAGTTTTAAACAGATAGGAGAACTTATTTAGTCCGACGCCGAAAACTCGGTGTGCCACACAAAAAAACCTTCCCAAAACCACTTCAGAATCACTTGTAAACATCTTTAAAATAGAAACTAAATCCCATCTCAAAGCCCGAGTTTTGCAACCGGGCTCTGATACCACTAAATGTAACACCCCAAACCCGGCCTAGAAGTTAGGCCCGAATCTGGCGTACCACATTGAAGTGTTTTTCGAAAACCATGTTTTCATTAAAAACCCTTCTTGAAATTTTAAAACTTAAAGTCTCAGTTTGCATTTGTTTATTTTTAATCAACGTTTATTAGAAGTTATTAATTTCAAAACCTCGTTTTTGCGGAAGCTTAATTTAAAACAGATGATTTACGAAGACGTGTTATCCAAAAATTGAGTTGCGTAGTGTTTAGAAACCAGTTATTGTTTTTAGAAAATCGTGTTCTACTTCAAGCAGATTTAAATCATAATAAACTTAAAAATACCAAATTAAAAACCAGAAGTTAAAAGAGGACTTATTACAACCCAATAAGAAAGCAGTTTAAGTAAAGTAAAGTAGAATACCAAAGCCCAGAACTGCTCGTAGTGTAGTGATACAAGTGTTGGAAGACATGTTACGAAGTTATGTTTTGGAGTTTGTAGGAAGTTGAGAATGATGTTTACCGTTGGCTGAGTTCACCTATAAAAATAATTATTATGCAAGCATTCAAACGGAACCCTTTAAAGCACTGTATGGAAGAAGGTGTCGAACACCCACTACAGCAAAATAGACTTTTAACGGCGTTTTTTTAGGCCTTTTGCGGCGCTTAAAACTATTTGCGACGTTTTACAAGCGCCGCAAAAAACACCGCTATAGAAAACGCCACTAAATTTTGCGGCGTTTATGTGAAAAAATGCCGCTAAAGGTCATGACCTTTAGCGGCGCTTTCCCCAAAAATGCCGTTAAAGAACATGACCTTTAGCGACACTTTTCACAAAAACGCCGCTAAAAGTCAGGAAAAATAAAAAAAATTAAAATATTATAAAAAAGAATAAAATTAAAATATTATAAATATTAAAATATTATAAAAAATTAAGGGAAAAATAATAAAATTAAACATTTTTCAGCCCATAACATTTAAACCAAAAAAAAAAAATCGATAGCAAACAATATTCAACAAGAATTTAAAAAAAAAGAAGAAAAATATATGCAGGATGAATTTGTTTTCTAATGCTACAGTCTCAATTCAACACACCCAATTTTGCAAACTGATATGCAGGAGCTTGGTAATGGCAAATACTTAAATTGATATGCAAATTGTCCTACGAAGATTTACAAGATTTGTCTCTGTCTTATCCTTTATTTTCATCTGCTCTTCATCTTTCTCATCACATTCATCCTCCTCCTCATCACTTGAACCTGCATCTGAACCCTTTTCATCCTCGGACTCCTCAGCAAGGATGGATTTCTTCAACTCTTATATCACTTTTCATTCTCCAAGTATTGAGGATCTGGTTTAAAAATGTCTACAAGAAGGACAAATAAATGCATTCATGATGCATGCCTGAAGGAATTAACCAAACATGTAGAGTTCATCAATAAAATATAACTAACAAAAAATGTAGCTGGAGGCATCTTGAAACATACCAATGGTTATTTTTGGATCGATCTCATCTTGGAGAGATATCTCATGAGTTAATTGGTCATCTTCCTCAACAAGGTCTAGTTCTGGACGAACAGCAGGATATCCCTGCAAATGTATAAATGGAAAACAGAATTATAAGTTGTTCCTTTTGTTAGATACAATGGTATCTGACCTTCAAGCTTCACAGGACTTTGAAAAAGTTAGTTAGGGAAAAAAGGACACTTGAAACTTGGCTTTCCTTATAGCAAATAAGCCCTCTATCAAAAACTGAATACGTTTATCTATCTCTCCCTAATGAAGAATACCCCGAAAACGCTCAAATATACCTGTAAACAACAGCCAACACTAACCGAAAAGGGAAACAAATAAGAGACATATAAGATAGTAAGATATCACTAGACCAGAATCACCAAAGGGAAGAGAGTGAGAAACAGAGGGAGAAGAAACAATCAAAACTTTCTTTCTCTACTTCATATCAGAAAAATGATATGAACACTAAAAAAATTTTCTATTATTCACTTTCAAAAGCCTTCAGTAAAAAACTTCATAAACATAAAGAATGAGAGACACAAATATAGTTTCAACCATTGTGGACATAATATTTTTCAAATAAAAAACATTGACTTTCTCTAAACCGATATCATATAATTGACCAGAATTAAAACCACACTTCAGGTTATCAACTAAATGATGTTCATCTCAAAAAGTTTTAGAAGCTGAAGCAAGATAAACAGGCATCGACCAGGGACAACGAATTGCCAAGCATTACATGCATGATTACCAAATGCAAGAAAATGCGGCCCAGCATGCTAAAGTATCTAGGCAGTCGTTGTACCATAGCAAATGTGCAATTTAGTCATATACTATCGAACCGAGTAAACAAATTTAGTTATAGCAAATGTTCAATTAGTTAAACAAATTTCGATTACTTTATTGTTTGTGAACCGAAAAGAACAATACTAACCTCTTGGCAACTTAAGATATCCATCACTCTGATGTCCATGTAATTTTGTAGTTGGAAAGTCATCACCTATTAAACATGTCCAATAAATTTAAAATATGTCTATATCATCAATGAAAATTTTCCAATGGTTATTCTAAGTAGCTATAAATAGATACTTCAATAATGAGTGAATAAAACAAAATATTTAAATAAAATCAAAGCTCCACAATAAAGGGAGCAACGACATTTTACAAGGATGAGTTCTCCAAATTCCCAAAAGATGATTTTCTAATCATATCTTTTAAATACAAATCATTCATTGGATAGGCCTGGTTAATACTAACATTTAATTATAGCAACCTGCAGTGGTCAAGCTCAAATGCAAAATCTGTCAATACCATGCAAAAGCAAATCTTAGAAATGTAAATTAAGCCTACAAAGAAGTAAACCCGATTTTAGATGAGATTCTGAAATTTTCAGTGCTAAAGTTAAGGAAAGAACTTAAATCCCACAAGTTATGTGTTTAGACTTGAACACTAAGACAAAGGACGAAGTCAATAGATTATGAAACAACCAAAAATTCTATTGAAGACTGATTGAAATGTTTTTATAAAAGTTATTTATACAATTAAACCTAACCAACCAATTTGCCAAACCCTAAAATGCTAATTTATTGTAAAGCCTAATGGCTAAGTTTAGCCCATTAAAAGTTCAAAAATCTATCTCAAACATTGTACTGAAATAACAGTAGGAGGGATGCAAAACAATATCAAATAAAATTATGGTCTAAGGAAACATCAGAAAATGTTTTTGTCCTAAGAACAAAAAACTTACAACAGCTCTATAATTCTTGATCAGAGACAATTGGATATGGTATTTCTTGAATCAGTTTAGCATGACAAGCATTAAAATCACTTCACAACAATGTTAGAACTTACAACCACAACCACAGGTATACAGATGACTTTGTTTTCTCCCTTGTAAGGAACAAGTTGAGCTACACAAATAAAAATAACTAAAATTAACAAAGCGTAAAAAGGGACAGATCAGAGTAAATTGAAACTACATGTGCAAGAAAGAAACTTACGGGAACGTGGCTCAAATCAAGAACTAACACACATTATAAATAATCAAAATAATCAAATCATGAACTTATCTTTGTACTACTAAAAATAATCAAAATAAAGCCAAATTGTAACTGCGTTAACAATTACGGTTTAAAAAGTGAAATGAAATATTACTACAAACAAAACATTTCATTTATAGAATCATAATTTTTTTTCAAAATATTAACTGAGTTAAACAGTAAATGCTAACTTTGTTGAAATTTAACCTTATTTGATTCTTTTTTATAGTCTAGGGATTAAAATGATCCATTTAATAGCAGAGAGATTAATTTGATTTGGTCCCTATAATAGAGGGGCCTGCTAGGTATATTCACCACAATTTTAATCACAACTTTACCCCAAATCTCCTCCTTTTGCCTCTATTTTATTTCCAAATACCATGAAGGAAAAATAACTTCCCTGCCTCCCTCCCCCCATTTCTTTCACTCCATTTTTCCTTTCCAGCAAACATGGTATAAATGTTTCATCCCCAAGAAAACCATCATACTTGGTTATCATACATGATATTACAAAGTCGGTTTGACTTTGGTTTTTCTATATCATAACTACTTAAAAGTATAAACCAAAACTGTTTTGTATGAATTCAAGAAAAAGGTTTTACTATTTCAACTATATTTTTAAAAAAACTTCAAATACTACAAAAGGAGATCAAACATAACCAAATTGATGAAATTGCCTATTAAAGGTTTTGTCGGTTTTAAGTTTCCTTTCATTTTAGTTCAGCTATAATTGTCTGTTATTCAAAGAAAAAAAGATCATGTTTTAACTATATGTTGTCCCAAAACTAGTACAGAAGCAACCAAGATGCAGCACCTTATTGGTGAATAACTACACCTTATCACTGGTACACATCATTTTCGAAAAAAATTTAAAATATTAAAATCATACCACAGAGTCATTAAACAAACTAAAATGCAATGAATTTTGAGCAAATTTATCATTAAGAGATAGAACTGATCTGAGATCAGCATTGTCTCTGACTAAAGTATCCAGCTGCACAGAAACCAGAGATTTCCAGGAAGCAACATCAGCAACATGTTTAGCCTGAAAACGAAAACCAAAATGAGTTAAGAGTCAAATGCACCTGATTCAAATAAATAAAACTACAATTGAATCAACTAAGAGTTTCACATACAATGATATTCTGGCTTTCAGTGAGATCTTTTATGTTCGATTTAATTTTCTCTAGAACTTTATCTTTTTCTCCAATATCTTTGTCGAATTCTTTAAAGATATTTCCATACTTGTAATTCAAATCTTCTAAATACCGCTCCAAAACGGATAAATTTAATTGCACATGCTTGGATTGAGAACAACATTACTAGTAACATCAAATTGCACATTTAATTGATCCACTAGTGGCTCAGATCCCATTTCCTTGTGTGAATTTTGATTAATATCATCGCGTTGAGTGGACTCCATTTGTGAAGCCGGTTTTTTCTGATCACGTACTCCATCCTCAGGTCCAAACAGATTATCCTGAACAGAGATCAAATCCTCCAGCATTTTCTCCACTGCATCCACTCTATACACTTCAATAACACTTAGCGTACAATAAAACTCGAAACCATAATAGCTCAAAAGGTTTAACTTCAAATACCTAACCCATTTCGGTTCCTGAAGAACAAATCTCTGATCAAGCTTCACATTGGTGGCGGTAAAGTTCCCCAGATTAATCCAAGCATCTGTCGGGAAAACCAAACTCCCAAGCAACTCAAATGCTTTCAAATTAGAGGAGTAATGTTCAAAATTTGCTATTACAATGGTGTCTACTACTTTATTATTCATGTTCTCTATTACATTGATTCTCATCCCAAATAGACACGCTATTCCCTTCATCGTATTGCACGGTAATTTTCTTATCCCAGTATGTTTTCTTTTCAATTTTAATGTTCTTATGCTCTCTCCCATGGCTTAAATTCATTCTTTAATGCCCTAAAACTTGAGATAAATGGGGATTAGAACTTATTTTGTGCAAGTGCAGCACTAGGATTTCAACTTTTTCCTCCTTGGTAACCAATAAAGCAAGGCCAGTACAAGGGTTGTATATAGAAACAATAAATAGATAAGCATTCCCGAGACTGCATGCAAAATACTATGTTGGTGCAGCAATAACCCTACAAAAAGTGACACTTTCTTAACCACCGAACTTGATAATTATTTCAATTTTCTATCCAATTTTCTGTTGGTCGTTTGCCACTGCTTCAAACACCATAAACGGTAAAACAATACTACAAAAGAACGTACTCCGAAGCTCCAAAATTTACTTTCCTCTTTGAAAAAGTTCAATATGTTAAAAGTTCCAAACTACTTATAGTTACAAAATATTCCCTTTTTTACCCTAACATAAAAGGAGATACTTGTTTCCCAAATGATAAAAAGAAATATAGAGAAGAGCTCAGTTTGAAGTAGGATCATAATTAGCACTCTTGGACAGGATTTATAGTAATTCTCAACATTCCAATGCAAATATAAAGACAACTAAGGAGCAGATACCGTTTAGAGCCAAAGGCAAACAAAATCCAAACTTAAAAATTCATGCATGCTCAACGAATCAACAAGCATTTAGTTCGGTCATATATTAAAATAACACAAAACTTATTAAAGATTTCTTGAGGAATAATCATGAGCATTAAAGCTTCAATAACCATTAAGTAGCAAAAATGCAAAAATAAGAGAGAATTGACTCAAAAAACATACCAGTCCAGCACTCCATTCTTGCGCAAGGAGATATTTTTATTACATCGGGTGGATCAACACTGATATTTAAACATAAAACTAGGGCCACACATCCTGTCTTCATCTGCATATGAAGTCATAAGTCAAGTGAATATGGTCAAGCACACCATATCAAGACAAATTAAAGGGAAAATAGTTCTTAGGGGATGGTTTCTAATATTTATTAAGAAGAAACATACTATTATCTAAGAATCAAATTCAGTTCCAAGAAAGAAAATATTACTTAATGTATTGCAAAGAAACCCAAGCAAAGAGACTGCTGAAAGATAAAAACAGTCTTTTTACTGCACACTTTAGGAAGTAGAATGCGAACAAATTTGGTATAGTATAACACTATTTCAAATTATTTGTATTCTGCATGTTTAGGCTTTATAAATCTCTTTAAGCAGACATAACAATCTTCCACAATATTGTCTCCTTATTTTGCTTTTAGATTCAAAATTCATGTCAAAACCTAAAAGGTTTAAATAGAATACATTTCACCATGGCATGTTCAAAACACTACGCTACAGGAGAAGGTATGGGAATTGTTACTTTACTACAGATGAAATTAAAAAGGATTAAAAGAATTGAGTTTCTACTCTGAATGCTCTACTGTGCAAATACATAAACAACCAACCATTCAAAATACATTCCTTAGTCAGTAGTTCATCACAAGGCAAATGACATACTGGGATGGTAAAAACAACAGCAGATTACTTAATGTACAAAGTATTGAACTCTTCCAGACTCTAATGCTTTGATCTGGAGGAGTACAATGTCTTCATGTCTTCCATTGCTAGGTGACCACATCAAATTCAAGGATTTCAAACTTAATTGACAGTACTAATTCCATAATGTTATGCTAGCACATCTAAGAATCCCCCTCCCTTCTATCCATTGTACGAAAGCCCTATTAAAATTTTAGTTCAAGACCCAAAATGGCATAGATATGAACCAATTTAGCAACATTTCTAATAACCTCTAAACGAAGTCAAATTTTCTTCCGAATATCAATAGGAAATCCTAATTATTTGCACAATCCCATCTTTTCCTACTGCAGTGTAAATATTTTTTTTCTTAAACCCATTATTAGATATAATCAGTCAAACGAATGGTAAGCAAAAAAAAGAAGAAAACAAGCTAGAAAGGAAAGGACTTACTCTGTACTTGGGGCGCCATTTGGAAACAAGGCCACTATCAGAAGGTCCAGTTGGCGTGGAAGCTTCAAAGGCAGCATGCCGAAGCTCGCATAAAACAACAGTTTGCGGCAAGTAAGCCATGGTCGTAGGCACAGTGGCCGTGGAAGTAACGCCATTGGCGTAACTGCTAGTTGATGCAGCATCTAAATCCATCCTCTGAGACATCAAGTCAGCATAAGCAACATTGTCGTCATGATAGCCGCTGCTGCTGACGTTACCGTCAATGACATGATTCGATACCGCCAATAACCATTGCGAAAATTGTGACGTCATCAGATCACCCAATGCCATTCAAATCCCACGAAACAAAAAAAAAAATACAAATACAAAAACCCTCGGATTCAAAATTTTAATTAATAGAAACTAATCTCACCAAAACCTAGCCTTTTTTTTTTTTTTTTTTTTGCTCCAAACTGATCAACAAGAGAAATTGATACACATATTAGAGATATGGGAAAGGAAAGAGATTTGATCAACAAAGCCGCTGAACCAACGGTGCATTGAGATTCGCCAGAAGAAAGAGAGATAATCCAACTCGAAGATAAAATGCAAGACTTTTCACTCTAAATATGACTATGTTCTTCTAGTTAAAAACCCTAGATTCAAAAGTAACACTAAGGCAAAAGGAAAACAGGGGATCAAATATGCAAAGATGAGCACAAGTCACTTCTATAACAACAAATTTCTCTTCTGCAGAACAAGGATTCCGGAGGTACTTGTCCTCGTCTCTGCCTAAGATAGGAGGGGAAAAGTTGAGGAGAGCAGTTTTGTCTAAAATAAATATCCTTTTCCGGCGTTTATAAAAAAAAAAAAAAAAAAGCTAATTAAAAGAATCGCCTCTAATATTTTCGATACTAATATATATTTAAAGATTCAATCCAATTTTTTTTCTTTATTTTAAAGTTTAAATAATATTTAAAAGAATCAGATAAAATTTAAAATCTTTAAATTTAAAAATTATTTAATATATAAATTAAAAAACAATTACTCATAAATTAAAAATTATTTTAAATTTAAGTAATATTTAAAATAATTAGATAAATTTTGAAATATTTAAAATTATTTAAAATTTGAAATCTTTAAAATTTAAAATTATTTAATATATAAATTAAAAAATAATCAGTCATATACCAAAAAAATTTAAAATCATTTTAAATAATAGTATTTTAATTTTTTCATTTAAATAAATAATTTTTTAAAATTTAAGTAATATTTAAAAGAATTAGATAAAGTTTGAAATCTTTAAAATTATTTAAAATTTGAAATCTTTAAAATTTGAATTTATTTAATATATAAATTAAAAAACAACCAGTTATACTTATATACCCAAAAATACTTTAAAATTATTTTAAATAATATTATTTTAAATTTTATCATTTTTAACATATATTTTTCTATGTTTTTACTTTCAAATTTTTCTACGTGTCGAAAAGAATACATGATGGGCACTTGGATGATTGGTGAGAATATAGAAAGTAAAATGGCGTCGTTTAGTTTAGAGTAAAATGATTTTCTACGATGTTTTTATCAAACCCTAAACCTTAAAACACTAAGTCCTAAACCCAAACCCTAAATCTCAAAACCATAAATCCTAAACCCATAGACCTTAAACCTTAAATCCTAAAACCCTAAACTCTTGTCATAACTATAGAATCTAACACCGAAATCTTAAAGTTAAACTTACATCACATTTTAACCTTAAAGTTGAATTTATTTTAAATAATAGTATTTTAATTTTTTAATTCTTAACATATATTTTTCTACGTTTTTACTTTCAAATTTTTTTCTACGTGTCATTATTTTTTTGAAGAATTTAAATATTCAGTTAAAATTAAATTGTATTTTAATTAATATAAATAGTCAGGGTTTAGGGGTTTCGATAAAGCAAAACTTCTAAATAGTTTAGTTATCGATTTGTAACTTTTCATAATTAAGTAATTAAAATAAAACTTTCTCATAGCCAAATCAGTTTCAAATAGCAAAATAATATTAAATTCAAAACAAAAATAAGAAAAAAATGAAAATTAAATCGAATCAAATCGAAACGAGTGTCGGTTACCCTAGATGAAAATGGAACTATTGCACCTAAAGCTGCTGTCGAGATTTGTAATATGCTTGGGTTTAATGAGAATGATTATTTGGGGTCCTATTTAGGCATGCCTTTGTTGAACCGGCAGGTGAAAATGACCACTTTCAAGTTTATCATTGAGAAGATTCGGAAAAAGTTGAATAATTGGGATGTTAATCTTCTTTCTTTGGCAGGACGTGTGACTCTTGCTCAGTTGGTCTTTTTATCTATTCCTAACTATTTTATGAAAACTATTAGAATTCCTGTTAATGTTTGCTCTGAAATTGAGAAGCTTGCCCGAGGTTTTATTTGGGGAAAATCCGCAGCTAGTTATAAGCCAGCCTTAGTAAAGTGGATTGATTGTTGGCAACCCCTCTCCAATGGGGAACTAGGTCTTCAACGTCTCAAGGAACAAAATGAGGCCTTTTTGCTTAAATTGGGCTACCATTTTCTTACTAATAAGAATACTTTATTAGTCAGAGTCCTTCGAGCGAAATATAAGATTACGGATGATTTCCCAGCAAATATTTCAAGAGGTTAGTGTTCATTTGTTTGGAGATTTCTAGCTAAGGTTTGGCCACTTGTTCATTAAGGCCTTTCTTGCTTAGTGGGTGATGGAAGTCTAGTCAAACTCTGGACAAATTCTTGGATTACAGAGCTTGGTCCATTAATTAATTTTTGTCTTAGCATTGAGCTGATTGATGATTCTATTACTCTTGAGGAGGTGACGACTGCTAACAGTAATTGGAATTGGAACTATCTGTGTTATAATTTGAATAATGATATCATTTCCTATATTACAGGCATTTCGGCACCGAATCCTTTATTTGGGTGTGATACTCTTATTTCCAAGTGGTATACTAATGGTATTTTTACTGTTAAATCAGCTTATAGTATTCTTATGAAAGATTCCCTACAACCAACTAACAATAATTGGAAGCTTGTATGGCCTTTTTCTGGTCCTCAGCATGTTCGACATTTTCTTTGGTTGGTTTTTAAAAAACGTTTACTTACCAATGTTGAACGTTGCAAAAGAGGTATGGTTGACAATCTTTCTTGCAAATTATGTAGCGATGATGAAGAATCCACTTTACACGTACTTCGAAATTTTGTAAGGCACGAGAAGTGTGGGAGCAACTTCTTCCTTTGAGGGTAAGGAATAGTTTTTTCTCATGTATATTGTTACCTTGGCTGTCTGGAAACTTGATGAATAAATTTCACATAGTTCTTAAGGAAGTTGATTGGCAAACCTTGTTTGGTATTGTTTGCTGGAAGTTTTGGAAATAAAGGAATATTTGTGTGTTCCAAGGAGAGCAGTTCAATGCTATCTACATTCTTCAGTCCTTGTGGTGTTGGGGCAAAAGCCATTAAAGATATGTCAAGTAGTTCAGATAAGAATCTTAGTAGACATGATGGCTTATGAAATCCATGCTCGGGCTTAGCTTCCTCGGCAACAATGGCTAGAGATGACCATGCTAGGTGGATTTGTGGGATTGGAAGAAATATTGACAGATGTAGTGTTGAATAAGTAGGGTTATGGGCAATTTATAATGGCCTCCAATTGGCTTGATCTGCTACATGGACTAATATAATTGTCGAAACTGATTATGCTCTAGCTATTGAAACCCTTAATGGTAGGCTCTAAGGACAGATGAATAGAGATTTTGTAACACCCCTAACCCGTATCCGTCACCGGAACAGGGTTATAAAGTATTACCAGAGCTTCTAGAACATTTACAAATAATTCATGTAAATTACTATTCATTAATCGAGATTATTGATATTGTCCCTTAAATTGACCCTCGAGGCCCAATAAAGCATTATAATTGAGTCGGGACTTAATCGAAAGCTCTAAGAATTTTTTGCAAAATTACAAAAAATTTCCAAGTTGTACGGCTCACACGCCCGTGTTACAGGCCGTGTTCGACCCCGTGTAACTCTCTAACTTGTGCACATGGCCATGCCACACGCCCGTGTGCTAGGCCGTGTGGTTAATTAATTCATTTCGAAATTAGGTGCAGGTTTCACACGGCCTGGACACGGGCGACGGATACGGGTTAAGGGTGTTACAGATTTGGTTTTGAGAATTCAAGAACTTTGTAAAAGAGATTGGAGGGAGAATTCAACAAGTCTAGAGGGAGACAAATACTACTGCTCACACTCTAACTGGGTTGATGAGAGGCTTCTCTTATGGCTACCTTCAAGAATTGCTTATCAAATAAGGAATGATGGTCAAAATTTAATTTATAATTCTAAAGTTTATTTGTAATTGATTGATGTGTGTTTTCCTAAAACTAACTAAAAATACGACAAATGCAAGTGCACATATCAATAAATAGTATAGCTACGGTGAGTAAAGATATCGTGTCCACGATGACTAAAAGTATTAGTAATTACCGTTTTTCTATTACTTAGCCGATAAATTTGAGTGATTGATTTAAACTAAGATTTATTAAATTAATCTAGCTAAAGAACTCAACAGAGAATGAATTAGGAAAATAATTAAATAATAACCAATGAGAGAAACAATACCTAGGAAAGATTCTGCCTAGACTTCAAATATTATTATAAATCTGATTTAAACGATTTATTCACTTGGTATCTTGATCCATAGAAATCCCTAAATTATGCTAATATATCTTTCGAGAGTAAGAGCAACTGACTCTAGGTTGATTAATTAAAATTTCTTTCTAAGTAAAACCTTATTGTCGCATTACTCGATCTATGGATTCTCCTATTAGATTTGACTCTAATCTGGTATATTTATGTCGTCCTATTTCTAGGATTGCATGCAACTCCACTCAATTATGCTAGATCTAATCTTAAACAGAAACTTTTCCTCCTCTGATTTAAGCACATTAAACATGAATTAATATCCCAGAAATATTAAAATAAGAGATAAGCAAACATAACTGAGAAAAAGAATAAAGTATTTATCGCGTAAAACAGAAATCAAATAATAGAATTCATCATAGGGTTCATCTTCCCTAGGTATCTAGGGAATTAGTTCATAATTGTGAATAAAAACATCTCAAAGTCAGAATAACCAAAAGAAATAAAGAAACTCATAAAAACTTCAAAAGAAATTAAAAGGAGGTCTTCAATCTTGATGGAAATCCGCTTTAGAGTTGGCTCCAATGGTGTTCTTCGAGTTGTTTTCTTTGATATTCTCTGATGGCTCCATTCTCTCTTATTCTATTTGGTATTTATAGACTTTAGAATGCCTAGAAAGCCTAAAAATTGCATTTTTCCTTGTGTTTGGGATGCAAGTTGAGAAATTGACACGGTCTGGCACATAGCCGTGTGTCCAGCCCGTGTGACTCCTGAAATACGCTATTTTTGTCCGATTTTCACTCGTTTTTCGCTCTTTTTGCTCCCAAATGCTCTCCTAAGCATAGAAACATGAATTCAAAGGATTAGGAGCATAAAATTCGCCCATTTGCATAAATAATTATCCAAAAACGCATTAAGAACGAGATTAAAATGTTACTTTTATTACTTATCATTGATCTATAATTATTTTCTTCTACCAAAATATAATTTTATTAATTAACATATTAGTTATATATAAATTGTTTTTCTGAAAATTTAGGATGTTCTCAAGTCAAATTAAATTTAAAAGGTTTTACCTTTATAAAAGTGGCTATCACTAAAGAGAAAGGATTGTATGAAATAGTGACGCCACATCATCTGTGTCTATTTTTCAATAGTTTTATGGCACATCAGCATTTTCATCCTGAAAAAAATTAAATCCAAATTAAAATCCTGAAATTCAGGATGAGAATACTGATATGGTATAAAACTATTAGAAAGGAATAATATCTTGTTTCATACAATCTTTTCTCATCACTAAATTCAATAATTTATATTTTTTTCCGAACCTATAAAATCAAAATTTAATATAATAAAATTAAACTTCAATATCCTAAAATTTATTATAGGGAATGTAAATATTATATATATGAGTATGACTATTAGGGTCTTTTACGAATGATACTGTTTAAAGTATAAAAAAATCTAAATTGCTATTCAACAGATAATATTTTAATAAATAATTTGAGTAAATAATTATTTTTAATAATATTTTAGTAAAGGAAAAGCCGTGACTATTATCCACAAATTATAAAAAGAACAAACTCTAAATACTGCAAAGATTCTCTTGGCTTTTGATCATGCTGTCTTCCACTAGTAAAATAATAGTGAAAAATATGGAAAAGGCGGTGAAGGGACCTCTGGAAAAGCATTTTCCATATTCTTGTAAATAAAGTTGAAAAAGCATGGCTTAAACGTTTAAAAAGTTTGGAAGATCATTTTAAAAAAATATTTTTTACAGTATTTAAATTTTTAAAATACATTAAAAGGATTTTTAAACTTTTTTAGAAAATACAATTAATCCTTTTTTCTTTTGTACTCAATTGAATACTTAAATTTTTAAAATTCACCAAAAAAAATTTTAAACTTTTTCAAGAAAAAGTAATTAAACTTCTGTTTTTTCACTCAATTAGGTACTTAAACTGTCAAAATGTATCAAAAACACCCTTTAACCGTTAACTTTAACAGTTGACCGTTAAAGTTAATTGCCCCTGATTTTTTCAATTAAAGTTACCACGTGTCATAACCACGGTATAACATGTGACAAAAAATGATAAAAAATAAAAAGTAATAAAATTATTAAATTAATAAATTTTAATAAAAAATATTAAATATTAGAAAAAAATATAAAAAATTGTAAAAGTTTATAAAAATCGTAAAAAAATTATAAAAATTATCATTCAAAAGGGGTATTTTATAATTTTTCTACAACTTTTATTGATTTTTATTTTTATCGCTTTTCATCACGTCACGCTGTGTTGCGACACGTGATGGCTTTAACTGGAAAAAAGAAATGGAGGTCGTTAACTTTAATAGTAAACGGTTAAATTTAATGGTTAAAGGTATTGGTGAATTTGATGCTCCTAATCCCTTAAATTCATGTTTCTATACTTAGGAGAGCATTTGGGAGCAAAAGGAGCGAAAAAGGGGCCAAAATCAGAGTTTTCAGGATCCACACGGGCTGGGCACACGCCCATGTGAGCCACACGGGCTGGGCACACGCCCATGTGCTTGCCCGTGTCAATTTTGCACCTTACTTCCCTGTTACGCGGAAAAACCCAATTTTTAGGGTTTCTAAGCCTTCTAAAGGCTATAAATACATACTAGAAGAGGACAAAAGAGGGCACGCAGAGTAGAACGAAGAAATTACTCGAAGGAAGCTGTTGGAATCATCTCAGAAGCAGATCCACTCCAAGATTGAAGATCTCCATCAAGTTCTTTAGAAGTTTTTGGGTTCTTTATGTCTTGTTGTTTTCTTGATTCTAAGATGTTTTCCTTCTACGTTATGAACTAAACTCCCTAAATACCTAGGGAGGATGAAACCTAGATAAATCTTATTATTTAATTATCTGAATTACATGATAAATACTTGTTCTTGTTCTTAATTATGTTTCTTAACCATTGCTTTAATATTTTCAGGATATTAATTCAAGTTTAATATGCATATTTAGTAGAGCAAAAGTCCCTGTTTAAGAGAAGATCTAGCATAATTAAGCGGAGATTATTGCAACCCTAGAAATAGGATGACATAAATCTACTAGATTAGAGTCAAATCTAATAAGGAAATCTATGGATCGAGTTAATGCGACGATAGGGGTTTTAATTAGAAAGAGATTTCAATTAATCAACCTAGAGTTAGTTGTTATTAGTCTCGAAAGAGATATTAACATAATTTAGGGATTTCTACGGAACAAGGCAAGTGAATAAATCGTTTAATTCAGAGTCAGAATAATAAGTGAAGTATAGGTGGATTCTTCCTTAGGTATTGTCTTTATTCATTGGTTTATTCGATTACTTTCTTCACTCTCTGTCGCGTTCATAGTAAATTAGTTAGTTAAATTTTATATTAAAACAAATCCCCTTAATTATTAGGCTAAATAATAGAAAGATAGTTATTACTAGTACTTTTAGTCCTTATGGATACGATATTTCGGACTCACCATAGCTATACTACTGTTCGATAGGTGCACTTGCCTTTGTCGAAATATTAGTTAGTTTTCGAGCCCATCAAGTTTTTGGCGCTGTTGTCGGGGACTAAAATATTAGGAACACTAATTTTTTATTACTTTAGTCATTTTTTTTATTGCAATTTATTTTCATCTTATAGTTACTTTTCTAATATTTCTCTTTCTTTGCTTCTGGCAAATATCTCTAGTTTATGACTAGAAGGAACCCATCAGGACCTTTGCTTTTTGACAGTGAGATAGAAAGTACCGTTCGCAGAAATCGTAAGGAGATAAGGCGAAGTTTACAATACATAGAGGAAGAGCAAGAGAATGATACTAATACTACCGAGGAGATGGCTGATAATAATCCGCTTCCTCCGGTGGTTGCCGAAAATCCTGTTCCTCCTACTATGTACGACTATGCTAAGCCTAATTTAACTGGGGCTGAATCAAGTATTGTTAGACCTGCTATTGCTGCAAATAATTTTGAACTGAAACCTAACACTAATCAAATGATTCAATAGTTTGTTCAGTTTGATGGTTTGCAGGACGAAGACCCAAATACTCATTTAGCAAATTTTCTAGAATTCTGTGATACTTTCAAAATAAATGGCGTTTCTGACGATGCCATTTGCCTTCGGTTGTTTCCCTTCTCGTTGAGGAACAAAGTTAAACAGTGGTTGAACTCGTTACCACAAGGATCAATCACTACATGGGAACAAATGACTGAAAAAATTTTACTTAAATATTTTTTGCCGGCTAAAACAGCTAAGTTGAGGAATGATATTTCTTCTTTTGTGCAGATGGATTTAGAAACACTTTACGATGCATGGGAGAGATACAAGGATCTACTGAGAAGATGCCCTCACCATGGGTTACCATTATGGCTACAGGTTCAAACCTTTTATAATGGTGTGAACCCCTCAACTAGAAAACTAATTGATGCAGCCGCCGACGGTACACTAAACAACAAAACACCTGAGGCTACTCACGAATTCATTAAAGAGATGTTACTGAATAACTATCAGTGGCAAGTTATAAGGATAAAGCCAACAAAGGTAGTCGATATTTTCAACCTCGACGCAGTGACCATCCTATCAAACCAGGTAGAGCTTTTAAATAAAAAGATTTATGGTTTGTGTGGTTCTTCGCAGGTACATCCAGTGATGCAGTGCGATATGAATGGAGGAGGAATGGGCAATACAGAATATCTATCCCACAACCCTGGCATAGAAAGCGAATAGATGAACTATATGGGTAATAATTCTAGACCTTAGAGTAATCCCTATAGTAACACTTATAATCCAGGTTGGAGGAACCACCCAAACTTCTCATGGGGTGGTTAAGGAAATCAGAGACAACAACACCCTCCAGGCTTTTAACTACAACCCTACCCACAGAAAAAGAAGCCGAACCTTGAAGAGATGCTAACAAAATTCATCTCGGTGTCAGAAACCCATTTTTAAAACACCAAAACAGCACTTAAAAACCAACAGGCATCGATTCAAGGGCTCGAAAACCAAATAGGTCAGCTTGCTAAGCTGATCTCTAAACGACCACAAGGTAGCCTGTCAAGCAACACTGAAACTAACCCAAAGGAGCAACTTCATGCCATTATTGTTCACAATAGTGAAGGGTTAGACGCACCAAAATTGAGGCAAGAAAACGTGGTAGATAAAGGTAAGGTTGAGGTAAGCCATAATAAACCAAAACTGGTAAGTGCAGAGTACAGACCTTATGTGCCATACCCCAATGCGACGAAGAAAGACTGCGCAGATGAACAATTCGATAAATTTCTTAAAATTTTAAAAAAATTACATATTAACTTACCGTTTATTGAAACTCTTTCGCAGATACTATTCAGTAAAATTTTTAAAAGAGCTTTTGACAAACAAACGGAAATTAGACAATGCGTCGCATGTGGAGTTAAATGCAGTGTGCTCAACAATTTTACAGAATAAACTCCCTACAAATTAAAAGATCCAGGGAGTTTTATAATTCCTTGCTTAATTGGTAGTTTATCTGTTAATAATACTTTAGCTAATTTAGGGGCAAGTATTAATGTTATGCCTTATAAAATGTTTAAATAGCTAGGTCTTGGGAAACCCAAACAAACTAGGATGAGCATTCAATTGGTTGATAAAACCATTAGATTTCTTAGGGGTATAATTGAAGATGTGCTAGTCAAAATTGATAAATTCATATTCCCAGTAGACTTTGTTGTTTTAGACATGGATGAGGATAGTGACGTTCCTTTAATTTTAGAACGACCCTTTTTAACAACTGTTAGGACCATTATTGATATTGGTACAAGGGGAATTAATACTTCTTGTAGGTGATGACATGATTAAACTCCAAGCACGTGATTCTGTCAAAATATCCAGTGATCAAGATGATACAAGTCTTATTAATGTAAGTGAACTTAATGTTCAATCTTCTTTGCAGGAAATCCTTCGAAAAAAAATGACAGAGCCATGGTCTAGCTCTCATATTGAGAATAGAATTGTTCATGAGGAACGAAGAGTCCAGATCGAAGAACTAGATAAATGGCAACACGGTTTAAGGAGAAATTGAAAGTGCACGATGAACCAAAGTAGAGCCATAACGAGCCTAAAAATAAAACGAGTCAAATTAAGGTTGGAGACCGAGTTCTAATGGAAATACAGATCCTCGTATTGCCACTTCTGAACCTAATGGAACAACCCCTTTCACGATACTTAATATTTTCCCATATGGTACAGTCGAGGTAACCATTCCAAATTTGGCACCTTCAAGGTAAATAGTACTCGTCTAAAACCTTATTTTAACAAAATTGATAGTAGGAATGAGGAGTTTTAACTTCTCGAACCACTATGATTATGCGAATGTAAGGTAAGTCGAGCTTAGACTCTAAATAAGCACTTCTCGGGAGGCAACCCGAACACTAACCTTACTAATTAGTTTATTTTCACTTCATCCATGTTTTTAATACAGTTTTTTTGTCCAACACAGCCTGGACACACAGGCGTGTCCCTGACCGTGTGGATGTGGGGACTTAGTTTTTAAAATTTAAAGAAATCGACAGGGGACTCCATGGATACGACACACGGCCGTGTGTGATATCACGCGGGCGTGTCAAAATCCCACACGGGCGTGTCCTAGGCCATGTGAAAACTGGAGCTCAATTTTTCAAAATTCAAAATTTAAAAAACAAGTCAGTAGACTCCATGGGCAACACACACGGTCGTGTGAGTGATCACATGGCCTGTGGACTTCTACACGGGAGTGGGAGAAGCGAAGGACCTAGCACACGGCTATGTGACGCGACCGTGTGGACCACACGTCCTGGATGTACGGGCATGTCCAAAGCCGTGTGAATATCAAATTTTTAGATTTCGCAACGAACACGGGCTGGAATTCGAGCCACACGGGCTTGTGACACGGCCATGTGACCCAACACACGACCGTGTCACCTATTTAAAACCCAAATTCTTCTTTCTTCTTCCTTCTCCTTTCCAAACCCCCTCAAACCCTAGCCTCCACAACCTCCGCCGCAACTTCAACCACCGACGACCCCCCTCCTTTTTCCCTTATTTTTCCTTTCCCCCTTCCCACTTCCGGCCACCTTGATCCCCTTCCTTCCTTTTGCTTCGCTGTCCCCTTTCGCCTCCCCTTTTCTTTCCACCACCACACCAGCCACTACATTATATCGCAACCCAACCCCGATCACTGCCTTTATTACCCATTATCTTCACATCACCCCTTCTTTGCGCACATACCAACCCCGAAACCACCGTCCTCTCCGCCCAACACGCCGTCTGCCTGTCGCCCGTCACCGACCGCTTTTCCCTTCGACTGGTTCCTTTTTCCCTCTTCTATTTTTATTTATTTAATTATTTAATTATTGATTATTCTTTTTATTATTATTTTCTTTATTTCTTTGTTATTATCTCATTATTTAGTTGTTATTCTTGGCTATCATTATTATGATTATTCGTATTATTACTACATCATTCATATTCCTAGTTTGATAACTTTCATGTGGCTTGATTATTCATTAATTATATTAGGTTTTTCGTTGTCTTTTTATGCATTCCTATCCCTAATTGTTTAGTCTATTATTTTTAATTATTAGTTCGTAGGATGTCAGTTTAAACTACTAATCTGCTAATTCTTGCATAATTAGGTATTAGCACATATAGGAAAAGGTATTAGTAATATTTTACTGAATTTTTGAATTTTGTATTGTTTCTTAGGTATACAATGACTAATACTTGAGGCAAGACCAATGACGTCGTCCCTGCTTCGAAAAAGCGGAAGGGTCTCGGCGCGGTCTCCCCATGCGCGACCACCTTACAGAAGATATGACACCACCTCCTCATACTCCAGTTCATGCGGCTGCTTCATTGACTCAACAATTCGATGGCCTCGAGCGACTCTACAACAGATTTGTCAGCACTTTCACATATCACCACCACCCCCACCTCACGAACCATCTGTTGACGAGGACCTTTGAGTCCATTTATTTTTTCTTTTTCTTTTATTTTAATTTTTAAACTCTTTCTCTTTATCTTTCTTGTCTTTAATTTATATTAGTATATTTTGATTTATTTATATTTCTGGTTGTTTATTATCAAGTACCCATAACGAAGTCCATTACTAAAACTCCCTAAAACTTTACTGATGACTCCGCAGTTTCTAAAGGTTCAAGGTGCTACTAAGGAATGAACAAACTACTGGAGTATTCTCCCACCTTCACCTCTGCCTAGTTCATCATACTTATTTCTAAGGAGTTCATCCGTAATTCAGGAAGTTTCACCTCCTTCCCTCTCTTATGATTTTTTGCTTACATTGCTATTATCTATCTTTGTACATTGAGGACAATGTACATCTTGAGTGTGGGGAGGTTAATTATATCATTATCAGAAAATCCCTGAATTCTTGTTCTTAAATAAATTTTCTCATATCACTATTAGAATAAAATTTCTATTAACTTATGATTCTTATTGATATGTTTTGGATTAAGTCATAGGTAATTGTGTATTGATGGTTTAAATCTTAAGACATTAGAGAATCAAGCATGATAAGTCTATTTTTAGAATTAAAAATTTATTAGGTTGTTTTCCTAAATTTAAATATTACTTTAAAGTTTGAAATTTGCAAGGTTGACATCAAAAACCATAATTTTTGTGAGATTTTGAGCCTTTTAGAGCATATATTTTTCTTGATCACTTTATTATTGGTTATGAGTGTGTCAATATTGATTTGTTATTCTAGAACTTGCTTCGATTATACATATTGAGACCACACCTTTGATGTGATATACTGAGATGATAAAGGCACCTAGGTTTTAACCCACTTATCCCAAAAAGCCTACCTTCATAATTAACCCTTAATGAACCCCTTTGAGCCTAATAAACCGTTTCTTGATCTACCCTTAATATTAACCCATAACTCACTCTTTTTGATTCATTGAGAATTTTCCTATTATATTGACCCCCTTTTTTGTCGAGATTTGATTTTGTCAGTTGCTTAACTATGTTCTTTTGTTCTAGTTGTTAAATTATCTCTTTTATCCTTAACTCAAAAAAAAGTGAAAAAGAAGTAAAAAAAAGTGAAAAAAAATATATGTACATTTATTTTAATTATTACTAGTTCTATGTTATTTGAGCTTAAACGGTTAATTTCACATTTTGAGAAGAAGCTTGTGTTATTATTGATAAGTTTCCAATTGATGTAATTATTCAGTATTAGTTTATTTTTCTAGTTAGATAAATTGTCAATTCGATCTCGATTCTAACATTCTATTTCAGCCTTTATCCACACCTTTAACCCAAACCACATTACAACCTTTTAAAGACCTTTTGATTTGTGTATCATCTCATTTTATAGTGGTGGAAATTTGAATTTCATGCAAGCCTATGGTAATGACTTTTCATGTTTGACTTTTGAGTGCTTATTTTTTAAACCTTAAAACACCTTGAGTGATTTGAGTGAATCTTTAGGAGGATGTCAAATCTTGTCGGTTTTGAATTAAAGGTAATTACTTAGATAAGGGGAAATACCTATGCTTTCATTCTTTAAAAATGTGTGACTTGGATTGTTTGAATCTTTAGTGCTCTTTTAGTTGAACTATCAATGTGTAATTATTTGTGAATTATGATAAAACGTTATTGATAAGAATTATGAGTTGAGAAAGCTTAATTTTAATTGTGAGTTGAGGATTTTGCTTGAGAACAAGTAAATGCTTAAGTGTGGGGATATTTGATAAACCATAAATGTAGCATATTAATTCTATGCTTAGTATATTTTTGGATGATTTATGATGAAAATTGGTGAATTTGATGCTCCTAATCCCTTAAATTCATGTTTCTATATTTAGGAGAGCATTTGGGAGCAAAAGAAGCGAAAAAGGGGCCAAAATCGGAGTTTTCAGGATCCACACGGGCTGGCCACACGCCCATGTGCTTGCCCGTGTCAATTTTGCACCTTACTTCCCTGTTACGCGGGAAAACCCAATTTTTAGGATTTCTGAGCCTTCTAAAGTCTATAAATACACACTATAAGAGGACAAAAGAGGGACGCAGAGTAGAACGAAGAAATTACTCGAAGGAAGCCGTCGGAATCATCTCGAAAGCAGATTCACTCCAAGATTGAAGATCTCCATCAAGTTCTTTAGAATTTTTGGGCTCTTTATGTCTTGTTGTTTTCTTGATTCTAAGATGTTTTCCTTCTATGTTATGAACTAAACTCCCTAAATACCTAGGGAGGATGAAACCTAGATGAATCTTATTATTTAATTATCTGAATTACATGATAAATACTTGTTCTTGTTCTTTTCTTAACCCTTGCTTTAATATTTTCAGGATATTAATTCAAGTTTAATGTGCTTATTTAGTGGAGCAAAAGTCCCTGTTTAAGAGAAGATCTAGCATAATTAAGCGGAGTTGATTGCAACCCTAGAAATAGGATGACATAAATCTGTCGAATTAGAGTCAAATCTAATAAGGGAACCCATAGATCGAGATGCGACGATAGGGGTTTTAATTAGAAAGAGATTTTTATTAATCAACCTAGAGTTAGTTGTTTTTAGTCTCGAAAGAGATATTAACATAATTTAGGGATTTCTAGTTAGTTGTTTTTAGTCTCGAAAGAGATATTAACATAATTTAGGGATTTCTACGGAACAAGGCAAGTGAATAAATCGTTTAATTCAGAGTCAGAATAATAAGTGAAGTCTAGGTGGATTCTTCCTTAGGTATTGTCTTTATTCATTGGTTTATTCGATTACTTTCTTCATTTTCTGTCGCGTTCATAGTAAATTAGTTAGTTAAATTTTATATTAAAACAAATTCCCTTAATTATTAGACTAAATAATAGAAAGATAGTTATTACTAGTATTTTTAGTCCTTGTGGATACGATATTCTGAACTCACCATAGCTATACTACTATCCGATAGGTGCGCTTGCTTTTGTCGAAATATTAGTTAGTTTTCGAGCCCATCAAGTTTTCTTTTTGATGCATTTTATAAATTTTTTCTAATTTTTAATAAATTTTAAATATATATTTTTATAAAAATTTAATAATTTTTATAACTTTGATTGATTTTTATTTTTTATAATTTTTTACCACATGCCACGCCGTGATTATGACACGTGACTTTAACCGAAAAAATTTAGGGCTAATTAGCTTTAACGGTCAAAAGATATTTTTTATACATTTTATCTATTCAAGTGTCCAATTGACTACTGAGTGCAAGAAAAAAAAGGGGTTTAATTGTTTTTTTTAATTTTAAAAAAATTTTAATACCTAATTAAGTAAAAAAAACGAAAGCTTGATTTTTTTTTAAAAAAAAATTGAGATCTTTTACACCTTTAAACAAAAAAAAAAACATTCATAATGCTTTTTTATTTTTGTCTTATTTTGAGTGATGTGCATTGAGATCATAAATTGAAGGGTAATTTTATTTACCAACAACAACACTGTCAACTGATCAGCAGGCAGAACAAGAACCGAGACATATCCAAACATGCTTCTCAAACATAATATCTTGGGTTAAATAACATTCTGCTGGAGTTTTCTCCTCGACAACTAGCAGGTTTTACGGTTGGCAAGAGACGGGACTGGACAAGTTTTTCGATTTAATCGAATGCAACAACAGAAAAGTGAATAAATGGAACCGGACGCCTTTTTGCTCCATTTAGTCTTCACCCGATTTTTTTTACTTCTTGTTTTGATTTTATCAAATAAAATATTTATTACATTCATCCCCTCACAATTCCTTTCTCATTTTTATCCGACTCTCCTTGGAATATTAAATAATTTTTATATACAAGATTAAACAAAATATATTTTAAATTTTTGTAAAAATAAAAATCCAATTAAAATATATAAAATAGTTAAAACGTTACAAAGTCTTGTAAAACTTTTTATTAATTTTAATTGGAAATAAAATTAAAGGAAATAAAATAAAGAAAAGGTAAGAAAAAAAGAGATTTTATATAAATGATTAATATGTAGTTTACTCTTTGAATTTATCTAAAAATATCTTAAATTTATCTAAAAGTATCTTTAGTGTTAACAACATTAATTTTTTAAAAATTAACATGTAATTTACCTCATGAACTTGAATTTGTCTAAAAAAAATACTTAATTGATACTTGAACTCATTCAAAAAATTATACTTCTTAAAATTAATTTATATATTTTTTAAACTTTTTAAAATTTATATTCACCCCATATCATATTGAGAAACTACCATATGTCATTATAGGATTGACCATCAATGCTGCATCTACACAAACTAATAGTATTAGTATGAAAGTACCAACTTAAATAACAAAATATAAGTTCAAACACCAACTAAATACAAAAAATTCAAGTACCAATTAAATACTTTTAGACAAATTTAAGAGGCAAAGGGTTGATCTATAAATGAAATAACTGTGATTTTAAAGACGGTGAATAGAAAATATTAAAAAAATTAAGGTTGTTTAGCTGCTTTTAAGAGTCAAAAAGTTCAGCAGCCGAAAGAATGTTTCCTTTGACAAGCAAGGAATGGCAAAAACACTATGGTAAATCTAGTTTCCTAGTAATTGGATTAAAGTTTGATGATCAACTATAAAGTCGCCATCGTAGTTAATGCGGTCCTTGCAACTTGATATATTGGACTGCAAAAGGTAATCCTATTATTTACCCAATTATGGCCCCCCCCCCCCCCCTCCTCTCATTAAATGGATGTTAAAGCCAGACCCAAAATTAGTAAAATCATGTAGACCACTTCACCTAACATTCATGAGTAATGAATATCAAAGCTACTGATGGTCCAGTGACAAAATTTCATGCAACTTTGAATCCAAATTACAAGGACATAAATAATAGATTGCTATATTGCATTGCCAAGAAGTACTGTTTACCTAAAAGCTGCAGTTCACTAAAAGATACTATAAGTTAATAGGAAATTACCAACAAGAGGTGGTGAGGTATGTTATGAAGGGGCACCATTTGTTTTTTGTGACTGAGTGACACTCCTTAACTTTTCATAAGCTTCAGAGCAGGCGTGAGAATAGTCCGACAATGCGCGGAATATCTCAGGCAACCGGATTTTAAGACTTCCAATAGATTTCTCTCGCACTTGAATGCAGTGTTTTTTGTGAGCTTCGGCTTCCTCTTCCAACCTCTTTTTCAAGCTCTCTACCACAAGCTGCCTCTCGGAGACAGGATCCTTTGCATTCGCGTCTTCACCTGCATCTATTTCATCCAATGCAGATCTTCGTTGCTTGTACTTGTGATACCATTCCTCGAATGCCTGGCTCTTGCGCAAGAATTCCTTCCTAGTTTCCTCGCATTTTTCTTTTAGCTTCATCTCTTCGTCTTGATGGATGATTATTGTTTTTATCACTGCAGCGAATGAAGAGATAGCGGATTTGGCAACCTCGTCAGGAAGCTTTTCAAGACAATCGTGCCATGCATGAAGGAGTGCTTGGATGGGAGGATTCTGCGCTCGCGGAGGAGATGAGATTTTCTCTTTCAAGCTGCTTTCGATAGGGATGAGATTCAACTTTAACCAGTTGTTGAGAGCTAGGATGTATTGCTTTTGATTGGTCACGAGCTTATCAAATTGCGAATGCCACTCTTGGACAACGTTATGAAGTTGGATGGTCCAGTCGTGGTGTTGCTTTGTTGTTTCTTTGGAACTGAGGGCAACGTCAAGAGACTTAAGCTTTTCAACAACCTTGAGTTGCCTATCATGATGTATGCACATGCTTGCCCACATGTTAGCCATCCTGCAAATTAGATGTCAAAATTTATGGTCATGATTAAATTCAATTCAAGCCATTGGCAATAAGTTGGTCTCTTAATCTGAACAGGCAACACAAACAATCCTGGATAAGCTTATGAAGTAAAGATGCCAATTACAGCAATATTAGAACCAATATACAGATTTCTAGATATTTTCATAGGAAAACTTACCTATCAACAAGAATAACAAGTTTCGGATATAACTGCTCATCACGTATTCGATTAACTTCCGACACAGTTGAATCCATGGACTGCATGTCAACGATGTACCTTGTATGCAAATGACTTACAGCCGCCTTTGTTTTCTCCAATGATTCAGCACTAGCGCCACGTTTCTTCTGCTTGTTTAACCAAGCTACCTTCCTTTTATACTCGAGCTTCATCAGCTCTCCTTGCTACAATCGGGACCAAATTTTCATAACATTCGGAACAAGTTTAAAAAACAAGCTTAACAACATGCCTATCAACATGGATCGCCATGAAAAGCAGCTGGCCATAAAAAATGAAAAAAAAAAAAAAGTGAAGAGAGAAACAGATAAACCAGAGTCTTAAAATGTACCTTTACTTCATCATAAAGTTTCTTTTCCCATGCTAGCAACTTATCCAGGACAGTGGCGTGAGACTCGTGCTCTTCAGAATCAAACTCATCCTTCCTGTTTTCACTGTTTGTCATACCTCTGAAAGAACTATTCCATGTAATGACACGCATTACCCTCGCGGAATGATCAATATGTCCTACGATCAATGAGATCATTACATTAAAGATAAAGCAATTCTCTTTCTAATTGCAACTACATATTGCAGGACAAGATCTGCACAAAAAATTAATAACTTTTAGATCATTTCAACTATGCCATTTTACTCAATTAAAAAGAGCAGCTTTGTTTTGTGGTAAAGAAAAAAGTATAAAGATGTAAGGTCAAGGCCAGATTAAAACATAAAGGTAAAGCACAACAAGATCTAAATGCAAAGACACCACTTTACACCAAAAGTCCATGAAATCATTTAAAAATACAAAAAAAGAAAAATTTCCCCCAGATCCAAACAGCCTTTCACATAAAATTGCAGTGAAAACCTAAATTTATGAAATTCAACTAGGTGCAGAACATGAAACATGGAAAACCTGAACTGTCACAATGAAAACATATTAGGCAACTTAGAAAAGCAAGCAGATTACCTCGATTATCAGCAAAATTGGAATGATAATGCAACCTGGTAGCCTCCAGCATCTTAGAAACCTCTTGAGCACTCTCTGAGCATTTCAAGAAATGGTCATCAATCTCACTCAAAACCAGCATCAAATTCACACTAGAAACGGCCTTCACCATTCTCCTGAAATCTGCCGGAGTCGTTTTCGAATGCTCCATCTGTACCTGTTGTTTCCCCTTCACATCATCCTCCACCGCCATATTCTCCGGCCTCTCCGGAGTCTTGGGCTCAATCTCACTATCGGCTCCGCCATGGCTATTAAACCCCACACCACTCACATTGTTAGCGAAAGGTTCAGCATTTCTACCCTCGGTCTCGTTGTCATTGTCGTCCAAATCCAAGCTCGGACCCGGCATGTTATTGTCGACCATAAAGAAGTAATCCCAAGCCATGTGTTTAGCTTCCGGCATCGGCGGTGGGTTGGTCACATTGTTGTTCTCCGATGTCGACGCCGTCATATCTTCCCTATTAGGCCCTCGTGAGTCTTTTCTGAGACCTTCATTGTGATTTTTTTCAAGCACCTCGTTTTCTACATGATTTTCTTCTTCTTCTTCTTCCTCTTCTTCTTCTTCTTCAATAGCGAGAGAAGAATCGAACTCCTTGCGACTCTTGATGGGCATTTCTGGCATGCTGAGGGCGCGTTTGATGGGAGCGACGGGGCTAGGGGAGAAGTTAGGAAGCGGAGGAGGTGGAGGAAGGTTGTCCATCATAGGAGGCGGAGGAGGCGGCTGAGGAGTGGAGTCAAGTGGAGGAATCCCACTTGCTTGTTCTTCGAGGGGCTCTTCAGCTTCCCCATTACCGTAGTCACTCAAGGCAGCGCCGGTGTTCTTCAACGAAATGGCGTACCCAGAGTGACCGGCGGCGAAGGCGTTTCGAGCTACGACCGCATCTTTCATCAAGTTCTTCCGGTCCTTGCATCGAACCACCGATTCTTCGTTCTCTATTCTGGACTGGGCACACCCCATTTTTAGCAGAAACAATTGGCCCAGCTAGCAACTACCGGCTCCGACAGCCAAATAAACCCAATGCTGCGCCGTTCGCGGTGATTCTTTCGGCTATTATCTTTAGATATTTGGTTTGGGGATTAGAAATATTGAGAGTGGGATACTGCCAAGGATAGGACAGCGAGAAAAGGAGAAGACAAAGGCAGACAGTGCAGCAGAGCAGTGCGGAGCCGAGGCAAAGAGAGTGATGAGAGTGGGGTATATGCATTTGTACTCGCTGTCCTTTTCTCTTTATTTTTAAATTAACGGTCACATTATTTTATAAAAAAAGAAAAAGAAAAAGCAATAATTTCACGACGGCGTTTTATTGCTGATATATATGGTTTACTTATACCTTTACTCCCTATATTATTTTTATGGTTAAGATATACAACAAGTCCCTATACTTTTTAAAAATTAAGAATTTAGTCTATGTACTTAAATTTAACGAAATTTAGTCTTTTTACCTTTCAGATTTCAAAATTCAGGTCCAACTATTAATATGTTAAATTTTTTTGTTAAATTCGTTGATACGATATTTTTCAAAAAAAAAAAGACTCACTTAATAGTCATGTAACTAAAAAAAAACTTTGTAATTAACTTAAACTTAACACAAAAAGTTAATAATGTTTAATAGTTAGACCTAAATTTTAGAATCTAAAAAAAATAGAGAAATTAAATTTCATAAAATAAAAATATAAAGACTAAATTTTCAATTTTCAAAAAATACATAGACTTGTGGCACATTTTAAACTATTTTTATTATACTTCTTTAAGATAACTTTGATTTGTAATATCTAAAAGAATGAAGATAATTATTTTTAACATAAATAATACATGAATTTTGAATAGGAGTTTAACAATAAAAAAAAACACGTCGAAATCTAAGGTATTTTTTTTGTCAATTATTATGTTTGGAGTAGTTTTCGTACGAGTTCTTCAATTTTTTTGATTGAAGTTTTTGTGTGAAAAATAAAGGAAACAAACAGATTTTAAGTTTTTCATTTAAAAAATAAACAAATAATATTTAATATTTTTTAGATTTTATTAATTAAAAAGTGTCACGTATCAAAAAATAATTAGTAAAGCATTTTTTTTAACGGTGTCAATTTTTTAGAGTAATTTGAGTAATAGAGCATAATTTAGGCATCACTTATGACTAAAAACAAAATTTAAGGATCAATTTAACAAAAATGTGTATAATTTAAATACTATTTCATAGTTTAAGTCTTACTCAAAAAAATAATTCATACATAATTTCCGCAATATGAAAATCCAACTAAAACATAAAAGGGTAAACTGCATTCATGGTCACTTTTGTTTATCTGAAGTTATATTTTAGTCACTTATGTTTGAAATGTTACGTTTTAATCATTTACGTTATTGTGTTGTAACATTTTAGTCACTGAGCCGTTAATTGCCATTAACGGTGTAACGGTAAGTTGATGCGGCACGTTAAATCAACATTTTAAACAAAAAATTTAGGTAAAATTATATAATCGATCCCTATATTTTTTTCATTTTGAGTAGTTTAATTTTTTTCTTTTATGTTCTTTAAACTTTTCTTCTCCTTGTTTTTTTCTTTCTTTTCCATTTTCTTTTGTTTCTCCCTCTGTTTTCCTATCTTCTCCATTTCTTTTAACCTATTAGGAAGTCAATTTGACAGTGAAGAAAAAAACAGGAAGTTGAAAGCCATCATTGCCTATAACCAAAACCCAAACCATGCTTCTTTCTTCACTGTCAATTCGACTTCCTAATATGTTAAAAGAAATGAAGAAGGTAGGAAAACAGAGGGATAAGTAGAAGAAAATGAAAAAAAGAAGAAGTTAAAAGATCACAAAGAAAAAATTAAATTGCTCAAAATAAAAAAAATGGAGATTAATTGTATAATTTTGTTTGGAATGATGATTTAACGTGTCACGTTAGCTTACCGTTACACCGTTAACGACAATTAATGACTTAGTAACTAAAATGTTATAACACAATAATGTAAGTGACTAAAACGTAATATTTCAAACATAAGTGATTAAAATATAACCTGAAGTAAACAAAAGTGACTATAAATATAGTTTACCCAACATAAAAATTTCAAGTAATCAACTTTTACCAGCTTGCCATTGGCCAACCCCAGTTTTGTTTTGTTTTTTTAGCTCTATTATTAGATAACATTACTATATAAAAGATTATTGTAGTAGATAAAAAGTTAAAATGAAAACAAACACAGTTAAAAAGGTAGAAACGAATAATCTCCATGGATTAGGTATTAGGTGAGCAGAAATTAGAGAGAGAGGAGAAAAGCTTAATAGATGAGTATATACTTTGATTTTGATATATTGTATGTCCAATAGACTCATCAAGGTCTAAAATCTTAAAAGCTCGAAATAACAGCTTTTTTGTTATGCATGTTATAATAAGTATATTTTTTTAAACATTAATTTTATTATATATTTTTATCATATCTGTTGTTTGATATAATATTTAAAATTAACTATAATAATGCGTTTTAATATACTCGAACTCATATCTTTTTGTACAAATAATAAAACCAATATTAATCGAATTAAGACTCAATTAACTTAATAAGCATCATTTTAAAAGTTAACAGAATCGAATTAAAAACCATTCAAATCATATAAAAATAAACCTACGGCTACCTTATAAGCTAGATTAATACGGTGGGTGTATGAACATCCATTTCCTTGCAAGAGTAAGTACGTAATCATAATAACAAGCTTGACCAGAATTAATCATAGGCAGCTTGAGAGCGATCAAGAGCTTCTATTATTTTTTATCTACTTTTAAATGCTATTAATTGCCTTGAAATAATTGGATTGGATTAGTGGATTTAACATAAAAATTGAAACTTTAATCGATTTAAACGATGACATTAATTGGAAATAGCTAGAACCATTTCGAATAAATGAAAATTGGAAAATAAATAAAATCAGATTTTTATTATATTTTAATTTTAACAAAAAATTTGAATTTTTTAATTATGTTTTTGGTTCATTTTTATCTTCGATTTTTATGAATAAATATTTTTTCTTATTCTTATTTTTAATATTTAAAAATATTCATAATTTTTTTAAATTATTATTAAATTATTCTTTTAATTTTAAAATGATTAAACCATCCAAAAATAAAAAATGGAAAATCCAAGATCTGACTTTTATAATACTAGTTTCTAATGACTACAAACAAATTGTCATATAATGACGACTCTCAAGCTTCTTCGTTATACTAATTATTTACTAATTATTTTCATGATTTTTTTTCACGACTCTTAAGCTTCTTCGTTTAATAATGTCCATTTACTCTTCTTCGTTAAGCTAGAGCTAAGATTTCGTTTAATCAGTGGATTATTCAACTTTTTGGTAAGTCTTATAGTTCTATATGTTACGATTGTTGAAGAGTAAGAATGTTAAAAGATGTAAGAACAATAAGGTGTGAGTGGAGGCCTTGCATGGGGGGTCGTATGTAGTTGAAACGTTAGTAAACTATCTGTAAGTGAGGATTCTAATAAAAATTCCATGATCTTTTAAGCAGTTGTTGCTATTGGATTGGGAAGGACAATTGAAATA
Organism: Gossypium bickii; assembly: GCA_025503065.1. Taxonomy (NCBI): domain Eukaryota; kingdom Viridiplantae; phylum Streptophyta; class Magnoliopsida; order Malvales; family Malvaceae; genus Gossypium; species Gossypium bickii. The sequence goes on along the minus strand of CP106714.1, from coordinate 90,125,891 downwards.
GAAGCTCCAGGATGAGGTATAGGTAGGTCTCTGGTGAGCCTCTAAACCTGACTCCTGCACATTATCTTATAATGATTCTTGTATGGTTGATCTTCATATAGATGAACATATCTTTTTGAGGAGTTACAGTATGTATGTATGCATATGTGTGTGTGTGTGTTTTCTATGAAGCATCTGTATATATGTACTGAACTGTACGATGTACTGCATGAAAATGATGATGTGTGGTAAACATGTGTGAGAAATTATGTGTTAGGAAGTATGATTCTGTTAAGGGTATGAGTGAAATCTATATAAATGTAACACCTTTTTCCGATGTCCGAAGCCTGGACCGGGTTTGGAGCATTACCTAACTTATCTCACTTAATGCCTCAAATTGGGCTATAAAATTTCATTTAAACCCCTCACTTGCTCATTTTCGGCCCACGAGGCCCTAAACATACCTCTAAGAGGTTTCGAAATTATATCGGGAAGTTTTACGAACTTGGAAATCTTTTCATGAAAATAGATGCCACACGCCAGTGTTGATCTAGGGACACGCCCGTGTCTTCCACCCGTGGTTAACACTGATTAAATTCACACGGCCGGAAACACGCTTGTGTCCCTAGCCCGTGTCTAAGCCCGTGTGCCAAAACCTTGGCATTCTGACTATGACGTCATCATCTCACTATGGTCACACGGCCAAGGCACACGCCCGTGTCCTTAGACCGTGTGTTGAATTAACTTCCACAATTAATGTGCAGACTTCACACGGCCTGGGCGCACGCCCATGTCCTAGGCTGTGCCTCCCACACTGCTGAGGCATATGGCCGTGTCTCTTCCCGTGTGTTTACTATAGGGCATACTGACTTGCAATTCTAGCATGCAAGGGGACACACGGTCGATCCATACGCCCATAGGGCTGACCGTGTATCACACACAGCCTAGACACACGCCCATGTGTCTATGCGTGTGGACAATTAGATGGCTATCTACCAAGCCCTTTGCCACCCTACATTGCATACATACATACTCCAACTCAAATCTACTCAACTCATAACCAAAGGGCACATCCAAACACTCAATTCAAAACATTCATATAAGTATAACTTCATAATTCCTTATCATAGAATATACCAATTATTGGCCCAATTCCGATGACCATATACAAAATGACTTTAATAACATACATAGCCAACACTTTGGCTTACAATTATGACCTAACAAAAATACTCAAGTCCTATACATGCCATACTCAAAATAAGTTTAAATTGTTATACCAAAGTGATGTCGATAGTGTGATTTCTGAACTACTGCTTTCACGTTCCTCGAGTTATCATGGCAATACTACAAGTAAAAAAGGGCAATGAGAAGGGGTAAGCATAAAGCTTAGTAAGTTTGCATGGAAATGAATAGCAACAATAAGCTCATATTAAAATCCATCCATGGCATTAATTTAGCACGCACAAAGTATTAGGCTTCTAGCCAACTTACTCATACTTGCCCTTATATAACACATACCGTGTCACATATCGTAATGTTCCGTCGTGAATTTCTCACGAGTACCTATATTCACTCATTCACACGACTTTAGTACTAATCTCATTTCTACTTTCAAACTCATCTAATTATCCCCTTAATCACTAGAGATACTCAAAGATGCATAATATCGTCATTAATATAAGTACGAGGCCAATGCCACATCCCAAAGGTGGCTTTACATGGAGTCATCTCTGAGTACCGATGCCATATCCCAAATATGTCTTATACAGAATTTAACATTAAGTATCGATGCCACATCCCGAATATGATCTTATACGATTCTCATATTCAATACCGAAGTCATATCCAAATATGGTCTTATACGAAAATCTCAATTCGGTGCCGAGGCCATGCCCTGGACATGGTCTTATACGGGACCTTATCTACTTCATATTTCGATAATAGCATCTTCATATTCATTATAGTCCATTTGGACTTCAACATCTCAACATAATAGAGCATTATATATATCATTATAATACCAAGCATTCTCAAACATGCTATCATAGATGTTACATTTATCACATACAAACTTACCTCGATCTCAAAATGAGCTAGCTCGTCGGTCTAGTCTGAGACTTTGTTCTTTCCTTGATCGAGGTGGATTCTTGGTTCTTCTTGCTCTATAATAACAATTTAGCTCATTTTAATCATCACATTAATGGAAGCATTTTAATAATCATGCTTTGAAAAAAATTACTATTTTGCCCTTAAACTTTGGCAAAATGACCATTTTGCCCCTACGCTCGGAAATAAATTCTAGTCATATTTCGCCCTTTAACAAGCCTAGGTGAACATTTAATACTCTTATGGCTATCATCAAAAATCAACATTTCACATATTTACTACAATTTTATAACCTTTTCATTAAGGTCTTTGTTGGTGTTTTCATGACAACACCTTTCACAAAAGTTGTTCATCTATCAACTAAGACTCAATTTCCTTCATAAAAATGCAGCAAATAACAATGAAAGCTCTAATGGAAAAACTCTAAACTTTTCACCATATTGCAAATTAGTCCCTTCATTTGAAAGCTTATGTAACAGTCCGGTTTATACCCTAGTCGGAACAGTGGTTTCGGGACCACAAATCTGAGTTCGTATAATAATTTTAATATTATTTTCTATGCTGTTGTTATGTGATTAAGCATGTGTTAAATTTACGTGAGCTAATTTGTCCGTCTGTGTATTTAATTTGATAAAATGACTAAATTGCATTAAATGCAAAACTAACATGCTATTTATTAAAGTACCTAAGTTTTGTGGCTTTTGAATGTTTGTGGCCTTATGAGGCAAATATGCCAATATGTAGATAGTGGATGGACAAAGGTCAAATATGCCTTTAATAGATATGTGTTTCTTATTATTATGAAAGGTTATTTTTGTACATTACTAATGTATTTCATGTTAAACAAAATCAATTGAAATCCATGTCCATCTTTTGTTCTTATGACCGAAAATAAGAAAAAGAAAACAAGGGTTTGAGCTTTGTATATTCGGCTACTTACAAGCCAAATTTAAGGTATGTTTTGAGTCGGTTTTCGATAATTTCTACGTTTCTGTAATTGTTGCTTTGTCTACTTCAAAACCCATGCTTTAATTTTGAGAATAGATGATGTTTTTGAAATAAGACTTTGATGAACTCATGGGTTTTGTGATGTTTTATAATGAAATATGAAAGATATGTATTTGATGAATATGTTTTGTTCTTGAAATTTTAATGAATTTAGCTAAATAGGGCTAAATTGAGAAAATGGTAAATTGAGGGACTAAATTGTCAATTTGATGAAAAGTATGGGCTTGTATGATGTATATATATATTCGGCTAAGCTTGGTTGTATTGAATTTGTGAATTTGATGTTTTGAGAAAAATAGACTAAATTGATTAAGTGTGCAAATGTGAGGGCTAATTTGCAAATTACCCTAAATGAGTGTCCTTGGATTGAATTAAATGAATTATTGAATAAAAGGGTTAGTTTTGAATATGTTTAGATCAATAACTGAGGAAAACAGATTAGATCGCGGGAAAGCGAAAGTTATCGAGTAGTCATTTTCTATTCCGATAAACCGAATCTGAGGTAAGTCACTATACAAATAAATGAATGTGTAAGCATTTGTAATTGTTCATATGTTTAATGATGATAATGAATTGCCTATGAGAAATTCTATAATTGAACTCCGAGATAAGTTCGGTATATTGACTAAGTCTGAGAAGCCTCGTACGAACCTTGACATAGGTATCTGTTCTGTTTTATCATGTAAGACCACGTTTGGGACGTTGGCATTGATTTAAGATTCGTGTAAGACCCTGTCCGGGACAGTGACATCGATATCTAATTATGTGTAAGACCATGTCTGGGATGTTGGCATCAATGTAAACTTTACGTATAAGACCACGTCTGGGGCGTTGGCATCACTATGACACTTACGTGTAAGACCATGTCTGGGACATCGGCATCGTTTTGATTCGTATAAGACCCTGTCTGAGACAGTGGCATCGATATCCGAGTGCATGTAAGACCTCGTCTGGGACGTTGGCATTGTATGATTATTCTGAGCTTTCTGAGTATCCTATTAGATTTACTACGGTTCAACGGGCAAGTCTATGATACTAATCGCAAATCTGAGCTATAAACAAATATGTGGTTGTAATTCCAATTCAGGTATGTTGATTATACACTAATTATGTATACAAGGTAAGCATTAATATGATCTTACTATGATGCTATGAATATGGAATTGATGATATGTTGTATAAAGTTTTGGTAAAATGAGATATGTGTTTATATGATCTTTGAATTGTGAATATGGCTAATGTGGTCAAAAGTGTATGAACCAAAGCAAATATATGTATTTTATGCTAAGTTTGTTTGTATATTGACTTACTAAGCTTTTGGAAAGCTTACTCTGTGTGTGTTTAATCTGTTTTATAGGTCGTCAAAGCTACTGAAGGCTCGGGACCGTCTTGGATTGTCATCACACTATAGAACTTATTTTGGTACATTTTGATATTGTATAAAGCTAGATATGGCATGTATAGGCTAGTATTTTGGTATAAATAGTTATGTGATCTTAGCCATGTGATTTGGCTACTTAAGAGTTGAAACTTTGTTTAAATGAATGTGTTATAGAATGTATTTTTTGGTATGATGAAAGAATGTGGGATGGCCAAGTTTGAATGAGCAAATGCATGAATTAGTTTTGTAATGATATGAGTTTTAATCCTTGAGATTACCATAGTTGGGATTGGTTTTGAATGTAAGGTTTGAATGGTTATTTTGGTATGCTTTTGATGGTTTTATGTGCATGAAATATCTTGTTGAATGTGGCTTATAGGTATGACCCTTTGTGGGTGGCATTTTGGCCTTGTAAATGGCCTATAATGTCACACGATTGTGGCACACGGGCATACCTAGCGACCGTGGGTGAATTGTTGGATGTAGTTTATCATCACACGGCCTCGACGTGGGCGTGTCATCTAGCCGTGGTATGCAAGTCAGTAGCTAACATAAAAGTACACGGCTTCGACATGGGCGTGGTTGGTGGCCGTGGTGGGGAAGTCAGTAAATGGCCTAAAAGTACACGGCCATGGCACACGGGCGTGCCTAATGACTGTGTTGGTATAGTCAGTATAAACACGGATGGATACACGGGGGTGTGTAGAAGCCGTGGAGGGCACATGGTCTCCTCCCACGGGCGTGTCTCCCCTGTATTTTAGAAAAGTTTCAAATTTTCATGGAATTTCGTGTGTTTCAGTTTAGTCCCGACTCGATTTATAAGTATGATTAAGGTCTTGAGGACCCGATTAAGGGACATTATGTCTGAGAATGATGATTGAATGTATGATTTTGTCTGTGAATGTTTTCGATCTGTCCGGTAACGCTCCTAACCTTAATCCGGTGACGGACTCGGGATAGAGGTGTTACAGCTTAAGCTTTAGGGGTTCCAAAAGTACAATTTTTATCAAGAAATGATCCCTAAAACACTTACTTGAATGGAGAAGAGCTTGCTAAAATTTTTGAAGCTTTGTACCCTTTATTTGCTACTAATTTTCGGTGGAGAAGTGAAGAAGAAAAGATGAGATATTTTCTTCCTTTATTTTATTAATACTAGTCAAATTAGCCACCAACTATTACTAACTTTGACCAAAATTTTGTCTATCTTTGTCTTCCATGGCCGACCACTAATATTTTAGGGGTCTAGTTGCCTTTTAAAGACCTCCAATCATCAATCTATGGCTATTTGGTACCTTTAGCTTATAAAATGGAACTTTTACACTTTATGCGATTTAGTCCTTTTTCGCGATTAAACATGAAATAGTTAAAATTAAAGCACCAAAATTTTCATGTACTCACACAATCATATTCTAACTCACAAATATCATGAAAAGAATTTTTTTTTCTAGCCTTGGGTTAGTGATCCCGAGATCACTGTTCCGACTAGCCCCTAAATTGGGCTGTTACAATTCTCCCCCTTAAGGATTTTTGTCCCCGAAATTCTTACTGGTGAAAAGGTTGGGATATTGGTTTCTCATCATTTCCTCGGGTTCCCATGTAGCCTCTTCTATTTCGTGCCTTTGCCATAATACTTTCACAAGGGCTATGCTTTTGTTTCTTAACTGTTTGACCTCTCGCGCCAAAATTTTAACCGGCTCTTCACCATAAGTCAAATCCGGTTGTATCTCTACCTCTGTTGGTACTATGACGTGTGAAGGGTCTGAATGGTATCGGTACAATATGGATACGTGAAAGACATCATGAATCTTTTCTAGCTCAGGTGGAAAGGCCAACCGATAAGCTACCGGTCCTATCATCTCGGTAACTTTATAAGGTCCGATAAAATGCGGACTCAATTTGCCCTTCCGGCCAAATCTGAAGACTTTCCTCCAAGGTGATACTTTCAAGAACACTTTATCACCAACTTGGGATTCAATCTCTTTCCTTTTTAAATCCGAATAGGACTTTTGTCTATTTGAGGCAACTTCCAGACATTGCGTATTACCTTTACTTTCTCTTCAGTTTCCCTAATCAGATCGACCCCGTGTATCAGTTTCTCTCTGAGTTCCGACCAATACAAGGGTGTTCGGCACTTACGCCCATACAATGCCTCATAAGGCGCCATTTTCAAACTTGACTGAAAACTATTGTTATAGGCGAATTCCACCAACGATAAGTATTTCTCCCAATTACCTCGGAATTCCAAAACACAATATCGAAGCATGTCTTTGAGTATGTGAATTACTCTCTCCGACTGCCAGTCGGTTTGTGGGTGGAAGGCTGTACTGAAACTTAATTTCGTGCCCAAGGCCTCTTGCAACTTTTTCTAAAATCGTGACGTGAATTTCAGATCTCTATCCGAAATAATTGACAACGGTACACCATGAAGTCTTACTATCTCTGACATGTACAAGTTCGCCAATTTATCAAGCGAATAGTCGACTCACACTGGTATGAAATGGGCTGACTTTATGAGTCTATCAACCACTACCCATACCGCATCTTTCTTCTTTGGAGTCAACGGTAAGCCTGTCACGAAGTCCATGGTAATACTATCCCATTTCCACTTAGGAACCATAATGGGTTGAAGTAAACCAGAAGGTACTTGATGTTCAGCCTTCACTTGTTGACAAATCAGGCATCTCGATACAAATTCAGAAATGTCTTTCTTCATACTAGGCCACCAATACCATTTTCTAAAGTAATTGAACATCTTCGTGCTACCAAGGTGCACAGTTAAACATCTACTATGCGCTTCATGTAGGATCTTACGAATAAGTTTATCCTTTCTGAGTACACAGACCCTATCTCGAAATGTCAAGCATCTATCAGGACTTATCCGAAAGTCTGATTCAACATTTGATTCACATAAAACTCTTTTGGCTTGCAAGTTGTTGTCCTATTTCTGTGCTTCACAAATCTCTTGAAGAAACAATGGTCTAGCCTTCAACTCAGTTAGAATAGAACTATCTTCTGACAAAGCCATCTGAGTATTCATGGCTCTCAGTGCGAACAATGATTTTCTACTCAAAGCATCGGTGACTACGTTCGCCTTTCTTGGATGGTAGTTAATCACCAACTCATAGTCTTTAATCAGTTCCAACCATCTTGGTTGCCTTAAATTCAAATCCTTTTGAGTCATCAAATATTATAGACTTTTATGGTCGGTGAAAATCTGACACCTTTTACCATACAAATGGTGTCTCTAAATCTTTAACGCAAACACAATTGCGGCCAACTCCAGATCATGAGTCGGGTAATTCTTCTCGTGCGGCTTTAATTGCCTAGAGGTGTATGCGATCACCTTACCCTCTTGCATAAGTACACAACCCAATTCGTTTAAGGATGTGTCACTGTAAACCTCAAATTCTCTTCCCGGTTCAGGTTACACCAAAACAGAAGCCTCATTCAACAGCGTCTTCGGCTTCTCAAAACTCTATTGACACTTTTCTGTTCAATCAAACTTTACATCTTTTTGTAATAATCTTGTCATCGGGGTAGCTATCATGGAAAACCCCTTGACAAAACACCTATAATAGCCAGTTAGGCCTAGAAGACTCCTTACTTCAGTTACGCTCCTCGGTAGTTTCCAATCCACTATTGCTAAAATCTTACTTGGGTCTACTCTAATCCCATATCTCGAGACAATGTGCCCCAAAAATCCCACTTTCTTGAGCCAAAATTCACTCTTACTGAACTTGACATATAATTGTTTTTCTCTCAAAACTTGTAGAACCATACTCAAATGCTCGACATGTTCGCTCTCATCTCGAGAGTAGATCAATATGTCATCGATGAAGACCACGAAAAATTTATCCAAGTATGGCCAAAAAATGCGATTTATCAAATCTATGAAGATTGCAGGGGCATTCGTTAGACCGAAAGGCATGACCAAAAATTAATAGTGGTCATACCGAGTCCTAAATGCGGTTTTCGGTACATCCGAGTCCTTGACTCTCAGCTGATAGTACTCGAACCTCAAATCTATTTTAGAAAATACCGTGGCTCCCTTCAATTGATCAAACAGATCATCAATTCTCAGTAACGGGTACTTGTTTTTCACAGTTACTTTGTTGAGCTACCGATAATCTATGCATAATCTCATAGAACCATCTTTCTTCTTCACAAATAAAATGGGAGCACCCCAAGGAGCACAACTTAGCCTTGCGAAACCTTTATCCGTTAGTTCTTGCAACTGTGCTTTTAGCTCTTTTAGCTCAGTTGGAGCCATTCTATATGGAGCAATAGAAATAAGGGTAGTACCCGGAGCTAACTCAATCCCAAATCCAATATCTCTAACCGGAGGTAGCCCTGGCAACTCTTCCGGGAAAACATTTGGGTAACCGCATACTATGGGTACCGACTCCATTTTCAAATCGACCTCTTTAGTGTTCAACACAAAGGCAAGGTAAGCCTCGTACCCCTTTCTTAAAAACTTCCGAGTCGATAAGGTTGTTATCACTACTGGTGATCTATCTTGCTTATCTGATTCAACACGAATAAGATTCCCATTTTCATTTTTCAACTCAATAAGCTTCTTCCCACAATTTACAATTACCCCATGAGTAACCAACCAATCCACCCCAAGGATGACATCAAACTCATCAAACGGCAATAACATAAGATCAACCGGAAAACAATGACCCTCAATCATCAAAGGGCATTCTTTACATACTCTATCAACCAACACATACTTGCCTAGGGGATTAGACATTCTTATTACGAATTCAGTAGACTCTATAGGCATGCTCATGCTAGAGACTAATTTTATGCATATGTATGAGTGGGTAAATCCCGGATCAATTAAAGCTATAACACGAGTATCGTAAAGACAAAATGTACCCATAATTACGTCGGGGGAAGATGCATTTTCATGAGCACGAATGACATATGTTCTCGCTGGTGCTCTACCCTCGACTCTAGCAGCTTGCTCTCTAGATGGATTCTTGCTACCCATCTCATTTCCCTAGTTCCTCAGTGGTCTTCCTCTAGTAGTGCTTCCCGGTCTTGCATTCTGAGACTTCTCTTTCTCGCGCACCTCGGGGCAATCTCTGATAAAGTGGTCTAAGGACCAACATCTGAAACAACCTTTCTCATTCGCTCAGCACTTACCAGAATGGCGCTTGCCACACTGCGGGCATACCGGTCTACTTGGTCGGACGTTGCCCACACTGGCAACTGATGTTGTCTGCCCTTTAGATCCCGAAAATGGTTTGCCCTTACTTCAGTTTGAAAACTCGGCTGAGGTAACTAATCGAGCAGCGAAATCCCTCGATTTCTTGGATGAGGATTGGAGTGACTTATTCAGTTGTCTCTTCCTAGAGTCACGAGACTCATTCTCGGCTCTTCTTTTCTCTTTAGCCAAATCTTTAGCCTTACAGGCCCTATCTACCAACACTACAAATTCCTTTAGTTCAAGGATTCCCACGTATAAACTGTAATAGCCCGATTTAGACCCTAGTCGGAATAGTGGTTTCGAGACCACAAATTCGAGGTCAGAAAAATATTTTTAAAATTATGAGTTGTGAGATTGCATGGAGTACCACTATCTATAGTGTCTGACAGATATCCGAGATTTACCTCGCGATTTTGGAAAAAGTTGCAAGAGGCTTTAGGCACAAAATTGCATTTTAGTACTGCATTTCATCCGCAAATGTATGGTCAGTCCAAACGGATTATTTAGATTCTTGAAGATATGTTGAGATGCTGTATACTTGAGTTTGAAAGTACGTGGGAAAAACATTTGTCTTTGATTGAGTTTGTGTACAATAATAGTTTTCAAACTAGTATCAAAATGGCACCGTATGAGGCTCTTTATGGTCGAAAATGTCGAACTCCATTGTATTGGACTGAACTGAGTGAGAATAAGATTCACGAGGTTGATCTAATAAAAGAGACTAAGCAGAAAGTGAAAGTAATTCGTGACAGTTTGAAAGCGGCCTCAGATCGTCAGAAGTCTTATGCAGACTTAAAACGAGAAGATATTGAGTTTGAGGTTGGTGACAAAGTATTTTTGAAAGTGACTCCGTGGAAGAAAATATTTTGATTTGGCCAAAAAGGTAAGCTAAGTCCAAGGTTCATCGGACCATATGAATCATTGAACGAGTTGGGATGGTTGCTTATAGATTAATGTTGCCGCCTAAGTTAGATGGCATGGTATATTACCGCCTAAGTTTTAGATCATTGAGCAATCACATGAGACCGCAACATGAATCTTACTTGATCCGTCCCATGTGATTGCTCCTACTGAAGTTGAAATTCAGTCAGACTTGTCGTATAGTGAAGAATCGATTCGAATCTTAGCACGAGAAATCAAAGAGTTGAGAAACAAAAGAATTTCCTTAGTGAAAGTGTTGTAGCACAAACACGGAGTAGAAGAGGCTACATGGGAGCCTGAGAATGTTATGAGAGAGCAATATCCACATCTATTCATTTGTAAGATTTTCAAAGACAAAAATCCCTAAGGGGGGAGAGTTGTAACAACCCAGTTTAGACTCTAGTAGGAACAATGGTTTCGAGACCACAAATCCAATGTTGGAAAAATATTTTTGATGTTTGTAATGTGTGATTGAGCCTGTGTGAAAGTTTCGTGTGAAAATTTTATCGACTATGTGTCGAATTATTAAAAAGGATTTAATCGCATAAAATGCAAAATTGTGTGCTAATTGTTAAGTGCTCAATTGTTGTTGTCTTATTAATGTGGAGGTCTTATGAGGCAATTAGCTCATTATTTAAGTTAGTGGATGGTTAACTGGAATAATAACCATAATGTTTATTTGTCTTATATAATTAATAAAAGTGCAAATTGTTAAAATGATAATTTAGTTAATATTAAACAAAACAAAAAGATGAAGCATGTTAATCTTTGTTTCTTTTCAACCGAAAATAGGAAAAATAGAAAGGGTTTGGGAGCTTTGTGATATTCGGCTACTTCAAGCTTCAATTGGAATGTGATTTTTGTTCCGTTTTTGATAATTTCTACGTTTTTGTAATCGTTGCTTTGTGCTCTAGCTAACCCATGCTTAAAATTTGTGAATTGATGATGTTTTTGAAATGTACCATTGATGAATATGTGAGTTTTTGGATGTTGATGATGGAAAATGAAAGTTATGTGGTTGATTAATGTAGTTTGTCTTTTGAGTTTTGTTGAATTTGAGCAATTTGGTTGTAATTGAGAAAAGTGTGAATTGGAGGACTAAAATGTGAAATAAATGAAATGTGTGGGCTTGTATTAGCATGGGAAGAATTCGGCTAAGCATATGTGATTTGAAATTTTGTGCATTTTTTGATTTGTTGAAATAGGGACTAAAGTGTCGAAATGCAAAAATATAAGGGCTATTTTGTAAAATGCCCTCAATATATGTGTTTGGACTGAATTGAATGAATTGGTGATTGGATGAGTTGAATTTGAATATGTATAGACCAAGAGAGGAGAAGTTTGGATCGAGATCGAGGCAAAGACAAAGTACTCGATTAATCGACCGTTTTGATATTTCGACGTCCGAGGTAAGTTTGGACATAATATGTGTATTTAACTATATTTAATGTTATGGAAGGAATGGTATGATATTATTGAATTGTGAATGCTATGTGATGACTAGAGTTATGTGGCACTAAGTGTACGTATTCGGAAATGTGACTGAGATAATTAGCTCTGTGTGTGCGAAATAATATAAGCTTCGGCTTTGTGGTTGGCACTGTGTGTGCGATACCGATTTAAGATCGGTTTGGTATAGATACACTAAGTGTATGATGTTAATTAAGCTCCGGCTAATGATTTGGGCACTAAGTGTGCAATTGAACCGAAGAAGTGACGAAAGTTGATCGAAATGAAATATTGAGTATTGAGTAGCATATGTAATCGACAACTAAGTGTTGGCTAAGGTAAGTTGGAAACCTATGTGGTTGATGAAACTATGAATGAGTTATGGAATGTTAATTGAACATATTAACTTTGGATGGTATGGTATATGTGATTGTGAATTAATCTATGTGATGGTTTGTTTTGGTATAATGTATTATGTTACGAACTTACTAAGCATTCAAAAGCTTACTGTGTGATTGTTTCTCTGTTATACAGTGTCAGTAAAGCTAGCTCGGATTCGGGAATTGTCAGCATCTATATCACACTATCGGCAAATCTATTGTGGTACTTTTGAAGATGTGTACATTTGAATATGCCATGTATATGCTATTTGTTTTGAAACATATTTGAAGATGTGTAAATAGCCATGTGATGTGGCTAGATATGTGTTGGCTATATGCATAAATGGATTTGATATATGATGCAAATTATGCTAAGGCTTGATGGTAATGAAATTGTTTTCGAAATGGTAAATTTATTGATGAATTGTTACCATAGTGATTTGGTAAAATTTGTGGATGAATCATGCTTAGTTTTACATGTGAATTAGTTGAGCTATTTAGCACATAATTTGGTATGCTAGAAATGAGATTGAATTGGGTTGATATGATGAATATTATGATGTGTTTTTGGTTGCTCTTGTTACATGGAACGATACTTAATTGTGTTGTAGGGATGACCCTTGTGTGAGTGGCAAATTGGCCTTGCATGTGGCCTATTTTGAATACATGGCCAAGAGACACGGGCGTGTGTCTCTGCCTTATGGCTCAAGAGCCATTTCGAAGTGTGACTGGGCAGGTTACACTGGTGAGGTACACGGGCGTGCCTGGTGGCCATGTGATCAAGTCAGTAGCTAGCTGATCGTCGAAATCAGAGTCTTAAATTTATAATGAGAATGATCAAACCTAGAAACTAACTCTGACAACGATTTTAAGGCAAGCGCACCTATCGAACAGTAGTATGGTTTAGGCAAGACCGGAATATCGAACCCAAAGGAACCAAAAGTACTAATACTAACTCTCTTTCTATTATTTAGCCTAAGGATTAAGTGAATGTTTATCTAATCTAAATTAACTACTACTAAGCTAAAGATGCGAAGACAAAAAGGAATGAAGTGGGAAAATAACTTGAGGAAAAACTCAGTTGATCAAGACGATACCCTTAGGAAGAATCCACCTAGACTTCACTTGTTATCTAACACTGAACTAGACGATTTATTCACTTGACTTGATCCGTAGGACTCCCTAATGTACATTAGACCCTCTCTTGAAGCGAATAACGACTAACCCTAGGTTGATTAATTGAAATATCTTTCTAATTAAAACCCCTAGAATCGCATTAACTCGATCTATGGATTCCCATATTAGGTTTCACCCTAATCCGGCAAAATTTCGTCACCCTATCTCTAGGCGCGCGAACAACTCCCCTGTAATTATGCTAGATCTATGAATAGGCAGGGACTTTTTCTCCACCACCTAAGCACATCATACTTGAATCAATATCTACGAAATATCAACACAAGAATTAAGCACACATAATTAAGAATAAATCAAGTATTTATCATATGGTTTAGAAAATAATAACAAGATTCATCTAGGTTTCATCCCCTTCAGGTATCTGAAGGGTTTAGTTCATAACTATAAAAGAAAACATCTCAGAAGAAAAGATAAAACAAAACATAAAAAATCCCTAAAACCCTCTGAAGGAATTGAAGGAGAGATCCGCCGTCTTGAGTAGAATTCTGGCTTTTTGAGATGGATCAACTGGCTATCTTCGAGTGATTCTCCACAAATCTGGTCTTTTCGGCTTGGCTCCTTGGCCTAGCTAACTGCCCTGACAAAAGCCCTAGCAAAAGGCTTCTGCCGAACTCCCTTTTCAAGTTGCCCCATTGGGTGTTTATATAGACTTTGAGATGCCTTACTTCGCCCCTAAGTATCCTAATTCAACTTGAATTCCTACTAGGGTGTTTAAATAGGCTTTGGAATGTGTTTCTTTGCCTCCAAGTATCCAAATCCGATTAAAACTCCTCTTGGCCCGGCAGGGACACGCCCATAGCACACGCCCGTGTAAATCGTGGCCAGGCCGTGTTTGAACCTGTTGAATGGGGCACGGCCGTGTGGATCGGGGTCAGGCTATATTCTAGTTGCTCAATGAGGCACAACCGTGTGAGCTTAAGTCCAGGCCGTGTAGATTTCGTGATATGGCCCATTTACTCCATTTTGGGCCAGTTTTCTGTTCTTTTCGTCATTGGGTGCTCTCCTGGGTATAAAACATGAAAACAAAGGATTAAGAGCACCAAGTTACACAATTCAAGGCTTAAATTATCCAAAAGCATGCTAAATGTGGGCCTTAAATATGTTATTTTTATGGTTTATCAAATACCCCCACACTTAAGCTTTTGCTTGTCCTCAAGCAAAATTCTCATCTTACAATTAAAACGAACTTCCTTGATTCATAAAATTCATCAATCATGCTTTATCATAATTCAAAGATAATTCATACATGGATAATTTAACTTAAAGGGTCCTAGAGATTCGAACAATCAAAGTCATACATTTATAGAATGAAAACATAGGCGTTTCCCTTTACCTGAATAGTTACCTCTTATTCAAAATTGATAAGAGTTGACATCCTCACTAAAGATTCACTCAAATCACTCAAAGTGTTTAAGGTTCAAAATTAAGCACTCAATAAGTAGAACATGAAAAGTTAATCCCATAGGCTTGCATAAAAATCAAATCTCCACCACTGTAAAATGAAATGATACACAAATCAAAAAGGTCTTTACAGGGTTGTAACGGGGCTAGGTTAAGGGTATGGATATAGGCTGAATTAGCAGGTTAGAATCGAGATTGACTTGATAAATTACCTAACTAGTAAAATGAACTAATCTTAAATAGTTACATCAATTGAAAACTAATAATATGAGCTTTTTCTTCAAGATTTGAAATTTAAACATGTAAGCTCACTTAATTATAGGACTAATAATGAATATACTTCGGGGTTTTTTTTAAGAACAAATCAAATAATAATAGGAAAGAACTTTTACAACTGAAATATAGAACATAGTTAAGTAACTGCTCAAAATCAAATCTCGACAAAAAGGGTAGTCAAGAAGAATGGTAATAACAAATACAAAAGGCTTTGGTTTAATATTAGTGGGTAAGTCAATGAAAAGGGTTGTTAGGATCAAAT
This sequence comes from Gossypium bickii, assembly GCA_025503065.1. Classification (NCBI taxonomy): domain Eukaryota; kingdom Viridiplantae; phylum Streptophyta; class Magnoliopsida; order Malvales; family Malvaceae; genus Gossypium; species Gossypium bickii. Next base: position 90,110,316 of record CP106714.1, on the reverse strand, counting down.
GGGTTCACTAGGGGTTAATTATGAAGGTAGGCCTTTTAGTGGTGTAAGTGGTTTAAATCCTAAGTGCCTTTATCATCTCTGTATATCAAATCAGAGGTGTGGTCTTGACATGTATAATCAATGCAAGTTCTAGAATAACAGATCAATATTAACACACTCATAATCAAAAAGTGAGCATGAAAAGGGATATATGCTCTATAAGGCTCAAAATCTCACAAAAAATTATGGGTTTTTGATGTCAACCTCGTAAATTTCAAACTTCAAAGTAATATTCAAATTCAGGTAGACAACCTAGAAAAAATTTTTAATTTCTGAAAAATAGACTTATCATGCTTGATTCTCTAGTATCCTTCAAATTTAATCATCAATACACAATTATCAATGACTTAATCCAAAACACATCAATAAAAATCATAAATCAAAGGAAATTTCATTCAAATCATAATATGAGATACTTACTTTAGAACGAGGCATAATTCAGAGATTTTCAAGTAATACTATAGTTAACCCCCCCACACTTAAGATGTACATTGCCTTCGATGTACATTGCCCTCAATGTACAATGATAGATAATATCAAAATAATCATAAAATCATAAGATAGGGAGAGAAGTGAAACTTCCTGAATTTTAGATGAAGTCAATGAAAAGAAACTGGATAGGATTGGAGGTGAACGTGGGAAAGTGTCTCAAACCGTTTAAAAATAAAAGTAAAAGTAAACAATGGAAAATGAAAGAAGAAAGTCAATTGGAAAAGAAAAAGGAAGAAGGGGGTTAAATAGAAATTATGGATCTGATGGTTGGCCCCGCCCTTGTACCTTCCTGTGGTGGCCACACGACCACGGCCACGGCTTTGTGCAAGGCCGTGTGGTATGGAAATTTGCACTTTGGTTAGTTTATGGTTAGGTTCTAAAAGGAAAATAAAAGTAAAAAGATAAAAAAAATAAAAAAAATGTAAAAATGGGGTTAGTGCTTGGGTTGCCTCCCGAGAAGTGCTAGTTTATAGTCTTAAGCTAGACTTTACCTCTCATTCGTATGGTCATGGTGGTTTGAGGAGGTGAAAATCCTTTCTCATACGATCAGTTCGATTATTGATATAAAATGTAAATCGAGTAATGTTTTCCTCAAAAGTGTCGAAATTAGAATGTGTTACCTCGACCGTTTCATCTGGGAAGATTTTGAGTACCTGATCTCTTATCTTAAGCTAGGTTGTCCCATTATTAAGTTCGTCGTGGAGTTGCCTCATTTTTGCTTCATGTGTTTTTAGTCTCTCCTTGAAGTGTGTCTTCCATTCGTCTAGCTCATCGATCTAAAGCCTTCGTTCCTCATGAATTTCTTCTTTATCGATACGAGGTCTAGGATCTGGCATCTGCGAAAGAGTTTCTAGAAATGGCAAGTTAATATGAAATTTCTTTGAGAGTTTAAGAGACTTACTGAGTTGTTCCTCTGTGTGGTCTTTCTTTGTCGCATCGGAGTATGGCACACGGGGTTGGTACTCTATAATCACCGAGTTTGGTAATCATGGCTTACCTCAACCTTACCTTCACTTACCACAGGCTCTTGCCTTGGGTCAAATTCCACTAACCTTTCACTGTCATGAGCTTTACGGCTTGAATTTGCTCTTCTGGGTTAGTTTTAGTGTTGCTTGGCAAGCTTTCTTGTGGTTGTTCTAAGATTAGCTTAGCAGGCTGACCTAACTGAGCCTCGATCTCTTGAATCGATGCTTCTTGTTTTGTTTCTATATTTTGGCAGCGTGTTTCTGTGTTTGCTATGAATTTTGCCAGCATCTCTTCAAGGTTTGACTTATCTTCCTGTTGGTGAGGTGGTTGTTGAAAATCTGAATTTTCTGTGGCTGCTATGAATTTTGCCAGTATTTCCTCAAGACTCAACTCCTCTTCCTGTTGGTGAGGTGGTTGTTGAAAATTTGGAGGAAGTTCCTGTCTTTGGCTACTTTGATCATCCCACGAGAAATTGGGATTGTACCTCCAACCTGCATTATAAGTGTCATTATAAAAATTATTTTGAGGTCTAGAATAGTTACCCATATAGTGGACTTATTCGTTCTCCATGCCATATCCGTAGGGTGGGTACTCAGGATTCGCCACGCCTCCTGGATTTGAGTCATATTGCATTACTGGGTGTACCTGTGAGAGACTACACAAACCATCAATCTTTTTATTCATCATCTCTAGCCAAGTTAGATAACCCGTGAACACGTCGAGGTTGAAGGCACTGGCTGCTTTAGTAGGAATTGTCCTCATGACTTGCCACTAATAATTATTCAGTGCCATCTTCTCTATAAACTAAAATTATTTGCCAAAAGCAAATAGAAAAAAAAAATTACCAAAGTAAAAATAAAAAATAATAATGAAAATAAATTGCAATAAAAAATGGCTAAAGTAATAAAAATTAAGCTTTCTTAATATTTTAGTTCCCCGGCAATGACGCCAAAAACTTGATCGTCAAAATTAGAGTCTTAAATTTATAATGAGAATGATCGAACCTAGAAACTAACTCTGACAACGATTTTAAGGTAAGCGCACCTATCGAACAGTAGTATAGTTTGGGCAAGACCGAAATATCGAACCCAAAGGAACCAAAAGTACTAATACTAACTCTCTTTCTATTATTTAGCCTAAGGATTAAGTGAATGTTTATCTAATCTAAATTAACTACTACTAAGCTAAAGATGCAAAGACAAAAAGGAATGAAGTGGGAAAATAACTTGAGGAAAAACTCAGTTGATCAAGACGATACCCTTAGGAAGAATCCACCTAGGCTTCACTTGTTATCTAATATTGAACTAGACGATTTATTCACTTGACTTGATCCGTAGGACTCCCTAATGTACATTAGACCCTCTTTCGAAGCGAATAACGACTAACCCTAGGTTGATTAATTGAAATATCTTTCTAATTAAAACCCCTAGAATCGCATTAACTCGATCTATGGATTCCCATATTAGGTTTCACCCTAATCCGGCAAAATTTCGTCACCCTATCTCTAGGCGCGCGAACAATTCTGCTGTAATTATGCTAGATCTATGGATAGGCAGGGACTTTTTCTCCACCACTTAAGCATATCATACTTGAATCAATATCCGCGAAATATCAACACAAGAATTAAGCACACATAATTAAGAACAAATCAAGTATTTATCATATGGTTTAGAAAACAATAACAAGATTCATTTAGGTTTCATCCCCTTCAAGTATCTGAAGGGTTTAGTTCATAACTATAAAAGAAAACATCTCAGAAGAAAAGATAAAACAAAACATAAAAAATCCCTAAAACCCTCTGAAGGAATTGAAGGAGAGATCCGTCGTCTTGAGTAGAATTCTGGCTTTTTGAGATGGATCAAATGGCTATCTTCGAGTGATTCTCCACAAATCTGGTCTTTTCAGCTTGGCTCCTTGACCTAGCTAACTGCCCTGACAAAAGCTCTGGTAGAAGGCTTCTGCTGAACTCCCCTTTCAAGTTGCCCCCTTGGGTGTTTATATAGACTTTGAGATGCCTTACTTCGCCCCTAAGTATCCTAATTCAACTTGAATTCCTACTAGGGTGTTTGAATAGGCTTTGGAATGTGTTTCTTTGCCTCTAAGTATCCAAATCCGAGTAAAACTCCTCTTGGCCGTGGCAGGGACACGCCAATGGCACACGCCCGTGTAAATCGTGGCCAGGCCGTGTTCGAACCTATTGAATGGGGCACGGTCGTGTGGATCGGGGTCAGGCCATGTTCTAGTTGCTCAATGAGGCACGGCTGTGTGAGCTTAAGTCCGGGCCGTGTTGATTTTGTGATATGGCCCATTTACTCCGTTTTGGGCCCGTTTTCCATTCTTTTCGTCATTGGGTGCTGTCCTGGGTATAAAACATGAAAAAAAAGGATTAAGAGCACCAATTTACAGAATTCAAGGTTTAAATTATCCAAAAGCATTCTAAATATGGGCCTAAAATATGTTACTTTTACGGTTTATCACTAGCCTAATTTCACATGGCCATGGCACACGGGCGTGTCTAGTGGCCGTAGGGATAAGTCAGTATGTATGCTCTATTTTGGCACAGCCTGGACACATGGGTGTGTCTGGTAGCCGTGTGAGGCACACGGCCTGACTGCACGGGCGTGTGACCTCTGCAGTGTTGAAAAATGTTTAAATTTCTAAAAACTTTCATAAGTGTTCGGTTTAGTCCCGACCTCTTTCTAAAACGTGTTTAAGGTCTCGTAGACCTCGATAAGGGACTATATACTCGTATTTGAGTATGTTTGATTGATGATTGACTTTGTGTCATGAAATGAGTGTAAAATGTTTTGATGATTTGGTAATGCCTCTTAACCCTAGCTCGGCGACCATTACGGGTTAGGGGTGTTACATAAACGGATGTCTTCATTTAACCCGTCCTCGAATCTCTTACACATGACGGCCTCAATAGACACGCACTCGTGGGTATACTTACTAAAGCTTACGAACTCCCGTTCTTAGTCAATCACTGACATACGGCCTTGCTTTAACTCTAAGAACTCTTTTCTCTTATGGTCGATAAACCTCTGGCTGATATACTTCTTCCGGAATTCCTCTTGAAAGAATTCCCAGCTAACTCTCTCCCTTGGTACCACCGACACAAGGGTGTTCCACAACTGATAGGTTAAATCTCTTAAGAGAGATACTGCACACTTTAAGCACTCCTCAGGCGTGCAGGATAACTCATCGAATACCCTGATGGTATTCTCGAGCCAGAATTCTACTATCTCTGGGTCATCATCCTTACTTGCCCGAAATTTTTCGGCTCCTTATTTTCAGATCTTATCGACCAGAGGCCTTTCTCTTCTCACTAACTCAACCATTTCAGGAGCTGCTGGAGCGGGTTGAGGAATTGGTGAGGGTGGAGGGGGTTGAGGATTAGGTTAACTGCTAGTTAGGTTAACTAGTTCCTACTAACTAGTTAGGTTAGTTAGAGGCAGAGAGGTAATAAATAGGTTAACTGCTAGTTGATTGACTAAAACTCTAGAACGTGAGCTAACTATGAACATTGAAACGAGTTAGTTTTTCAATTAGCATATTTGAGAGATTCGTTGTTGATTCTGTTATTTTATTATATTGCATATTCTACTTTTAAACCAATCTTTTTGCATGATTAATCGTAATATGATTCCAAGTGAGTCCTAGATAGACTTATTCATTAAGGAATTAATTATTTTTTAATCAAGCCTTCCTTAGTTGCAATTCTTAGAGTACTTCTGTACCCCATTGTCCAAACTATATTACAGTCTGACCTGTTTGCTTGTGGAAACCACCTAATTCCTTATTTTTTGTAGTAGTATTCACATTCTCGACGTTCGCGCATTAGGAGGCGGTCAAGCATCTAGTCAAAATGATATATGCCCCTCTTGAGGGGGATAAAAAAAAATCCAACAAGTAGCCACCAAGAAAGACCTATAAGTTGCCCCAGTGCTACGTTGAAGTCATGCAAGATGTCTTGGATGAAATTCGGGAGGGGAAGAGTAAAATTTGCCTCTAGAAAGAACAATAGAAGTTAATCCTGGCCTCCCACTAGTAAAGCCTGGGCCAAATACTTCGCTAACATGATGTGACCATTTCGGGATGCTGAATTCATACTTGCGATGTTTCGTGAGTAAACCACAACATAATAATAGGTTCTTCATATCCCATTTCGTCATAGAACATTGGTAACTAAGGCTGACAACAAGCTCATAACTCCCCCTCTCGGACTTTGCTTCAGCAGTTCAGACAGACTTTGTCGATGTTATTTTTTGGCTCCTCACTGGCTCTCTCGGTGAAACACTGCAAGTATGACCACTACCTCTTTCATAAGTTATATCGAACTATTTATCTCCCCTAGCCATATTTTAGCAAAAAGCTAAAAATAACTCTAATAATATCAAAGAAGAAGAACAATGAAGTGAATTGAAGTGAGAAAACTCTGAAAATGCAGAAATCATCACAGAAAACCAACAGAGACTAGAAAATCGCTAGAAATAGTTGTAGAAATTTCAAAAAGAAAAGGAGGCAAAACAACTTCAAAAAAGAAAACCCAGAATATATAAGCCGATTTCCCAAAATGCATTATTTCAAAGGACAAACAACATCTAATGGTACCTTCCCAGAAATGTAATCCTCAAAATGCATTTATGGCAGAATCTCAAAGGTTTTGATATAATACTTTCTTAATAAAGCAAGTTACGGCTTGGAGCAACCTATAAAAGGCAAAGTTGGCGAATCAGAGCATCTTGAGGAAAGTCACTTTATATCCCTCCATTCGACTGAAAAGGGAGGGGAATACTGTTATACTCCTATCTTCGTTAAGACACACGACAAGCTAGAAAGGCAGCCAAATAGTAGGCATACCACCAGCAAACTAGGAAGTCCCTTACGAGTTTTCCCTTCCAGGATGACCATCTGGACAAGTGTAGGCCATTCATTGTCTAGGTCTCAAAGTCTTTATTGGCAATGTAAAGTTGTTGGTCACCAAATACCACGTAGGTTCAATTGATCCATACCATCAAGGTAGAATAAATGACAAGATCTATCCCATCACAGACATCCTCGTCCCGTTGAAGACATCCACCACACACATTCCATAATGATAGTTTAATGACAAGTCAAACATGTTAACATCACCTTACACAAAACCCTCTCCTATAAATAACTACCGAACCTAAACCCTACTAACTAACATTTAGCCCTCAACTTCCGGACTCTCTTTATCTTTACTCTTTATAACCTCCAACTTTTCGCCTCGATTGGGTGAACAGAGAGATTGGTTGTCCTCTCTTCCATATTCACTCCTTGTTGTATTACTGTATCAACAAAGAGATCGGTTGCCTTGTGTTGAATCAACAACTAGAACTAATTTATTAAAGGCATTAAAGTTGTCCTTGCGTTGATGATCGAATATATAAATCAAACAGAGATTTTACCTTTGGTTAGAGTTTATTCTCTTTGATTTTATTTTATTTTATGATCTTGTTTTACTTTGCTTAATTTTAATTTTAGTTTTTAATTCTAAACCCCTCTTATTTTTATTAAAAAAATAAAATTATAACTGGTCTTTGTGGATACAACCCTACTTGCTACTATCTACTAATTTTTGTATTTTTCAATTATATTTTTATTTTTGTAGGTCTTGATAACCTAACAAATTTTGGCGTCGTTTCCAGAGATTGATATTAATAATTTTATTCTTTTCTTGTTTTAATTTTATTTCCTTTTAGTATCTTTAACTTTAGATCATGGTTGCATATTCACAATACTTCGGATTCAATTAAGAGTTTCGAAGTAGAGTGAATTAGGTAAATTTATCTTCTCTCGAAAATCATCTCAATAGACTAACTGCAATCGTTGGACAGATGGCATTATGAAATTCATATGAAGGTGTATGGCCTATGCGCTAATTATAGCCACCCTACTAATTCATGCTCGATATTTCTTGAAGATAAAAATGAATATACCAATATAGTTGTAGGGCTTCCCAATTGGCCACAATGGAGATATAATCCATATATCAATATTTACAATCATGGACGGAGGGATTATTTAAATTTTGGCAATGAACTAAGCTCGCATGCTCCCACACAATCATCATCTTCTAAGCTGGGTAAATATCTTGAAGATTTAGTTGAGTCTCTCACTAATATAATTCAATGTTTGCAAGTAAACTTTGAGAGCCAAGAAAAACGTATGGAGAGCGGATTTGGAAATATGGAAAATCAAATCAGTCAAATCATTACATATGTGACTAGATTAGAATCTCAAGAAGCAATTGAACAAGAGGTGGTCGATCTCGAGATGTTAACTGGTCAACCTAATAGTGAAGAACTGAAGTCATTCGTGATAGAACCTCCTCCTTTAGAAAGTTTCGTCAAATTTTTTCGTGTTTTTGGTGGAATAGACAGCCTGAATTCGCGATTTGAGGGAATTTTTGGTATTTTAAAATTATATATTTAATATTATACACTATATTTGACCTTCTGAACATCATTTTACTTGTTTTAGTCGATTTCCTATTTTTCTTCAAAATCAAGTGCAATGAAAGAACAGTTTCGACAATAAATCAATGGAGTGACTTCGAATTGAGACCATTTTAATTTGTTATGTGATTTTTTCTCATTAAATTATCGTTGTTATTAGACTTATTTTTTGAACACGTGGACAAGAGAGGGAGATATGACTGTGGAACACTTAGTTAAATTTTTTATATTTTTTTAGTTGGTTTTATTATTATTATTATTTTGTGTTGTAAGTACTACCACACTTTAATCAAAATGAGTTGTTGATGCTTGAAAAAAGAGCAAAAGATGGGTCTATTTCAATCTAATTTATGAGAACTTTAAAAGGGAAGTTCACTAATTCTTTGTTTAATTTTGGAACATTGAGGACAGTGTTTGATTTAAGTGTGGGGGAGTCGAGTTGAGTCAATTTAGTTTGCATGATTTCTTTAGTTAATTTATTTAATTTTTTTCATGTTTTATTTTATTGTTGATTTTCTTTTCTTTCCAGTTTTGCATGATGCATGTAGTTTGAATGAAATCTTAACTCAATAAGATGTTGAAATATTTTTATATGCTCTTGAGGTTTGTAATTTTTTTGTAATGAATATTTTCTAAACTTGTATATTGAGTTTACATAGAATTTGTAACATTGATTTATGTTGTTAGGATGTTTGTAAGATCTATAGATGCTCCATATTATTTAAATTCATTGTTCTTTTCTATTGATATGTTTTTTAGAATCAATTTAGAATTTTCTTGAGAATAAAGAATGATCAAGGTGAGACTTTGAATTATTTTGAGCTTGAGTTGTGGACTATATATTGATGGATGTGCTTAATTGAATAATTTTGATAATGAGCATGAGAATTGTTTACCCTGCTATCTACTTCATGGGCCCTGAAATGAACTAATGGCCTGACTGAGTAACCAGGGGTAGGTGCTTGGTTGCCATTTACCTTCCTGTCAAAATGTTCGGTTTTTCCTAGTATACTCCGCTGCTGTAGATATGAGTAAAGTCAAAAGCTGTCTAGGTTTGATTAACCGAGTAATTTAGGGTAGGTGCTTAGGTTGTCATCACACTAAGATTCAAAGGTAATCGACCTAAATTTAAAAAAATGGAAAATTTTAATTGTTATATTATTTGAATTATGCCTTCATCTAATGCTAATTGATAAACCTTTGAGATGAAATTGGAAAAAAAATTGGTTTGATACTTTGTGCTAAATTAAATTGTGAAATTTGGCGACCTAATCATTTTTGGAAGTACGATGAAGTTTGAAAATAGTCTCTTGATTTTTTCTAACATCTCTTAAACATTGCATATTATTAGGGAAGACAACCACACACGAGCATGAAGACCTATTGTTAATAATTCTTCATAATTGTACAAATTATTATTACTGCTATATTTTGTTTAGCATATAGGACTTCGATTGTATCCATGAAAGCATGTTTATTTGTTTCATTGGTATATGACCATAATTTCAATTGCCAATTCAAGTTAAGCATTTCTTTAGGTTTCACATATGCATTAGCATTTTCATTTGCATTAGTTTCATGCTTGAGGACAAGCATGATTCAACTTTAGGGGAGTTTGATAAATGCGTAATTTTTCAATTCTTTGTGATATTTCTCACCTTAAATTATGTTATTTCTGTTCTTAATTATAGTATTTATACTTATATTTTATTTATTTTACGGTTTGGACTTTCAACACCGTGTAGCTTTAGTATTTTGCCTATAACTTGAGTTATAGACATCTACTTTAGACCCATAATATAAAAATTTGAAAGAATCAAATTTTATAACTAAGGTGATTTCACAGATGAATCCCACAAACGTCAAGAAGACATCCAAAAATGTTCTAGAAGTTTGACACAAAAATTGCCAAAATATCTTGAAAATTTCTATTTTACTTAATTAAAGGCACTTTTTGTATTTTCTTCAATATAATATTTTTTCCTATAAATAGACATTATCATGTTAAGATTAGGGGGACTTAGACCTAGCTGTTCTTAGTTTTATTTTGTTTTCCTTATTTTATGGGTTTCTAGACTTGTTTTTCCAATCGAAGGTTAATTGAAGTTTGATTCAATAAATTCATGGGACTTAATTTGCACTTTAATTCTTCTTTATTCTTTGATATTCATGCATCTTCTGTTTTAATTACAATTGCTCAGGTTTATTAAATATGTGGCCATATTTGATAGTTTAGAATACATTCCTTGTCAATTAGGATTGTTAGAATTAAGTGATCCGTATCCTTATTTAAATAAAATACAATTGTAAAATAAAATAAAAGTAAAATCCATATAGAACTACACTTCTTTTATTTTATTTTAGAATAAGGTTTTTTTTTAAACCTTATTAAACTCCTCTGCCCTTTATCTTTTTCCCAAAAGGGTTTCCACGTAAAATCTATGTGTTCTTTATTTTATTTTTTTATTTATTTCTATTTTATTTTCACAAATTGCTATTAGAGCTTCCGGGTTGTTCATCTCAATCACGGTAATGGAGTCTTTGAAGTATGAAATTTCGCTGTTGGATCACAACACCAGATTTTCGTTGTAGTAGATTAAGATGCAAGCAGTTCTTGCACAGATGGATCTAGAGAATGCCCTGCTAGGGATAAATAATATACCTTCGACATTAACGGATGAAGAGAAGAAGCGTAAGGATCGAAAGGCGTTAACACAATTACATCTGCATTTGTCTAATGAAATTTTATAGGATGTGATGAAGGAGAAGACCGCCGTTGCATTATAGAAGAGGTTGGAACAAATATGTATGTCGAAAACTCTAACCAACAAGTTGCATATGAAGCAGAGTCTTTATGCTCATCGTTTGGAGAAAGGTGCATCTGTGCACGAACACTTAACTGTGTTTAAAGAAATTCTCTCAAACTTGGGGGCCACGGAGGTTCAGTATGATAAGGAAGATCTAGGGTTGATTCTACTTTGTTCGTTGCCTCTGTCTTACATAACCTTTAGAGACACGATTTTATATACCCGCGGATTTCTCACAGTTGATGAGGTTTATGATTCTTTGACCTCGTATGATAAGATGAAGCATCTTGTGGTTAAAATTGACTCTCAGGGAGAGGGTCTCAGTGTTCGTGGGAGACAAGAATAGAATGATGATGATGATCGTGGAAGGACGCAGGAACGGAATCCTCGCGGTAAATCTAAGGGTAGATCAAAGTCTTCAAATAGAGGTAAAACTTGTAACTTCTTTAAGAAGAAAGGGCACATTAAATATGAGTGCTATAACCTACAGAACAAGATCAAAAGAGAGGCTGTGAATCAAAAGGGAAAATAACAAGAAAATTCCGGTGAAGTTAATGTTGTAAAAACAACTAGAAATTTTTGGTGAAGCTGATGTTGTAGAAGACTACAATGATGGTAAACTTCTAGTTACTTCTATCAACAATTCTAAAGTGAGCAAGGAGTGGATCCTTGATTCAGGCTGCACCTTCCATATGAGTCCCAATCGATATTGGTTTACGACTTACGAAACAGTCTCTGAAGGTGTTGTTTTGATGGGAAATAATGCTTCGTATAAAATTGTAGGTGTTAGAACGATTAAAGTTAAGATGTTTGATAGAGTTGTCAGAACACCTAGTGATGTGCGACATGTTCTAAAATCGAAGAGAAATTTAATTTCGTTGAGTACTCTTGATTCAAAAGGGTACAAATACACAGCTGAAAGTGGGGTTTTGAATATTTCTAAAGGTTCCCTCATTGTGATGAAAGGGCATAGAAAGACTGCCAAGTTATATGTTTTGTAGGGTTCTACTATTACTGGTGATGCAGTTGTCGCTTCCTCTTCCTTGTCAGATGATGATATTATTAAACTTTGACATATGCGCCTAGAGCATATTAGTGAGAATGGCATGGCAGAATTAAGCAAAAGAGGACTTCTTGATGGGCAAGGAATTTGCAAACTGAAGTTCTGTGAGCACTGTGTTTTTGGGAAGCAAAAGAGAGTTCGATTCACCAAAGGAATCCATAACACCAAGGGAACGTTGGAGTATATTCATTCTGATCTGTGGGGGGCATCCAGAGTGCCTTCGAGAGGTGGAGCTAATTATATGCTAACTTTTATTGATGTTTTTTCCAGAAAAGTTTGGGCGCTTTTTATGAAGTAGAAAAGCGATGTGTTTGGAAAATTATGATTGAAAAACAAACGGGAAAACAAATAAAATAACTCCGCATATACAATGGCTTAGAGTTCTGTTCTGATGAGTTTAATAGACTGTGCAAGTTAGAAGGGATCGTGAGACACTTTACAGTTCACCATACTCCACAGCAAAATGGCGTTGCAGAACGAGTGAACACTACGATCATGGAGAAGGTTCGATGTATGTTGTCAAATGCCAATTTACCAAAGTCATTTTGGGTAGAAGCAGCCTCTACTGCATGTTTTTTGATCAACCGATCTCCATCCATTGCAATTGAGAAAAAGACTCCACAAGAGGTATGGTCTGGTAATCCTGCTAATTATTCTAATTTAAAGATCTTTGAGTGTCCTGCGTATGCTTATGTTGATAATGGAAAATTGGAACCGAGATCCATTAAATGTGTTTTTCTTGGTTATAAAGCTAGTGTAAAAAGGTATAAGTTATGGTGTCCTAAAAATAGAAAAGTTGTGATTAGCATAAATGTTGTTTTTGATGAAATTGCTATGCTACCTAACTTATCTCTTAAAGACTCTTCCAATAAAGAAAATCAAAAACAGGTGAAACATCAGATTAATACAGAGTCGGGTCCTCAAGCCAGTATAAAAATTGAGAATAGAGTTGCTTCTTCACCACAATACTCTATCGCCAAAAACAGAACTAGAAGAGAAATTAAACCTCCAAAGAAGTATGCCGAGATTGATCTAGTTGCTTATACTTTAAATGTGACTGAAGATATAGATGCAAACCAAGAGCCATCTAATTATTCTGAGGCAGTTAGCTGTAAATACTCAGAAAAGTGGATGTTTGCTATGCAAGAGGAAATGGAAAAACAGAACATGAGATCTTATGAAACTTCCTAAAGGTAAAAAGGCTTTTCGTTGTAAATGGGTGTTTAAAAAGAAAGAAGGGACTCCAGGAGTTGAAGAACCCAGATATAAAGCAAGGCTTGTTGCAAAGGGTTACAGTCAAATTCCAAGAGTGGACTTCACAAATGTGTTCTCCCCAGTTGTGAAGCATAGTTCGATTCAAGCTTTGCTTGGTACTGTGGCCATGCATGATTTGGAGCTTGAGCAGTTCGATATAAAAACTGCATTTTTGCATGGAGAACTTGAGGAAGATATTTACATGCAACAACCAGAGGGTTTTATAATCTCAGAAAAAGAGGACTATGTTTGCTTGTTGAAAAAGTCCCTTTACGGTTTGAAACAGTCACCAAGACAGTGGTATAAGAGGTTTGATTCCTGTATGACTTCTTATGATTTCAAAAGAAGTAGTTTTGACAGTTGTGTTTACTTTAAGAAAAATAGTAATGGTTCTTTTATATATCTACTTCTTTATGTTGATGACATGTTGATAGCAGCAAAATATAAATGAGAGATAAGAAAGGTCAAAGCCCAACTAATTGAAGAATTTGAGATGAAATATTTGGACTAACAAAGAAGATACTTGGTATAGAGATTCTCAGAGATAGAAAAGCAAGTAAATGTACCTAAGTCGGAAGGGGTACATTGAGAAAGTTCTTTGCGGGTTTAATATGCAAAGTGCTAAGCCTATTAGTACTCATTTAGCAACCCATTTCAGACTTTCATCGGCTTTGTCTCCACAATCAAATGATGAGATTGAGTACATGCCACATGTTCCATACTCTAGTACAGTGGGATCTCTCATGTATGCTATGGTTTATTCACGTCCAGATTTATCATATGCAGTCAGTGCAGTTAGCAGATACATGACGAATCCCGGTAGAGAACATTGGAAAGTAGTTTAATGAATTTTAAGATACTTATGAGGTACTACTGATGTTTGCTTATAGTTTGGAAGAACAAGAGATGGAGTCATTGGGTATGTTGATGCTGATTTTGTTAGAGACCTTGATAGAAGAAGATCTCTCATAGGTTATGTCTTTACAATCGGAGGTTGTGTAATCAGTTGGAAAACCACTTTGCAAACTACAGTCGCTTTGTTTACTACTAAAGCTATGTACATGTCAATTACTGAGGCTTGTAAAGAAGCTATTTGGTTGAAGGGACTCTATAGTGAACTCAATGAAGACCTTCAAATCAGTACAGTATTTTGTGACAGTCAGAATGTAATCTTCCTTACAAAAGATCAAATGTTTCATGAGAGAGCAAAACACATTGATGTTCGATATCATTTTGTTCGTGATATTATTGCTCGTGGTGATATTGTTGTGAGCAAAATTAGTACTCATGAAAATCTCGCAAATATGATGACTAAGTCACTTCCTATAACCAAGTTTGAGCATTATTTAGACTTAGTTGGTGTTCATTGTTGAAGTTAAACCCTTAAGGGGTTTTATGGAAGAAGTGGAGAACTTGTTCGTTGAGAGTTCGCGGTGAAGAACTTATTCATTAAGAATTCGTGTCAAGGTGGAGATTGTTAGATTAAGTGACCCGAATCCTTATTTAAATAAAATACAGTGGTAAAATAAAATAAAAGTAAAATTCATATAGGACTGCACTTCTTTTATTTTATTTTAGAATAAGGTTTTTTTAAACCTTATTAAATTCCATCTATTTTATATTGATTAGAATAAGGTGTTTCAATCTTACTACACTCCTATTAGAATATGGCTTTACAAGCCTATAAATAGACATACTGTATTCCTCTTGTAATTATTCGAATTCGACATAGTGAATTTTCTTCTCCTCTGCTCGTGGTTTTTTTCCCAAAAGAGTTTCCATGTAAAATCTGTGTGTTCTTTATTTTATTTTCACAAGGATAATTAAATTCGTAATTGTTTAAATTATTCTAATACTAGTGACGAACTGCGTAACTCATTTATGTTATAGTTTACGTTTATGTGGTGTGGATGTGTGATTAAATGAACCCTGTTGAGGTGACTTTGTTGGTTAAAATTAGGTAACTCTAGTTCTAAATGTTGTTGATAAGGTAAATCTTAATTGTTGAGTTGTAAGGTTTTTTATTGGTTAGGGAAGTAATTTCAAATGAGTTGTCTCTTAGTTACCAAACAAGTAAAGAGAGATTGGTTGCGCGACATTGAGTCAACAACTAGAACTAATTTAAAGCACTGAAGTTATTCTTGTGTCAATAACTGAATCTATGAATCAAACAGTGATTTTACCTTTGGCTAGAGTTTCTTCATGTTTATTTTATTTTATTTTATTTTATGAATTCTTTTTACTTTGCTTCATTTTAATTTTAGTTTTTAATTCTAAACCCCCTTATATTTATTTTACTTGTTTATTAGAGAAATAAAATTATCATTGGTCTCTATGGATATGAATCTACTTGCTGCTATTTACTAATTTTTATATTTTTCAAGTAAGTTTTTATTTTTATAGGTCGACAACCTAACACATTAAGATATTAAATTTTTAATAATATTTTATGTATTGCTAGTTATAATTGTAAATATGCATTTTAATATACTAAATTACACATAGCTATTGATATGATATATTTTATTATAGTCTATAATATAATTATAGTTATATATATATAATATTATTTCATTATATAATACTATATAACATGTTATAATAGTCGAGTAGTACATAATATTTTTAATTATTATCATGTCATTATTATACTGGTTGAAATATGCTCTAAGTCCCTATATTTTTTATACATTTCAAAGTTGGCCCTCCTACTATATTACATAATGTTATATCTTATAGTATATAATATATTAATAATTTATATATATGCATCAATGATTAAACATTATAATATCCAGTAATATTATATCTTTTATTGTATATAATAGAAGTACTTTACATATTAATTATTAAATATTATTATATTATTTGGAATATCCTCTAAGTCGCTATACTTTTTATATATTTGAAAGTTAACTCTTCTACTATGTCATATAATGCTATATCGTATAGTATTAATATATTATGTAATATAATAATAGTTATATACTATAGATTTTAATAATTATTAATTTTATATATTTATTATACATATATAATTATAGTAATAAAAATATTTTATATTTTTAATTTTTTACTTTATAATTTAACATAAAAAATTACTATTAATTGCGTTTCCTATTAATAAAAATCTATTATAAATATGTCATGCATATGAATAAAATTTCATAAAACAAAAAATTATTATTTATTTTTTTAGTATTAAAATCTATATTAATTATTAATATCTATGGTTGTTTAATTATAAATTTGATCTTTTTCGAACTTTGGGTTAGATTATTCTCAAGCTCAGGTCAAATTGGTCCCGAACTTGAATCCTTATAGACTCGGGTATTTCTCGAGCTCTGGTTTTGTTGGGCTAAGATTTTCTTAGGCTCGAGCTTTCTCGAACTCGGATTGACACAAACAACCTTTCAAGCTCAAGCCTATTTTACCAGCTCTTATTATGGATATATATTAGTAAGTCCAAAATGATAACACCCTTGCTTGCTACTATTAAAGTGATGATGTGAAATTTTTTTTACTATTATTCAACTACATAATCAATATCATGTGAAAATTCAATCAACCATGTACAATCAATAACAAATATATGTTAACTAACCCTTACAACTATTTTTTAAAAATTGGGTCATCTCTTTATTGACAATAATAAACGGCATTACAAATTTGAATTTACTAATAATATTATAAAAATAGACGATTAAAGTATGTTAAAAATTGCTTGAAATTGGTAAAAATCAAAATCTAGGACAAAAATTGCCAATTGAACCAGTTTAATATATATATTTGTTATTTTATGTTTTTATATTTTTATGAATTTTTAATTACTTATTTAATTATTGTTGGTTTGTTGGTTGAATCGATCAAACTGGTTGAATAAGAAATGATGGTTTGACCTGTGGTTGAATTGGGAACATGCTGAACTAGTTGTACCACATCATCACCTGAAAATTTATATAAAATTTATAAATTTTAAATTTTCATGTAATGATGTGGCACAATGTTAGAGTACCACATCATCAAACTTTTATATTTTTTAAAGTTTAGGGGCTAAAATAGATTTATCTGTTAAGTTTAAATGCCGAGCCAAAGTGGATAAAGAAAGTATATCAATATAAACTAATTGCGAAATTTAAAGGTGAAAAATTATATTATCTCATAAATTTAATCCTAAATCTTAACATAGTAAAGATCCTAAATTAATAATTGGAACGCACCTAAAATAAAAAACTAAGAACAGGCTCCGGTTCCGTGATGGAAAGAATCATGTTTGCTGTTAAACACTAAAACCATGTCAGTTTATATAGCCATATGATCTTCGAAGCCCATGAAGACCTTTGATAAGTAGAACAGGCTAATTTGCATAGATAATTATTACATATAAAGCCCCAAATAATGTCTCCAGCTGCAACCGCTTCACTTAAAAATGCAACTTCTATCAAATGGATTTTGGCAGAGAGGGCTGGAAAAAGGTAAGTGTATTTAGATTATCTCTCCCCAACATGATTCA
Source organism: Gossypium bickii (assembly GCA_025503065.1). Taxonomy (NCBI): domain Eukaryota; kingdom Viridiplantae; phylum Streptophyta; class Magnoliopsida; order Malvales; family Malvaceae; genus Gossypium; species Gossypium bickii. Next base: position 90,092,697 of record CP106714.1, on the reverse strand, counting down.
TTGGGCCATTTCATCACTAAAGGCATCTAATTTGAATGAAATCAACAGTTTTGTCAATAATGTGTTTAAAATTTCTTATTGGACCTTTTATCAGAGTTTTAGCATGGGTTAGGCCTTTTGGGAGTTCTATTTTGTTGAAACTATGAGTCATGTAATGGGCATAGATTTACATGTATTTAAGTCTCCTTTTTTTTTTTTTTTTTTTTTCTCTCTTTCCTGGTATTCTGTTTGGCCCAACTAAGCTTTTGCGTGCCGCTAAATAAATATATAAAAGAAAATTTAATTGCTTCATCCATCTCTAAATTATTATTTAATTTTTAAATTATACTAAATTTCAATGTCTCAATTGATTCGTCAAATTATTAGTGATAAAGTGAGTTTAGACCTTAAATGTTAATTTGTATATGATATTGTACATATTTAAATGAATCAAAATTTAAATATGTATGTACTTATCATATGGATAACTTGGCTTTAACGTGTTAAAATAAACTGCTTGTATAAAATTTATTTACATCTTTTTTTTTCTAACATGTCGTTATTTATACAATATATACACACGTATTAAAAATTTGATCAACATATTTAAATATAGTCCACGTTAGATTATGTTAGATTCAAACTAACACTTGATATCCAACCTAATAACTTGACCGAAGATCCTAACTAATATGAAACTAGAACTTTAAGCACTCAGCTAGAATGTAAAGCCATTTGGAGCAATTACCTCAAAATAAATTATGGAAACTAATTACTAAAAAAGCTATGTGAATATAGAATTTGGTTGAAGTCAAAAAGTACATAACCATTATTTAATGGTAAATTAATTTATTTAAAAGATTTAAAACAAAGCTTAAAAAAGCCTTAATAGTTGTATCCTTTTTGGGTTAGTTAAAAAGTAGGAAGATGCATAAAGTTTTAGCCTTGTAGGTACTTTTCTGTTTTTTTTGGAAGGTTGTAGGTACTTGCTTTTAGTTCCAATATGCTTTGCCCATCTTCTTACCTAAATTCTAAGTTAAGTCTTTGCATGTGATAAAAGCAAACCAAAATGAACACGTTTGGTTGGACATCCATTTAAATTGATCAAATTTCATTGTAATCCTTCTACTATGTTGAAATTTGAGATTTAATCTCTTTAATCTAAATAATTTTATTTATCTATTCTTATAATGTTGCTAGTAAGTATACATTGAGAACATCGTTAGTTGTTACCGTTAAAGTAAGACCCTTAAATAACCTAAGGTGCAAGGTGCAAAAAAAATGCTCGCCTTAACATCATTAACTTGAATATGGTGTGAAATGGTTTAGATGCTTCTAGCTAGATATGAGTGTCTAGGCGCCTAAACATCACTAACTTGAATATGGTTGTCTAAATTTTTACATACCTTTGATTGTGTGACCAAATAACAGTAAAAAAAAAATCACATCTCCACTCTAATGAAAGCATTTAATAATGTTATCAATTTGTGCATATTAAAAGTATGCTCAATTATGTTATGGTAAAAGTTGAAGCCATAACAAATGAAATAACAACAAGAAGACTTTGCACACATAGACTGCCAACACAATTCATGCTTAACCTATATATGTGGAGCCTTGCATAGAGAACCATTTCGTTAATATCAACATAGTACAAAGAAACAATTATTTAAGCCTAACCCTCCAACTTCAAGTTGCAACCTCCCATTACATATTTTCTTTATCACTTAAAGTATTTAAACCGCTAATTTTATTCTGATTTGAATTTGTTGAATTAGGAAATTGACTATTTGTTGAGATAAACGATGGCAACTCTCTTGGGATGGGCACTATTCGACACAAGTTGGATTCAACCAAGCATAGTAAAGCTCTTTGTTCATGAAACTCACTTTAAAATTAATCTTGCATTGCTAACTTGTGTAACACCCCTTACCCGTGTTCAATGCCGGAACAAGGTACGAGGCATTACCGGACAATAACACTTGCAACTGAACAAATTCAATGCATAAATTTTCATTTAAAATTTAAAACTTTTAGCTTATATCAACAAGTCCCTAAAATGGGCTTACGAGGCCCAAAACATGCTTTGGGAGAGATTCGGGACTAAATCGAGAACTTTTAAAACTATTGGAACATTTACAAAATTTCCTTATTTTGGAGAGTCACACGTCCGTGTGGGCAGGCCGTGTCGTTACACCCGCCCGTGTGGCCCAGGACACGCCCGTGTCCTCCACCCGTGTAACTTTTTGTTTATGACGTTATCGTTCTTTTTGGATCACACGACCAAGTCACACAACCGTGTGCTAAACTGTGTCCTCTACATGGCTAAGACAACGACCGTGTCTCTGCTTGTGTGGTCAAGAAGTTGGCTATTTTCCAAGCCAATTTCTACCCTATCCTGCCCATACTTGAGTATAAATTGAATGGCACATTTCATGACATATTAAATCTACCAAAACATCCACCATACACACATAACAAGTCATAGCATACAATTTACTCAACCGTAGAATGCATCATCATGAGTTTATAGCATAACCAATTTATTGGCCACATTAAATGGCTTTATGCAACAATGAACTCCGAATATCGTGGGTCATTATTCTAGGACAACTCATAGTAACATATACACATGACCAAGTTCCCTATACATGCCATAACCTAAAGTATAAAATCATCAATACCTAAATTGTAAGCTCAATAGTGTGATAGGTTCTCCGGCGACTTCTAACCCGAACTAACCTGAGTACATTTTAAACACGAAAAACAACGGAGTAAGCTATAAAGCTTAGTAAGTACATACATGCTTTTAACAATCCTCATTATAAGCTCTCAAGATAATACCATCATTATTAAAAATTTCAAAATTCATTTATGTTCATCTTGAGCTGTTTACTCGAGTTACAGTCACTAAATTATTTTTATCTGGAGCTAAGAAACTCCAAATTAAGATCCGCTAATTTTCCCTGAAACTAGACTCGCATATATTCTTACCATAAAATTTTCAGAAGTTTTGGTTCAGCCAATCAGTACAATTTATTCTTTAAAGTCTCCCCTATTTCGCTGTCCAACAGTTCCGACCGCTCTTCACTAAAAATTAGTTATCTAGTTGTACAGAACTCGAATGACATTTTTGTTTGTTTATGAATTTCAAGAATATAAATTTTATCCCATGATTATTTTTTTACAATTTTTAATAAATTTTCCAAGTCAGAACAGGGGATTCCAAAATCATTCTGACCCTATCTCATTAAAATCCAATTATCTCACCATATGAATTTCTTTTGCTTATTATGTTTCTTTTATGTAGAAATAGACTCAATAAGATTTAATTTCATATCTCATTCATCCTAAAATTCGATTTATAGCATTTTTGGTGATTTTTCAAAGTTACACAACTGCTGCTGCCCAAAACTGTTTTATTTCAAATTTTAATTTTTAATGAAACATCAAAACAATATGCTCACATTCAATAACATAATTTGATTAGCATGAATAATACAAAACTTTATCACTTCACTTACTCTTTTTAATCCTCACCAAAATTCATCACATATCGAATTCATTGCTCACATGAAATTCCATTTAATCGAATTTTCCCGATGAACACTTCGGAGTAATTACAGATACACGGTGGTTTCGCACATAGCCCACCCATAATAATAGATACACGGTGGTATCGCACAAAGCCCACCAATAATAATAGATTCACGGTGGTATCGCACACAGCCCACCAATAATAACGGATTCATGGTGGTATCGCACACAGCCCACCAATAATAATAGATGCTATCCGGTGCACATAGTAGCCCGCACTTAGTACTACACATGTGACCATAGCTATTTTATTCCACAATCTCACATATAACCATATCTCGATGCCATAGTCTAACTATGGTCTTACACGGTTTCACTTAGTCACACTTTTCCAAGACTCATTCATGGTCTTTTCCGTCAATTCATCTTTTAGTACCGAATGAAAGTGTTCAACTTTGCGTTCGCTGGTCTTGAACACCGGATTTTCATTTTACAACAATTAATATAATTAAATTAAAAAATTATTCATCAATTTATCAAACAAACATTTATGATTAACATACGAACTTACCTCGGTTGAAACGACGAAATAAGTCAATTACTCGATTATCTTGCTTTTCCCCCGATCTAATTCCAAATCTCATCTTCCTTGATTTGTGAGAGTTAGAAGTTGCTGAAATTTTCATGCTTCCATGGCCATTTCCTTGGGTAATAATCGGTGGAGAAGAAATAGAAATAAAAAAGATGGTAGCCTTTTGCTATTTTGTCTTATTACACCTATTAACTTATTTACCAATTTAACCTTTTAATACCTTCACCAAATTCACCTACTACATGTCCATCTTTGTCTCCTCACTTTTCTATTGGTATAATTACCATGCAAGTGCTCATACATTTCAGTTCTATAGCTATTTAGTGCCTTTATAAATTAGACCTCAAGTTTTGCACCTTACACGATTTAGTCCTTTTTATCAAATTGAGCACTCAAACGAGGAAATTTCTTTATGAAAATTTCAGAAAACTTTAGTATCATACTGTAGACATCAAAATAATAATAAAATAAATTTTTCTCTGTCGGATTTGTGGTTCTACAACCACTGTTCTGACTAGACCCAAAATCAGGATGTTACAACTTTGGTGTCTATGAATCTTTAGTATCGTGATGAGGTAGATCTGGATCCGGTGGTATTCCTACAAAGATTTGAATAGATTTGCAGTACAGTTGGGTATTCAGGAGTTTTCGACAAAGCAGTTAAGTTATTGTTAATCCCTTTTGCACTCGGAGATCAAGTTACGGAATAGCTAGAAGCATTACCACTGGGCACTATAACATCATGGGAAGAGTTTGTACAGTTTTTTTTGTGGAGACTTATACCTATGCCTACCATTCTAATATTACAAAGAATTATTGAAATTTAAACAAAGCCCTGTGGAAACATTGGGACAAACTTAAGACAAATTCAAATGATTCTTAGGAAAGTGTTTAGAGGAGGTGTTGGTCTTGCAATTCAATTACAATATTTTTATCGGGGCTTAAAGTACGATAGTCAACACCAGTTTGACATCATTGTAGGAGGAAGTTTTTGGGCTAAGCAAACTGTTGAAATAATTGTGTTGTTGGAGAAAGTAAGCAGTAATGATCATACTTGGAGAAAGATCTGAGAACCTGAACTAGTTGACACGTCGATAGAAGTAGCAGAGGTAGTTGATTTTGAAATAGAGGGGGATAATGTAAGTAATAAATGAGTTGAATGGAGCGACAAGGAGTCTGTAGATAATAACTTAGACACATCCAATTTGGGGGATATGATGGAAATTAGATGGAAATGAGGTAACAAGAAACCATTTAGAACAAATTTATCAGAGAGACTGATGGGAACAATGCAAGGAACCGTTAAACATGGAAGGTTCTTCCTCTGACAAGATAGTTTCATCAATTATTAAGCCACCAAACTTGGAATTGAAACCACTTTTGACACATCTAAAATATGGGTATCTTGGTGAAAACAACACTTCTGATACCTATATAAGCTCAATTAACATAGAACTAATAATGGATATACTTTTTTTTTAAGAACAAATCAAGTAAATAGATTTTAACAATTGAAATGAAGAATGTAGTTAGGCAACTAATAAAATCAAATCTCGATATAAAGGTAGTCAAAAGAAATGGTGATAACAAATACAAGGTGGTTTTTGGGTTAATATTAGTGGGTGAGTCAATAAACAGTTTGTTAAGATCAAAGGGGTTCACTAGGGGTTAATTGTGAGGGTAGACTTTTAGTGGAGTAAGTGGGTTGAATCCTAAGTGCCTTTATCATCTCTGTATATCAAATCAATGATGTGGTCTTGACATGTATAATCGAAGCAAGTTCTAGAATAACAAATCAATGTTGACGCTCATAATCAGTAAATTGGCAAGAAAAGAATGTATGCTCTTAAAGGCTCAAAATCTCGCAAAAATTATGGGTTTTTGATATCAACTTTGTAAATTTAAAACTTCAAGGTAATAATTAGATTCAGGTAGACAACCTAACAAAATTTTAATTTTTGAAAATAGACTCATCATGCTTGATTCTCTAGTCTCCTAAAGTTTAAATCATCACTGCACAATTATCAATGACTTAATCCAAAACATATCAATAAAAATCATGACTCAAAGGAAATTTCATTCTAATAGTAAAAATGAGGAAATTTACTTAAGAACAAGACATAATTCAGGGATTTGAGAATAATGCAAAAAGAATAAAATTCACCCCACACTTAAGATGTACATTGCCCTCAATGTACAAAGATCTATATGAAATCATAAGAGATAGGGAGAAGTGAACCTTCCTGAATTTTGGATGGATTCCTTGAGTTGGAAGTGTAGAAATTTGATTCGGAGGTGAAAGATAAGTTGGAGGAGGCGTCTTTGGTGGTGGTATGGTGGCCGCCAACAATCTCTGCTCTAGATGAAGTGGGAAGCTCGTGAAGAATTAGCCAGGAAATAATAAGAATAATTCAAAATATACGAATTATATATTTAAAGACAATAAAGATAAAGAAAAAGAGTGTAAAAAGTAAAATAAAATTAAAAGAAAATATTAATGGACTGAAAGGTCCTTATTGTTAGATGTTTCGCAAGGTGGGTGTGATTTCTAAGGGCGTGGTGTGGTGATTCCCTAACAACCTCTAGAACCTAAATCAAAGAAAACAAAATAAAATAGACTAAATTAAGCATAAGAGAAATAAAGAAAAGGAAAATAAAGGAGAATGGAAAAAAAAGAAAAATTAAATGGACTCAAATGCCCTTGTCTCGACGAATTAATGAAGCGGCTGGCATGAACTTATGTAATTCGGTCTCGCACGGGGAGACTGTGCTATGGTCCTTTCGCTTTTTTGACATAGGAATGGTTTCGTTCGCCTTGCCTTAGGGCATTGAGTGATATTTGTAAGGATGGTGAAGAGAAATTATGGTGGCTAGGGTTGAGAGGAAAGGGGTTTCGTGAGGAAAGTGAGAAGAAAAGGGAGTTTCTATAGAAGTTGGGGGTCTGGTGATTTCCCACGCCCGTGTACCTTGGGTGTGTTGGGTCACACGGCCGTATCGTACGGTCGTGTTGTGCTTCGTGCGTTTCTCCCACGCCTGTGTACAGGTCGCCACGCCCGTGTTGATAAAACAGTGTCGACCACGACTGTATCGCACGACCTTGGTGTTTAGTCGGAGCCCGTGGCTTGAAGATATTTTTTTCATCCTATTTCATACTATCTCTGCCATGCCAGTACAGAAATCCGTGGTGTCCACACGGCCACGGCCACGCCCGTGTGTGGTACAGAAACCTGCACTTTGGTTAGTTTATAGTTAGGTGCTAAAAAGGAAAAATAAAAGTAAAAACAGAAACGTAACAATTAATGGGGTTAGTGCTAGGGTTGCCTCCCGAGAAGCGCTCGTTTAAAGTATTAAGCTAGACTTACCTCTCATTCACATAATCATGGTGGTTTGAGGAGTTGAAAATCCTTTCTCATGCATTCAGTTCTATTATCAGTATATAGTTCGAGTCGAGTAGTGTTTACTTTAAAAGTGTCGAACATAGGATTACTTACCTCGACTGTTCCGTATGGGAAGACATTGAGTACCATAAAAGGGATTTCTTCGTTTGTATTAAGGTCAGAAGGGAAGATTCGAGGGTCTTTCTTATCCAACAATACTTGATCTCCGATCTTAATTTTGTTTGTCCCACAGAATGGCATTGTGTAACAGTCCGATTTTAGGGCTAGTCAGAATAGTGGTCTCGGGACCACTAATCCAAGGTTGATGAAAATTATTTTAGTATTATTTTATGTGTTATGGTATTAATATATGACTATATGGAAATTTTGGTGCTTTAATTTTAGCAATAGCATGTTTAATTGAGAAAAAGGACTAAATCGCATGAGATGCGAAAGTTCTATTTTATGAGGTAGGGGTACCTAATAGCTATAGAATGTAAATTGGAGGATTTTAAAGTGTAATTGGGCCATTTATCTAGTGATGGCCGGCCATAGGAAGCTAGGGGAGACAAGAGCATTAATTTTTAGTCAAATTTGGTGAAAGTTGTTGACTAAAATATGATAAAATAAGGGAAGGCTATCATCTTTTTCTCTTCTTTTCTTCTTCCACCGATTTTCACACTCAAAAGAGGGGTTTTGAAGCTTTGAAATTTCAGCAACTTATCCTCACCCAAGTAAGTGATTTTTGGTGGTGTTATTTGATAATTTTTGTACTTTTGGAGTTTTCAAAGCTTAATCTAGCTAATAAGAGGACTAATTTGCAATATTGTTGAAAGTATAGGGACTTTACATGAGAATGGTTATGTTGTTAGTTGAGTTTTATGGAAGAAAATGAGTGTTAGAGAGATGAGAAACAACTTTTGTGAAAGGTGTTAGCATGAAAACACCTAAATAGGACTTTAATGCAAAGATTTAAATTATGTCATAAATGCATGAAATAGTTGGAATGGTGAGTAGTTGTAAGAGAAATAAATGTTCATCTATACTTGTTTATGGATAAAATGTGTTGAAAAATAAATTACGAGCTTAGGGGCAAAATCGTAATTTTTACCAATGTACAAGGGTAAAATGGTCATTTTTGCCCAAGGTTAGAAATTGATGTATTATGATCCTAGAATGATCTAAACGAATAAATTTTGTTGTCATAGATCAAGAAGAGCGTGGAATCAACCTTGACCGTGGGAAAGGCAAGGTGACCAAGTAAATTGCTAGTTAAAACGTTTTGCATCAAGGTAAGTTTACGTGTAAACAATACAATTTACTTATATGTATTGTGCTGCTAATTGAATTAAGAGTGAGACCATATGTGATTCAAATGTGTTGAATGTGGTAGTCATTGAATAATCATTGTATGAATGATGAAATAGACGTATATATATGTGAAGACATCGCTTAATGGTGGGCTAAGTGCGATACCACCATATTGTTTGATTAGGATAGGCTTTGTGCGATACCATCATTTATTTATCTTTGGTGGGCTAAGTGCATTACCACCTTATTGCTCGATTACGATGGGCTTTGTGCGAAACCATCGTTTACTTTTTATTTGGTGGGCTATGTGCGATACCACCGTAACTAATTCTTTTGATGGGTTAAATGCGGTACTACTCTAATAAAAACTAAGGGTGGAATAAGTGCAGAACTATCAAGTAAATTGACTATAAGTAATTGATTAGGAGATTGTGATGTGTTGTATATTGTAACCTTGTGATGTTAAGTGCAAAGAAACTTGAGAATGAAAGTATGTATTATGCTAGTGATATGGTTGGGATGTGTGAATGGAGGAAATGAGTAAGCATGCTCATAAATATAAATTGTCTCTTGTTTAGTATTATAAAGCGAAGAAAATTGTTGAATACATGTTTATGTGTTATATTGTTTCCATGTAAACTTACTAAGCTTAAAGCTTACTCCTCTTTTCTTTCCATTGATTTATAGTGCTGAAAAGCCGAGCTGGGTACGCCGATAACCAGGAGACTGCCCACACTATCTGCTCACTTCGGTAGAAATAGACTTAGTGATTTTTTGTATGGCATGTATAGGGATTAGACTAGATAGATTATTTTGTTATTTCGGAGAAAAGTGTATTGTCTCTTGTTAAGATATTCATTTTGTAAATTGCTAAGAATGATGGCACACTTTATCACATATGAAATTTCAAAGTTACCAATGAGATGTTTATTAGTATGTTGAATGGGCTCATGTATTGTAAGATATAGGGGTGCTGAAAGTTGGACAAATAGCCTTGTTCTGTCCACATGGGTAGGCACACGGGCGTGTGTAACATCCTGAATTTTTGGGCCTATGAGTTTAATGGGTGGATATGTTTAATGTGTTAATTTAAGTGTTAGGGGTCCAAATTGGGCTCAGGCTTAGGTAGAGGCCTTGATTAAAATTATCTGTTTGGGCATTATAGGGTTTAAAAGGTGGTATCTATGTTTAAAATACCAAAGTGGGCTTGTGGCCCAATCTTAGGAGGTGATGCCACACAAGGGAGTAAGGGGCCCAAATTTAAGTTTCATGGAGCCCAATTCTTTTAATTTAAGTTAGCTAAATTTTGGGCATTAGGATTAGGTGGAGTGGATGGCAACAAGGCTAAAATTTAGCGGTTTTAATGTTTAAAATATGTGGATAATAAGCAGATAAAGGCTATTATTTAGGAATTTATTTTATGTGGATAATAAGCAGATAAAGGCTAAAATTTAGGGATTTTAATGATTAAAATATGTGGATAATATGCTGATAAAAGAGGGAGGAGTTAGAGATAATTAAGTCTCTTTTAGATGAGCTAGTAGATTAAGATAAAGGAGAAAAGATAGGATTTATCTGCAAGGTTAGGTAAGTGCCGAAATTTCTATAAATAGGGGGAATATCTCTTCAATTTCGGCATTTGGGTTTTTCTCTCATTCTTTTCTCTTCTTCTCTGAGTAAAAGCCGAAAACTCCTAAAGTTCCATCTTCTTTTTCATTCTCTGCAAAAGCCGAAATCTCTAAGCCTAATCCCTCATCCTCACTTTGATTCAAAAGCCAAAACTCTTTCCATTCTTTTTCTTCCTAGCCGAAATCTTCAAGTCACTTCCTTGTTTTCTTTTCTTCTTCTCTTTTCCTGTCAGAAATCGAAACTCTTCACTCAAGTATTTTAAAAGCCGCGTTCTCTTGTTCATATTTTTTTCGGGATTTTCCTAAAAGCCGAAATCCCTAGATCTCATCTCCTGTGATTGCCGAATTGCTTCTATGGTGCCTACTTGTGCCGAAATATGAAGGGAACTTTAGTGGAGTCAATCGCATAGATCTCTAAGTTATAGATCGGTAGCACTCGAGTCGTGTTACTTTCGAGATTTCAAGGTAAGAAGATCTATTAGTTTCAGCGTGTAAATTCAGGATTTACTAAACCTTGGCCGAATATAGGAGAGGCCCTATTTTCACATCTTTCCGGCTTTTTGAGCAAAGTTGTAGATCGGTCTAGCAAGGGTATCGACATTAATCAGGTGTGTAATACTTCCCCACCATCTAGATCTGATTATTAATGTATGTTCATGAGTTTATATGTTGTGATAAATGCTGATATCTCGGTTTAATGTTGGAAACCCGAAAAGGGTGAAGCAAATCACTAGGTCAGTGAATGTGTTGACTTTATATGATAAAAGTATATTGATTTTATGATTGCATGGGTTGGGTTGATGAAAGAAGGAAGTTATACGTTATATGTGTAGTGATTTATACCGTGATCTGTTATATGTTGTAGCGGCTATTGCTGTGATCTGTTATAAGGGCTTCGGCCATAATATGTTGATGAGTAGCATCACTGCCATCTTGGCGTGTAGCGGTGTTTGTCGATTGTAGAAATCCCCAATGGTGTGAATGGCTGGTACGGGGGCGTGTAGCGGATGGAAACCTAGGCAAACGGGTTGGGCCTTGCATATTATTTGTTATTTTTTTCATAAATGAAATTATTAATCTATTTTATGGGCCTAAGGCCAAAATCTAGTGGTGCATGAGGGTTGCACACTGAGTCTCGCGACTCACCCTATTAATTAACCTTTCAGGTGATACCTAGTGCTTCGGACCGGGCTGGAGAGGAACGCAAGGTGGCCATGCAAAAGAACATCTGGATCCAACAAAAAGACTCAAGTGAATACTTTATATTTTTAATTAATGGATTTTAAATCTCGTTGTAATAAGGCCATGGGCCACTAGTTTATGTTTTGTTTTATTTTGGGCTTTAATTACTTTTAGTTATTTAAATTCTTGTTGAACTAATGCATGTATTTAAATTTGGGTTTTTAATTTATAAAGGTATATTTTATTTAAACTATCAACTATTAAATTTCTTTCGAATAAGAAGATAAACTTTAGAAAAATATTTTCTGAAAATACGACATGTTTTTCCAAAAATTTTCTTAGTGACATACCAGATCCGGTCATGGTGTTTGGGCCGGGTTTGGGGTGTTACAGCGTGTGTTTAGACCAGGTATGACATACAGCCAGCCCACAGGCGTGCGATTTGGCCGTGCGTCCCCTGCATGTTAGCATTTTAAATTAGGATAGACCACGAGATATCCACACGGACATGTCAAGGCCGTGTGAATATAGTCAATAACTTCCCACGGTTTAAAGACACGGGCATGTTGTGAGGGTACACGGGCGTGTCCCATTTCACGTAGGCGTGTGCTCTAACCGTGGTGTTAAAACAGGATACCGGAGTTTTAGGCAAGGTTTAGGGGCATGGGCATGTGTATGTCTACACACGGGCGTGTCTCGTCGTACACGGGCGTGTGAGCCCTGTACAAAAGAGAAAAATTTTAAGATCTGAAAAGATTCCGATAGGGTCTCGAGAGTTCTCGTGTGTGTGAGTAAGGTCTCGTAAGTCGAGAATGAGGTTGATGAGGTGACTTAAGAGAGTAGTCATGACGAATCTTCATGGCGATCAAGCGAATTTCGATATGGTAACGCCTCAGGCCCGGTTCTGATGTAGAATCCGGGTAAGGGGTGTTACACATTTGTTCTGCTTCGTGTATTCCTAATTTCTCTTTAAAATGTGTTTTACACTCGTCTAGTTCATCAATCTAAAGTCGTCGTTCCTCGTGAGTTATTTCCTTGTTGGCATGGGGTCTAGGATCTAGCTCAGTTGTGTAGTTCCGTGGTGCTTCTTGAAAAGAAGGTTTAACCGAATAGTCATTAATAGAATTTATTTTCTCACCTTGATTACTTGATGTCCTAGCCGAGTCAAGAGCCTGTAGAGTGGTTGTCTCGTCACCTACGCGAAGTATGAGTTCTCCTGTACCAACATCAATTTTAGTTCTAGCAGTTGCTAAAAAGGGTCTCCCTAAAATTAAAGGGATGTTATTGTCCTCATCCATATCTAAAACGACAAAGTCTACTGGGAATATGAATTTGTCAATTTTGACTAGTACATCTTCGATTATACCCCTAGGAATTCTAATAGTTTTATCAGCTAATTGTATGCTTATCGTAGTTTGTTTGGGTTTCCCTAGACCTAGCTGTTAAAACATTTTATAAGGCATAACATTGATGCTTGCCCCTAAATCAGCTAAAGCATGTCAACAGATAAACTACCAATTAAGCATGGAATTGTAAAACTCCCTGGATCTTTTAATTTTCGTGGTAGTTTATTTTGCAACATTACTGAGCACACCGCGTTTAGTTCCACATGCGATTCTTCGTCTAACTTTCGTATGTTTGTTAAAAGCTCTTTTAAAAATTTCCTTGAATCTGGCATCTGCGAAAGAGATTTAAGAAATGGTAAGTTAATATGTAATTTCTTTAAAAGTTTAAGAAATTTACCGAATTGTTCATCTTTGTTGTCTTTCTTCATCGTATTAGGGTATGGTACACGAGGTTGGTACTCTTTAATTACCGGTTTTGGTTTGTCATGACTTACCTCAACCTTACCTTCCTCTACGACATTCTCTTGGCTTATTTTGCGGTCATCTAACCCTTCACTATCATGAACTGTTATGGCTTGAAGTTGCTCCTTTAGGTTTGTTTCAGTGTTGCTTGGCAAGCTGCCTTGTGATCGTTCAAAGAATTGCTTAGCAAGTTGCCCTAATTGGTTCTCGATCCCTTGGATTGATGCTTGCTGATTTTTGAGTGTTGTCTCGGTGTTTTGGAAAGGGGTTTCTAACATCGCTATAAATTTTGTTAACATCTCCTCATGGTTCGGCTTCTTTTCTTGTGGGTAGGTTTGTTGTTGGAAACTTGGGAGGGGTTGTTGTCTCTGATTTCCTTGACCACCCCATGAAAAATAGGGGTGGTTCCTCCAACCTGGATTGTAAGTGTTACTATAAGGGTTATTTTAAGGTCTAAAATTTTTACCCATATATTGAGTTTGCTCGTTTTCAGTGTTCAGGTTGTAAGGCGGATATTCTGTGTTGTTCATCCCTCCTCCATTCGTGTCGCACTGCATCATTGAATGTACCTGCGAAAAACCACATAAACCATAAATTTTCTTGATTAAAAGTTCTACCTAATTTGATAGCATGGATACTGCGTCGAGGTTGAAAACACTGGCGACTTTTGTCGGCCTTGTCCTTGTAAGTTGCCACTGATAGTTATTCAGTGACATCTCTTCAATGAATTCGTAGGCAGCCTCAGGTGTCTGGTTGAGGGGTTCACACCGTTATAAAAGGTTTGGACCTGTAGCCACAAGGGTAATCCATGGTGTGGACACCTTATCAATAGATCCTTGTATCTCTCCCATACGTCGTAAAGTGTCTCTAAATCCATCATCACAAAAGAAGAGATATCATTCTCAACTTAGATATTTTAGCCGGCGAAAAATATTTTAACAAAATTTTTTCAGTCATTTGTTCCCATGTAGTGATTGATCCTCGTGGTAACGAGTTCAACCACTGTTTAGCTTTGTTCTTCAACGAAAAGGGAAACAACCGAAGACGAATGGCATCGTCAGAAACGCCATTTATTTTGAACGTATAGCAAAATTCTAGGAAATTCACCAAGTGATTATTTGGATCTTCATCCTGCAAACCATCAAACTGAGCAAATTGCTGTATCATCTGAATTGTGTTAGGTTTCAGTTCATAATTATTTGCGCAATAATAGCGGTCTAACAATACTTGACTCGGTTCTGTTAAATTAGGTTTAGCATAATCATACATAGTACGAGGAGCATGATTTTCTCTATCACCGAGAGTAGCAGACATTATCGACCATCTCTTGGTAGTATTAGTTTCGTTCCCTTGCTCTTCTTCTGTGTATTGTAAGCTTCGCCTTATTTCTCATCTGCTTCTGCGAACGGTACCTTCTATATCGCTGTAAAAAAATAAAGGGTCTTGACGGGTTCTTTCTAGTCATAAACTAGAAAAACCTATCAGAAGCAAAGAAAAAGAAAAGAAAAATTAGAAAAGTAAAAAAACAATTAAAAGTAAAATTGCAAATAAATAAAAGTAATGGCTAAAGTAATAAAAATCAAGTGTTCCTAGTGTCTTAGTCCCCGGCAACGGCGCCAAAAACTTGATCGTGTCAGAAAGTCTTAATATTTATATAATGAATGATCCAGCCTAGAAATTAACTATGACAACGATTGAGGCAAGCGCACCTATCATTTGGTTGTATAGCTATGGTAAGACCGGAAGTATCGTATCCTCAAGGACTAAGAGTACTAGTAATTACTATCCTTTTATGGGTATCTATTTACTTGATTGAGGCAAGCACACCTATCGTTGGGTTGTATAGCTATGGGAAGACCGGAAGTATCGTATCCTCAAGGACTAAGAGTACTAGTAATTACTATCCTTTTATGGGTATCTATTTACTTGATTGAGGCAAGCGCACCTATCGAACAGTAGTATAGTTTAGTGGCAAGACCGGGATGTCGAACCCAAGGGAACCAAAAGTACTAATACTGACTTTCTTTTTATTATTTAGCCTAAGAATTAAGGGAATTGTTGTTTAACCTAAAATTAACTAACTACTAAGCTGAAGATGCTAAGACACAGAGAATGAATTGGAAGAATACTTTTGGGAAAACCAATTGATAAAGACAATACCCGAGGAAGAATCCACCTAGACTTCACTTGTTATTTAACTCAAACCGCATTTATTTATTCACTTGACTTGATCCGTAGGATTCCCTAATTTATATTAATACCTCTCTCGAGGCTACTAACGTCTAACCCTAGGTTGATTAATTGAAGTCTCTTTCTAATTAAAACCCCTAGGATTGCATTAACTCGATCTATAGACTCCCATATTAGGTTTGACCCTAATCCGGCAGATTTTTTTCATCCTATCTCTAAGGTTGCGATCAACTCCGCTTAACTATGCTAGATCTACTCTTAAACTGGGAATATTCCTCCACTGCCTAAGCACATCAATACTTGAATCAATATCCTGAAATCAAGTATTTATCATACAATTCAGAAAACAATAAGAAGATCTGTCTTAGGTTTCATCCCCCTTAGGTATTTGAGGGGTTTAGTTCATGTTTATAAAAGAAAACATCTCAGAAGAAAATATAAAGCAAAAAATAAGAAAAACCCTAAAGCTCCCTAAAGGAAATTGAAGGGAAGATCTTCCGTCCTGAGTATGATTCCGGCTTCTTGAAATGAATCAACTGGCTGTCTTCGAGTAAATCCTACAATTTGGCCTCTCTGGTTTGGCTCCTCGACCTACCTGAACGCCTCCTTTTAGGTTGCCCTCTAGGGTGTTTATATAGGCTTTTGGAATGTCTTTCTTTGCATCTAAGTATCTTTTTTTGATTAGAATTAAAACAGGTCATGTCTGAGACAAGCCCATGTGGCACGCCCGTGTGAATCAAGCCCAGGCAGTGTTCGGATCTACTAAAGAGGCACGACTGTGTAGATTTCTCCAGGCAGTGTGAATTTCATACTTTGGCCCATTTTCTCCATTTTTGGCCCGTTTATCGTTCTTTTCATCCTTCGGTGCTCTCCTAAGTATAAAACATGAAATTAAAGGATTAGGAGCATCAAATTCCACAATTCAAGGGATAAATCATCCAAAAGTATGCCAAATATGAGATTAAAATATGTATATATCACGGTTTATCACTTACCAATTACATATCATATCACATATCGTAAAGTTTTCTCGTGAATTACTCACATGTACTTGTATCACTTCATCACACAACTTTAGCACTAATCTCTTCTTTATTACAAGCTTAACTATTACCCCATTGAATCATATGGGATACTCGAAGATACATAATCATCGTCATTTACATAAATACGGTGCCAATGCCATATCCCAGATATGGTCTTACATAGGGTCACCTTTAGATGCCAATGCCATATCCCCGATATGGTCTTGCACGGGATCTCATATCGATTGTCGAGGCCATATCCCTAATATGGTCTTATACGATTAACATATTCGATGCCGATGCCATATCCTAGATATGGTCTTATACGAGATCTCAATTCGGTGCCTAGGCCATATCCTAGATACGGTCTTATACAGGATCTTACCCTTCTCAAGTCTTGATGATATTATTCTCTCAATTGTTAAAGCCCAACCGGGACTTCCACATCACAATTCTCATCATCTTCTCATTCAACATCATTACTCAAATTCATAGAAATATTATACAACATCACTAATATCAATCATTTAGAAACTGAATAACATGATGTTGAATTTATTGTACATAAACTTACCTCGATTTCAAAATAGGCCAATTTGCCGATCTATTCAGATACCTTGCCTTTTCGTCAGTCAAGGATAATTCCTTATTTTTCTTGATCTATAATAGCAAATTAGCTCATTTAATTGCCACATTATTGAATACATCTCAATAATCATATTTTGGCAAAATTACCATTTTGCCCTTAGACTTTCACAAAATGACCATTTTACCCCTAGGCTCGTAAATCAATTCTAATCAAATTTTTTCCTTTAATGAGCCTAGGTGAACATTTATTTCTCTTATAGCAACCCTTAATACTCATTATTTCACACATTTAACACTTATTTTATAACATTTGCAAAATGGTCCTTTTAGGTGTTTTCATAGTAACATCTTTCACCAAAGTTGTTTATCTAAAAACTAAGACTTATCTTCTTCCATAAAAATGCAGAAAACAACATAAATGCTCACATGATAAAACTCTAAACTTTCAACCATTTTGCAAATTAGTCCCCTCTATAGCTAGCTTAAGCTTTAGGGGTTCCAAAAGTACAAATATCATCAATAAAGGACACCAAAATCACTTACTTGCAAGGAGAGAAGCTTGCTGAAATTTTGAGCTCTCAAACCCCTTAGTTTGCTGTTAATTTTAAGTGGAGGAGAAGAGAAGAAAAGATGATATCTTTTCTTTCTTTATTATATGATTAAAAATCAATTTAGTCACCAAATTTTCACCTATCCAATTGACAAAGTCCTTTGTCCCTATGGCCGGCCACCACACTAAACAAGGCCTAATTGCACATTAAAAACCTCCAATTAATATTCCTTAGCTATTTGATACCTTTAGCTTGAAAAATAGAACTTTCGCACTTTATGCTATTTAGTTCTTTTTCGCAATTAAGCATGCAAATGCTAAAATTAAAGCACCAGAATTCTCATACACCTATATAATCATGCTATAACATATAAAATAATATAAAAATAATTTTCTTTAGCCTCAGATTAGTGGTTCTAAAACCACTGTTCCGACTAGCCCCTAAATCGGGTTGCTACAATTCTCCCCCTTAAGGATTTTCGTCCCCCAAAAATCTTACCAGTAAAAAGGTTCGGGTATTGGTTTCTCATAGTCTCTTCGGGCTCCCATGTAGCCTCTTCTATCCCGTGCCTTTGCCATAGTACTTTCACAAGAGATATACTTTTGTTTCTCAACTGTTTGACTTCTCATGCCAAAATCTTAACTGACTCTTTGCCATAAGTTATGTCCGGCCGAATCTCTATCTCTGATGGTACAATCACATGCGAAGGGTCTGATTGGTAGCGACGCAACATAGATACGTGAAAGACATCATGAATCTTTTCCAACTCTGGTGGCAAAGCGAAATGATCGTGTCTGAAAGTCTTAATATTTTATAATGAACGGTCAAGCCTAGAACCTAACTTACGACAATGATTGAGGCAAGCGCACCTATCGAACAGTAGTATAGTTTATTGGCAAGACCGGGATGTCGAACCCAAGGGAACCAAAAGTACTAATACTGACTTTCTTTTTATTATTTAGCCTAAGAATTAAGGGAATTGTTGTTCAACCTAAAATTAACAAACTACTAAGCTAAAGATGCTAAGACACAGAGAAGGAATTGGGGAAAATACTTTTGGGAAAAACCAATTAATAAAGACAATACCCGAGGAAGAATCCACCTAGACTTCACTTGTTATTTAACATTGAACCAGTCGATTTATTCACTTGACTTGATCTGTAGAATTCCCTAATTTATATTAATACCTCTCTCGAGGCTACTAACTTCTAACCCTAGGTTGATTAATTGAAATCCCTTTCTAATTAAAACCCCTAGAATTGCATTAACTCGATCTATGGACTCCCATATTAGGTTTGACCCTAATCCGGCAGATTTTTGTCATCCTATCTCTAGGGTTGCGATCAACCCCGCTTAACTATGCTAGATCTACTCTTAAACAGGGAATATTCCTTCACTGCCTAAGCACATCAATACTTGAATCAATATCCTGAAATATCAAAATAAGAATTAAGAACACATAGTTAAGAACAAATCAAGTATTTATCATATAGTTCAGAAAACAATAACAAGATCCATCTAAGGTTTCATCCCCTTCAGGTATTTGAGGGGTTTAGTTCATAATTATAAAAGAATACATCTTAGAAGAAAGTATAAAACAAAACATAAGAAAAACCGTAAAACCCCTTGAAGGAAATTGAAGGGAAGATCTTCCGTCTTGAGTATGACTCCGGTTTCATGAGATGAATCAACTGGCTTTCTTCGAGTAAATCCCACAATTCGGCCTCTCTGGCTTGGCTCCTCAGCCTCCTTGAACTGCCCCCTTTTAGGTCACACTTACGGTGTTTATATAGGCTTTCGGAATGTCTTTCTTTGCCTCTAAGTATCCTAATCCGATTGGAATTAAAACAGGTCACGGTAGGGACACGCCCGTTGGCACGCCTGTGTAAGTCGAGTCCAGGCCGTGTTTGGATCTGTTAAGGAGGCACAGCCATGTAAGTCAAGTCCAGGCCGTGTTTGGGTTGCTAAGGAGGTACGACCGTGTGGCTCAACCCCAGGCTGTGTGAATTTCATACTTTGGCCTATTTTCTCCGTTTTTGGCCCGTTTCTTGTTCTTTTCATCCTCCGATGCTCTCTTAAGTATAAAACATGAAATTAAAGGATTAGGTGCACCAAATTCCACAATTTGGGGGATAAATCATCCAAAAGTATTCTAAATGTGGGATTAAAATATGTATGTATCACAGTTTATCACCAAACGATAAGCTACCGGCCCTATCCTCTCAGTAATCTCATAAGGTCCGATAAAATGCGGACTCAATTTGCCATTCCGGCCAAATCTGAGGGCAGTTTTCCATGGTGACACTTTCAGAAACACTCTATCACCGACTTGAAACTCGATCTCTTTCTGTTTCAAATCAGCGTAGGGCTTTTGTCTATTTGAGGTAGCTTTTAAACAATCACGTACCACCTTTACTTTCTCTTCAGTTTCTCTAACTAAATCGACCCCGTGAATATGATTCTTTCTGTGTTTGGTCCAATACAAGGGCGTTCGACACTTATGCCCATTCAATGCCTCATAAAGCGCCATATTCAAACTCGACTGAAAGCTGTTATTGTAGGCGAATTCCACCAAAGGTAAGTATTTTTCCCAATTACCTTGGAATTCCAAAACACAACATCGAAGCATGTCCTCAAGTATCTAAATTACTCTCTCCGATTGTCTGTTGGTTTGCGAATGGAAAGCTGTACTAAAACAAAATTTTATACTAAAGCCTCTTGTAACTTTTTCCAAAACCATGACGTAAATCTCGGATCTCTATTCGAAATAATTGATAACGGTACTCTGTGAAGTCTTACTATTTCTGTCACATACAAATCCGCCAACTTATGAAGTGAGTAGTCAACTCTTATTGGTATAAAATAGGCTGACTTCATGAGTCTATCGACCACTACCCATACGACATCTTTCTTTTTCCGCGTCAACGGAAAACCCATCACGAAGTCCATAGTAAGACGGTCCCATTTCCACTCGGGAACCATAATAGGCTGAAGTAGACCTGAAGGTACTTGATGTTCAGCCTTCACTTGTTGACAAATTAGGCATCTCGAAACAAACTCGGAAATGTCTTTCTTCATACTTAGCCACCAATACCATTTCCTCAAGTCATTATACATCCTCGTGCTGCCTAGATGTACAGACAAACATCCACTATGTGCTTCATGAAGAATCTTTCGAATAATTTCATCATCTCTGGGTACACAGACCCTATCGCGAAACATCAAACATCCATCAGGACTTATCCGAAAGTCTGACTTAACATTTGACCACATTGTACTCTTTTAGCCTGTAAATCATTGTTGCCTTTTTGAGCTTCACAAATATCTTAAAGAAACATTGGTTTAGCCCTCAAATCAGCTAGAATAGAACCATCATCTGACAAAGCTATTCGTGTGTTCATGGCTCTCAATGCAAACAAGGATTTCCTACTCAAGGCATCGATGACCACGTTCACCTTTCCCGGATGATAGTCAATTACTAACTCGTAAGCCTTTATCAACTCTAACCATCTCCGTTGCCTAAGGTTCAACTCCTTTTAGTCATCAAGTACTTTAGGCTCTTATGATCCTTGAACACCCGACATTTCTCACCATACGAATGGTGTCTCCAAATATTTAGTGCAAATACAATTACAGCTAACTCTAAATCGTGGGTCGGGTAATTCTTCTCGTGTGGTTTTAATTGTCTAGAGGCATATGCTCTCACCTTACCCTCTTGCTTAAGTACACAACCCAATCCATTCAAGGATGCATCACTGTAGACTACAAATTCCTTTCCCGGCTTAGGTTGCACTAAAATAGGAGCCTTATTCAACAACGCCTTTAGTTTCTCAAAACTCTTTTGGCACTTTTCTGTCTATTCAAACTTTACATCTTCTTGCAATAGTCTCGCCATTGGAGTAGCTATCATGGAAAACCCCTTGACAAATTGTCTATAGTAGCCACCTGGGCCCAGAAAACTCCTCACCTTGGTTACGTTCCTTGGCGGCTTCTATTCGAAAATCACTGAAATCTTACTCAGGTCAACTCTAATTCTATCTCCTGAGACAATGTGCCCCAAAAATCCAACTTCCTTAAGCCAAAATTCACTTTCACATAATTGGAAGTTAACCAATCCATCCTAAAGATGACATCGAATTCATCAAATGGAAATAACATGAGATTAGCCGGAACATAATGACCCCTAATCATCAAAGGGCAACCTTTGCATACTCTATCGACCATTACACATTTGCCTGGGGGATTTGACACTCTTATCACAATTTCAGTAGACTCTACAGGCATGTTCATGCTAGAGACTAATTTTATGCAAATATACGAGTGGGTAGATCCCGGATCAATTAAACCTATAACATAAGTATCATAGAAAGAAAATGTATCCGTAATTACGTCGGAGGAGGACACCTATTCGCGAGCGCGAATGGCATAAGTTGTCGTTGGTGCTCTACCCTCAGCTCTTGCAGTCTGCTCTCTCGATGTATTCTTACTACTCATTTCATTACCCGGGTTTCTCTGTGGTCTTCCTCTAGCAGCACTTCTCGGTCTTGCATTCTGAGGTTTCTCTTTCTCACCCGCCTCGGGGCAATATCTGATAAAATGGTCTAGGGATCCACACTTGAAACAAGCTTTCTTATTTTCTCGACACTCGCTAGAATGACGTCTGCCATACTGCGGACATTCTGGTCTACTTGGTCGAGCGTTGCCGACACTAGCAACCGAAGTGGTCTAAGCCTTAGACCTCGAGTGCTGTCTACCCTTACTTCTACTTAAAAATCCAGTTGAGGTGGCTGATCGAGTAGCAAAATCTCTGGGCTTCTTGGATGTGGATTGGAATGACTTGCCTAATTGTCTTTTTTTCGAGTCGCGAGACTCAATTTCAGCCTTCCTTTTCTCTTTGACCAGTTCCTCGGCCTTACAGGCTCTATCTACCAGCACTACAAATTCTTTTAGTTCTAGGACACCCACGAACAAATGGGCATCCTCATTTAACCCGTCCTCAAACCTCTTACACATAATAGCCTCGACGGACACACACTCCCGGGCATATTTACTAAGCCTTACAAACTCACGTTCGTATTCAGTCACCGTCATTCGGTCAATGAACCTTTGACTAATATACTCCTTCCGAAACTCCTCTTAAAACAATTCCTAGTTAACTTTCTCCCTTGGTACCATCGACATAAGGGTGTTCCACCATTGATAGGCCAAATCTCTTAAGAGAGATACCACACACTTCATGCAGTCTTCAGGCGTGCATGACAACTCATCGAATACCCTGATGGTATTCTCAAGCCAAAATTCCGCCCTCTTCGGATCATCATCTTTACTAACTCGAAATTCCTCAGCTCCTTGTTCCCGGATTTTGTCAACTGAGCACCTTTCTCTTCTTACTACCTGTACCACTTGGAGAGCTACAGGGGTAGGTTGAGAAATAGGTGGGGGTGGAGGGGGTTGAGCATTATGATTTGCTTGTATTACTCTATGTAGCAGTTGCTCATCATATGGAGAAAGGCTTCTCGAGCCACTTCTCCCTGACCCAAAGTCTCGTGTCTACTCTCTACTGGCGCAGTCTCTTGTGCAGGAGCCAGTGCATTACTTGTAGCATCATCAGCTACAGCTCGATTGGGATCCATTTACTATATAAAAACACAATTCAAATTGCAAGGAGTTGTCACACTATCATTATGTAAATACTCATATGTATGGCATGTATAGCTAGACTCATACTCACGCTACGTTAGTCTAAACCGTAGCTCTGATACCATAAAATGTAACACCCTTTACCCTTATTCGACACCTGAACAGGTACGAGGCATTACCGTACTTAACTTGCTCAATCATGCAATATCAATCCTTAAGAACTTCATTCCAAATTAAAACTTTTCATGCGAGACCATAATGTCCTTATTATAGGTCTACGAGACCCTGAACTTACGCCCGAAATGATTCGGGACCAAACTGGAAACTTTTGAACACTTAGAAAAATTTGACATAAAACAGGGCCACACGCTCGTGTGAAAGATAGGACACGCTAGTGTGGCATATCACATGCCCGTGTTCCACACCCGTGTGGATTTATTTTTCAATTCGAACCTACAGGGGTTTTCACACGGCTTGACACACGCCCGTGTCTATAGTCCGTGTCCTTCACATGGCCATGACACTCCCGTGTGTGAAAACCTTGACATTCTGTTTATGATGTCATCATCTCAATAAGGTCACACGGCCAAGGCACACGTACGTGTCCTTAGACCGTGTGTCGAATTAAATTCCTAATTTCAGGTGTAGACTTCACACGGCCCAGGCACATGCCTGTGTCTTAGGCCGTGTCCCCCACACGGTCGAGACACACAGCCGTGTCTTTGCCCGTGTGTTTACTACTGAGCATACTAACTCGCCAACCTAGCATGCATAGGGACACACGGCCTCTCAACACGCCCATGGGGCTGACCGTGTGTCTACCCGTGTGGACAATTGTAAGGCTATCTACCAAACCATTTGCCACCCTACAAAGCAACCACACTTATACTCATTCAACTCAACATCTATCATGTCCACAAGGCACTTCTAGGAACTCATAATTAAGACATCCACACAAGCATACACTTCATGAATTTTAGCATCATTTATAAATATGAACTTGTCAAGTAATGGCTAATTTCCAATGGCCATTTACAAAATGAATTGAACAACATTAATAGCCAACACCTTGGCTAACAAATATGACATAACAAAATAACAAAGTCCTATACATGCCATACTCAAAATAAATCTAACTTTGCTATACCAAATAGAAGTTGATATTGTGATTTCTGAACTCTGACGTTCCACGAAATCCCAAGCTAGCTTGGCAATACTACAAGGAAAAGGGAAATGAGAGGGGTAAGCATAAAACTTAGTAAGTTTGCATGAAATAAATAACAACATAAGGCTCATAATGTCATCCATCCATGGCATTGAATAAAACTCAAAGTCTTAGGCACATTGCCATAACTTACTCATGCTTACACTTACCAATTACATATCATATCACATATCATAAACTTTTCTCGTGAATTACTACTCATATGTACCTATATCACTTTATCACACAGCTTTAGCACTAATCTCATCTCCATTACAAGCTAAACTTTTACCCCATTGAATCACATGGGATACTCGAAGATACATAATCATCGTCATTTACTTAAATACGACGCCAATGCCATATCCCAGATATGGTCTTACATGGGGTCACCTTTAGATGCCGATGCCATATCCCCGATATGGTCTTACACAGGATATCATATCGATTGTTGAGGCTATATCCCTGATATGGTCTTATAAGATTCTCATATTCGATGCCGATGTCATATCCCAAATATGGTCTTATACGGGATCTCAATTTGGTGCCTAGGCCATACCCCAGATATGGTCTTATACGGGACCTTACCCTTCTCAAGTCTTGATGATATTATTCTCTCAATTATTAAAGTCCAACCGGGACTTCCACATCACAATTCTCATCATCTTCTCATTCAACATCATTACTCAAATTCATAGAAATATTATACAACATCACTAATATCAATCATTTAGAAACTGAATAACATGATGTTGAATTTATTGCACACAAACTTACCTCAATTTCAAAGTAGGCCAATTTGCCGATCTATTCCGATACCTTGCCTTTTCCTCGATCAAGGTTAATTCCTCGTTTTTCTTTATCTATAATAGAAAATTAGCTCATTTAATTGCCACATTATTCAATACATCTCAATAATCATATTTTGGCAAAATTACCATTTTGCCCTTATACTTTTACAAAATGACCATTTTACCCCTAGGCTCGTAAATCAATTCTAATCAAATTTCTTCCTTTAATGAGCCTAGATGAACATTTATTGCTCTTATAGCAACCCTTAATACTCATTATTTCACACATTTAACACTTATTTTATAACCTTTGTAAAATAGTCCTTTTAGGTGTTTTCATAGTAACACTTTTCACAAAAGTTGTTTATCTAACAACTAAGACTCATCTTCTTCCATAAAAAGGCAGCAAAAAACATAAATGCTCACATGGTAAAACTCTAAACTTTCAACCATTTTGCAAAATAGTCTCCTCTATAGCTAGCTTAAGCTTTAGGGGTTCCAAAAGTATAAATATCATCAATAAAGGGCACCAAAATCACTTACTTGCAAGGAGAGAAGCTTGCTAAAATTTTGAGCTCTCAAACCCCTTAGTTTGCTGCTAATTTTTGGTGGAGGAGAAGAGAAGAAAAGATAATATCTTTTCTTTCTTTATTTTATGATTAAAAATCAATTTAGTCACCAAATTTTCACCAAACCAATTGGCAAAGTCCTTTCTTTGTCCCTATGGCCGGCCACCACCCTAAACAAGGCCTAATTGCATATTAGGGACCTCCAATTAATATTCCTTAGCTATTTGACACCTTTAGCTTGAAAAATAGAACTTTCGCACTTTATACGATTTAGTCCTTTTTCGCAATTAAGCATGCAATTGCTAAAATTAAAGTACCAAAATTCTCATGCACGTAAATAATCATGCTATAACATATAAAATAATATAAAAACAATTTTCTTCAACCTCAGATTAGTGGTCCCGAAACCACTGTTCGACTAGCCCCTAAATCGGGCTATTACATTAGTTTACAAAGTTACATTACTAACAAATTAGAAATAATTCTCATGACCAAATGTAAAACAATATCACCATTAACATAAATCAAACAGATATGCAGTAGACACAATCATGTGAATAAAAAACATTCATTAAATAAAATTGTTAGTAATTCTGGAAGATTATGCATAGAGAACGCTTAAGTCACATTGGTCTTCTAGGCTTGTAACGTTCTGAGTTTTAAGAAAAAATGAGTTCAAAGAAAAATATGGCTCAAAACGGTTCAAACACTAGAAATAGTTAGGTACATAACATTGTTCCCTCTCTCCCCCCTTAATGTCCCATCCAAGCTCACTGTCTTTTGTCTCCCTCTCACCTACCTTATCTCTCTATGTAGGAAGATACAATATAATACTGGCAACTATGATCGACTTAATGAGTTTTGGTGCATTGATGACTGAGTTTTCTTACTTTTGTGACTCTTTGATTTTTCACTTTGACTTTTTACTCTTTTCTCAATCACAATGCTTTTGTTTCTGTTCTGTACCTTTTCTTCTCGTTTTTCCTTTGACTTTTTTCTCGATTCTTCTTTGTCGCACATTTTTTCTCGACCTATAACCACTGTATCTGATCGTGTCTGAAAGTCTTGAAATTTATATAATGAATGATCGAGCCTAGAAACTAACTGTGACAACGATTGAGGCAAGCGCACCTATCGTTTTGTAGTATAGTTATGGCAAGACCGTAAGTATCGTATCCTCAAGGACCAAGAGTACTAGTAATTACTTATCTTTTTATTATTTAGCCTAAGAATTAAGGGAATTGTTATTTAATCTAAAACTAACTAATTACTAAGCTAAAGATGCTAAGACTCAGAGATTGAATGGGGGAAAATACTTTTGGGAAAACCAATTGATTGAGACAATACCCAGGGAAGAATCCACCTAGACTTCACTCGTTATTTAAATTTGAACCAGACGATTTATTCACTTGACTTGATCCGTAGGATTCCCTAATTTATATTAATACCTCTCTTGAGGCTACTAAAATCTAACCCTAGGTTGATTAATTGAAATTTCTTTCTAATTAAAACCCCTAATGTTGCATTAACTCGATCTATGGACTCCCATATTAGGTTTGACCCTAATCCAACAGATTTTCGTCATCCTATCTCTAGGGGTGCGATCAACTCCGCTTAACTATGCTAGATCTACTCTTAAACAGGGAATATTCCTCCACTGCCTAAGCACATCAATACTTGAATCAATATCCTGAAATATTAAAACAAGAATTAAGAACACATAATTAAGAACAAATCAAGTATTTATCATATAGTTCAGAAAAAAATAACAAGATCCGTATTAGGTTTCATCCCCCTCAGGTATCTGAGGGGTTTAATTCATGTTTATAAAAGAATACATCTCAGAAGAAAATATAAAACAAAACATAAGGAAAACCCTAAAACCCCCTGTAGGAAATTGAAGGGAAGATCTTTCGTCTTGAGTATGATTCCGGCTTCTTGAGATGAATCAACTGGCTATCTTCGAGTAAATCACACAATTCGGCCTCTTTGGCTTGGCTTCTCAGCCTACCTGATTGCCCCCCTTTTAGGCCACACTTAGGGTGTTTATATAGGCTTTCGGAATGTCTTTCTTTACCCCTAAGTATCCTAATCCGAATGGAATTAATCCGGTCACGGTAGGGACACGCCCATGTGGCACGCCCGTGTAATTCGAGCTCAGCCGTGTTCTGATCTACTAAAGGGGCACGACCGTGTGGATTTCTCCAGGCCATGTGAATTTCGTACTTTGGCCCATTTTCTTCATTTTTGGCCCGTTTCTCGTTCTTTTCATCCTCCGGTGCTCTCCTAAGTATAAAACATGAAATTAAAGGATTAGGAGCATCAAATTCCACAATTCAAGGGATAAATCATCCAAAAGTATGCCAAATGTGGGATTCAAATATGTAGATATTACGGTTTATCAAATACCCCCACACTTAAGCATTTGCTTGTCAAGCAAAATTCTCAACTCATAATTAGAAATAATTTCCCTTAATTCATAATTCTCATCAACAATGTCTTATCATAATTCATAGATAATTTATACATGGATAATTTAACTCAAAGAGTCCTAAAGATTCAAACAGTCTAAGACAAAAATTTTTGTAGCACGAAAACATAGGTGTTTCCCCTTATCTAAATAATCACCTTTGATTCAAAACCGATAAGGATTGACATCCTCACTAAGGATTCACTCAAATCACTCAAATTGTTTAAAGTTCAAGAAAAGCACTCATAAGTCAAACATGAAAAGTTAATCCCATAGGCTTGCATGAAAATCAAATCTCCACCACTATAAAATGAGATGATACACAAATCAGAAGGTCTTTAAAAAGGTTGTAACGGGGCTTAGGTTAAAGGTGTGGATAGAGGTTGAGTTAGAGGGTTAGAATCGAGATTGAATTGACAATTTACCTGAATAATTACATCAATTGAAAACTTGTAACACTAATAACACGAGCTTCTTCTCAGAATGTGGAATTAATTGCTTAATCTCAAACAACATAGAACTAAAAATGAATAACTTTCCAACTTTTTTTTAGGAATAAGTATTTACAATAATAAGAAAGAACTTTAACAACTGAAATATAGAACATAGTTAGGCAACTGCTCAAAATCAAATCTCGACAAAAAGGGAGTCAAGAAAAATGGGACGAACAAGTTAATAACGGGGTTTCGGGTTAAGCGATAAATCAAGAAACGGTTGATTAGGCTCAAAAAGGGGTTCACTAGGGGTTAATTACGAAGGTAGGCTTTTTATGGAGTAAGTGGGTTAAATCCTAAGTGCCTTTATCATCTCTGTATATCAAATCAAAGGTGTGGTCTCGACATGTATAATCGAAGCAAGTTCTAGAATAACAAAACAATATTGACACACTCATAAAAAAATGAGCAAGAAAAATATATGCTCTAAAAGGCTCAAAGTCACACAAAAATTATGGTTTTTGATGTCAACCTTGCAAATTTCAAACTTCAAAGTAATATTTAAATTTAGGTCAACAACCTAGGAAATTTTTAATTTTGAAAATAGACTTATCATGCTTGATTCTCTAATGTCTTAAAGTTTAAATCATCAATGCACAATTATCTATGACTTAATCCAAGACATATCAATGAAAATCATAAGTCAATAAAAGTTTCATTCTAACAGTAAAATGAGGAAATTGCTTAAAAACAAGGCATAATTTCGAGATTTTCAAATAAAACTATAGTTAACCCCCACACTTAAGATATACATTGTCCTTAATGTACAAAGTTAGATAAAATGACAATATAGTGAGAAAATCAAAAGATAGGG
Source organism: Gossypium bickii (assembly GCA_025503065.1). Taxonomy (NCBI): domain Eukaryota; kingdom Viridiplantae; phylum Streptophyta; class Magnoliopsida; order Malvales; family Malvaceae; genus Gossypium; species Gossypium bickii. Next base: position 90,062,947 of record CP106714.1, on the reverse strand, counting down.
AGAGAACTGAAACTTCCAGAAGTTTGGATAGAGTCAAAGAAAAGAAATGAGGGAAATTCGGGCCGAGTTGGAGGATGATGCTCTGGTGGTGTGGTCGTTTGTTAATAGCCCGTTGAACCTAAATTAAGAAAATCAAAATATAATCATATAAATTAAAGATAAGAGAGATAAAAGAAAAGAATGAAAAGAAAAAGAAAAACTAAATGGACTCAAAAGTCCCCACGCCCGTGTGCCACGGGCGTGTTAGGTCACACAGTCGTATCGTATGGCCGTGTTGGGCTTCATTCGTTTCTCTTACGCTCGTGTAGTGATCACCACGCCCATGTTGATAAATCAGTGTCGACCACTGCTGTATCACTCGGCTGTGGCATTTTGTCGCTGCCCGTGGTTCGGAGATTTTTCGTCATTAGTTCATATGATATCTGCCACGCCGGTGTGTAAATCTGTGGTGTCCACACAGCCACTGCCACGCCCGTGTGCAAGGCCATGTGGTAGGAAACCTGCACTCTATTAATTTGGTTAGTTTGTAGTTAGGTGCTAAAAGTAAAAATAAAAATAAAAATATGAAAATTAATGGGGTTAGTGTTCGGTTGCCTCCCGAGAAGCGCTTGTTTAAAGTCTTAAGCTAGACTTACCTCTCATTCGTGTATTCATGGTGGTTTGAGGAGTTGAAACTCCTCACCCTTGCTATCAGTTCTAAGATTACTATATAGCTTGAGTCGAGTAGCGTTTACCTTAAAAGTGCCAAACTTGGGATTGGTTGCCTCGACTGTTCTATGTGGGAAGATATTCAGTACCTCAAAAGGGATTTCTTCATTTGTATCAAGGTCTGAAGTGGCGATCCGAGGGTCTGTTTTGTCCAACAATACCTGATTTCTGATCTTAAATTGGTGTGGCTTATCCTTAAGTTTGACATGATATTGCTTTGGTTCTTCTTCGTGTGTTCCTAATTTCTCTTTGAAATGCGTCTTCCACTCGTCTAGTTCATCGATCTGAAGCCTTCGTTCCTCATGAGTTATTTCCTTGTTGGCATGAGGTCTAGGATCTGGCTTAGTTGTGTAGTTCCGTGGTGTTTTCTATAAAGAAAGTTGAACCAAATGGTCATTAATAGAATTTATGTTCTCACCTTGATTACTTGATGTCTTAGCTAAATTAAGGGCCTAAAGAGTGATCGTTTCATCACCTACACGAAGTATAAGTACACCTGTACCAACATCAATTTTAGTTCTGGCAGTTGCTAAAAAGGGTCTTCCTAAAATTAAAGGAATAATGTTGTCCTCATCCATGTCTAAAACAACAAAGTCTACTGGGAATATGAATTTGTCAATTTTTACGAGTACATCTTCAATTATACCCATAGGAATTCTAATAGTTTTATCAGCTAATTGAATGCTTTCCCTAGACCTAGCTATTTAAACATTTTATAAGGCATAATATTGATACTTGCCCCTAAATCAGCTAAAGTGTTATCAACAGATAAACTACCAATTAAGCATGGGATTGTAAAACTCCCTGGATCTTTTAATTTTTGTAGTAGTTCATTTTGCAAAATTGCTGAGCATACTGCGTTCTATCTAGGTTGTCGCAACATTGAGGTGTGATGTTGCAACATCAAGCCCCGTTTCTAGATTTTTTAAAAAAAAAATAAATTCTTTCACTCCATGGTATCTGCACTTGTTAGTGGGAAAACTAAACACAACGAAGATTAATAAAATAAACAAATAAAAATGAAAAATGAAAAAATTTAAAGCAATAAATAGAAGTTCTTTAAAGACCAGGACGATTCGTTTTGTCACCATAGAAGAACTTTCAGCTGGTTCTCGACACTTTGATCCCTCGTTTGTTCCTCTGTTGATGTATATGAACTAGCCTTTCTAATCGATTTCATTAATATTGCCTTATTTTCGATTTTCGCGACATCCACATTACAAGCCATTTGGTACCAAATCCGAGCCAACCCCAAATTATTTTCTGGAGTCTTATTGCCTCGAGCTTCCTCCTCTCAATGTTGTGTGAAGTTTTGGTTATTCTATTTTTATTACCCTTGACGGATGAGAATGAGTCGAACTCATCGATCTCTTTGGCTAGCACTGTCTCTGCTATGGCTAGAAAGTGTATTGGCTCCTCTACACTTTCATTCAGAATCGGTTTACGATCCATGTTAGTGGTTACTTCTACTTTTAGGTTAGTGACTACATCTACTATTATATTTGTTTCTATGTTAATTGGATTAGGGAAAACTACGAGTATGTTTAGTTCATCAACACAGTCCCTAATTCCAAACCCCTATTGATTTCCATAATCTAAGTTTGGACGATTATCAGTAATATAGTGGTCATCATAGTCAGAGTTGAGAACATCATGTACGACCTCTTCCCGCAAAAGTAATGCCTCTGATATCTCTCGGAACATTGCCATTATTTGTGTCATCTTATCTGACATTCTTGATAAAATGTTGGATGTTTTGTTGTTAGCTCGGTAGATTTGATCACACTAGGATGGATGTTTATTCGGCTCAAGTATGGGTTCCTGTGGATACTTGCTTTTATTTTTATTTTCATAACTCCCATACGCATAATAAGGTAACTCGTCCAGATGTTCAGGCATATTGTATTGATTGTTATCACACCACTGGTTTTTCGAAGCTCCGTTCAACCAAATTTGTCCTTCATTATTATGCCACTCATCATACCAAAAGGATGACTCATCTAACTCAGACCCAGTATCGTCATCATCAAATTTATCCATGTGTGCGTCTATGTTCTGGGCTAAAGGTTTGTTGGGCTTAATTGTTCCACATGACAATATCTTCGGTCTACTACAAAGAGACTCTATTGGGTATTCAAGCATATCAATCTTTTTATAATCTAACTCATACAGAGATTCATATAAATACCCATCTTGTCCATATCTGCTATAAAAATTCCATTGATCTATCGAATCTCCATCTAACCAACTTGATTCCATGTTATCATATAAATTATCCCACATCTTCCCTTCATACTAACAGTAATCATAAATTAATTGCACTCATGGTTAAATTTTCTTAATTAACAAGGGAAATAATAAATAATAAAAAACAAAAATTAAGCTAAATTAATAAATTAATAAAATTAGAAAACTATCTAACTTGTTCGTCTTTTGACTAATATTATTTTTAAGTAATTGATTCAATAACAATTATCACCGTCCCAATCCCCGGCAACGACACCAACAACTTCACTGCCTTTAGACGTACTATCGTTGAAAGTGTGAATACCGCAATAAAAGATATGGATTTGAGGTGGTGCTCGCAAGTATAAGATTCAGGTTGTAATATAGTTTGTTTACAACGAAACACTTGCTAAGTATTCTGAGGATCGTACCCAAGGGATTGCAGTTTGGGGAAAACTGCTATTAAGCCAATCACCAAAAATAATTACTAATAAACTCAAGTCACAAATTAGTAATGTTAATCAAGAAGCAGGATGATAATAATAATAAACTAAATAAATTTAACTAAACCTAAATCTACTCCTAGGTTCATGTATTGGCTTTTCCTATTCCTTGTTTTGACTATGCAAGTTCCTTTAAGGTTAGATCCAGTTGTTTTACCTAGTTGATTATTGATGTAGGGTTCTAATCAATCAACTAGTCAAGAACCTAGCAGGATCTTCCGATCTTCCACTAAAATAACGAGTCGGCAAGGACTACTTATTTTCTGACCTCACAGTCCAGACTGGTTTGGGGTTAAGGTGTTCATGGATAAGCCATACCAATTTTGGGTTAATTCTCACCTAAATGGCTTCCTTGTGTTGTCAAGCTTAGGGCTTAAATTCTTCCTCATCCAAAAATCTGATCTACTAAGAAACTCTATCCTTTAATCAATTAATAATATTAGAACAATTGAAACATGCGAGATATGTATGAAGCATAAATTGATTCTTATCTTTACAAAACATTCAATTAAACAATGTTAATGAAAGAGATCTAAAGAATATAATAAAGGAAAATAGATGCTCATGGATTTATCGATGAAAGAGTGGCTCCGAAACAATCTCCACTCATGAGAGTCTCACTTTAGAATAAGATCTTCTAGTTTCAAGAACATAAAACACCCTAAGTAAAAACTAATAATGAAATAAAAACACAAAGTATATATTCTATCTCCCTCAAATTGTGTGTTTAACCTGATTACAATGGCCTTCATATAGGCAAAACTTGGAATATTAAAGTGCCTAAATTATCCATGAAGTCCTTAGAGTTTTATTAGGATAAATACACCTAATTTCCCTTCAAAACTTAATTAAAACGTGCAAGAATTTTTTGGCTGCGCAGGGGCTTGGTTGTAACATAGGCCTGCAGTGTTGCAACCAACCATAGGAGGTATGTCATGACACAGGAAGGCCGTGTCGCAACATCAATGGAAGTTTCACTCCAGAACTTGTTTTTAGCTTGTTTCTTCGACGTTGAGACATCAATATCTTGGTGTCGCGACATAGGCATTAGTTTTGGCCCGAACAAGCATCTTTAGCTTCCAACTTGACCTAGAAGCTCATGTAATCTTATTTAGATGTATAAAATGTAATAAAAACTACTAGAAATAATAAATTTCTACTTTAAGTATGAAAACCTAAATATATACTAAGATGCTTTGATTTTACTATCAAACAAGCTAAAGTTATGTGTAAAAAGGGTATAAATAACAGTGTAATTCATGGCAGATCAGCAGACCAACTAACCAGACGATGTGTGGTAGGGGAGGAAATGGAAGACATCTTCCTAGGATGTCACATGTCACTACGTAGGGTCCATTTTGAAGGAAGGAGAACGACATAGAAAATACTTAAGTCAAGATTTTATTGGTCCACAAGGATCAAATAGACATACAAATTTGCTCAACAATGCAATAGATGTCAGTGACAAGGAAACATATTGAAAAGGGATGAAATGCCACAAACTGAGATTTTTGAGGTAGAAGTCTTTGATGTCCGGGGCATTGATTTTATGGGCCTATTTCCCAATTCTTTTAGTAATTAGTACATTCTTTTAGCAGTAGACTATGTATCAAAATGGGTAGAAGCAGTGGCGTTACCGGTCAACGACACTAAGGCTGTAGTTCAATTCTTACACAAGAATATTTTCTCCCGATTTGAGACCTCTAGAGCACTTGCTAGTGATGAAGGATCACACTTTTGCAGCAAGAAGTAAGAGACAGCCTTAGCAAAATACAATGTTAAACATCGAATGACCACAACATACCATCCACAAGCTAATGGGCAACCAAAAGTATCAAATTGGGAAGTCAGACATATATTGGAGAAGACGGTGAACCCAAGTCAAAAAGATTGGAGTACAAGATTGGATGACACATTATGGGCATATCGAACATCGTACAAGACTTCATTGGGTATTTCTCCATACAAATTAGTTTACAGAAAAATTGACATCTGCTAATCAAATTATAGAAAAAAAAAAAAGCTTATTGGGCCATTAAGGAACTACATTTAGATCCACATTTATCCATGGAAGCATGCCTACTTCAGTTACATGAGTTAGAGGAATTTTGATTTGTGACATATGAAAATGCGAAGCTGTATAAGGAGAAAAGTAAGCTAAGACATGATGCCATGATTAAGAAAAAATCATTCACACCAGGACAACAAGTGTTATTGTTAAACTCAAGACTGAAATTGTTTTCAGGAAAACTGAGGTCGAGATGGACTGACCCATACACTATTAAACATGTATCTCCCTACGGAGCCATGAAGTTAACAAACAAAGAGGGAGAAGCATTTATTTTTAATGGGAAGAGATTGAAACACTATTTTGGGGACAACATTGAGAATATATTTGAAAAACAGAATTTGGAATGCGAGACCAAGAAGGATTAATGGGTCACACGTAAAGCAGAAGAGAGTACCCAAACTTAATGTGTAAAATATTGTTTGACTATATCTAACTTGTTGGTTTTTTTTATAGTGAGAAGCTAACTTAGAGGGGATGGAAAAAGGAGTTTCGCACAATAGAAGGGTGAATTTCAAGGCATCCAGGTGGAAACACAAAAATTTATAAACTTTTTTCAGCACCTTTTTGAGTTCTAATTCATGCAGTTTCGTAGTAAATTTTGTCAAATTTCATTCTTTAATTATAAAATAATTAATTTGCACTCAAATTATTAACATAGTGAATTATAATAAAATTTCACATATTTGGTTTATTTTCGACAATTTTGCACAAAATGTGAAAATTGGCTCGGCAGACACCTTAAAAGGCTTAAACCGTTGGGGAATTTTTGCATCAAGTGAACCAAGGGCAAGATTAAATATTTTTCCAGCTAAGTTCGGTCCAAATTATGATCATTTTATATACTTTATATTTAATTTTTATCCAAGTTAAATTGGGTTAAAATTTAATATAAAGCCTGAAGGAGAAAGTGGCCCAGTGTGCTAAGCATTGAAGATTGATCCAATAAGAAAATTTGCATCCCAAAACCAACCCAATAAGATGACTGGTCAGCTTATTTAGCTGATTAAATTATTTGCAAAAAATCCCTCACGTTTCCTTAAAATCCTATTCAAACCCTCTACTTTTTGTGCCTTTGAAGATTTGCCCCAAGCTAAATTTAGCAATTTTTGAAACATTCAAACTTTGCTCCATTTGTTGCCAGCAAAGGGAAGTGTGTGGCTTCTAATTTTTTGCTATTTTTAGCAGCCAGTCCCACCTATAAATACCCCCTTCAACTATTAACTCAAGACACCTCTCATTCTTCACATCTCTCTCTCTTTCACCCACTTTCTCTTATTATTTCTCATTTTTCTTTCTTGTCCCTTCCTTGCCCATTTTCCTCTTGGAAAAGATCCCTTCAACCACCTTGGGTAGTTGCATTCAAGTGCTTGTAGAAGCCTTGGTTCAGCAAGAATGAGCATAGAAGGAGGAGCAGAGCAAAGTAGTCAGACTTCGGAGAAACACCGGATTTGATTCTAGTTTCCTATCCTTTAACTTTTATTATTGTTGTTATGAACATGTCTATGAATATTTGTTATGTTTTTATTCTTAATTTAATTAACATGGCTTGAATTTAATTTGCTTTAGCTTGATTGCATTTCGTCCACTTAATTTATTAAAATTATGTTTGTGTTGTTATAGGTCTTGATAAATTGTTTGATTAAGTAAAACCATGATTATGTTATTCTTGCATTACAATTGTAAGGTAACTAATGAATTAATTATTAATAGTATTGAAATTGTAACAAATTGACACAATATTTAATTAGTCTATGTTTAATCTTCTAAGGTAGCTAAAGGTTAAATTAGCAACGGTATTAAATGGTACATTATCCTTACATAACTCACAAGATTATCGTGATTAAATTGTTTCAATGTAGGAATATATCATTAACTCACTTAATCTTTTACTTGCTTATTTAAATTTACTAATTGTTTGAATTGGCATAGTGACATGTTCAAGAGATTAGTTAATTTAGTAAGTTTGTATGTTCTATAGTTAACAAATTACCAAGTTGCCGTGAATTTATTCGTAACAACATGAATATTATTTTAGTAATATTAATTCAAGAAATGTAATTGATCCAACACATCATCTTGATTAAAACCATCTTTTGAAATCATGCATTGAAACTTTTATTTTTATTCTATTTTATTTTACTTAGTTAAATTTTAGGTTTTTAATCACATCCTCAAAATCAAAATATTTTTAATCACCAAAGTGTTTGAATTTCATTTCATAAATAATTTTCTTAAATAGTCCATATGGGTATGATAACTGGACATTTACTTATCACTTTATTACTTGTTGCGATTATATACACTTGCACATTTCCATCATTCCACCAGGACTGTGTCGCGACACCTTAGTTTGAATACTTCAACAATGCTGAAAGTAGAGGGATGTCTTGACACTAACCTATAGTTTTACGACATGACACTTCGAAGCTTGAAAATCCAAACTAGAAAGCCTGTGTCGTGACATTGAAAACCAACGTTGCGACATTAACATCAAAATAAAATCCTTGAAAATTCAAAGTGCAGTGTCGTGACATTGAGTCTGGGTGTTGCGACACCACATCGAATCTCCATCAATTCTTATAGATTTGATTGCAATCAGCTGACTTTCCTTTTATAAATCATGTCAATTTAGCCCAAAAACCCTGATTAAACCCGTTAAATACACTTCTAAGGTACCCTTAGACACTTACCAACCCTGAAACACACCAAAATATCTTTCCCTGTTGTTTTTCTGTCTTCCACATACAGCTTTTAACTCTTCTCAAGTGGTACTTGTTCTTCATTGTTGCGACATGCCACGTGGTTACATATATCAAAGGCCATTTTGACAACCCCACAACGGTTTTACAACCTTTATATTCATTGTTATTGGTGTATTGTAAAAGAAATAAACTTTTTTATTGTAACACGCTCAAAGAATGTCGTGTGATGGATCGTCGGTCATCGATAATTTCTTAAACCTAAAAAATAGCGAGCTCGATGCACATCTCGAATTTTTTTAGAAGGAAAACCATTATTCAAGAACAGGGATTTGTATTCCCAATGGATAGTGGACGTGAAGTTTGGAAAATAGTGCATACCCATTGATCTACCACAAATTGATGTGAAAATTAGTCTTTCTCAGTACACTTAATGAGCTTATTCTCGAGCAAAATAGAGTCTTTTGCATAGTTTTTCGTTGATTTTGGATTTTTAGTTAATAAGTGAAAATGTCTCGTTTTTTCCCATTTTGTGACCCAATTTGGTCAATAGAGCTATTAGGAGGCCTTATGTTTGATTAAGTGGTGTAAGGACATGCTAGAGGTTGAAAATGAGTAAGAACGACATTGAAGGCAAAGGTATCGCAATAACCACACCTTGGAATCCCGGTACCTCCAACACTATGGAAGACTGGAGACACCCTTCAGTGGTATCGCCATATCCTCTTTGGATATCGCAATATCCACCTTTTCAAGAAGGCCCTAAGGTTCAACATTGCTCGGTGTATCGCGATATCCTCTTTTAGGTATCGTGACACCGACATCACCAGGGGGACAAAATTGGACAAAAAGGGTAGTCTTTGTCTACTCGGTCCACCAATCACCCAAGGCTCATATTGGGGCATTTTTGGCAAAGAAAACTCATTAGATGACAGTCTACAACCAAAATTGGTTGAGAAGAAGAGAGACACATATTAGATTTTTTTTGGTTTAGTTTTCTCTTAGTTTTTCAGCACTTTTTCTAAGGTTTTCATTTTCTCTTCTTTCTTAGTTTACAGTTTATTTTTTTACATTTACTTCTTGTTCTTGATGTTCTTAAGGTTATTTAAGTTAGTTATCACTGTAACATAGATTTATTTACACTTCAGTCCTTGTACTTTGACTGCAAGACATTTTTAGCTTTAATTTAATTTATTTCAATTTCTTTTATTTTAAATATGTTAAAGTTTGTTCCTTTCATATTTATTACTTTAGATTTTCTTGTTGAATATTTTTAATTCATATTATTTAAGTTTTCTTGCATAAAAATCCAAAATTTTATATTTTTCTTAAGCTTTACTTTAATGGGTATTTTACTTTTCATTTTCATATTCATCCTCTTTATTTTCAACATGAGTAGCTAAACCTCAAAGGGGGTCGGTTGATGGAGATGCTGGTAAGTTGATTTTTGGACCAAGGAATAAATCGTAATAAATTGGACTAAATTAAATAGACCTAAAAACTTAGGAAGGGACGCCCCTAAGGGAATATCTAGGCAAGTGAGACCGAAAGGTACTTTTGTTCTGCACTTGTTCATTAGTTCCAGATAAATTGGAGCTAAGCAGTCTAAGTTGATAAAATTGAAGTCAAAAGATAAAATGGAGCCACTGAATAATTTAATTGATTTAAGTCCCTTTTTTGAGAATTAGTGAACCATGTTGAAGTAAACCAACCACCGCTAGTGAATTATTTGGTTAATTTCTTAGATTTATATTCTTTACAATTTAGTCCTTAGATTAGCATATTTAATTTTCCTGTCATATTTTCTTGCTATGATTTTTCGTACTATAAAATCGTATGAGTAGCTGCTTAGAATCTTTACTTTATACTAGTTATCACTCAATCGTCATCTCCTTTGGGTCCTTGGAATACTCCAGTGTTTCATTGTAACACTATAAATATTACAATTGACTTGTACGCTTGCAGTAAAACTACACTTTTAAATTGCTTTGTAAAATTGTTTGTTTTTCTGCGTACAAGCGTGATGCATGTCACCCATAAGTGGGAAAATTTCAGCAAGCACCCATCTGAACCAACATCCATCCAGTAGTTCAAGAATTTTATGCATCACTCAAAGAGTACGAGGCCAAAAGACCATTAGGTGAAGCTTGGTCATATGTTATTGTTAGAGGGAAGGAGATTTTAATTTTTGGTCCAGAAATTTGTAGGTTTTATGGGGTTTAATTTTACATTTATGATTTTATCCAGAGAATCGACCTAAATTTTTTCCCAAACATTAGCCTAGAGGAAGCAATAGATTATTTAACCAATGGGAAGGGTGAATGGAAAAAGATATAGTTACCAATTTGTTGTATGGTGAGACGTGTATCATTGACACTAATCACAAGAGCCTTAAGTACCCTTTCACTCAGAATAAGTTGAATCTTAGGCAGCGTCATTGGCTCAAGTTGCATAAAGACTATGATTGCACGAAACAATATCATCTTTGTAACAATATACGTCGGATCCGGATACGAGGCATTAACATGCTTAACCTTGCTTGAACATGTAACATCGGCTATAAAATTTCGTTCCAACTTAAAACTTTTCTTTCTTTGTCAAGACATACATATTATGGGCCTACGAGGCCTTAAACATACATCCAAAAGGTTTCGAAGTTCAACCGGAAACTTTTACACTCTTTGAAAATTTTTACCTAAATAGGGGTCACACGCTTGTGTAACATGGGACACGCTCGTGTGGGCAGGCCGTGTGGTCTCACACGCCCATGTCCCTAGCCCGTGTAGATATTATTTCTATTTTGAACCTACAGGGGTTTTAACACGGCTGGCACATGCCCGTGTCTATAACCCGTGTCCTTCACACGGCCTAGACACACTTGTGTCTTCTACCCGTGGAGCTCTCTGATTATGGCATCATCGAACCTTAATTAGCAGACGGCCAAGGCACACGCCCGTGTGACGAATCAAATTCTCGTAAAATAGTGTAGGGGATACACGACCTACAAACACACCCATGGGAATGGTCGTGCGTCACACACGGCCTAGACACACACCCGTGTGTCTACCCGTGTGGACATCTATAGGCTATTTTCCAAGCCTGTTGCCACCCTGAAACATAGACTCATTCAGTTATTCACAATTAGCACAAAACATAGCCATATTAAACTATGAAAAATACTTAAACTAACATTCACCCCATCCACATCAATACTCAATAGTTTGCATGAACAATCATTTCATTATACTCATCAATCTTATAACATGAACTTGACAATATTGACCAATTCACCATGACCATTTACAAAATGAGTATGAAGACATTAATAGCCAACCCTTTGGCCTTCCAATATAACATGACACAAAATGATCAAGTTCCTATACATGCCATACTCAAAGTGAATTAACTTTACTATACCAAAGGAACGATTGATAGTGTGATTCGAGCTCCGACTTTCTACGATCCCCGACCTACTTGATGAAACTACAAGGAGAAAGGGAAAAGAGAGGGGTAAGCATATAGCTTAGTAAGTTTGCATGAAATTCTAAAGCAACATAATTGCTTTCATAAAATTCATCTATCTATTGAAACAATATCCACACAAGTCTCAAATGCTTAAAATTTTCATCCATACTTACTCGTATTTATTCTTACCCATCTCATGTTACTTTATGGGTTCATAACGTATATTTTCTCATGGTACCTGCATCACTTATCACATATACTAACATGAGCATAAATTCAAATCTTCCTCATTCATAACATGAATGAACCTCAAGGTATAATTAGATAGTTTTAGTTCTATACCATCTTACTTACTTAGCTCATTTACCCATGAACTAATTGGATTATCATAAAATATTCAAATTTAATTTGCATAAATATTGATACAAATGCCATATCCCAGATATGGTCTTACATGGGATCACTTCTTGATGCCGATGTCACATCCCAGATATGGTCTTATACGGGATCTCAAAGCTCGATGTCGATGCCATGTCCCAAACATGGTCTTATACGAGATCGTACATGGATGTCGATGCCATGTCCTAGATATGGTCTTATACGAGATCTTTATTTGGTGCCGAAGGCATGTCCCAGACATGGTCTTATACGAGACCTTCTTTATTTCATGTGAATTCATAGATATCATTCTTATTCCGGAACTTTAATCGGAACTTTAGCTTAGTTTATACTCACCATTTCTTCATCGAAGCTCCCTTATTCAAATTGCATGGAGATGGCATACATTATCATAATATCATACAGTTTCAAATATTGAAACATTATGAAACTTTAACTTCATACAAACTTACCCCGATTCTCAAAATGTGCCTCGATGCTCAATTTAGTCCTCGATTTTGTTCTTGCCTCGATTACGATCCGGACTTCATGTTTCTTAATCTATAGTAACAATTTCACTCGTTAAATTCACACATTGACTAAATCGACTCATAATTCATATTTTGGAAAAATTACAATTTTGCCTCTAGACTTTGGAAAAATTACCATTTTGCCCCTAGGCTCGAAAATTAATTCTAATCACATTTCTACCTTCAACAAGCCTAGGTGAACATTTAATACTCTTATAGCTATCATCAAAACTCAACATTTCACATAATTACTACAAATTTATAACCTTTTCATCAAGGTCCAATTAGGTGTCTTCAAGACAACACCTTTCACAAAAGTTGTTCATCTAACAACTAAAACTCAATTTCTTCCATAAAAATGCAGCAAATAACAATGATAGCTTTCATGGAAAAACTCTAAACCTTTCACCATATTGCACATTAGTCCCCTCATTTGAAAGCTTAAGTTCTAGGGGTTCTAAAAGTACAATTATCATTAAGAAAAATCATAAAAATCACTTACTAGAATGGAGGAGAGCTTGTTGAAAATTTGAGCTTTCAAAACCCCTATTTTGCTTGCATATTTCAGTGGAGAAGGATGGAAAGAAAGATGATATTTTTTCTTTCTTTATTCTAATATTAAACTATCAAGTAAGTCCACCTACTATCACCAACTTTGACCAACATTGACAAAATTGTCTCCTATGCTAGTCTATGGCCCTCCAAGCCTTTTCAAAGGGCTAAATTGCCTTTTAAAGACCTCAATTTAACAATCTATGGCTATTTGGTACCTTAGCTTATAGAATGGAACTTTCGCACTTTATGCGATTTAGTCCTATTTCGCGATTAATCATGAAATTGCTAAAATTACAGTACCAAAATTCTCATGTACATATACCATCATACTCTGACTCATAAAATGACATGAAAATAAATTTCTCTAATCTCGAATTAGTGATTTCGAGATCACTGTTCTGACTAGCCCCTAAATCGGGCTGTTACAACATTGGTAAGGCCAGTATGGTGGCTGATGCTCTTAGTTGATGATCTATGTTTGAGTTGAAGGTGATGTTTGATCACCTAAGTTAGTTTGATGATGGTGGGATTCTGTCCGAATTGCAAGTTAAGCCAACCTAATTAGATGAGATTAAGAATAAGCAACTTCTAGATGAGTCTTTGATCAGTCGGGTTTAGCAGATTGATAAGGGTAAGACTTTGGATTTTAGGTTTATTAGTGATGGTATTCTGTGTTTTGAAGGTTGGATTTGTGTTCCTAGTGATGTGGATTTGAGGCAATCTATTCTACAATAAGTACATAGTAGTCCCTATGATAGATCCCGACAGTAATAAGATGTATCGTGACCTCCTAGAGTTGTATTGGTGGCTTGGGTTGAAATATGAGGTGACCGATTTTCTGTCTCATTGTCTGATGTGCTAGCAGGTTAAGGTTGAGCACCAACTTCCTTCTGGTTTGTTTCAACCCATTAAGATTCCATTGTAGAAATAAGAACGAGTAACTATGGACTTCGTTAATGGGTTTCCCTTAACACCTACTAAGAAGGATTCTGTTTGGGTTATTGTAGATCGGTTGACTAAGTCTGCTCACTTTATTCTAGTTAGGATCGATTATTCTTTGCATAAGGTAGTGAAGCTTTACATTTCTATTATAGTGAGGCTTCATGAGGTTCCGATATTGATTATTTCTAAATGGGATCCTCATTTTACTTCTTAGTTTTGGAAGAAATTGCATGAGGCTGTAGGTACTCGGTTAGACTTTAGTACAACATTTCATTTGCAAACTGATGGTCAGTCCGAGTGGGTAATTTAGATTTTAGAGGATATACTTCGGAGCTGTGTTATTGACTTTCGGGGTAATTGGGAGAAGTTTTTGTTGCTAGCTAAATTCGCGTATAATAATAGTTTCTAGTTTAGCATTCATATGGCATATAATGAGGCCTTCTATGGTCTAAAATGTCGCACTCCACTTTGTTGGACCGAGTTGGGTGAGAGGAAAGTTTTGGGTCCTGAATTAGTGGTTGAGACTAAGGATAATGTTCGTTTGATTCGAGATTGATTTAAGGCCGCTTATGGTAGACAGAAATCTTATGCGGACCTTAAGAAGAATGATATTAAGTTTGAGTTGAGGGTCGTGTTTTCCTTAAGGTATCTCGATGGAAAAAGTTTCTTAGATTCGGTTGTAAGGGCAAGTTAAGCCCTAGATTCATTAGGTCGTATCGAATTTTGAGGCTTACTGAGCTGGTTCCTTATTAGTTAAAGCTACCTCCGGAGTTGGATCGTATCAACGACATCATTCATGTGTCCATGTTTAGGCGTTATCAATCTGATCCTTCTCATGTTTCTTCTTTTTCCTCTCTTTTGGTCACGTTTCTTCCTTTCCCTTTTCTTTCCTTCCTTTAGTTTTCTTAAATTTCTATCTTTCTTTTCTTTTTGATTTGCTTCTTACCTTGCTGCCATCAAGGTTGTTGTATGACTATCTTTTTTATTCTTCGTTTGTGATAGTAAATTCGAGTAAGGGTAAGTAATGTTGATTCATTTTTCTGATATCAAAATTTTAACTCGTTCTTGAGCAAGGTTGTTAGTGTTTAATTCTTGTTCTAAGTTGTGATAAGTGAGCTTGTGATTTTTAGTTAGGCAAAGGGTGTGAGAATCGAAATCCTCCAACTGAGTAATTGCTAATTTTGACGTTGTTTTCTGTGAACTAAGTGCTCGAACATCGCTTTAGGGACTAAATTTTTAATAAATGGATGTTATCTTGAGCGGCTTCTTGATGGTTAATCTGTACAATTTAATGATAGTTTGTAGGATTCATGAGTTCCCAGTTGTGTGGTTAATCAAAATTGTCATAAGGTGTGTCAAACTAACTCGAAAACTCGACTAGAACTCAAAAAAACCCAAAAATAGAGGCTATTTTTGAAACTGTTTTATGCCACACGGCCATGTGACAGGTCATGTGCACCACGTGGGCATGTGGTCAGCTGTGTGCCAGACTGTGTGGAGCACACAGGAGTGTGCAATTACACATTTCAAACAGGCAGGCCGTGTTAGCCACACAGGCATGTGGGCCCTAAAATTCAATCTGTGGTTATTTTGTAGGCCTATAAAAGTATAAAATTCTGTATGTTACGTGTGAGTATGCTTAGAAAGCATGATAAATAAAATTAATATTGTATAAGCCATATGATATCTTATGATCTATAAAATTAGGTTTAGGTATGCATGTTATACATTTCATGTGATATATACGTATGGTAATATGATTATGTAGGTGGATTAGGGTGGGTTTAGATATGATGGATAAAGTGTATTCTAGCAGTATTATTGCAATTCTGGTCGTTAAACCGTAATTTCTATCTGGCAGCTTAGTTGCATTTTTACGAGTGGCATAGTGCCAAGTACTAGTGTGACTGGATGGATAAACTCCTACATTCCTAATTAGTGTTATTGGTTGGACGGAGATGGTGTGTAACGGATGGGGTAGAATTCTAATAAACCGTAAAAGTAACATATTTTAATCCCACATTTAGCATACTTTTGGATGATTTATCCCTTGATTTATGTAAAAAGGTGCTCTTAATCCTTTCTTTTCATATCTTATACTCAGGAAAGCACCCAAGGATAGAAAGAACAAGAAATGGGCCTAAAACGGAACAATTTGGGCCAAAGAATAAATCGACACAGCCTGGACTTAAGCCCACATGGTCGTGCCTCATTGTGCAATTAGAACATGGCCTGACCCTGATTCACACGGCCGTGCCTCATTAAAGAAATCCGAACACGGCCTGGCCACGACCCACATGGGCGTGTGCTATGGCCGTGTCCCTGTCGTAGAGAAGAGTAATTCTATTCGGATTTGGATACTTAGGGGCAAAGAAACCTATTTCAAAAGCCTATATAAACCCCCTAAGTATAACCTTAAAGAGGGCGATTAGCTAGGTCAAGGAGCCGAGCCGAAAAGGTCAGATTTGTGGGAAACACTTGAAGATAGCCAGTTGATCCATCTCAAGAAGCCGAAATTCTACTCAAGACAGAGGATCTCTCCTTCAATTCCTTTAGGGGGTTTTATGGATTTCTTATGTTTTGTTTTATCTTTTCTTCTGAGATGTTTTATTTTACAGTTATGAACTAAACCCTTCAGATACCTGAAGGGGATGAAACCTAAGACGAATCTTGTTATTGTTTTCTGAACTATATGATAAATACTTGATTTGTTCTTAATTATGTGTTCTTAATTCTTATGTTAACATTTTCGGGATATTGATTTAAGTATGATGTGCTTGGGTGGAGGAGCAAAAGTCCCTGGTTAAGAGTAGATCTAGCATAATTAAGCAGATTTGATTGCACGCCGAGAAATAGAGTGACGAGATTTTATCGGATTAGGGTGAAACCTAATCTGGGAGTCCATAGATCGAGTTAATGCGACTCTAGGGGTTTTAATTAGAAAGAGATTTCAATTAATCAACCTAGGGTTAGACGTTATTTGCCTCGAGAGAGGGTTTAATATAAATTAGGAAATCTTACGGATCAAGTCAAGTGAATACATCGTCTGGTTCAATGTTAGATAACAAGTGAAGTCTAGGTGGATTTTTCCTAAGGGTGTTGTCTTAATCAACTGAGTTTTTCCCAACTGTATTTCCCCAATTCATTCTTTTTGTCTTTGCGTCTTTAGCTTAGTAGTTAATTAAAATTAGATTAAACAAACAACTTCACTTATTTTAGGCTAGATAATAAAAAGAAAGTTAGTATTAGTACTTTTAGTTCCTTTCGGTTCGACAATCCGGTCTTGCCTAAGCTATACTACTGTTCGATAGGTGCACTTGCCTTAAGTCATTGTCAAAGTTAGTTTCTAAGTTTGATCAGTCACTTTTTATAAATTTTAAGACTCGACAACCACGATTAAGTTTTTGGCACCGTTGCCGGGAGCTAAAATATTAAGAAAACTCTATTTTTATTACTCTAGCCAATCTTTTTATTTTTATTTTTATTTTTCGCAATTTACTTTTATTTTTAGTTTAATTTCTAATTTTGCTAAATTTTCTTTCTTTCTTTTCCTAGCAGGTACCTCTAGTTTATGACTAGGAGGAACCCGAAAGAACCGTTAGTATACGACAGTGATATTGAAGCTACCACTTGCAGGAATCGCAGAGAAATTAGGTGACCCTAAATTACATAGAAGAAGGGCGAGAAAGCAGATCCAATCCTACTGAAGGGATGGACGAGAACAATCCACTACCACAAGATGTGGTAGAAAATAATGCTCCAGGTACTATGTATGATTATGCTAAACCTCATTTAACAGGAAGAGAATCAAGTATTGTTAGGCCTGCTATAGCTGCTAATAATTTTGAATTAAAGCCTAACACTATACAAATGATTCAACAATTTGTTCAAGTTGATGGTTTGCAGGACGAAGACCCAAATACTCATATAGTTAATTTTTTAGAGTTCTGTGATACCTTCAAAATAAATGGCATTTCTGATGATGTCATATGTCTTCGGTTATTTCCTTTTCATTAAGGAATAAAGCCTAACAGTGGTTAAACTCGTTACCACGAGGGTCAATCACTACATGGGACCAAATGACCGAAAATTTTTTATTAAAATACTTCCCACCGCCCAAAACGGCCAAATTACGGAATGATATCTCTTCTTTTGTGCAGATGGATTTAGAGACATTATACGACGCATGAGAGATACAAGGATCTCTTGAAAAGGTGTCCGCACCATGGTTTACCTTTGTGGCACCAAGTCCAAACTTTCTATAACGTTGTAAACCCCTCAACGAGGCAACTAATTAATTCAGTGACAAGTTACAAGGACAAAAACAACAAAATCAGCCGGAGTTTACAACCTCGATGTAGTGACCATGCTATCAACACAGATGGAGATGATAAATAAAAAGATTGATAGTTTGTGTTCTTCGCAGGTACATCCAGTAATGCAGTGTGACGCAAGTGGAATTGTGGTGAATCCTGAGTACCCACCCTACCAACCGGGCACAGAAAGCGAATAGATGAACTATATAGGTAACAATTTCTGATCTAATAATAACCGTTATAGTAATAATTATAATCCAGGTCGAAGGAACCACCCAAATTTTTCATGGGGAGGTCGAGGAAATCAAGGAAATCAAGGACAACAATCTTCTCAAAATTTCCAAAATCAGTTCTATCCACAGGAAAAGAGGCCAAACCTTGAAGAGATGCTGACAAAATTCATGGCAGCCATAGAGAACTGTCTCCAAAAAAAATGAGACAATGCTCGATAATCAACAAGCATCAATCAAAGGGATTGAGAGCCAAGTTGGAGAACTTACTAAGTCAGTTGGACAACTTACTAAGATAGTTTCTGAAATTCGAACAGAGATTTCCAAACAACCGCAAGGGCATCTACCATGTAACATCCGGGATTTAGGGGTCTTGCATTTTATCTTGTATCTGTGTGTTATTGTGTGTTGCATGACTGGTTGAGTGTGTTTGGGGGCTTTGGGTAACCTAGGGGTTAGGTAGGAGCCTTAGTGAAAATTTCTGGTTTGAAGCCTTTAGGGGAGAGCTAGTAGGTCAGGCCTTAAGGGATTTAATGTGGTGAGTATGGACACAACAAGTGAAGGGGTGGAGTGGCAAGGAGACGCCATCCGGTGTACAGGGGAGTTGCGTCAAAGGGGAGATCCAAGGGGGAGGAGGTTCGAGCAACTTGGACAGCATTTTAGAGTTGTATTTTGCATCAAGGGGGGAGGTAGTGGATTCGGCAAGGGCACTTGAGAGGTGGAGGTTTGAATGGGTCAAATCTTTTGAATATGTGGTGGACAGTTATTTATGGAGTTTGAATGATTCAAACTCATTTGAACGGGTGATGTAGAGGGAATTAAGGAGAAAATCATGGGGGGTGTTGGCTAGGTGAGTGTTAGCCGAATTTTTGAGGGGTTGAGAGGGGAGTATTCGGTTTTGAGCTTAAGGGAGGTCTGCTTCAAATTTGGTCTTTGGTGTGTAGTGGTTATTTTTTTTCAGCATTTGGTTTGTGCTTCTCGTTTTTCTTTGTTTTAGTTTTGCTCTTATCATCTCTTGTGCCGAAAATCACTTAGCTCTTCACCTCTTTTCTCTCTTTTGACTCATAGCCGAAATCTAGAAGACCATTAGGGCCACTTTGGTTCATCCTCTCTTCTCATTTTCAAAAGCCGAAAGTATCACATTTTTCTCCCTTTTCATTTTAAGTTTCATTTTCTTTCTTGAAGCCTCTCTAGCCGTATCTTCTACTTTGAATTGGGGTGTTGTTCTTTTCCTTTCTTTTCAGAAAAGCTGAAACCACTCTCATATCCTCACATAGCCGAAAACTCCAAAGGCCAGTCTTATTTCCCGAAGTTCACTGTAGCCAAATTATCATCTCAGGGATTGGTAAGTCCTCTAACGTTTTTCCTTTGTCATCTCTTCTCTTTCTCTTCTAGTAGCCGAACCTTTTTCTTAACCTCTCGTTGACTTTGTGTTCACTCTGCATTCCTAGAAGTCAAATCTCTCTCTGCGGTGTTTGGTTGTGCCGAATCCTGAAGGAAGCTATAGTTAGGCGGTGAGTGTGTTGTGTGTGGCCGAACGGTAGAGGGTGGGCTGATGTCCCCTGTTTGGTCGAAAGGCCACTTCTCTTTAATTCTTTTTCCTTTAATCGAATCTCATCGAGTATCTGTATAGGTGTGATCAACGTGGTTTCAAGGGTTGCTAACTCCGGGATTTAATTGATTTAGGTAAGAAAGATTTCTGTTAGTGGTTTGTAAATCGATTCATTATCTCAACTATTATCTTAACCGAGTTGAGTGGTCATTCGATCGTAGCTCTCGTAGTGATTTATTGATCGATTTTTTGATGGATGCAAGCAAATTGCAGATTGGCGAGGGAAGTAAACCTTCAGGGTCGATCCCTAAGTTTAAGAAGAGGGCTGTGTCTGCTGTTCGTGATTGGCCACTTGGGTGTGGGCTAGCTTCGGAGCAGGATCGTAGGCAAATAGCGGTAGTGTCAATTAGCGATAGTGTCGACATAGAGGGCGTGGTATTACGTGTTATCAGGTGTGTAATTATCACACTATTTCCTTAGTTGCTTTAATTAAATATATGTATTATGTGTGGTAGCTGAAACAGTGGCTGTGGTGTTGTTGTTACCCACATTGAGGTAATTCGGTAACCAGGTTAGTATACTACTTATATTGAAATTGAGGATAAATGATTGGGGATGCATGTAAGCATGTTGTATATGTGTATATGGATGTGTTCATATTCTATTATATTGCCATTTCATCATGATATGCTGCATGTGCATGGGGTTCGGGATATATTGATTAAAGGGGAAGTGTATATTTATATGAGAGTGACTCTATCACGATTAATGATGGCCATGAGCCTCATTGTGGATTGATGATGACCTTGAGTCTCATCGTGGATATTTGTGATTTAATCACGTGGATTAGTGGCTAGACCACTATGTGGACTTTGAGTAGTGTGTCCGTCGGCATAGACTGCCAAAGAGGTGTGTAGCGGATGGAGGGTCGATTTAGTAATCCCCAGGTGTGTATGAGGATGGATGTACGGGTGGTGTGTAGCGGATGGTTACTAGGTTGGGTTAGGTTATCACATTGCATCTCTGTGCATGGTTTGTCGATTTGATGTGGATATGGGGCAAGGCCCATACGGGGAACTACATTGTATAATTGCTATGGTGACTCACCTTATTTTTCTCAAACCAATGCAGGTAGCACATGACTTTTGGACCGGGCTGGATGGGATTCGAGGTGGCCATGCAGATGATGTTTTCGTAACTTTATTTTAAACTGCTAGTTTTTATTTTCGATTATTTTCATTATGTAATAAGGCCTCTCTAAATATTTCGGGATTTCATGGTTTAAGTTGGATTTTATTTTTGAAATGTGACATTAAGATATTTTTAACATAGGGACATAAAATGAAGTTTCCAATCTTAAAAAAAAGAATCATTTCTTTTACAAAACCAGCACAAACAACGAATCAAATTTTATACAACATGGACATCTTATTCCGGCAAATTACTATTTTTAATGACAACTCCTTAAAGCGAAGGGTTTATTTCCAAACTTAAAGTCTATTTCCACCTTCAAAGTAATAACTCGTTTTCACCTTTTTTCCTGTAACATTCCGAATTCAACCGTGGTGTTTTAGGCCGGGTTTGGGGTGTTACATACCAAGCAACACGGAGATTAACCCAAAGGAGCAAATCCAAGCCATCACACCTTATGATAGGTATAGGGTTAGATGAACCCAATCCAATACAAGACAACGAGGTAAATGAACGAGAGTTTCAGGTAACACAAGAAAAGCTAAAACCGACAATCAAGGAGTACCAGCCTCGCATTCCTTATCCCGAACCAATGAAGAGAGACGATACAGAGGAACAGTTCGGTAAGTTTCTTAAACTTTTAAAGAAATTACATATTAACTTACCTCTTCTTGAAGCTCTTTCACAGATGCTAGATTCGAGGAAATTTTTAAAACAACTCTTGACGAACAAGCGTAAATTAGACGAGGAGACACATATGGAGTTAAACGCAGTATGCTGAGCAATGTTACAGAATAGACTACCGCGAAAACTAAAAGATCCAGGGAGTTTTACAATTCCATGTTTAATTGGTAGACTAACTGTTGACAATGCCTTAGTTGATTTAGGGGCAAGTATAAATGTCATGCCTTACAAAATGTTTAAACAACTAGGTCTAGGGAAACCCAAACAAATTAGGATGAGCATTCAATTAGCTGACAAAACTATTAGAATTCCTAGGGGTATTATTGAAGATGTTCTTGTAAAAATTGATAAATTCGTTTTCCTAGTAGATTTTGTTGTTTTAGACATGGATGAAGATAATTTGATTCCCCTAATTCTAGGAAGACCCTTTTTAGCAATTGCTAGAACAAAAATTGATGTTGGTACAGGAGAACTCATCCTTCGTGTAGGTGACGAATCGATTAGTTTACAAGCTCTTGACTTGGCCAGAACATCAAGCAACCAAGGTGGGAATGTAAATTCCTTTGATAACTATTTGGTCAACCCCTCTTTTCAGGAAACACCACAAGATTACAAACCTGAGCCATGAACCCCATGCTAACAAAGAAGAATTGCATAAGGCACGAAGCCTTAGGGTCGACAAACTAGAAGAGTGGAAAACACAATTCAAAGAAGAACCGGACCCACACGAAGTAAAACCGAAGGAGCCCCTAGAAGAGCTCATAGAAACATCAAACCTCGCATCACCACACCAGACCTGAACACAAACAAGGAAACCCCTCTTGAGGTACGCAATATCTTCCCATACGGAATAGTCGAGGCAAGCAATTTAACATTCGGCACTCTTAAGGTAAACGCTTCTCAACTCAAACTTTATAGTGAAAATAGAACTGAAAGCATGAGGGAAGATATTCAAACTTTTAAACCACCCTGATTTTTGCAAATACGAGGAAAGTCTAGCTTAAGACTATAAATGAGCGCTTCTCGGGAGGCAACCCAAGAACTAACCCAATTTACTTTCACATTTTTTTCCATTTTTTCCTTTCTTTTCTTATCTTCTTTCTGAACACCTAGTGCAAACTAATCAAAAGTGCAGATTTCCAGACCATACGGTCTCGCACATAGCCATGGCCGTGACCGTGTTGAAATACATAATCTTTGTACTGACATAGCAGAGGCGGTACGAATCAATCCCAACTAATTTTTGAAATCACGGACCCAACCACCCCACCACGGGCACCGACAAAGCACCACGATCGTACGACGTGGCCATGGACGACACTGACTTATCACAAACGGGCATGGTAATCTGGACCACGGGCATGGGTGAATTAACACGCCTAGACACACGGCCGTGCGAAGCTGCCGTGTGAATCGACACGCCCTCTGTCCACGGGCGTGGGAAAGCATCAGACTGCAAAACTCTATTTAAAAAACCCACCCCCTCCACATTTTTCTCATCCACTTTCCACTTCTTTTCTTCCTTTTTCTCTCAGAATTCACCCCTCTCCACAACAAGTCTCCAAACCTCTTGAGCTACACATATCCATGTCGAAGAAGTGGAATAAGGTAAGCATAGTCTCCTTAAGGGAGACCAATATACATAAGTTTATGTCGGCCGTTTCATCCAAACAACAAGCCAAGGGTCTTTGAAACCATTTATCTTTCATTTAGTTTTATCTTCTCCTTTATTTTCCTTCTCTTTGACTACCTTATGCTTAATTTAGTTTACTTTATTTTAGTTTCTTAGTGACAAGTTCAAAAGGCTACTAAGGAATCACACCGGAACCACGACCACCAACTCAACGCAGCCTTAGAAGTTCTAAAGGTTGTTTGGGAATCACGCCAGGTCCGCCACCGCCATCACCTAAGCAGCCTTAGAGGTCACACCCACCTCGCGAACCATCCAACAATAAGGACTCTTTGGTCCATTTTTCTTTTAATTTTATTTTACTTTCTATTTTCTTTCTCTTTTTCTTTCTTGCCTTTATGTATATATTTCGTTTAATTTAAATGTGTCTTAATAATCCCTGGCTAATTCCTCATGAGCTCCCCAATTTCTTCATCTAGCGTAGAGCTCGGTAGCAGCAACCACCCCTCCGGGAAACCATCCAAATTAAGGAAGTTTCACCTCTCCCCTTCTCTTTTTATTATCTCTAAAATGTTATTATCTATCTTTCTACATTGAGGGCAATGTACAACTTAAGTGTGGGGGTGAATAGTTATTTCGAGAAAATTCCTAACTTTCTGCATTATTCTCAAATTCCTGAATTATACCTTGTTCTTAAGTGATTTCCTCATATTACTAATTAGGATGAAATTTCTGATGATTTATGATTTTTATTAATATGTTTTAGAGTAAGCCATAGTTAATTGTGCATTGATGATTAAATTTGAAGAATACTAGAGAATCAAGAATGATAAGTCTAATTTTTCAAAATTAAAATTTTTAGGTTGTCTACCTGAATCTGAATGTTATCTTGAAATTTGAAATTCACAAGGTTGATATCAAAACACCCATAATTTTTTGGAGATTTTGAGCCGTATAGAGCATATATTCTTTTTCTTGCTCACTTTATTGATTATGAGTGTGTCAACATTGAACTGTTATTCTAGAACTTGCCTTGATTATACATGTCAAGACCACACCTATGATTTGATATACAGAGATGATAAAGGCACCTAGGAATTTAACCCACTTACTCCACTAAAAAGCCTACCTTCATAATTAACCCCTAGTGAACCCCGTTGATCCTAACAACCCTTTTTTTTTTAACTCACCAGCTAATATTAACCCAAACCCCTTTGTATTTGTTATCACCATTCCTTTTGACTACCCTTATAATCGAGATTTGATTTGATTAGTTACCTAATTACATAATATTTCAGTAGTTAAATTTATCCTTTATTATTTGATTAGTTCTTAAAAAAACGAAGTATACTTAATATTTGTTCTATGTAATTAAGCTTATATATTTAAATCCCAAATGTTGAAAAAGAAGCTCATGTTAGAGTATTATGATTCGTATTATTAGTTTTCAATTGATGTAATTATTTAAGATTAGTTTATTTTTCTAGTTAGGTAATTTATCAGGTCAATATTCTAACCTTCTAATTCAGCCTTTATCCATATCCTTAACCTAAACTCCGTTACAACCCTGTCTAAGACCTTTTGATTTGTTTATCATCTCATTTTATAGTGATGGAGATTTGATTTTCAGGCAAGCCTATGCGATTAACTTTTTATGTTCGACTTTTGAGCGCTTAATTTTGAACCTTAAGCACTTTAAGTGATTTGAGTGAATCTTTTGTGAGGATGTCAATCCTTGTCGGTTTTGAATTAAGGGTAATTATTTAGATAAAGGGAGACACTTATGTTTTCTTGATACAAATGTATGACTTATATTGTTTGAATCTTTAGGACTCTTTGAGTTGAATTATCCATGTATAAATTATCTTTGAATTATGATAAAACAGGATTGATGAATATTATGAATCAAGGAAAGTTCGTTTTAATTGTAAGCTGAGAATTTTGCTTGAGGACAAGCAAAAGCTTAAGTGTGGGGGTATGTGATAAACCGTAAAAGTAACATATTTTAATCCCACATTTAGCATACTTTTGGATGATTTATCCCTTGATTTACGTAAAAAGGTGCTCTTAATCCTTTCTTTTCATGTTTTAAACTCAGGAAAGCACCCGGGGATAGAAAGAACAAGAAACGGGCCTAAAACGGACCAAATTAGGCCAAAGAGGAAATCGACACCACCTGGACTTAAGCCCACATGGCCGTGCCTCATTGAGCAACTAGAACATAGCCTGACCATGATTCACACGGTCGTGTCTCATTAAAGAAATCCAAAGACGGCCTGGCCACGATCCATACGGGCGTGTGCCATGGCCGTGTCCCTGTCGTGGAGAAGAGCAATTCTATTCGGATTTGGATACTTAGGGGCAAAGAAACCTATTTCAAAAGACTATATAAACCCCCTAAGTATAACCTTAAAGAGGGCGGTTAGCTAGACCAAGGAGTCGAGCCGAAAAGGTCAAATTTGTGGGAAACACTCGAAGATAGCCAGTTCATCCATCTCAAGAAGCCGAAATTCTACTCAAGACGGTGAATCTCTCCTTCAATTCCTTCAGGGGGTTTTATGGATTTCTTATGTTTTGTTTAATCTTTTCTTCTGAGATGTTTCATTTTACAGTTATGAACTAAACCCTTCAGATACCTGAAGGGGATGAAACCTAAGACGAATCTTGTTATTGTTTTCTGAACTATATGATAAATACTTGATTTGTTCTTAATTATGTGTTCTTAATTCTTGTGTTAATATTTCCAGGATATTGATTCAAGTATGATGTGCTTAGGTGGAGGAGAAAAAGTCCCTGCTTAAGAGTAGATCTAGCATAATTAAGCGGAGTTGATCGCACGCCTAGAGATAGGGTGACGAGATTTTGCCAGATTAGGGTGAAACCTAATATGGGAGTCCATAGATCGAGTTAATGCGATTCTAGGGGTTTTAATTAGAAAGAGATTTCAATTAATCAACCTAGGGTTAGACTTATTCGCCTCGAGAGAGGGTTTAATATAAATTAGGAAATCTTACGGATCAAGTCAAGTGAATACATTGTCTGGTTCAATGTTAGATAACAAGTGAAGTCTAGGTGGATTCTTCCTAAGGGTGTCGTCTTAATCAACTGAGTTTTTCCCAACAGTATTTCCCCAATTCATTCTTTTTGTCTTTGTATCTTCAGCTTAGTAGTTAATTAAAATTAGATTAAACAAACAACTTCACTTATTTTAGGCTAGATAATAAAAAGAAAGTTAGTATTAGTACTTTTAGTTCCTTTGGGTTCGACAATCCGGTCTTGCCTAAGCTATACTACTGTTCGATAGGTGCACTTGCCTTAAGTCGTTGTCAGAGTTAGTTTCTAGGTTCGATCATTCTCTTTTTATAAATTTTAAGACTCGACAACCACGATTAGATTCGCTTTGATATGATATATGTTTTTGAAAATATGAAATATTCTATTCTGATATTTGCATATGTGAACTGTGTAAGAAAAATTTTGTATGTGGGCCAAGTCACGCACTAAGCCTCTAGCTCACTCGTTTGTTCTGATTTGTTACAGGTGATCCTCAAACTTAGGATTATGTAGCGACTCTGAAGCTTGGTTCAGGCATTTTGAATTTTAAATATGTTTTGGATTTAATTATGGACTTTGCGGACTTTCAGAATTTTAAATTGATTTTGAGACATTTACTTTAGTATTAGTTTTTATTTGTGAACTTAACATTTTAATTGGTATTTTTAATGAAACAAAATAATTGTAGAATTACTACAATTTTCAAATTAAGAACTCCAAAGTTTTTTTCCACTGCAAATGTTTACAAATCTATAAAAATGATGTTTTACAATATTGAGTTCTTAAGTGAATAGGTTTGTTCAAAAATAACGAATAAGATAAGTTTTCTTCAAAATACACTCTCACACAAGTTTTTCCGAACACTTATGTTTTTAGTAAAACTAATTTACTACATTTACTTTAGAATTAAAACTAAGTTTTCACGAGAATAAACTGACGATGTTTTTGTATCGATGTAACCTTCAAAATCCAACTGTAGCGTTTAGGTCGGGTTTGGGGTGTTACAAATTGGTTGATTTTGTTTTAGATAATTTTATGTTAATTTAATTAATTATTTTTATTTTTATTTTTCATAATATAATTTGAAATTAGTACTATTTAGCCCTATTAGTGTGGCAAGTTAATTTATGTTTAATTTAACCTCCCTTAGATACGATCCTCGAAATGCTTCCGGAAGTGTTTCGTTGTAACATTCTTTACTATATCACAATTTTACCCATATACTTGCGGACATCGTTGTTTAATTATATATTTATTTACTGATGTATTTCCAGTCCAGATGTTTACACGTCTGGCGCCGGTCAAGCATAAAGTGATACTTTGTAAAAGCAACGAATATGTCAGTGTGACATCATTCACTTGTATTAGTCGTTAGATCAGGTAAGGGGTGTTATAGTAAATCTTACATAAACCAAATTCTATTTAACCATAATTACCTATCTAGACACATAATAAATTCCAATGGTAAAAAGTGTTAAAGTTTAAAACAACTCTTAACGGATAAAAGGATAAAAAATAAATAAATTTTACAAATTCCGAGCTCACTTTGAAGCTTGTCAAACATGTTACTATCTAAGACTTGTAAGCTATCATTTAGTGACAATGTGTTTTAATCCTACCATTTTCTTCTCCTAGGTCCATAATAAAATCATGACGGGTGTCAATGTGTTTACTTTTTAATGTAGGATTGGGTTCTTTAGAATATTAATGGTGTAACACCCCAGACCCAGCCTAGACGTTATGGCCGAATCCAAAGGAGTCACATGAAATGGGTTGGAAAACCGTTGTCGTTAAGTTCAAATATTTCTGGTTCATTAGCCTTTATCGCTCTTATCAGTTTCAAAGCTCTCTTTCATTTGGCCATTTGGAGATAAAACGTATTTTTAGCGGAAGCTTATAAAATCATTAAGTTTAGGCAAAATCGTTCAATATTTTTAGAAATCATGTTTTTAGAAAAAAGCTGTAATAGCGAAAAGTAAGTTAAATCTAAAAACCCAAAGCCAAAGCCAAACAGTTTAAAACAGACCAGAAAGCCCCAGAAAATACAAACTCCAAATCGTAATGCAAAACTTAAATAACAACTAAAACAAATAAAACAGTTTTGGTGAGTGGTTACCACTAAGTCCTCCGCAGCATCGATCCACCTAAGACTGTGGGTTACCTGTATATACAAATAGAAAAGAGGGAGTTTACATAAACTCAGTGAGTAACCCCATAGAATTAAGCTTGCACACAACAGAACTCAGAATCAGATAGATGCAAATTTGGGCTTAAGCACATTACAGATACAGATACAAATATACAGATCAGAATCAGATATCAAATGTCCTATCCCCATCCTCTACACACCATCTCCGACCATCCCTACACACCATGTAGGGTTTAAAACACCCACCCAGCCCTACACACCACATTGTACCTATGCGGTACATAACAGATTAAGTGCAGCCAAGCTACAAGAATATAGGTGATAAACGCCTTCTAGAACAGTTCCTCCATATATATTATTATCCCAACCCCAATATCAGATACAGAATATTCAGTTTCAGACATACAAATTAACCATGCTTACATGCTTACATACAGATATAACATGCATATACTATCATGCTCAGTACAAAATATCAGTTAAACAGATCATACAGTTTAGGGTTTTGTTAGCCCTAACCGACCCTACAGTAGGCCCACAATCGTTTGGGACAACTCATTCAACCCTAGGAAAAATATCAGATAAATGGGCCCACACGCCCGTGTGGCCCACATGCCCAATTCGATCTAGCCCGTGTGGCCCTCACTGCCACACTCTAGCCATAACATGGTCGTGTCTTATACACACCCTGGCCTTTGTTGATCACACAGCCGTGTCATCGCACACGGCCTACCACATGGCCTACCATACGGCCGTGTGGCGTTGACAGTGGGGTTTTTTGACTTTCTCTGAATCTCGTTTTTCTGTATTTCGGGTACACACATGGTATTGTTTTACAGCAAAGACACTCCCGAGCTTCCCAAAACCTAAAACCAGAGTATCCAACATCAATTTAGCAAATGATTAATAGATTCCAACAAAAATGAATTAACAGAAACCTGACTTACCACCGACGAAGAACCTTCGTTAACAATTGTTAAACTAAAAAACGAATTTCACTGCTCAAAACCTTCTCCTACATAATTAATTGCAGTGAAAATCAGATTCTTAATCGCTCAATACACAACTACGACTAACAGAAATAAAAACTCACCGAACCCGCACAAGTGTACTTCACGTTTGCCAAAAGAAAAGATGAATTAGGGAAACAAAATGAAAAAGGAAGAGGGGAAATTCAAGGAAAATTTCGGCAGAATGGTGGGGAAACAGATGGTTAGAAAGAATTTTCGTAAAAAGAAAAGAAAGGAAGAAAAAACATAAACCACCCAGAGATAATGACAACCCCCAAATCCTTTCGAAATCTCCACACTAACCCACTACTCAACCTCCTTAGAATTCCTGTTTGACTAAAACTCTATCGGTCAAATGAGAAAAAATAAACTCCCACGCTCATACAGGGATTCAAACACAGGACCTCTACATAACATGCAAACTTCCTTACCACTTGAACCAGCAGGCTCATTTTGATATGGTTTTACAAATAATTTAATATAAGCCCATTGAAAAGAGATAAGATTTATTTAAAAAATAACAAAATTTGCCAAAGTAAGGCTTGACTTTGGGACCTTTCACACACACCCAGAACACTTAACCACTAAAGAAAATACACAATTGTGTCAAGATTTCACAAAAATAAAGTTAGAAATTTTGGGGCGTTACAACTCCAACCCCTAAAAGAAATTTTGACATCGAAATTTACCTGATCAGAACAGATGAGGATACTACTGACGCATCGAGTCCTCAGGTTCCTACGTGGCCTCCTCAGTGCTATCATTCTGCCACAGCACCTTCACTAATGGAATGGACTTCCTCCTCATAACTTTAACATCTCGATCTAGGATCTGGATCGGCTCCTCCTCAAAGGTCAAGTTCAGCCTAACATCAATCTCCTCAACTGAAATAATATGAGAAGAATCAGATCGATATCGCCTCAACATCGAGACGTGAAAGACATCATGGATATGGTCCAACTATAAAGCCAGCTCTAACTGATAAGTAACTGGCCCCACGCATTTCAAAATCTGATACAGCCCGATGAACCTAGGGCTCAACTTACCCTTGTGACCGAATCTCAGAACTCTCTTCCATGGAGAAACCTTGAGAAAAACGAAGTCCCCTGCAGAATACTCAATATCACGCCTTTTCAGATCTGCATAGATTTCTGTCTATCAGAAGCCACTTTCAAATGATCCCGAATCAATCGAACATTATCCTCAGTTTCAGAAACCAACTCAGGACACAAAATTCGTTGTTCCCCCAACTCAGTCCAACACAATGGAGTATGACACTTACGACCATACAGAGACTCGTAAGGTGCCATCTGGATACTAGATTGGAAATTGTTATTAAAAGTTAACTCGGCTAACAGTAGATAATCTTCCCACCTACCTCAAAAAGCAATCACGCAACGCCAGAGCATATCCTCTAGTATCTGAATCACCCTCTCAGATTGACCATCAGTCTGATGATGGAACGCAGTACTGAAGTCCAATCTCGACCCTAGAGCTTCATGCAACCTCTTCCAGAATCGAGATGTAAAACGAGGATCTCTGTAAAAAATGACCGACACTGGAACCCTATGAAGTCTAACTATCTCATAGATATACAACTTCACCAACTTCTGAAGAGAAAATTCTGTCCGAATCGGAATAAAGTTTACAGAATCCTTCTTAGTGGGTGTCAAGGGCAACCCACTAACGAAGTCCATAGTCACTCGTTCCCACTTCCATAAGGGAATTTTAACTGGCTGCAATAAACTCGAAGGCAACTGGTGCTCAACCTTAACTTACTGGCACGTCAAACATCAAGCCACAAAGTCAGTAACCTTACTCTTCAAACCTGGCCACCAGTATAACTTACGGAGATCTTAGTACATCTTATTGCCGCCGGGATGCATAACATAAGGGCTACTATGCGCCTCCTTCAGAATAGGCTGCCTCAGATCATAATCATTTGGCACACAAATTCAACCACGAAAATAAAGTACCCTATCATTATTCAGTCCAAAATCTGAAATTCTACCACTCTCAACCTAATGGAACCATAAACTCAGAGACTCATCCCCCAGTTGCTTATCTCGAATTTGCTCAATCCAAGTCAGCTTAGCTTACAATTCGGCCAACAAACACCCATCATCAAACAAACTAAGGCGAGCAAACATTGCCCTCAAATCAAACATCGCCCTACGACTTAGAGTATCGGCCACCACATTGGCCTTACCAGGATGATACTCAATCATGCAGTCATAATCCTTGAGTAGCTCAATCCATCGATGCTGTCTAAGGTTCAACTCCTTCTGAGTAAGGAGGTACCTAAGACTCTTGTGATTAGTGTAGATGATACACCTCTCACCATACAGATAATGCCTCCAAATTTTCAATGCAAAAACCACAGCCGCCAACTCGAGATCATGTGTTGGATAGTTCCCATCGTGTGTCTTAATCTAACGGGATGCATAAGCCACAACCTTACCATCCTGCATCAGAACACATCCCAAATTGACGTGCAACGTGTCATTGTACACTACAAATTCCTTTCCAGATTCAGGCTGTATCAGAACAAGAGTCTGAGTCAGAACAAATTTGAGCTTCTCAAAACTCAATTGTTGCGCATCAGTCCAGACAAACGGCCACCCTTCGTAGAAGCTTAGTCATCGGTGCAGCAATCAAAGAGAACCTCTTAACGAATCGCTGATAGTATCCCGCCAAACCCAAAAAACTACAAATCTCATATACATTCTTAGGCTGTTTCTAATCCAGCACAACCTTAATCTTTAGAGGAACAACTCGAATCCCCTCAGCAGAAAGCACGTGCCTCAGAAAAGTTACTTCACGAAGCCAGAACTCACACTTGATTAGCTTAGTGTAAAGTTGGTTCTCACGCAGAATCTGAAGCACTACTTTAATATGCTCATCATGCTCATCCTCATTCTTAGAGTATACCAGAATGTCGTCGATGAAGACCATGACGAACTAATCCAGATAGGGCTAAAACACTCGGTTCATCAGATCCATAAATATGGTCAGTGCATTCGTCAACCCGAAAGGCATCACTAGGAACACATAATGTCCGTAACGAGTCCTAAATGCAGTCTTATGCACATCCACCTCATTACTGATGATACCCTGAATGGAGATCAATCTTAGAGAATAGAAAAGCCCCTCAGAACTGATCAAATAAGTTGTCGATCCTTTGAAGTGGATATTTATTCTTAACGGTCAACTTGTTCAACAGTAGATAATCAATGCACATCCTCATGGTCCCATCCTTCCTCTTAACAAACAGAACCGATGCTCTCCACGAAGACACACTGGGATGAATGAAACAATGATCCAATAATTCTTGCAGTTGAGCCTTAAGCTCTGTAAGTTCTTTCGATGCCATACGGTAGAGAGCAATAGACACTGCAGCTGTACCCGAAAGAAGCTCGAACCCAAACACAACCTCTCGGTTCAGACATAATCCTGGTAACTAATCAAGAAAGACATCCGGAAAGTTCTTTACTGTTCTGATGTTCCCAAAAGAAGAGTCTCCAGAATCCAAAACACTTACATAGCCCAAGTACGCCTCATAACCTTTTCGGACAAGTTTCTCAGCTACCAGTGCGGAGATCACATGCGACAGATAGTCTCGAAGCTCACCAATCATAACCACCTCCACATCATCCTTGGTCCTCAAAACAACCCTCTTAGACGTGCAGTCCAAACTGACTCGATGCTCCTCCAACCAGTCCATATCCAAAATTAGATCAAACTCCCCAAACGGAAGCTCCATCAAGTTAGCCAGAAATATCTCCCCTTGCACCTCTAACGGGACATCCTTATACTGTTTACTAACTTGAACAGACTGCCCCAATGAACTTATCACAGTAACCCACTAGAAGTACTCTCGATAACCCCATATTTTCGGAAAAACAATAGGCTATATAGGAATGAGTGGATCCTATATCTATCAGAGCAATGTAATGTACATCAAATATAAAGAACGCACCAGTGATGATGTCAGAAGCATCTCTATCCTTTCGGCGACGTGCAGCATAAACAAAAGCAGGCTGCCTCGCCTCAGTCGACCAGCCCCTTTGCCCGGTGCTCTCTATCCTCGGCCCATACCATTACCACCACTAGCCTGACCACGGCCTCTAGGTGCTTGCTAAACTACTCCCTGAGGCTGCACAGTACCCGGAGCTGAAGCTTGCATCTGATCTGTACACTGTGGACACTCCCTAATATTGTGCTCAAGAGACCCACACCTCAAACACGCCCCAATCCTCCTCCAGCACTCGCCCGGATGGCATCTCCCATAGTCACTGCATGGCTGTAACAAGTAGGAATAGAACAAGCAACAAGGGCAGCCACTCTAACTGGCCCATCAGATTTGGCCTTTTTCTTAGGCCTCTGCATAGAACTCGAGGGCTCCAAATCGCTCTTGTTCTTACCTTTATCACGATCCCTGTTCTAGCACTCTGCGCACTTAACATCTTCAGCGATCTTCACCCTTTCAACCAGTACAAAGAACTCACGCTCCCTCTGCGGAGCTATTAAGACTCTCATATTATCTCCCAGCCCATCCTCGAAACGAATACACCTCTCATATTTCGATGTCACCATACCTCGACAATAGCGGCTTAGCCTCAAATTCAGCCTCAGACTCGGCCACAGATCGGTCACCTTGCATGATGTTCAGAAACTCACGCCTGCGAGCAACAACGTTGTAACACCCCTTACCCGTATTCGACACCTGAATCGGGTACGAGGCATTACCATACTTAACTTGCTCAAACATACCACATCGGTCCATAAAATTTCATTTCAAATTAAAAATTTTCATTTGAAACCGTAATATCCTTATTATAGGTTTACGAGACCCTAAACTTGCACACGGAATGATTCAGGACCAAACCAAAAACTTTTGAACACTTAGAAAACTTTGACACAAAACAGGGCCACACGCCCGTGTGATGAGGGACATGCCCATGTGGACAGGCCGTGTAATCACACACACCCATGTCCTTAGTTTGTGTGGATTTTATTTTTCATTTCGCACCTACAGGGGTTTTCACATGGCCTGACACACGCTCGTGTCCATAGCTTATGTCCCTCACACGGCCATGACATGCATGTGTCTTCACCCTTGTGTGAAAACCCTGACATTCTGCTTATGATGTCATCATCACAATAAAGTCACACGAACAAGGCACACACCCATTTCCTTAGACCATGTGTCAAATTAATTTCCTAATTTCAGGTACAAACTTCACACGGCCTGGGCACCTGCCCATGTCTTAGGCCTTGTCTCCCACACGATTGAGACACACGGCTGTGTCTCAGCCCGTGTGGTTACTACTAGGCATATTGACTTGCAAACTTAGCATGCAGGGGTACACACGGCCTATCAACACACCCATGGGGCTGACCATATGTCACACACGGCCTAGACACATGTCCGTGTGTCTACCCGTGTGGACAATTATAAGGCTATCTACCAAGCTAATTTTCCACCCTACAAAGAAACCACAGTTATACCACTTCAATGCATCATACAACATGACCATAAGGTACTTCTAATACCCAAAATCAAGACATCCACACATAGTTTTACACTACATCCATCATGTGTATACTCTACTCATTACTCATCCCATCACACAAGCATGCTCTTCATGAACTTCATCATCATTTAATACATAAACTTGTCAAGTATTGGCCAATTTCCAATGACCATTTACAAAATGAATTTAATGACCTTAATAGCCACACATTTGCTAACAAATATGACATAACACAAAATTACCAAGTTCCTATACATGCCATACTAAAAAATTAAACAAACTTTGCTATACTAAAGAGAAGTTGATAGTGTGATTCCGAACTCCGACGTCCAACGATCCCCGAGTTAGCTTGGCGATACTACAAGGAAAAGGGAAATGAGAGGGGTAAGCGTAAAGCTTAGTAAGTTTACATGAAATAAATAGCAACATAAAGGCTCATAATGTCATCTATCCATTGCATTGAATAGAAGAAAACACAAAGTCTCAAGCACGTTGCCATAACTTACTCATGCTTACTCTTACCAATTACAAGTCACATATCGTAACATTTCTTGTGATTTACTCACATGTACCTGTATCACTTCATCACATAACTTTAGCACTAATTTCATCTCTGTTATAAGCTTAACTATTTATTCCGTTGAATCACTTGGAATACCCGAGAATACACAATCATCATCATACACATAAATACGACGCCAATGCCATATCCCGAATATGGTCCTACATGGGGTCACATCTCAATGCCGATGCCATATCCTAGATATGGTATTATACGGGATCTCATATCGATGTCGATGCCAAATCCCAGATATGGTCTTATACGATTTTCATATTCAATGGCGATGTCATATCCCATATATGGACTTATACGGGATCTCAAATCGATGCCGAGGACATGTCATATCCCTTAAACTTTGGCAAAATTATGAATTTGCCCCTAGGCTCGTAAATCAATTCTAATTAAATTTCCTCCTTTAACAAGCCCAGATGAATAGTTATTACTCTTATAAAAACTCTCAATATCAACTATTTCACACATTTAACACCTATTTTACAACCTTTACAACAAGGTCATTTTAGGTGTTTTTCATGGAAACACCTTTCATAAAAGTTGTTTATTTAACAACCAAGACTCATTTTCTTCCATAAAATTTCAGAAATCAACACAAATGTTCATATGGAAAATCCCTAAACTTTCAACCATTTTGCAAAATAGTCCCCTCTTTAGCTAGCTTAAGCTTTAGGGGTTCCAAAAGTACAAATATTATCAAGAAAGGACACCAAAATCACTTACTTGCAAGGAGAAAAGCTTTGCTATAATTTTTTTGAGCTCTCAACCCCTATTTTGCTGCTAATTTTCAGTAGAGAAGATGGAGAGAAAAGATGATATTTTTCTTTTCTTTATTTTATTTTATTATTTTAATCCACCTCATCCAACAACTTTGACCAATTTTGACATTGTTTGTCCCTTATAGCCTGCCACTCATTTTCTAAAGGTTTAATTGCACATTAAGGGCCTCCAATTTATATTCTACAACTATTAGACACCTTTAGCTTGTAAAATAGAACTTTCTCACTTTTTGCGATTTAGTTATTTTTCGCAATTAAGCATGCAATCGCTAAAATTAATGCACCAAAATTTTTATGCACCCATATAATCATGCTATAACTCATAAAATAATATTAAAATAATTTTACTCAATCTCAGATTAGTGGTCCTGAAACCACTGTTTCGACTAGCCCTTAAATTGGGCTGTTACAAACGTAACTTGCTCCCACATATTTACTCTGAAATGTAGTCTTAAAGAACTCCCAAGTCAAACGGTCAAGCTGAGTGCCCTCCTTAACTGTCAACCCCCACTGATGTGCTTCGTCACGAAGCAAGGAGACGACACCCTTCAATTTTTGCTCGGGGGGTCCAGTCCAAGTCATCCATGATTCTCTCAATGGCCTCCAACCAGTACTCAGCCACTTTAGGGGCGACTCTTGTGACACCCCTAAATAACTCAGCTCTGTTAGACCGTAGTCGCTCAGTTACCGACCCTCGGCCCCCAAATCTAGAATTGGGCTCAGCGACCCTCTCTAATATCCTCAGCATGCCTTGGGACAGTGCGTCGTCCCCAGCCGAATGACTCTGAGACCCAGTCTCAGTAGCAGGTGACACAAGTGTCTCACTCGTGTCCAGATTCGGCATGCTACCCAGAGACGAGGACTCAGCTCGAGCCCCCTACGGCCTCTACCTCGACCTTGAGTTCCACGTCCACGGATGCCTTGTGCGCTCATTGTCTAATCGACTTTATCTACATTAAGAGTTTTATGCATCAGTTTAATATTTATTAGCAGATGTTTTATGCATAGAGTATCAGAAATTCAAAGTTGTTTTCAAAAGTTTAGTCTCTATCAGTTTTTCTACAGTTTTAGAGTATACTAACTATAGTGTTTTCAAGTAAACTATCAATAAATGTTTTCAGAATTTTCTATCAGGAATCAGAAATACTTACAGGATCGGCGCTGAAGACTCGGTGTACCACTTACTTACTTACTTTAGAATGTTTAAAATATTTTGAAAACCAATTCTTTAAAAACAAATTTTGAAACCTAAAATCCACAGCCGAGTTTTGCAACCTGTCTCTGATATCACTAAATGTAACACCCCAAACTCAGCCTAGATGTTATGGTTGAATTCGGAGGAGTCACATGAAATGGGCTGGAAAATCGTTACTGTTAAGTTCAAATATTTCCGGTTCATTAGCCTTTATCGCTCTTATAAGTTTCAAAGCTCTCTTTCATTTGGCCATTTGGAGATAAAAAGTGTTTTTAGCGAAAGCTTAAAAAATCATTAAGTTTAGGCAAAATCATTCGATATTTTTAGAAATCATGTTTTTAGATAAAAGTCGTCATAGCAAAAAGTAAGTTAAATCTAAAAACCTAAAACCAAAGCCAAACAATTTAAAACAGTCCAGAAAGTCCCAGAAAATACAAACTCCAAATCGTAACGCAAAACTTAAATAACAACTAAAACAAATAAAATAGTTTTGGCAAGTGGCCATCGCTGAGTCCTCGCAGCATCGATCAGCCTAAGACTGAGGGTTACCTATACAGACAAATAGAAAAGAGTGAGTTTACGTAAACTCAGTGTGTAACCCCATAGAATTAAGCATGCACACAACAGAACATCAAAATCAGACAGATGCATATTCTATCTTAAGTCCATTACAGATATAGATATAAATACAGATATACAGATCAGAATCAGATATAAAATGTCCTACCCCCATCCTCTACACACCATCTTCGACCATCCTTACACACCATGTGGGGTCTAAAACACCCACCCAGCCCTACACACCACATTGTACCAATGAGGTACATAACAGATTAAGTGCAGCCAAGCTGCAAGAATATAGGCGATAAAAACCTTTCAGAACACTTCCCCCCTCTCTCTCTCTCTCTATATATATATATATATCATCCTAACCCTAATATCATATACAAAATATTCAGTTTCAGACATAAAAATTAACCATGCTTACATACTTATATACAGATATTACATGCATATACTATCATGCTCAGTACATAATATCAGTCAAACAAATCATACATTTTAGCATTTCGTTAGCCCTAACCGACCCTACAGTAGGCCCACAGTCGTTTGGGATGACCTGTGCAACCATAAGGAAAATTTTAGATAAACGGGCCCACATGACCAGATTAGCCTAGCTCGTGTGGATTACACGGCCTGGCACAGTTATCACAAGCCCATGTGGCCCACACGCCCAATTCAGTCTAGCCTGTGTGGCCTACACGACCACACTCCAGCCATCACACGGTCGTGTCTTACGCACAGCCTAGCCTTCATCGATCACATGGTCGTGTCATCACACACGGCCTACCATACGGCCTACCACACGGCCGTGTGACGTCGACAAAGGGGTTTTTCGGCTTTTGTCGAATCCCTTTTTTTACGTTTTGGGTACAAACCTGGTACTACTTTGCAGCGAAGTCACTCCCGAGCTTCCCGAAACCTAAAACTAGAGTATCCAACATCGATTTAGCAATTGATTAACGGATTCCGACAAAAATGAACTAACAGAAACCTTCGTTAACACTTGTTAAACCAAAGAAATGGATTTCACTGCTCGAAACCTTCTCCTAGACCATCAATTGTAGTGAAAATCAGATTCTTAATTGCTCAATACACAAATACAACAAACAGAAATAAAAACTCACTGAACCCGCACAAGTGTACTTCACATTTGCCAAACGAAAAGATGAATTAGGGAAACAAAATGAAAAAGGAAGAGGGGAAATTCAAGGAAATATTCGGTAGAATGGTGAGGAAACAAAATGTCAGAAAGAATTTTTGCAAAAAGAAAAGAAAGGGAAAAAAACATAAACCACCCAGAGATAATGACAACCCCCAAATCCCTTCGAAATCTCTCCACTAAACCACTACTCAACCTCCTCAGAATTTCTGTTTGACTGAAACTCTCTCGGTCAAATGAGCAAAAATAAATTCCCATGCTCATGCAGGGATTCGAACACAGGACCTCCACACAACACACAAACTCCCTTACCACTTGAACCAATAGACTCATTCTGATATGGTTTTACAAATAATTTAATATAAAAGCCCATTCAACAAAGATAAAACTTTATTCGAAAAATAAAAAAATTTGCCAAAGTTAAGGCTTGAACTTGGGACCTCTCACACACACCCGGTACACTTAACCACTAAAGCAGATACACAATTGTGTCAAGATTTCACAAAAATAAAGATAGAAATTTTGGGGCGTTATAAATGGTATTGATGTTATTGCATTATGACACAAGTTGTGGGCACATCCTAATCCATAAGCATTTGTTTCATCCAAATCAATTGAGCATAAGATCCTCCAACTACAATATACTCAGCTTCTGCAATACACAAAGAAATGGAATTTTGTTTCTTGCCATAGTTGGATATTAGATTATCACCAAGATAAAAACATACTCCTCTAGTGCTTTTTTTATTATTCAAGTTACCTATCCAATCAACATCATTGTGTTGGA
This sequence comes from Gossypium bickii, assembly GCA_025503065.1. Classification (NCBI taxonomy): domain Eukaryota; kingdom Viridiplantae; phylum Streptophyta; class Magnoliopsida; order Malvales; family Malvaceae; genus Gossypium; species Gossypium bickii. The sequence goes on along the minus strand of CP106714.1, from coordinate 90,022,459 downwards.
AAATTCAGGTTAAGAAAACGATTTTACAATTATAATGGAAGATTAAAATTTTTCAAAACTGAGTCCTTTTGTGATATTTATAGCAATAGACCCTAACCAAATAGTACCTATGCTTTGTGCAAGATTGATTCAAGTTGGTCCTAGCTTTCAATTGAGCAACCTTATTCGCTATCCTCATACCACGAATTGCACTAAGTGTGGACTCGAGCAACATGAACCAAATCACAGAAAAGAAATTATATAATTACTTTTAGTAGGAAAATAATTTCTCTCTATAAAAACTAGATTTTAGTTCTTAGAAAGTAGAATTTATTCTTAGTTAATAAATTTCTACTACTTTTTGGTAGAATAACTATAACTCAATTATTAATGAAGTGTGTATTTTAGGTCAAACGATGTCATCTATTTATAGGGAGAGGTACAAGAATCCTAATTGAATAAGCTCATGATAAATAATATTTATTTAATAGAAAGCACTCTCTCAGTCTAACTGAGAGAAAGGTGGGTAGCACACCCTAGATAATATTACTAAGGTTGCCACCCCTCATATTTCGTATGAGGGGAATTGGGCTTCTCATGTATTGGGTCCAATTATATGTGATTCATGGACTTCTGATCGAGCACTTTATAATTTAATTTAACCCAAGACTTATTTTTTACTTCCCAAAATGAATAATATTTATTTAATTAAATTAACTAAATTAATTTCTCCATTAAATAATTTTCTCAACCTAATTCTAATTATGTTAAAGTCATAAAAACTTTACCATAAAAGAATCTTTGAGGAAATATATTTTCTTTCCTTGTTCAACATATTTATAATGACTAATTAATTTAATTCCATTTTTAAACTTTAATTATGTATTATAATTAATTAAATAATAATTCAAAAAATCTTAAATTAATTCTCAAGTCATTTCGATACATAGTGAGAAAACACATTCATTTGTGAGTGTGACCCATTCCTCTTATTTAATCATTTCCAATCATTTCTATTCATTTCTATGCATTTGATTCTATAAGCAATTCATTTATGGTTTCAACAAGCTAGCAGAGGGACCGATTGAACATATATAATTAGGGCTCAAATAATTCATAATTAACTTCCGACTTTTCACCTATTAATCATAAACTTATTTAGTCACGAAGTCATTCCACTGAAGAATCGTGATTGAATCTCTGCCTTCTTATATATCATCATGAAAGCTACTTAATAAGTGTTTGTCTAATGAACTTTTCATAAGTGTGTTACCCTCATGGGATATCCTTAGTCTCTTTGGGATAAATATGTTCTCCTAATATGGTTTTATTTTATCTCATGGTAACCATTACATGTTCTTTCATGAAAATTCAACTATCAAATAATAATCAAGTCATTTATCACAAAGACAAATGACCTGTGGCCACGTTCACTTTCATCTACTAAGTAATGTTGATGAGAGGATATCATTTAGACTTTAGTTAGGCTATGAATTCTACTATTGTGGAATGATGCTACATACTGTAGAAGTCGTATACACGATACACCAGCTCTCAGTTCATTGTCTATTTGAACTCAAGCTTTTACATACATCAAAGTATGTAAGTTACCCATATATAGTTCATCTACTCAAGATTATGGTATACCACACTATGAGCGCCATAAGTGAATAGGTCCATAAATAGATCTAGAATCTATTCTACTAGGGTCTTGTATAATATACTATCGGTCCAGTCAGTCACGTCTAGGTCTCTATCTTTTGGAACTCGTTCGCTCCAATGCTTAAGACAAAGCATCTCCCCAGTTGGACTTGATAGATGACACATTAGTCTTCCAATTAGTTTGCTCATTTCTGATTAGACTAAGAACATGTTTGGATTATCTACTAGTACAAAATATCTTTTTATATTATGATCCGATCACATAATACTATTTAGCATTAGTTAAATGTTAGATAACCAGTGAGCCAATATTTTCTTCCATTTTGTTTTGCAAGAAAAAACCATCGAGGAAAATAAATAATAAATATTACTATAATCAATGGTTATTTTATTAGACCAATTTGTTCAAAAAATACAAGTTTACAAAAACGAATATACTACACTTAAGGCACTAGATCTAACACATTGTACCTTACAAGATTGACATTAGTATCTTTAGTGAACCAAATACCTAAATTCAAGGTGCCATCAACATATCTTATAATCTTTTCTACAGCTCTCAAGTAAGACTCCTTTGGTAAAGCTTGATATATTAAACATATTCCAACACTACATCAAGTCTATTAGCAATAAGATATAAAGGCTTCTAATTATGCTTTTGTATGTGGTTACATCAGTTGGTACACCAAATTCATCCTTGGTGATTTTTATCATTTATCCACATTGGTGTTCTAAAGGATTTTATTATTTCTAACTTTAACTTCTTCATAAGATCATGAGCATAATTTTCTTAACAAATGAAAGTGCCTTCTTCAAGTTGTTTATTTTAAAAGTCAAGAAAATAAGCTAACTCACCTACTACAATCATATTAAATTTAACTTTCATGAGGTTAACAATCACATGCTTTAGATTAGGAGGTGGAACCAAAGATTATGCTATGCAAATATATTTTGGGGCTATTATATTTTGGGACCAAGTAACCCAACCCTTAAAAACCAAACCACATGTTTTTAAGGGTGTGTTGGTTTAGATTAGGAGGTGGAACCAAGTCGACCCACCCAGGCAACTCACCAATAATGCAGCCTAGCTACTATCAACCATGTAGCAACGCTGCTAATAACAATATACGTGGCTGAGCCATTAGGATCAGAGAACGTGGTGGTGCCACTATAACGGTACTTCCTCCAAATCAGAAAAACCCAACCCAATGCAGTATGTCAGGTCATAACTAACCCATGTATGTAGTGCATCCCAATCATAATCAATCATACAATTAATACCCATACAATACTGGTACTACCACTAAGGGTACAACGGTCATTTAGTCGGTTAGCGGTAAAACGGTCATTTCACCCCTTAAGGGTATTTCAGTAATTTTACCCCTATAACGGCCTTTCCAAAGGCCTACTGTCACCTCGAGCGACATGGATACCCTTTTTGATCGAAACGGTGCAATTGGGCTAAAGCCCAATTTTCGGCCTAAGTAGGCCCACACACTCGTGTGGCCCATTCAGCCCATTATCGGCTATGTTTCTGCGAACCTCGCAGCCACATCTATTATCCAGCACTTACCATGGATTTTGCCCTTGTGGGCCCATTAGCCTATTGGGCCCACTCGGCCTACTACGGCCCAATCAGGCCTATTACGGCTTAAGCCCAGGAGAAAGTTCGTGGCACTCCCAACAGTTTATCGCCAACGATTGTGGCTCGACTTATCTCTACGAGCATTTGCACGCTCGAGAGCCTTCAAATGTCAAAATTACGGCTTTTGAGCTTTTATCGATATACAGTAGCATAGAAGCAAGAACAACAATATTCTGCGTATGAACAGTATACAACGGGTGTATGATTACACACCTTGATTACGAACGTGCCACAAATTCCTTAACACCGAACCTACATTTAAATAAGACTATCAGTTAGTCACCCCATCAACAGAGTTATCTTTCTTCCCCTCTACAAAAGCCGAAACCATACTTATACGTACCTTGATTAACCAAGTTTTGCCAAGTCTTCCAATAGTCAGCGAAAATTAAGAACCCTTGAATGGACTCTGCGATACAATCCACTTCTTAATAAAAGAGATAGAGTAAACATGTGGTTCAAGTCCACCCTTGACAAATACAAAATGAGTATGCTTACCGGATTAAGGCTATGAGTACGTATCGATTGCTTCCAAACACAGGTTCCTTGAGTACGGTCCCAAAGATGAGACTATAAAAGAAGGATAAGAAGAGATTGATTTCAGTTTACTCAACTCAAAAAACAATAAAAGAAACATTGAGGACAACACAGAAGATGGGTTCGGCTATCTTGATGGGTGCAGAAAAGAAGACGAGAGGAAGAGAGGAGATTGGATTAGGCCAAGATGTTGTCAATAAAAGAAAGAACGAACTTGCACACAAATCAAAAAGGCAAGGAAGCAAATGAGAAAAGAAAGACTTGTAGGCAGGAAATGGGCAGCAGTTGAGGGAAAAATGAACGAATGAAAATCTGAATGGCAACAAGTTGCTTGAGAAGTCACCCCAGAAAGAAAAACCCGAAAATGAACAAAAGAGAAGTAGAAAAAAACCAAAAGAGTTTTCGATTTGCACTCACACTTAAAGTTTCTGAAAGTGCTCCCAAAAGACCCCTCAGCCGAATTCGCAACATACCCACCTCCTAGTGGAAATTTTCATCCTAACAACACTTCCAATTTCGGCCAACATTCCCACTCTCATCCATCTCTACGATTTCCTCCACTACAACCTCCTAGAATTGCTCCCATCCATCCATTTGAAACTTTTGACCAATTCTCCAACTTCCCTTGTAGATTTTTATCCCAACTCTACTTCTTCCACTCTCAAGCCACAAAATAAAAGTCTCCAATTACAATTTGTGGGATTCAAACCCCACTCTTCCTTGTTAACACATTGACGTCACACCACCAAGTCACATGCTCATCTTGTGACTTCTAAATGCACACAAATATACTTAAGTCCTACAACTAACAACCCTCTTCACTTTAGGGCCAAAAACTAAAACTTTTCCAAGGCTTAGATTCGAAGCCAGACCTCATTGGAACCCCTAAATACACTCAATTAGTTTGCCATTCAAGCACAACATGAATTTTAAGCAAAATTACAGCCCCATACGTTACATATTATTATTTCATATTGCACTATTTTGATAAACAGTCTTATCAGTACACCCTCACACAAAGCGCTTGTTACATAAGTAATCAGTAAACCATTTATACCAAACTATGGAAGCTTGTTTCAACCTATAAAGTGCCTTAAATAACTTGTCAATATAGTTAAAGTGATTAGGGTTAACAAAACATTTAGGTTGAGCAACATATACATCTTCATTAAGGATACCATTTAGGAAGGCACTCCTAAATCAATTTAGTAGAGCTTGATGTCCAAATGACATGCTACAGCTAGCAACAACCTTATTCACTCAATTCTTGCAACAAGAGAAAAAAGTCTCATAAAAATGCACTCCTTTAACTTGTATGCATCACTCGGCAACAAGCCTAGCTTTGTTTCTAACTACATTACCATGTTCATCATTTTTATTCTTGAAGATACACTTGGTTCCAATAATGTTGCAATTTCAAGATTTGAAACCAACTCCTATACTTTGTTTCTTTCAAATTAAAACATTTTCTCATGTATAGCTTGAATCCGTAATTCATCCAAGAAGGCGTCTTTAAATTTCTTAGGCTCAGACATGGAACTGTAATAAGCAAACCTTACCATGTATTTGTAATTTAGTCATGGCTGACATATGGTTCTCACACCTTCATCCGATTTACCAATTATATTTTCAATAAGGTGATCTTTTTAAACTATGGTGGATGATAACAAGTTAATAGTACTGTCACTAGTTGTGCTTGGACATGTGTGTACAACATTTAGTATAATGGTGTTTCTATTTTCAATATTGTAATTTTTTAGTTCAAACATTTTCTCATCTACCTTAACTATCAAACTTGACTCATCATGGATAATTGCATTTATGAACTCATAATGGTGTTGGTTCTTTTGTTGACAACTCTATATGTACGAATGCTAATAAACTAAACTAGAAATATTCTCTTGTCACTTCATTGATCCAACTTTCTATTATGCTCCAAATGATGAAAAATATAGCATGTAATACCAAATATATGAAAATCGCCAACAATGGGTTTTCTACCTTTCTAAATCTCATAGGGATCAAATTTTGTGTTTGGCCTAAGATACACCCTGATGTTGATATAACGAGCTGTGTTGACTACCTTTCCAAAAATTGTGTGGCAATTTCTTTGAGACCAACATCACTCTTTCCATGTCTTGAATATCTACATTATGTTGAAAGGTTTTCGGAGCTGAAAACTCTTGAACTATCCTTACATTGTCACAAAAATATGTAAATTTGTCATTTTTGAACTCTCAGACATTATCACATCTAATTTAAATTATCTTCCTAATTATTTCTTCTTTTTCATTTATCAAATTGACACACTGTCTTTTGAAAGCACAAAATGCATCTGACTTGTCTTTGAAGAAATCAACCCAAGTGAATATAAAAAAATCATTAACATAAAAAAACATAATTCTATTTACCTCTCATGCTTTCTATTTGCATTAAAACAAAAAAAGATTAGTATGTACCAATTCCAAGGGACATTGTGTCACTACTTGTGGCAACATTAGATGGACACCTTCCGTTGTTACCCAAAACACAATCTCCAAAAGGTCTATTTAATGCACTCCCAAGTTTAGGAAGTCCTCTCAGTACATCATATTGAACAAGTATTTGTAAATTATGATTGTTCCCATAACCAAGCTTTTGATGCATCACCTTAAGATCTTTTACAAAAGGTTTGTTGCAATATCTTCATTAAGAAGTATGTAACTTTTGTCAAAGGATTTCAATCCTTTCATCGTGAAAAAATTTGTTTCATCAATTATATCACAACTAATTTTGTTGAATTTCACACGAAATCCTTGTTCATATAATTGACTTATTCTTATTAAGTTAGCTTTTAATCCTTATACAAGGAACACATTTTTATGGTTTGAAAACCTTCAATATTAAGAGTACATTTACCATTAACTCTACCTTTGTTCCGATCTCTAAAAGTTACTCTATCTTAGAAACTACTTACAAACATTTCAAGTTTGACGTGCCACTTGTCATATATCTTGAGCACCCGCCGTCAAAATACCACAAGTTTCTGAAGGATGCTTTCATTACACCGTGAGGAATAATACAACATATCTGCTCATTTTTCTCCATGAGTATTTGAGGTTATTGCTATGTTGTGGAAAACCATGTAGGCACTTAGGTAGGACCATACCTAATTCTATTCAAGTTATTAGCATTTGTGTAACTTGGGTTAATGTGACTAAAGACTCCAAAGTAATGGCAAACTAGAATACTATTTTTCTTCTTCTTTTTTTGTTTGAGTTTAACAAAGGACTTATTTAACATCAATTTTTTTTCTAGAGTGGTACCTGATGTGCTTGCTTTAACAAATATAGAAGGTTTTTGTTGTGTACATGAGTCACTAGTAAATCCTAATACTACATCCATTGGTTTCCTTCTAACTGAAGTTAGCATCTCATCTAGTTTTTCACTTAAAATGCCCAACTTCTTGAGAATTTCTTTTGTAGCATTTAGTTTAGTCTTGTGGTTAAAAAATTGGGCGTCCTTTTCATGGACAAGTTTGACTAGCATTGAATTTTCCTTCTTGAGACTAGCTACCTCACCATCAAGCTTCTTAGTTACGTTACACAAAAGTACCATTTTTCTAGCATTACTCTATAAATTTCAATCGATTGTATATCTACATCATTATTTCTGTCATTGTCTACTATTGAGGTTTCACTTGTAGGCATGACACCTTTAAACTTAGCAGAAAATGTAATATAATTACTTACATGATCATAATCACTTTATCACTTTCAGACTCATCACTTTAGGTGTTTTTGAATAACTTCTTTTTCTTTGAAATGTTTGCACATTTTGTCTGAATATGCCAATATCCTTCACATTCATGGCATTGGATTCCATTTATTTTATCTTTTGATTCTGGTTCAACACATGGGACTTTCTTCTTTCTTTTGACTTCTTAGAGTATCTCTTGAACAATTTGTTGATATATTTTTTTTATTAACAAAACTAGCTTCTTTGTAGTTCTTTAGCAACTATAGATGTATCAAATGTAGTGTTAGCAAATGTGCCTATTTTACTTGTTGCAACAAAGGCAAATTTTTTTTTTTTTTACCCTTTTCACATCAAGAATCTTAAATATAGATTTCAAAAAATTGAAGAGAGCCAATAAGCTCATCAAGAGGCATGGAGCCAATATCTTTGGCTTTTTCAATAGTAGTAACTTCTATACCAAAGCTCTTTGACAAAGACCTCAACACCTATCAAACCTTCTTTTCTTTAAAATAGATCTCACCAAATGCATAAGCTTATTCATAATATCACATAATCAAGCATAGGAATAAAAAAATTTGGTTCAAATTTAAACATTTGTAAAGTTTCAAACCAAGTAGCGAACTTTTAGAGTTTTGATATTTTAATTTGTGAAGATCCCTCATAAGCTATATCCAAAATGTTCCAAGCCTCTCTTGTAGATACACATCTAGATATTCTTCTAAATTTTTATGGATCTAACCCTATTGAATATGGCATAGAATGCCTTAGAATTGTAATTAGCAACCTTGTTTTTTTTAGTGGTCCAAGTTGCCTCTAGATTAAGAGTTTTTCAACAGTTTGAAAGGCTCCCATTAATGAATTTAAGGAATGCCCTCATTTTTGTTACTGTTAAGAATATTTTATCCATCTAGGAGTTGTGGCTGACTAGTTGCTTCTTTTTCATTCATTGCTTCCATTGTAGCTTGCTAAACACAATATATTCCCCAAACAATTAAGCGTTCTCTTTAATACCAATTGAAGGTAGGTCTAACTATATTTTGGTAAAAGTTATGGCCATAACAATTAAACAACAATAAGAAGAATTTGCACACAAAGATTGTTAATGCAGTTTGAACTTAACCTACGTCTATGAAGCCTTGCTTAGAAAACCAATTCACTAAAACCAACAAATGGTCGAAACATCTATCCACTAAGTGCCCAATATTTCTTCATAATTGGCATTATGGATTTAAACATGAAAAGCTACCACAAATTTGAGTATCTCTATAACCTTGAGCTTGATGCATATATGGTTGATATGGAGGCATGACTGTATTTAGAGAATTGCTCCAACTTTATAAGAATTGGGAGTGGATATGTTTGGCGTATATGATTAGGGTTATTTTTGTTTGACTGCCAAATTTGTTAACATGTTCAAAGTAACCAAAATATTAAACTCCTAGTCTCTATGGTCTTAACCCTAAAAATCTATCATGACCTTCAACACTTTTGTAACCTTCAACTTAATTCATATATGGTCGATAAGCATGCTAGTATTTAGAGAATTTCTCCATATATTATAATAATTAGAAGAGGATTTGTTTAACATAATTGATTGGGGTAGTTGTTATTTTATAGCCAAATTTGTTGACATGTCTAGAGTAGCCAACATATTAGACTACCTAGCCTCTACATCTAGTAAAATAGTTGTCATGGCTTGAAGACCATAAGAAATCTAATTAGTAATGATAACAAGATCGTACTCCAAGGGAAATCGAATGAGTATGGCTATGATGTGCTCACGATCCAAGATAATTTCACCACAACCAACAAGGTTATCATATATTAACTTGACTTTGACCAAAAAAACTCCCTCATGCTTGACTCCCCTTTTCTTTAAGAATGAATTTGTCTCCCGTAAAATATTAGCTCCGATGTAATACGATTACTGTACAACTTATTAAATATAACCCAAATAACACAAGTAGAATTTAGACCAATGAGACGTGGTAAAATCCCATTGCTTATATGGTAATTAGACCATTAAAAATGCTTAGTTGTTAAGGATGATGATTCATCCATGGAAAATAAAATAAAGAAAAGGATGAAATTGGAAAGATGAAAAATAAAAGGTGATAAATTAATTAAATAACAAAATATCATCATTTTATGTCATCTTCTTCCCCAAAATACATGGAAACCCTAGGAAAGAGAAAGAAAGCTTTCTTGGCTTAATTAGGTAAGTAATCTTGTCCCGTTTTTAGTAATTTTTATATTTTCGAGATCGGGATAACTTAATCTATCTATTTTGGGGGTTAATTTGTAAAGCTATCAAAGTATGAAAATTTTTCCATGGATAAATATGCTGAAATTTTGAAATTTATGGTAGAAAATGAAAGGTTGTTGTTAGATAAACAACTTTTACAAAGTGAATTTTGATGAAAACATTATTTATGGACTAAATTGAAAAGTTGTAAAATTCATGGAAAAATTCTGGATTTTATGAAATACATATGCTGTAAATATTACATGTAAAAATCAGTTAGGCTTGGAACAAGGATTAAATTGCATGAATTTCATTTTCCGAGTCTAAGGATGAAATCGTCATTAATTAAAAGTTTAGGGAAAAATGGTAATTTTCCTAAGATGTAAATTGGACTGAATTGAGTTTAAATTGTATTAAATTGATGTTAAATTTACTCGTATAGATCCGGATAGACCAAATTCGGAGTTAGAACGAGGAAAAGAGAAAAATGTTGGATTAGTAGATTTTGCGTACACGAATTATAATTGAGGTAAGTTCGTGTAACTAAATTGTGTATGTTTATATGCTTGAATTAGATGTTGTGTATGTGAATTGTATAAATATCATATATGTATGACATTGAAAATATATCCGACAAAACCCTATAAAAGATAATGCCCGAAAAATGATAAATGATAAAAATGTTACTTTTATGCTTGAAATGAATTTGAAATGTGTTTATTTGAATATTGTGAATATTATAAATGTATGAAATAATTATGTGCTTGATAATATTTGAAAAATGTTGAATCCCGTTTGAATAAATGAAAGTCGATGGATACATGATTTCCTGTATTTGAATATGGTCCTGCATATGTTGCAGATAGGATTTAGCTCGGATGAGTAATCCTGATTTAGCCCTCTCGAGCGTCCTGATATATAGTTCTTGCGAGCATCCTGATCAGTAGTGATTTGGCATGTGTTGCGCACTACCGCAGCTCTGTGTGAGCATCCTGTTATGCGATCGGTTGTGATCCTGCTTATGTAGAGGACACAAACGCAGCTCTTATTGAGCATCCTGACATGGCTCACTTGAACTCCCTGTTGCCTTATCCAGTGCTCCCTGATATTATCTCTTCAGAGATATCTGGTAAGCTCTATGAGCTTTCTAAGTAAAACTCTTATGAGTTCCTGATTAGCCTGGATAGGAGTCCTGTTACATGGTTACATGGTTTATCTGAGCATCCTAATATGTGACTCGAGAGTGTGCTCCTTGGTTATGTGCCCTAACAGGTACCACTGAATATGAATTGACGAATCCTGATTTGTACACCTCGAGTGTACTACCTGTGTATCCATTGATATTTCAGATAAATCCAACAGGGAAAATCCTGACATGAGAAAATATGAACATGAAATTAATTAATCTATGTATCTGCCTGAAATACATGAAAATGATGATACTTGATATATGGAAATATGATATGATGATATATGTACATGGAATTTATCTGATGAATATGTTCATTAATGATTATAGATTTGTACACTTTGAGTGGACTACTCATGTGATATTGATATTTCAAATGATTTAATGGGTAAAGTTCTGACATGAAATAATCTGAACTTGAGATGAATTATTATGAAAATGTACTTGAATTACATGGACTTGAATTATACCTGTTACATGAACACATGATATGAGAAATATTTGAACATGGAAATTTAACTAGTGTCTAGAAATATATTTTCTGGTATTCTTGAAATATATATGTTTAACATGAATTCAAAACAAACTATTACTGAAACAAGCCTGAGATACATGGAAATGATAGCATTTGTTATGTTGAAGTATGATGTACTTGATACAAGAATGTGGAACATGCTTAATGACTTTGTACTTTCGTGATATATTGAAAATATATGTATGGAATTGTCTGAAAATTGTGTATATCCGTGATTATGAGTTATTACCCGGAATACATGACTGACATGGTTAATGAGGATATGTATTTAGGCATTTGGCCAACATGACTTGGGAATAAATTAAATGCTTACCTAAATTTAAGATAGTGGTAAATTAAGTTCCAAGTTATACGAACTTACTAAACATAATATGCTTACTCTATTTTATTTTTCCCCTGTCCTATAGTGATTCGGAAGCTCATTGGTTTGGAAGCTTAGCGGAGATCACTCACACCATCCATCAGCCCATTTCAGTATATATATAGTAAATCAATTATGGTTATAATGGCATGTATAGGTTATTTAGCCAATGATGGCATGTAAATGTTTTGAAATAAACTAGCCATTGGGATGGCTTGTGTTTGACATATTTTGATATGTTTATAAGTGGATCTATCATGTTTGAAAATGAATGTAATCATGCATTTGTACATTTGGTAAATAGATAAATATGAAATATATATAAACATGATAATAAATTGTCATTTGTGGTACCTAAGGGTACATTGGTTGTATATGATATTATGTCATGTTTAAGACATGGGTACCCCTGCACCCACACACGGCCTAGGACGTAGGCATGTGACTTGGCTATGTGACCCAAGTCAGAGAGTTACACGGCCTAAGACATGGGCGTGTCCCTGGCTGTGTGACCCTTGCACCTAAGAAAATTTTTGAAATTTTACGAAAAAATTTTCTGAGTACCTGGTTTGGTTCCGACTCGTTTCTAATACATGATTTGGGCCTTAAAGGCTCATGTAAGGGACTATATGATGAAATTTGATTGGAATCTGATATGAATACTGAAGAATTATGAAATGTCTATTATTTGTATTGTAAATTCCGATAATACCCCGTAACTTTATTCCGACGACAGATTCGGGTTAGGGGTGTTACATATAAAGTCTTGTAACTTGTGTGTTATAACTTTAATAGAAGTTGTTATTTCCAAATAAGGTAATTCTTGCCATCCAAAACCACATTATTTTTCCTTGTAGTAAATAACTTCCTAGTGATTGTATGATTATTCTAATCACCACCAACACGTTGGATGCTCAATTCCTCATTATTATTAAATGTAATACATATAAATATCATTTTAGGGAACAAAACATTCAAGAATTTATTCTTTTGATATTTTATATGAAGATTACAAGAAAAACCAAAAAAAATTTCAACTAGACTTAAGATTCATACAACATGTGAGACAAATCAACCAAGAATCACTATCTTATAATTAGATTTCCAAACAAATCACACAATACTAAAGAAAGAAGAACTTGCAACAACATAATCGACGATTGCACCTATCACATAGAAAATTTGTGGCTCTAATACCATGTCATAATACAACCACATCATAGGATCAATGCAATTCTTAAAATTATACAAGTAATTGAAGAGAATAAGAGAAATGAGTAAAGATAACCAATATCGAAGAATATAAAGAAAATGAACTGAGTAATGATGGGCAATCTAATGTGACCAACCAACCTTTTCTTGTTGATTTCATAAATCAGTTTTGTATTGACTCCAACCAGTCAACATCTTACGATTACAACAATTAACTGTTACAGTTTTGACTGCAACAAACTAACTGCAATAGTCATGATTAATCATACTATATGTTATCACTAATAACATTATAAAAGTAGGGAGATCCAATTAATAAATTTTAAAATAAAAAATTCAAATTTCAAATTTAAATATAGTAGAGAGAATAAAATCATAAATAAACATTTAAAATTATTGAAATAAAAGTTTGGAAATTGCCCTCTGGTTCAGTTTGCTTTTTTTTTTTAACCTTTATGAGTCAAATTTAACCCTATAAGTAGTGGGCTATGCACACTATCTTCTTTTTTTTATTTTCATATTTCTCACATGTGAACCAAATTAGATACATTGAGAACCTCCTTTTGTCCCACTAATCTATCTTGTTTTTTTAGCCTTTCATTAAGACCTTGTTTGCTTCATCTCCATTTGTATTGGTGGGGATTTGTGTAATCCACTTTTATTTATATATGTATATATACACACACAACGCTTCTTTTTCTTTTTCTTTAGCACTGCAATTTGGTGATCAAGTTAAGTCAATTTTGTAGGATGTATTGGCAATTTCACATTGGTGTGGCGGTTTTAAGACAAATTTTCTTTGTTGTTGGCTGTAATAATCATTAGAGAGTAGTAAAAAACAAAAATCATATTATTGGGAGGAAAATGATTAAGGCAAACTCATTAACTTTAAAAATTAAAAAAATTATCTTAGGGATCGATTTTTTTTGTTGTTGTTGTTTCTCCATGAATTTTTAACAACATTCTCGATCCTTTATGCTCAACCAAATTCCCTATACCAAGCATTATGTATAGAAAATACAATCCTAAAACAATTTTCTAGATTTATTATCATATCAAAACACTTTTTTTAATTTTATATAGCATTTGCAAATTTATGATAATTAATTACAATATTACTTTAGAAAATAGGTAATGAACTCATATATATATATATATATATAACACGCACACATATAAAGTTGAATCAAACATAATAAATTTTCATACATTGATTGAATGAAAGCTTAGCTGTGAACAAGGATGTACTTTCATTTATTTATTGAATCGTTATATTTACACATTTAAACTTGAGCTAACCATTCAATCTTTATTATATGGTAAAAGAATTTAATCAAAATTTTCACACTGCTGTTAGTTTATGGAATTTAATAATAGGTACAATGACTTATTTCGTTTTTTAATTTTATAAGAAAAGTTTTTTTAACTCTTTTTTATTTTTTTAACTTTTAAGTTTGCGTTTTTTTTTTAGTCAAATCACCCAAAAATGAATGAAAATGTTAACGTCTTTTAATTTTGCTGATGTTGCATACACGTGGATGACATGTCAACATTTAATTAATTTTTAAAATTTTAAAATTCAAAAAATTAAAAAACTATTTTTTAAAAATAAAAATTATTAAAAATATATAAAACAATATTTTTAAATTTTAAGAATTTAATTAAATGTTGATATATTATCTATGTGGCAATTCACATGTATGCCAAGTCAATAAAGTTAATAAAAGTTAACTTTTCCATCCATATTGGGGAGATTTGATAAAAAAAAATACAAGTTCAAGGACTAAAAGAAGTAAAAAATTAAATGAAACGCTAAAATAATTTTTTTTATAAAGTTGAAGAGCCAAAAGAGTCATTATACCTTAATAATATACCTTATATATATTTTTAAGAATTGTAAATTGAGTTTTGGACAAATAACTTCAGATAATGGAGAAAGGATATGTCATGAGCTCCGACTTAGAAGAAACTTTTATCAAAATATTTAAAGATTTACCAATAATTCTAAAATTATAAAAAATATTGATAAATCTTTAGAAATATTAGTAATTCTTAAATCTTTTTGGTAAAAAATTTTCCTAAGGTTTTTTTTTTTTTTTAGTAAAGCTCACCTTAGAACCTTCCGTATGTCCGACGACTGTCTAATCAAGCTTTGTGGAGTAAAAATATAAATATTCTAGTCCCTTTGGGGAAAATGAATAAATTAGAAAAAGGAAAAAAAAACTTTGAAAGAGTGGAAAGTATAACCCACACAGATTCTAATTTTAATTCTAATGTACTAACATATTTAATCTTTTCCTTATAAGTCAAGTTTAAGCCCATGATCCAGCATCTCATCCTCACTATCCCTTTCGCATCACTAGAAGACGCAAACATATATTATTTTGGGTTAATTTTCCTTTCTTTTTTTTTTTAAAAAAAAAGTTCCCTTTCTCTATTCATATATCATGTCTTTATATTTCTTTCAAAAAAAAAAAAAAAACGTCTTTATCAAATTGATACTTCAATTGTGCACAATGTGTTTTTTTATGGAACCCAAAGTGTTTTGTTGTGTTTTTAAAGAAAGGGTTTAAAAAGCTTAAATTTGAACTTATTAAATAGAAGAGATTTGCAATCATATGAGGTAAGAAAAACAAACCCATATAAAAACTTTCCATGTATGCAAAATAAAGGTCCACATGAACAAATTCATCACCTAATTTAATTTTATTCTTTTCATCATATAAACATACTTTAGTTTTTCCACTAAAAGGAATCCTGATGCAACAGTATATAAATTTAATGGAATCACATGAAGAAAGATAATAACAAATGAAATTATCGGACTGAATTATTTCATTTTACAATAAATTAAAAAGAACTCCTCTTGTCAACTAAAATAACTTTTTGTGGATAATATATTTCAATAATGTAACAAACGCAGAGGCCAGCATTATATTTCACTACTTAACACCTTGTTGCTGCATGCAAACCACCCACATCTTGACACATCTTTTTGCCCATAAAGAAAACCTTTTTGGGTAAATTACACCCGTAGTCACTTTTGTTTACCTCAAGTTACGTTTTAGTCACTTATGTTTGAAATGTTATGTTTTAGTCACTTATGTTATCGTGTTGTAACATTTTAGTCACTGAACTGTTAATTGTCGTTAACGGTATAAAGGTAAGCTAATGTGGCGCATTAAATCATCATTTCAAACAAAAAATTAGGTTAAATTATACAATTGGTCCCCATATTTTTTCATTTTGAGCAATTTAATTTTTTCTTTTATGTTCTTTTAATTTTCTTTTTTTTTTTTCATTATTTTCCATTCTCTTCTGCTTCTCCCTCTATTTTTCTACCTTCTCCATTTCTTTCAACATATTAGGAAGTCGAATTGGCAATGAAGAAAACAACATGGTATGAGTTTATGGGTTTTGGTTATAGGCAATGATGGTTTTCGACTTCCTACTTATTTCTTCACTGCCAGTTCGACTTCTTGATATGTTAAAAGAAATGGAAAATGTAAGAAAATAGAGGGAGAAACATAAGATAATGGAAAATAAAGAAAAAAAATTAAATTGCTCAAAACAAAAAAATATAGGGATCGATTGTATAATTTACCCTAAAATTTTTGTTTGAAATTATGATTTAACGTGCCACGTCAATTTACAATTACACCGTTAGCGACAATTAATAGCTCAGTGCCTAAAATGTTACAACACGATAACATAAGTGACTAAAACGTAACATTTCAAACATAAGTGACTAAAATGTAACTTAAGGTAAATAAAAGTGATCATAGGTGTAGTTTACCCAACTTTTTTGTTAAAATATAATGTGGAGTGTGTGAAGGCTTTTAGAGTCGGCAAATATATTTGTTTAAAACCATCTTAATTAATTTCATAAAAAAAAAATCTTAGTAAAAGAGCATCATGATAGAAGCATTTGGTGTAATTAGAACGACCATAGAATTTCAGCAATATAAATACCTTTTTCTTAGTTCACAACAACACACACACACACACACACACATATATATATATATATAAAAACATTAGAAATAAGAAACCCAATCAAATAGAATCCAAGTTAGGTTTATGTTTTCAATTATTTAGTAAAATTTAAGATAGAAAAAGGATTAATTAGATATTGATATAATGACAAATAATTTACGTCTTAATGAATATCGCATCTCCAGTTTAAGCTTTAATGCTCGATAATTTATAAGTTCGAAAAAGTAGTTTGGTGGAAAGAGAGCAGCTGGTGGGCACGATGATTGATCGTAATTGATACGTGAGAATAAAATAGGCATTAATTGAAGACCTGATAAAAGAACGAAGAAGAAGACATTTAACTTATTTGCATATTTTAACAATAATTACTTTACAAACCCTAAAAAAAGTCAACAACAAATGAACAAATTAATTAATTCTTTTGCAACCAATACGAACGACTGCATGTTTCTACTTTCTCTAACGTCAAAGTTTTTAGCTTCTAAAAAATCTAGAAAAAGAAAAGCAATTTTAATGCTACAATTTTAATGAAGACAAAACTCATCATCAATAAATGTTTCTTTTTTCAAATTATTGAAGTTAATAAAGGGGTTTTTTTTTCTTCCTTTAATTCATTTTAATGCTACAATATTTGTTTAATATATATATATTTCTTTTGAATAAGCTTTAAAAAGTGTCCTAACTTCATCCCGAAGTTACTTTCCTTTGAGAACTTTTCATTGTGGTTAATCACGCTAAAGCACCTTTTTTTTTTCATTTATATTTATGTTTATTAATTAAAACCCAATATATTTTATCATGTTTTAGTGTATAACTTTACTTAATTATATAAAACCCAAAGTGATATGCTTTACTTTTTCTTCTTTCCTACCCCACTAATATTTCATGATGATTAGATGGATTTTAAAATATTATATACATAATTAATTTCCCTAATCACACTAATATTCAAATGCTAATGACGGTTTTAGGAGATCATTACATTTTGCTTTCGGCCTTAATTTTGTCCAATCACCACAGTTAGCAAAAGATCATCAATCATGAATATTGAAAATTTTCAAAACCACCTTTACATGTTTAAGTACTTGATTTATGTAAATATATGCGCACGCGAGTCACTATTTTCCTATACATAATAATGGATACAATTAAAAAAAAGAATATATATATTTATATATACTTTCTTTGTGCTCATATGAACTATTAGAAGTGCATGGACTTTTTATACTTTAAAAGCATGTATTAATTATTATATATTTCCCTTTTGGATTTGGAACCTTGCTAGTTCAATCCCACTATGAAAAGATTAAAACACAACGAAAGTAATAAGTACATAATTTCTCTATTTATTTATTAATGATATTCTTAATTATATTATTTATATTTGTAGTTTATTTTTTAATGATTTAGAAAATAATTGTAGAAAAAATAGTTTAAAGTTCATTTTTAACAAGTTTTTTTGTGATTAAACTTTCAACACAGTACAACTTTAGTATTTTGGATATAACTTCAACTACAGAGTTCCGTTTTGGGCCCATAATGTACCAATTCAAAAGGAATTTAAAGATCTAGCTGAAATATTTCAGGACGAAAGTCCAAAAATTTCATAAAGGTGTCCAAAAATGGCCTAGACATTTGATGCAAAAATTATCAAGAAACCTAAAAAAATTCTACTTTATTTAATTAATGGCACTTTTATATTTTCTCCATTATATTGTTTTTGCCTTATAAATAACATTATTAGGTTAAGACTAAGGAGCCCTAGTCATGGCCACCTTAGTTTTATTTTGATTTGTTTTTTGTGAGTTTTTAAACTCTTCTTTCTAGTTAAAGGATTATCGAAGTTTGATTCAATAAATTCGTAAAACTTGATTATTATTTGTTCTTTAGTATTCATGCATCTTTTGTTTTAATTACAATTGTTCATGTTTGTTCCTTTTAAAATAAGTGTATTGAAACACCTCACACCCGGCCCACGAGCCTGGACCGAATCTGGTATGTTCCTCGATGAAAACCAGTTCAAATTCTTTTGTTACATAGGAAAAACTTGTGTGTTTTGAAAGAAAGATTGTGTTGGGTCGGGCTTGAGTTGAAAACAAGTTTATTTCATTATTAAAATCTTTTACTTTAGGTGACAAAACGTTTAGGCTTTGTTTTAAAATAAATCTACTTAAACTTCACTTGATAAAAATTCGTACATAGTAATTAAAAGAAAAATTAAAGTAATTCAACTATGGCCTTATTACATCAAATAAATCCCAAAATTAAAACCAAAGTACTTAAAATAAAGTAGTCCAAATAAAATGAATTTCTTCTCTTGAGCATGGCCATCCCTAAGCTTCTACCGACCCCACCATCACTGCTCATCACTGAAAAATGTTCCCACAACGGGGTGAGTCAACAGACTCAATGTGTACTACAACACTAAGTCTTAACAAATTCAGGCATTTCATAACATACATATTCATATATCATTAAATTAAAAATGATGCAACCCGAACCCAACCTAGATGCCCATCCGCTACACATAACCCGTACCAACCTGCACACCGTGGGGACTACTAAGTCAACCCTCCATCTGCTACACACCATCGAAGGCAGTCGCTGCAGTCGACGTGCTCATCGCCCTTATAAATATTCGTGACATAGCCACCAGATTAAATAATTGTGACTGAAGTCACCACATTCAGATATCGTGGTCTTAGATCACCACATTCACTTCCCCTTTTTCAATAACCCATATGCCCTATATCATACATATTATGCATTAACATGCCAAATTTCACATTCTTATCTCTGTTCACATATGAGTTATAACATATATTCATAATCCTAGTAGGAGTAGGAAACGTACCTGAGTACTTTGTACCACAATATGGTACCTTAGCCATGTTCGCATTCTTATACATACTTATATTAAATATTGCCATAAATCGTATTAAAAGATAATGTGGGGTACACACCTGATTAACTTAGAACTTCACTTCAAATCCCGAAAATCCGATCTAAAGCCTTAGATCCTTAGTCCCTACATTCGGCCATTACTTAAAAATTTAATGAAGACCATTCGGCCATAAAACCAAATCCTATTAGGATTGTTGTAACCCAAAACTTACCTTGGTGCCGATTTCACTATAAATTAAATCCCGAAAACTTTATGCTACTCCTCCCTTCAATCGGCCAATGCTAGATCATTTAACTTGATTAGTTTCGGCTTTTTAAAAAAATAAAGAATAGATCTAGTTACCAAAATAGACCTTGGCCGATTGTACTTATGCACTCACCTTGCGATTTCAAATCCCGAAAGTATCTCTTGTCTTAATTATCTGTCGAAATACCTATACACATATGTTAGATTCGATTCTAACATTAAATCATCATAGATGGCCCTTGGTCGAATGCTATAGACACTTACCTTGTGGATTTTAAATCCAAACTCACCGAATAACTAGGGAACACGCGCCTATGGTGTACCTTCTGAAAAGAACTTCTCCTTCCTTGTAGTCGACACTTAGTAAATCCCGAAAGATCTTTTCAAAGTTTCGGCAACAAGATATTAATGGGGTTAGTCCTAGATTTCGGCAAATCTTAAAAGAAAAAGGATGAAACCGAATGAGATTTTACCCTTACTTTAGGAATCGGCAATCCTTGCTTGAACCTTTAACAATATTCGGCTATGTAGGCTAGAAGGATCTTGATTTCGGCTTTTTGATTGGTAGAAAGAAAAGAGAAAGAAGAATAAAGATTGAGGATTCAGCTAGAGCACAAGGTATTTCGACTTGGCAAAAATAAAAGAGAAGAGAAGAGTTATTTGTTAGAGAGAATTCGGCAGAGAGAGAGTTGAAAGAAAGAATGAATGGCCCTCTTTTCCTTTAGTAGCCGAAATTACTAACTTAGAATCCCTTACTTGGCCATCACTCTTCTATTTTGATAGCTTTATCTCTTTAATTATCAATATATTCAAATTAAAAGAATTTAATCCATCAATTATCTCTTATCTCTTAATAAAAATAATACTAATAATAACCCATCATTATCTATCTATTTGCCGAATTTTAAAAGAATAAAAAACTCCTCTTTTAAGAGCCTTAATGCCGCCCACCTCTCTCTCCTCCTTGTAGCAAAAATAAAATTCTTTATTTGCTTCCCATGCGACTCGATCCTTGGCCCATTTGCCTATGTATGTGGCGTCACTTGCTAGGCCCTTAAGTGGCTCCTTGTAGCCATTCTAGCAAGGCTATTTGTATGTCATATTTCACATACATTTTCTCTTAAGACCACCTTGCTTCATGTCCCTCTTTTAAACTTTAAACTTGACATTTCTAAAGTATTTCCTTACATTTCTAGGACATTTCCTTACATTTCCAAGACATTTCCTTACATTTCCAAGACAAGACATTTCCTTGCACTTCCAAGTCATTTCCTTACATTTCCAAGTCATTTCCTTACATTTCCAAGACAAGACATTTCCTTCCATTTCCATGTCATTTCCTTACATTTCCAAGACAAGACATTTCCTTACATTTCCAAGTCATTTCCTTACATTTCCAAGACAAGACATTTCCTTCCATTTCCAAGTCATTTCCTTACATTTCCAAGTTTCCAAAAATGTTCACCATACATTCATAACACATAAGACATGCCATTTCGTATAATTAAATCAAAATGCATAGGCCCATTTTCAGGATGTTACATGTATGAAAAATAAGTTGGTTTTTTCAAGTTAGTTGTCGAAACATATGTTATAACAATTATTTCGATAATTTTGAATAGCAAAGTAGGACAATAAAAGAAAAGAACTAGAATGAGTCTAGAAATAGCCCTACGTCTTTGGAGCATTGCTCACATAATGAACCCGCTGAATAATTTCTCTACCCAACTTTCACAGTGATAACTATAGCCTCACTATCGTACAATTATTTACACTCACTCTCCCTCAAACATACTCACTCACAAAAGGAATATCACTCTAATAAACAAGAGAAAGTACAAAGATAAATAACCTAACAGAATGTTCTCAAAATGAACAATTTTAGCTCTCAATCAGTATAAAAGCCCGCTCGACGAAGTTCCGGTTTCTAATTATTGTTTAAAGTGTTTTGGTGAATTAAGTGTAGAGATGAGTAAGTAAATTGTTTGTTTTGGTTAAGTATAGAATTCTTTTTATGCGTCATTTGGCGAACTCTTAGCTTGGTGAAGATTTGTGGTTTGGTGGACTCTTCTGTTAAGTGTACGCCACCCAGATGCTTTGGGGCACTCACTTGGTTTACTGTTGAATGGATTTGATTATCATTTAATAAGGAATTTAGTCAGTTAAACTGACATCTAGTTAGAATGAAACTAAACTACTGTAGATGAAAAGACTTAATTTTTTTATAAGCGCACTTTATCACGAGAATCAATAGTGTTAATGGAATTATCTTATTTTTCCACTAAACCTCGTCTCCGTGCCTAAGCATATAAAGATAGCAGTGCCTTCACCGAAAATATTTACACTTTCTTTGTATTAATCTTCCTCTTTGATCTTCTTTGCATTTTCTGAAAACCAAAGTCCATAAAACTTGTCTGAAGTTGGGTTTGCTGTAGTTAGCCAACATATACATTTTCCATAACTTTGGTAATTACTGATGAACCCTAGTTATTTTTAAGGCTATTTAAGTGTTTTTTATTCTGCATGCATAAGTGTTTAACTGGTGTGAGGAAGGAAACTTCCTGATTCTGGGTTAAGTGTTAATGTTTCATGCATGCATTTTTATATTCGATGTAGTAGTAATCTGATATGTTTAAATAACATCATTTTTTTGCTCAAGACGCTACTGAAAGCCTGAGTGACAAAGTCAAAGGACCTGTTATTTAGACTTTGTTATTTTTCTAGTGAGTTCCTTCTTACATCCATGTGTTCTGATTATCTTTACTTTATAATATTGTAAGGTAAGTATTCTTACTTTGTAATGGATGATCTATATATGTGTGTGTGAATAATGGTTGTCTGATCAGAGTCATTAGTTTGAGTTATGTATGTTTGGGATAATAAGTATGGATCATTTTCATGTTAAGCCACTACCATATGCTTCTAAAATGAATGATATGATATGAACTGATCTACAAAAATGGAGTTAAAGGAAATATGTTGTGTAGCCTCTGGTAGGGTATGATATATTGCAAACTGGATTGGCATAACACGACTAAATTTGCTATTGAATGATTCTAAAATGGGAGCTATAAGGAGATAATTTATATAAATGCAACAAAAACATCTTCTGACTCTAAACTTTAGGTATGTGGCTGACATGAAAATGGAATGTCTAAGTTATGTTATGTCGGTGTATAGTATTCACCCATGTGACATGCCATTAGCGTACTAAGTCTACCTGAGTTCTGTATACGCCATTGAGGGAACTCCGTCATGTTGAGTGTTTCCTTTGAAAGATGGATTGTTCTATTAGTCTTTTGCCTAAGATCTCTATGGAACTTACTAAGCTTTTTTGAACATACCCCGTTACCCTTTTCCTTCTCAGGCCCACTGTTGAAGGAAGACTTTTTAAAGGACTACGCCAGAGGATACCTATTGCTGTGAGACATCTGTTTATTTGTACTATGCATGATATATGGGGGTGATGTCTAGTTGTATTTTGAGATGGAATTGTAATTGAAACTTATGATTGATGAAAAATGCTTTAATAAATTATTTTATTGAATTTTATATGTCATTTGGCTTATACTTTATTTTAATATTTTATTTATGGCTTACTTCAAATACTGAAAATTATAAAAAAATTTCCCAGAAATAGTTTTAAAGATGGATTATTTTTAAATAGTGACACGTCATACTTGGGCCTTTCTAAGGGGTCGGGTTTGGCATGTTACAAGTTTGGTTTCTAATCTAAGGTTTAGTCGATTCTCAGAAACTTGAAGGCTATGTCACACCCCATCATGCATAGTACGCCTTTGGCTTAGTCCTTAATGTATGAACTAAGTTAAAATTTCTTTTGTAGTGATATAAGAAAATATCTAATGGATGTAAAAAAGTTATTGGGGAAGAAACAGAGAGTCATATGCCTACACAAGAACAAGCTCCTATTAATAATATGGGAAATGCAAGGAATGACTTTAGGCTTTTATCTTTAAGATCTTTAATCTCCTCGAACCCCTATAGAGAAACATAAACATAATTAGTGGCTCTTGAATCAATGACCCAATGGTCTATTGAATCCTCCACTAAACAAGCTTCTATCATAAATTGTTCCATACATTTTCCTTTGGTGGCCAAGTATTCCTTCCACTCTTTACAGTTTGCCTTGAACCGTCATTATTGCTGAAGAAGCATTTAGACTTAGATAAGCCTTTAGGCTTTCTAGTTCTCTTCCTTTTCACTTATGATGGCCTAGAGACATTAGTTTTGCCTTTCTTAGCATGTTTTCCCTTCCCTTTTGAGGAAGAAGTGATAGTTATGTTTGCTTCTGCTCTTCGGATCAGCTGACCGCCATTCAACATCAACTCATAGAATTGTAACTCTTTCATGAGTTGCGTAAGCGTCAGATTTTTGTTGCCAAGGTTATATACGACCCGAAAGCCAGCAAATTTCTTAGACAAGCTCTTGAACACCATCTTAGTTTGAGTGTTCAAGTCCAAATTGGCCTCATTGTCCACGGCATTAAGAAAGTATCCCATAAAAGTTATCATATGGTCTTTGACCATAATATCAAGCTTTTGTTGGGCATGCATCAAGCTAATTATAACAGACTGTCAAGCCAAGGTAGCTTGGCCTCCAAACATGTCTTCTAGCTTATCTAGAATCACTTTGGCAATCTTACAACTCTCCAGTTGCTTATATAGGTGTTGATCACGCTTGCCAACATATAGCAACGAGTTATCTCATCAGACTCCACCAGCATTTTCTAGCCTCAACTTGAATTGTTGGAGGACACTTATTATTAAGAATTGTTGTAAGTTTCTCACAGCTTAGGATAACTATCAGGTTCCTTTTCCATTCCTTATAGTTATTTCTGTTTAGTTTGTTTTCAATGAGTATGTTCAATAAGACAGTTGGTGTCATTTTCGAACTGAAAATAAAACTTTTATATATTAATATCTTTGTATTAAGCAAATGTTTGAAAATGTTTTGCAACATTACGATATGCATTAAGATTATTCATGCGTCTTACATTAAACTTTGAAAACATTTGTAAGTCGTTGCAACGATAATTCCAACATCCATTAAATCAAGCCACCATAGAGTGATCATGATCAACTAGTAAGAACATGGATTTCCATCCAATTAGTACATGAACCTAATTCCTTAAGCATTCACACGTACTAATAATTGTATAATGTTTGACCATATTTCTAACTTAAGTAGAGCTCCGTGGGGAGTTACATAACTAGAAGATATTGAGTGTATAACCATCAACACAACACCCATCGCATCATGCACCACAAATGAGTCATCATGGAACAATCTCACCGAGTAGCATGTTGTGACTAGTTGTCCTCTTTGAAGACAATACTTCTTGAAATATCTTATAATAGTCCTACCACAAATGCTGGTCCAACTATTATACGATCACAAGAGAGTTTTACTTACTTTTAAGAAATCTCCTCAGTGAGATCCATGTGACAATCCTATCGTGGTGTAGTTAAATTTTCATGTCATCAAGAGACCATTGATAAATATCGTAGGTAGAGGTGAGCAAAATTCGATTCAATTCGAAAAAATTGAGAAAAAAAGTTCAAATTTCGAATTATTTGAATTGAGTTAATCGAGTCAACTCAATTTTTTTTCGAATTTTGAGTTCGACTTAAGTTGAATTTTCGAATTCGAATAACTGAATACCAAACTACCCCCATGCCCTTATTCTCTTAAAAAAAAAATTACTTTCCCTCCCCCCTTTTACCCCCAAAAATCAAAATCCCCCACAAATCTTTTATTTCCCCCTCATTTACCCTAAAAACCTTTATTTCCCTCCCCCTTTACTCCCTAAAATCAAAATCCTCTCATTCTTCTCCATTAGTTGTTTTTATTTGTTTACTTGTTTACTTCAATTTTTCTTTGTATGATAATGTTTAAAAACTTTAAAGAAAAAAAATTTCAAAAAATATTACATAAAAATAAAAAACATCAAATTCATTTTTTAATTTAACTCTAACAAATCTATTCAATTTGATTCGAATTCCATCTCACTTGACTCGATTAAAAAAAATTGAATTGAGTTAGGATGATAGAATAGGATTCATTAACTCGATTAACTCGAAATTTTTTCATTCAATTCGATCGGACTCTGACCCTAGCCGTAGGTCTTGTTTAATGACCTTCTCTCATTCAATATTTTAAAAAACATGCAAGGTTTTTAATATCCGCTTTCAGTCATGAATGATCAATAGATGCATGCCAAGTACATGTGGCATTCTTCCCTAATCTATATGACTTGCTTATCTCATATATGCATGAACATACATTGGCAGTCATATTATTACTATCATGCTTATCTAATAAAAATAAAGCATAAAGTTAAATGGCATTGACTAGCCAAAGTTTCCATGATTCCATCCTAGAAAAAAATAAAATTGCAAAATTACAAAATTCACCCTAAAGCATGCTTTGGGTCTTTAATTTTGCCACCATGGACTTCTACTGCGGTACCAGTTCACGTTTCTATTGTCATCATCTTTCCGTCACTGTTTTAGTGTCGCCAACGTCGGCCACTGCTAGACCACCGCTGGCCCACCGTCAGCCACAGGCGATTTGGCTGGGTCAAGTTTGTGTCGTCTCCATCGATTTGGTTAGGTCTCGAGTTTTCAGGTTTTGGCTGAGAAAAATTAGGTTTCCAAATTCCTATTTTTGTTTTTCGCTTACATATTTTATTTTAAATAAATAATAAAATAAAACTCTGCATAGAGATGATAATTCACGATTTAAAAATAGACATGCTCGAGATAATAATAAAATACATTTAAATTTCTAGGAATCACAATTTTGGCAAAATTACATTATGATCCATAATAATAAATTAATATCATATATTCATTCACATACATTCCCCTAAACATGCATACAATTATAAGAATGTCACATCTTATGAAATACAATCATACATGAAGAAAAGAGAAAATTTCAGTCTCAGTTTACACTATAAACATAGTACAACTTGGCGCTTTAATACCAATGAATGGAAAAAAAAATCCAGTTCGAAAACAGTTATCTTACACAGCAAAAATTAAAAATTTTAAAAACCAACCCGATTTGTTATATTTATAGCAATAAACCTAGACTGAAATCGTACTTGTATTTTCAGATAGACGAACCCTTGTCGTTCCCGACTTTCAACCAAATGATATTTTTTGCTTTTCTCATACCACGAATTGCTTCGAGTGTTGGATCTATCAAATTGAATCAAAACACAGAACTAGAAATAATTTGCTTTTCTTTGAGATGAAAATGAAAATTCTTTTCTCAAATAGAAACTGGCAGAATCATTATTCCGAAAAATATATTTAATTCTTAGAGAATAAAAGTCTCTCTATTTTCAGGCAGAGTAACAATATCTGAAAGTTGTGTTAATAGCCCTATTGATGCCATTTATGTAATACCCCTTACCCGAGACTGTTGCCGGAGTCGAGCACGAGGCATTACTAAACTTAATTACTAATTCGGCATAAAATTTAAAACTGTCCATCTGCGTTATAGTCACCAAAATATTTATATCTGGAGCTACGGAACTCCAAATTAAGATTTGTTAATTTTCCCTGAAACTAGACTCATATATCTTTTTACTATAATTTTTCCAGAATTTTTGGTATGGCCAATCAATACCAGATTATTCTTAAGTTTTCCCCTGTTTTACTGTTTGACTGTTCTGACCTCTCTTCACTACAAATCAAATTACTCTTTGTACAGAATTCATATGACCTTATTATTTATTTCATTTGAAAATAGACTCATTCAGGATTTCATACATATAAACTTTGCTCCACAATTATTTTTGTGCAATTTCTAATGATTTTTCAAAGATAGAACAGGGGATCACGAATTCACTCAGAACCAGTTTCACTAAAATTTAAATATCTCATTATTTCCATTTCTTTGCTTACCATATTTCTTTTATATGAAAGTAGACTCAAAGTGCTTTCAATTCATATCTCTTTCACTTTCTAATTCCATTTCTTCTATTTTTGGTGATTTTTTTAAAATCACGTTACTGCAGTAATTCAAAAACTGGTTCATTACAAAATATTATTAACTAGTTTAAAACATCTTTACTTCATCTCATTTAAACTCTATACATGCCATATAAATCTTTAAACATAAAACAAAAGCTACCGGAGATAATCTTGATAGTGTGATCCTCAGTGTTGATCCGATCCTCCGGATATTTACACGTCAATCTACATGAGACATTGAAAACACTCAAGTAAGTTTATAGAAACTTAGTAAGTTCATAGGCATAAAATATGAATCTTACCAAACATTCATACACTTATACATTACGCATAATTATTAAATTCACCACAACCACAATTTGGTGAGTGCTTTCATATAATTTCACTATCATTTATTCGTTTACTTTAACTCTTTTGGGCCCTTTTTGTCACTTACCATCTTTAATCAAATAGGGAACGATTACGGAAAATTGAGTACTTCACTTCCACTTTTCACGATCGTAGCCAAACTACCACTTTTCATCGATCAGCAAAATGAAGCTACCACTTTTCATCGATCAGCAAATGCTACCACTTTTCATCGATCGGTGCGAAGCTACCACTTTTCATCGATCAGCAAATTGGCTACCACTTTTCATCGATCGAGCAAAATGGGCTACCACTTTTCATCGATCGGCAAACGGGCTACCACTTTTCATCGATCGGTGGGCGAAGCTACCACTTTTCATCGATCAGCAAATGGCTACCACTTTTCATCGATCGGTAGCTGAAGCTACCACTTTTCACTGATCAGGTAGCTGAAGCTACCACTTTTCACTTTCACTTTTCACTGATCAGAAGTACTCAAATCCGATGTTCCACTCAATTTGATTATTTAATCACTTTTCGCATTTTCATTTTATCCTTAACTCATCAACAAATATATCTCATGATTCATGATATAATTCATAAAATTTACATTTAATCATTAAATTTCAGCCATATGAACTTACTCCGAGTCGATTTGCGTAATTTGAGAAAATTCGAGGACTATTCGATTACTTTTCTTTTCCTCGACTTGCTTCGGGTTCTCGATCTATAATTGTAAAATATTTTCACTCATTAGCATATATTTCATTTCCATTCCACTTCACAAATTATGCTCTTCAAATTTCGAAATTGCACTTTTACCCCAAAATTTACAGTTTTTACAATTTAGTCCCTGCTCAATTCAGCCATCAATTGAACTAATTTTTCTCAATCAAAACTTTATTCTATCATTACAAACTATTTCACAACCTTTGATATTCTGAAATTCAACAGAAACCTCTAATTCACAACTTTTTCACAATTAGGTCCTAAATATCATTTCCTATCATAATCACCTAATAAAACCACCTTAATATGAAATTAAAATTTAATTTTCATAATAATTCATCATAAACTTCCATTTCTCAGCAAGGGTAACTTTTAATTTTACTCACCAAATCAAAAACTAATGAATTCTATAAGTGGATCTAATTGTAAAAGTCATAAAAGCATAAAAATTATCAAGAAAAAGCATGAATTAAACTCACAGGATGTATTAGTATGAAAATCAGCTTTCTCCAGAACTCTTCTGACGTTTTTGGCTGAGAAAATGTGAAGATTTGTCTAGATTATTTTCAATCTTATCTTAATACATATGTTAAAATTACAAAATTCCAATTTTGCCCTTATTTCCCTTATCTCCAGCTGATTCCCTTGCCTTTACCGTCCAACCTTCTCACTTTTAGGTTTAATTGTTCTTTAAATCCTTTTTCTTTTAATACTTGAGCTATTTAATTCTTCTAGCAATTTTGCATTTGTTACAATTTAGTCCTTTTATTAAATTGACTACCCAAACATTTAAATTTCTCAACCAAACTTTAACACTAACTTAATAACACTCCATAAATATTTCTAAAAATATTTATGGCTCGATTTTTAAATTCGAGGTCTCGATACCTCGTTTTTGACCCATTTGACCTAGTAAATTCTTTTAATTCACTAAATTCACCAATCCACAAATTCTTCTAAATTCTCACTTGACTCATAAATATTAAATTACTACCTTATTCAATCTTACTTGTCAGATTTAGTGATCTCATATCACCATTTCCGACACCACTAAAAATTAGGTCGTTACAACTCTCCCCCCCTTTAAAATTTCGTCCTCAAATTTGTTACTGAAAAATAGATTTGAATCCTGTGATCTCATTGACTCCTCTGTTTCCCAGGTTGCCTCCTCCATACCATGCCGATGCCATAATACTTTAACCAATGGTATTTTCTTATTCCGTAACTCTTTTACTTCACGAGCCAAAATCTTTATTGGTTCTTCTGAATAAGTCATATCTGATTGAAGCTCAATTTCAGTATGAGAAATTACGTGTGAAGGATCTGACCTATACCGCCTTAACATAGACACATGAAACACATTGTGGATCTTTTCAAGTTCCGGAGGTAAAGCCAACCGATAAGCTACAGGACCAACCCTTTCCACAATTTCATACGGCCCTATAAATCTCGGACTCAATTTTCCTTTTCTGCCAAACCGTAACACCTTCTTCCATGGTGAAACTTTTAAAAATACTCGATCACCCACTGCATATTCTATGTCTCTTCGTTTCAAATCTGCATATGATTTACTCGACGATCCAAGCGCTTTTTTAGACTATCTCGAATAATCCGGACTTTCTCTTGATTTCCCCGATCAAATCAACCCCAACTATTTTTGATTCACTCAATTCGAACCAAAGACAATGGAGTCTTGCATTTCCTACCATAAAGAGCTTCAAATGGTGCCATTTTTATACTAGATCGATAGCTATTATTGTAAGCAAACTCAAATAAAAGGTAAATACCTTTCCCAACTGTCACCAAACTCGAGTATGCAACATCTTAACATATCTTCTAGAATTTGAATCACTCATTTCCATCGTCCATCTGTTTGAGGATGAAATGTCAGTACTAAAATTTAATTTAGTACCTAAAGCTTCTTGCGCTTTGTTCCAAAATCTCAAGTAAACCTCGGATCCCGATGCAAATGATAGATACCGAACTCCATGTAATCTCACAATCTCTCGACACATACAATTCTCGCTAACTTCTCAAGTGAAAAATGCATTACGATTGAATAAAGTGTCTTTGACTTTGTCAATCTATCAACAATCACCCATATCGAATCTTTCTTTCTTGGAGTCATAGGCAATCCCGACACAAAATCCATTGTAACACGCTCCCACTTCCATTCAGAATCATAATGGGTTGTAGTAAACCCGTTGGCACTTGATGCTCCGCTTTAACTTGGCGACAAATCAAACATTTTGCAACAAATTAAAATTTCTCTTTTCATACCAGGCCACCAATATATTTTTTCAAATCACCATACATTTTTGTACTGCCCGGGTGAATAGAATACATACTATTATGTGCTTGAAAAGAATATTATTCTTCAAATCAGAATTGTTTGGAACACAAATTCTGTTATGATAACGCAACATACCTTCATCATCAATGCTGAACTCTAAATCTAAATTATCTCGCACCATTTGTCGTTTAAATACCAATTTCGGGTCTTCATTCTGTAGTTTCTGAATTTGTTGAAGAAACATGGGTTTCACTTTCAATTCTGCTAATACAACACCTTCTTCATTAAGAGTCAAATGAGCATTCATTAACCGAAGTGCAAACAATGATGACTTTCGACTAAGTGCATCAAAGAACTACATTAGCTTTTCCCCGGATGGTAGTCAATAACCAAATCATAATCTTTCAAAAACTCTAACCACCGTCTCTCGCCTTAAGTTCGGTTCCTTCTGAGTCATTAAGTATTTCAGACTTTTGTGATCCGTATAGATATAACACTTCTCACCATATAAATAGTGTCTCCAAATTTTTAAAGCAAAAACAATTGCAGCTAATTCAAGATCATGTGTAGGGTAATTCTTTTCATGTGGTTTTAATTGCCGTGAAGCATAAGCCACTACCTTGCCTAACTGCATTAACACACAACCCAACCCATTCAAAGATGCATCATCAGACACAACATACGGTATACCTGATTCTGGTTGAGTCAAAACTGGAGCTTCTGTTAACATTTTCTTCAATTGGTTAAAGCTCTGTTGACATTTATCAGACCATACAAACTCAACATTCTTTTGTAACAAACGAGTCATTGGTGAAGCAATCATGGAAAAATTCTTTACAAAACGATTTATAATACCCTCGCTAGTCCTGAAAACTTCGCACTTCAGTTACATTCTTCGGTGTTTTCCAATTCACCACTGCTGAAACTTTACTTGGATCCACACGAATTCCTTCAGCTGATACAATGTGACCCAGAAATCCAACTTCATGAAGCCAAAACTCACATTTACTAAATTTTGCATATAACTGTTTTTCTTTCAAAGTCTGTAATACAATTCTCAAGTGTTGTGCATGCTCGGATTCTCGCTCTTTGAATAGACCAATATGTCATCAATAAATACCACCACAAATCTATCCAAATAAGGCTGAAAAATCCGATTCATTAAATCCATAAATGCAAAGCAGGGGCATTTGTTAAACCAAAAGGCATTACGTAAATTCGTAGTAGTGACCATACCGAGTTCAAAAGCGCTCTTTGGCACATCACACTCTTTAACCTTCATTGATAATACCTGGATCTAAGGTCTATCTTTGAAAACAATGCAGCACCTTTCAATTGATCAAATAAATCATCGATACGTGGTAATGGATATTTATTTTTAATTGTTACCTTGTTCAACCGGTCGTAATCAATACACAATCGCAACGAGCCATCTTTCTTTTTCACAAATAAAACAGGTGCACCCCAAGGTGATGTACTCGGTCTGATGAACCCTTTATCCAATAACTCTTGCAATTGCGTCTTCAACTCTTTTAACTCAGCTGGTGCCATTCTATACGGTGCTATTGATATCGGAGCTGTACCCGGAATTACATCAATTACGAATTCAACCTCACGATCTGGGGGTAAACCAGGTAATTCCTCCGGAAACACATCGGTAAACTCATTAACAACTGGCAATTGTTCCATCTTCAATTCAGAACCCCGGGTATCAAGAATATAAGCTAAAAATGCTTCATTACCCTTCCGAATCAATTTCTGAGCTGTAATAGCTGAAATAATTTTGACATCATTCTTTTTATCTCCAAACTCAGCTGAAACTATTTCCCCTGTCTGACATTTTAAATCAACCCGTTTTTCTCTACAATTTACTATGGCATCGTGCTTAATCAACCAATCCATACCAAGAATAACATCAAATTCTCGGAAAGGTAACAACATTAAATCAAAGAGAGAATTCACACCTTTGTATTTTCAAATGGACACTTCCGACATATTAAATTAACTAACACACTTTGCCCTAACGGATTAGTGACTTGCATATCAAAGTCGATGGACTCAATGATCATTTTCTTTTACGACACTAATGCAATTGCAAATATATGAATGCGTAGATCCGGGATCAATTAAAGTATACACAGTAATCATTAAAAGATGGAAAATACCGGCTATCACATCCGGAGCGTGCTTCCTCTCTTGCCCGAGTAGCATATGTACGTGCAGGTGCCCTTGTTTCTGATCGGGTTACAATATCTCTCATTCCCGAATGGTTAGTCCCTGTAGCACTGCTCTGGCCCGAACGTCTATTTCTTTGGGGAGTGATCCTCTGTATCTCTTTCTGTTCCACTTCATTTTTCTGCAGCTGGGGACAATCTCGAATAAGATGATCAGTAGCCCCACATTTATAACAAGCCCCCATCTTAATCCTGCATTCCCCGAAATGATGTCTTCCACAATATTGACACTTAGGTCGAGGAGCATCCTGAACACTGCTCACACTTGCTGCAGGTCTATCAAACACCTTGAAATCGGATTGTCTTGATCTACCTCTATTCAATTTTCCCGGCACTGATGTAGTTCGACTACTTTCTTCTCTAAATTTCTTTACCGGTAAATCTGAAAATGACTTAGAAGCACCTCTTTTGAATGACTCTTTACTTTTTCGATCCCGCTGCATTTTTCTGTTATATACTTCTTCGAGCTTTTGAGCACGATCTGACAGAACAACGAACTCCCGTATTTCATTGCCCCCAATCATTATTCTAATCTCATCATTTAACCCTTCTTCAAATCTGATACACATTTCTTCTTCAGTAGGTACAATGTCTCGGGCATATTTGCTAAGGTAGACAAATTCTCTTTCGTATTCAGCCACTGATTTATTTCCCTGCCGTAAATCAAGGAATTCCCTTTTCTTTTTATCCAAATACCGTCTGCCCACATATTTCTTCTTAAATTCACTTTGGAAAAATTCCCAAGATATTTTCTCTGCTGGTACCACGGCCTCAATCGTTTCCCACCAACTATAAGCCTCTTCTTTCAAAGAGTGACACAAAGACATCTCAAATAATCATCTGGTGAGCAAGCCATTTCTTTAAAAATTCTTATCAAACTCTGTAACCAGTATTCAGCTTTGACGGGGTCATCATCAGTCCTTCCCCGAAATTCTTCGGCCCCAAGTTTTCTAAGCCTTTCCAATGGAGAACGCTTACTGAATTCAGTCGTTGTAGGAGGTGGAGGAGCAACCGAGGGTACCACTGATGGAGTAGTGGTGGGAGGAGGTGGCTGAGCCTGATTTCTTTGTTGCATCGTTTCAGTATACCACTGATTCATAATCCCATAAATCATACTCTTTAATTCTTGCTCTCGCATTAAAGAAATCGGAACATCACCGCTTGTTGCTCGCTCGAAATCAGTATTCTCATCATTAACTTCTTCCCGCTCGAGACGCTCGTGTCTATCTCGACATCTTTATAATCGGAAAATATCTATAAAATAACAAATATTAGATCGGATCATACACATCACACTATCACAGATTTATATGGCATGTATTTCTAAACACTTTATACATCACAATTGTTCCGAGAACGGCTAAACCGGCTCTGATACCAATAAATGTAATACCCTTACCCGAGATCATTGCGAGTCGAGCACGAGGCATTACTAAACTTAATTACTAATTCGGCATAAAATTTAAAACTGTCCATCTGCGTTATAGTCACCAAAATATTTATATCTGGAGCTACGGAACTCCAAATTAAGATTTGTTAATTTTCCTGAAACTAGACTCATATATCTTTTTACTATAATTTTTCCAGAATTTTTGGTATGGCCAATCAATACCAGATTATTCTTAAGTTTTCCCCTGTTTTACTGTTTGACTGTTCTGACCTCTCTTCACTACAAATCAAATTACTCTTTGTACAGAATTCATATGACCTTATTATTTATTTCATTTGAAAATAGACTCATTCAGGATTTCATACATATAAACTTTGCTCCACAATTATTTTTGTGCAATTTCTAATGATTTTTCAAAGATAGAACAGGGGATCACGAATTCACTCAGAACCAGTTTCACTAAAATTTAAATATCTCATTATTTCCATTTCTTTGCTTACCATATTTCTTTTATATGAAAGTAGACTCAAAGTGCTTTCAATTCATATCTCTTTCACTTTCTAATTCCATTTCTTCTATTTTTGGTGATTTTTTTAAAATCACGTTACTGCAGTAATTCAAAAACTGGTTCATTACAAAATATTATTAACTAGTTTAAAACATCTTTACTTCATCTCATTTAAACTCTATACATGCCATATAAATCTTTAAACATAAAACAAAAGCTACCGGAGATAATCTTGATAGTGTGATCCTCAGTGTTGATCCGATCCTCCGGATATTTACACGTCAATCTACATGAGACATTGAAAACACTCAAGTAAGTTTATAGAAACTTAGTAAGTTCATAGGCATAAAATATGAATCTTACCAAACATTCATACACTTATACATTACGTACAATTATTAAATTCACCTGTCAACCACAATTTGGTGAGTGCTTTCATATAATTTCACTATCATTTATTCGTTTACTTTAACTCTTTTGGGCCCTTTTTGTCACTTACCATCTTTAATCAAATAGGGAACGATTACGGAAAATTGAGTACTTCACTTCCACTTTTCACGATCGTAGCCGAAACTACCACTTTTCATCGATCGGCAAATTGGCTACCACTTTTCATCGATCGGTGCAGCAAAGGTTACCACTTTTCATCGATCGTGTAGCGTGAAGCTTACCACTTTTCACCGATCAGCAAAAATAAGCTACCACTTTTCATCGATCAGCAAACCGGCTACCACTTTTCATCGATCGAGCAAATTGGCTACCACTTTTCATCGATCAGCAAATTAAGCTACCACTTTTCACTGATCAGGCAGCCGAAGCTACCACTTTTCACTGATCAGGTAGCTGAAGCTACCACTTTTCACTGATCAGGTAGCTGAAGCTACCACTTTTCACTTTCACTTTTCACTGATCAGAAGTACTCAAATCCGATGTTCCACTCAATTTGATTATTTAATCACTTTTCGCATTTTCATTTTATCCTTAACTCATCAACAAATATATCTCATGATTCATGATATAATTCATAAAATTTACATTTAATCATTAAATTTCAGCCATATGAACTTACCTGAGTCGATTTGCAGAATTTGAGAAAATTCAGGGACTATTCAGTTACTTTTTCTTTTCCTCGACTTGCTTCGGGTTCTCGATCTATAATTGTAAAATATTTTCACTCATTAGCATATATTTCATTTC
The DNA here is from genome assembly GCA_025503065.1 of Gossypium bickii. Taxonomy (NCBI): domain Eukaryota; kingdom Viridiplantae; phylum Streptophyta; class Magnoliopsida; order Malvales; family Malvaceae; genus Gossypium; species Gossypium bickii. Next base: position 89,985,504 of record CP106714.1, on the reverse strand, counting down.
CATTCCACTTCACAAATTATGCTCTTCAAATTTCGAAATTGCACTTTTACCCCAAAATTTACAGTTTTTACAATTTAGTCCCTGCTCAATTCAGCCATCAATTGAACTAATTTTTCTCAATCAAAACTTTATTCTATCATTACAAACTATTTCACAACCTTTGATATTCTGAAATTCAACAGAAACCTCTAATTCACAACTTTTTTCACAATTAGGTCCTAAATATCATTTCCTATCATAATCACCTAATAAAACCACCTTAATATGAAATTAAAATTTAATTTTCATAATAATTCATCATAAACTTCCATTTCTCAGCAAGGGTAACTTTTAATTTTACTCACCAAATCAAAAACTAATGAATTCTATAAGTGGATCTAATTGTAAAAGTCATAAAAGCATAAAAATTATCAAGAAAAAGCATGAATTAAACTCACAGGATGTATTAGTATGAAAATCAGCTTTCTCCAGAACTCTTCTGACGTTTTTGGCTGAGAAAATGTGAAGATTTGTCTAGATTATTTTCAATCTTATCTTAATACATATGTTAAAATTACAAAATTCCAATTTTGCCCTTATTTCCCTTATCTCCAGCTGATTCCCTTGCCTTTACCGTCCAACCTTCTCACTTTTAGGTTTAATTGTTCTTTAAATCCTTTTCTTTTAATACTTGAGCTATTTAATTCTTCTAGCAATTTTGCATTTGTTACAATTTAGTCCTTTTTATTAAATTGACTACCCAAACATTTAAATTTCTCAACCAAACTTTAACACTAACTTAATAACACTCCATAAATATTTCTAAAAATATTTATGGCTCGATTTTTAAATTCGAGGTCTCGATACCTCGTTTTTGACCCATTTGACCTAGTAAATTCTTTTAATTCACTAAATTCACCAATCCACAAATTCTTCTAAATTCTCACTTGACTCATAAATATTAAATTACTACCTTATTCAATCTTACTTGTCAGATTTAGTGATCTCATATCACCATTTCCGACACCACTAAAAATTAGGTCGTTACAATTTATTTATAAAGAGTGAATGTAGAACACTTGTTAAATTGTAGAAGTTTATTTCAACTAGAAAAATGAAATCCTAGTTCATTACTAAGGTTTGTCATCCCCTTTTATTACATAAGGGATTTTTAGGCCTCTTCCAAATCGAGTCCAATTACAAATACTTTTCAAGCTTTTGACTTAATACTTTATAATTTGATCTAACCCAATTATTATTTTTTATTTCCCAAAAAATAAAGTTTAATATACTTTCATTTAAATAATTTTTTCAACCCAATTCTAATTATGTATTTAAACTCAACCAAAATAATTTATTAAAAATAACTATGAATAGAAATGGAATAATTTATGAAAATGAAAATTTACAACAACACTTAAACAATAAAATAAAATAATAACATAAGATTATATATATATGAATTATTATTTAATATATTGATGGTGTAATTTTTTTTTTAATTTTACAAACTGAGTTAAAAATTTTGTCATATATATATATTATTTTAACAATATTATTTCAAGACAAATGTAGGGATGGCAACAAAATATGAATTCAATGGGTTATTACCCGATTCGATCTATTAGGATCAGATTTTATTTTATTTTATTTTATTTTGAAAATTTGGGTTCGGGGTAGGCCAGGTGAAACTAGAAAAATAATTGGGTCGGATTGAGGTCAGGTTTGAGATAAATTTGCCCTGCCCTGCCCTGGGATATTTACAAAAACATCCCTAATATGTATACATATATAAGTTTTTGCTTTCAATAAATAAATATATAAATAAAAATAATAAATATATTAAGTTTCGAGTATATACTAAAAAAGTTAATCTTATTTGATTCAAAATAAAAATAAAAATAAAAATGTAATCCTATTGTTTCAAAATAAATAAAAAAATTCGTGTCAGGGGGGATTCCAGTCTTCTATTAAAATTTGAGTTTAAGACAAATTTTTTTTTTAGTCGAGATTGGATCAAAGTCGGAACGGATTAATCAAATTTTGAGTTGGATAAAAATCGGCTGATTGCCATCCCTAAACAAATGTTATCCCAATCATGAAATAAGAAAACTTAAAAAACTACACTATTAGTGTATCCAACAATAAAAATGTATATGCAAAACATCTCAACAAAAATTAAGAAAGGGGATTTTTTTTTTTTTCGGAGAGGGAAAAGTTAAACTTCTGTTTTCATATGGGCATTTACTTAAAGGAGGCTCTTTTCTTCCCCAGTTGGTTATTACATTCTCTTTTTCATATTTTTGCATATTTTAGCTTGTTCTTAAATAAGTTCAAACTTTAATGTAGCCGTCCAAAAAGGGGAAGAAGAAGAAGAAGATGGGTTGACCAAATAATTCTTGTTGAATGCATGAAAACAAGAAGATTTTGGAATATTGTAAAGTCAAAGGTTTTAGAATTTCAAAGGGGAAAGAAAACCGGATTTTCCGGTGATACTTTTTTCTTTTTTTTTTCTCTTTGGCTAGTTTAATAATTATTTTGGCATTTGTGGCTTTTCCCAACAAGTTCTATTAGGCACTATTTAGTCTTACTTGAATTCATGTTGTTTTTTCATTACTCAATCCGTTTAACCGTATATATATATAGTTTGACTTTCAAGAAGCACTAAAATTAGATGAACAAAGATGGCAAAAGTTTTGAGTGAAAAATGGTGCATTATTTGGCAAAGTGATTAAATTGTTTAGTGGGGTTTGCATAATCTTGTTTGTGATCTTCCTTTTCAGTTGTTGTTTGGTTAGGTCAAACACCTCTTTAGAAATTTATTTTATATACCTAAAAAAATTATGTTATGATGAACCCTCCTCTCCACTTGTAAGTAAATGGTTCTACTAGTCGTATTAGATTCATTAAATTTTGTTGACTGTAAATGAAAGCCCTAAATGATTTTGAGTTTCATAATAAAGGATAATGGTGATTAAGGTTTATGTGGAAACTAAGAGAAATAGAGATAAAGGTTAGGATTAGATTACAAGATAATTATATATATCCAAGATCATCAACTTAATTGAAATAAGATAAGCACGGGTGCCTTTGTAACCATTTAGTGGTATGTTAGCTATCCAAACTTTAATTTAGCTCATCACAAAAATTATATTTTTTATTAAAAAATTTGCATCACATTGACTAAAATTGAAAAATAAGTTATGAAATTCAAAAATTAATGTAGATAAAAAAAAATTCAGGGACCAAATTTAAAAGTTTGCTAAGTTTAGATATTAAATATTTCATTCTCCCTAAATAAGAAAGAAAATTGATTTCAAGAGGGAAGCCTTTTAAATAAGAAAAAAAATTAATTAGTGTATAATTGTATTGGTTAACAGAAGTCTTAAAAAAATTATAGTTTATGATTTGTTTTTTAATGGGATAAATACTATAATTATATATGAACAATTGTTTAATGTGTAAATGTAAACATGAACTTTGATTTTGTACAATTTTATATATAAAATTTTGATTTGATCCAATTCTTGTAAATTGTTAACACAACTATGGATATAACATCATTTCATATTCATATATATTGCATACATAAATAATTGTTAAATTAATATATTTATTTCTTTAAATGTGGATGATTACATCAAACTTAAAGTTTCAAGTATATATTTGAACCATAATTAGAGTTTCACGTGTATAATTGCACCAAATTAAAATTTATGTACACAATTACTCATTAAATCAAAGTTCACGTATAAATTGATTAAATAAATTAATATATTAAGGGATGGATAGCTAAACACAAACGTAGTAAGTATTACATACAGATAAATTAACGAAGTATCAAAATTAAGAGAGAATTTTTTTTTAAAAATATATAATTTAATAATTCGATTACGGTTGAGCAAAATTTAAATCGATTCAAAAAATTCGATAAAAATTTAAATTTTGAATTAAATAGTTCGAGTTATTCAAGTTAATCAAGTTATTCGGATCAACTCAAATAAAAAAAATCAATTTTTTCGATTTAACTCTAATATGAATTGCACAATTTAGGTTATTTGAAAATCCGAATAAGAAAAGGCAAAACTACGTCGTTTTGATGAATGTTTATCTATTAAGTTAAAAGGCAAAATCATTATATTGTTTATGTAGTTATATAATCTTGTACTTTGTCTACTAGTTAAATAATTGGTCCATGTAAACGCAACATTGAATATAAATAATAGGATTCGTTAACTTGACTCGGAATATTTTGACTCGATTCAATTCGATTATAAAAAAAATTTAAATTGAATTTGATTGCTAAAATAGAATTAATCAACTCAACTAACTCAAAATTTTTTATTCAACTTGATCAAATGCTCATGTCTACCAGCCACATCCCATTAGGTTTAAAAAAAAATCAGCTAATTATTTGATTGGAGGCTCACATGGTAGACGTTGTATAAATAAAGCCCATATTATTGGTTTGTTTGGGCTTGAGGGGTAACCTTTGATGTGAGTAAAATCTGATTCGAATCGAAAAATTTGATAAAATTTTTAAATTTTGAATTAAACAGTTCAAGTTATTTAAGCTAATCCAGTTATTTGGATCAACTCAATTAAAAAAATTAAGTTTTTCAGTTTAACTCGAATATGAATTACACAATTCGAGTTATCCGAAGATTCGAATAAGAAAAGGCAAAATTACGCCATTTTGATAAATGTTTACCTTTTCTAAAGTTAAAAGTCAAAGCCATTAAGTTAAAAGGAAAATTTACGTTGTTTTGATAAATGTTTACTCATTAAGTTAAAAAGAAAAACCATTATATTGTTTATGTAGTTAAAGAATTTTATATTTTGTTTACTAGTTAAATAATATGTTCATGTAAATGTAACATTGAGTATAAATAATAGGATTCGTTAACTCGACTCGACTTGACTCGAAATTTTTTGACTCGATTCGATCCGATTCGAAAAAAATCAAATTGAGTTCAATTGCTAAAATAAGATTCGTCAACTCAACTAACTTAAAATTTTTGGACTCGACTCGAAATTTCTATATAAATTTTCACATCTTTATAATTTATTTATATATGTTTTGCACATTCATTATTTGCATTATGTTTATTTTCTTTTGTCACGCTTTAATTATTTTTCTCATTTTGTGTATTAAATCCTCTAAGTCTAATTGGCATCATTAAAATGACTATAATTTCATGTCTATCACCGTACTTTTATATATATATATATATATTTATATAATAGCATTCAATATATTAAATATTTATATAAATTTTTACACGTTAATAATAATTTTGTTGTAGATTTTTATAACTTTGTGTATTTGTATTATGTTGTTTTTATGCGCATAGTACTTTAATATTTTTAGACTAAATTATATTAGTAGTCACTTAATTATTAATAAAAGAAAAAATAATTATTATTCTACTATGTAAAGTTACAAAATGATTGCTCAATAATTATTAAACTCCTTTTTTATTACTCAACTATTCAATTTTGTCTCTTTTTTTTTTATCTCCAACTAACTAACAGTGACAACTTTTAGAATTTGCATAATAGCAACTTTAACCTCAACATTTATAAATTATGTCAATTTAGTCTTAATTATAAAAAAATAACCCTCAATATTTATACATTGTGTAATTTGGTCTCTCTCTTACAATTTTACTTTTCTTTGTTACATTGAGGATTAATTTTAAAATTTAAAAAATATATATTATGTTGGATTGTTGAGTGTTCCCATTTTTTGTAAATTTTTAATAAAATTTAGCTAATATTTTTTTAACAATTTAAGTGAAAGGATCACAAAAGAAAGCTAAACTAAATAAAATTTTAAAAAAAAATCAAATTATACAATATGTAAATGTTGAGAGTTAAATTTTTTAGAATTAATATTAAATTGGCATGATATATAAATATTAAAGGTTAAAGTTATTATGCCAATGCCAAATTGAAAATTTGTCACCGCTAGCCCGTTGGTGATCAAAACAAACAAAATTAAATAATTAAATAGTCATTTCGTAATTTTTTAAAATTGCATGACAAAAAAATATTAATAATTAGATGACTATTAATATAATTTATCTTAATTTTTATTATATCATGTTTGTATCTTATGATAATGTTGCATTTAAAATTATGGAATCTAAAGAATTAATTATTTTGCGTCAAGTGTTATATAATGATTGAAGTTATTATTTTCTAAATCATTTTAAAATTTACCTGTTATCTTTCGAATTTATTATACAACATAATTTAAAATCTGATAAAATCTAGTATATATTAACAACTTTTTAATCTCAGCTGGTATCGTTTTCTACTGTCTATTCTATCTTATTTCTTCTCTCCCTATACATGCATATGTTAACGTGCGTGAAATTATTTTATGGTATCTTCCTATTAAATTATTTAGGTTATATTTTCAATTATTTAATAACATTTCAGTAATTTTTTTTTATGTTATTGACACATAATTTTATTAATTTTTTTACCCTTATCCTAAGCCTCTAACCCCAAACTCGAACTTGAATTTGAATTGGTTCAGGTTTAAGGTAAAAAAATTACCAAAATTATGTGTCAATGAAATGAATAAAATTACTGAAATATCATTAAATAATTGAAAAGGGATCATGGATGATGTGGTGGGAAGGGTACATAAAATAATTTCTCTTTTATACACTTTAAACTTATCGTATCTTTAGCTTTGCCCACTAAAAGGGATTAAATTAAAGAATTAATTTCAAGACAGACTAAAAAGGTAATTATATCATTTAATTTATAAGTGTTACATGTAATAATAAGATAAAATATAATTAATTACATTGAAAGTATTTAAGTTGGAACTTCAAAGTTGATATTGTGGAAAAAACTGATCACAAATTTCGAAATAATTGATTTATTTAATTCACAAAATGAATATATAAAAGAATACCTTCACTTAAAAAAAGAAAAAAGATAAATATATCATTTAACGAAAGGGTGTTATAAAAAAATCAATACCTTATATTATAGGATAAGAAATAGTATGTGTTTTTATAGTTTATTGAAAAAAATATAATTATTTGTGTTTTAGACTATTAACGATGGGTCAAGTTTTATATTTAATTATATGGTATATGAAATAATTCCTTTTTTTAATATACTGAAAAAACAAATGTGAATTTCATAAGCTACTTTACATAGTTTTTTAATTCTTATCCTATAATATAAAGTAGTAATTTGTTGTAGCATGCTGCCAAACTTGATTTTTGGATAATTTAATCAAACGACATGATGGATGATTTTTTTCTTAATTGGGAGGATGTCCATGCTACTCATCAACAATTTTTCAATTTATATACACATACTTCTACTTTTACGTTTGGGGAATAAACAGAAATTCAATCAATTCATCATTTTTTATAATAAACTCAAATACTTCAAAATTATTTAAACCTCATTTTTTGTCGCCAACTACTAAAAGAACACAATTCAGATGTTAGGGAAAAGGGTGAACAGACAAGATTGAAAATAGTCACGAGGAGAACATATGGCATGCTGCTCACCAAATTATTAGGCCATTTAACACTCTAATTTGTGCTTGGTTCAATTATATATATATATAATTGGTGATTTTATTGTTTTAATTTTATAACTAGTGTATTTATTGTTCGGGTTTTGTCTTATTTTTATATTAAAGAAAACAATTATAAGAAATTATTTGCTATATTGTTTGTGGAGTTTTAGATTCCACAAGTAAGATCAAAAGATTCACAAGTGTTTCGTATCAACTTTTTAAATTTACTTGCAGAATAAAAGATATAACTGTCCATGTATCAAATACTCGTCTAAAAATTATTATGTAGTCTTAATTTATATTTAACAAATATAAATAAATGAAACATATAATAATTTCTTAATTTTATTTATAGAATTAAAAAAGTTAATATATCATGTATTAATCATATATAATGTAAGGACCCCATACATTTGTCCTCAGTCCCCCACCCCCTAATTGGCTTACAAAATTTCACAAGCATCTTTCAAGATTAAGACATTTTATAAAGTATCCTAACTCAATCACCAATTCTATTTAAGCATATCCATGTTCCATAAATTATATTTCAGTCAACATTTTCAACAAAATGAATTGAAGTTTGTATATACTACAAGTATATAGGATCGTATTATGTTTTCAAAAGCGTTGCCGATTTACGTATTCAGTGTTTATTGATAGTATAAAATTAAACTTTTATTTTTATTTTTATTATTCCAAGTAAGGATTTTTCTCTTAATGAAATCGTCGCATGCTTAAATTGAAAATGTTACTTCAAATTATCTTTTCATTTAATATTAAAACTTATACACACCATACCCGAATTGTTTCCAAACCCCCGTCCCACATTTGCATGATGTAATGCGTACCCCACAGACCGCGTATGGGGTCGGTGCCTCTGCTCTCCGTACACAAAGCTGTTTGACGTTTTGTAAGGAGACCCTCCTGATTCCCAATATCAACCTTTTCACCCTTTGCAATTCAACGTCCGGTATTAATTACTTCAAATATTTAGAATTTAATTCCTATTTTTTTTTACTTTCAAGAATTTAGATTTTAAATTTTAATCTATTTTTTAACACTATTTATTTTTTATTAAATTTATTAATGTAATATTTTGAAATAAAAAAATCACTTAATAATCATGTAATGAGAAAATAATATTAGAAAGAATGTGAATATAACAAAATAAATTTAACAATATTAACAGTTAGACTTGAATTTGCAATCTAACAAATAAAGGGTCTAAATTCTTAAAAATAAAAATACACATATTATATTTTAAATTTATGAAGAGTTTAAGGACTTATGACATATTGAGCCATTGAAAATTTGTTATGTATCTTCAATTGATATTTAAATAAATAAATAAATAAAATACATGATGATATTTTAATTCCATTTAAAAGTTAAAATCGATATTCAAAATCTCAATCAAAGCATGAAATTTCTAAATTCTCATAGGGATTCCTCGGAATTTCTTCCGGGGCCTATTCAATTATTTTTATAGATTCTACTTCTTTTTGCCACTAGATTTCCCAATCAAATTCATCGTAAAACTCATATTAATCAACTTTCCAGAGATCTCATTTGATTCCAAATGCTTTTCCACCAATAATGCTTTTCCCTTCATCTCGTTCTAAAAGAATAGGATTTCACGTAATAAAATTTTGATATTCAACAATTTCTATTAAAAAATAATCACAGAAATCTAAATATTTATCTATCCAGCCATAAGGTAGATCAACCACCACTCCTTAGATACAAAACTAATTATATATCATTTTTATACCGATGGCAACTTTGAATAAATAATATACCAACTTTCTTTTTTGGGCAAAAATCCCATATATACCAAAAAAAAAAATTAAAATTACCGGAATATACTAGTTTCAAAAATATTTACCGGAATGGACCAGTTTTCCCAAAAACGCGGCCACCTCAGCGCGTTTTTTGGGGAAAAATGGCTAAAGCGCATCCCAGGGGGGGCGCTTTAGCCCGTGTAACGGTCAAATTTTTTTTGACCATTGGGGGCCAACGGTAAAAAAAAAACTATAAAAACCCCCCAACCCTTTATTTTTTTTCACACTTCAATCCTTTCTCATTTTTCTCTCAATTTTCTCTCAATTTTCTCTCAAAATCCTTGAAATTTACGCTCAAAATTCAAAATAGTCCTTTACTATTTACGAAAAAGCCCTTTATAATTCTTTTAATATATCTATTTTTTGGAAAATTTTAAACTTTTTTATCGGATTACAATGGCCGGGGAATTACATCGCCTAGACAACAAGCACATTGCCGTCGAGCAAATGAAAATGGTAAGTTTTAATGTTAATTTTTCAATATTATTAATTTTTTTAATTATGCAATTTAAATTAATTTTGAATTTTATAATTTTTAAACAGTCTGTAGATCGGGTGTTGGAATGTTATATTCGCAACATGCACGTCCCCATCGCCGTTGATCGAGAATTACTGCGGAAGCGGGTTTTTGGCACGTGGCCACAATAGGCCGGGGGTTCAAGTTGGAGCCGACTTTGATCAGCGCGTTGATAGAGAGGTGGAGACCCGGGACGCACACTTTCCATCTGCCATGCGGAGAGTGTACCATCACCCTAGAAGATGTGCAATTGTAGTTGGGATTACCGATGGACGGGTCGGTAGTCACCGGGTCCACAACATCTATCGATTGGATGGCCGTATGCTACAAGCTTCTGGGTGCCATTCCAGATAGATTCAAGGAGCTCGGATCGATATGGCCTGGTTACGAGATGCATTCCCGCAGTCGAACGAGGGTTCGACTAAAGAAGAAAGAATACGGTATGCTCGGGCATACATTCTTCAGATAATTGGAGGCTATCTGATGCCGGACCTCTCTAGAAACCTCGTCCACCTGAGATGGCTCATGAAACTTGTTGATTTCAGAGCAGCCGGTGAATTGAGTTGGGGGTTTGCCGTGCTATCGAGGTTGTACCGGGAGATGTGCGGGGCGACGCGGCCGAGGAAAGCAAAAATCGGAGGTTGCCTATCACTACTGCAGTCATGAACATGGTTTTGATTTCCATTTTTACGTCATCGACTTGACCAGCCATATTCATTCCCACTGATAACGAGGTAAATTTAATATTATATTTTAAAATTATTTCGTAGATTTATAGTATAATTGCATGCTAAAAGTTTATTTAATTAGGTGGAACCATTCGGCGAGTCATGTTGGAATACTTAACTCGCTTGAGGATATACGGCTCTTATTAGAACAACGATCGAAATCACAAGTAAGTTTCGAATTTCATTATTATAATTTAGTATTTCGTATGTAGTGTCTAGTATTATGTATATAACTAATATTTTGGTAATGTTAATATAGTTTCAATGGACACCGTACGAGGATCCCGAAATTCGGGCAGTAATTTCGGAGGAGTTCTCCAAAATCTGAACAGTTGGCACGTTAAGGTCACACTAATCACCTACGCGACCGTGGAGATGCACCGACCGTCGGATCGGTGTCGCGGCAATTTGGATTCCGCAATCGATTCCCGTGCCACCGAGGTGCTCGATGATGAGCACACACGTGGACTTACTGGCGACCTTCACACACGATTGCCCAAGATTTTGGTCGCCATATCGAGACGTGGGAGAACCGATATGACTTTTTACCTAACCGGGAACCGATCATCGTTCCTGAGTTAGCGTGCGTGTCGAAGTACATGCCATGGTTTAGAATCCATGGCAAGTCGTATCTGTTGTCAGATGAAGAGAGGCGACGGCAAATTCGCGAGCGAAGGGAACATCGGGCCCCTTTACATCCAAGGAGTAGGAGTGATGAGACGGGGCCATCAACAGCGCCTTCTAAGTCACCGGCCCAAAGAACGGCTCCCTACATTACCACCGAGCCCAAAGAATGCCTTACGATCCACCGGCCCATCGGGCCACCGACAACACCGATATCACAAATCCACCGTTTATGCGGTGCGTGCCCTACCCCCCTATATGTATCCTCCTAACCCATATATGTTTCCTTTTCCTACTCCCACCCCAGGTTGGAATGCATGGCCGGGTTCGAGCCCGTTCTCAACTACTCCCGATAGCCAGCCGATCGTGAGACCGACATCGCATGTGGGATTAGAGGAGGCGCCGTCGGGAGCGCTTCTTTCTACCGACTCTTTCGTCAGACGGATGCGCCACCCCGCCGTGGTTTATGCAAACACCTCAGGTCATTATTTTATCAAGGTGGGTCATCATCGCAACACCTGAACTGCACCCACTGCCGGAGGAACCCGATTCCCGCCCGAGGTTCCACGACCCCGCTTCCGGCTAGAAGAAGGAGGAATCCAGCACAGAATCACGATCGCCTCAGTGTGTGCACCGGGTTCCCACCAAAGATCGATCATAAACCCTAATTTAATTTTGTAATATTTTTTGTAATTTAATTATGTTTATATTTGATAAAATTTGAGTTTAATTTTATTTCTTTTGTAATTTAATTTTTTTGTAATTTAGTTTTAATATCTTTGATAAAATAGAAATGGTTTAATTTTTATTTTTGTAATTTAATTATGTTTATATTTGATAAAATTTGAGTTTAGTTTTATTTCTTTTGCAATTTAATTTTTTTATATTTAATAAAATTTGAGTTTAAATTTATTTCTTTTGTAATTTAATTGTTTTAATTTAATATTAATATCTTTGATAAAATAGAAATGGTTTAATTTTTATTTTTGCAATTTAATTTTTTATATTTAATAAAATTTGAGTTTAAATTTATTTCTTTTGTAATTTAATTTTTAATTTAATATTAATATCTTTGATAAAATAGAAATGGTTTAATTTTTATTTTTTGCAATTTAATTTTTTTATATTTAATAAAATTTGAGTTTAATTTTATTTCTTTTATAATTTAATTTTTTTAATTTAATATTAATATCTTTGATAAAATAGAAATGGTTTAATTTTTATTTTTGTAATTTTTTTATATTTAATAAAATTTGAGTTATTGTACAAAAGTTCACCGCTTTCCTCCAAAAAATAGAAATTACATAGCTAGCGAGGAGACAAACAAGCTAAGAACACGGTCCAACTATTCTCGATTTGGATACGAGCGAGATGTATGGCCCGGTTCCTACACCACTCACTGCGCCGACTTTGGTTGGTCGGTTCTCTGATATCCATATTGTTGCGTATTCTAGTCGAGCAAGGTCGACCTTTTGGTTTGCGCCTCAATTGTCTATCCGCAAAATGTGACTTATAGGGTGCAAGCGATATCGATGGCCACTTACGCTCATCTGAGACTGGTGGGAATACGTGTCTCCACACGTTGTACATGTTTTCTAATTTGTAGACTTCGTCGACATAGCTCATAGGATCAAGACGAAGATTATGACAAGCCGCAAGTACATGAGCACATGGGTAACGAAGTGCATCAAATATCCCACAGTGACACGAAACCATAGACTGTCGCGGTCGTGACACACTGTGTGCATCGTGTTCGCCCGTGCCTTCCCACTGTTAATTTTCTTGCAAGATCTTCGGGCTCCATACATGGCCTCCTTGCATCTGCCCTCGATAACTTGCTGCTCTCTTTGGAAATAGTGCCGCTAAATGAAAATATGTCTCCCGCACAACCGCTGTAATCGGCAGATGACGGGTTCCTTTGAGCACAGGATTTATGCATTCGGCCAGGTTTGTGGTCATATGACCATATTGTAGGCCGCCGTCATATGCTTGTGTCTACTGTTTAAAAGGAATATTGCACAGGTACTCTGCGCCTTCGGCGTTATCTGCGCGCAAACTAGCCAACATCTCGTGAAAATTGTCTTTATTGATCTCGTACCCTGCCAATATACGTTGATATCGAATATTACATACCACTCTTCAATTGCGAATAAATTTAATTTTTCAAAAGAAATTATATTAATAGATATTTCATACCCATATCAGTCACTTGCCGTTTCTGTCTTTTAGATCGATGTTACCCATAGTAGTTGGATGAAACATCCTCAGGCAATATCGATGGTGTGTGCGATGCCACATGCTTCCCTGGCGTTCTATTGCCACAAGTATTCCAAGGCCCCGATCCGATATAATGCATATGTCAGGTTGAGGGCAGACATGCCTCCTTAACCTAGATAGGAAGAAGTCCCAGTCATCAGCTGACTCCCCTGGTGTTATTGCGAATGCAATCGGAAGGATTCTCCCACAACCGTCTTGTGCCATAGCTAGCAATAGCCGATGCGTATATCTACCATACATGAAGGTACCGTCAATTTGTACCAATGGCTTGCAGTATGTAAAAGTATCTCGGCATTACTTAAATGTCCAGAACAGATGCTTGAACACTGTGCATCCACGGAGCAGACGATCGTTGTAGTACGCCGGTTCTGTTTCAAGGTCTGTTGTGCTGCCTGGGACATACCTCTCCAGCACCTGACACCACTGCCACACTTCATTATATGAAGCGTCCCACCGACCGTGCAACTTTTCCAACGCCTATCGCTTGGCTATCCAAGCCTTTACGTAGAGAGGCGTGTACACCAATTGGCTACGAATATTGCCAATTAAGGCCGGCACTGTAGTTTTGGGATCGGCCTTCACCGTCGGGATTATTAAATCAGCCAACATGTCTGAATCCATCCTCGAATGATCTTGTGTTACACCTGTCAACGAAATACGTTAAATAATGTAACATTACATAATATTAGTGTTATTCGAAATCATTAAACACATAGTGGTACTGTACCGGTAAGACATGTATGCGGACCTTTGTACTTTTTCACCTTCCACAACCCTGTTTTTTTCCTCAACGACGCCATGATTTTCCATGAACATGTGCCGTCTTGCACTGCACACTTCGCCTCGTACTTATCCAGCTGGGATTTAGCCACATTGTAGTTAACCTCGTTGCTGATGCTGTATTGTTTCAATGCAGCAAGAAAAGTATTCTTGTTGGAAAACTGGTTACCAACTTCTAATTGGTCCGAATTCAACGAAGAATTTTACGGTCATGCGTCTGGTGTGATAGTTCAGGAAATTCCAATGCATCATCTTGAGATAGATCGACATTGTGCATGTGGGCTGGAGGTGAGTATGCCCTGAATAGCAGATCTTCTTCTTCTTCGTCTAAATCGCCCTCAACGTCTTCAGGTACAATTGAAACGGGCTCCGGTGCAGAAAATAATCCAACTTCTGCACCGTCAGGCCCTGGCTCTCGAGGTGGATCCACATCGGATTCATCGTCCGACCCTCCATAACCTGTAACAAACGAGGGCCCCTCGCTAGTGGATGTCGTCAAGAGTACATCATCCTTCCTTAAACATCTTTCGTAAAGATCCCAATTATATGTGGATTGCCAACCACTAGAAGTTGATGACGTCCCCCAATACGTATTTCTGTCATCGGACGTCGAATGACGGATATGCATGTCCCATCCACCAACCGAGTGTCGTGCAGGGGTTATGTTTTCCATACTACCACCGCATAAGGGCACTTCTGTATTTTGCCTCCCACTTACAGAGTGTCGGCTTGGGGTCGTGTATTCCCCTCGAACGATAGTAGATGTTGAGGTCGCAGAAAGATCACTTGGAGATGAAAATTCTACATATACCTCGATATAGGGTGAACCAGTGGCAAGATGAGTCTCCACCATTGCCTCAAGGCTCTGAGGACCTTTGATGTCGAATGAGTCATATCTCACCGGATCAACCGAAGCGCAAAATCTATACTTAATAGACTGAACTTTCATTAGCGTTATTCTGAATATTTTACGCCTAATTCTTTTGCGAAGTTCTACGAAATCGACGTTCCGATTAAAACTTAATCGCGCTGTGTTCTCTGATAAGAAAACAACACCATTTTCGGTGTCACAAACTTCACCATCGTAGTAAATAACAGCATTAATATGTTCACTCATTTTCAATTTTTTTTCTTTTGCCTGAATTTGCCTTCTGCAACCTGAGAATGAAATTTGGCTGATTTATAGCCTAAGTTAGCCGGAGACCACTATAGCAAAAGAGCGTCCACGTGGGAGCGCTTTTCAAGACTCCGCCACACGGTGCACCTCGCTGGAAGCGTTTTTGGCCACCGCTTGTTCGTAAACGTCTCATCAAAATAATTTTGCCGAGACCATCAGAGCAAAAGAGCGCCCACGTGAGAGCTCTTTTCGCACTCCCGCTCACGAGTGCACCTCGGAAGCGTTTTTGCCATCGCTTGTCTCGAAACGCTCCTCAAAAATAATTTTACCGGAGACCATCAGAGCAAAAGAGCGCCCACGCGGTGGGCGCTTTTTGCCATCGCTTGTTCGAAATGTCTCTCAAAATTATTTTACCGAGACTACCGCCAAAAACTCAATTCATTTTTCACATTGCAAGTGGATTTGGGAAGGAACCCAAAAAGCGCGTCATCGTCGGGCCATGATTTTTGGGAAAAATAGCTAAAGCGCGCCCTCGGGGGACGCGCTTTAGCCATTTTTCCCCAAAAAATGCGCTGACGTGGCCGCGTTTTTGGGGAAACTGGTCCATTCCGGTAAGTATTTTTGAAACTGGTATATTCCGGTAATTTAAATTTTTTTTTTGGTATATATAGGATTTTTGCCTTTCTTTTTTTCCTTTTTTGAAAATAGAGAAAAAAAGATTCCATGTACCAAACAATAATCATGATAATTATTTTACTTCACAAGCACTTTTAAAATTTTAAAAAATAAATAATCTATTTTGGCATTACTATAATCTAAAAGTTTTACTTTATAATAATTCTTTTGAAGAGTAAGAATAAAAATAATATATATTCAAGAGTTGATTAATTATTCACACCATAATATCAATCAATATTTTAATAAATTAATTATCACACTATATAATAAAATCTAGAATTTATTTACTTCTATATAAAATCTATTTATATTTTTACATCTATTTTGTAATTACATAAATAGTTAATTATTTAAAATTCAATGTTTATATTACATATAGATAAATTGTGAAATATATAGTCAAATTAATTAAATATAAAATTCAGAAAAGAATATGAAAATGTCAAAATATGTTGTCAAATTTGAATGAAGTACTTAAAAAGTTAAAAATTTAATTTTAAGTCTATTGTTGATACCATTAACATATTTAATTGATAATTGAATTTTAGCTTAATTAATATGGGTATTATTGTTAATACAAGAGGAAATTAGGTTGAGTGTGTTGAAGTGCATTATACTCTTATTTATAAGTTGGAGAGGGACTATGAGTAATTATATATATTATGTCAAAATGAGCAGATATGATTATAATCTATAATGAGATTATTAAAAAAAATAAACAAAATTTAATAAATAATAATCATATGATTAAATTAAAAATTTTAAATAAAAAATGAGAATATATATATATGTAAACATATCCATTTTATATATCCTCTTACAAAAAATTAAAAATATTCTACGTGGAAGGTTTAATATGTTGACATATGGATATATGGGCGAAACCAAAGGCAACCAGAGTCTTTTGCCCCCCTTGGCAAATTGAAAACTTTCAATTCTGACCTCCGCCAAATATAGTAATTCAATTGGCGGACTTTTAGCTTGTTGATTTATGAATGCCAAAATCTTAATTCGGTTGGTTTTGATTTTAACAATTTTAGTTTTAATTTTTCCCACGCCTGGCATAAAGAAATTGATTTAAATAATTGTTTCTACAACAAATTCAAAAAAATAATATTTCGCTCCTATACTTTATCTAATCATTTAACATTGTACCTTTACTTTTAAATTGTCTATTTCAATACCTCAACTTCTATTTTGTTTATTAATGTGAAACCTGGTATTAAATACTAAAATATCAGGACATGTGACTCATCTATAAGCAGTCACATGTCACTTTTTGTCAAAAACTTTTTGAGATAATTCAAACGACTTCTATTTAAATAATTCACAAATTATTTCGACCCAAATTATATTTAAGAAAAACATCAATATTAATGTCAACTCTCTATAATAATCAATATTTATTATTACCTAAAATAAAAAAAAACCCAAAAATCCTTCAAATAATTAAACGAATGTGAAAATCCATCATCTAATGTTCCAAAATGAATGGAAGTTTCCATCGCCATAAAAAAGAACTTACATAATTACTGCTTCATGATTCCATTAACATCCTAAGAAAAGCTTATCTCTTGATGCAGAGAATTTTAATTACCAAGAATCACAGAAGAAAATATGAGGAAGAATAAGACAAGAGAAAGGTTCAGAGAAATTAGAAAAGGAGAGCGAGTATTCTGAAATGATGACAATGTACTCAATTTAACTACTATGTGTCCTCTTTTTGTTACAAAGGCAATTAGAGCTAAAACAAACCTGGGCTAGGCTAACCAAAACTCAAAATAACAATTTGACAAAAGATTTAATCTACATACAAAATACTTTAAAAAATAACTAACATAATCCCCTGCATTAATACTCCCCCGGTAAGAACATCCTTATACTCAAGTATGGAAGTCAGGATACTGATGCTGAAGCTTATGCCACAATTCCTATGTTGCATCTTCAGTAAAAGTATTAGTCCATTATACCAACACTTTCGTTGTTGTCTGATTCCCTCTTCTGACCATATGACGATAAAAAAATTGCAATGGTGCTTTAGTTATGGTTCCATCAGTGGACAACAATGGAAATTGAACCTAAGTTGGCAATGTTCTTACATGTCTTTTGAGTTGCAAAACGTGGAATGTAGGATGGATCTGCAACTCTAGAGGAAGATCTAGAGTATAAGCAACATGCACAATTTTATTTATTATGCGAAAAGGACTGAAGTACTTGGTTGTTAGCTTCATATAAGCCCTGTTAGCCACTAATTGATGTCTATAAGGATGCAATTTTAAGTACACCCATTCTCCCACTTGGAAGCTTCTTTTAGACCTTTTCTTGTTAGCTAATGACTACATTCAGTTTTGAGCTCGTTCCAAATAAAATTTCAGCATTTTAGTGGCAGTTTCTCTTATTTATAGGCTGCAGTCAACTACATGCACCTTAGATTCACCTAGAAGGTAAGGTAAATGGATGGGAGGGGTTGCCTATACACTGCCTCATAGACAGTAGTGTGAATTGAAAAACGTGTTGAAGTATCATACCACTACTCTACTAGGGATAGCTAATTGTTCCATTCCTTTGGTTTTTCTAGTGTCAAATACATTTTCAAACCCAGAATAACTACTTCGATTTGTTCGTCCATTTGGGGTTGTAAAAAGTTGAAAGCTTCAAGGCATACCAAACTTTCTAAATAGTTCCTTTCAAAACTCACTCATGAAGATTTGATCCCTATTGGACACGATACTATTTAGAATTCCATGCAACTTAACAACATGATCCATAAAGATTTAAGCAACAATGATAGCTATAAATAGATGCTTGAAAGGCAAAAAATAATCTCATTTTGACAATTGATCAACCACTACAAAGATTACATCACAACCATTTGATTTAAGTAGCCTATCTATAGATTGATATTGATATTAGTCCAAATACACTCAAGTGTGGGTAGACGTATCAATCCATGCTGAGTGGCATTATCATACTTTTATTGTTGGAAATCGAGCAGGCCTTTACACATCTATGCACATATTTCCTCATGCCTTTTCCAATAAACTATAGCAAACAACCTTTGTAGTGTCACATGTACCCCCAAATGCCCCCTATAGGGCTGTTGTGAAAGAAATTAAATAAGGATTCTGGCAACTCTAAATGTTGTTTTATCACAAGTTTACCCTCCCTCCTCAATTGCGTTAGATCTGGTGCCCTAAATGTAGTATTTTCGTCTAAGTACACTTGTAATTTTTTTAATAGATTGATTAATAAAACTATTTGTGAATTACATTAATACTTTGTATATTGTTCTCACATGGTTCTTGCATACAAAGAAAAATGGAAGCAAATGTCGCTTACTAGTTGTCTATTGTTTAACTAATATTTAGCGGTATTATGTGCTCGGATTGTAATACAAAAAGACAGCTACAGTATGTAAGTAAAAGCCCGAGTTCAATAGATAAGAAATCGAAAACTAGTGCATTGGGTGTACGACTTCTACAATATGTAGCATCATTCACAACAGTGGAATTCATGGCACCAAACATTGGTAAATGATATCCTCTTATTGACATTACATGGTTGATGAAAAGTAAACATGGCCATAGGTCTTTTGTCTTTGTGATGAATAACTTAATTACTATTTGATAGTAATTGACTTTTCATGAAAGAAGATGTAATGATTATCATAAGATAAAATATGATCATATTGGGAGAATAGATATTATCTCAAAGAGACCAAGGATATCATATGAGGGTAACACATTTATTATAATGTCATTGGATGAGCACTGAGTAATTACTTTCTTAATTGTATGTCGTTAGTGAGAGCTCAGGCATGATACTATATGGGAATAACTTCGTGACTAAATGAGTTTATAATTAATAGGAGAAAAGCCGGAACTTAATTATAAATTATTTGATCCCTTATTATATATCTCCAATTAGTCCCTCCACTAGCTCGTTGAAACCAAAAATGAATTGCATGTTTGAATAGAAATCAATAGAATGAATAGGAAAAGAGAAAGGAGAAACAATCAAGAATGATTATGGTTTTTTCCGAAATGGAGAAATGGAATCATCTGGACATGAATGCAGGTTTCCAAAATGGAAATGGACATAATTCATTTGCAATTTTATATGGATTACTTAAAAATGATCAAAAGAATGAGTTCATGTTTTTGGGCTGTTTTGAAGCCCAAAAATGAAAATAAACCATTCAATCACAGTGAACATGTTGAGTTGTAAAATATTACACTTATTTTCTCGAAAATTTATAATGAGCAAAATCGACAAAGTTTTACCAAAGGTAAAATCGTCAAAATTTTATTAGGGGTAAAATAGGGATGAGAAAATTATTCAATATAGAAAATTAAATTTTATTTTGGGAAATAGAAAAATTGAATTAGGTTGGATCACATTACAAAGTACTGGGTCAAAAGGCTCAGAAAGTACTCGTAATTAGACCCGATGTGAGAGAGGCCTAAAACCCCTAATATAACATAAAGGGGGCAAAAATCCTAGTAGGAATACTAGGGTGTGCGTCCACCCCACTCCTACTCTAAGTAGAAATTTTCTATTTGAAATAAACCACTACAACTCAACAAGGGTTCTACCTTCTCTTCTTATAATTAGATGACACTGGTAGGGCATAGCACACATTTTTGAGAGATTGTTACTTTGCCGAAAATAGAGAGAATTTATTCTCAACTATTAAATACATTTTTTCAAAATAACAATTCTATCAGTTTCCATTAAAGAAGAGAGAATTTTCATTTTCACCCTAAATAAAAGAGAGAAAACTTTTTCTAGTTCTGTGTTTTGATTCAATTGGGTTGAGCCCACACTCGAAATAGTTCGTGGTACAAGAATAGCGAAGAAAATCGTTTGGTTGAAAGTCGGGAACAACGAACATTTGTTAAGACGAAAACAAAGGTATGAATTCGGTTAGGGTTTATTGCTATAAATATCACAAACCGGATTGGTTTTCAAAATTTTAATTTTCCGCTGTGTAAGAAAAACATTTTTAAACCGATTTTTTTCCAACAAATTGATCATTAACCTAAGTGTATTTGGGATGTTTTTGAGGATCTTGCTACAACTCAGTAATCTTTTTCTAAAGTTTACCATCACCCTTACATGCTTGTTATATCTGCTGTAGTAAATCTATTATGACTGAGGGAATGGACATAAGCTCTGGTTGTTGATCAATTGGCCTTCTAGACAATAAATTAGCCACCTATAGTAAATCTATTATGACTGAGGGAATAGACATAAGCTCTGGTTGTTGATCAATTGGCCTTCTAGACAATAAATTAGCCACCATGTTGGATGAGCCCTTCCGATAACATAACTCGTAGTTGTAACCCAACATTTTGGCCACCCCCACTTTTTTTTAGCCGGAGTACTAGCCTATTGGTCGGATAGGAATTTCAAACTGTAATGATTAGTTATGATCTTAAAATGTCTATCAACCAAATACGCATTCCACTTATTCACTACCGTGATAACTACTAGCATTTCTTTTTCATAGATGGATAGAGCTTGATGTCACAAGGAAAGTGCTTTACTGTAATAAGCCAAGGGTCTACCTTGTTAAATCAATACAAATCCTATTGCCAATCTACTAGCATCATTCTAAACAACAAGTTTTTTACTAAAAATTAGGCAAAACTAAGAGAAGGGTCAAAGTCATAGTTGCTTTAAGTTGATTGAAAGCATCCGTAGCTTGCTCATCCCACTTCCAACCATCTTTCTTCAAAATATTACTCAAAGGTTGAGCAATGAGCCCATAATCATTGATAACCCTTTGACAATAACCTACAAGACTAAGGAATCCCCTGATTTCTTTAATTGATGTTGGTTGGGGCCATTCCACAATATGCTTAACCTTGTTTTGGTCTATGTCCATCCCTTTACTACTAATGATAATATCCAAATTAACCAATTCCCCCCATTGGAAATTGATAATATCCAAACCTTAAATCTAACTTAGGAAAATAGGTAACATGTGTCAAATAATCTAGTAATTCAGTCATTAAAGGAATAGAGAACTTATCTTTGATCATAGAGTAGTTGTTAGCAATTAACATACAATCTCCAACTACCATTTTTTTAACCATGACTATTGGAGAAGAGAATGAGCTACAACTATCTCTAATGATACCTACCTCCAACATCTTATTGACATGGTTCTCAATACTATTTTTTTGAATGGTAGGGTGCTTATAAGGCCTAACTTGAACAACATTATATTCATCCTTCAATGGTATACAATGGTCCTAAGGATAGTTAGGTGGTAGCTCGCTAGGAGTTGGGAATAGTTTTAAAAGTTCCTCAAATAGCTAGTGCAAGATAGTGGTTTGGTTTACGTTCATAGAAATACTATATAATATTGGTGCATCATTGAATAACATAAGATAAGCACACGGATGATGCTCTCTTCCATTCATCAATGTCAATAGTAACTTTGTAGCTTGCTTATCTGTTAACAGTTTTGGCCTTTGAAGACTTACTCATAAAGTTAACCATGTGGAATTATACTAAAATTGTATTGTTAATGTAGTAAATTCCCATAATATAGAGCCCAAGGTGGCTAACCACTGTACTCCTAATACTATATCGCAACTTGATACAATAAAACCATAAAATTGGATGTGAATCTTGTTTATTATACAACCCATGTCACTCCTTTAGAAAGCCTTATTATTTGAAGACTTTCACCATCTGTAATAGTCATACTTAACCTATACCTAGGCCAATAAGCTTTTTAGCTAAATTGTTTTTGATGAATTTATGCATGCTCTCAGAGTACATTAAAGCACTAAGAGTATGTATCCCAACTAAAAAATAAACTCTCATAGTTTAAAACCCTGTGGTGCCAATCATAGCGTGAAGTGATAACACTAGTGGATTCAAAATAGGAGTTTTAGTCGCTAATTGCTCATGGTTGTCAATGCAGTCAGAAGTAAACTTCAAGCTCTCCGTCATCTTCTATTGTGTCCACCAAAATCTAATATGGTTGGGGTTTAACACAATGAAGCCCAACAATGTATTTATTTCGTACCAATAACAAAGGCTATGCTTCATTTTTTACTTCCATTTTAACATTGGTAAGTCCCTTAGGTAAGGGTTTAGTTTTTTTTTTTTTTGTAACTGTTTTAGTATTATTTGGGGTTGATGGTTTCCCAAACCAATATTAGACAACTAGTAATTAGGAGAGGCTTTTGGAATTGGTAATAAATGAGGTAAAAGTTTTTTTTTTTTTGTGTTGGTGTATAAGTTGGTATCATGTACATTAAGTGAATAGGTGGGTTTAGTGGTTGGTTGTAACCTCCGAAAGTTAATGATGTCAAAAAGTATGGTTTCAGGACCCTTTTTTTGTAAACTTGATCCATAAATATTTAATAGAAATATTTATGTAGTTATATTTGAGGTGAATTGAATTTCAGTTAGGTAATTTCGTCGAATTAATGCTTAATCAGAGTATAGGGACTAAATCGTAAAAGTGTCAAAAGTTAAATTATTAAGGAATGTACAGTTAGAACTTAGTGTGAGGGTCTTGTATAGAAAATATACCCCTGTAACACCCTAGTTCTGACGGGTTTAAAGTTTTGGTGCATAGTATAAAAAGTCTGTCTGGTGTAGTGTAATTCGTCCAATTGATTATTTGGCGTATACTTATGGATGTATAGTAATTGCCAAATTTGATTTCTTGATCTTCTACCATATATTAAGGAAGAGTCTGTGTTAAGTGTTTAAGACTATGTAACAACTTGCTCGACGAAGTCCTAATATCCAGTTACTGTTTAATAAGATAACAGCTAGAAGAGAGATAATTTCGAAGGGAGTGCTCTCCAAAGGCATAGTACACCATGTTATTAGAGTAACAATGCTAGTTGCGTTACGAGTATAGTAATTAGGACCCCTCTTGTTAGGATAACCAGGTATTGTGTATATTGAGTTCTTATTTATATTTGCATCTACAGCTGTAAACCATTAACGAAGATATTTTGAACGGTATGACACGTGTCAAGTTTCTATGAGAGCATGGGTCCTATCTGTAAATAAATATGAGTTAAATGTGCTTGAGAGAGAGACTTTTAATCTTCTTCTTTCATTTAAAAATGTTGTTGTGGCTTTCTTTAGAAGTCGTTTAGGGTTTGCTGCCCTTGGGCTAGAACTAAAGATCAGATCTAAAGTGGAAGATTACTTCGTATTTTATGATTTCTAGTCATATGGTTGGACTTGAAGCTTTAAATGGAAATATGTGAGGAAGGTAAGCTTCTACACTGACCCTTGTATATATATTTTGTTCATACTAGAGTATATAGATATGAAATTAATTAAACTATGAATCTAAAATCATGGATAGTATGGAGATCATACTTATACGAATAATGGGATGAAGGTATGTGTGTGGAATATGAATTTCGATGATTTCAAATATGTGAAAGAATTGAGTTAAGATTAAGTTAAAGAATAATTAGCGTATTCAAATGTGAGTCCTCTCATAAGGAATGTAAACCTTTTAGATAAGTCATTTATAATCTAATTTTTGAAACAAATGAATAAGTACATGAATGATTGTTTAAGATAGCATGAACATTTGATAAGAATCTGTGGAGTCTAAACATGTGATGAATTGTGCATGAGTGTTGTGATATTTAATCATGACTATGTATGTGTTCGTTGGGAATGTATACTGTGAAATGTGATCTTGTTGAGATGGTTAAAATATGCATTGAAGTATAATTTGATTAAAGAATTGAGATAGTCAACTTGAATGTGAGTCTCTACTCTGAATTTTACATGTAAAGTGAGGGTCTAGGTGATCAAGTAAAGAAAAAACTTGAGTATCAACTAGACGAGCAAAACATAGGAGAATTGTGCAAAGTAAAGTCATTATGTGTAGAATTACATGAATGAAAAGTAGAATGGTACCTGTGTAGGTGAGGTCTACCAAGAAAAGGGTATAAATTAGACTTGCAATATGATGAAAGTTTATACAAGCCTAAGTGAATGATTAATTGTGATTATAAATTACATCTATGAATGAATGAATGTTTGTTGCGTATAATTGTTTTTGGCAGTGAATCTAATAAGTTCAGGTGTACATCAATTGTTGTTTTATTATTAAAAGCATTGAAGTATAGTTGTAACAGTATGTCCGGAATGTATGATGTGAGATGTGTGTTATGTTGATAGTTTGTTGGTAACCTAAGATGATTGTTCTAGTTTGTTTCAGTGCATGATGCGATTCTAGTTAGAAACCGAGCTCTAGCATTTTTTGTAGACTGAAAGATACATGTGACACAGATTTAGCCTGGACTGGTAATCTTACATGTATGGTACCCTCTGAAAAGGAATTATGAGCGATGATTACCTAAATGGGTTCTCTGTGTGTCCCAAGACGATGATGGACAAACCTCATAAAATGTGAGTCTAGGCAAACCCATGTTGTAAACATGCTAGGAAGGAAATGCCTTTGTGGCAATATATGAAAGAAATGCCTTTGTGCCTGACTTTGAAGGGAATGCCTCTGTGGCAAACTCTGGAAGGAATGTCTTAAAAACGTACTCTATTTGATGGCTCATGTGATGGGTTATGTGTGAACCTTATGGCGTGTTCTGCCAAGACTTTTTGGTACAATGTGCTTATTTTCCCTTATGGTAAGTTCTGAATAAATTATGATAGTTCTGTAAATGAGAGAAGGTTATGATATGTCCAAGAGCAGGAGTTGAATAGCATCCACGATATAATTGAATAAGCTTTAAAGGGGATTTCTTGAAAAGAAAGGTGTATATGTATTTTAAGAAGGGTATCCACCATGATAATCTGTTAATGTTGAATGCGGACGTGTTCGTAGCTATGTGTGACCTAAGGAATAGTCAATGCGAGTTCGTTTGTGTTATGTAATGGTTGAATCAGATTTACCTTGGATCTGGCATATCTATTTGTATAACGATTTCTACTGAATTCATATGGGATTTGAGTTTTGGTTTCCCTAAGTATTTGCGATCTTGAAATAGAGTAATGTGAAATTTATCTGAAGGATCTGTTTAGCATAATATCAGTATGGGTTGTATGGTATTGAACCAAGGTATTAATTGATAAGTTTTTGATGATATTATTTTTGTATAAGTGTTCACCAACATGTATGAGTATCTGCCCGAGATAAAGATCAGTGATCAACAGTTTGAAATAGGAAAATGAGTTATGACATGAATATCTGGAAGGGTTTTCTAAGGGAATGTTCTGTTAAGAAAGTATCATGGGATAAAATATTTATGAAATAATGGAAGGGGTTTCTTCAGTTTACTAAATATAAAAGATTAAGCATAGCAAGTGTTTGATAACTGACATGTATAAGAGTGGTAAAATTATAATGGTATCAACTGAAGTAAATGATACAGAGTAATAGTCGTCTCATAGAAATTCATAAAAGATTTTCAAAATATCATTCAAAGGTATGGTTATAGAGCTCACTAAGTACTCTTGTACTTACAAGGTTTGTTATTTCATTTCATATAATTGAGGAAAGTCTGTGCCTCGAGGGACAATGCTAGGAGTTCACCAAGTTAATGGCGAAGTGTGCTATTATGCATACAGTGGAAATTTTGGCGTAGCCTAGGAATACACCCCCCTTTTAGTTTGTTTTGTTAAACTTCTTTTCGTAAAGATTTGTATCTAAATTCATATGATAAACTAATTGTAGGGCATTTTCTTTGCCCTTATATATTGAGCATTTCAATTGGAAGGCGACACGAAATGTTTTAAAGAAGTAAGAAACTGTCAACTGATTTTGTTAAACAGTTAAATTTTATGTGGTAACACCCAAAATTTGGATCTAGTGTATCGGGTCAGCTTGAGGGTATTACAACCCCCCTTGGAGTTGTATGGTCGGGTAGTAAACTATTATATTGTTAAAATGTTATAAAATTTATAACTTAAAACCTAATAATATATTAAAACATAAGTTAAATTAATAAACATAAAACATGGGTGTAAGGAAAAAGAAGTATTATTCTCTTAAAAACTTTCAAAATTTCAAAGCTATAAGGAGAAGAAACTCACGAACGACTAAGGGTTTCAAAGTTTGAATCGTTAATTGATTAGTGCAATTTAGTCCTTTTCTTATAATTTTTATATTTTCAAAATCCCGATAACTAGAGCTAGCAAACCCATGTTGTATTTTTCGGTATTGTTAAAGATTGAGAGTGTTTCCATTGATGGATAGTTGAAGTTCTAGGGGTTAATTTGATAGATTTTAAGTTTAGATTTGAAAAATGACTAAATTGTAAAGTAAATTGTTGGGGTTTTTAATAGGGACTAAAGTGAATAAATTTTAAAATTAGTGGTAGATATGAAAAATATGAAGATCAATTTGGACTAGAGTGAAATCGACATGAAATTTGGAGGCTAAATTTGAAAGTTATGTTAGTCCTGATTTTAGGGACTAAATTGAATAAAATGTAAAAGTTGAATAAATTAGAAATTGAATGTGAATTTGGCCGTGTATTGATGAAATGTCTTGTTTATTTTCATTCATAGCTAATGTTGACCCGGATCCCTCCAAAAAGAAAGGAAAAGATAAAGTTGTCGACGAATAGCTTCGGTTCACGGTTTGTGTTTCTATAATCCGAACTAATTAATTACTTGCTACATTATGAATTGTTGTATGGTAAGATCTCAAGGTGAGTTAGTTATTGGGAAAAATGTTGTGAAGTAATAAATTGATTTAAATGGATTTGATTGAATGATTAGTTGTGACAAAGGACTAAACTGCATACTTGTAATAATAATTTGTGTTGTATTACATGTGAAATTGAATTTGTATGGAGATGAATCACGTTGTTATGAATATATGAATGGTTGATTGATTGGAGAATTTTTTATACGAATTGAAGAATTGCTTATAAATTAAATAAAAAAACTTGTTACCTTATCAACCGTTCGGGTAGGGTTGAGTATAATTGGCATGCCATAGGATAAAAAGAGTTCAGGTTTATATGACTACGTGTCAGGGAGTGCTAGGCACCCCATTTGTTGGTTATGTCGACCAGTGCTGGGCACATCTATTTTTCAGTTTTTACCGTCTAGCGTAGGGTGCAACTTATTCATTCAGATTTATCCGACAGGCACTAGGTGTCAAATTGGTGTGTTGGTTGGATCCGCATATCTATCCAAGTTCGAGTCATGTTAATAGGGAAATAAAAATAGGGATTGGATTTTCGATATGTGAAACAAATTGAATTAAAGATGACTATTATCTTGAATGTATTCCATGTAAATTGGTATGATAAATTTGAAATGAAATGGAAGAAAATGTGAAATGGAATGTCTATTGGTAAAATGAGTTGAACAATGATAGAAATGCTCAATGAATACATGAAATTAGAAATTGAGATTTACAAGTGATATGTGAAGTGTTTTGATATGTATTTATATTGAAAGATGAATGAGATTTAGTAAAGAATATGTGAATTAACATAGATGTCATGTTAATTGTATTTCATTATTCATTGTTAACATATGCATTTAAATAATTTATGTTATGTTTTAAGGTTTGGATTGTGGAAATACCATTGAGTTATACTCAGTGTACAATTTTATTTTTTGTGCACAGGTTAGGTACTTTGGATTCGATGGTCAACCTCAGCATCCAGTGGCAATCCTGAACTCAAGAGTTGGTGATAATTTTGGTTTGGTCATGGCATGTACATAGGATATTATGTGGTTGTATATGTTATGTTTTGGATGATTTCAGCATTTTGAATGTCTTGTGAAAATGTATATGGTTTTAAGTTGGTAATGATCCTTGTATTTGGTAATCTTTGCGGATTGTTAGGTAAGTATATTATAAGTTTTATATGGTGATAAGGTATTATGTTTAATTTGAGTTTAGTGGATGAATGATATGCATATGTTAGGATTGAATGGTTTTGGTAAAGGTTTGTGTATGCTTGTACGATTAATAGTGAATCACTATAGGTAATTATAAGTGGTTAGATGTTGTATGTTATGTAAATGGTTTGGTGGTGCCTTGGAAGGTATATTGGATTAGTGGAATTTGGTATTATGTTTGAACTTAAATTGTTGGATCGGGATCCCAATTGTGGCATATTGGTTAGACACTTAGGTTTATTGATATAAGTAATGTTTTTGGTGTTGTATTGATGCTTTTGAATTGGTTGAGTTCAGGTATGAAAAATTATTTGTTGCATAAGTGATTTAGGCTATAAAATTTGCATCGAATGGCATTTCTAGGTACACATGGCACACATAGCCTAGTACACGGTCGTGTGCCGTACACGGCTTAAGACACGACTACGTGGCCTGTAGGATTTAGTTGATTTTGATTGCACATGACCACAATTTGTGACATGACCTAGCGACACGGCTGTGTGACTCATCCCTACACGACATCAGGTTGTTACACGACTTGCCCACACGGCCTCAGGCTTTCACACGGTTAGGGGACATGGCTGTCTGACTACCATTTGTAAAATTTTCCTATCTTTTTGTTATTGAACCGATTTGATCCCTGGTTAATGCCAGGTTGGTTTTAAGCTTTGATAAGCTCGATATAGACACGAAGTTGATTAAATTGCATGCTATTCTTGGTCATATGTGATGAATTGATATTTATTTGAGATTTTGATCTATAAATCGTATCCAAATGTTTTGTATTTGTTGGTAGCACCTTATTGCTCAGGTCCAGAGACTAGATTTAGTAAGAAGTGTTACATTTAGTGGTAATAGAACTATAGTTTAGTTGATATTTAGGCAAAATCGAGCTCAGAATCTAGTCTAGAGCTACGTGCTAATGTTGAGTTGAGTTTGAGTTGGGATTTGGATGCTGATTAAAAATCTTTTTGTTTTATTGTTATAAGATGTCGGGAGAATCAATAAACAAAGTTGACCAAGTTATACATAGTAGCAGTCACACCGCTGAGAATATAAATAGGGTCAAATTGGTAGCACCGAGCATTGATTTAGCTGATGCTCAACAACCTAGTGTAGATAGAGGGGATAACGAGGGTCAAGGCAGTCGAACATAGTTCGTGCTATAGCCTAGGCCCTATAGAGAATGGTGGGAGCTACTCTTGCAGTAGTACCCGTGCCTGTAGTTTGACAGGCTCTGATCAAAAAGTTACAAAGGTATGGGGCAATTGAATTTGTTGGAGTTAAAGGGGTTTACCCGTCAACAACCGAGATGTGGCTAGAGTCAACAACGCAAGTACTTCAACAACTATAGTGTAATTCCCATAAGAGTCTTGTTTTGTTCTGTTGTTACAGGGTGAAGCTTATACTTGGTAGCAAATTGTTACACGTCACAGTCCTGTTGATTCTATCGGTTGGGAATTCTTCTAGTCAGAGCTCTAGAAAAACTATGTCGGGGAACTATATTTGGAGGATCGAAAGCAAGGATTCTTTTCGGTAAAACATGGAGAACTATCTATGGTAGAGTACAAGCGAGAATATTTACAAATTAAAAAAATATGCTTTCAAGCTTATACCAACTGAAGAGGTGAGTTGTAAATGCTTTCTTTGTAGGTTGCGTGACGAACTCTGAACATGGTTGGTGGCATTGAAAATAAAGTGGTTTTTTTATTTGTCTGAGCGGGCAAAGATAGTGGAGCAATATATGGGATTGGACAAAAAATCTGAACATCCACATGTTATAAGAAAATGATTTGGAACCCGTAGTTTGCATACAATGACTAAACAAACTAGAGAATCTCATGAGCCTTGGAGAGCGCCTGTAAGACCGACTACATCGAACAAAATGCGAGATTGTCAATCGACAATTTTAGTTGGTAGTGTAAAACGTCCGACTAGAGATCCCGAAGTACCGAGTTGTGAGCATTGTGGGAGGAAAGATTGGGGGACATGCTGGAAATTATCTAATTCTTGTTTCTGATGCGGATCACTAAAACACTTCGCTCATGAGTGTCTGAGAGATGAAAATGTTACACATTCTATTACTAAGAAATTTGCACATGCTATTAGGGGTCATGGTATTAGTCATGGTGGTTCAATACCCAAAGGTTATTCGAGAAATGGAAAAGAATCCGTGGTACAACTATCAACAGCTAGAGCTCTGGCGCGACATTACGTGGTTCGAACTCGAGAGAAAGGCGATGCTACCATTATCGTAGCAAGTATATTTTTACTATTCTCTGCACCTATTTATGATTTGATAGACCCTAGTTCCTCTCATTCGTATATTAATGCTAATCTAGTTAAATCTGGGTTTGAAACTTGAAATTTCGAAAGTAGCTATGTCAGTATCAAGTCCTTTAGGTCAAACTATGTTAATTGTCAAGTATGTAGATGATACCCATTAGAAATTCAAAGGTTAAAATTTCTGGTAGATTTGTTGGTCATGCCTTTCAGTTATTTTGACTTGATTTTGGGTATGGATTGGTTGACCAACCATGGAGTGATTATGGATTGCCGTAAGAAAATGTTTTCTGTTTAGAGCTCGAATGTTGAGATCATGGAAGTTAATGGCATCAAAGCATTTGGTTCGACTCAGATCATTTTGTCTGTTCAAGCCAATAAGCTTTTGAACCAAGGTTGTGAGTCTTTTCTAGCTTATATTATTAATTCAAACACTGACGATAACAAATTGAGCAAGATTTTGATTGTATTTGAATTTCCTGTTGTATTTCTTGAGGAATTGTCAAGATTACCACCAAATTAGGAAGTCGAATTCGCAATTGAAGTGTTTCCTAGCACGACACCGGTATCAATTTTCCCTTATCGTATGGTGCCAGCAGAGCTAAAGGAATTGAATGTTCATTTGCAAGATCTACTCGATCGCAGATTTATACGCCTTAGTATATGGTCATGGGGCTTTAGTTTTGTTCGTTAAAAAGAAAGATGGCTCAATGTGGTTTTGTATAAACTATCGACAACTGAGTAAACTGATGATTAAGAATTGATACCCCCTACCTTGTATCGATGATGTCACGCCCCATTTAAATTTGGTTACCATTAATTCATGTAGAAGTGTAAGTTCTAGCCTAATGGTTAAGAGCAAGCTAAATTTCCCTTGTGACCCAAGTTCGATTCCCCTCTCCTTCTTTTTAATTTTTAAATTTGGCCTTAAAATCTTGGTCAACCCCCTTTTGTCGTACCTATAAGTTACCATATAAGGGAGATTCTTTCCTCCCATACCTTTCTCTTCCTTCATTCCTTTATTATCCCCATTTTCACTCCCCTTCTTCCCCCTCTTTTCCGTTTCTTTCCCATGTCTCACTCTTTGCCTTTTTCCCCACCCCATTGACTTTTTTTGTCCTATGCACCTAAACAAACTAAAAAATTATGTTTCTTTTCTCATCCACTCTTTTTTCTCGTGTTTTTTCTCCCCTTTTTCATTAGCCACCACTCTTTCACATTTTAGCCACCTTATCACCACCTTCGACCACCATTGCATCACCTAATCACCACCACTGCACCACCGTCTACCCCTTCACACCCTCTTCTTTCCACTACCGCCGCAGTCGCCATTGGGTCGCTGCATCACCACTGTTGTCACCCACCATTTTCTCCATTTTCCTCCGTTTTTCATCTCTTTGGTCGTAATCGAATTCTATTCATTCTTTCATCTATATTTTGAATTAGAAATATTATATTCATTCTCTGTAACACCCCAAATCTAGCCTAAACGTTATGACCGTATCCGAAGATGTCACAAAGAAGGGTTTTAAAAACGGAGTTGTTACGATGAATCATTCCAGTTTATTTAGCTCATATTCATTTATATATATTATCGAAGCATTATTTAGTTAATTTTTGAGCCAAAACGTATTTTATAGTGGAAGTCATAGAAAATGTTATATTAGAAAATCCCGTTCGTATTTTTGAAAAACCTTTGTTTAGTAAAAACCACATTTTTAGATAAGTGTTGTAAATAAAGTGTTACACGAAAATCCAAATCCCAAATTAAACCAAACAGTCCGGAGAGTCCAATTATTACAGAACTCCAAGATATTATCCTTTAATAAATAAAACCTTTGTTTAAAGTCAGTTCATAGACTGGTGGTCACCACGAGACTCCGCTGCCCCGATTCACCTAAGTCTGTGGATTACCAGAACAAAACAGACATTAGAAGTAAGTTTACATAAACTCAGTGTGTATCCCAACAGAAATAGATAGAAATCACATATACAGTCAGATTCAGATTTGGACCTAAGTCCTTTATAGATACAGATAACAGAATTAGATATGCAGAATCCTACCCCCATCCTCTACACACCAACTCCGACCATCCCATCACACCATGTGGGGTTGAAAACACCCACCTAACCCTACACACCATATTGTGTCATTACGACACATATCATATATTAGGTAGCCAAGCTGCCAGAATATAGGTGAAGGCCGCCATCAAGAACACTTTCTCTACATATACAAATCCCACCCCAAACATAATTACAGATTACAGATACAGGAATATCATGCTTATCATGTACGCATATTGATGTCATATATATATAATCAGAATAATCAGACATGCATAACAGTGTCCTACTCAGAGCAAACTAACAAAATATCAAATCTCATAGTTTAGGGCTTGGTAAGCCCATGGAAGGCACACAGTCGATCGGAATGACCCGTGCGACCCTAGAGAAAATTTCAGAATCATTGGCCCACATGCCCGTGTGGGCCCACACGTCCAGATTGACCTCATCCGTGTGGCCCATACAGCCTGGCCTAAAACCCGCACGCTCGTGTGGGTCCACACGCCCAACTTGGCCTTACCCATGTGGCCCACATGGCTACACCCACACCACCACACGACCGTACCTTCGTCAGACACATGACCGTGTCTCGCACACGGCCAACCACAAGGGCGACCACACGCTTGTGTGGCGTCGACATATTGCAATTTTGGCTTTCTTCAAAGCTTGATTTTCATGCGTAAGGGGGTACACACCTATACAGTTTTGGAGCACTTGCAATCCTGAGACCTCCATAACCTAATAATTTGATTAAAGACACTAAATCAACAGAAAATAGTTTTATAACACTAAAATCCCCAATTCACCGAAGTGCTCACCTTTGACGAAAAATGCTTCTCAAACCAAATTCACCGATGAATTGATCGTTTCCAGAACCTCTCCTACACAACCAGCCAAATCCAAACATTTAACTCCACATTCGTAAAAGTTGTAACCTAAAAGTCACAATAGAAAAACCATAATGCACCATGAAAAAGAAAGGGTACTTACGAAAAACCCGACTACAGAACCAACAATTACAAACACCCAAACGGTTAACCAAAATCGAAGACTTACCACTCTATTGATTGACCACAAGCAAGGAAAAGAAATAAAAAGAACACAATATGGAGATGGGGGAAAAAGAGAACGTCAAATTGGAAAAGGCAAAAATTTTTGAAAAAGAGAAATTAAAATCTAATAAAATAAAATAACTAACATCATTAACCACATCCCTAAAATCCCTCTAGCTAGAACCTACCACTTCAGTATTCCAGACCCACCGGAACTCTATCAGACAATCGAGCAAAAATAACATCCACGCTAGCACAGGGATTCAAACACAAGACCTCCAACACACTAACTCCTTTACCACTTGAACCAGCAAGCTCATTCTGATATAAATTAACAGATAATTTAATATAAACCCACTTAACAAGGGTAAGGCTAGGATCAGAAAAATAAAAAAATTTGGCGAAGGTGAGACTTGAATCCAAGACCTTTCAGACACACCCAGAACATTTAACAACTAAAGCAGACAAATATTTGTTTTAGATATTTACAGAAACAAAAATAAATTATTCAGGGCGTTACATTCTCTCACTCATTTTATTTATTTTATTTCTATAGCCACTACTCTCTCTCTCTAATCAATTTCTCCATCAAATCGTAGATCTTCTGACCTTGCCGGTATAGTCTAAATGGTTTTTAGTTCATCCAATCTTAATCCTCTCTTTTTCGTTGTTAGGGGTTGAACCTAACATTTATATACATATTACGTTTTAGTGAAATTTCAAATTCGAATCACTCAGATCCAAAATCTTGATATAGGAAGATTGAATTTCAATTTGAAAGATTAATTAAGTAATTTCTCACTTGTTTTTTAATAAGGGAACTTTATGGGTCTGAATAAGCTGATCTAACAATTCAAAATGTTTTGGTGTTAACTTTGGAATCGAAATGATTCAAGGCCCAGATCTACATCTTTGGATTGTTGGATCCGAGTCAGTGTTTATGTTTTTGAGCTGTTTTGAAGCCCAAAAATAAAAATAAATCATTCAGCCATAGTGAACATGTTGATTTGTGAATTATTGAACATATTTTCTCAAAAATTTACTAGGGATAAAATCATCAAAATTTTTTTTCGGGGGTAAAATCGTTAAAATTTTACTGGGACTGAAATATAGATGAGAAAATTGTTTGATATAAAATATTAATAATTGTTTTGAGAAATATAAAAATTGAATCGGGTTGGATCAGATTACAAAGTACTAGGTCAAAAGGCCCTAGAAGTACTCGTAATTGGACCCGATGTGAAAGAGGCCCCAAACCCCTCATATAACATAAAGGGTGTGACAACCCTAGTAGGAATGCTAGGGTATGCCCTCCACCCCACTCCTACTCTAAGTAGAAAGTTTTTTTTCTGTTTGAAATAAACTACCACAACTCAACAATAGTTCTACCTTCCCTTCTTATAAATAGATGCATCAGTTGGGCATAAAATATAACTTCGATAGATTCTTACTTTACTTAAAAATAGAGAGAATTTATTCTCAACTATTAAATATATTTTTCTAGACTAACAATTTTACCAATTTTTATTAAAGAAAAGAGAATTTTCATTTTCACCCTAAAAAGAAAAGAAAACTCTTTCTAGTTTTATGTTTTGATTCAATCGATTAGAGCCCACACTCGAAGCAATTCATGGTACGAGAATAGCAGACAAGATCATTTGGCTGAAAGTTAGAAAAAATTAAGGATCCGCTTATTCGAAAGCACATGTACGGTTTTGGTATAAGTTTTATCGCTATAAATATCATAAACTAGGTTGGTTTTCAAATTTTTAATTTTCCACTGTGCAAGAAAATTATTTTTAAACCTGAACTTTTTCCAACAAAAGAGAGGTTTTATGCCTTTTTATCGAAGCAACCATGGAAATCACCCTATAGAGATAAGCTTTTCACTTGAAATCACTACAACAAAATAGGCCTATCGTGACACTTTTTTTAACTTAGGACATCGCAAAAAGGTTGGCATAGGTCATCCCGACATTTCTCTCTACACTTTCGAAAAATTCGTTTTTAGTGCCATTGGCATAGGTGCCATGATGCTTTTGAAAAAACATTGGCATAATTGAACATAGCCCGACCATTATTGAAGGGTTGGCGAAGAGCTAGTCAAGGTCAACCTTTAAAAAAAGGTTGGGATAGGAGGAAATAGTGGACCCCTAAAAAAGGTTGGAATAAAGCATTCATATGCTGACTTTTAAAGAGTTGGGATAGACCATTTTATGCCAGCCTTAAAAAAAGGTGGGATAGTCCCATCTAAGGCAACTTTAAAAAGGTTGGGATAGACCATTATATGCCAATCTTAAAAAAGGTTGAGATAGACTCGTCTAAGGCAACTTTTAAAAGGTTGGGATAGACTCGTCTATGCCAACCTTAAAAAGGTTGGGATAGACCTGTCTAAGGCAACTTTTAAAAGGTTGGGATAGACGTTATCTGTGTCAACACCTTACATAGTTGGCTCAGGTCCCATATATTTTACGTCTTTTTCCCCGACTTTTGAAAAGCCTATTTTGGCGAAATATTAGCAAATTTGTATGCGTTGGGTTTGGACAAGTTTGAGACGATACTAATTGACTTATTTCAAAGGTTCCTAAGAAAATGTAAAACACACATGGATATAAGAAATTTTGAAAAAAATATACCCATTTTAAACAAACATTGACTTATTCAAAGCTATATCCAATGAATCAATAAGAATAAAAATTATCAATCTCTAATGAAATAATTGACCAACATTTCAACCTACGCACATGGATATAAGAACATATGAAAAAGGTATACCCATTTTAAATAAACACCCATACTCAGCAATCAAGAAACACTTGAATCTTTCAAAACATAACAAAATATATATAACAAAAAAATTATGATCAATAAAAAGAAAACATTGCATTTTTTGCTACTAGATGAACATTATTAGAAGAACATAGACCAAAACAACACTATTCCTTCAACTCATTTTTCCAACTCCAACACACAAACCATTTTCACCCTAAAGACATTAGATTTCTAGAAATTTGAGTGAAAATGAACCTAATTCATAACAACTAGCACTATTGTTAAAAAGTAACAATTTCTCTACCTTTAAATGAAAATTCTAACATTGAAGAACCATCATCAATGGTTCTTGGGTTGACTATGGTTGATGCAAGCTTATTACTTCTTCCATTCTTGCTTAAAGGCACTTCAGGCTGCAAGAGTTTTGATGAAGATGTTGTCCCTTTATTGTTATTAGCATGAACCCCTATTCTATCTCTCCATTGAGCTAAAGGATTGGTTGCCCACAAAACTTGAACCTGCAAGCAAAATCACAATTCAGAAATTCAAACTTCTTGATGCTAAGCATCAACTACTAAGATCTACATCTAAACTTCATCTCATTAAAAAGTAAAATTTTCAATCTAACTAACTCCTTTAGTTCAATTCAACCTCAAAGCTCTAAATTCTAACTTCAATTCCTTATTAAAGGTTAAAATTTTTAGATTAATCAAGTTTTTAAGTTTCAATTCTACCTTAAAGCTCCAAATTTTAACTTTTTTTTTGGAACTTCTAAATTCTAGCTTCAGTTCCTTATTAAAGGATAAAACTTTAAAT
This sequence comes from Gossypium bickii, assembly GCA_025503065.1. NCBI lineage: Eukaryota > Viridiplantae > Streptophyta > Magnoliopsida > Malvales > Malvaceae > Gossypium > Gossypium bickii. Next base: position 89,947,530 of record CP106714.1, on the reverse strand, counting down.
GTAATTCACTCTTTAAGTTTCAATTCAACCTTAAAGCTCTAAAACTACAAGTAATTCTAGATTTGGTGCAATATCATAAACCAATCCGATTCTTTCAGTAAATATATTCTAATTTCCTACCAATGTTTTTATTTCAAAATCAACCAGTGTCAATTCTTTACATTGTACTCCAAATTATAATTCTAAGATTTTCTTTCATGCAAAAAAATTAAATGGATCTAATAACAACTAATTAAATCTTAAGCATATTTCTCAAGTCAACAAGCATTCGAAGAATCATTAAATTGCAATTGATACAACCTTCTGCTCGATCTGCGGAACCTTCAACACCTTTAGATTAACCTCCCTCTCTCTGAGATAAAAAAATAAAAAATGAAATAAACTAATGCTCAATGAAAAATAGTAATAAATCAAATTTTTATTCGAGATTCCAAGCACGAAGGTTACAGCTTACATTTTGCGAACCGTATAATCAAAAACCTTTATGAAATCCATCATGGATCTAACCAAAGATAGAAAGATAAAAACTATCAATGAAAATGTATGATGGAATGAGTAAGACGGCAAATTTGAGAGAATCTAAGAGGTGGAATGCTAGATCTTGAACTCTTTTCTAGATGACGGTGATGTAGAGAGAACATCTAGGGCAACGACCGATTTCCTCGTTGATCTTTGGCTCTGCTTTTGTTATGTAAAAAAGATCACCGTAAGGGGATGGATATGTCTATGCTGCTAGCATCAACCTTGAACGGTGCCGGAATCCAACGGGGAGTGGTGGTGGTGGCGTGAAAATTGAAATTGGAAAATAGTCTTCGTTGTTTTGGAAGGAAAAGAAACCAAATGGTTTGGCTATAAATTTTTTAAGGTTATAATATTTATTAATTTTTAGGTAGGAAGAAGAAAATTATGTTTGAGGTTAAATATTTTCATATGGCGACACTTTTATACAGTTGGGAAAGGTATAACAAACGTCGGCATAGTACTGGACAAAGCCAACTCTTATTTAAGTGTTTCCTTAGGCATGCATATCTCAACCCTTATACAAAGAGTTGGACAAAGCGTATGTCAACAAGTCTATCCAGCACTTAGGAAAGTGTCGACATAGTGCTGGAAAAAGCTGAATCTTATTTAACTGTTGCCTTAGGCGTGCATATTACAACCCTTATACAAAGAGTTGGCTAAAGTGTATGTCGGCAAGTCTATCCAAACACTTAGGAAAGTTTCAGCCCAAAAGTGTTGGCATAGTATTGGATAAAGCCAACTCTTATTTAAGTGTTGCCTTATGCATGCTTATCCCAACCCTTCTACAAATAGTTGCTAAAGTGTATGTCTCCAAATCTATCCCAACACTTAGGAAAGTGTCGGCCCAAAAGTGTCGGCATAGTGTTGGACAAAGTCGACTCTTATTTAAGTGTTACCTTAGGCATGTATATCCCTTATACAAAGACTTGGCCAAAACGTATGTCTGCAAATCTATCCTAACACTCCGGAAAGTGTCGGCCTAAAAGTGTTGTCTTAGGACTGTTTTGTTGTAGTGAATTAGAAGTAGCCCATTCAACATTACCCTCTATGAGGACGTCAATGATCCCCACATGAGTTGTTTTCCCTTGTTATCCAGGTCTGCAACGGATGGTTCAACACCTTCATCATAGAACCGATTTGTTTGGTGGGGCTCATAGGCCAGAAGTTGTGTCAAGTGACCCTACCGAATGGCTGATTTAATAGAATCTTTTAGGTGGACACAATATTTGGTATGGTAGCAGGAGCGTTTTAGAATCAATAATGGTGGTTGGAGTTGTTTCGGTGTTGGTTGGAGAGTAAGGTTGGTGGGGTTTCTAGTATCCTTGATGCTTTACCTGATTGAAGATCTAGGTCGAGGAAGAAGTGATATCGTAGGTGAAAAAATAGTTTTATGGGGCACTCTATATTTAGCTTTTGTTGGCTCTGTTATCCCGGATGGGTCTTGAACGAGTAGGGAAAGTAACAGTAGAAACCAATGGATGACCTCCTTGATGCAGAGGGTTGTACTATCTATTTCCCCTATCTCCTACCTAAGGATGATATCTCTGTTTTCCTGAGAATTAATGATGAGGGGAAGAGCTGCACAAGGGGTGGGCATCTCAGCTTGCAAGACTGGAAAACCTGGCACTACTTTGTTAAATCTCACTACACTTCAAGAATCTATGAGCTAGTTTGTACAGGGTGAACAACTTATCTGGAGGGTTTCTAATGATGCGGTGCTTAAGGATCTATTGAGTAGTACCAACAATGAAGGCTTGAATGGACAAATAATCTGATACTACCTTTGTAATCATAATAGCCACATTGGCATGGTGTATTTGGTAGATTGCTGCATGGTTTGTTCTCTAGAAAACAACTCATGAACATTTCAGCCAACTAGTCAAAAGTATGGATTGAGCCTTTCGATAGCAGATAAACACCACATTTCAAGCAGTGTGAGTGAAATTCATAGAGATGGCCCGTCACTTAAGTGTGTTAGAGGCACCAATGATGTGGTTGTTATAATAAGCCAAATAGTCATTTAGGCCCCTTTTACCATTGTAGGAGACTTTAGGAAATTTGAAAAAGAATGGGAGATTGTAGGCTAGCACCTCCATAGAAAAAGGCTCATTAAAGTAACTTGAGGAAGTTTCATCAATCTTTCTCCAAAATTTTTTTTTCAGCAATTCCATCCTCAGAGCCATCATTTTCTCCTCCAGGGAAGGGTTGTTGCCTTAGATATCTTGGCCGTGAGAAATAGTCAGATGATCGTTATTAGTGGGTAGATCATCACACTAGCTCTGATTATTTTTTCTATTGAAAGTAAACTAAGTAAACGTGATGCTGGTTATTCCTTTGGGTAGCAACTTGGGCAACTCGAAGCTCTTCAATCAATTTCCCAGTTTATGCATTTTTCAAGCTAAGCTGGAGTTGACGTTCCTGTTGTTTTTAAAAATGTTGTTGCTATTTAGACAACTATGCTTCCAAGAAGTACATTTTCTCTTGCATCTTTATGACGTAATGCTAAATGCAGAGGGTTGCTGATGAAAAGCTTGATCTACAAGGGTAGTGATGGTGGCTACCTAGGGAGATGTAGTAAATAGGCAAGATGAATGGGTGTGCAGGAGGTACTAGGAGAAGAGTTCCCTCGGGATAGAGGAAGAGGATTTTGGACTTAGCTGAGACTAGAATGCCACGAACTACCTAGGGTTGTGGGTTGGTGGGTGAGAGCGTGATACAAGCAGATGAAAAAGTGGTGGAAGAGGTTAGGAGAATGATGTGACAAACTAGGAGAGAAAGAGAGGAAGGGTTTGGAAAGTGAAGAAGGAGGCTGAGAGAAGAATGTCGAGGGTTGGAAGGGACTTTTCAGATAAAAAACAGACATTACATATTATTTAACATACATGTCATAAATCAATAATATTGTCCCTTATAGAGCCCTCGAGGACCAAAATATATGTTAGAAACAAATCAGGACTAAATCGGGTACTCAAAAATTTTTTCCGAAAACATCAAAATTCCTTAAAGAAATAGGGGACACACGCCCGTGTGAAAATACCTGAGCATTCTGTTTTAAAATTTTGAAGTTGTAGGGGACACACGACCAAACGACACTCCCATGTGTTAGCTGTGTGTCTCACACGGTCCAGCCACACGCCCGTGTGTCTGGCCATGTTGACTTAAAATGAACCTTAAACATCAAGTTTACCATTCCCTGCAATCTTGAATACAAAACAACTCAAAAATCAATTGTTCAACAAATTCGAAACAAAATCAAATATCTTCAAAACATGTCAAAATAATCAACCTAGATGTCTAACCAATGTACCCTCATAGGTACCACAATTATATTATCAAAGCATATTAATTTAAACATCATCCAAATCAAATTTATAAAGATACCAAATTCAACCTAATTTTGCCTATATCATGTTCATTTATGCAATAATTTAAAACATGCCATAATATGACCTAAAATATAAACACATATTTATATTTGTATAACCAACCAATATTAAATTATAATCTTATTTAAAATAAATCCACAAAATGATTAATATTTAGACACCCTAGGTACATGTCGACAGAAAAGGAAAAACATCACCACGTTTGAGTTCGGGATTATTGTTGGATGCTGAATCGGTGATCAAAATTTAGTACTTAACTTGCGCACGGAAAACAAAACCATACATTGAGTAAAAACTCAGTGGTATTTCTATAATCCGAATACTTATAGACAAAATATAATATAATATGTACATTTTAATTATAAGTAGAATTGAATATTAAAAACCACATTAACTTATACAATGACATTAGTCATTCAATTTTTCACAACATAAACACATCATTCATACCATAATTCTCATCATTCGCTATATAATAGCTTTTCACAATATGATACACATATCATTAAAGCAACAATATTGTTCATTCCATATGCAATTCATGAATACACAATTCATGTGTCTCAATCCATATTTCAATTCAATGTCCCATTTTCATTCCACATACCATGTCATTTCAATATCAGTTATTATTCATTTACCCCTATTAACATGACTCGGACTCAGATGGATACACGGATCCAACCACAACACACCAGTTTGGCACCCAATGCCTCATCGGATAATTCAAAGTAATAAATTTACACCTAGTGTCTCATCGGCTAAACCGAAGTAAATTGGAACCCAGTGCCTCATCGAATTAATCTGAAGTAGTAAATTGACTCCCAGTGTCTCATCGACTTGAAGTTGAAGTAATCCCTGAACTTTTCCAATCCTATAGCATGCCATCTATATCCGACTTAGCCCGATACAGTTAATAGGGTTTAATTTCACATTTAAGATAAAATCAATATCCAGTACTGATTTTTCATATAATCACATAATTACACATGTAATCATTTCAATTCAAAAATCAATCTATTCAATATATATATCTAGCAATTCAATTCATTCAATCAATTATCAAAATATCAATTACTTACCTCAACACCTACCATATACATTAAATAAAAATTACAACAATTAATAACTAGTTTCGGATTATAGAAATACAAACTAGAAATTTTGAGTTATTCCTCGTTGACTTTATCTTTTCCCTTTTTAGTCGAGGATTCGGTATGACTTTAGCTATGGAATTAAAACAATTAAAATTCATCAATACAACACAATTCAATCTCATATTTAATATTTCAATTTTTACTCAATATTTGCCTAAATTCAAATTTAGTCCCTAAACCGAGACTAACTTTGTTTCTTCACAATTAATCTTATATTTTCATACAAATTCTACTTTAAACTAAATTGAACTCCATAATTTCACTTAAATTCCTAAATTTCAAATTTTTCACAATTTAGTCACTATTATTCAAAATTTACAATTTATTCTACAATTCAATCCTTTTTCATTTCTAACTTAAAAATCTATCAATTTAATCCTTAATACTAAAATTATTCAACATAAACAATACTTAAAAACTCAATAATTTCTAAGATTTTGACATGGGTCGAGTAGTATTAAAATATAAAAATTATAAGAAAAAGGACTAAATTGACTCACCAGTTGAGCTTTGAACTTTGAAACCCTAATTTCTCCTTTCTTTCTTTCTCTTTCTCTTTCTCTTTCTTTCCCTTTCATCTATTTATTCTTTATTTATTTGTTTTTATTATATATTATTATATTATTATAGTATATATACTTAAATATTAAGTAAATATATTTTATTATAATATATATTAAATTTTACACATGTTTTAATCTTATGCCGCCTCATTTAATGCCAATGGCATTGTAACAACCCGATTTTGAGTCTAGTCAGAACAGTGGTTTCGGGACCACAAATCCGACACAGTAAAATTCATTTTTTATTATATTTTTATGGTGAAAAGTTTTATGGAATTGTTTTGTGAAAATTTCGTTCGAAAATTTTGACGTTTGGGCACTCAATTTAGTCAAAAAGACTAAATTGCAAAAAGTGCACAACTTGAATTCTATATGTTAGAGGTGTCCAATTGCTATGAGATTTTAAATTGAAGGTCCTTAAATGGTAATTAGACCATTGGTTAAGTTGGTGGACAAAAATGGACATGGTTAGGTATGTTTTCAAAGTTTTTCATTAAGGGCATTTTAGTAATTTGGTAATTAAATTAATTAAAAGCCAATTTTTGTCCATCTTCTTCCTCATGGCTGAAACTTGCATGGAGAAGACATAGCTAGGGTTTTTCAAGCTTCCAAGCTCGATTGTAAGTTCGTTCGAGCCCTATTTTTAATGTTTTTTTTTACATTTTTGAAATTCTCGTAATATGATCTATCTATTTCTACCACTAAGTTAAGACATAATCAAAGTCTAAAATTTTACCCATGATGGATATTTGTGTATTTTGATGTTTGATGGTAGAAAATGCATGTTTATGGCTTGTTAAACGACTTTTGCTAAGTGATTTTCGGTGAAAATGCTTAAAAGAACTTGTTTGTAAAAGTTGTAAATATGTAGTAAAAGTGTGTTTTAATGGATATTGTGGGCTGTTATAGTTATGAAAATGGTTTGGCTAGGCTTGTATATTAAATAAATTGAATAGATTTCATTTTACGAGTCTAGGGACTAAATTGTAAAAATGTGAAACTTTAAGGGCAAAAATATAATTTTTTCCATAATATGATTTTGGGCTGATTTGAATAGTATAACGATTAAATAAGTTAAATGTGATGTTATAGATCAAGAAAAAACGAGGTTCGGAATTAGAACGGGGGGAAAAATGAGTATTTGACGATTAAGTCCCTTTTTACCTTTTTGATGCCGAGGTAAGTTCGTATGTAAATAATGTATTGTTTTATTTATGTTTTAAATGCTTTAATATTGTATGAATTATGTTCGACTCCATGAGCATAATCAACAAAGTTTTGAATTATGTTCGACTCCATGAGCATAATCAACAAAGTTTGACAAGCGAAAAAATCCCGGTTGAAGCTTAGGAATAGTTAGGATACAAATGTCCTGACATTAGGGTTATTGAGATTTCGTGTAAGACCATATCTGGGATACGTCATCAATATGAGATTTTGTGTAAAACCATAGCCGGGCTATTGGCATCGATATGAGATTACATGTAAGACTATATCTGGGATATGGCATTGGTACGGTACTGTATGTACGAGATTCCCGAGTATCCTTTAGTATTCCAAACGGTTCAACGAGAAATTCAACCGGTATGTCAAAGAAGAGAAAAAATATGGTGAGTATTTTGAATTTGTACAGGTATGTACGTAAAGTTTATAAGCATTGACTTCATGAAATTATGAGTTCATGATTTCCACAAGAATGGTTTTGTGAAAACCTTGTGATTATTGGTCTATACTTGTGATGTATGAAATACATAATAAATTCGATTGACAATTTTGTGATTGGCTTTCGGGCTAGATTGAGTTATGATATAGCATGTTATATTCATGCAAATTGTGATTTATCTAGTATGAGATAAAGGAAAGATTGGCAAAATTGCCTATTAAAATAATTATGGAAGCATGGAAAGATAATAGTTTAGGCAATTGAAAGATGAAAGAGTATATGCTTGAAATGTAAATGCTCATAATTAATGTGTATGTTTTATGTGAGGTTTGAAATGGTTTGTTGATTGTGGTAAGTGATATGTGATTTTTTTGAATGAGCAAGATGTGCTCATTAAGCTTAATGTCATTTATGTTAGTATAAGTTATGTTATATTAGTATAAGTTATGTTATTAGTATGATTGAGTAAGTTATGCTCATGAAGTTTAATGACATATATGTTAATATATGTCATGTTATTCATATGAAAATGTATAATTAATGTTGTTTACTATTTGCATATGAACTTACTAAGCTATATAGCTTACCCCCTTCCTTTCCCATGTCTTATAGGGTTAATAAGCTAGCTCGAGCTGGAGATTGTCGGAGATCCTATCACACTATCAAGCTACCATTTTGGGTAAATATAAATTCAAGTATTTTGAGTTATGATGTAACACCCCAAACCCGGCCCATGCGTTAAGGCCAGATCTGACATGTCACATGAGAAAAATACTAGTAAGTCCTTTTTCATTTGTACATAAGTAGATTTAGATTTAAAATCATTTAAAACAACTCCCATTTAAATTTTTTTGATAAAATATTATTGAATAAAGATTGATTGATAAATCGATAAATCGATAAATTTGAGATATAAAAATCTTATAAACCGTGACTTTGAATATATCGTTAATAGTTCGAGAAGAATTTGGAAATAATTTTCGAAAAGAATTGATGAAAATTATTTGAGAAATTTCCGAGTTAAAAATATATTTATGAAAGTTTATTATGAAACCCTTTTTGTATATCCATTTTAAGAAAACGTTTATTTAAGTTTTTAGAAAAATCTCAATTTGAAGTAAAATTATAAATTCGTCAAACAATAAACAAAACAAAAATTAATCCAGAGGCCTTATTATAACCTTAACTCAAAATACTAAAGTAATTAAAAGTACTAAAAAGAAATCCAAATTCCAAATTAAACCGTTTTTGTAGTATGGCCTCCACCGAGTCATCCATGGCCCAAGTCTCCATCACTGATCATTACCTGAAAGGGGTAAGGAAAAACGGGGTGAGTTACTAGAACTCAGTGTATAACCCCCTTACCGTTGTTCACTGGGCCTGAATCCCATTAAGCAATAATTTGGGCCTAAGCCCATTTACAAAAAATAATAATGTATCAATTATATCATGTGTATGAAATGCAATTCCCAAACCAAACCTAGGAATCCATCCGCTACACACCACTCGTACCAACCAACACACTTGTGGGGGTCAAGTCAACCCACCCCGCCAACACACCAATCGCAGGCATTAAGCCATTTATAACAAATATAATTGTGAACAAGCCACCAGATTAATAGAATTTACGTGGCATTGCCACTATACAGATTTGTGGCAGAGCCACCAAAATTGTGTGGCAGAGCCACCAGAACTTCTCTTCAATATTATCCTATCCCATGCAAAATCATGTATATAATGCATAACAAATCACAATATAACAACATTAATTTATTCAGATATTTATTACAAAATTATGGCCCATTATAACAATTTATCAAATAGGCCCATTAAGCAAAATATAAGATTGGCCCATTTAGCAAAATACCAAATCGACCCATTTAGAAGAATATCATATCGGCCCATTAAGGCAATATAACAATTCAGCCCATTAAGGCAATATATCAAATCGGTCCATTAAGGCATTTTCGTATTTCGGTCCTTTAGGGGCATTTTCGTAATTCAGCCCATAAGGGCATTTTCGAAATTCAGAAATGTTACCCACTAAGGGTAATTCGGTAATCTCGCAAACCAGGGGTATTTCGGTAATTTACCCTCCAAGGGTATTTTGGTAAATTTCGCAAACCAGACTTAACTACTAATTTAGGGCATAAAAATTGAAACTGTCCAACGACATCGTACTGACTAAACTGACTATAACTCGAGTTAGGAACCTCAAAATTTAGATCCGTAAATTTTGCTTGAAACTAGACTTATATATCTTCTTACTACAATGTTTCCAGAATTTTTGACTTATCCATTTAGTACAGTTTATTCCTTAAAGTTTCCCTTGTTTCAATGTCTAACAGTTCTGACCTCTCTTACCTTAATTTCAAATATATCACTGTATGGTTTTCATGTACTGCTCCCACTTGTTTTTATTGAAAATAGGCTCACTAAGGAATCTATACATATAAATTACAACTCATAATTCACTTTGTACAATTTTAAATGATTTTTCCAAGACAGATCAGGGAACCACAAAGTCAATCAAAACCAGTCTCACTAAAATTTAAATACCTCAGAATATAAAATTTCTTTTCCTTCTCTGTTTCATCCATATAAAAATAGACACAGTAAGATTTAATTTTATATCTTATTCACTTTCTAATTCCCTTTCTCTTATTTTTCGTGATTTTTCAAATTCACGTCACTGCTACTAGCCAAAACTGTCTCTTTGCAAAATATGGTTACTACTACGAACATACGCACGCCCAAGTGGTCACAAATGCCGATTTCCGGTTTTTCTTCGGTATTTCTACCGAATCACAGAATATTTCATGTAACATTCAAAGAGGTATGGTATTACACACCATTACATCCATGTACTCGGAAGGGTACAGGATTACACACCGTATTGATTTCCTAAAGAACCACTCTTCATTGACCCATTATAATCGTATGATCAACAAGTCAATCGATCGAGCGATTTAGTCCCTAAAACATAACCGGTTAGTCACAACCACTATTATCCTGAAAATAACTTAAACGAATACATAACGATTTCAAATAATCCATGAAGGATTCCTTACCTTATTGATATTGGATCCAATTTCCACCGTTTGACTTAGGGATAGAACGATACACGACCTCCCACTTAGAACACTACAAAAAGAAAATGATCACGTTGTGAGAGAGAGAAGGAAATGATGATTCCGATTAATAGAACCATCCCATGACAAGGACATATATTCGGCCTTAAGAGAAGAAATTGAAGAGAAAATATTACTCACCGATTCGTCAAGAAATAGTGTCCAAACACGAAGGAAAAAGAGATAAGGGAGAGACAAGTTGCTATTAAGTTCGGTTATGGAGAGAATGAATAAAAGAAAAGGATTTGATCAAGATGAAGTTTTGTTTTTAAGAAATGGAAGAAGGATTGAAAAGATGATTAAAAGAAAAGAAAGGGAGAGAATGAGTGCTAACTAGTTTCGGTTTTCAAGAGATGATAAGAGAGAATGATTTGGTCTCAATGGTTTGGTACATTCGGAAATAAGAAGAAATGAAGAAGAAAATATGTTCACTAGCAACTTGGAGTTACGGCAAGGAGAAGAAAATTTTGGAGAAAAAGACACAATTTGATACTAAAGAAATTTTGGCCAAAACAAAAACTTAGGTTTCTACCAAAAGGCAGAGCAAAATTCGGCTATACTTCCCCCTCCCCTAAACCGTTCATGCCTTGGCAAAAAGTCAAAATTTGCCAACCAAAACTTTCCATAACATTTTCCTCTCTTTGTGCCAACATGTTCCCTCTACTTTCCCCTTTCTTTTGATTTCTTTCCCTACTTTCATCCTTTCCTAATTTCCTTAGCCACCTTGCCAAAATCAAAAAGTCCAACTTGCCTTATTTACAAGCTTGGCCGACACTTAGGGAAAGAGTACAAAGGTAATAGTCAAAATTTTGCACCAAGAAGGATTCGAACCTTAGCCCATTATTACACTCCACATGCCACTTTCCACCTTTACCAATAGACTCCTTATGCTAGCAAAATGCACACTTATTTCCTTAAGTCTTGATGCTACTTGCCTACTCTTCTTAAATGCTTAAACACAACATTTTTCCTATAGCCCATCTTGAACCCGGAACTTCCTAGAAACCTTGTGACCTTCCAAGTTCACTTAACTAAAAAGTCCAATTTGCAATAACGCCATTCTCATATTCTTGAAAATTCTAAACACACCTACGCCCAAGGCCCATTGGGCCCAATCCTACTAGGCCCAATTTCGGGATGTTACATATGACATATATAGGGACTAAGTCAGTTGGTTATATTTGTCTTTATGATTGTAGCTTTGGGCCTCGTAGGTTCGTATAAGGAACTTTATGATTGAATATGGATGATTTGAATTTGAATGCAAATTTTATGACTCAGAATTGTGTGATTACTTATGATGTGAGTTCGGTAATGCCTATTACCCTGTTCCGGCGTCTAATACGGGTAAAGGCTGTTACAGGCATAATTCCTTCTTTAGTCCCTTTAATTTTTCTTTAATCTATAATTCAGGTTTCACTCTTTATTCAATTTTGTCCATTTACCTAATTACTCTTAATTCATGTAATTTCACCTAACCAAAACCTAATTAACTACACAACCAACTTTTACGAGTCTGATTTACGGTAACGGAGTCTCAGAGATTTACTTTTCGACACCTGTGACTATCGGGTTGTTACAATTCTCCCCCTCTAAATAAATTTCATCCCAGAAATTTATTTGAAAAGAGGCTCATAGTCTTTTCCAGTTCCCAAGTTGCTTCTTCAACACTATGACTACGCCATAATACTTTCACTAACAGTACTCAGTTATGACGCAATTCTTTCACTTTACGTGCCAAAATCTCAATCGGTTCTTCTTCATATGACAAATCAAGTCAAATTTCAATATCCTCTGTCGAAATAATATGAGACGGATCCGATCGATATCTTCTAAGTATTGAAACATGAAAAACAACATGAACTTTATATAATTCTATAGGCAAGGCTAAATTATACACATCTGGTCCCACTCTTTCTATGATCTTATACAGTCGATTAAAACGAGGACTAAGTTTCCCTTTTTGGCCAAATCTCAAAATTTTCTTTCAAGGTGAAACTTTAAGAAATACTTTATCTCCAACAGAATATTCAATATCTTGATGTTTCAAATCTGCATATGATTTCTGTCTATCAAAAGCCGTCTTCAGTCTATCTCGAATTATCTTAACAATGTCCTCCGTTTCTTGAATTAATTTTGGCCCAACCATTTTTCTTTCACTCAATTCCATCCAACAAACAGGTGATCGACATCAACGACCATATAAAGCTTCATACAGAGCCATTTGAATACTTGATTGAAAACTATTGTTGTATACAAATTCAGCCAAATGTAAGTAACACTCCCAACCTGATTCAAAATCAATAACACAAGCAGGAAGCATATCTTCCAAAATCCGAATAACTTGCTCAAATTATCCGTCAGTTTGTGGGTGAAAAGCTGTGCTAAAATTAAGTCATGTACCAAGAGATTCATACAATTGTTTCCAAAATCTCGAAGTGAACCGCGGATCTCAATCAGAAATTATTGACATAGGAACATCGTTTAATCTCACAATTTCTTGAATATAAACTTCAACAAGCTTTTGACGTGACCAACTAGTCCTGACTGCAATGAAATGAGCTGATTTTGTAAGTCGATCAACAATCACCCAAACAGAATTTTTCTTACTTGCTGATAAAGGTAACCCCGTTACAAAATCCATCGTGATACAATCCTATTTCTATTCAGGAATAGTCTGCCTTAACTCGCTGACAAGTTAAACATTTAGCCACATTTTCAGCCACATCTCTTTTCATTCCTAGCCACCAATAAGATTCTCGTAGATTACGATAAATTTTCGTTCCTCCAGGATGCAAAGGAAAAGGACTATCATGAGTTTCACAAAGTATCAACTTTTTCAATTCTGAAACATCCAGAACATAGATTCGATTATGAAATATCAAGCAACCACAATCATCAATGCTGAAATTTTTTAACATACCATTCTGAATCATTTCCTTTTTCTTCACGAATTTGTCATCTTCTAACTGCGTTGACTTAATCTAATCAAACATCACCGGTTTAATTTTTAATTCAACCAGTAAACTTCCATCATCATTGATACTGAGCTGAGCAAACATTACTCGCAATTCAATCGCTGCTTTTCTACTCAACGTATCAGCTACAACATTAGCTTTACCAGGGCGGTAATCAATAACACAATCAAAATCTTTCAGAAGCTCTATCCAATGACGCTGTCTCAAATTCAACTCCTTTTAAGATAGAAGATATTTAAGACTCCTATGATTAGTATAAATATAACATTTTTCACCATACAAGTAGTGTCTCCAGATCTTTAGAGCAAAAACCATAGCAGCTAGCACTAAATCATTCGTCGAATAATTGCGTTCATGCTTTTTCAGTTGACGAGACGCATAAGCAATCACTTTCTCGTCTTGCATTAAAAAACAACCAAGACAGCTCAAGGAAACATCACTATATACAACAAAATCTTTTCCCGATTCTAGAAAAGTCAAAACCAGCGCTTCAGTCAACATTTGCTTCAGTTTTTCAAAACTTTCTTGGCACTGATCGTCCCAAATGAATTGAACATTTTTATGCAGCAACTTTGTCATTGACAAGGCTTTGAAAATCCATTTACAAATCTTCTGTAATAACCAACTAGTCCAAGAAAACTACAAACCTCTAACACATTCATCGGTGCTTTCCACTGAACAATGGCCTCGATCTTTTTCGGATCAACTCTAATTCCATTTGCTAAGATAACATAACCCAAAAATACAACCTCTGATAGCCAAAATTCACACTTATTAAGCTTTCTGTATAACTGTTTCTCTCATAACACTTGCAAAACAATTCTGAGGTGTTGTTCATGCTCGGATTCAGATTTTGAATAAACCAAAATATCATCAATAAAAACTACCAAAAATTTATCCAAATATGGTTGGAAAATATGATTCATAATATCTATAAATGCCGCCAGAGCATTCGTCAATCCAAAAGGCATCGCTAAAAATTCATAATGACCATACCATGTTTGAAATGCTGTCTTCGGTACATCACTTTCTTTCACTTTCAACTGATAGTAACTCGATCTCAAATCAATCTTTGAAAAGACAGAAGCTCCTTTTAGTTGATTAAATAAATCATCAATACAGGGTAGAGGATATTGATTCTTTATCCTCAACTTATTCAATTGCCGATAATCAATACAAAGCCGCATTGATCTATCTTTCTTTTTGACAAAAAAGCATTGGAGTTCTCCAAGACGATACACTAGGGCGTATAAAACCACGGTCCAACAAGTCTTGCAATTGTACTTTTAATTCTTTCAATTCCGTAGGTGACATACAATAGGGGGCATTGACACTGGAGCTGTACTAGGAAACACTTCAATTGCAAACTTAACCTCTCGATCCAGTGGTAATCCTAGTAATTCCTCAAGAAACACATTAGGAAATTTACAAATAGTTCGAATCTTACTGTACTGACTATCAACAGAATTCGAATTGATAACATAGTCTAGAAAAAGCTTCACAACCTTGATGAAGAAGCTTATTAGCTCGAATTGCTAAAATGATACGAGTTGAACCACTTGTTCGAATACTATTCACCTCAATCTTATCACTGCCTCCACTCTGAACAACAAACTTCTTTTTACAACAATCCAGAATCACCTCATTTTTCGTAAGCCAATCCATTCCAAAAATCACATAAAAATCACCAAATAGCATTATCAACAAATCAACAGGGAAGGTTATATTCTATATAATTAATGGACATCTCCTACACACCTGACCCACTGACACAGATTGTCCCAATGGACTACACACCACTATTGATACTCTAGACGTCTCAGATTTTAAACTTCCCGACTCAAACAATTTAGTTGTAACATATGAATGTGAAGATCTCGGATCTATTAAAGCATACACATGTTCTGAATGTAAAAATATGCCTGTCACAACATTATTAGCATCACTGTCCTAAAAAGTCCCCACAACATAAGCTCGAGTTGGCGTTCTAGCCTCCGACTGTTGAGTAACAACATCATTTCCCTTTCTAGTACCACCTCTCGAAAATGAATTATTACATATACCTCTGAGAATAAATGAACATATAGAATACCCATAAGAGATCACTACAAGATACTCGACTATGACAGCTGCATTCAAATATCTTTACAATTTCAACACTATCCCACTGACTATTACAGTCATCAATGATCCCACATTATCCCAGTTACTAAAGAAATCAATTCAGAAGAAATTCTAGTTAACTCGTTCTTTAAATACCATACCCGAATAAGTCGATTGCTCGTGAATAACTTCTTCCTTAATAGCAACATTGCGTATCTTGAATAATCTTCAAAAAAAATTGATATCTCTTCTAGAAATATCTTTACTTGCTAATCCATCCTCGGCTTTGGCCGCGTTATTATTCATTCAGCTACTAAACTCTTTAGTTTCACACTTGCAAGCTTAATGAATATAAATCTTGTAAATTCCATTGTATAAAACTGTACAGGTGAGGGGGTGAAGGTCGTAAAGCCTCAAAACTTGGCTCTCATACATACACACATATAACGTAACATTTATTGTCAACATAATCATTACAATCATTCGATATTTTCAACTATAAAACAAAAATAAGTATATCAGCATCCAAATCCCGGCTCAATTCGACTCAGTTATGGCATGTACCTCTATACTCAATTTCGAGCTTGATTTAGTCCAAGAATCAGCTAAACCTACAAAGCTCTGATACCATTAAATGTAACACCCCTAACCCTTATTTGTCGCCAGAACAAGGTTACAGAGCATTACCAGACTTTTCAGATAAAAAAATAGACATTACATATTATTTAACATACATGTCACAAATCAATCATATTGTCCCTTATATGAGCCATCGAGGCCCAAAATATATGTTAGAAACAAATCTGGACTAAAGCGGGTACTCAGAAATTTTTTTTGAAAACATAAAAAATTTTCAAAGAAATAGAGGACACACGTCTGTGTGAAAATACCCGAGCATTCTGTTTTAAAATTTTAAAGTTACAGGGGATACACGACCAAACCACATGCCCATGTGTTAGCCGTGTGTCTCACACGGTCCAGTAAAATGCCCGTGTGGACTCAAAATGAACCTTAAACATCAAGTTTACCATTCCCTAAAATCTTGAATACTAAACAACTCAAAAATCAATTGTTTAACCAATTCGAAACAAAATCAAATATCTTCAAAACATGTCAAAATAATCAACCTAGATGTCTAACCAATGTACCCTCATAGGTACCAAAATTATATTATCAAAACACATTAATTTAAACATCATTCAAATCAAATTTGTAAAGATGCCAAATTCATCCTAATTTTGCCTATATCATGTTCATTTATGAATTAATTTAAAACATGCCATAATATGACCTCAAATATAAACACATATTTATATGTGTATAACCAACCAATATTAACTTATAATCTTATTTAAAATCAATCCACAAAATGATTAATATTTAGACACCTAGGTACATGCCGACACTAAAGAAAAAACATCACCACGTTTCAGTTCGGGATCATTGTTGGATGCTGAATCGGCGATCAAAATTTAGTACTTAGCCTGCGCACGGAAAATAAAACCGTACGTTGAGTAAAAATTAAGTGGTATTTCTATAATCCGAATATTTATAGACAAAAGATAATATAATATGTACATTTTAATTATAAGTACAATTGAATATTAAAAACCACATTAATTTATACAATGACATTAGTCATTCAATTTTTCACGACATTAGTCATTCAATTTTTCACTTCATAGATACACCATTCATACCATACTCAATTCTCATCATTTGCAATATAATAGCTTTTCACAATATGATACACATATCATTAAAGCAACAATATTGTTCATTCCATATGCAATTCATGAATACACAATTCATGTGTCTCAATCCATATTTCAATTCAATGTCCCATTTTCATTCCACATACCATGTCATTTCAATATCAGTTATTATTCATTTACACCTATTAACATGACTTGGACTCAGTGGATACACGGATCCAACCAAAACACACCAGTTTGGCACCCAGTGCCTCATCGGATAATTCAAAGTAATAAATTGACACCCAGTGTCTCATCGGCTAAACCGAAGTAAATTGGAACCCAGTGCCTCATCGAATTAGTCTGAAGTAGTAAATTGACTCCCAGTGTCTCATCGACTTGAAGTTGAAGTAATCCCTAAACTCTTCCAATCCTATAGCATGCCATCTATATCCGACTCAGCCCGATACAGTTAATAGGGTTTAATTTCGCATTTAAGATAAAAATCAATATCCAATACTGATTTTTCATATAATCACATAATTACACATATAATCATTTCAATTCAAAAATCAATCCATTCAATATATATATCTACCAATTCAATTCATTCAATCAATTATCAAAATATCAATACTTAACTCAACACTTACCATATACATTAAATAAAAATTACAACAATTAATAACTAGTTTCGGATTATAGAAATACAAACCAAAAATTTCGAGTTATTCCTTATTGACTGCGGAATTAAAACAATTAAAATTCATGAATACAACACAATTCAATCTCATATTTAATATTTCCAATTTTACTCAATATTTTCCTAAATTCCAATTTAGTCCCTAAACCGAGACTAACTTTATTTCTTCACAATTAATCTTATATTTTCATACAAAGTCTACTTTAAACTAAATTTAACTCCCTAATTTCACTTAAATTCCTAAATTTTGAATTTTTCACAATTTAGTCACTATTACTCAAAATTTACAATTTATTCTACAATTCAATCCTTTTTCATTTCTAATTTAAAATTCTATCAATTTAATCCCTAATAATAAAATTATTCAACATAAAAAAACACTTAAAAACTCAATAATTTCTAAAATTCTGACATGGGTTAGGTAGTATTTAATACCGGGATTCCAAAAATATAAAAATTACAAGAAAAAGGACTAAATTGACTCACCAATTGAGCTTTGAACTTTGAAACCCTAATTTCTCCTTTCTTTATTTCTCTTTCTCTTTTTCTTTCTTTCCCTTTTTGTTTTCGTTTCTATCTTTATTTCTTTTTCTTTTTCTTTTATCTATTTATTCTTTATTTATTTGTTTTTATTATATATTATTATATTATTATTATAATATATGTACTTAAATGTTAAGTAAATATTTATATTATAATATATATTAAATTTTACACATGTTTTAATCTTATGCCACCTCATTTAATGCCAATAGGATAATTGCTCCTTTGCTCCCTTTAATTTTTCTTTAATCTATAATTCAGCTTTCACTCTTTATGCAATTTAATCCTTTTACCTAATTACTCTTAATTCATGCAATTTCACCTAACAAAACCTAGTTAACTACAACACTAACTTCGTAAATATTTTTAAAAAATATTTATGAGTCCGTTTTACGGTAACAGAGTCTCGAAAATGGACTTTTCGACACCCATGACTATCGGATCGTTACATAAAATGTGTTCGATCTCCTATACGCCCCGTGGCATAGCAGAAAATTATTTCAGCAATCATCAACTATGGATCCATGTACGAGGATCACGTTGTGTAACAACCCGATTTTCAGTGGTGATGGAACAGTGGTTTCAGGACCACAAATTTTCGTCGTGTTGACTCGTAAATATTATTTTTAGAATATTTATGGATTATTAGAGTCTTATTAAAATTTGGTTAAGAAATTTTAACGTTTAGATAGTGAATTAAAGAAAAAGGACTAAATTGTAAAAGCTGCAAAACATAGTAATTAAAGCATTTAGGTGATCAAATGGATTAATTAGTAATTAAGGGAGGATCTATGTGATAATTAAGCCTTAATTAATGTAGTGGGACGGAAAATTGAATTAAAAATGATAGAATATTAGATGTTAATGGCATAATGGTAAATAAATTAAAGTTAAACAAAACAAATTGAGAAATTAGATGTTTCCTATTCATTTATTCTTTTTCTTGCCAAAAACACCATTAGAGGGAGCTTCAAGCTTTGGTTTCTTCATCCTTGTGCATGTGAGCTCAATTCTCACCTATTTCTTGTATTTTTTATGTTTTTAAGATCGTTGCAATTAGGTCTAGCTAGCCCGTACCTTCGTTTTTGAATCTGTTAAAAATTTTAGAAGTTTCAATTGATGAATCTTAAATTTTTTTTGATGATAATTATGTATTTCAAGCTTTGGTTGTGTTCTTTGGTGATTTTGTGAAGTGATTTTTGTTAGATTTTGATTTAATGATTAGATTGTGAAAATGTCAAAATTTTAGGGTTTGATAATGAATTTAATATTTAATATAGATTTTTTGAGGGCCTAGTATATTAAGCTATAACGTTGAATTGATAAAAATGGTTAATTTGATGATTTTTGGGTTAAGGGACTAAATTCTAAAAGTTTTAAAAGTTAGGGGTAATTGTGTAAATTTAAAATATAAAAGGGTATAAAATGTAAAGTGAATTGGAAGGTGAAACGTAAGCTAATAATTGAAGAATTTTACATTTTAGATCAATACCTAGTTGATACACATGGAAAAGGAAAAATTGTAGAATAGTCCCTGAACTTTTGCAACTACTACAATTCAGTGCAGGTAAGTTCATACACTTTATAATTTAACATCTATATGAATTATTTGATTGTATAATGTGATTAATAAATATACTGATTATAAATGTTGTTAAGTTATTTGAGAAAAAATGTTGAAATTCAATACTTGGATCGGATTGAACGCGGGAAGAGTACAATCGAGTTATGGTTTGTTATTGGGGATTGGAGTGGAGATTGTTGTGGAGTGATATATATATGTTTCTCGAGTAGACTGAGGTTGAGCATTTTTTGTGACCTCTCGTGTTATACTTCCTGTTTTGGTGTGTTTCGGTTGGAGAAGCTCTTTTGAGCATTGGTGTGTTTCGGATGGATTATCTCTTTTGAGCATTGGTGTGTCTCAGATGGATTAGCTCTTTTGAGCATTGGAATGTTTCGGATGGATTAGCTCTTATGCGCATCTATTGTGTTTGGTTGGAATATCAATGTACTCTCATTTGTAAGTAGTTCATCATGTTGTAAATCTCGGTAAGTTAACTTGTTTAGTGATTTTTAATGGTTTTGTCATGTACTTGAGTTTTGTAATGAATTTTACAATTCACCGTTGAGATTGTGGATGACAGGGATCACATATGGTTATATTATTATTTGACTTGTTGAATTTACTTTGGTAACATTTATCATGTTAGTACGTTTAACTTTCTAAGCTTCAATGAGCTTACTTGTGTTAATTTTCTGTTCTTGTAGATACTTTGAAGGTTGGACGGTTGAATAGGCCTCAAGTCACACTATCCACACTTTTTTGGTAGTTTTTGGAACATTTATTCTGGATTATATGGCATGTAATAGGTTTGTATGTCAATACAATTGTTTTGATATGTAAATTGTTAAAGTATGATCTTAAGTGCAAACAGTCAACTTATATGATATATGTGAATGACGTATGATGTTTAAGTGCAAGCTCATGATAAGAATGTGTTTGGAATATTGTATTGAGATGTCTATGTTTGGCATATTGATTGAATGTTAGATGGTGTGATTTAAAATTCTTTGAATGATAGTTTTTTTTGTTGTGTAATTATGTATACTTGTGGTACCAATAAGGGTACATTGGTTAGTCACTTATAATGGTTGATTTAACATGTTTTTTGCTTGTTTAATGTCACTTTGAATAGGTCTTTTGACTTTTAAATGGATTACTTAGAGTCCAAGTAAACTTGAATTGGTAAACCTATTGTTTAAGGTTCATTTTGGGTCCACACGGCCTAAGACAAGGGCGTGTGACTCAACCGGTTGGCTCTTCTCAGAGAGTTACACGGGCGAGGACACGGCTGGGACACGACCGTGTGTCCCTAGTTCGATTGTTACAAGGCCTGAGACAGCTGTGTGAGACACATGGCCTGGCCAAACGCTCGTGTAACCCCTGTTTTGAAATTATTCACATTTTTACTTAACTTTCCAAACTGTTTTAAATTGGTCCAAAATTGTTTCTAGATTATTTTTAGAGTCTCGAGGGCTCGATTTAGGGATGTTGTACATGATTATGAATGGGTTGTGATGTGATTATTATATTGATTGATAAAATGTTCAAATGCTTATTATTGTTTAGTAATACTTTGTAATCCTAATCCGGTGAAAAAGATAGGTTAGGAGTATTTCAAGCTAGTTTGAAATAGTGTTGAATATATACCTTTTGAAACTAAAAAGTAGCAAATAACATTGTTGATTTGATCCCCTTGAACGATTTCAATACAAGCTGCAAAAAAAAGAAAAAATAAGTTTCTCGGCCTCTGAGTAGTCCACTCAGTTAATGACAAACAAAACAAGAAATTTTCTTTGAACTTTTTCAAAGAGAGTAAAAACGATTGCTAGACCCTATACTCAATTTTACTATAAAATCCCTAACACACATTCGGGATCAGATTTCCTTTTATTTAATATCACATATTAAAAACGAAATTATCCCTTTAGAGAAACATATGGAAAGTTATTAAAACATTATATCCTTTCCAAAAGGATATTTGTAACACCCCTTACCCGTATTCAAGCCGAAACTGAGTTTGGGGTATTACCTAACTAACCTTGCTTAAACGCCTCGAATAGGGTTATAAAAATCTCGTTTAAAAGCATCACTTGCACATACTCGGCCTAAGAGGCCCTAAACATACCTCATAGAGGTTTCAGAACTATTCCAAGAACTTTTACAAACACGAGAAACATTTTAACAAAATAGGGGCCACATGCCCGTGTTGGTCTAGGGACACGTTCGTGTGCCCCTAAGACATGCTCGTGTCTTCCACCCATGGTCGATTCTGACTAAGGTCACACGGCCTTGACACTCCCGTGGCCCTAGCCCGTGTGCCAAACCTTGGCATTCTGACCTATCCACACGATCTATGCACACGACCGTGTGCTTCAACTGTGTGGCAATTTAAATTCCATGTGTAAGGTGCAGACTTTACACAGCCTGGGCATATGCCCATGTGCAAGCCGTGCCTCCCACACAGTCTAGACACACGCCCGTGTGTCTACCCATGTGGAAGATTAGCAGGCTATTTACTAAGCCCTTTAGCCACCCTACATTGCACACATACATACTTCCATTTAAAACAATACAATTCCTATTCCAAAGGCACATCTAAGTACTCACTACAATATAAAAGATAACCCATAGGTACCTCTAGGAGTTCAAAGAATCAAGACATACATAAGGGCATTTACTTCATGAAATTCATCTCCATTAAGCAATAGAATTTGCCAAGTATTTGCGTAACTTATAAGGCCATTTACGAAATGACTTTAATAACTTAAATAGCCAACACTTTGACTAACAATTACAACTTAACAAAATACTCAAGTCTTATACATGCCATACTCAAAATAAGTCTAAATTGTTATACCAAAGTGATTTCGATAGTGTGATTTCCTAACTCCAACTGCAACCTCTCGAGTTATCTTGGAAATACTACAAGGAAAAGGGAAATGAGATGGGTAAGCATATAGCTTAGTAAGTTTGCATGCAACTCTAGGATAACATATTTACTCCAACTACAAACATTCATTCCATGGAACAATGGCAACATAGTCTCAAATGAAAAAAAGTATTTACTCGTACTTATTCACATTTACTCTTACTCATCTCATGTCAACATAATCTAATAACTTTTAATTACTCACGTTACCTGTATCACTAAATTACATGATTTAGCACATATGCTAACATAACCATAAATTCACATCTTTAACGTTCATATCATGAGCTTTACTCAAGGCCATCCAATAACAAATTTAGATCTAGGCCAACTCACATACTCAACTCTTTTGCTTATAAATAGATCGGCTCATCATGAATTATTCAAACTTATCATACATAAGTTTTGATACCAACGCCATATCCCGGATATGGTCTTATATGGGATTATTCTTTGATGCTGATGCTACATCCCAGATATGGTCTTATACGGGATCTCATAACTCGATGTCGATGCCATATCCCAAACATGGTCTTATACGAGATCGTACTTAGATGTCAATGCCATGTCCCGACATGGTCTTATACGAGATCTTTCTTTGGTGCCGTGGCCATGTCCCAGACAATGGTCTTATACGGGACCTTCTTTATCTTATATGAAGGCATAATATCATCCTTAGTCCAAAACCTGATCCGAAACTTAAACTTAACTTATTCACACCATTTACCTATCGAGACTTCACCGCTCGAGTTTAACAGTAATAACGCACATAACCATAACATCAAACAATTTCAAATATTGAACATTATGAAACACCAATTCCGTACAAAGTTACCTTGGTATTCAAAATGTATGTAGATATGCAATTTAGTCTTCGACTTTGTTCTTGCCTCGATTTTGATCCGAGCTTCGTATTTCTCGATCTATAATAACAATTTAGCTCATTTTAATCATCACATTAATAAAAACATTTCGATAATCATGCTTTGGTAAAATTACTATTTTGCCCCTAGACTTTGGCAAAATGACCATTTTGCCCCTAGGCTCGGAAATGAATTCTAATTGTATTTCCATCCTCAACAAGCCTAGGTGAATGTTTATTTCTTTTACAACTACTCACAATTCCAACTATTTCATGCATTTATGACACAATTTAATCTTTGCATTTAAGTCCTATTTAGGTGTTTTCATGCTAACACCTTTCACAAAAGTTGTTTCTCTAACAACTAAGACTCAATTTCTTCCATAAAAATGTAGCAAACAACAATGATAGCTCTCATGGAAAAACCTCATGGAAAAACTCTAAACTTTTCACAATATTGCACAATAGTCCCCTCATTTGAAAGCTTAAGCTTTAGGGGTTTCAAAAGTACAATTATTTTCAAGAAAGGACCACTAGAACACTTACTAATGAAGAGATGAGTGTGCTGAAAATTTTTTTTTAAGCTTTCAACCACTATTCCTCTTGTAAATTTCAGTGGAAGAAGTGAAGAAGAAAGACGGACATCATCTTTTCTTTATTTTAATATTAAACTATCAATTTAATCCACCAAACATCACCAACTTTGACCAACTTGGTCAATTCTTGTCCCCTAAGGCCGACCAAGCCTATATTGGGGGTCTAATTGCCTTTTAAAGACCTCCAATTATCAATCTATGGCTATTTGGTACCTTTAACTTATAGAATGGAACTTTCGCACTTTATGCGATTTAGTCCTTTTTCGCGATTAAACAAGAAATCGCTAAAATTAACGTACCAAAACTTTCATGAAATTCTAAAATCATGCTCTAACACATAAAATAATATGAAAATAGTTTTCCCTAACCTCAGGTTAGTGATCCCGAGATTACTGTTCTGACTAGCCCCTAAATCGGGCTGTTACAATTCTCCCCCCTTAGGGATGGTTGTCCCCGAAAATCCTACCTGTGAAATGGTTCGGGTATTGGTTTCTCATCGTTTCCTCGGACTCCCATGTAGTCTCTTCTATTTCGTGCCTTTGCCATAGAACTTTCACTAGGGCTATGCTTTTGTTTCTTAACTGCTTGACCTCTCGTGCCAAAATTCTAACCGATTCTTCGCCATAAGTCAAGTCGGGTTGTATCTTTTCCTCTGTCGGTGTAATCAAATGCAAAGGATCTGATCGGTAGCATCCCAACATAGACTCATGAAACACATCATGAATCTCCTCTAACTCAGACGGTAAAGCCAACCGATAGGCTACCGGCCCAATTCTCTCAGTGATCTCATATGGTCTGATAAAACGCGGACTCAACTTACCTTTCCGACGAAATCTGAGGACTTTTTTCCATGGCAAAACTTTCAAAAATACCCTATTGCCAATTTGGCACTCTATCTCTTTTCTTTTTAAATCCGAGTAGGATTTTTGTCTATCAGAGGCAGCTTTTAAACAATCTCGAATCACCCTTACTTTTTCTACTGTTTCTTTAACCAAATCAACCTCGTGAATCCGGTTTTCCTTGAGTTCAGTCCAATATAAAGGCGTTCAACATTTACGCCCATACAAGGCCTCATAAGGCGCCATCTTTAAGCTTGACTGAAAACTATTGTTGTAAGCAAACTCTACCAATGGTAGGTACTTTTCCCAGCTGCCTTAAAATTCAAGAATACAACATCGAAGCATATCTTATAAAACTTGTATTAACGTCTCCGATTGACCGTCGGTTTGGGGGTGAAAAACAGTACTAAAATTCAATTTTGTGCCCAGGGCCTCTTGCAACCTTTTCCAAAACCTGGAAGTGAATCTCGGATCTCTATTCGATATAATCGATAAGGGCACTCCGTGTAGCCTCACAATCTAAGAGATATACAAGTTTACCAACTTGTCTAGTGAATAATCGACATGCACTGGTATGAAATGGGTTGACTTCGTAAGTCTATTGACTACGAACCATACAGAATCTTTCTTGCTCAGTGTCGACGGCAAACCTGTTACAAAATCCATAGTGACTTGATCCCATTTCCACTTGGGTACCTTTATAGGTTGTAACAAATCCGAGGGTACTTGATTTTTAGCTTTCACTTGTTGACAAATTAAGCATCTTAAGACAAACTCAGAAATATCTTTCTTTATACTCAGTCACCAATACCGTTGCTTCAAGTCGTTATACATTTTGGTGCTACCCGGATGCACAGATAAGCATCCCTTATGTGCTTCATGCAAAACTTTACGAATGAGCTCATCAATTCTTAGTACACATAATCGGTCCCTAAACATCAAACATCTGTCCGGATTGATCCAAAAATCAGACTCAACGCCCAACTCGCACTGAGTCCTTCTGGCTTGTAACTCACGGTCATTTTTCTGGGCCTCATAGATTTCTTGAAGGAACATCGGTCTAGCTCTCAGTTCAGTTTGAATGGCGCGATCCTCGAATAAGATCTTCTGCGTATTCAAGGCCCTTAATGCAAATAAGGACTTTCTACTTAAAGCATCGACGACTACATTCCCCATTCCCGGATGGTAGTCAATGATCAACTCGTAATATTTTATCAATTCTAACCATCTTCGCTGCCTTAGGTTCAATTCCTTTTGAGTCATCAAGTACTTTAAAATCTTATGATCTGTGAATATCTGACATCTTTCGCCATAAAAATGGTGCCTCCAAATCTTCAATGCAAAAACAATGGCAGCCAATTCTAACTCATGTGTCGGATAATTCCTCTCGTGGGGTTTTAGCTGTTTGGAAGCATACGCTATCACCTTGTCTTCTTGCATAAGTACACAGCCCAATCTGTTTAAGGATGTATCACTGTAGATCACAAATTCTTTCCCCGACTTGGGTTGTACTAGGATTGGAGCCTCTGTTAACATGGCTTTTAATCTCTCGAAACTTTGTTGGCATTTTTCTGTCCATTCAAACTTTACATTTTTCTATAATAATCTCTTCAACGGGGTAGCTACCATAGAAAACCCCTTGACAAACCGCCTATAGTAGCCAGCTATGCCCAAAAAGCTTCTAACCTCTGATACATTTTTCGACGGTTTCTAGTCAACAATAGCTAAGATTTTACTTGGGTCAACTCGAACCCCATCACCCGAGACAATATGTCCCAAGAATCCAACTTCCGTTAGCCAAAACACACTTTTACTAAACTTGGCATACAACTGATTCTCTCACAAAATCTGTAAAACTGCTCTTAAGTGTTCGTCATGCTCATGCTCATCCCGGGATTATATAAATATATCATCAATAAACACCACAACAAACTTGTCTAATAATGGTCGAAAAATGTGATTCATTAAGTCCATGAACACCGCAGGAGCATTTGTCAAACCGAATGGTATGACTAGAAATTCATAATGCCCATACCTTGTTTGAAAAGCCGTTTTCAGCACATCTGAGTCTTTACCCTCAACTGGTAATATCCCGACCTCAAGTCTATCTTGGAAAACACAGTGGCCTCCTTCAATTGATCGAACAAATCGTCAATCCTCGGTAAAGGGTACTTGTTCTTCATGGTTACCTTATTAAGCTGTCAATAATCGATACACAATCTCATGGAACCGTCTTTCTTTTTCACAAATAGCACTGCAGCACCTCATGGTGAACTACTCAGTCTTGCAAAACCTTTTTCCGTGAATTCTTGCAACTGTGCCTTCAACTCCTTCAACTCGGTTGAAGCCATTCTGTAAAGAGTAATCGATATAGGTACTGTACCAGGAGCTAATTTGATACCGAATTCAACCTCTCTGACCGGAGGTAATCCTAACAATTCTTCAGGAAAAAGATCTGGGTATTCACACACTACCGGTAATGATTCAATCTTCAACTCAGTTTCTTTGGCATTCATCACAAAAGCCAGATATGCCTTACACCCTTTTCTTATACACCTTTGAGCCGACATGTGAGAGATTACTTTCGGCGATCTATCTTGTTCATCTGATTCAACACGAAGAGTGTCCCCATTTTCACATCTCAGCTCAATATATTTCTTTCCACAGTTTACAATCACATCGTGGGTGGTTAGCCAATCCATACCAAGAATTATATTAAATTTATCAAATGGCAATATCATGAGATTTGCCCTAAATTAGTGACCTCTAATCATCAATAGACAATCTTTGCACACTTTATCAACTAGTACACTTTTGCCTAAAGGATTTGACACCTTTATCACAAATTCTATAGAGTCTACAGGCATACTCGATCTAGATACTAATTTCATGCATATATAAGAATGAGTAGATCCCGGATCTATTAAAGCAATAACGTTAGTATCATAGAGAGAAAAGGTACCCGTGATCACGTCAGGAGACGATGCCTCTTCGCGAGAGCGAACGGGGTAAGTTCTCGTAGGTGCTCGGCTCTCAGGTCTCACGGCCTGCTCCTTGTGAGTTGTCTTACTACTTGCCCCACTTCCTTGGTTTCTCTGTGGTCTCCCTCTTGTAGTGCCTCCCAGTCTTGCCTCCTGAGGCTTCTCTTTCTCATTCGCTTCTGGACAATCTCTAATAAAATGGTCTAAAGATCCACGTCTGAAGTAGGCTTTTTCATTTGCCCGACATTTGCCAGAGTGACATCTGCCACGCTGTGGGCACTCCGATCTACTGAGTCGGGGGTTGCCAACACTAGCGACTGATATAGTCTGAGTTTTAGACCCTGAGTACTGTTTACTCTTACTCTTGTTTGGAAACCCGGCTGATGTAGTTGATCGAGTAGAGAAGTCTCTTAACTTCTTAGATGAAGATTGAAATGTTTTGCTCATCTGTCTCTTTCTCGAGTCACGAGACTCCACCTCAGCTTTTCTTTTCTCCTTGACTAGATCTTCAACCTTACAAGCTCTGTCTACTAACACAACAAATTCTTTCAGTTCGAGGACACCAACGAACAATTTTATATCTTCGTTTAGCCCATCCTCAAACCTCTTACACATAATGGCTTCCGAAGACACACATTCTCGAGCGTATTTACTGAGTCTCACAAACTTGCGCCCGTATTCAGTTACTGTCATCTTTCCTTGCTTCAGTTCAAGGAATTCCTTTCTCTTCAGTTCAAGGAATGGTGTTTTTCAGCCAAAATTCAGTTTTTTCTGGGTCATCATCCTTACTAGCCCTAAATTCTTCTGCCTCTTGTTTCTGGATTCTATCAACAGGATACTTTTCTCTTCTCACAACTTCTACCACTTAGGGCGCTACATGGGTAGGCTGAGGAAAAGGCGGGGGTGGAGGAGGTGGAGTATTCGGATTTGCTCGAACGTACTCTGTATAACAATTACTCATCATTCAAAGAAAGGCTTCTCGGGCCTCTTCTCCCTGACCCAAAGTCTCGGGTCTACTTTCAACTGGCACTGTCCCTTGCACGGGAGCCAGCGCATTACTTGCAGCATCATCAGCTGCAGCTCGATCAGGATCAAGATCCATTAACTATATGAATATACAATTTTAAGCCATCAGGAGTAGTCACATTATCATTATATAGATTTTCATACGTATGACATATATAGCTAGACTCATACTTACGCTACGTTAGTCCTAGAACCGACTAAATTGTAGCTA
Source organism: Gossypium bickii (assembly GCA_025503065.1). Taxonomy (NCBI): domain Eukaryota; kingdom Viridiplantae; phylum Streptophyta; class Magnoliopsida; order Malvales; family Malvaceae; genus Gossypium; species Gossypium bickii. Next base: position 89,918,079 of record CP106714.1, on the reverse strand, counting down.
TGATACCAATAAATGTAACAACCCTTACCCGTATTCAAGCCGGAATCGGGTTTGGGGCATTACCTAACTAACCTTGCTTAAATGCCTCGAATAGGGTTATAAAAATCTTGTTTAAACCCATCACTTACACATACTCGGCCTAAGAGGCCCTAAACATACCTCATAGAGGTTCTTGAACTATTCTGGGAACTTTTACGAACTCGAGAAACATTTTAACAAGCAGGGGCCACAGGCACGAGTTGGTCTAGGGACACGTCCGTGTGCCCCTAAGACAAGCCCGTGTCTTCCACTCGTGGTCGATTCTGACTAAGGCCACACGGCCTTGACACGCCAGTGGCCCTAGCCTGTGTGCCAAACCTTGGCATTCTGACCTATCCACACGGTCTATGCACATGACTGTGTGCTTCAGCCGTGTGGTAATTTAAGTGCCATGTGTAAGGTGTAGATTTCACACGGCCTAGGCATACGCCCATGTGCAAGCCGTGCCTCTCACACGGTCTAGACACATGCCCGTGTGTCTACCCATGTGGAATATTAGCAGGCTATTTACTAAGCCCTTTAGCCACCCTACGTTGCACACATACATACTTCCATTCAAAACAATACAATTCTAATCCCAAAGGCACAGATAAGTACTCACTACAATATAAAAGATATCCCATAGGTACCTCTAGAAGTTCAAAGAATCAAGACATACATAAGGGCATTTACTTCATGAAATTTATCTCCATTAAGCAACAGAATTTGCCAAGTATTTTCCTAACTTATATGGCCATTTACAAAATGATTTTAATAACTTACATAGCCAACACTTTGACTAACAATTACAACTTAACAAAAATACTCGAGTCCTATACATGCCATACTCAAAATAAGTCTAAATTGTTATACCAAAGTGATGTCAATAGTGTGATTTCCGAACTCTGATGTCTGCAACCTCTCAAGTTATCTTGGCAATACTACAAGGAAAAGAGAAAGGAGAGAGGTAAGCATATAGCTTAGTAAGTTTGCATGAAACTCTAGGATAACATATTTTCTCCAACTACAAACATTCATTCCATGGAACAATGGCAACATAGTCTCAAATGAAAAAAAAAAGTATGTAGTCGTACTTATTCATATTTACTCTTACACATCTCATGTCAACATAATCTAGTAACTTTTAATTACTCGCGTTACCTGTATCACTAAATCACATGATTTAGCACATATGCTAACATAACCATAAATTCACATCTTTAACTTTCATATCATGAGCTTTACTCAAGGCCATCCAATAACAAATTAGGATCTAGGCCAACTCACATATTCAACTCTTTTGCTTATAAATAGATCTGCTCATCATGAATTATTCAAACTTATCATACATAAGTTTTGATACCAACGTCATATCTTGGATATGGTCTTATATGGGATTATTCTTTGATGTCGATGCCATATCCCAGATATGGTCTTATACAAGATCTAATAACTCGATGTCGATGCCATATCCCAGACATGGTCTTATACGAGATCGTACTTAGATGTCGATGCCATGTCCCTGACATGGTCTTATACGAGATATTTCTTTGGTGCCGAGGCCATGTCCTAGACAATGGTCTTATACGGGACCTTCCTTATCTCATATGAAGGCATAATATCATCCTTAGTCCAGAACCTGATCCGGGACTTAAACTTAACTTATTCACACCATTTACCTATCGAGACTTCACCGATCGAGTTTAACAGTAATAACGCACATAACCATAACATCAAACAATTTCAAATATCGAACATTATGAAACACTAATTTCATACAAACTTACCTTGGTATTCAAAATGTATGTAGATATACAATTTAGTCTTCGACTTTGTTCTTGCCTTAGTCTCGATCCGTGCTTCATATTTCTCGATCTATAATAACAATTTAGCTCATTTTAATCATCACATTAATAAAAACATTTCGATAATCATGCTTTGGCAAAATTACTATTCTACCCCTAAACTTTGGCAAAATGACCATTTTGCGCCTAAGCTCGGAAATGAATTCTAATCGTATTTCCATCTTCAACAAGCCTAGGTGAACATTTATTTCTCTTACAACTACTCACAATTCCAACTATTTCATGCATTTATGACACAATTTAATCTTTGCATCCATATCCTATTTAGGTGTTTTCATGCTAACACATTTCATAAAAGTTATTTCTCTAACAACTAAGACTCAATTTCTTCCATAAAAATGCAGCAAACAACAATGATAGCTCTCATGGAAAAACTCTAAACTTTTCACAATATTGCCCAATAGTCCTCTCATTTGAAAGCTCAAGCTTTAGGGGTCTCAAAAGTACAATTATTTTCAAGAAAGGACCACTAGAACACTTACTAATGAAGAGATGAGTGTGCTAAATTTTTTTTAAGCTTTCAACCCCTTTTCCTCTTGTAAAGTTCAGTGGAAGAAGCAAAGAAGAAAGACGGACATCATCTTTTATTTATTTTAATATTGAACTATCAATTTAATCCACCAAACATCACCAATTTTGACCAACTTGGTCAATTCTTGTCCCCTAAGGCCGACCAAGCCTATATTGTGGGTCTAATTGCCTTTTAAAGACCTCCAATTATCAATCTATGGCTATTTTGTGCCTTTAGCTTATAGAATAGAACTTTTGCACTTTATGCGATTTAGTCCTTTTTCACGATTAAACAAGAAATCACTAAAATTAACGTACCAAAATTTTCATGAAATTCTAAAATCATGCTCTAACACATAAAATAATATGAAAATAATTTTCCCTAACCTCGGATTAGTGATCCTGAGATCATTGTTTCGACTAGCCCCTAAATCGGGCTGTTACAAAATTAACTTCTTTGTTTTAATATTTGACCAAAATTATTATTGTAATTATTTATTTTAATAATTTCAGTAAGCTATATTAAGTTAATATTAAAATTTTATATGAATCAAATTCATATATTAATTTTAACTGTGTTCTCTATTCATGTACAACAAGTTTATACACAAAATTTGTTCACTATTTAACTAACACATTAAATTAATTCAATAATTAATTTAAATCATTTGACAACTAAACATGACACCAATTAGGTTTGGATTCTGTTCGCTTCAACCATAGGGTGTGACACTGTAGGCTCTTATAATGTTAGTAGTAATATTAGAGCATTTCTAATGTTACAAGCAATGAGTGGCATCTAGCAATGCATCATTGCTACCCAAGTTGCAAGAAGTTGTGAATCGACATAACCTTTCTGTGATAAATTTTTATGTATTATATCCTTTTATCCTTTATATCTAGATTGGACGTAAGTCATGGAACAATCACACTTATATAGTTCAATCTCAAATTTCTTGATATTTAGAGTAGACTACAATAAATAAATAAGTGTGATATCTCATATCAACTTATTTTAGCATTGCCGTGTATTTCTAGTCTCACTCCATCAAGTGGCATAAGATATTGCTCCCATTATGTAGGAAGGACAAATCCTATCTTGATCAATCATATCTCACTACATAGATTGTGGTATATCCAGCATCAGTCTTTATAGTACAACCTGTTACAGTAGACGTTTGGCTATACAAATGTTGGGTTGCCAGTACGCGTCGTGGTGTAGCAAAAAAATTATTTCGGCTATCACCAACCACGGATCCATGTAAAAGGAATGAATCGTGTTGAAATAGGGTTGAAAATATACCTTCTTTACTAGAAATGTAGAAAGGATGCTGCTGATTCGATGTCGATTCCAAGCCACAACGAAAATGTCGCGGCCTCTGCATCGTCCACCCCATAAAAAATGAACAACCACTTTCTTTTGAACTTTTCAGAGAGAATTAAAAATGGTTGCCAGACTTTTTAAATTATTAAGTTGATAACTGTAACGCCCCAAAATTCTTATATTTGTTCTTGTTAAAATGTGACACAACTGTGTATCTGCTTCAGTGGTTAAGTGTTCTAGGTGAGTGTGAGAGGCCCCAAGTTCAAGCCTTAGCTTTGACAAATTTTGGTATTTTTTTTATTTAAGCCCCATCTCTTCTCAGTGGGCTTATATTAAATTATTTATAAAACCATATCAGAATGAGCCTGCTGGTTCAAGTGGTAAGGGTGTTAGTGCGTTGGAGATCCTGTGTTCGAATTCCTGCACAATCGTGGGTATCTATTTTTTTGCTCGGTTTTGTGCAAGAGTTTTAGTGGAATTTGGAGTCTGAGGTAGTTTGGATTGAGATGTTAGTGGGGGGGTTGGAGATATGGTTGTTATCAGTTTATTTATGTTTTTTTTTCAAAATTTTGTTTTTCTCTCCCTCTTAAGATTTTTGATGTGATTTTTTTTCCTGTTTTACTCCCTATTCTATTCTCCCTAAAATTTGTTCTTTCTCTTCAATTCGTGTCCTCTTCGATTCATCTTAATTCGTACTTCGTCTTACCGCATTCGTTAATCGATTTGGTAAGTGATGTGGGTTTGTTTTCTTTGTTGTTGTTGGTTTTTGGAGTTGGGGGCAATTGTTTTGCTAGCCATTAAAAGGTTGTAATACATGTTTCTGTGGCGTAGGAGAAGGCACTAAGGCAGTGGTTATTGTTCCAACATTTTAGATTATCACGTAGGATAGTTTCGGCGGTGGTAAGTTTTTGGGGCATTAATCAATTTGGTTCTATTAACTTGTTTTTGGTCACTAATGATGTTAGTTATACTGGTTATAGGTGCTGGTGATCTTGGGAGTGCTGTTACATCAAAAACGTACTAGGTGTGTACCCGAAAACGTAGAAAATAGGGTTTTGGTGAAAGCCAAAATCCCCACTGTCAAAGCCACATGGGCATGTGGTCGCCCGTGTGGTAGGCTGTGTGCCATAACACGGGTGTGTGATCGATGAGGCTAGGCCGTGCGCGCAAGACACGGCCATGTTATGGCCAGGTAGGCCATGTGCGACACACGGGCTAGATTGATTTGGGCTGTGTGGGTCCACACAGGTAGTCCACACGGGCGTGTGGGATTCTGGTTCAGGACATGTGAGCCCATTTAACTGAAATGTGTTCTAAGGTTGCACGGGTTGTCCAAGTCAACTGTGAACCTACTGTAGGGTCAGTAAGCACTACTTAGACCATTAAATACGTGAACTGTATGTATGATGTATGTACTGAGCATGATGATTATATGAATGAATACTGAACTGTATGTATAACTGATATTCATGTATTAGCATGTCATATACTGTATGTTGCATTGCATTGGGTTGGGATGTTGATATTTGGAGGAAGTGTACCGAAAGGCTCTTAAGCATATTATCTGGCAGCTCAACTGCAATTTACTGATTATGTGCCATATTCTATACTACTTGGAGTGTAAGGATGGTGGGTGTTTTAAACCTCACATGGAGTGTAGGGATGGGCGGAGATGGTGTGTAGAGGCTGGTTGGGTAGGACTCTATTTACTGATTAATGTATATCTGATACTGTCATTATGATGGGCTTAGGCTCTAATGCATATCTCGATCATCGAAAGCAAAATGGGCTAAGGCCCGAATCTCATCAAATCGAAATGGGCTTAGGCGGTTCGCATTTGACTGTTTGGTGTTGTTTGACTGTATGCATGTCTTCTGCTGGGATTACACACTGAGTTTACGTAAACTCACCCCTTTCTATTTTATCTATACAGGTAATCCCCGAACTTAGACAGATCGGTGCAGCGGAGGACTCATCGATGACCACATAACTTTTGAACGGGGTTAATTCCATTTAAGGTTTTTAATTTCTATTATTTTTTGGGGTATTTTGATGTAAATTTGGACTTTTTGACTGTTTACCTTTACTTGGGTTTTTAATTGTTTCCATGAACTTTTAAACTGCAAAACTCAATGAAAACTCGGTTTCATTTAAAACAACGTTTTTCAAAACGCGAACGATTTTCTTTAAATATCACGATTTTAAAAGCTTCCGTCATAGAATATGTTTTTAAATGAATCAAATTAATGAGAATTGATTCTGAAATAAACGAGAGATTAATAGAAGATAATAAACGAAACGATTTTAACTTGATAAATACGCTTTCAAATCCCATTCCATGTGACATCATCAGATTCGACCATAGCGTCTAGGCCGGATTTAGAGTGTTACAATAACCTTAACACACTAAGGGATTATCATCATTATATCCTATTTGATATCACATATTAAAAGGAAAACCAAGATTATTCCCTTATTAATAATAGAGAAGGCAAATGGAAAGTTAGAAAAAAATGAATTATATTCTTTCCAAAAGAATATATGAATATTCCCTTATTAATAGAGAAGACAAATGAAAAGTTAGAAAAAAGATTTATAGTCTTTCCAAAAGAATATTAATTTTCACGTCTTTTATATTTTGACTGAAATTAATTAATATAACTGTTTATTTTAATAAATTCGATAAAATATATACAATTAATATTATGTATGAATCAAATTCATATATTAGTTATATTTTTTCCAAAAGAATATTAATTTCCATGTTTTTTATATTTTGACAAAAATTAACTAATATAATTTTTTATATTAATAAATTTGGTAAAATATATACTATTAATATTTTGTATGAATGAAATTCATATATTAATTATATTCTTTCCAAAAGAATATTAATTTCCATGTCTTTTATATTTTGACCGAAATTAATTATTATAATTTTTTATATTAATAAATTCGGTAAAATATATACAATTAATATTTTGATTGAATCAAATTCATATATTAAATTCATCTATGTTCTCTATTTGTGTACAACAAGTTTGTACATATAATGTGTTTACTAATTTAACTATTAAATTAATTCAACAATTATTTTAATTCATGTGACAACTAAATACAATATCAAATGTATTTGGATTCTGTTCATTTCAACTATAGGGTGTGACCCTATAGGCTCTTGTATCATTGGTAGTAATACTAGAATGTTTCTAACATTAGAAACAATGAGTGGTATCTAGCAATGCATCATTGCCACCGAAGTTAGAAGAAGTTGTGATTTGACATAACCTTTCTGTAATAATCTTTTTATGTATTATACGCTTTCATCCTTAATATCTAGATTGGGCACAAGTCATGGAATAATCACACTTGTATAGTCCAATATCATATTTCTTGATTTTCTGACCAGACTACAATAAACTAATAAGTGTGATATTGCAATCAACTTATTCGAGCATGACCATGTATTTCTAGTCTCACTCCATCAAGAGGCCTAAGATATTGCTCCCATTATGTAGAAGGGATAAATCCTATCTTGATCAATCATATTCCACTAAATGGATAGTGGTATATCTAACATCAGACTTTATAGTACAACTTGTCAGGGTAGACGTTTTGGTTGTACCAAAATATACAGCTCACGATGTTGGGAAAATGACAATCTCAAGTCTGAGGATCATATATAGTTATCACTATGAGTAATATTGTGACTATTACATAATAATCTAAGAAACATACTCATAGCGGGTCAGTTCAATATGTTATTCTCTAACACATACTCATGTATTGATTTTGACATCTCTATGTCAATGACAACTCTTTTTCATCAATCAACTACACATTAGTCTCAATGCATTATTGTTGTCCAAGCCCACAATAATACTAGACTAAGGACCTTTTAAGAATAATCATATTTTCTATGGACTTTATTACAATTCAATTTAATTATATACATAGAAAAAGAAACTGAAATAATTATGGTAATGTCTTATATTAATAAACAAGGTAAAGCGAGTATGTGATTACAATCATATGTGATTACAATCTCATGATTGGTCTTTTGGCATACTCTAACAATCAAAATATACGACTCACGATGTTGGAACAATGATGATCTCAAGTCTGAAGATCGTCTACATAGTTATCACTATGAGTAATGCTGTGACTATTACATAATAATCCAAGAAACATGCTCATAGTGGGTTAGTCCAATATGTTGTTCTCCAACTCATACTCATGTATTGATTTTTACATCCATATATCAATGGCAACACTTTGACATTAATCAATTACACATTAGTCTCAATGCATTATTAATATCCAAGCACACAATAATACTTGACTAAGGACCTTTTAAGAATAATCATATCATTTTTACGACTTTATTATTAATCAGTTTATTTACACACAGAGAAAAAAGAAACTGAAATAACAATGGCAATGTCTTATATTAACAAACAAGGTAAAACAAGTATGTGATTACAATCATCTCATTATTGGTCTTTGGGTATACTCTAACAAGATTAAGGACCACCTCAGCGATCTTCAGATGGGAAGCTACCCAAAGTGAGTAAGGCGGTCTCAAGTTTTTTCTCACAGTGTCACGTGTTTACACTAGGTAATGAATATAGCTAGAGATTTACTTTTCTTTTTTTTTTTTAAAAAAAAAGGTTTCACTATTATAAATACAATACATGTTTAATTATAATGTAGAATAAAATCAATATAAAATACAATGGATGAAAAACCGAACCAAAGTAAAAAGAACTAAAAACTCTAAAACCTAACCAACCAAATCCTAATTTGAAAGAGCCACATAATAAAATTTGAACTCCAAAAATCTAAAACCTAACCATCCAAATCCTAGTTTGCAAGAGCCATACTTTCTTGAAATGGGAAAATGAGGAAGTACGGATTCCTAAATATATATATATATATATATATATATATATATATATATATATATATATATATCATATATATCGAATTACATTTTTTGAGAATTTATATCAAATTACATATTATTAATATATTCCAACCTGTATCTCACCTACACACAGCTTTCAAATTAATTTCATTGGTGCCAAATGCCAACAACAATACTATATCTATCTTCTTAACATTGTTTATGATATCAAACAAAAAGAAGCCACAAATATACAATAATTGAATGAAAATAGTAATGACTAAATGACTAATAATAAATGAAAACATTTATTTCTCCATGATGATGGGATAACTAAGACAAAGCAGATCGAAACGGTGATTAAGTTTGACTGGTTTTATTTGGCTGGTAAAAAATATGTTGCAAATCCCCCATAAATTACGAAATTTGATTCATGTACTTGAAGGGTTAAAATTCTATTCCAATAATTGACATGAGTAATGTTTTTTATAAAGATACTTATTATTACAATGTTTTGCTTTTGAAATTATATGACAGCATCGGTGTATTAATAACAAAATATTAGATTTGTCAGAGATTTTAAGTTGAAAAGGTAATATAATTTTATTTTATTTTTAAATTTTTAACTATACCAATTTAATTTTAAATTTAATTTTTACAAGAACCAACAACAATTCTCATGTTTTGTTATATATATGAACTAGTTTTGTATATTTTTTGTAATTTTGTAAAATATGATAAAAAATATACATAATATTTCACAAATCAAACATTTTAAAATTAATTGATTTTTTTTGATAATTATTGTTTTATGAAAGAAATCTAATGAAGAACAAGATCGTCAATCTAAATTTGTTGAGAGGAAATGATAATTTTCATTAAAAGATGAGAGAAAACTTGAGAGGAAATAGTGATATTTTAATTGCAGAAATTCAAATGGATTCACCAAAATAGCCATCAACAATGGTGTCTTCCATACAACGCTTATTTATGGTGTATTTGTGAAGATAGGCTTGGGAAAAAATAAATATTCAACAGCATCTCTTATCCTAAATGTTATTTTTTAGTTTTTGCATATTGACTCTATTAATTTTGCTAACCTTACAATTTAGTCTATAAGCTTTAATTACTAAACCCATGATAAACTGTAAAAGTAACATATTTTAATCCCACGTTTAACTTACTTTTTGATGATTTACTCCTTGATTTATATAAAAAGGTGCTTGTAATCCTTTCTTTTCATGTTTTATACCCAAGAAAGCACCTGAGGATGAAAAGAACACAAAACGGGCCCAAAATGGAGTAAATGGGCCTTAGCACGAAATTGACACGGCCTGGCCGAAGGTCCACACGATCGTGCCTCGACAAACACCTAGAGCACGGCCTCAACTCCGCCTCACACGGTCATGCCTCAAGTTAGAAATCCGAACACGGTCTGGTCTCGATTCACATGGGTGTGTGCCATGGTCGTGCCTCTGTCGCTGGAAAGAGCAATTTTAGTCGGAAAAGGATACTTAGGGAGAAAGAATCGCATTCCAAGAGCCTATATATATCCCCTAAGTACCACCTTTGAAAAGGCGTCAAAGCTAGGCCAAGGAGCCAAGCCGAGAAGGTCAGAGTTAAGGAATAACGCGAGGATAGCCAGTTGATCCATCCCAAGAAGCCGGAATTATACTCAAGACGGCAGAATTCTCCTTCAAATCCTTCAGGGGGTTTTAGGGTTTTCTTATGTTTTGTTTTATCTTTTCTCTTGTGATGTTCTTTTTATTCATTATGAACTAAACCCTTCAGATATCTGAAGGGGATGAAACCTAGATGAATTTTGTTATTTGATTTCTAAGTTATATGATAATTGCTTAGTTTGTTCTTAATTATGTTGCTTAATCCAAATCTAATGTGCTTAGGTGGAGGAGGAATAGACCCTGCCTAAGAGTAGATCTAACATAATTAAGCGGAGTTGATCGAACGCCTAGATATAGGGTTACGAGATTTTGCCGGATGAGGGTGAAACCTAATATGGGAGTCCATTGATCGATTTACTGCTACCCTAGGAGGTTATTATAAGCGAACGAGAGTTCCACTAATTAACCTAGGGTTAGACGTTATTCGCCTCGAGAGAGGGTTTAATATAGGTTAGGGAGTCTCACGGATCAAACTAAGTAAAAGAAATCATATAACTTAGGGTCAGATAACAAGTGAAGTCTAGGTGGATTCTTCCTGAGGGTATCGTCGTAATCAACTGAGTTTTCCTTCAAAGTTATTTTCCTATTCGTCCTTTTTGTCTTTGTGTCCTTAGTTTAGTCTTCGTCAATATAGTTTAAAGCAACTTCACTCTAATTTTAAGGCTAAATAATAAAAAGAAAGTTAGTATTATTACTTTTAGTTCCTTTGGGTTCGATAATCAGGTCTTGTCTAAGCTATACTAATGTTCGATAGGTACACTTGCCTTTAATCGTTGTCAGGGTTAGTTTCCAGGTTTGATCATTCTTTTATAAATTTTAAAACTCTGATTTCAGCGATCAACCCACAATGTTAACCCGTTAATAATTCTAATTCATGCCAAAATACTAGACTATAATCCACTACCATAACCACTCCCAGAAACCTTTAAGTTAACTTATTAAAATGGATCTATTTATGAAATTCGACCCAATATTGAACTTTTCAGCATCGATGAAAATTGGGTCATTTGTATTCTCCTCTCTTTTAAAAATAAGTTGTTCTTGAACTTATCTAAAAAGAGATAGGGAGATTGACAACACATACTCTCCCAGTTCCCAAAATGTTTCCTCAACACTATAGCTTTTGCACTGGTTCTTCTTCATGTAATGAATCTGGTCGATCCTCGACTGATTCTACTGAAAACAATCATGCAATTGATTCAATCAATATCTATGCAACATCAAAACATGGAATATGTTATAATACGATCTAACTTATGAGGGAAAAACCAAATAATACTAGACAAGACAAACTCTCTTAAACATCTTATACGAACCAATGTACCTCAGACTTAGTTTAACTTTCCAATCAAACTTCAATATATTCTTCTAGTAGAAACATTCTAGTTCATATTGTCACGAACATCACAATTGGTATCTTTTAACTTCACGTGCGCATACGATTTTCAAACAACTAGAAAATGTCAAACACCCATTTCTCTCACTAAGCTCGGACCAACACAATTGCATATAATACCAACATTTGTACTAATATATATAACCATATGAATACTATGCTGGAAACTATTATTATATGCAAACTCCACCAACGACAAATGTCGCTCCCACTACCCTCAAAGTCAATAATACAGGCTCAAAGCATTTCTTCCACAATCTGAATAACATAATCTGACTAACAACATATCTGCAGACGAAATGCAAGACTAGAATTCAATCTTGTCACCTAGGACTCATGTAGCTTCTTTCAAAGTCTCAAAGTAAAATATGGATTGCGATAGGAAACAATCAAAACTAACATAGCACACAACCTTACTATCTCCACAACATATAATTGATGAGTTTTTCAAAGAGACTAATCCATACAAACAACTAGAAAAATAGCATATTTTGACCACCACTTGCAATTGTGGCTCTATTCCTCAAAGTAAATGACAATCCAAAGAGAAAATCTATCCCACACATTTCCACTTCCACTCATAAATTGAACTCAACCACAAAAACCCAGATAAAAATTGGTACTCAAATTTAATTTGTTGACATACCAAACACTTCCCAACATCTTCTCATCCATTAACTGCATAACTTGACTCATTTTTAATCCAAGTTGACTTCTCTTAAAGCTTAACAACAAAGCCTTCATAGTCACCTAATTTTAAACATGCATACATAGTTCAATTAGAGACTTCCCACTTACAACATCGACATCCACCAAAACCTTTCTCAAATGGAACTCAATAATACAATCATCATTTATAACCATTTTGACCCATTGTCATTGTCCCAAGTTCAATTCCTTCAATTTCTCAAAACTAGCTTAACACATATCGCTCCAAATAAAAGGCACTCCCTTATACCACAACATAGTCAATAGGACAACAATCAATGAAAACCTTTCACAACAGGGAATAATAACCTGCCAATCGTAAGAGTCCTCAAACCTCCATTACATCTTTCATTAACTTCCATTTCTCTTAACCCATTGATGTGCCACAATTCGGCAAATTAGAGTCTTTTCAGAACTTAGGATGTTTTTTTTCTAGCTCTTTTGCATGTTTTTATTGCATTTTCATTTTTTATTAGCTTATGTTTAATTTACGTGAAATTAGTATTTTAATGTATTTTTAGCCATATGATGATCTAATGGGCCGATACAGTCCTAGAGATGAACTAACAAGCTACTTGAGTGTGCAGGGCACTGAGTTCAAACTGAAAACACGAAGGATGAAGGTAGCGTCACGACACCGGTCCTGTGGTGTTGCAACACTGGGTGACAAATTAGACTAATTTAATCAGGGGTGTTTTAGCTTGCACAATAAATATTTATCAGTTTTGAAGGTTATAATTACCCTAATTAGGTCAGACTTTTTTGCTATAAATAGGTGTGTTTAGCATTATTTTAGAGGCTTGGCCAAGTGAGCCATTTAGTTTAGTTTAGGGTTTTTAGTTTTAGTTTTTATTTTATTTCAATTTAGTCCTTTTTTATGTTATAAACAAATTTTGCTCTTTTTTTAATTTGGATTTGATCTTGATCCAAGCCTTTAATTAAGTAGTTTTTATTTATTTCTTTTTTAGTTTCCAATTGCAATTGGAATTATCTTCACAACTGTCAAAGGAAATGCAAAATTAAATAGAAAAAGGGAATAAGAGAATAATAGAGAGATGAGCGTGTATTGGTAAATTAGTTATAGGTCGAGAGGTAAAAACTGGTTAGTTAATAGCTAACTCGATAAAAGTCGAGGTTTGAAATTAATTAGGAACACTAAAGTGAGTTAATCTTTTGCCTAGTTTATTAGATTAATTTTGATTGTTAATTGTTTGTAGTTAGTTTTAGTTAATTTATGTAATTTCGATTAATAATTTTAATTTGGTTTTTTGTAATATAATTTTAGATTATAACTAGTCAGTCTTGTTAGTGTAGAAAATTAATTTTAGTTTAATTCAATCTCCCTTAGGTACGATCCTCAGAATAGTTCCTGGAGTGTTTCGTTGTAACACTTTACTATATTACAATTTGACCTGTATTCTTACGGACATCGCTTCTTCAATTTATTATCTTTTTGCTACAGTATTTCCCGTCCAGATGTTCGCACGTCTAGTGGCAGTCAAGTTGTTGGCATTGTTAATGAGAAGGTTTCAAGATTACAGTGAAATATTATTTTCTGCAATTTAATAGGATAAATATGAAATTTTAATTTAACAGCCCGATTTTGGGCCTAGTCGGAATAGTAGTTTTGAGACCATAAATTTGAGGTGGGAGAAATTATTTTAATATTATTTTATGTGTTATATCATGATTATATGAGTGCATGAAAATTTTGGTGAATTAATTTTAGTGATTTCATGCTTAATTTTGAAAATGGACTAAATCGCATAAAGTGCGAAAGTTTTGTTCTACAAGCTAAAGGTGTCAAATAGCTATAAAACCTTAAATTGGAGTTCTTTAATGTGCAAATAGGCCCTTAAGAGAGTGATGACCGGCCATAGGGACAAGGAAATGAAATTGGTCAAAGGTTAAGTGGATTTTAGGTGACTTAATTGATAAAATAAAATAAAATAAAATAAAATAAAGAGAAAAAGATATCACCATTCATCTTCCTCCTCTCCACCGAATATTTTAGCAAAAATAAGGGTTTTGGAAGTTAGAAATTTCAGCAACTCTTCACCCTTGCAAGTAAGTGTTTTTGATGGTCATTCTTGATGATTTTTGTATTTTTGTGACCCTTGTAGCTTAAGCTAACTAATGGAGGGACTATTTTGCAAAATGGTTGAGGGTTAAGGGTTTTACCATGTTAGTATTCATGTTGATTTCTGAAATTTTATGGAAGAAAATGAATCTTGGTTGTTAAATAAACAACTTTTGTGAAAGGATTTTTCATGAAAATACTTAAAATAGACATTTTTGTGAAGTTTACAAAATAGGGTGTAAATGTGTGAAATAATTGGATTTGTGAGTTGCTATAAGCTTAAAATAGATTCAGCTAGGCTTGGTTAATAAGAAAATTTGATGAAAATCGTTGTACGAGCCTAGGGGTAAAATCATAATTATGTAAAAGTCTAAGGGCAAAACGATAATTTTACCAAAGTAAGAATTTTGAAATGTCTTGATTAATGTGGCGATTCAATAAGTAAATTTTGTCATCATAGATCAAGAAAAACAGAATTTGGACCTAGATTGGGGGGAAACCAAGCTATTGGACTAAATCGAATTAGTCACCCATATTTTGTATACTGAGGTAAGTTGCATGTAAATAATACAACTATATTGTTATTATGCATTAAACAATTGATATTACATAAAATGTTTGATTATTGTTGTGAATAAGCATGATGAGAATTGATGTAGTAAAAACTCTTAGTTGAACCTTAGGAATAGGATCGGATATCCATGCCATGGCATTAGGGATATATGAGAGCTAGTGTAAGACTATGTCTGGGACATGGCATCGGCCTTGATATGTAAGCCAGTGTAAGACCATGTCTGGGACATGGCAACGGCGTTGATATGTGTGCTAGTGTAAGACCATGTCTAGGACATGGTATCGACTACATTATGAGAGCCAGTGTAAGACCATGTCTGGGACATGGCGTTGGCATTGAGATGAGAGCTAGTGTAAGACCATTTCTGGCGTAGGTATTGAGATGAGAGCTAGTGTAAGACCATGTCTGGGACATGGCATCGGCCTTGATATGTGAGCTAGTGTAAGACCATGTCTGGGACATGGCATCGGCATCGTACCCTTTTGTGTGAGGCTTGCCGGGTATCCTTTGGTATTCCAACTGGTTCAACGGGTAATTTAAAGCATGTGTCAAAGTGAGAAAAGTTACGACTATGTTGTAAGTGATACAAGTACCTACATGAAATTCATGAGAAATGAGCTCGAATTATGTTGTATGATTAGTAGGGATGAAAATGAGAAAGTTATGCCTTTAATCATTCGAGAATTATGTGCAAGTTTATAATATGTTATGAGTATATAATGCATGGTAATTGTTGTTAATTATTTACATGCGACTTACTAAGCTTTATGCTTACTCCCTTTCCTTTCCATTTTCTTATAGTATCGCCAACCTAGCTCGGGGATCAACAAACGTCGGAGGGATCGATCACACTATCAATTGAAGCATTTGGTATAGTTAGCCTTTGTATTTTAGGTATGGCATGTATAGGGACTGGGTCTTTTGTCAAGTGTCATAATGTTTTGGCAATATGTGTTGGCTTGTCATGAAGTTGATCCATTTTGTCTAAGGCATGGATAATGGCTAATACTTGTTATTGATATATGTAAATGATGATGTTTTTCATGAATCTGCAATTTGCATGGCGAAATATATGGTGTGTTAATGCATGAATGAGTAAGTCGTATGATTGGATTGATAAGTTTTGCATGTGAATAGAGTATAGTGGCCTTGATGTGTGTATGTCTTGATGTGGCTTATATTGGTACAAGTAAGGGTGGCAAAAGGGCTTGGTAAATAGCCTTGTTTTTGTCCACACGGGTAGACACACGGGCGTATGTCTAGGCCGTGCGTGACACACGGTCCGCCCCATGGGCGAGTAGTCCGGTCGTGTGTCCCCCTGCACCCTAAGTTGGCAAAATAGAATGCCCAGTAGTAACCACACGGGCTGTGACATGGCTGTGTGTCTCAACCGTGTGGAAGACACGACCATAGGACATGGGCATGTGCCTAGGCCGTGTGAAGTCTGCACCTTGAATGTGAAATTTAGGATTTCCACACGGCCTTGCACACAAGCGTGTGCCTTGATCGTGTGACCTCATGGGGTTGA
Organism: Gossypium bickii; assembly: GCA_025503065.1. NCBI lineage: Eukaryota > Viridiplantae > Streptophyta > Magnoliopsida > Malvales > Malvaceae > Gossypium > Gossypium bickii. The sequence continues at coordinate 89,901,488 of CP106714.1, read as the reverse complement.
TGACATCAGAAACAGAATGCCAAAGTTTTAACACACAGGCTGAGACACGAGCGTGTCATGGCCGTGTAAGGGACATAGGTCATGGACATGGGCGTATGCCAGGCCGTGTGAAAACCCCTGTAGGCTCGAATTAAAAAATAAATCCACACGGGCGTGTGCTCCTGTTTTTAGTGACATTTTCCAAAGTTTTCTAAAGAGCTCGGTTCGGTCTCGAACCTTTTCTAAAGTATGTTTTAGGCCTCGTAGGCTCATATTAAGGATTTTAAGACAAACTTTGAAAGGTTTTAAATTTGAACGAAATTTCATAACCCGGAAATGTTTGTATGCATGTTATTAAATTAGGTAATGCCTCGTACCTTATTCCGACATAGGATACGGGTAAGGGGTGTTACATTTAGAATTATAGATACGAATTTTAATTTTAGTTATTTTAATTTTATTTAATTCTAAGTCAGTAATTCTATTTTAATTTCTTTGGTTTCATTGTATGACTCAAAGAGGAACCATCCCAATCGAGCCAAATCCTGAACTAGAGAGAATTCTGAGATGAAACTGTTGGCAAATGCAAAACAATCCACTCGTGGTAGCTGACTCACAACAGGAAAACTCTTTGTTTTACAAACCAATCGAACCACTAGCATAGTTTCGAAAAGAGCCATTGATGGCTCGACAAGAGTGAAAATTGGGCGAATACACGCTACCTACTTTAGATACGGTCTGAGGTAGTATCAAGAGGTTGACTATTAACGCCAATAATTTTGAAATTAAGATGACCACCATCCAGATGATCCAGAACAACTTGCAATTCTAGGGCAATATGATGGAAGACTCGAATTAACATTTAAAGTAATTCTTTTGGCTTTGTGATACTTTAAAGTATAACAGGGTTATCGATGACTCCATCTGTCTTCGATTATTCTCCTTTTCACTGTACGACAACACATATGAATGGCTTAATTTGCAAGATCCTATCACTAGATGGGACGAATTAGCAGGGATTTTTACATAAAATTTTCCCCATTAGTCAAACCCTTCAATTGAGGCATGACATAACCAACTTTAAGTAAATTGAGGGTGAAACATTATACGAATCATGGGAAAGTTTTAAGTCGTTACTAAGAAAATGATCACATCACAAAATGCAAGAGTGGTTGCAACTGCAAACTTTTTACCGTAGTTTAAGGGTCGGATTAGATGGTGCATCTAGTGGGGCTTTCATGAACAATACATACGAGCGAACCTATTAATTGATCGAGGGATTTCCCATGTAAAATGACATGCAAATTGTTAAAGCATACATGTCGAATCAAGTAATAAAGTGATAAGGAAGATCATCTCCATAGGGATCTATTACGTATAAAATGGTTGAGTTATTATAATGTATATGATTAATGTTATGAAAAAAATAATGATAAGAATGTAGTGGTAATTTGAAAGAATAATTATGTGTGCAATGTGTGTAACTAGTAAATAATGAAAAATGTTATGACAAGATAAGAGTAAGAATGCAATGTAAAATTCGAGAAAAGTTACGTGAATAATATGTAAACGAACAAGTGAATAAATATAAATGCTATGGTGAAACTACTATGGCATAGGATAGAAGGTCTACGATGTTGATTTGGAAGGTCAGGATTACTAAAAGTCTACCTTTACTGACAGTAATGCTTTGGCAAAACCATACTCAATCTACTACTTAGAAGAGTTCTAAAATAGTCTGCTTCTTTCGAGAAGAAGACCTCAAGTTACCTTGCCTTAAGCGATATATGTCTATAAGCCTTTAACATAGTACCCTGCACTATTTTGTTTTCTTTCTGTATGAACGTTGCTTTATGTCTAAAGGCTACTACAAGTATTTGGTCGAACACTTGCTCATATCATTCAATTTCAATCTCATTAACCTAACCTGTTCAGAATTAGATTAATTTAATGAACATGTTCTACATCCATCTGTCTAGAGTTTGCAAACATGCTATTTTGTAAAAACCATTGAATGAAACAAAGTATTAAAGCAGATCTGCGCTTCCTTCATTAGAGAAAATAAGAGTTTCATCAGGTAATCCCATCTCTGTGAGATTTAGCTCATAGGCTGGAAATTAAAAATAAAATTTAAAGTATCATTCAACATTATTTTCATAAAATCAATTCATGAAGAGTAATCAAGAAATAACAGAAGAACTGTAACTGTCCGATTTTGGGCCTAGTTGGAATAGTGGTTTCGAGACCACAAATCCGAGTTTAGAGAAATTATTTTATTATTATTTTATGTGTTATAGCATGATTATATGAGTGCATGAAAATTTTGGTGAATTAATTTTAGTGATTTCATGATTAATTTTGAAAAGGGACTAAATCGCATAAAGTGCGAAAGTTTTGTTCTACAAGCTAAAGGTGTCACATAGCTATAGAACCTTAAATTGGAGGTCCTTAATGTGCAAATAGGCCCTTAAGTGAGTGATGGCCAGCCATAGAGACAAGGAAATGAAATTGGTCAAACGTTAGGTGGGTTTTAGGTGACTTAATTGATAAAATAAAATAAAATAAAGAGAAAAAGATATCACCATTCATCTTCCTCCTCTCCACCAAAAATTTCAGCAAAAATAAGGGTTTTGGAAGCTAGAAATTTCAGCAACTCTTCACCCTTGCAAGTAAGTGTTTTTTATGGTCATTCTTGATTATTTTTGTATTTTTGTGACCCTTTTAGCTTAAGCTAACTAATGGAGGGACTATTTTGCAAAATGGTTGAAAGTCAAGGGTTTTACCATGTGAGTATTCATATTGATTTCTAAAATTTTATGGAAGAAAGTGAATCTTGGTTGTTAAACAAACAATTTTTGTGAAAGGATTTTTCATGAAAACACCTAAAATGGACCTTTTTGTGAAGTTTACAAAATAGGATGTAAATGTGTGAAATAATTGGATTTTTGAGTTACTATAAGCTTAAAATAGATTCAGCTAGGCTTGGTTAATGAGGAAATTTGATGAAAATCATTTTACGAGCCTAGGGGTAAAATCGTAATTATGTGAAAATCTAAGGGCAAAACGATAATTTTGCCAAAGTAGGAATTTTGGAATGTCTTGATTAATGTGGAGATTAAATAAGTAAATTTTGTCATTATAGATCAAGAAAAACGGACTTTGGACCTAGATCGAGAGAAAACCAAGCTATTGGGCTAAATCAAATTAGTCGCCCATATTTTGTATACTGAGGTAAGATGTACGTAAATAATACAACTCTATTTTTATTATACATTAAACAATTGATATTGCTTAAAATGTTTGATTATTGTGATGAATATGCTTAATGAAGTTTGATGTGGTATACTTCCAGTTCAACCTTAGGAATAGATTGGATATCCACGCCATGACATTTAGGTGATATGTGTGCTAGTGTAAGACCATGTCTGGGACATGGCATCGGCGTTGATATGTGTCCTAGTGTAAGGCCATTTCTGAGACATGGCATCGGCCATATTATGAAAGCTAGTGTAAGACCATGTCTGGGACAAGGCGTCGGCATTAAGATGAGAGCTAGTGTAAGACCATGTCTGGGACATGGGATCGGCCTCAATATGTGAGCCAGTGTAAGACCATGTCTGGGACATGGCATTGACATCGTACCCTCTCGTGTAAGGCTTGTCGGGTATCCTTTGGTATTCCAACTGGTTTAACGGATAATTTAAAGCTTGTGTTGAAAGTGAGAAAAGTTACGACTACGTTGTAAGTGATACAGGTACCTACACGAAATTCATAAGAAATGAGCTCGATTTATGTTGTATGATTATTAAGGATGAAAATGAGTAAGTTATGCCTTAAATCATTTGAGAATTATGTGCAAGTTTATAATGCGTTATGAGTATGATAATGCATGGTAATTGTTGTTGATTATTTACATGTGACTTACTAAGCTTTATGTGATTATTTACATGCGAGGATCAACAGACGTCGGAGGCATCAATCACACTATCAATCTGAACATTTGGTATAGTTAGAATTATCATTTTGAGTATGGCATGTATAGGGACTTGGTCTTTGTCAAGTGTCATATTGTTTTGGCCAAATGTTGGCTTGTCTTAAAGATTGATTCATTTTGTATAAGGCCATGGATGATGGCAAATACTTGTTGTTGATAAATGCAAATGTTGGTGTTTCCATGAATGTGGTTAAGACGTGGTTTGGTTGATAAGTAAGAAATGTTGTAGGCGATAAAAAATAGCTTGGATTGAGGCATGGATGCCTTGGTTGTGACTGATTTAGTCATGTGTTTGTACTTGTGATGGTACTATATTATGTGAGTAGATGTGTGCTTGAAAGGGTGACAAAAATGCTTGGAAAATAGTCTTACAGCAGTCCACACGAGTAGACACATAGGCGTGAGTGGCACAGGTCTGCCCCATAGGCGTGTAGCTCAGTCGTGTGTCCCTTAGACCTTAAATTGGTAAAATAGAATGCCCAATAGTAACCACACAGGTTGAGACACAGTCGTGTGTCTCAACTGTGTGAAAGACACGGGCATAGGACATGGGCCTAGCACACGGGCGTGTGCCTTGGCCGTGTGACCCTAAAATGTTGCTGACGTCAGAAACAGAAGTCAAGGTTTTAACACACGGGCTAAGACACGGGCATGTCATGGCCGTATAAGGGACACGGGCTATGGACACAGGTGTGTGATAGACTGTGTGACATCCTGACTTTTCGCGAAGCACAAGTCAGGCGCGCGTACAGGCTTAGGACATGGCCATGTTATGAGATCACACGGGCGTGTTGCCTTTCCACACGGGCATGTGCCCTGTTTTAAATGGAATTTTCTAATGTTTATGATAGTGCTTGGTTTAATCTCGAATTGTTCCGAAAGCATGTTATGGGCCTCGTAGGCCCTTATTAAGGACGTTAAGAGGAAGTTCAAAAGGTTTTGAATTTGAACGAACTTATACAACTCAAAATTTTATGTTTGTATGCGTTTAAATAAAGTAACGCCTCGTACCCTATACTGGCGTCAGATACAGTTAAGAGGTGTTACATTTAGTGGTATTAGAGCTATGGTTTAGTCGATTCTCGGACTAAACTAGTATGTGTACGAGTTTAGCTATACATGCCATATATGAATTATGATAGTGTAAAGACTCCTGACAATTTAAAATGTGTTTTTTATATAGTAAATGGATCCTGACAGAGCAGTGGTGGATGATGTTGAAAGTAATGCGTCGGCTCCCGCAGAAGGGACCGCGCCAATCGAAAGTGGGCCCTGACACTGAGTCAGGGCGGAGGGGTTAGAGAAGCCTTCCTCCATATGATGAATGTTAGGTATTCGGAATTTGTTCGTGCAAACCCGAACACTCAACCTACTCCACCTCCTCCAATCCCCCAGTCTGCGCCTGTAGCTCCCCAATTGGTGGAGATGTTAAGAAGGTAAAAACCTCCAGTAGACAGAATTCGAAAGCAAGGGGCTGAGGACTTTTGAGTGAATATAGATGATGACCTAGAGAGAGCAGAATTCTGGCTAGAAAATACCATTAGGGTTTTCGATGAGTTGTCTTGCACACTAGAGGAGTGCATGAAGTGTGTAGTGTCATTCCTGTGAGAGAGGCCTACCAATGGTGGAACACCCTTGTGTTGGTTGTACCAAGGGAAAGGATTACATGAGAGTCTTTCTAAGAGGAATTCCGGAAGAAGTATATTAGTCAGATGTTTATAGACCAGAAGAGGGGGGAATTTCTAGTATTGAAGCAAGGCTGAATAACACTAACAGAGTATGAGCGTGAGTTTGTAAGGCTTAGCAAATACGCTCGGGAGTGCGTATCCACCGAAGCCATCATGTGTAAGAGGTTTGAGGTCAGATTAAATGAAGATATCCGACTATTAGTTGTCATTCTGGAATTAAAGGAGTTTGTAGTGCTCGTTGAAAGAGCTTGTATGGCCAATGAATTGGGCAAGGAGAAAAGAAAGCTGATATTGAGTCTCCTGACTTAAAGAAATGACAGTTGGGGAAATCATTTCAGTCCTTATCCAAGAAATCGAGAGAATTCACTACCGGATCAAATGCTTCAGCAGGATTTTCGAGTAGAAATAAGAATAAGCAGTACACGACGTCTAAAGCTCAAACCACTTCTATTGCGAGTGTTGGTAGTACTCGACCAAATAAACCAAAATGTTTACAGTGTGGTAGACGACATTTCGGTGAGTGTCGAGGAAATGATAGAGGCTGTTTCAAGTGCGGTTCACTAGACCACTTCATTCAATACTGTTCTGAGATGGATGAGAAAGACAGAAAGCAAGATGTTCGAGCGGGTAATGCTCTTTCTAGAGGTATACCACAGAAGAACCCGGGAAGTGGGGCTGGTAGTAGAGGTGCGCCTAGAGATTCCGCTGTGAGGTCTGAAGGTCGAGCACCTGCAAAGACTTATGCCATTCACACTCGCGAAAAGGCATCATCTCCAGATATGATAACGGGTACTTTTTCTCTTCATGATATCTCTGTTGTTGCTTTAATTGATCCGGGGTCTACCCATTCGTATGTTTGTATGAAATTGGTGTATAGTATGAATATACATGTTGAGTCTTTTGAATTTAAGGTAAAAGTGTCAAACCCTTTAGGCAAGCATGTGCTAGTTGACCAAGTGTGTAGAAATTGTCCCTTGACAATTAGAGGTCATTGTTTTTCGGCTAATCTTATGTTGCTACCGTTTGATGAATTTGACGTGATTCTTGGTATGGACTGGTTAGCAGCTCATTATGTGATAGTAAATTGTGGGGGAAAATTTCTTGAACTGAAATGTGAAAATGGGGATGTCCTTCGGGTTGAATCAGGTGAATCGGATAGCTTGCCTGTAGTGATTTCTTCTTTGGCGACTGAGAAATATATTAGAAAAGGGTATGAGTCTTATCTCACGTTTGTGTTGAATACTCAAGTGCCGAAAGTAAAGATTGAGTTAGTGCCAGAGGTATGTGAGTATCCAGATGTGTTTTCGGAGGAGTTACCTAGATTGCCTCCAACTAGGGAAGTCGAGTTTCGTATTGAGTTGGTCCCTGGTACGACACCTATTTTGGTTGCCCCATATAGGATGGCCCCGCTGGAATTAAAAGAGTTGAAAGTTTAGTTACAGGAGTTAACAAATAAGGGTTTTGTAAGACCGAGCTATTTCCCATGGGGTGCTCCGGTACTTTTTGTGAAAAAGAAAGACGGGTCAATGAGGTTATGTATAGACTACAGACAGCTCAACAAGGTGACTGTGAAGAACAAGTATCCTTTGCCAAGGATCGATGATCTGTTTGACCAATTGAAAGGAGCCACGGCATTTTCTAAGATAAACTTGAGATCTAGTTACTACCAGCTGAGTGTTAAGGATCAAGATATACAAAAAACTGCATTCCGGATGAGGTATGGCCATTATGAGTTCCTCGTCATGCCCTTTGGCTTAACGAATGCTCCTGCAGTATTTATGGATTTAATGGACCGTATTTTCTGACTGTACTTGGATAACATTGTAGTTGTTTTTATTGCTGAAATATTAATTTATTCTCGTGATGAGAGTGAGCATGCGGAGCATTTGAGTACTGTCATGCAGACTTTAAGAGATAAGCAGTTGTATACCAAGTTTAGCAAAAGTGAATTTTGGCTTTGAAAAGTCTGATTCTTAGGCCATATCGTGTCAGGTGATAGAATTAGAGTTGACCCGAGTAAGATATCGGCTATCATTGATTGGAAACTGCCGGGGAATGTGTCAGAGATTAGAAGCTTTTTGCGCTTAGCGGGATACTACAAACGGTTTGTTAAGGGATTCTCCATGATTGCTACTCCGATGACGAGGTCGCTACAGAAAGATGTCAAGTTTGAATGGACGGAAAAATGCCAACAGAGTTTCGAGAAACTAAAGGTGTTGTTGACTGAAGCTCCAATTTTAGTGCAACCAGAACCGGGAAAAGAACTTGTAGTGTATAGCGACGCATCCTTGAAGGGATTGGGATGTGTGTTCATGCAAGAAGGCAAAGTAATAGCATATGCAACGAAAAAACTGAAGTCACATGAGAAAAACTATTCGAATCATGAATTAGAGTTAGCTGCCATAGTGTTCGCACTGAAGATTTGGAGACACCATTTCTATGGCGAGAGATGCCGAGTATTCACTGACCATAAAAGTCTAAAGTATTTGATGACTCAAAAGGAGTTAAATCTACGATAGCGTAGGTGGTTAGAGTTGATAAAGGATTATGAGTTGATAATTGACTACCACCCTAGAAAGGGGAATATGGTCGCCGATGCTTTGAGTAGGAAGTCATTGTTTGATTTGAGGGCTATGAACACTCAGTTGTTAGTAACTAACGATGGTTTGATTTTAGCCGAGTTGAGAGTGAAACCAATGTTTATGCAAGAGATCTGCAAAGCTCAAAAATGTGAGAAAGGATTGCAAGCTAAGATAACTCAGTGCGAGACGGGTATAGAATCAGACTTTCGAATTGGTTCAGATGGCTGTTTAATGTTTCGAGACAGAATTTATGTACCCAGAAACAATGGGCTTATTTGAAAATTTTACATGAGGCATATAGCAATTGTATGTCTATCCATCCGGGTAGTATGAAAATGTACAATAACTTTAAGAAAATGTATTGGTGGTCGGGAATGAAGAGAGACATTTCAGAGTTTTTCTCTAAGTGCCTAATTTGTCAGGAAGTGAAGGTCGAACACTATGTACCTTCGGGTTTACTTCAGCCCGTGATGGTTCCCGAGTGGAAATGCAACCGTATTACCATGGATTTTGTGTTTGGATTGCCGTTGATGCCAAAGAAGAAAGATGTTGTATGGGTTGTGGTTGATAGGCTAACTAAGTCGGCTCATTTTATACCGGTGCGTACCAATTCTCAACTTGAGAAATTGGCCGATTTGTATGTTTCTGAAATTGTAAGACTTCACAGGGTACCTTTATCGATCATTTCGGATAGAGATTCGTGGTTCATATCACGGCTTTGGAAAAAGTTGCAAGAAGCTTTAGGGACGAAACTGAATTTTAGTACTGCTTTCCACCCGCAAATCGACGGTCAGTCGGAAAGAGTATTTTAGATTCTTGAAGATATGTTGCGGTGTTGTGTTCTTGAGTTTCAAGGCAGTTGGGAAAGGTACTTACCATTGGTAGAGTTTGCCTACAATAATAGCTATCAGTTGAGTTTGAAAATGGCACCTTATGAGGCTTTGTATGGGCGTAAGTGTCGAACGCCCTTGTATTGGAATTAACTTAGAGAAAATCAGATTCACAGGGTTGACTTAGTCAAAGAGAATGAAGAGAAAGTAAAGGTAATTCGTAACTGTTTGAAGGTCGCTTCGGATAGACAGAAATCCTACGCGGATTTGAAATGAAAAGAAATTGAGTTTTGAGTCGGTGATAAGGTATTCTTGAAAGTATCTCCGTAGAAGAAAGTCCTCAGATTCAGTAAGAAAGGCAAATTAAGTCCACGTTTTATTGGGCCATATAAGGTGACTGAGAGAATTGGACCGGTAGCATACATTAGCCTTACTGTCCAAGTTAGAAAAGATCTATGATGTCTTCCATGTGTCCATGTTGCGCCGTTATCGTTCTGACCCTTCACACATTATTTCACCAGCAGAAGTTGAAATTCGATCGGATATGACCTATGGTGAAGAGCCGGTTAAGATTTTAGATCGGGAGGTCAAGAAATTGAAGGATAAGAGTATAGCACTTGTAAAGTTATTATGGCATAGACATGGGGTCAAGGAAGCCACGTGGGAGCCCGAGGAGACAATGAGAGACCAATACCCAAACCTTTTTAACAAAAAGATTTTAGGGGACGAAAATCTCTAAGGATGGGAGAATTATAATAGCCTGATTTTAGGCTTAATCAGAATAGTGGTTTTGAGACCACAAATTCGAGGTTGGAGAAATTATTTTAATATTATTTTATGTGTTATAGCATGATTATATAAGTGCATGAAAATTTTGGTGAATTAACTTTAGTGATTTCATGCTTAATTTTGAAAAGGGACTGAATCGCATAAAGTGCGAAAGTTTTGTTCTACAAGCTAAAGGTGTCAAATAGCTATAGAACCTTAAATTAGAGGTCCTTAATGTAACACCCCTAACCCGTAACTGTCACCGGATTAGGGTTAAGAGGAGTTACTGGACAAACAGAATCTTATACGGACATTTCATATTATTAAACATCGAATACAATCCAAGTGTCCCTTTTATAGGTCAGCTAGACCTTTATCATGCTTTAGAATAGGGCTGAGAATAAACCGAACACATACGAAAATTCTCAAAAATTTAAAACATTTTCAAAACTGTTAAGGTCACACACTCATGTGACCAGGCCGTGTGTCTCCCATGGCTACTAGACACAGCCGTGTGTCCTAGCCGTGCCAAAACAGGGAATGTATACTAACTTATCCACACGGCCACCAGACATGCCCGTGTGCCATGGCCGAGTGACCTTAGGCTAGTTACTGACTTAACCACATGGCTACCAGGCACGCCCGTGTACCAAGGCTGTGTAAGTTAGGCTAGTTACTGACTTATTCACACGGCCACCATGCACACCCATGTGCCACGGCCGTGTAGGCAAAACAGGCCACTTGCAAGGCCAAAATGCCGCCCACACAAGGGTCAACCCTACAAGCAAAAAGTCCATTCATTTCATGTACATTTGGAAACCAAAAACATATCAAATTAATCATCAAATCTCCACATTCAATTACAATTCCAATCATGCCAATTTGTACAACTAAAACACATATACATTCAAGCATGATTCATCCACATGCATACTCACATTTCATCCATATACTTACTATTAACTTGACCATTTCATAGTTACCAAGCCATACCAAATCATACATCATATTTCATATTTACTCATGCATATTATTAACACTTATCTAGCCAAATCTCATGGCTATTTACACATATTAAACATAATCCAAAATGACTAGCCTATACATGCCATATCTAGCTATATATATATTCCAAAGGTGCTAAAACAAGATAAGTAGTGTGATGATGATCCTCGACGGTCCCCGAGCCTTCAGTAGCTTTGACGATCTATAAAACAGAGTAAACACACACAGAGTAAGCTTCCAAAAGCTTAGTAAGCCATATACAAATAAATTTAGCATAAAATACATATAACCAAATTGAAACAATGGCATATTGATTCTCATATCAATTTCATCACATATATTTCTTGGCTCATATGCTTAGCCATATCTTACCACATTCTTCAACTCAAATAACACATGTACACATAGCTCTTTTAAACATATTTTCACATATCATCTCATCATTCCATTGTACAAATTCATCTTCGTAAGTTCTTATAAATACTTACCTTTTATACACACTTAGTGTACATATCACACGTACCTGAAACGGACATACAATTACATAATCATTCGTATCTCGAATTTGCCCGTTGAACCGTTAGAAACTAAATAGGATACTCAGATTGCTCGGAATAGTCGTACAATGCCAATGTCCCAGATGTGTCTTACATGTAGTCATATGTCGATGCCACTGTCCCAGACAGGGTCTTACATGAATCAATACGATGCCAATGTCTTGGACATGGTCTTACACGTAAGTCTCATATCGATGCCATCGTTCCAGACATGGTCTTGCACAAAATCTCAAATCAACGCCAACGTCCCAGGATGGTCTTACATGATATAACACAACAGTTACCTATGTCATGACATAGTTAATCCTATCTATTCTTAGATTCGAATGGGACTTCTCGAACTTTAACAACTAGTCAACTTATTCAAAATGTTTGATAGCACATACATTCCATCTCAATGGATAATCATAATAATTCAACTGTCATATATACTCAAATAATTTAAAAGAAATACATTTATTTGTATATCGACTTACCTCGGATTCGGATATTCGATCGGACTCGGTTATTCAACTACTTTCATTTTCCCGCGATCTAAGTCTGTTTTCTTCTGTTCTTGATCTACATATTCAAATTTAACCCTTATATTCATCAACTTATTCAATTCAATCCAAAAACATACATTTAGGGCTATTTGCAACTTAGCCCTCACATTTGCACATTTTGACAATATAGTCCATTTTTCTCAAAACTTCAAATATACAAAAGCACCATATACTCATGCTTAGCCGAATACTCATATATCTCATACAAGTCCAAACATTTCATTTATTTCACAATTTAGTCCCTCAAAATACTATTTTCACAATTTATCCCTAATTAGCTAAATTCATCAAAAATTCAAGAACAAAACATGTTCATTTAACACATATCTTTTATTTAACACTTAAACTCATCACAAAGCTCACCATTTCATCAATGGCACATCTCATAAACATCATAATTTCTTCAAATTACAACATGGGCTTGATAGTAGACTAAGCAACAATCTCAAAAACATAAAAATCATCAATAACCAAAGTCAAAACATACCTTAATTTGAGCTTAGATATGGCCGAAACTTAGCTTGGCTTATTTCCTCTTTTTCTTTACTAATTTTCAGCTAGAATAAGATGATAACTATCATCTTTCAATTGTTTCTTTTACTTATTATCATGTCATTATACTCTTTACTAAAATATCCCTTCAATTAATAATTAAAACAAACATGCATTAAGGGCATATTTGTCCTTTGTCCATCCACTATCTAAATATTGGCATAATTGCTTCATAATGCCATAAACATTCAAAAGCCACAACACATAGGTGCTTTGACAAATAGCATGCAAATATTGCATTTAATGCAATTTAATCCTTTTCCCAAATTAAGCACATAGACAGACAAATTTTTATACGAGACTTTTACACATACTTATTCACGTATCAGAGGCACGAAAATAATATTAAAATATTATTTTAACTCAGATTTATGGTCCTGAAACCACTGTTTCGAGTAAGGTCTAAACCGGACTGTTACACTTAATGTACAAATAGGCCTTTAAGAGAGTGATGGCTGGCCATAGGGACAACGAAATGAAATTGGTCAAAGGTTAGGTGGATTTTAGGTGACTTAATTGATAAAATAAAATAAAATAAAGAGAAAAAGATATCACCATTCATCTTCTTCCTCTCCACCAAAATTTTCAATAAAAATAAGGGTTTTGGAAGCTTGAAATTTAAGCAGCTCTTCACCCTTGCAAGTAAGTGTTTTTGATGGTCATTCTTAATTATTTTTGTATTTTTGTGACCCTTGTAGCTTAAGATAACTAATGGAGGGACTGTTTTGCAAAATGGTTGAGAGTCAAGGGTTTTACCATGTAAGTATTCATGCTGATTTCTGAAATTTTATGGAAGAAAATAAATCTTAGTTGTTAAATAAACAACTTTGTGAAAGGGGTTTTCATGAAAACACTTAAAACGGACCTCTTTGTAAAAGCTATAAAATAGGTAGCAAATGTGTGAAATGATTGGAATTGTGGGTTGCTATACGAGTAATAAAGGTTCAGCTAGGCTTGTTAAAGGAGGAAATTCGATTAAAATCGTTTTACGAGCCTAGGGGCAAAATCGTAATTATGTGAAAATCTAAGTGCAAAACAGTAATTTTGCTAAAGTAGGAAATTTGGAATGTCTTGATTAATGTGGTGATTAAATAAGTAAATTTTGTCATTATAGATCAAGAAAAATGGAATTTGGACCTAGACCAGGGGAAAACCAAGCTATTGGACTAAATCGAACTAGACGCCTATATTTTGTATATTGAGGTAAGATGTACGTAAATAATACAACTCTATTGTTATTATACATTAAACAATTGATATTGCATAAAATGTTTGATTGTTTTTATGAATATGCTTAACGAAATTTGATGTGGTATACTTCCGGTTGAACCTTAGGAATAGATTGGATATCCACACCATGACATTTGGGTGATATGTGTGCTAGTGTAAGGCCATGTTTGGGCAATGGCATCGGCCACATTATGAGAGCCGGTGTAAGACCATGTCTGGGGCAAGGCGTTGGCATTGAGATGAGAGCTAGTGTAAGACCATGTCTGGGACATGGGATCGGCCTCAATATGTGAGCCAGTGTATGACCATGTCTGGACATGGCATCGGCATCGTACCCTCTCGTGTGAGGCTTGTCGGGTATCTTTTGGTATTCCAACTGGTTCAACGGGTATTTAAAGCTTGTGGTACAGGTACCTACACGAAATTCATAAGAAATGTATGTTGTATAATTAGTAAAGATGAAAAATAGTAAGCTATGCCTAAATCATTTCACAATTATTTGCAAGTTTATAATGTGTTATGAGTATGATACCGCATGGTAATTGTTGTTGATAATTTACATGCGACTTACTAAGCTTTATGCTTAGTCCCTCTCTTTTCCATTTTCTTAGTGCTGCCAAGCTAGTTCAAGGATCAACAGACGTCGGAGGCATCGATCACACTATCAATCTGAACATTTGGTATAGTTAGATTTATCATTTTGAGTATGGCATGTATAGGACTTGGTCTTTGTCAAGTGTCATATTGTTTTGGCTAAATGTGTTGGCTTGTCTTGAAGATTGATTCATTTTGTATAAGGCCATGGATGATGGCAAATACTTGTTGTTGATAAATGCAAATGTTGGTGTTTCCATGAATGTGGTTAAGACGTGGTTTGGTTGATAAGTAAGAAATGTTGTAGGCGATAGATAATAGCTTGGATTGAGGCGTAGATGCCTTGGGTATGACTGATTTAGTCATGTGTTTGTGCTTGTGATGGTACTATATTATGTGAGTAGATGTGTGCTTGAAAGGGGTGACAAAAAGGCTTGGAAAATAGCCTTACAGCCGTCCACACGGGTAGACGCACAGGCGTGTAGTTCGGCCGTGTGTCCCCTACACCATAAATTGGTAAAACAGAATGCCCATTAGTAACCACACAGGCTGAGACACGGCCGTGTGCCTCAACCATGTGGAAGACACGGCCATAGGACATGGGCATGTGCCTAGGCCGTGTGATATTTGCACCTTTAATGCGAAATTATATTCACCACACGGCCTAGCACACGGGCGTGTGCCTTGGCCGTGTGACCCTAAAATGTTGCTAACGTCAGAAACAGAAGGTCAAGGTTTTAACACACGGGCTGAGACACGGGTGTGTCATGGCCGTGTGAGGGACACGAGTCGTGTACATGTGCGTTTGCCAGACCGTGTGACATCCTGACTTTTCACGAAGGACAAGTCAAGTACACGCACGGGCTTAGGACATGGCCATGTTATGAGATCACTCGGGTGTGTCGCCTTTCCACATGGTCGTGTGCCCTGTTTTAAATGGAGTTTTCTAATGTTTATGATAGTTCTCGATTTAATCCTGAATTGTTCCTAAAGCATGTTTTGGGCCTTGTAGGCCCTTATTAAGGACGTTAAGAGGAAGTGTGAAAGGTTTTGAATATGAACGAACTTTTACAACTCAAAATTTTATGTTTGTATGCGTTTAAGTAAGGTAACGCCGCGTATCCTATACCGGCGTCGGATACAGGTAAGGGGTGTTACAAGAACTTTGAGATGATATCTTACGCTTATCTAGGCCACTGATCTTGTGTTAGAGTCTTAAAAATTTATATAATGAATGATAGAGCCTAGAAGCTAACTATGACAACGAATAAGGCAAGCGCACCTATCGAACAGTAGTATAGTTTAGTGGCAAGACCGGATTGTCGAACCCAAGGGAACCAAAAGTACTAATACTAACTTTCTTTTTATTGTTTAGCCTAAAAATTAAGCGAATTTTTGTTTATTCTAAAATTAACTAACTACTAAGCTAAAGATGCTAAGACACAGAGAATGAATTTGGGAAAATATTTTTGGGAAAATACTTTTGGGAAAAACCAATTGATTAAGACAATACCCGAGGAAGAATCCACCTAGACTTCACTTGTTATTTAACTCTGAACCAGAGATTTATTCACTTGACTTGATCCGTAGGATTCCCTAATTTATATTAATACCTCTTTCAGGGCTACTAACGTCTAAACCTAGGTTGATTAATTAAAATTTCTTTCTAACTAAAATCCCTAGAATTGCATTAACTCGATCTATGGACTCCCTTATTAGGTTTGACCCTAATCCGGTAGATTTTCGTCATCCTATTTCTAGGGTTGCGATCAACTCCGCTTAATTATGCTAGATCTACTCTTAAATAGGGACTTTTGCTCCACTGCCTAAGCACATCAATACTTGAATCAATATCCTGAAATATCAAAGCAAGAATTAAGAACACATAATTAAGAACAAATCAAGTATTTATCATATAGTTCAGAAAACAATAACAAGATCCATCTTAGGTTTCATCCCCCTCAGGTATTTAAGGGGTTTAGTTCATAATGATAAAAGAATACATCTCAGAAGAAAATATAAAACAAAACATAAGAAAAACCCTAAAACCCCCTAAAGGAATTTGAAGGGAAGATCCTCTGTCTTGAGTATGAATCTGGCTTCTTGAGATGAATCAACTGACTTTCTTTGCATAAATTTCACAATTCTAGCATCTCTGGCTTGGCTCTTCGGCCTAACTGGACGCCCTCTCATAGGTCACTCTTAGGGTGTTTATATAGGCTTTCGGAATGTCTTTCATCGCCCCTAAGTATCCTAATCCAAGTGAAATTAAAATAGGTCGCGGCAGGAACACACCCGTGGCACACGCCCGTGGCACACGCCCGTGTAAGCCGAGACCAGGCCGTGGTTGGGTCTGCTAATGGAGGCACAGTCGTGTGGCTTGGGCCCAGGCTGTGTGCATTTCGTACTTTGGCCCATTTTCCCCATTTTTGGCCCGTTTCTCATTCTTTTCATCCTCCGGTTCTCTCCTAAGTATAAAACATGAAATTAAAGGATTAGGAGCACTAAATTCCACAATTCAGGGAATAAATCATCCAAAAGTATGCTAAATGTGGGATTAAAATATGTACATCATATGATTTACAAGCCACAATTCAGTGATTCAGTGTCCAGTGGTGGCTGAGAGGGACTGCCTTCATCTTCCTCATTCCGTCAATACTGAGTCGCTACCCTCTATTTTTTTGCCTAAGTTTGTTTTTCTAGCCCCCTTTTAGGGTTCCCTCCTTTTGCTTTTATAATCATTTTCCCTAGGGTAAATCCAATAGCCCATGATTTTCTTCTCTCTTTTTCAGGTAGGTATATCTGATAAATGTTTAGCTGTGACTATGGCTGATATGCTTTAAGTGTTGATTCAACATCTTCTCGGCATTGCCATGGCATTCATGTTGACAAAATGTCCCACCCTTTGCCCCGACAAAACTTCCCTCATTTACTTCTTGTTCCTCATCCTGCACCTAGCAATCTACCACCACACACAACCCTTCCATAAGTAATTAAAAATAACTAACATTTAAGTACAGTCCAAGCTCCTAATGTAATGCTAAAACAAGAAAAATACTAATGGAATGTCCTAAAATGCAACTAAATGTACCTAACTATAGACAATAGCTAGATTTAAATGCATGAAATATAACTCTTTTCAAGAGTTATCACACCCCAAACTTGAGTTTTGCTTGTCCTCAGGCAAAATATACATGAATGCAACAAAATTTTCCTACGCATATAACCACCTTGTACTGCCAGTGCAGTCAAAGAACAATATATACTTTAGTTTTTAGCAATCTTCTATCACTAAAAACTTGTTCGAGTTTCAAAGGTTTGCTCAACGAAGGTAGTGCAAAAAATTTCTCTCTAAAAATAAAATTTCCTAAGTACTCATGTGTGC
This sequence comes from Gossypium bickii, assembly GCA_025503065.1. NCBI lineage: Eukaryota > Viridiplantae > Streptophyta > Magnoliopsida > Malvales > Malvaceae > Gossypium > Gossypium bickii. The sequence continues at coordinate 89,883,779 of CP106714.1, read as the reverse complement.
TTTCGGACCATAGTAAACATCTCTTAATTTACTCAATTCATTTGTTACCTAAACTCAAGTTACTTTGTAACCTTTTTAAAATATTTATTTGTTTTTTTCTCTTTCTTCATTCTTTTTTTAAGTATATTAGGGGATTTAGCATGTCATAAAATTCTTTAACTTGATAATTACAATGGAGCACACACTGAATTACCTAGTACTCAATCATGTCTCAATTTACATTAAAATCACTCTTGAAGCTAAGGCTTCTGACTTAGAACATGGATGAAGGAAACAACTACCTCCTTAGCTACTCAACATGTTACTACAGTGGAGTGCCCCTAATTTTCTTTTCTTTAATACACTCTTTATAATAGCCCGTTTTTAGTCAAATCAAAACAGTGGTTTTGGGACCACAAGTTCGAAGTCAAAATGATTATTTTATTATTATTTTAATATTTACAGTACGATATTATGATTCTGTGAAAATTTTGTTAAGAAATTTTATCGTTTGATTAATCAATTCGATAAAAAGGACTAAATCGTGCAAAGTGTAAAACTTAAGTTCTATTAGTTAAAGGTGTCTAATAGCTATAGAAGTAAAGGCCCTTATGTGGTAATTAGCCCAACTGTGAGTTAGTGGATGATTTTTGGTTTGGCATTTTTGTAAATATGAAACCTTTTAATGGTAAACTAGTAAAAAGATAAATAATGTTTAATTAAATAAAACAAAAACCAAATTTCATCTTTTATTTTCTATTCTCCACTGATTGTAGAAGAAAACCTAACCATTTTTGTGCTAAAAATTTCAGCAATCTCATCTCCTTCAATTAGGTATGTATTTTGACTCCGTTTTTAATGATTTTTATGTTTTTTAGATCGTTGCAACTAGGTCTTGCTAGCCCATGGACTAATTTGCAAAACTGTTAAAGATTTTGAATGTTTCTATTGATGAATAAGAATGTGTTTTGAAGCTTCTTGATAGATTATGACTGCTTGTTGATAGATATATAAGTTTTGTTAAGTGATTTTTAATGAAAATGCAAATTAGGGGCTAAATTGTGAAATGTGCAAATTTAGTGGTTAAAATGTGTAATAAATGAAAATTTGGGGCTGTTATAAGCATGATAAATATTTTGCTAGGCTTGGGTTCTGATGAAACTGAATGAATTTTATTTTACAAGCCTAGGGACTAAATTGTAATAATGTTGAAATATTAGGGACAAAAGTGTAAATGTACTTTATTGAGTGTTTTGGATTAAATAGAGTGATGATTAAATAAGCTGAATTTGATGTTATATAGATCAAGAAAAGTGAAATATGGACTTAGATCGGGGGAAGAATAAGGTTTTGGATTAGTTGACTCGTGTTATCGTTTTTACATCCCAGATAAGTTCGTATGTAATAAGGATTGTTATAATTATGCTTTAAATGCTTTGATATTGTATGAATTGTGTACACGAGACTATCGTCGTATTCAAGGATGATTCAATTAATTATCGGCACTTAGTGTGCGAAATCGAGATAGCTTTGGCTATATATTTGCACTTAGTGTGCTTGATCGAAATAGCTTCGGCTATATATATTGGCACTTAGTGTACGAGATTGATACAGCTTCAGCTATTTATTTGGCACTAAGCGTGTGGCTTTCCTGAGTATCCAAAAATATTCTGAATGGATCAATGGGTACGTCAAAGATGTGGATGAGTTATGAGTTTGATATGGAATGATACAGGTATGTACGTGAACCGTACAAGCATTGAAATAAGGAGATTATGAAAGTGATAACTAATCTTGTGAATGAAATTTTTATAGGATGATGATTCCATATGTGAATTGTATATTATGTTTGATTTGTTTAAATTGTGCACATTTGGTAAGTTGATTTTAAATGCTATACGAACTTACTAAGCTATAAAGCTTACTTTATGTATTTCTCTATGTTTTATAGTGATTTCAAAGCTATCTCAGATTCGGGGACCGTTGGAGATCACTTCACATTATCCAACTATCACTTGGTACATTTGAAATTAAGTTTTGGGTCATATGGCATGTATAGGAACTTTGGTCATTTTGATAAATGTGGTGCTTATGAAATTAGCCATTTGAATTGGCTTGTAAATGTCTAAGGTTTAGTTTGTATATTTGGCCAAGTGAGTTGGCTTATTTTGGTTGATTTAATTATGTTTATATGTATATAAATGACCTGTGTTGTGTGATTGAGATTGGTTTTGTGATGCTTTTCGATAGTAAATTTTATAGATATCAAATGGTTGATAATTGAGAAGCTATGTGCTTGTGAATTGGTGCATGATGATGCATGTTTGGAAAGGTTTAATTAGTTGATTTGAATATGTGCAGTGGGTATGATTTAAATGAGTAAAACATGAGATTATAAGTATGTTAGTGATTGGCATTGAAATGGTATGTTTTAGCTTTGATTGTGGTTGAACTGAATGCCCACTTATGCTATGAATGAGTACCATTTGAAGTGTGTAGGTGTGTGCAAAATGGGGTGGCAAGATAGCGTGGTAAATAGCCTATTTTTGTCTACACGGGCAGAGACATGGGCGTGTGTCTTAGTCACGTGTGACACACGGTCAGGTTACACGGCCGTGTGTCCCCTGGTCTTGACTTAAAAACCAAGTCAGAATGCTCCCCACAACCTCACAAACGGGCATTTGTGGCCATTTTTAGGGCACACGGGCGTGTGTGTTGGCCGTGTGACCCAAGTCCGAGAGTTACACGGGGTTGAACACGGGCTGCAACACAGCCATGTGATTCTATTTCAAATGTCCACACGGCCTGAGACACGGGCGTGTCTCTTTGCCGTGTGAGTGACACAGCCGGGCACATAGGCGTGTGACCCTTGCAGTTTGAAAAATTTTCTAAGTTTCGTAAAAGTTTCCCAAGTTATCGGTTTAGTCCCGAACCACTCCCAAAGCATGTTTAGGGCCTCGTAGGCTCGTATTAGAGACAATATGATTGGTTGTTAATGAATTATATTTGAATTGACTAATAGTATGAGAAATGTATGTGTAATTTTGTTATAAGTTTGGTAATGCTCCAAAACCTTATTCCTGCATTGAATACGGGTGAGTGGTGGTACACTCTTACTTGGACTAACCTTTCTAGTCAACAACACGAATCGAACAAACAAAGTGGTGTTGACTTACTTGGCAATTCTAAGTATTGGAGTTTCTACGGTCCTTTATTTAAGTAATGTTATGGCAATGTGACTGAGTTTGACTTTAAAGGTCTCTAAGTTCATTAAAAGATACTTCCTATAGTCCAAAAATAACTGAGGTTAGGATAGCTTATTTTTTGGAGGTAATCTTCAAGGAACCTAACCTAAACTGAATTCACCTAATCCCCTATCACATGTTCTAAATGTATTGAAGAATTTAAGCTCATCATCAAAAATCATAAGTAAAGATTGTACTTCGTATAGGCAAAACAATACTTAGTAGTTACGCGGTAGTGGCAAAACAAATTTAACGAGACTAGAATGAACATATGTACTAGATATATAATGCAGCCCCCAAACCTAAGGGGTGCACTGTCCTCAATGCATGTACAGATATGTAACAGAAAAATATAGATATGTATAGAAAAATTTCATAGAAAAAGGAATAAAATGCATGAGGTAGGGAAAAAAAACTTCCCTAGCTTGGACTAGAGTGTAGTTACTTCATTCGGCCCTGTGAGTGGATTTACGGGCAGTGACTTTATATCATAGCTTCCTCTTCATTGGGTTCATTTCTCCCCCTGCTTCTCAGTTTCCATGAGCTCATTAATAAGATGATCAATGTCACGGTCTTGTGTAGTCATGGAAGCTAGTGGAATAGGGTCCTTAGCTTTCGTGGTGGAAGTAGTTGTAGTGGCAGTTTCATCTTTCTTTCATTCATCTTCATTCTCAATATTTAATGATGGCATCTTTTCAGGCTCCTTAACAACAGTTTCCCCTTCATCTGCATTGTTCCCAAATTCGCGGATTCGAATATTCCAGTAGGAGTTTGAGCTGGCTCCTCTACAGCTTCAGGAATTGTGAGCAAAGAGGTGGGGAAGGCAGGGTTCTGGCATCAACTTTGTAAAGTACTTTTGCAAGGATCTTTTAAGAGCCAAATCTCTGCTCCTCACATAAGTCCAATATTAGGTCTGCTGCTCTTAAGCCTTGACCATTTCTTCAGATAGTTGAAACTAATGAATCTCAAGTAGAAAAATCATTTAATCTAGTTACTTTAAGGAGTGCAACACTTGCTCCTCGAAGGAGCTGCGAGATGCTGAGGGTGCTGTCGTAAGAAATGGTGCAGCAATAGAAATGGTAGGCTGACTATGCTGAGTTGATTTTGCAGCATCAATGCCTAGGAATTTGGCAAAAATGGCTCGGGACAGTCCACCCTTGTTGGAGGTGACATCCTCATCAGCATACAGCACAAAGCAGTAATGAGGGAGGGAAAGTTAAGGCTGCCAGCATTTTTCTCAGCATACTAGTGTACCTCTTTAAAAATGATTCTGCCAATATTGATTCTTCTCCCCATGATGATGGAGTGTAATAAGAGCATCATTCCCTTTGAAACAGTCGTATTGTGAGTTGATGGCATGAGGGGGCTCTTTAGAAAAGGGTACCACACCTTCGCAATAGGCTTTAAAGAAGCCTTCTCAAGAGTATAGCAATCTTGACTGGAAGTAGTCCAACGCGTACCTTCAAAACATATATCATTCAAGACTTGAGTCAATCCATTAGCATTGACATTGTCAACGAAGGGTGTGTGTTCATCTTGCACATCAGTCATCCCAAATTGGACATTAATATGATCTTCATCGAACGGAGCTGAAGTGCCACGAACATTGATAAAAGGAGAATCAAGTGAATTAACATGTGCATTAATTTTACAAACAACCATTTCGAAAATGTCCTCAGGGTGCAAACAGAAAATACTCTACCTGTACTTCTCTGTGATGGAGGACACTAACTCATCATAGCCTATGGGTGGTTCATCTTTGAACAAGAACCCTTGTTCGAAACAAAAAAGGAACTTTGAGATGTTATTGTTGTATTTTGTGGCTGCAGCACTTTTAAAAAGGTTTTAGGTTGGGTAGTGCTGGCCTGCGATGACTCAACAACCTTCAAAGTAGTCTTTACTTGTTCCATTGAAGGAGGATAGAGAAAAATCTCGAAAAATGTGGTCAGAGGAAATGCAGGAGAAGTTGAAGAGAAAGAAACAATAAAGACGAAAAATTTGTGGGAAAAGTAACAGACGTGAGCAGTTGAAAATAGATGAATAGAGGAGATAATGTTGATAGTTCAAAAAAATGAAATGTACAGAGTAATCTTTGTGGTGTGGAGGACGGAAAAATAATAGGATTTTTTTAGGGGAAATGTGAGATGACCTAGCCCTAAATTAAAAGTTTTGGCTTTTCCTCTTGGGCTACCCATGTAACAAAATTGGCCCAACTATCCAAAAATCTCTCCCTTGGACTTTTCTGTTTGATCAACCCATGTTACCTCGTACCTTGACATTCATTCACTAGTTTGTCATGGCATAATTTCCTTCTGAGATACTGGGGTAAAGTCCTCTTAACATCACAACTGATAATACCACACATTTATTCTGTCTCTGAAAATCTAGAAAACCTGCTCATTAATCAAAGATAAAATCAGAAATGAAATAACATTAAATATTTCACAACAATAACAGATAATAAAAATGAAATGAAAGTGAAGCAATTAAAGAAAGGAATAAATAAAAACAAAACTGCTAACTTAAACATCTCAAAGGTCAATGGATTGCTTGTCCTGATCCAGATGAGCACCCTAGTAGTGCTTCAAGCATTGTCCATTAACTTTGAATGTGACCTCAATTTTCTAGTCTTTGATACTAAAAGCTCCATTTGGGTATATTTGAGCTACTTTAAAGGGACTTGACCAGCGAGATTTTAATTTACTAGGGAACAATTTGAGCCTAGAGTTGAACAACAACACCTGTTATCATGCCAACACTTGCTCTTCTTCTTGTATAGTTTAGCATTGTCATATGTCCTTGCTCTGAATTTTTCAATTTCATTCAGTTCTAACAACCTTTTATGGCCTACAGCGACCCAATCCATGTTCAGCTTTTTAATAGCCCAAAATGCTTTATGCTTAAGCTCAACGAGTAGGTGACATGGCTTTCCATAAACAAGCTTAAAAGGTGACATCCCTAATGGTGTTTTAAATGCAGTACGATAGGCCCAAAAGCTTCATCCAATCTGGAGGACCAATCTTTACGAGTTAGGTTCACCAGTTTTTCTAGAATGTTTTTAATTTATCTGTTAGAAATCTCAGCTTATACATTTCTTTAGGGATGGTATGCCGTGGCAATATTATGTTTCACCCCATACTGATGCAAGGCATTAGCCACTAGCTTGCAATCAAAATGAGATCCTTCATAACTAGTAATGGCTCTAGGCATACCAAATCTTGTGAAATTGTTATTGTGCATTATTAACTTTGCATCATTAGTAGGAAGCACATCAACTTCGACCCACTTAGAGACATAGTCCACTGCCAACAGTATGTACAGGGTGCCTAATGAGGCTGGAAATGGACTCATAAAGTCTATTCCCCAAACATCAAATAACTCAATCTCTAGAATATTTTGCAGCGGCATTTGTGTCTCCTAGATAGATTTCCTGTCCTCTGACAACGGTCAAATGACTGATAAAATTCATGAGCATCCTTGAACAGATTCGACCAGTAAAATCTTGACTGGAGTACTTTGGTTACAATTCTCATTCCTCCAAAGTGTCCTTCATAAGGAGTTGAATGACAATGTTGTAGAACGCTATGTATTTCGTCATCAGGGACACACTTCATAATTATTTGATCAGCACAATGCTTAATTAGGAAGAGCTCATCCCAATAATAATGCTTGGCATCATGAAGGAATTTCCATCTTTTTTGGCTATTGAAATCAGGTAGCATCATACCAATTACTAAAAAGTTCACTATATTGGCATAGCAAGGTAATGCCATGGAAATTAACAGCTGCTCATCCAGAAAGTCTTCTTTAATAAGTTTGTCCTTTCCATCGTCATTTCCAGATTCTAACCTTGACAAGTGATCAGCCATTTTATTTTTAATCCCCTTTTGATCTTTAGTTTTTAAGTCGAATTCCTGCAACAAGAGTATCCACCTAATCAATCTTGGCTTGTCATCTTTCTTGCTCACCAAATACTTAATAGCAGAGTGATCCATGTAGACTGTAACATTGGTACCAACTAGATAAGATCGGAATTTATCAAATGTGAACACCACAACCAGTAACTTCTTTTTCGTGGTGGTATAGTTAAACTGCGCATCCGTTAGGGTTCTGCTCGCATAATATATTACACGTAGTACTTTGTCTTTCCTCTGCCCCCAACACTGATCCCACAGCATAATCACTGGTCTCACACATGAGTTCAAAAGGCTGTGTCCATTTCGGAGCTATTACAATTGGTTCTACTACCAGCCATTTCTTCAATTCCTTGAAAGCTACCAAGTAATGTTCATCAAAATTAAAAGGTCTATTTTGCTCCAGCAAGGTGCACAAGGGTTTAGATATCTTTGAGAAATCCTTAATGAATCTTCTATAAAATCTCGCATGACCTAAAAAGCTTCTAATACCCTTGATACTGGTGGAAGGTGGCAATTTTTCTATTCCTTCAATTTTTTTTATCTTTGTCCACTTCAATCCCTCACTTCGATATCCTATGCCCCAAAATAATTCTTTCATGAACCATGAAGTGACATTTTTCTCAATTCAAAACAAGATTTGTTTCTTCACAACGGCACAAAACTAATTCCAGATTTTTTAAGCAATCATCAAAGTCATTGCCAAACATAGAGAAATCATCCATAAAGACTTCAAGGAAGTTTTCCACCATATCCGAGAATATGGCCATTATACAACACTGAAAGGTTACCGGGGCATTACATAACCCGAATGGCATCCATCTAAATGCAAAAGTTCCATATAGACATGTGAAGGTCGTCTTCTCTTGGTCATTAGGAGCTATGGAAATTTGATTATACCCTGAATAACCATCCAAAAAATAATAGAAAGCTTTCCCAGCTAATCTATCTAAAATTTTATCAATAAATGGTAGGGAAAATGGTCATTCCTAGTTGCCTTGTTAAGCTTGTGATATTCATTGCATACTCTCCATCCCTTGACAATGTGAGTCAGAATGAGCTCATTTTATCAATACTCACTACTGTGGCACCTCCTTTTTTGGGTACCCATTGTACAGGACTAACCTATGAGCTCTCTGAAATCGGATAAATAATGCTAGCACCAAGCCACTTGATAATCTCTTTCTTGACAACTTCTTTCATGATCGGATTTAGTCATCCCTGTTATTCAATAGAATTGCTATGGCAATCCTCCAATAAAATTTTATGCATGCAGGGAGCAGGGCTAATTCCCTTTATATCAGTAAGGATCCATCCTAATGCTTTCTTAGATTACCGAAAGACTTTTAACAACTTGACCTCTTGCTCGGGTGTCAACTCCACAGAAATTTACTATCGAAAAAAGTGTTGTTGCCACCCAAATATGCATATTTTAAATGATGCGGAAAAGGTTTCAAGGAGGTTCCATTATAGAAGGTTTAGGAGGATTACCAGAGTGATCTGATAATCCAAGGATTCAAACTTCTTCCCTTGGCTATCCACAAACTACTTGGCTTCCATAAGTTCACCAATGTCCTCAAAAATTACTGTGTCACTTCGCTTAAGCGAGTTTTCATCACTATCAGAATTGTTATGGCAAAGTTTTCACCACTATCAAAATTGTTATGGCAAAGTTTTGCAAACTCTTCCTTTATTGTTGTTTCTATCAACCCAATGGTGTGGCATTCTTCATTCTCATCAGCATATTTCAAGGCATCAAATACATTGAAGGTAATCTAATGATCATTTACCCTCATGGTCAGTTCGCCTTTTTGCACATCAATTAAAGTTCTGCTAGTAGCAAAAAAAGGTCTTCCAAGAATAATCAGCATATCCTGGTCAGCTTCACATTCTAAACTAAGGAAATCTATAAGAAAAATAAATTTATCTACTCTTACTAGCACGTCTTCAATTTTACCTTCCAGATGTGCGTAAAATCGGTTAGCCAATTGCAATGTAACCGTAGTAGGTCTGTCTTTCCCAATTCCCAACTTCCTAAAAATAGATATAGGCATTAGATTTACACTCGCTCGTAAATCACATAATGCCTTACTAACATTATGATTTCCAATTGAATATGGGATCGTGAAGCTCCTTAGGTCCTTCAACTTTGGAAGTAATTTATTCATCAACATTGTTGTACACCCTTCAATGAGAGTAACAGTCTCAAATTCTCCTAATTTGTACTTCTTTGGCAGTATATCTTTCATAAACTTCACATAATTGGGTATCTGCTCCACAGCTTCTACTAGCCGTATGTTGATATAGAGTTGTTTCAAAACATCCAAAAATAATTTGAATTGAACATCCTATTTATAATTATGATATCGCTGAGGAAAATGTAGAGGTGGTCGTCCATTAGGTTCCTGATATTGTTTTGATGTGGCATATTTTTTGGAAATATGATCTAATTCTACTACAACATTCTTCTATTTACCCTTTTCAGGTGCAGTATGCTTTTCAATTGATTCTATGTAGCACTCATAACTCATCCCCATCGGCAGATTAGGGTTACGGCCTATTATCGTACAATTCAGAACAATCAATAACAGATAGCATCAAGTTGCCAATTTAATTAACAGAATTTCATAATAATTCATATTGGAGTAATACATTCATTTATGGGCCTTAATCAAGCCAACAAGGACTTAAAAAAATTTTCTTCAAAGTGTTGGAAAAAATAAATATTTTAAAGAGCCTTGAATTAATTTAATTTTTAATGAGTTTTTGAAGTCAGAAGCATTTCTACCGATACTTAGGTGGAAAAGTATCGGTAGAACTCAAAAATAGAAAGACCTTGAAAAGGCTACAGAATTCTACCAGCAGAACTGGGAGCTCTACCGATACAACCCAGACTTCTATCGGTATAACGCACTCCAGTGAGCAAGGTAGTTTTAGTCTGGGACTTCTACCTAAACAAGTTAAGACAGTAGCCAAAGTCTAGCATTTTAACACCCTAAAACACATCAAGGGAAAACAAAACATGCCAATTATGCTCACCTAAACTTAACTAAGTTGTCTTTCAAATTCACACCACAAAGTACTTATAATCTTCATCTCTTAAATCAAATATACAAGCCACCATACACACACATTGAATTAGCTTACAATGACCTCAAACATCATGCCTAGATCCAAACCAATTATTACAATTCATGATCAAACATTGAGCACAACTTCAGAATTAACTTGGCATACTATAGGAATTTCTAAAGTTTATATCCTCAAAAACATACCAACCAACCAACACATAGATATAAACTTATAACAATTTCATTAACCCTACTACATGCCATATAAGCCATACAAAATTATAACCTACCAAAGATTCCCGAATAGTGTGAATCTTCGAGTTGATCCGATCGCCTAATTATCCACAAAATGTTATCTACAAAAAAAAAACATAACAAACACGAGTAAGCTTTTATAAAGCTTAGTAAGTTCGTCGATTAAATGATAAAGCTTATTGATTTAAACATAATAATTCAAATAACAAGATTAATAAGTCAAGTTCCTATCAAAAAGGTTCTTAACAAATTTATTGTCAACCACAGATCACAACAGGTGAGTTTATAGATAAACAAGTATGAGATTATTCATTATCAAGCCATAACGCTATCAGGAGATTCATGAATAATCTTTTAACAATTCTATAAGAAGACATTTAACGTAAGAACATTACTGATTGATGATCTATCGATACGAGTACACAGTTAACCATCCGAGAACATGCCATACGCTCATATGAGCTAATCCAATCGATAACACGCCTCGGCACTACGTGCCTAGCCCGTAGGCTAACATCTGCCCCCGGTAACATGACAAAAAACACTGTAATATAACACGATAGTCCACAAGAAATGCAGAACTTCGATATATTTAGTGAATAGGAAATATACAAGAATCCTCATCTCATCTCATATCAAGTCCATACTACGCCCAAAATAACCTATTGGCATGCCAATCGTACTATATCATATGTTCATCGGCTCAGGAGATATTAACAGTAACTCGTGTTTTATCAATCATTATTTCAATTCTCAATTATCAGATACCAACACATTAATCAGAAATCAACAGATAAATTTCATTTAATATATAAATTTAAACGTATTGAATTAACCAAACAAACTTACTTGACTAAATTGCAGCAATGACAAAGGTACAAGGACTATTCAGTAACTTTCTCTTTTCCTCAATTTTTCACTCGTTCTTGATCTAAAATAATATTCTCATTCAATTAACTAATATCAATAGTAAAATTAACTAATTTTATGCAATTAAGTCATTTTGACATTTTTGCAAAATTACCCCCAACATTTCATTTTTATGCAATTTAGTCCTTAAGTCCAAATCATGTAATTTAACCATTTTCTATTAAATCTAAGCTTAGCCAATCTATTAACCCTTTCATTACAACCCATAGTTGCTATTATTTTCCATCAAGTCCTTATACTTTTAGTATTTTCACATTTTAGTCCTTAAACATTAAAATCAACAAAAACTACTTTACAAAATAGTCCTATCTAGAAACCAAACTCAATAATTTTTCATAAAACTTCAAGAAAATACAAAACTCATCAATGGCATAACTCATAACATTTGACAGTTTTGCAAGTCAGTCCCCGAGTTAGCTAGATCAAGCTAATACAAGCTCAAAAACATAAAAATTATTAAAAATGGGCAAGTTTTCACTTACCTATCGAAGGGCCTAAGCTTGATCGAAGCTTTCTAATATCTAGCTATGGTGTTTTAGCTTTGGGAAGAATAACATAAGAAATAAAAATTGTATTTCTTTCTTTTCTTCTTATTTATTTTAACTTAACTTACTAATACTTTAAAATATAAAATTAACATTTTTTTAACACTAAAGAAAAATTCCACCGCTTACCATGTTTAATTATGGGTTAATTATTGTTTTGATTCCCCACTCATGGTTTCATTACTAATTAAATCAAATAAACTAATAGTAATTAAGTTTTATGACTTCTATAATTTAACCCTTTTTTTCTTTAATTAGTGAATAATAAGGATCTAATAACAATTAGCCACAAACTAGAATTCCACACCATTCTTACCGTTTGACATTTAAGGAAGGTCTAATTGCACAATTAGTCTTTCAATTATTTTTTATTATTGATTAAACAAGCTTAATTTCAATTTAATCCTAAACTAATTAGGACTAAATGAGCAAATAGCCCAAAGGTTAGTGGATTTAATCATGCCACCACCGCTTGGACTTTTTGACCATGGTTTAATTACCATTTTTGTCATTTTACTATATTAAATCTATAACAATTGATTTTTACCTCTTTTACAATTTAATCCTTTTTATCGTAATTAAGCAATAAATCATCAAAATTACCACACCAAACTTCAATTCACATATAATAAGACTCTGTAATTATTCCTTAAATTACGGAAACAAGGTCATAATACTTTGTTTTCAATTCCACTTGACTTTTGAACCAAACCACTCATACAAACTCTTAATTTAATTGGTCAAAATTCCTCAAATCAGAATTCAATAAATATTATTATTAAATCCTATAATTTAAATACTAATTATACGAACTCACTCATCAGATTTGTGGTCTCAAAACCACTATTTCTGACACCACTCAAAAATGGGTTGCGACATTCTAAATTCTTTCCATGCTTGAGTCTGGAGTTATCCTTTTCTACAGTGGTGTTTTGAACAACATCATCCAACGGTGTCCCATTTCTGAGAGTGATGGCCTTACACTGTTCCTTCCCTTGTGTTTTCGAATTCTCAATATCACTTGGCAATGTTCCTTGTACCCTCAAACTTAAAGCATTCACTATCCGCCCCACTTGATTCTCAAGAGCTCTAAAGGATGTAGCGTGGCTTTGACTAACAGCATCATTCTTGGCCATATATTCCTTCAGCAAGGCTTCAATGGAGGTAGAAGATGATGCTTGACCCTGTTGAACATTTTGCCTCGATATAGGATGATTATAACCAAGCAATGCACTATTCGCATTTTGTCTCGCAACATTGTTTAAATTCCCCGCACCTTGATTGTTCCAAATAAAGTTTGGATGTTGCTTCCACCCTAAATTGTAGGTGTTGGAATAGGGGTTATTATTTCGGATAAAATTACCCATGTAGTATGCAGATGTTTGGTTTGATGGGCATTCATCAAACACATGATCTTCATTGCAATAAATACATAATAGTTCAGCGGATTTTATCTCTTAGACTGTAGTGGGCCTCTTTAGTGTTTTGATTATATTAGCCAAAGAAGATACATGGGCTGTCAATGAAGTGTTTGCATCAAGATCCATGGTATCAGTAGCTTTCTTACCCATCCCAACTCTCGTGGTAAGATATTGGTAATCATTGTTGGTAACCTTTTCTAAAATCTCATATGCTTAATTATAAGGTTTATCCAACAAGGAACTATTGGCAAAAGCATCAACTACCATCCTCGTATGCGCATTCAAACCAATATAAAATATCACCATCTACACTTAGTATTGGAATCCATGCATCAGACATTTTTGAAGTAATTCTTTAATCGTTCCTAAGCTTCATATAGTGTTTCATCATCCGATTGCTGAAAAGAAGTGATGTCATTTCTAAGCTTGGCATTCATATTTGATGGACTATACCGTCGCAAAAATCTCTGGAAAAGATCATTCCATGATGCCATTGTTCCCGATGGCAAAGCATTCAACCACGCTCTTGCACGATCTCTCAAAGAATATGGAAACAATTTAAGTCGCAAGGCATTTTTAGGAACACCCTATTATCTAAAGAAGTCACAGACTTCTAGAAAAAGTCTTAAATGTAGTCTTGGATCTTTAGTGGGTAATCCACCAAACTGTCCTATTGTTTACAACATCTGAAACATTACCAATTTCAACTCGAATTTTTGAGCTTGTACTTGTGGTTTGACTATTCCTGGATTAAAATCATCCAAAATTTGAACAACATGTCCCCAAATTGGTCTATCTCAGTCATCTATCACATGATGAATAGGATAATCAACATCCTGACCAATTAGATCATTATTGAGACCATGATCATTCAAACTACAATCATTCCCTTCCCTAGCCATATTACGTAATCCTTTGCTTCTTCTTCGCAAAGTTCTCTCGATATCTAGGTAAAAAAGATACTCTTCGTTAACAAGAATGCCTATTCTCATACACTGATGGTAAACTTGTAGAAATTAAATACAACTAAGTAAGCTAAAACTAAGAAAACAAAATAAAACAACAAAACCAAATTTCACCAAATTGCCGATCCCTGGCAATGACACCAAAAACTTGCTATGTGTGAAATGATACGCGAATTGTGCAAGTATATAGGTCGAATCAAGTAATAAAGTGATAAGCAAGACCGTCTCTACAGGGATCAGTTAGGTATAAAATGGTTGAGTTATTATATTGTATATGATTAATGTTATGACAAAAATAATGATAAGAATGCAGTGGTAATTTGAAGGAATAATGATATGTGCAATGTGTGTAACTGATAACTAATTGAAAATGTTATGACAACACAAGAGTAAGAATGAAATGGAAAATTCGAGACTAATTATGTGAATAATATGCAAATGAACAAGTGAATAACTATAAATGCTGTGGTGAAACTACTATGACAAAGGACAGAAGGTCTATGATGTTGATTTGGAAGCTCGGGATTACAAAGAATATGCCCTTACTGATAGTAATGCTTCAACAAAACCATACTCAATCTACTGCTCAGAAGAGTCCTCGGTATGCTTCTTTCGAGAACAAGACCTCAAGTTACCTTGCCTTAAGCGATATATGTCAAGAGGCCTTTAACACGGTACCCTGTACTATTTTGTTTTCTTTCTGTACTACAACTATTCGATCGAACACTTGCTCATGTCATTCAACTTCAATTTCATTAACGTAACCTTGTCAGAATTAAATTAATTTAATGAACATGTTGTACATCCATCTATGTCTAGAGATTGAAAATATTTTGCAAAAACCATCGAATGAAACAGTGTATTAAAGCTGATCTACGCTTCCGCCATTAGATAAAATAAGAGTTTCATCAAGTAGTCCCAACCCTATGAGATTTATCTCATGGGTTGGCAATTATAATCCAAATCCAAAGTATCATTCAACATCGTTTTCATCAAATCAATTCACGAAAAGTAATCAAGAAATAATGAAAGAACTTTAGGAAGATAGCTTTCGCTTATCCAGCCCACACTCCAACGATTCAGTGTCCTACAGTGGCTGATAAGGACTGCCTTCATCTTCCTCTTTCTATCTCTACTCAGCCGCTACCCTTTATTTTATTTTTTTTGCCTAAGTTTGTTTTTTTTTTTGCCCCCCTTTTATTGTTTCCTTCTACTTTTGTAATCATTTCCAACATCCCATGATTTTCTTCCCTCTTTTTCAGGTAGGTATATCTAGTACAAGTTCAACTGGGCCTAAAACCAGTACGCTTTGAGGGTTGACTGGATATCTTCTCGACATTGCCACAACATTGTGTTGACAAACTGTCCAACCCTTTGCCCTGGCAAACCTTCACCCATTTACTTCTTATTCCTCATCCTGCACTTGGCAATCCACCACCACACACAACCCTTCCACAAGTAATTAAAAATAACTAACATTTAAGTACAGTCCAAGCTCCTAATGTAATGCTAAAACAAGAAAAATTCTAATGGAATGTCCTAAAATGCAACTAAATGTACCTAAGTACAGGCAATTAGCTAGATCTAAAGGCATGAAATATAACTCTTTTCAAAAGTTATCAAGGACATGGCTATGAACTCGTACAAGTGGCCCAACGAGTTTTTCCCGTATAATATGAAGTCATTAATGGCTAATGCGGTCATTGAGGACAATAAATATCAACAAGTTTTGGAAAAATTACATCATCTAGAGACCACTGTTAAGTCGTCCATGAATGACGCTGCTCAAATTCTGAAGCCCAACTAGAAGAAGTTAATTATTTGGGCAATAAGGGTGGAAATCCCTATTCAAACACCTAAAACCTCAGTTGTAAGGACCATCCCAATCTAAACTGGGGAGGCAATCAAGGTAGCGAAAACCCAATTTAAAACCGAAAAAATCATCTGTATCAACCTCCGCATATTCAAAGATCTCAAGAAAGATCCATCAATAATGATCACGTGAGTTACGATTAACGATTGGACCGAATCAAAGGTGATATGCAATTATTGTGATCTGACATTCAACAACAGAAATCCAAATGTGCTCAAACTCATGCTGTAACAGCCCGACTTAGGGCATAGTCGGAATAGTGGTTGTGAGACCACAAATCTGAAGTAGAAATATGTGTTTTATAATTTTTATGAGGCTTATGGTGTGTTTGCATGATTGTGTGAAAATTTCATAAATATCAATTAGGACTAAATTGCAAATATTAGAAAATATGAGATTCTAGAAGATTTAAGTATGAAATAGAATTATAAAAATTATTAGAGGTCCTTATTTAGCAATTAAATTATATGTTAAGATGGACAAAAAATGGACATGGGAAGGAAAAATCTCAAGAAAGGGCCTTAAGGGCTTTTTAGCCATTTGGTTAACTAATGAATTAAAAAAGGAAAAATAAGTCAAAATCTTGTACATCTTCTTCCTCTAAGTGTTGAATTTTGCAAGGACTAGGGATTCTTCAACTTCTAAGCTTGATAGTAAGTGCATTCTAGCCCAGTTTTAATGTTCTTCGTATTTTTCAGATCCTCGTAACTTGGTTTAGCTATTTCTAGCTATATTTTGAGCTAGGGTTCATATTCAAAAATTTACCCATGTATGACATGCATGTATTTTGATGTTTTTTGGAAGAATATGAAAGTTTGATGTATGATAAACATCTTTTTCTAAGTGATTTTCATGAAAAATGCATAAAAGGACTAAATTGTAAAAGTTATAAAAATGGTCATACATGGGTGAAATAGTGGAAATTGGGGGCTGTTGTAGCTAAGAAAATGATTCGGCTAGGCTTGAAATATAGGAAAGTTGAATGAAAATCATTTTACGAGCCTAGAGGTAAAAGTGTAATTATGTGAAAGTTTAGGGGCAAAATTATAATTTTGCCAAAGTATGAATTACGAGTCAATTTAGTCAATTTGAGTATTAAACAAGTGAAATTGTTATTATAGATTAAGAAATATGAAGCCCGGACTGAAACCGAGGCAAGGACAAAGTGGTGGACTAAATCGAACATCCACACACATTTTAAGTACCGAAGTAAGTTTGTGTGAAATTATTGTTACATATGTTATTATGTTTAAATTACTTATCATTTTGAGAAATGTATATCATTTCCATGAAATTCATTGATGATGTCTTAATGAGAAAATGATGAGATTATGCTAAGTGAAGTCCCAGTTGAAATTTTGGAATAACGAGGATACCTATGTCATGACATGAGATAAGGACGGTCTCGTATAAGACCATGTCTGGGATCATGGCATCAGTACCAAATGTAAGTCCCACATAAGACAATATCTAAGATATGGAATCGACACCGAATGTAGATCTCGTATAAGACCATGTCTGGGACATGTCATCGGCATCGAATAAGGAAGGTCCCATGTAAGACCATGTCTGGGACATGGCTTCGACACCAAAGGAGGATCTCATGTAAGACCATGTCTGGAACATGGTATCGATATCCATGTACGACCTCGTGTAAGACCATGTCTGGACATGGCATCGACATCCATGTACGACCTCGTGTAAGACCATGTCTGGGACATGGCATCGACATCCATGTACAACCTCGTATAAGACCATCTCTGGGACATGGCATCAACATCGAGCTAAGAGATCCTGTGTAAGACCATATCTGGGATATGGAATCGACATCAAGAGGTGTTCTCATATAAGACCATATTTGGGATATGGCATTGGCATTGTGATACATATATGATGAGATTGAGTATCCTCTGATATTCCGAGTAGTTCAACAGGAAAAAGAGCTAAGTATGCAAAGATGATATACAGCTAAATTATACAAGGATTAGAATGAGTTCCATTTATGTTAAGGATGATGATGGTTTAATTTTATGTTCAAGTTAGCATAAGTGCTAAATTATGTGACTAAGTGATACAGGTACCATGAGTAAAATGCAGGTTATGAAACTATAATGTGATGTGTGATGGTAAGAGTGAGTATGAGTAAGTATGCCTAGCACTTGAGAACTTGTGTTGCTATTGTTCTATGAGATGAATGGATTTTACCATGAGTACTTATGTTGCTATATTAATTCATGCAAACTTACTAAGCTATATGCTTACCCCTTTCTTTTCCCTTTTCCTTGTAGTTTTGCCAAGCTAGCTCGAGGATCATAGAATGTCGAAGCTCGGATCACACTATCAATTATTCTTTTTGTAACACCCTAAACCCGTATCTATCACCGGATTAAGGTTACAAGGCGTTACCAGACATACCGGAAACTTTTATAGACATCTCATATCAGAGCTAGGTCAATCAAACCAAAGCATCCCTTAAGTAGGTCCACGAGATCTCAAACATGCTTTAGATTAGGGTCGGGACTGTAACATCCTAGATTAGGGGTTATGCATTCGTGCCTAATTCATGAGTTAGAAGGTTTTGGCAGTGTTGGAAGTGTATTAAGGGTTTTTAGAATTCTAGGATGGAAGAAGAAAGCTTTGGAAAATTATTGGTTTTTAAGTAAAAAGGGGAGCTAGGTAAATGAGGCTTTAAAAGAAACTCCGTGTGAAGCATGACACAAGGAACCATGTGGTTAAATGGCATGTTTTATGAATTATGAATGTGTTATGTGAATTCTAGAAATCAAGGAAATGTATGGAAATGTATGGAAATGTAAGGAAATGTAAGGAAATGTATGGAAATGTATGGAAATGTAAGGAAATGTATGGAAATGTATGGAAATGTAAGGAAATGTCTTGTTTTGGAAATGTAGGGAAATGTCCTGGAAATGTAAGGAAATGATTTAGAAATGTTAAGTTTAAAGGAGGCAAACGAACATTTTTGGAAACCTGAAAATGTATGGAAATGATTTGGAAATGATTCAAAAGAGGAAAGTGAACATTTCTGGAAACTTGGAAATGTAAGGAAATGATTCAAAAGAGGAAAGTGAACATTTCTGGAAACTTGGAAATGTAAGGAAATGCCTTGTTTAAAGAGCCGAACGAAAATTTTAGGAAACTTAGAAATGACTTAGAAATGTCGAGTTTTAAAGTTTAAAAGAGGAAATTAAGGCAAGGTGGCCTTAAAAAAAAAGTTGGTGAAATTTGACACACAAACAGGCTTGAAAAAGTGGCTTGAAGATGCCACTTAGGGCCTCTGGAAATGGCGCCACATGCAAGGTGTTGGGCCTGAGTTGGAGTCACTTGGGAAGCAAATAAAGGAAGTTTTATTTTTTGCTTCCTGAAGCCTGAGGTGGACGGCATAAGCCTTCTAGAAAGGAGGAGTTTTATTTTCATAAATATTCGATTAATAAGATGATAAATAAGGGATTTAATTTGGATTATTTTTTAAGAGATAATAAAGGATTATTCTCTAATTATTTTAAATTAAGGAGATAAACTTATCAATAAAGAAGAGTGGTGGCCAAGTAAGGGATTCTGAGTAGTAGTTTCGGCTATAAAAGGAAGAAAATAGGGCTACTCATCAATTTTTCTTCCTCCTCTTCTCTCTGCCAAATTTCTGAGTGCTCTCTTCTCTTCTCTTCTCTTTTTCTTTTGTCAAGCCGAATCTATAGTCCACCATTGTCAAAATTCTCAAGTTTTATTTTCTTCCTATTTCTTCTTACCAATCCATTCAAAAGCCGAATCTTGGAAGGGCTTCAAGCATAGGTGCTGTTGATTTCTTCAAAGGTAAGAACAAGTTTGATTTCTATTCTTTTCTTTTATATTAGCCGAGAGATAATCTAACCCCATACATATTATGGTTGCCGAATATGAAAGGATCTTTCGGGATTATCAGAGTAGTCGACTAAAAGGAGGAGTATTCGGGATTTCTAAGATTAAGGTAAGACATGTGAACATTCGGCCAAAGGCCTTGATTTATGTTTCGATGATTAAGATTAAGTCTAACGTAAGGTTTTAGGGATTTCGACATTCCTAGGGAAACAAGGAACAGTTTCGGGATTTGTTGGTGTTCCAATCGGCAACAAGGTAAGAATACTAATCCTACTAGGATTTGGAATTTTGGCCGAATGGCTTTTTATTAAGGTAATAAGTGATAAATCAATGTAGGGATTAAGGATCTAAGCATTAGATCAAGCTTTTCGGGATCTCAAGGAAATTTTAAGCGAATCAGGTGTGTACCCCACACTATCTTTTAATACGATGTATGGCTTAAACTTGTTATATGTTCTAATATGAAAATATAAGAATGTGGCTAATGTACCATGTTATGGTACAAAGTACTCAGGTACGTTTCCTACTCCTACTAGGATTACGAAATATGTTATATTTAACATGTGAAAAGTGACATGAATGTGAATTTAAGTATGATATGCATAATATGAATAATATGGGGCATTCGGGTTATATGAGAAAGGGGAAGTGAATGTGGTGACTTCGGTCTCACTATCTGAATATGGTGACTTCGGTCACATTATCTAAATGTGGTGAATTCGGTCACATTATCTGAATGTGGTAACTTCGGTTACATTATCTGAATGTGGTGTCTCATGACACAATTATCTGGTGGCTATGCCACAAATTTTATATGGGCGATGAGCACGTCGACTGCAGTGACTGCCTTCAATGGAGTGTAGCGGATGGAGGGTTGACTTAGTAGTCCCCACGGTGTGATTGGCAGGTACGGGGATGTGTAGCGGATGGCATCTAGGTTTGGGTTTGGGTTGCATCATCATTTTTATCTGTTATACGAATAAGTATGTGATATGAAAATGTATGCATGATCTATTGAATTTTAGTGTTGTGTACACATTGAGTCTGTTGACTCACCCCATTGTGGGACTATTTTTCAAGTGACGATCAATAATGGACCGGGTTTGGCAGAAGCTTAGGGATGGCCATGCTCAGCTTGAAGTTTTATTCAAAATAGACATTTTATTTAAGTACTTAGAATTTTATTTTGGGTTTCTACTTGATGTAATAAGGCCATAGTTAAATTCCTTTGTTTTTACTTTTATTCATTATGTTTACAAATTACTATCGATTAAATATTAAGTACATTTTTTTTAATAAACTTTAAATATTTAGTCACCTTAAATAAATTGGTTTTTATACAAAACAAACTTGTTTTCAACACAAACCCAACCCAAAGCAATATTTTTTTTATTTCGCACAAGTTTTCTCTAAGTAACAAAAGAATTTGAAACTGGTTTTCTTGAGGAACATACCAAATCTGGTCAAAGCTCGTGGGCCGGGTTTGGGGTGTTTCAGGGACTAAGCC
This sequence comes from Gossypium bickii, assembly GCA_025503065.1. Classification (NCBI taxonomy): domain Eukaryota; kingdom Viridiplantae; phylum Streptophyta; class Magnoliopsida; order Malvales; family Malvaceae; genus Gossypium; species Gossypium bickii. Next base: position 89,862,201 of record CP106714.1, on the reverse strand, counting down.
GAACACATACAGAAATTCTCAGAAATTTACAAATTTTTCAAAGTTACAGAGGTCGTACGCCCGTATGGTCAGGCCGTGTGCCTCCCACGGCTACCAGACACACCCATGTGTCCCGGCCGTGCCAAAATAGAGCATGTATCCTGACTTATTCACACGGCCACCAAACACGCCCATGTGCCATGGCCGTGTAAAATTAAGCTAGCTACTGACTTATTCACACGGCCACTAGGCACGCCCGTGTGCCACGTCAGTGTATGCAAAATAGGTTATTTGCAAGGCCAAAATGCCACCCACTCTTAGGTCATACCTACAAGCACATACAAACCTATTTTCACACACAATTTGGCAACCAAATACATGTCAAATAATCAACAAATCTTCACATTCAATCTCATTTCTAAACATGTCAAGTTACACAATCAATTCACATGTAAATCCAAGCATAATTCATCCACAACTTCACTAAATCACTATGGCATCAACCCATCAATAAGCTTACCATGATCTTAACCATTTCATTTGCTATCAAGCCATACCAAAACATGAATCATATACTATATTCTCTCATGCATATTACCAACATTTAACTAGCCAAATCACATGGCTATTTACATCGCAAACTTATACCAAAAGACTAGCCTATACATGCCATACTTAATATATACATTTCCAAAAAAGTACCAAAATGAGTTTGAGTAGTGTGATGACGATCCTCAACGGTCCCCGAGCCTTTTGTAGCTTTAGCAATCTACAAAACAGAACAAACACACACAAAGTAAGCTTTCAAAAGCTTAGTAAGCCATATGCAAATAAACTTAGCATAAAACATACATAACCATATTGATACATTGATATTTATGGTTTTCATTGCAAATTCATCACATGTTTTTTTTTGGCTCATTTGCTTAGCCATAACTTGCCACATTTCCTCAACTCAAATATCAAATATACACATAGCTCATTCAAACATATATTCACATATTATCTCACCATTTCAATACACATATTCACCTTAGTAAGTTTATATAGACACTTACCCTTCATATACACATAGTGTACATATCAAACGTACCAGAAACGGATATACAAATCACATAGTCGTTCGTTTCTCAAACTTGCCCGTTGAATCATTTAAAACCTAGTAGGATATTCAGAGTGCTCAGAATAGTCGTACAATGCCAACGTCCCAGACGCTATCTTACATGTATTCAGATATCGATACCACTGTCCCAGACATGGTCTTACACGTAAGTCTCATATCGATGCCAACATCCTAGACGTGGTCTTAGACGAAATCTCATATCAATGCCAATGTCCCAGGCGTGGTTGTACATGATATCACATATCGGACACCTATGTCATGACATATACTATCCTATCTATTCCTAGGTTCAGACGGGACTTCTCAGACATTAACCATCTCTCGATACTTTCTCGGAATCCATATATTCATCATTTTGAGTATTATTCATAGCAATTCAAATTTCATTTATACACAAATAGTTCAATCCAAATACATTTATTTGTATCGACTTACCTTGGATTTGGATATTCGATCGGATCCGGTTATTCGACTACTTTCGTTTTCCCGCAATCTAAGTCAGTTTTCTTTGATTCTTGATCTATACATATTCAAATTTAATCCATTTATTCATCAAGACATTCAATTCAATCCAAAAACACATATTTAGGGCAATTTATAAATTAGCCCTCACATTTTCAGATTTGGACATTTTAGTCCCTATTTCACAAAATCACAAAATACACAAAATCATTAAATACCCATGCTTAGCCGAATATTCATGTAGCTTATACAAGTTCATACATTTCATTTATTTCACAATTTAGTCCCTCAAATAATCATTTTCTCAATTGAGTCCAAAATAGTCAAATTCAACAAAACTCCAAAGACAAACTATGTTAATTAAATACATATCTTTTATAATTCATCATCAAACTTCATAAAACTCATGAGTTCATCAAAGGCTCATCTCAAAAACATCATAAATTCTCAAAATTAAAACATGGGTTTTGTAGCTCTTGAAGAAACGATTGCAAAAACGTAGAAATTATCGAAAACCGATTAAAAACATACCCTAAATTTGAATCAAAAGCTAGCCGAAACCTAGCTTCTTTTTCTTTCTTTTCCTTTGTTTGTTTTTTGGTGGAAGAACACATGAATTTCCACCATTTTTTAACTAGTTTTTATTATAACACATATTAATGCACAAATGACATAATTAACCTTTAGTAATACTTATAAAAATCATTCATAAGATGGACATAAATGTCCACTACTATGAATAAAGGTATAATATCCACATAAGGACTCCACCTTTAATAAGCCATGATAAATAGATTCCTTATCATAAAGCATGCTAATTTAGTATCTTCCACAATCAAGTCCATATGCAAAATTAAACACACATATGATCAAATTTAATCACAAAAATTTCACGCATACTAATTCATATACTGCAAACACGAAAAATAATATTAAATTATTTTACTGACTCGAATTTGTGGTCCCGAAACCACTATTCTGACTAGGGTCTAAACCGGACTGTTACACTTTTGGTATAGTAAAATTGACTTATTTTGAGTATGACATGTATAGGAACTTGGTCATTTTTTGCTATGTCATATTTGGAAGCCAAAGTGTTAGTTTCTAATGTTATACACGCATTTTGTAATTGGCCATGGGAAATTGGCCAATATTTTTCAAGCTTCATATTTTATTTATAATGAGTTTTATAATATGAAAGTTCATGCAAATGGAGTAAGATGTGAAAAGTATGATTGCTGATTTCTGATTCTTCATAGTGTACTATTTCCATGTTATGTGTTGCTTGAGTTGGTATAAGTGTGTTTATGTTTCAAGGTGGCAATTGGCTTGGAGAATTGCCTTATAATTGTCCACACGGGCGTGTGTCTAGGCCATGTGTGACACACGGTTAGCCCCATGGGTGTGTTGATAGGCCGTGTGTCCCCTGTTTCAAATTCACGGACCAGCACACGAGCATGTTCCTAGGCCATGTGCCCCTTAAGAGTTTGCTGATTTCATAAATAGAATGCTAAGGTTTTCATACACGGGCAAGGACACGGGCCTGTCTAGGCAGTGTGAGGGACATGGGCAATTGATGTGGGCGTGTGTCTGGCCGTGGAAAACCCCTGTAGGTTCAAAATGAAAAATAAATTCCACACGGGCTAGGGACATGGGCGTGTGTGACCATAGAGCCTGCCCACACGGGCGTGTCCCATTTCACACGTGCGTGTGGCCCCTATTTAGGCAAAAAAAAATTAAGTGCGAAAAAGTTTCCAGTTTAATCCTGAAACCTTTCGGATGTATGCTTAAGGCCTCGTAGGCTCATAATAAGGATGTTATGATTATGAATGGGAATTTTTAAGTTGAAATGAGAATTTAATAGCCCAAGTTGTAATGTTCAAGCAAGTTAAGTCAGGTAATGCCTCGTACCCAGTTCCGGAGTTGAATACGGGTAAGGGGTGTTACACATGCTCATGTGACAGAACTAAAAGAAGAAATGCACAACATTTTAAGTGTGTTGAATGAATGCGAGGACAAATGGGTACGGGTCTCCCAAGCAATTTGAAAAGTAACCCACGAAAGGAAGCAAGAGAACATGTAAATGCCACTGCACTTTGCTTGGGCAAGACTTTGGTAAGCTTCATTCTGCCCATGAAAAAGAAGGATGACAAGGTTAAGATGGTCAACGAAACCCTTGATGAATTTGAACTTGAGGAACAGCCGAAGAAAGTAGCTAAATAGGTAGCTCAGCCAGAATTTGTGCAACATTCGAAGCCAGTGTGAAAGAACATACCATTTTTCTTGAGGTTAGAGGAATTCGTAAGTTTTCTAAACATATTTAAATCCTTTAATCTTAATTTTCCATTGCTTGAATTAATAGATAAGATACCAAAATATGTCAGATACCTAAAAGAAATAATGTCTAGGCATAAGAAATTAAAGAAAGGTGAGAAAATTAATATTGACACCTCCTATAGTGTGATAATCGCTCAAAAAATACCCTCGAAATCAAAAGATCCGGTTAGTTCGACAATTCCTGTTGAGATAGGGGAAAAACATTTTAGTAAGGGCCTTTGCAATTTAAGGGCCAATATTAATTTGATGCTCCTATCGACTTATTTAAAATTGGATTGGCGGAATTGAAAAATACGATGATCACACTACAATTAACCGATAGGTATTTAGTACACCCCAAAGTTGTGCTCGACGATGTATTAGTTAAAGTGAGGGGTTTTATTATCCCTGTCAATTTTGTTCTCCTTGACTTCGAAGAGGACCAAGGCATTCCCATTCTGTTGGGTAGGTTGTTTTTAACTACGTCTAGATCGACCATCGATATTAAGAAGAACGAACTAATTATAAAAATCAATGGAGAAATAGAAGTGTTCAAATGTGCCCACAATTCCCAAAATAAGGAATTATAACATAAACTAGGGCAGAATTATTAAGCAATTCTTATATATTACCTCTTACAACATTGATCAGAGGTATAGTTTTGGTTCACTGTGTGTAGAATGCATGGGTTAAGGGAGTGTGACAAATGGAAAAACCCCGAATGGAAGGGAAAATGTTGGATGGATTGCAACAATCGACAATGAAACAAGAATTCAGTGAAGGGAATTCATGGGCTATTGGATGAGTCCGGTAGCCACACCTAATTTAATCAGTGAAATCTTTAATTTGTGTTGTAAATTAGCATAAATTAAATTTTCTTTTCATATTTTCAGCTTTAATTAGGATTAGTAATTTAATTAGGATAGGATACGACCTTAGGAAGCCAAGGGGTGGCAAATTGGGACATATTTTAAACTTAGGAGTAAACAAAAGGGACTGACATGCCAAAAAATAAGACGAATTGGGAAAACAAGGGTCGTGTCGTAACAATAAATTTTGAACACTCCAGTATTTTCAAAATTATAGTTGTGTCGCAACACAGCTTTTTAGTGTTGCAACACGGTATTTCGAAACTGAAAAATTTAAAATTCCAATGTCGTGACACCCATACCTTATGTCGCAACATCGGTGTTGGGTTTGAACTTTTCTGACCCATTTTTTGTGTAACCTGGTTTACCCTTATATGAATTAAACATCGTTTCATCCTAATTTTCACCCAAATCCAACTCTAATCAGCCTCCTTAACCTTCCAAACATCAGCAGACCTTTCCTTCTCCCTCTCTGCTTCTGATTTATTACAAATTTTTTCAACTTTCTCTTTACCCATCGCCTCCATTGCTACACATTTTCGTTCTCTTCTCCATTGCTAGCATTCTATTGCGCGACAACACAAAAAATCACGGAAAATTGTTCCTAAATTCTCACTCTTTTATTTCATTGCATTAGTCAATTTTAGATTTTATTTTAAATACATTGTATTAGAATGGCCTCTAGAAAATTTCGTCATGCCACACAACTGAAAGAATCGAGAGATTTTGATTCCACCCGATTCCAGAGCCAAGAAGTTAAAAAATGCTTATTGGAGATCTAAAGGAAAACCGTTATTCAAGAACACAAGTTCGACCCGTCGTTTGATTTGTGCGACGATATTTGGGATTTGATTCCTGCTAACCATTAGACCAATTTTTGCTTGACATCGAAAAAGTCAGAGTTTGAATCAATGTTGGATGAATTCTATGCATCATTGAAAGCAAGGGAGAACAATAAAACCCCGAATTTCAAATATTGGCATGTAACGATTAGAGGAAAGAATTCCTTATTACTCTCCAGGAAATGTGTAATTATTATGATGCGCCGTACTTTGTCTTGGATGAGCTTGATAATTTAGATCTTTATTATTTATGAGGTATCGATATGGATTCCATTGTTGAATACCTTACCAATAGGAGAGGCATTTCGAAAGGCCAACCAAGCACGAATGTTCCCTTATCGTTTAATCACACAATCATGTTTCCAATTACCAAAATATGGATGCAGTTTATTTGTACTCACATATCATCGTCCCATAATACCTCTAATGTTAATACTATTTGAGTTTTTGTTTTTTATTCCTTTTTCCAGCATAGAGAGGTCCACATGGGCAAGTGGATCTACCAGTCCATTCTTACTTGCATCAGTGGCAAGAACGTCAAGATATTTTTCCCGCACCTCGTGATTGCCCTGTGCAAGAAGGCGAAGGTTTTGATGTCATTGACGGAGCAATTCATGAAGTCAACAAAGAGCCTTTTCGATAATTCAATCTACACTTAGTACGTCAAGCTTCAACGAAAACAAATTACCAAGTGGAACCAACATCGAAAAAATAAATGGATGTCCCGCAATCTTTAAATTGGAAGAGTAAAGAACAAAACCATTCGAGTCAAGGGCCTAGTGATTTTCCCAACAAGATGGCGCAGGTTTCGATGTCCTTGATGGAGCAATTCATGAAGTCAACAAAGAGCCTTATCGATAATTCAATCTACACTTAGTACGTCGAGCTTCAACGAAAACAAATTACCAAGTGGAACCAACATCGAAAAAGTAAAATGGATGTCCCACAATCTCTAAAATGGAAGAGTAAAGAACAAAACCATCCGAGTCAAGGGCCTAGTGATTTTCCCGAAAAGATGGTGAAGGTTTCGATGTCTTCAACGGAGAAATTCGTGAAGTCGACGAAGAACCTTATCAATAATTCAATCTACACTCAGTACATCAAGCTTCAACGAAAACAAAATATTGAGTAGAACCAATGTAGGAATTATGGACATCATCCTTAAAGTGAAAGAGTAAAGAGTAGAGTCAACTGAGTCAAGGGCTCAGTGATTTGCTCGACATGGAGTGGGTAATATGGTGCATACAAGAGATGTCCCCGGTGGGAATTGATTATGCCTGGAGTTATGGATTCCCGGTACCTAATCCACCATCAAACAAATTCCCACACATGCCATTCTACGGGCACACCAAGTACGAGGAACGAGAGGAGGAGGAAGAAGTAGAGGAGTCAGCCCACGATTATGACTTCGACGATGCATACTTACCTGAACAGCAATTAGTTGTAGGGGTCAAATTTTGCAACCCGAGCCAAAGCAGCCCAACCCAATCTACAGGTACTGATAAACCGTAAAAGTAACATATTTTAAGCCCACATTTAGCATGTTTTTGGATTATTTAAGCCTTAAATTATGTAATTTGGTGCTCTTAATCCTTTCTTTTCATGTTTTATACTCAGGAGAGCACCCAATGATAAAAGGAATGGAAAACAGGCCCAAAACAGAGTAAATAGGCCATATCATGAAATCGACACGGCCTGGGCCCAAGATCACACGGCTGTGCCCCATTCAACAAGTTCGAACACGGCCTGGCCATGAATTACACTGGCGTGTACCATGGGTGTGTCCTTGCCGCGGCCAAAAGGAGTTTTACTCAGATTTGGATACTTAGAGGCAAAAAAACACATTCCAAAGCCTATTCAAACACCCTAGTAGGAATTCCACTCAGATTAGGATACTTAGGGACTAAGTAAGGCATCTCAAAGCCTATATAAACACCTTAGGGGGCAACTTAAGCGGGGAGTTCGGCAGAAGCTGGAACCCAAGGCTTTAGTCAGAAGGCGTCCGACTAGGCCAGAGAAGGCAGATTTGTGGAGAATTACTCGAAGATAGCCAGTTGATCCATCTCAAGAAGCCGAAACTATACTCAAGACGGAGGATCTCTCCTTTAATTCCTTCAGAGGGTTTTAGGGATTTCTTATGTTTTGTTTTATCTTTTCTTCTAAGATGTTTTCTTTTATTATTATGAACTAAACCCTCAGATACCTGAGGGGGATGAAACCTAAGATAAATCTTGTTATCGTTTGCTGAACTATATGATAAATATTTTACTTATTTTTAATTATGCGTTCTTAATTCTTGTTTTGATATTTCGAGGATATTAATTCAAGTGTGATGCGCTTAGGTGGAGGAGCAAAAGTCCCTGCCTAAAAGTAGATCTAGCATAATTAAGCGAAGTTGATCGCGTTCCTAGAGATAGGATGACGAGATTTTATCGGATTAGGGTGAAACATAATATGGGAGTCCATAGATCGAGTTAATGCGATTCTAGGGGTTTTAATTAGAAAGAGATTTGAATTAATCAACCTAGGGTTAAACGTTGGTTGCCTCGAGAGAGGGATTAATATAACTTAGGGAATCTTACGGATCAAGACTTTGACATCGCAAAAACAACGATCAAGTTTTTGGCGCCGTTGCCGTGGAACTAAAATATTAAGAAAGCTTAATTTTTATTACTTTAGCCAATTTTTTTATTGCAATTTATTTTCATTATTTATTTTTTTTTACTTTGCTAACTTTTCCTCTATTTGCTTTTGGCAGATAATTTTAGTTTATAGAGAAGATGGCACTGAATAATTATCAATGGCAAGTAATGAGGACAATTCCTACTAAAGCAGCCAGTGTCTTCAATCTCGACGTGGTCACCAGGTTATCTAACCAGCTAGAGATGATGAATAAAAAGTTTGATGGTTTGTATAGTCTCTCGCAGGTACACCTAATAATCCAATATGACTCGAATCTAGGAGGCGTGGTGAATCTTAAGTACCCACCCTACAGATATGGCATGAAGAACGAACAAGTCCACTATATGGGTAACTATTCTATACCTCAAAATAATTTTTATGATAACACTTATAATGCAGGTTGGAGGTACCATCCCAATTTCTCGTGGGATGATCAAAGTAGCCAAAGACCGGAACTTCCTCCAGATTTTCAACAACCAACTCACCAACAGGAAGAGGGGTCGAACCTCGAGGATATGCTGACAAAATTTATAGCAGCCTCAAAAATACGTTTCCAAAATATAGAAACACGTTTCCAAAAGATAGAAACAAAACTTGAGGCATTGACACAGGAGCTCAAGGATCAAATCGGGCAACTTGCTAAGCAGATCTCTGAAAGACCACAAGGAAGCCTACCAAGCAACACCGAAACTAACCCAAAGGAGCAAATTCAAGCCGTAACAGCTCATGGAATCTGACCCGAGGCAAGAGCTTATAGTAAGTGAAGGTAAGATTGAGGTAAGCCATGATTTACCAAACCCGGTAATTACAGAGTACCAAGCTCGTGTGCCATACCCCAACATGAAAGAGAAAGACCACACAGAGGAACAATTCGGTAAATTTTTTAAACCTCCAAAGAATTTTCTTATTAACTTGCCATTTCTTGAAGCTCTTTCATAGATGCCAGCTCCTAGGCCTCGTGTCGATAAAGCAAAAATTCATAAGGAACGAAGGCTTTGGATCGATAAACTAGACGAGTGGAAGACACACTTCAAAGAGAAACTAAAAACACACGAAGCAAAAATGAGGCAACTCCAAGACGAACTTAATGATGGGGCAACCCAGCTTAAAATAGGAGATCAGGTACTCAAAATCTTCCCAGACGGAACAGTCGAGGTAACTAGTCCTAAAATCAGCACCTTTAAGGTAAACACTACTCGACTTAAACTTTATATCAATAACCGAATTGATCACATGAGAAAGGATTTCCACCTCCTCAAAACACCATGATTGTGCGAATAACAGGTAAGTCTAGCTCAAGACTTTAAACAAGCGCTTCTCAGGAGGCAATCCGAGCACTAACCTTACTAATTACTTTAGTTTATTTCTTTTCATGCTTAGGCACAAGTTCTCCATACCCACACGGCCTTACACACGGCCGTGGCCGTGGCCGTGGCCGTGTGGGTACCACAAGTAGGAATATGGGCGTGGGCCGCATCTTTATTTAAACCCCCTTTTTCCTTTCCTTTTCCCGTTATCTTTCTACTTTCATTTTCCATTATTTACTTTTATTTTTATTTTTATTATTTTATTCTTATTATTCATACCATTTAGATTTAGCTTAGGATACAATAAAATCATGCCGACTGCTTCGAGGATTCAAATTCAAACGGTTCAAGGCGCTCCCCCACGTTCACCTCTGCCAATCCTATCCAGTTTCTTTTCAAATGACTCCATCCAAAATTCAGGAAGTTTCACTTCTCTCCCTATCTTATGATTTTATTATTATATTGCTATTATATATCTTTGTACATTGAGGACAATGTACATCTTAAGTGTGAGGGGTTAACTATAGTAGTATTTGAAAATCCCTGAATTATGCCTTGTTCTAAAGTAAGTTTCTCATATTATGATTAGAATGAAATTTCCTTTAATTTATGATTTTTATTGATGTGTTTTGGATTAAGTCATTGATAATTGTGCATTGATGATTAAATTTGAAGGGTACTAGAGAACCAAACATGACAAGTCTATTTTTCAGAATTAAAAATTTTTTTAGGTTGTCTACCAGAATTTGAATATTACTTTGAAGTTTGAAATTTACGAGGTTGATATCAAATACCCATAAGTTTTGTGAGACTTTGAGCCTTGTAGAGCATATATTCTTTATCGTGCTCATTTTTTGATTATAAGTGTGTCAACACTGATTTGTTATTCTAGAACTTGCATCGATTATACATGTCGAGACCACACCTTTGGTTTGATATACAGAGATGATAAAGGCACCTAGGTTTTAACCCGCTCACTCAACTAAAAAGCCTACCATCATAATTAACCCCTAGTAAACCACGTTGATCCTAACAACCCTTTTTATTGACTCACCCACTGATATTAACCCAAAACCCTTTGTATTTGTTATCACCATTCTTCTTGACTACCCTTTTTGTCGAGATTTGATTTTGAGCAGTTACCTAACTATGTTCTATATTTCAGTTGTTAAAGTTCGTTATTTGTGAATTGTTCTTAAAAAAAACGAAGTATATTCATTATTAGTTCTACTAAGTGAGCTTACATTTCAAATCTTAAAACTCGTATTGTTAGTTTTCAATTGATTAGTTCATTTTTCTAGTTAGGAATTCAATCTCGATTCTAACCCTCTAATTTAGCCTATATCCACACCTTTAACCCAAGCCCCATTACAACCCTGTAAAGACCTTTTGATTTGTGTATCATCTCATATTATAGTGGTGGAGATTTGATTTTCATGCAAGTCTATGGGATTAACTCTTCATCTTTGAATTTTGAATGCTTAATTCTGAACCTTAAAACACTTTGAGTGGTTTGAATGAATCTTTAGTGAGGATGTCAATTCTTGTCAGTTTTGAATCAAAGGTAATTATTTAGATGAGGGGAAACGCTTATGTTTTCGTGCTACAAATGTATGACTTTGATTGTTTGAGTCTTTAGAACTCTTTGAATTGAATTATCCATGTATGAATTATCTTTGAATTATGATGAAACATTATCGATAAATATCATGAATTAAGGAGGATCATTTTAATTGTAAGTCGAGAATTTTGCTTGAGGACAAGTAAAAGCTTAAGTGTGAGGGTATTTGATAAATCGTAAAAGTAACATATTTTAAGCCCACATTTAGCATGCTTTTGGATGATTTAAGCCTTAAATTATGTAATTTGGTGCTCTTAATCCTTTGTTTTCATGTTTATACTCAGGAGAGCACCCAATGATGAAAAGAACGGAAAACAGGCACAAAACGGAGTAAATGGGCCATATCACAAAATCCAAACGGCCTGGGCCCAAGATCACACGGCCGTGCCCCATTCAACAGGTTCAAACACGGCCTGGCCACGACTTACACGGGCGTGTGCCATGGGCATGTCCCTACCGCGGCCAAGAGGAGTTTTACTCAGATTTGGATACTTGGAGGCAAACAAACACATTCCAAAGCCTATTCAAACACCCTAGTAGGAATTTCACTCAGATTAGGATACTTAGGGACCAAGTAAGGCATCTCAAAGCCTATATAAACACCTTATAGGGCAACTTAAGTGGGGAGTTTGGCAGAAGCTGGAACCCAAGGCTTTAGTCAGGGGGCGTCCGAGTAGGCCAGAGAAGGCAGATTTGTGGAGAATTACTCGAAGATAGCCAGTTGATCCATCTCAAGAAGCCAGAACTATACTCAAGATGGAGGATCTCTCCTTCAATTCCTTCAGGGGGTTTTAGGGATTTCTTATGTTTTGTTTTATCTTTTCTTCTAAGATGTTTTCTTTTATTATTATGAACTAAACCCTCAGATACCTGAGGGGGATGAAACCTAAGATGAATCTTGTTATCGTTTACTGAACTATATGATAAATATTTGACTTATTCTTAATTATGTGTTCTTAATTCTTGTTTTGATATTTCCAGGATATTAATTCAAGTGTGATGTGCTTAGGTGGAGGAGCAAAAGTCCCTGCCTAAGAGTAGATCTAGCATAATTAAGCAAAGTTGATCGCGTGCCTAGAGATAGGGTGACGAGATTTTACCGGATTAGGGTGAAACCTAATATGAGAGTCCATAGATCAAGTTAATGCGATTCTAGGGGTTTTAATTAGAAAGAGATTTCAATTAATCAACCTAGGGTTAGACGTTGGTTGCCTCGAGAGAGGGATTAATATAACTTAGGGAATCTTACGGATCAAGTCAAATGAATAAATTGTCTGGTTCAGACTTAGATAACAAGTGAAGTCTAGGTGGATTCTTCCTTGGGTGTCGTTTTAATCAATTGGTTTTTCTTCCAAGTTATTTTCCCAATTTCATTCTTCTTTGTCTTAGAGTCTTTAGTTTAATAGTTAGTTAATTTTAGATTAGACAAACAATTCATTTAATTATTAGGCTAAATAATAAAAAGAGAGTTAGTATTAGTACTTTTGGTTCCTTTAGGTTCGACATTCTGGTCTTCCTTTAACTATACTACTGTTCGATAGGTACGCTTGCCTCAAATCATTGTCATAGTTAGTTTCCAGGTTTGATCATTCTTTTTATAAATTTTAAGGCTTTGACATCGCGAAAACAATGATCAGGTACGAGGGCCACTGAGACAGTTACGGGTTGTGGGAATGACTTGGTCATTATGGAGGATCGGCTGGCATCCAATTCTAATTAAAATTGTTGGACTTTTATTTATTTTTATTTTTGGGACTGTATAATTTTAATTTGGATAATTTATTTTTAATTTTATTTATTTTTTATTAAAAAAATTGTGTTTATTTTTTTGTAGGAACCCCACAAATTAAGCAGCACTACAAATTGAAGCTAAACCAGCACAAGAGGGACAACTCGACTACATTCGAGGAACTTCGACACTTAAACCGGGTAGCCTCTTCTCCTATCTTTTGGGTGCACATTAGGGATAATGTACCAAATAAACTGTGGGGGCAACATAGAATTTTTCAAAAAAAATTCAAAAATTTTAAATTATAGTTCTTTTTTTAATTTAATTGTTTTAGTTAGTTTAATTTTAATTTGGTGTGCTTGTTTGTACTCGAGCTTATAGAAATACAAGTGATTGGTTAGGAGCATGCAAATAGGATTTTTTTGTTTAAACTGTAAATTTAGCTCAATAGTAATTTATTTTAGGTTTTTTAGTATTAGACTAATTAGTTCACTTTTTTACACCATAAATACGTGAAAGTGTGTTCAGTATACCAAATAAAAAATAAGTGCATAAACAACAGATATATTTGTTTGAATTATATGTTGTTAGATTGATAAAAATTAGTTAGGCTCTATTTTTTCCACTAAAAAAGACTTCTAGAAAATACTTACTTTTCTGGAAAAAAAATTAATATTTTTTGGTATTTGGATGCATCTGTGTAAAATATTTTCTGTTGTTTGGTAGATTTCCAGAAAATATTTCAGAAAAGTTGTTTCCAATAAAACAAACATACATTTGAGATTTATGATAAAGAGTTTAAATGAAGTAGTGAATTGATTACAAAGTGATGCTAAGGTGAAATTATAGTAAATAATAAATCTTCATGATGATAATGATTAAATTGTAAATTTTATGAAATTTATAATTGAAACAAGAGAAGCGATATGCATGAAAATTTGTTATGTAAAATAAGATATTATAATAAATTATTTTATTAAAGTGCTTATATCGTGAAAAATAAATTAAATGGCAATAGAGACTAAATTGAAAATTGTACAAAAGTTTAAGTGTGATACAATTTAACATGTGAATAAGGAAATTATGATAACAATTTAATGAATGTGTTATGAGATCATAAAATATACATAAAATATTATAAAAGTGAAATCGTGGAAAAATATTAAATTTTTATGATGACAAAGACTAAATTGTTAAACTTGAGAAAATATGTGGGTAAAACAATAGAAGTGAAATACATATAAATTTGATATGTGAAACAAGATATTGAGATAAATTATGTGATTAAAGTGTAAGAAGAAAGAAAATTGATTTAATATGATTAATTAGTGAATATTGAACTTTTACGACAAAACGAGACTAAATTGAAATTTTATGAAAGTTTATAAAAGAAATTGATAAGTGAAGAATGTAGTAGAGAATGTAACATTCTGATGCTTTGACTCGATGTTCAGGTCGGGTATGGGGGTGTTGCAGTAAACAGAGCCTCATCAGTTTGGAAAATGCCTTACAGAAAAAAATTTGGTAAGACATTTTACGGGAATAAGAGGATTTTACGTTGATTGGAAAACTTTTACGTTGGTCATCCTATTTTACATAAAACAAATATCGGAAAAGGCTAAAAATATTTTTCGTAAAAAACTTTTATGTTGAAACAAATGGAGCCTTAATTAACTCCACGAATTGAGACACCTGGGAATGACCTAATATTTTAGGTAAAAAAGTCGTCCCTATATATAAATTCCCTAGCACCTAATTTTTTAGTCTAATTCTATTTTCTTGATAAACCTTGAATGAAACCATGAGCCTAATGCATACTTTTCTTGATCCTTTTTCTTTTTGGTCCCAAAACGAACTTAGATGTCGGGCAATTAATATTGAGGGTTAGGTAGATACATCACGGAGGTTTCAAAATAATTGAGAGAGAAAACTATGGTATAGTATAGTATAGTGAGTATAAGATTGTTGCAAAGTTGTGCGTGTAACAGCCTGATTTTGGGGCTAGTCAGAACAGCGGTTTCAGAACCACTAATCTGAGGCCAGAGAAATTATTTTTAATATTTTTTATGTGTGATAGCATGATTATATGAGTGCATGAAAACTTTGGTGCATTAATTTTAGCGATTTCATGCTCAATTTTGAAAAAAGACTAAACCGCATAAAGTGCAAAGTTTTGTTCTACAAGCTAAAAGTATCAAATAGTTATAGAACCTTAAATTGGAAGTCTTTAAAGTGCAATTAGACCCTTAAATAATGGTTGGCCGACCATAGGGGACAAGAAATGTGGTCAAAGTAGGTGACTAAATTGAAGGAAATAAATAAAATAAAGAGAAAGATGATATCACCTTATTCATTCATCTTCTTCCAGCGAAAATATCAGCCAAGGAGGGGTTTTCGGAGCCTAAAATTTTCAACAACTTCTCACCCTTGAAAATCCAGAAACACGAAGCCCGGACCGAAACTGAGGTAAGAACAAGGTGGTGGACTAAATTGAACAATTCCACATATATTTTGGTATCGACGTAAGTTTGTGTGAAATTAAAACTACATAATGATATTATGTTCTTAATTGCTTGATATCATGAGAAATGTATATTGTTTCTATGAAATTGATTGATGAAGCTTTGAGGAAAGTATGATGATATTATGTTAAGACAAAGTCTCGATTGAACATTAGGAATAGAAAGGATACCATTGTCATGACAGGAGACAAAGAGGATCCCGTATAAGACCATATCTGGGATATGGCATCGACGCCGGATGAAGGTCCCGTATAAGACCATGTCTGGGACATGACCTCAGCACCGAAGGAAGATCTCGTGTAAGACCATGTTTGGGACATGGCATCGACATTGATATACGATCTCGTATAAGACCATATCTGAGATATGGCATCGGCATCGAGATGTGATCCCGTGTAAGACCATATCTGGGATATGGCATTGGCATCGTGTTACATGTATGATGAGATTGAGTATCCTTCAATATTCCAAGTAGTTCATCTGATAAAGAGCTAAGTTTATGTTAAAGATGATAATGAGTTAAGCTTATGTTCAAGATAGCGTAAATGCTAAATTATGTGATGAAGTGATACAGGTACACATAAGTAAAATATGAGATATGAATCCGAAATGTGATATGTGATTGGTAAGAGTAATCATGAGTAAGTTGTATCAAGTGCTTGAGAACTTGTGTTGCTATTATCTAATGAGATGAATGGATGCTATCATAAGTCTTTATGTTGCTATTTATTTCATGCAAACTTACTAAGCTTTATGCTTACCCCTCTCATTTCCCTTTTTCTTGTAGTATCGCCAAGCTAACTCGGGGATCATAAGACGCCGGAGTTTGGATCACACTATCAACTTCTCTTTGGTATAGCAAAGTTTGATTAATTTTGAGTATGGCATGTATAGGATTTGGTCATTTTGTGACATATCATATTGGTTAGCCAAAGTGTTGGCTATTAAGGTTAATTATTCCTTTTGTAAATGGTCATTGAATTCGGCCACAACTAGCCAAGTTATATTTATTCAATTATGATTGAAATTCATGAAGTGCAAGTTTATGCAATTGAATGACTAATGTTTGAAATTTATATATTCTTGATGAACTAGTGAATATTAGAAGTGCTTAAGGTCATGCTATGTGTTGCTTCAGGATGGCAAAGGGCTTGGTAAATAGCCTTGTGTTTGTCCACACGGGTAGGCACACGCGCGTGTGTGACACACGGTCAGCCCCATAGGCATGTAGTTAGGCTATGTATTCCTTTGCACCTTAAGTTGGCAAAATAGAATGCCCAGTAGTAACCACAAAGGCTGAGACAGGGCCGTGTGTCTCATCCGTGTGAATGACACAGCCGTGTGTCTCATCCGTGTGAATGACACGGCCCTAGGACATGGGCATGTGCTCAGGCCATGTGAAGTCTGCACCTGAAATTAGGAATTTAATTTTCCACATGGTCTAAGGACATGGGCGTGTGCCTTGGCCGTGTGACCTTAAGGAGATGATGACGTCAGAAACAGAATGTCAAGGTTTTCACACACGGGTGTGTCATGGCCGTGTAAAGGACACAGGCTGTAGACACAGGCGTGTGTCCAGCCGTGTGAAAACCCCTGTAGATTCGAATGGAGAAATAAATTCACACGGACAAGGGACAAGGGCGTGTGTGATGACACGACCTGCCCACACAGGCGTGTTCCCTTTCACACGGGCGTGTGGCCCTGTTTTTAACTACATTTTCTAATGTTTTCCAAGGCACTTGAATTGATCTCGAAATGTTTCTAAAATGTGTTTTGGGTCTCGTAGGCCTATATTAAGGATATTAAAATGAAGTTTAAAAAGTTTTAAATTTGAATGGACTTTTATGATTCGGAATTGAATGTATGCATGTGTTTTAAGTTAGGTAATGCCTCGTACCTTGTCCCGGTGTTGGACATTGGTAAGGGGTGTTACAGTGCGTGCATGAAAGAAAAATTAAAGTGTAGAAAAAAAATTTTGTCAAGCAAGAATCTCGAACAAATAAAAACAAAGTGAGTAGAAAAGAAAAACAAAGAACAATCAAAACTAGAAAAAAGAAAGAAAACACTCATTTTTGCACAAAAAATCGCTAAAATGATTGTACTCATGAATATTGTATTGTACCTTAGTAAATGGAGAGTAAAAGAAGGTGAGAGAAGTGGATATAAGGTGGTGAGATAAGGGATATAATTGGGGTAGTATCGGGGTCAATATAATATGCTAAACTATTTTCATGCTTAAATACTTATTTCAGAAACAGATAGTGTGTGTGCTCTGACTTAAATCTCCAACCAACTGAGTTTTCCAATGATCTAAAAAGAAAGAATACATATGATGTAAGCAACTAATGCTTAGTAAGTGTGTATAAAACTTAAAGGTAAACTTACCAAATAGGAATCAATTTATACAATTCATGCATAATTTCATTATCAAGCTCATGAGTTCACTCAATTCCTATATACACCATAAATCTCACAACTTAGTAAGTTTGCATATATATATATGAAACTTATAACCATATCATGTCATATGCCATTCATCATTAACAACTTTAATTCAAATCATCCATTTCATGTTCATATACATAACACTATACATTTCAATGTACCAAGTCAAGTTCCTTCGTTCGATATCTACTTTCATATAACAACTCCGTATATCCTTTTCATTTTACACATTTATCACCTGATGAACCAAATGAACTAACGTTGGAAACTCAGGAAAATGCTCACACAAGTTGTGACTATAACTGTAACACCCTATACCTGGCCCGATCACTAAGCCTGAGTAACAAGATGCTACACTACCGTCTCATCAACAACAAAGCAATAATACATCTCGTCGTCATGCAATTGTTATCATAATCAAGTAACTACATGAGGTATAAGTTTAATTTATCTTAGATGAGGTTAAAATATACTAAACATACATTAATCAACCTTATAAAGCTAGAAGAATGCTTAAAGACCACTTAACAAAATTTTCAAAGGATCACGTAGGTATCAATACTCATTCGATGGTATCGATAATTTTCATAAGAGGTATTGATTCCATTTAGAAAATCGATATCATTTTAGCATTTTATTTCTTTGCAAAATTTTAAGCCAACATTTTATCGATACAATATCAAAAGTATCTATATTTTCTCCCTGAGTATCGATACTCGAGATTTGGTATCGATACCAAATTGAGCTACTGACTTTCATCACATAAAAAAATAATATGGGGGTATTGATACTAAATACCCGATTATTGATACCTTTGCACAAAACACCAAAATTTACAACAAAGCAAGGCATTTTCCATGAACATACCTATATCGATTCAACATGCATCTATAACTTCGTAATTTGACATCAAAAATGTCTGAAATCACAACTCAAAGCATCATCACTAAGCAAACCAATAAACTAATGTCAAACGTCCATAAATTATATTAGAAATAAAATTAAGCAATTGTCTTAAACATCATGGACATAGTTAACCAACAAATCTACCATATTGCCTTATTTCCACAGTTCAAAACAATAGCTATAAAGTCACCTATTCAATTACTAAGTGTAACTTGAATCACTTCCTTGGTATTTCTGCACCGTTTGCACTGCAATGCTAATTGTCTGCAAAGGTTTAAAAAGAGTGCGTGAGTTTAACACACTCAGTGAATGATCAGAAAGCCACCCAATAAACATGAATTCACACGCTACATGAAAACAACCAAAGCTCAATTACATACACCTTTTACTATGATTACATACATAATGTATTCATGAAACATTTACCAACTCATCTAGCTTATTAATCACATGTTCATGCAAAAATCACTTATTGTAATATTTCATTTAATGATAATTTCGCACTTGAGCTATGAAAAATAAAAGTGGGCTCTATCACCACACATCAAATACACGGATCTACAACACACCATTGACTCAATGAGTTGAACATATCCCAAAAGCGTAGCATTTAGCTAATACTCTCCAACACACCAACAT
Source organism: Gossypium bickii (assembly GCA_025503065.1). NCBI lineage: Eukaryota > Viridiplantae > Streptophyta > Magnoliopsida > Malvales > Malvaceae > Gossypium > Gossypium bickii. Next base: position 89,842,759 of record CP106714.1, on the reverse strand, counting down.
ATCTCAGTGAATGGAATCGAGCTCACATTCCCTTATCTCTCCAAAATTGTCTCGGGCCTCAATGTCTCTAAAACACAACACATAGATGAGTACTCATAAGTCCTATGGCATGCCAACTATATCCAACGGTCTCAAAGACTACAAGACCAAAATATTTACAATTATAAATGCATTTTACTTACCATTTTCTACACTTTTTCAATGCACAATCATAATAAAAGCACAATATTATCACCATCAATCGGCATGTATAACATACCCACAATTAACATATTTTCAATAGCCATCACAATATATTTCACATGTCACATTATCACATCTGAATTTTCAATTCAACAACACACAATCACATATTTCAGAAATTAAACAAGGTATAAGAAAGTTTACGCTCGAAACTTATAGTAAGGGTTTAGGCTACTCCTAAGTTCCCAATTAACACTATGAATCATGTCTACAAGCAGCGATTCCAAAACACTCACCGTTTGCGCTTTCGCCTAGATGCCGAAAGTTTAAACTAGCTTTTCCTTGCCTTTTGTTTTACTTGAAGAAGGTCTTAACAACTCTAAAGCTTCACTAAAGTAAATCATACAATAAACACAATTAATATTCAACCATAGATCTAACACATTTTGAGCTAAAATCCTTAAATCACCTTCGAAACTACGAGGAATAATTTTAGGGTGTGATAGTAACCGTATATGCTCACACGAGCTGTAAAATGGGTCTGTCACATGAGCTGTGTGTCAGGATGATAGGCTACACAATGCTGCTCCCACGAGCTGTGGAGAATCCATAACAAATGTAGGAGCTCAACCATCGATAGGACATCAAAGACCAGTACCCAAAACTGTAAATAACCTCTAATGACATGTCATTTGTATCCTAAGTATTCATAAGGTTCATACGGGCCATATAACATAACTGAATCATTTAACTTCATTTTCATTATGCCATTCCAAGTACACATCCATGTATTTCTCATTTTTTCCAAGCATAATCACAAATTTAGTCAACATCGTAATTTAGTCTACAATTACTAATTATCGTTTATCATTCAATTTAAACTATACCTAACATGAAAAATATTTAACATGTTACCAAAAACAACAATTAACAAGTTTAAAGAATATACAAACTTACCTAAACAAAAACGATTACGAACATGTTGCCAACGACTAATCCAATAACTTAGTTTTTTCACGATTTAAGTTCGATTGATTCCTTTCTTGATCTAAATAATGATTTTCACTCAATTAATTGATTCAAACAGCTCAAACAATCAAACTTAAGCTTATAAGCCCTTTCAATATAAATTTACAAAATTACCCCAACATTACACTATTTATGCAATTTAGCCTCTAAACCTGATACTTACAAATTAACCATATTTAACCACAATTTATGCAAATCGAATTTCCTAAGGTCTCCCTACAGCACATATTTACCATGTTTTCACAAAAAATTCATTAAGTTTTTTTCCATTTAAACAATTTCATCCTTTAACATTAAAATCACTAAAAACTACTTTACAAAATAGTCTTTTTTTAACAACCAAACTTAATATTCTATCATCAAACTTCAAAAACACTTCAAACTCATCAATTGAATAATCTAAAACATTTAATAATTTTACAAATTAACCCCCCGAGTTAGCTAGATAAAGCTACAACGATTACAAAAATATAATTCTCAAGCTCTTATCAATGGTGATTTTCGGTTCAAAAAAGAAGAAGAAAGGAAGTAGATGATAGCATTTTTCCTATTTGTTTAAGTAATAATTTAATTAATTACCAAATTGCCCTTAAAAATAACCTTAATAATTAGTTAAACATTATCCATAACCTTCCACTATCTATCTATATGGTATAATTACCACTTAAGTCCCTAAATTCACATTCCTATAGCCATTTAAAACCTTTAGCTAATAGAAACTAACTTTTGTACCTTTTATGATTTAGTCATTTTTACTTAATTAACTATCTAATCGTTAAAACTTTCTAACCAAATTTTAGTATGACCTTAAAATAATCCTATAAATAATAAATAAATAATAAAATACTAACTCACTTATCAGAATTGTGGTCCCAAAAAACCATTATTTCCAACATCACTGAAAGTAAGCAGCTACAATTCTCTCCCTAAAGGAATTTTTGTCCCAGAAAATCTTACCAGAGAATAAGTTCGGGTATTACAATTTCATAGCTTCTTTCGGTTTCCAAGTAGCTTCCTCAACCTCGTGATGTTGCCAAAGAACCTTAACTAAAGCAATACATTTATTTCTCAATTCTCTGCTTTCTTGAGCCAGAATTCTAACTGGTTCCTCACTATACGACATATTAAGTTGTAATTCCATATCGACTGATGAAATCACATATGAGGGATTAGACCTGTAACGTCTGAACACCGATACATGGAAAACATTATGGATTTTCTCTATTTCTAATGGTATAGCTACATGATAAGCTACTGATCCAATTCTCTCAATATTTTCATACAAACCAGTGAAATGCAGACTAAGCTTTCCTTTTCAGCCAATGCAGAGAACTTTCTTTCAAGGCGACACCTTCAAAAACACTTTATTGCCAATTTGGAACTCGATGTCTTTTCTTTTCAAATTGGCATATGACTTTTGACGATCAAAAGCAACTGTCAATAATCTTGAATCACCTTCACTTTTTTTTCAGTTTCAACAAATCAAATTGGTACCCAAAAGCTTTTTCTCACTCAATTCAGTCCAGCATGATGGAGTTCTGCACTTTTAACCATACAAAGCCTCGTATAGGGCCATTTTAATACTCAATTGGTAACTATTGTTGTAAGCAAATTCAACCAATGAAAGAAATTTCTCCCAGTTACTTTTGAATTTAAGAATACAACAACAGCGAAACATATCTTCGAGTATCTAAATCACTCTCTCAGACTGGTTGTCTGTTTGTGGATGAAACGCTATGCTGAAAGTTAATTTAGTGGAGAAATCTTAGTGTAGCTTACCTAGAATCTAAAGGTGAAATGTGTATCGCTATCAGAAATAATCGATAAGGGTACCCCGTGTAATATGACTATCTCAGAAACATACGACTTTGCTAATATCTCCCGAAATCATAATAGGTTGTAGCAACCCAGAAAGTACTTGATGCTCGACTTTAACTTGTTGACAAATCAAACATTTAGATACGAGATCCGAGATTTAATGTTTCATACCAGGCCACCAATACATTTCTTTCAAGTCACTGTACATTTTATTACTACCAAGGTGATTCGAGTAACTACTGCTGAGAGCTTCCCGCAAATCTCTTGTTTAACTTCAGAATTTTTCAGTATACACAATTTGTTTTGGAAGTATAAGCTATCATCAGCACTAATATAAAAATCTATATCTTGAAATTTCTAGATTTGCTCCCATTTTACAACTAATTCAAGACAATTTTTCTAATTCTCACAATTCTATTGTAAAAACATTGGTTTACCTTTTAATTAAACCAAAATCGATCTGTTGTCAACCAATGTCAGACGAGTATTCTTAGTTTTTAAAGCAAACAATGACTGTCGACTTAGAGCATCCGCAACAATATTAGTCGCAACAATATTAGTTTTTCTCTGGTGATAGTCGATAATCAAATCGTAGTCTTTTAACAACTCCAACCATCTACGTTGCCGCAAATTCAGTTCTTTTTGCGATATCAAATATTTCAAACTTTTATGATTGGTGAAAATATGAAACTTTTCTCCATATAAGTATGTTGTCTTATCTTCAGGGCAAACACCATATCGTGTGTCGGATAATTTTTCTCGTGTGGTTTCAATTGACGAGAGGCATAAATTAAAACTTAGCTTTCCTACATCAAAAAACAACTCAATCCACTGAGTGAGGCATCGCTATAAATCACAAATTCTTTATCGAACTCTGGTTGAGTTAACACAAAGGCTTTGGCTAACATCGCTTTCAACTTATCGAAGCTTTGTTAACATTTATCAGACCAAACAAAGTTAACGTCTTTTTGTAGCAATTTCGTCAGTGGTAAGCCAATCATTTAGAAACCTTTAACAAAGCGTCTGTAATACCTGGCCAAACCTAGAAAACTTTTTGCTTCGGTGATGGTCCTCAGAGGTTTCCAACTTAATACAGATGAAATTTTACTAAGATCAACTCGTATACCATCTATCGATACTATGTGACCCAGAAATCGGACTTCTCAAACCCAGAACTCGCATTTACTGAATTTCGCAAATAGTTGTTTATTACGCAATGTTTGCAACACAATGCTCAAATGTTGAGCATGCTCAATCTCATCTCTCGAATAAATCAGTATGTCGTCAATGAAAACAACAACAAACTTATCTAGATACAACCAAAATATTCTGTTTATAAGGTCCATAAATACAACAGGGGCATTTGTTAAACCGAAAGACATAACTAAAAATTCATAGTGTCCATACCTAGTTCAGAAAGTTATTTTCAGGCACATCTGAATCTTTAACCTGAATTGACCTGAATTGATAATATCCCGAATGAAGATCAATTCTGAAAAAATTGCCGCACCTTTCAATTGATCAAACAAATCATCAATGTGAGGCAACTGATATTTTTTCTTAATTGTGACTTTATTTAGCAGCCGATATCAATACACAAATGCATCGACCCATCCTTTTTCTTAACAAACAACACAAGCGCACCCTAAGGAGAAACGCTAGGCGAAACAAATCCTCTATCTGTCAATTCTAGCCTTTATGCTTTTAATTCTTTTAATTGAACTGGAGTCATTCTATAAGGTGTGATCGATATCAAAGAAGTTCCTAGTACTAATTCAATAGCAAACTCAACCTCTCTAACTGGCGATAACCCTAGCAACTCCTTTAGAAATACATCCGCAAAATCAAAATAGTCGAAACCATTTCAAATTTTGATTCTAAAGCCTTGGAATCTAAAATATATGCCAAATACGCCTCACACCCTTTTCTTACAAGTTTCTGAGCTGACAAAGGAGAAATAATATTGGCGACACTGTCTATTCTGTCTAATTCAACTCTGATTATTTCACCTTTCTAACATCTTAAAGTAATCTATTTTCGACTACAATTCACAATTGTATCATGCAAAGTCAACCAGTCTATGCCGAGAAAAACATCAAATTTGTTAAATGGCAACAACATCAATTTAATCAGAAAATCATAATCCCAAATTTTCAGTGGACAATTCTTACAAACCTTGTCAACTGACACATACTGACATAATGGATTAGTAACTTTAACCACAAATTTAGTTGACTCTATTGGTATTTTCTTATATGTTACTAATACAATGAATATATACAAATGAGTAGACCATGGGTCAATCAAAGCATAAACAATAACATCAAGGAGAGAAAATGTACCAACAATCACATCAGGTGCTGAGGCATCCTAACGAGCTCATATCACATAAGCCTTAGTTGGTGCTCGTGCCTAGATCGAACTACAGTGTCTTTCGTCCACTTTATTAGCTCTAGCATTTCCACTATTCTTTGGTGGCTTACCTTCAGAAGGCATAACCCCCTAATCACACATTCTGAGATTTATCTCAACTAGATCTATCTGGGTAATCTTTGAGAACATAATCTAACAAGCCACATTTAAAACACGATCATTCATTCAACTGACACTCATTAAAATGTCTCCTATTGCAATGTTGACATTCTAGCCTATTGAAATTACGAATGTTGCCAAAATTAGCCACTGAAGTAGCCTGAGATCTTGAGCTAGCTTTCTTTCCTTGATCTTTACCAGAAAATCCAGACGGAGTTAACATACGACTGCAAGATTCTGTTACTTTCTTTGAAGGAGAAGAGAAAGATTTTCCCAATTGTCTTCTACTCGAGTCTCTAACTTCAGAATCTATCTTTTTATTTGCTTTGCTAATGTCTTCTATCTTCTTAGATTTATCAACTAAAATAAGTAACTCTTTTAACTCAAGTGCCCTGACGAGCAACTGGATTTCTTCATTCAAGCCTTCCTCAAAATGAGCACACATAGCAGCTTCTTTCGGAATTAATTCTTTAACACACTTACTGAGTCGAAAAATTCTCTCACATATTTAGCTATTGTTCTGCATCCTTACTTCAACTCAAGAAACATTTTTCGCTTTTTGTCAAGGTATTGCTGACTAAAATGTTTCTTTCAGAATTTAGTTTGGAAAAATGCCCAACTCAACCGATCTTTCGGTACAACCACTGACAAAGTATTCCATCACTGGTATTTTTCATCTTTTAACAATGAAACTGCACATTTCAAACGATCATTTGGAGAACATGACAACTCATTAAATACTCTCATACTATTTTCTAACCAAAATTTAGCCTTTTCTAGATCATCCTCCACTTTACCGCAAAATTCTTCAGCCCCGTACCTATGAATTTTATCAATATGAGGCCTGTTAACTCATACCTTCTCCAAACCTTGAGAAATAGGGGTATTGATTGGGGTACGGGAGGGGTCGGAGGTTGTTGAGCCATCGAATCAGTTCTCATAAAATCGATGAACCACTCAAACATCATATAAAAGAAGGCTTCCCGTGTCTCACTTCCCCGACCCTCAGAAACGGGCTCACTATAAACAGCCCTATGTACCGTGTCACACCCTAAAATAGGGCCTAAAAGTTTTAGGGGTATTTTAGGAATTTTAGCCTTCGAGTGTTCAGAATTCTGTGACATGGCATATCGATAATGTTTTCAATTATGGTTTATAGAAAATTAAATCAATTCTTGAAAATGAGTTTTAAATAGCTTTAATTTTGAAAATAGGACTAATTTGAAAAAGAGTCAAAATTAAGAGCTTTTATGATGAATTTGACCAAATGTCCAAAATCAACCTAAAAACCCTCTTTTCTAAATAGTTTTCATGTCAACTTCTCCTCCCTCATATTGGTGCCATCCATTTGTTTTCCCTTTACTCTCCCAATCAATTTTTACTTCTAATTCCTAATCCTCTTTGATTTCTATCACCCTTGAACCTTAAAACCTCTATTTCAACCAAGAAAATCACCCAAAAACTTCATTATCTATATCATCTTCTCCAAACGTGGGTTCAGCATCAAAGCTCAATTTTCTTCCATCAAAGGTAATCATTCGACTTTCTATGAGTTTTAAATGATATCTAGTCCATTAAACTGAATTTTTAGCCATTGAAACGCATGTTTTAAATAAAAGCCGAAAATCATGTCTTTAATGGTGAATTTTAAGTTTGTGGATAAAAATGTGATTTCAAAGTGTTTTTAAATTAGTTTTAACATGATTAGAAGATTTCTAAACTTACTTTAAATTTCCAATAAGGATTTCTAAGGATTTAATGAATTATTGTGAAAATTGCTATAAGCATGTCAAAAATTTTGATATCATGATTTGAGTAGTTTTGAGTAGTTTAAAGGTTGAGAATCAGTCATAGATGAATAATTAGATGAATGAATTCATTTTAGGCAAAAAGATTAAGTATAGACAGAGATATTTTAGTTTCAAGTTTATTAGTTGAAATTTCAGTTTCTTAAGGAATATAACTTAGGCTTGCATTTTTGGTTGGTTTAAGTGAGTCTTCTACTAAATTTTGATTGTGTATAATTTGTGGTTAATATGTGTGAAGTATTAGAATGGTTAGACCCTTCTATGAGCAAGACAAAAGACAATGAAAAGCTAATTTAAGCTTTCAGCTTTTCAGCGAAAGTGTAATTGGTAAGTGTTTGGAATTGCTACTAGTAGACATGATTCTTAGTGTTGCTCAGGAGCTTAGGAATAGCCTAAACCTCTATTCTAAGTTCCAAGTGTAAGCTTTCTATTTTCCTTGTTTTTTTTTTGGCAAATTATGCGAATATGTGAATAACTATGAACTAATTATTATGATGCAATATTGTGAATTGTATTGTATTGTGGGTATATTAAATATGTCAAATGACAATAATAATGTTGTGTTAGCGATATAAAGTGCAGTGAAAGTGTGTAAAAGCCGGTAAGTATGTATGTGTTGCATTGTGGAATATGATGCTAGTGTAACAAGTTTTTGTATATGATAAATTGATTTTAATGCATTCATATGTTGACGGATATATAATGGCTAAGTGAGCATTATTGTGGCACTCTAAGTGTAATTAAATGTGAATTCGATAAGCATGCATTGTGTACAAGTTTGTGATGTGAATTGACAAATATGAACAGAGATGATGTGTATCAACTCAGTAATTAAAAATGTGTAATTATGATGTGGATATTTTGGCCTGATGACCTTATGAGACCGTTGGATATAGTTGGCATGCCATAAGATTGTGAGTACTCACCTATACGTGTTATATAATTTGGGCATTAAGGACTTGGGACATGTTGGAGAGATAAGGGAATGTGAACTAAGCTCCATTCAATAGGACATGTTTGTTGTGTTGTAGAGTGCTAGCTTTATACTTCACTTTTGTGATATGTTATGATAATACGATAAGAGACAAATACTTTTAATTGTGAATAATACGTTAAATGAGCTGATTTAAGTTACATGAAAATGTTAGTATATGGTAGTCTTTGTGCTAGTGTTGTGCTAGTGTTGGCTATGATATTTGAGTTGTCTCCAGGATTTAATTGCTCTTAGGATTTTGGGATTTGTTTCGTAATATGTTGGCTATTGCTTGGATTTTCTTTTGATGTTCGAGACTATTATTACAGGTGTTTTGGTATTTATTTGATGATGATATGATAGCATGTTGAACTGGTATCAGTTGGAATGACTTATGCTTAAAAATGTTGTTTTTTTAGGTCTGGAGTATAGGTATCAATATTCATGTTTTAATAACGATGCCTATGTATTTTTAGATGTTCAGGAAAACAAAATAGAGATTCAATATCGATACCTTATCTTGAGTATCGATACTTGGGGAAGAAATATCGATACTTTGGTAAAGATACTGACAATTTTTGAAGTTTAGGTTTTTAAGTGAAAAATAGTAAGCAATTTTGGTACCGATTTTTCAAGCGGTATCGATACCTCTTGAACAAAATATCGATACCATGTATTTAGTATCGATACCTATGTTAATGTTTTGAGATTTTGAGATTTTTCTAAAATAGACCATATACATGTTTAATTATTATTTTAAGGTATTTGATGTATGTTAGCATGTAACGATGATAACTAAAGCTTAAGATAGACTCTAAACCTGTACGAATGTTAAAATGGAAAACGTTTTGTTGAGAATGAGCTTTTACTTGTTGTATTTGACATGAGACGGTACAGGGTGACACCTTGATATTCGAGCTTGGCGACCAGTCCGGGTATAGGGTGTTTCGTACTGAGGCTTGAGCATTGCTCTCAGCTTCATCAAAATTAGCTCGGCTAGATTTAGATGACATCTTTTACCTACACAAAAAACAGAATGAATTCAAGTTAAGAGACATCACACTATCACAGGTTATAAAATGACATGTATTTTTAGACTCTATACCTACTACGTTCGATCCAAGAACCGACTAAACCGTAGCTCTGATACTGCTAAATGTAACACCCCTAACCCGTCTCTATTTTTGAATTAGGGTTACAGAGTATTACGACAAATAACGAATCTCAATACATAATAAAAATAAATAAAATATTACTTAAAATATTATTTATTCATAACCAATCATCATTCATGGCATTCATACAAAAACGAGCTTTAAATCAAGTATATAGAACGTAAAAATCAATTTGAAAACAATTAGGGACTAATTTGAAACGAAACAAAAAAATCTAGAAAAAACTAAAAACAAGGGTCACACAGACGTGTGGCCAAGCCGTGTGGCTCAAGGATATGGCCAATGGCCAGAACGTGTATAATTCTAAAATAGGGACACACAGTCGTGTAACAACTGACAGTGTGGGAAAAACCTACACCAAAATTAAATAAGCCACATGGCCATGTGGAGTGACCGTGTGTGGCACACAGCTGTGTCTCAAGCCATGCACCTAAAATGACTTCTAAAACAAGGAAAATCATAACCCATTTATTAGGTACCAAGCCAAACCATTTTCAATCATTTTCACACATTCAAAACACATTCAAACATGCTTAAAACATACCAAAACATTCAACCAAAGTGACAAACCAACATGCCCTCATTGGCACCACATTTCATACGCCAAACAAAATTCACATTCAAATATTACAAGCTCTTACCTTATAAACATGACAAACATACATTTTACCATATCTCAAACCACTGCCATGAAGAATAAACCAAATGACCAAAAGCACTTATAAAAACATACAAGAACCAAATATATACAAAACCACAAATCTTTCTTAACCAAGGTTGTACACAACATCATCATAAGCAAAAGAACTTAAGGGCTCCTAGTACATGCCATTTATAACCAACTTCAAAATGATCAAAACTTCTACCAACTTGAAGAACGGATAGTGTGTGTGCTCCAACCTGAATCTCCAACCGACCGAATTTTCTGATGATTTATAAAGAAAGAATACATATGATGTAAGTAACTATTGCTTAGTAAATATATATAAAATTTAAACATAAACTTATTGAATAGGAATCAATTTATACAATTCATGCATAATTTCGTTATCAAGCTCATGAGTTCATTCAATTCCTATATACACCACAAATCTCACAAGTTAGTGAGTTCACATTTATATATGAAACTTATAACCATATCATGTCATATAACATTCATAATTAAGAAATGTAATTCAAATCATCCATTTCATGTTCATATAAATAACACAATACATTTCAATATACCAAGTCAAGCTCCTTAATTTGATATCTACTTTCATATAACAACTTCGTATATCCTTTTCATTTTACACATTTATCACCCGATGAACCAAATGAAATAACGTCAGATACTCAGGAAAATACTCATACAAGCTGTGACAATAATCATATATGCTCACACGAGCTGTGAAATGGACCTGCTCACACGAGTTGTGGAGAGTCCACAACAAATGCAGGACCTCAACCATCGGTAGGACATCCAAGACCAGCACCCGAAACTGTAAATAACCCTTAATGACATGTCATTTACAAGGTTCATACGGGCCACATTACATATCCGAATAATTTAAATTAATTTTCATTATGCCATTTCAACACATCCATGTATTTCTCATTTTTTTTCAAGAATAATCACCAATTTAGTCAACATCGCAATTTAGTCCAAAATTACTAATTGTCATTTATCATTCAATTTAAACTATACCTAACATGAACAATATTTAACATGTTACCAAAAGCAACAATTAACAATTTTAAATAATATACAAACTTACCTAAACAAAAACAATTACTACCACGTTCCCGACGACTAATCCGTTAACTTAGCTTTTCCATAGTTTGAGTCTGATTGATTCGTTTCTTGATCTAAATAATAGTTTTCACTCAATTAATTGATTCAAACAACTCAAATAATCAAACTTAAGCTTATAATCCCTTTCAAAATAAATTTACAAAATTATCCCAATATTTTACTCTTTATGCAATTTAGTCCCTAAACCAAAAACTTACAAATTAACCACATTTAACCATAATTTATGCTAGTCGAATTTCCTAGGGTCTCTCTACACCCCTTATTTTTCATGTTTTTACAAAAATTTCATGAATTTTTTTCCATTTAAACAATTTACTTTAACATTAAAATCACTGAAAACTACTTTACAGATAGTCCTATTTAAAAACCAAACTTAATATTCTATCATCTCCACCTCTCGACCTAGGATTGATGGGCCCTCATATTGGTCTCCTATGGTGATGTTGCATACTCACTGAAGCCAATAGTAGATACGGCTTGTCGTTATGCTTGAACCAACCCATGTAATCCGAAAACGTCGCCAACTTTGGTGTGAGAAATGGTTCACGCGTTGGCAAGAAATCGTACGTATGCTCCTACATCTCGATATACTTCTTGTGGAATGTTGGTCAATCTTCCTCGAGTCTCCCCCACAAATCGATCTTGTGTAGGTCATCGAGCTATTGGGGTGGCAATAGAATGCGTTGCGAACACCCAAACTGCCACATGACTCAGTCGAATTTGTGCATCTCGACGATTCCAAAAAAGACAATGGCACTTTGACATGCCAAATGTTACGATTGGCCAAAAATTTGGTCAAGACGCAGTTTTGAATCTTCAAATCCGCATATAGCATCCATACAAATTGCATTGCGAATTTATAATTTTTAGAACGTACGTAATATTTAATTTCAAGTGCTAGAATACATATTGTGTAACTTTGAAATTCATAAACTAACCACCTCTTCATTTTCTTGATCTAGAGCTAGTCGGATATCCTCGAGCTCAGTCGATATACCACTATACCTCGCGGAGTTGCTCCACCTATTCATATAATATGTTATTTCAAAATTACAACAATGAAAAATAAAAACGGTAATGATATTGTGGAATGAATTTTACCATATGACGAGTGGGAATTTGTAAGGAGCATGCAATCGTCAATTTTAACTTTATCTGGTATCGTCGCTCGACACATTTCACAATACAATATCACCAGCACCATTGATCCCCAACTAAGTTGCCACAGTTCCTTCAAGTCGGATAGTAGTAGTAACCACCTCAAATGTACCAAATTACGATATTTATCTGGCATTAGCAGACCCCCGATCAACCTCAAGATGAATGCTCGTGCGAACTATTCCTTTTCAACGTCACTCATTGGAGCCTCGATAGTTTAGAAATTGTCCCCCAACCATCTCATCTCGATCCGGCTACCTCTAAACTTGTTTGATTCATTCCCTAGCAGTTGCTCTCATGTTGCACTCCAATCGGCACTAACAACTAGCCCCGTAACGACATCTCTATCGATCGGAAGACCGAGTTTTAAACTGACATCCTCGATTGTAATTGTACACTTGCCGTAGGGAAGATAGAACGTGTGCGCCTTCTGTCTCCATCTTTCAACTAAAGCACTGATGAGTGGGGAGATCCAATTTAGTCCCCCGAGCATGTGAGTCGTGTATAAAAAGCTTGCATCTTGCAAGTGTCCATGACAGTGCACCCTTGCTTAAGTTGTTTATGTATGTCTCCAAAATCTGATTTTTGAACTAAGTATATAAATACAAAAAATTAATAATCTAAACAACATAATAATTAACTATTTAAATTTAAATAATTTAATAAATTTTCTTACCATTTTTAATTGAACGCCGGGGATATGCTTGTCATCCAAACGAATAAGTTTATTTGCCATTTAAAATTTATAAGAAAAGAATAAATTTGAAGAGAATAAAATTCAAAACTAATTAAAAATAATTAAGGATTGAAAATTCGAAACTGAAAATTAAAATTTGAAGTTTGAAGTTTGAAAATATAAAATTGGAAATTAGGGATTGAAGATTGAAGACTAAGAATTTAGGAAGGAAAAATGAGTATGGAGTATTTGGTTTAAAAGAATGAAGGTTGGAGGGGTTTATATAGGAATTTTTATGATTGTTGGAGCCCTACTAGTCGTTGAAAAATTACCATTAGAACAGTACTGTTGAAAGAAGAGTTTCACTGATGTGGCAATAAAAACACGTTATATAGGATGCATTTTTGTTCTCTCTCTTGAAAACACATCTTATATGACACGTTTTCACTAATGTGATTGTGAAAATGTACCTTGTAAAATGTGTTTTCCTTTCTCTTTTCAAAAACAGCATAGATCGATACATTTCATAAAACACAATATAATTTCTCAAATTTTTTTTTTTTTGGACATATTCACATAAATAAGGCAAATATATATGTTAGAAATTTTTATATAATTTAAAAAAAAAAATTCTCGAGCGCACAGTTGATTTCCATACCGAATTGCAGAGAATAAAAAGGTACTTTGCCCAATTTAATAGCCATGTCAGGTGACACATAGAGGTAGTTAATAACCACCCAAGATTGTCATATTTATAGAGTAAGCTAGTGGCCATCTTTCGCCCATAGTACGCCACCCATTTGGGCTTCATTTCAATTCACTTTTATTTGCCTGTTATTTTTCCAGTGATCAGATTATTTGCAGGTTTCCCTTACCCTATGAAATAATCTCTCTCTTTGTCCTTTCCAATCCGCTCAATCATTCTACTTTTCGACATGCCAAATTATAGGATAAAATAATATTTCCTTAAATTTGATTTTGATAATTCTTTTTCTAACTTCATCCCTCCATTCTTTTAAAGTGTGACAACGTAATATTTTAATAAGGTTATATCATATTATCATATAAAATTTTTAATATATATATACACATAAAATTTGAAAGAAATAAAAACAAAAATTATATATATTTTTAACAAACATTTCAGGATGTGGCACTCCAGTTACTAAAAAAATTTTAGGTGATTATGTCTAAATTCAATGCCTAAATTAAATAAAAAAAAGTGACCAAATTTTGAAACGTAAACAAAAAAAAATTTAAAACCAAGTAAGGGAAATTGTGACATTCCATTCAACCCTTTTGTAATAAGGATAAACTACATTGATAGTCACCTAATTATTAGTATATTTTTTCTGGTCATCCAATTATTAGTATTTTTTTTTGTCACTCAACCATGAAAAGTTACAAAATGGTCACTCAACTATTCAACTTTTCTCTTTTTTGGTCACCCAGCTATTCAAAATTTTCTTTTTTGGTCACCCATCGTTAATTACTAATAGAAAGATAACTTGGCATCTTTTGAAATTAGCATAATAACAATTTTAGCCCTCAACATTATATATTGTGTCAATTTAGTCTTGATTCCAAAAAAGTTAACCCTCAACATTTACACATTGTGTAATTTGGTGTCTATATCTCTTTTTTTTTGCAATTTCACTTTATTTGTGATATTGAGGGTTAATTTTAAAAGAATGAGAAAAGATGAAAATTATTATATTAGATTTTTGGGTGTTTATATTTTTGCTATCATGCAAAATTTAAAGGTTTGCGTCATCTTTCCGTCATCCATTTAACAATTGGAGACCAAAAAGGAAAAAAATTAAATAATTAAGTGATCATTTTATAACTTTTCATAGTTAGGTGACCAAAAAAGAAACTTACCGTTAATTAAGTAATTATAAATATAATTTACCCTTTAATAACAAGGATCTTGCAATTATGGAGGGAAATAGATAATATAAAAAGGATCTTTCAATTCAAAAACTAATTTTAACCTTTCATTTTACTGATTCCAAATATTTTTTTTTTCTCATATTTTGGTTTTTATATCCTAATATGGTATAATTTTTTTGGTACACTGCAAATTGGGGAGAGGATGTTATTACCGGGACTTAAAAGGAAATATAATAATAATAAGGGGTGGTGGTGATGGTGATAGTAGTATCAAATTATTTCAAGTTTTGACCAATAATCTTTGGTTTTAGAATATCATTGGTCTGCAAACCCCAAATCTCAAATATATTGTGTGTTGGTACTGCTTATATCACCACTTGTAATAACAGCTGTGATTCATCTATTGTTGAAATATGTTTTAAGTCCACGAAATTTAATATTTTTATTTTAAAAATTATTTTATTTATTTTTAGATTTTAAATTTTATATAAATTATTAACCGTATTAATATTCATCTATTAAATTCATTGGTACCATATTTTTAAATAAAAAGTAATTTTCAATAATCGTAATGAACTTGAATTTAGTAAAAGAAATTTAATGATGTTAATAATAGTATTTGTATTTTTAAATATAAAAAATAGGGGGACTATGTGACAGACCATTTTGGACCCTAGTTGGAATGGTGGTTTCGGGACTACGAATCCGAACCCAATAAATATTTTAACATTATATCTTGTGTCTATCATGAGTGAATTGATGTGTGTGAATGTTCCATAGAAAAATTTAACCATTTGAGTGTTAGATTGGCAAAAAAAAAAAAAAAGGATTAAATTGCTAAGGTGACCAATGTTGTGAGCATGAAACAAAAAGGCCAAAGTGATTTGTCTGTTAAAATTAAGGACTTGCATGTCAAATTCCCCATATTTAATATGGTGGACGGTAAACATGCATTATATGTTCTTTTTTTTTTATTTTGTATGATATTTAGGCATTATTATATTAAAAGCATGCCAAGAATATATGTTTTCTATTTATATATATATTGATTATAGTAATATTATAAGGAAAGCATGCTATATTTTATGTTAAAAAGATAAAAACAAAAAGAAAATAATTCTCTCTTCCTTCATCCATTTCTTACCCGATTTTTACCTTGAAGAAAAGAGAAGAACCTTCATCTTCTCCATTCGCCCCTTGCATGTACTAGGATAGGTAAGAATTTGAACTTTATTTTAAAAACCTACCTTGATATGGCTTGATTTCTTGATCATTTTTCTTTTGAAACAAGCAAAATTTGTTAATATTGGTATGATGAGATTCGCCATGGGTGCTAATTTTGTAGTTTGTTGTGTTAATAAGTTAGATAGTATGAGAAGAAATGGCATGAACTTGTAAGAAGATTATGTTGATTTTGGCTTGAAGGTACCCTCATAGTTGGCGAATAGTAGGATGGATATTCATGAAAACATTTCTTCTTGTGTTTTGATGTTCGGCCATTCTCTTATAATGAAATTAACCATAGATGATTGTTATATGTGATGTTTAATTATTGGGTGAACTAAGTTTAAGACTTGATTACTCGAAGTAAATTAGTGCAAGGGGTAAATTGATGGAAGGAAGAGTTATAGAGAATCCTAGGAACTTAAGGGCCATTCGGCCATGGAGAAGAGATCCAAATGGGTTGAAATTTAAATTATGGTGTTCAATAGGTTAAATTGGATAAGTTAAATGCTTGAATTTGGTGTGGTTATTGTTTTAAATTAAATAAATGAAGTAGGGATTCGGTTCCTAGTTTCCTTGAATTAAGTTATGTGCAATTTGTTTTGAGTTGAGTAAAAGGGATAGGATGAATATGAACAAAATTTATTTAACATTTCTTAGATCGGGAACAAAAAGAGAAGGATCAAGATCGAGAAAAACGAAGATTATCGAGTAGCCGATTTGCACGGCTTATCGACAACCGAGGTAAGTCCTTCAGTTTTAGTGTATTGTAGAATTAATTATGAATCTAGTGGACGATGATGTTTGATAAATTCTAGTATATATATATACATGCCATAGCCAAATGTATATAAGCCTATTAGAATGATTTCGATTGTTGATGTAAATAAGCCAAAGTAAATTTAATATGTAATATAGTTATGAAAAATGTTGGTGATGATAAATTGTACTAATGTGGTTCGGGCTTTAAGCCTAGCAGGCTTAGTGCCGGTGAATTAATTCGGGCTTTTACGCCTAGCAGGCCTTGTGCCGGTGTTACATATCGGGCTTTTACGCCTAGCAGGCCTTGTGCCGGTGTTACATATCGGGCTTTTACGCCTAGCAGGCCTTGTGCCGGTGTTACATATCGGGCTTTTATGCCTAGCAGGCTTGATGCCGGTGATATAATTTACAAACTAGAAACCGAAATTTGTGTTCAAGGCGAATTAAAGCACATATATCGGGTTAAAGGCTCAGGTACGCATATAAAAGAGGAGTGTACTTCTTACTTATTTAAGACAAGGTAAACAAATGATTCAGTGATTTATTACAAATGATATAAGTTACGAGTGAAGTGGGTACATATATATACATATGGTTATAATATTGTCATCGGTTTTATTAATGAATGATATGGATATCGTGACCTTGATTTCTTAATGTGTGGATGCCATGTTATAAAAAAATTGAAAAGTAAGTATATGAATGATGGTATCTATAGTTACAAGATGACATTTTGAGTTAGAAAGATTGGATTATGAATGAGTATTTGATCATAAATATGTGGGCGAAGAGAAATTTCCCTACAAATTCATACTTATCTACATGAGTATGAAATTGAAAGCTTGATAATAAATACGAGTACAACCCTACAAGTTAAATTGTAGAAATTTTTTTTTATTGTTGATAATTGAGTGTTATTTATTTTATATAATTGGGACTTACTAAGCTAGCAAGCTTATCGTGTAAAATGTTTCCTCTGTTTTATAGATTAGGTGCAAGCTACCAGCTCATCGGGATCGTTCGGAAAGTCACTCACACTATCAATCTACATTTTGGGTACTCTTTCATTTTGGGTTTTTAAACGAAGGCATGTATAGGAAAGACGTAGTCTTTGTTTGGTGAACTCTTAAGATATATATATGTATAATAGCCATGCGAATATGGCT
The DNA here is from genome assembly GCA_025503065.1 of Gossypium bickii. Lineage (NCBI taxonomy): Eukaryota > Viridiplantae > Streptophyta > Magnoliopsida > Malvales > Malvaceae > Gossypium > Gossypium bickii. The sequence continues at coordinate 89,824,567 of CP106714.1, read as the reverse complement.
AAATTTTTTTTAGTAAGTACGACGTTGTGTCTTAAAATGTATGTTGGTTCATGATGGTGATGTTTATGGAATTCTTAATCCGGGTTTAATTGTTTTTGTTAAGAAATGTTTGTATGCAAAATGAATCCTTGAATTTGGGATATAGGTAGGTTCGGTTAGAAACTAGTCTTTCATAAAATGCAACAAACAGTTTGTAGCAGCAGTGATGTGAGTTAGAAAAATCACCAAAAATAGGGTATATTGAATTTGAAGGTGAATGAGATATGAAATTAAACCTTATTGTGTCTATTTTCACATTAAAGAAACAGAGTAGGCAAAATATTTATATATTATGAGATAATTAAGTTTTAGTGAGACCTGTTCTGAATGAATTTCGTGAGTCACTGTTCTGTTTTTGAAAAATTGTCAAAACTTGTACAAAAATAATTAGGAAGCACGGTTTATATGTGTAGAACCCTTATTGAGTCTATTTTTCATTGGTATAAACAAGAACAGCATATGAAATTTGTGAAATGAGATAACTGTGTTTTTGTAGAGACAGGTCAGATTTGTAAAGCAGTGTAATAAGGGAAATTTTGATGAATAAACTGTACTAATTGGCCATATGAAAAATTCTAGAAAAATTATGGTGAAATGTTATTTGAGTCTAGTTTCAAGGAAAATTTACAGATCCAAATTTCGAGTTTTGTAACTCGAGTTATGGTCGATTTAGTCAGCATGACGCAGTTGGACAGCTTTAAAAATTTTACACCCTGAGTTAATAGTCAAGTCTAGTAATGCCACGTACTCGATTCCGGTAAGGGTTTCGGGTAAGGGGTGTTACATTTGATTGGTATCAGAGCTTACGGTTTAGTCGATTCTAGGACTACCGTAGCGCGTGTGAGTCTAGCTATACATGCCTTTATTATATGTTGATAGTGTGGTGACTTCTAACAGCCTGAATTTTATTTTATATAGTAAATGGACACTGATCCTGAAAGAGCTGTAGCTGATGATGGGGAGAGCGTAGCGCCTGACCGTGTCCACGGATCAGCGCAGCGGTGAGACTCGACCTATTTCGGGTAGCCACGAAGGAGAGACTAAACAAGCATTTTATCGGATGATGAATGAGTGGTTTACCCAATTTATGCATAATAACCAGTGTACCCCAACCTCCACCCCGAATAACTCGACTCCCTTCCTTGGCTCCCGATGATGGATCCGATGAGATCTAGTAGGCCTCCGGTTGATAAAATCCGAAAATTTGGGGCCGAAGACTTTAAAGCCAACAACGATGATGACGCTGAGAGAGCCGAAATGTGGCTTGATAACGCTATTCGGTACTTGATGAAATTTGTCTTGTACTCCGGATGAATGCTTGAAGTGTGCTATATCTTTGCTGCGGGACACTGCATACCACTGGTGGAATACACTAGTATCGGTGGTTCCGAAAGAAAAAGTGACATGGGATTTCTTCCAGAATGAATTTCGTAAGAAGTACATCAGCCAAAGATTTATTGATCAAAAACGAAAAGAGTTCTGGAGTCAAAACAGGGCGAATGATCAGAATGAAATATGAAAGAAAATTTGTCAGGCTCAGCAGATATGCTAGAGAGTGTGTTTCCACTGAAGCTATTATGTGTAAAAGATTTGAAGATGGCTTGAATGAAGATATAAGGATGTTTGTTGGCATTCTTGAAATTCAAGAGTTTGTGACTTTAGTTGAGAGAGCTTGCAAAGCTGAAGAGCTCGGGAAAGAGAAAAGAAAGGCTGAGATAGAAGCTAGAGACTTTCGTAAAAGATCTTCGGGTAAGGTCTTCCATTCCACAACCAAGAAGTCCAGAGATGACTACAACCGACATAAAGCTACTACGGATCCACCTAGACGGGATCGACCTCCTATGAGCTCTCGAGCTACCTCGATAGCTTGATGTTGGTAACGCCCACCAAATAGAGTTGAATGCAAGCACTGTGGGAAATGGCACTCAGGGAGTTGTAGATTTCATGATCGGTCTTGCTATAAATGTGGGTCGTCAGATCATTTTATTAGAGAATGTCCGAGGTTAGCTGAGCAGAATGCAGTTCAGAACACTAAGCCGAGCAACACGTCAATGCGAGGTAGACCACCCAGACATTCCAGCAATGTAGGTGGTAGTCAGAAAGGAACGAAGAACACTACAGTTCAATCTGAGGCTAGAGCTCCAGCTAGAGCTTATCTTTGCCGCGAGCCGAGAGAGGATGCTTCCTCCCGACGCCGTTATTACAGGTACTTTCACTCTTTATGATACTACCGTGATTGCACTAATTGATCCTGGTTTGACTCATTCTTATGTGTGTGAAACCTTAAAATTTGGCAAGACTCGCTAGTCGAGTCTCACCGAGTTTGTGATTCGGTGTCAACCCTTTGGGTAGATGTGTGCTTGTTAACAAAGTGTGTAGAAATTGCCCGTTGATGATTCGGGATTATTGTTTCCCAGCTGATTTAATGTTGTTGCCCTTTGACGAATTTGATATAATCTTGGGTATGGATTGGTTAACTTCACACGAGCGGTGGTGGATTGTAAAAGGAAGTCGATCGATTTGAAATGTCAAAACGGTGAGACTATCGAAATTAAATCTTGTGACATAAATGGGTTGCCTACAGAATATCCTCACCATAGCCCAAAAGTATGTAAGAAAAGGGTGCGAAGCTTATTTGGCTTACGTACTGGACAATAAAATGTCCGAGAAACAAATTGAGTCGGTATCAGTTGTATGTGAATACCCCGATGTGTTTCCTGAAGAACTACCAGGCTTACCCCCAGTGCGAGAGATTGAGTTCGGCATTGAGTTAGTGCCAGGGGTGACTCCGATTTCGATAGCTCCGTACCGAATGGCACCTACTGAATTAAAAGAATTGAAAGCGCAGTTGCAAGAGTTGACAGATAGGGGTTTCGCACGACCGAGTTTTTCTCCGTGGGGTGCACCGGTTTTATTTGTGAAGAAGAAAGATGGGACAATGCGAATGTGTATCGACTACCGGCAACTAAATAAGGTGACTATAAAGAATAAGTACCCGTTACCTCGGATTGAAGATTTATTTGATCAGTTGAAGGGGCTTGGTGTTTTTTCAAGATAGATTTGAGATCGGGCTATTATCGATTCATGCAGTCGAGATTCAGATGTGCCAAAGGCTGCATTTGAACGAGGTACGGACATTATGAGTTTTTGGTTATGCCTTTTGGACTCACTAATGCACCGGCTGTTTTTATGGATCTAATGAACCGAGTCTTCCGACAGTTTTTGGATCGGTTTGTAGTAGTATTTATTGATGATATATTGATCTACTCCAAAAATGAAGCGGAACACATTGAGCATTTGAGAGTGGTACTACAAACCTTGAGAGATCAACGGTTATATGCAAAGTTCGGTAAGTGTGAGTTACGGATGAACGAAGTCGACTTCTTGGGTCATGTGGTTTCTGTCGTCGTATTCGGGTGGATCCAAACAAAATAGCAGCCATACTTGATTGGAAACCACCAAAGAATGTTTCCGAGATTCGAAGTTTTCTTGGACTTGCGGGATATTATAGACGATTTGTAAAAGGTTTTTCCGTAATAGCTACACCTTTGACGAGACTACTACAGAAAGATGTCAAATTTGAGTGGTCAGAAAAGTGTCAGAAAAGTTTCGAACAGTTGAAAGCCCTTTTGACCGAGGCCCCAGTGTTAACTCAGCCTGAATCGGGTAAAGAATTTACTATTTTTAGTGATGCTTCCCTGCATGGGTTGGGTTGTGTTTTAATGCAAGAGGGCAAGGTGATAGCCTACGCTTCAAGACAATTGAAGCCACATGAAAGAAATTATCCAACTCACGATCTGGAGTTAGCAGCCATTGTGTTCGCATTAAAAATTTGGCGTCACCATTTATTCGGTGAGAAATGTCATGTTTATTCAGATCATAAAAGTCTAAAATATTTAATGACTCAGAAAGATCTAAATTTGAGACAACGCCGATGGTTAGAATTGCTGAAAGACTATGAATTAGTGATTGACTACCATCCGGGAAAGCTAATGTTGTTGCGGATGCGTTAAGTCGAAAATCATTATTTGCTCTTCGTGCATTAAACGCACGAGTGGCTATGTCTGAGGATGGTTCGATCATAGCCGAGTTACAAGCAAGACCAATGTTTATACAGTAAATTTGCGATGCACGTAAAGTTGATGAAAAGTTAGTCGCTATTCGGATTCGATGTAAAACGCTACGTAATCGATTTCCGGATAGATGCGAATAATCGCTTTGAATTATAAAAGTCGATTGTGTGTTCCTATGAACTCAGATTTGATACAGATGATTCTGAATGAGGCCCATAATGGCCGAATGTCAATACACCCGGGTAGCACGAAAATGTATAATGATTTGAAACAGTTCTATTGGTGGCCTGGCATGAAACGAGATATATCTGAATTTGTCTCCAAGTGCTTAATCAGTCAACAAGTGAAAGCTGAGCATCAGGTACCATCCGGATTACTTCAGCCAATTATGATACCCGAATGGAAATGGGATAGAATTACCATGGATTTTGTATCCGGTCTCCCTATGACACTTAGTAAGAAAGATACCGTATGGGTTATCGTTGATAGACTGACTAAATCAGCTCATTTTATACCGATACGTACTTGACTATTCACTGGATAAGCTTGCCGAACTGTATGTGTCACAGATCGTAAGGTTGCATGGTGTACCGAGTTCCATTGTTTCAGACAGAGACCCGAGATTCACATCGCGGTTTTGGAAAAGATTGCAAGATGCTCTAGGTACTAAACTCCATTTTAGTCTGACCTTCCATCCGCAAATGCAGACGGTCGATCCGAGCGAACTATTTTGATACTTGAGGACATGTTGAGGTGTTGCGTTCTCGAGTTTGAAGGTACGTGGGAACGATACCTACCGTTGGTTGAATTTGCTTACAATAACAGTTTCCAATCTAGCATAAAAATGGCGCCTTATGAAGCCTTATACGGTCGAAAATGTCGCACACCGTTGTATTGGACTGAACTCAGTGAGAATAAGATACACGGGGTTGATTGGATTAAAGAAACTGAACAGAAGGTGGTTGTAATCAGAAGAAATTTGAAAGCTGCTTCGGATCGTCAAAAGTCCTATGCCGATTTAAAACGCAAGGACATTGAATTTCAGGTCGAAGATCGGGTGTTCTTGAAAGTTTCTCCGTGGAAGAAAATACTCCGATTCGGTCAGAAAGGCAAGCTAAGTCCGAGATTTATCGGACCGTATGAAATCATCGAGCGTATAGGGCCTGTTGCTTATCGATTGAGACTGCCCCTTGACTTAGAAAAGATACACAATGTATTTCACGTTTGATGCTTCGTGAGATACGATCGGATCCGTCCCCATGTGATCACCCCGTCGAGAGATTGAAATTCGACCGATTTGATCTATGATGAGGAACCGATCCGTATCTTAGCTCGAAACGAAAAGAATTGAGAAATAAGAAGATTCCTTTAGTGAAAGTATTATGGAATAAACACGGAGTTGAAGAGGCTACATGGGAGCACGAGGACTCAATGAGGCAACAATGTCCGACCTTGTTTAATGGTAAAATTTTCGAGGACGAAAATTCTTAAGGGGAGAGAGTGTGACAGACCATTTTGGACCCTAGTCGGAATGGTGGTTTCGGGACCACGAATCCGAACCGAATAAATATTTTAACATTATATCTTGTGTCTATCATGAGTGAATTGATGTGTGTGAATGTTCTATAGAAAAATTTAACCATTTGAGTGTTAGATTGGCAAAAAAAAAAAGGATTAAATTGCTAAGGTGACCAATGTTGTGAGCATGAAACAAAAAGGCCAAAGTGATTTGTCTGTTAAAATTAAGGACTTGCATGTCAAATTCCCCATATTTAATATGGTGGACGGTAAGCATGCATTATATGTTCTTTTTTTTTTTATTTTGTATGATATTTAGGCATTATTATATTAAAAGCATGCCAAGAATATATGTTTTCTATTTATATATATATATATATTGATTATAGTAATATTATAAGGAAAGCATGCTATATTTTATGTTAAAAAGATAAAAACAAAAAGAAAATAATTCTCTCTTCCTTCATCCATTTCTTACCCGATTTTTACCTTGAAGAAAAGAGAAGAACCTTCATCTTCTCCATTCGGCCCTTGCATGTACTAGGATAGGTAAGAATTTGAACTTTATTTTAAAAACCTACCTTGATATGGCTTGATTTCTTGATCATTTTTCTTTTGAAACAAGCAAAATTTGTTAATATTGGTATGATGAGATTCGGCCATGGGTGCTAATTTTGTAGTTTGTTGTGTTAATAAGTTAGATAGTATGAGAAGAAATGGCATGAACTTGTAAGAAGATTATGTTGATTTTGGCTTGAAGGTACCCTCATAGTTGGCCGAATAATAGGATGGATATTCATGAAAACATTTCTTCTTGTGTTTTGATGTTCGGCCATTCTCTTATAATGAAATTAACCATAGATGATTGTTATATGTGATGTTTAATTATTGGGTGAACTAAGTTTAAGACTTGATTACTCAAGTAAATTAGTGCAAGGGTAAATTGATGGAAGGAAGAGTTATAGAGAATCCTAGGAACTTAAGGGCCATTCGGCCATGGAGAAGAGATCCAAATGGGTTGAAATTTAAATTGTGGTGTTCAATAGGGTTAAATTGGATAAGTTAAATGCTTGAATTTGGTGTGGTTATTGTTTTAAATTAAATAAATGAAGTAGGGATTCGGTTCCTAGTTTCCTTGAATTAAGTTATGTGCAATTTGTTTTGAGTTGAGTAAAAGGGATAGGATGAATATGAACAAAATTTATTTAACATTTCTTAGATCGGGAACAAAAAGAGAAGGATCAAGATCGAGGAAAAACGAAGATTATCGAGTAGCCGATTTGCACGGCTTATCGACAACCGAGGTAAGTCCTTCAGTTTTAGTGTATTGTAGAATTAATTATGAATCTAGTGGACGATGATGTTTGATAAATTCTAGTATATATATATACATGCCATAGCCAAATGTATATAAGCCTATTAGAATGATTTCGATTGTTGATGTAAATAAGCCAAAGTAAATTTAATATGTAATATAGTTATGAAAAATGTTGGTGATGATAAATTGTACTAATGTGGTTCGGGCTTTAAGCCTAGCAGGCCTAGTGCCGGTGAATTAATTCGGGGTTTTAGGCCTAGCAGCCTTGTGCGAGTGTTACATATCGGGCTTTTACGCCTAGCGAGCCTTGTGCTTGGGTGTTACATATCGGGCTTTTACGCCTAGCGAGGCCTTGTGCCTGTGTTACATATCGGGCTTTTATGCCTACAGCGAGCTTGATGCCTGGTGATATAATTTACAAACTAGAAACCGAAATTTGTGTTCAAGGCGAATTAAAGCACATATATCGGGTTAAAGGCTCAAGTACGCATATAAAAGAGGAGTGTACTTCTTACTTATTTAAGACAAGGTAAACAAATGATTCAGTGATTTATTACAAATGATATATGTTACGAGTGAAGTGGGTACATATATATATATGGTTATAATATTGTCATCGGTTTTATTAATGAATGATATGGATATCGTGACCTTGATTTCTTAATGTGTGGATGCCATGTTATAAAAAAATTGAAAAGTAAGTATATGAATGATGGTATCTATAGTTGCAAGATGACATTTTGAGTTAGAAAGATTGGATTATGAATGAGTATTTGATCATAAATATGTGGGTGAAGAGAAATTCCCTACAAATTCATACTTATCTACATGAGTATGAAATTGAAAGCTTGATAATAAATACGAGTACAACCCTACAAGTTAAATTGTAGAATTTTTTTATTGTTGATAATTGAGTGTTATTTATTTTATATAATTGGGACTTACTAAGCTAGCAAGCTTATCGTGTAAAATGTTTCCTCTGTTTTATAGATTAGGTGCAAGCTACCAGCTCATCGGGATCGTTCGGAAAGTCACTCACACTATCAATCTACATTTTGGGTACTCTTTCATTTTGGGTTTTTAAACGAAGGCATGTATAGGAAAGACGTAGTCTTTGTTTGGTGAACTCTTAAGATATATATATGTATAATAGCCATGCGAATATGGCTAAATTTTTTTTAGTAAGTACGACGTTGTGTCTTAAAATGTATGTTGGTTCATGATGGTGATGTTTATGGAATTCTTAATCCGGGTTTAATTGTTTTTGTTAAGAAATGTTTGTATACAAAATGAATCCTTGAATTTGGGATATAGGTAGGTTCGGTTAGAAACTAGTCTTTCATAAAATGCAACAAACAGTTTGTAGCAGCAGTGATGTGAGTTAGAAAAATCACCAAAAATAGGGTATATTGAATTTGAAGGTGAATGAGATATGGAATTAAACCTTATTGTGTCTATTTTCACATGTAAGAAACAGAGTAGGCAAAAGATTTATATATTATGAGATAATTAAGTTTTAGTGAGACCTGTTCTGAATGAATTTCGTGAGTCACTGTTCTGTTTTTGAAAAATTGTCAAAACTTGTACAAAAATAATTAGGAAGCATGGTTTATATGTGTAGAACCCTTATTGAGTCTATTTTTCATTGGTATAAACAAGAACAGCATATGAAATTTGTGAAATGAGATAACTGTGTTTTTGTAGAGACAGGTCAGATTTGTAAAGCAGTGTAATAAGGGAAACTTTGATGAATAAACTGTACTAATTGGCCACATGAAAAATTCTAGAAAATTATGGTGAAATGTTATTTGAGTCTAGTTTCAAGGAAAATTTACGGATCCAAATTTCGAGTTTTGTAACTCGAGTTATGGTCGATTTAGTAAGCATGACGCAGTTGGACAGCTTTAAAAATTTTACACCCTGAGTTAATAGTCAAGTCTAGTAATGCCACGTACTCGATTCCGATAAGGGTTTCGGGTAAGGGGTGTTACAGACTAATAGTGCTAGCAATGGAACGGTACGAAGACGAATATTGCTAAATTCACCACCACTCCACAGTTTCCACACTCTACACCATCAATCACCCTACTCTGCTATGGATGTATAATCTTGAAAACCACTATCACATCCATAAATATTGGATACATCTATCCCCATCCCACCATATTCCGCTTCAATTTCATTTTTGCTACTTATCTTAAATATTTTTAATTTTTTTAAAGTCAAGTAAATATTTAAACAAAAATCTTCAAAAAAAAAATTTAAACATAAAATATATGGATTTTTTCTATATTTCATTCATATTTTTTTACCCTTTTAATAGTTTATATATACAAAGATAAAATGGTAATTTCATATAGTGGAGGTCGGGGTAGAGCAAACAATTACCATAACCACTTCATACTCATTACCTAGAGGAAAAAAATCCACCTCGCTCCGCACCCACTTTTCAAAAGAAAAAATTCGCTACATTCAGAGCAGATTGATTCGAGATCCATTAGACAATTTGAGTTTTACCATCCCTAAAGAATAAATTCGTTAATGCTCCATTTGAGAATAAGGATTTGAACATTTGGATTTGAATTTCATTTGTTAGGTAAATTGTAAGAAAAAAAAAATGAACATATCATGGACAAAATTAGTTAAGAGAAGTATAAAAATATGGATTTGTCAAATCCAAAAATATTTTAAGAAATACAAAATCATTACTAAGGCTTCATTTAGATAAGCAGTGAGATTAAAAACAGTTGTGGTGGTAAGATCAAGTACTGTAACGGTGATATTAGAATCAGTAGTAAGATATATATGTTTGGATTCAAACGCAGTAATAACGATGAGGTGAAAGTGAAAAATGACATTTAAGGACATAATATTAAAATGAGTGTGTATATATAATAAAATAAAAATTATTAAATCATGCTGTAAACTGTAAACAACACCACCATTGTCACAATCGCCATCACCCTCTACGAAACTAAATAGTATATTATCATTTATAGTACCTTTCTTTTATCAAGCATTCAACTTACGCTTATTTTTTACTCCCAAATTTTAAAATTTTATTTTGAGACTTACTTCGTGGCTGCATCAATTTACCATCCCAATATATGACAAGAAAGATCACATTTATATACATATAGTCAATGTGAGTATATTAATTCCAAGCTTGAAAAGGAGAAAGGAAGAAAATCAAAGCTAAAACATGTGTTGATGACTTGGGGACAAGTTATACATAGAACTAAACAAAATGCACATGCATTGCAATCTCACCTTTTTATCCTTTTTTTACTTTCACTTGAAATAATAATGTCACTAAATCTAATCGCCCCATATGATTACAGAACCGGCCCCAAGAATCAAAGAAAATATCATAATATAATTAATTAATGTACTTATTCAACACCATGACATCTTCGCTACAATTCAACCTCCCCGGATGATAAAATTGAAATCGCTCCATAGATTTTGAATCGATCCACTTCAAATAGAGCAGATTTTTTTTTTTAAAAAGTAGATTTAGGGTGTATATTTTCTTCTAAATAGTAGGTATGGAACGGTTATGATAATTACTTACCCCAATTCGACCTACTCTATTATATAAAATTATCATTATATCTTTATAGATATAGATTATTAGAAGTTAAAAATGTAATAACATAATATAGAAAAAATTATATATTTTTTGAAGAATTATGTTTAAATATTTACTTGACTTTAAAAAATTTGAAAATATTAAATATAAGTAACAAAAATTAAATTGAATTGAAGCGGGAATAGATGAAACCAACATCTGTAGAGGTGATAATAATTTTTAAAATTATGCATTCATAATTGAGCGGGATGGATGATTAGAACAAAACTTGTAATAAATTTAACAATATTCGCACCGTTGTATTGCGATCCCTACCCCTTGGTCAAGTCCAACCTATGATTGCCAAGCATAATAAAAATAAAAATAAGAACTCCAAATCCAGTGAGAATCCTACCAACAATCTTCTAGATTAATGTCTGTTTTAACTTATCTTAATCAGGATTAATTTAGGGATTATTTGTTAAGAATGGATTATTTTTACCATAAGTCCCCAAACTATGGTTTGAATTCTAAATTAGTCTTTAAATTTTGAAACATTCTACTTAAATTCTCAAAATTTTAATATTGCATCAATCAAGTCCTTCCATCAACCTAATGACATTTTCAATGTTAAATGCTATCCCTAAAGTGTATTTAATACAAATTGATAAAATTTTAAACATCATTAAAATCTATGATAGATATATACATGCACATACTATAAATATTTTCCATATATCATATCAAAACTAGACTTCTAACACACCTAAGTCACGATCAAATAAAATTCTGATACTATATTGATAAAACAAATAAAAAGAATTTAATAAACCAAAGGGAGGTTTAGTTCACAATTTTGGGGGTTAATAAAAAGAATAAATGTAATGTGATGTCCCCACTTGAATTCTTTTTTAGCCTCCTTTACCACTTAAATTTTTAATTCCCCCTCATATGTTTATGTGTATGAAATGAATTTTTGAGTGAACAAAAGGAATATATATAGAGAGAGAGTTATACACATATCACCGTCTCTTTGTTTCATTCCTTCGGTCTCTGTTTCACTATCTTTCTCTCTCTTTCTCAGTCTTCAAATGCTGTTTAAGCCATTACCTGCTTAGCCCCAAATCATTGATCAAACAACAACTGAATTTTTCAACTCTAAGTGGATCACAACTTCCAATATATAAAGGCCACACACAAAAACCTAATCTCCCTTTAAAGAGAGTAAATTTATCACTAAATCTCCGCCTAATCTTCTCCTACAACAACATACACCACGTTTTTTCTTGTCAAAATAACATGGTTTCTCTTCAGTTTTGCTTTTTCTCTTAAGCTCCACCACCCCCTTTTATTTGCTCTTAGTCTTAGCAAACCCCAAAATTAAGGTAGCTTCACCCCTTCTTTTGTATTCCATGGACAGCTTGAGAGAAATTGAAGGAAAACAAGCTCATGATCCTATATTCATTGAGAAGATGAATAAATCGTGTTCTCGGTCGTCGCGTTGCGTATACGTTCCGGGGCCACTCATCGTCGGAGCAGGGCCGTCGGGTCTGGCGGCGGCGGCTTGTTTGAAAGCCAAAGGTGTACCCAGTGTAATCCTAGAGAGATCCAGTTGCATAGCATCGTTGTGGCAATTCAAGACCTACGATCGCTTACACCTTCACTTGCCGAAGCAATTTTGCGAGCTCCCACTCATGGGGTTCCCTACCGACTTCCTTACGTACCCAACCAAACAACAATTCGTCGACTACCTCGAATCCTATGCCAAGAAGTTCGATATCAGGCCACGGTTCAACGAGACGGTTTCGCGAGCCGAGTACGACACGACGGTCGGTTTTTGGCTCGTAAGAAGCGTGAGGTCGAAGGGAAAAGAGACGGAATACGTTTGCCGGTGGCTGGTGGTTGCGACGGGGGAGAATGCGGAGGAGGTGGTGCCGGAGATAGAAGGAATGGGAGAGTTCGGTGGGGATATAAGGCATACGAGTTCATATAAAAGTGGGGAAGACTTTAGAGGGAAAAGGGTTTTGGTGGTGGGGTGTGGGAATTCAGGCATGGAGGTCTGTTTGGATCTCTACAATCACAATGCTAAGCCTTCAGTTGTGGTCAGAGATACAGTAAGGAAAAAAAACCCCCTCTTATTAACCACGGCTATGGCGTTTCTCTTTCTTCCCCTTTCTTTTCTTTTTTATCTATGAACAGTTAAAAGCTAAAAATCAACCCACTAAAGGATTTTGATAATTTTTAAAATTCTGAGTTGTTTTATAATAAAGTTCATTACAGTAAACAAAAAAAAAAAATTCTCATGCTGTCCTCTCATGTTTTAGAATTGTAAAAAAACAAAAGAATTTCTCAAATTTCATTTTTATATGTCAACTAAAAACATAGTCAAAGGAAATTGAAAACACATGGTTTTACTTAATGTTACTAACCGTGAATAAGTTTGGTAATGTTTTGTTGTTTAATAAACTTCGTATCAACAGGTTTCATTGTCTAAAAAACACATGGTTTTGTTAAGAATTACAAACCCTGAATAAATTTGATATTGTTTTCGATTGAAAATATATGTTTTGACTCTGCCCAAAAACAAACTTGAACAAGTTTGGTGCAAGGCATTCATACCGGTTTCATTTCAAGGAATTGCCATGGTTGGCGGCTTCAAGTTCCAAAGATTTATCAAGCTTACAAAAAAAAAAAGAACATCTTTCGTCTTTCACTTTCTTGGGATTAACCAAGCATGCGCAACATCGTTAAAAACACAAGACAAAACTTATGATCTTATTATATATGTTGTCGTAATGATGAAGATCTCGACACCCCTATGAACAAAGTTTCCTTAATCAACTTAACAGCAAAAGATAGAGCTAATTTCCTCCGCTAACTCTATATAATTTTTTTAAATGAAAATCCAAGGTACACATCCTCCCTCGAGAGATGCTGGGGAGATCGACTTACGGGTTGTCCATGTGGCTGCTCAAGTGGCTGCCCATTCGGCTTGTCGACTGGTTCTTGCTGATCGTATCGTGGTTGATGCTCGGTGACACGGCTCGTTTCGGGTTGGACCGGCCTCGGTTGGGTCCCCTCCAACTCAAGAATCTGTCTGGAAAGACACCCGTCTTAGATGTTGGCACGCTTGCCAAAATTAAAAGTGGAGACATTAAGGTACTTTGCCTTTTGTGTCATTCATATCTCAATCACTTTTCCATTTGCCCTACTAACGAACTAGTTATACTGCTTTTTATTGATCCTATATTTTATATACTGTTGCTTTTTCGTTTTTGCTTCAACATTTTTTTTTCTTTTTTACCTTGTATTACATTCCAAAATTCCCAAACTTTCAATCAAAGAATTTTCCCCTTCGCATTTGCATTTTTGGTGGATTTAATCCATTCCCTATAATTTGGTTATCTCTAATTCTTTTACTTTTCTAAACACATATTAAACTTTGGGGTTCATTTTTTTAGAACATATGTTATATACTTTTTGGCTTTTTTTTTTTAATAATTGCACAAATATGTTTAGAATGCCAAGTATGTATATATATATATATATATATATTACATCATCATGTATTTAAATAAGTCACTGTGAAATTATTTGATGGAATTAGTGAAACTAAAAAGATTAGAAAGTATCAAAATTATAATATAGAGACTGAATTCGTCAAAAACACAAAATACAGGGACTTTTTATATATTACATTTTGTATAAAACGTTGAAATTCCAAGTGTGTTGGCATTGTAGGTATGTCCAAGCATCAAGTGCCTAAAAGGACATGCTGTGGAGTTTGTCAATGGCAAAACTGAAAACTTTGATGCAATCATCTTTGCAACTGGTTATAAAAGCAATGTACCCTCTTGGCTAAAGGTATATACTATACCCTTTATCTTTCTTTTTTACTTTGTTTCTTTTTAAAAGATTATAAACAATAGGGTTAATCCCACCAAACATCCCTAAAACTATTGTTGAGTTTCTAAATTGGTCTTTCAAACTTCAAAACTTTCTAATTGAGTCCTTAAAAGATGTATAACGCATCAATCAAGTTTTGCTTTCAACTTAGCCATTAGTTTAGGCCTTAAATGCCAGTTTGGATATGATATGAAGCATACTCAATAGATAGATCAAACTATAAACATATGTTACTTATCATGTGGATAGTTCAGATCTAATGTGCTAATAAAGGACGGGGTTATTTCTTTTTCTTTTTTTAACACATAAGATCTAAGTTGTCCGTGCAATAGGTACTTACATATTTATGATTTGATCCACATACTTTAAACATGCTCCACATCAAATTTTGAGTTGGCATTTAACAACCAAGCTAATGGTTTGGCTAAGGAATTACTAATTGATACATATTGAAGTTTGGAGACCAAAGTAGAATTTGGGTAATAGTTGAGGATGTCAAGTGGAATTAGCCCTAAAAAAAAGAAAGAAAAAAAAGGGGCTAAAGAAAGAGAGGAAATGAAAATGTCAGGAAAGGAAGATGTTTTCAGAGAAAGATGGGTACCCTAGAAGGCCATTCCCTAATGGGTGGAAAGGTGAGAGTGGGCTATACGCCGTGGGGTTCACTAAACGTGGTTTGCTAGGTACATCAATGGATGCGAAGAGGATAGCTGAAGACATTGAATGGTGTTGGAAACAAGAAGCAAAGCATCACTTTTGTACCCATCATAATCATCATCATCATCATCATCACCGTGATTGACCTTTTATTTTTTTTTTTTTTTTGCGGGGGGGCGTTTGAAATCCTGAGAAAAATATACAGATTTTGTATCACACAGCAGCACTGGGTTTTCAACTATTCATTAATTTACTGTCAAAGGAACATCAAAATCTTGATGTTGCCTTGCCTTACAATATAAGGAGAAGAGAAAATTTTTATTAAAAAAAAAGGTTGAATAGCTAAAGGTTTCAAACAAGGGAGAGAGTTTTGTCTCAGTGAACCCTTACCTTGGGAAAAGAAAAAGGGTTGGTGTTGTTTGGATAGTGGGAAAATCTCAGACCATCTGTACATCTTGTACATTACAATTTTCCTCTAATTAGCCATGATTCCTTGTTCCTTTTTTTTTATTTTCAGGTAGAAAAAAAAAAAGAAAAAGGCAAATTAGTGCTATAGGGTGTTTGATATTTGTTATGCAAATCGAATATAACAATCTTTTCCTTTAGGGTTTTTGTTTTGGGGTGTTCTTCAAGGTTACTTCATATTGCTTTTTTTTTTCTCCGGAAATTCTTTACAATGGGAGTTGAATAAATTCCAAGTTAAGTGGAGTTCAAATTTTTAGAGGGCAAATACTCATAAATTGAACTCTTTTTTTTTTTTTTTTAAATTTGTAAAACTCTAACAAAAAAAAATGGAATTTTTTATCAGTTAATTTTAATATAATTTTTTTGAGAGCTGGACTTATAACTTTTTTCATCTTACTCTCTAAATTGTTTTGGGTTTACCAAATTTGGTAGCCTTTCTTAGTTTAATTCTTAAATTTAGATTTCATTCAAGGTATAAAATTATGTCATATAGCCAATTGAAAATTATTTAAAAATTTTATTATCAAGTGATTATGTGACAATATCATGATATTTTAATAAAATTTAATTTTAAGGATTAAATTGAGAAAAATGACAAATTTAAGATTAATATGAAAAAAAATTAGAGATCAAACAAGAAAAGAAATTCTAAAATTCAAATATTAAATGTTTTTCTTTGGCCCTTGTATATAGTGAATCTTAATATCAAACATTGTTGTTTGAAAGCAAGGTAGAATCTAGATCATGTTATATTTTTCTCCCTTAATTTGGTTGATTTGAGGCAATATCATTGTCAAAATGATTTCATTCCATGTAGAAACTTTGGACCACACCACTTTTGATTCTGAAGTTAAACATGTGCATTTAAAAATCAGCAGAAATCTTATTAATTGCTAAGCAATTTTAATATTTAATATTACTGAACCCAATAAATTATTCTTTGAAATTTATTGATTATGGGAATCAAATTTTACAAGTGAAGTTTGAATCTAAAATTGTAAATCCGAATGAGTCAGAAAGATTTGTATTTGTATTATTTTATTTAAAATGGTATAAAAGTATGATAAAAATAAAACTGATATTATAATAATTTTAATTTTAATTTTTTAAAAACACTGAATTAGAAATGGAATGACCCTTCGAGTAATGAAATTCGGGTGTTTTACTCCAAAAAAAAAAAGTTTTAAAAGATTTTATAAAAATTTTATCGTGGGCTTTTTTTTTCAGTTTTACTTTATTTTTAATTTTTAGTTTCAAAAATTATACAATAATATTTTATTTTTTAAATTTTTTTATTTTAAATTTAACGATATAAAATTTAAATTAATGTTTTTAATAATAAAAATATTTAATTAATATAATATCGATATTTAAAATGTAAGTAAAATTTGAAAATTAATTTAAAATGAAGGTTATAATTTATGAATATTTAATATAATTAATTCATAAATAAATTCCCCTGTTCAAGTGATTAATTTAGTTTTGGAAATATAAAGGGGGTTAACTGGAAATAGGCAAGCAGAAGTGATTGATTGACATCCCTCAAAATCTTCTTTTTAATTATTTTAAAAATCTAAAAAGCATCACACCATAAGAAAAAAAAAGAAAGGTCGACCTGTTTCTCTATGTCACCTGGGAAAAAGTTTATTTGGATTTGATAGATATTAATGGTACAAAATTAATTTAATTTCCCACATTTTTATAACTTTTTTATAATTGTAAAATTAAATTAAAACTAAAAATCAGGATATTGGTAGGATTGATTAGCTTAATTAATTGGACCAACACCCTACTCAATATCATCTTCAGCCCTTTCTAAATTACATCAAGGGACATAATCTTTTTTAATATTTTATGTTGGTTTTATAATTTATGTTTAAAATTTATAACTATTTCTCTAAATAATATCACATCAAACTAATATAATATAATTTTTAAAGCATTCCAAATTTAACATGTACATATTTATTTAAAAATATAATAAGATAATTACTTGATATACATACCAAAAAATTTTAACTCTATAAATATATTCTTAAATGATATTTAAAAATAAATAAATACAACGTATAATAAAATCTCAACCACGTAACAAATAATTATACATATAAATATATATACATATATTACTACGTACTTGTATATGCAATTGTGCATGCATCTTTGTGATGTCAACGAACCACGGCCTTGGATCAAAGGCAGTGCTTTTAAGTGTTATCCCATACATACATACTTACTAAGTATTTTATTGAGTTAGTATTATTTTTAATCGGATCGTCAACTCATTTATAGAATTATAAAAATATCTTTTCTTTTAAATTATAATTAATTTTATTATTTTTTCTTGTATTTTAACACTTTAAATAATATAATTAAAAATTACAATTTCAACAATACTCAATAGTATTAAAATATAAGTTCATTACCATTCAACCTAAAATGTTATATTTTTTTTTTGAATTTCGGGTTTTGAGTTTATAAAGTAGGATTTAGGATTTTTATTAATTTTTGGGTTTATGATTTAGGGTTTGAGTTTAGTATTTAAGGTTCGGGTCTTATATTAGTTTTTAAATTTTAGGTTTAGGATTTATGTTTAAATAAAACTATTAGTATTTATTTATAAGTCTTCATTATTTTTATTTCACAGTCAAAAATTTTGTATTGAAGGCCGAGATGAAATTATAAAACTTTAAAGATCAAAGGTAAAAGTTTTATGTTAAAAACGATTAAATTGAAATATTAATTTTTGAGAAAGAAAAAAATAAAAAAAAATCTTTTAACCAAGAGCTTAAAATAACTTAAATTGAATTATTAATTTTTAAAGGAATTAATATTATAATTTTTCATTTAAATAAAAATCTAAAATTAATAATGTAATAACCAAATTTGCCCGGCCCATTAAAGCCCAATAAACAAAATAATAAAGCCCAAACAAAGTCAAACAAAATAAGCCCAAAAATAATAAAAAAATAGTCCATTTGAATGTCCAATTACAAAACCAACACCAGACCTAAATTTAATACACATTACAGGGCCCATTTACAAACCCTAACCCAAGCCAGCCCAAACCCGAATGACCCCCTAAGCCCAATTCAAACCCCAAACCCAACAAGCCCAAATGCCCAGAAACCCTAGCCCCTTTAACCCAGACATTTTAGCCAACAAAGAGCCCTAGTCCCTAATGCAGCCGCCGCATGTCTGACTCCTGACCTTCCCACTCCCACACGCGCCCTTTCAGATCCGCGCATCCCTAGCCCGCACGCTTCTGCCACCACGCGCCTTGGCCTTCACGTCTCTTCACCAGCGCCCCATGCGCCTCTGGCTTCGCACACCCCGTGCCCATGACCTGCAACAACACGAACAATAAGGAAGAAAAGCGACAAAAAACAGAAGAGAAACAGAGACCCATACCTCTGTAAATCAAATAAAAACCGAGGGGAAACTATTGTAAAAGGGGGGAATTTTTACGAACACGAGAAATCAAAAAGGAAGATTAAAAAGCAAAGAGAAATGGTTGTTTTCCTTGGATTCTCGATTATTACCTGCGGTCGTTCTATTCTCATTGTTTTTTCGAATCTCTGCGAAAAAATGGAAGAATAATCGAAAGGAAAAGGAGATAATTTTTTACGAACACTGTCATTTGGCATACGAGAAGACGGCAATAAAGAAAATAGATTCAAAAGAAAGAAAGGTTTCTTTCAATTTCACTGATTTTTCACCGTTCTCTTTGAACCTATTTAGAGTATTTGTTTTCTTTCTGCATTAGAAACGTCAGTATAGATTGCAAACGTAGGAACTTACCACCAAGCGACCCGGCGATTTGCCTTTCTCCGTCGAAAAAAAAGGGGGGATAGTTGCCTTTCTCCGAGTCTGGCTTGAGAGGGGACAGTCAGTCATGGTTAAATCAGCCACCGATTGCTGACCACAATGGCGTTGAGGTGGCTTGATTTCTTTCTCCGCTCAGCGGCTGAGCAAGGATGGGATTAGAGGTTTTCTTTCAGATTTTTGTTTTGTTTGGGGGGGCTTAGATTAGGTTATACTTTGTTTTAAGATCTGTTAATGGAACGGCGCCGTTTAGGCTTATGGCAATAGCCTTTAAACGATGCCGTATCAGCCGTTACCCAACAACTTGACCCGATTCGAACCCCAGATCCGCGCATTTCTATAATTAATGGAGAATCTGCGTACCTGGTCCCTTTTATTTCTGTACTGCTTTAAATTAATCCGTGATGCATGGCTTTATTGTTTAATCAATCTCGATAATTTACGCGTTATTTTGATTTGGTCCAGTTTATGTGATGCGTATTGGTAAAGAGGAGTATTCGTTTGTTCAATCCTTCTTATTTCATATGAAATGCAATCCAATCCTCTATCTTGTTTAAATAGTTTTGTTTAGCCCCCTAATTATATTCTTTTTTCAATTAAACCTAAACTATGTTTTTTCCCATAACTTTTTATAGTCTTAGATTTAGTTATAATCTAAGCTTGTTAATAAAATCGTTTTGGAAATTGAATTTGTAACCTCTTAAATTTTTTCTTTTCTTTTCTCTCTTTTTGTGTTGTTTAAATGTTTCTTATTCTTGATATTATACTTACGTATAATTATTTTGGATAAATTATTTTTTTCTATTATTTTATTTATACATTCTTCCTTGAACCAATCCATATGTATATCTAGTTTTATTTTAAAATTGCCTACATATATATATATATGTATTTTCTTTTAAATTTATTGTACATAATTTATTAATTTGGGAGATCACATTTTAATGTTTACTTCGTTGTCACAACATTTTTAGGTTATTATTTATCATTGTTGTTACATACTACATGTTGAGTTATCTCTATAATTTGTATAATGTTGAGTTTGAGTTTTATGTCATGCTTAATGTTATATTCATGCTACTTGTTATTGTTTTATGAGTTCAAGCATTCACTTAAACGCTTCATTTATTTAAAACTTGTATATTGAGCCAAATTTTAAGATTTCATATTTGAATTCCCTTTAAAAAAAAAAAACAAGGCAATACTTGTGTGTTTTAAAGTACGGAAAATTACATCCTAACGTGCTGGGTGTCGATTTTTTTTTTGGTTCAACTAAATACTCAAATACCCTTTTTCTTTTACATGTATTGAAAATCAAAGATGATCTCGATGTTAGAGTATGAAGGTACTATATCCTAACATGTTGGGTATGATACTTTCATTCCTTTGAAACGGGATAATCTTGAGATTCAATCCCAATTTAACGGATTCTTTTTTAAATTTTTACCTTAGATATTTTCAAGTTTTCCACATTAGGACATTGATCAATCAATTTGGTACCGATTTTGGGCGTTGCGAGGGTCCTAATCCTTCCTTGCACGTAACCGACTCCCGAACCTATTTTCTCGAACACTCGTAGACCAAAAGCTCTGTTTTAATAAACCAAAATGTTTTTATTAAAACAAGGTGATCCGATCACACCTCGAATAAAAGATCGGTGGCGACTCCCTATTTTAAAAGTCGATTCCCGTTTTGACAAAAATGGTTACGACGGCTTGGCGACTCCGCTGGAGTCCTCGAGAGTCAGGCCATAAATTGATTGATTTTTGTCCTTTTGATTGAAAACTTGAAAAATTATTTAAAAAAAAAAAATCATGCTTCTTCTAAAGCATTTGTTTGTGCTATAATTGCAATAATGTTGAGTCTCATAATTCATGCACTTGCATTGCATGACCGCTGTGGTCGCACCTTTAAGTGGGAGTGGGAAACTAAGATTTCGTGAGGTTTTCACCTCCGTATGAGCTAGTGGACTACTTTCGGGATACATCCGTACCTATGTGCTTCGTGAGGTTTTCACCTCCGCATGGCCATAGGGATATGTATCCCCTGAACCGAACTCGGTCTGTATGAGTCTATAATGGGTGAGGATTGAGGAATCTGTTGGTTCAGGTACCCCTCTTTAGAACCGAACCTCATATCGTGAGCCTTAAGAGCCCACCCTAGGCAAAACCATGCCAAACTCTAGCGGTCACTTGGATAGGTGTTCTGTGTTGGTTTATTTCTCTTGCACTAACCTGTTTTCTTTTGTGATTGCTTATCTCTCCTGTGCTAACGTCTTTTCTTCCGCTTTGATTACATTGCACTGCATCATCTAAGAGAAAGGAAGTGTTGATTCATATTCGGTTGCTAAATGGAAGAGTTTGTCATAAGGAAATGTGTTACTTGATAAAGTGGATTATAATACGGTCGTACGAACACGAGGACATGGCCGTATATGCGATCCGTTTTATGTAAAGAAACGTATCTTATAGAAAAGTCCTTCTAATAGAATCAAATTCATGATCAACACCTCTCTTTCTTTTTACATTCATACCATGCATTTGCATTGCATTGCATATAGCGGCATCATATCACCCTAATCATTCACTAAGACTAAAATCGTGTCATCTACAGTTGCAACACTTCAAATCCAAAATCACGTCATCCTTAAAGGACATGGCTAAGAGCTAGAGCCATGGATGCAGAACTCAACGAAAGAATCAAAGGAATGGAAAGAATCTAGAGAGAGTTGCAAGAGCAGTTGACCAAGTCGCATCAAGAAGTAAGGGATCTGATGGTAAGATCCCGAGAGGAATCGCTCGAGCAAAAGGATCAAATGGCCAAAATGATGAAGATGATGGCAGCTCTGGCCAAAGGAAAAGGACCCGCGCAGAGCCCTGACCTCACAGAGCCCCAGTCAAGAGTTAATCAGGATCCGCTTTATCCCCCAGAATTCACTTTGCCTCACACCCATGCAACGCAAAGAGGGTATCCTCAAGTGGAACCGGTAGGCCTAGAGCCACGACCTGCACCATCTGCTCACCTAGGGCAAGGTATATTTGTATCAAACTCTGGAGATAATTCTGCTAACCCAATGGTTCCAGATTTGGATGACCCAGTTGGAATAGCCAGGTTGAAAATGGAAGATCGTGATGCTCAGGACAAGTATAAGAGTCTGGAAGAAAGACTCTAGGCGATAGAAAGTACTGAAGTCTTCTCTACACTAAGCGCCAAAGAGCTCAATTTGGTGCCCGACCTGGTTCTGCCTCCGAAGTTTAAAGTGCCAGATTTTGAAAAATATGATGGGACAAGATGTCCGAAGGCGCATCTTATCATGTTTTGTCGGAAGATTACCGGTTATGTGAATGAAAACAAATTGTTAATACATTATCTTCAAGATAGCTTGATCGGATCAGCCCTCCGATGGTATAATCAACTCAGCAGAGAGAGGATCCGATCATGGAAAGACCTAGCATCAGCGTTTTGTAAACAATACAAGCATGCCTCCGATATGGTGCCTGATCGACTAACGCTGCAGATGATGGAAAAGAAGCCAACAGAGACTTTTAGACAATACGCTCAAAGGTGGAGGGATATCTCAGCCCAAATAGAACCCCCACTGACTAAAACTGAGATAACAGTCCTCTTTATCCACACTTTGAAATCGCCATTTTATGTCAAGTTGGTGGGAAACGCCACAAAAGACTTCGCCGATATCGTAGTGCCTGGGGAACTCATTGAGAATGCCATAAAGAGTGGAAAAATAGATGCAAGAGAAAATGTCAAAAGGTCAAGCTCAAGAAATATGGAAAATGAAGTGAACAACTTTGGCAAGCGTTCCAAGTCAGTCTCTGCAGGTCAACCGAGGGCTGTGACCACTGGTCATCAGGGATCATCAAGTCAAGAATCCAATGTAAAGCGTCTCCAATTTATACCAATTCCAATGACATATGGGGAGTTGTATCAAAGCCTGTTTGATGCACATAGGGTGGCTCCTCACTACATGAAACCAGTGCAACCCCCATACCCTAAATGGTATGATTCGAATGCTCAATACGAGTATCACGCGGGAATAACGGGTTACTCAACCGATAACTGCATTGCATTCAAGAAATTGGTGGAGAGGCTTATTAAAATAGGGGTTTTGAAGTTCGATGAGTCGATCGGGGTAATAATTTTTGATAATTGAAGGAGGGGGCAAGAGAGTCTCAATTCCTTAAAGAAGTTATCAGAGGCCTAGAAGTCAGAACGTTAATGACACGTTCGAAAGGAAAACGGGGGCATAAAACTTTCCGAAGCCTTACACACTTGGGAGTGTTTTGAACAATAGGAATGTGGAAGAAACCTGTATTTTTAGCTAATCTAGAGTAATATTCAAAACATGCTTGTTGCTTTAAGCCTAGAGGCAACAAGAGTCCTTTCATGAAATGGGCTTGTTTCCAGAATTGTTATTTCAATAAAATGCATCTTTATTTTCACCCATCGCATTTCATACTCTACATCGTTTCATTTTCATACTTTTAATTTTCTACCTTCATGCCCACAATGGGTCCCCCAGATAGCAATGACATGAGCAACGCTGTTACCGACTCTCTTTTTAACAAGATATGTGTCTAAAGGGATTGGAGGACTGGGGAGATGACAGAGGTCACAACTTATTTCCTAAATTGTCAAGAATGGTAGATCCCATCTTACGAAGTGTTAGGGAGATGAAGATGGAAGCTTAGCTTGCCACAAGAACAAGGCAAGGAATCATTGAGTTATCTCCAAGAGTTTAAAGATATTTTCGTATTATCACGCTGGGACTACTAAGGCACGGGTATGTTGTCAAAGCTAAGAAAGCCACAGAAGAAGTCCATAAGGATATTTGAAGATCACATGTTGATGGTTCTACCCTGACTGAGCCAATCAGGATGTTCGAGCTACTGTTCTACCCAGAAAGGAAAATTGCATCAAACGCCAAAGCAAGGACAGAACTTATGTGCCTTTTCCTTCTTGTCTACACGTGGGGCAGGGATGTTATCAAGCCAATCTCCTCGAAAGCTTCAGGTCCGCATCGATTCATTTTTGCGGATGTCGATCTCTTCACTAAGAGGGCGAGGGTCACTTCATATGCCAATATTACAAAGTTGATAGTCATTAGACCTAAAAGGAAAAAAGAAAAAATATATTAACAAAAAAGGTGAAAAGGTCATATTTAATCGCACAATGTCAAAAGTTTGCGGTCATTTCAAAGATCAAGTGCCATGTCATGGTGTAAAAAAAAAAGGGCAACAAAACAAAAATTGTTAGGAAGATGACTTAAACTTGTGAATGTTGGCATATAAAAGTTACGTTTACCCTTTTATGATCATTAAACTTCGGCCAGGACCTCTGTTGAGACAGCGTTTTCCTCGTGAAGTCAAAATCCTCTTTTTCGCAGGCACAGGCCAAGCCAAAATTGGATAAGGTGGAATGGATCCAATCCCGATGTGATCAAGTGAATTTGAAAAGAAAATGTTGAGAGATATCTGTCACGATCAGATGAAATGAGTTTACAACAAAAAGGATCGCCTTAGAAAATTTCATGATAGGGCTCATGAAAGAAAAATTCTCTCATGCAAAAGAGACTTCAGAAGAAAGTAAATGTCAAACTATGAAGGACCTCATGCAACAAAGAAGGCCTGTTCTATGGAAGCATGGATATTGACAGAGAAGGATGGCAAAGACCTGTCCAATTCGGTGAATTCAGATTCTACCAAAAAAAAATCAAAAAAATTAAAAAATTCATCAAAAAAGAAGAAAGAAAAGGAGAGGCCATAGGCGAAAACCTGCAAAGGGCACTTTGAGACCAAAGATGGGTTTGAGTTGAAAACTCGAAAAGGGCAGCTCAAATTTTGATGGGGCATACAGTAATTTTGCTACGCTTGAAGTAACAATGAAGAGGAATGTTATGCCTTGGGGCATCGACAAAGTACTCCGAATCCCCTAAACACATATTGAGTTTTAAATGGTCCTCAAGAAGTTTGAACAAAGAAGCTCAAGCTGCAATATCTAGGGGCACCTAGTTCCCATTTTACCCATTTTGAGTCTGCTATCTTTATCTTTTCAAAACACACTCTAAATAAACTTGATTCTTCATTGCATTTGCTAGCTTTGATTAACTAGTTTGTTTCGAACTATGCTCCCAATAAATTTCCATTTCATCCATCATTAGGGTCCTTTTTGAGTATTTTACATTGAAATAACGATTATTGGACT
Source organism: Gossypium bickii (assembly GCA_025503065.1). Taxonomy (NCBI): domain Eukaryota; kingdom Viridiplantae; phylum Streptophyta; class Magnoliopsida; order Malvales; family Malvaceae; genus Gossypium; species Gossypium bickii. The sequence continues at coordinate 89,798,979 of CP106714.1, read as the reverse complement.
AATAATACTTTCATGAAAGGAGTTTCGCGTATTACTCTGGAAACCTCTAAACAATACAGGGGTCTGAAACAGGATTATTACTTAAGATTCACCAAGCTTAAGAGTTGGAAATATCTGAGTCCAAATTAAGGTTATCACTTCAGATTTTTGTCAAAAAATGACGATTGAACAAAATGACAAAGTACCGCGTCAATGACACAATCCTGACGGAAAATGGGCATTGTTAACCCAAGTGCAAAACCAGAATCATTCTCAAAAGGAAATGATATTCTGCATTCATGCGAGCATCATGCATATACATCTGTTTGGGTCACCTAAAGAGTGATCGTTAGAAGGAAGCTGATACAGATCCTGTACCTTCGAATGACAAGAGGGTGGGTTGAAGAAGAGACAAATCCTATGTTTTAGAGTTGCAGTGGGATGAATAGAGGATATTCAAATCCTATACCCCCAGGTCATAATGAGATGAACCTTGAGGCTACAATGGGGCAAAAGGGTGATATACGAGAAACGCAGATTACTCGTAAAGCTTGAGGACAGGTACAAAACCTGAAAGGAAAGTCAAGAATCGAAACAATAAATACAGGTCATCATGAAAGTCGTGACGAAAAAGAGATACATGGCAAACAAACCAAGGGCGCATGGCATAATCATGTAGGCATAAAAGCATTTAAGACAAACACGCGCATATCATGATAACATCACGCATGACACATACAGGTACACCAGTAAAGCAAGAAGTTTTGACGATAACTGTACCTAACCAAGGAGAAAGAAGCATCCGAGTTCCACTAAATGATATGTTTTCAATTTCTGTTCTCAAAAATCAACTCATAATACGAGAGGTGAGTTGAGCCTCGGGTCACACACGCTGAGGTATTTCTAAATTCTGTTTTTCAATTTCTGCTAAAATCAACTCGTAATGCAAAAAGTGAATTGGGCCTCGGGTTACGCATGCTTAGGTATTTTTAATTTCTGTTTTTCAATTTCCGTTAAAATCAACTCATAATGCGAAAAGTGAGTTGGGCCTCGGGTTACGCACGCTAAGGTATTTCTAATTTCTGTTTTTTTTCAATATCTGCTAAAATCAACTCATAATGCGAAAAGTGAGTTGGGCCTCGGGTTACGCACCCTGAGGCATTTTTAATTTCTGTTTTTCAATTTTGTTACAATCAACTCATAATGCGAAATGTGAGTTGGGCCTCGGTTACGCACGCTGAGGTATTTTTCTTTCTACTTTTCAATTTCTGTTAAAACCAACTCATCATGCGAAAAGTGAGTTAGGCCTCGGGTTACGCACGCCGAGGTATCTTTAATTTCTATTTTTCAATTTCTGTTAAAAGCAGATTTTGCCTTCCTAAGCGAAGCAAATCGAGCATAACAGATCTTGCCTTCTGAGCGAAGCTGATCGAAGATAACAGATCTTGCCTTCCTAAGCAAAGCAAATCGAGCATAACAGATCTTGCCTTCCTAAGTGAAGCTGATCGATGATAGCAGATTTTACCTTCCTAAGCGAAGCAAATTGAGCATAACAGATCTTGCCTTCTTGAGCGAAGCTAATCGAAGACAACAGATCTTGCCTTCCTAAGCGAAGCAAATCGAGCATAGCAGATCTTGCCTTCCTAAGCGAAGTAGACCGAGGTATTTGTAATTGTTGTCTTTCAATTTCTGTTCAAAAATCAACTCATAATACAAGAGGTGAGTTGAGCCTCAGGGGCACGTTGAGGTATTTTTAATTGCTGTTTTTCAATTTCTGTTCAAAAATCAACTCACAATACGAGAGGTGGGATGAGTCTCAGGACACGCCGAGGTATTTTTAATTTCTGTTTTCAATTTTTATTTTTCAAAAAAAAAGGGTAAAAAGGTCAATCCATATTGCGAGAATAAGGAAGTAGTTTGGAAAGTTCAGATTTCATCAAAGTCCCAATGAAGCAGTTAGTAGATCGAAGCTACAAATCTCTTCATGTCCTGAAGTTGTATTAGAGCAAGTTAAAAAAAAAAAAAGAACAAGATTGAGGAAAAGTGAATTGAATCTACGGGTCATATCTCGCAGAAACAACGATGGAACGGATCAAAGTAACAGGATTACAGTAGAGTTTGATGATGTTTGAGGAAGACGAGGACCGATAAGCCACGGCTTGGCCAAGACCAGGCAAAATTGGTTCTTCTATCGTCTTTGCTCTATCCTCGTTTCACGATAATGAGCAAAGAGGGGCAGCTGTAATAACCAAATTTGCTCGGCCCATTAAAGCCCAACAAATAAAATAATAAAGCCCAAACAAAGTCAAACAAAATAGGAACAAAAATAATAAAAAAACAGTCCATTTGAATGTCCAATTACAAAACCAACACCAGACCTAAATTTAATACAAATTACAGGGCCCATTTACAAACCCTAACCCAAGCCAGCCCAAACCGAATGACCCCCTAAGCCCAATTCAAACCCCAAACCCAACAAGCCTAAATGCCCAGAAACCCTGGCCCTTTTAGCCCAAACATTTTAGCCAACAAAGAGCCCTAGTCCCTAACGCAGCCGCCGCATGTCTGCCTCCTGATCTTCCCACTCCCACGCGCGCCCTTTCAGATCCACGCGTCCCTAGCCCGCACGCTTCTGCCACCACGCGCCTTGGCCTTCGCGTCTCTCCACCAGCGCCCCATGTGCCTCTGGCTTTGCACACCCCGTGCGTATGACCTGCAACAACACGAACAATAAGGAAGAAAAGCGACAAAAAATAGAAGAGAAACAGAGACCCATACCTCTGTAAATCGAATAAAAACCGAGGGGACACGAGAAATCAAAAAGGAAGATTAAAAAGTAAAGAGAAATGGTTGTTTTCTTTGTATTCTCGATTATTACCTGCGGTCGTTCTATTCTCATTGTTTTTTCGAATCTCTGCGAACAAATGGAAGAATAATCGAAAGGAAAAGGAGATAATTTTTTACGAACACTGTCATTTGGCATACGAGAAGACGATAATAAAGAAAATAGATTCAAAAGAAAGAAAGGTTTCTTTCAATTTCACTGATTTTTCACCGTTCTCTTTAAACCTATTTAGAGTATTTGTTTTCTTTCGGCATTAGAAACGTCAGTATAGATTGCAAAGGTAGGAACTTACCACCAAGCGACCCGGTGATTTGCCTTTCTCTGTCGAAAAAAAAGGGGGATAGTTGCCAAGGTTAACACTCGAGTCTGGCTTGAGAGGGGACAGCCAGTTGTGGTTAAATCAGCCAATGATCGCTGACCACAATGGCGATGAGGTGGCCTGATTTCTTTCTCCCCTCGGCGGCTGAGCAAGGATGGGATTAGAGGTTTTCTTTCAGATTTTTGCTTTGTTTGGGGGGGCTTAGATTAGGTTATACTTTGTTTTAAGATCTTTTAATTGAACGACGCCGTTTAGGCTTATGGCAATAGCCTTTAAACGATGCCGTATCAGCCGTTACCCAACAACTTGACCCGATTCGAACCCCAGATCCGCGCATTTCTATAATTAATGGAGAATCTGCGTGCACGGTCCTTTTATTTACTGTCTCGCTTTAAATTAATCATGATGCATGGCTTTATTGTTTAATCAATCTCGATAATTTACGCGTTATTTTGATTTGGTCCAGGTTTATGTGATGCGTATTGGTAAAGAGGAGTATTCGCTTGTTCAATCCTTCTTATTTCATATGAAATGCAATCCGATCCTCTATCTTGTTTAAATAGTTTTGTTTATTTTGTAAATTAGCCCCCTAATTATATTCTTTTTCCGATTAAACCTAAACTATGTTTTTTCCCATAACTTTTTATAGTCTTAGATTTAGTTATGATCTAAGCTTGTTAATAAAATCGTTTTGGAAATTGAATTTGTAACCTCTGAAATTTTTTTTTTCTTTTCTCTCTTTTTGTGTTGTTTAAATGTTTCTTATTCTTAATATTATACTTGCGTATAATTATTTTGTATAAATTGTTTTTTTTCTATTATTTTATTTATACATTCTTCCTTAAACCAATCCATATGTATATCTAGTTTTATTTTAAAACTGCCTACATATATATATATGTATTTTCTTTTAAATTTATTGTACATAATTTATTAATTTGGGAGATCACATTTTAATGTTTACTTCGTTTTCCCAACATTTTTAGGTTATTATTTATCATTGTTGTTACATACTACATGTTGAATTATCTCTATAATTTGTATAATGTTGAGTTTGAGTTTTATGTCATGCTTAATGTTATATTCATGCTACTTGTTATTGTTTTATGAGTTCAAGCATTCACTTAAACGCTTCATTAATTTAAAACTTGTATATTGAGCCAAATTTTAAGATTTCATATTTGAATTCCCTTTAAAAAAAAAAAACAAGGCAATACTTGTGTGTTTTGAAGTACGGAAAATTACATCCTAACATGCTGGGTGTCGATTTTTTTTTTTGGTTCAACTAAATACTCAAATACCCCTTTTTTTTTACATGTATTGAAAATCAAAGATGATCTCTATGTCAGAGTATGAAGGTACTATATCCTAACATGTTGGGTATGATACTTTCATTCCTTTGAAACGAGATAATCTTGAGATTCAGTCCCAATTTAACGGATTCTTTTTTAAATTTTTACCTTAGATATTTTCAAGTTTTCCACATTAGGACATTGATTAATCCTTCCTTGCACGTAACCGACTCCCGAACCTATTTTCTCGAACACTCGTAGACCAAAAGCTCTGTTTTAATAAACCAAAATGTTTTTATTAAAACAAGGTGATCCGATCACACCTCGAATAAAAGATCGGTGGCGACTCCCTATTTTAAAAGTCGATTCCCGTTTTGACAAAAATGATTACGACAAATAATTCAACTATAACTATTCATTAAAATGCAAATATATTAATAATATATATCTAGATATTTTCATACCCAGAATGTAGGTTAAAAGTATTTTATTTTAAAAATTATTTAATAATAAATATAAGTTGAGTGATGATAAATTTATATTTTAATACTATTGAATACATATTGAGTTCTTGAATTTGTAATTGTTTTATTTAAAGATAGTATAAAAACATGAAAAGATAAAAGTGTCATCATAATAATATTAATTATTTTTTTAAAAATATTATAATAATATTAGTTATAGTTTAAAAGAATGAGTATTTTTTTAAGTTTATAATCGAGTTGGTAACCCGATTAAGGATGACACAAATTTAATAAAATACTTAAATATAAGTATTAATTATTTAATATGTACTTAAAATTTTTCATCTATTTTTTATTTTATCCAATTATAAGGTGCCGTGTTTTTATTGAAAGATGGTGCATTCCTTTTTCTTCTACTTCTTCAATGTTATATTATTGAGGGCAAAGTAAAAGTAGAAGAGATGGAGAGGATCAGTTGGACAGCCCATAAGATCCCCCAATGGCCATATTCTCCATTGGAGCCCCCCTTTGGGCCTTTATTGCCATCAATTGTCACTTGTCTTACTTCCCCTTTTCTCTTCCAATTTCACTCATCAACCGACTTTTAGCACTAACTTGCCTCTCATTCCAAAAAGAAAGATAATGTTGTGATGTGAGGACCCCTTTTAATCATCGTTTCTTAACCTGAATCTTCTTATTTTGTATCTAAATTCGTGGTTCATATCTAAAGCCTAAACCAAATATACTACATTTCTTTAATTAAATCATGTTATATATTCCGCTAAGTACATGGAACTTATCTATCAGGTATTTTATGCTAAACAATATATATTCCTAAAAACAATATCTCGCTTAATAAGATTGCAGTGCCGTCCGTTTCACGGTATGAGTTTAATCCTATTCGGATTGAGGTGATTCTCAAGTAAAGCTCTTTCAATAATGTTGACTTTCAAGATTTAAACTTGATTCAAATGCTCGAAAAAAAAAACTATTTTTATTCCTTCCAACCACTTGTTAATCTTAAATGACCCCTAGATGACATGATAAAAGACATTCATTCATCTAAGGATTGTACTTGCAGCCTTTTAACCCTTTAGGTGAATCATTCATCATCTTGACATCAATCATATATATGCACATGTAATGGAGTTTTTTTTTTTTTTTTATTAAATGGATTATCTTGTAGTTAAGATAGTTTTCTTTGTAATAGTAGAAAAAAATTAGAGTTTTTGATATATATTATGAGGATTTATGCACGAAACAATCGAAATGAACCAAATATATCATTTTTGTTATACATGCATATGAATTGAATTCTTTTTTCTTTGAAACTTAAATTATTTTTTAAAGAGATTATAAGTATTAATTCAATTATAATTATAAGCAATACATATGAATAACTATAACTAGAATCAATATTACAAGCACGATTAAATTGATAAACAAAATATATTCATACCTAAACTATAAAATATATTCATGCCTAAACTATAACTAGAATCAATATTACAAGCACGATTAAATTGATAAACAAAATATATTCATACCTAAACTATAAAATATATTCATACCTAAACTATAATATACTTAGAAATGATTCATACGTAATAAACTTAAATCATAATAAATCTAAACTAAAAACTTATACACACGTAAAGAAACATGAACTCAAAATTTTAAATTATTCATAATCTTTACTTTGAGATTAAACTAAATTAACCTTGAGAGGCATATTAAAAGTATGAATTAGCATAATTGGTGAAATCCAATTTAATGGTTGTTCCCAAATTTAGCTAGCTTGACATACAGATCTAATTAGCTGGCCTCTTTTTTTGACAAAAGGAGTTAGCATTTTGCAGGTACATCACATTGATGAAACCATTTTAATTATTAGATTCGGTGTTTTATTTTTCAATCAAAAACCTATATATCATTTATCAATCACAATCCCACCTAAATTAAACCCCCATAAATTTTAATCTTATTTGCATTCCATTATATATATTGCAACTATCAATTTTTTTTTTAAATATTTATAGTAATGTATTTGAAATAGTATATATAGAATTATTAAACTTCAAAATTTATATGAAAAAAATTAAAAATTAAAAATATTGGTGTTGAATATATATAGATAAAATAAAATTGAATTTTTGAGAAAGAAGTAAAGGCATTTAGTGGGGTTAAAATTAAGACCAACATCGAAGCATCTTTTGAAGAACAGCACTTAACCAAGTAGCTATAGGGTGGTCCTATTGATAAGGTTGCATATATCATCCATTTATTTTATTTCAAATTTTCATTTTTGATGGGTTAAGCAGTCTTAATTATCGATTTTTGGTATTAAATTTTCTTCACCATCATTGACTTATTGGCGACACCAATTGGCAGAACGTTAACATCATGTTTAGAATGCTCCAAATATCTTCTAAATTTGCATCATAAGTACATATAGGAACTATACATAACTCTTATCCTCTATCTTGTATTTTTCTAAGTTATTTTTATTGTTTTTTTTTTCTTTTTAATAATTAGGGTAGGATGAGATTGTAAGACATTCGATCCAAATTTTCATATCACAAAATACAATAATTTTGCCACTAAGTTAAAAGTTGTTGGAAAGCTATTTTCAGGAGTGAAGGCAAAAAATAATTTTAGGAGATAAAAAATGAATTCTAAATTCTTTAAGGGACAAATAGAAATTGTATCGTTATACTAATTTATAATTTTATAATTTTCAAGGGAGTTATAAATAGTTTTATCAATTTAAAGGGGTCAAGGTGACATGTTTCCTTTGGATCTGCTCCAGTTTTCATTGTTATTGTTTTTTTTTTTTTCATATTTTTCATGTCCATTTTATAGTTCATGTTTGGGATTCATGATTGTCTCCAGCAATATCGCCTCTAAGGTTCGAACTTACATTCTCCTTTAAAAGTACAATATGTGTTGGGTCAAATCCGAGTTATGCAACGAACATGAACGGAAACCAAGAAAATTGGACACAAATATTTACATGGAAAAACTCCTCCAAAGAGGATAAAAAATCATGTGCAAAGAAAACTTCACTAAAACTGGCAAAAAACCGAAAGAAGAGTACAAGATGGAGAACCAAATAAACCCTAAACCCAAATTACAAAGATTCCCCCAAAATTCCACAAACTCTCTCTTAATTTTGTTGTTATTTTAAACTATCTAGGGTTGCTAAAAGGCCTATTTATAGGTTGAATTTCTTGTACAAATATGACTAAAACATCCCTAGAATAATCAGAGTTAAACTGAGAAAATATAAAAGAGTTTAACTAGGAGAAAAAACCCGATTAAGTGGAAAACACATCGCCACGTCGAGACGTTAGGCATCGCGTCATTGGGATGTGGTGTGTCGTGTGGTCGGGACGTTGGTTCTTCCTCGTATTGGCGTCGGCTCTGTTTCATTCAAAATGCAAGGCACACTCTACGAATCTCCACCTTGACTCGTATATCCAAAACATCTTCTTTGTCGAGCCCTGTCAGCGGCTTAACTCGATCTCTGTTGAATGTTTACCAAGTCTAATCAATATCCGAACTTGGAAATTGAAAGACTCTTTGTTATCATATCTGCTGGATTATTCTCTTTGCCATTTTGTGAATTTGAACATCTCTTTGAGTGAACGCCTCTCGAACAAAGTGGTTTTGAATATCTATATGCTTTGTTCTTTCGTGATGCATGTGATCTTTCGTGAGATATATGGCATTTTGACTATCGTAATATATGATATTCTTTTTGTTTTTATCAACTAGCTCCCTGAATAGACCTTTCAACCAAATGGATTCTTTCACAACTTTTGTGATTGTCATGTACTCAACTTCGATAGTCGATAGAGCCACAGTGGCTTGAAGGGTGGCTTTCCAACTAATAGTGCAATTTTCAAAGATGAACAAATAACATTTGAGAGAATTTATTTTATCTAGGTCTCTAGCATAATCTAAATCTACATAGTCGACTAGACCTTCTGAATATCTTCTGAATTCCAAACAAGTACTAGAAGTCACTCTTAAAATCCACTTAAGAGCTTGCCCATGTAATTTACCGGGTTTGGCCATATATTTACTTACTACACTAACAACATGTTAAATATCGAGACGAGTACAAACCATTGCATACATTAGGCTTCCAACTGCACTAGAATAGGGAATCGATGACATGTACCTTTCTTTGTCTTTGGTTTGTGGTGAGTCTGAAGTTGAAAGCCTGAAATAGGTAGCTAAAAGAGTATTAACTGGTTTAGAATCTTGCATTCCAAACCGCTCAAGAATCCTTTCGATGTATCTCTATTGTGACAAAAATAGCTTTCTGGAGTGTCAATCTCTCGAAATTTCCATCCCTAAAATTTTCTTGGTTGCACCAAGATCCTCCATCTCAAACTTAGAATTAAGCATAGTTTTAAGTCATTTAGTTTCGGATAGATCCTTAGCCGCAATTAACATATCATAAACATAAAGTAGTAAACAAATAAATGATCCATCATCTAAACGTTATAGATAAACACAATTTTTGTACTTACTTCGAACGAAACTAATACCAAACATGAAGGAATCAAACTTTTTGTACCGCTGCCGAGGAGACTGCTTCAAGCCGTATAATCATTTTTGAAGAAGACAAACATGGTCTTCATTTCCTTGAGGAGACTGCTTCAGGCCGTATAATGATTTTTGAAGAAGACAAATATGGTCTTCATTGTCTTCAATCCTAAAGCCTTCAAGTTGTTGCATGTAAATGTCCTAATCCAAATCCCTGTGAAGGAATGCAATTTTCACATCTAACTGCTCTAACTCGAGATTGTTTGATGCAACAAGAGCTAACAATGCCCGAATGAACGTATAGTTCACAACTAGAGAGAAAACATCATGAAAGTCAACTCCTTCCACTTGATTGTAGCCCTTTGCGACCAACCTCACCTTATATCTTGTGTCACCTTAATCCAAACCTTTCTTCTTTTTGAACACCCACTTACAGCCAATTATTTTCTTTCTGGTGGGTGGTTTAACAAGTTGCCATGTCTTATTCTTTTGAAAAGACTCCATCTCTTCTTCCACGACAATAAGCCACTTGCTAGAATCGAAAACTCGAATTGCCCTTGAATAATTTGAAGGGTTGGTTGAATTGATGCTCTCCGTAACACTTAGAGCATATTCCATGAGATTTCCTTCATATTATTTTTGTGGTGGTCTGGTCTCTTGCCATTTTTTTTTGTCTCAGGCTAACTTATAATTTTGAAAAGTCACTACTTAGGATAGAGAAGCTTTGGAAACCTTCTCTACATCGAAGATACGTTGGATTCGAAATTTCTATGCAATGTCGTGATGTGACAATTCTCTTTTTCGGGACGTCACCCCTATTCTTCCTATCATTGCAACATTATACTTCGTGGTGTCGCAACATCACCATATGTTTTTGTTTCCGGCTCCACCTTGCTTGAAACACTCGGCATTTCAGTGTTGTTTTGACCCACTGACCCTCATTTGTGACAAAACCATTAATGTTTCATCAAATGTAACATCTCTACTGTAACATCCCTAACCCGTAACCATCGTCGGAATAAGGTTATAAGGCATTACCGAACATTTCAGAACATTTATAAACATTTCACATCTTAACATAACAATTCATATTCATAGAGTCCTTTAAATATGTCTACGAAACCTGAAACATGCATTAGAAAGAGGTCGGGACTAAACCGAGCTCATACAAAATTTTTCTGAAAATTAATATTTTTCAAAGTTACAGAGGTCACACACCCGTGTGTCCAAGCCGTGTCAAAACAGGGCATACATACTGACTTGTCCACAAGGTCGAAGACACGCCCGTGTGTAACACCCCTTACCCGTATTCGAGCTGGAACAGGGTTTGAGGCATTACCTAACTGATCTTACTTAAACATTTCAAATAGGGTTATAAAAATTTTGTTTAAACCCATCCTTTGTATAAACTTGGCCTAAAAGGCCGTAAACATACTTCCAAGAGGTTTGGAAACTATTCCAGGAAATTTTACGAATTCAAGTAACTTTTTAACAAACAGGGGTCACACGCCCGTGTGGGTCTAAGGACATGCCCGTGTGTCTCTAAGACATGCCCGTGTCTTCCACCCGTGGTCGAGACTGACCAATTCCACACGGCCTTGACACGCCCGTGGCCAAAACCCGTGTGCTAAAACTTAGCATTCTGACTTATCCACATGGCATATACACACGCCCGTGTGCTTTAGCCGTGGGGTGCATTAAGTTCCAAGTGCAAAGTGCAGACTTCACACGGCCTGGACACACGTCCATGTGCTAGTCGTGCCTCCTACATGGTCTAGACACACACCCGTGTGTCTACCCATGTGGACAATTATCAGGCTATCTATCAAGCCCTTTTCCACCCTACATTGCATGCATTCATATGCTATTTCAAGCATTCTCAAATCATCAATTAAAACACATGAATGAAAGACATTTAATCATTAAAGAGATAAAGTCTTCATCCCATACACTTGGGAGAACTATTCTCAATACAATTACAATTACAACTTAAGCCATCATCTATGGCTATACACAACCAAACTCTAAGTTCTCTTAGGCCAACATAATTTGACTACATCAATTATAACTTAATCAACTTTAAAAAAAATCCCTATACATGCCATGACTCATAAGAACTTGAAACACCATACCAAACGTTTATTCGATAGTGTGAAAACATCTCCGGCGGCCTCCAACCCGAGCTAGTTAAAATAACCTATAAGAGATGAGAAAAGTAAAAACGTAAGCAATAATGCTTAGTAAGTTCATCTGCTTAATCTGAAAAATATTGATATTCATTGAATATACATAACCACAAGGTATTATACCGAGTTTTTCTCATTAACACACGGTAACTTACTCAACCATTCGTGAAGCTTACTCATTCTATCTCTTACCACATTCTTACCATGCCACAAGCCAATTGCTCGTTTATTTAGCATGCATTCCTGCACTGATCACCACAAGATCATATAAAACAACACATCAAGCATTTTCAATGGTTCACTCATACTACTAATCTCTCGGTGGTTTTGCACGTAGCCCACCATTGAATCTCTAATCGGGTGGTATCGCACACAGCCCACTGATCATTTACACTTATGGTGATTTTGCACTTAGCTCACTAATCATTTATAAGCGATGGTATCGCACACAGCCTATCGATTACTAATTAATCAGGTGGTAATGCACATAGCCCATCGATAACAATATAATTGATGGCATCACACTTAGCCCATCATTAACATCCATAAGGGGATATCGCACATAGCTCACCGTTATTTTACATTCATGGATAGTAATCCACATGTATATCTCTATTTCAATTGTTCAACCAAGAACATCCTCACACATTTCTATTCTTACTTAACTTTCTGCGATACACGTTCGCACTCACACAATGTATTAATAAATCCATCTCATGCAACTAAAATGCATTAATCACACATAACTCACTAAGGGTTCAATATATACTAAATTCATCTCAATTCAATTCCAACACACACTTGTGCTTCTCGTGGTACAACCACATACTCTCTCACTTTCAACAAACCCTTCAAATCACTCAAATTGTCAAATAACACTCTTGAGTCTCATACACATAGTGTCACATAGACATCATACCTCAATAGGGTCTTACTTGTATTAACATATCGATGCCATGTCCCTGACATGGTCTTATACCAATTCTTCTACCGAAGCAATATTCCAATATGGTCTTACACGGGGCCATAATTATCATTATATCATGCTATATACACTTCCCATTACTCTTAGACTCAATTCTCTTAACCTCTCATTAAAAGATATTTCATACATCCATAGAGTAAATATACATTCCATACAACGTTGGAATATTAACTTAACTCATACGTAATTGCAACATTTGCACATGAACTTACCTCGATGTCGAAAGGCCCAGAAGGGACTTTTTGTCCACATTTCTCTTTTCATCTGTTCTAGGTCCGAAACTCGTTTTCTTTGATCTAGAACAATGAAATTTACTGATTTAATCACTTATAAATCATATTACACATAATATACACTATAGGCAAAAAATGACTATTTTGCCCCTACACTTTGGTAAAATTACAATTTTACCCCAGGCTCGTAAATAAATTTTGATCACAATTTCTCGTTAAACAAGCCTAGATGAACATTTAATCCTCTTACAACTATTCACAATTCCATCAATTTCATGCCTTAATGAACAAATTACAACTTTTGCATTTTAGTCCCAATTAGGTGTTTCCATGACAACACCTTTCACAAAAATTGTTTTTCATCATCCTATCATTCATTTTCTTCCATAAAAACTCAGCAACCAGTATAAAATCTCTCATGGTAAGTCCCTATATTTTCAACCATGTTGCAAAATAGTCCCCTCTTTAGAAAGCTTAAGCTTTAGGGGTCTCAAAAGTACAAAACAACCATCAAATTGACTTACTTGAGTGGAGAAAAGCTTGCTGAAATTTTTGAGTTCTTCCACCCTTGTTTTCTGCCAATATTTGGTGGTGATGAAGAAAAGAAAAGATGATATATTTTTCTTTTATTCTACTCTTTCCCCACCTAACACATCAAGTCTTTGACTAATTTAATAATCTTGTCCCCCATGGCCGGCCATCACTCCCCCAATGGCCAATTTGCACATTTGGGACCTCCAATTTAAAATCCTTAGCTATTTGACATCTCTCACAAATAAAATAGAACTTTCGCACTTTATGCAATTTAGTCCTTTTTCACAATTTAGCTAGAAATCGCTAAAATTAGGGCACCAAAATTTTCATGCATCCTTATAAACATGTTATAACACATAACATAACATGAAAATAATTTTCTCTAACCTCGAATTAATGATTTCGAGATCACTGTTTCGACTAGCCCTTAAATCGGGCTGTTACACCGTGTGCTTAACCTGTGCTCGACACTGACTTATTTCACCCACCAGTGTGTCTAGCCCATGTGCGAGTCTGACTTGCTTCAATTTGGAAACTTAAAAGAAATGATTGAGCCACATGCCTGTGTGCTCAACCGTGTGGGCAAATATAGGCCATTTGCAAGGCCAATTTGCCACCCACAGTTTGGGTCACACCTACAAGCATCAAACCATCCTAAATTCATACTCCAAAAGCATTCAAAACATACCAAAACATGCAAATTTTGACCCTCAATCACATCATACATTTGCATATACAATTCTTACTCAAATATACCAATTCAAAACATCAACTTTCTATCAAAACATATAACTGATACTCTATCTAAACCATTTCAATTCATAGCAATTCCTCATCAATGAAATATCTAAATCAACCATGGACTTACCTATTTATGTACCAATTCATTAGTCTAACATTATGCACATAAAACCATACCAAATTATGCATCTTTTAGCTTGAAATACTCATCATAAACACATCCATTAACTAGCCATTTCACATGACTATTTTTACACATCACAAATATATCATAAATTCTCTAAACTATACATGCCATACTTTAACATATACATTCTCAAAAAGTATCAAAATATAGTTCGATAGTGTGGTGATGATCCTCGAGCATCCTTGAGCTTCTCGTAGCTTTAATAAACTAAAAAAAAATTACCAAATAATCGCACACACAAAGTAAGCTTTCATAGCTTAGTAAGTCATAAGCAAATAATGAAAAAATAAACATTTGCATTTAAATCAACTAGCCAAAATCACATAATCATTAACCAATTATACATTTAATATGTTTACAACTCAAATATGAAAACATTTACAATAATAATATAACATCAACTTTCAAATTCACGTATACTAATAAGCACATATAGATTCATCTTTTACGATGTTCAATTCATGAATCCATTATAAACATATACTTACCTTGTTTACACATACATACCATAAAGCACATACCTGAATCCTTTACTTCGTTTTCACATCTGATCTCATCTCGATAATGCCCGTTGACCCATTCGAAATTAATAAGGATAACTGGATCATCGAAAGGCTCGTACAATGCCTACGTCCCAGACGTGGTCTTACATGTAATCACATATCGATGCCACCATGCCAGACTGGGTCTTACACAAATCAAATATGATGCCAATGTCCCAGACATGGTCTTACACGTAAACACAAGTTGATGCCAACGTCCCAGACGTGATCTTACACGAAAACACATATCAGAATCCTATGTCATGACATATGTATCCTAACTATTCCTAACGTTCGTACGGGGCTTTTTGACGTTTCTTGAACATTTCAGGCTTGTAAATATTGCTCCCATGCTCAATTCATTTCAGTATATTAATTTACACAAATAACAATTCAATTCGGCACTATTAATTTAGATACAACTGAATTTAACAACATTACTTACTTATGAACTTACCTCAGGTATTGACGGATGAAATCAATTACTCGACTACTTTCGACTTCTCCCGATCTAATTCAAATTTCTTTCGTTCTTGATCTAAATAAATTCAAATTTAACTAATTTAATCACACATTCATTCAATTTAATCCACAAACACATATTTAGGCCTTTTTACACTTAAGCCCCTAAAATTTACATTTTTCACAATTTAATCCTTATTTCACAAAACATAAAATACACATAATTTCACTATTTCATGCTTAGGCCGAATCTTCCTCATGCTCATACAAGTCCATACATTTCATTTATTTCACATTTTAGTCCCTCAAAATATTTTTTCACAATTTAACCCAAATTACTCAAATTCATCAAAAATCCAATGACAAAACATTATAATCTATCACATATCTTTTACTTTCTATCATCAAACAACAAAAATCACAAGTTATTATCAATGGAAAAACACAAAATCATCATCAAATTCAAAAATTAAAACATGGGCTTTGTAGTACTCGAAGCAACGATCACAAAAACGTAAAAATTATCAAAAACTGAACAAAACTCATACCTTAATTTTGCTTGAACATAGCCGAACCCTTAAAGCTTTTCTTCTTTCTTTTTCTTTCAAAATTCAATCATAAGAAGATGATAATGGCCTATTTCTTTTGTTTGTTTTATTTAATTAAGCATTATTTATTCTTTTACTAAATTAACCTTTTTACTTAACATTAAAATTCCACTAACATATGTCCATCTTTGTCCATTCATCAATCTAAGGGTCCAATTAGATCATAAGGACTCCACATTAAAAGAACAAGACAATTTAACACTTTAACAATTAATATACCAATTTTACATTTTACGCGATTTAGTCCTTTTATCAAATTAAACACACAAACAGATAAATTAAATTACATAAATTTCATACATATCAATTCGTATACTATAAGCACGGAAAATAATATTAAAATATTTTTCTGGCTTGTATTTGTGGTCCTGAAACCATTATTCCGACTAGGGTCTAAACAAGACTATTACAATTCTCCCCCCTTAGGGATTTTCGTCCCTGAAAATCTTACTAGTGAATAGATTTGGGTAACGTTCTCTCATAGCATCTTCGGGCTCCCACGTCACTTCTTCGACCCCATGTCGATGCCATAAGACTTTCACTAATGAGATTTTCTTATTTCTCAATTTTTTCACCTCGCGATCTAAAATTTGAATCGGTTCTTCCTCGTATGTCATATCAGATCTTATCTTAATATCAAAAGGAGAAATTACATGTGATGGATCAGATCGATATCGTCGAAGCATCGAAACATGAAATACATTGTGGATCTTTTCTAACTCACATGGCAACAACAGTTTATAAGCAACCGGCCTGATACATTTAATAATCTCATATGGTCTAATGAATCTCGGACTCAATTTACCTTTACGACAAAATCGAAGTATTTTCTTCCACGGTGAGACTTTAAAAAACACTTTATCCCCAATCTGAAATTCAATATCTTTACGTTTCAAATCTGCGTATGATTTCTGACGATCTGACACGGCTTTCAAACTATCGCGAATCACTTTCACTTTCTGTTCAGTTTCTTTGATCAAATCGACCCCGTGTATCTTATTCTCACTGAGCTCAGTCCAATACAAAGGTGTTCGACATTTACGACCGTACAAAGCTTCATAAGGTGCCATTTTGATACTCGATTGAAAACTATTATTATATGCAAATTCAATCAGTGGCAAGTATCGTTCCCACATACCTTCAAACTCAAGAATGCAACATCTTAACATATCCTCGATTATCTAAATAATTAGTTTGGACTGACCATCTGTTTGCGGATGGAAAGCAGTACTAAAGTTTAGTTTCGTACCTAATGCATCTTGCATTTTCTTCCAAAACCGTGATGTGAACCTCGGATCTCTATCCGAAACAATAGAAATGGCACTCCATGCAATCTCACAATTTGAGAAATATATAACTCAGCAAGTTTATCAAGTGAATAATCTGTACGAATCGGAAAAAAATGAGTCGATTTAGTCAATCTATCTACAATAAACCAGATTGCATCTTTTTACTCGGTGACAACGGCAAACCCAATACAAAATCCATCATAACTCTGTCCCATTTCCATTCGGGTATCATAATTGGCTGAAGTAACCCAGACGGTATCTGATGCTCAGCTTTAACTTGCTGACAGATTAAACATTTCGAAACAAAGTAAGAGATGTCTCGTTTCATTGCATGCCACCAGTAAAGTTGTTTCAAATCATTATAAATTTTTGTACTACCAGGATGAACAGATAATCGACTGCTATGAGCTTCTTTTAAAATCATCTGTATCAACTCTGAACTTCTCAGAACACATATTCGGTCTTTGAACCTCAAACAATTTTTAGTATCAACTTTGAATTCTGAATCAGTATCTGCCTCACATTGAGCCCTTTTTGCTATCAATTCATTATCAACTTTCTGAGCTTCACAAATTTGTTGAATAAATAACGGTTTTGCTTTTAACTCGGCTACTAGTGAACCATCTTCATATAGGGCCAACTGAGTATTCATCGCACGAAGAGCAAACAATGATTTCCGACTCAAAGCATCAGCGACAACATTAGCCTTTCCCGGACGGTAGCCAATTACAAGCTCGTAATCTTTTAACAACTCTATCCATCTTCACTGTTGTAAATTCAAATCTTTCTGTGTCATCAAATATTTTAAACTTTTATGATCTGAATAAACATGACATTTTTCACCAAATAGATGGTGACACCATATTTTTAATGCAAACACAATAGCTGCCAATTCCAGATCATGTGTTAGATAGTTTTTTTCGTGTGGCTTTAACTGTCCCAGGACATAAGCTATGACTTTGCCTGCCTGCATTAAAACACAACCCAAACCATTCAAAGACACATCACTATAGATAACGAATTCTTTACCCGATTCTGGCTGAACTTACACTAGGGTTTCAGTCAACAAAGCTTTCAACTGATCAAAACTTTTTTGGCACTTTTTTGACCACTCGAACTTAACATCTTTCTAAAGGAGTCGAGTCATCGGGGTTGCAATCATAGAGAAGCCTTTTACAAATCGTCTATAATATCCTACTAGTCCCATAAAATTACAAACTTCTGACATATTTCTCGGAGGTTTCCAATTTAAAATTGCTGAAATCTTGCTCGGATCAACCTGAATACCCGATGCTGATACAATATGTCCCAGAAAATTGACTTCTCATAACCAGAACTCACATTTACTAAATTTCACATACAACTACTTATCACGCAAAGTCTATAGCACTAATCTCATATGTTTAGCATGTTCAAATTCATCACGGGTGTAGATCAATATGTCATCTATAAACACAACCACAAATCGATCCAAATACTGTCTAAAGATCTGATTCATCAAATCCATAAAAACAACAGGTGCATTAGTAAGTCCGAAAGGCATAACTAGAAACTCATAGTGTCCTTATCTCGTTCGGAAAGCAGTTTTTGGCACATCGGAGTCTTTAACTCGCAACTGATAGTAGCCCAATCTCAAATCTATCTTAGAAGACATTGTAGCTCCTTTCAACTGATCGAATAAGTCATCAATCCATGGCAAAGGATATTTATTCTTTATAGTCACCTTGTTGGGTTGTTTGTAGTCAATGCACATTCTCATAGTTCTGTCTTTCTTTTTCACAAACAAAACCGGTGCACCCCAGGGAGAAAAACTCGGTCGTACAAAGACTCTATCAGTCAATTCTTGCAATTGAGCTTTCAATTCTTTCAATTTAGTCGGTTTCATTTTGTACGGAGCTATCGATATTGGAGTCGTTCCTGGCACTAACTCAATACCAAACTTTACCTCTCGGATCGGTGGCAAACCTTGTAATTCTTCGGGAAATAGGTTCAGATATTCACTCACAACTGGTACTGATTCTATCTTCTTTTCTGTCACTTTAGAGTCAAGCACATAGGTAAAATAAGCTTCACAACTCTTTCTTATATATTTCTGAGCTAACATTGAAGATATCACTACCGGTAAACCATTCAGATCATTAGACTCAGTCCGAATAATCTCATCGTTCTGACGTCGCAAATCAATAGTCTTCCATTTGAAGTTCACAATAGCATCGTGCAAAGTTAACCAATCCATACCCTGAATTATATCAAACTTATCGAATGGCAACAACATTAAATCAGCCAGAAAACATGAATCTTGAATCATCAACGAACAATTCTTGCATACTTTATCAACTAAAACAAACCGGCCTAAGGGGTTCGATACTCTAATCACAAACTCAGTAGAGTCTACAGGCAAAGTCTTAATGGATACTAAAGTCTCACATACATAAGAATGACTAGAACCAGGATCAATCAAGGCAACAACACTAGTATCATAGGGAGTGAAAGTACCAGTAATCACATCTGGAGATGAAGCTTCTTTGCGAGCGCGAATAGCATAAGCTCTGGCAGGTGCACGAGCCTCAGATCTAGCAGCTGTGTCTTTAGTTCCTCTCTGACTGCTACTCACATTACCCGTGTTCCTGAGTGGTCTACCTCGAGCTGCCGTATTACTCGATCTGAGATCCTGTACTGTGTTTTGTTCAGCTAACTCAGGACATT
This sequence comes from Gossypium bickii, assembly GCA_025503065.1. Lineage (NCBI taxonomy): Eukaryota > Viridiplantae > Streptophyta > Magnoliopsida > Malvales > Malvaceae > Gossypium > Gossypium bickii. The sequence continues at coordinate 89,779,050 of CP106714.1, read as the reverse complement.
CACAGATAAAATGATCCATCGATCCACATTTAAAACAAGCCCGATCATTCAATCTACAACTATCGAGATGTCGTTTACCACAATATTTGCACTCTGGTTGATTTGATCTGACGTTACCAACACTTGCTACTGAGGTAGCTCTCGAGCTCACAACTGGTCTATCTCGATCTCGTCTAGAATAACCCGCAGTAGCCTTCGAACGGTTAGAGTCATCTCAAAATTTCTTTGATGCCGATTGGAAAGACTTACTTGAAAATCTCTTACGTTCATCTCTAGCTTCATAGTCAGCTTTTCTTTTCTCTTTCCCGAGCTCTTCGGTTTTGCAGGCTCGTTCAACTAATACAATAAACTCCTTTATTTCAAGAATCCCAACTAACAACTTGATATCTTCATTTAGTCCATCTTCAAAACTTTTACACATTATTGCTTCAGTCGAAACACACTCTCGAGCATATCTGCTCAGTCTCACAAATTCTCGCTCATATTTTGTTACAGTCGTACGACCTTGTTTCAACTCAAGGAATTCTTTGCGCTTCTGATCAATGAATCTCTGACTGATGTATTTCTTATGGAATTCAGTTTGAAAGAACTCCCAAGTAACCCGTTCTCTCAGAACTACAGATATCAGTGTATTCCACCAATGATATGTGTAATCTCGAAGTAATGATACAACACATTTAGTGCACTTATCAGGTGTACAGGATAGCTCATCAAACACACGGATCGTATTATCAAGCCAAAATTCAACTCGCTTAGCATCATTATCAGCAGTGGCTCTGAATTCTTCAGCCCCGCGTTTCCTGATTCTATCAACTAGTAGCTTATTCATTCGTACTGGATCAACAACTTGTGGCATAACAGGTATTTGAGGAGGAATCGGTGGGGGAGATGGTTGTGGAACAACTGGATTCGTCCGGATATATTGACTAAACCAATCATTCATCATTTGATAGAAGGCTTGTTTAGCCACACTCTCATGGTTACTCGAATTAGGCCTAGAATCAGCCAGCGCTGCCCCCTAAACAGGAGCGGGCGCATTACTTTCTACATCATTCGCTACGGCTCCATCGGGATCCATTTACTATACGAAAACACATTTCAATTGTCAGGAATAATCACACTATCGCAATTTATAAATATGGCATGTATAGTTAAACTCACACGCGCTACGTTAGTCCTAGAATCGACTAAATCGTAGCTCTGATACTAATAAAATGTAACACCCCTAACCCGTAACCATCACAAGAATAGGGTTTTAAGATATTATCGAACATTTCAGAACATTTATAAACATTTCACATCTTAACATAACAAGTCATATTCATAGAGTCCCTTAAATAGGTCTACGAAACCTTAAGCATGCCTTAGAAAGGGGTCGAGACTAAACTGAGCTCAAACAAAATTTTTCCCGAACTTAACATTTTTCAAAGTTACAGAGGTCACACGCCCGTGTGGGTAGGCGGTGTGCCTCCCACGGCCTCAGACACACCCGTGTGTCCAAGCCATGTCAAAACAGGGCATACATACTGACTTGTCCACACGGCCGAAGACACGCCCGTGTGCTTAACCCGTGGTCGACACTGATTATTTCACATGGCCAGTCACTCGCCTGTGTGTCTAACCCGTGTGCGAGTCTGACTTACTTCAATTTGCAAACTTAAGAGACACGATCAAGCCACACGCCCGTGTGCTCAACCGTGTGGGCAAATATAGGCCATTTGCAAAGCCAATTTGCCACCCACACTTTGGGTCACACCTACAATCATCAAACCATCCTAAATTCATACTCCAAAAGCATTCAAAACATACCAAAACATGCAAAATTTAACCCTCAATCGCATCATACATTTGCATATACAATTTTTACTCAAATATACCAATTCAAAGCATCAACTTTCCTTCAAAACATATAACTAATACTCTATCTAAACCATTTCAATTCATAGTTATTCTTCATCAATTAAATATCTAAATCAACCATGAACTTACCTATTTATGTACCATTTCATTAGTGTAACATTATGCTCATAAAACTATACCAAATTATGCATCTTTTAGCTTGAAATACTCATCATAAACACATCCATTAACTAGCCATTTCACATGACTATTTTTACACATCACAAACCATATCATAAATTCTCTAAACTATACATGCCATACTTTAACATATACATTCTCAAAAAGTACCAAAATATAGTTCGATATTGTGGTGATGATCCTTGACGATCCTTGAGCTTATTGTAGCTTTAATAATCTAAAAAAAAAACAATCAAGTAATCGCACACACAAAGCAAGCTTTCATAGCTTAGTAAGTCATAAGCAAATAATGAAAAAATAAACATTTACATTTAAATCAACTAGCCAAAATCACATAATTATTAACCAATTATACATTTAATATGTTTACAACTCAAATACTAACACATTTACAATAGCAATATAACATCAACTTTCAAACTCACATATACTCATAAGCACATATAGATTCATCTTTTACGATGTTCAATTCATGAATCCATTATAAACATATACTTACCTTGTTTACATATACATACCATAAAGCACATACCTGAATCCTTTAGTTCGTTTTCACATCTGATCTCATCTCGATAATGCCCGTTGAACCATTCAGAATTAATAAGGATACTTGGATCATTGGAAGGCTCGTACAATGCCAACGTCCCAGACGTGGTCTTACATGTAATCACATATCGATGCCACTATCCCAGATAGGGTCTTACAAGAATCAAATATGAGGCCAATGTCCCAGACATGGTCTTACACGTAAACACAAGTCGATGCCAACGTCCCAGACGTGGTGTAACATCCCTAATCCTTAACCGTCACCGATTTAGGGATTAGAAGCATTACCGAACAATTCGGAACATTTACAATCATATTACAATACCAAGTCTATCATCATCCAAACTTATCAAAATACATGAATATAGTCCCTTAATGAGGTCTACAAGACCTTAAACACATGTTAGAAAGGGGTAGGAACTAAACCGAACACGCACAAAATTTTCTGAAAATCAAACATTTTTCAAAGCTACAGAGGTCATACGCCAGTGTAGGTAGGCCGTGTGCCTCACACAACCTCGGACACGCCAATGTGTCTAAGCCGTGGCAAAATAGGGCATACATACTGCCTTGTGCACACGGCCTGAGACACGCCCGTGTTCTTCATCCGTGGTCGAAACTGACTTGCACCACATGGCTAGTCACACGCTTGTGCGTCTAGCCCGTGTGCGAGCCTGACTTGTCTCAATTTGCAAACTCGAAAGACACGGTCGAGTCACACGCTCGTATGATCAAATATGGGTAATTATAGGCCATTTCCAAGGCCAAACTTGCCACCCACACTTAGGATCACCTACAGGCATCATGCCTTATGCATTTATACCTCAAATGGAAACTAAAACATACCAATATATGCACCAAATAATCATCAACCACATCATTTACTTCCATGCTCAAATTCAACTCAAATAAGTCCATCTAAAATATCAATTTCACATCCCAAAACTTATAATCTAATCAACATTCATTTCTTACCAATTCTATCATGAAACATACCATTTCCATCTTTCTAATTTATGCAATAATGATCACTCACATAGAGTTTACACATACACTTATAATCATTCTTTTCACATGTTCAAAACATATACCAACCATCAAACTACCAAGCCAAATCACATGGCAAGGCTTATATACCTAAAATCATACCAAATCAACTAGCCTATACATGCCATATTCAAATATATACATCTTTCCAAAAATACCAAAACAGATAGCCGATAGTGTGATTGAGTCGCTGACGATCCCCAGATCCGAGCTAGCTTTTAAGACACTGTAAAACAGAGAAAACTTCACACAGTAAGCACTAAAGCTTAGTAAGTTCGTTATATAATACATTTAACTCAATGGTTTAAAATCAATAAACAAAATAAAACGTCACATAGATTAATTCAAAAGAATGCACAATCTCATCTATATTCAATACTCACATAACCATCTATTCATCTATTTCCAAATTCATCAACCATATAGGTTCCATACATACCTTTGCTAACACTTAGTTAACAACCAACTTTGCTACTCAATACTTGATGCCACACTTCGATCAATCTTCATTATTCCTTCGATTCAATCGCACACTTAGTGCCAATTTAAAAGCCAAAGTTTAAATATCATCGCACACTTAGTGCCTTTATTTTAAATCAAATTCAACTCGGTATCGCACACACAGTGCCAATCATAATAACCGAGGCTTTCTATATTTTGCACACACAGTGCCAATCATAATAACCGAGGCTTTTTATATTTGCACACACAGTCTATTCTCCTCTGTCTCAATTCTAGTTAAGCACACTTAGTGCCACATTTCTCAATTCCATACATATAGCATTTCTAATTCATTCATTTCATAACATATGAATATAAATTAAATGATTCGTATTATACACGAACTTACTTCGGATGTCGAAGTAACAAAATGAGTCGATTAATCGAGCACTTTATCTTTACCTCGATTTCGATCCAAATCCCTCTTTTCTTGATCTATACATATTCAAATTTAACTCATTCAATCACCAAATCATTCAATTTAGTCCAAACACACATATTTAGGTCATTTTACAAAATAGCCCTCACATTTTCACATTTTGACACTTTAGTCCCTATTTCATAAAATCATCAAATTCACATAATTTCACTTCACATATGCCTAGTCGAATTCTCCTTATGCTTATACAAGCCCATATATTTCATTTATTTCACATTTTAGTCCTCCAATTTCTCATTTTCACAATTTAGCCCAAAATAGCCAATTTCATCAAAAATTCAAAGACAAAATATGTTAACCCAGCATCAAACTTCCATATTTAACCATCAACTATCACAAAGCTCAAACATTCATCAATGGCATATCTCAAAATCATCATCAAATTATGAAGCATGGGCTAGCTAGAACACTAAGCAACGATCACAAAAATGTAGAAATCATTAAAAACCAAGCTCAAAACACTTACCAAATAAGCTCACAAGTGTTGAAACCTAAAAGTTCATCAATGGCTTTCTTCTTCCTCTATATTTGGTTAAAATAAAGATGATAACATGAATTCCTTATTTGTTTTGTTATATTATAACATTTAATAGCTAAATACCGATTTTAACCTTAATAAATATTAATTATAACACCAAAAGCCATGCCATTATCATCCAATTACTATCAAATGGTTTAATCACAACATAAGGACCTTTCATTTAATAAGCCATGCCAATTAGGCACTTTAACAATCAGCACATAGCTTTTGTATTTTATGCGATTAAGTCCTTTTTGCAAATTAAGCACACAAACGTTATAATTTTCAGACAGAACTTTCACACATGTTCAATCACATACTGTAAACACCAAAAATAATATTAAAATATTTTCTGACCTCCAATTTATGGTCCCAAAATCACAATTCTAACGAGGGTCTAAACCGGGCTGTTACATGTGGTCTTACACGAAAACACATTTCGGAATCCTATGTCATGGCATATGTATCCTAACTATTCCTAAGGTTCATACGGGGCTTTTTGACGTTGTATCTTGAACATTTAAGGCTTGTAAATATTGCTCCCATGCTCAATTCATTTCAGCATATTAAGTTACACAAATAACAATTCAATTCTGCACTATTAATTTAGATACAATAGAATTTAACAACATTATTTACTTATGAACTTACCTCAGGTATTGACAGATGAAATCGACTACTCGACTACGTTCGACTTCCCTCGATCTAATTCCAATTTCTTTCTTTCTTGATCTAAATAAATTCAAATCGGGTGGTATCGCACATAGCCCACCGATCATTTACACTTATGGTGATTTCGCACTTAGCTCACTAATCATTTATAAGCGATGGTATCGCACATAGCCCATCGATTACTAATTAATAAGGTGGTAATGCACATAGCCCACCGATAACAATATAATTGATGGTATCACACTTAGCCCATCATTAACATCCATAAGAGGATATCGCACATAGCTCACCGTTATTTTACATTCATGGATAGTAATCCACATGCATATCTCTATTTCAATTGTTCAACTGAGAACATCCTCACACATTTCTATTCTTACTTAACTTTCTACGATACTCGTTCACATTCACACAATGTATTAATAAATCCATCTCATGCAACTAAAGTGCATTAATCACACCTAACTCACTAAGGGTTCATTATATACTAAATTCATCTCAATTCAATTCCAACACACACTTGTACTTCTCGTGGTACAACCACATACTCTCTCACTTTCAACAAACCATCGAATCACTCAAATTGTTAAATAACATTCTTGAGTCTCATACACATAGTGTCACATAGACATCATATCTCAATAGCGTCTTACTTGTATTAACATATCGATGCCATGTCCCTAGCATGGTCTTATACGAATTCTTCTACTGAAGCCATATTCCAATATGGTCTTACACGGGGCCATAATTATCATCATATCATGCTATATACATTTCCCATTACTCTTAGATTCAATTCTCTTAACCTCTCATTAAAAGATATTCCATACATTCATAGAGTAAATATACATTCCATACAATGTTGGAATATTAAATTAACTCATATGTAAGTGTAACATTTGCACATGAACTTACCTCGATGTCGAAAGGCCCAGAAGGGACTTTTTGTCTACATTTCTCTTTTCATCCGTTCTAGGTCCGAAACTCGTCTTCTTTGATCTAGAACAATGAAATTTACTGATTTAATCACTTGTAAATCATATTACACCATAATATACACTTTAGGCAAAAATAACTATTTTGCCCTTACACTTTGGCAAAATTACTATTTTGCCCCTAGGCTCGTAACTAAATTTTTATCACATTTTCTCGTTAAACAAGCCTATCTGAACATTTAATCCTCTTACAACTATTCACAATTCCATCAATTTCATGCCTTAATGAACAAATTACAACTTTTGCATTTTAGTCCCAATCAGGTGTTTCCATGACAACACCTTTCACAAAAATTGTTTCTCATCATCCTATCATTTTCTTCCATAAAAACTCAGCAACCAGCATAAACTCTCTCATGGTAAGTCCCTATACTTTCAACCATGTTGCAAAATAGTCCCCTCTTTAGAAAGCTTAAGCTTTAGGGATCTCAAAAGTACAAAAATCATCAAAAACAACCATCAAATTGACGTACTTGAGTGGAGAAACGCTTGCTGAAATTTTTGAGTTCTTCCACCCTTGTTTCCTGCCAATATTCTGTGGTGATGAAGAAAAGAAAAGATGATATGTTTTTCTTTTATTTTAAAGATGATATGTTTTTCTTTTCTTTTATTCTTTCCCCACCTAACACATCAAGTCTTTGACTAATTTAATAATCTTGTCCCCCATGGCCGGCCATCAATCCCCCAATGGCCTATTTGCACATTTGGGACCTCCAATTTAAAATCCTTAGCTATTTGACATCTCTAGCAAATAAAATAGAACTTTCACACTTTATGCGATTTAGTCCTTTTTCACAATTTAGCTAGAAATCGCTAAAATTAGGGCACCAAAGTTTTCATGCATCCTTATAAACATGTTATAAGACATAACATAACATGAAAATAATTTTCTCTAACCTCAAATTAGTTATTCCGAGATCACTATTCCGACTAGCCCCTAAATCGAGCTGTTACACTGTGTGCTTAACCCGTGGTCGACACTGACTTATTTCACACACCCGTGTGTCTAGACCGTGTGCGAGTCTGACTTGCTTCAATTTGGAATCTTAAAAGAAACGATTGAGCCACATGCCTGTGTGCTCAACCGTGTGGGCAAATATAGGCCATTTGCAAGGCCAATTTGCCACCCACACTTTGGGTCACACCTACAAGCATCAAACCATCCTAAATTCATACTCCAAAAGCATTCAAAACATACCAAAACATGAAAAATTTGACCCTCAATCACATCATACATTTGCATATACAATTCTTACTCAAATATACCAATTCAAAACATCAATTTTCTTTCAAAACATATAACTAATACTTTATCTAAACCATTTCAATTCATAGCAATTCCTCATCAATTAAATATCTAAATCAACCATGGACTTACCTATTGATGTACCATTTCATTATTCTAACATTATGCACATAAAACTATACCAAATTATGCATCTTATAGCTTGAACTACTCATCATAAACACATCCATTAACTAGCCATTTCACATGACTATTTTTACACATCACAAACCATATCATAAATTCTCTAAACTATACATGCCATACTTTAACATATACATTCTCAAAAAGTACCAAAATATAGTTCGATAGTGTGTTGATGATCCTCGACGATCCTTGAGCTTCTCGTAGCTTTAATAAACTAAAAAAAAAATACCAAACAATCACACAAAGTAAGCTTTCATAGCTTAGTAAGTCATAAGCAAATAATGAACAAATAAACATTTACATTTAAATCAACTAGCCAAAATCACATAGTTATTAACCAATTATACATTTAATATGTTTACAACTCAAATATTAACACATTTACAATAACAATATAACATCAACTTTCAAATTCACATATACTCATAAGCACATATAGATTCATCTTTTACCATGTTCAATTCATGAATCCATTATAAACATATACTAGGAGGATTACTGGATCAAATCTCTTCGGGAACCTTTCCATCCAAAGCTTGATGTGGAACTGATTCACCAAATAGCTTGCTAGATTAATTATTTTTGCCAAAAACTCCTTTTCTAAACCTATTTTAGAAAGCATACATCGGTCTTTCTCAAGTAATGTTCTCTTCATCTGTTTCGGTGACATGACATCATTTTGCTGCGAGGTACCAACAACTGTGTGGTGTCTTTCAATACCTTACCGTTTGCAAAAATTATTATATTTTGTTGATAGAACTTGAGCCGATTATCCATTCTAAACTGTTTATGAGCTTTCCAATCTGTTTCTCTAGTAAGGTTTTCTACTACTTAAAGATCCCAAAGACTTAATTTTTGTACTTTAAGAAGTATACCCAAACTTTTCTGGAATGGTTATCAATAAAAGTTAGAAGATATCTGCTACCTTCTTTGAAGACGATTGGAGTCGAACCCCATAAATTGGAATGAATATAGTCCAGGGTCCCTTTATTCCTGTGCATTGTCGAATCGGAGTTTAGTCGTGGTTGCTTCCCAAAAACACAATGCTTGTATAAATCTAACGTTTCAACTTTGGTGCCTATGAAAAGACCTCTTTTGCTTAAAACAGCCATACCTTTTTCTCTCATATGATTGAGTCGCATGTGCCACAACTGGGTTGATTCAAAATCTGAAAGAAGCATATTTTGTCTCATCGTCATGATGTTGGAAGGATCCTCGTTGGGATGTGGTGACGATTTTGTCCCTTCTCCCATAATTGTTACCAATCCAAACATTGTTGTACCTTACAGAATGTAAAGGCTATCGACTTTTTGCAACACGAGATACCTTTAAATCGTTAGACTAAAAGATAATCTTACAACTATTTGACTCTATAATACCCAAAGAGACAAGATTTTGTTGGGAAATCAAGTTTGGAAAACATAGCAAAAAATAAATTTAGGGAGAAACCAGGATAATTATTTTTCCAAAATAAGAACTTGGTCGTGATATTTAAAATAATAAATAGTTAATCAAAGTAGTACCTTTTCGATTCATCTAGGAAAAATGCTTTGACTGAGTAGTCTTCTCTGCTATCCTTAAGCTCATGTCTATCGAGTGTGGGCTTGCTTCGAATCAGGAAATTTTTCACAAAAATTACCAGTGGGGTATTTTCGTAATTTCTCTAAACTTTTAGGCCAAGTTGTAAATAAGAAAAATATCTCTGTAAATTTTCTGAAATAATTTCTTCAGATAATTTTCTCTACAACTTTCTCTTGAATTCAAGTGTGTATAAATAATGACCCAAGACTCTCTTTACATAGAAAGTGTGTAGAGAGTTCAACTATAATTAAACTCAATCACTTTAATATTAAATTAATATAACGTTTATCAAGATAAATATTAGATTAAATTTAATATTAAATTTTATTAAATTAATAGAATATTTATCTACAAGATAAATATTAAATCTATTAAAATAGTATTATTTTTGGAATAGTTAATCTGAAATCAAATTATTTGATAAAGTCCCAATAGGAGTGTAATTCTTCCATTGCTCAACCACCAAAACCCACCATCTCTGACCATTTTTCGACCACTGGAACGCTATCGTTGCAGTCGCCAGCACCCCGAGCTAGTTCGATTTTTACTGGTTTGATCCGAGCCAGTGATGACCCGACCAGTCCGATCTAGCTACTAGTTAAACCGTCAGCTCGGTTGCATATACCAGGCTCGGTTCAACTAATTTTTGGGTCTTGGTCTTGGTTTTAGGCTCCCATACCCAATTTACGATCTCAGATCCAATTTTCAAGTTCAATTTCCCATTAGGCCAATTATCTGACTTGAAAATTAATTTTCAAAAATATCATATTAATTTTAATTAATTTTATTAATTTAATTTTACTTGATCAAAATTGATTTTCCCAAAAATCACTTAGATTTTTCAAATTAATTTTTGAAGAAAATTATTTAATTAAATTCTCTAGTTGAACAATTCTTACGACCACACAATTTAGTTCCATATCGAATAAATCGACTCAATTAAATTGTAACGCCCTGAATAAATTAATCTTATTGCTGTAAATCCTGACATAACTGAGTATCTACTTCAATGGCTAAGTGTTCTGGGTGTGTGTTTGAGGTCTTGGGTTCAAGTCTCATTCTCTGGAAAAATTTTGTTATATTTTTATCCAAGCCTTATTCCTGTTGGGTGGGCTTATGTAATATTGTTCGTAAACTCATATCAGAATGAGCCTGCAGGTTTGAGTGGTAAGGAGTTAGCTTGCTGGAGGTCTTGTTTTATTTTTTTATTTATTATATTTATTTTATTTTATTTTTTCTTTCTTTTCTCTTTTTTCCCAAGGAAAAATTCTAACGTCAGTTTCTCTATTCTTTCTGATGTTTCCTTCTTGTTCTCCTTCTCTACACCTTTGATTCTTTCTCTCATTTTCCTTCCCCTTCAAATCTGTGTACATCTTTTGTTCTTCACGTTGTATTCTGAAACTTGACATTTTTATGTGATTTGGGTAAGTTGATGGTTTATTCTTTTTGTAGTAGGTAGTGATGTAGATAAGAGATTTGATTTTTGCAAAATTTTGTGTACCCTAAACACAAAAAATCGAGGTTAAGCGAAAGCTGAAAAAGGGCACTGCCAACGCCACACGGGCGTGTGCTCGACCATGTGGCTAGTAGTGTGCGAGACACAGCCGTATAAATGTCGTAGATGTGGCCGCACGTGAGACACGGGTGTGTGTCACTGATGGCCTGGTTGTATGGGCCACACGGGCTAGGCCAGGTTGGGCGTGTAGGCCACACGGGCAAGGCCAATCTGGGTTGTGGGCCTAAAATTCGAAAAATTTCTCTAGGGTCGCACGGGTCGTTGCAATCGACTGTGGGCCTACCGTAGGGTTGGTAAGGGCTAACGAAACCTTAATTTATGTAATCTGATACTCTGATAGTCTGATCTGAGTAGGAAACTGATATGTATGTTTGACTGTACTGTTAAGTATGTATTTATCTGTATACAAGCATGTTAAGCATGTTTATTCTGTTATTTTTGCATCTGTATTCTATATCTATGTGTGGGGTAGGATCTGTATATGTGGAGGAAGTGATCAATACGGCGACTTTTCGCCTCTATACTGGCAGCTTGACTGCATATTATCTGTTATGTGTCGCATCGGCACAATATGGTGTGTAGGGTTGGGTGGGTGTTTGTAACCCCACATGGTGTGATGGGATGGACGGAGATGGTGTGTAGAGGATGGGGGTAGGGTTCTGTACGTCTGATCTGTTATCTAATCCTGATATTTGTTTCTGTTATGGACTTAGGTCTAAATCTGTATCTGACTCTATATGAAATTTTGTGTATGTTGCATGACTACCTCTGTTGGGTTACACACTGAGTTTACGAAAACTCATATCTGTTTGTCCATTCTGTCTAGATAATCCACAAACATAGGCAGGTCAGTGCGACAGAGGCTCAACGATGACCACTTGACGGAAATTGTTTTCATTATTATGAATAATTAATGGTTTTACTGAAATGTTCGGTTTTTGTGAGAGTTTTGTAATTTTTGGACTCTCCAAACTTTTTGGACTATTTGGTTTAATTTTTTTTGGGTCTGAGTGCGTTATGATTTCTAACTGCGATGATTCGAAAAAATATCAATTTTACGCAAATAAAGGTTAATTTTTGAAAAGACGAGAGTGGTTTTGTTTTATATGATTTTTAACTTCTGCTGCGAATTAACTGGTTAACTTTAAAAAAGAACATGTAATAGTTTCAGTAATATATATAAATGAATATGATTTATAAAACTTGAATGTTTTATCAAATAACTAAACATTATTTTATCGAAGTATCATCGGTTTCAAAACTCTTTCTTTGTAACATTTTCGGATTCGACCGTAATATCTAGGCCGGGTTTAGGGTGTTATATTAAGTGTTATCAAAGCCAGGTTGTAAAACTCGGGCTGTGAATTTTGGGTTTCAAAATTGTGTTTTGAAAAAGGACTTGTTTTCAAATAATTTGGATACTTTTGAGTAAGTATGTCTTACAATGAGTCTCCGACACCGATCCTGTAAGTATATCTAAATTTAGAAAAAACTGTAGTTAGAACTTTCTGAAAAACACTGTAGTTAGTACTTTCTAAAACTGTATTGAGTTAGAGACTAAAACCTCGGAAATACTTTTGAACTTTTAATAACTTAGCATAAAATATCTGCTAATAAACACTGAAACTGATGCATAAAATTTTAAATGTAGATAAAATTTGAATTACGATGAGCGCATGTGGAACACACGGTCGAGGTATTCGTGGGCGCGGCGGGTGCCCTAGGGGAACTCGAGCTGAGTCTTCTTCTTTGGGCAGTATGCCAAATCTTGATACGTGCGAGACACCGGTTTCACCTACTACTGAGATTGGTTTGTAATGTCACTCAGCTGGGGATGACGCACTATCCTAAGCTATATTGAGGGTTTTGGAGAGGGTTGCTAGACTCTATTCTTGATCTAGGGGTCGTGGGTCAGTAATTGAATGACTTTGGTCCAATAGAGCTGAGTTGTTTAGGGGTATCACTGGAGTCACCCCTACTATGGCCGAGTATTGGTTGAAGGCCACCGAGAGGATTATGAATGATATTGACTGCACTCTTGAGCAAAAACTGAAGGGTGCAGTCTCTTTGCTTCATGACAAAGCTTATCAGTGGTGGTTATCAGTTGAGAAGGGTACTCAACCGGATCGTCTGTACTAGGACTACTTTAATACTGCCTTCTAGGGAAAGTATGTGGGTACGAGATATGTGGATACTTTTAGGCATGAGTTCATGAATCTCACATAAGGTGATAAGTTTGTGGCCGAATATGAGGCCGAGTTTCTGAGACTGAGCCGCTATGCTCGAGGCATGGTGGCATCCGAGTATGAAAAATGTGTCTATTTTGAGGATGGTTTGAGGGATAGTCTAAGGGTTTTGATTACTCTACAGAGGGAGCGTGAGTTTGATGTTTGGGTGGATAAGGTGAAGATCACCAAAGAGGTTAAGCGCGTAGAGCGCCAGAATAAAGACCGTGAGAGATGCAATAATTAGAGGGATTTAGAGCCCTCTAGTTCTTTTCAGAGGCCTAAGAAACGGGCCAAACCTAATGGGCCTATTAGAGTGGGAGTTCTTGTTGCTCCTATTGGGATTCAGCCTTATGGTGACTGTGGTAGGTGCCATCCGGGCGAGTGTTGGAAGAGATTGGGGGGTTTGTCTGCGGTGTGGGTTTTTGGAACACCAGATTAGATAGTGTCTACATAGTTCTGATCAGATGCAAGCTTCGGGACCGGGTTTTATTCAGCCTCAGAGGGCAGTGCAGCAGCCACCTAGGGGCCATGGACCAGCTAGGGGTGGTAATGGTATGGGCCGATGATAGAGAGCGCGGGTAGCGATGCTAACCAGACTGAGGTGAGGTAGCCTGCATTGGTTTATGCTACTCAACGCCAAGAGGATAGAGACGCCCTTAATATGATTACGGGTACGTTTTTAAATTTTGATGCTCCATATACTTCTTTGATAAACATAGGTTCTAAGCACTCCTATGTAGCTAGTTCTATTTCCGAGAACTAAATGATGGTACCATGAGGATGTGCATCGACTACCAGCAATTGAATAAACTAACTGTGAAGAATAAGTACCTACTTCAAAGGATCGATGATCTATTTGATTAGTTTTGTAGGGATGCAATATTCTCAAAAATAGATCTTTGTTCTAGGTATCATCAGCTTAGGGTTAATGAAGTTGATATTCATAAGACGACTTCTAGGACTCGTTATGTAACAACCCGTTTTTAGTCAAATCAGAACAGTGGTTTTGAGACCACAAATCTGAGGTCAAAATATTTATTTTATTACTATTTTGAGGTCTACAGTATGATAGTATGATCGTGTGAAAATTTCGTTAAGAAATTTTATTGTTTGAGTGCTCAATTTGATAAAAAAGACTAAATCGCGTAAAGTGTAAAACTTATGTTCTAATAGCTAAAGGTGTCTAATTGCTATGGAACTTTAAAGTGGAGGTCCTTATATGGTAATTATCCCATTTATAAAGTTAGTGGAAATTCTTGGACATCATTTAAGTGATTTTTAATTGTTTAATTAAAGGTTATTTAAGTAAATTATCAAATAAACATAGTAAAATAAGTAAAACAAAAAAATTTTCTTATCCATCTTCTTCTAGCCGAACCTAAAGGAGAAAAATCACCATTTTTGAACAACCAAACATTCGGCCAAGCTCTTCCATTGCATGTAAGTGTGATTTCGTCCCGTTTTTAATGATTTCTATGTTTTTGGAGTCGTTATAACTTAACCTAGCTAGCCCAGGGACTATTTTGCAAAACTGTTAAAGGTTTAGATTTTTTCCATTGATAAATGTACATGTATTTTGATGTTTGATGATAGAAAATGTATGCTTATTGTTAGATAAACAACATTTGTAAATTGATTTTTGGTAAAAATGTCAATTAGAGATTGATTTGAGAAATATAAAATTTTTCTGGTAGAAATGTGAAATAAATGAAAAATATGGGATGCCATGGTAATAAGGGGAATTCAGATAGCATGGGTAAGGACCTGATTGCATGAATTTGTGTTTTTATGGGCTAAGGACTAAATTGTAAATATGTTAACCTATTTGGGGCAAAAGTGTAATTTTTCCATAATGTGATTTTTGGGCTAAATTGAATAGAATGATAATTGAATAAGCTAAATTTGATTCCATATAGATCAAGAAAAGTGAATTTCTGATCTAGATCAGGGAAAAACAAAGTATTTGACTAGTCGATCCATTTCGTCGTTTTTGTGAATCGAGGTAAGTTCGTATGTTAATAAGCATTAATATAATTGTGTTTTAAATGCTTTATTATTGAATTAATTTTGAATACGACCTTATGGATATGATCGACGAAGATTCAACAATGTGAAATCCCAATTGAACCTTAGGAATAGATAGGATACAAATGACATGTCATTAGGGATTATGTGTTTTGGGTGTTGGTTTATACGTCCTGCTGGTGGCTGAGTTATCTGGCATGTGTTCCGGATTCTTGTCAGCTTGTGTGAGCAGCACCGTGTAGTTACGTAATGACCATCAGCTTGTGTGAGCAGACCCATTGATAGCTCGAGAGTGAGCATTATATGAGAAATGAGATTGTGATAGCTTTGGCTATTATTGGCACTTAGGGTGAGAGATTCCAAGTATCCGATATTATTCCAAATGGTTCAATAGGTATATCAAGGATATGGATGAGTATTAGATTGATACAAGTTGATACAAGTATGTATATGAACCATACAAGTATTGAATTGAAGAAATTTGTGAAATTCATATCTAACCTTGTGAATGAATATGTAATAGGTTTGTGGATCGATATGAGTTATATTATGATTTGTGTAATTGTTTAATTTGTGTATATATGGTGAGTTGAGTTTATTACACAATAAAGATACTTTTCCATGTTTTATAGTGATTATCGAAGCCTGCTCGGATTTGGGAGTCCTCGGAGATCTCATCACACTATCAAACTATCACTTTGGTACTTTGGTACTTTTGAACTTTTGTATTTGGTTATATGGCATGTATAGGAGTTGTGGTCATTTTGGTATATGAATTAGTAATGGATTTAGCCATTTGATTTAGCTTGTAATTGATGAATGGTTAGTTTTGTGTATAGCCATGTGACTTGGCTTATCTTGGTATACTTGGTGATGTGTATATATGTGCAAATGGCCTTTTGTTATGTGGTTGATAATTTATTATGTGAAAGCTTTTTGTGATTTGGTATGTTGAGCACTAAGTGGTTGAATTTTGAGATATGGTATGCATGTGATTTTAGGTAAGAAAATGCATATATGAAGTTAACTAGTTAAGTGATTTGTGAATGGAAAATTGGTATATTTTGAATTGGAAAAATATGATGTTCTGAGCCATTTGGTTGATGGTATTGATATAGCATGAATTGAACTTGGTTTAGATGAGTTTAAATGCCATTTGAAGACATAGTCATATGTAATTTGCTTTGGTGTAGGTGTATAAAATTTGGGTGAGAAAAATGGCTTGGAAAATAGCCTATTTTTGTCCACAAGGGCAGAGACACGGGTGTGTGTCTCAGCCGTGTGTGACACACGGTCAGTTAACACAGCCGTGTGTCCCCTGGTGTTTAATTAGAAATCAATTCAGTATGCTCCACACGGCCCAGCACACGATGTGACTTGGCTGTGTGGCATAAGTCAGTAAACCCTACAATTTTGGCACGGCCTAGTACACGGCCTGACACACAGGCGTGTGAGGCCATTTTGAAGGGAACACGGGCTAGTCACACGGGCATGTGTGTTGGCCGTGTGACCCAAGTCAAAGAGTTACACGGGGTCGAACACGGGTTGGGACACGGCCATGTGATTCCATTTCGAATATCCACAGGGCCTGTGACACGAGCGTGTCTTTAGCCGTGTGAGACACACGACCGGGCCACACGGGCATGTGTCCCCTGAATTTTGAAAAATTTTCTATGTATTCCAAAAATTTCCTGAGTTATTGGTTTGAGCCTAGTAGGCTCGTATTAGGGACAATGTGATTGATTATGAATGACTTGTAATTGAAATTGATAATTGTATAAGAAATGTATGTTCGTTTAAGTAATAAGTTTGGTAATTCTCCGTAACCTTATTCTGGCAATGGATACGGGTTAAAGGTGTTACACGTTATGGGCACCATGAGTTCTTAGTTGTGCCCTTTAGTTTGACTAATGTTTCGACTGCATTCATGGATCTGATGAATCGAGTTTTTTAGTCGTATCTGGATCAGTTCGTCGTAGTCTTCTTTGACGATATTCTGGTGTACTTTAAGACTGATGATGATCATGATAAGTATCTTAGGGTAGTGCTTCAAGTACTCCGAGAGAAACAGCTTTACGCTAAGTTGAGCAAATGTGAATTCTGGTTGTGAGAGGTAACATTTCTAGGGCATGTGGTTTCTGCTAAGGGGACCCGAGTTGATACTAGAAAGATTGAGGCTGTGCTTGATTGGAAACAACCTAAGATTGTATCTGAGATTCGCAATTTTTTGGGTCTTGCTGGTTATTATCGGTGGTTTGTTAAGGGTTTCTCACTTATTGTAGCTCCTCTGACTAAGCTTTTACACAAGAATATTCCTTTCATTTGGATTGATGTGTAACAATTGAGCTTCGAGAAGCTCAAGCCTATTCTTATTCAGGCTCCTGTTTTGATACAGCCTAAATTTAGTAAAAAGTTTGTGGTTTACAATGATGCATTGCACGTCAGTTTGGGTTGGGTACTAATGCAAGATGGTAAGGTTGTAGCTTATGCGTCCTGTCAACTTAAGTTACACGAGCGAATTGTAACAGCCCGATTTAGGGGTTAGTCAAAATAGTGGTTCGGAACCACTAATCTGCGATTAGAGAAAATTTATTTTAATGTTATTTCATGAATTAGAGCATGGTTATATAGATGCATGAAAATTTTGGTGTTTTAATTTTAGCGATTTTATGCTTAATCGCGAAAAAAGACTAAATCGCATAAAGTGTGAAAGTTCTATTTTAGTTGCTTAGGGTGTGAAATAGTAGTAGAATCTTAATTGGAAGCCTTTAATGTGCAATTAGACCATCCTAAAGGTCATGGCCGGCCAAGGGGACAAGGAAATTAAAAGTTGACAAGGGTTGGTAACATTAGTTGACTAAATGAATAAAATAAAATAAACAAAGGCTATCATCTTTCCATTTTTTTTCTTCCACCCACCAAAAATTCAAGCAGGAATAGAGTTTGAGAGCTTGAAATTTTCAGCAACATATCTTCCTTACAAGTAAGTTATTTTGGTGATTATTTTTTATGCTTTTTGTACTTTTGGAGTCCCCAAAGCTTAAGTTAGGTAAATTGCAATATGGTGAAAAGTTTAGAGTTTTGCATGAGAGCTTTCATGTGATTTGTTGCATTTTTATGGAAGAAAATGAGTCCTAGTTGTTAGATGAACAACTTTTGTGAAAGGTGTTGCCATGAAAACACCTATATGAACCTTTTTGTAAAGGCTGTAAAATTGGTAGTAAATGTGTGAAATATTGGGTTTTGATGATAGCCTTAAGAGAAATAAATGTTCACCTAGGCTCATTAAAGGTAGAAATTAGATTTGAATTGATGTCTGAGCCTAGGGGTAAAATGGTCATTTTGCTAAAGTGTAAGGGTAAAAAGTAATTTGGCCAAATCATGATTATTAAAATGCTTTTATTAATGTGATGATTGAATCAAGCTAATTTGCTATTATAGAGCAAGAAGAACCAAGAGTCAAACTCGATCAGGGCAAGAATAAAGTCTCGGACTAGATTGACGGCCTAGCTTATTTTAAAATCGAGGTAAGTTTGTATGTGATGAATTCAACATTTATGCTCATATTGTTTGAGAATGTTTGGCATTATATTGATGTACGATATTCTAAGGAATTGAAATGTTGAAGTCCTAGTTGGACTATCATGAATGTGAGTAGAATATTATCGAGACTTGAGATAGATAAGGTCCCGTATAAGACCTGTCGGGGACATGGCCTCGACATCAAATTGAAATTCTGTATAAGACCATATCCGGGATATGGCTTCGATATTGAATATGAAAATCGTATAAGACCATATCCAGGATATGACCTCGATGCTTGATGTGAGAATTCCGTATAAGACCATATCTGGGATATGGCATCGGCACTCTGAGGTGACCCCATGTAAAACCACATCTGGGATATGGCATTGGCTTCACGCTTATAATAATGACGATGAGTACGCGTCTTTGAGTATCCCTAGTGATTAATGGGATAAATAGATAAGCTTGGAAATAGAAATGAGATTAGTACTAAAGCTATGTGATTGAGCAAATACAGGTACCCGTGAGAAATTCATGATAATGTTACTATATGTGGCATGGTATGTTATAAATAAGAACGGGTATGAGTAAGTTATGGAAAAGTATTTATGACCTTATGTGGTTATCAAATATCATGGATTGATGTCATTATGAACTTATTGTTGCTATTTATTTTCATGCAAACTTACTAAGCGTTGTGCTTACCCCTCCCATTTCCCTTTTCCTTGTAGTATTGCTAAAATTATTCGGGAATCGTGGGACGCAGGAGTTCAGAATTCATACTATCAAAATCACTTTGGTATAACAATTTAGACTTATTTTGAGCATGGCATGTATAGGACTTGGGTATTTTGTTAGGTCGTAATTGTTAACAAAGTGTTGGCTATGTATGTGATTAATGTCATTTTGTAAATGGTCATCGAAAATGGGCCAACACTTGACAAGTTTATATATATTCAATGATAATGAAATTATGAAGTTTATACTTGTATGAATGTTTTGAATTGAGTTCTTGGATGTGCCTTTGGGTTATGAGTTGTGTTGATATGAGTTGAAATAAGTATGTTTGCAATGCAGGGTGGCATTTGGCTTAGAATATAGCCTTTTTAATGCACACACGGGTAGACACACGGACGTGTGTCTAGGCCATGTGAGACACACAGTCAACCCCATGAGCGTGTTGAGTGGCCGTTTGTCCCCATGCATGTTAGGCTTACAAGTTAGTATGCTCAGTAATAAACACACGAGCAGAGACACGATCGTGTGTCTCAACCGTGTGGGAGGCATGGCCTAGGACATGGGCGGGTGCCCAGGCCGTGTGAAGTCTGCACTTTAAATGTGGAATTTAATTCGACACATGGTCTAAGGACACGAGCGTGTGCCTTGACCGTGTGACCATAGTGAGATGATGACGTCATAAATAGAATGCCAAGGTTTTGGCACATGGGCTGAGACACGGACGTGTCTAGGCCATGTGAGGACCACGGGTGAAAGACACGGGCATGTCTTAGGGGCACACGGGCGTGTCCTTAGAACAACACGGGCATGTGGACCCTGTTTTGATGAAAAAATTTCTCAATTCGTAAAAGTTTCAGGTTAATTCTGAAGCTTCTCAGAAGTATGTTTAGGACCTCGTAGGTCGAGAATGAGCAGGATATGAGTTTAAACAAAATTTTATAGCCAAATTTGATATGTTTAAGCAAGCTAAGTTAGGTAACACCTCATATCCGGTTTCGGCTTTGAACACGGGTATGGGTGTTACAGGAATTATCTGACGCACGATATCGAATTAGCCGCTGCGGTATTTACATTAATGATCTAGAGGCACTATCTGTATGGTGAGAGGTGTATCATCTACACCGATCATAAGAGCCTCAAGTATCACTTTACTTAAAAAGAGTTGAATCTTAGGCAGCGTTGATGGGTTGAGCTACTTAAAGATTATGACTGTACGATAGAGTATCATCCCGATAAGGCCAATATGATAGCCGATACTCTCAGTTGTAGAGTGATAATTGATTGAGAGCGATGTTCGCTCGTCTTAGTTTGTTCAATGATGGGGGTCTGTTAGCCGAGTTGCAAGTTAAGCCGACTTGGATTGAGCAGATTTGGGAAAAAAAGTTAGGGGATGAGTCTCTAGGTCTGAGGTTTCGTCAAGTTGAGAGTGGTAGTACTTTTAATTTTTAGACTAAATAAGGATGGAGTTTTGTGTTTCCGAGGTCGAGTTTGTGTACTGAACGATTCTGATTTGAGGCAGTCAATTCTGAGGGAGGCGCATAGTAGCCATTATGCTATGCATCCCGGTGGTAGTAAGATGTATCGGGATCTCCGTGAACTGTACTGGTCCAGATTTTGTTGCTCATTGTCTAGCGTGCCAGCAGATTAAGGTTGAACACCAGTTGTCTTCAGATTTGCTCCAACCCATTAAGATTCCCTTATGGAAATGAGAACGTGTGACAATGGACTTTGTTAGTGGGTTGCCTTTAATACCCACCCACTAAGAAGGATTCTCTATGGGTCATCGTGGATCGGTTGACCAAGTCTGCCCATTTTATTTTGGTCAAGACGGATTTTTCTCTGCAAAAGTTAGCAAAGCTCTACATCTCCAAGATTGTAAGATTGCATGGGGTACCAGTTTTGATAATCTCTGATAGGGATCCTCGTTTCACTTCACGGTTCTAGAAGAAACTGCATGAAACTTTGGGCTCGAGATTCGACTTCAGTATTGCATTCCATCCTTAGACAGATGGTCAATCCGAGAGGGCGATGCAGATATTAGAGAATATGATTCAGAGATGTGTGATTAATTTTTGAGGTAGTTAGCTGAGTTCGTCTACAATAATAGTTTCTAGTCTAGCATCTAGATGACACCTTATGAGGCTTTGTATGGTCGTAAGTGTCGTACTCCGCTATGTTGGACTAAGTTTGGTGAGCAATGAGTTTTGGGTCCTAAGTTGGTTTCCGAGACTGAAGATAAAGTCAGATTGATATGGGATCGTCTTAAGGCAGCTTCTGATAGACAAAAGTCTTATGCAGATCTGAAAAGGAGGGATATCGAGTACTCTATAGGTGATTTCATATTTCTTAAGGTATCTCCGTGGAAGAAAGTTATGAGGTTTGGTCGTAAGGGCAAGTTGAGCCCTAGGTTCATTGTGTTGTATCAGATTCTGAAGCGTGTGGGATCGGTTGCTTATAAGTTAGAGCTACCTCTAGAGTTAGACCGTATCCATGATGTGTTTCACGTCTTGATGTTGAAGTGGTATTGGTCTGATCCATCTCACGTTATCTTTGTTAAGGAGATCAAGGTTAGACCAGACTTGACGTTTGAGGAAGAGCAGGTTTAGATTTTGGATCGAGATATTAAGGTTCTAAGGAGGAAGTCCATTCTGTTGGTTAAGGTTCTGTCAGAATCATGGCACTGAGGAAGCCACATGGGAACCTGAGGATTTGATGCGTCAACAGTATCCTCATATGTTCGGATCAAGTAAATTTCGAGGCCAAAATTTCTTTTAGGGGGTAGAGTTATAACGCCCTGAATAAATTAATCTTATCTCTGTAAATCCTAACATAACTGAGTGCCTACTTTAGTAGCTAAGTGTTTTGGGTGTGTATTTAACGTCTTGGGTTCAAGTCTTAATCTCTGGAATTTTTTTTTAATCCAAGCCTTATTCCTATTGGGTGGGCTTATGTAATATTGTTTGTAAACTCATATCAGAATGAGCCTGCTGGTTCGAGTGGTAAGAAGTTAGCTTGCTAGAGTGTTGTGTTCGAATCCCTGCGTGAGTGTGGGTGATAATTTTTGCTTCAGTTTTCTGAGAGAATTTGGATGGGTTTGGAAGTTTGTATAAGTGGATAAGATAGTGTGTAGTTGGGATTGGGTTGATAGGAGATCATGCCTTAATTTGAGGGACTTTGGTTTATTTTTATTTTATTTTATTTTTTGTTTTATCTGTCTTTTCTCTCTCTTCCCAAGGAAAAATTCTGACGTCAGTTTCTCCATTCTTTCTGATGTTTCCTTCTTGTTCTTATTTTCTACACCTTTGATTCTTTCTCTCGTTTTCCTACCCTTCAAATTTGTTTACATCTTTTGTTCTTCAAGTTGCACTCTGGAACTTGGCATTTTTATATGATTTGGGTAAGTTGTTGGTTTATTCTTTTCGTAGTAGTGTAGTGATGTAGATAGGGGATTTGATTTCTGTAAAATTTTATGTAGGAGAAGGCTGTAGAGAAAAGGGTTTTGCTCCGATGGTCTAAACCACGCTAGTATCTGTTCTTGTCGACAGCAAGTTATGTGCGTTATTCCAGGTTATGTTGTTGATTTGTAGATTGGTTGCTAATTGGTCAATGGGATGCTATTCCTTAGATTTTGAAGGGCTCAAGATTGCTGCAGCATAAAAAATGAACAAGCTATGTAACCTGAACATGAAAAATCGTGGTTCGACGAAAGCCGAAAAAAGGCACTATCGACGCCACACGGGCATGTGCCCGACCGTGTCACTGGCCATGTACGAGACATGGCTGTATGAATATAGTAGGTGTGACCGTAAGCGAGATGTAGCCGTGTGTCGGCGATGGTATGGCTGCATGGGCCACACGGGCTAGGCCAGATTAGGTGTGTGGGCCCACACGGGCGTGTGGGTTTTGGGCTAGGCCGTGTGGGCTACATGGGTAAGGCCAATCTGGGCGTATAGGCCCAAAATTCTAAAAATTTCCCGAGAGTCACACGGGTTGTTTCAATTGATTGTGGGCCTACTGTAAGGTCAGTAAGGGCTAACCAAACCCTAATTTATGTAATCTACTACTCTGATAGTCTGATCTGAGTAGGAAACTAATATGTATGTCTGACTGTACTGTTAAGTATGTATTTATCTGTATATGAGCATGTTAAGCATGTTTATTTTGTTATTTTTTCATCCATATTCTGTATCTGTGTTTGGGGTGGGATTTGTATATGTGGAGGAAGTGATCTATATGATGACTTTTCGCCTATATACTGGCAGCTTCACTGTATATTATCTATTATGTGTCGCATCGACACAATATGGTGTGTAGGGTTGAGTAGGTGTTTTTAACCCCACATGGTGTGATGGGATAGACAGAGATGGTGTGTAGAGGATAGGGGTAGGATTTTGTAAGTCTGGTCTGTTATCTAATTCTGATATATGTATCTTTTAGAGACTTAGGTCCGAATCTGTATCTGACTGTATATGAAATTTTGTGTATGTTGTATGACTATCTCTATTAGGTTACACACTGAGTTTACGAAAACTCATATTTAATTTTTTTTGTTCTGTTCAGGTAATCCAAAAACATAGGCAGGTGGGTGCAACGGAGGCTCAACGATGACCACTTGACGAAAATTGTTTTCATTATTATTATTAATTAACGGTTTTACTGAAATTTTTAGTTTTCGTGAGAGTTTTTTAATTTTTGGACTCTCTGGACTTTTTGGACTATTTGGTTTGAATTTTTTGGGTTTGAGTGCATTACGATTTCTAAACTGTGATGATTCGACAAAATACCGGTTTTACGCAAACAAAGATTAATTTTTGAAAACACGAGCATGGTATTGTTTTAAACAATTTTCAAACTTCTATTGCGAATTAATTTGTTAACTTTAAAGAACAACATGCAACTGTTTTTGTAATATATATCAATGAATATGTTTTATAAAACTTGGACGTTTTATCAAATAACTAAACATTGTTTTATTGAAATATTATCGGTTTCAAAACTCTTCTTCGTAACACTCCCGGATTTGGCCATAACGTTTATGCTGGGTTTGGGGTGTTACATAAATTATCTCCAAAGTCATAGAATTTTCTTCTGATTCAAATGCATTCTGATCGAGCTTTTGTTGAGCTAACGGAGGGACCAATCAGACTTATACAATTAGGCTCTAGTAGTTGCAGTTATGTCCAGAAGCATCATTTCGATAATTCACAATTACTTAATTATGGAGTTAGTCCACAGGAAGTACCATGATTGAAAATTCCTTATTGTATACTCTTTACGAAAGCAATTCTTCCAACTGCTTTATCCAATGACTTCGTCATGTGTGTATTACCCTCATATGATATCATTGATTTCTTTGAGTTAAATCTGTTCACTCAATACAATCTTATTTTATCTCATTGTCACCATTGTGTTTTCTTAATAATTAATATGATCACTGTCAAAAAATGGATGTGATGAATTGCTCGTTCGAGAACAAGTAACCCATGGTCATGTTCTATATTTATCAATCCACACAATGTCAATGGCAGGATATCGTTATCTCTTTAATTGAGTTATGAATTCCACTGTTTCTAAATAAGTCATGTCATACACAAGTCATGTACCCAACATACCGGCTATCGGCTCGATCAGCTTTAGAGCATAAGCTTCCAATTATAACAAAGCACATGAGTTACATACGCATGGTTAGTGACTAACTCAGGATTTAGGTAAAGCACATCATAAATGTCAGAAGTGAATTTATTCACAAACGGAATCAGAATCAATTTATCTTGGGTCCAGTCCAATGTATCATTCTGCCAATGAATACATCTATGTCTCTACCCGTGGTGTCAACTGCTCCGGTAGTCAAGACTAGTTTTCTCCTCAATTGGAATTGTAGATGACATAATAATCCTTCTCAGTATTTGAATCAAATGCTCACTTTAATTCTTTTACGGGGTTACGGACTCCTTTAGATTATCTACTGAAGTAAGCTTTCTTTCTCGTAATGTAAACGTTCTTACAATGTCACTTATCATAAGTTTGAACTTAGATAATCAATGAGCTAATATTTGATTGTCACAATTTCGCTATGCATGCAAAATATGAAAGACAAAAATACAAAAGACATAACAGTAAAATGTAAAAATTATTTATTCATCATACAAATACATAGAAAAAATTACATGTTTACTACAATTTGGGCACATTTCCCAATAGATTCTTTTTTACATCAAACTGTAACACCCTAAACCCGGCCTAGACGTTATGGCCTAATCCTAAGGTGTCACAAGTTTGGTTTTGAAAACGGAGTCGTTTCGTTAAGTCATTCAAGTTTTCAAAGTTCAAAATCGTTTAAATCCATTTGGAAAACGTTTGTTTAATTTATTTATTTGCCAAAACATTAATTACAGTAGAAGTCATAAAATGTATAATTTAGTAATCCCGTTTGTATTTTCAGAAAATTGTTGTTTAAGTAAACCATTGCAAATTAATAATCAAATCAAAATCCAAATTCCAAAATAAAATCAAACAGTTCGGATAGTCCATAAATTACAAAACTCTAGCAATAATCCTTAAAATCATTATAAAATCATAATTATTAACCGTTTATAAACTTGTGGTCACCAAGAGACTCCGTCGCACCAATCTGCCTAAGTTTGTGGATTACTTGAACAGAACAGACAACAGATGTGAGTTTTCATAAACTCAGTGTGTAACCTAACAGAATTAGGTATACAATTTATACAAAAATAATATAAATAGTCAGATATAGATTCAGACTCGTGTCTATTTCAAATACGAATAACAGATACAGATATGCAGATCAAATAAAAAGAATCCTACCCTCATCCTCTACACACCAACTCCGACCATCCCGTCACACCATGTGGGGTTAGAAACACCCACCAAGCCTTACACACTATATCGTGCCATTATGACACATTTCAAATAAAGGGCATCCACACTGCCAGAATATAGGCAGTGAACACCATACAGAACACTTCCTCCACATATATAAATCCTGCCCCAAAACAGATACTGAATACAAGTACAAATACTGATATAACATGCTTATCATGTTTGTGTACAGATATCAGATATACATATAGCATAATAATCAGACATGCATAACAATGTCCTACTTAGAGCATACTATTAGAATAACAGATCACATAATCTAGGGTTTAGTTAGCCCTTACTGACCCTACGACAGGCCCACAGTCGATTGGAACGACCCATGAGACCCTAGGGAAAATCTCAAAAATTTCAGCCCACATGCCCGTGTGGCCCACACGTCCCGATTGGCCTAACCCCTGTGACCCACATGGCCTGGCCTAGAACCCACACGGCCATGTGTCGTGACCATGTGGTCCACACGCCCAACTTGGCCTAGCCCGTGTAGCCTACACGGCCACACTTGTACCACACATGGCTATGTTTTGCGCACGACCATGCCTTCTTCGACCACAAGGCTGCGTCTCACACACAGCCAACCACACAGCCAGGCACACGCCCGTGTGGTGTCAAAAGTGCAGTTTTTTGGCTTTCGTCGAAGCTTGATTTTCTGCGTAAGGGGTACACACCTGGTACGTTGTCGACGTGAAACCACTTCCGAGACCACCAACAAATAAAAACAGAGTACCCAAAACCTTTAACAACCTATTTATGAGTCAATCACGATTAACCAAAAACAAAAAAAAAATCGACTCACCGCTAACAAAAACAACCACAACCTCAAATTAAGCCGCTGCAGTGAAATCTTCCCCCTCACAACCTTCACCTAAACACAGATTTTATTGATTAAACCCCTAATAATGGTTGCCAAAAATAAACATCGGTATTATCTCAAAACCAATAGAAGCAATAGACAGAATTCTACTTACTGAATTAAAAGGAAAACCTGACAATTCCCACAGCATAATTGAACAATAGATTGACAAACCGAAACGCAGAAGAACAAAGCAAAGGTTTGCAAAGAAAGAGAAAATAAAATATCAGAAAGGGGAAAACAGAAGAAATTTTGACGTCAGATTTTTTTGAGGGAGAAAGAAAAACGAATTTTTGAAAAAAAAAACAAAATAAAAATAAACCTGATAACTCCCCATATCCCATCTCCCCATTATTCTCTCATCTACAACCACCCACGCACATAGACAAAAATTAATACCCTCACTCATGTAGGGATTCGAACACAAGACCTGTAACAGACCAACTCCTTACCACTCGAACCAGCAAACTCATTCTGATATGAATTAATAGACAATTTTATAAAATCCCACTCAACAAGGGTAAGGCTTGGATAAAAAATGGTAAAATTAACAAATTTAGGACTTGAACCCAAGACCTCATACACACCCCAGAACACTTAACCACTGAAGCATATACACAGTTGTGTCAAATATTTACAGAAATAGAAATAAATTATTCAGGGTGTTACACAAACACATTCCTAACATTTGACAACATTCTGATTATCCCTTCATGCAACCTAATCTGAATGGTACCAATGTCAGTTAATTTGTAGGGTAAGTTATCCCATGAGCACAAATCCACCTTCATTCGAGTTGTATATAGAGAACCAGTCCCTATTGGAAAACATATAATAGGAAAACCCTAAATCCAAGATCCATTCGAATGTAAACTTAGACATTTTGGTCATTAATACCAACAACAAATCATCACTTATGTCCTTGGCTACACTAGCATCAGTTACATCAGCTTTCGTCTTTTCTCGTCATTATCGGTGACCCTCTTTTTTTTTTTCTAGAGTTTGTAACATTTTGACTTTGATGTGGCCCATATTTTTGCAATAGCCACACTACTTGTCATGGTTCCTTGACTTAGATCTCACCCTTGATCTTCCCTGACTCCAATTATTAGATTTTTGCCTTTCTCTAGCAACTAAAACTAAGGCTTGTGCATCTGACTTGTTCTTCGAGCCTAATTTATTGTAGAGTTTATTTCTAACGATTCAAAAGCCAATGGTGTTGGAAACGATGGTTTTGGAATCCTGTTCTCCGATGGTCAAGTCCGTAAATGTTATTAATTAATATTTATGAGTCAATTATAATATTATATTGAACTTTTATCTGGCGAAATTGTTAATTGGATAGGTAGTTAAAGTACAAATGTATTGACCCTAAAGCCAGTGGTATTGGAAAATGATGTATAGGTAAATTGAATTTTGGTTAGATAATGTTATCAAATTTGTGATTAATTAAGGTACAATGACTAAATCGTAAAGCAAGAAAGAGTTCAATTGTAAGAGAATCTTTAATTAAAAACAAAGAGCAATTATGCCTTTTTAACCAATAGTGGACGGTAAGAAATTAACACATATATATATATAGGTATGTTAAAAAATTTTGGTTAATTAAAATTAAATAAAATAAAACATTATATATAACATAAAACAAGTAGTGGAGAGAAAGAGAAACATAATTCTCTTTTCATCTTTGCATGCCAAAACTTAAAAAAGAAGGAGGAGGATTCGGATAGTGTTGTTGATTTTCAAGCCTTAAATTGGTTAGTTCAAATTAGTCTTTTTCTTGTAATTTTTATATTTTTGAAATTCCAGGAGCTTGATTTAACTAACATGAGTGTTAATTTTTGAAACTGTTAAAGTTTATAAATATTTTCATTGTTGAATCTTGAAGCTTTTGGTGTTAAATTGTTAGGTTTTAAGCATAGATATGAAAAATGACTAGCTTGTAAAGTGAAAGCTTTTAGTTTTGAACATAGGGACTAAAGTGCAAATATTTCAAAATTGGTATGAAAATTTTGTAATTATGGTTAGTAGTGGGATGTAGAAGGATAAAATTGAGATCGATTTCGAAATCGAGGCTCAAATTTGAAAGTTATAACTAATTTTGGTTTTAGGGACTAAACTAAATAAAGTGTAAAACTTTAGGGAGCATCCAAATGATGAAATTTATTTTATACATGTTTATAATTGGATGAAATAAGAGGGTTGAAATTGATAAATTGAATTGAATAATTATATAAATCTGGTATTGGACCGAATCAGAATTAATCGAGGAAAAATGCAAATTTGTTGATTAGTCCTTAGAGAATTGATATTTGTTTTTTTACCATGCAAGTTCATACGTTATGTTTGTGTTAAATTCCTATGTATTTAAAATTATAATTGTAAACATGTTTAACTGAAATTTGTATTGTTTACGATTTGGTACAAAAAAGTGAGATATAGATTAAATCATAAAGAAATGACAAATTGACTAATAAATTGAATATAATGAATTGCAATATGAGATTTATTAGATGAATTGAATCAAATTGATATGATTATATTTGATCTTTGAGATAGAGGGCTAAATTAAATAGATTTAGAAATATTGTATATTGTTGTAATTGCAAAATTGGCTTTATGATAAGACGAATTATAATGTTATGCATACAAATTGATAATTGGTTGATGAAATGATAGTATTGAATTAAGAAATTGGCTTATAAACGAAATTGAGAAATTGTTATCTTATTAACTGTTCGGGTAGAGTCAGATATAGCTAGCATGCCATTTGACAGGAAGAGTTCAGGATTACTGCGACTATGTGTCAAGGAGTGCGAGGCACACCTATTTTTTGGTTATACCAACCAGTGTTGGGCACATTTGTTTGTCAATTTTACCGACCAGCATTGGGCGCAACTTACTATTTCAAATTTATCCGACATATACTAGGTGCCAAACTGGTGGTTGGATCTGTGTATCCGTTTGAGTTTAAGCTAGATTATTAGGGTATAAAATGAAAAATTGATAAATGATATTTGAATTGGGTAGATATTATGATTTGATAATTTGTATACATATTGTGATTAACGGATACCAATGGCATGTGAATAATCATACGAATCGGTTATACGAGCTTAGAGGGCCCACATAGAAATGTGATAAATCAATGAATTTGATTCGAAATTCAAATAGGGAAATGAAATAGTAATTGACATTAAATTGAATTAGATGTATAAATGATAAATAGACGGAACAATATGATATTATGACAATGAAGTTCATATGGTTAAATGTTGTATTGGTTTTGAGATTGATATTAAAATGTGATTCTAGGTGATTTGTTTATTTCATATTGAAATGTTATATGATGAGGTTAAATGTTAACTCACCTTTATGATATTTGATTTGCCTAGATTGGCAGAATTTACCAAGCTAAGTAGCATATAGTGTTTAATTATAACTTGAGGTAAGTTACTTGGTTTAATACTTGTGACCTTACTAAGCATTTGTAATGCTTACTCCGTTTGATTTCCATTTTCCTGTAGATCGCCAACTTGTGAAACGTGTCTAGCGAATCGTCAAGGAGATCACACTATCCTCTTATTGATTTGGTAGTCTTTTTATCGTTTAAAGCTCGATTTTGTGGCATGTAAATAGGTTTCAATATGGTTAAGTATTGATTTTGTAAGTTGATGAAATGGTTCATATATAATGCTTATTTTGAATGTTTGCATAATATGTATACAATGATTGAAGTGTATATGTGTGAAATTGAGAGTTTTCATGTGTTTGAGCTATAAATGTGGTTGGTTTTTGTATGCCTTATTAAAGTGCTCAAAATGCAAAAAATAGTATTACAGTTCTACAAATGGTTGAAGCTTTCAAATGGTCTATTTAATTGTGAAAAGGGTTGAATTAGTGTGAAATAAATGGTATTGAATTGTATCAATTGACTTGAATGGTTGATAATGCTTATATAACCTTGTTGTGAAATGGTGCCATTGAGGCATATTGGTTAGTTGATTAGAGATTGTTATATGATATGTTTTGGACAAGTCTAAAAGTTGATAGATGTATATCTTTAGGTTATTTGGTGAATTTGTTTTGGTAACTTACACCAAAAGGCACATTTTTTCACTACACAGTAAAGTGACACGCTCATGTGCTCACTGGTAGTTAGGAAGTATATGTATCACACGGTCTCAGTCTGTTACACAACCTAACCACACGGCCATGTGACTTTTGATGAAATATTACATTTTGGTCCACATGGCTTCAAAGAGTTACATGGCCTGGACACACGACCTTGTGAACTTTATTTTACATGATTATCTTTAACTTTTGAAAATTTTACAATTTAGTCATTGTTCATACTTGGGTTTACAAAAGAGTTTTCATAAGCTCAATTAAGACTCGAATTAATTATGCATTTTAATATCAAGGTATTTATGATATGATTGAATATTTGAGTGATTTCTTTATGGTATATTTGATCATAATTATCTTTTAAAAATGTTACAAAAGGTCCCTATTTGGTCTCGGGCTAACCCTAAAGCATTCATATGCTCGAATAAGACCTGAGAAAGAATGTGCATGTTATTTAATGTTGTATTATTGCTCAAACCTAGCAGTCAGTTCAGGTAAGGGGTGTTACATTTTCCTTACTCAAAAGGTTTCCTTTCACATCCTTGAATGAGAGTCTTTCTCGACCGTAAATCAGGGTTTCCCTAAAAGTTTTGTATGAAGGGGCAAAGAACAAACCAATAACATAGTCTGATCTTTATCGTTTATGTTGGCCTCAACACTCTTTAGGTCATTAAGAAGAGTGACAAATTCACTAATGCAAGCCTTAATAGGCTCACCTTCTACCATGCGGAACATATATAATCGTTGTTTCAATATCAAACGATTTGCAAGGGACTTTGTCATATACAAGACTTCTAATTTCCTCCATAGGGTTGCTGTCGTCTTCTCTATAAGTACCTCCTGCAATACATTGTTAGTAAGGCGCAACTGAATTGTTGACAGTGCCTTCTCATCAAGTTCCTCACACTCTGTTTGATTCGTATCCGCAGGCTTTTGCCATGTAACGACCTTTTTCAGACCGTTCTAAACCTGAATTGTTGTCATCTGAACTTGCCACAAGCTAAAATTTGTAATCCTATTGAAATTTTTGATATTGTACCTCATTGTCATCTTTGAATGGGTTGAATGCAGAACTGAACCAAGCTCTGATACCAATTTGTTGGGTCAAACCCGAGTTATGCAACGAATATGAACAAAAATTAAGAAAATTTGACACAAATATTTATGTGGAAAACCCTTTCGAAGAGGATAAAAAGCCACGAGCAAAGAAAACTTCACTAAATATGGAAATAAGACCAAAAAGGGAGTACAATATGATAAACAAGTAAAATCTGAAACCAGAATAAAAAGATTCCCCTAAATTCTCACAAACTCTCTTAATTTTGTTGGTTTTATTCTAACTATTTAGGGTTGTTAAGAGGCATATTTATAGGCTGAATTTCGTGTACAAATTTGACTAAAACATCCCTAGAATAATCAAATTTAGAATGGGGAAATAAAATAGAGTTTAACTAGGAAAAGAAACCCGGTTAAGTGGGGAACATGTCACCACGTTGTGTCATCACGTTCAGCTTATCGGGACGTCAGGCATCGCATTGTTAGGACATAAGTTCTTCTCGTCGAGATGTGGTGTGTGGTGTCATCGGGATGTCGACTCTTTCTTGTCTCGATGTCAGTTTTGTTTCATCCGAAATGCGAGGCACACGCCACAATATGCTTTACCACTACACCCAACACTTGTTGGTTTTCATTTTACTTTATAATTCTTCTTTACATTTATTTGAGATTAACACATTTTCTTAATCCTTCTTTATATTAGTTAATCTGTTTTACTTTTATAATGTTATTAATTGGTTCAAATTATTATCCTTATTAACAGTTAAATTAAGTGTTGGTATATAATTTTCCTTTAGGTTAAAATATGTCATAAGCCCCTTATATTCTTTATAAAATTGAAATTTAGTTAATATACTTTTATTTTAAAAAACTTAGTATCTTTATTTTTTAGATTTCAAAATTCAAGTCCAATTATTAACACTATTATTATTTTTTGTTAAATATGTTGGTGTGACATGTTGAAATAAAAAAAATACTCACTTAGTAGCCATTTAACTAAAATATGATGTTGTAGTGAACCTAAATTTAACAAAATAATTTTAATAATGTTAACAGTTGGATTTGAATTTTAAAATCTGAAAAGTTGAGGGACTAAATTCCTAGAAATTGAAATATAAAGAGTAAATTCTAAATTTACAAAAAATACAAAAACTAATGACATATTTTTATCTTTCTTTTAACTAATTTACCACGTCATCATCTTGAAATGTTTAAATAAAATTCAAAAGTTTTACTAAAATTTTTTATGTAAAAAATTAAAAATATATAAAATTATTAGAAATATAAATAGTATTTAATCATCAAGAAGATAAAAAAAAATTTTATATTAATATTTAAATTTTTTATCATTAGATTTTTAAAATTATCATTATCATTATCATTATAATTGAATTTTAATTTTGTTTAAAATTTTATTTTTAATTATTTCATTAAATTTAAAATTTATTGTAAAATGTGTATTGTTTAATTTAAATTTAAGATAATTAGATATATAAATTTTATTTTTTAAAATTCTAAAAAAAATTATATAAATGTCCACAACTATTGTGTAAAACTAATTTAAAGAATAATACTTTAATTTTTTTTAATTTAAAGAATAATACTTTAATTTTTTTTTTCATTTTCAACATATCTTATTGCATGCTCCTACTTTCAATCTTTTTTCCGACATAAATTCTTTTAAATTTTTTAAAATTAAATTAAAAATAAATTGTATTTTAATTTATACATGTTCTTGAAAAAAACTAGTATTACAATATATAAAAGGAAAGACTTAAATGGCCTTCTTTTTATGACACGTGTCCATTGATACCTCCTCCTTTTTTACATTATTAATATTGTCGAAACCATCCCTTTTTGAAAAGGCGGGAATCGAACTTGGTTTTGAAAATAAAAACGGGAGTCACCACTGACCTTTTATTAGGTGCGATCGGGCCACCTATAAAATATTTTAGTCTACGAGCTTCGAGAAAATGGGCTCGGGAGTCGGTTACGTGCGAGGAAGGATTAGCACCCTCGTCACGCCCAAAATTGGTACCAAATTGATCAATTAATGTCCTTATGTCAAAAGCTGAAAATTATGAAAATGGTTTTAAAAATGTGGTCCCTTAAAAATATTTAAATTTCCTCGAATTAAATATCAAGCTTTCATCGTTCCGAAGGAATAAAATATCACATCCAATACTTTAGGACATGATAATTTGAATCCTCGAATCCAAGATGAATATTGCTTCTTTTAGAAAATCTTTTCTCGAAATAACGGAATGTCACATCCAGTAAGTTAGGACACGACATACCGAATTCTCGAAAACAAGCTTTTATTTTTATTCGAAAAAGCTTTTTATTTTAAAAGATATTCGCTATTTAGGTTAAACGAGAAAAATTGAAACCTAGTAAGTTAAGGCACGATTTTCTCGAATTTCTAAATACGAAATGTTGCCTTTGTGAAAGAAATCAATTTTGTGTTGGATAAAATGGAGCACGAATTTGTAAAAAATGTGATAATACGCATGAAAATAAGAGTATATGTGAAACGGTATAAATATAAATATATGAATGAAAGTTAAGTAAATAATAATATATACATGTATATATAATATAATAAAAGTAACAAAACAAATAATAATAATAATAATAACAACAATATGGTGATAATAAATATAATAATAATAAGGTGATAGTAACAATAATATCAAAATATGTACAATAAACAATAATATAAACATGGTAATAATAATAATAATAATAATAATAATAATAATAATAATAATAATATAGTGATAAAAAAATAAAGGTGATACAAAATATATACAACATAACGACAAACAATAATAATATTAATAGTAATAAGTATAATAATAATAGTAATAGTAGTAATAATAATATAAAAATATGCAATATATACAAAGATAATAGTAAATATAATAATATTAATAATAATGATAATTATAATAGTAGTAGTAATAGTTATAGCAAAAATAATAACAGTAATAATAATGCAAAATATGTACAAGATAAAATATAGTAATAATAATAATCAGAAAATACTAAAGAGGACCAAATTGAATTTAAAATGAAATTTTGGGGCCAATTCAAGCAAAATAAAAGGGAAAGGGTCCATTTGAAATATGTGTGAAAAGAGGGGACTTATTACGAAAATTTCCGTTTAAGGAAAATTGCACAAATGACAAGTGAATGCGCGTGGCCCCATGCTTTTAAAGCTAAAAAGGTTTCATTTATTGTAAAAGCCTTCTTTTATTTTTATTTTTCTTTCTCAAAAAAAAAAAAAAAAAAAAAAGAAGCAGAGAACTCTCCCCCCCCCAATTTCTCTCTGCTAAGGTAAGCCCTTTTTGCAACAGATTCTCCAGTATGCACCATTGCCAATCCACACAGTGAAGAAACCACTGTAAGGCCTCTCGATTTCTACTTTTCCTTTCTTTTTTAGTATTAAAGTTTATGTTAAGTTTTAAAAAGAAGCGATAAGTAAAGAAAAATAAAAGGTAAAAGAAACAATGGCAAACAACGAGGGAATGAAAAAGTAGATTGAAAATCAACCTTCTAAAATTTCTTTCTTCTTTGATTGTTGAGAGTTCGTAAAAAAAAGAGCCTCCATTCTGATCTTTTCTATTGGCTTTTATAGCCAAATAAGCAATAGAAAAAAAGAATACAAAACTCCTCTGCTGTTATGGTTTCCTTGCTGTCCTTGTTTGTCTTTTCTCGCAGGTATAGAGGCTGGTGGTGGCCGACAAACGGGCGTGGTGCTGGTGGCGTGGAGTTGCGGCGCACATGAAGGATGGGCGAGGCTTGCGGCGCATGAAAGTTTTAGGGTTTCAAAACCCTAAAATTTTCCTAAAGCGGACATCGCTTTGGGCCTCTCGAGCTTAGGTCAAGTATTGGGCCGGGTTTGGATCTTAGTAGAGGACCCGGACAAATTGGGCCTTCTACAGCTGCCCCTCTTTGCTCATTGTCGTGCAACGGGAATAGAGCAAAGACATAAAGAAGGCCCAAATTTGTCGGTATTCTCTGCGTCTTCTTTGGTGCTTTCCTTTGTCAGGTAGCTTCAAACTGTATCTTGTTGCTTTGATCCGCTACTTTTGTAGGCTTCAATCTACCTTATGTTTCGATCTATTCCACTACTAGTTAGTGGTGACAGAATAATCTTCAATCTATTCCACTACTGGTCAGTGGTAATAGAACAATCTTCAATCTATTCCACTACTGGTCAGTGGTAATAAGATAATCTTCGATCTATTCCACTACTGGTTAGTGGTGATAGAACAATCTTCAACCTATTCCACTACTGGCTATGACAACAAGATAATCTTCAATCTATTCCACTACTGATTAGTGGTAATAGAACAATCTTCAACCCATTCCACCGCTGGTCGATGACGATAGGATAAACTTCAACCCATTCCACCGCTGGTCGATGGCAATAGGATAATCTTCAACCCATTCCACCGCTGGTCGATGGAAATAGGATAATCTTCAACCCATTCCACCGCTGGTCGATGGCAATAGGATAAACTTCAACCCATTCCACCGCTGGTCGATGGCAATAGGATAATCTTCAACCCATTCCACCGCTGGTCGATGGCAATAGGATAATCTTCAACCCATTCCACCGCTGGTCGATAGCAATAGGATAATCTTTGATCTGCTCCACTATCATGTATCGGGGACGAGATCTTAAACTTTCCAATTTGCTTCCTTACTATCTTCAGGAAGACTTTGATCTTTAGTTTGCTCCACTATCATGTCTAGGGAACAAGATCTTGAACTTTTTAACTGTTCTTTGAGGAACCTGTCTTGTAGGATGGTTTTATACTTAAATAAATGATGATGATGCTGTGACCAGAATGACTCAAATGCTCCTTGCTAGATGCATGGTGATTGATATTTGCATGAATGCAGAATGTCATGTGAGTGGTCCTTTTACAATGATTTAGGATGCCATGATTAGAATGGATCGAATGCCCCTAATGTGAATGATGAATGCATGAGAATGATTTTTTTTTAATGTATCACCCCGCCTTCTTGTTTGATCGGTCTCTTTAGGGGTCAATATTTTGATTGCCCCATAAACCTAGTTAGTTCTGAATATTAGACTCACTTCGAGTTCCCGTAATAATTAGAAGCTTTTAGAGTGATGTGCAAAACTCCTTTAATTTGAACATTGTCCGTCCATTAATCATTATTTCAATGAAAAGTGCTTGAAAATTTTCAATGGATATTTGGATTAAGATTCAAAATGGATAAACTGATCCAAGGATCATGTTTTGACAAGGCAAATTTTGCTGAAATGTAAAATGAAAACGAATATCCAGATATCATAGCATGAGCTTCTCTATACAAATTTCTCGAGAATCCCTTTTATACTTGATGGGTGTTGGATAGACTTAGAAGACTTTGTTGATGCCCCAAAACGTGACGTCTCTCTCTCTTGTTAATTCGAGTTGTAGCAAGACCGTTGCATACCTTCCCTTCAGGAATTTGAATTGCCCATTCCTGGGTTTTCAAATCAAAACCCCTTTGGTCACAAAGCGCCCATTGCGGGTTTTCACCTTGGCCTCTCCATTTTTTATTTTTTTTTAGGCGAAGTACTTTTTGACTGAATCTGAGTTCACAGGATTCGGTAAACTTTTTCCATCCATCTCTGCTAAAATTAGAGCTCCACCAGAAAAGGCCTTCTTTACTACATAAGGTCCTTCCCAGTTCGGCATCCATTTTCCTCTAAAGTCTTTTTGCAAGGGAAGGATCTTTTTCAGGACCAGGTCCCCTTCATAGAATTCTCTAGGGCGAACTTTTTTGTTATAAGCTCGTATCATTTGTTTTTGATACATTTGTCCATGACAAAGGGCTTTCAGCCTCTTTTCCTCGATTAGATTTAGCTGATCATACCGGGATTGGATCCATTCTGCTTCATCCAACTTTATTTCAGACAAGACCCGGAGGGAAGGGATCTCAACTTCGATCGAAAGTACCGCTTCCATCCCATACACCAAAGAGAAAGGAGTTGCCCCGGTAGAGGTTCTGACTGACGTTCGATAAGCGTAAAGAGCGAATGGTAGCTTCTCGTGCCAATCTCTGTAAGTCTCAGTCATTTTCCCCACGATTTTCTTGATATTCTTGTTAGCTGCCTCGACTGCTGCATTCATTTTTGGACGATATGGTGACGAGTTGTGGTGTTTGATCTTGAATTGACTGCAGACCTCCGCTATCGTACTGTTGTTCAAGTTTAGTGCATTGTCAGATATGATCCTTTCGGGCATTCCATACCGGCATATGATTTCTTTCTTTAAGAACTTGCTGACTGCTGATTTTGTGACATTTGCGTACGAAGTGGCCTCTACCCATTTGGTGAAATAGTCGATCACCACAAAGATAAATCGGTGCCCGTTCGAAGCTTTCGGTGAGATTGGTCCAATGACGTCCATCCCCCATATAGAGAAGGGCCATGGAGAGGTCATGACATGGAGAGGCGAAGGAGGCACGTGAATTTTATCTCCATAGATCTGACATTTATGGCATTTCTTGGCATAGCTGATGCAATCTCCTTCCATGGTGGACCAATAATACCCGAACCTCATGATTTGTCTTGCCATTGTAAAACCATTAGCGTGCGTCCCACAGACAAACCTTCATGAACTTCTTCGAGGATTTTCTTGGCTTCAATTGCATCCACGCATCTCAGAAGTACCTGGTCCTTCCTTCTCTTGTATAGGACTTCTCCATCCAGAACATAATCGTTGGCCAGTCTTCTCAATATCCTCTTATCATTCTCAGTCGCTTGGTCGGGGTATTCACGATTCTTCATGTATCATAATACATCGTGATACCATGGGTGGCTATCTCTTTCTTCTTCTTCGTTAATGTTGCAGTAATGTGCCGGAGCCTCATAAATGCTCATTTGGATAGGCTTCATTTCTTCTTCTTTATTCACTTTGATCATAGAAGCCAGGGTAGCCAAGGCGTCGGCCATTTGGTTCTCTTCTCGTGGGAGGTAACAGAAAGCGACGTTGTCAAACTCCTTGATTAATTCCAAGACTAGCCTTCGGTAACTGATTAGTTTGGGGTCTCTTGTTTCCCATTCACCTTTTAGTTGATAGATTACTAGCGCAGAATCGCTGTATACCTCCAACGTCTTAATTCTGCGTTCAATGGCCGCCCGGATACCTAGGATGCATGCTTCATATTCAGCCATGTTATTCGTACAATCGAAATCTAATTTGCTGGTGAGAGGATAGTGATTTCCCTCTGGGGATACTAGGACCGCCCCAATTCCATTCCCTACCGCGTTTGAAGCTCTGTCAAAGTTTAATTTCCAAGGGAGGCCCTCCCTTTGCACATTTTCCTCGGTGATCGCCACGTACATCAAGTCTTCATTTGGAAAATCGAAGTCCAATGATTCGTAGTCTTCTAAAGCTCTGTTGGCTAGAAAGTCTGCTATTGCACTTCCTTTTACAGTTTTCTGGTTTATGTAGACTATGTCGAACTCAGAAAGTAGAATCTGCCATTGGGCCATTCTTCCATTTAGCGCAGTTGATTCCATCATGTACTTGAGAGGGTCTAGCTTTGAGATAAGCCAAGTGGTGTGATATAGCATATACTGCCTCAGTCTCCGAGTCGTCCAAATCAAAGCACAACACAGCTTCTCAATTAGAGAATATCTTGTCTCGCATTCTGTAAACTTCTTACTGAGATAATATATCGCTCTCTCTTTTCTCCCTGACTCATCATGTTGGCCCAGCACGCATCCCATAGAATTTTCAAATACTGACAAATACAGTATCAATGGCCTATCTGGGCAGGGAGGCATCAGTACTGGGGGTTTAGACAAGTAATGCTTGATCTTATTAAAAGCTCCTTGACACTTCTCATTCCATTCACCTGAGTTGTGTTTCCTAAGAAGACGGAATATAGGGTCACATTTCTCTGTTAATTGTGCAATGAATCAAGCGATGTAGTTTAATCTCCCCAGGAAACCTCGAACTTCTTTTTGGGTGCGTGGTGGAGTCAACTCCTGTATAGCTCTTACTTTATCAGGACCCACCTCAATTCCTTTTTCACTGACTACAAGCCCCAACAATTTTCCCGACCTAGCCCCAAAGGTGCATTTTGCTGGATTGAGTTTCAGTTGGAATTTCCTTAGCCTTAGAAACAGTTTCTTCAAGACTTTTACATGCTCTTCCTCAGTTTTAGATTTTGCAATCATGTCATCCACGTAAACTTCAATCTCCTTGTGCATCATGTCGTGGAAGAGGGTAACCATGGCTCTTTGATACGTTGCCCCTGTGTTTTTTAGTCCAAACGGCATTACCTTGTAGCAAAATGTTCCCCACATGGTTATGAATGTGGTCTTTTCCATATCCTCAGGGTGCATCTTAATCTGGTTGTATCCGGAGAAGCCGTCCATGAAAGAGAAAAGTGAATAACCAGCTGTGTTATCCACTAAGGTATCAATGTGAGGCAACGGAAAGTTATCTTTTGGGCTAGCCTTGTTCAAATCCCTATAGTCCACACACATTCGTACCTTCCCATCTTTCTTAGGAACAGGCACTATGTTTGCTACCCATTCCGAGTATTTGACCACTTGTAAAAAACTAGCGTCGAACTGCTTCCTAACTTCATCCTTTATTTTTAACAAAACATCAGGCCTCATTCTTCGAAGCTTCTGTTGAACGGGTTTACACTCCTCTTTTATGGGAAGGCGGTGTACCACCATATCCGTGTTTAGTCCGGGCATATCCTGGTATGACCAAGCGAAGACGTCTTTGAATTCTTAGAGTAACTTGATGAGGTCTTGCTTTGTCTCTGCGGCAATGTTAGCCCCTATTTTCAACTCTTTCCCTTCTCCCAAGCTCACAATTTCCACTGACTCTTTATTGGGTAAGATTTGTTTCTCCTCTTGCTCTACCATTCTTAACAGTTCAAGAGATATGCTATTGTCTCGGTCATCTTCAAGATCTCGAGAATCCTCCATACCCATATCTTGTTCAAAATGGGATTCTGAGTTAATAACAGTGTTACTCATGCCATTGATATCTGGGGACCTGTTGGAACGGACGAAGAAAAATGCAAAAACAAAATAATCTAAGAATGACCATTTGTGAATGAATGAAATATAAAGGATAAAATATTTGCTCGAAAGATGCATTTTATTGAAATAAAGATGCTTGGACATATGCCTATTCAACAAAGGGTTCCCCATTACTCCTAGGCTTAGAGTAATAGGTGTGCTTTGAACATTACTCTGAATTGATTCTAAAAGCTACGGGAATCTCTTCTACGGTCCAATTATTCAGAACATATGCAGGAGCACAAGGGCGAATCCCAGATAAATCCCTTTCTTCAGGCTTTTCTTCGGATATGGCGTTGATGCTCAAGTTTCCCAACATTTCTTCTGCTTCTTCTCTCATTACCATGCTTTGATCAGGGTATAGGATCCCCCCTGAGACAAATATTTTGGATAAATGAGGAAAGGTCATTGGTTCCCATTTGATCTCTTTTTCGCCTAGGCGCGCCCTTCTTCTTTCCCTTCTCTTTTCTTTCTCTCTCCTTCTTTGTTCTGCATTTGGCTTGAATCCTAAGCCAAAGTGGTCTCGTTTTTCTCGTCGTATTGGCACTTCAGTCCTTCCTTGAAGGTACTTTCCGAGCCCTTTCCTTGGTAAGGCTCCCTTCCCAACTGTCATCTGGAGGCACATCTTTGTAGTCTTAGACATTCTGGGTACGGGGATTTTGCTACCGTCGGCAATGAAGGTTGCATTGATAAATTCTAGTGATCGGAAAGAACATTCTATCGCTTCCTCGTCCACCTCAATGTACAAAGCATCACTAGTAACGGATGCTATGATATCCTCTTCCGCATTGATTGTGACCAATCTTCCTTCCGCTACTAATTTCAACTTCTGATGCAGTGATGATGGCACAGCTCCTGCCGAATGGATCCAAGGTCTTCCTAACAGGCAATTGTAGGAAGGTTTGATGTCCCCATGACTCTTCTCTCCGTACGTATTTGGGCCGATTCGAAGAGGTATATCGATTCTCCCCATGACTCTCCTCTCCGTACCATCGAATGCTCTCACAACATTATGGCATGTTTTCATGTGGGAGCTATCCACAGGCAACATGTTCAATATGGATAAAGGTAATACGTTCAGTACCGACCCGTTATCGACCAACGCCCCGGGCAATATATATCCTTTGCAGTGCGTGGTTATGTGTAGGGCCTTGGTGGATCCCATACCCCCCCGAGGTATCTCATCATCATTGAAGAAAATGAAGTTGTCGGCGCTTAGATTCCCCACTAGACGGTCCAGTTTGTTGACGGATATATCACCCGCTACGTATGTTTCGTTTAGTACCTTCATCAACGCGTTTCGATGAGTTTCTGAGCTCATGAGCAAGGTTAGTACCGATATGCGAGCTGGCTGTTTGTGTAGTTGCTCCACGACACTATACTCGCTGTGCTTAAGGAATTTTAAGAACTCCTTAGCCTCATTCTCTGTTACAAGCTCATTAACAAGTGCCTCAGGTTCGATTGTTCTTTCTTCCCTTTGCTCAGTCGCCACCGCTTTCCCTTTGGCTGCTTCCATATTCATGTTTGGGGTGTAACGCCTTCCACTACGTGTAAAGAAACCCCCGTCTCTATCTTCCTCTGTAGTATTGACTGGACTCTCTTTTCCCGGGATTACTACCTTACAATCGTAACTCCACGGAACCTTTTTATTATCCCTATAAGGGGAAGCCACAGGTTTTTGAATTAT
The DNA here is from genome assembly GCA_025503065.1 of Gossypium bickii. Classification (NCBI taxonomy): domain Eukaryota; kingdom Viridiplantae; phylum Streptophyta; class Magnoliopsida; order Malvales; family Malvaceae; genus Gossypium; species Gossypium bickii. The sequence goes on along the minus strand of CP106714.1, from coordinate 89,735,542 downwards.
GACCTTCGGTGTGATTGGCATTCCGGTCTCACCCGTCCTTGGCCGTGATATAATCACCGCAGGGCGATTGCCCCCGTAGATTCTCCTGGGTGATCCTTCTTCCGACGTGTGAATCTCTCTTTCTGGTGTGATTTCAACCATTCTAGGTCGTGATATAATTACCGCAGGGTGGTTGCCCCCATAGACTCTCCTAGATGATCCTTCTTCTAACGCATGGACTTCTCCTTCTTCTGGCTCTCCAATCTCTTCGTAGAATTCTATTTCCTTATTGTTCATGAGGTCTTGAATGATAGCTTTGAACTTGAGGCATTCTTGGATATTATGACCCATTTCGGCATGAAACTCGCAATATCTTTCCGCTCCTTCAATCTCTCCTCTCGGCCGTCGCGTGATTAAGCCTTTGTTCACCATCTGCTCCCAAACCCATTTTAGCGGGGTTTTTACCTCATCGATGTTCATTTTCACTCTCTTTCCTTCCTTTTCCCCCATCATGTTCACCCCATTATTGGCGTGATTGGGTAACGGGTGTTCAGTATCATTGACCTTCACAACACCCATTTGAATGAGCTTTTCTACCAGTTTTTTGAAGGCGAGGCAGTTTTCTATTGAATGTCCAACAACCCCCGCATGGTATTCGCATTGTGCATTTGCGTCATACCATTTAGGGTATGGAGGCCGGAGAAATCAGTAAATAATGGGGCGACAACATGTGTGTCATATAACTTCTGGTACAGTTGCCCATACGTCATGTAGATTGGAGTGAATTGGAGTTTCTCCACATTCGGCTTTGCATTGGATTCTTGTCTATATGATCTTAGACGGTCTGTAACCGTGGTACCGGGTTGATTCAGGGTGACTGACTTATCATGGGCGCTCACGTTGTTTACGTCACCCTCTCTTTTCTTCTGAGCCGTCCTTCTGGGACCTTCCCCTGCTTCTATCTTGCCACACCTAATCGCATGTTCTATCCTTTCTCCACACCTCACAATTTCTGAAAAATCTGTCATAGAACTCCCCAACATATGGTTGATGAAAGGAGCTTTTAAGGTGTGGATGAAGAGAGTGGCTGCTTCTTCTTCTATAAGAGGCGGTTTGGACTGCGTGGCTACCTCTCTCCATCGTTGGGCGTCTTGCCTAAAGTTTTAAACTTGGCCTTTTCTCCATAGTTTGGAGGGTGACCCTATCGGAGCTATGTCCGCTATGTGTAGTCAGTAGTGTTTCATGAAGGCTGGACTAAGTCCTTCCAAGTTTTGATTTAGGTACTCTTTCGATCGATCGTACCATTTGGCCGCAGACCCGGTCAGGCTATCCTGAAAGCAATGTAGTAATAATTTTTCATCATCAGCGTGTCCCACCATTCGGCGACCGAACATCTTTAGATGTGCTCAAGCAATGGTGGTCCATTGTATTTTTCAAAGTCGGAGTTTTAAACTTTGGTGGAAGTACTAAGTTTGGGACCAGACTTAGCTCTTTGATATCAATCCCATAACGAGTATCAGTCTTTTCTATTGCTTTGACTCTTTCTTCCAGCCATTTGTAGCGTTCTTCCATCTGTGTTGAGGGTTCAGCTTTCATTCTTTCCTTCTCTATTTCATCAAAATCTGGTACCATAGGGTTAATAGGGTCATCTCCCGGGTTGGATCATGAGCCTACTTGGAAATTTATAGGGGATCCAACGTTAGCTTGCCCTTGTTGAGGCCTGATTGTGACAGGCGGCCTCCGAGGATGTTCCTCGTGCTGTAGAGGCACTTGCGGCAGGGTAGATTCTGAAGGAATATCTTCATTCTCCCCTCCAGTGATGGCCATAGGGCTTTTTCCTTTCTCCATGAACCTGTTCAACAGTTGGGTCATTTGAGCTATCTGAGACCTCATGTCCCTCTGGGATTCCGCCATTTCTTGCTGGATCTTGGCTAAATGCTCTTGCATCTGTGCTTCCATTTGGTCATGCATCTCTTTTTGGAATTGCTCTAGTTTCTGATCCATTTTCTTTATCTTAGCGCGAGTACCGTATGAGTGCTCGTCTTCCAGGTTCTCTTTTGTCTTCTGTATGTTTTTAGCTTGTCAGGCTCTCTCTATGGTCTTAAATGTATATGATATGATGCGATGCAAGTGTATGAGATGTGCTGTAAATGCATGGAATGGATGCAAAAAGAAGGCATCGATTCTGATCAACTTCATTTTAGAAGACTTTATTAGAAGGCAAGATCCTTTACATAAAACGGATTACGAATATGCTTTGGCCCTTAAGCCCAAAGTTTTGATTTTTCTAAGTAAAGAAGTCAGCTCTTGGTTACGATCTGCCTGTAGCTCGTATTTCATGCTTACGATCTCAGCTTGAGACGCCAGGGCCTGCAGGTGATCAGCCACTTCTCGAATCTGAACTATCGCTTCGCCCATGAGGTAGTCTCGATCTCTAACTTGCTTGTGGGAATGATGAAGTTCCTCCTTCCATTGCCCTTCTCTTGCTTCTAAAAGTTCAATTCGGAGCTCGCAGCCATGTAATGTTGTCTCTAATCCTTCAATCTTTCCCTTCATTTCTTCGATTTTGTTTAGACTCAACTTGATTCGTCTTAGAATCGCGCTTTTAGTAGTGATGTAGGGACCGTCCCAAGCTCACCACCTTAGCTTTTAACCCTTTCTTCTCTTTGTGGCTTTCTACCACATCCTTTCTCAGAATCTCATTTTGTGTTTGCATTTCCTGGAACTTCTTCTCCCAACTGCTAGCTTTGGTTTTCTCGTCTTGGATCTCACGTCGCCATTGCTCCGGAGTTTTTCCTAATCCAGCATTTCTTATTGTCAAACGCATCTTCTTATATTCCATCTTCAGATCATCTCGGTCTTCCTCTATTTTCTCTTTTTCTTTTCTTAACCTCTCAGTTTCTGACTTTTGTCCATCTACGTCTAACTTGAGGAGCATCTTCTCTTCTTCCAGCCTCTCTATTTTTCTTTCAAGTTTCGCACTCATCTTTTCAAAATCTCGTTTCACAATCTCCAGTTCTAATGGGACTACTCGCAGATATTCCTCTCTTGACCAGGCACCCTCGGGATTTGATTTAGGGATGTTGTCATTGATCCTCCTAGTCCTCCATTCTATATATTCTGAGGTTGTCATCGAGCCTATGAATAGTCTCTTCATTCTATGAATCTGATTCCAGGCACTAAAGATCTCTTTAACCTTTTTCTTATAGCTCCCCCCTTCGTATGAGAACTCACATTGAGCCAACCCATATGTCGTTGGCACGAACTGTCTTGAATTATATTGTCTCAGGACCAGCAGAGGGGCATATGCAGCGGCACCCTAAATTCCTAGTAGAGGAACCCAGTCGAAGTTTCCACAACGATAAAGGATTTGGTCGGTAATCAACCACGGAACTTTCCACCCGATGTCACCCTCTTGAAGGTTTTGGAAGAGCGCGATCTAACTTTCTTCAGACACATCCTCTCTTCTAGGTGTAGCTATTATTTCTTCTAGCGGGGAGTAATTCTCTGTTATAAACCGATTGGACACTTTCTCCATTTTCCAGAAGTGACTATGGAACCAAGCCAATAATAGCTGCGCGCATCCAATAAACCTGCCTTCACCCATTCTCCTACATGCATTCAGGGATCTGAACGTTTCGGCTAAGATGGCAGGAACAGGCGTGACCTCTTTGTCTAATCGGCTGAATAGATCAATAACTACTTCGTCGATGTGCCTCAAGGCTTTTGGGAAGATTATCAGACCGTAAACACACAGGGCAAAGACGTCAGTCCTTTTCTTTGCATCGGGATGCGCCAAGATCAAGTCTCTCAAACATGTCCAGGGTATGCATTTACCTTCGTCTTTCTTTTGCATTCTAGCTGAGACCCATTGTTCGCTCATTCCGGTGATGTTCATTAATTTCTTCACGAAGGTTGGGCTGTTAACTGCTTTGGAATAGGCTTTGTCAACTTGAATTTTCAGGCAACGTAACAAGGTCGTATATTCTTCTACCGTGGGAACTAGATCCACCTTCCCAAAGGAGAAACAACTATAAGTAGCATTCCAAAACTGGGTCATCGCTCGGAATAGGTGCTTATCTATTTTGACATCAAGCAGGTAAGGTAGGTCACCGTAAATACCATAGAACAGCTGCTTCGTCTCGTTATCCCACTGAGTCCAGATTTCTTTCAACTCTTGGAGCTCATTCTGTGTGACACTGATATTGGTGAAACCCCGTAGTTCCGACACATACCCCTTGACTAAGCTATCCCCTTTTTCTATTTGGCATTGCTCTGACCACGCGCGGACGGCCGCATTGTCTTCCACTTTATCAAGGAATTTGCTTTCCATAACCATCTTTTTAACTCAGAAACTGACCGTGAATCGATGCCTCTTAAAATATGAAATGATATGCACAAGGAGAATAAAACACAAAAAGTTAATACCATGGAATACAAAACGGGTGAAATAAACAAACATCTATATGGGTAACTACTAAGGCTTGACATAGTTTAGCTCAGGGTGGGTTCTTAGGCTCTTTACATGTAGTTAAGTTCTAAAGTTCGAGGTACCCGAATCAGCAGATTCCTCGATACTCACCCATTATAGGCTCATGTAGACCAAGTTCGATTCAGGGGAATACATTTCCCTATGGCCATGCGGAAGTGAAAACTTCACGAAGACATAGGTACGAATGTATCCCGAAAGCGGTCCACTAGCCCATGCGGAGGTGAAAACCTCACGAAGGCATAGCTTCTCGCTCCCACTTAAAGGTGTGACCAGAATGGTCATGCGAATATGAATGCAGAAATATCCTAAGAGACTCAACATTATTGCAAATTGATTTTGAATCACTCAAATGAATTGGAATAAAAAGCCCTCTCATCTTGAATTGTTGAGATGCCATATCCAGTAAGTTAGGACACAGCACGCCAAGTTCTCGAGAGTAAGATAGGACACAATTCGGATCATTGTTATTTTGAAAATTCTTACCTTGAAGTAACGAGATGTCACGCTCAGTAAATTAGGGCACGACACTTTGTACTCTCGAGGATAAGCTTTTTACTTAGAAGAATGTTTTTTTTGAAAACGATTTTCCAAATTTTGACAAAAGGACAAAAAGTAATCAATTTTATGGCCTGACTCTCTTATTGGTCCCCAGTGGAGTCGCCAAGCTGTCGAAACCATCCCTTTTTGAAAAGGCGGGAATCGAACTTGGTTTTGAAAATAAAAACGAGAGTCGCCACCGACCTTTTATTAGGTGCGATCGGGCCACCTATAAAATATTTTAGTCTACGAGCTTGAGAAAATGGGCTCGAGCCTCGGTTACGTGCGAGGAAGGATTAGCACCTCGTCACGCCCAAATTGGTACCAAATTGATCAATTAATGTCCTTATGTCAAAAGTGAAAATTGTGAAAATGGTTTTAAAAATGTGGTCCCTTAAAAATATTTAAATTTCCTCGAATTAAATATCAAGCTTTCATCGTTCAAAGAATAAAATATCACATCCAATACTTTAGGACACGATAATTTGAATCCTCGAATCCAAGATGAATATTGCTTCTTTTAGAAAATCTTTTCTCGAAATAACGGAATGTCACATCCAGTAAGTTAGGACATGACATACCGAATTCTCGAAAACAAGCTTTTATTTTTATTCGAAAAAGCTTTTTATTTTAAAAGATATTCGCTATTTAGGTTAAACGAGAAAAATCGAAACCTAGTAAGTTAAGGCACGATTTTCTCGAATTTCTAAATACGAAATGTTGCCTTTGCGAAAGAAATCAATTTTGTGTTGGATAAAATGGAGCACGAATTTGTAAAAAATGTGATAATACGCATGAAAATAAGAGTATATGTGAAACGGTATAAATATAAATATATGAATGAAAGTTAAGTAAATAATAATATATACATGTATATATAATATAATAAAAGTAACAAAACAAATAATAATAATAATAATAACAACAATATGGTGATAATAAATATAATAATAATAAGGTGACAGTGACAATAATATCAAAATATGTACAATAAACAATAATATAAACATGGTAATAATAATAACAATAATAATATAGTGATAAAAAAATAAAGGTGATACAAAATATATACAACATAACGACAGTAATAATAATATTAATAGTAATAAGTATAATAATAATAGTAATAGTAGTAATAATAATAATAATATAAAAATATGCAATATATACAAAGATAATAGTAAATATAATAATATTAATAATAATGATAATTATAATAGTAGTAGTAATAGTTATAGCAAAAATAATAACAGTAATAATAATGCAAAATATGTACAAGATAAAATATAGTAATAATAATAACTGCAAAATACTAAAGAGGACCAAATTGAATTTAAAATGAAATTTTGGGGCCAATTCGAAGCAAAATAAAAGGGAAAGGGTCCATTTGAAATATGTGTGAAAAGAGGGGGACTTATTGCGAAAATTTCCCGTTTAAGGGAAAATTGCACAAATGACAAGTGAATGCGCGTGGCCCCTATGCTTTTAAAGCTAAAAAGGTTTCATTTATTGTAAAAGCCTTCTTTTATTTTTATTTTTTCTTTTCTCAAAAAAAAAGAAGCAGAGAACTCTCCCCCACCCCCAAATTTCTCTGCTAAGGTAAGCCCCTTTTTGCAAAGATTCTCAGTATGCGCACTGTCAATCAGCGTGGTGGAGAAACCACACTAAGAAGGCTCTCGATTTCTACTTTTCCTTTCTTTTCGTATTAAAGTTTATGTTAAGTTTTAAAAAGAAGCAGTAAATAAAGAAAAATAAAAAGGTAAAAGAAACAATGGCAAACAACAGGGAATGGAAAAGAGTAGATTGAAAATCAACCTTCTAAAATTTCTTTCTTCTTTGATTGTTGAGAGTTCGTAAAAAAAAAGAGCCTCCATTACAGTCTTTTCTATTGGCTTTTATAGCCAAATAAGCAATAGAAAAAAAAGAATACAAAACTCCTCTGCTGTTATGGTTTCCTTGCTGTCCTTGTTTGTCTTTTCTCGCAGGTATAGAGGCTGGTGGTGGCCGACAAACGGGCGTGGTGTTGGTGGCGTGGAGTTGCGGCGCACATGAGGGATGGGCGAGGCTTGCGGCGCATGAAAGTTTTAGGGTTTCAAAAACCCTAAAATTTTCCTAAGGCAGATTACTGCTTTGGGCCTCTCGAGCTTGGGTCAAGTATTGGGCCCGGGTTTGGATCTTAGTAGAGGGCCCGGACAAATTGGGCCTTCTACAAATATAATTGGTTAGATCCTAATTCTGGTATCTTTAGTTTTAGATTATGTAAAAATGGTCCAATTGTAATTTTGGTTTCTATACTACGCTATATCCATTGCTTTGTTTTTTTCTTTTTTCTTTTTCTTTTTTTACATTACTAATATAATTGGTTAAATTTTAATTCTGGTCCTTTTATTTTTTAAGATTACGTAAAAGTTGTCAAATTATATTTTCGACCCTTATACTACGTTCAGAATTTGAGATTTAATCTTTATACTTTAATTTTTGGCATTACCTCAATATTTATAATGTTGTTAATAAGTCTGAATACTTTATTCTAATTAAAATATTGACGTGAATTTTAAACACTGTTAACTCTATTAAAATCCTCTATTAAATTTATGTCCATTGCAATGTCCTTTTTTGTTACTTGGTTGCCAAGCAGGGGCAAAGCTAGAAATATTTATAATGGGGGGCATTTATATAAAGTAGACATGTCTAAAGTAAGCCCGACCCATATAGGTTGGATCTATTTGAACAAGGTGTTTTTAAATTTAAGCTACTCTTGATCATCCACACTAACATTTAAAAAAGAAAAATAGGTTAAACGTTTAATTCGTAGTAGATACCGCAATATTAAAGTTTATTTTTATCAATTTAATATTTAAATGTTACTTTTTATTTAGATACTGCAATATATAACATTACTTTATTACCAAATTAATATTTAGATACTATTTTGTATTAATTTTCCAAAGTAGACTAAAAATTTTTCAAATATTTTTTACCAAATTAATATTTGGATACTACTTTGTATTAGTTTATCAACTTAAACTAAAAATGTATCAAACTTAATATAAAAATTTATAAACTATATAAAAGAAATTAAGCAAAAAGCACTTTAGAAAACTTGGAGGGCCAAACATAAATTATCATATTTTTAGACATTAATTATAATATTAAAGTAAAAAATTTTAAAATGTCCAGGGACTAAAATGAATGTTTGAAAATTTAGGGAGGTGTCGTGGCACTGCCAACCCCCTAGATTCGCCTATGCTACCTTGTGAGGATTTTCTTATTTTAATCTGAGAATGTCACACTATACTTTTAATTTTTAAATTCGAAAAGTAATGAGATTAAATTCTTAAAAATGAAAACGTGATCACTAGATTCCAAATATACAGAAAGTACAAAAACATGAAGCATATTGCAACATATAAATTTTAATAATTTTATGATTTAACTCAAAAATAATTATCCCAGCCCAAAGAATGGGTTGGAAACTATATTAGTTTAATATATAATATTAAAGTTGTAATTTGAGATTAGAAAAAGATTGTGAACTTTAACATTACGCTTATAATTTCATCTTATTTGAATTAATTTGAATGTTGAGGATATTAGTGAAGTAGGGTTTCTTGCAAAAACAAAATAGATGGGGGAAAAAATTATTAGTGGGGTTTATCAGGTGCTGGTGGGAATTTGAGCAGTTCCCATCAAAGGAACTCTCAACATAATAAAATTGATGTTTCACCATTGCAGATGAGAGCTAGGGCAAAGGTAGTTGTTGATTAATGTCGGTCATCACCGGTATTGAGATGGACGGTTCATCAGTTTATCATCACCAAGTATACCCTCTCATCATCATCATCTTCTGATTAAATTTATATTGCGGTCGTATATCCACTTTGTCGTAACCATTTTTTTTGTGAAAAACGGGATTCGACTAGGGTTTTGAAAATGAAAATACAATAGGAGTTGCCACCGAACTTTATTTGGTGTGATCGAATCACCTTTGTTTTAATAAAGCGTTTCGGTTTACTAAAACAATGCTCTTTGGTCCACGAACTTTGAGAAAAAAAACAGGTTCGGAAGTCAATTACGTGCGAGGAAGGATTAGCACCCTCGACACGCCTGAAATCGGTACCAAACTGATTGATCGATGTACTAATGTTGAAAACTTTGAAATGATTTGAAAATACGATACTTTTTATTTCCAAAACTTGAAGGAATTGGAAGGGACGCTAAGACTCTCTTATTCTCGAAGAGATAAAGCATCATGTCCAGTAAGTTAGGGCGCGATACTTTAGACCCCGAAACTAAGCTCGCCTTTAAAAAACTCGGTTTTATTTTCGAAGAGGATCTCCCGTCATTTGTCGAACAAGAAATCAGAACCCAGTAAGTTAGGGCTCGTTTTCTCAAAAAGCCAAATTAGGAATATTGCCTTTATTTTAGAAGAAAGAGAGACTTATCTCGAAGTATCTAGATGTCGAGTCCAGTAAGTTAGGGCGCGACACTTCAAATTTTTGAGATTAAGTGTTTTAAAACTTGAGTTTGTAAGTTTAAAAGGGGTATTCCGTTGTTTAACTTTAAACGAGAAAAAACCAGAACCCAGTAAGTTAGGGCTCGATTCACTCGAATTGCTAATACGGAGTATCGATTGTTATGAAAATTGAGATGTCCGAAAAATCAAGGAGACGAACGATGAGAATATAAGTAGTGGGGAAAGAAAAGTATTGTGACAATATGTGTATATGTATTGACGATGGTAGAAAATAATGATAATAATAATGGTGGTAATATATATAAAATAGGTAAAATATATGCATATCGAGAAATAATATAATCATAGTAGTATATTAACAGTAATAGGAGATATAATAATAATAGTAATAAAGTAGAAAATAATATTATATTAATAAGAAAATAATAATCTAATAATAATGATAGAAAATGTAATACATAATAGAAAATGAATAAAACAAAAAAGTATAATGATAATAGTAATGTAATAACAATGATAAAATAAAGAGTAATGACAATGATACATTTATAATAATAATAGTAGTAAAAGAAATAATAATAAAAAATAATAAAATGATAATAAGATTAATCATGGTAGTAATTAAGAGGTAAATAAAATATATATACAAAGGAATAAACAAAATATATATGTGTAAAAACTCTAATATAATAATAGTAATAATAAAGATATTAACTAATAATAATAGGATGATAATAATAATAAATGCTAAATAATAATAATAATGATATAATAATATAGTAATAATAATGATATAGTAATAATAATAATAAAGTAAAAATATAGTATGTAATAATAAAAGAACAAAAACACAAATTAACTAAAAAGGGATTGAATTGAAATTAAAATAGAATTTTGGGGTTAAATTATAAATAAAACAAGGTTCGGGGTCAATTTGAAAATAAAACAAAATTTCAGGGTCAGTATGAAACAAAAATAAAAGAAAAGGACTAATTTGCACACGCGAAGGAAACAGAGGGACCACGCACGCAATAATTCCTTTCGATGAAAACGCGTCAGAGCGAGGGAGACTAAATTGAAAGCCAAACGAAACGTTTGGGCCAGATTTTGAAATAATAAAAAATTTAATTGAAAGCAATAAAAATGCGGAAGGGCTAAAAGTGCAATTAGCCTTTCCCTTCAAAAACGCGCGGATCCCCTAAAGCGGGTCGGGTCGCACGCGGGTCATGGCCAAAACGACGTCGTTTTGGTGTTTGATAGGCCTGCCCAAAATAACATCGTTTTGGGGGCCTATTTAAGGCAAAAATCCTTTAAAGATTTTCATTTTTTGCTTGCTCCTGAAAAAAAACTGATTTCCCCTTTTTTTTGTTTCCTCTGCAGGGCTCGGGTCTCCGTGCAGACTCAAATCACCTTTCGCCACCATGGTCAGTGCCCGTGCTTGCAAGCCGCGAGCCTACTACACGTAGAGGAGGTAAAAGTTTTATTTTTTTCCTTTTTTATTTAAAGTTATATTTATGTATGTATGTATATATATACACATATATATATATATATATGTTTGTAACGAGTGAGGGAAACAGGGAAGAAAAAGAAGCTTCGAAAATGGGAAGCGAAAGTTACCTTTTCTCTCTGTTTTTATCGATTCTCAGTGATTTTTAGTGTCTCTTTGCTTCTTACCTATCTAATCTGGACTGGTTCTCCTGATTTTTTTTTGTTTTTTGAACCTGTTTTTTTATTTATCAAAAAGAAAGAAAAAAAAAGCCCCCCTTTTTACATTGATTTTCGATGGCTTTATATAGTCATCTTTTTACAATTTTTTAATCTATTTATTGCCACTTGCTTGCGTGTTTTCTCTTGCAGGTGCAACTTGAGGGCGGTGGACGTGACATGGGCGATCTTTGCAGAGCGTGGCGATGGTGGCGATCGTTAGAGGCAGAGACGGCAACAGCAGGTTTAGGAAAAGTTAGGGTTTTCCTGATTTCGTTTTGGGCTAGGGTTTGTTTTTTGAAATTGGGCTTCGGGTTTGGGTTTAAAATAGGCCAGTTTTAAGTGTAATGGGCCCGGCAAATATGCTCGTATAGCTGCCCCTCTTTGCTCATTGTCGTGTAACGAGAATGGAGCAAAGACTTTCAAAAGGCCCATTTTGCCCGAGCCTGCTAAGCCCCGACTTCTTTTCTAGCCTCGTTTCGTCCATCGCATCTTGTTGCTTTGACTCGCACCATCGCCATTTCGAAGAGATAGGACTTGCAGTTCCAATTTGCTGTTGCGCCTTTAGGGAGATAAGTCTTGCATCTTCGATCTACTCTTACAATCCACTCATGTAACATCAGGATCGCCAGACTTGTTATCTTCGATCTGCTCCTGCAACTTCAGGAATGTCAAACCTGCTATCTTCAATCTGATCCCTGCAAACTCAGGGATCACCAGACTGATGTATTCGATATGCTTCCTGCAACTTCAGGAATGTCAAATCTGCTATCTTTCAATCTGATCCCTGCAAACTCAGGGATCACCAGACTGATGTATTCGATTTGCTTTCTGCAACTTCAAGAAGGTCAAATCTGCTACCTTCAATCTGATCCCTTCAAACTCAGGGATCACTAGACTGATGTCTTCGATCTACTTCCTGCAACTTCAGGAAGGTCAAATCTTGATATTTTTAATCTGATCCCTGCAAACTCAGGGATTACTAGACTGATGTCTTCGATCTGCTTCCTGCAACTTCAGGAAGGTCAAATCTGCTATCTTCAATCTGATCCCTGCAAACTCAGGGATCACTAGACTGATGTCTTCGATCGCTTCCCCGCAACTTCGGGAAGGTCAAATCGCTATTTTCAACTGATCCTCGCAAACTCAGGGATCACCAGACTGATGTCTTCGATCTGCTTCCTGCAACTTAAGGAAGGTCAAATCTGCTATTTTCAATCTGATCCCTGCAAACTCAGGGATCACTAGAGTGATGTCTTCGATCTGCTTCCTGCAACTTCAGGAAGGTCAAATCTGCTATTTTCAATCTGATCCCTGTAAACTCAGGGATCACTAGACTGATGTCTTCGATCTACTTCCTGTAACTTTAGGAAGGTCAAATCTGCTATTTTCAATCTGATCCCTGCAAACTCAGGGATCACCAGATTGATGTCTTCAATTTGCTTCCTGCAACTTCAGGAAGGTCAAATATGCTATTTTCAATCTGATCCCTGCAAATTCAGGGATCACTAGACTGATGTCTTCGATCTGCTTCCTGCAACTTCAGGAGGGTCAAATCTGCTATTTTCAATCTGATCCCTGCAAACTCAGGGATCACTAGACTGATGTCTTCAATCTGCTTCCTGCAACTTCAGGGAGAACAGGATCTGCTATCTTCAGTCTTTGATCTGCTCCGCTAGGGGACAACATCTGAAATCTTTGATATTGCTACATCATTCTTTGGGGAATTCGTTCTGTAGAATTATTTTTACGTGCTTATGCTTATGTAAATAACGAGGATGTCATGATAGGAATGACCCAAATGCTCCTAACTACATGTGTTATGAATGCAGAATGTCATGACAATGATGCTTTTCCACAATGATTAAGATGCACTGATCGTAATAAATCGAATGCTCCTACTTAAATGTATCATGAAGGACATTTGCATGAATGCAGAATGTCATGATAATGATTCTTTGTTAAAAATGTATAAGGATCATGATGCGATGATCGCACGCTCCTAATGATGATGAATGAATGTAAAATGAAATGACCCCTTTTTATGCTTAGGGTTGTCACTGCTCATCGTCCACCAGAGTCGTACAACCCTGATATCTCGCTCTTGCTGGTACCTTTTCTAGAAACTCAAAGAAACAATCATATTTTGCTCAAACAATTTGCCTCAATGTGACTTCAAGCCCACTCCACGGCACATACAGGATTTTAAGGCCTATACCATCTTCAGATCAACCCATTGTGCCTTAAGGGTATAGAAATTGTGTCATCTTCAATCCATCCCACTACGACTCAAGGGTGTAGAATCTATGTCATCTTCAGTCAATCCCACTACGACTCAGGGGTATAGAATTTGTAAATGATTTGGTCTGTTGCACCTTTCAATTCCTTGGGATCGTGATCAGGTGTGCACGTATGATAGTTGCATGGATACAAGATCTTTTTTTTTTTTGCGCGAATGATTCCCCATTTACACATGGGTTATCATTGCCCTTTATCGTCGAGATGGTATTACTGATGTAATATCTCATCATTTTGTTTAATTCATCTTTTTTTTTTAACCTTATTTCTATCCCTTAAACTCGAGGAGTTTTTAGCAATAGTCCTGTTTCAGGTTCCAGTACTATTTAGAAGTTTCCAAAGTAATATACAAAACTCCTTTTATGAAAGTATTATTAGTCCACAAATCATTATTTCAATGCAAAGTGCCTGAAAAAGATTGTAACTATGGATAAGAACGAAGTTAGTTAGGAGCATAGCTCGAAACAAATAGGTTAAGCAAAGGTAGCGAGTGTAATCAGGAAGGAAATTTATTAGCAGTGTATCTTGCAAGGAAAACAACTACAAATAACAAAAATGGGTAAAATAGAAGATAGGTGCCCCAGATATCGCAGCCTGAGCTTCTCTGTCCAAACTTCTTGAGGACCATTTTAGGCTCAATATGCGTTTAGGGGATCCAGAGTACTTTGTCGATGCTCCAAGACGCAACATACTTCTTCATTGTTAACTCAAGCGTGGTAAGACTATTGTATGCCTGATTTTTGATCAAAATTTGAGCTGCCCTTCTTGGGTTTTCAACTCAAATCCCCTTAGGTCTCAAGGCGCCCTTTGAGGGTTTTCGTCTTGGCCTCTCCTTTTTCTTCTTTTTCTTTCCTTTTTGCATTCTTTATGTGTGTTTTTTTTTTCTTTTTCTCCTTTTTTTTTTGTAAATCTGAACTCACAAGATTGGGCAAATCCTTGTCATCCATCTTGGTTAGTGTCTATGTTTTCCAAGCCTGGGCCTTCTTTGCTACATAAGGCACTTACTTTTCCTCTAAAGTTTTTTTGGATAAGAAGGATCCTTCTTAATGTAGGTCCTTTGAACGAACCCCCTTTTTTTTTGTCGTGAGCCCGTATGAATGCTTCAACCTGACTTACTGTAGACGTTCTACTTCATTCATAAAAGAATCTTAGCTTCCAATAATTGCTCTCATTTTGTGAATCAACGAGAAAGGCATTGCCTCGGTGAAGGTCTTAGCCAACGTTCACGAAACATAGCAGGTAAATGGTAACTTCTCTATGCCAACTTTTACAAATATCAGTTGTTCTCAGAAAAAATTTGAATGGTTTTTGGCTATCTTGCTGCACTGATGTGGTGTCTGCTCTTTGGACAGACTATAAATTCGTGCCAACACGTTTCTTTCTGGCATTCTTTATCGCCATTCTCTCTTTCTTCTTCTTCTTCTTCTTCTTCTTCTTCTTCTTCTTCTTCTTCTTCTTCTTCTTCTTCTTCTTCTTCTTCTTTGTTTTTTTTTTTGAATTTGAATTTGAATTTGAAGTTGAAGTCGACGACTGCTGACTTTGTAATTTTGACATGTGAAGTGACCTTTACCCTCTTGGTAAGGTAACCAAAGGCTATGAATATGAATCGATGTTGGTTCAAAGCTCTTGAGGAGACTGACTTGATAGCGTCCATGCTTCACATATAGGAATCCGCATTTCAGTGGCCCCAACGTGTCTGGCTGTGATCATGCGATAATGTCTTGCCTTATTCTTGCGGTGAGCTAAGCTTCCATCTTCATCTCCCTCGTTGGCTTGTAGTGTCGGCTGACATTTCGTGAGGTAGGATCTGCCATTTTTAACAAGTTAGGAAATAAGTTGCAATCTCTGTTATCTTCTAAGTCCTTAGATCCTTCTAGACACATATCTCACTAGAAAGGGAGTCCGTAACAGCGTTGCTCATGTCATTGATATCTGGGACCCATCGCCGGTATGAAAGCAATTTACAAAGAATGAATGGTTATTTATGAATGAAGAATAAAAGAATATTCAATAGAATGTATAGCATGGAAAATAAAAAGATTGGTTCAAAAAGATGCATTTTACTGAAACAGTAATTCAGAACACGAGCCTATTTCACAAAAGTGATCTTATTGCTTCTAGGCTTAAAGCAACAAGTATACTTCGTACATTAGTCTAGGTAAGCTTCTAAATACTATAGGAATTTCTTCCGCAGTCTATTGCTCAAAATGCTCCCAGGTTCATGCTTCTGCTTTTGGTGCGTCGCCTATCTCAACGACACCTATTTTGATGAATTTTTCCAACTTCTTGAAAGTTGTGCAATTTTCTATCGAGTGCCCTGTAGCCCCCGCATGATACTCGCACTGGACATTTAGGTTATACCATTTTGGGTATGGAGGTTGCAGTGGTTTTATATAATAAGGAGCTACAACATGCATATCAAATAAGTTCTAGTATAACTCCCTATACGTCATGGGAATAGAAGTGAACTGAGGTTTTTCCGAATACGCTTCTGGATTAGGTTTTTGCTTTGGGGACCAGGTGACTGGTAACTGCCTTCTTTGGCTGGTTTGCTGTAAACGGCTTTGAATAACCCTTGGTATGCCCACTCATGCTAGCCACATCCTTATCCTTCCTCTTCGGGGCTTTTGAAGCCCCTTCTTCCTTTTTCTCTGCCTCTAGTAGACCAAAAACAACACGATTGACTTGCTCATTACCAGGGCCCATCAGAGAATTCAGCAGCACCGAAGTATCAGTCCTATATTGAGATCCAATAATGACAGGTACCACGCGAGAATGCGCGTCTGGTTGAGTTGGGACACTTATTGGGGAATAAACGATGTCTTCATCATTATCCACATTGTCGGTTTCTGGGTCACTCCTTTTTTCAAGTCCTCCGGCTAGTAACTGAGTTAGCTGGCCCATCATGTTCTTTTGGAAGTCTAGCATTTGCTCCCGCATTTCTTGTTGAATTTGGGTCAATTGCTCTTGCATCTATATTTTCCTTTGCTCTATCCTCACCAACCTTTGTTCCATGTTTTCCAGGTTAAATGAAATATTTTACCTAATTAGGGTCCTTTTGTAAAGGTCTGATGTAAATGAATGCAATGTAATGCAAATGTATGAATGCAAAGAGGTATCAATTCTGATCAACTTCATTTTAGGAAACTTTATTAGAAAACAAGTTCTTTTACATAAAACGGACTACTATATGCTTTCGTCCTAAGTCCTAAAGGTTTTTGGTTTCCCAAGCAGTGGAGCTAGCTCTTGACTGTGGTCAAGCTGCAGCCCATATTTTATGCTTAACATATCCACCTGTAATGCCAAAATCTGTAGATAACCAGCTACCTCTTGAATCTGCACTATTGCTTCCCTCACGAGGTAATCTTGACTCTTTAAATTGATGATCATAAGAATGATGAAGGTCTTCTACTCCTCTCTTGTTTCAAGAAGCTCGATCCGCAGTTCACAATTGTGTAATACTGGTTCTAACTTTTTATCCCACACTTCATTTCCTTAATCTTGTTCAGACTTAACTTCAACTCGATTGCAGAGTTATAGCTTCGATGGTAGTGAAGAGGCTGTCCAAGCTTAGCATCAATTCTTCAGAAAAGTATTGATCATTCACTCTAGCTAGCACCATACCCCGAGGAATTCTTCCGCTTCCAAGGCTCATAAAGATTAGAGTTTTTCTAGACAAAGAAGAAATTGCGGAGCTCTAGACATTTTAGATTGTATCTGTTCAATGGCTTTTCCAATTCTAACCACAGGTGAAAGTCATCTCTTCTGGTTCGTTTCTTTGAATCCGTCAAATATTTCTTTCACTTCTTCACACGAACCAAGTCCCTTGCAATGTTGTCTAGATCACAACGATGAACCAAGAAGTTCACAATAGCCTATCTTTCCATCCTAGATGGTTCCACCAATTCCAACGCCCATTTTTCGGAATAAAATTTCCATCATTGCCCCTGACAGAGCACGACCTTTGACTTGGGTGAAATTAGTGCTGAAAGAAACACCACAAGAACACAGCATTGGCTCGGCACTATGGTTGCTCCCCTGTGAAGCATAGAATAAGGCTTTCATTCTTTCCTGAGACTTCTGTCTTAACCAAAGAAGCTCTCTAGTTAGCGCTTTGTCAATTGTAAATACATCAAGGAATGGAGCTCCAAAGGAATGTATGTAGGTTGTTTCGGCTCTCCGACATTAAAACATGGCAAGTCTTGCAGAGAAGCTCGACTGTATGTTGCGATGGTCGAAAAAATAATTATAGACAGTAATCTCTAGATTTTCAGCTTCACCATTTAACTTTTTTTCACACTTTTCTCCTTCAATGAAAACAACGGATCTTTGCACAACTGCTCGCTCAATCCAATGATCTTGTACTCGTGATTGGATGGACTGACTTTTGTCCTCAGGTTCTTAAAGCTTCACTTAGCCATGGTCCAATCCACGATCCACGGCATTTTGATTGGCAAAGGATCCACAACTGGGCTAGGACGAATATCAATATTCAGGGAAATGCCTCTTTGAGTGGCCATGAAATTTGAATGAAAGTCCCTATTGCCAAGGGCATCTCTTCCAATGTCTGTGAAGCTGTTCTGATTATCTTGAAAGATTGGCAAACCAGTAGGCATCCCTGTTTCGCAACATGCTATCTTAAAATGACATATATCACCCTCAATGCTTCTTGAGAGTTTCCAGGTTCCTGTCCGCGCCAAGCATTTTGAGTTGCTCGCATGGGTATCTATGCAACAAAGCTGATTTAACCGATAAGGCCATTTAATTCTCTTCCTGTTTTGCCCATTTGAGTCATCATGGACGCCAGGTCTTGCATTACCACTGTTTCTGTTAGATGTAACATCCTCAAATACAACTATAAACTCATGCTTGTTATTTGGAAGAGCACCAACAGTAAATAAACTTTTCTCCACGTCGTAAGCGAAGTCCTTTCCAGCCAATTCATTATCACAGGTCTCTTGCCCTCTGCCAATCACTTCCCTTCCAACACCCTTACCGTCTACAGGGTGACCACCAGATTCTAGCATTGCCACATTTCCTTTTGCTCAAATGGATCCATACATTTCTAACTGCCTAGGTTCTAACTATACGAACGACTGCATTGTCTTCCACTTTATCAAGGAATCTGTTTTCCATAACCAGCTTTCTAACTCAGAAACTGACCGTGAATCGATACCTCTAAAGAAAATGAGATGATATGCACGAAAATAAAATACAACGAGTTAGTATCGCAAAGTATAAAACAAGTGAAAATGAACAAACACCTACCTGGGTGACCACTAAGGTTTGACGTAGTTCTACCTAAGGTGGGCTTCTAGGGTTCACTATATGTGGTTTTAGTTTTATAGTTGAGGTACCCGAACCAGCAAATTCCTCAATCCTCACCCATTTATAGGCTCATACGGATCGAGTTCGGTTCAAAGGAATACATTTCCCTATGGCCATGCGGAAGTGAAAACTTCACGAAGACATAGGTACGGATGTATCCTGAAAGCGGTCCACTAGCCCATGCGGAGGTGAAAACCTCACGAAGGCATAGCTTCTCGCTCCCACTTAAAGGTGTGACCACAATGGTCATGCAATGCAATGCCAAAGTATTCAAGAGATCCAATATAACATTGAAAGTGCATTTAAAGAAACATGAATTTCGAAGCCATTTTCTAATCTTAATCAAAAGGACAAGGATCAATTAATCTATGGCCTGACTCTCAACGAATAAGTCCCCAGTGGAGTCGCCAAGCTATCGTAACCATTTTTTTTGTCAAAAACGGGATTCGACTAGGGTTTTGAAAATGAAAATACAATAAGAGTCGCCACCGATCTTTATTTGGTGTGATCGGATCACCTTTGTTTTAATAAAGCGTTTCGGTTTACTAAAACAATGCTCTTTGGTCCACGAACTTTGAGAAAAAAAACGGGTTCGGAAGTCAATTACGTGCGAGGAAGGATTAGCGCCCTCGACACGCCCGAAATCGGTACCAAACTGATTGATCGATGTACTAATGTTGAAAACTTTGAAATGATTTGAAAATACGATACTTTTTATTTCCAAAACTTGAAGGAATTGGAAGGGACGCTAAGACTGTCTTATTCTCGAAGAGATAAAGCATCATGTCCAGTAAGTTAGGGCGCAATACTTTAGACCCCCAAAACTAAGCTCGCCTTTAAAAAACTCAGTTTTATTTTCGAAGAGGATCTCCCGTCATTTGTCGAACAAGAAATCAGAACCCAGTAAGTTAGGGCTCGTTTTTTCGAAAAGCCAAATTAGGAATATTGCCTTTATTTTAAAAGAAAGAGAGACTTATCTCGAAGTATCTAGATGTCGAGTCCAGTAAGTTAGGGCGCGACACTTCAAATTTCCGAGATTAAGTGTTTTAAAACTTGAGTTTGTAATTTTAAAAGGGGTATTCCGTTGTTTAACTTTAAACGAAAAAAAACCGGAACCTAGTAAGTCAGGGCTCGATTCACTCGAATTGCTAATACGGAATATCGATTGTTATGAAAATTGAGATGTCGAAAAAATCAAGGAGACGAACGATGAGAATATAAGTAGTGGGGAAAGAAAAGTATTGTGACAATGTGTGTATATGTATTGACGATGGTAGAAAATAATGATAATAATAATGGTGGTAATATATATAAAATAGGTAAAATATATGCATATCGAGAAATAATATAATGATAGTAGTATATTAACAGTAATAGGAGATATAATAATAATAGTAATAAAGTAGAAAATAATACTATATTAATAAGAAAATAATAATCTAATAATAATGATAGAAAATGTAATACATAATAGAAAATGAATAAAACATAAAAATATAATGATAATAGTAATGTAATAACAATGATAAAATAAAGAGTAATGACAATGATACATTTATAATAATAATAGTAGTAAAAGAAATAATAATAAAAAATAATAAAATGATAATAAGATTAATCATGGTAGTAATTAAGAGGTAAATAAAATATATATACAAAGGAATAAACAAAATATATATGTGTAAAAACTCTAATATAACAATAGTAATAATAAAGATATTAACTAATAATAATAGTATGATAATAATAATAATAAATGCTAAATAATAATAATAATAATGATATAATAATAAAGTAATAATAATGATATAGTAATAATAATAAAGTAAAAATATAGTATGTAATAATAAAAGAACAAAAAACACAAATTAATTAAAAAGGGATTGAATTGAAATTAAAACGGAATTTTGGGGTTAAATTATAAATAAAACAAGGTTCGGGGGTCAATTTGAAAATAAAACAAAATTTCAGGATCAGTATGAAACAAAAATAAAAGAAAAGGACCGATTTGCACACGCGGAGGAAACGGAGGGACCACGCGCGCAATAATTCCTTTCGGCCAAAACGCGTCAGAGCGAGGGGGACTAAATTGAAAGCCAAACGAAATGTTCGGGCCAGATTTTGAAATAATAAAAAAATTAATTGAAAGCAATAAAAATGCGGAAGGGCTAAAAGTGCAATTAGCCCTTCCCTTCAAAAACGCGCAGATCCCCTAGAGCGGGTCGGGTCGCACACGGGTCATGGCCAAAACGACGTCGTTTTGGGGGCCTATTAAAGGCAAAAATCCTTTAAAAATTTTTATTTTTTGCCTGCTCTTAAAAAAAATTGATTTCCCCTTTTTTTTGTTTCCTCTGCAGGGCTCGGGTCTCCGTGCGACTCAGTCACTGCTCGCCATGGCGGTCCGTAGTCTGCTGCCATGCACAAACCATCACGCACGCAGTGGCGGAGGAGGTAAAAGTTTTATTTTTTTCCTTTTTTTTTAAAGTTATATTTATGTGTATATATATATATATATATATATATATATATATATATATATATATATATATATATATATATATATATATATATATATATATATATGTTTGTAACAGTGAGGGAAACAGGGAAGAAAAAGAAGCTTCGAAAATGGGAAGCGAAAGTTACCTTTTCTCTCTGTTTTTATCGATTCTCAGTGATTTTTAGTGTCTCTTTGCTTCTTACCTATCTAATCTGGACTGGTTCTCTTGATTTTTTTTTTGTTTTTTTTTTGTTTTTTTTATTTATCAAAAAAAAAGGAAAAAAAAACCTCCCTTTTTACATTGATTTTCGATGGCTTTATATAGTCATCTTTTTACAATTTTTTAATCTATTTATTGCCACTTGCTTGCGTGTTTTCTCTTGCAGGTGCAACTTGAGGGCGGTGGACGTGACTTGGGCGGTGCTGCAAGCATGGCAGTGGTGGCAGTCGTCAGAGGCAGAGACGGCAACAGCAGGTTTAGGAAAAATTAGGGTTTTCCTGATTTCGTTTTGGGCTAGGGTTTGTTTTTTGAAATTGGGCTTCGAGTTTGGGTTTAAAATAGGCCAGTTTTAAGTGTAATGGGCCCAGCAAATGGGCTCGTACACACTTTTTTTTATGGTATTTTATTTATCTTCAGCATCGACATAATTAGGTCTAGGTAGGGTTGGTTTTAAACCCCTTATATTAAAATCAGTTTCAAAATTTTTAGAGCATTTTAAGGTTTGATTGTTTGGAGTTCAACCTATTTTAATTTAGGATGATTTCCAAGTGTGTTAGTCAAAACTTTTAAATTTAATTATAGTGAGTTCAAATACTTTAATTTATTTATTTAGATGAAGAATTATAACTTCATACATCTTCGCCCATGCTTATGTGGATCCCATAACTACTCCACCCAACTTATTTTTACTAATGGATTTTCAATTTTGAGATTATAAAAATATATATTTATAATCTATAATCCACGTAATTTTAGGATATAATTTTTAATATATGTAAAATATTCACGATTTCACATATCTATGATTTTAATATATGTATTTAGTTCATACCCTAAAAAAATGAAAAAGGAAAAAAAGGATACCTAAAATTTTTACAAGGGATAAAATAGTAAATTTAAAAGTCGAAGTTCATGAAGCGGAGCAGATATTTACCACAAGTGTCTTATTCCATCACCTGCACCCATTTTTCTTAAAAAACAACTTTTCATTCGAAACCCATTATATGATCTAATTAAAACTCAAATTTAAATTAATTGTAAGTGTTAAGATGTAATGATCTCAACATAATGTTACATATTGCTCTAAGGGTGAACTTTTAGAATGTCTGAAAAAGGGCAAGACGAGCAAATGCGTTGACTACTATAATCATAAATTTTGATTATTTGAACCAGATGGATCAATATTACACTAAAGGTGAAGAGATAAGAGATAACTTGGTTGTTGAAAAAGTTAAATCATGAATTTTGAAAATATCAATTTCCATGAACTTTAATATACGAAGAATATTTTATAATTCCACTAAAAATAAAAATAAAAAGAGATGAGTTCGTGCAAAGTTGTACTACTCTTATGATTGCACTTGTTCGATTAGGCTATTTCTCGAATTAGGTAAATAACAGGTAATTTGGGACCGCCACTCTCTTGAAGTTTAAAATCATCACCTTTCTAAATCTTTTGTATCATAACTCAATCCTCAGTTCCACATGCTGAAAACAGATTCCAAAGTTTTGAAGGTTCTTTTTGCAGGGTCCAAGTAACACTTTTTTTTTTCTTCTTAATTTTGTTGCCCAAAACCTAGGGTGGGGGGGCGGGGCGCATTAAAGGTATCCATTGTTGAATAACTCTGAAACCCTTATGATTAATAAGTTTCAACAGGCTTTTTCACCCCATTATCTTTCATGTTCAGTTTATGTTTTTGCAATTTTTTTTCTTTATGTCAGTCTCTAATATTTTCTTTCTGTAGCTCAGTGAAAGAGATAAAAAAAGCTAAAGGGAAAATTAAGGAAAGATGTTTTATGTGCTTCATGAAAGCAAAGCATCAATACCCACTTGCCCACTTTTTTTTTTCTCCCTCCCTCCTTTGATTTTGAATCAATTTATAGTGGTCACAATGTTGTAATATCATAGTTATAATCGTCTATATTGATTAAATATTTTCTCTTCAACAGTTCTATTTGATGAGTAATTTGTAACTACCATTTTCAACACTTTATAAATCCAATGACATGCCCTGACCTTAGACTAGAGTAACCTCCCCTCACTTAATCTACTAAAAAAATATAATGTATTCACATTTCTAATTGTTAATTTATGGTATTGGGTTATGATGAATTAGGGTTCATCTTGCTCTATTACCCAATTTATAGCAATTGATCATTGTAATATCCATTTGCATGAATGTTTCTTTTTTTTAAAAGTTGGAAAATCATCCAAGTCAAGCAGTAGCAGAAAAGTCTGCATAAAGAAAAGAATAACATCGACCCAACTACAAAAATTGAGCAAAACAATCCCTCACGCAACATGCAAGACATTTCGGCCAACT
This sequence comes from Gossypium bickii, assembly GCA_025503065.1. NCBI lineage: Eukaryota > Viridiplantae > Streptophyta > Magnoliopsida > Malvales > Malvaceae > Gossypium > Gossypium bickii. Next base: position 89,711,680 of record CP106714.1, on the reverse strand, counting down.
AAAAGAAATTATAGAATCGAAATAATATCTTGACCAGCATTAATATAGACTATTATAACTATGATATTATAACATTGTGACCACTATTTAAATTGATTCAAAATCAAAGTCAGCCATCTCTCTTCTCGTACGAGTCTCACAACCGAGAGAACAATGTCCTTCAACAAGGGTCGTGCTTTACCCAGGTTTTGAATAGTAATCGCTCATTAATTTTCGTTCAGCCTTTTTGCATGGCTTGCTTTTGCAGTTCAAGTGGGGAGTTTCTAGAGTTCTCTCATAGAAACTCTTCGGTGTCTCTTTCTTAATCTTGAACCTATAATTTGGACCAATATTGGGTTAATTGCATCATATGTCTTCAAGTTATGATTCATATTCTAAAGCATAAGTTGATTAATTTCAAAACATTTTAAATAAATCCTCAAAGTACTAATATCATGTCAATCAAGTCCTTTCGTTTTGGTCATTAGCTTGGGCGTTATATATCAGCTCAAATATGATATGAATCATGTTTAAAGCATATGGATTAAATTGTAAATGCATGTATATCTACTATATGAATAGCCTGGATGTAACATGTTAAGAAATAACCCTCCTAAATTTTTAGCATGTTAGATCTAAATTGAACACGCAATAGGTACACACATAATTATAATTTAATCCTTGTGTTTTAAATATGTTTCATATCAAATCCAAACTAGCATTTAATGCTTAAATTGATATTTAGCAGACAAACGACCTGATTGATACAATAATAATATTTTGTGGACTCGATTAACATGTTTTAAAGTTTATAAACCAATTTAGAATTCGGGCTATAGTTTGAGGACATTTAGTAGAATTGGCCATATGTATAGGAGGGATCCACTCACATTAATATAAAGACTAATGTGTTTTACACCATTTTTAAACCATGATATCAAAATATATAAAAGGTTGAGATTAAATTAAAACTTTCCCTTTTTAACATTAAAAGCACTCCTTTTACCATCCTAATTACCTAACGCAATCATTCATGGGCGAAGGAAAAGGGAGGCAAGTAGTGGTCCTAGCCCTCCTAAAATAAAAATTTTTAGTTTTAGCCTCTTCAAAGTTTATAAAATTTTAAGCAAATACATGGTAAAATTATAGTCCCCAAATGATGCATTTTTTATTTGGTCCTTCTAAAAACTATAAAGATATATGTCAACACAATGGTGAAATTGTATTTTAACTCCCATAAAAATAGATAACTTAATCTCGACCCCTCCAAAAAAAATTTTAGCTCCTACCTGCAAACATTATTAACTTTATATCTTTCCTTTGCAATTTGTAATCACGAAAAAATGATTATTTTTTAGGCATAATGTCAAATTTAGCTCTAAACATTTACATCTTTTGTCAAATTGACCATTATTCTTTTCTGAGATAAATTTGACCTTCAATCTTAAAAAAAATGTCAAATTTGACCATCAACCTTTCAAAAAGAGATGAATTTTAGTTTTTTTAATGAAAATATTGACTAAAACGTTAAAATTTTAAACATGGTAGCCCGTTTGGCAATCCACATATACTTCATGATATAAATTTTAAATTTTTATCATTTTTTTATATTCTTATAATTTAGAATTTTTTGTTAATGTCGATATAAGATAAATAGTTTCATGTCAGTATGAAGTACATGTAGACTTCCATGTGGGTTGCCGCACTAACATCGCTAAAAGATCAATATTTTAATTAACATTTTCATTTTAAAAAAAAACAATTTTACTCTTTTTAAAAGGTTTATGACCAAATTTAGTTAAAAAAAAGAATAATGATCAAATTGACAAAAGAATATAAAGATTGAAGGCTAAATTTGACATTATGCCTTTAAGTTACTATAAAACATTGATGTTCACTTTCATCTTCTCTTTTTCTTGATTTTTCTTAATTCTCTTCTCTTGCATCGAATTTTATAATGTGTTTTAATTGATCCTGTTCAATTTCTTGTGTGTTTTGTGAAAAAAATATCAAAGGAAAAAAGTTTCAATGCTTGTTGTTTAGTTTGGATTGAAAAGAAACTGGGAAAAAAAGAAATAGATAAAAATAATAATGGTAGTAAATGATATATGTTTTATTCTTAACAAAAACTTAAAAAGTTTTTTACATGGTATCAATACCATAAATTGATGCAATTTATATCATATTGGCAAACTTAAATAAAATTTGAGACCATATTTCATGTTAGGCTTGGACAACTTCGTATGATATTTGTAACACCCTGATACCTGACTCAATCATCGGGGTCGAGTTACAAGGTGTCACATTTGTTGAGGGAGCAACTACGACCAAACGACATTTGATTTATACTATTGAATGATTAATTTCAACCAAAACATACATACAATACACAACTGTTTTTGGGTCTTATACTAGCTTACGAACCTTTCATGCTAACCCACAGTCCAAATAAGACCAAATTGTAAAAAATTCAAAACATCAGGTTGATGTCGCGACATCAGGGGGTTCCTCTTCACGACGCAATATATCGAGTAGGCCTCATCACATCGATCAAAACTTGGCATTTCGGCGTGGCATGACAACTTGCTCTCGTCGCAATGTGACATACTGTTTTCAAATGGTTAAGTTTAGGTACCTATTTGCAATCACCTAAAACTTTTCAAATTCATTTGCAATTATAATTTCAACCAAATCTATATACCTAATGAGTTCCATTATGTCTAAAGTACTTTTTCTCATACATGCTTTCATCCATTTCAACAATTTCATTCAAGTACACCAATCAATTCATCCATGTTCATTGAACTAGTTGGAATTTATATACATATATGGACACACTACCAATTAGCCTATTAACATACCATAAAATATGTCTAACAAAAAGTTGTGGCATTCACAATTTCATGTATATAAACATATGAACAAATTAAAATACTAATTCTGACTCAACCTAGGTACATGTCGTAAAACCAACAAAAGAAGCTATACAAACATTGTTGAGCCTGAGATCTTTGTTTGGATGCTGAAATTGATCGCCCTCTTACTCATCGCCCTTCATAAGTGATTGGAGGAAAAAAATCAACAAACAAATACAAGGATCAAATAGAACTAGTACGTGCGATGTCTGCAAGTGTGACAAGTTAGTTGTAATTTAATTGTATAACGGGGTACGGAGTACTTCGAGGATCAAACCCAAGAGAGTCGGCGATTGAACAATTTCTACTAATAAGCATACAAAATAAAGAGTCTAACCAACTTATCACTAAACATTATAGTACGAAAAATCATGAAGTCAAGGATAATTATACTAATCTACGATCTAACTACCAAGGACTAAAACATAAAACATGCAAATTTACGAAACTAATAGGTAAAAAACAAACGATGGTTGATTGATCTCGATGTGGTTCACCCATCCTTGAATTAAGGATCCAAATTGCTTAAACTCCTAAAATGGTTCCATTTTACCTATCGGTACCAAATTAGATAAGTTAATCCAATTTATCTCTTAATCTTACTGGCTAACCTAGGACTAATGAATCGATGTTTCAACAAGATATCCTCTCGGTCTCACTTGCCTAAATCTTCCCATAGGGTCATCAATCCTATGTTTTAAGTTCATTCAAATTAGTCCAATTTATTACAATTTGGTCCCTTATCCAAAAATCAGCTCACCACATCTCCATCAACCAACCCACTTAAAGGTTTAGTTACCCATATAAAAAACAAAGCTAACAAACATAAAAGAAGAAATCTTTGCAGCCGTGAAAATAGATGTAACAACCCATTTTTGGTCAAATTGGAATAGTGATTTTGGGACCAAAAATTTGAAGTCAAAATATTTATTTTATTATTATTTTATTGTTTACAACATGAATATATAATGGTGTGAAATTTTCGTGAAGAAATTTTATCATTTAAATGGTCAATTCGGTAAAAAGGACTAAATGCAAAAGTGGAGTTCTATTAGCTAAAAGTATCTAATAGCTATAGAACCTTAAATTTAATGTCCTTATGTTGTTATTAAACCATTTATGGGATAGTGGATGATAGTGGCATGGCATTATTGAAATTTTGAATTAGTAATAAGGTTAAATAGGTAAATGAGTAATTAAGTTATAATTATAATAAAACAAAATACATAATTTGTATTCATCTTCTCCAAATAGAAAACCAAAACAATTCTTTGAGAGAAAAAAGGGGGCTAGGGTTCAGCAATTTCAATTCTATCAATTAGGTATGTATATTGATTCGTTTTTAATGATTTCTATATTTTGGAATCGTTATAGCTCAATCTAGCTATCCCGTGCCTTTAATTTCGAAACTATTAAAGATTTTGAAGAGTTTCCATTCTTGAATTTAAGTGTTCTTTGATATTTAATGTTGAAATATGAAAGCTTGATGATAGTTTTACATGTTTTGTTAAGTGATTTTTGATGAAAATGCATAATAGGGATGAAATTGTGAAAAGTGCAAATTAAGTGGTTGAAATGTGAAATAAATGAAAGTTTTGGGCTGCTGGGGACCTATATGTAATTTGGCCAAGCATGGGTTTTATTGAAATTATGTGAATTTTGTGTTTTGTGAAATAACGACTAAATTGTAAAAGTTGTGAAATACTTGGGGAAAAAGTGTAAAAATGCTTTAGAGTGTGAAATGGACTAAATTGAAAGAATATGTGATTGAATAAGTTAATTTTGAATTCATATAGATCAAGAAAGAAAGAATTTAGATTTAGATCGGGGGAAAAGCAAGGTTATTGAATAGTCGACCCGATCCGTCATTTTCGTATACGAGGTAAGTTCGTATAATTGAATTTGAATGTGTAATTATTCAATTGATGGATAGTATTGAGATTTTATTTATTTTATGGCTAAATGTAATGTATTTGATTTAAATATACAGTTTAAATCGACGAGATACTGAATAAGACCATAGTTGGGCTATGGCAATCGAATAATAAGACCATAATCGGGTTATGGCATGTGAATATAAGACCATGGCAGGACCTTGGCAATGTATGTGTAAGACCATAGTTGGATTATGGCATCGGAAAATCGACTTACTTATATTGTAAGCATTTATAAACTCGAAGTGATTCGATAAGCAAAATGGTGAGAATAGATATGTATCAGTACAGGTATGTACAGAAATCTATTCGAATGATGAATTATAAGAAGATGAGAATTTATAAGTTGCTTTATAGTTAAACTTCATGTTATCTCATTGATTGAGGTTTTAATTGCAAATCCTGTATCTACTTGGAATTGTTCATGAATAATGTTGATTATTATTATTATTATTATATATACATACGAACTTACTAAGCTTTATAGCTTACTTTGTTTATTTCCTTCTATGTTTTATAGTAAATCGAAGCTAGCTTGGAACCGGGGATAGTCAGTAACTTCATCGCACTATCGGACATCTATTTGTTACTTTTAAGTTGTGTATGAAACACCCCAAACCCGGCCCACGAGCCATGACCGGATCTGGTATGTTCCTCGAGTAAAACAGTTCAGAATTTGTTTGTTTACTTTGGAAAATTTGAGTGATTTTGGAAGAAATCTGGTTTTGTGTTGGGTTCAATTGAAAATCTTGTTCTTTTTGAAATCAGGGATTTATTAAAAGCTTGTTTTTATATTCCAAAACCACAAGTTGAAAGATATGCCGAATTTGGTTTAGGTTTCACCTTTAAATTGGAAATCATCTGTTTTTAGATGTCAAAACATTTAACGATTACTTTAAAAATAATTTAGATAACCTTTGATTTAACAATAATAATATCGTGATAAAAAAATAAATAAAAGTAAGCATAAAACAGTCTCATACTATGGCCTTAGTACATCGAAAACAAAACCCGAATAAATCCAAATACGAAAAAGAAAATAGAAAGTCCAAATTAAAAATAAACTCTGAGCTGAGCATGCCTACCACTAAGCTCCTGCCAACCCGGTCCATTACTGAGCGTCACCTGAAAACATATCCCACAACGGGTTGAGTCAAACAGACTCAGTGTATAACAACCACACTAAGTCCTAAAGATTCAGGTATATCAGATCATACATATACATATCACAATTTACAAATAATGATGCATTCTCGAACCCAAACCTAGATACCATCCGCTACACATCACCCGTACCAACCATCACACCGTGGGGACTACTAAGTCAACCCTCCATCCGCTACACATCATCAAAGGCGATCATTGCGACGACGTGCTCATCGCCTTTATATATATTGTGGCATTGCCACCAGATAAAATTTTGTGACATGAGTCACCACATTCGATTATGTGACCGAAGTCACCACATTCGATATTGTGGTATAAACCACCGATCACTTCCCTTAAAATATCACCCATATGCCCCATGTCATACAAATCATACAATTACTATGCCTTATGCCTTAATTCACATTCTTATCAATATTCACATATGTGTCATAACAGATATTCATGATATCATAACTACAGTAGTAGTAAGTTAACGTACCCGAGTACTTTGTACCATTGCATGGTACCCTTAGCCACATCTTATTTACTCTTATTAACACATTTAATAAAGCATAACCATAAATCTATTAAGGCTTAGTGCGGGGTACACACCTGGTATACTTATCGAGTTCACTTCAAATCCCGAAATTTCGATCTATTGCTTTAGATCTCAAGTTCCTACATTCGGCCAACACTTAATATTTTAACAAAAGCCTATTCGGCTATAAAACTAAATCCCGAAGGATTAACGCAATCAACTTCTTACCTTGCTGCCGATTTGGTTACTAACCAAATCCCGAAATTTCGTGATATTTCCCCCTAGCAATAGGCCACCCACTAGATCACCTGAAGGATTAGTTTCCGGCTTTTGAATAAATAAGAAATAGATCTAGATCATTGTTTATAGCCTTGGCTGAATATCAGATTCACTTACCTTGTGGATCTAAATCCCGAAAAGTGCTACTTGGTTGGGGGTATCTGTCGAAATCCTTATAAACACATATTAGTATCAGCCTATTACACAAGATCTAATAAAATGGCCTATGGCCGAATATCACCCATAGCTTACCTTAGATCTTAAAAGTCCCGAAAACCTTCTCCCTTGTAGTCAACACTAGCAAAATCTCAAAAGAATCCCTTAAGATTGAAATCGGCAACACCTTTACTTGCGCCCACAGAGCTATTTGGCTATTGCCTAGATCTTAATCAATTGATTTCGGCTTTTGATGAATACTAGAGGGTTTCGGCTTCAACAAGGGAAAGAAAAGAAAGGTGTAGTGCTTAGGAAGAATCGGCAATAATGGCCTTTAGGGAGAAGTTTCGGCTAGAACAAGAAAAAGAAGAGAAGATGACGGTTTTAGAGAGAAAAGAGAGTAATTGAAAGAGAGGCCTAAAATGTTTAATGAAATTCGGCTATCCCCCTTTACTAGCTTAGCTGAAAATCCCTTCAAGAGAGTCCCTAGGCCGGCCACACTCTTCCTCTATCTAATCCCTAAATTTTCTCTTTATCACCTTATTCAAATTAATAAAATTAATCCATCATTTATCCCTTATCTAGCCGAATTTTTTAAAAGGATTAAACTCATCCCTTTAGTGCCTTAGTGCCGTCCACTCATCATCAGCTCACTCCTGCAGAAAATAAAAACTCTTTTATTTGCTTCCCTTGCAGCTCGAACCTAGCCCTTGCACCTCGCTTGTATGTCACCTACTGCCTTAAGTGGCACCTCCAAGCCACTTAAACAAGCCCATTTTTGTGTTATACTTCACCTACAATTTCTCTTAAGGCCTCCTCTGCCTAGCTTCCTCTTTTAAACTTAAAATCTGATAATTTCTAAAGCACTCTCCTATTTTCTAAAGTTCACAAAATTCATACAATACATTCATAACACACAAAGGCATGCTTTTACATATATTTAAGCACAAATGCATAAGCCCAAAATCCAGGATATTACAGTTCTACCCCCCTTAAAAATAATTTTGACCTCGAAATTACCTGGCTGAAATAAGTGAGGGTATTGCTGTCGCATTGCTTCTTCCGGCTTCCACGAAGCTTCTTCCGATCCATGATTACTCCATAATACTTTGACTAAAGGAACTGATTTCCTTCGTAGCACTTTCACATCTCGTTCCAAAATCTGAATCGGCTCTTCCTCGTAGAATAAATCTGGCCTTAATTCCACCTCTTCAACTGGTACTACATGAGAGGGATCCGATCGATAACGACGTAGCATAGAAACATGGAATACATCGTGCATTTGCTTCAATTCCAAAGGCAACTCTAACTGGTATGCCATCGGGTCCAACTTCGCCAAGATGATCCGATAAGGTCCTATAAACCTGGGACTTAACTTCCCTTTCCGAACAAATCTCATTACCTTCTTCCAAGGCGAGACTTTAAGAAACACCTGGTCTCCCACAGCAAACTCTATTTCCTTCCGCTTAAGGTCTGCGTATGACTTCTGCCTGTCAGATGCCTCCTTTAACCGTGTCTGAATTACCTCAACCTTCTCCTCAGATTCTACCACAACCTCTTGACCCAAAACCCGATGTTCCCCTAATTCCATCCAACACGTAGGAGTGCGACACTTCCGTCCATACAGCGCTTCATACGGTGCCATCCGAATACTGGCCTGATAGTTATTGTTGTATGCAAATTCCGCTAAAGGCAAATACTCTTCCCAACTTCCTCTGAAGTCTATTACACATCCCCTCAGCATATCCTCTAACACTTGGATTACTCGTTCAGATTGACCGTCCGATTATGGATGAAAAGCCGTAGTGAAATCCAATCTGGTGCCTAAAGCTTGATGTAGACCTTTCCAAAACTGAGACGTAAACCTTGGATCCCTATCTGAAATAATCGATACCGGTACTCCATGCAACCTTACAATCTCCGCCACATACAACTTCGCCAACTTCTGCAAAGAATAGTCAACTCGCACTGGAATGAAATGCGCGAACTTTGTCAACCGATCCACTATCACCCATACCGAGTCCTTCTTAGTAGGCGTAAGGGGAAGCCCACTAACGAAGTCTATGGTGATTCGCTCCCCACTTCCATCAAGGAATCTTTATCGGTTGAAGCAACCTCGACGGAACTTGGTGTTCAAATTTAACTTAACTTGGCGACACGTTAAACATTTCCCCATAAATTCGGTAACTTCCCTCTTAAGACCAGGCCACCAAAACTGTTCCCTTAAATCCCTGTACAACTTGCTACCTCCAGGATGCATAGCATAGGGGCTACCATGCAATTCCTGAAGAATCCTCTGCCTTAACCCCTCATTCTTCGGCATACAAACTTTACCCTTGAAACACAATAGTCCCTCGTCATTAATACCATAGTCTTCCAACTTTCCATTCTGCACTTGCTGTAACTTAGCACTTAAATCCTCATCCACCAACTGACCCTCTTTTACTTCATTCAACCATGTCGGTTTGACTTGCAACTCTGCCAACAAAATTCCATCGTCATAAAAGCTAAGGTGTGCAAACAACACCCTCAGATCTGACACTACTTTCCGACTTAGGGCATCCGCTACTACATTCGCCTTGCCCGGGTGATACTCTATGGAACAATCGTAGTCTTTCAATAACTCCACCCACTTTCGCTGTCTCAAGTTCAGCACTTTTTGAGTCAATAGATACTTAAGGCTCTTGTGGTCTGTGTAGATCACTGACTTCTCTCCATAAAGATAGTGCCTCCATACCTTAAGAGTAAAGACCACTACCGCCAATTCCAAGTCATGCGTGGGGTAGTTAACCTCGTGTGGCCTCAGTTGTCGAGACGCATAAGCGACTACTTTCTCGTCTTGCATCAGAACACATCTTAATCCTGTATGAGAAGCGTCAAAATACACCACGAAATCCTTCCCTGCCTCCGGTTGAATCAAAACTGGAGCTTCAGTCAAAACCCTCTTAAGCTTCTCAAAGCTCTCCTGTTGCTTATCTGCCCATACGAAAGGTACCTCCTTCCTCAACAACTTTGTCAAAGGTGCGGCTATTGATGAGAACTCTTCTACAAACCTTTTGTAGTAGCCTGCCAATCCCAAGAAACTACGAACCTCAGCCACAGACTTAGGTGGTTTCCAATCCAACACTGCCTCAATTTTTCTGGGATCACCCTTATTCCTTCTGCAGACACTACATGTCCTAAGAATGCAACTTCCTTAAGCCAAAATTCACACTTGCTGAATTTGGCATAGAGCTTCTTCTCCCTTAATACTTGCAACACAATCCGGAGATGCTCATCATGTTCTTCCTCCGACTTGGAGTATACTAGGATGTTTTCTATGAATACAACGATGAACCGATCCAAGTAAGGTTGAAAAACCCGGTTCATCATATCCATGAATGCGGCTGGGGCGTTCGTCAACCCGAACGGCATTACCAAGAACTCATAATGGTTGTATCTTGTCCGGAAAGCTGTCTTATGGATATCCGCCTCCTTCACCTTAAGTTGATGATATCCAGACCTTAGATCTATCTTCAAAATATCTGCGCCCTTTCACCGGTGATCGAACAAGTCGCCTATCCTTGGCAACGGGTACTTGTTCTTGATGGTCACTTATTCAATCGACGATAATCTGCACACATACGCATAGTTCGTCCCTTCTTCTTCACAAACAAGACCGGTGCTCCCCATAGAGACACACTGGGTCGAATAAACCCACGATCAAGCAACTCTTGGATCTGAGCCTTGAGCTCAACCAACTCCTTCGGTGCCATTCTATAAGGGGCAATTGACACAGGAGCTGTTCCCGACAGCAAATCAATTCCAAACTCCACCTCCCTATCCGGGGGTATTCTAGGTAACTCCTCCGGAAACACATCTACAAACTCTCTCACAGTTCTAACTCCACTAACCCCCCCTTCTTTCCCATCCACCGCACTTACGAAGGCCAAAAATGCCTTGCACCCTTTTCGAACCATCTTATCAGCCTTTAATGCTGAAACTACGTTAGACAAGTAGTTTCTTCTTTCTCCTATCACAATTATCACCTCCTCCTCCGGGGTCCTTAACTCCATTCGCTTAGCTGCACAATCCAATACAGCCCGATGCTCCACTAGCCAGTCCATACCAAGTATAAGATCAAATTCTCCGAAGGGTAGTTCCATTAAGTTGGCAGGGAAAATCGCTCATTGAATCTCTAAAGGTACACTCCGAAATATCTTATTCACCACTATAGTTTGACCTAATGGGCTTACTACAGTCATCTCCCTATCAGATAGTTCAGAGGCTATGCCTAGAGTTTCCACTACACTATATGCAACATAAGAATGGGTCGAGCCCACATCGATCAAAGTAAAATAAGGCTTGTTCGCTATAAGGAACGTACCAGTTATGACGTCCGATGCGTCTCCCTCCTCCTCCTGCGAACCGCATACACTAGGACCCGACTGTCTTGCCTCTATATTACCAACACCTCTCGCGGTGTGTCCCCGTCCCTCTTCCAAAGATTGTTACTCTCTACCATTCGGACCACACGACTACTGAGGTCTTTTGTCCCACCTCTACCACTGATTAACACCACGACCTATTGGGCGGCTCCGTCTATCTTAATAGGGCAGTCCTTAATCATGTGATCCTTAGATCCACACTTAAAACATCCTCCCGTCTTCTTCCAACACTCTCCTAGATGCATCTTCCCACACCGGGTACAACTACGATATTGCCCTCCTAGACTAGCTCTCGCGACCTCGCGCCCATCAACTCTAGGCCTCTTCTCGCACATTCCCGGATGCTCCGACGATCCAAAACTCTCTTTTCGCTGCTCCAATCGTTATTACGCCTTACAGAGTCCTTAATTCCTCTCGGCTACCTTAGCCTTCTCTACTAACGCAAAGAAACTCCCGCTCCCGATGTGGGGCTATTAACAACCTCGTGTCATCCTTAGTCCATCCTCAAATAGGACACATCGCTCATGCTTCAGAGCCACTACTCCTCGAGCATACCGGCTCAACCTTAGGAATTCAACAGTACTGCCTACGGACTTATTCCTTGAACCACCCCTCAGAAATGCCTTCCTCTGCGCGATCGATTGTAACGCGCGTGCGACATACTTCTTCTGATACGCCGCCTTAACATACTCCCAAGTAAGATCCTCAGTTGTGGCACCATCTCGAACTGTGAGCCACCATTGATATGCTTCATCACGTAGCGATGCCCACCATTCTTTTCGGTTTCTCTCGAAATCGATCCACTCATCCATAATTCGCTCTGTCGCCTCCAACCAATACTCAGCCGTACTGGGTGCCACGCTGGATACGCCACGGAATACCTCAGCTCCATTGGCTCGGAATCACTCTGGTATAGATTTCCTAGCTTCCATATTTCCACCTGCTCCAGCCACCATCTCAAGAACTCGCAGTACCGCCTGCGGTACTGTATCGTCCCCCGTCTGATCTTGTTGCTCAACACCAATAGTTGGTGGTGGGGGTGGTGGTACCTCATTTTCGGACCCTTGACCCGACCTAACGAGTTACGACACGGTCATCCTGTCTCTACCACGTCCTTGTACATTGCGATCACGTCCCCTAGAGCTCATTTCTACGATCGCGCTTTAATCTGATTACAAAGTTTTATGTATTAGCCTTTGTTCCACTGATTATCCGCGAACAATTTTATGAAAAGAAGTTTAATAGTAGTTCTTTCGATCATTCAGAGTTTCAAGTCTTCTATTCTAATTAAGAGAAGTACATCCATTCAGTAGCATCTACCACACACATTCATCATTCAAACATTGTTGTCTGTTCCTACCCCAGGGGTATTTTCGTAATTTGTCCTATAAGGGTATTTTGGTAATAAACCAGGGTCAATTTGAAAAGTCTCTATAAATCAAAGGTATTTCAAAATTTGCAAAACTTGGGGTTATTTTTGAGAATTAGTTTTCCCAATCGGTGATGTTGCAGAAATTTTGGAAATCGGGGCTATTTTGGTAATTTGTAAGTCAGGGGTATTTTAGTAAATTTTCCCAGATCAAGGTATTTTGATATTTTACAAAATAGGGTTTTTGGATATTTTTGTAAAGTAAGCAAATCTTAGTAACAATCGAGGGTAGTATGGTAATTTAAGATTTTTCAAACCAAGGGCATTTTAGTAATTTTACAACCAGGGGTATTTAGGTAATTTTGTAAATTGGGAATATTTTGGAAAATTTTCAAAAAAAATAATTTTCTCAATTCAAAAGGGTAGTTTAATAATTTTTTTTAAAAAAAATTAGGGTTTTCATAAAAATATGGCTAGTCCCTTTCGGGTTTTATTCATTGAGTTTTGCCCGTGAATGAGTCCTCTTGGTTAGGGTGAACCGTCACTACGTACCAGGTAGGATTTGAGTGAAGAGGAGGTGAGTCACGAGGACTGCTTAAATACCGTGCTCTTCCCCGAATCCAATCCTGACATGCGCACAATGGTTGCCACACCCTAACTTCTACGACTTAGTTACTGAGTTTGTTTAATTAGGCTTTAAGTTTTATGAAATTCTATGTTGGGGTAAACTAATCCTAGGGTTCAAGTACTTCATATACTAATCTACGTTCCCATTCTAACCTTATACAAATCATAGCATAATTCACACAACAGTTAGAGGTACTTACCTGGTGGGCTTCGGGTCGGAGACTTAAGTGCCATGCCAGAAAAACCTGCTTATTCACAAAATTGTTCACAAAACTTGTTTGGGCCTTATTTTAAAAATGTTATGAGCTTTAAACCCAATGTCGAGAGTTTAAAATCGGCTCGATACTGTCAAACACACCAAACCCAAACCACGAGCCTTGGCCGGATCTCGTATGTTCCTCGAGTAAAACAGATTCGAAATTTGTTTGTTTACTTTGGAAAATTTGAGTGATTTTGGAAGAAATTTGGTTTTGTGTTGGGTTCAATTGAAAATCTTGTTCTTTTTGGAATCAGGGATTTATTAAAAGCTTGTTTTTATATTCCAAAACCACAAGTTGAAAGATATGCCGAATTTGGTTTAGGTTTCACCTTTAAATTGGAAATCATCTGTTTTTAGATGTCAAAACATTTAACGATTACTTTAAAAATAATTTAGATAACCTTTGATTTAACAATAATAATATCGTGATAAAAAAAATAAATAAAAGTAAGCATAAAACAGTCTCATACTATAGCCTTATTACATCGAAAACAAAACCCGAATAAATCCAAATACAAAAAAGAAAATAGAAAGTCCAAATTAAAAATAAACTCTGAGCTGAGCATGGCCACCACTAAGCTCCTGCCGACCCGGTCCATTACTGAGCGTCACCTGAAAACATATCCCACAACGGGGTGAGTCAAACAGACTCAGTGTATAACAACCACACTAAGACTCAGTGTATAACAACCACACTAAGTCCTAATGATTTAGGTATATCAGATCATACATATACATATCACAATTTACAAATAATGATGCATTCTCCAACCCAAACCTAGATACCATCCGCTACACATCACCCGTACCAACCATTACACCGTGGGGACTACTAACTCAACCCTCCATCCACTACACATCATCGAAGGCAGTCGCTGCAGACGACGTGCTCATCGCCCTTATATATATTGTGGCATTGCCACCAGATAAAATTTTGTGGCATGAGTCACCATATTCAGATTATGTGACCGAAGTCACCACATTCAAATATTGTGGTATAAGCCACCAGATCACTTCCCCTTAAAATATCACCCATATGCCCCATGTCATACAAATCATACAATTAGTATGCCTTATGCCTTAATTCACATTCTTATCAATATTCACATATGTGTCATAACAGATATTCATGATATCATAACTACAGTAGTAGTAAGTTAACGTACCTGAGTACTTTGTACCATTGCATGGTACCCTTAGCCACATCTTATTTACTCTTATTAACACATTTAATAAAGCATAACCATAAATCTATTAAGGCTTAGTGCGGGGTACATTCGATCTATTGCTTTAGATCTCAAGTTCCTACATTCGGCCAACACTTAATATTTTATCAAAAGCCTATTCGGCTATAAAACTAAATCTCGAAGGATTAACGCAATCAACTTCTTACGTTGCTACCGATTTGGTTACTAACCAAATCCCAAAATTTCGTGATATTTCCCCTAGCAATCGGCCACCCACTAGATCACCTGAAGGATTAGTTTCCGGCTTTTGAATAAATAAGAAATAGATCTAGATCATTGTTTATAGCCTTGGCCGAATATCAGATTCACTTACCTTGTGGATCTAAATCCCGAAAAGTGCTACTTGGTTAGGGGTATCTGTCGAAATCCTTATAAACACATATTAGTATTAGCCTATTACACAAGATCTATTAAAATGGCCTATGGCCGAATATCACCCATAGCTTACCTTAGATCTTAAAAGTCCCGAAAACCTTCTCCCTTGTAGTCGACATTAGTAAAATCCCAAAAGAACCCCTTAAGATTGAAATCGGCAACACCTTTACTTGCGCCCACAGAGCTATTCGGCTATGGCCTAGATCTTAATCAATTGATTTCGGTTTTTGATGAATACTAGAGGGTTTCGGCTTCAACAAGGGAAAGAAAAGAAAGGTGTAGTGCTTAGGAAGAATCGGCAATAATGGCCTTTAGGGAGAAGTTTCGGCTAGAACAAGAAAAAGAAGAGAAGATGACGGTTTTAGAGAGAAAAGAGAGTAATTGAAAGAGAGGCCTAAAATGTTTAATGAAATTCAGCTATCCCCCTTTACTAGCTTGACCGAAAATCCCTTCAAAAGAGTCCCTAGGCCGGCCACACTCTTCCCCTATCTAATCCCTAAATTTTCTTTTTATCACCTTATTCAAATTAATAAAATTAATCCATCATTTATCCCTTATCTAGCCAAATTTTTTAAAAGGATTAACCTCATTCCTTTAGTGCCTTAGTGCCGTCCACTATTGCTCACTCCTACAGAAAAATAAAACTCTTTTATTTGCTTCCCTTGCAGCTCGAACCTAGCCCCTTGCACCCTGCTTGTGGCGTCACCTACCAAGCCTTAAGTGGCACCTCCAAGCCACTTAAACAAGCCCATTTTTGTGGTATACTTCACCTACAGTTTCTCTTAAGGCCTCCTTTTCCTAGCTTCCTCTTTTAAACTTAAAATCTGATAATTTCTAAAGCACTCTCCTATTTTCTAAAGTTCACAAAATTCATGCAACACATTCATAACACACAAAGGCATGCTTTTACAGATATTTAAGCACAAATGCATAAGCCCAAAATCAAGGATATTACAGTGTAAATATGGTATATGACATGTATAGGCTTGTGTCATTTTGGTTTGTTTGATGGATATGTATTTTTGGCCATTTGAGTTGGCATAAGATGATGAACATGATGAACATAATGATGTTATAAATATGCAAATGGGTTCTATTTTGAGTTTTGTAAATTGACTTATGTTAAGTGATTGAAGTTGATAATTTAGAAGTAATGTGTTTGTGAATTAATGCTTGATAATGCATGTTTGAAATGAATTAGTGAATTGAATTGTATATGTGAATTATGGTAAATGAACCATATTGTTGATGTTGTTTTGGTTTATATTTGAGTAAGTGAAATGGTTGTATTTGTATAGCATGAAATGTGCATGAATTGGGATTGATTTGGCTGCATATTTGTGCCTTGAAATGGTACCATTTGTACTTGTGTAGGTATGTGCAAAATGGGGTGGCAAATTGGCCTTGCAAATGGCCTATTTTTGTCCACACGGTCATGTCACATGGCCATGTGTCCCCTGGTGTTGAATTTGAATTGAAGTCAGTATGCTCCACATGGTCTTGCACACAGGCGTGTGACTGGCCGTGTGGTACAAGTCAGTATACCTCCTAAATGGCACACAGCCTAGCACACGGGTGTGTGGCTAGGCCGTGTTGCATAAGTCAGTATACCCTACAGGTTTGGCACGGCTTAGCACATGGCCTGGCACACGGGCATGTATGGCCACTTCGAAGGGCACACGGGCTAGACACACGGGCGTGTGGTTGGCCGTGTGACCCAAGTTAGTATGTATGCCCTATTTCCACATGGCCTGAGGCACAGGCGTGTCTGGAGCCGTGTGAGGCACACGACCTGTTCACACGGGCGTGTGACCCCTGAATGGTTAAAATTTTTCTAAGTTTCCAAATATTTCCCGAGTTATCAGTTTAGTTCCGAACCACTTCTAAAGCATGTTTAAGGCATCGTAGGCCCTTATAAGGGACAATGTGATTGTGATTAAATGATATTTGAGTATGAATGCATAAATGTATAATTTATGTATATTAAATGATATGTATTGATCGGTAATACCTCGTAATCCTATTCCGGTGAAAGATACGGGTTAGGGGTGTTACAATAGAACTTGAGAAAATGATGAAAGTTGGGATTTTTAAGCTATAAAACTTGAAAGAAAAGTAAAGCTGAGCATTCAATGGTGAAATAAATGCTAAGAAATCTAAAGGTAAAGTCTTTAACAAATTAAACTAAAGGAAACTTAAATACATTAAACTAGAAGATTGAAATGTCATTACAAGTAAAGAAAGGGACTAAAGGTGCAAATAAATCCAAGCTACAAATGTTAACTAACTACAAGAGCAACAAGAACAAGAAGGAAAATGCAGGAAAAATAAACATTACAGTTATGGAAGATGAAGAAAAATAAGAACTCTAGAAAAGTGCAGAGAAAAACTAAGGAAAACCTAAGAGAAAATATCTTTGTGCCCAATTTTTGGCCCTTTTATGCTTAAAATGCCCTTGAGTAGGCCTTCAATGATTAGTGCTTCAGTTGGACAAAGACTATCCTTGATGTCAATTTTTGTCCCCTCATGATGTTAGTATCGCGATATACAAGGTAGGATATCGTGATACCATCAATAAACTTGAATTAAGATGTTCCTTGGGCAGGTGGGTATCGTGAAACCCAAAGTGGATATCGTGATACCATTATAGGTGGTCTCCATCTTTGAGGCCTATTGGAGGTATTGTGATTCCAAGGGTAGGATATCGTGATACCCTCTCATTTGGTCTCACTCGATTTTGGCCTCCAACGCGTCCCTACAAACACTCAACCATATGTTAGGTCCCCCAATGACACCATTGGCCAATTTGGGTCTCAAAATAAGTAAAAAGAGGTATTTACACTTATTAAATCGAAGACTTAAAAAATACAAAATAAAAACTACGTAAACAATACCACTTTGCTTGAAAAGAAGCTCCTTAAGTATACCAAGAAAGCCTAATTTGCCATATCAAATTACAATAGATCAAAATTCAGTGCTTGAGACCTCGATATGAACCTAACCTGTGCACAAAAAACAAACCGTACGTTGAGCTATAAAGCTCAGTGGTATTTTCATGATTCAAGTCAAGATAATACAAGTTTCAATCAATTGTATACATTCAATTTCAAATTCAAATATCAACCAATTCATATTTAATACCATTTATACAATTCATGTTAATTTTCAATCCACATATCATTATGAATATGCCCCAAATACACCAATTATGCTAAATGAATCAACTATGTATTACTTTAATAATAAGCTAGTTGATCATACCATACCAATATCATTAATATTCATATTCCTATTCGATTTAACATATTCAATCAAATCCACATTTCAATTCTGAATCGAATCAATCATTCCTTATCTGACCAGATCAGCCTTTAGGATCATTAACCAGTTCGCATGGTCTTTTACATGCTATCAATAATCAAATATCATTTATAAATACTTGTAATACAACTTTATAAATTTTAATCATTTTCAAATATCAATTAACCAATTCACAAGTTATATTCCCTATTAACATGACTCGAACTCGAACAGATGCACATATCTCAACTAACACACCAATTTGGCACCCAGTGCCTCATCGGAATGTCTGAAGTAAATAGGTTGTGCTCAACGCTCATCAGTATAACTAAAATAAAAGTTGTGCCTTGCACTTATTGGAATGACCAAAGGAAAATGCGCTCAGTGCTCATCGACATATAGTCGAATTAACTCACACTCAATCTATCTTATGGCATGCCAACTATATCCGACTTTACTCGAACACTTAATACGGTAACCAATAGTCCAATTTCATTATAAGTTCAATTCACATTCTATTAATTTAAATATATATCACCAATTCATATATCATGTTTCAACTCAATTTCATACATAATATCATAAATGTAAAAGCCCGATTTAGGGCCTAGTCAGAATAGTGGTGCGAGACCACAAATCTGAAGTAGAAATATGTGTTTTATGATCTTTATAAGGTTTATCAGGTGATTTCATAATTGCCAGGACTGCCTCTAGCTAAAGATGTTGAGTTCGGCATTGAGTTAACTCCTAGTATAGCACCGATATCGATTGCTCCTTACAGGATGGCTCCAACTGAGTTGAAAGAATTAAAGGCACAGTTGCAAGAGCTGACGGACAGAGGTTTCGCAAGATCGAGTTGCTCTCCATGGGGTGCTCCAGTACTATTTGTGAAAAAGAAAGATGGCTCTATGAGATTGTGTATAGATTACCGACAGCTTAACAAAGTAACAGTGAACAATAAGTACCCATTGCAAAGGATCGATAATTTGTTCGATAAATTGAAGGGAGCCATTGTGTTTTCCAAGATAGACTTGAGGTCGAGATACTACCAGTTGAGAGAAAAAGACTCAGATGTGCCTAAAACGGCTTTTCGAACGAGGTATGGGCACTACGAATTTTTAGTCATGCCTTTTGGTTTAATTAATGCCCCGGCGGTGTTTATGGATTTAATGAACCGCATCTTTCGGCCATCTTTGGACAAGTTTGTTATTATTTTTATTGATGATATACTGATATATTCTCGTGATGAGAGTGAGCATGCCGAGCATTTAAGGACAGTTCTATAGATCTTGCGGGATAATCAGTTGTACGCTAAGTTTAGTAAAAGTGAATTTTGGCTCAAGGAAGTTGGATTTCTAGGACACATTGTCTCGGGAGATAGAGTCCGAGTAGACCCAAGTAAGATTTCAGCTATTGTTGATTGGAAACCACAGAAAAATGTATCTGAGGTTAGAAGTTTTCTGGGCTTAGCTGGCTATTACAGATAATTCATCAAAGGGTTTTCCATGATAGTGACTCTAATGACGAAACTATTACAGAAGAATGTAAAGTTTGAATGGACAGAGAGGTGTCAACAAAGTTTCGAGAAACTTAAGGCAATGTTGACAGAGGCTCCAGTTCTAGTACAACCTGAGTCGGGTAAAGAATTTGTGATTTACAGTGATGCATCTTTAAACAGACTGGGCTGTGTACTTATGCAATAAGGCAAAGTGATAGCGTATGCCTCTAGACAGTTAAAGCCACATGAGAAGAACTATCTGACGCATGATTTAGAGTTAGCTGACATTTTGACATTGTTTTTACAATGAAGATTTGGAGACACCATTTGTATGCTGAAAGATGTCAAATTTTTACCGATCACAAAAGTTTAAAGTATTTGATGACTAAAAAAGAATTGAACTTAAGGCAACAAAGATGGTTAGAGTTGATAAAAGATTAGGAACTAGTCATTGATTACCACCCGGGAAAGGCAAATGTAGTCGCCGATGATTTAAGTAGAAAGTCCTTATTTGCTTTGAAGGCTATGAATACTCAGATGACTTTGTCCGATGATGGCTCCATTCTAGCTGAGTTGAGAGCTAGACCGATGTTCCTCCAGGAGATCTATGAAGCTCAGAAAGATGATAGTGAGTTGCAAGCCAAAAGAGTTCAGTGCGAATCGGGTGTTGAGACCGATTTTCGAATCAATTCGGATTGATATTTAATGTTCAGAGACAGAGTTTGTGTACCGAGGAACGATGAGCTCATTTGTAAAGTTTTGCATGAGGCACATAGTGGATGCTTATCTATACATCCGGGTAGCACTAAGATGTATAATGATTTGAAGAAATGGTATTGGTGGCTGAGTATGAAGAAAGACATTTCTGAGTTTGTTTCAAGATGTTTGACTTGTGAACAAGTAAAGGCTGAACACCAAGTACCATCGGGTTTGCTCCAACCTATTATGGTGCCTGAGTGGAAGTGGGACCAAATTACCATGGATTTTGTAACGGATCTACCATTGACACCGAGCAAGAAAGATGTTGTATGGGTCGTAGTCGATAGACTTACGAAGTCAGCCCACTTTATACCTGTACGTGTCGACTACTCACTTGAAAAGTTGGCAAACTTGTATATCTTAGAGATTGTGAGACTTCATGGAGACCATTATCCATTATATCAAATAGAGATCCGAGATTCACATCCAAATTTTGGAAAAAGTTGCAAGTGGCTTTGGGCACAAAGTTGAATTTTAGTACATCCTTTCACCCCTAAACCGACAGCCAGTAGGAGAGGTTGATCCAAGTTCTCAAAGATATGCTCAGCTGTCATGTTCTTGAGTTTCAGGGCAGCTGGGAAAGGTACTTGCTGTTGGTAGAATTTGCCTACAATAATAGTTTTCAGTCAAGTTTGAAAATGGCGCCTTATGAGGCTTTATATGGGCGAAAGTGCCGAACGCCTTTATATTGGACTGAAATTAAGGAAAACCAAATCCACGGGGTTGATTTGGTTAAAGAAACCGAAGAGAAGGTAAAGGTGATTCGAGAATGTTTAAAAGCTACTTCTGACAGACAAAAATCTTACTCAAATTTAAAAAGGAAAGAGATTGAGTATCAAGTTGGTGATAGAGTATTCTTGAAAGTGTCACCATGGAAAAATGTTACTAGATTTGGCCAGAAGGGCAAACTGAGTCCGTATTTTATCAGACCGTATGAGATCACCGAAAGGATAGGGATGGTAGCTTATCGATTGGCTTTGCCACTTGAGTTAGAAAAGATTCATGATGTATTTCATATGTACATGTTGCGACGCTACCGATCAGACCCCTCGCATGTGATTGTCCCGACAGAGGTTGAGATACAACCCGGTATGACTTATGGTGAGGAACCAGTTGAGATTCTAGATCGGGAAGTCAAGCAATTAAGGAATAAAAGTATAGCTCTCGTAAAAGTCTTATGGCAGAGACATGGGGTAACAGAGGCTACATGGGAGCCCGAGGAGGCTATGAGAAACTAATACCCAAACCTTTTTACTAGTAAGATTTTCGAGGACGAAAATCCCTAAGGAGGAGAGAATTATAACAACCCAATTTAGGGCCTAGTCAGAATAGTGGTGCGAGACCTGATAAACCGTAAAAGTAACATATTTTAATCCCACATTTAGCATATTTTTGGATGATTTATCCCTTGATTTATGTAAAAAGGTGCTCTTAATCCTTTCTTTTCATGTTTTATACTCAGGAAAGCACCAGAGGATGAAAAGAACGAGAAACGGGCTTAAAACGGACCAAATTAGGCTAAGAGAGAAATCGACACGGCCTGGCCCAAAGACCACACGACCGTGCCTCATTAAAAGTCCGAACACGGCCTGGCCACGATTCACACGGGCGTTTGCCATGGCATTGTCCCTGTCGTGGAGAAGAGTAATTTCATTCAGATTTGGATACTTGGGGGTAAAGAAACCTATCTCAAAAGCCTATATAAACCCCCTAAGTATAACCTGAAAGGGGGAGGTTACCTAGGCCAAGGAGCTGAGCCGAAAAGGTCAGATTTGTGGGA
Source organism: Gossypium bickii (assembly GCA_025503065.1). NCBI lineage: Eukaryota > Viridiplantae > Streptophyta > Magnoliopsida > Malvales > Malvaceae > Gossypium > Gossypium bickii. The sequence goes on along the minus strand of CP106714.1, from coordinate 89,689,089 downwards.
AATACTCGAAGATAGCCAGTTGATCCATCTCAAAAAGGTGAAATTCTACTCAATACGAAGGATCTCTCCTTCAATTCCTTCAAGGGGTTTTAGGGATTTCTTATGTTTTATTTTATCTTTTCTTCTGAGATGTTTTCTTTTATGGTTATGAACTAAACCCTTCAGATACTTGAAGGGAATGAAAACCTAAGACGGATCTTGTTATTGTTTTCTGAACAATATGATAAATACTTAATTTGTTCTTAATTATGTGTTCTTAATTCTTGTGTTGATATTTTCGGGATATTGATTCAAGTATGATGTGCTTAGGTGGAGGAGCAAAAGTCCCTGCCTAAGAGTAGATCTAGCATAATTAAGCGGAGTTGATTGCACGCCTAGACATAGGGTGACGAGATTTTTCCAGATTAGGGTAAAACCTAATATGGGAGTCCATAGATCGAGTTAATGTGATTCTAGGGGTTTTAATTAGAAAGACATTTCAATTAATCAACCTAGGGTTAGACGTTATTTGCCTCAAGAGAGGGTTTAATATAAATTAGGGAATCTTACGGATTAAGTCAAATGAATACATCGTTTGGTTCAGTGTTAGACAACAAGTGAAGTCTAAGTGGATTCTTCCTAAGGGTATCATCTTAATCAACTGAGTTTTTCCAACAGTATTTCCCCAATTCATTCTTTTTGTCTTTGCGTCTTTAGCTTAGTAGTTAATTAAAATTAGATTAAAACAACAACTTCACTTATTTTAGGCTAGATAATAAAAAGAAAGTTAGTATTTGTACTTTTAGTTCCTTTGGGTTCGACAATCCGATCTTGCCTAAGTTATACTACTGTTCGATAGGTGCACTTACCTTAAGTCGTTGTCAGAGTTAGTTTCCAGGTTTGATCATTCTCAATTATAAATTTAAAACTCTGAAAAATAAACGATCAAGTTTTTGGCACCGCTACCGGGGAACTAAAATATTAAGAAAACTCTATTTTTATTACTCTAGCCACTTTTTTAATTTTTATTTTATTTTCCGCAATTCACTCTTATTTTTATTTTTTATTTTTTTGTTTTGTTTTTAACTTTGCTAAATTTTCTTTCTTTCTTTTCTTAACAAGTACCTCTAGTTTATGACTAGAAGGAACCCGAGAGGACCACTAATATACCACAGTGATATTGAAGCTACCGCTCGTAGGAATCGCAGAGAAATTAGGCGAGCCCTAAATTACACAGAAGAAGGGCGAGAAAGTAGATCCAATCCTACTGAAGGAATGGACGAGAATAATCCACCACCACAAGAAGTGGCAAACAATAATGCTTCGCGTACTATGTATGATTATGCTAAACCTCATTTAACAGGAGCAGAATCAAGCATTGTTAGGCCTGCTATAGTTGCTAATAATTTTGAATTAAAGCTTAACACTATACAAATGATTCAACAATTTGTTCAATTTGATGGTTTACAGGACGAAGACCCAAATACTCATATAGCTAATTTTTTAGAGTTCTGTGATACCTTTAAAATAAATGGCGTTTCTAATGATGCCATACGTCTTCGGTTATTTCCCTTTTCATTAAGGAATAAAGCCAAACAATGGTTAAACTTGCTACCATGAGGGTCAATCACTACATGGGATTAAATGCCTGAAAAATTTTTATTAAAATATTTCCCACCAGCCAAAACGGCCAAATTACTGAATGATATCTCTTCTTTTGTGCAAATGGATTTAGAGACATTATACGACGCATGAGAGAGATATAAGGATCTCTTGAGAAGGTGTCTGCACCATGGTTTACCCTTATGGCTCCTAGTCCAAACTTTCTATAATGGTGTAACCCCTCAACGAGGCAACTAATTGACTCAGCCACCAATGGAACCCTAAACAATAAAACTCCTAAAGCAGCCTACGAGTTTATAGAAGAGATGTCACTGAATAACTATCAGTGGCAAGTTACAAGGACAAAACCAACAAAATCAGCCGGAGTTTTCAACCTCGACGCAGTAACCATGCTATCAACACAGGTAGAGATGATGAATAAAAAGCTTGATAGTTTGTGTTCTTCGTAGGTACATCCAGGAATGCAGTGCAACGCAAGTGGAACTGTGGCGAATCCTGAGTACCCACCCTACCAACTGGACACAGAAAGCGAACAGATGAACTATATAGGTAATAATTTCAGATCTAATAATAACACTTATAGTAATACTTATAATCCAGGTTAGAGGAACCACCCAAATTTTTTATGGGGAGGTTAAGGAAATCAAAGACAACAACCTCCTCACAATTTCCAACATCAGCCGTATCCACAGGAAAAGAGGCCGAACTTCAAAGAGATGCTGACAAAATTCATGACAGCCACAAATGCCCGTCTCCAACAAACTGAGACGACACTCGATAATCAACAAGCATCGATCAAAGGGATCGAGATCCAAGTTGGGGAACTTACTAAGTCAGTTGGACAACTTACTAAGATAGTTTCGGAAATTTGATCAGAGATTTTTTCTAAAGGAACTGAACAGGTAAAGGCATTTACACTGTGAAGTGGAAAGGAGTTAGTCGAACCGAAGAAAAAAATACCACTCGAAGATAACAAAGCAAATGATGAGGGAGTTGAGGATGTAACCCTAGTACAAACGAAAGTAAACCACAAATCCCATATCCGGCAAAGTTGAAGAAAGACCGATTAGATGCCCAATACGTAAATTTCTTGAACTTTTTAAACAAATACATATTAACTTACCCTTTGTTGAAGCCATTTCACAGATGCCAATGTACGCAAAATTCTTAAAAGAACTCCTAACGAATAAAAGGAAGCTTGAAGAAATATCAGCAGTGGAGCTTAATGAAGAATGTTCAGCCATCCTCCAAAACAAGTTACCAACCAAATTAAAAGACCTAGGAAGTTTTACTATTCCCTGTTTAATTGGTAGTTTAAATATTAAGAAAGCATTAGATGATCTAGGTGCCAGTATTAATTTAATGCCTTATAAAATGTTTAAACAACTAGAACTTGGGGAACCAAAACCCACTAGGATGAGTATTCAGTTAGCTGATAGATCTATTAAATATCCTAGAGGAGTTATCGATGATGTCTTGGAAAAAATTGATAAATTTATTTTCCCTGTTGATTTTGTTGTGCTTGACATGGATGAGGACATTGAGGTTCCCTTAGTTTTAGGGCGCCCTTTTTTAGCTCTCTTCGCTAGAAATTTATTATCGATGTAGGTGACGGTAAACTTGCATTAAGGATAGGCGATGAGGAAATTGTTTTTCAAATTTATGATGCCATGCAATATTCTAGAGAACAAGATGATTCCTGTTATTTTGTTGATACCACTGATCATATCATTCAAAACTCATTACAAGAAATTATACATGATGACATGATGGAACTGTGCCTAACTCAAGAAGAGGGGGAAGAAGATGAAGTTGACGAGCTGAATTTGAATACATCTTTATCTAGGCATACGAAAGAAGAGAGCATTAAAGTCAATGACGAACTAAAACAAAAACCCTCCATTGATGAGCCACCCAAATTAGAATTAAAACAAATGCCGAAACACTTAGAATATGCATTCCTCAGGGACAATTCTACGCTACCGGTAATTATCTCTTTAGACTTAGAACCCAAGGAAAAGGAGGAGTTGATACAGGTACTAAGGGAACATAAAAGAGCCATAGCTTGGAAAATCTCTGACATCAAGGGAATAAGCCCGTCGTTTTGCACCCACAAAATTTTAATGGAAGAGGAATACAAGCCATGTGTGCAACCTCAAAGACGATTGAATCCCAACGTAAAAGAAGTCATGAAAGCTGAGGTAATTAAACTTCTAGATGCTGGAATAACTTATCCTACTTCTGACAGCAATTGGGAAGTCCTGTGCAGGTTGTTCCAAAGAAAGGAGGCATGATGGTGTTAGCCAACGAAAAGAATGAACTAATTCCCACCAGGACAGTTACAAGTTGGAGAGTTTGCATTGATTACAGGAAACTGAATGACGCCACTAGAAAATATCACTTTCTTATGCCCTTCATTAATCAAATGTTAGAAAGGTTATCTGGGCATATGTACTATTGCTTCCTAGATGGACTCCCTGGATATTTCCAAATCCCAATAGCACCTAAAGATCAAGAGAAGACAACATTCACATGCCCATATGGTGCGTTTGCTTATCGTAGAATGTCTTTTGGATTATGTAATGCTCCTGTTACTTTTCACCGCTGCATGTTGGCAATCTTCGACGAACTAGTGGAAGACACTATAGAGGTATTTATAGACAATTTCTCAGTATTCGGTAATTCTTTCCATATTTGCCTTAAAAATTTAAAACGAGTTCTAATGAGATGTAAGGAAACAAATATTGTTTTAAATTGGGAAAAATGCCACCTTATGGTACAAGAGGGGATTGTATTGGGACATAAAATTTCTAGTAAGGGAATCGAGGTAGATAAAGCAAAGGTTGAAACCATAGAAAAATTACCTCCTCCTAGTTTAGTTAAGGCTATTAGAAGTTTTTTAGGACATGCAGGATTCTATAGAAGATTCATCAAGGATTCTTCTAAAACAGCAAAGCATTTAACAAAATTACTAGAAAAAGATGTTCCTTTCAATTTCGATCAGGAATGTTTAGATGCATTCAATGTCCTCAAGGATAAACTAATAAATGCTCCGATTATAATTGCACCTGATTGGAATTTACCCTTTGAACTAATGTGTGTGCGAGTGATTTTGCAGTACGTGTAGTTCTGGGACAACAAAGAGACAAGCATTTTCAGCCAATTTATTATGCTAGTAGAACATTGACACCTGCGCAAGAAAACTATACCACCACAGAAAAAAAATTGTTAGCTGTAGTTTTTGCTTTTGACAAATTTAGGCAGTATTTAATATTATCTAAAGTTGTTGTTTATATTGATCATTCAGCTCTTCGTTATCTCTTAACTAAACCTGATGCAAAACCTCGACTCATACGGTGGATTACTCTTGTAGGAATTTGATTTGGAAATACAAGATAAAAAAGGAGCTGAGAACCTTGCAGCAAATCACCTCTCTAAGCTTGAGAACCCACACATCGAATAGCTCGATAAAAGTGAGATAGACGACTCGTTTCCTAAAGAACAACTCTTTTCTATAACCAACTATGAGGTATCATGGTCTGCAGATATTGCGAATTATTTAGCTGCTAACATCTTGCCAAAAAGACTAACACAACACCAAAAGAAGTGATTCTTTGCTGATTCGAAAAACTATTTTTGGGAAGATCCCTTTCTTTTCCGCATATGTGCAGATCAGGTAATTCGGAGATGCGTTACAAGGGCGGAGGCAAGCAAAATCATGGAATATTGCCATTCAGGACCTTCAGGAGGACACTACAGTGGCATTAAGACAGCACATAAAATACTCGAATCAGGTTTTTATTGGCCCACTCTATTCAAAGATGCCAACAAGTATGTCGCTTCGTGTGATAAATGCCAAAGAACAGGTAATGTTTCTAAACGTGATGAAATGCCTCAAACATATATGCTATCATGTGAAATATTTGATGTATGGGGTATTGATTTTGTGGGTCTATTTCCTAGTTCATCTGGAAATAAATATATCCCAGTGGCAGTTGATTACATGTCAAAATGGGTGGAAGCCGAAGCTTTACCCACCAATAATGCTAGAGTAATAGTTATGTTTCTCCAGAAACTGTTCTCTCGATTTGGGACACCTAGAGCCATCATTAGTGATAGGGGCACTCATTTCTGTAATACTCAATTTGATAAAGTCTTAAAAAACTATGGAGTACACCATAGGATAGCTACCCCCGTATCACCCTCAAACCAGTGGGCAAGTTGAAGTAGCAAACCAAGAAATTAAACGCATCCCAAAAAAAACGGTTGAATCAAACAGAAAAGATTGGGCATTAAAAGTAGATGATGCCCTATGGGCCTACAGAATAGCGTTTAAAACCCCCTAGGAACATCCCCTTACAAACTTGTCTACGGGAAAAGCTGTCATCTACCACTCAAGTTAGAACACAAAGCTTTTTGGGCTATAAAATTTTTAAATTACGATCTTAAAATTGCAGGAAAGAAAAGAATGATGCAGATGAACGAGCTAGACGGATGGAGAACTGAAGCCTATGAGAACTCGAAGCTATATAAGGAGGCAACAAAGCGACACCATGATGCTCGTCTAAAGAAATCGAGACAATTCGAAGTAGGAGACTTGGTCCTGCTATACAACTCAAGGCTTAAATTGTTTCCTGGGAAACTGAAATCAAGATGGTCAGGTCCATTTATGATTAAAACAATCTTTCCCTATGGCACAATCGGGGTAACTCATCCCACTCAAGGCACATTCAAGGTAAATGGTCACCGACTCAAAATCTATAATGTTGAAGATTTTAGGGATATGAGAGAGGAGCTTCAGCTCCATGAACCTTCCTTTAGAAATGAAAACAGGGTAAGTCTAGCTTAAGACTTTAAACGAGCACTTCTCGGGAGGCAACCCCGAGCACTAACCTCACTAACATTAGATTCTTAATTTTTAGCATTTAATTCCATACTAATTAATCCAATAAAGTGCAGGTTTTAGACCACACGGCCTTGCACACGGACGTGCTCGTTGCCGTGTGGAAGCCAGGGGACAGCCCACGGGCGTGCTAGTAGCCGTGCACGACAAAGAAGAAATTTTTTCCCAACACGGATTGCGATAATAGTCCATGTCCGTGCCGACTTTCTGTGGACTATACTGACTTACCAAACACAAGCAAGACACGGTTGTGCCTTACAACCGTGCGAAGATACTAACTTGTCGAGCACGGCCGTGGCCAAACACCCTGAACACGCCCAAAATTCAAAATCATGAAAAACTTGGGCTAATTAAATCGAAAACGGGCATGGCACCCTGCCCGTGTTGCCTTTCCTATTTAAAGAAACACAGCCCCATTTTTCCCCAATCTCCTTCCCCAAACCAACCCTAGCCATTTTTCACCTCAAAAACTCCCCCTCAAATCCGGCCACCAGCAAGAAACTCCCTTACCATTGCTTCTCCCCACCACAAATCTCCCAAACTTTCAAATACTCATACAAAGACGAACCCGAGCTCATGTTAACAGAAGCCCACGCCCTCACCACCGTCGTGCTACCCAAGATTTTACAGCACATGACCGTGCCCCACCATACACGCCCGTGCTCGGCCGTTCACATCGCCACACACCCCAAAAACACTGCTGCTCACTCTTCACTATTTCATTTTCATCTATTCTAACTATTGTTTGATTGAAATTGCATGTTATTTAGGTTTTTTTTTTTTTTTTTTACTTTTAGTATTATTTAGAATAATTTCTTGAATTTTAGAACTAATTTGGTTGCTATATTTTTCTTTTGTTCAAATTAAGTTAGTTTTGTCAATATAATTTCTCATGGTCGAAATGTTTTATTTAGCATTCAAATATTGTTGGGTACCAATCAAAATACATGATATTATTTGGAAGATAATTATTTGAATATAAACTATTTTTAGGTACAATGTCATCGTCACGAGGAAAGCGAACAGCAGCCACCAATTCTAAGAAATGGAAGAGAACCAGCTCATCCTCCGCTAGCCCATCCTCTGAAGTGCGCCACCGGTTCCTCCAATTTACTCAAGAGGCTCAAGAGCAACGGTACAAGACACTACGGGCGCGACCTCTCGGCACCGGTAGGTGCATTGATTGGGCCGCTTTAGAGCAGGTCGATCTCGCAGATGATGTTTGAGCCCTGCTTACAACCGATCTGTGGGATAAATTTTTCACCATCATCGAGCCTATGTACTTAGAACTTACCTTAGAGTTTTGCTCCACTTTTCAACACCAAACGGTGATGGCACAATACGATGATCTAGGAACGATACAATTCCATTTAGGAGGCACCGTACGACGACTGAATGTGCTACTATTCAGGGCCGCGCTCGGACTTTACACAGATGACTTCGTAGCAAAACATGACCTCTCCGAGCTACACCGCCACATCCACCGTACCCCCGTCAGCTGTTGGCACAACTTAGCCCCCCACAAGGCCAACTATGACCCCAGTCACTCCAAGGCGACGGCCCTGGTCCCATCTCTGAGGTACGTACACGCAATTTTGGCTCAGACTATTACAAGTCGACGCGAGAGCACTGGCGTCGTAAACACTCATACCGTCTACTACCTGTGGTGCATGTCAAACGGGCACGTCTTTGACCTAGCGTACTTCATAGCCCGTGCCATCCAACACCAGAAGGAGCCATATAGGAGGGGAATCCTATCGATGGGCCCATACATCACACGTTTAGCTCGATACTTTGGCCTCCTCAACACCGATACACAGACCTCCTTCCTAACATAGATGGGGCAGATGGTACCGCAACACATCCAGATGATGCTGCACATGAGGATGATCAAATATCGACGTGGGACCGATCCTCCTCAATACCGACTAGCCCTTCCCACTAAAGAGGAGGAGCCTAAGGACATTACTGATGATGTCCCACCACCACAAGAGGATCCATTCCCGAGCCAGCGGCCCTCCCATGCACCAGCTTCACTTTCGGACATCTCTGCATGCCTTACCCAGTTCGAGCAGTACTGTACTCAGCAGTTCAATGACACCGCTCGACGTTTTGACGGGGTCGAAGCCACCCTTCAGCAGATTTGTCATCACTTCCACATTTCTTCACCGATACCACCGCAGGACCCAGCAGATAATGAGGATCTTTAAGTCCTTTTATTATCATTATTTTTAGTTTTCTTTTCTTTAATTTTAGCTCATAGCTTCAGTTTTTTATTTTTTATTTAAACTTGTTGCCTTTTATATTTCAAACTTTTATTTCATTCATGATATCATTGGCTATCTAACCTTCGAGTATTGCTAACAAATACTTGTTTAATCATGCCACCGACACATCTAAATGATGACCCGCAATTTCAATTGCACACTCCAAATAACAAACAAATCACTAAGGAGTAATTCAATACTACATATGTAATATCCCGGGTCAAGGGTTATTTTGTTGTTGCATGATATTGCATGTGTTTAGTGTGCTGTGTTGCTATTTTTGTGTTTTAGGGGCTTAATTGTAGGCTAGGAGTATGCCTGAGTGAAGGGGAAAAATTTATTTTTTGGGCTTAGGTGAGAGGAGCTGAAAGAGCTGGGGTTTAAGAATTTTATTTGTGGTTTTGTTGCACAAAAGAGGAGCTGGCAAGGTGGCAAGGCATGCGCTACTTGGGAGCTAGTGTGGCGTCAATTGCATGAGGTGGAGGTCTTGTGTTCAAGCCGCAAAGACCTCACATTTTGGTTCATTTTGACTGGCATAGGAGGGAAGAGTTGGATGAAGTTTAAATTCCTCCTTGGACTTGGTCAAATGGTGGCTTGGTGGGTGGAGAGTGATTGTAGGAGGGAGACTTGGTAAACACATTTGAAATGTGTGGCTTGGAGTATTTGGAGGGATATGGCCGAATTTGAGGGAGTGTGGAGTGGGGGAAGTGACGGCTTAGTGTGGGAAAGGGGGGAGGCCGAATGTACCTTGGCATTTTGGTGCATTTTTCGGTCACTTTTTGGTAAGCTAGAGTTCTCTCATTTTTTTTTCTTTTTCTCACCTCTTGAAACCGAAACACCTAGTCCCTTAGTTGCCGAAATTGTTTTGCTTCATTTGGTTTGTGTGTAGCCGAATGCATGATTGCATTTTTCCTTCTTTCTTCACTTGGGTGTTTCAAAGTAAAAGTCTTTTCTTGTCATATTTTCTTCCTTGTTGAACCTTAATAGCCGAACCTAGCACTCCATCTTTATTTCATTTCTTTTTGGAACCTTGTAAGCCGAAACCCCACCTCTCCAAAATATAATTTTTCTTTCTCTCATTTCTTCTCTGACTAGCCGAAACTCAAGCACTAAAAGCACATCTTCATTTTCTTTCTTTGACAAACCGAAACTACCTTCATTCCATCCACTTCTCTTTTCTCAATTGTCATTGCCGAAACTACATTTTGTCTCACCCTTCTTTTCTTTCTCTTCCACTCAAGCCGAACATTAGAGGTGATAAACACTTAGGCCGAATCTCTTCTCTCCTAGAAGTCCTATTATTTTGGCCGAATTTTGGGTGTTGGTAAGCTCTTGGCCGAATGGCCATTTTCCTTATCTCTCTAGTGTTGTGTTAATTTTGGGTTATGGAAGGGTGCTAACCTTTTGATTATCATCTTATTATAGGGTCATTGGAGTGTGGAAACAAGCAAGGGAACCGCTGCTTCTTTTGTTAATCGGTTGGTAAGTAAGGGGTAAGTGTTTGGTATTGGAGTTGTTGGTTCAATCTGTGGGTTCGATTAAGTCAGGAGTGACAAAGGTTTAATTGTTCTCTTATGAAGGTGTAGCCGATTGTTGGAAGGAGAACCATTGTGGTTCGGGTTTGATAAGAAATCAAACCAATAACAAGGTAGGGGATCAGCATTAACCCTTTGGTTAATTAATCTTTGGCCGAATGGTCTTAGTGCCTAACCCCTATGTTTTGGCCGATTGTAGGAGCTAGTAATCAAGGTGCCTTAGATCGTTTCGTTGGGATCTTTAGACTCGTATTTACCAGGTGTGTAAACTAACACACTCGATATCTAGTAATGTTATTAATAAACTTTGCTTGCTGTTAAAAATCATAACAAAGATGTTGGATAATTGGATACCCAAATGGGGTATGTGTACGGATCCGGGTAAGTCTATTTTATTACAAGTTCTATTATGGATATCTTGGATATTATGATCTATGCTATATATATGCTATGAGATGCAATGTTGGGCATGTTTGCATGAGTTACATGATTTGCATATTGTGCATGAGTCGAGATAACATGTATGGGATTGATGAGAGGAGGGGATATGATATCCGTGTCTTTGGGACACCGAGAGGTTTGGCACCTCCAGTGGTTTGGTACCACGGTGATATATTGTGACTTTGGGTCACCGTGAGGTTTGGCACCTCGGCGTCTCTCGCCCCAGTGGCTTAGTACCACAGTGGGTTGGCCCCACGGTTGATTACACGGGATTGACGCCAGTGATTTGGTATCACACGATGGGTTGGCCCCATCATCGGATTTGTGACTGCGGTCACTAGTGGTTTGGTACCACATTGTGTCTTTGGGACACCGAGGGTTTGGCACCTCATTGCGACTGCGTCCCCGTGGTTTGACACCACCGTGGGTTGGCCCCACTTGAGAGATACGGGATTGTCGCTAGTGATTTGGTATCACGAGATGGGTTGGCCCCATCATTGGATTATTCGTGACTTTGGGTCACTAGTGGTTTGGCACCACAATATGGATATCGTGACTTTAGGTCACGGTGGTTTGGCACCACCAAAGGTGGTTTGGTACCACACGGGGTAGAAAAGGTGATACTGGATGGTTAGGGTCGGGTTGCATTAATTATGTTGCTATGTACGATGTGTGTTAGCATGTTGTTTCATCGGGAGCGGGATTTATGCACTGAGTCATTCGACTCACCCCCTCCTTTGACATTTCAGGTGACTCGTAGACGCAGACATGGAGCCGGGATGGACTCGGGGTGCTCATGCCATGCTTAATAAAGTTTTACTCAGACTCTATCATTTGGGTACTTTAGTTTAATTACTTTTATTTGGGTTTTATTTTGGATTGTAAAAGGCCTTAAAATTATGTTTATGATGTTTATGCTCTAAAGTAGATTTTTAATATGCCTTAACAAAATAATTGGGTTTGAATTTTACTAAAATTTGGAAAGACAATGATTTCAAAACTATAACGCAATGTGTTTTAAACTATACCATCGGGTATCTCACTATGACTTTGCATTGGGAATTCAAATGATTTTTAAACATGAACTTGTTTTTCTTCTAATTCTAGATGTTTGAGTAACATCAAGATACAACTTAAACCTTTAAATTAATTTGTTTAACTTTTTAACCGAATAAGTTTTCGAAATTTCTGAGTTTTCAAAATAACATAGAAAGTTTTCAACAATCATATCCAAGATTTCTACAAGTCTAAACTTTTCAAAGAATTTTTATCGAACTTTTAAACGAAAAATCTAACCTCTCAAATACGTTTTCCCCGTAACATACCAGATTCGGACGTGGTGTCTTGTCCGGGTTTGGGGTGTTACAACATAAGTCATCATCTTGTCACCTCCGACTCAAGGAATACATCCAGAATTCAGGAAGTGTCACTTTTTCCCCTCTTTTGATTATATAATAACTGTTATTATCTATCTTTGTACATTGAGGGCAATGTACATCTTAAGTGTGGGGGGTGAATAGTTATTTCAAGAAAATGCCTAACTTTCTGCATTATTCTCAAATACCTGAATTATGCCTTGTCTTGAAGTAAGTTTCTCATATTACTAATTAGGATAAAATTTCTGATGATTAAAGATTTTTATTGATATGTTTTGGATTAAGCCATAGTTAATTGTGCATTGATGATTTAAATTTGAAGGATACTAGGGAATCAAGCATGTTAAGTCTAATTTTCAGAATTAAAATTTTTTTCTAGGTTGTTAACCTGAATCTAATTATTACTTTGAAATTTGAATTCTACAAGGTTGACATCAAATACCCATAATTTTTGGAAGATTTTGAGCCTTATAGAGCATATATCCTTTTTCATGCTCACTTTTTGATTATGAGTGTGTCAACATTGATTTTTTATTCTAGAACTTGCATTGATTATACATGTCAAGACCACACCTTTGATTTGATATACAGAGATGATAAAGGCACTTAGGATTTAACCCACTTACACCACTAAAAAGCCTACCTTCATAATTAACCCCTAATGAACCCCGTCTAATCCTAACAACCCTTTTTATTGACTCACCCATTAATTTTAACCCAAAACCCTTTGTATTTGTTATCACCATTCCTTGATTACCTTTTTTTGTCAAGATTTGATTTCGAGCAGTTACCTAACTACGATCTATATTTCAGTTGTAAAAGTTCTTTCCTATTATTTGATTTGTTCTTAAAAAAAATTGAAGTATATTCATTATTAGTTCTATGATTAGCTAAGCTTATATTTACAAATTTCAAATCTTGAAGAAAAAGCTCGTATTATTAGTTTTTAATTGATGTAATTATTTAATACTAGTTCATTTTTCTAGTTAGGTAATTTATCAAGTCAATCTCGATTCTAACCTTCTAATTCAGCCTATATCCATACCCTTAACCTAGCCCCGTTACAACCCTGTAAAGACCTTTTGATTTGTGTATCATCTCATTTTACAGTGGTGGAGATTTGATTTTCAGGCAAGCCTATGGAATTAACTTTTCAGGTTTGACTTATGAGTGCTCTTTTCCTGAACCTTAAACACTTCGAGTGATTTGAGTGAATCTTTTGTGAGGATGTCAATCCTTGTCGGTTTTGAATTAAAAGGTAATTATTCAGATAAAAGAAGACACCTATGTTTTCGTGATACAAATGTATGACTTATATTGTTTGAATCTTTAGTACTCTTTGAATTAAATTATCCATGTATAAATTGTCTATGAATTATGATGCCGATAGGAATATTGAATTATGGAAAGTTCGTTTCAATTGTAAGTTGAGAATTTTTCTTGAGGACAAGCAAAAGCTTAAGTGTGGGGGTATGTGATAAACCGTAAAAGTAACATATTTTAATCCCACATTTAGCATATTTTTGGATGATTTATCCCTTGATTTATGTAAAAAGGTGCTCTTAATCCTTTCTTTTCATGTTTTATACTTAGGAAAGCACCGGAGGATGAAAAGAATGAGAAACGGGCTTAAAACAGACCAAATTGGGCCAAGAGAGAAATCGACACAGCCTAGCCCAAAGACCACACAGCCGTGCCTCATTAAAAGTCCGAACATGGCCTGGCCACGATTCACACGGGCGTGTGCCATGGCTGTGTCCTATCATGGAGAAGAGTAATTTCATTCAGATTTGGATACTTAGGGGCAAAGAAACCTATCTCAAAAGCCTAAATAAACCCCCTAAGTATAACCTGAAAGGGGGCGGTTACCTAGGCCAAGGAGCCGAGCCAAAAAGGTTAGATTTGTGGGAAATACTCGAAGATAGCTAGTTGATCAATCTCAAGAAGGCGGAATTCTACTCAAGACGGAGGATCTCTCCTTCAATTTCTTCAAGGGGTTTTAGGGATTTCTTATGTTTTGTTTTATCTTTTCTTCTGAGATGTTTTCTTTTATGGTTATGAACTAAACCCTTCAGATACCTGAAGGGAATGAAACCTAAGATGGATCTTGTTATTGGTTTCTGAACTATATGATAAATACTTGATTTTTTCTTAATTATGTGTTCTTAATTCTTGTGTTGATATTTCCGGGATATTGATTCAAGTATGATGTGCTTAGGTGGAGGAGCAAAAGTCCCTGCCTAAGAGTAGATCTAGCATAATTAAGCGGAGTTGATCGCACGCCTAGAGATAGGGTGACGAGATTTTGTCAGATTAGGGTGAAACCTAATATAGGAGTCCATAGATCAAGTTAATGCGATTCTAGGGGCTTTAATTAGAAAGAGATTTCAATTAATCAACCTAGGGTTAGACGTTATTCGCCTCGAGAAAGGGTTTAATATAAATTAGGGAATCTTATGGATCAAGTCAAATGAATACATCGTCTGGTTCAGTGTTAGACAACAAGTGAAGTCTAGGTGGATTCTTCCTAAGGGTATCGTCTTAATCAACTGAGTTTTTTCCAACGATGATTTCCCAATTCATTCTTTTTGTCTTTGCGTCTTTAGCTTAGTAGTTAATTAAAATTAGATTAAAACAACAACTTCACTTATTTTAAGCTAGATAATAAAAAGAAAGTTAGTTTTAATACTTTTAGTTCCTTTGGGTTCGACAATCCGGTCTTGCCTAAGCTATACTACTGTTCGATAGGTGCACTTGCCTTAAGTCATTGTCAGAGTTAGTTTCCAGGTTCAATCATTCTCAATTATAAATTTAGAATTCTAAAAAATAAACGATCAAGACCGCAAATCCGAAGTAGAAATATGTGTTTTATGATTTTTATGAGGTTTATGAGGTTTTGCATAATTGTGTGAAAATTTCATGAAGAGGTTTCATTAATTGGTGAATAAATTGTCCATTAGGACTAATTTGTAAAGATTAGAAAATATGAGTTTCTAGAAGATTTAAGTATGAAATAGAATCATAAAATTTATTAGGGGTCCTTATTTAGCAATTAGACCATTATATATTAAGATGGACAAAAAATAGACATGGGAAGGAAAAATCTCAAGAAAGGATCATTAAGGGTATTTTAGTCATTTGGTTAATAAATGAATTAAAAGGGAAAAAGAAGTCAAAATTGTGTCCATCTTCTTCTTTCCATAGCCGAATTTTACAAGCCCTCCATAGCTAGGGTTTCTTCAACTTTCAGGCTTGATTGTAAGTATCTCCTAGCCTCATTTTTAATATTCTTCGTATTTTTGAAATCCTTGTAAATTGATTTAGCTATTTCTAGCTATATTTTGAGCTAAGGTACATATTCAAAAATTTACCCATGTATGACATGCATGTATTTTGATGTTTTATGGAAGAATATGAAAGTTTGATGTGTGATAGACATCTTTTTCTAAGTGAATTTCATGAAAAATACATAAAAGGATCAAATTGTAAAAGTTGTAGAAATTGTCATACATGAGTGAAATAGTGGATATTGAATGTTTTTATAGTTTAGAATATGATTCGACTAGGCTTGAAATGTAAGAAAGTTGAATGAAAATCATTTTACGAGCCTAGGGGCAAAAGTGTAATTAAGAGAAAATTTAGGGGCAAAATCGTAATTTTGCCAAAGTATGATTCATGAGTCGATTTAGTTAATGTGAATATTAACAAGTGAATTTGTATTATAGATCAAGAAACACGAAGCCCGGATCGAAACCGAGGCAAAAACAAAGTTGTGGAGTAAATTGCACTTCTACACATATTTTGGAGTACCGAGGTAAGTTTGTATGAATTTAAAACTACATATACTTTTATGATTAAATTACTTGCTATGTTGTATCATGTATATTACTTTCATGAAGTTGATTAACAATGCCTAGTAAGAAATTCAATGAAAATAAGTAAGTGGAAGTCCTGGTTGAAGGTTTGGAATAAAGAGGATACCTATGTTAATACATGAAATAAGGAAAGCCCGTGTAAGACCATGTTTGGAACATGGCATCAGCACTCAAGGAATGTAGGTCCCGTATAAGACCATGTGTGGAGCATGGCATCGGCATCGAATGTAGATCCTGTATAAGACCATGTCTGGGACATGGCATCAGCATCGAATAAGGAAGGTCTCGTGTAAGACCATGTCTGGGACATGGCATCGACACCATTTAAGGAAGGTTTCATATAATACCATGTCTAGGACATGGCATCGACGCCATACAAAGAAGATCTCGTGTAAGGCCATGTTTGGGACATGGCATCGACATCAAGTTAAGGGATCCCCTGTAAGACCATATCTAGGATATGGCATCGATATCATGAGGCGATTTCATGTAAGACCATATATGGAATATAGCATTAGCATCGAGATACATGTTTGATAAGATTGAGTATCCTCTGATATTCCGAGTAATTCAACAGGTAAAAGAGTCAAGCATGAAGGAAGTAACAAGAAAGCTAAGTAAGCAAAATATTATCAAGTTAAGTTATCCAAGAATGATAAAGTGTTCTACCTATGTTAAGGAAGATAAGAATTTGATGTTCATGTTATATTAGCAAAAGTGCTAATCTATGTGATTAAGTGATACAGGTACCCTAATTTAATTACAAGTATAAAATTATAATGTGATATGTGATGAGAAAGAGTAAGTAAGAGTAAGTAAATTCAAGCAATTGAGATTTATATTGCCTTAATTTCATGATGGATGAGTTTAAATTACAAACTATTTTGTTGCTATATGAATTTCATGCAAACTTACTAAGCTATATGCTTATTTCTCTCTTTTCTTTCTTCCTCGTAGTTTTTCCAAGCTAGTTCGAGGATCATAGACGTCGGAGCTCGGATCATACTATCAATCATTATTTTGGTATAGCCAAGTTGTTTTATTTTAAGTATGGCATGTATAGGGATATATCATTTTGAGTTATATCATATAGTGAGCCAATGAGTTAGCTATTAAGGTTACCATTCTTTTTGTATATGGCCAAAGTGAAAGGCCAATATCTGTTAAGTTCTATATATTAATGGTGATGAGTTCTTATGAGTTCTACAAGTGATGTTTCAAGGGTTATTCATAGTGTATGAAGGCCATGTTATGTATTATTTGAGTTGGTATAAGTGTGTTTATGTTTCAAGGTGGCAATTGGCTTGGAAAATAGTCTTTAAGTGTCCACACGAATAGACACACGGGCGTGTGTCTAGGTCAACCCCATGGGTGTGTTGATAGGTCATGTGTCCCCTGTATTTAGTTACGAGAATTTGATTCGTCACATGGGCCAGCACATGGGCGTGCGCTAAGGCCGTGTGCTTCTTAAGGGGTTGCTGACGTCATAAACAGAATACTCCTAGTTTTTACACACGGGTGAGGACACGGGAGTGTCTAGGCCGTGTGAAGGACACGAGCCATTGACACGGGCGTGTGAAAACCCCTGTAGGTTCGAAATAAAAATAAATTCTACACGGGCTGGGGACATGGGCGTGTGAAACCACACAGTCCGTCCCAAGTCACATGGGCGTATGACCCCTGTTTAGGCAAAAATTTTCAAAGAGTGTAAAATTTTCGGATTGAACCCTAAAACCTTCCGGATGTAAGTTTAAGGCCTCGTAGGCCCATGATACGTAAGTTATGATTAAGAAAGAAAAGTTTTAAGTTAGAACGAAATTGTATAGCCTGAAATTTCATGTTTAAGCAAGGTTAAGCATGGTAATGCCTCATATCCAGTCCCTAAGTCGGAGACGGGTAAGGGGTGTTACAATAAATCATAAAGTATGCTACTTTTCATTCTATTCATTTTTAGTCCTTTATCTCGATAATCCATCCAAATCATATCAATTCAAGTAATTAAATATTTTCAACTAACCTCAGTATCATACCAAGAAAAACATCATGAATATGCAATAAATAGATTGGTTTGAATCATAGAAATACAAACCAAAAATTCAAGTTACTCGTCGTCAGCTCTCGCCTTTCCTTTCCCTCTTGACGATCCTGCGTCGTCTTTAGCTACGAATAATAATCTAACAATACACAATATCAAATCACATTCAATTACAAAGTCATTCATATTTTTCAATTTAGTCCCTAAACTTGAGACAAGCATAACTTTCAATCTAGACCATCAGATTAAAATCCAATTTCACATATATTCATTAAGGACCTTCTACTTTCTATTCCTATCGAAATTTCATAACGTTTTTTCATTTTATTTAATTTGGCCCCCAATGCACGAAACTAATAATTAAGCTTTACAATTTAGTTTTTTTCATATACTAAACTTAATTTCTAACAATTTATAACCTAAATCATTCGATTCTCAACAATGGAACCTTATCAAAACTTCACCAATTGATCAAATTGATCAAGCTCCCAAGATAAAAAAAAATCTATAAAAATCAAAGAAAAATGGCTAGGGACTTAAATTAAGACTAAAAGCTTCAAATACCCTAGCAATGGCGTTCTTCTTCTTTTCCACTTATGGTTAGTTGAAGAAGATGAATTTATCCTCCATCCACCAATTCTCATTTTTATACTTAGACTAATGATTAATTAACTTTAACTAATCATGTTTTAGTTTTAATTAATCTTAATTTACTAAATTAATCTATAATCATCATTACCTTCCACGAGAGAATGTTTAAAAATGGTTTATTAACCATTTTGATCATTTGGTAATTACAATTTAAGTCCCCGAGCCATTTCCTAATTGAAAATCTATAGCGATTGGACTTTTACAATTTACTTCCTTGACCTCAATTAAACACAATTTTGGCTAAATTGACTATCAAAATTTCTATTCATATAAATATCAACTTTGTAAATATCCCTATTTAATATTTACGGACTGGGTTTACAGAAACAGGGTCTCGAAACTGCATTTTTTGACATCCTTAGAAACCGGATCTTTATAATTCTTCCCTTTTAAGAAATTTCGTCCTTGAAATTTACTTGGCAAGAGGTGAGGAGGTCAAATTCAAAGGGTAAAATATATATTAACACATAATTCTATAATGTAAATATTAAAAATATATGTTAAATTATGTTTCCAAATTTAATAAAAATATAATTATATAAAATAATTAAATATTAAATAAAAACTTCTATATAAACATTTTAATATATATATATATTAAAATGAACTTAAATGAGCTTAGATTAATCATTTACAAAGATGTTCATGGGCCTAGTCGGACTGAGTTCAAGTTAGGCTTAAGTATAATATTAACTCATTTTATGCTTATCCAAACCTGACCCAACTCGAAATATGGACCTAAATTATTACCCAAGCCCAGTCATATTTGTAGGTAGCTAACCCAAGTCCATCTTATGCATTTTTTAAAAGATAAATTATATTATTTTAAATTTAATATTTAATAGATTTATATTTTTTTAATTATTAAAAAAATTTATATATAGTCAGCTTAATATTTTTTGATCTTTACATTATAGTATTACTTATTACTATAAAATTAATTTTTATATTTTATAAATTACATAATACATATACAATTAACCTAATATAATATATTATAGACTTGGATTAAGGCTCGAGCCTAGCCCATGTTTTAAATGAGTTTTTTTTTTTTTGCTGAACTCATTTTTTGAACCTAATATTTTTATTCAAATCCTCCTAAATTTTGAATGGACCTTTATTCAAATCCTCCTAAATTTTGAATAGACCTTTGGACTTGAGCAAATAGCTTGATCTTGAAACCAATCTAATAATTTATAAATGGAAGTGTAACACCCCCTAACCCTTATCTGTCGCTGGAACAGGGTTACGGAGCATTTCCAAACTTTCAGATCAAATACGAACTTAATACAAAACAATTAACATACACTTTATAAAATATTCATATCGTCCCTTTTATGGGCCCTCGAGACCTTAAATATGTATTAGAAACAATTCGGGACTAATTCGGGTTCTCTGAGAATTTTTCGCAAAATCTCAAATTTTTTCTTAGGTGTAGGGCACACACTCCCGTATGGCTAAAGGACACGCCCGTGTGACCCTGTGACATGCCCGTGCTTCAGGCCGTGTTCTACCCCGTGTAACTCTCTGACTTATCTCACACGGCCAAGTCACACGCCGCGTGTGATAGGCAATGTGGTCAATTTATTTTTCTAAAATTAAGTGCAATTTTCACATGGCCAGAGTACATGCCCGTGTGCTAGGTCGTGTTCCTCATACGGCTGAGACACACGCCCGTGTCTCTGCTCGTGTGGTAATACCTGAGCATTCTGTTTTGAAAATTTTAAATTGCAGGTGACACTGTGCCAAATCACGCGCCCATGTGTTAGCCGTGTGTTTCGCACGGTCTGATCACACGCCCGTATGTCAGGCCGTGTGGACTCAACATGAGCCTTATATATCAAGTTTACCAACCCTGCAATCTTAAACAACAAACAACTCAAAAATCAATTATTCAACTAATCCAAAACACATTCAAATATACCTAAAACATGTCAAAACTATCAATCTAAGGACCTAACTAATATACTCTCATAAGTGTTTACATATATTGTCCAAATAATTCATTAAAACACCTTTTTAAGCTAATTCAAATTTTCATACCTTTTAACCCTAATTTTGCCCATTTCATAACTTTTTATGCATTAACTTTAACATATAACATTAATCTATATCCTAACACATATAATTGTATATAAAAGGAACCATTATCATCATGTAACATCATTACATTTACTTTCCAAAATGACATACATAACATCCTAGGTACATGCCATTACCAAAAAGAAATTTACTTCACAACTTTGAGTTCGGGATCGGCTTTGGATGTTGATTAACCGACTTGACTTTAACCTAACCTGCATACAGAAAACAAACCGTACATTGAGTATAAACTCAATGATATTTCTATAATCTGAATTCTTTAAAGAAAATAACATTATACAACATACACTTTTAACCATATAGAATATTAGCCAATCAACAATTCAATTCATCCATTTAACTTTCATTTCTCATAAATAGCTATTTCAAATAGCTTTTCTCACTTTGATTCGCATATCATTTAACAATAACAATACTCTATTCATGAACCCTTGGTTCATGCATTTCATTTTTATAATTCAACTCAATGTCCAATTCCAAATTCATATACAATATCATTCAATATCAATCTTTTTGCCAATTCATTTATTTACCCTTATTAACACGACTCGGACTTGGACAGATAAATGGATCCGACCAAAACACACCAGTATGGCACCTAGTGCCTCATCGGATAATTCGAAGTATTAGATTGACACCCAATGTCTCATCGGCCATGCTGAAGTAAGTTGGTACCCAGTACCTCATCGAATTTATCCGAAGTAATAGTTTGACACCCAGTGTCTCATCGACTTGTGGTCGAAGTATCCCTGAACACTTCCAATCCTATGGCTCGACAATTATATCGGACTTTGCCCTATACAATTAATAGGGTTTTAATTCATTTTTCAATACCACAATTATCCAATATTCAAATATCATATCAATCACAAATTTACGTACATTCAGTTCAATATAAAAAATACTAATACTTACTTAATATCTTACCATAAACATTTAATCAAAATTCAGCAATTAATAATTAAATTCGAATTATAGAAATACAAACCGTAATTTCCAAATCACTTCTCGTCGACTTTCTCTTTTCCTTTCTTAGGCAAGGTCTCCGGCACAACGTTAGCTACGGAAATTAAAACAATTTAAAATCATCAATACACACAATTAAACATTGAATATTTTAATGATTATTTAACTTTAACCCAAATTCCAATTTAATCCCTAACAAAGACTAAATTTATTTTCTTTAAAACTAATTCCATATTTTCATTCTATTCCCACTTTAAACAAATTTTAGCTCTCAAATTTCACCATATAACCCCAAATTCAAAAATTTCACAATTTAGTTCTTATTGTTCAAAACTTTTAATTTATTCTACAATTCAATCCCCTTTCTCTATTCTAACTTGAAATTCTATCAATTTAACCCTAATACTTCAATTTATTCAACATGAACAACTTCTAAAAATTCACTAACTCCTAAAATTTTAGCACAAATCAAGTAGTATTTTGCTCTAGGATTCTAAAAACATCAAAATTATAAGAAAATGGACTAAATTGACTTACCAAATTAACTTTGAACCTTAAAACCCTAGTTTTTCCTTTTTCTTTTCTTTCTCCTTTCTCCTTCTCTATTTTGTTTTCTATTCTGTTCTTTTTACTCTTTTTGTTTCTTTTTATTTGTTTTAATTATAAAAATCATATAATATAATAATATTTTCCTAAATAATAAGTAAGTATATATGTATATTACACATGTATATTACCATTACCATACAATTGTCACAATTTGGTTTATTTACTTATTTAATCCCTTAACTTTTCTCTATCCTATAATTCAACTTTTACTCTATATGCAATCTAGTCCTTACATCTAATTACTCTTAATTCAAGCTAATTCACCTAATCAAGAACTAATTAATCACACAACTAACTTCATAAATATTTTTAATAAATATTTACGAATCCGTTTTACGAAAACGAAGACCCGAAAATATACTTTCCGATAACCATAAATTTCGGGTCATTACAAGAAGTGAATTTAAATAATGTTATTGCTATACATTAATACAACCCAACCTGATCCATCAACACTTATAATGGTCAAGTAAACAATCTAACAATAAAAAGTTCCAATTATGTCTTAACAAAATTGGTTACTATATATAATAAATTCTTGCACTCTTTGTAAATTTAGTAATTAGCTCATGTAATTTTATTTTTAAGAATTTAGTCCATTTTATTTTTAGAATTCAAAATTCAAGCTCAACTACTAACACTGTTAAAATTATTTTGTTAAATTCATATTCATTACAATATATTTTTTAGTTACATGGCTGTAGAGTGGTTTTTTTTTTATTTCAAAATGTCACACGAACAAATTTAACAAAAAATTATTAATATTAATATTAACAATTGGATCTAATTTTTAAAATCTAAAAAGTAAAAGGACTAAATTCCAAAACTGTGAATAGTATAGGGAGCTATGGCATATTTTAACCAACAAATTTCTCTCCAAGAGTAATTGGAGAATAAGAATTTGGGTTGAATCATGGCAACTACAATCCATTAAGTTTTCCTACACAATAATAATAAAAAGCCCAAATCCAATCCTAAAATGGAACCCTAAGAACCCATATTCAGAAAATCAACATAAATATTTGTTAGATTCATAAGCCTAATTTTCGTCAAAAACTTTTCCCTCAATCCCCGCACAGTTCTAGGGTTTTTGTTAGCAGCTCCGACAGAAGAAATGGTATTATAAATTATTATTGTGTATCAATTCTCCCCTTTTTTGATCATGTTAATGAAGGATCCAAAATTTACTCTAAATTTTGAATATTTTTTAGGGAAAAGGAACTGGAAGCTTTGGAAAGCGAAGGAATAAGACCCACACTCTTTGCGTTCGATGTGGACGCCGTAGCTTCCATCTCCAGAAGAGCCGTTGCGGTGCTTGTGGCTACCCTGCCGGCCGCATCCGAAAATGTATGTTTTCTTTTGCATATTTTAATGAATCATTTTATATTTTAATAATTTCTGGATTGTAGTTTGTTTAGGTGACCATAGAGAAGGTTCTTAAAAAAATTGAAGAATTCACGAGAATCGATCATCCCATTAAATTTATGGTTTATCTTTATTCTTGATTTTTATTTTAACAGAATGCAAACTGTTGGCATTTTTCTATATTCATTCTCTTAGGCTTTGGTTGATTTGGTAGAAAGTTGGAAAATTGAAGTAGGAGAAAAAGGGAAGATAAAAAATTCATTGGTGTTATACCTGAACCTGAAAACCAACTTGATCAACTAAAATTCAAATCCAACTTGACCAAAGTCAACAACCGGAGCTCAAATTGACCCGAATTTAGAGTGACTAGAACTTAAAATATTCAAACCTGTAATGACTGGACCACCGGAAACCCAAGCCCATACCCATGCTCTAAAATGATCCAAATCTGAAATGACCCGAACTTAAAATTGGCATGGCCTGAAATGAACCAAAAGTTCTAAAACCCTAGTTGACCTGATTCAGAATGATCTGATGACACATTCTACCCAATTGATAGGTCTAATTGGTGTGCTTGATTGGAAAGATGCAATAATGGTAACGAAAATATTTTCCATCAATTGCATGAAAGAAAAGAAAATGAAAATTTCAAAGAAAATGCAGTGCCGTTAATATGCACACTTAACTTATACCTCTTATTTTCTCTGTTCTTATCATTTCAAGTTGGAATGATATTTTTTATGCATGGGATGAAAATGGTCACTTTTCATATTTTTTTCATCTCATTTTCTGTTCTTATTGAGCACACTTAAAATTGATTCTCCTTGCAGTTTTTCACTCTAAGACTCACATCCTTTATCTTTCATATCGTGGTTCTAGTATAAGTTTTGGGTAAAAATTACAATGTCAAGCAATCTTTTTATGTAATTGTTGTTGAAGATAGCATCCTGGATTTGTTGCTGATATATTTTTTTCAGTCAATTTTGTTTGCTGAACTATGGAACTTTAATTAATGGTAATATAAGCTTGGTGGAGTTATTTGTTGATTTGGCTTTGTGTTTCTGGGTTTAGATAACTGGAGTGTGAAGGCTATTAGAAGAAAGACGACTGGGACAGGCCGCATGAGGCACCTCCGTCATGTGCCCCGAAGGTTCAAAACTGGTTTTAGAGAAGGTACTTTGAGTTTCCTGATTGAATCAAACGAAAACGTGTTTCTTGAATAATATATATATAGTGATGTCTTATTGTTGAAATTGTTGGCAGGCACTCAAGCAACTCCAAGGAAGAAGACAGCTGTTGCTGCATCTTAAGTGGGTTTTGGTGTTTTGTTTTTGAGATTTCTGAATTTACACAAACTAGAAGTTTTTGTGATTTTTATCATCATTTTGTACTTCTATTATTTCAACCTAATATCCATGAACAGAAAGTTGTGTTTTACCATGAATCTTCACAACATTTTTATTTCTCACTTTTTTCTCTTGTGAGATAGTGTCATAGTGGTATGTCATCCATGATGTTAAAATTTTGGTTTTTGCACATTTTGTGTGAGAACGAACCCCATCTAATATGTCTTGTTTACTATATGCTGCATTTGAGACAATTCACAAGAGACTTCATAGTGTTGTTCGATTAAATAGAGAATCGGTTAGTATATCAGTCCAGATGAGAGGTTTGAGCAAAGTGTTTGGAATCGATTGACTCGAGAAATAAAAAAGTGATTGAATTGTTTTTATAATTTATAATTTTTTTCTTAAATTTTATGAATTTTAATTAATTAATTAATTATTGGTTGATAAGTGGTTGAATCGACTAGTTTAGTTACTGGTTTTATATCAAAATGCATGTTTCAGATATTCATATGGATGGCGACGAAAAGGGCCAAGCAAGTGGCAATTTTCGTGTCCCACTTGCCATTGAGATATTTTTGTGCCTCTTACTGTGATCTCGTTCCAAAATTTTAACATTCGCAATAAAAAATAATGAAAAACCTGTCTTAAAAATATTACATTTACTTTTACAGTAATAAAAATTAAAGATTTATGATTAAAATAAACACAAAATAGGCATTAAAAAAGGTGAGTGTTCCAAGATAGTATATATTTTTTAATATTTTATTATACATTTTATGAAACACCCGAACATTTTAATTGAAGTCTCACCTCATCACTGAACTTGATTTTCAAAAGTTAAATATATCCTTTTAAGGTCGGGTTAGGTCTGAGTTAAAGTCTGATAAATTCCACTTATCTTACCATCCCTAATCAGACACTGATTGTGTATTGGAATGAAAATGTAATCATTGGGATACTTGAAATAAATGGCGTTTGAAAATCAACTACGTTAACAACATACAAAAAGCTTTGACTATGGGTGCTCTTCCCTTCAGTGTTTCAGCCAATAATTTCGAAGTTGAGCCATATGCAATAGTATCTCATCCCGCCCTTGATTTGTAACACTGCTGGTCATTATCCATGGCGGCACTGTCTGGAAGAAACCGCATATCAGCTCCTGAAAGTCCTTCACATTTTCTTCAGGCCTTTTTCCGCCGTTCTTTTTCTTCTTCCGCTTGTCGCATTTGGTAAATATCAGCGTCATCGGGACCTGCATAATCACATTTTAAGGGTTAAGAAGAAAACATACGACATACTTCCACGAAATATCAGCATGCACAGAAAGTCTAGACTAAAGATCAACGGGGAGCTTCCCCCCTTTTGTCTAGAGAAGACTACATCAGTGACATGTCAAAGCGGGTTGCTCATACCCTCGTGCTCCTTTTCTTTCTAGTTAGAAAGGATGGCATTACCTGGTTCTGACCAAGCCAACTAGCATATTCCAGGTCGATTTTCTTTGCGGGAATGCTAGCATCTATAAGCAGGAAAACTGATACTAACGTTGAACGGTTGATAAAATAGTCTTTGGTAAACTTTCCCCAATCCGTTCGAAGTTCCTGAGGTGCAGATGCATAGCTGTTCAAGAAAAAGTGTAACAAAAGCAACAATCAAAATGCAAGTATGCCACTGCCAAAAAGCATACTTTATTTTTTTTGTTTATAAAGAAAGCTTCATTCAAAGCAAAGAAGACTACAACGATTCAACAAAAAAAAAAAAGTACGAAGTCCACCCCTAACAAAAGAGCACAAAGGCTCACTCCTAATCAGCAAGCCCAAAGGCCGAACAAGGCAAAACCCGAACCCTAGGAACCTATGCCAAAGTGGGTCAATGTCGATCCATCTGCATCTCAGGACAACCATAACAGAGGTCAAAAGAGAATTCAGCGTACTTTTTAGCATCCACTTCAACAAAAGAAAGGAAGTATCATACTCTTTACCCTAAACCCTAACCCTAATTTTATTAGTACCTTTTGCATCTTAAATAATGTCGGAATCCGGCTGGTTTATTTTAACAAATAAACTTGGAACAGAAAAATAAGATGACATAAAAGATTTTATATCAATCCGTCATGGTTTAAAGTTGGAAAAAGTGATTCAATTAAGCCCTATCCCATATAATTCATGAGAAGAGTACATGGTTTCATTTTTCTCCAGGACAGTGAATAACTTTAATGGATGTAAGTTTCTAACATTCCACCGATAGGAAATTCAGAAAATTATAAAGCTTGTAGGCATGTATCCATTCATACAAGGTTTAAAGAAATAACAGATTATATAGGAGGCAGTTGAAGGTAAAGCATACCCATATCCAGGCAAATCCACAAGGTACCAACTATCATTGATGCGGAAATGGTTGATGCATTGCGTCTTCCCTGCAAGGAATAAAAGCACTATTGGTAAACATGCATCTACTATAAAACTTTGAATTTAGATAACGAGTTCTACTTTAATGAATTTAAGTCCTAAAACTATGGATCAAATTTTAAATTAGTCCTAGACTTTAAATGTTTGAACTGAATGCTCAAACTAAAGTATCATTCCCATGAAGTACTTCCATCAGTCCAGCTGTCAATTTTGGTGTTAAATGCCAACTTGAATCTAATGTGGCTCCGGATAAATAAATATTTTAAACACGTGAGATTCAAGCTGATATTTAATGTCAAAACTGATTGCTAGATTGATGGACCTGATCGGAACAATAGAATTTAATTGGAATATTTTGATGTTTAGAACCATATTTTAGGTACGTCTAGTGAAACTCATGAACTAAAAAAAAGTGTAGACCTCTCAATTAGGCGAACCAATCAGGGTTCTAAAAGTCCGACCGATTCGGGCCAGGGTCAAGTTATTTTGAGCTTGGATCATTCGTTTATGATGCTCAAGTGTTTCAAGTGGGGTCATTGCAGGTTCCAATCACATTGAGTTTGGGTTGCTTGATTATGTCATTTCAAAGTTCCAATTGAAACACGTTTGAATCATTTTAGATTCAAGTTTGTTTTGGATTTGGGCCAGTTTGAGTTCGAGGTTGGCCGGGCTCAGATTGTTGATTTCTTATAACCAAATAAAGTACGATCAAGTTCAAGCTGACCGGTCGAGTTTTCGAATTCAGGTCTGTCTACTTTATCATCCCATTAACAGAGAGGAGCTTAAGAGTATACTTTACTATAATTTCAATCCTTACTAAAGGTGCGAAAAGAAATTGACTGCACAATCTATTGTTTCTAATATCTAACCCAGCTTTAATAAATCGAAATGAACAAAATGCGAATATATCTATCAGTATCACAGCTCTACAGTTATCATGAATTTACTTGATAATTCAGCTTACCAGGTTTCTTAGATGTGAGAGCAAGGCGTTTCCTCCTTACGAGTGAATTAAGAAGCGAGGATTTCCCGACATTCGAGCGGCCGACGAGAGCAAACTCCGGCAAGCCATCGGAAGGGCAATCCTCAGTCCTGACACTGCTCTTCACGAACTCAGCTTGAACCACTTGAGCGTCCCTTGCGTACTTACTCAGAACTATGTTCGACCCTTTCAAGATTCTGGTGCTTAAGCTAGAATCATCGCAAGAAACCAGGGTCTCCGGAGGAACAAACAGCTTGTCCAATGAAATCTCGAGTTTGGGTTCGTCGGGGAGTGAGAAATCGGTGATGGGTATGGGTTCGGTCGTGGAAAGAGTGGATTTGGGAGCAGAGAAGAGCGTTGAGGCAGTGGATTTGATGGGTACTTTTGGTTTGGGAAAAAATTTGAAACTTGGCGGCGGATTTTTGAAGACTAAATAATGAAACCTTGGAAGCTGAGTTACAACCATTATTCAAGTTGATGGATTGTTCGTCTTCGTTGAAGTACGCAAAAGCACAAATGCAGCACTGCTAAAATATCTTTGTTGATATTGTTTTGATTCAGAAGGACCCTTTGGTTTAACACTTTCTCCAGCTAATTTATATTATGGGCCCAATATCCGGACCAAGCCTAAAAATCTAAATTATCTATAGCTATTTAATATAGCATAACTTCACCCCTTCGTCAATTTCTATTTTGGTGACAACATTTTTTTTTAGAATTTACAATTATTCCGTTAATAAATCTCTATTTTAGTCGCAATAATTTTTTAATTTGATCAAGCTAGTCATTCCACCGGTAGACCTATTTGATTCACTATTAAATTCAATTTTTATTTCTTTTTTCATTTTTTTCTTATTTCCCTCTTTCATCACCATCACCATATTCAACATAACCCTTAGCCGCTCAACAGCATCATCACCCTCATTATATGTATAGTTTTTCTTAATTAATTAATGGCTACTTATTTATCCAAAGCAATTCTTCTTAAGTAGAATTTCCATGATCATATGTTGGAAAAAATAGATCTTTTGGAAACTTTGAGGCATATTCTCAATTAGTAAAGCTAGAGATTTGAATAATAAAATTATGGTTTTATATTTTACTCCGTGAGACCTTTACAACGATATATCATATGCTTAAAATATTTGAGTGATTAATGAGAAATTGATGCTCAAAGTAAGCCACTTATGAATTATATTGAGGAAAATGGAAAACTTAGTCCCACATTGGTTAGATATCATGTGTGGAATATGTTTACATATGTGAACCAACTTGTTTGTTATTGAATGACTAAACCAAAGCTTTCCCTCGTGCATAAAGGGGTGCAAATCCAAACTTGTTGGGGTTTGGGGTGCACTCCTACGATGTGGGTGATGCGAAATGTTTAGATCGATTGGGCCCTCTACGCTTTTTTTCCTCAACGAGCTTATCAGTTTGGAATTAAAAGCAAATTCAGAGATCTTTTCCTTTAATATTTTTCCAGTTCGTTTTTCCTGCCTACCTACGAGTATAATATTTCTGTTCTTTTTATTATTATTATATATATGTATATTTTTGTTCTTGTTCGATCTTGTGATTTAAATAAATATTTTATATCATTTTTTATTTTACTAACGTGTGTGCAAGACCATATTCACTTCAATTTAAAGCCAAATTTGATTTTCCTTTTCGTTTTCACCATTTATGACTCATTCCCTCAATTAGGTCTTGTTAATTTCCAATTTTCCTAAGCTTTTGCTACTTTTAGTGGGATTTAGCTCAAGAATCGCATTTAAAATTTGGAAAAAGAACGGAGTTCTTTTAGCTTTATGAAATTCAATGCAATGAAGTGTTTTCACTATTTCAAGGACAAATTTTGAAGCAAGGGAAAAATATTAGCCTCAGAATTGAAAGAACGAAGGAAGGAAATCAAAGGACCATTCAAAGGCATTTTTCAAACTGTTTTTGGTGATAGACGAAGGCAAGGCTACTGTTCATTGATCACTGTAGCCGTGTTACTACCGTGCTCATTTTGTTGTTGTATCCTGGAAGACAATCGATCAACGGTTCTCTAACACCAAAGGAGCGGCCGAATCTGTCTTAAGGAAACTGAGAAAATTGGCCTCAACTACCAGTCCATTTTTCCTGCCTATCTACGAATATAATATTTTGATCCAGTCTTTATTTCTATTCTTTTTTATTATATATATATGTATATTTTTGTTCTCGTTCGATATTGTGATTTAAATAAATATTTTATATTACTATTTATTTTACTAACGCATGTGCAAGATCATATTCACTTCAATTTAAAGCCAAATTTGATTTTCCTTTCTGTTTTCACCATCTATGACTCATTCCCTCAATTAGGTCTTGTTAATTTCCCATTTTCCTAAGCTTTAGCTACTTTTAGTGGGATTTAGCTCAAGAATCGTATTTAAAATTTGGAAAAAGAACGGAGTTCTTTTAGCTTTATGAAATTCAATGCAATGAAGTGTTTTCACTATTTCAAGGACAAGTTTTGAAGCAAGGGAAAAATATTAGCCTCAGAATTGAAAGAAAGAAGGAAGGAAATTAAAGGAACATTTAAAGGCTGATTTGATCACCAAGTCCTCATGCTTTATAGCAGCTTCATTGCACAACATATTGGAGTTGTACGAAGTAAAAGGTCACGGTTTGTGGGTATTCTCTTTCTTAGAGCTTAGACAACCCGCTAACAGTTTCAATTAGTTTCTTAAGATCAATAAATGCGGCTTTGAAAGAGTTTATTAAGGTGCAATCAAGCCCATTGGCACAATGATTTTAATTTCCTCCTGTTTGTGCCTTAACAAGCTACGCTATATGTGTTATTAATTAATTAAGAAGAACTATAAATATGATGAGGTGATAGGGGTGTTGAAGGGCCAAAGACAGAGCTATGTGAGGTAGTGAATGGTGGAAAAGGTGAGAGGTGGTGGACACTGGTTTAAGCAGGGTAAAGAAGAAAACGAGGAAAGAAAGAGAAAAGTGTAACACCCTTTCCTTGATCCATCATTTATTAGGATAGGAGATGCCACATTAGCATATTCTTAGCATTTACAAAATTTATTTTTACAAAAATCGACATTTGTTTGCTTCATAAAATTTCATAACTTAAAATTTAACCTTTAAACATTTTTCTTAAAAGACTAGAGAAAATATAAAATAATTTCAGCTTAACACGCAAATTGATTCAAATAAGAAAAATTTAAATCCAAATTCAAAATCAACCTTCAAATTTCACATCTTGTCACATCCCAAAAAACGGGTTAATAGAAATTGGGGTTAGTAAACTAAGAGTGATCACGTCTTGTTTTTGAATTAAGATTGCAAGAATCATGTCAAGTAAATTAATTTAGTTTAGTGAATAAGAGTTCTATTTAGGTGCCTAAGGTCTTGTCTTCAAATCCCTTCTTTTGAATTTTTGTTATTTTTTGTTCCAACCATTGACTTTGAATATCTAGCTCATTAATTATTTTTGCTCAACTATTAATAAAAATGAGTCTGTTGGTTCAGTGGTAAGATTTTAACTTACCTAGGGGTCCTGTGTTTGAATCCTGTGTGTGCAAAGTGAAAATATTTTTCTATTCTCTGTTTGTGTCGCTATGTGATCAGAATTTGAGTTAAATTCAAATTTTAAAAAATCTAATAGGTTAGGATTTAGTGGGATTTTATTTTTAATTTTTTTTTAAATCTCCCAAAAAGAAAATTTCTCCTACGTTCCTCTCCCTCTCACTCTCCCACACATCCCACTCTCTCTTAACCCCCAAAATTTCATTATTTCCTTTTTGTTATAGAAACTTTTCTTCCTTAACGTTTTCTTCTCTAACTTTTCTGTTTTCTTGTGACTTTTTCGAATTTTCTTAAAACAATTCCTTATTTTTCATTCCTTGTCGTTTCCACGTCTGTTTTGGAGTGGTTTTGTCCTATGTGTTTTTAGTTTTTTGATTTTGCTAATTGGGAGTGTGTGATTCGGAATTCCAGATGGTGAGGTAAGTTTTTGTATTAGTACAATACCGTTTTATGTTAAGAAGGGTGTGTTTGGAAGATGTTATTTGAGAGGTTTTGTTATGGTGGCTTTATTTTTGTGATTTTGCTAGGGGAGAATCGTGTGAAAAATACTCCTCCAACGATTTGAAGTGTTTCGAGAACTGATTTAGCAAGGGGTGTTTTTTAGGGTTGTTTTTGGTGGTTAGGGCTGGATGCCCTACTATTTTTTGGCTGAAATTTTAAGAAGCAAATGTCATTTTCTTGTTAATCGATGCTCGTTTTTGTCACTAATATGTACGTTGGGTGTCGTTTAGGTATTGGTTTTGCTGTTGTTATGTTGGCATCGAAAAACGACCAGATGTGTACCTTCTGTCCTAAAAATTAGCAAACGATGCAAAGTCAAAAAATTCACTGTCGATGCCATACAGCTGTATGTCAAGTCGTGTGGGTCACATGGACATGTGGGCCCATTTTCTATATATTTTAGTTAGGGCCCGTGTGGCCCTTTTTTATATATTTTAGTTAGGGCCGTGTTTTGAAGTGATTTTTGAGGTCAGTGATTTTATAGGTTTGATAAGTGATATGTATGATGTCTTTTAAATGAAAATTATTTTTTTGATATGATTGTATAATTCTGTAAGTATGTTGCCTTATACAATGTGGTTCTGATATGTAAACTAGTGAGCACCATTAGCATGTTTTTTATTAGCTAAGTGTATACGATTATTGATAAGTTATGTTTTGTTCCAATTCTTATGGCATGTGACATTGTGGCTATTCGGATTAAATTGATTTGTTATTATTGAATTTGGACATATCTATTCTGCAAAGCATGAAATTCCATGCGTACAGATTTTTGTTAAATATACAATTGCATGTTCAACATGCTTACCTTCTAATTTTGAATTTGTATGCCATGTCACATTGCACAGAGTTGGGATATTGTTGTATGGAGGAAGTTTTGGCAGTTTGATGATCTGCACTATCTGGTTGTTTGACCACATATCTGTTATGGTAGCTTGACTGCAATTATGGTGGGTCGACCACCCATATCTGTTCTAGCAATTTATCTGCCACTCTGGTGGCATTGTTCCACATATATCTGTTGGTGTGTTTTGGATGGACGAGTTCTGAGGAACTCTATTTGGTGTGTAGCAGAGTTGAGTAGGAATGTTTTTTGAAAATCTGCATTGACATAATCATGCATGCACAATTTTGCTCATTTGAACTTGCTGAAATTCTCTACGTTATTCTAAGTTGTTTGATACGTTATTTGTGCTTCTGTTTGAGTTAAGTTACATACTGAGCTTTATAGCTCACCCATTTTATTTCACCATTACAGTAATCGACAGAATTAGGAATGAACGATGTTTAGGAACTCAGATTAGTTTTCTCGCATAAGATGGTTTGAATTATTAATAATTAAAATTTATGGATTTTTTTATTTTTGGACAACTTTTCAGATTTAATTTTTGGTTTTAGGTTTTTGTGGTGTATTCATTACTTAGTTAAATATTTCTGTTAATTAAAATAAATGCTTAGTTTTAAAAATTAAACAAGCTAAGGATTTTTCTGCTAGAAATTTGAAATGAGTATTACGAAAGTTAATAATGAAAGTTTCAGAATATGCTCAATTGACAAAACTATACGTTTTCACTTATTATTTTGACCTTTTCAAATTTGCATAGGATTTCTATCGATCAGAAGTTGCTTTCAAACTATCACATAGTATTTTGACATTTTCTTCGGTTTCCCGTATCAAATCAATACCGAATAACTTTTTCTCACTGAGCTCAGTCCAATAAAATGAAGTTCGGCACCTTCGACCATACAAAGCTTCGTACAGTGCCATTTTAATGCTCGCTTGGTAACTGCTTTTATATGCAAATTCAACCAACGGTAGAAATCTCTCCCAGTTACCTTCGAACTCTAAAACACAACATCGAAGCATATCCTCGAGTATTTGAATTGCTCGCTCGGATTGACCATCGGTCTGTGGATGAAATGCTGTGCTAAAAAGTAGTCGAGTACCTAGAGCTTCATTTAATTTGCTCCAGAATCGAGACGTAAACCGTGGATCTCTGTCAGAAATAATAGAAAGTGGCATACTGTGCAATCTAACAATCTCAGCAATATACAAGTTTGTTAATCTCTCAAGTGAAAAATCCATACGCACTGGAATGAAATGTGCAGACTTCGTTAAACGATCAACAATAACCCACACAACATTTTTCTTTATCGGTGATAGAGGCAATCCCGATACGAAATCCATAATGACACACTCCTATTTCCACTCTGTAATCATCACTGGCTGTAATAAACCTGAAGGTACCTAATGCTTGGTTTTAACTTACTGACAAACCAAACATTTCGATACGAACTCTGAGATCTCTAATTTTCATACCTGGCCACCAGTACTTCTGTTTCAAATGACCGTACATTTTATTGCTACCAAGATGAATAGACAAGCTACTACTGTGAGCTTCTTGTAAAATCTTTTGAATGAGATCAGAATAGACAAGCTATTTTTCCAGGTAAGTTAAAATGGTATGATTTCATTAAGATTATTATGTATTTGAAGTATGAACTTATGTATGTTTGATTAAAATTTGAATTGTTTGCAATTTGGTACAAAAATGTGAGATATGAAGTAAATTGTAAAGAAATGGTTATATATGCTAAATATGCCTGAGTGAATGTAATAAAGGATAGGTTGCAATTAACATGACAATAGGGTTATTTGTTCGTTGGTACGAGATATATGTGATGATATAGAGAATGTGATTGTACGGAGTTTATTACTGATTATATCAGAATCCAACATTTGTTACGAATTAATGAGTTTTATGTCTCTACGGAGACCTTAGTGTGGTAGAGGGACTTATACGATTATATGAATGATAGCCTACAGGCTTTGCACTATGGTACCATGGTGTGATGTAGTTACCTGTGTATCTGAACCTGTTTATTAAAGATCATAAGGTTAAATGGTTATTGAATGAAATAAGTTGAAATGGAATGGTATGAACTTGATATGAAAATGGCTAAATGTTGTATCAGTAATGAGATTGGTATTGAAATTTTATTTATAAATTACTTGAAATGTCATGTGTTTGAATTACTATATGATATGATTATATGTCAACTCACCTTGTTTGTAATGACCTAGAAGTTAGTGGTGTTGGAAAGTGTGGGTTCGAAACCTCATTTTGATAAACCAAACTCGTAAATATTTACAGAGTTATGTTAGAAGTGAACTGAATTTTGGTAAAGAAATTTTATTTAATTAAGGCTTAATTAGCCCGTGTCACAAGCCGTGTGAAAACAAGGGGTACATATTGACTTGGGTCACATGGCCAACCACACGTCCGTGTGCTTAGCCTGTGTGTCGTTCAAAGTGGCCATACACGCCCGTGTGCCAAGCCGTGTGTTAGGCCATGTCAAACCTTTAGGGTATACTAACTTATGCAACATGGCCACGTCACACGCCCGTGTGCAAGGCCGTGTGCCGTTTAGGGGGGTATACTGACTTGTGCCACATGGTCGATCACACGCCCATGTGTGAGGCTGTGTGGAGCATACTAAATTTCTTCCAATTGCAACACCAAGGGACATAAGACCGTGTGTCACACATGGTTGAGTTACACACCCATGTGCTCTGCCCGTGTGGACGAAAATAGGCAAGTTACAAGCCACTTTTCTCACCCAAAGAAAACACACCTATACAAGTGCAAATGATACCATTTCCATACACATTTAAACAGCCAAATCAATCTCAAATCATCACATTATAAACCATTTCAACACCAATTTGTTCAAAGCTTATATCACAATCATTTAATTAACCAAATGACATATCAAACAATAAGATTCATAAGCCAAAATTCACATATATATCATATACTAAATCAACATGCTTTATTAACCAATTTGTCATTCAAATACCAAACCAAAACCAAGCACATCTTAAGCTATTACACAACACATACCAAATGGCCATTTGAATATCTTAGAACATCATTAAGTTTACCAAAATAACCATAGCCTATACTTATCAAACCTTACATCATTATCAGGCCAAATCTCATGGCTAAATTCATATCAAGCTCATATGCATCAATCATCAAAATCACTTATACTCAACAAATAACCACAAAACCTATACATGCCATATAACCAATATCACAAAGCTTAAAGTACCAAACCATATCTGGATAGTGTGATATGATCTCCGATTATTTCCAACCCGAATGAGCCTCCGAATCACTCTAAACATAAAAAAGAATAACAAAGTAAGCTATAAGGCTTAGTAAGCTCGTATGATAATAACTCATCACATCAAATAAACACATTGTAAGCCATTATAAATACTATCATATATTTTGTCACAAAAAAAAAATACTATCATATAATTTGTACAATTCCACCTTTATGTCATATATCCATTCACATAGTTAACCAGGAATTTCATAGGTTTATTCATTTCAATGCATACATGGTTTGAATATATCTTATCAAGTCATTCACAATTACATAAGCATAAGTAAATAGAAATAAACTATATTCAATTCAATAGCCATCACATTTATATATATTCAATTTTACCATATGAATTCTCATAATTTTCCACTTACTCATCATATGAAATTCATTTTTAACACTTACTTGTCGATTTCTGTCACAAGTACCTTGACTGAGTCGTACTATCACTTGTAACCACGTTTCATCAACATTTCCCGTTGAACTAATTGGAATACTAAAGGATACTCAAGAATCTCGTACACACAATATTGCACCAATGCTATATCCCAGATATGGTCTTACATGTAATCTCGTATTGATGCCAATAGCCCAACTATGGTCTTACACGAAATCTCATATCGATGCCATATCCCAGATATGGTCTTACACGTAGTCTCAGTAGCCCTAATGTCATGACATTTGTATCCTATCTATTCCTAAGGTTCAACCGGGACTTTCGTTGTATCGAATCTTTGTCGGTCATTTCCATAGTATCGTACTCAATAGCATTCACATTTCATTTCAATAATATAGCATTTACTACAATTATATCAATTAAGCATTTGTACATATATAAATTAATGCTTATTAAACATACGAACTTACCTTGTTCGCTGTAACGACGAATTAGGTCGACTAATCTGATACTTTGTTTTTCCCCCATTCTAGATCCAAATTTCGTTTATCTCAATCTTAATTAAGGATCCAAATGGCCGAACCTCAAAGGAACAAAATGGCTATTCTTTCTTCTTAGTTTCGGCAAGAAGATGATGAAAATGGGTGGGAATTTTTGTTTTATTTAACTTATTATAACATAATTCATAAATTGCAAAACAACCTTAATAAATAACATCAAAATTCACCTAATACATGTCCAAACTTGTCCACTCAAACAACCATTGGTCTAATTGCTGTTTAAGGACCTCCATTTAAATTTCTATAGCTATTAAACATCTTTAGCTATTAGAACATCACTTTTACACTTTACGTGATTTAGTCCTTTTTTACCGAATTAAGCATTCAAACAGTAAAATTTCTTTACAAAATTTTCACACATACATGCTATCATGCTGTAAATATTAAAGTAATAATAAAATAAATATTTTGACTTTAGATTTGTGGTTCTGAAACCACTGTTCTGGTTTAACCCAAAAACGGGCTGTTACAATAAAAGTGTGAATTGTTATTAAATTATAAGGTTGTATACAACAAAAGGACTTTTGAAGCAATTAGACCCATGGATTAATAATAGTGGACGGTAACATGGTTTATCTGTTAAAAATGTTATAAAATTTTAAGTTATAATAATTAATTAAAACAAAAAATATGAATAAAATTAAAACAAGTGGATGGAAAGAGAAAGCAAAGCTCTTTCATCCAAGAAGCAATTCAAAGCTAGGGGAGAAGAAGAAGACAAGAAACCAAGGGCTTTTGGTTTTTAAGCTCAATTTGGTTAGTTCAATTTAGTTTTTTTTCTTGTAATTTTTGTGTTTTTGAAATCCCGGTAGTTCAGGCTAGCTGACCCATGTCATAATTTTTGATATCATTAAAGATTGAGAAAGTTGCCATAGAGGAATAGTTGAAGTTCTAAGGATTACTAAGTTGTAAATTAAATTGATGATTTTATGTTATGTGGACTAAATTGCACCAATTTTGAAATTTTGGGATAGAAATGAGAAATAGGGAGTTAAATAGGCCTTGAGTGAAATTAGTATTAAAATTTAAGGTTAATTGTAAAAGTTATGTTAGTTCCGGTTTAGGAACTAAATTGAATAAAATGAGAAAGTTGCATAATTTAGTAATTGAATGCAAAATTGGCAGTGAATTGATAATTTAATATATTTGTTTTAGTCCGTAGCTAACATTGACCCAGTTTACTCGAAAAAGAAAGGAAAGGGCAAAGTCATTGGCGAATAGCTTGGAGTTTATGATTTGTGTTTCTATAATTCGAACTAACATATAAATTGCTTCTTATTAATATATTTATTCATGGTAAGATTATGAGGTGAAATTTTTATTCATTTGAGGTGATCTGAATCGATTGATAATTATGAGAATTAAAATTGAATATATTTGAGAAATGTGTATATTCTTTATAAATATGAAAATTGAGTAAGTATTGGGATAATTGTGGTTACTATATATATGTTGAATAAATATTTACATATTGAAAATAAATATGAGATGGGTCATTGGTTGGTAATTAAATATGAAATGGAAACCTTATTAATTGTTCGAGTAAAGTTAGGTATAGTTGGCATGCCATAAGATAGGAAGAGTTCAGGGTAACTTCGGCTACAAGTCGATGAGGCATTGGGTGCCAAGTTGCTTCGGTTTAATCGATGAGGCACTGGGGGTCAATTCACTTATAGCATTGGGTGTAATTATTTGCTTCAGATTTATCTGATGAGGCACTAGGTGCCAAACTGGTATGTTGGTTGGATCTTTGTATCCATCAGAGTCTAATTCATGTTAAATAGGGAAATGAATGGTAAAATCGAGATATTCGATATTGAAATGGTAAATGATGAGAAATCAAAATGAAATGTGAAATGGATCATGAAATGGTGAATTGAATTGTGAATATTGATTGATTATGATTAATGAATCCAACAAATTGGAAATTGAGATGAAATGTGCTATTATATGAGTTGTATTATCAAATAACTTATGGAATGCGATTGCCATACCTTAATTTTGGTATATTGATCTTGTACATTACATA
Organism: Gossypium bickii; assembly: GCA_025503065.1. Classification (NCBI taxonomy): domain Eukaryota; kingdom Viridiplantae; phylum Streptophyta; class Magnoliopsida; order Malvales; family Malvaceae; genus Gossypium; species Gossypium bickii. The sequence goes on along the minus strand of CP106714.1, from coordinate 89,649,392 downwards.
TTATCTCTATTTTAATTTATGCATTCTTATGACTTACAATATATTTTAATGTTTGGATTATAGAAATAACACTGAATTATACTCAGCGTACAGTTTTATTTTTCCAGTATGTAGGTTAGGAACTTATCGATTCGATCATCAACTCAGCATCTAGTTGCAAATTCCGAACTCAATTGTTGGTGATATATTCTTTTTGATCTAGGCATGTACTTAGGAAGTATTTTGGTTATAATGCTTATCTTGTATCTTGATGGCATTTGATTACTATGCTTATTAATGGCTGTATATATATAAGTGAAGATGATAGTCTTGTTGTTGATGTATTGTTAGGTTGTTAGGTTATGTACCTAATGTTTCAATGTTTGATAAATATCTTACTATGTGATGTGTTTGTGTTTGATGCTTGGATATGGAATGATGGATGATATGCTTAGGTTATGTTTTGGAAATGATTTGGTAAGTTTGATGCTTATGCTTGTGCTATGCTTCAAAATAATTGGTAGTTTTAGTACTTAAGTTATAAGACTAATATGAGACCAAATGTGAAATAGTTTGGATGATTGAACTTACGCATGTTTGGTATGGTTGAATGATACATCTTGGATGATTTTTGAATTTTTGATTTAAGGTGCCCATTAGTGGCATATTGGTTAGACACACAGGATGATTGTATAGGTGATATTTGTTGTATTCCTTTGGTTGATATTGTGATAATTTGAATTACAGTTGATTTGGCATGAAATGAACAATTTAAAGATGGGATTTTACCATTTTTGGACCTAGGTATCAATATTTTTGTATTTTGTATCGATACTTGACAATATGAACAGTTTTTTTAAAACAAATAGAATACTAAAATGCTATCGATTTTTACATGAGTATCGATATTTTTAATAAAGTATCGATACCAAAGAATAAATATCGATACCTTTGTTTTGCATACTAAACAGAAACAAGATTTGGTATCAGATTTTAATAAGGTATCGATACCATATCTGTACCCAATAATTAAATATTGATACCACCTTTAAAACTTTAAGATTTGAATTCTTTATAATTAAACCCTATTTCTTGCCTAGATTTTACGATTAGGTCTTTTTAGATTACCAATTTATTTTATTTGATAGTTTATGATTTGATGATATTTAATTGAAATTTTGATTAATAAATTACTTGTAATGTTTGGAATTTGCCCATAGGATTATTTTACTCGGATTTGGCGATCGAATCGGGTAAGGGATGTTATACAGCGACATAGGGCAGTAATCAAATGCAGAAAGTATATACTTTCCTTTCGACTTCGTATGTACTTGAGCATTTCCTTGTAAGTCCAGTGGCTAATGCAAATATGCTCTTTCTGTAAAATAGAATAAAGCATAACCGCTCGATAGGCGGTAACATCAGAAGCATTGTAAATCAGTGTTAGGCGAGTGCAAATGAATTGCATCAAAATCTTGGTCATCGAGAACATGATGGCCATGTTAAATTTCAGGGCACCTTAGTATTGGTGTAACACCCATTACCCGTGTCAACGTCGGACCAGGATGCGAGGCATTACCGAACATAACTTGCTTAAACATACAACATTGGGCTATAAAGCTTCATTTCAACTTAAAATTCTCATTCATAATCATAACATCCTTATTATGGGCATATGAGGCCCTAAACATACATACGGAAGGTTTCAGGATTAAATCGGAAACTTCTGCTCACTAGAAATTTTTTGCCTAAACAGGGGCCACACGCCCGTTTGAAATGGAACATGCCCGTGTGGGTAGGCCTTGTGGTCACACACGCCCAGTTTCCTAGCCCGTGTGGAATTTAGTTTTCATTTCAAACCTAAAAGGGTTTTCACATGGTTGGACACACGCCCATGTCAGTGGCCTGTGTCCCTCACACGGCCTAGACACACCCGTGTCCTCACCCGTGTGTGAAATACCTAGCTATTCTATTTATGACATCAACTACCTCTTAAGGGGCACACGGCCTAGTCACACGCCCGTGTGTTGCCCCGTGTGACGAATCAAAGTCTCGCAAATTGATACAGGGGACACACGACCTATTAACACACCCATAGGGGTTGACCGTGTGTCACACACGGCCTAGGCACACGCCCATGTGTCTACCCATGTGGATAAGTAGAAGGCTATTTTCTAAGCCAATTGCCACCCTGAAACATAAACACACATATACCAACATAAGCAACACATAATATGGCAATAATACACTATGAAGAATCACTAATCATCATTCAAACACTTCACATTTTACTCCAATAATTGCATGAACTTTCACATCATAAAACTCATTATCATTAAAAATATGAAACTTGACAAATATTTGCCAATTCCTAGTGGCCATTTACAAAATAAATGAGTAACCTTTCTAGCCAACACTTTGGCTTCCAAATATGATATAACACAAGATGACCAAGTTCCTATACATGCCATGCCCAAAATAAAACAACTTTACCATACAAAAAGAATAGTTGATAGTGTGATCCGAGCTCCTATGTTCTACAATCCTCGAGCTACCTTGACTATACTACAAGGAAAAGGGATAAGAGAGGGGTAAGCATATAGCTTAGTAAGTTTGCATGAATTAAAATAGCAATATAAGTACTCATAATAAAATCCATTCATTTCATAGAATAATATCAGCACAAGTGCTCAAGTACTTTGACATACTTACTCTTACCCATCACATATCATATTATGGTTTTCATAACTCGTATTTAACTCATGGTACCTATATCACTTTAACACATAATTTAGCACTTATGCTACTTGAACATAAACTTAAATCATAATCATCCTTAACTTAAATGGATCTCTTTGTCATCCTTGTATAACTTATCTCTTTATCATCTTTACATTCTTAGCTCTTTTGCCCATTGAACTACTCGGAATATCGGAGGATACTCAATCTCATCATACATGTATCACGATGCCAATGCTATATCCCAGACATGGTCTTACATGGGATCACCTCTTAATGCCGATGCCATATCCCAGATATGGTCTTACACGGAGTCTGGTAGCTCGATGTCGATGCCATGTCCCAAACATGGTCTTACACGGGACCTTCCTTATTCGGTGCCGACGCCATGTCCTAGACATGGTCTTATACGGGACCTACATTTGGTGTCGATGCCATGTCCTAGACATGGTCTTATACAGGACCTTCCTTATCTCATATGGTGACATAGGTATCCTCGTTATTCCGAATCTTCAACCGAGACTTTAACTTAACATATTCTCATCATTTTCTCATCGAGGGTATATTAGTCCATTTTCATGGGAATAATATTCTTTATCATAATTTGAAGTAATTTAAAATATAAAAACACTATGAAACTTTAATTTCACACAAACTTACCTCGGTACTCAAAATAGGTGTAGATTTTCAGTTTAGTCCACAACTTTGTTCTTACCTCGGTTTCGGTCCGAGCTTTGTGTTTCTTAATCTATAATAACAATTTCTCTTGTTTAATACTCACATTTACTAAATTGACTCATGAATCATACTTTGACAAAATTATAATTTTGCCCCTAAACTTTCACATAATTACACTTTTACCCCTAGGCTCATAAAATGATTTTTATTCAACTTTCTTGTATTTCAAGCCTAGCTGAATTATTTTCTTAACCACAACAGCCCCCAATTTCCACTATTTCACTCATGTATGACCATTTTTATAAGTTTTACAATTTGGTCCTTTTATGCATTTTTCTTGAAAATCACTTAGAAAAAGATGTTTATCATACACTAAACTTTCATATTCTTCCATATTCTTCCATGGTCTAATTACTAAATAAGGACCTCTAGTAATTTTTATAATTCTATTTCATACTTAAATCTTGTAGAGTCTCATTTTCTAATCTTTGCAATTTAGTCCTAATAGACAATTTAATCACTAATAAATAAAATTTCCTCATAAAATTTTCACACAATCATGCAAACACATCATAAGCCTCATAGAAATCATAAAACATATATTTTCTACTTCGAATTTGTGGTCTCGCACCACTATTCTGACTAGGCCTTAAATCGGGCTATTACAATTCTCCCCCTTAGGGTTTTTCGTCCCCGAAAATCTTACCAGCAAAAAGGTTTGGGTACTGGTTTCTCATGGCCTCCTTGGGCTCCCATATAGCCTCTTCTATCCCATGTCTTTTCCACAGTACTTTTACAAGAGCTATACTTTTGTTTCTTAATTGTTTAACTTCTCGTGCTAAAATATTAACCGATTCTTCGCCATAAGTGATGCCGGGTTGAATTTCAACCTCTTTCGATGTAATCACATGCGAAGGATCTGATTAGTAATGACGTAACATCGACACGTGGAACACATCATGAATCTTTTCCAATTCAGGCGGCAAAGCCAATTGATAAGCCACCGACGCTATCCTCTCGGTGATCTCATACGGTCCGATAAAATGCGGACTCAATTTGCCTTTCTGGCCAAATCTAAGAACTTTCTTCCATGGTGACACTTTTAAGAATACCTTATCTCTAACTTCAAACTCAATCTCTTTTTGTTTCAAATCTGAGTAGGACTTTTGTCTATCAGAAGTAGCTTTTAAACAATCACGAATTATTTTCACCTTCTCTTCGATTTTTCTAACCAGATCGACCCTGTGAATCTGGTTTTCCTTGAGTTCGGTCAAATATAAAGGCATTCGACACTTACACCCATACAAATCCTTATAAGGCGCCATTCTAAAACTTGACTGGAAACTATTATTATAAGCAAAATCTACCAACGGTAGGTACTTTTCCCAGTTGCCTTGAAAGTCAAGAACGCAACATCAGAGCATATCCTCGAGTATCTGTATTAACCTCTCCGACTGTCCGTCGGTTTGGGGGTGAAATGCCGTACTAAAACTCAACTTTGTGCCCAAGGCCTCTTACAACTTTTTCCAAAATCGGGATGTGAATCTTGGATCTCTATCGATATAATCGACAAAGGTACTCCATGAAGCCTTACAATCTCGAAAACATACAAGTCTTCCAACTTATCAAGTGAATAATCAACATGTACAGGTATGAAATGGGCCGGCTTTGTAAGTCTATCTACCATGACATATACGGCATCTTTCTTGCTCAGTGTCAACGACAAACCCGTTATAAAGTCCATGGTAACACTGTCTCATTTCCACTCAGGAACCATAATAGGTTGAAGTAAACCCGAAAGTACTTGGTGTTCAGCTTTTGCTTGCTGACAAATTAAGCATTTCGACACAAACTCTGATATGTCTTTCTTCATACTCGGCCACCAATACCATTTCTTCAAATCGTTATACATCTTGGTGCTACCCAGATGTACGGATAGGCATCCACTATGTGCCTAGTGCAAAAAAATCCGAACGAGCTCATCATTTCACGGTACATAGACTCCGTCTCTGAACATCAAACATCCATCGGGATTAATCCAAAAGTCAGACTCAACACCCGACTCGCACTGAACTATTTTGGCTTGCAAATCACTGTCATCTTTTTGAGCCTCATAAATCTCTTGAAGGAACATCAGTCTAGCCCTCAACTCAGCTAGGATGGATCCATCGGTTGACAAAGTCACCCGTGTATTCATAGCCTTCAATGTAAACAAGGATTTCCTACTCAAAGCATCAGCGACTACATTCGCCTTTCCCGGGTGGTAATCAATGACTAACTCCTAATCCTTTATCAGCTCTAACCATCTTCGCTGCCTTAAGTTCAATTCCTTCCAAGTCATCAAGTATTTTAGGCTCTTATGATCGGTGAATATCCAACATCTTTTACCATAAAAATGGTGTCTCCATATCTTCAATGCAAACACAATGGCAGCCAACTCCAAATCATGTGTTGGGTAATTCTTCTCATGCGGCTTTAACTGACTAGAGGCATATGCTATCACCTTGCCTTCTTGCATAAGCACACAGCCCAATCCATTCAAGGATGCATCACTGTAAATCACAAAATTCTTTTCCCGGTTCAGGTTGCATTAGAATTAGAGCCTCAATCAATAGTGCCTTCAGTTTCTTGAAACTCTGTTGGCACTTTTCTGTCTATTCAAACTTCACCTCTTTTTGTAACAACCTCGTCATCGGAGTAGCTATCATAGAAAACCTTTTGAAAAATTGTCTGTAATAGCCAGTTAGGCCCAGAAAACTTCTAATCTCTGATATGTTCCTCGACGGTTTCCAATCAACAATAGCTGAAATCTTGCTCGGGTCAACTCGGATCCCATCTCCCGAGACAATGTGTCCAAAAAATCCAACCTCTTTGAGCCAAAACTCACTTTTACTAAACTTGGTATACAACTGATTATCTCGTAAAATTTGTAAAACTGTCCTCAAGTGCTTGGCGTGCTCATTCTCATCATGAGAATATATCAATATATCATCAATAAAAACCACCACAAATTTATCCAGGTACGGTCGGAAGATACGATTCATTAAATCCATAAACACAGTAAGGGCATTTGTTAAGCCAAAAGGCATGACTAAAAATTCATAGTGCCCATATGTAACACCCCTTACCCGGGTCCAACGCCAGGACTGGATACGAGGCATTACCATGCTTGTCCTTGCTTGAACATGCAATAATGGGGTATAAAATTACATTCCAAATAAAAACTTTTCTTTCTTAGACATAACATGTATATCATGGGCCTACGAGGCCTTAAACATACATCTGGAAGGTTTCAGAGTTCAACCGGAAACTTTTATACTCCTTGAAAAATTTTTGCCTAAACAGGGGTCACACGCCCGTGTGACTTGGGACACGCCCGTGTGGGCAGGCCGTGTTGTCACACACGCCTATGTTCCCAACCCGTGTACAATTTTTTTTTATTTCAAACCTACAGGGGTTTTCACACGACCAGACACACGCCAGTGTCAATAGCCCGTGTCCTTCACACGGCCTAGACACGCCCGTGTCTTCATGTGTGTGAAAACTAGGGGTATTCTGCTTATGACATCAGTAACCCCTTAAGGAGCACACGACCTAAGCATACACCCGTGTGCTGGCTCGTGTGACGAATCGAATTCTCACAATTTAATGTAGGGGACACACGACATATCAACACGCCCAAGGGGTTGACCGTGTGTCACACACGGCCTAGACACACGCCCATATGGACACTTAAATGCTATTTTCCAAGCCAATTGCCACCTTGAAGCATAAACACACTTATGCCAACACAAGCGATTTCATGTACTATGAATAATTCCTAAAACATCACTTATAGAGTTCATAAAACTCATCATCATTAATATATATATAACTTAACAAATATTGGCCTATCACTTAGGACATATACAAAAAGAATAGTAACTTTAATAGCCAGTTCTTTGGCTCCTAATATGATATAACTCAAAATGGTATACTCTCTATACATGCCATACTTAACGTAAAACAACTTGGCTATACCAAAATAATGATTGTTAGTGTGATCTGAGCTCCAACTTCTATGATTCTCGAACTAGCTTGGCGAAACTACAAGGAAAAAAAAAAAAGGGAGGGGTAAGCATATAGCTTAGTAAGGTTGCATGAAATTTATGTAATAACATAAATACTTAAAATAACTCATTCATCTCATGATACATGAACAATATAAGCATCAAGTACTCAAGCATACTTACTCATACTTACTCTTACCCATATTAAATCACAATACGATTTCATACTTGTGTTTTATTCATGGTACCTGTATCACTTAGTCACATAATTTAGCACTTTAGCTAAAATAATCATAAACTCAAATCGTTAACTTCCTTAACTTATACAAAACTCTTTATCATCCTTGAGTAGCTTAACTTGTTACTATCTTTATTCACTTAACTCCTTTGTTACCTCTTTCACACTTGGCTCTTTTGCCCATTGAATTTTCCCAGAATAACAGAGGATATTCAATCTCATCAAATATGTATCTTGATGCCAATGCCTTATCCCGGATATGGTCTTACATGGAATCACCTCACGGTACCGATGCCATATCCCAGATATGGTCTTACACGAGATTCCTTAGCTTGATGTCGACGCCGTGTCCCAAACATGGTCTTACATGAGATCTTCCTTTGGTACCGAAGCCATGTCCCAAACATGGTCTTACACGGGACCTTCCTTGTATGGTGTCGATGCCATGTCCCAAACATGGTCTTACACGAGACCTTCTTTATTTGATGCTGATGCCATGTCCCAGACATGGTCTTACACAGAACCTACATTCCTTGATACCGATGCTACGTCCCAGACATGATCTTACACGGCTTTCCTTGTCTCATGTTATGACATAGATATCCTCTTTATTCCAAGACTTCAATCGGGACTTTCATTTTCTGTGCTCGTTGATTTCTTTATTAAGGCATTATTATTCTTTTTCAAGGAAATAAAGTATATTCAATAACATAATAAGTGATTTAATGTAAATACACATAAATCCTTAAATTCATACAAACTTACCTCGGTACCCAAAATATGTGTAAAAGTGCAATTCAGTCCACAACTTTGTTTTTGCCACGGTTTCGATCTGGGATTCGTATTTCTTGATCTATAATAGCAAATTCACTTGTTTAATACTCATATTGACTAAATTGACTCATGAATCATACTTTGGTAAAATTATGATTTTGCCCCTAAACTTTCTCATATTTACACTTTTGCCCCTAGGCTCGTAAAATGATTTTCATTCAACTTTCTTGCATTTCAAGCCTAGCCGAATCATATTCTCAACTATATCAACAATAAAGTTTCCACTATTTCACTCATGTATGACCATTTCTACAACTTTTACAATTTGGTCCTTTTATGCATTTTTCATGAAATTCATTTAGAAAAAGATGTTTATCATACATCAAACTTTCATATTCTTCCATAAAACATCAGAATAGATGCATGTGATACATGGGTAAATTTTTTAACATGAATCCTAGCTCAAAATATAGCTAGAAATAGCTAAATCGAGGTACGAGGATTTCAAAAATACGAAGAACATTAAAAACGGGGCTAAAAGATACTTACAATCAAGCTTGAAAGTTGAAGAAACCCTAGATATGGAGGGCTCGTAAAATTCGGGTATGGCTTGAAGAAGATGGACACAAATTTTGACTTATTTTCCCTTTTAATTCATTTATTAACCAAATAACTAAAATGCCCTTAAGGCCCCTTCCTTAAGATTTTTCCTTCCCATGTCCATTTTTGTCCATCCTAAACATTTAATGGTCTAATTGCTAAATAAGGACCTCTAGTAATTTTTATAATTCTATTTTATACTCAAATCTTCTAGAATTTCATATTCACTAATCTTTACAATTTAGTCCCAATGGACAATTTATTCACTAATTAATAAAATTTCTTCATGAAATTTTCACACAATCATGCAATCACCTCATAAGCCTCATATAAATCATTAAAACTCATATTTGTACCTCGGATTTGTGGTCTTGCACCACTATTCTGACTAGGCCCTAAATCAGGCTGTTACACCATACCTTATTCGAAATGCAGTTTTTGGCACATCTGAGTCTTTAACCCTCAACTGGTAATAACCGGACCTCAAGTGTGTCTTGGAAAACACAGTGGCTCCCTTCAATTGATCGAACAGATCATCAATCCTTGGCAATGGGTACTTGTTCTTCACGATTACCTTATTAAGCTACCGGTAATCTATACATAATCTTATGGAACCATCTTTCTTTTTCACAAATAAAACTGAAACACCCTACGGTGAATAACTCGGTCAAGCAAAACCTTTGTCCGTCAACTCTTGCAACTGTGCCTTCAATTCCTTCAATTCAGTTGGAGCCATTCTGTATGGAGTAATCAATATAGGTGCAGTACCAGGAGCCAACTCAATGCCAAATTCAACCTCTCGTAGCCCTGGCAATTCTTCTAGGAATACATCTGGATACTCACATACTATCGGTACTGATTCAATCCTTAACTCAGTTTCTTTGGCATTCAAAACAAAGGCAATATATGCTTCATATCCTTTTCTTACATACTGAGAAACCATGATAGTAACATATTTTAAGCCCATATTTAGCATGCTTTTGGATGATTTAAGCCTTAAATTGTGTAAATTGGTGCTCTTAATCCTTTGTTTTCATGATTTATACTTAGAAAAGCACTGAAGGATGAAAAAAACGAGAAACGGGCCTAAAACGGAGTAAATGGGCCATATCACGAAATCAACACGGCCTGGGCCCAAGCCACACGGTCGTGCCTCATCAAATAGACTCGAACACGGCCTGGCCACGATTCACATGGGCGTGTGCCATGGGCGTGTCCCTGACGTGAGAAAGAAGAGTTTCATTCGGATTAGGGTACTTAGAGGCAAAGAAAGCCATTCTAAAAGCCTATATAAACACCCTAGAGGCTAACCTTCAGGGGGTGTCCAACTAGGCCAAAGAGCCGAGCCAGAGGGGTCAGAATTGTGGAATTTACTCGAAGAAAGCTAGTTGATTTATCTCAAGAAGCCGGAGTCATACTCAAGACGGAGGATCTCTCTTCAATTCCTTTAGGGGGTTTTAGAGTTTTTCTTATGTTTTGTTTTATCTTTTTTTTTGAGATGTATTCTTTTACGATCATGAACTAAACCCTCAGATACCTGAAGGGGATGAAACCTAAGATGAATCTTGTTATCGTTTGCTGAACTATATGATAAATACTTGATTTGTTCTTAATTATATGTTCTTAATTCTTGTTTTGATATTTTTGGGATATTAATTCAAGTTTGATGTGCTTAGGTGGAGGAACAAAAGTCCCTACCTAAGAATAGATCTAGCATAATTAAGCGAAGTTGATCACATGCCTAGACATAAGGTGACAAGATTTTGCCGGATTAGGGTGAAACCTAATATGGGAGTCCATAGATCGAGTTAATGTAATTCTTGGGGTTTTAATTAGAAAGAGATTTCAATTAATCAACCTAGGGTTAGACGTTAGTAGCCTCGACGGAGGTATTAATATAACTTAGGGAATCCTATGGATCAAGTCAAATGAATAAATCATCTGGTTCAGAGTTAGATAACAAGTGAAGTCTAGGTGGATTCTTCCTCGGGTATTGTCTTAATCAATTGGTTTTTCCCACAAGTATTTCCCCAATTTCATTCTCTTTGTTTTTGCGTCTTTAGCTTACTTGTTAGTTAATTTTAGATTAGATAAAAATTCCTTTAATTCTTAGGCTAAATAATAGAAAGAAAGTTAGTATTAGTACTTCAGGTTCCTTTAGGTTCGACAATCCAGTCTTGCCACTAAACTATACTACTGTTCGATAGGCACACTTGCCTCAATCATTGTCATAGTTAGTTTCTAGGCTCAATCATTTTTTTTATAAATTTTTAAGACTCTGACACACGATCACATACCTCTGAGCAGACATATGAGAGAGCACTACAGGTGACCTGTCCTGTTCATCTGATGTAACACGAAGAGTGTCCCCATTTTCACATCTCAATTCAATGTATTTCTTTCTAAAATTTACTGTCACATCATGAGTGGTTAACCAGTCCATACCAAGAATTATATCAAACTTATCAAATGGCAATAACATGAGATTTGCCTTAAAGTAATGCCCTCTAATCATCAATGGGCAATCTTTGCATACCTTATCAACTAATACATATTTGCCTAAGGGCGTGGGGATGTACACGACCCCAAAATTCTATTTAAACCACCCCACCCCTCCCTCTTCTCACCCACTCCCCATCTCTTTTCTTCCATACCATCTTCTTTCCCTTTTCTTTTTCAGATATTTCCCCTTCCATATTATTCTTCTAACCCTTGATCTCCAGAATACCTATGTCAAAGAAGTAGAAGGATCCAATCACGATCTCCCTGAGGGAGATCGATCTACATAAGTTCATGCCGGCAGCTTCAGCTACTAGACAAGCCTAGGGTCTTTGAGGCCATTTAATTCTTCTTCTTCTTTTCTCTTTTCATTTATTTTCCTTCTCTTTGACTCTCTTATGCTTAAATTAGCTTATTTTATTTTAGTTTCTTGGTTTTAGGTTCTAAAGGCTTCTAGGGAATCACACCTTGACCACGAACACCACCCCACCACAGCCTTAGAAATCACACCCACCTCGCGAACCATCCAATAATAAGGACTTTTCAGTCCATTCATATTTTCTTTTAGTTTTATTTCAATTTTTACACTATTTCTCTTTATCTTTCTTATCTTTAAATTCATAATTAGTTTATTTTAAATGTGTCTTAATATTTCCTGGCTATTTCTTCACGAGCTTTCCAATTTCTTCATCTAGCGCAGAGCTCGAAAATAGCCACCACACCTTGGGACTTCCAACTCAAGGAAACCATTCAAATTCAGGAAGTTTCACCTCTCCCTTTCTCTTAAATTTCATATATATCTTTGTACATTGAGGGCAATGTACATCTTAAGTGTGGGGGGTGAATCTTCATTTCGAGAAAGTGCCTAACTTTCTGCATTATTCTCAAATCCCTGAATGATATCTTGTTTTTAAGTAATTTTATCACATTATTATGAGAATGAAATTTCCTGTGAGTCATGATTTTTATTGATATGTTTTGGGTTAAGTCATTGATAATTGTGCAGTGATGATTTAAGCTTTAGGAGACTAGAGAATCAAGCATGATAAGTCTATTTTCAAAAATTAAAATTCTGTTAGGTTGTCTACCTGAATCTAATTATTACCTTGAATTTTGAAATTTACGAGGTTGACATCAAATACTCATAATTTTGGTGAGATTTTGAGCCTTTTAGAGCATACATTCTTTCATGCTCACTTTTTGATTATGAGTGTGTCAACATTGATTTGTTATTCTAGAACTTGATTCGATTATACATGTCGAGACCACACCTTTGATTTGATATACAGAGATGATAAAGGCACCTAGGTTTTAACCCACTTACTCCACTAAAAGCCTGCCTTAATAATTAACCCCTGGTTCACCTTTGATCCTAACAACCCTTTTTATTGACTCACCCACTAACATTAACCTAAAACCCATTCTGTATTTGTTATCACCATTCTTTGACTCCCTTTTTGTCGAGATTTGATTTTGAACAAGTTTCCTAACTATGTTCTATATTTCAGTTGTTAAAGTTCTTTCTTATTATTGTAATGATTTAAAAAAAATTGAAGTATATTCATTATTAGTTATGTGGTTAAATGAGCTTATACGTTTAAATTCCAATGGCTGAAGAAGAAGCTCGTACTATTAGTATTAGTATTACAACTTTTCAATTGATCTAATTATTCATGATTAGTTCATTTTTCTAGATAGGTAAATTGTCAATTCAATCTCGATTTGAACCCTCAAAGTCAGCCTTTATCCACACCTTTAACCCAAGCCCCATTACAACCCTGTTAAAGAGCTTTTGATTTGTGTATCATCTCATTTTACAGTGGTGGAGATTTAATTTTCATGCAAGCCTATGGGATTAAGTTTTCATGTTTGACTTATGAGTGCTTTTTTTTGAACCTTAAAGACCTTGAGTGATTTGAGTGAATCTTTAGTGAGGATGTCAACCCTTGTCGGTTTTGAATCAGAGGTAATTATTTAGGTAAAAGGAAATGTAACACCCCTCACCTGTATCCAACTCCGGGATAGGGTTCGAGGCGTTACCGGACTTAAACATTCACAATCATACAAAACCGGGTTACCAAATTTCACCCAGAATTACAACTTTTCAAATACATGCATTTGACCTTGTCATCTATTTAATCACTTATACCACATAACAAGACATTAACACATACCATGGACAAATAGGCTTACAAGCCAAAATCATCATAAGCCACATCTCATGGCTATAATCAACAAATCAATATAAGCCAATACATTTGACTAATCACAACAACATCCATCATAGAAAAATTAAGTCCCTATACATGCCACTCACTTGAAAACATTTAACATACATATGCCAATACTCCAAGGATAATGGCTCGACGGTGTAATGCTACCTCCTACGATCTCCAACCCTGAGCTGACCTGACAAAACTAAAAGAAATAGAAATGTTTTAAGTTGGTTCAAAATTTTACAGCCTGTAAGTACATGTTTAAGTGAGTTTAAGCATGGTAATGCCTCGTATCCAGTCTTAGCATCAGTCTCGGGTATAGGGTGTTACATTTAGTGGTATCAGAGTTACGGTTTAGTCAGTTCTAGGACTAACATAGCACGAGCACGAGTATAGCTAGACATGCCATACGTAAGAATGTTTTTATAATGATAGTGTGACGACTCCTGATGATTTGAATTATGTTTATACATATAGTAATGGATCCAGATAGAGCTGTGGCGGATGATGTAAAAAGTAACGCACCAGCTCCCGCAGAAGGGACGGTGTCGAATGAGAATGAGATTAGACCCACTACGGTGAGTCAAGAAGGAGGAGAAGGGGCTAGAGAAGCCTTCCTCCACATGATAATACATGGTATACGGAGTTCGTTGGTGCGAACCCGAATGTACAACCTCCTCCACCCCCGCCTGTTCCACAACTTGCTCCTGTAGCCCCTCAAGTAGTAGAGGTGGTAAGAGGTGATAAACCTCAAATTGATAGGATCAGGAAGCATGGGGTGGAAGAATTCTGGGCTAGAAAAGATGATGACCTGGAAAGAGCTAAATTCTGATTAGAAAATACCATCAGGGTATTTAATGAACTGTCATGCACCCCTGAAGAATGTAGGAAGTGTGTGATCTCTCTTTTAAGAGACTCTACTTACCAATAGTGGAACACCCTTGTGTCGGTGGTACCAAGGGAAAAGGTCACATGGGAATTCTTCCAAGAAGAGTTCAAGAAGAAGTATATCAGCCAAAGATTTGTAGATCAGAAGATGAAGGAATTCCTAGAGCTGAAGCAAGGCAAAATGTCAGTGACTGATTACGAGCGAGAGTTTGTACGACTCAACAAGTACGCTCATGAATGTGTATCCACTGAGGCTATTATGAGTAAAAGATTCGAAGATGGATTAAATGATGATATCAAGTTGTTTGTTGTTGTCCTAAAATTGAAGGAATTCATTGTACTAGTAGAGAGAGCTTGTAAAGCCGAGGAACAAGTAAAAGAGAAGAGAAAGTCTGTAATGGAGTCTTGTGACTCTAGAAAAAGACAGTGGAATAAGTCATTCCAATCTTCATCCAAGAAGTCAAGAGATTTCCCTACTCGATCGGCTACTTCCACTGGGTTTTCAAAGAAAGACAAGAGTAAACAGTATTCAGGGAATAGAGCACAGACTACTTCAGTCGTTAGTGTGGGGAACATTCGATTTGATAGACCCGAGTGCCCATAGTGTGGTAGACGTCATCTTGGTGAATGTCGAGCACATGGGAATGCATGTTTTAGATGTGGATCCCCAGACCATTTCATAAAAGATTGCCCAGAGATGATGAAAGAAGAGAGAACTCAAAACCCGAGATCTGGGAGTGTGGTCAAAGGAAGACCGCAAAGAAACCTAGAAAGTGGGATAAGCGGAAGAGGTAACCCCAGATAGCAGGCCGTGAGACTCGAGGGTAGAGCGCCTGCAAGGACTTATACCATTCGCGCTCGCGAAGAGGCGTCTTCCCCTGATGTTATTACAGGTACCTTTTCTCTTTACAATACCAAAGTTATTACTTTAATAGATCCCGGATCCACACACTCTTACATTTTTATGAAATTAGTATCCGGATTGAGTATGCCTATTGATACTACAGAATTTATGATTAAAGTGTCTAATCCTTTAGGCATGAGTGTGTTAGTTGATAAAGTTTGTAAATATTGTCCACTAATGATTAGAGGTCATTGCTTTAAAGCAAATCTTATGTTGTTACCATTTGATGAATTTGAACTCATTCTTGGTATGGATTGGTTGACTAGTCATGATGTGATTGTAAATTGTGGGAAGAAATACATTGAGATGAGATGTGAAAATGGAGATATTCTTCATATAGAATTAGAGAAACATGATGGATTACCGAAAATGATTTCTAATATGACAGCACAGAGATGTTTAAGAAAAGGGTATGAATCATATCTAGCCTTTGTGATGAATGATAAAGAAACAGAGCTGAAGATTGAGTTAGTGCCGATAGTATTTGAGTATATGGATGTTTTTCCCGAGAAATTATCGGGACTACCACCAGTTAGAGAGGTAGAGTTCAACATTGAGTTAGCCCCTGGTACTGTACCTATATCCATTACTCCTTACAGAATGGCTCCAACAGAGTTGAAAGAACTAAAGACACAGTTGCAAGAGTTGACAGACAAAGGTTTTGCAAGATCAAGTTGTTCACCATGGGGTGCTCCGGTTTTGTTTGTGAAAAAGAAAGATGGCACCATGAGATTATGCATCGATTACCATCAGCTTAATAAAGTGACTGTAAAGAACAAGTATCCATTACCTAGGATCGACGATTTGTTCGATCAATTGAAAGGAGCTACTGTGTTCTCCAAAATAGACTTGAGATTGGGGTACTACCAGCTGAGAGTGAAAGATTCAGATGTATCCAAGACTATTTTTCGAACGAGGTATGGGCATTATGAATTTTTAGTCATGCCCTTTGGGTTGACCAATGCTCCTGCAGTATTTATGGACTTAATGAACCGCATCTTTAGACCATACCTTGATAAGTTCGTAGTCGTTTTTATTGATGACATACTGATTTATTCTCGAGACGAGAATGAGCATGCTGAGCACTTACAGACAGTCTTACAGATTCTACGAGAGAATCAGTTGTATGCCAAGTTCAGTAAAAGTGAATTTTGGCTCAAGGAAATGGGATTTTTGGGACATATTGTCTCGAATGATGGAGTTCGAGTAGATCCAAATAAGATGTCGGCCATAACGGACTGGAAGCTACCAAAGAACATTTCTAAGATTAGAAGTTTTCTAGGCCTAGCAGGCTATTATAGACGATTCGTCAAGGGTTTTTGTAATGGGTTTACCGATGTCACCAAGCAAGAAAGATGCTATATGGGTTGTAGTTGATAGACTCACTAAGTCAGCCCATTTTATACCCGTACGAGTGGATTACTCACTTGACAAGTTGGCAAACTTGTATGTTTCAGAAATAGTAAGGCTTCACGGAATTCCCTTATCGATCATATCGCATAGAGATCCGAGATTCACATCTAGATTTTGGACTGCAGGAAACCTTGGGTACAAAGTTAAACTTTAGCATGGCTTTTCATCCTCAAACAGACGGACAGTCAGAAAGAGTAATTCAAATACTAGAGGATATGCTCCGGTGTTGTGTTCTTGAATTTCAAGGCAGTTGGGAAAAGTTTCTCCCATTGATAGAATTTGCCTACAACAATAGTTTTCAGTCAAGCTTAAAGATGGCGCCTTATGAGGCTTTATATGGGCGTAAGTGCAGAACACCTTTATTTTGGATTGAACTTAAAGAAAACCAAATTCACAGGGTTGATTTGGTTTGAGAAGCTGAAGAGAAAGTTAAAGTGACACGAGAATGTTTGAAAGCTGCATCAGATAGACAGAAATCTTATTTGGATTTAAAAAGAAAAGAGATAGAGTATCAAGTCAGGGATAAAGTTTTCTTGAAAGTGTCACCATGGAGAAAAGTCCTCAGATTTGGTCGGAAAGGCAAGTTAAGCCCACGTTTCATTAGACCTTATAAGATTATTGAGAGAGTTGGGCCGGTAGCTTATCGTTTGGCTTTTCCATCAGAATTAGAAAAGATACATAACATGTTTCACGTGTCAATGTTGCGACGCTATAGATCAGACCCTTCACATGTGATTACCCCATTAGAGATAGAGATTCATCCTGACATGACGTACAGTGAAGAGCCAGTCAAAATTTTGGCTCGGGAAGTCAAGCAATTGAGAAATAAAAGTATTGCCTTAGTGAAAGTATTGTGGCAAGACATGGGATAGAGGAAGCTACGTGGGAAACAGAAGAGAATATGAGAAACCAGTATCTGAACCTTTTTGCTGGTAAGATTTTCGAGGACAAAAGTCCCTAAGTGGGGGAGAATTGTAACAGCCTGATTTAGGGCCTAGTCGGAATAGTGGTGCGAGACCACGAATTCGAGGTGAATTTATGAGTTTTTAAAAGTTTATGCCATGTTTGCATGCTATTATGAATGTTTCATGAAGCAATTTTATTAAATTGTGGTGGATTGGTCCAAAAGGACTAAATTGTAAAAGTTGCAAAATATGATTTTCTAGAAGCTTTTTATATGAAATAGCTTTAGAATAGTAATTAGAAGTCCTTATATAGTAATTTTTCCAAAAATATAATTTTGGACAAAATTGGCCTTGAGATGGTGTAATAGAATTTTTTAAGAGGAAGGGCATTTTGGTCATTTGCCTAATAAGTGATTAAAATAGGAAAAAGATGAGAAAAATTCACTCATCTTCTTCCTTGTTGCTCCGAAAAAGTGGAGACACCATAGCTAGGGTTCTTCATTTTTTCAAGCTTGCTAGTAAGTTCATCTGAGTCCCGTTTTTGATATTCTTCGTATTTTCGAAGTTCTCGTATTATGAATTAGATATTTTTAGCTATTAAATGAGCTAAGATGCATGTTCAAAAATTTAGCCATGAATGACATGCATGCTAAATGATGTTTTATGGGACTTTATGAGAGTTTGATGTTAGATAAACATCTTTTTCTTAATGAATTTCATGAAAAATGATAGTATGGACCATTTTGTAAAAAGTTATAAAATTGGTCATACCTATTAGAAATAGAGAGAATTGAGGATTGCTATAGTAGAGAAAATGGTTCAGCTAAGCATGATGTTTAAGAAAGTTGCATGAAAATCATTTTACGAGCCTAGGGGCAATAGTGCAAATATGAAAAAGTATAAGGGCAAATTAGTAATTTTGCCAAAGTATGAGTTATGAGTCAGTTTATTCAGTATGATTATTAAATGATCTATTTATGGTTATAGATCAAGAAAAACGAAGCCTGGATCGGAACCGAGGTAAGAACAAAGTCGAGGACTAAATTGCATGACTACATACATTTTGTATATTGAGGTAAGTTTGTATGAGTTCTAAGCTTTATGATTTTATCATTTAATTGCTTAGTATAATATACATTGTTATCATGAATGGTTTAATGTTATGTTAAACAAAGAATTCAATAAGATTAAACAAGAGAAAGTCCCGATTAAAGATGAATTACCCGGGAGATACGGTCCATTACATGAGATAAGAAAGTCCGTATAAGACCAAGCCAAAGCATGGCATCGGAAATTAAGCAAGTTATCATGTAAGTCCAAAGACTCAAACTTGGCATTGATTAAGTTATCAATCAAGTTATCATGTAAGCCCAAGGACCCAAGCTTGGCATTAAACAAGTTATCGTGTAAGTTCAAGGACCCAAGCTTAGCATTGAACAAGTTATCATGTAAGCCCAAGGACTCAAGCTTGGCATTGATCAAGTTATCAAGCAAGTTATCATGTAAGCCCAAGGACCCAAGCTTGGCATTGAACAAGTTATCATGTAAGCCCAAGGACTCAAGCTTGGCATTGATCAAGTTATCAAGCAAGTTATCATGTAAGTCCAAGGACCCAAGCTTGGCATTGAATAAGTTATCATGTAAGACCAAGGAAAGCTTGGCATTGATTCAATAAGAGATCCTCCATATAAGTCCATATCTAGAGTATGGCATTGGCATGAAGTACATGACAAGAGATCTAGTATTCTCGGTAATTCATGGAAACTCATCGGGCAAATGAGTAAGCTAAAATGTGAAAACAAGAATGTTAAGAAAG
Source organism: Gossypium bickii (assembly GCA_025503065.1). NCBI lineage: Eukaryota > Viridiplantae > Streptophyta > Magnoliopsida > Malvales > Malvaceae > Gossypium > Gossypium bickii. The sequence goes on along the minus strand of CP106714.1, from coordinate 89,629,694 downwards.
CATAGCTATTACCAAGTTGAAATTGAATATTATTCATGTTATGAATGATGATTTAGAAGGCATAATTATTATGTTTAAGTATGCTGAACAATGTGATCAAGTGATCCAGGTACCTTGTTACCTTACAAGTATGAGATTAGTAAGTACCATGAGACAAGTAAGAATCATGTATGAGTAAGTAAGCTTTATATATGAGATAATGATATCTTTCTTATGTCAAATGGTTTATCTGAAACAAGTTTATTTATTATGTGTTATACATGCAAACTTACTAAGCTAAATGCTTACGTCTTTGATTGTTTCTTTCTATGTAGTCCCACCAAGCTAATTTGTGGATCATTGGAGTCGGAGCTCGTAGCACACTATCGACCCTTATTTTGGTATAGCCAAATTATATTATTAAGTATGGCATGTATAGGAATCATTCATTTTGAGAACAGGTTTTGTGTAATGCCATTGTATAGGCTATCAAGTTTATTATTCTTTTGTATATGGCTAAGTGGTTGGCCAAACTTGTTTAAGTTGTTTGTATATAGATATCAATGAAATATGTAGTATTATTCATGAAAATAGGTTATTAATGAATTGTATTGTTTTGAGTTGGGTTGATCTTAATTTCAGGGAGGCAAATGGCTTGGTAAATAGCCTGTAATTGCCTACACGGTTAGACACACGGGTGTGTGTCTAGACCGTGTTAACCCTGCACCTTAATGTTTTAAATAAAGTTAGACCACGGTCATTTTACACAGTTGTGTGTAAGGACCGTGTAAGACACATGTTCAAAGCATTGGCGTGTGCCCATGCCGTGTGGTTGAAGTCAGTAGCTTCACACGGTTGATAGACACTGGAGTGTCAAGGCCGTGTGAATAAAGTCAGTAACCTCCCACAGTTGTAGACATGGGCGTGTCTATGGGTACACGGGCGTGTCTCTAAGTAACATGGGCGTGTGAACCCTACTTCCAAGTTGAGTGTTAGATGAAGTGTCCAAAAGAGCTCAGATAATAGCTAAAGGCCCCGTAGGCCCATAATATGCATGTTATGATCAAGAAAGAAAAGTTTTAAGTTGGTTCAAAATTTTACAGCCCGTAAGTACATGTTTAAGTGAGTTTAAGCATGGTAATGCCTCGTATCTAGTCCTAGCATCGGTCTCGAGTATAGGGTGTTACAGGAGCTACGGTACTCCAAATTAAGATCCATTAATTTTCCATGAAACTAAACTCACATATCCTTTTACCATAAAATTTTCAGAATTTTTGATTCAGCCAATTAGTACAGTTTATTCTTTAAAGTCTCCCTTGTTTAACTATTTGACTATTCTGACCTCTCTTCACTACAAATCAATTTTCGCCTCGTACAGAGTTTATATGACCTTCTTTTTTAGTTCATTTGAAAATAGACTCATTCAAGATTTCAAGCATATAAATTATATCCCACAATTATTTTTGTACAATTTTTAATGATTTTTCAAAGGCAGAACAGGGGATCACATAATCACTCTAAACTAGTCTCACAGAAATTCAAATATCTAAAACTATACAAATCATTTGTTCTATATGTTTCTTTTATATGAAAATAGACTCAATAAGATTAAAACCAATATCTCATCCAACTTATAGTTCAATTTCTAAAATTTTTGGTGATTTTTACAACTCATGTCACTGCTGCTGTCCAAACAGTTTTATTATAAATTTTTGCTCTCTCTTTTACTTTAGTTGTGTTCATCACTTGCCTATACCAATCTTTCCAATTTCCGATTACATATCGAACATATTGTTCATACGTACATTTTCCACATTTCTCAATTGGTCACATTCACACTTGTACTTATTCATAACATGATCGTATTCAATTACACTTAGTCGTTACACAATCACATGTATTTTCACTTAATCAACTTCCCATTGAACTCATCGGAATAATAACAGTTACACAGTGGCCTACACATAGTACCACCCTTGTAGCGAAAGCTATCTAGTGCACATAGTAGCCTGCACTTAGTACTACACATGTGACTAAAACCATCACTTACACATAGTGGCCTGCACTTAGTACCACACATGTGATCGAAACTATCGGGTACGCATAGTAGCCTGCACTTAGTACTACACATGCGACCTATCCGTCTGGTACACGTAGTAGTCTACACTTAGTACTACACACGTGACCTAAAACCATCTCGTAGCTCACTTGTACACATAGTGGCCTACACTTAGTACCACACATGTGACCTAGCTACCTCATTCGTATCTTTTCTATTCCGAAGGTTCAACTGGGAATTCTCACTTTTCAACATTTTACCAATTCATAAATTTTCATGCCATCATTTTATACAACTACCATACATTCATAAAACATGCATTTAGGCATATTATGGGTTTACTTTAGGTTATTCGAACTTACTTGTCGAAATCTCGTCAGGTACAACCGTGTAGCAACTCATACAACCCATGTAATATTAATTTAACATCAATTCATGTAACATTAATTTGCCATTCAATTTCACATAACACAACAAACATCACATTTTCCATACCTACATCAACTTCTCATAAACATATTAAATCATACAATTTATGTCATATCAATAGATAATTACAATTCAAGCATGGTGTTGCATTATTATTAAGACAAGAACTTACTTCGAATGCCGAAACGACCATTTTACCAACTTTCTCGATTTTTAATTTTCGTCCAATTCTAGGTCCAAATATCGTTTTTCGGGGTTATTGAGCTTGAAAAGCTTGAAAACCCTATCCATGGCTTCCCACATGTTAAATTCGGCCTAAGCTTGAAGATGGACAAATTTGGCATTTAAATTTTGTTTTTAATTCATTTAATTCACTAAATTACCAAAATGCCCCTTAAAAAAATCTTTTGAAACATACCCATCCATGTCCATTTTGTCCACCAACTTAACCAATGGTCTAATTATTATTTATGGACCTCCAATTTAAAATTTCATAACAATTGGACACCTCTAACATGTAGAACTCAACTTTTGCACTTTTACAATTTAATCCTTTTGACTAAATTGAGTGCCCAAACGTCAAAATTTTCGAATGAGATTTTCACGAAATCATTCCGTGAAATTATAGACCATAAAAATATAATAAAAATAAAATTTTCCTTGTCAAATTTGTGATCTCGAAACCACTGTTTCGACTTGGCCCTAATTCGGGATGTTACATTTCTCCCCCCTTTAAGGATTTTCATCCTCGAAAATCTTACCAGAAGAATGGTTTAGTTCCTCATAATCTTTACTATCTCATAAATAGTGCTAAAAAACTTTTATTTTAGCCTTCATTAAAATCCAGGGTCTTATTTAGCTTAAGATAACAAAAATGCTTTAATTGAATGCATTAACTTTGTTTAACTTACTCGAGGAAAGGAATCCACCATACAAATTGAAACTGAAATTCCATCATTTATGCCTTTATTGATATCAGTTCCTTACACGAAGATTTAGAGAAATCCAGATACGGGGTCATCATGTTACTATAATCAAGCCAGAAGCACATTCATAATCGACATAGTCATCATAAGTTGAAAAACATACCTTGGATACGAGCGATCATTGGTAATTTATGAGATAAAGATAACAAGAAAACCGTAATAAAGAAATCCAAGACAATGTGAATCCAAGATAAAGATATCCAAGGTACAGTAAATCCAAGATACCATATCATAAAGAAAGACCCGAAAAAATGTTCATAAGAAAAATATGAAGGATCTTGATAATTCTTCAGAGAAAAGAAGTCCAGAAGAATACATCAATCCAAGCCACTGGGATTAAATGCAATAAGGATAATATGCCTTCCCATATATGTATATTGAATAGAGCATCAATTGGGAGAAACAAATTTATATCATCATGCGTACTATTTCATAAAGTCCCATTAGATGAAATGTAATGAAATGCCAAAGAGACATAGAGCAATACAGATTATGTACTAGTCGGGCTATCAATACTTTCGTCTATACATCGTGATTAGAAAGTACTCCCATAAAACAAGGATTTTATGGGGTAGTAACCAAAAAAAAAAAAAAATCGAGAACACTTAAACATACATAATACCTCGGAAAAGACTGCCATAATCTGGTATCTTACCTTTCAACATTATTCCTGCAATTATTTCTGCCATCGTAAATCTCACATTATGCTTTTCATTAAAGAAGTTCAGTTCTAAAGAAATTTCCAGTTAATACATTTCCCAACATCTTACCGTACTAGTCCTGTCGTTACTTATCAATCCAATTTAATCTCTGATCATGTTCATAATCATTATATAGCTGAACCCTTTGGTATCATACTTGTGAACTTATTCAATACGAATCTCATGAAATTCCTTCACAAAACACCACTCTGGTAAGGGGGTGGGGTCATAAGATTCCAGACTCGTCTCTCATACACATGTACATGTGACATTATTTCATCATTATAGTTATATAACTCAATTCAATCAATTTAGCACATTTATTTAAGCTATTCGAGTTTTCCAATCATACTTATTCAAACAAGCATACGTGGACATTTGTTCTATCAATATTTATGATAAGTCACCCAAACAAATGCATTCGTTCAAGTAAATCAATCATATGCATCATGGAATCATCGTTTAAACATATGTAAGCTCATCATAGCATAATCCTTTATTCACACATTTGTTGATTTCTATTTATCACATTCACTTAATCAAGTAAGCCAAGTGTACAACATCATATGAGCATCAAACAAGCATGAGTATTCAACGCAACATGAACTTCCATCTCACATGTTATCACGTATATCATGAACTTTCTGAATCCAGGCTTATCATAACTATACTTTACCCGAATACCTTAGCATCACATTTAACATGGTTGGTGTAGCTCGGTTGGAGAGTTCCTCTGTCCAAACAAGATGGTTCTCATTTGCGTCGGGAGGCATCACACTATCATGGATTGGTGGCATGTGTAGCTAGACTCTCATTCAAGCTAGGTTAGTCCGAGAACCGACTAAACCATAGCTCCGATACCACTAAATGTACCACCCCTCACCCGTATCCAACTCCGGGATAGGGTTTGAGGCATTATCAGACTTAAACATTCACAATCATACAAAACCGGGTTACCAAATTTCACCCAGAATTACAACTTTTCAAATACATGCATTTGACCTTGTCATCTATTTAATCACTTATACCACATAACAAGACATTAACACATACCATGGACAAATAGGCTTACAACCCAAAATCATCATAAGCCACATCTCATGGCTATAATCAACAAATCAATATAAGCCAATACATTTGACTAATCACAACAACATCCATCATAGAAAAATTAAGTCCCTATACATGCCACTCATTTGAAAACATTTTACATATGCCAATACTCCAAGGATAATGGCTCGACAGTGTGATGTTGCCTCTGACGATCTCCAACCCTGAGCTGACCTGACAAAACTAAAAGAAATAGAAAGGAGGGAGTAAGCTTTACGCTTAGTAAGCTCGCATGAAAATAATAAGCAATTTGATAACATGCTATTTTCATATTCTTTCTATTTATTCAAATTCCAGTTAAGCTGTTTTCTCGAGTCACAATCATTAAATTATTTATATTTGGAGCTACGGTACTCCAAATTAAGATCTATTAATTTTCCATGAAACTAGCCTCACATATCCTCTTACCATAAAATTTTAAGAATTTTTGATTCAGCCAATTAGTATAGTTTATTCTTTAAAGTCTCCCCTGTTTCACTGTTCGACTATTCTGACCTCTCTTCACTACGAATCAATTTTCTCCTCGTACAGAGTCCATATGACCTTATTTAGTTCATTTGAAAATAGACTCATTCAGGATTTCAGGCATATAAATTATATCCCACAATTATTTTTGTACAACTTTTAATGATTTTTCAAAGCCAGAACAGGGGATCACATAATCACTCTAAACTAGTCTCACAGAAATTCAAATATCTAAAAATATACGAATCATTTGTTTTCTATGTTTCTTTTATATAAAAATAGACTCAATAAGATTTAAATCAATATCTCATCCAACTTATAATTCAATTTCTACTATTTTTGGTGATTTCTCAAACTCATGTCACTGCTGTTGTCCAAACAGTTTTATTGTAAATTTTTGCTCTCTTTCACTTTAGTTGGGTTCATCACTTGCCTATACCAATCTTTCCAATTTCTGATTACATATCGAACATATTGTTCATACGTGCATTTGCCACATTTCTCAATTGGTCACATTCACACTTGTACTTATTCATAACATGATAGTATTCAATTACACTTAGTCGTTACACAATCACATGTATTTTCACTTAGTCAACATCCCGTTGAACTCATTGGAATAATAACAGTTACACGGTGGCCTACACATAGTACCACCCTTGTAGCCGAAGCTATCTGGTGCACATAGTAGCCTGCACTTAGTACTACACATGTGACCAAAACCATCACTTACATATAGTGGCCTGTACTTAGTACCACACATGTGATCAAAACTATCGGGTACGCATAGTAGCCTGCACTTAGTACTACACATGCGACCTATCCGTCTGGTACACGTAGTATCCTGCACTTAGTACTACACACGTGACCTAAAACCATCTTGTAGCTCACTTGTACACATAGTGGCCTACACTTAGTACCACACATGTGACCTAGCTACCTCATTCGTATCTTTTCTATTCCGAAGGTTCAACCGAGAATTCTCACTTTTCAACATTTTACCAATTCATAAATTTTCATGCCATCATTTTATACAACTATCATACATTCATAAAATATGCATTTAGGCATATTATGGGTTTACTTTAGGTTATTCAAACTTACTTATCGAAATATCGTTAGGTACAACCGTGCAGCAACTTATACAACCCATGTAATATTAATTTAACATTCAATTCATATAACATTAATTTGCCATTCAATTTCACATAACACAACAAACATCACATTTTCCATACCATATATCAACTTCTCATAAACATATTAAATCATACAATTTATGTCATATCAATAGAGAATTACAATTCAAGCATGGTGTTGCATTATTATTAACACACGAACTTACCTCGAATACCGAAACGACCATTTTACCAACTTTCTCGATTTTCAATTTTCGTCTAGTTCTAGGTCTAAATCTAGTTTTTCGGGGTTATTGAGCTTGAAAAGCTTGAAAACCCTATCCATGGCTTCCCACATGTTAAATTCGGCCTAAGCTTAAAGATGGACAAATTTGGCATTTAAATTTTGTTTTTAATTCATTTAATTCACTAAATTCCAAAATACCCCTTAAAAAATCTTTTGAAACATACCCATCCATGTCCATTTTTATCCACCAACTTAACCAATGGTCTAATTATTATTTAAGGACCTCCAATTTAAAATTTCATAACAATTGGACACCTCTAACATGTAGAACTCAACTTTTGCACTTTTTACAATTTAGTCCTTTTGACTAAATTGAGTGCCCAAACGTCAAAATTTTCGAATGAGATTTTCACGAAATCATTCCGTGAAATTGTAGACCATAAAAATATAATAAAAATAAAATGTTCCTCATCGAATTTGTGATCTCGAAACCACTGTTCTGACTAGGCCTTAATTCGGGATGTTACGTGAAACGCCTATGTTTTCATGCTATAAATGTATGACTTTGATAGTTTGAATCTTTAGGACCCTTTGAGTTAAATTATCAATGTATGAATTATCTTTGAATTATGATGAAACACTATTGATGAATATTATGAATCGAGGAAGTTCGTTTTAATTGTGAGTTGAGAATTTTACTTGAGGACAAGCAAAAGCTTAAGTGTGGGGGTATATGATAAACTGTAATAGTAACATATTTTAAGCCCACATTTAGCATGCTTTTGGATGATTTAAGCCTTGAATTGTGTAAATTGGTTCTTTTAATCCTTTGTTTTCATGTTTTATACTTAGAAAAGTACCGGAGGATGAAAAGTACGAGAAACGGCCTCAAAACGGAGTAAATGGGCCATATCACAAAATCAACACGGCCTGGGCCAAGCCACATGGCCGTGCCTCATCAAACAGACTCGAACATGGCCTGGCCACGATTCATACGGGCGTGTGCCATGGGCGTGTCCCTGACGTGAGAAAGAAGATTTTCATTCGGATTAGGGTACTTAGAGGCAAAGAAAGCCATTCCAAAAGCCTATATAAACACCTTAGAGGCCAACCTTCAAGGGGCATCCAGCTAGGCCAAAGAGCTGAGCCAGAGGGGTCAGAATTGTGGAATTTACTCGAAGAAAGCCAGTTGATTCATCTCAAGAAGCTGGAGTCATACTCAAGACGGAGGATCTCTCTTCAATTCATTTAGGGGGTTTTAGAGTTTTTCTTATGTTTTGTTTTATCTTTTCTTTTGAGATGTATTCTTTTACGATTATGAACTAAACCCTCAGATACCTGAGGAGGATGAAACCTAAGATGAATCTTGTTATCGTTTGCTGAACTATATGATAAATACTTGATTTTTACTTAATTATGTGTTCTTAATTCTTGTTTTGATGTTTCCGGGATATTAATTCAAGTTTGATGTGCTTAGGTGGAGGAGCAAAAGTCCCTGTCTAAGAGTAGATCTAGCATAATTAAGCGAAGTTGATCGCACGCCTAGACATAGGGTGACGAGATTTTGCTGAATTAGGATGAAACCTAATATGGGAGTCCATAGATCGAGTTAATGCAATTCTAGGTGTTTTAATTAAAAAGAGATTTCAATTAATCAACCTAGGGTTAGACGTTAGTAGCCTCGACGGAGGTATTAATATAACTTAGGGAATCCTATGGATCAAGTCAAGTGAATAAATCGTCTGGTCCAGAGTTAGATAACAAGTGAAGTCTAGGTGGATTCTTCCTCGGGTATTGTCTTAATCAATTGGTTTTTCCCACAAGTATTTCCCCAATTTGTTCTCTTTGTTTTTGCATCTTTAGCTTAGTTGTTAGTTAATTTTAGATTAGATAAAAATTCCTTTAATTCTTAGGCTAAATAATAGAAAGAAAGTTAGTATTAGTACTTCAGGTTCCTTTGGGTTTGACAATCCGGTCTTGCCACTAAACTATACTACTGTTCGATAGGTGTGCTTGCCTTAATCGTTGTCATAGTTAGTTTCTAGGCTCGATCATTTTTTTTTTATAAATTTTTAAGACTCTGACACACAATCACATACCTCTAAGCAGACATATGAGAGATCACTACAGGCGACCTGTCCTGTTCATCTGATTCACCATGAAGAGTGTCCCCATTTTTACATCTCAATTCAATGTATTTCTTTCCACAATTTACTGTCACATCATGAGTGGTTAACCACTCCATACCAAGAATTATATCAAACTTACCAAATGGCAATAACATGAGATTTGCCTTAAAGTAATGCCCTCTAATCATCAATGGGCAATCTTTGCATACCTTATCAACTAATATATATTTGCCTAAGGGATTGGTGATTGAGCTTGAAACTAACTATTATTTCGACAAAGGTAAGCGCACCTATCGAAAAGTAGTATAGCTATGGTGAGTCCGGAATATCGTATCCTCAAGGCCCAATAGTACTAGTATTAACTATCTTTTTATTAACTAGCCTAATAATTAAGGGGATTTATTTTTAATCTAAAATTAACTAACTAATTTAACTAGCTATGAGCGCGACAAAGAGTGAATTGGGAAAGTACTTTTGGACAACTTATAGGAGATAGGCAATACCTAAGGAAGAATCCACCTAGACTTCACTTATTACTTTTGATTCATGCGATTTATTCACTTGGCTTAATCCGTAGAAATCCCTAAATTATATTAAAACCTCTTTCGAGGCTACTAACAACTGATTCTAGGTTGATTAATTGAAATCTCTTTCTAATTAAAACCCCTATTGTCGCATTAATTCGATCTATGGATTCCCTTATTAGGTTTGACCCTAATCCTAGTAGATTTTAAATGCCTATATATCTAGGGTTGCAATCAACTCCGCTTAATTGTGTTGATCTACTCTTAAACAGGGACTTTTGCTCCACTAAATAAGCACATTTGACTTGAATCAATAACCTGAATTATCAAAACAAGAATAAGAATTCACAATTAAGAATAAGCACAAGTATTTATCTCATAAATCAAATAATAATAAGATTCATCTTAGGTTTTATCCCCTTAGGTATTTGGGGAATTTAGTTCATACTAAAAGAGGGAAACATCATAAAAGAGGAAAACAACAAAATATAAGAAAACCCAAAAACTTCTAAAGAACTTGATGGGAGATCCTTCGTCTTGATGGAGATTCTTCTCCTAAGCTGTTCCCGATGGCTGTCTTAGAGTATTTTTTTCTTCTACTCAGCGTCTATTCGACATCCTGTCGAACTTTATTCGACCTCTAGTCGATGTCCCCTTTTAGGTTGCCCCCTAGGGTGTTTATATAGGCTTTGGAATGCCTATCTTGGTCCACGAATGAAATTCATCCTAGGGTCGGTAGGGACACGCCCGTGGTAGATAGCCCAGGCCGTGTGCTTTCCTAGGTAGGCCCACTTTGCCCTTTTTTGGCCCGTTTCTCGTTCTTTTTGACTTCCTAAGCTCTCCTGAGTATAAAACATGAAATTAAGAGATTAGGAGCATCGAATTCATCAAATTCAATGGAAACTCATCCAAAATTAAGCTAAGCATAGGGTTAAAATATGTGTAAATTATGGTTTATCAAGTATCCCCACACTTAAGCCCTTTCTTGTCCTCAAGCAAAATTGTCAACTCACAATTAAAATTAACTCCCTCAATTTACAGTCTTCATCAATAATGTTCATCATAATTCATAGGTAATTCATACATTGATAATTTAACTAAAAGAGTCCTAAAGATTCAAACAATCTAAGTCATAAATTTTTATAGCACAAGAAAATAGGTGTCTCCCCTTACCTAAATAATTACCTCTAATTCAAAACCGAGAAGGATTGACATCCCCACTAATGATTCACTCAAATCATCAAAAGTGTTTAAGGTTCAAATTAAGCACTCAAAAGTCAAACACGAAAAGTTAATCCCATAGGCTTGCATGAAAATCAGATCTCCATCACTATAAAATGAGATGATACACAAATCAAAAAGTCTTTTAAGGGTTGTAATGGGGCTTGGTTTAAAGGTGTCGATATAGGCTGAATTAGAAAGTTAGAATTGAGATTGACTTGACAAAATACCTCACTAGAAACAATTAACTACTAATGAATAATTACATTAATAACATGAGCTTCTTCTAAAGATGCGAATTTAACTGTTTAAGCTTAGAAAGCATAGAACTAGTGATGAATATACTACTTTTTTTTTAGAATAAGTATTTACAATAATAAGAAAGAACTAAATAACTGAAATAGAGAACATAGTTAGGCAACTAATCAAATCAATTCTCGACAAAAAGGACGTCAAGAGATTAGAGGAATTAAAAAATTTGGTTTTAGGTTAATATTAATGGGTGAGTCAAGGAACGGTTTATTAGGCTAAAAAGGGGTTCACTAGGGGTTAATTATGGAGGTAGGCTTTTTGTAGAGTAAGTGGGTTAAATCCTAGGTGCCTTTATCATCTTTAGTATATCAAATAAAAAATGTGGTCTCGACAAGTAGAATCGAAGCAAGTCCTAGAATAACAATTCAAAGTTGACACACTCATAATCAATAAAGTGAGAAAGAAAAATATATGCTCTAAAAGGCTCAAAATCTCACAAAAATTATGGTTTTTGATGTCAACATTGTAAATTTCAAACTTCAAAGTAATATTTAAGATTAGGTAAACAATTTAAAATTTTTAATTACGAAAAATAGACTTATCATGCTTGATTCTCTAATATCTTAAAGTTTAACTCATCAATGCACAATTACTTATGACTTAATCCGAAACATATCAATGAAAATCATAAATCAATAGAAGTTTCATTCTAATACTAATATGAGAGTTTCAAAAAATGGTAAGTTAATATGTAATTTTTTTAGAAGTTTAAGAAATTTACCGAATTCTTCATCGCATTGGGGTATGGCACACGAGGTTGGTTCTCTATAATTACCGGTTTTGGTTTATCATGTCTTACCTCAACCTTACCTTCCTCTACCACATTCTCTTGCCTCAATTTTAGTTCATCTAACCCTTCACTATCGTAAACAGTAATGGCCTGAAGTTACTCCTTTGGGTTAGTTTTAGTGTTGCTTGGCAAGCTACCTTGTGGTCGTTCTGAGATCAGCTTAGCAAGCTAACCTAATTGGTTCTCGATCCCTTGAATCGATGCTTGTTGATTTTTAAGTGTTGTTTCAGTGTTTTGGAAATGAGTTTCTGACCGCGATGAATTTTGTTAGCATCTCCTTAAGGTTCGGCTTCTTTTCTTGTGGGTAGGGTTGCTGTTGAAAACCTAGGATGGGTTGTTGTCTCTGATTTCCTTTGCCATCCCAAGAGAAATTAGGGTGATTCCTCCAACCTGGATTATAAGTGTTACTATAAGGGTTATTTTGAGGTCTAGAATTATTACCCATATAGTTCATCTGTTCGCTTTCTATGCCAGGGTTGTAGGGCGGATATTCTGTATTGCTCATCCCTCCTCCATTTGTATCGCACTGCATCACTGGATATACCTGCGGAGAACCACACAAACCATCAATTTTCTTACTTAAAAGTTCTACTTGATTTGATAGCATGGTTACTGCGTCGAGGTTAAAAACACTGGCGGCTTTTGTTGGCCTTGTCCTTGTAACTTGCCACTGATAGTTATTCAGTGACATCTACTCTATAAACTCATAAGCTGCTTCAGGAGTTTTGTTATTTAGGGTTCCATCGACGGCTGAATCAATCAATTTCCTAGTTAAGAGGTTCACACCGTTGTAAAATGTTTGAACCTATAGCCACAAGGGTAACCCATGGTAAGGGCACCTTCTTAATAAATCCTTGTATCTCTCCTATGCATCGTAAAGTGTCTCTAAATCCATCTGCACAAAAGAAGAGATGTCATTCCTCAACTTGTCCATTTTAGCCGGCGAAAAATATTTTAATAATTTTTTTTGTCATTTGTTCCCATGTAGTGATTGATCTTCGTGGTAACGAGTTCAACCACTGTTTAGTTTTGTTTCTCAACGAGAAGGGAAACAACCGAAGACGAATGCCATAATCAGAAACGCCATTGATTTTGAAGGTATCGCATAATTCTAGAAAATTTGCTAAGTGATTGTTTGGATCCTCATCCTGCAAACCATCAAGCTGAACAAATTGTTGTTGGGATCCTCATCCTACAAACCATCAAGCTGAACAAATTGCTGAATCATCTGCATAGTGTTAGGTTTCAATTCAAAATTATTTGCAACAATAACAGGTCTAACAATACTTGATTTAGTTCCTATTAAATTCGGTTTAGCATAATCATACATAGTACGAGGAGCAGGATTCTGATTCACCGGATTTGCGACAACTACAGGAGGTAGCGGATTATTATCATCCATCTCTTAGGTAGTAGTTGGTTCATTTTCTTACTCCTCTTCTATGTATTGTAGACTTCGCTTTATTTCTCTTCGATTTCTGCGAATTGTACCTTCTATATCACTGTCAAAAATCAAGGGTCCTGACGGGTTCCTTCTAGTCATAAACTAGAATTACATGCCAGAAGAAAATAAAGAAAAATTAGCAAAGTTAAGAATAAATTAAAAATAAAAGTAAGAATGGCTAAAGTAATAAAAATTTAGTTTTCCTAAAATCTTAGTCCCCGGCAACGGCACCAAAAACTTGATGGAGCTCGAAACTAACTATTATTTCGACAAAGGAAAGCGCACCTATCGAACATTAGTGTAGCTGTGGTGAGTCCGGAATATCGTATCCTCAAGGACCAATAGTACTAATATTAACTATCTTTTTATTATCTAGCCTAATAATTAAGGGGATTTATTTTTAATATAAAATTAACTAACTAATTTAACTAGCTATGAGCGCGACAGAGAGTGAATTGGGAAAGTACTTTTGGACAACTTATAGGAGATAGGCAATACCTAAGGAAGAATCCACCTAGACTTCACTTATTACTTTTGATTCATGCAATTTATTCACTTGGCTTAATCCGTAGAAATCCTTAAATTATATTAATACCTCTTTCGAGGCTACTAACAACTGATTCTAGGTTGATTAATTGAACTCTCTTTCTAATTAAAACCCCTATTGTCGCATTAATTCGATCTATGGATTCCTTTTTTAGGTTTGACCCTAATCCGGTAGATTTTCGTCGCCCTATATCTAAGGTTGCAATCAACTCCGCTTAATTGTGTTGATCTACTCTTAAACAGGGACTTTTGCTCCACTGAATAAGCACATTCGACTTGAATCAATAACCTGAATTATCAAAACAAGAATAAGAATTCACAATTAAGAATAAGCACAAGTATTTATCTCATAAATCAGATAATAATAAGATTCGTCTCAGGTTTCATCCCCTTAGGTATTTGGGGAATTTAGCTCATACTAAATGAGGGAAACATCATAAAACAGGAAAAACAACAAAACATAAGAAAACCCAAAATCTTTTAAAGAACTTGATGGGAGATTCTCCGTCTTGATGGAGATCCTTCTCCTAAGCTGTTTTCGATGGCTGTCTTGGAGTATTTTCTCCTTCTACTCGGCATCGATTTGACGTCCTGTCAAACTCTATTCGACCTCTAGTCGACGTCCCTTTTTAGGTTGCCCCCTAGTGTGTTTATATAAGCTTTGGAATGCCTATCTTGGTCAACAAGTGTCCTATTCCGAATGAAATTCATCCTAGGGTCGGCAGGGACATGCCCGTGTGACACGTTTGTGGTCGATAGCCCAGGCCGTGTACTTTCCTAGGTAGGCCCACTTTGCCCCTTTTTGGCCCGTTTCTCGTTCTTTTTGACTTCCTAAGCTCTCTTGAGTATAAAACATGAAATTAAGAGATTAGGAGCATCGAATTCATGAAATTCAATGGAAACTCATTCGAAATTAAGCTAAGAATGGGGTTAAAATATGTGTAAATTATGGTTTATCAATTGGACACTTTTATCACAAACTCTGTAGACTCAACAGACATGCTCATGCTAGATATTAATTTCATGGAAATGCATGAATGGGTAGACCCCGGATCAATTAAAGTAACAAAATTAGTATCATAGAGAGAAAATGTACCCGTAATTACATCAAAGGATGACGCGTCTTCGCGAGTATGAATGGCATAAGTCCTCGCAAGCGCTCTACCCTCAGATCTCATAACCTGCTCTCTAGGTGTACTCTTACTACTCATTCCATTTCCCGGGTTTCTCTGTTGTCTCCCTCTAGTAGAGCCTCCCGATCTTGCACTCTAAATTTTCTCTTTTTCAACCATCTCAAGGCATTCTCTAATAAAATGATCTTGGGAACCACACTTAAAACAGGCTCTCTCATGTGCTTGACACTCACCAGGGTGACGTCTGCCACACTGTGGGCATTTCGTTCTATTAGGTCGAGTGTTCCCAACACTTGCAACTAAGGTAGTCTGAGCTTTAATCCCCGAGTACTGTTTACTCTTACTTCTATTTGAAAACCTGGCTGAAGTAGCTGATCGGGTAGGGAAGTCTCTTGACTTCTTGGATGAGGACTGAAATGATTTGTTCATTTGTGTCTTTTTTGAGTCACGAGACCCCATTTTAGATTTTCTTTTCTCTTTAACCAACTCTTCGGCTGTACAAACCCGATCCACTAACACAACAAATTCTTTCAACTCGAGGACACCAACAAATAATTTGATATCTTCATTTAACCCGTCCCCAAACCATTTACACATGATGGCTTCAGCGGATACGCACTCTCGAGCGTATTTGCTAAGCCTTACAAACTCACGCTCATATTTAGTTATTGTTATTATGCCTTGTTCCAATTCAAGGAATTCCTTTCTTTTCTGGTCGATAAACATTTGGCTAATGTACTTCTTCCGGAACTCTTCCTGGAAAAACTCCCATGTAATCCTTTCCCTTGGTACATCCGACACAAGGGTATTCCACCACTGATAAGCGGAATCTCTTAAGAGAGACACCATACATTTCATGCACTCTTCAGGTGTGCAAGATAACTCATCAAATACTCTGATGGTATTTTCAAGCCAGAATTCTGCATTTTCTAGACCATCATCTTCACTAGCCCGAAATTCCTCGTCTCCTTGTTTCCGGATTCTATCAATCAGAGGCTTTTCTCTTCTTACCACTTCTACCACTTGAGGAGCTACTGGGGTAGGTTGAAGAATAGGTGGGGGTAGAGGGGGTTGTGTATTCAGGTTCGCACGAACGAACTCCATGTACCAGGCATTCATCATGTGGAGAAAGACTTTTCTAGCCTCTTCCCCTCTTCTTTAACTTACAGTCGTTGGTCTATTCTCATTTTCATTTGGCACCGTCCTTTCAGTGGGAGTTAGCACTTTACTTTCTACATCATCCGCCACAGCTCTATCGGGATCTATTTACTATATGAAAACACAATTTAAACCGTCAGGAGTCGTCACACTATCATTATGTAAATACTCATATGTATGGCATGTATAGCTAGACTCATGCATACGCTACCTTAATTCGAGAATCGACTAAACTATAGCTCTAATACCACTAAATGTAACACCCCTTACCTGTGTCGACGCTAGAACAGGATACGAGGCATTACCGAAATTAACTTGCTTAAACATACAACATTGGGCTATTAAACTTTATTTCAACTTAAAAATTCTCATTCATATTCATAACATCCTTATTATGGGCATACAAGGCCCTAAACATACATACAGAAGGTTTCAGGATTAAACCGAAAACTTTTACCCACTTAGAAAATTTTTGCCTAAACAGGGGTCACACGCCCGTGTGAAATGGAACACGCCCGTGTGGGCAGGCCATGTGGTCACACACGCCCATGTTCCTAGCCCGTGTGGAATTTATTTTTCATTTTGAAAATACAGGGGTTTTCACAAGGCCGGACAGACGCCCGTGTCAGTGGTCCGTGTCCCTCACACGGCCTAGACATGTCCGTGTCCTCACCCGTGTGACGAATCGAATTCTCACAAATTGAAATAGTGGACACACTGTCTATTAACACACCTATAGGGGTTGACCATGTGTCACACACGGCCTAGACACACGCCCGTGTGTCTACTCGTGTGGACAAGTAGAAGGCTATTTTCCAAGCCAATTGCCACCCTGAAACATAAACACATATATACCAACACAAGCAACGCATAATATGGCAATCATACACTATGAAGAATCACTAATCATCATTCAAACACTTCACATTTTACTGCAATAATTGCATGAACTTTCACATCATAAAACTCATCATCATTAAAAATATTAAACTTGACAAATATTGGCCAATTCCTAGTGGCCATTTACAAAATAAATGAGTAACCTTACTAGCCAACACTTTGGCTTCCGAATATGATATAACACAAGATGACCAAGTTCCTATACATGCCATACCCAAAATAAAACAACTTTAGTATACCAAAAAAATAGTTGATAGTGTAATCCGAGTTCCTACGTTCTACGATCCCCGAGCTAGCTTGGCGATACTATAAGGAAAAGGGATAAGAAAGGGGTAAGTATATAGCTTAGTAAATTTGCATGAACTAAAATAGCAATATAAGTACTAATAATAAAATCCATTCATGTCATAGAACAATAACAACACAAGTGCTCAAGTACTTTGACATACTTACTCTTACCCATCACAAATCATATTATGGTTTTCATAACTCATATTTAACTCATGGTACCTGTATCACTGGTCGTTGTTTTATGCGATGTCAAAGTCTTAAAATTTATATAAAGAATGATTGAACCTGTAAACTAACTATGACAATGATTTGAGGCAAGCGCACCTATCGAACAATAGTATAGTTAAGGCAAGACCAGAATGTCGAACCCAAAGGAACCAAAAGTACTAATACTAACTTTCTTTTTATTATTTAGCCTAAGAATTAAGTGGATTTTTATCTAATATAAAATTAACTATCTACTAAACTAAACTAAAGACTCTAAGACAAAGAACAATGAAATTAGGAAAATAACTTTGAGGAAAAACCAATTGATTAAGACGATACCCAAGGAAGAATCCACCTAGACTTCACTTGTTATCTAACTCTAAACCAGACGATTTATTCATTTGACCTGATCCGTAAGATTCCCTAAGTTATATTAATCCCTCTCTCGAGGCGACTAACTTCTAACACTAGGTTGATTAATTTAAATCTCTTTCTAATTAAAACCCCTAGAATTGCACTAACTCGATTTATGGATTCCCATATTAGGTTTCACCCTAATTTCGCAAAAACTCATCACCCTATCTCTAGGCGTACGATCAACTCTGCTTAATTATGCTGGATCTACTCTTAGGCAGGGACTTTTGCTCCTCCACCTAAGCACATCATACTTGAATTAATATCCCGGAGATATTAATACAAGAATTAAGAACACATAATTATGAACAAGTCAAATATTTATCATATAGTTTAGCAAACGATAACAAGATTCATCTTAGGTTTCATCCCCCTCAGGTATCTGAGGGTTTAGTTCATAATAATAAAAGAAAACATCTCAGAAGAAAAGATAAAAAAAAAAAAACATAAGAAATCCCTAAAACCCCCTGAAGGAATTAAAGGAGAGATCCTCCGTCTTGAGTATGATTCTGGCTTCTTGAGATGAATCAACTGGCTATCTTGGAGTAAATCCCTACAAATCTGCCCTCTTTGGCCTAGCTGGACGCCCCTTGACTAAAGCCTTGGGTTCCCCCTTTTTAGGTTATACTTAGGGTGTTTATATAGGCTTCTGAATGTGTTTCTTTGCCCCTAAGTATCCTAATCCGAGTGAAACTCTTCTTTCTTACGGCAGGGACACGCCCATGGCACACGCTCGTGTAAGTCGCGGCTAGGCCGTGTTCGAAGCTGTTGAATGAGGTACGGCTGTGTGGTCTTGGGCTCAGGCCGTGTATATTTCGTGATATGGCCCATTTACTCTGTTTTGGGCCCGTTTTCCATTCTTTTCGTCATCTGGTGCTCTTCTAAGTAAAAAAAATGAAAACAAAGGATTAAAAGCACCAAATTACATAATCCAAGGCTTAAATCATCCAAAACCATGCCAAATGTGGGCTTAAAATATGTTACTTTTACGGTTTATCAAATACCCCCACACTTAAGCTTTTGCTTGTCCTCAAGCAAAATTCTCAACTCATAATTAAAACAAACTTCCCCAATTCATAATATTCATTAATAATGTTTCGTCATAATTCAAAGATAATTCATACATGGATAATTCAACTCAAAGAGTCCTAAAGATTCAAACAATCAAAGTCATAGTTTTTATAGTATGAAAACATAGGTGTTTCCCCTTACCTGAATAATTACCTCTGATTCAAAATCGACAAGGGTTGACATCCTCACTAAAGATTCACTCAAATCACTCGAAGTGTTTAAGGTTCAGAATTAAGCACTCAAAAGTCAAACATGAAGACTTAATCCCATAGGCTTGCATGAAAATCAAATCTCCACCATTATAATAAGAGATGATATATAAATCAAAAGGTCTTTAACAGGGTTGTAACAGGGCTTAGGTTAAAGGTGTGGATAAAGGCTTAATTAGAGGGTTAGAATTGAGACTGACCTGACAAATTACCTAACTAGAAATACGAACTAATAATAAATAATTACATCAAATGAAAATTTGTACTACTAATACTAATGACACGAGCTTCTTCTTCAACAATTGGAAATTAAACGTATAAGCTCATTTAATCGCATACTCATAATCAAGATACTTCAAATTTTTTTAGAACAAGTCAAATAATAATAAATGATGAATTCATCTACTGAAAAAAATAATTAGGCAACCGATCACATCAAACCTCGATATAAGGGTAGTAAAAAAGAATGGTGATAACAAATACAAAGGGTTGTGGGGGAATATTAGTGGGTGAGTCAATAAAAAGGGTTGTTAGGATTAAACGGGGTTCACTAAGGGTTAATTGTGAAGTTAAGCTTTTCAGTGGAGTAAGTGTGTTAAATCCTAAGTGCCTTTATCATCTCTGTATATCAAATCAAAGGTGTGGTCTTGACATGTATAATCGATGCAAGTTCTAGAATAACAAATCAATATTGACACACTCATAATCAATAAAGTGAGCAAGAAAAAGAATATATGCTCTATAAGGCTCAAAATCTCACATAAAATTATGGGTTTTTTGATGTCAACCTCGTAAATTTCAAAATTCAAAGTAATATTCAAATTTAGGTAGACAACCTAAAAAAATTTTAATTCTGAAAAATAGCTTATCATGCTTGATTCTCTAGTATCCTTCAAATTTAATCATCAATGCACAATTATGAATGACTTAATCCAAAACACATCAATAAAAATCATAAACCAAAGGAAATTTTCATTCAAATCATAATATGAGAAACTTAATTTAGAACAGGGCATAATTCGAGGATTTTCAAATAATAATATAGTTGACTCCTCCACACTTAAGATGTACATTGCCCTCAATGTACAAAGATAATAGCAATAAAGTAATCAAAAGATAGGAGAGAAGTGAAACTTCCTAAATTATGGATAAAATCTTTGGAGGGTGTTCCATGACGAATGTGATGACTAGGTATACGTGATGTTTTCGTTCCTTGAGTGGTATATTTAATCTATTTAATCTACGAAGTCATCAATTAGATTTTAGGGGATGGATGTTGTTATGGAAACTTGTTGTTGGATAGCCAGTGATAAAGTGAGATTATTAGTACTAATGAAACGTTCAAGTCTTTAAATAGTCAACTAAAATAGAATAAAGATAAAAATGAAAATAAAAGTAGAAATGAAAATAAAAATAAAAATAAAAATAATAAAATAAAAAATAAAAAGAAAAGAACTCAAAGGTCCTCTGCGTCAGCTGGGTCGGGCGGTGGTGGCGACGATGAGATGTGAAGGTACTGACATATCTGTTGGAGGGTGGTGTCAATATCATCGAAGCGCTGGAAGCATTGCTGCTCAAATCGTGTTAGGCGCTCAGATATGTCTAAAATGGATGCTGCCGCATGGGGTGGACGATGGCTCAGTGGTGGTGCTTCCTGTGTTGGGGGGACATTATCAGTAATGTCCTGAGGGTCCTACTCGTCGCTAGTGGGTGCTAACCGATATTGGGGGAATCTGTCCCACGTCGACGCTGAATCATCCTCATGTGTAACATTGTCTGGATGCCCTGTGGGGTCATCTGACCTATCAGTGTAAGGGAGGATGTTTGAGCATCGGTGTTGTGGAGCCCGAAATATCGAGCCAAGCGTGTGATGTAGCGCCCCATAGAGATGACTCCTCTCCTGTGCTGCTCCGTCTGATGTTGAATGGCGCAGACTAAGAAATTGGCCAAGTCGAAAATGTACCCGTTCGCCATGCACCATAGGAAATAGGCGTCGTGAGTGTTGACGACGCCAGTGCTTTCTCGTTGACCTGTTAGTGTATGAGCTAAAAGTACGTGTACGTACCTTAGGGATGGGACAAGGGCTGTCGCTTTGGAGCGGCTAGGTTCATAATCGTTTTTATTGGGAGCTATGTTGTACCAACATCTTATGGGGGTTTTGTGGATATGGCTAGAAAGCTCCGAGAGATCATGTTCCTCCATGAATTCATCGGTATAGAATCCCAATGCAGCCCCAAATTGTGGTACATTTAGTTCTCGTATAATGCCTCTGATTCAGAATTGGATCGTACCGGGGTCATCGTGTTGTGACATCACTGTCTGAAGATGAAATATTGAACAGAGCTCCAGAGTGAGCTCTAAGTAGGTAGGCTGATGATGTTGAAGAATTGGTTCCAAGGGTCGGTAGTTAGTAGAGCCCATACATTGTCGGCTAGTTGGACCTATTCCAATGCGGCCCAATCAATACATCTCCCTGTTCCGAGTGGTCGTGCCCAAAGGATCTTGTAACGATCCTCTTGAATACCCGGAGGAAAAATTAAGAATGGGTGGCGTACTTCCGTGGTTGCGCTGGCTGATGAAGAACCGAGTCCCTTTCGTTTTTTGGAACTAGAGACTGCGGTTTTCTTGCCTCGAGGTGATGACATTATGAAAAGAATCGATAATCAATGATTCAAGTATATTTCCAGCCAAAACATAAATGAAGGGCTTCGATCAGTATCCAAAATATACAAAGACTAAACTCATAATAGGTTAAGTTAATCATGTTTAGCAGGAGCAAGAATTTCACAAATAAGTATTCTATCTATTTCTTAAGCGTTATTTAAACGAAGATTCAATGACTACATCAAAAGAAAAGACTAATCTAATATAAAACTTAATTAAATAGCTAAAATTATAAATCAAAAATAGTTATATAGAAATAAATGTGACAATGAGATGTGACCAGTGCTGGTAACGGTGTGGTTTGGCGGAGTACGAGCGTGTAGGGGCGAGCCACGGACGTGTGCTGCAATTAGTTGGGAAACACGGCGATGGGACACCTTTGGGGCGGGTGTGTACTCTGTGGGCGCGGGCTTGTACTGGTTTTTAAGTGTGAATATGAAAGAAAGTGGAAGATTTGGGATGGGGGAAGGCAATGGTGGGGGATTCTTGATGGTGGTCGGAGTGGGAAAAGGAGTTTTTGAGGGAAACGGCTAGGGTTGGGGTTTTTGGAAGGAAATTTTGGGGAAAATGGTGATGATATTCTTTAAATAAGGAGGGGGACACAGGCAGGAGCCACGACCGTGTGTCTTTTATTTAGCCCGTGTTTTTCGTGGTTTTTAAATTTGGCCGCGTTTGAGATGTTGCCCACACCCGTGTTCCTTGGCCGTGTACTATTATGTTCACTTCTCCTACGCCCGTGTTAAGGTTGCCACGCCCTTGTTCATGTAGTCAGTGTCTCACACGGTTGTTAGGCACGGGCGTGGCTCATGCACGTGCTGGTTTACTCAGAATAGACCACGGTTGCATCGCACGGCCGTGTTCTTATTATTGCAGCCCACGTAAAAATTTTCTTCTTCATCTCGCACGTCTACCGGCACGCCCGTGTGCAAGGCCGTGTGGTAGGGAAACTTGCGCTTCACTGTATTGGTTAGTTTGGGGTCAGGTGCTAAAAATTACAAATATAATGTTATTGAAGTCAGTGCTCGGGTTGCCTTCCGAGAATCGCTCGTTTTAAGTCTTAAGCTAGACTCACCTTATTTTCATTTCTAAAAGAAGGTTCACGGAGCTGAAGCTCCTCTCTCAATTCCTTGAAATCTTCACCATTATAAAGTTTCAGTCGATGGCCATTTACCTTGAATATTCCTTGAGTTGGATGAGTTACTCGACTGTGCCGTAAGGAAAAATAGTTTTGATCACGAATGGCCTGACCACCTTGACTTCAGCTTTCCAGGAAATAGTTTGAGTCTTGAATTATATAGCAGAACCAAGTCTCCTACTTCGAATTGCTTTGATTGTTTTAAACAAGCATCAGGGAGTCATTTTGTTGCCTCCTTATATAGTCATGAGTTCTCGTAGGCCTCAGCTCGCCATTCATCTAATTCGTTCAACTGCATCATCCTCTTCTCACCTGCGATTTTAAGATCGTAATTCAAAAATTTTATAGCCCAATATGCTTTGTGCTCTAACTCAAATGGTAGGTGACAACTTTTCCCGTAGACAATTTTGTATGGGGATGTTCCCAAAGGGGTTTTAAATGATGCTCTATAGGCCCATAAAGCATCATCTACTTTTACTGCCCAATATTTCCTGTTTGATTCAATTGTTTTCTCTAGGATTCGCTTAAGCTCTCTATTTGCCACTTCCACTTGCCCACTGGTTTGAGGATGATAATGGGTAGCTGTTCTGTGGTGTACTCCATATTTTCTTAAGAGTTTATTAAATTGAGTATTGCAAAAGTGAGTACCCCTATCACTGATGATCGCTCTGGGTGTTCCAAAACGAGAGAAAAGTTTCTTAAGAAACTTTACTACAGCTCTAGCATCGTTAGTAGGTAAAGCTTGGGCTTCCACCTATTTTGACATGTAATCTACTGCTACTAAGATGTATTTATTTCTGAATGAACTAGGGAACGGGCCCATAAAGTCAATACCCCATACATCGAATATCTTACATGATAACATATATGTTTGAGGCATTTCATCGCGTTTAGAAATATTACCTGTCCTTTGGCATTTATCACACGAAGTGACATACCTGTTGGTGTCTTTAAACAGAGTTGGCCAATAAAATCTTGATTCGAGCATTTTGTGTGTTGTCTTAATCCCGCTGTAATGTCCTTCTGAAGGTCCAGAATGGCAATGTTCTAGGATTTTACTTGCTTCCGCCTTTGTAACGCATTTCCGAATTACTTGATTTGCACATATGTGGAAAAGAAAGGGATCCTCCCAAAAATAGCTTTTCGCATCAGCAAAAAATCGCTTCTTTTGATGATGTGTTAACCTTTTTGGTAAGATGTTAGTAGCTAAATAATTCACAATATCTGCAAACCACAGTACCTCAGAGTTGGTTATAGAAAAGAGTTGTTCCTCGGGGAACAAGTCGTTTATCTCACTTTCATCGAGCTTTTCGATATGTGGGTTTTCAAGCCTAGAGAGTTGATCTGCTGCAAGATTTTTAGCTCCCTTCTTATCCTAAATTTCCAAATCAAATTCCTGTAAGAGTAAGATCCATCGTATGAGTCGAGGTTTTGCATCAGATTTAGTTAAGAGATAACGAAGAGCTGAATGATCAGTGTAAACGACAACTTTAAATAATATCAAATATTGTCTAAATTTTTCAAATGCAAAAACTACAGCTAGCAATTCTTTCTCTGTGGTGGCGTAGTTTTCTTGTGTGGGCGTCAATGTTCTACTAGCATAATAAATTGGCTGAAAATGCTTGTCTCTTCGCTATCCCAAAACTGCACCTACTGCAAAATCACTCGCATCACACATTAGTTCAAAGGGTAAATTCCAATCAGGTGCAATTATAATCGGAGCATTTATTGGTTTTTCTTTGAGGATATTAAATGCATCTAAACACTCCTGATCAAAATTGAAAGGAATATCTTTTTCTAGTAATTTTGTTAAAGGTTTAGCTACTTTAGAGAAATCTTTAATGAATCCTCTATAAAATCCAGCATGTCCTAAAAAGCTTCTAATAGCCTTAATTGAACTAGGGGGAGGTAATTTTTCTATGGTTTCAATCTTTGCTTTATCTACCTCTATCCCTTTACTAGAAATCTTATGTCCTAACACAATCCCCTCTCTAACCATAAAGTGACATTTTTCCCAATTCAAGACAAGATTCATTTCCTCACATCTTATTAGAACTCGTTCTAAATTTTTAAGGCAAAGGTGGAAAGAATTACCAAATACCGAGAAGTCGTCCATAAATACCTCCATAATGTCTTCCACAAGTTCATCAAAGATGGCCAGCATGTAGTGCTGAAAAGTAGCAGGAGCATTACATAATCCAAAAGGCATTCTACTATAAGCAAACATACCGTATGGACATGTAAATGTTGTCTTTTCTTGATCCTCAGGAGCTATTGGGATTTGGAAATAGCCGGAGAGTCCGTCCAAGAAGCAGTAGTACATATGCCCAGATAATCTTTCTAACATCTGATCAATAAAGGGCAAATATGATAGTTCAGTTTATACCCTATTCGAAACAGTGGTTTCAGGACCACAAATCCGAGTCCGTATAATATTTTAATATTATATTATGTGCCATTGATATATGAGTAAGCATGTGTTAAAGTTTCGTAAGTTAATTTATCTGTCTGTGTGTTTAATTAGATGAAAGGATGAAATTGCATTAAATATGAAAGTTGTATGCTATATGTTAAAGTGCTTATGTGTTATGGCTTTTTAAATATGAGGACTTATGTGGCAATTTAGCCGTTTCCATGGTTAGTGGATGGCTAAGGTCATAAATGACCCTGTAACTATGTGATATGTATATATATATGAAAGGTTATATTGGTAAATTAGTTTATATCATATTATTAATTAAACAAAAGCTTAAAATAAGCTTAAATTTCATGGTCTTCCACCAAATGCATGAAAGAAAAGAAATAAGAATGGCTTTTTACATTCGGATATTTTGAGGCACAAATTCAAGGTATGTTTTAGTCGGTTTTTGATAATTTCTATGTTTTTGTAATCGTTGCTTCGTCTACTATCAAACCCATGTTTCAATTTGATAAATTGATGATGTTTGTGTGAGATGCCATTGTTGATATTTTGAGCTTTGAGATGCTTTAAAGTGTTAAATGATAGATTGGTGGTAGATGAACATGTTTTGTTCTTGAAGTTTTGATGAAGTTAGCTTAATAGGGCTAAATTGAGAAAATAACAAATTGAGGGACTAATCTGTGAATTTGATGAAAAATGTGGGTTTGTATATGATATATACGTATTCGGCCAAGCTTGTGTATAAGTAGATTTTGTGAATTTGATGTTTTGAGAAAAATGGACTAAATTGATTAAGTGTGCAAATATGAGGGCTAATTTGCAAATTGCCCTAAATGTGTGTCTTTGGATTGAATTGAATGAACTAGTGAATAAAAGGGTTAATTCTGAATATGTTTAGATCAAGAACCGAGGAAAACGGATTTAGATCGTGGGAAAGCGAAAGTTATCGAGTAGCCATTTTCTATTCTAATAAATCGAATCCGGGGTAAGTCACTATACAAATAAATGAATATGTATGCATTTGAAATTGTGCATATGTTTAATGATGATAATGAATGCTTATGAGAAATTCTGTAATTGAATTCTGAGATAAGTTCGGTATATTGACTAAGTCTGAGAAGCCTCGTACGAACCTTGACATAGTATCTGTTCTGTTTTATCATGTAAGACCACGTTTGGGACGTTGGCATTGATTTGAGATTCGTGTAAGACCCTATCCGAGACAGTGGCATCGATATCTGATTATGTGTAAGACCACGTCTGGGATGTTGGAATCAACATAAACTTTACGTATAAGACCACGTCTGGGACGTTGGCATCATTATGACACTTACGAGTAAGACCATGTCTGGGACGTCGGCATCGTTTTGATTCGTATAAGACCCTGTCTGGGACAGTGGCATCGATATCGGAGTGCATGTAAGACCTCGTCTGGGACTTGGCATTGTACGATTATTCTAAACTTTCTGAGTATCCTATTGGATTTATTACGGTTCAATGGATAAGTCTATGATACTAATTGCAAATCCGAGCTATGAACAAATATGTGATAGTAAACTCAATTCAGGTATGTTGATTATACACTAATTGTGTATACAAGGTAAGCATCAATATGATCTTATTATAATGCTATGAATATGGAATTGATGATATGTTGTATAAGGTTTTGATGAAATGAGATATGTGTTTATATGATCTTCAAATTGGTAATATGGCTAATGTGGTTAAAAGTGTATGAATCAAAGCAAACATATGTTTTTGGTTGCCATATATGCTTGATATGTGTTGGTAAATGATGCTTATAGGTATGAACCATTTGGTTGGCATTTTGGCCTTGTAAATGGCCTATAATGTCACACGGTTGTGGCACACGGGCGTACCTTAGACCCTGCGTAAATTGGCAGGATGCAGCCTAAAATCACACGGCCTCGACACGGGCGTGTCATCTGGCCATGGTGTACAAGTCAGTAGCTAACCTAAAAATACACGGCCTCGACACCAGTGTGCTTGGTGGCCGTGGTGGGGAAGCTAGTTTATGGCCTAAAAGTACACGGCCACGGCACACGGGCGTCCCTAATGACTGTGTTGGTATAGTGAGTAAACAAGGTTAGACACGGGTGTGTCTAGAAGCCGTGGAGGGCACATGGTCTCCTCCCACGGGCGTGTCTCCCCTGTACTTTGGAAAAGTTTCAAATTTTCATGGAATTTCATATGTGTTTCAATTTAGTCTCGACTTGACTTATAAGTATGATTAAGGTCTTGAGGACCCGATTAAGGGACATTATGTCTGAGAATATTGATTGAATGTTTGATTTTGTCTGTGAATGATTCCTATCTGTCCGGTAACGCTCCTAACCTTAATCCGGCGACGGACTCGGGATAGGGGTGTTACAGCAAAGGGAAGTGATCTTTTCTGGTGGCGTAGTTCAGCTTCCTATAGTCAATACAGACTCTCCAACTCGTGGCTGTTCTTCTAGGAATTAATTCATTCTTTTCGTTGGCTACAACAGTTATGCCTCCTTTCTTTGGAACTACCTGCACAGGACTTACCCAAGTACTGTCAGAAATAGGATAAATTATTCTTGCATCTAGAAGTTTAATTACCTCAGCTTTGACAACTTCTTTCATATTGGGGTTCAAACGTCTCTGAGGTTGCACACACAGTTTATACTCATCTTCCATTAAAATTTCGTGGGTGCAGAATGATGGGCTTATTCCTTTAATGTCAGACATTTTCCATGCTATGGCTCTTTTATGTTTCCTTAGTATCCTTAGCCAATCTTCTTTTTCTTTGGGTCCTAGTTCTGAAGAGATGATTACTGGTAGCGTAGAATTATCCCCTAGGAATGCGTATTCTAAATGTTTTGGCAATTGTTTTAATTCTAATTTGGGCGGTTCATCAACAGAGGATTTCTATTTTTGTTCGTCGTTGATTTCAATATCCTCTATTTTTATCTGTCTAGAGGATGATGTATTAGGATTTAATTCATCGATATCGTCATCTATCTCCTCTCATTGTGAAAGACACAGTTCCATCGTATCATCGTGTATGATTTCCTGCAAGGACTCTTAAAAAATATGATCAGTGGCATCAACAAAGTAACAAGAATCATCTTGTTCTCTAAAATATCACATGGCATCATAAATTTGAAAAACAATTTCCTCATCGCCTACCATTAGTGCAAGTTTACCATCACCAACATCAATGACAGCTCTAGCAGTAGCTAGAAAGGGTCGTCCTGAAATTAAAGGTACCTCTACATCCTCATTCATGTCAAGCACAAAAAAATAAATAGGAAATATAAATTTATCTACTTTTACCAAAAAATCTTTGATAATTCCCCTTGGATACTTAACAGATCTGTCAGCTAACTGAATACTCATCCTAGTAGGTTTTGGTTCCCCGAGACCAAGTTGCTTAAACATTCTATAAGGCATTAGATTAATACTGGCACCTAAATCAGCTAGTGCTTTCTCTATGTTTAAACTACCAATTAAACAGGGGATAGTGAAACTTCTTGGATCTTTCAATTTGGTTGGTAGCTTGTTTTGGATGATAGCTTAGCATTCTTCATTAAGTTCTAAGGTTGAAATTTCCTTGAACTTCCTTTTATTTGTTAGAAGTTCCTTTAAAAATTTTGCATATGTTGGCATCTGCAAAATAGCTTCAACAAAAGGTAAGTTAATATGTAGCTGTTTAAAAAGTTCAAGAAATTTACCATATTGTGCATCTAAGCGGTCTTTCTTCAACTATGCTGAATATGGGATCTTTGGTTTATTTTCCTTATAGGTCATGGTTGCCCTTGCCTTATCTGTTTCATGTGGAATCTTTTTCTTCATTTCGACTAACTCCCTTCCACTTCTTAGCGTCACTGCCTTTACCTGCTCTTTTTCTCTAGGTAAGCATTCTGATTGTATTTCAAAAACTATCTTAGTAAGTTGCCCAATTTGATCCTTGAGCTACTGTGTCGATTTTTCAAGATGATTTTTAAAGGATGTCTCAGTATTCTGAAAACGTGTTTCTGTGGCTGCCATGAATTTTGTCAGCATCTCCTCGAGGTTTGGCTTCTTTTCCTATGGGTAGGGCTGTTGTTGGAAGTTTTGGGATGGTTGTTGTCTTTGATTTCCTTGGCCACCCCGTGAGAAATTAGGTTGGTTCTTCCAACCTGGATTATAAGTATTACTATAAGGGTTATTGTTAGATCAGAAATTGTTACCCATATAGTTCATTTGTTCGCTCTCTATGCCTTGTCCGTAAGGTGGGTACTCAGGATTCGCCACTCCTTCACTTGCGTCACACTGCATAACTAGATGTGCCTGCGAAGAACCATATACACCATCAAATTTTTTATGTAACAATTTTATCTGATTTGGTAGCGCGGTTACTGCGTCGAGGTTGAAAACCCCGGCTGCTTTGGCTGGCCTTGTCCTTGTAACTTGCCACTAATAGTTATTCAATGACGTCTCCTCTATAAACTCATAGGCCGCTTCAGGAGTTTTGTTGTTCAGGGTTCCGCTGGCGGCTGAATCGATTAGTTGCCTTGTTGAAGGGTTCACACCATTGTAAAAAGTTTGGACCTGTAGCCACAAAGGTAATCCGTGGTGTGGGCACCTCCTCAACAAATCTTTGTATCTCTCCCATGCATCATAATATGTCGCAGACATGGTCTTATACGGGACCTACATTTGGTTCCGATGCCATGTCCCATACATGGTCTTATACGGGACCTTCCTTATCTCATGTGGTGACATAGGTATCCTCGTTATTCCGAATCTTCAACCAGGACTTTAACTTAACAGATTCTCGTCATTTTTTCATCAAGGGTTCATTAGTCGATTTTCATGGGAATAATATACTTTATCATAATATCAAGTAATTTAAAATATAAAAACACTATGAAACTTTAATTTTACACAAACTTACCTCAGTACTCAAAATAGGTGTAGATGTTCGGTTTAGTCTAAAACTTTGTTCTTGCCTCGAGTTCGGTCCGGGCTTCGTGTTTCTTGATCTATAATAACAATTTCACCTGTTTAATACTCACATTAACTAAATTGACTCATGATTCATACTGTGGCAAAATTATGAATTTGTCCCTAAACTTTCACATAATTACACTTTTGCGCTTAGGCTCGTAAAATGATTTTTATTCAACTTTCTTGTATTTTAAGCCTAGCCAAATTATTTTCTTAACTACAACACCCCCAATTTCCACTATTCCACTCATGTATGACCATTTTTATAACTTTTACAACTTGGTCCTTTAATGCATTTTTCATGAAAATTACTTAGAAAAAGATGTTTATCATACCCCAAACTTTCATATTCTTTCATAAAACATTAAAATACATGCATGTCATAAATGGGTAAATTTTTGAACATAAACCCTAACTCAAAATATAGCTAGAAATAGCTAAATCGAGCTACGAGGATCTCAAAAATACGAATAACATTAAAAACGGGACTAGGATGCACTTACTATCAAGCTTGGAAGTTGAAGATACCCTAGCTATGTTGCTCTTGTGATTTTCGGCCAAGCTTGGAAAAGATGGACACCATTTTTAACTTATTTTCCCTTTTAATTCTTAATTAACTAAATGTTCAAATTGCCCTTTGATCGCTAGTCAGGGTCTTAAAATTTATATAAAGAGAATGATCGAACCTAGAAACTAACTATGACAACGATTTAAGGCAAGTGCACCTATCGAACAGTAGTATAGCTTAGGCAAAACCAGATTGTCAAACCCAAAGGAACCAAAAGTACTAATCCTAACTTTCTTTTTATATCTAGCCTAAAATAAATGAAGTTTTATCTAATCTAATTTTAAGTAACTACTAAGATAAAGACGCAAAGACAGAAAGAATGAATTGGGGAAATACTGTTGGGAAAACTCAGTTGATTAAGACGATACCCTTAGGAAGAATCCACCTAGACTTCACTTGTTATCTAACACTGAACCAGACGATGTATTCACTTGACTTGATCCGAAAGATTCCCTAATTTATATTAAACCCTCTCTCGAGGCGAATAACGTCTAACCCTAAGTTGATTAATTGAAATCTCTTTCTAATCAAAACCCCTAGAATCGCATTAACTCGATCTATGGACTCCCATATTAGGTTTCACCCTAATCCGGCAAAATCTCATCACCCTATCTCTAGGCATGCGATCAACTCTGCTTAATAATGCTAGATCTACTCTTAGGCAGGGACTTTTGCTCCTACACCTAAGCACATCCAACTTGAATTAATATCCTAGAAATATCAACACAAGAATTAAGCACACATAATTAAGACTAAATCAAGTATTTATCATATAGTTCAGAAAACAATAACAAGATCCGTCTTAGGTTTCATCCCCTTTAGGTATCTGAAGGATTTAGTTCATAATTATAAAAGAAAACATCTCAGAAGAAAAGATAAAACAAAACATAAGAAATCCCTAAAACCCCCTGAAGGAATTGAAGGAGAGATCCGCCGTCTTGAGTAGAATTCCGACTTCTTGAGATGGATCAACTGGCTATCTTCAAGTGATTTCCACAAA
Source organism: Gossypium bickii (assembly GCA_025503065.1). Lineage (NCBI taxonomy): Eukaryota > Viridiplantae > Streptophyta > Magnoliopsida > Malvales > Malvaceae > Gossypium > Gossypium bickii. Next base: position 89,597,485 of record CP106714.1, on the reverse strand, counting down.
TCTGACCTTTTCGGCTCGGCTCCTTGGCCTAGCTAACAGCCCTCTTTAAGGTTACACTTAGAGGGTTTATATAGGCTTTTGAAATAGGTTTCTTTGCCCCTCAGTATCCTTTTCCGAGTAGAATTGCTCTTCTCCACGACGAGACACGGCCATGGCACACGCCCGTGTGAATCGTCTTTAGGCCGTGTTTGGATTTCTTTAATGAGGCACGGCCATGTAAATTAGAGTCAGGCCATGTTCTAGTTTCTCAAGGAGGCACGGCTGTGTGGGCTTAAGTCCAGGCCGTGCCGATTTCAACTTTGGCCCAATTTGGTCCATTTTAGGCCCGCTTCTCGTTCTTTCTGTCCTCTGGTGCTTTCCTGAGTATAAGACATGAAAAGAAAGGATTAAGAGCACCCTTTTACATAAATCAAGGGATAAATCATCCAGAAGTATGCTAAATGTGGGATTAAAATATGTTACTTTTACAGTTTATCACCCTTAAGGTCCCTTTCTTGAGATTTTTCCTTCCCATGTCTATTTTTTTCCATCTTAACATATAATGGTCTAATTGCTACATAAGGACCTCTAGTAATTTTTATAATTCTATTTCATACTTAAATCTTCTGGAATCTCATTTTCTAATCTTTGCAATTTAGTCCTAATGGACAATTTAATCATTAATACATAAAATTTCCTCATAAAATTTTCACACAATCATGCAAACACATCATAAGCCTCACAGAAATCATAAAACATATATTTTCTACTTCGAATTTGTGGTCTCGCACCACTATTTTGACTAGGCCCTAAATCAGGCTGTTACAATTGGCATAGGGAGTACACTCACCATCCCCTCCGTCAAATAATCTATTATACCCTCCATATCAAAATCCTCGAATGTAAATAAATCTAATTCCTTTAAATGATCGTCGGTATAATAAGGGGCATTGTAATATTGACAAATCTCACGAGGTGCAATCGACACCTTTTTGCCCCGAAAGATAATGCGAGCGATTGTCTCACCCTATTGCTTGTGGTTCTCCCTATATTTCAAGGAGGCATAAAATTCGTAAACAACGGCGTTAATTGGTGGTTCGGTCAGGGTTGCAAAAAAATTATTCCAATGATGGGATCGTACAAAATCTTAAATATCATCACAAGCGGACATGGAGGGATAGAACCTATGTTCTTGGATAAACGAACGCCCACTCATTTGGGGGAAAAACCTCTCGACTTTCGAGTTATGGAAGCGATTGGAATTGATATTTCTTGGTGCCTTAGTGGTGCATTGGTTTTTCCTTGGTGCCATTTTTTCAAATTGAAGTAAAATAACAACAACTCAAACAATAAAATTGATGAAAAACAAAGTTAGAGCACAAAATCAATAAAATTCATTTTTCAATCGATGTCGATGTAATTTGAAAATATAAGAAGAAAACTAGAAAAATATGAAAAGAATAGAAGATGAGAACTTACTTATGGAAATAAGAGGTAAGGAATGCAAAAACTCGAATCTAGATTTCGAGGAAGAGGTGCGATGGCTAGATGAGTGTGTTTACTCTTCTTTGGGTGTTTGAGATGTATGCTTTCATGCCTACAACTGATGGGTATAAATAGACTTTCATTGGGCTTTATGCCTAAAATGGCTCAATTTCAGCCGAAAAACACAGGCTTGTCGTGCCATAGCTTGTGCATAGCGCGACACAACACTCTAAAAACACCCATTTTAGCTTCAAAGTGCTCGTGTCATGCCATAGCTTGTGCATGGCATGACTTGACACCTTAACGTCAGGTATTGTAACTTCAAAGTGTTTGTGTCATGCCATGGCTTATGCATGGCGCGACATGACATTGCTCCTAGCCCTTCGGGATGTGTCAAAGTCCTTTGGTCGTTCGTTTTTGTCCCCGATTAGCTTCTCTTTGTCTTGTCACATCCAAAAAACTTATTTCTCCTAATTTTAACATATAATTACACTAAAATTATCCTAAAATCTAACTACAAACAAAAAGTTAAAACTAATTTACAATATTTAAAAGTTAATTAAAGTTCAATAGTTTAACAACTATGTCGTGCTATCAGACTTGTCTGAAAATTTTCTAAATTTCACCATTGACTCGAATTGGCATTCGTGACCATCGTAGGCCTTCCAGTCCTTCCCATTCCCATTGAGGTCTCCCCATTTTTCTCGTTCTCTTGCATTACAAGTACCTACACTTGCACAACTTGGAAAGTACCTTTGATCAAGGCCTTTAGAGATTAAATTGAATAAAACGTAAAATTCTTCCCTCGTTAATCCCTCATTTTGGGAAGCATGACCACATTTGAACATCTCTACTTCACCATTAATCTTAATTATTAATTCATTTTTTTGAGATAAATGGTCAATCTAGACGTGGCCAGAAATGGTCCACCCAACAGAATGGGGATTTCCCGATCTTCCTCAAATTCAAGGACTACAAAGTCGACGGGGATTATAAATCCCCATACCTTGACTAATACATGATCATTGTTTTATATGATGTCAAAGTCTTAAATTTTATATAAAGAATGATCGAACCTGGAAACTAACTATGACAACGATTTGAGGCAAGCGCACCTATTGAACAATAGTATAATTAAGGCAAGACTAGATTGTCGAACCCAAAGGAACCAAAAGTACTAATACTCACTTTCTTTTTATTATTTAGCCTAAGAATTAAATGAATTTTTATCTAATCTAAAATTAACTAACAACTAAAAAAACCTCTAAGACAAAGAAGAATGAAATTGGAAAAATAACTTTGATGAAAAACCAATTGATTAAGACGATACCCAAGGAAGAATCCACCTAGACTTCACTTATTATATAACTCTGAACCAGACGATTTATTCATTTGACTTGATCCGTAAAATTCCCTAAGTTATATTAATCCCTCTCTCGAGGCGACTAACGCATAACCCTAAGTTGATTAATTGAAATCTCTTTCTAATTAAAACCCCTAGAATTGCATTAACTTGATCTATGGGCTCCCATATTAGGTTTCACCCTAATCTGGAAAAATCTCATCACCCTATCTCTAGGCGTGTGATCAACTCCGCTTAATTATGCTAGATCTACTCTTAGGCAGGGACTTTTACTCCTCCACCTAAGCACATCACACTTGAATTAATATCCCGAAAATATCAATACAAGAATTAAGAACACATAATTAAGAACAAGTCAAATATTTATCATATAGTTCAGCAAATGATAACAAGATTCATCTTAGGTTTCATCCCCCTCAGGTATCTGAGGGTTCAGTTCATAACAATAAAAGAGAACATCTCAGAAGAAAAGATAAAACAAAACATAAGAAATCCCTAAAACCCTCTGAAGGAATTGAAGTAGAGATCCTCTGTCTTGAGTATAATTCCGGCTTCTTGAGATGAATCAACTGGCTATCTTCGAGTAAATCCCCACAAATCTGCCCTATTTGGCCTAGCTGGACGCCCCCTGACTAAAGCCTTGGGTTCCCCTGACAAAAGCCCTGGCAGAAGGCTTCTGCCGAACTCCCCCTTTAAGTTGCCCCATTGGGTGTTTATATAGGCTTTGAGATGCCTTACTTGGTTCCTAGGTATCCTAATCCAGTGTGGAATTCCTACTAGGTTGTTTAAATAGGCTATAGAATGTGTTTCTTTGCTTCCAAGTATCCTATTTTGAGTAAAACTCCTCTTATTCACGTCAGGGACACGCCCATGGCACACGCCTGTGTGAATCACGGCCTATTTGGCCCAGGCCGTGTTGATTTTGTGATATGTCCCATTTACTCCGTTTTGGTCCCGTTTCTCGTTCTTTTCATCCTCCTATGCTCTCCTGAGTACAAAACATGAAAACAAAGGATTAAGAGCACCAATTTACACAATTCAAGGCTTAAATCATCTAAAAGCATGCTAAATATGGGCCTAAAACATGTTACTATTACGGTTTATAAAAGACCCCCACACTTAAGCTTTTGCTTGTCCTCAAGCAAAATTCTCAACCCACAATTAAAATGAACTATCTTGATTCATAATATTCATCAACAATGTTTCGTCATAATTCAAAGATAACTCATACATGGATAATTCAATTCAAAGGGTCTTAAAGATTTAAACAATCAAAATCATACATTTATAGCATAAAACATAGGTGTTTCCCCTTACCTAATTAATTACCACTGATTCCAAATCGCCAAGAGTTGACATCCTCACTAAAGATTCACTCAAATCACTCAAAGTGTTTAAGGTTCAAAATTAAGCATTCAAAAGTTGAACGTGAAGGGTTAATCTCGTGGCACGGTAGTTGGAGTCTGAGACTCGAAGATATTATTCGTTCTGACTCGTACCATCTCTGCCATGTCAGTAAGGAGATTCGGTGCATCCACACGACCACGGCCACGGCCGTGTGCAAGGCCATGTGGCTTGAAAACCTGTACTTTTGGTTAGTTTATAATTAGATGTTGGAGTAGAAATAAAAAATAAAATTAAAATTAAAGGAATGTAAAAGTTAATAGAGTTAGTACTCCGGTTGCCTCCCGAGAAGCGCTCATTTATAGTCGTAAGCTAGACTTTCCTCTCATTTGCATATTCATGGTGGTTTGAGGAGTTGAAAGTCCTTCCTTGTACTAGCGGTTATTTATAGAGTGTAAGACGAGTAGCATTTATTTTCAGAGTGCTAAACATAGGATTACTTACCTCGACTGTTCCATATGGGAAAACATTGATTACCTTAAAAGGGATTTCTTTGTTTGTGTTAGGATCGAGAGGAGGTATTCGTGGATCTACCTTTTCTATCAATACTTGATCTCCAATTTTGAACTTGTCTGTCTCGTAGAGTGGCTTTGGTTCTGCTTCGTCTATACCTAGTTTTTCTTTGAGATGCGTCTTCCATTCTTTTAGTTCATCGATCTGAATCCCTTGCTCCTCATGAGTTATTTCTTTGTTGGCACGGGGTCTAGGATAGGATTCAGTTGTGTTCTTTTGTGGTGCTTCCTGAAAAGAAGGGTTAACCAAATGATTATCAATAGGATTTACTTTCTCACCTTGATTATTCGACGTCCTTGCTGAATTGAGAGTTTGAAGAGTGACTGTCTCGTCACCTACATAGAGTATGAGTTCACCTGCGTCGACATCGATTTTAGTCCTGGCAGTTGTTAAGAATGGTCTTCCTAAAATTAGGGGGATTGCGTTGTCCTCATCCATGTCTAAAATAACAAAGTCTACTGGGAATACGAATTTATCGATTTTCACTAGTACATCTTCAATTATACCCCTAGGAATTCTAACAGTTTTATCAGCTAGTTAAATGCTTATCCTAGTTTGTTCGGGCTTCCCCAGACCTAGTTATTTAAACATTTTATAAGGCAGGACATTTATGCTTGCCCCTAGATCAGCTAACGCATTATCAATTGATAAACTACCAATTAAGCATGGAATTGTAAAACTCCCTCGATCTTTTAATTTTTGTGGTAGCTTATTTTGCAACATTGCTGAGCATACTGCATTCAATTCCACATGTGATTCCTCATCTATCTTCTGCTTATTTGCCAATAGCTTCTTTAAAAATTTCCTAGAATCTGGCATCTGTGAAAGAGTTTCAAGAAACGGTAAGTTAATATGTAATTTCTTTAAGAGTTTTAGAAACTTACCGAACTGTTCCTCCGTGTCATCTTTCGTTATTGCTTCGGGATATGGTATGCGAGGTTGGTACTCTTTGATTACCTATTTTGGCTTGTTATTCACCTCAACCTTACATTCTTCTACCACGTTTTCTTGTCTTGGATTGGAGTCATCTAACCCTATAGTATCATGAGCTATTATAGCTTGAATTTGCTCCTTTGGGTTGGTCTCGCTGTTGCTTGGTAGGCTTCCTTGTGGTCTTTTAGAGATCTGCTTAGCAAGTTACCCTAACTGACTCTTGATCCTTTGAATCGATGCTTGTTGATTTTTTTCTATATTTTGGAAACGTGTTTCTGTGGCTTCTATGAATTTTGTCAGCATCTCCTCGAGGTTTGGCTTCTTTTCCTGTGGGTAGGGCTGTTGTTGGAAGTTTTGGGGTGGCTGTTGCCTTTGGTTTCCTTGACCACCCCATGAAAGATTGGGGTGGTTCTTCCAACCTGGATTATAAGTATTACTATAAGGGTTATTGTTAGATTGGAAATTGTTACCCATATAGTTCATTTGTTCGCTCTCCATGCCTTGTCCGTAGGGTGGGTACTCAGGATTTGCCACGCCTCCACTTGCGTCCTACTGCATAACTGGATGTGCCTGTGAAGAACCGTATAAACCATCAAATTTTTTATGTAACATCTCTACTGATTTAATAGCACGGTTACTGCGTCGAGGTTGAAAACTCCGGCTGCTTTTGTTGGCCTTGTCCTTGTGGCTTACCACTGGTAGTTATTTAGTGACATTTCTTCTATAAACTCGTAGGCTGCTTCAGGAGTTTTGTTATTCAGAGTTCCATTAGCGGTTGAATCGATTAGTTGCCTTGTTGAAGGGTTCACACCATTGTAAAAAGTTTGGACCTGTAGCCACAAAGGTAATCCGTGGTGTGGGCACCTCCTCAACAAATCTTTGTATCTCTCCCATGCATCGTAAAGTGTCTCTAAATCCATCTGCACAAAAGAAGAGATATCATTCCTTAACTTGGCCATTTTGGCCGGCGGAAAAATATTTTAATAAAATTTTTTTCGGTCATTTGATCCCATGTAGTGATTGACCCTCGTGGAAGAGAATGCAACCACTGTTTGGCTTTATTCCTCAAAGAAAAGGGAAATAACCGAAGACGGATGGCATCATTAGAAACGCCATTTATTTTGAAGCTATCATAGAATTCTAGAAAATTCGCTAAGTGTGTATTAGGATCCTCATCCTGCAAACCATCAAACTGAGCAAACTGTTGTATCATCTGTATAGTGTTAGGTTTCAGTTCAAAATTATTTGCAGCAATAGTAGGCCTAACAATACTTGACTCAGTTCCTGCTAGCATAATCATACATAGTTCGAGGAGCATGATTTTCGGCCATCTCTGGAGGTGGCGGATGATTTTCAGCCATCTCTTCGGTGGTATTGATTTCGGCTTCTTGCTCTTCTTCTATGTAGTTTAAGCTTCCCCTTATTTCTCTGTGATTTCTGCGAACAGTACCTTCAATATCACTATCATAAAGTAGGGGCCTTGCCGGGTTCCTTCTAGTCATAAACTAGAGGTACCTGAAAGGAATAAAAAAAAAACATTTAGCAAAGTTAAAAATAAAAATAAATTACAAAAAATAAAAATGGCTAAAGTAATAAAAATTGAGCTTTCTTAATATTTTAGTTCCCCGGCAATGGCTCCAAACACTTGATCGTTGTTTTATGAGATGTCAAAGTCTTTAAATTTATATAAAGAATGATCGAACCTGGAAACTAACTATGACAATGATTTGAGGCAAGCGCACTTATCGAACAATATTATAGTTAAGGCAAGACCGGATTGTCGAACCCAAAGGAACCAAATGTACTAATACTCACTTTCTTTTTATTATTTAGCCTAAGAATTAAATGAATTTTTATCTAATCTAAAATTAACTAACAACTAAACTAAAGACTCTAAGACAAAGAAGAATGAAATTGGGAAAATAACTTTGATGAAAAACCAATTGATTAAGAATGAAATTGGGAAAATAACTTTGATGAAAAACCAATTGATTAAGATGATACTCAACGAAGAATCCACCTAGACTTCACTTGTTATCTAACTCTAAACCAGACAATTTATTCATTTGACTTGATCTGTAAGATTCCCTAAGTTATATTAATCCCTCTCTCGAGGTGACTAACATCTAACCCTAGGTTGATTAATTGAAATATCTTTCTAATTAAAACCCCTAGAATCGCATTAACTTGATCTATGAACTCCCATATTAGGTTTCACCCTAATCCGGCAAAATCTCGTCACCCTATCTCTAGGCGTGCGATCAACTCCGCTTAATTATGCTAGATCTACTCTTAGGCAGGGACTTTTGTTCCTCCACCTAAGCACATCACACTTGAATTAATATCCTGGAAATATCAATACAAGAATTAAGAACACATAATTTAGAACAAGTCAAATATTTATCATATAGTTCAGCAAAAGATAACAAGATTCATCTTAGGCTTCATCCTTCTCAGGTATCTGAAGGTTTAGTTCATAACAATAAAAGAAAACATCTCAGAAGAAAAGATAAAACAAAACATAAGAAATCCCTAAAACCCTCTGAAGGAATTGAAAGAGAGATCCTTCGTCTTGAGTATGATTCTGGCATCTTGAGATGAATCAACTGGCTATCTTCAAGTAAATCCCCACAAATCTGCCCTCTTTGGCCTAGCTGGACACCCCCTGACTAAAGCCTTAGGTTCCCCCGACAAAAGCCCTGGCAGAAGGCTTCTACCGAACTCCCCTTTTAAGTTGCCCTCTTGGGTGTTTATATAGGCTTTGAGATGCCTTACTTGGTCCCTAAGTATCCTAATCCAAGTGCACTTCCTACTAGGGTGTTTAAATAGGCTTTGGAATGTGTTTCTTTGCCTCCAAGTATCCTATTTCGTGTAAAACTCCTCTTATTCACGTCAAGGACATGCCCTTGGCACACGCCCGTGTGAATCGTGGCCAAGCGGTGTTCGAGTCTGTTGAATGAGGCACGACAGTGTGGTCTTGGGCCCAGGCCGTGTTGATTTCGTGATATGACCCATTTACTCCGTTTTGGGCCCGTTTGTCATTCTTTTCATCCTCCTATGCTCTCTTGAGTATAAAACATGAGAAAAAAGGATTAAGAGCACCAATTTACACAATTCAAGGCTTAAATCATCCAAAAGCATGCTAAATGTGGGCTTAAAATATGTTACTATTACGGATTATCAATACATCCTCAAGTACACCTTTTGGATGTACCAAGGATCTATCGGGTAATTGTAGCGTTATTGAGGTAATTTTAAAATCCACGAGTCCGAGTTTCTAATAGATTGATAGGGGTATTAAGTTTATGCTGGCCCCTAAATCGCAAAGAGCCTTGCTAAAATGTTAATCCCCTATCTCTATCAGAATCGTGAAGCTACCTAGATCTTTTAATTTCGTGGGTATCTTCTTCACAACTAATGCACTACACGAGGCATCAATGTCGATTTTTTCTCATCCTTTTTTATTTTTTATGTCGTGCCATTATCTCCTTTAAGTACTTGGCATATTTAAGGATTTTTTTAGTTAAATCTAATAGCAGAAAATTGACACTGAGGGCTTTAAATAATTCTAGAAAACTTACAAAATTTGCCTCGCCCCTATTTGCTTGTCCTTCAACCTCGTCAAGAATGGTACTTTCATTGTGCTCAGCTTTGAGATTAACGGTTCATACACCAGTTCTGTTATCTCCTCAACAGGCTCATAGCGCTCGGCTTCCTCTTACATGGTTTACCGACTTCTTTGGGAATCTCCCCCTCTTCATGGCTGGCCTTATTTGATGGCTCCAATTCTTTGCTCGATCACAAATCGATCGCCTTTACATGCTCCTTCCCATCTCTCTGAGGATTATTCTCTCTGTTACTAGAGAGACTCTAGCAATTCTATTTTTGGAACATTATCCTTAATTGGGTCATTTGGTTACAGAAGTTATCCATTCAAGATTTGAGTCATCCATACAGAGCTTGGACTTGTTGAATGTCCAACTTCATTGTTTACATCTCCCCCTCTAGTCGATCGAATCATTGAGCACATGCAGCATGGTCATTCCCCACACTTCTTTGTTGTAATGGTGGAAGTTGGTAATGAGGATTTTGTTGGGTTTGAGCTTGATTTGCACCTCATTGGTTACCTCCCCACTTGAGGTTCGGGTGATCCCCCAAGTAGGATTATAATTATTTGAATAGAGATGTCCACCCCTATTAGTTATGTAATTTGTCTCCTTCGATTGGCTTTCAGAATATGGCTCTTCTCTTGTCAACTTGACAATTGTCTCCAAACAGTTAAGCTTTTCTAGGATTCTTTGATATCGATCATCATCATTGTTTTTGTTCACAACTTTTACCATTAGAGGCTTGAAGTTTTACATAAATCTCTCATTTGGCCACATGTACGAATTCATACCATGTCGTCTATGATTTTTTAGGCTCGTTCATATGTGTGAAACTTGAGAGATCCTCCAGCTGCTCTATTTAAGTTGGATTTAATATCTTCGTCAACACCGTTATAGAAAATTTGAATTTGGAGCCATACTTGTAATCCATGGTGTGGGAACTTCCTTATCATTAAATTGAAATGTTCCCATGCCTCGTATAGGGACTCACCTTCAAATTGCTTAAAATTGGCGATTTCCCGCCTCAATTGAATGGTTCAGCTAATTAGGAAAAATTTATGGAGAAATTTTTTCGCTAAATCCTCTCATGTTGTAATGGAACCCGGTTCTAAAGAGTCTAGCCAATTAGTTGCATTGTTGTAAAAAGAGAACAAAAATAACCTAAGACGCATAGCATTATCGAATACTCTGTTATACTTGAAAGTGTCGCAGAGTTTGTAAAAATCGCTTCAAGTGCTGATTCGGGTCTTCCACCATATTTCCTTTAAATTGTGACATATTCTAGATCATCTGGATAGTGTCCATCTTTATCTCAAAATTATTGGCGTTAATCGTTGGTCGTCCAATGTTGCCTTGCATCGCATCTAGTGTAGGTAGGGCATACTCGCGCAACGTCTTTTGATCCATTGGGACTTCTTCCTTGATATTTCCTTGTCACTCTCATGGATTGTCAAATAATGGATTTTCCTAGGGTAAATTAATTACCGAGTGTGGATCAATATTCATTAACTGATGAGTGTGCCTTAGTATATGATCTAAATTTGGGTTTGGTTCGATTGGTGTGCTGGAGCTTCGAGTCATAAACAACCTAAAAAATTAAAAGGAAATTACAAAAAATAAAAAAAATATTGTATCTATAGGTTTTAACATTCCTACTTATCATATTAATTGTAAAGATATTTTCAAGACTTAATGTAGAAACCTCCCCAGCAATAATTAAACCACTTTACAATAATAAGTCTAAATAGTAATAATTAAACCCTATATTATGACAAATTATAAAAGGGATTAACAAGAGAAATTAAATGGCTAAAATAAATAAACAATAAAATAAACAAATGATTAAGTCGATAAAACCAATAAAGAAAATAAACTCGCTTAGGGGTTTGTAATTAACTTCAAATTAGGGTTTTAGGGTGGATTAGTTATCAATTAACCAATTATTATCTCCTAACCTCTATCTAATTAATTGATTGGTTGATACTCACTTATCTCCCGATCTCACTTTCTTAACCAGGATAAACTACAATTTACTCAGCTAAACTTATCTCCCGATCTCGTTTAACCTATATTCACTTTTTCGGATTGTCCTATACCAACTAATCCTCTCGAGAAATCCTAAATCCTCCGTTAATCATACTCCTATCCACTCGTTAATCTCCCCTAAGGGATTTTTGCCACTCATGTTATTCATAATTCTAATCTCAATTGAGTAAAACATGTAAAGAACACGATTAAGTCGAAAGAGCAAAAAGATTAGAATAATCCTAGCTTTGATGTTGAATGAAGAACGAAAAAATAATCTCTCGATCAAAATAACGAATATCGCTACCTGTAAAGGCAAATAACTAAAATACTTCAATATTATAAAAGAACTCTTGGATTGGAACTAATTCCAAGAGGAAAGAACAAAGAGTGTATGAACATCAAAAGAAAACTTAATCTAATCCTACTCCTAATTTACAAGGGTTTTTGAAGGCATCTAAGACTACTTAGTTACATCAAACCTCTAAGGTCTTATTTATAGGAGTGTTGGTAGCTCGAATTTAGTCTTCGAAAAATCTTAGGTTTTCGTATAAAGTCGATTGTGCAGACAAAAATAGCCCCAGAAGACTTGAGTACCACATTGGCCCTCTGTCATGCCATACAAGGTCTATGGTGCGACACAACAAGCCTTTTGTGCCTTGTATGGTTCATTTCATGCTTTAACAACTTGGAAAGCTTATGCATCACTCGTCCCTTGCTCCCACGTCAATTGGGCCTATAATTCATCATCATACACACAATTCAATACATTAGCACTACCTAATGTCCATGTTGGCCTAATAGGTCACAAAATTCACAAAATGTGTTAAAAACACTTATTTTTACTAAATTTTAATACTAAGTACTAAATACCAAAAAAATAATAATGTAACACCCCTAACCCGTATCTGTCACCGGAACAGGGTTACGAAGCATTACCTGAGTTTACAGTTAATTTATGTCATTAACTATTCATTTCTAACAATCAATCACAATCAATCATAATGTCCCTCATATGGGTCTTCGAGGCCCAAAATACATATTAGAATCGTGTCGGGACTAAACTGGGATCACAGAAAGTTTTTCACGAAACCTTAAATTTTTTCTTCGGTGCAAGGGATATACGCCCATGTGGCCGGGCCGTGCAGCTCACACAGTTGATGACACGCCCGTGTCCCAAGCCGTGTGGGCATTCGATGTGAAGCACACGGCCGTGTCCCAGCCTATGTCCTTACCTGTGTAACTCTCTGACTTAGGTCACACGGTCATCTACACGCCTGTGTTTTATGCCGTGTAGACAATTTAATTTTCAAAAATTAGGTGCATGATTTACACGGCCATGTCACACACCCGTGTGCTAGGCCGTATGACTCACACGACTGAGACACACGCCCGTGTCTCTACCTGTGTGACCAATTTTGAGCATTCCGTTTCTCAATTTTTAAGATACAGGGGACACACGGTCAAACCACACTCCCTTTCGTATGGCCTTCTGTCATACACGATTGAGACACACGCCCGTGTGTCTACTTGTGTGGACAAAATAAGGCCATTTCCTAACCTTATTTCTCACCCAAATTGCCATCAACCTACAACAACATTTGAATATATTTACCAACCAATCTAAGACATATAATTCAAACAATATTCAAGTTTTATACATGACATGTTTGCTCACACTTTCAAGTATTCATCTTACCATTTTCTAATCATATACTTAGCCAAGTGTGATTATATCTAAGTTACTAATCCAAGCATACTCACATACCAAACATGATATAACTTCATGCATTAATATATTAATTATGTTATCACTAGCGATTCCAATGGCTAATTACAACCAAATCATTTGCATACTCTTACTTTTCACTATTAGCCTATACATGCCATTATCCCAAAGTAAGTTTCCTATTTTTGGTACAAGCTGGAGGATAGTGTGATGATGCTTCGACTACTCTCCAACCTTTACGAGCTTTTGAGTACTATAAAACAGAGAAAAGAAAACCTAGTAAGCATTTAATGCTTAGTAAGTTCGTATAACAATAATTTCACTTACCAATAATATTCATATTAAATAAGCATATTAATAACATGCATCCCATAAATTTGGCCAATTGCCTAACCACATACACTCAATCAGGCAAGTTAGTCATAAATTTTCTAAATACTTCTCAAATAATAGTGATGATGAGCTCATCAGGTAATAACTTTCATATACTTAATCTTGCCATATAGTATTTTGATAAACCGTAATTATAACATATTTTAATCCCACATTTAGCTTACTTTCGGATGAATTATCCTTTGATTTATGTAAAAAGGTGCTTCTAATCCTTTCTTTTCATATTTTATACTCAGGAAAGCACCCAAGGATGAAAAGAACGAGAAACAGGCTTAAAACGGACCAAATTGGGCCAAGAGAGAAATCGACACGGCCTGGCCCAAAGACCACACGCCCGTGCCTCATTAAAAGTCCGAACACGGCCTGGCCGTGATTCACATGGGCGTGTGCCATGGCCGTGTCCCTATCGCTGGAAAGAGTAATTTCATTCAGGAAAGGATACTTAGAGGCAAAGAAACACATTCCAAAGCCTATTCAAACACCCTAGTAGGAATTCTACTTAAATTAGGATACTTAAGGGCCAAGTAAGACATCTCAAAGTCTATATAAACACCCAAGGGGAAAACTTGAAGGGGGAGTTCGGCAGAAGCCGAAATGGGCATCGAGCTAGGCCAAGGAGCCAAGCCGGAAAGGTCAGAATTGTGGGAATCACTCGAAGTTAGCCAGTTGATCCATCCCAAGAAGCCGGAATTATACTTAAGACGACGAAATTATCCTTCAATTCCTTCAGGGAGTTTTAGGAATTTCTTATGTTTTGTTTTATCTTTTCTCTTAAGATGTTTTCTTTATTCATTATGAACTAAACCCCTCAGATACCTGAAGGGGATGAAACCTAGATGAATCTTGTTATTTGATTTTTGAATTATATGATAAATACTTAGTTTGTTCTTAATTATGCATGCTTAATCCAAATCTGGTGTGCTTAGGTGGAGGAGGAATAGACCCTACTTAAGAGTAGATCTAGCGTAATTAAGTAGAGTTGATCGCACACCTAGAGATAGGGTGACGAGATTTGCCGGATTAGGGTGAAACCTAATATGGGAATCCATAGATCGATTTACTGCTATTCTAGAGGGTTATTATAAGAGAACGAGAGTTCCACTAATTAACCTAGGATTAGACATTATTCGCCTCGAGAGAGGGTTTAATATACGTTAGGGAGTCTCACGGATCAAGCTAAGTAAATAAATCATATGATTCAGGGTTAGATAACAAGTGAAGTCTAGGTGGATTCTTCCTAAGGGTATCGTTGTGATCAATTGAGTTTTTCTTCAAGTTATTTCCCAATTCGTTCTTTTTGTCTTTGTCCTTAGCTTAGTCGTCGTTAATTTAGTTTAAAACAACTTCACTTTATTTTTAAGGCTAAATAATAAAAAGAAAGTAGTATTAATACTTTTAGTTCCTTTGGATTCAACAATCCGGTCTTGCCTAAGCTATACTACTGTTCGATAGGTACACTTGCCTTTAATAGTTGTCAGAGTTAGTTTCCAGGTTCGATCATTCTTTTATAAATTTTAAAGCTCTGATTTCAGCGATCAAGTTTTTGGCGCCGTTGTCGGGGAACTAAAATATTAAGAAAGCTTAATTTTTATTACTTTAGCCATTTTTTTATTACAAATTTTTTTATTTATTTTTATTTTTACTTTGTTAAATTTTCTTTTATTTGCTTTTGGCAGATAATTATAGTTTATAGAGGAGATGGCGCTAAATGACTATCAGTGGCAAGTTATGAGGACAACGCCAACAAAAGCAGTCAATGTTTTCAACTCGATGCGGTCACCATGTTATCTAACCAGATAGAGCTTTTAAATAAAAAATCTGACGGTTGGTATGGTTCTACGTAGGTATACCCAGTAATGCAATATGACTCGAATCCAGGAGGCGTGGCGAATCCTGAGTACCCACCCTACGGATATAGCATGGAGAACGAACAAGTCCACTATATGGTAACTATTCTAGACCTCAAAATAATTTTTATAATGACACTTATAATGCAGGGTGGAGGTACTATCCCAATTTCTCGTGGGATAATCAAAGTAGCCAAAGACAGGAACTTCCTCCCAATTTTCAACAACCACCTCACCAACAGGAAGAAGAGTCGAACCTTGAGGAGATGCTGACAAAATTTATAGCGGTGGCAGAAACTCGTTTCCAAAACACTGAACTAGCACTCGAAGATTAAGAAGCATCGATTCAAAGGATCGAGAACCAAGTTGGGGAACTTACTAAGTCAGTTGGACAACTTACTAAGATAGTTTCTTAAATTCGATCAGAGATTTTTGAACTACCACAAGAAAGCTTGCCAAGCAACACTGAAACTAACCCAAAAGAGCAAATTCAAGCCGTAACAGCTCATGATAGTGAAAGGTTAGTGGAATCTGACCCGAGGCAAGAGCCTGTGGTAGATAAAGGTAAGGTTGAGGTGAGCCATGAAATACCAAAATCGGTGATTACAGAGTACCAACCTTGTATACCATATTCCGAAGCAATGAAGAAGGACAACACAGAGGAACAGTTTGGTAAGTTTCTTAAACTTTTAAAGAAATTACATATCAACTTACTATTTCTCGAAGCTCTTTCGTAGATACCATATTATAGAAAATTTTTAAAAGAGCTGTTGACAAACAAACAGAAGCTAGACGAGGCATCGCATGTGGAGCTAAACACAATGTGCTCAGTAATTCTACAAAATAAACTGCCACGGAAACAAAAAGATCCAGGGAGTTTTACAATTCCATGTTTAATTGGTAGTTTATCTATTGATAATGCTTTAGCTGATTTCGGGACAAGCGTCAATGTTATGTCTTATAAAATGTTTAAACAACTAGGTCTAGGGAAACCCAGGCAAACTAGGATGAGCATTCAATTAACTGATAAAACTATCAGAATTCCTAGGGGTATAATAGAAAATGTTCTAATCAAAATTGATAAATTCATATTCCTAGTAGACTTTGTCGTTTTAGACATGGATAAGGACAATTCGATTCCTTTAATTTTAGGAAAACCCTTTCTAGCAAATGCCAGGACTAAAATTGATGTTGGTATAGGAGAACTCATTCTTCGTATAGGTGACGAATCAATCAGTCTACAAGCTCTTGACTCGGCCAGAACATCGACTGATGAAGGTAAGAAAGTAAATTCAGTTGATAACAAATTTGTTCAACCTTCATCATAGGAAACACCATGAAGCCACAAACCTGAGCCGAATCATAGACCTCATGCCAGTAAAGAAGAATTATATGAGGAACAAAGCCTTAAGGTCGACAAACTAGAAGAGTGGAAGACACACTTTAAAGAGAAACCGAAACCGCACGAAGAAAAACCGAAGGAACCCCCAGACAAGCCTATAGGAATAACAAATCACTTCAAAATAGGGGATCAAGTATTGAGGAATAAGGAAGACCCTTGAATCACCAATTTAGACCTAAAGACAAATGAAGAAATCACTTTTGAGGTACTTAATGTCTTCCTATACGGGACAGTCGAGGTAAGCAATCCTAAATTCAGCACTTTTGAGGTAAATATTACCCGACCTAAACTTTATATCAAAAATCGAGTTGATCGCATGAGAAAGGATTTTCACCTCCTCAAACCACCATGACCATACGAATAAGAGGTAAAGTCTAGCTTAAGACTATAAACGAGCGCTTCTCGGGAGACAACCCGAACACTAACCTCATTTAAATTTTCATATTTTATTTTAATTTTTACTTTCATATTTTTTCAAAGCATCTAACTACAAACTAACCGAATAAGTAAAAGATGATTTCCATACCACACTGACCTTGCACACACGATCATGTGGCGTGGTCATGTGTGGACACCACGGGTAGGCACATGGGCGTGGACCGTATCACTATTTACTTTTGTTTTATTTTATTTTTTTCATTTTTATTTTTATTTTATTTTTATCTTCATTTATTTATCTTCATTTATTTATTTATTTATTTATTTATTTTTTGTTTATTATTTTATTTTTATTATTTATGTCATTTAGATTTAGCTTAGGTTACAATAAAATTCGACCGGCTGCTTCGAGGATTCAATTTCAAACGGTTCGAGACGCTTCCCCACGTTCACCTCCAATCCTATCCGGTTTCTTTTCATTAACTTCATCCAAAATTCAAGAAGTTTCACATCTCTCCCTATCTTTTGATTTTCTCACTATATTGTCATATTATCTATCTTTGTACATTGAGGGCAATGTACATCTTAAGTGTGGGGGGGTTAACTATAGTATCATTTGAAAATCCCTGAATTATGCCTTGTTCTAAAGAAAGTCTCTCATATTATGATTAGAATGAAAATTCCTTTGATTTATGATTTTTATTGATATGTTTTAGAGTAAGTCATTGATAATTGTGCATTGATGATTAAATTTGATGGATACTGGAGAATCAAGCATGATAAGTCTATTTTTTTGAAAAAAAATTAGGTTGTCTACCTAAATTTGAATATTATCTTGAAGTTTCAAATTTACGAGGTTGACATCAAAATAACCATAATTTTTGTGAGATTTTGAGCTTTATAGAGCATACATTCTTTTCATGCTCACTTTTTGATTATGAGTGTGTCAACATTGATTTGTTATTCTAGAACTTGCTTCGATTATACATGTCGAGACCACACCTTTGATTTGATATACAGAGATGATTAAGGCATTTAGGTTTTAACCCACATACACCACTAAAAAGCTACCCTAACAATTAACCCTTAGTGAACCCTTTTTGATCCTAACAACCTTTTTATTGACTTACCCACTAATGTTAACCCAAAACTTATCTTGTATTTGTTATTACCATTCCTTGACTCCCTTTTTGTCGAGATTTGATTTGAACAAGTTTCCTTACTGTGTTCTATATTTCATTTGTAAAAGTTCCTTTCTATTATTAATTCTATGTTAGGTGAGCTTATGCATGTAAATTAGAAGTCTTAAAGAAAAAGCTTGTATTATAGTATTAGTATTACAAATTTTCATTTGATGCAATTACTTATCATTAGTTCGTATTTCTAGTTAGGTAATTTGTCAGGTCAATCTCGATTCTAATCTTCTAATTTAGCCTTTATCCATACCCTTAACCTAGGCCCCGTACAACCCTGCTAAAGACCTTTTGATTTGTGTATCATCTCATTTTACAGTGGTGGAGATTTGAATTTCATGCAAGCCTATGGGATTAACTTTGCATGTTCGACTTATTGAGTGATTAATTTTGAACCTTAAACACTTTGAGTGATTTGAGTGAATCTTTAGTGAGGATGTCAACTCTTGTCGATTTTGAATCAGAGGTAACTATTCAGGTAAAGGGAAAACGCCTATGTTTTCATGCTATAAATGTATGACTTTGATTGTTTGAATCTTTAGGTCTCTTTGAATTGAATTATCCATGTATGAATTATCTATGAATTATGATGAGGCATTGTTGATAGGAATTATGAATTAAGGGAAGTTAGTTTTAATTGTAAGTTGAGAATTTTGCTTGAAGACAAGCAAAAGCTTAAGTGTGGGGGTATTTGATAAACCGTAATTATAACATATTTTAATCCCACATTTAGCTTACTTTTGGATGAATTATCCTTTGATTTATGTAAAAAGGTGCTCTTAATCTTTTCTTTTCATATTTTATACTCACGAAAGCATCCAAGGATGAAAAAAAATGAGAAACAGGCTTAAAACGGACCAAATTAGGCCAAGAGAGAAATTGACACGGCCTGGCCCAAAGACCACACGGTCGTGCCTTATTAAAACTCCGAACACAACCTGGCCACGATTCACACGGGCGTGTGCCATGGCCGTGTCCCTATCGCTGGAAAGAGTGATTTCATTCGGGAAAGGATACTTAGAGGCAAAGAAACACATTCCAGAGCCTATTCAAACACCCTAGTAGGAATTCTACTTAAATTAGGATACTTAGGGGCCAAGTAAGGCATCTCAAAGTCTATATAAACACCCAAGGGGAAAACTTGAAGGGGGAGTTTGGCAAAAGCCGAAACGGGCATCGAGCTAGGCCAAGGAGCCAAGCCGGAAAGGTCAGAATTGTGGGAATCACTCGAAGTTAGCCAGTTGATCCATCCCAAGAAGCCGAAATTATACTCAAGACGACGAAATTATCCTTCAATTCCTTTAGGGAGTTTTAGGAATTTCTTATGTTTTGTTTTCTCTTTTCTCTTAAGATGTTTTCTTTATTCATTATGAACTAAACCCCTCAGATACCTGATGGGGATGAAATCTAGATGAATCTTGTTATTTGATTTTTGAATTATATGATAAATACTTAGTTTGTTCTTAATTATGCATGCTTAATCCAAATCTGATGTGCTTAGGTGGAGGAGGAATAGACCCTGCTTAAGAGTAGATCTAGCGTAATTAAACGGAGTTGATCGCACACCTAGAGATAGGGTGACGAGATTTTGCCGGATTAGGGTGAAACCTAATATGGGAATCCATAGATTGATTTACTTCTATTCTAGAGGGTTATTATAAGAGAACGAGAGTTCCACTAATTAACCTAGGATTAGACGTTATTCGCCTCGAGAGAGGGTTTAATATACGTTAAGGAGTCTCACGGATCAAGCTAAGTAAATAAATCATATGATTCAGGGTTAGATAACAAGTGAAATTTGGGTGGATTCTTCCTAAGGGTATCGTTGTGATCAATTGATTTTTTCTTCAAGTTATTTCCCAATTCGTTCTTTTTGTCTTTGTCCTTAGCTTAGTCATCGTTAATTTAGTTTAAAACAACTTCACTTTACTTTTAAGGCTAAATAATAAAAAGAAAGTAGTATTAACATTTTTAGTTCCTTTGGGTTCGACAATCCGGTCTTGCCTAGGTTATACTACTATTCGATAGGTACACTTGCCTTTAATCGTTGTCAGAGTTAGTTTCCAGGTTCGATCATTCTTTTATAAATTTTAAAGCTCTGATTTCAGCGATCATATTTTCACATAACCCATACATTTCCTTAACAAGTCATCTCAAGTTCAGTTTAGACATGTTAAAACTTTACCCATTGAATTTATTTGAAATATTGATGGATACATCAGTAGTACAATCAAAGTGTACAAAACTATAAATCTGTCAATTCGTATTCAGGGGTACCCAATTAGTGTACATAATCAGGAAGCACTCTTTCGAGCCATGTAACAGGATACTCATGTTAGCCATGTATTAGGAAGCTCATCCGAGCTAAACAGGAAACTCATAAGAGTTTTAATCAGGAAGCTTAGTGAGCTTAACAGGAAACTCTGAAGAGTTATTAACAGGGAGCTCAGGATAACATAACAGGGAGTTCAAGTGAGCCATGTTAGGAAGCTCATAAGAGTCTATATCAAGACGCCCATGAAGAGCTGCGTTTGTGTCCGCAATAAATGTTGGACCACAACCGATCGAATCGTGTAATAGGACGCTCACAAAGAGCTACAGCAGTGCGCAACACATGCAGGATCACTACCGATCAGGATGCTTGCAGGAACTATATAACAGGACGCTCAAAAGGGCTTATAACAGGATTGCTCGTTTGAGCTATATTCTGTCCGCAACATATACATGACCGCATTTAATATGGAAAATCATGTATCCATCAAATTTCATTATTCAAACGGAACTTAACATTTTCCGAAAATTATCGGACATGTGAATATTTTATACATTTATAACATTTTTATAATTCATATAAACACATACCATACTCAATTCAAGCATAAAAATAAATACAATTTAGCTACACGAACTTACCTCAACAACTTGTTTGTGTATGATAATCTACTAATCCGTCACCTTTTCTTTTCCTCGATTTAACTCTTTATTTGGTCTTTCCGGATCTAAATGAATGAATTTAACATCAATTTAATCCATTTCATACTCATTTGAATTCAATTCATTTCCTAGACAAAATTACCATTTTGCACTTAAACTTTTAATTAATTCCAATTTCGTCCCTAGGCTCGGAAATTGAAATTCATACAATTTAATCATTATTTCAAGCCTAATCAACTTGTACATATAACATTTGCAGCCCATGTATTTCACAAAAATCAGAATTTTTCCATGAGGATTACCATTTTTCAATTTAGTCCCTAAATCATAATTTCATCAAAATTCTCTTTGTAAAAGTTGTTTATCTATCAACAACCTTTCATTTTCTACCATAAATTTCAAATTTTCAACATATCCATCGAAGGAAAAATTTTCATACTTTGATATCTTTACAAATTAATCCCCAAAATAGATAGATTAAGGTATTACGAACTCGTAAATATAAAATTACTAAAAACGGGACAAGAATGCTTACCCAATTAAGTCAAGAAAACTTGCTTGAATGTTTTTCTCTTTTCTAGGGTTTCGATGTATTTTAATTTGGGGATGAAGATGAAATAAGATGATATTAAACTATTATCATCTTTATTTATTCTATATTCCAATTTAGTCCTTTTTTTTCCAATTTTCCATGGATGATTCATCAAAAATATCTACTAACTTTTTTAATGGTATAATTACCATATAAGGACCTCAAATTTTGAATTCCATAACTATTTGATACTTATAGCTACTAGAACTTAACTTTTTCATTTTATGCAATTTGGTCCTTTCTATAATTAAACATATAATCGGTGAAATTTTTTTATCTATATTTTCATACGTCTTTCCTATCATAATGCAAACTATGAAATATTATGAAAATAAATTTTCTTTATGACTCGGATTTGTGGTCCAGAAACCACTGTTCCGATTTCACTGAAAACAGGCTGTTATAAATAAATACTAAAATGTCTAAAAAAACAAGCTTCTTAAGTGCTAAAATAGACCGATATTACTACTACATTTGACGGGAGGTAAACTATAGTATATAACGAGTAGCTGTTTAGACTCTTTAATTGCATATTTTTCGCTAGAATTCACTTAATCGTCGACTACTTTGGGTTTGATCCTCGGAGTTCTCCTATACCTAATTGTGCAAATATATTACAATTGACATGTCACACTTGTAGACACCGCACTTAGTATTTGATTGATTGTCGTATTCGTGTTGATTTCTCACCCCATTCGTGATGGAGGGGAGAAGCGGTCACATAATACTCATAAACACCTCTTGCACTAAAGTTCATGGGTTACATACATCAGTGTGCACAAGTTCTAAGGGTTTCACGACATTCTTCCCTTTTGCATTAAGAGATCGCTTAGTCATCTTACCTTCCAAGCAAGATTCACATTATAGAAGATCAACTTCTTTAAGCGAACTTAAAGTGCAATCTTTCACAAGCCTAGTGATTCTTTCTTGGTTAATATGACCAAGTCTCAAATGTCAAAGGTACGACTCATTAGATTGAGAAGGTTTATGTCTTTTATTCAAAATTTTAGTTTCAAGGATTGTCTTTAGTTTGCAATTAATGAATGAATGTCTTTAGTTTGCGATTTCTAAATATTGTAATACTATTATTAAAAGTCACGGTCAAGTCATCTTTATATAAACAAACAACATAAATCAAGTTTCTTTTGAAACTTCGTAAATAGAAAACGTCTTTCAAAATAATCTTCCTAAAATTATCAAAATAAATATGTATATCTACCACTGCTTCAGCTGCCACAGTTGTCTCATTTCCGGCCCGCAACGATAGACTCTTATCTCAAAGATATTTTTTTTCTCCTCGAACCCCTATAAAGAAACACACACATGGTTAGTAGACCCAAAATCAATTACCTAGTGGTCTATTAAATCTTCCACTAAACAAGCTTCTATTATAAAGAGTTTCATACCTTCGCCTTTGGTGGTCAAGTATTCTTTCCACTCTTTGCAAATTGCCTTGAAGTGCCCTTTCTTGTTGCAAAAGAAGAATTTAGACTTAAATAAGTCTTTAGGTTTCTTGGTTCTCTTCCTTTCCACTTGGGGTGGCCTAAAGAACTTAGCCTTTTTTTCTTAGCGCATTTTCCCTTTCCTTTTGAGGAAGAACTGACAACTAAGTTTGCTTCTACTCTTCAAATTGACTGATCGCCATTCAACACCAACTCATAGGATTGTAATTCTTTCATGAGTTGTGTAAGTTTTAGATTCTTGTTGCTAAGATTATATGCGGCCTAAAAGCCTGCAAAGTCCTTGGACAAGCTGTTGAACACCATCTCAATTTGAGTGTTCTAATCCAAATTCGCCTTATTATTCGCGACCTCAAAAAAGTATCTTAAAAGAGTAATCATATGGTCTTTGAAAGGAGTATTGGGCTTTTGTTGGGCATTCATGAAACTAATAATAGCTAATTGTTGAGTCAAGGCAACTTGGCCTCCGAACATGCCTTCTAGTTTGTCTAGAATCGCTTTGACAATCTTACAATTCTCCAGTTGCTTATAAATGGTGGTGGCCACACTTGCTAGCATATAGCAACGAGCTATCCCATCATACCTTTCTCAGTGTTTTCTAGCCTCAACTTGAGTGGCTGGTGGACATTTATTATCAAGGACCATTTTTAGTTTCTCATAACTTAGGACAATCATCAAGTTCTTTTTTCATTCCTTATAGTTATTTATGTTCAGTCTGTTCTCAGTGAGTATATTTAATAAGAGAGCGTGTTCTATTTTTGAATTGAAAATAAAATATTCATTCATTAATATCTTTGTATTAATAATATATTTGAAGCATTTTGCAATTTTATGATATGCGTTAAGATGATGCGTGCGTCTTACATTAAACCTTGAAAACATTTGTAAGTCGTTGTAATGATAATTCCTACACTCATTGAATCAAGCCATATTGGGGCAGTCTTGACCAACTCGTAAGAACATATATTTCCATCCAATCAGCACATGAACCTAATTCCTTAGGAATTCATACATACTAATAATCTTGTATCATTTGGCCATCATTCTAACTTAAGCATAGCTTCTTGGGAAGTTACTTAACTAGATAATCTTAAGTGTATAACCATTAACTCAACACCCATCACACTATAAACCACAAATGAGTCATCTTGAGACAATCTCATCAAGTAACATGCTGTAACTAGTTGTCCTCTTTGAAGAAAAACTTCTTGTTATATCGCATGATAATACCTACAATAGTGTCAGCCAACTATCATACGATTACAAGATAATTCTTCTTATTTTTAAGAAATCTCCTCAGAGAGCTCCACATGACAATCGTACCTTGGGGTAGCTAAATTGTCATGCCATCATAATAGACTATTGATGGAAGCTAGAGGTCTTATTTAAGGACCTTCTCCCACTCAATCTTTTAAAAATATGTAAGGTTTTTAATGTCTAGTTTCAATCATGAATGGCTATACGACATGCTTATCATACACATGCATGAACATACATTCGCAATGAAATAAATATAATCATGCTATCACAATTAAAAGCATAAAATTTAAATGACCCTGACCAACCAAAGTTTCAATGATTTTGTCCTAGAAAAAATGAAAAATTACAAAATTCACCTCAAAGCATACTTTGGGTCTTCAATTTTTCCACCAAGAACTTCTATTGTGGTATCGATTCATGTTGTTTTCGCCGTCGTCTTTTCTTTGTTATTTTTGTGTTTTCATTGTCACCGACCATTGTCGAACCATTACCACCAACCACTATAGGGCTGCCTCAGTCATTGTTGAACCACTTTTGACCACCGCCATTGGCCACCGCTGGACCACCGCTAAATGCCACCAGTCTCTACCATCGAAGATCATTACCGGACCATAAACAACCTCCTATTGTCGAAACATCGTCAGTCTACAGTCAATTTGCCTGGGTCGGGTTTGCATTGTCTCAATTAGCCTAAATGCATCTCGATTCTCAGGTTTTGCCAAAAATACAAGTTACAGAAATCTCGGTTCTAGCTCACATAATTTATTCTAAAATAATAAAGTTAAACCCTTCATGGAGATGATAGTCCATAATCTAATTTATACATACCTGAGAAATTAATAAAATTACATTTTTTTAGGAATCACAACTTTGGAAAAATTACTTTATTATACATAATAATAAAATAATAGCATGCAATCATTCACATACATTCCTCTAAACATGCATATAATTACAAGAATGTCACATTTTAACGAAATTAATCACACATGAATAAGAGAGAAAAATTTTGGTATTGGTTTATACTTTAAACATAGCATATCTAACACCCCTTACCCGTGTCCGACACTGGGATTGGATACGAGGCATTACTATCATTGCCCTAACTTAAACATGTATTAACGAGCTATAAAATTTCGTTTCGATTTAAAACACACTTACCTTTCTTAGTCATAACATTCATCTCATGGGCCTACGAGGCCATAAACATACATCCAGAAGGTTTTGGAGTTCAACCGGAAACTTTTACCCTCTTTAAAAGTTTTTGTCTAAATGGTGGTCACACACCCGTGTGACTTGGTACACGTCCGTGTGGGCAGGCCGTGTGGTCACACACGCCCAAGTCCCTAACCTGTGTACAATTTATTTTTATTACAAACCTATAGGGATTTTCACACGACTTGACACATGCCCATGTCAATGGCCCGTGTCCTTCACATAGCCCAGACACGCCCGTGTCCTCACCCGTATGAAAAATTAGGGGTATTCTGTTTGTGACGTCAGCAACCTCTTAAGGAGCACACACCCGTGTGGCTAGGCCATGGTTGACACTGACTTAAAACACTAACATGCAGGGGACACACCACCTGTTAACACACCCATATAGGCTGAGCGTGTGTCACAGACAGCTTAGACACACGCTCGTATGCCTACCCGTGTGGACATGAAACACCCCAAACCCGGCCCATGAGCCTCGACTGGATCTGGCATGCTCCTCGAGTAAAACATTTCAAAAACTTGTTTGTTAATTCAGAAAATTTGGTCATTTTGAAAAGAAAGAGATTTGTGTTGTGATTGAATTGAAAACGGTGTCGTTATTGAAGTCTATATTTAATTAAAACTTTATTTTCGTACTTGAAAACTATAAGTTAAAGAAGTTGCCGAATTTTAACACAATTGAAATTATTTTAAGAAAAGTTGTTTAATCTTTGAATTGAACTTAATCGTATCATAATAGAAATTTAAAATGCAAGCATAAAACTGTTTAACAGTAATGGCCTTATTACAACAAGCAAAACCCGAAATAAATCCAAAACTTAATATAAAGTCCCAAAATAAAAAAACAAAAAACTCGGAGCTGAGCATTGGCCACCACTAAGTTCCTGCCGACCTGGTCCAATTACTGAGTGTCACCTGCAAAACATTAGCCCATGAGGGGTAAGTCAAACAGACTCAGTGTGTAACAACCAACACAAACTCCCAAATGATTTAGGCATATCAAATCATACATAACAATATAAGCCATGATGCAATCCCAACCCCACCGAAATATCCATCCTCTACACGTCACCCGTACCTGCCAATCACACCGTGGGGATTACTAAATCGACCCTCCATCCGTTACACACTATCAAAGGCAGTCGCTGCAGTCAACTGCACATCGCCCTTATAATCGTGGCATAGCCACCAGATAATGTGATAGAGTCACCAGATATTAATATGTGACATTAGTCACCAAATTCAGATTTTGTGACATAAGTCACCAGATAATGTGGTATAACCACCAGATCGCTTCCCCTTTTCATTATCACCCATATGCCTATGCATCATACAAAACATGCAGAAATCATGCCATATACCTTATTCCATAATCATAACAAATTCTCGTATGTGTCATATTCAATGTTCATTACATTATTAACATAGTAATAAAGGTGAACGTACCTGAATACTCTGTACCATTGTATGGTACCTTTAGCCACATTTTTCATATTTTCATTAACACATGTATTAAATTAATACCATCAATCTATTAGGAATCAATGTAGGGCTACACACCTGATTTTCTAACGTGTTCACTGAATCCCGAAAGTCTACCGAGATAGATTGTACTCCTTCTTAAAAACCATAGTCAGAACCGGCCAGTCACTAACACTTAATATGGCTGTGGCCGAATACTAATACTCCCTTACCTTGTGGATCTAAATCCCGAAAACACCACTTGCCCTTGTAGATGTCGAAATCCATGCATAGATGTCGAAATCCATGCATAGTCTATGTTAGATCCAATTCTAGCATTTAATGAACTTAATAAATGGCCTTCGGCCTAAGATCACCCTTGCTTACCTTAGATCTCGAAATCCCGAAAGATCTCCCCTTGAAGTCGGCTACAATAGAAATCCCAAAATCCTCCTTTAAAGTTTCGGCCAAAGAGTATACATGGGATTAGAGTCTTGATTTCGATAGGTCAAAATAGAGAAAAGAGCTTTTTAAACCCAAGAGAGATCCCTTACCTACTAGAATGACCAAAACGCCAATGGTCAATAACCTTCAAGAAATCGGCACCAAAAAGAACCTGAAGTAGAGAAATCGGTTCAGATGAGAAAGATGATAGACTTTTGATCTAATGAATAAATCGACAGGATTAGAGATGCAATCATTTTTGGCCACAAGATAGAAGATTCGGCTTTTGAAAGTGAATAGCAAAAGAAAAAGAATAGGTACTTACAATTTTGGCTTGATCAATTGAAGAGGAAACAAGTTGAATGAGATAAGGGAAACAAATTTTCGGCACAAAGAAAAATCAAGGAAGAAAAGAAATATCAAAAGATAATCACTCCCCTTGTATGACCGAATTATGTCCCCTCCAAAGACCCACATTCGGCCAACTCCCTTTTCCCCTATCTAATCCCTTCTTTTTCTCCTAAAACTTCTCTTCTTCACCCATTAAAATTTAATTTGAATAAATCAACAATTATCTTCCTACCTTAGCCGAAATTAAAAGGAATTTGGACACATCTAATGATCATCCACTTAAAGTCCCTGTGCCGTCCACTACTGCTGCACTTTGCCGAAAAAATAAAACTCCCATTTGCTTCCCTTGCTGCTCGAACCTGAGCCCTACTCCACTGCTTGAGGCGGCCCTGAGTGGCGCCTCCTTGCCACTTTAACAAGCCCATTTTTATGTCCAACTTCCCCTACAAATTTTCTTAAGGCCTCATTTGCCTATCTCCCCATTTAAGACTTAAAATCTAATATTTTCTAAGGCATTCTCCTACGTTCTAAATTTCCCGAAATCTATAAAACACATTCAAAACACACATAGGCATAATACTTCATACAATTAAGCAAAATGCACAAGCCTTAAATCCCGGATATTACAGTTCTACCCCCTTAAAATAATTTTGACCTTGAAATTACCTGGCTAAAATAGGTGAGGGTATTGCTGTCGCATTGCTTCTTCCGGCTCCCAAGAAGCTTCTTCCGATCCATGATTACGCCATAATACTTTGACTAGAGGAACTGATTTCCTCCGTAATACTTTCACATCCCGTTCCAAAATCTGAATCGGCTCTTCCTCGTAGGACAAATCTGGCCTTAACTCCACCTCTTCAACCGGTATTACATGAGATGGATCCGATCGGTAACGACATAGCATAGTAACATGGAATACATCGTGCATCTGCTTCAACTTTGGAGGCAACTCTAACTGGTATGCCACTGGTCCAACTCGCTTCAATACCTAATAAGGTCCTATAAACCTGGGACTTAACTTCCCTTTTCGACCAAATCTCATCACCTTCTTCCATGGCGAAACTTTAAGAAACACCTGATCTCCCACAGCAAACTCTATTTCCTTCCGCTTGAGATCCGCATACGACTTCTGTCTATCAGATACCTCCTTTAACCGTGCCCGAATTACCTTAACCTTCTCCTCGGATTCTGCCACAATCTCTGGACCCAAGACTCGACGTTCCCCCAATTCTGTCCAACACGTAGGAGTGCGACACCTCCGTCCATACAGTGCTTCATACGGTGCCATCCGAATACTGGCTTGACAGCTGTTATTATACACAAATTCTGCTAAAGGCAAATATTCTTCCCAACTTCCTCTGAAGTCTATCACACAGCCCCTCAGCATGTCTTCTAACACTTGGATCACTCGCTCAGACTGGCCGTCTGACTGCGGATGAAATGCCGTACTGAGGTCCAATCTGGTGCCTAAAGCCTGATGTAGTGCTTTCCAAAACCGAGACGTAAACCTTGGATCCCTATCTGAAATAATCGACACCGGTACTCCATGCAATCTCACAATTTCTGCCACATACAACCTCGCCAACTTCTGCAAAGAATAATCAACCCGTACTGGAATGAAATGTGCGGACTTTGTCAACCGATCCACTATCACCCATACTGAGTCCTTCTTAGTAGGCATAAGGGGAAACCCACTAACAAAGTCCATGGTGATTCTCTCCCACTTCCACTGCAGAATCTTTATCGGCTGAAGCAATCCTAATGGAACTTGGTGTTCAGCCTTGACTTGCTGACACGTTAAGCACTTCCCTACAAATTCTGTAACTTCCCGCTTAAGATTAGGCCACCAAAACTGTTCCCGTAGATCTCTATACAACTTACTACCTCCAGGATGCATAGCATAAGGGCTACTATGCGATTCCTGAAAAATTCTCCGCCTTAACTCCTTATTCTTAGGCATACAGACCTTGCCCTGAAAACACAACACTCCCTCACTATTAACACCATAGGTTTCCAACTCCCCACTCTGCACTTGCCGCAACTTAGCACTTAGATCATCATCTGCCAACTGTCCTTCTTTCACCTCATTCAACCATGATGGCTTGACCTGCAACTCTGCCAGAAACTTCCATCGTCATACAAGCTAAGATGTGCAAACATCGCCCTCAAATCCGACACTATTTTCTGACTTAGGGCATCTGCCACTACATTCGCCTTGCCCGGGTGAACTCTATAGAATAATCGTAATCCTTCAATAACTCCACCCACCTTCGCTGTCTCAGATTCAGCTCTTTCTGAGTCAGCAGATACTTTAGGCTCTTGTGGTCTGTGTAGATCACTGACTTTTCTCCATATAAATAGTGCCTCCATACCTTAAGAGTAAAGACCACCGCCGCCAATTCCAGGTCATGCGTCGGATAATTAACCTCGTGTGGCCTTAGTTGCCGAGACGCATAAGCAACTACCTTCCTGTCTTGCATCAGAACACATCCTAACCTTGTGTGAGAAGCATCACAGTACACTACAAAATCCTTTCCTGCCTCAGGCTGAATCAAAACCAGAGCTTCAGTCAAAACCCTCTTAAGCTTCTCAAAGCTCTCCTGTTGCTTATCTGTCCATACGAAAGGTACCTCCTTCCTCAACAACTTTATCAGAGGTACAGCTATTGATGAGAATCCTTCTACAAACCTTCTGTAGTAACATGCTAACCCCAAGAAACTGCAAATCTCAGCCACAGACTTAGGTGGTTTCCAATCCAGCACTGCTTCAATCTTCCTAGGATCCACCCTTATCCCTTCTGCAGACACCACATGCCCTAAGAACGTAACTTCCTTAAGCCAAAATTCACACTTGCTTAATTTGGCATATAGCTTCTTTTCCCTTAACACTTGCAACACTACCCGGAGATGCTCATCATGTTCCTCCTCAGACTTGGAATATACTAAGATGTCGTCTATAAACACAACGACGAACCTATCCAAGTAAGGTTGAAAAACCCGGTTCATAATATCCATGAACGCAGCTGGGGCATTCGTCAACCCGAACGGCATTACTAAGAACTCATAATGCCCGTATCTTGTCCGAAAAGTTGTCTTATAGATATCTACTTCCTTCACCTTGAGCTGATGATATCCAAACCGTAAATCTATCTTTGAAAATACCGCGGCCCCCTTAAGCTGATCGAACAAGTCATCTATCCTTGGCAAAGGGTACTTGTTCTTGATGGTCAGCTTATTCAACTGACGATAGTCTATGCACATGCGCATAGCCCCGTCCTTCTTCTTCACGAACAAGACCGGTGCTCCCCATGGAGACACACTGGGTCGGATAAACCCACGATCAAGCAACTCCTGAATCTGAGCCTTGAGCTCAACCAACTCCTTTGGTGCCATTCTATATGGAGCAATTGACACAGGAGCTGTACCCGGTAGCAAGTCAATTCCGAACTCCACCTCCCCAATCCGGGGTATCCTGTAAACTCCTCCGAAAAACATCCACAAATTCCCTTACTGTTCTAACTCCACTAACTCCCTCTTCTTTTGCATCTAACGCACTAACGAAGGTCAAAAATGCCTTGCACCATTTCCGAACTATCTTATCAGCCTTTAATGCGGTGACTATGTTAGACAAATAATTTCTTCTTTCCCCTATCATAATTATCTCCTCATCCTCCAGCGTCCTTAACTCCATTCGCTTAGCTGCACAATCCAATTTAGCCTGATGTTCCACTAGCCAATCCATGCCAAGAATGAGATCGAATTCTTCGAAAGGTAGTTCCATTAAGTTAGCAGGGAATACCACTCCCTGAATCTCTAGAGGTACATTCCGAAATATCCTATTCACCACTACAGTTTGACCTAACGGGCTTACTACAGTCATCTCCCTATCAGACAGTTCAGATGCTATACCTAGCATTTCAACTACTCTACATGCAACATAAGAGTGGGTCGAGCCAACATCAATTAAAGCAAAGTAAGGCTTGTCAGCTATAAGGAACATACCGGTTATGACGTCCGGTGCGTCTCCATCCTCCCTCCGACGAACTGCATATACCAGACCTAGCTGTCTAGCCTCCGTATTACCAACACCTCTACCCGGTGTTCCCCGTCCTCTTCCAGAACCATTACCTCTACCAATCGGACCACGACCCCACGGTGGCTGCTGCCCACCTCTTCCAGCTTGATTAAAACCCGGACCTATTGGTCGGCTCCCGTCTGTTTTCATGGGACAGTCCCTAATCATGTGTTCCTTAGACCCACACTTAAAACATCCCACTGTCTTCTTCCAACACTCTCCTAAGTGCATCTTTCCATACTGAGCACAAGTACGATACTGCCCTCCCGTAACCACCTGCTGACCTCGCGGCCCATCAACTCTATGCCTCTTTCGAACATTCCCGGATGACCCTGCTGATCCAAAGCCTCTCTTTTGCCTATTCCGATCTGTATTCTGTCTCACAGATTCCTTAATCCCTTCAGCTACCTTAGCCTTCTCTACTAACACGGCAAACTCCCGCTCCTGCTGTGGTGCTATTAACAATTCAGTCATCCTCACCAGTCCTCAACCGACACATCGCTCATGCTCCGTAGCCACGATTCCTCGAGCATACCGGCTCAACCTTAAGAATTCTGCCTCGTACTCCGCTACGGACTTATTCCCTTGAACCAGCCTCAAAAATGCCTTCCTCTGTGCATCAATATAACTAGTACCCACATACTTCTTCTGATACGCCGCCTTAAAATACTCCCAAGTGAGATCCTCGGCTATAGCACCATCCCGAACCTTGAGCCACCATTGATATGACTCATCGCGATGTAGCGATACCACTCCCTTCAGTTTCTCCTCAGCAGTCAGATCCAATTCGTCTATAATTCGTTCCATCGCCTCCAACCAATACTCAGCCGTATTGGGTGCCACACCAGATACACCACGGAATACCTCAGCTCCATTGGCTCGGAGTCGTTTGGGTACAGATTTTCGAGCTCCCATATCTCCACCTGCTCCTGCCACCATCTCAAGAACCCGCAGCATCGCCTGCGATACTGCATCATCCCCCGTCTGATCCTGATGCTCAACCCCAGTAGCTGGTGGAGGGGTGGTGGTACCTCATTCTCGGACCCTTAACCAGACCTAACAGGTTCCGATACGGTCATTCTGCCTCTACCACGCCCTCGCACATTATGACCACGTCCCCTTGAACTCATGTCTACGATTGCGATTTAGTCTGGTTTAAAAAGTTTTATGCATTAGTCTTTGTTTCACTGATTACCCAAGGAGAAGTTTTATGTAAAACAGTTTAGAAGTAGTTCTTTCGATCATTTTAGAGTTTTTGTTTCAAGTTTCCTACCCTAATTCAGAAAAACACATCCATTCAGTAGTATCTACTACACACATTCGCCACTCGAACATTTTCGTCCATTCCAATCCCAGGGGTATTTTCGTAATTTGTCCTATAGGGGTATTTTTGTAATTTTCCAAATCAGGGTATCTTGATATTTCATAAAAATAGGGGTTTTGGGTATTTTTGTAAAGTAAGAATGTTTAGTAAAAGTCGAGGGTAGTATGGTCATTTTATAAACCACGGGTATTTTAGTTATTTTACAAACCAGGGGTATTTGGGTAATTTTATAAACCGAAATATTTTGGAAAAATTTTTCAAAGTCTAAAAATGGTTTTTACAAATCAAAGGGGTAATTTGGCGATTTTAAAACTAAGGTTTTTATAAAACAGTGTAGCTAGTCCCTTTCGGGTTTTAATTATTGAATTTAGCCCGTGAATGAGTCCTCTTGGTTAGGGTGAACCGTCACTACGCACCAGGTAGGATTCGAGCGAAGAGGAGGTGAGTCACTAGGACTACTTAAATACCAAGCTCTCCCTGAATCCAATCCTAGACATGCGCACAATGGTTGCCACACCCTAACTCGGTGACTTACTCACAGGTTTGTTTGATTAAGCTTTAAATTTTATGTAATTCTATGTTAGAGTAAGCTAATCCTAGGGTTCATAAATTCCTAATGTACTAATCTATGTTCCCGTTATACCCACATACAAATCATACAATAAATCATACAACAGTTAGGGGTACTTACCTCGTGGACTTCGGGTCGGAGACTTAGGTGCCATTCCAGAAAACCTGCTCAATTTCAAAAATTTTCACAAAAACTTATTTGGGCTTAATTTTAAAACGTTGGGGGCTTTAAACCCAAGGCCGAGAGTTTAAAATTGGGCTCTGATACCAAATTAAAACACCCCAAACCTGGCCCACGAGCCTCGACCGGATCTGGCATGCTCCTCGAGTAAAACATTTCAAAAACATGTTTGTTAATTCGAAAACGGTGTCGTTATTGAAGTCTATATTTAATTAAAACTTTATTTTCGTACTTGAAAACTATAAGTTAAAGAAGTTGCCGAATTTTAACACAATTGAAATTATTTTAAGAAAAGTTGTTTAATCTTTGATTTGAACTTAATCGTATCATAATAGAAATTTAAAATGCAAGCATAAAAGAGTTTAACAGTAATGGCCTTATTACAACAAGCAAAACCCAAAATAAATCCAAAACTTAATACAAAGTCCCAAAATAAAAAAAAAAAAAAAAAACTCAGAGCTGAGCATTGGCCACCACTAAGTTCCTGCCGAACCGGTCCAATTACTGAGTGTCACCTGCAAAACGTTAGCCCATGAGGGGTGAGTCAAAAAGACTCAGTGTGTAACAACCAACACAAACTCCCAAATGATTTAGGCATATCAAATCATACATAACAATATAAGCAATGATGCAATCCCAACCCCACCTAAATATCCATCCTCTACACATCACCGTGCACCAAATCTCACCGTGGGATTACTAAATCGACCCTCCATCCGCTACACACCATCGAAGGCAGTCGCTGCAGTCAACTACACATTGCCCTTATAATCGTGGCATAGCCACCAGATAATGTGACAGATTCACCAGATAATAATATGTGACATTAGTCACCAGATTCAGATTTTGTGACATAAGTCACCAGATAATATGGTATAACCACCAGATCACTTCCCCATTTCATTATCACCATTATGCCCATGCGTCATGCAAAACATGCAGAAATTGTAACACCCCAAACCCGGCCCAAACACCACGGCCGAATTCAGAATGCTACTAAGGAAAAACATTTGAAAAGAGTTTGACATAAGGGTAAAAACATAAAAGTTTGATGTCATTTATGAAACATGGTATATTTAAAATTCTAAGTAAGATTATGTTATTACAAATTCCCTGATTTAAAACTTTAATATAGGTTTTTATAATATAAATTGATTCCTAAAATCATTTCCAGTTTTAGAATAATAATATAACTTCAAAATCATAATAAAGTTTCCAAATACTTTAAGTGGCCCTTATTACATCAAATAAATATCCAAAAAAAAAAACTGAAAACATAAAGTGCTTGAAATAAGTAGAAACATCTTCTGCATGGCCACCTCGTATCCGCTCCAACCTAGTCCAAGCATCATGCATCACCTGCGATGTTTGGTAAAAATTTGGGTGAGTCAAACCGACTCAGTGTGTCATTAGTCCACGGATTTTCACACATGGTCTTAGCCCACAACCACACCAAACCACATATCAGATAATAAGGCAATTAATCCACATGAGTCCACAAATGGGCTTGGCCCATATCCACACACCACACATGATTATGTAAAGTGCACCCAACCCAGCCTAGGGTCCATCCTTTACACACTCCCGTATCCAGCCACCACACAACAGGGGATTACTAAATCAACCCTCTAACCTCTACACACCAATTTGGCAATCAATGCCGTCCACGTGAAATAAATCACAAATAATCCACAACGCGACCTCGGTCCAATAATAATCCACGATGTAGCTCGTAGCTAACATCAAACCACGATGAGGCACATAGCCATCACCAAACCACGATATGGCACAAAGCCGATACCAACCACGATGAGGCACAGAGCCAAACATCAATCCACGTGAGGCTCGTAGCCATCACTAAACCACGTACATAAATGTACACCCTGTCCTTCTTTCATATATACAAATCCCACCCCATGCGCATGCAACATACGATAATGATGGGACAAAATAATGCATGAACATGTTAACCAGGCTTACCACACATATATACAGTAATAACCACAGTTTTTTGGCATTTAACACTGACCTGATTATCGGCTTACCCATTACGGGTAATTATCTCATTACTTCCACTACATTAACCATCATGCTCATAACATAAATAATTATTATCAAACATAATCGGGAAACTGCGAATTAATCACACACCTGATAACCTGAAGCATTACGCTCTCAATACCGATGTTGTCACTAATCGAAAATACAGCTATCTACCTATAGTCCTGCCCTGCCGTTGGCCCACACCCCGGTGGGCAATCCCGTACTGCAGAGACTGATCGCTTCTTAAACTTAGGTGTAGGGACTACCCCTTTCCCTTTTTGACTGCTACCCGCATCCATCGAACACACTTAATCAGGACACTTAGTTAATCATTAATGCTATAGTCTATCATATTGAATTTTAGAACTTATAGAGTACCCTTACCGAAATGATCTTGAATCCTGAAGGCTCCTGCTTACTTCTGTCGATTTACCCCTAAAACCACAGTCAGAATTGGCTTTCAATAGTTAGACAAAATGGCCCTTGGCCGAATACTACATTGGCTTACCTTGATCACTTCAAATCCCGAAAGGCCTCCTTCATGATGGCTACACAAAAACACGATAATATGGCTTAATGAACATTCGGCCATCCTTAAACCAAGGCCCAACCATTGGTTTCGACACACCAATAAAGATGAGGCAAAACCGATTGCTGAAGGAGAGAAAATACTTACCACTATACGCTTAAAACGAAACCAAGAGTAAGTGATCGACGGTACCATCCTCAGAGAATCGGCTTCTGGATCCTAAAGAGAAAAGTTTCGGGACTTTAATGGTGAAGAGAGAAAACGCAAAAGTGGAGAGAGTTAAATGCTTAGAGGATTCAGCCAAGAATAAAACAAGATCAAAGTGATCAAAGTTTTGGCTTTAATGATCTCAAGAAAAGAAAAGAGAAGAAGAAGGCTACCATATTCGGCTAAGGTTCTAAATGGCAAAGGGATATTCGGCAATACAAGAAAAAGGTGCAGAATTGGGGTTGAAAGAAAGAAAAAGATGAATAGGAGGAGAGTAGGAGAATTTCGGCAATTCACCTTGAAGCACCAAATGACCGAAACTTTGAAGAGAAAGGGAAAAGAACTTATGAAGGAAAGCCTACTCACTAAGAATTTCGGCACACCCCCATACCACACTTCAAAGCCGAAAATGCCACCCCTAGAGTCCTATATTCGGCCACCACCCCTTTCTCCTCTCATATCCCTTCTTTTGCTCCTATTTTTCCTCTTCAACACTCATTCAAAATAAATTGAATGAGTCAACACTTATCCCTTTCCTTATAGCCGAATTCTAAAAAGAATTGACTTGATCCATACTCATCCACTAAGTGCCCCATTGCCGTTCAACACCTCTTCTCCTTATAGCAAAATAAAACTCCCATTTGCTTTCCACGCTGCTCGAACCTGAGCCCTTCCTTACTGCTTATGGCGTCACCTACCAAGGCCCTAAGTGGCGCCTTCTTACCACCTTTCCAAGCCCAATCTTTGTGTCCTAAAACCCTTACAAATTTTCTTAAGGCCTCCCTAGCCTAGCTCCCCCTTAAAAACTTAAAATCTTATAATTTTTAAGGCACTCTCCTTACATCCTAGGGTTTTGGGAACCCCTAAAACATATCCAAACACACACTACGCCCACTATCACATGAATTATGAGTTAATCGCATAACCCCTAAATCCTGGATGTTACAGTTCTACCCTCCTTAAAAATAATTTCGTCCTCGAAATTACCTGGCTAAACTAAGCGAGATCACTACTGCTCCCTGAACCTCTAAAAGCACTTGCTTAAAAAGTCGGTCTACTACAACTGATCGCCCTAAAGAACTAAGCACAGTCATCTTTCTAGATACAGCCTCAAGGTTCACATTCAAGGTTCCGGACACTTCTCTAGCAACATAAGAAACAAGGCAATAAAGGGTATTCCAGGGATAAGGAACGTACCCGTTGTCACATCTGGCACATCTTCCTCCTCGCGACGCCTGACTGCATAAACCAACCCTGGTTGCCTAGCATCTGAACCCTCAGCACCTCTGCCTGGTGCTCTACGACCTCGGTCGGAACCATTCCCTCCATGGTTCGGACCACGACCCCTCGTCTCCTGAGGACAATTCTTAACCAAATGAGCCTTAGACCCACACCGAAAACATTCCTTACTATTTCTCCAACACTCTCCTGCATGAGCTCTCCCACACCGAGCACATGGACGACTCGATTCGGCAAGCTGATCGTACAGTGCACGCATGAAATCTCGGTCCTTGGTCTTTTCTGGAAATCCCCAAATGATACTGACGGTCCAAAACTCCTCTTATTCCAGTTTCTATCCTTATCTCGATTCTGTCTCTCAGTCCTCTTAACTTCCTCAACTATCCGAGCTTTCTCCACTAGAATAGCAGAGTCTCTCTCTCTTTGCGGAGCAATCAACACTTGTAGCTCATCTCGCAATCCGTCTTCGAATCTGACACACCTTTCATAATCAGTAGCCACGATCCCCTTGGCGTACTGACTTAACCGCAGAAATTCCGCTTCGTACTCTGCTACCGACTTACTTCCTTGTACCAAGTTTAGAAACGCCTTTCTCTGCGAGTCTAGGTAACTAGCTCTAACGTATTTCCCTTCAAACTTAACCTTAAAATACCCTCAAGCCACTCGATCTGTAGGGGTACCTTCTCTGACAGTGAGCCACTACCGGTAAGCCTCATCCCGGCGAAGTAAACAAAGCACCTTTCACTTTTCCTCACCAGGCAAATGCGATCCAGTCATCCATGATCCTTTCGACCGCCTCTAACCAATACTCCGCTACATTCGGAGCCACCCCAGACACTCCTCTAAATACCTCGGCTCCATTTGACCTAAGTCTCTCCGATACTAACTTCCGAGCCCCATTTCCCACACTAGCTCCTGCCATCCGCTCTAGCACTCGCAGCATAGCCTGCGATACTGCGTCATCTCCTCCTGTCTGATCTTGATCCTCCGTGCCCACCGCTGGCTGCGACACCTAATTTTCTGACCCATGGCCAGACCCTACTGGTTCCAATACTATCATTCTGCCTCTACCACATCCATGACGACCACGTCCCCTAGAACTCATATCTAACGTCGCGATTTATTCTGATTTAAGAAATTTTATGCATTAGCATTTTGTTCCACTGATTATCCGCGAACAATTTTATGAAAAAAAGTTTTAATAGTAGTTCTTTCGATCAACCAAAGTTTTCAGCTCAAGTTTACTATTCTAATTCAGAGAGTCACATTCATTCATCAACAACATTCAACATACTACTATGGGCATCTTATCCGTTCCCTACCCAGGGGTAATTTCGTCATTGGTCCTATAGGGGTATTTTAGTAATAAGTCGGGGTCAATTCGAAAATCTTTACAAATCTAAGGCATTCCAAAATTTGCAAAACTCGGGGCTATTTTGAAAATTTTTCCAAATTAAAGGTATTGCAGAAATTTTCGAAATCGAGGTTATTTTGGTAATTTTGTAAATCAGGGGTAATTTAGTAAATTTACCAAATCAGGGTATCTTAATATTTCGTAAAATAGGGGTTTTTGATATTTTTGTAGGGTAGGAAAATCTTAGTAAAGATCGAGGGTAGTATAGTAATTTTATAAACCAATGGTATTTTAGAAATTTTACAACCCAGGGGTATTTGGTCAAAACAGTGTAGTTTTTACAAAACTAAGGTTTGTATTCAGTCTAAAGTAGTTTTTGCAAAACTGTGTAGCTGGTCCCTTTCGGATTTTAATTATCAGTTTAGCCGATGAATAAGTCCTCTTGGTTAGGGTGAACCATTACTATGCACTAGGTAGGATTCGAGTGAAGAGGAGGTGAGTCACTAGGACTGCTTAAATACCAAGCTCTTACCGAATCCACTCCTGACATGCGCATAACAAATTTGCCACACCTAAACTCTCGTGACTTACTCACAAGTTTGTTTGGTTGTAATTAAGTCTTATGAATCTTGTGTTGGAGTAAGCTAGCCCTAGAGTTCAATAGCCCTATCTACTAATTTACGAACCCAAAATGCCCCTAAAGTTCACATATACAAATCACTTCAGTAGTTAGGGGTACTTACCTGGTGGACTTCGGGCCGGAGATACAGGTGCCATGCCAGAATAAACCTGAAAAAGTTCATAAAAATCCATGTTTTTGAAAAGCCCATCTTTGAAAAATATTTTTGGGACCAAAACCCTCAAAGCCGAGTTTTGAACCGGGCTCTGATACCAAACTGTAACACCACAAACCCGGCCCAAAAACCACGGCTGAATTCAGAATGCTACTAAGGAAAAACGTTTGAAAAGAGTTTGACATAAGGGTAAAAACATAAAAGTTTGCTGTCATTTATAAAACATGGTATACTTAAAATTCTAAGTAAGATTATGTTATTTCAAATTCCCGGATTTAAAACTTTAATATAGGTTTTTATAATATAAATCGATTCCTAAAATCATTTCCATTTTTAGAATAATAATAATATAACTTCAAAATCATAATAAAGTTTCCAAATACTTTAAGTGGCCCTTATTACATCAAATAAATATCCAAAAAAAATACTGAAAACATAAAGTGCTTGAAATAAGTAGAAACATCTTCTGCATGGCCACCTCGTATCCGCTCCAACCCGGTCCAAGCATCATGTATCACCTGCGATGTTTGTTAAAAATTTGGGTGAGTCAAACCGACTCAGTGTCATTAGTCCACATATTTCCACACATGGGCTTAGCCCACAACCACACCAAACCCCATATCAGATAATAAGGCAATTAATCCACATAAGTCCACAAATGGGCTTGGCCCATATCCACACAAATCCACACACCACACATGATTATGCAAAGTGCACCCAACCCAGCCTAGGGTCCATCCTCTACACACCCCCGTCTCCAGCCACCACACACAGGGGATTACTAAATCAACCCTCCAACCTCTACACACCAATTTGGCAATTAATGCCATCCACGTGAAATAAATCACAAATAATCCATAACGCGACCTCAGTCAGCGCCAATCCACGATGTAGCTCGTAGCTAACATCAAACCACGATGAGGCACATAGCCATCACCAAACCACGATATGGCACAAAGCCGATACCAACCACGATGAGGCACAGAGCCAATCATCAATCCACCTGAGGCTCATAGCCATCACTAAACCACGTACATAAATGTACACCCTGTCCTTCTTTCATATATACAAATCCCACCCCATGCGCATGCAACATACGATAATGATGGGATAAAATAATGCATGAACATGTTAATCAGGCATACCACACATATATACAGTAATAACCATAGTTTTTCGGCATTTAACACTGACCTGATTATCGGCTTACCCATTACGGGTAATTATCTCATTACTTCCACTGCATTAACCATCATGCTCAAAACATAAACAATTATTATCAAACATCATCGAGAAACTGCGAATTAATCACACACCTGATAACCTGAAGCGTTACGCTCTCAATACCGATGCTGTCACTAATTAAAACTACAGCTATCTGCCTATAGTCCCCGCTCTCGCATTGCCCACACCCCGGTGGCCAATCCGTCATCGCAGGACCGATCGCTTCTTAAACTTAGGAGTAGGGACTACCCCTTTCCCTTCTTGACTGCTACCCGCATCCATCGAACACACTTAATCAGGACACTCAGTTAATCATTAATGCTATAGTCTATCATATTGAATTTTAGAACTTATAGAGAACTCTTACCGAAACGATCTTGAATCCTGAAGGCTCCTGCTTACTTCTATCGATTTACCCCTAAAACCACAGTCAGAATTGGCTTTCAATAGTTAGACAAAATGGCCCTTGGCCGAATACTACATTGGCTTACCTTGATCACTTCAAATCCCGAAAGGCCTCCTTCACGATGGCTATACAAAAACACGAGAATATGGCTTAATGAACATTCGACCATCCTTAAACCAAGGCCCAACCATTGGTTTCGGCACACCAATGAAGATGAGGCAAAACCGATTGCTAAAGGAGAGAAAATACTTACCACTATACGCTTAAAACGAAACCAAGAGTAAGTGATCGACGGTACCACCCTCAGAGAATCGGCTTCTGGATCCCAAAGAGAAAAGTTTCGCCACTTTAATGGTGAAGAGAAAAAACGCAAAAGTGGAGAGAGTTAAATGCTTAGAGGATTCGGCCAAGAATAAAACTAGATCAAAGTAATCAAAGTTTCGGCTTTAATGATCTCAAGAAAAAAAAAGAGAAGAAGAAGGCTACCATATTCGGCTAAGGTTCTAAATGGCAAAGGGATATTCGGCAATACAAGAAAAAGGTGTGGAATTGGGGTTGAAAGAAAGAAAAAGATGAATAGGATGAGAGTAGGAGAATTTCGGCAACTCTCCTTGAAGCACCAAATGACCGAAACTTTGAAGAGAAAGGGAAAAGAACTTATGAAGGAAAGCCTACTCACTAGGAATTTCGGCACACCCCCATACCACACTTCAAAGCCAAAAATGCCACCCCTAGAGTCCTATATTCGGCCACCACCCCTTTCTCCTCTCATATCCCTTCTTTTGCTCCTATTTTTCCTCTTCAACACTCATTCAAAATAAATTGAATGAATCAACACTTATCCCTTTCCTTATAACCGAATTCTAAAAAGAATTGACTTGATCCATACTCATCCACTCAGTGCCCCATTGCCGTCCAACACCTCTTCTCCTTGTAGTAAAATAAAACTCCCATTTGCTTTCCACGCTGCTCGAACCTGAGCCCTTCCTTACTGCTTATGGCGTCACCTACCAAGGCCCTAAGTGGCGCCTTCTTGCCACTTTTCCAAGCCCAATCTTTGTGTCCTAAAACCCTTACAAATTTTTTTAAGGCCTCCCTAGCCTAGCTTCCCCTTAAAGACTTAAAATCTAATAATTTCTAAGGCACTCTCCTTACATCCTAGGGTTTTGAGAACCCCTAAAACATATCTAAACACACATTAAGCCCACTATCACATGAATTATGAGTTAATCGCATAACCCCTAAATCCTGGATGTTACAGAAATCATGCCATATACCTTATTCCATAATCATAACAAATTCTCGTATGTGTCATATTCAATGTTCATTACATTATTAACATAGTAATAAAGTTGAACGTACATGAATACTCTGTACCATCGTATGGTACCTTTAGCCACATTTTTCATATTTTCATTAACACATGTATTAAATTAATACCATCAATCTATTAGGAATCAATGTAGGGCTACACACCTGATTTTCTAACGTGTTCACTGAATCCCGAAAGTCTATCGAGACAGATTGTATTCCTTCCTAAAAACCATAGTCAGAATCGGCTAGTCACTAACACTTAATATGGCCTTGGCCGAATACTAATACTCCCTTACCTGGTGGATCTAAATCCCGAAAACACCACTTGCCCTTGTAGAGGTTGAAATCCCTGCGTAGTCTATATTAGATCCAATTCTAACATTTAATGAACTTAATAAATGGCCTTCGGCCTAAGATCACCCTTGCTTACCTTAGATCTCGAAATCCCGAAAGATCTCCCCTTGAAGTCGGCTACAATAGAAATCCCAAAATCCTTCTTCAAAGTTTCGGCCAAAGAGTATACATGGGATTAGATTCTTGATTTCGATAGATCAAAATAGAGAAAAGAGCTTTTTAAACCCAAGAGAGATCCCTTACCTATTAGAATGACCAAAACGCCAATGGCCAATAACCTTCAAGAAATCGGCACCAAAAAGAACCTGAAGTAGAGAAATCAGTTCAGATGAGAAAGATGATAGACTCTTAATCTAATGAATAAATCGGCAGGGGTAGAGATGCAATCGGTTTTGGCCACAAGATAGAAGATTCGGCTTTTGAAAGTGAATAGCAAAAGAAAAAGAATAGGTACTTACAATTTCGGCTTGATCAATTGAAGAGGAAACAAGTTGAATGAGATAAGGGAAACAAATTTTCGGCACAAAGAAAAATCAAGGAAGAAAAGAAATATCAAAAGATAATCACTCCCCTTGTATGACCGAATTATGTCCCCTCTAAAGACCCACATTCGGCCAACTCCCTTTTCCCCTATCTAATCCCTTCTTTTTCTCCTAAAACTTCTCTTCTTCACCCATTAAAATTTAATTTGAATAAATCAATAATTATCTTCCTACCTTAGCCGAAATTAAAAGGAATTTGGACACATCTAATGCTCATGCACTTAAAGTCCCTGTGCCGTCCACTACTGCTCCACTTTGCCAAAAAAATAAAACTCCCATTTGCTTCCCTTGTGCTCGAACCTGAGCCCTACTTCACTGGTTGAGGCGTCACTTACCAAGGCCCTGAGTGGCGCCTCCTTTCCACTTTAACAAGCCCATTTTTATGTCCAACTTCCCCTACAAATTTTCTTAAGGCCTCATTTGCCTAGCTCCCCCTTTAAGACTTAAAATCTAATATTTTCTAAGGCATTCTCCTACCTTCTAAAGTTCTCGAAATCTATAAAACACATTCAAAACACACATAGGCATACGACTTCATACAATTAAGCAAAAAGCACAAGCCTTAAATCCCGGATATTACAG
The DNA here is from genome assembly GCA_025503065.1 of Gossypium bickii. Classification (NCBI taxonomy): domain Eukaryota; kingdom Viridiplantae; phylum Streptophyta; class Magnoliopsida; order Malvales; family Malvaceae; genus Gossypium; species Gossypium bickii. The sequence continues at coordinate 89,552,776 of CP106714.1, read as the reverse complement.
GATACTTAAAGGTTATTTTCCAAGCCAATTGCCACCCTGAAATCAAGATCATTCATATACTTAATCCAACCAATCAAACACTTCAACAAAAACATGAACATTAATGGATAACTCATCATCAATTGATTCATAAACTTAGTAAATATTGGTCAGTCTCTTTAGTTATATACAAAAAGAATAATAACCTTAATAGCCAACACATTGGCCCCTCTTAGAACTTACATCAAGATGAAATAATACCTATACATGCCATACTAAATAAAAACAACTTGGCTATAACAAAATAGTGATTGATAGTCTGCTTCGAGCTCCGACGTCAAAGATTCTCGAACTAGCTTGGCAAAACTACAAGAAAGAAATGAAAGAAGTAAGCATATAGCTTAGTAAGTTTGCATGAAATTCGTATAGCAATTATATTTGCTTAATATAACTCATCCATCAAGAGACAAATACAACATGAGTCTCAAGTGCTTGGGCTTACTTACTCATCACATGTTCCACTATAATTACATGCTTGTAATGTACTCACGATACCTGTATCACTTAATCATATGCATTAGTATATTTTGCTACTACAAACATAAACTCAATCTTCATCTTCCTTAACTTGAACAAAACTCTTTAACAACTTTGAACTACTTAGCTTATTACCATCTTTACTTGCTTAGCTTTCTTGTTATCTCTTTCAGACTTGTCTCTTTTTCCCGATGAATTACCCGAAATAACTGCGGTTACCCAATCTCATCAAACATGTATCTCTATGCCAATGCCATGTCCCAAACATAGTCTTACATGGGATTGCCTCATGATGTCAATGTCATATCCCAGATATGGTCTTACATGGGATCCCTTAACTTGATGTCGATACCATGTCCCAGACATGGTCTTACACGAAATCTTCCTTTGGTGCCGAAGCCATGTCCCAAACATGGTCTTACATGGGATCTTTCTTTGTATGGTGTCGATGCCATGTCCCAGACATGGTCTTACACGAGACCTTTCTTGTATGGTGTCGATGCCATGTAACAGACACGGTCTTACACGAGACCTTCCTCGTTCGACGCTGATGCCATATCCCAATCATGGTCTTACACAAGATTTACGTTCGGTGCCAATGCCGTATCCTAGACATGGTCTTACACAGGACCTACATTCCTTGGGTGCCGATCCCATGCTTGACATGGTCTTACATGGACTTTCCTTGTTTTATACCATGATATTAGTATTCCTCATTATTCTGAGTCTTCAACTGAGACTTCCTCTTACATACTCTCAATCACTTTTTTATCAATATATCATTAATCATAACTTCATGAAAATAATGTATATTATACAATATAATAAGCAATTTATTGAAAATACATGTGAATCCTTAAATTCATACAAACTTACCTCGGTATTCAAAATGTACGTAGATATGCAATTAAGTCCTCAACTTAGTTCTTGCCTCGGTTTCGATCCGGGCTTCGTATCTTTTGATCTGTAATAACATTTAGCTCATTTTAATAATCACATTAATAAAAGCATTTTCGATAATCATACTTTGGCAAAATTACTATTTTGCCCCTAAACTTTGGCAAAATGACCAATTTACCCCTAGGCTTAGAAATAAATTCTAATCACGTTTCTACCTTCAACAAGCCTATGTGAACATTTAATAATCTTATAGCTATCATCAAAACTCAACATTTCACATAATTACTACAAATTTGTAACCTTTTCATTAAGGTCCAATTAGGTGTTTTCAAGACAACACATTTCACAAAAGTTGTTCATCTAACAACTAAGACTTAATTTCTTCCACAAAAATGCAGCAAATAATAATGATAGCTATCATGGAAAAACTCTAAAATTTTCACCATATTGAACAATAGTCCCCTCATTTGAAAGCTTAAGCTTTAAGGGTCTCAAAAGTACAATTATTATCAAGAAAGTCATCAAAATCACTTACTAGAATGGAGGAAAGCTTGCTGAAATTTTTGAGCTTTCAAACCTCTATTTTGCTTGCTAAAATCAGTGGAGAAAGATGGAGTGAAAGATGATATCTTTTCTTTTCTTTTTTTCAAATTAAACTAGCAATTAGTCCACCAAACATCACCAACTTTGACCAACTTGGTCAATTCTTGTCCCCTATAGCTGGCCAAGCATATATTAGGGGTCTAATTGCCTTTTAAAGACCTCCAATTTACATTTTAAGGCTATTTGGTACCTTTAGCTTATAAAATGGGACTTTCGAACTTTAGGCAATTTATTCCTTTTTTGCGATTAAGCAAGAAATCGCTAAAATTAAAGTACCAAAATTTTCATGTAATTCTAAAATCATGCTCTAACACATAAACTAATATGAAAATAATTTTCCCTAACCTCGGATTAGTGATCCCAAGATCAATGTTCCGACTAGCCTCTAAATTGGGCTATTACAGCATGACCTAGCTCTGATACCATTGTTGAAAAAATTCGGTTCAAAAATGGTTTTCTTTCATAACAAAAAATTAAAATATTAAAAACGAAGTCAGTTTGTGATATTTATAACAATAAACTTTACCGAAAATCGCACTTGTGCTTTCAACTAGACGGATTCTTGTCATTTTTAGCTTTCAACCAAATGACCTTCTCAGCTATTCTCTTACCATGAGCTACTTCTAGTGTTGGCTTGAATGAATTTGAATCAAACACAGAATCAGAAATTATTTACTTTACTTTTAGTTGGAAAACAAAGATCTCTCTTTAATAGAAACTAGTAGAATTGTTATTTTAGAAAATAGAATTTGTATTTAGAAAATAAATTTTCACTATTTTCGGATAAAATAATAACATTTCAAAGTTGTGTAAAACTTATTATTTATTTAGTCCTACCGGTGTCATCTATTTATAAGAAGAAGAAGTGAAACTCTTATTGAATTAGTAGAAGTCTATTTCAATAGAAAACCAACTTATTAATTGAACAAGGAGATAAGGGCTAACAGGGTGTGTTTCCCCTCATCATATGTATTATGATAGGGATTCGGGCCTCTCCTGTATTGGGTCCAAGTGCTTTTTGGACTTTTAACCCAACCCTTTATAATTCAATCTAATCTAGTACATGTTTTTCCATCTCTTTAAATAAAAATCATAAAGTAATTTAAAGTAATTAATTAATTTCCCAATTAAATAATTTCCTCAACCTTATTCTAATTCCGTTAAAATCATTGTAACTTTACCAAAAAAGAATATATGAGAAAATATATTTAATTGTTTTTACATTTAATGGATTCATTATGACCAATTAATTTAATTTCATTTTTGAACATCAATTAATCAATTAATTAATTAATAATTTGAAAACCCATAAATTAATTTTAAGTCATTTCCATTTAGTGAGAAAACCACATTTATTTCTGAATGTTTGCCATTTCTCAACTTTACCATTTCTATACACTTTTGTTCATCTGATTTAACATACAATTAATTTTTTGTTTCAACGAGCTAGTAGAGGGGCCAATTGGACATAAGTGATTAGGGCTCTAATGATTTATAATTAAGTTCTAGTTTTTCACCTATTAATTATAAACTATTTTAGTCAAGAAGTCATTCCACTATAGTATTGTGATTGAGCTCTCCCTAATGACATACCATTAAGAAATAAACTCGATTAGTGCTCATCCAATCACCTTGTCACAAGTGTGTTACCCTTAGAAGATATCCTTAATCTCTTTGTGATAAATGTATTCTCCCAATATGATCCTATTTTATCTTATGACAACCATTATATCTTCTTTAATGAAAAGTTAATTATTATCAAATAGTAATCAAGTCATTCATCCCAAATGATGTGTTTAAAACTAACTATGATCACAATAAAGGCAAGTGCACCTATCGTTCAATAGTATAGTTATGGTAAGACCGGTAATATCGTATCCACAAGGACCAAGAGTATTAATAATTACTATCTTTTTATTATCTAGCCTAAGAATTGGAGTTATTTATTTTAAACTAAAATAATTAAAGCACGACAGAGAATGAATTGGGAAAATACTTTTTAGACAACTTTATGAGATAGGCAATACCTAAGGAAGAATCCACCTAGACTTCACTTATTGCTTTTGATTCATACGATTTATTCACTTGACTTAATCCGTAGAAATCCCTGATTTATGTTAATATCTCTTTCAAGACTAAAAACAACTGACTCTAGGTTGATTAATTGAAATCTCTTTCTAATTAAAACCCCTATCGTCGCATTAACTCGATCTATGGATTCCCTTATTAGATTTGACTCTAATCCGGCAAATTTTCGTCACCCTATTTCTAGGGTTGCAATCAACTCCGCTTAATTGTGTTGATCTACTCTTAAACAGGGACTTTTGCTCCTCTAAATAAGCACATTCGACTTGAATCAATAACCTGAATTATCAAAACAAGAATAAGAACTCACAATTAAGAATAAGAACAAGTATTTATCTTATAAATCAAATAGTAATAAGATTTGTCTTAGGTTTCATCCCCTCAGGTATTTGAGAGGTTTATTTCATACTAATAGAGGGAAACATCTTAAAATAAGGAAAACAACAAAACATAAGAAAACCCAAAAACTTCTAGAGAAATTGATAGGAGATCTTCAGTCTTGATGGAGATCCTTCTCCTAAGCTGCTCCCGATGGTTGTCTTCCAGTATTTTCTGTCTTCTATTCGGCGTCCCCTTTTAGGTTGCCCCCCAGGGTGTTTATATAGGCTTTGGAACGCCTTTCTTGGCCCACAAGTAACCTTTTTCGAATAGGATTAAACCTGGGTTCGGCAGGGACACGCCCATGTGCAAGAGCTTAGGCCGTGCTCGACTCTGCTCACCACACACGACCGTGTGATCTGCCCGTGGACTATAGTCCAGGCCGTGTGATTTCTGATGTAGGCTCATTTTGCCCCTTTTTGGCCCGTTTCTCGATCTTTTTGACTCCCTAAGCTCTCTTAAGTATAAAACATGAAATTAAGGGATTAGGAGCATCAGATTCATCAAATCTAATGAAAATTCATCCAAAAGTAAGCTAAGTATGGGGTTAAAATATGTGTAAATTCTGGTTTATCAAATATCCACACACTTAAGCCTTTGCTTGTCCTCAAGCAAAATCCTCAGCTCACAATAAGAATTAACTTCCTCAATTTGTAATCCTTATCAATAATGTTTCATCATAATTCATAGATAATTCATACATTGATAATTTAACTAAAAGAGTCCTAAAGATTCAAACAATCTAAGTCATAAATTTTTATAGCACGAAAACATATGTGTTTCCCATTATCTAAATAATTACATTTGATCTAAAACCGACAAGAATTGACATCCTTATTAAGGATTCACTGAAATCACTCAACGTGTTTAAGGTTTAGATTAAGCACTCAAAATTCAAACATGAAAAGTTTAATCCCATAGGCTTGCATGAAAGTCAAATCTCCACCGCTATAAAATGAGATGATACACAAATCAAAAGGTCTTAAAAGGGTTGTAATGGGGTTTAGGTTAAAGGTGTGGATAAAGGCTGAATTAGAGGGTTAGAATCAAGATCGAATTGACAATTTACCTAACTAGAAAAATAAACTAATACTAAATAATTACATTGATTGGAAATCTATTACTAATAACACGAGCTTCTTCTCCGAATCTGAAATCAACTTTTTAAGCTCAAATAATCATAGATAATAATATTTTTTTTAAGAATAAGAACATACAATAGTAAGAAAGAATTTAACAACTGAAATAAAGAAAATACTTAGGCAGCTGATCAAATCAAATCTCGACATAAGGGAAGTCAAAGTAGGAGAGGTAAAAATTTGGTTTTGGGTTAATATTAATGGATGAGTCAAGAAACGGTTTATAGGCTAAAGAGGGTTCACTAGGGGTTAATTATGAAGGTAGGCTTTTTGGTGGAATAAGTGGGTTAAAACCTAGGTGCCTTTATCATCTCAGTATATCAAATCAAGGGTGTGGTCTCGACATGTATAATCCAAGCAAGTTCTAGAATAACAAATCAATGTTGACACACTCATAAACAATAAAGTGAGCAAGAAAAATATATGCTCTAAAAGGCTCAAAGTCTCACAAAAATTATGGTTTTTGATTTCAACCTTGCAAATTTCAAACTTCAAAGTAATATTTAAGATTAGGGAAACAACCTAATAAAATTTTAATTCTGAAAATAGACTTATCATGCTTGATTCTCTAATGTCTTAAAGTCTAAACCATCAATGCACAATTATCTATGACTTAATCCGAAACATATCAACAAAAATCATAAATCAATAGAAATTTCATTCTAATAATAATATGAGAAAATTACTTAAAAACAAGATATAATTCAGGGGTTTTCAAATAATACTATAGTTAACCTCCCCACACTTAAGATGTACATTGTCCTCAATGTACAAAGATAGGTAACGACAATATAAAAGATCATAAGATAGGGAGAGAAGTGAAACTTCCTAAATTTTGGATGGAGTCAAGGAAAAGAAACGAGAGAAAGTTAGGCAGAGGTGAAGGTGGTGGTGGATACTCCAGTGGTGGTGTGGTCGTTCCTTAATAGCCTCTTGAACCTAAATTAAAGAAATCAAAATATAATAATATAAATTAAAGACAAAAAATATAAAGGAAAAGAATTTATAAATAAAAATAAAAGAAAAAGAAAAAATAAATGGACTCAAAGGTCCTTGTCTTGTCGAATAAATGAAGCAGCCGGCATGAACTTATGTAGAGTGGTCTTGCACAGGGATACTGCGCCAAGATCCTTTCGCTTTTTCAATATGGAGATGGTGGCCTTGGTCTTGCCTCTAGTATTAGTCTTTGTGTACGGTGGCAAGGATGGTGGTTGGTGTGGTGGTGGTGTAAGAAAGAATAAGGGAAAGGGGGAAAGGAAAATGAAGGGAGAAGATAATGGGAAAAGAAAGGGGTGTGGTGGCTAAGGTTTGGGAGAAGAAAAATTGGGGAAGAAAGTGGGCAGAAAAAGGGGTTTTAAATAGAAATCGTGGCATCTGGTTACTGCCCACACCCGTGTGCCCTGGACGTGTTAGGTCACACGACCGTATCGCACGACCGTATCGCACGATCGTATCTCACGACCGTGTGATGCCTCGTTCATTTCTCCCATGCCTATGTAGAGGTTTTCACACCCATGTTGCTTAATTAATGTCGGCCACGGCCTAAACGCACGGGCGTGTCACATGCCCATGTAGATTTCTTAATTTCAACCACGGTCTAGGAACACGGGCATGTTGCACGCCTGTGTTACTTTCTCAGTGTCGACCACGGTTGAATCGCACAGCCATGGCATTTTATCGCAGCCCGTGTTTTTGGTAAAATTTTCGTTCTTGGTTCGCACGGTCTCTGCCACACCAATGTGCCTATTCGTGGTGTCCACACAGCCATAGCCACGCCCGTGTAGGGCAACCTGTGCTTTATTTATTTGGTTAGTTTTTAGTTAAATGCTTAAAAATCGAAAATATATATGTTAGTAAGGTTAGTACTCGGGTTGCTTCTAGAGAAGCGCTCGTTTAAAGTCTTAAGCTAGACTTACCTCTCATTTGCATACTTCATGGTGGTTTGAGGAGTTGAAACTCCTCATTCTTGCTATCAACTATATTAAAATAAGGTTTTAGACAAGTACGATTTACCTTGAAGGTGCCAATTCAGAATGAGTTACCTCGACTGTACCGCATGGGAAAGTATTAAGTACCTTGAAAGGAGTTATTCCATTAGGTTCAGAAGTGGCAACACGAGGATCTGTATCATCCATTAGAACTCTGTCTCCAACTTTGAAATAGTTTGCTTTATCTTTAAGTTCGTTATAGAGTTGCCTCAATTTTGCTTCGTGTGTTTTTGGTTTCTACTTGACATGTGCCTCCCACTCGTCCAGTTCATCGATCTGAAGCCTTCGCTCCTCATGAATTATTTTTTTGTTGGCACGAGGTCTAGGATGTGGCTCAGTTGTGTACTTTCATGGTGTTTCCTGAAAAGAGGGTTGAACCAAATGGTTATTAATAGAATTTATGTTCTCACCTTTATTACTCGATGTCCTAGCCAAGTCAAGAGTCTGAAGAGTGATCGTTTAGTCACCTACACGAAGTGTGAGCTCATCTGTACCAACATCAATTCTAGTTTTAACAGTTGCTAAAAAGGGTCTTCCTGAAATTAAAGGAACATTACTATCCTCATCCATGTCTAAAACAACAGAGTCTACTGGGAATATGAATTTATCAATTTTTACTAGCACATCTTCAATTATACCCCTAGGAACTCTAATGGTTTTATCAGCTAATTGAATGTTCATCCTAGTTTGTTTGGGTTTCCCAATACCTAGCTGTTTAAACATTTTAGAAGGCATAACACTGATACTTGCCCCTAAATCAGCTAAAGCATTATCAATAGATAAACCACCAATTAAGCAAGGAATTGTAGAACTCCCTGGATCTTTTAACTTTCGTGGTAGTTTATTTTGTAAAATTGCTGAGCACACTGCATTTAGCTCTATATGCGACGCATCGTCTAACTTCCGTTTGTTTGTCAAAAGCTCTTTTAATTTTTTTTCGAATTGGGCATCTGCGAAAGAGCTTTAAGAAACGGTAAGTTAATATGTAATTTTTTAAAAGTTTAAGAAATTTATCGAATTGTTCATCTGTGCGGTCTTTCTTTGTCGCATTGGGATATGGCACACGAGGTTGGTATTCCATACTTACCAGTTTTGGGTTATTATGGCTCACCTCAACCTTACCTTTATCTGCCACGTTTTCTTGCCTTGGTTTTGGTGCATCTAACCCTTCATTTTCGTGAGCAGTTACGGTATAAATTTGCTCCTTTGGGTTAGTTTCAGTGTTGCTTGGCAAGCTACCTTGTGGTCGTTCAGAGATCAGCTTAGCAAGCTGACCTAATTGGTTCTCAAGCCCTTAAATCGACGCTTGCTGATTTTTAAGTGTGTTTTTTTTTTTTTTGGAAATGAGTTTCTAACACCGCGATGAATTTTGTTAGCATCTCCTCAAGATTCGGCTTTTTCTCTTATGGGTAGGGTTGCTGTTGAAAGCCTGGGGGGTTGTTGTCTCTGATTTCCTTGACCACCCCATGAGAAGTTTGGGTGGTTCCTCCAACCTGGATTATCAGTGTTACTATATTGATTATTCTGAGGTCTAGAATTATTACCCATATAGTTCGTATGTTCGCTTTCGATGCTAGGGTTGTAGGATGGATATTCTGTGTTATTCGTCCCTCCTCCATTTGTATCGCACTGCATCATTGGATATACCTGCGAAGAAGCATACAAACCATCAATCTTTTTATTTAATAGTTCTACCTGGTTTGATAGCATGGTCAATACGTCGAGGTTGAAAACACTGGCAGCTTTTTTTGGCTTTGTCCTCATAACTTGCCACTGATAGTTATTCAGTGACATCTCCTCGATGAATTCGTAAGCTGTCTCAGGTGTTTTATTGTTTAGTGTACCGCCGGCGGCTACATCAATCAATTGCCTAGTTGAGGGGTTCACACCGTTGTAGAAGGTTTGAACCTGTAGCCACAAAGGTAACCATGGTGAGGGCACCTTCTTAGTAAATCCTTGTATCTCTCCCATGCATCGTAAAGTGTCTCTAAATCTATCTGCACAAAAGAAGAGATATCATTCCTTAACTTAGCCATCTTAGCTGGCAGAAAATATTTTTCTGTCATTTGTTCCCATGTAGTGATTGATCCTCGTAGTAACGAGTTCAACCACTGTTTAGCTTTGTTCCTCAATGAAAAACGAAACAACCAAAGCCGAACGGCATTATCAAAAATGCCATTTATTTTGAAAGTGTCACAGAATTCTAGAAAATTTGCCAAGTGATTGTTTAGATCTTCATCCTGCAAACCATCAAACTGAACAAATTGCTGAATCATATGAATAGTGTTAGGTTTCAGTTCAAAATTATTAGCAGCAATAGCAGGTCTAACAATACTTGATTCAGTTCCTATTAAATTAGGTTTAGCATAATCATACATAGTACAAGGAGCAGGATTTTGATTCACCGGGTTTGCGACAACCACAGGAGGTAGCGGATTATTATCAGCCATCTCTTCAGTAGTATTAGTTTTGTCTTCTTGCTCTTCTTCTATGTATTGTAAATTTCGCCTTATTTCTCTTCGATTTCTGTAGGCAGTACTTTCAATCTCACTGTCAAAAAGTAATGGTCCTGACGGGTTCCTTCTAGACATAAACTAAAAGTTCCTACCAAAAGCAAAGAAAAGAAAAATTCAAAAGTTAAAATAAAATAAAAATAAGAATGGCTAAAGTAATAAAAATTTAGTGTTCCTAATATCTTAGTCCCCGACAACGGTTCCAAAAACTTGATGTGTCTAAAACTAACTATGATCACAATAAAGGCAAGCGCACCTATCGTTCAATAGTATAGTTATGGTAAAACCGGTAATATCGTATCCACAAGGACCAAGAGTACTAATAATTACTATCTTTTTATTATCTAGCATAAGAATTGGAGTGATTTATTTTAAACTAAAATACTTAAAGCACGACAGAAAATGAATTGGGAAAATACTTTTTAGACAACTTTATGAGATAGGCAATACCTAAGGAAGAATCCACCTAGACTTCACTTATTACTTTTGATTCATACGATTTATTCACTTGACTTAATCCGTAGAAATCCCTGATTTATGTTAATATCTCTTTCAAGACTAAAAACAACTGACACTAGGTTGATTAATTGAAATCTCTTTCTAATTAAAACCCCTATCATCACATTAACTCGATCTATGGATTCCCTTATTAGATTTGACTCTAATCCGGCAGATTTTCGTCACCCTATTTCTAGGGTTGCAAACAACTCCGCTTAATTGTGTTGATCTACTCTCAAACAGGGACTTTTGCTCCTCTGAATAAGCACATTCGACTTGAATCAATAACCTGAATTATCAAAACAAGAATAAGAACTCACAATTAAGAATAAGAACAAGTATTTATCTTATAAATCAAATAGTAATAAGATCTGTGTTAGGTTTCATCCCCTCAGGTATTTGAGAGGTTTAGTTCATACTAATAGAGGGAAACAACCTAAAATAAGGAAAACAACAAAGCCTAAGAAAAACCCAAAAACTTCTAGAGAAATTGATAGGAGATCTCAAGCCTTGATGGAGATCCTTCTCCTAAGTTGCTCCCGACGTCTGCCTTCGAGTATTTTCTACCTTCTACTCGGTGTCCCCTTTTAGGTTGCCCCCTAGCGTGTTTATATAGGCTTTGGAATTCCTTTCTTGGCCCATAAGTAACCTTTTTCAAATAGGATTAAACCTAGGTTAGGCAGGGACACACCCGTGTGACACGCCCATGTGCAAGAGCTTAGGCCGTGCTCAACTCTGCTCACCACACACGGCCGTGTGATCTGCCAATGGACGATAGTCCAAGCCGTGTAATTTCTGATGTAGGCCCATTTTGTCCCTTTTTGGCCCGTTTCTCAATCTTTTGGACTCCCTAAGCTCTCCTGAGTATAAAACATGAAATTAAGGGATTAGGAGCATCGAATTCATCAAATCTAATAAAAATTCATCCAATTCACAATCATGCTTACTCATTTTATCCCTTACCACATTCCAACCAAATCACAAGCTTAATGCATACATTCATTCACCTGCATCCCTGCACTTAACACCACCAATTCTCATGATACAACACATCATAATTTCTCACTAGTCCAACCACATTGACAAATCACTCGGTGGTTTCGCACTTAGCCCACCATCAATCGTAAATAGGTGGTATCGCACAAGCCCACCAAAAAGGATAGTTACAGTGGTATCGCACATAGCCCACTAAATAATGATATAAATGATGGTATCGCACATAGCTCATCGTAGTTAAGTAATAAGGTGGTAACGTACTTAGCCCACCGTCAAGTGTTGTTATTACACATTTACATATCTATTTTGTAATTCATACGAAAACTAATCAATAACTACCACATTCAAAACACTTGAATCATACATGTTCTTAATCATGCCATGCACCAATTAGCCACAACAATGTGTATATAAAATGCATCATTTACACATAAACTTACCTCGGTGCAAAACGTTTTGATTTGCGGTTTAATCCGTAACCTTGCCTTTTCCACGGTCAAGGTTGATTCCGCGCTCTTCTTGATCTATAACAAAACAATTCACTCATTTAGATCATTCTATGATCATAATGCATCAAAATATACACTTAGGCAAAAATGACCATTTTGCCCTTGTACTATGGCAAAATTATGATTTTGCCCCTAGGCTCGTAAATCATTTTTCAACTCACTTTCTCATTAAACAAGCATAGCTTAACATTTATTTCTCTTACAACTACTCACAAATCCAACTATTTCATGTATTTATGACAAATTCAATCTTTGTATTTAAATCCTATTTAGGTGTTTTCATGCAAACACCTTTCACAAAAGTTGTTTCTCATCTCCCTAACATTCCTTTTCTTCCATAAGAACTTAGCTAACAACACAAACTCTCTCATGGCAAGTCCCTAGACTTTCAACCATATTGCAAATTGGCCCCCTCATTAGCTAGCTTAAGCTTTGGGGACTCCAAAAACACAAAAAACATCAATTAAAATCATATAAACCACTTACTAGGAAGGGAGATAGCTTGGCTGAAAGTTTGAACCCCAAAAGCTCTATTTTCTCTTCAATTTTCGGTGGAAAGAAGGAGGGTAAATATTGAAAGATGATAACATCTTTTATTCATCTTATCACCTAATTTCCACCAAATTTGACCGAAAATTAAATGCTCTTGTCCCCCTTGTCTACATGGCCGGCCAACACATTCTAAATGGTTTAATTGCACTTTAAATACCTCCAAATTACATTCTATAGCTATTAGGCACCTCTACCTTGAAAAATAGAACTTTCGTACTTTATTTAATTTAGTTCTTTTTCACAATTAAACATGCTATCGCTAAAATTTAAGCACCAAAATTTCCATATTGCCATATATTAATGCTATAACCCATAAAATATCATCAAAATAATTTTCCCTAACGTCGGTTTAGTGGTCTCGAAACCACTATTTCGACTAGCCCTAAAATCGGGCTGTTACAACTCTCCCCCTTTAGAAATTTTCCCCTCGAAAATCTTATCGGTAAAGAGGTTTGGATATTGCTCTCTCATGGCTTCTTCCGGTTCCCTCGTAGCCTCTTCTACACCGTGTTTTTTCCATAACACTTTTACTAAGGCTATGTCCTTATTCCTCAGTTGTTTCACCTCTCGAGCCACGATTTTAATTGGCTCCTCCTCATATGTCATATCCAGTCGTATCTCAATTTCTGTTGGAGGAATCACATGCGAAGGATCAGAGCGATAACGCATTAACATCGATACATGAAACACATTGTGTATTTTCTCTAACTCTACCGGCAAAGCCAACCGATATACCACTGGCCTAATTCTTTCGGTAATCTCATACGGCCCTATGAACCGCAGACTCAATTTCCCTTTTCAACCAAATATCAATATTTTCTTCCATGGGAACACTTTCAAAAATACCTTGTCGCCCACTTTAAACTCGATCTCTTTTCTTTTCAAATCCGCATACGACTTCTGTCGATCTGAAGCAGTTTTCAAACTATCCCAGATTACTTTCACTTTCTCCTCGGTCTCTTTAACTAGGTCGACCCCATGAATTTGCTTCTCACTAAGCTCGGTCCAATACAAGGGAGTCCGACACTTACGACCATAAAAGGCTTCATACGGTACCATCCATATACTCGACTGATAACTGTTATTGTAAGCAAATTCAACTAAAGGTAGGTATCTTTCCCAACTACCCTCGAACTCTAATACACAGCATCGAAGCATATCCTCCAAAACTTGAATTACTCTTTCGGATTGACCATCAGTTTGCGGATAGAATGCAGTACTAAAATTTAACCATGTGCCCAAGGCCTCCTACAACTTCTTCCAAAACCTCGAAGTAAATCTTGGATCTCTATCCGAGATAATAGATACAGGTACTCCATGTAACCTCACCACCTCCGCAATATACAACTTGGCTAACTTATCTAGTGAATAATAAACACGCACCGGTATAAAGTGAGCTGACTTCGTTAATCTATCAACGACAACCCATACAGCATCTTTCTTTTTCGGAGACATAGGTAACCCCGTCACAAAATCGATGGTGATCCGATCCCACTTTCACTCGGGAACCATCACTGACTGAAGTAATCCAGAAGGTACTTGATGCTCAGCTTTCACTTGTCGACAAATCAGACATCTTTTTACAACTCCCAAATGTCTCTTTTCATACCTGGCCACCAATAAAATTTCTTCAGATCATTGTACATTTTCGTACTGCCCGGGTGTACTGACAAATATCCATTATGTGCCTCATGTAAAATTTTTCAGATCAACTATCATCTCTGGGTACACAAATTCTGTCATGAAACATCAAACAACCATCCGAACCCACTCGAAGATCAGAATCATTTCCCGATTCACACTTAGCTTTCTTAGCTTGCATCTCACTATCATTCCTTTGAGCCTCACATAGTTGTTGAATAAATAGTGGCTTAGCTCTCAACTCGGCCAATATAGTACCATCATCAGACAATGCCAAACTCATGCTCATAGCTCTCAAAGCATACAGGGATTTCCTACTCAGGGCATCCGCAACCACATTTGCTTTTCTCGGATGGTAATCGATTACTAGCTCATAGTCCTTCAATAATTCGAGTCACCGTCGTTGCCACAAATTTAAATCCTTTTGATCAATCAAATACTTCAAACTCTTATGATCCGTGAAGATTCGACACTTTTCACCATATAAATAATGTCGCCAAATCTTTAATGCGAAAATAATTGCAACTAACTCCAAATCATGAATCAGATAATTCTTCTCGTACGGTTTTAGCTACCTCGAGGCGTAAGCGACTACCTTACCCTTTTGCATCAACACACAACCGAGACCATTAAACGACACGTCACTGTAGACCACAAACTTTTTCCCCGACTCAGGTTGTACTAAAATCGGCGCCTCAGTTAACAATGTTTTCAATCTTTCAAAACTCTGTTGACATTTCTCAGTCCATTCAAACTTAACATCTTTGTGCAACAGTTTCGTCATCGGGGTAGCAATCATGGAGAATCCCTTCACAAACCGTCTATAGTATCCGCTAAACCCAAAAAGCTTCTGACTTCTGACACATTTCTCGGCGGTTTCCACTCCACAATAGCCGAGATCTTTCTCGGATCAACTCTAATACCATCACCCGACACAATGTGTCTTAGGAATTCGACCTCTTGGAGCCAAAACTCACTCTTACTAAATTTAGCATACAACTACTTGTCTCTTAAAGTCTGTAAGATAGTTCTCAGATGCTCCGCATGATCACTCTTATCCCGAGAATAAATTAATATGTCATCAATAAAGACAACCACAAACTTGTCAAAATACGGTCGAGAGACACGGTTCATTAAATCCATAAAAATCGCAGGAGCATTCGCTAAACCGAATGGCATGACCATAAACTCATAATGGCCATACCTCATCTGAAATGCAGTTTTCGGCACATCTTGCTCCTTAACCCTCAACTGGTAATAGCCAGACCTCAGGTCTATCTTGGAGACAACGTAGCTCATTTCAGTTGATCAAATAGGTCATCTATCCTTGGTAAAGGATACTTATTTTTCATGGTCACCTTGTTGAGTTGTCTATAGTTTATACACAATATCATCGACCCATCCTTCTTCTTCACAAATAGTACTGGAGCACCCCACGGTGAATAGTTCTATCTCATAAAACCCTTATCTGTCAACTCTTGCAACTGAATCTTCAATTCTTTCAACTCTAAGGGTGTCATCCTATGCGGAGCAACCGAAATAGATGTCGTTCCCGGAACTAACTCAATTCCAAACTCGACCTCTCTAACTGGAGGCAATCCGGGTAACTCTTCCAGGAATACATCCAAATACTTACATACCACCGACACTGTTTCAATATTTACTTCAAACTCTCGAGTATTCAGTATAAAAGCGAGATAGGATTCACATCCTTTTCTCATATATTTTTCAGCCACCAAGGAAGAGATCATCACCGGTAAACTATCTGACCCACCTGATTCAACCCAAATAACATCTCCATTTTCACATTTCAATTCAATAAATTTACTACGACAATTCACTAAAACACTATGGGTAGTCAACCAATCCATACCAAGAATCAAATAAAATTCATCAAACGGCAACAACATAAGGTTTGCCGAAAAACAATGACCCCTAATTGTCAAAGGACAATTCCTACACACCTTGTCAACTAACACATGTTTACCTAATGGGTTTGACACCTTTACCACAAATTCCGTAGACTCAATAGTCATACTCAAACTAGATGCCAATCTTATACAAATATAAGAATGGGTAGACCCCGGATCAATCAAAGCAATAACAAAGGTGTCATGAAGACAAAACATACCCGTTATTACATCTGGAGGTGATGCTTCTTCGCGAGCATGAACGACATAAGTCCTTGCAAGTGCCCGACCCTCTGGTCTCACAGCAGAGTCTCGTGATGCACCTCTACCACTAGTTCCACCTCCCAGGTTCTTTTGTGGCCTACCCCTAGAAGATACATTACTTGATCTTATCTCTTACTTCCTCTCCTTGTCATCCCTCTCAGGGCAATTTCAGATGAAATGCTCGGGAGAACCACACTTATAACAATTTCGGTTTTTTCCCCAACACTCCCCAGTGTGATGTCTGCCACAACTTAGGCACTCCAATTTGGACTTTGGACTGCCCACACTTGCCATCGAGGTGGCTTGAACTCTTGAACCCGAGTACGTGCTACCTCGCTCTTTTTGTGAAAATCCAACTGATGTAGTCGTCTGAGGGTTCACTTCCTTGGACCTCTTTGATTGAGCTTGGAAGGATTTACTCATCGGCCTTTTTCTTACATCCCAGGCCTCACTCACAGCCTTCCTCTTTTCCTTACTCAATTCTTCGGCCTTACTGGCCCTATCCACCAATGCCACAAATTCTTTTGGTTCTAAAATCCCGACTAAAAGTCTGACATCTTCATTTAGCCCATCTTCAAACCTCTTGCATAAGATAGCTTCTGTTGACACACATTCTTCCACGTACTTACTGAGCCTAACAAATTCACGCGCATATTCCGCCACAGTCATTTTTCTTTGCTTTAACTCAAGGAATTCCTTCTGTTTTTGGTCAACAAATCATTGACTTATATAATTCTTTCGGAACTCCTCCAAAAAGAAGTCCCACATTACTCTCTCCTTAGGAACCACTGATGTCAATGTTTTCCACCAATGGTATGCCAAGTCCCTCGGCAAAGACACAACACATTTTAAGCTCTCCTCAGGTGTACAAAAGAGTTCATCAAACACCGTCATTAAGTTCTCAAGCCATAACTCTGCCCTCTCGGGGTCATCTTCTATATTAGATCTAAACTCCTCAGCCCGTTACTTTCGAATTTTGTCTACCGGGGGCTTTGTTATCCTCACTAAATCTATACCTTGAGGAGCCACTGGAACTGGTTGAGGTATAGAAGGGGGTGGAGGAGGTTGAGCATTAGGGTTTGCTTGTACATACTCCGTGTACCAGTTACTCATCATTTGGAGAAAGGCTTCTCGAGCCTCTTCCCCTTGACTTTCGGGTCCACTCTGTACAGGCATGGTCTCTTGCACAGGAGCCGGCACATTACTAGCTGTATCATCAGCAACCGCTTAATCGGGATCCATATACTATATAAAAACAAAGTTTAAAATCATCAGAAGCCACAACACTATCATTATACGCTTATGGTATGTATAGCTAAACTCTTATACACGCTACGGTAGTCCGAGAACCGACTAAACCATAACTCTGATACCACAAAATTTAACACCCCTTACCCATATTTTATGCCAGAACCGGGCACGAGACATTATCGGACTTAATCCACTCAATCCCTTAACTTAAATCAATAACTATCAATCACCAACTTGACATATTTCTATTGCCATCACAACAACTTCGTTAAAGACTTTCGAGGCCTCATACATGCATACGAGGGGCTTCGGAACCCGATCGGAAACCTTTGCGATTTTAAAATTTTTCATTTAAACAGAAGCCACATGCTCGTGTGGGCAAGCCGTGTGATCACACACGCCCATGTGCCCACCCCATGTGGGATTTATTTTCATTTCGGACTTACAGAGGTTTTCACACGGCCAGACATAGGCCCATGTGTTTAGCTTGTGTGCTTCACATGGCCTAGACACGCCCATGTCCTTGCCCATGTGTAAAAAACTTGGGTATTCTATTTGTGACATCAACAACCTTATAAGGGTCACACGGCCTGGGCACACACCGGGGTTGCTAGCCCGTGGTCGATACTGACTTACAACACCAACATTCAGGGGACACACGGCCAAGTCACACACCTATGGGGTTGACCGTATGTCACACACGGCCTAGACACACGCCCGCATGCCTACCCGTGTGGACAAGAACAAAGTTATTTGCCAACCTCTTTTCATTCCCCTAACTCTCACAATATAGATCCATTCAACATATCACCAAACCACTCATATTTAGCAATATAAACTTTCATGAATAACAACATCTTTTCATATATATAACAAAAAGAGCCAACAACTATGGCTTAATACACAAGATTTTCTCATTAAAGGGGCCAACACACACTTGGCCAAAATAACAAAACAATAAACCTAGTCTAGCCCCTATACATGCCATACTCAAAATCACTAAGTCTAGATATACCGAGATAAGCTGATAGTGTGGGCGATCTTTTGGATATTTGCGTATCCCGACTTGGCTCCTTAAATCTATAAGACAAGGGAAAAGAAAAGGGGAGTAAGCTTTAAGCTTAATAAGTTTATATGTAACAATTAACATCATAGTATGTGCTATACAACCAATAGCATTATACTAAACAAAAACAATCCACATTCACAGTCAGGCTTACTCATTTTATCTCTTACCACATTCCAACTAAATCACAAGCTTAATGCATACATTCATTCACTTGCATCCTTGCACTTAACACCACGAATTCTCATGATTCAACACATCATAATTTCTCACTAGTCCAACCACATTGCCAAATCACTCGTTGGTTTTGCACTTAGCCCACCATCAATCGTAAATAGGGTGGTACCGCACAAAGCCCACCAAAAAGGATAATTACAGTGGTATCGCACATAGCCCACTAAATAATGATATAAACGATGGTATCGCACATAGCTCATCGTAGTTAAGTAATAAGGTGGTAACGCACTTAGCCCATCGTCAAGTGTTGTTATTACACATTTACATATCTATTTTGTCATTCATACGAAAACTAATCAATAACTACCACATTCAATCCACTTGAATCATACATGTTCTTAATCATTCCATGCACCAATTAGCCACAACAATGTGTATATAAAATGCATCGTTTACACATAAACTTACCTCGGTGCAAAACATTTTGATTTGCGGTTTAATCCATAACCTTGCCTTTTTCGTGATCAAGGTTGATTCTACGCTCTTCTTGATCTATAACAATACAATTCACTCATTTAGATCATTCTATGATCATAATGCATCAAAATCTACACTTAGGCAAAAATGACCATTTTGCCCTTGTACTATGGCAAAATTACAATTTTGCCCCTAGGCTTGTAAATCATTTTTCAACTCACTTTCTCATTAAAAAAGCATAGCTGAACATTTATTTCTCTTACAACTACTCACAAATCCAACTATTTCATGCATTTATGACACAAATTCAATCTTTGCATTTAAGTCCTATTTAGGTGTTTTCATGCAAGCACCTTTTACAAAAGTTGTTCCTCATCTCCCTAACATTCATTTTCTTCCATAAGAACTCAACTAACAACATAAACTCTCTCATGGCAAGTCCTTAGACTTTTAACCATATTGCAAATTGGTCCCCTCATTAGCTAGCTTAAGCTTTGGGGACTCCAAAAACACAAAAATCATCAATTAAAATCATCTAAATCACTTACTAGCAAGGGAGATAGTGTAACAGTCTGATTTATACCTTAATCGGAATAGTGGTTTCGGGACCCGAATCCGAGTTCGAATAATATTTTTAATATTATTTTCTGTGCCTATGATATATGACTAAGTATGTGGTAAATTTCCGTGAGCTAATTTGACTGTCTATATGTTTAATTTGACAAAAGGATTGAATTGCATTAAATGTAAAATTTGCTTGCTATTTGTTAAAGTACTTAAGTGTTGTGGCTTTGTAAAGGTGAAGGCCTTATATGGTAAATAAGCCATCTTTGAGAGAGTGGATGATTGAATGGCTAAATAACCTTAGTAATAAATTGTTTTATATGTTTAATGGAAGGGCAATTTAGTAATTGAGTTATTAACATAAATAGTAAAAGAAACAATTGAAAGATGACAGTTATCATCGTATTTTCTTTGGCCGAATATCAAAGGGGAAAGAAAGAATAGAAGTTTTCCAACTTTCAGCACTTGCAAGCTAAAATTCAAGGTTACATTTTGTTCCGTTTTTGATAATTTCTACGTTTTTGTAATCGTTGCTTCGTCTACTATCAAACCCATGTTTCAATTTTGTGTATTGGTGATGTTTGCAAGTTATGCCATTGATGCTAGGTTGAACTTTGTGATGCTTTAAGGTGCTAAATGATAGATTGGTGGTAGATGAACATGTTTTGTTCTTGAAGTTTTGATGGGGCTAAATTGAGAAAATGACAAATTGAGGGACTAATTTGTAAATTTGATGAAAAATTTGGGTTTGTATGTGATATATATGTATTCGGCCAAGCTTGTGTAAAAGTATATTTTGTGAATTTGATGTTTTGAGAAAAATAGACTAAATTACTAAGTTGTGCAAATGTGAGGGCTAATTTGCAAATTACCCTAAATGTGTGTCTTTGGATTGAATTGAATGAACTAGTGAATAAAAGGGTTAATTCTGAATATGTTTAGATCAAGAATCGAGAAAACAGATTTAGATTGCGGGAAAGCAAAAGTTATTGAGTAGCCGTTTTCTATTCCGGTAAACCGAATCCGAGGTAAGTCACTATACAAATAAATGAATATGTATCCATTTGTAATTGTCCATATGTTTAATGATGATAATGAATGCTTATGAGAAATTCTGTAATTGAATTCCGGGATAAGTTCGATATATTGACTAAGTCTGAGAAGCTTTGTACGAAACTTGACATAGGTATCTATTCTATTTTATCATGTAAGACCACGTCTGGGACGTTGGCATTGATTTGAGATTTGTGTAAGACCCTGTCCGGGACAATGGCATCGATATCTGATTATGTGTAAGACCACGTCTGGGACGTTGGCATCAATATAAACTTTACGTATAAGACCACGTTTGGGACATTGGCATCAATATAAACTTTACGTATAAGACCACGTCTGAGACGTTGGCATCATTATGACACTTACGAGTAAGACCATGTCTGGGACATCGGCATCGTTTTGATTCGTATAAGACCCTGTCTGGGATAGTGGCATCGATATCCGAGTGCATGTAAGACCTTGTCTGGGACGTTGGCATTGTACGATTATTCTGAACTTTCTGAGTATTCCATTGGAGTTATTACTGTTCAACGGGCAAGTCTATGATAATAATTGTAAATCCGAGCTATGAACAAATATGTGATACTAAATTCGATTCAGGTATGTTGATTATACACTAATTATGAATACAAGGTAAGCATCAATATGATCTTACTATGATGCTATGAATATGGAATTGATAATATGTTGTATAAGGTTTTGGTGAAATGAGATATGTGTTTATATGATCTTTGAATTGGGAATATGGCTAATGTGGTCAAAAGTGTATGAATCAAAGCAAATATATGCATTTTATGCTAAGTTGTTGTATATTAACTTACTAAGCTTTTGGAAAGCTTACTCTGTGTGTGTTTAATCTGTTTTATAGGTCGTCAAAGCTACTGAAGGCTCGGGACCGTCAAGGATCATCATCACACTACTAATATCATTTTTGGTACACCTTGGATATGTATATAGCTAGATATGGCATGTATAGGCTAGTTCTTGTGATGATTTGTAAAGTGAACTTAGCCATGTGATTTGGCTAGTTATGTTTTGGTACCATGCTTTGATGAATGTGATATGTGAAGTTGTTATGATATGATTAGTTGATATATGGAATGGTTATGAGATGGTAAGTATATAGACAAATGGTGCATAGGTATAATTGAGTTTTAGTTATGCAAATTGGTATGTTTAGTATTGGTTTTGAATGTATATATATTGAATGAAAATTTAATGTATAGTTGTGAATATCTTAGTGATCAAATGTGCATGATTTGGATGGCTATTTGTATGTTTTTGGTTGCCATATATGATTGATATGTGTTGGTAAATGATGCTTATAGGTATGAACCTTTTTGGTTGGCATTTTGGCCTTGTAAATGGCCTATAATGTCACACGGTTGTGGCACACGGGCGTGCCTTAGACCGTGGGTAAATTGGCAAGATGCAACCTAAAATCACATGGCCTCGACACGGGCGTGTCTTCTGGTCGTGGTGTGCAAGTCAGTAGCTAACATAAAAATACACGGCCTCGACACGGGCGTGCTTGGTGGCCGTGGTGGGGAAGTCAGTATATGGCCTAAAAGTACACGGCCATGGCACGCGGGTGTGCCTAATGACCGTGTTGCTATAGTTAGTAAACAAGGTTGGACACGGGTGTGTCTAGAAGCCGTGGAGGGCACACGGTATCCTCCCACGGGCGTGTCTTCCCTGTATTTTAGAAAAGTTTCAAATTTTCATGGAATTTCATACGTGTTTCAGTTTAGTCCCGACTCGACTTATAAGTATGATTAAGGTCTCGAGGACCTAATTAAGGGACATTATGTCTGAGAATGATGATTGAATGTATGATTTTGTCTGTGAATGTTTTCGATCTGTCCGGTAACGCTCCTAACCTTAATCCAGCGACGGACTCGGGATAGGGGTGTTACAGATAGCTTGGCTGAAAGTTTGAACCCCAAAAGCTCTATTTTCTCTTCAATTTTCGGTGGAAAGAAGGTGGGTGAATAGTGAAAGATGATAACATCTTTTATTCATCTTATCACCTAATTTCCACCAAATTTGACCAAAAATTAAATGCTCTTGACCCCCTTGTCTACATGGCCGGCCAACACATTCTAAATGGTCTAATTGCACTTTAAATACCTCCAAATTACATTCTATAGCTATTAGGTACCTCTACCTTGAAAAATAGAACTTTCACACTTTATGCGATTTAGTCCTTTTTCACAATTAAACATGCTATTGCTAAAATTAAAGCACCAAAATTTCCACATAGCCATATATTAATGCTATAACCCATAAAATATCGTCAAAATAATTTTCACTAACCTCGGTTTAGCGGTCTCGAAACCACTGTTCTGATTAGCCCCAAAATCAGGCTATTACAGTATGACACACTGTGAACATCACAAGTGAATAAATTCATAAATAGATTCAGGATCTATTCTTCTTGGGTCAAGTTCGATGTACTGTCAATCCAGTCAGCCACATCTATGTCTCTATCATCTGGAAGTCATCCGCTCCGATTTCAAAGATAAGACATCTCCCTAATTGGACTTGATAGACGACATATTAGTCATTTAATTGGTTTGTTTATTTCTAATTAAACTAAGGATATGTTTAGGTTCATCTACTAATATAAGTTGTCTTTTCGTATTACGATTCAAGCACGTAATACCACTTAGTATTAGTTTAAACATCAAACAACTAATGAGCTAATATTTTCTTTTATTTTTCTTTACATTCAAAAATCATGTGTGCACAATATATAAAGGATATTAATGTAATTCATAAATAATTTTATTAACCAATCTATTTGAAAAAAATTATATGTGTGCATAGACGAAAATATTACACTTAGGACACCCAATCCAACAACTTGGTGTTAACTTAATTAGTTGTTATGTGAAAAATCTAAATAGTGATTATGCTGACGATGTTGAAGATAGAAAAAGCACATTAGGTTGTCTTTATGATGAGTTCTGCAGCAATATCATGGTCATCAAAGAAGTAATAGATTGTGACATTGTCATCCGCAGAAGCTTAATTTGTTGCAATAGCTTTATCCTCCTGTTAAACTGTTTGGTTGAGAAGATTGCTTGAGACATTTCAGCAGCATCAAAAGGAAGGAACAACTATCTACTATGATAATATTTCAGCAATAAGTATTTCAAAAAATCTAGTTCTTCATGAGAGAAGCAAACATATAGATATCATATATCATTTTATACGCAATATGTGTAATGATGGTGTAATTGATTTAGTGTTTTGTAATAGTGAAAGTTTAAGTAGTTGACATCCTAACAAAGGCATTAAAGTAAGTTGTGTTTGAAAAACTTAGAAGGATGCTTGAAGTAGCTCTTCAAAAGAAGCTATAATTGATGATTGAGACATCAGTTTAAGGGAGGGTGTTAAGATATTTTCCTAAGAATTAATAGTTTCTTAATTTTTATTTATCCAGTTGTCTATCTATTAAAGTTTGTTTTTTAATGTTATTGAAATTACCTATAATAAGGCTGCTATTTGATCAATCAAATATACAATTTAGCTTCCTCACCTCTGAGTCTATTTTCTTATTAAAGTCTTTTATTCAGTTTTAGCAAGAACTAGCCTTGCGGAGCTTGTACTTGTTGCATGCTGCGAATCTGATGGAGTATTTGGTTGTGCTGTTACGATTCGGATTGAGAGATAGTAATGGTTACGTGAGGATAGTGAGTGTTATGGGGGTTTTGAAACTTTATAATATCTCGACTTCCACTTGTATTGATGCAGATTTTCCTTCGATGTTGAAGCGTTTGATGCTCAATGGCTCAGATGCTCAAGTGAAAGCCAGTTTAAAAGGCTTGAATTTGATTGTTAAGAATTTCATATTTATTTGCTTAATTGGCTTGCAGATTAATGAGTTATTTGTCTCATTAGGTAGTTGCAAATTGTTTTGTCTGCCTTACAAGAGATTTGGAGTGCCGAAGTTAGCACGTCCAAAGAAGCATCGAGGGAAAGGGAAGCTTTGATTAGCAAACCGGTTATATATTACCTATTGAATCGGTATGTTGTATGATAAAGATAGAAGAATAAAGGGAAAATTTCATTTCTTACATTTTTTTGGTGATAATGCTGTCATTGATCTGAAAGTTCTATTCTTAATTGAGTTGTATTAGTAAGGCTAAGTACTGTGATGTTATTTTAGATTAATGTTTTTGCAATTTTTTATGTCTAGGATCAACGAATTTAGTGAATGGGCGCAGAGCCTTGTACTTGAGTTGGTAACTAAATCTGTGCCTTCAGACAGCAGATGTTCATCAGCCAGTGCTTTCATCTGACTCTTAATCCAATGCATGGACAGTTGTTTTTCAGTCAATTTTGATCTTGTTCTTCATGCTTCTTGGTTATTCATCAGTAACTTCCTCACTGTTATCTTTTATATTTTATGAAGTTTTAAATGTCATTAAGTTACTTCTTCTTGTCATTTTGAAAACAAATTCTGTGCCGGTTTCTTTGACCCCGAATCATCAGCCTTGATAGTATACCATACTTGATTATTTTAGTTAGACTAAAAATATCTTATATCACCAGGTCTTGTTTATGGGTCTGGGAACTTTGTAACAATGTCCTTCTATGTGAAGGTGTATGAACGTATCAAAGCACCATTGTTGACACTTGTTAGTTCAGGAAGCCCAGAACAGTCTTATGTTGTTTTAAGTCATCTGCATCTCTCGGTGATGCGGGCACCGTATATATTCTCCTCATATTACAAACACTTCTTTTGCCAGTATAATGAACCATCTTTTGTCAAACGACTGAACCTTGAAATGTTGACTGCAGTGGCAAATGAGAGCAATACTTACGAGATCGGTAAGCCTTTCATTTCTGTTTCATTTTTGGGGCCTCTCTGGAAACAGATGACATTATAAATCTTCAGTGTTCCCTCTTGAGGATTCTGATATGTGATCTTGTTAACCCAATTTCAGTAACGGAATCATGTGAATATGCTGCAAATGTCGATATTCCCATTGCCAGAGAGTCAATCAGAGCTCTTAGCAAAATAGCACTGCAGCAGTATGATGTAAATGCAATTGTTGATAGGCTTCTTCAATTACTTGAAATGGAGAAAGATTATGTCACTGCTGAAGCTCTGGTAAATAAATAGTTAAGCCTATAATAGATGTTGTTGGATATTTGATGAAGGAAAGATTGACACAGAAGCAAAAAGAATCAAACAATTTGAAGAAGAAACAGCTTGTGAGGTACAGTTTCATTAAAAACTGGTTGATGATGTTTAAAGGAATAAGAAAACTTAAATAAGCTAAAAATAATAATAAAATAATTATAACTTGGCTTAGTCTTGCAACTAGATTTAGTTAATTTGCTTCCTTGTTGGCTGATTTTAGTCTAATCAGCAACCTAAACGTCTAATAAAAAATCATCACTGTTTCTTGCCAACTTGCAAAGTGAAGAACTCGCAGGTGAGCTCGCAGTCTTGATAAGCTCACATTTTTTGGTGAGCTCAAAATTCTGGTGAGTTCGCAGTTCACATGGATGGTCATTTCGCAACAGATGTTTGCTATATTAAATATATGCATAGTTTCCTAGCCCCTTCCTATAGTTTTATGATGCCAAAATAGAAAGTGTGATGTTGAAATATGTGAAACCTATATATTTTGAGATATATTTTAAAGTTAGTTAGGTAGATCAATCTTAGAATAAATCATTTGAGATATTCTAGGATTATTTTATTTTATCTTTTAGTAGTTTATTAAAATAAGGGAATTATTTTCCCAATTAGGTTATGACTCTTTTCTATATTTAAATTCAGTTTTTTAGTTAATAAAATACATAACAGGTCTATTAAATGCTCTCTTGAAAACTTTCATGGCATTTGGGTTAGGTTAAATCTCTAGTAACATCATGGTTAAAACAACCTTCATTGGAGATAAGAGATCCAGTAATCAAACAGAGGTAGAAAGTTCTATCGTTGAAACAACTACCAAGAGTACAATGACTCAAGGGACAGAGGTACCTCATCTTTCTTTTCAGCTGACATCTCACAAGTTGAATGGCAAGATTTATCTAGAATGGTCGTAGTCCATAAAGTTAGCAATTGATGGGCAAGACAAGCTAGGTCATTTAACTGGAGAAGTCAAGCAACCACAAGTGGGCGATCCAAAGATGAGCAAGTGGAGGTAAAAAAAAAATCTATGATAATTGCGTGGCTTATTAATTCCATGGAAGCATCCATAGGTAAACCTTTTTTTACTCCTGACTATTAAAGATGTTTGGGATGTTGTGAAAGACACCTATTCAGATTTAGAAAACGTTTCACAGATCTTTAAGTTAAAAATAAAACTCTAGAAAGCTAGACAAGGGGAAAAGGAAGTTACTTTTTATTATAATCAGATGATGTCTTTTTGGCCAGAACTGGATCAATGTTATAATGACGAATGGGAGTGTCCCAGAGATGGTGTATGTAACAGCCCGATTTTGGGGCTAGTCGGAACAGTGGTTTTGAGACCGCTAATACGAGGTTGAGGATTGATATTGTTCTATCTGTTATGGCATTAATATATGGCTATGTGAAAATTTTGGTGCTTTAATTTTAATGATTACATGCTTAATTGTGAAAAAGGACTAAATCGCATAAAGTGCGAAAGTTCTATTTTTCAAGGTAGAGTTGTCAAATAGCCATAGAATATTAAATTGGAGGTCTTTAAAGTACAATTAGGCCAATCAGAATGTGTTGGCCGGCCATGTGCATAGGGGGGACAAGAGCATTTAATTTTTGGTCAAATTGGGTGAAATTAGGTGAGAAAAGATGAATAAAATATGGTAAAAAGAAAAACTATCATCTTTCACTATTCACTCATCTCTTTCCACCGAAAATTGAAGAAGAAATAGAGCTTTTGGGGGTTCAAACTTTCAGCCACTCAATTCATATTCAAGTGATTTAGGTGGTTCTAATTGATGATTTTTGTGTTTTTGGAGTCCTCAAAGCTTAAGCTAGCTAATGAGGGGACTAATTTGAGATATGGTTGAAAGTCTAGGGACTTGCCATGAGAGTAGTTATGTTGTTACCTGAGTTTTTATGGAAGAAAATAAATGTTAGGGAGGTGAGAAACAACTTTTGTGAAAGGTGTTAGCATGGAAACACCTAAATAGGACTTGAATGCAAAGATTAAATTTGCGTCATAAATGCATGAAATCGTTGGAATTGTGAGTAGTTGTAAGAGAAATAAATGTTCAGCTAAGCTTGTTTATTGATAAAATGTGTTGAAAAATGATTTACGAGCCTAGGGGCAAAATTGTAATTTTGCCATAGTGCAAGGGCAAAATGCTCATTTTTGCCTAAGTGTAGAAATTGATGCATTATGATCATAAATGATCTAAATGAGTGAATCTTATTGTTATATATCAAGAAGAGCGCAGAATTAACCTTGACCGGGGAAAAGGCAAGGTATCGGATTAAACCGCAAATTATCACATTTTGCACCGAGGTAAGTTTATGTGTAAATGATGCATTTTTTTTATATACACATTGTTATTACTAATTAGTACATAGCATGATTGAGAACATGTGTGGTTCAAGTGTATTGAATTTAGTAGTTATTGAATAATTATCGTATGAATTACGAAATAGATATGTAAATGTGTAATGAAAACACTTAACGGTGGGCTAAGTGTGATACCACCTTATTACGTAACTACGATGGGCTGTGTGTGATACCATTGCTTATTTATCATTTGGTGGGCTATGTGCGATACCACTGTAACTATCCTTTTGGTGGGCTATGTGCGATACCACCATAACTATCCTTTTGGTGGGCTTTGTGCAATACCACTCTATTAGAGAGTGACGGTGGGCTAAGTGCGAAACCACCGAGTGATAGGTAGTATAATGGTTTATTGAGAAATTATGATGTGTTGTATCGTGTGACTTTGTGGTGCTAAGTGCAGGGATACATGTTAATGAATGTGAGTACTAAGCTTGTGATGTGGTTGGAAAGTGGTAAGGGAGGAAATGAGTAAGCATGACTAAGAATGTGGATTGTTCTTGTTTAGTATGTAATGCTATTTATTGTTTAGCACATACTATAATGCTAATTGTTTACATGTAAACTTACTAAACTTAAAGCTTACTCCCTTTTCTTTTCCCTTGTTTTATAGAGTTTAAGAGTCGAGCCGGGATACGCCGATAACCAGAAGATCGCCCGCACTATCAGCTCACCTCGGTATATCTAGACTTAGTGATTTTGTATATGGCATGTATAGGGGCTAGACTAGTTAGATTATTTTGTTATTTTGGCCAAAAGTGTGTTGGCCCCTTTTTAAGACAAACTATTTTGTATATTGCCATGGTTGATGGCTCACCTTGAAATTTATGAAAAGATATGGTCATTCATGGAGGTTTAGATTGCAAAATATGAGTTTGTTTGATGATATGTTGTATGGATCCATGTTGTGTGAGCTAGAGGGGTGAAAAGAGCTTGGCAAACAGCCTTGTTCTTGTCCACACGGGTAGGCGCACGGGCGTGTGTCTAGGCCGTGTGAAGTCTACACCTTGAATTTGGAATTTAAATCACCACACGGTTGAAGCACATAGGCGTGTGACAGGCCGTGTGGATTAATCAGAGGCGACTACGGGCCAGCCACATGGATGTGTGCCCAGACCGTGTGATTCAAGTCAGTGTCGACCACGGGCGTCGAACACGGACGTGTGAGATGATACACGGGCGTGTCATTTTCCCCTACGGGCGTGTGGCCCCTGTTTAGGTAAAATTTTCTTAAGTGCGTAAAAGTTTCCAGATTATCTCCGAAACCTTTTGGAAGCATGTTTAGGGCCTCATAGGTCCATTATAAGGACGATAGACACATGAATAGAAAAGTTTTAATTTGAAATGAGTTTGATAGCCCAAAGTTGTATAATTGTGCGAGTTAAGTATGGTAACGCCTCGTACCCGATCCCGGTGTAGGATACGGGTAAGGGGTGTTACAGTGTAAAAGCTATGAAAAAAAGAAGAGAATGAACGAGCTTATTTATTTCTGGCTGGTTTAAATAAAGAATTTGATGAAGTGAGATCTCGAATCTTAGGAAAAAAATCGCTTCCAAGACTCCGTGAGATTTTTTCTAAGGTTAGAAGAGATAAGACAATGAGAAAAGTAATGTTAAGGCCAGGATTTGAAACTAATGATGATAATTTTGCACTTGTAACTGTTAAAAATGATGATGATAGTGAAAAAAGAAAAAAACCTTGGTGCGATCACTGTAAAAAATATTGGCACACAAGAGAAACGTGTTGGAAGCTCCATGGAAAATTGACAAATGGAAAAAAGAAGAGTGGCAATGGTCGTGGTTCACAATCAGGGGATAGCAGAGCTTTCCAAACAACTAATGAAAATTATGAGGGCCAAAGTTCTCTGGAATGGTCTCTATTCACTAAGGAACAATTAGAGCATCTACACAAGCTTTTTTAACCATCACAGTTTTGAAAGAATTCTTCTGTTCCTAACTCATCGAATAATCCTTCTTCCTCCTTTGCCCAATCATTTTTTTAGTGTCGAGCCTTGTAAAACAAACACGTAGATCGTTGATTCTGGAACTAGTGATCATATGACTAGTAGTCATTTTCTTTTCTCAACTTACACACCTTATGCAGGAAACAAAAAGATCAAAGTAGCAGATAGGTCATTCTCGGTAATAGCCGGGAAAGACACCGTTAAAATTTCACCTTCCATAGTTTTACATGATTTTTTACATGTGCCAAATCTAGCTTGTAATCTCATATCGGTCAGTAAATTATCCCAGTCCTCGAATTTTCATGTTATATTTGACTCCTCTATGTGTAAATTTCAAGACATGGTTTCGGGGAGGATGATTAGCAATGCTAAAGAATCTGGTGGAATTTACTTTCTTGACGATGGCCATCTAAGTCAACCAACAACTACTTTATGTTTAAATTCTGTTTCTAGTTTTGATAAGGTTATGATTTGGCATTATAGGCTTGGACATCTATTTTTTACTATTTAAGATATTTTTCACCTGAACTATTTAAAAATAAAATTCATTCTTCATATTACTATGAATTTTGTGAATTAGCTAAACATCATCGGTCATTCTTTCCACCTCAAAATATAAAGCTTCTAAACCTTTTTTGTTAATTCATAGTGATGTTTGGAGACTTCGAGAGTCTCAACTTTTTCAGGAAAATGTTGGTTTGTCACATTTATTGATGATCATACTCGCATTCGTTGGGTGTTTTTATTAAAAGATAAGTCTGAAGTTAAAAATGTGTTTCAGTCTTTTTATGCTATGGTGAAAACAAAATTTGGTGTGAGAATAGAAGTATTTCGAAGTGAAAATGGTGGGGAATTTTTTAGTGACCAATTAGGTGTTTTCTTAATCAAACATAGAATAGTCCACTAGGGCTCTTGTACAAATAAACCACAACAAAATGGGATTGCAGAAAGAAAAAACTAACATCATTTAGAAGTAACTAAAGCCTTGATGTTCACTAGTCAGGTACCACGTTATCTTTGGGGCGAAGCCTTGTTAATAGTTACATATCTTATTAATAGAATGCCTAGTAAAACTCTAAACTATTGAACTCATTTCCGTCTCTTAAAAGATAACTTTTCTAACTCTAAATTGATCACAGATTTAACCTCCGAGTTTTTGGGTGTAGTGTTTTCGTTCATCTTCACAACCAAGGTAAACTAGATTCTAGAGCAAAAAAAATGCGTTTTTGTTGGCTATGCTTCTAATAAAAAGGGTTACAAATGTTATAATCCAATTGATAGGAAGATAGTTTTTACCATGGATGTCACATTTGTTGAAACACAATCTTACTTTGATGTTAATCTTCAGGGAGGGAATTATAATAAGGAAGATTCTATAATTGATCAAGAAAAGACTATGAATATACAACATAGTGATTCTAATAATGGGGAAGACAAATTTATGATTAACACAGAAATTAATGATGTTAATATTGTTAATAAAAAAGGAGTATGAATGTGTAGAGTCTGATCATGAGAATAAAGAACAAACAAAAGAGTTAATTGTTTACTCAAGAAGAAACCGAAATCAAGAAAGTGGAATCCACCAGATTCATCACCAAGAATCTGACTCGCAAGATCTTGTCAAAAGTCCAAGTAAAGGTCATATTCCAACCAATGAATTTTCTGATTTAAATATTTCAATTGCTAAAAGAAAAGGTGTTAGAAATGTTGTCAAATATCCAATGTCTAAATTTGTGTCCTATAAAGCCTTGTCTTTGACATTCTCAGCCTTTGTTTTGTGTCTCAATACTGTGAAAATACCCAAAAATGTGAAAGATGTTTTACAGGTTCTTGAGTGGAAGTAATTTTAGAGGAGATGCGTGCTCTTGAAAAAACAGGTACATGGGAAAAAGTAAAATTACCTATAGAGAAAAAAAAAAGTGGGCTGTAAATTTCACAACCAAATTCAAACCGGATGTATCTTTAGATAGATACAAAGCCCAGGTGGTGGCTAAAGGGTACACTCAAACATACAGGATAGATTATCTTGAAACGTACACTCAAACATACAGGATAGATTATCTTGAAACATTTGCTCTAGTAGCCAAATTAAATTCTGTTAGAGTTTTTTTATCAATTAATGTTAATCTTGATTGGTTTTTACAACAGTTAGATGTGAAGAATGCTTTCCTAAATGGGAAACTTGAAGAAGAAGTTTACATGGATCTCCTCTAGGTTTTGAAGAAAAAATTGGAACTTGAGTATGTAAGCTTAGGAAATCTTTGTATGGTCTAAAACAGTCTCTTCGAGCTTCGTTTGAACGGTTCACTCAAGTTGTTAAAAAACAAGGTTACTCACAAGGGCAAGATGATCACACAATGTTCTATCGACACTCACAAAGAGGTAGAATAGTAGTTATTATAGTTTATGTCGATGATATCATTCTTACAGGAGATGATGTGGATGAAATAAAACGTCTCAAGGAGCATCTAGCATTGGAGTTTGAGATCAAAGTCTTGGGTCCTTTGAAATACTTTTTTGGAATGGAAATTGCTCGATCAAAGAAGGGTCTTGTGGTCTATCAGAAAAAATATGTGATTGATCTTTTAAAAGAGGTTGGGATGAGTGGTTGCCACCCAACTGACACACCAATTGATCCAAATGTAAAATTCAAAAATAAAGAAGGTCGATTAGTTGATAAAGGGTAGTAACAAAGATTAGTTGGTAAGTTAGTTTACTATCACATATAAGGTCAGATACAGCTTTTGTAGTGAGCTTAGTGAGTCAATTTATGCACTCCTCGATGAAGGAACATGAATAAGCAGTGTTTCGGATTCTAAGATACTTGAAAAGTTCACCTGGAAATGGCTTATTCTTCAAGAAATCTGAACAAATAGGAATTGAAGCTTATACAGATGCAGACTGGGCAAGCTCAATAACATATAGAAGATCTACATTATGATACTGTACATTTGTTTGGGGAAACCTTGTGACTTGGCGAAGCAAAAAATAAAGTCTTGTAGCAAGAAGTAGTGCAGAGGTTGAGTTTAGATCAATGGCTCAAGGAATTTGTGAAATGATGTGGTTAAAAAGAATTATGGAAGAGCTGAGGAAACCAATAACTTCACCAATGAAGTTGTACTATGATAGCAAAGCTGCCATTAGTATTGCTCACAACCCAGTCCAGTATGACAGAACTAAACATGTTGAGATTGATAGAAACTTTATCAAGGAGAAGATTGAAGAAGGCCAAGTGTGCATGCCATTTGTTCCTTAAAAAAAACAGATTGCTGACATACTCACCAAAGGGCTCTCTAAGACAAGCTTTGATTTTCTTATAAGCAAGTTGGGCACGATTGATATATATGCACCAAGTTGAGAGAGGGTGTTGAGATATGTGAAGCCTATATATTTTGGGGATATATTTTAAAGTTATTTAGGTAGATAGATATTAGAATAAATAATTTGAGATATTTTAGCATTATTTTATCTTTTAATAGTTTATTAGAATAAGGGAATTATTTTCTCTAATTAAGCTATGACTCCTTTCTCTATTTAAATTCAATTCCTTAATTAATAAAATACAGAACAGTTTTATTAAATGCTCTTTTGAAAACTTTCAATAGTTCTCTATTGCCAGCTAGATCTACATGAGTTCTTTTATGCAGGTGCTTGTGAAAAATCTTCTTAGAAAATATCCTCAGTGGAGCCATAATTGCATTGTTGTGGTTGGGAGCATAAGCAGCAAAAATGTACAAGAACCAAAGGCGAAGTCAGCTCTTATATGGATGTTTGGGGAATATTCACAAGATATGCAAGATGCTCCTTATGTTTTGGAGAGTCTAGTTGAAAACTAGGATGAGGAGCATTCTGCCGAGGTAATTAATCTTCACGTATATTGTCCAATGATTCCATTTTAAGCCATGTTCTATATTTTGAGCCATTTTCTGGAATTGGTCCCTTCTATGAGAAAACAAATGTTCAGCCATTTAGTTTAACTTTTCGGCTGTTTCTATTATCTCATCAGCCAACAACTGTTGGTCCTTTGATGTTTTTGTTCATGTCTTTCTAATGGCTATGTGGTGCAGAAGTGCAAATTTTATTTACTTAATAGTATAGTTGCATAGAAAATGTTAATCATCTTATGTACTTAATCTCAAGGACTTATTCTCTGTGTTTAGTAACTTTAGTTAACCCACATCTAGTGCCCTGCTTAACCTCACCGCCCCTCTTTTTTCCTCTCCATCCAAGCTATTTTCTCTTTCATTTCTGTTGGAACATTTTCAAATATTTATAGTGTTCCAATAACTATAAATGAATGGGTGTAATTAATCAAAAGATTATATTTTTTAATTTTTTGAAAAAGAATTATAACTATTTAAGTAATATTATTTAAATAGTTATAATCAAATGAATAATTATGTTTTTTATTTTAAAAATATTATTATTCACAAAGACACTGTAACACCCCCAAACCCGGCCCACGAGCCTTGACCGGATCTGGTTATGTCACTGCGGAAAGATGGTTGAAAATCTTTTTGACTTAGAATAATCATGAAAGTTTGTTAACTTTTGAAAACCATGTCCATTTAAAGTAATATGAAAAACCTTAGTGTTATAAAATTGTCTGAATTTAAACTTTATTAAATACTATTTTGAATAAGCAGGTTGCTAAGATAAAATCCTCTTCACATAGTGGTTCAGTTTAATCAAGCCATAATTAGAATAATACCAAAATAATAGTAAGGCCCTTATTACAACCCATACTTAAAACAAAATACTCAATATTAAAAATGCTTAAAATAATCCAAATATCTTCTTCTCGCATGGGCCACCTTGTGTCCTCTCCTAACCCGGTCCATCTTTACGCATCACCAAAAATGTTAAAGGAAAAAGGTGAGTCACCAAGACTCAGTGTGTAGCCCTTTTTCCCGGTTTAGTAAAACATCATACACAAATCATAAACAGTTTTAACATGCACAAGTTACGATATGCACCCAACCTAGCCTTCCAAACACCTTTCTACTACCCGTGTGTGGTACCAAACCACCGGTGGTGCCAAACCACCGTGACTTAAAGTCACAATATCCGTCAATACTTGTGGTGCCAAACCACCGGTGTCCCAAAGACACAAATGTGATACCAAATCACCGGTGACCGGTCACGAATCAAGTGATGGGGCCAACCCATCGTGTGATACCAAATCACCGGCGCCAATCCCATAATGTAAATCGGGGCCAACCCACTGCGTGGTGCTAAGCCACTTTGCGGGGCGAGGACGCTATGAGGTGCCAAACCTCCGGAGGTGCCAAACCTCCGTGACCGTAGTCACAATGTGGTACCAAACCACCGTGTCCGTCGACACGAATATCACTTCCCCTCCTCTCATATCACCCATCATCATACCAACTCATGTATAGTATTCAAATCATGCAAACATGTTTAACGTTGCATCTCATAGCACATACATCATAAATCATGACATCATGTATCGATGCTAATTACTCATAATGAAACGGACTTACTCGAATCCGTGCACATACCCCATAGGGTATCATATCACTCAACCATCTTGTTTCGCTTTTACCAATCAATCGGTTTATCAAACATATACAAAGCAAGAAGCGTGTTAGTTTACACACCGTTACTAATGCGACTATCAAATCCCGTAGATCAAGATCTAACGCACTAGATCCCCTTCCTTAACACTTTCCGAGCACTAGCCACAACCCGAGATATGCGAGATCAAGCCTTCCCTACAATCGGCCAAAACTAAACAACATAATCATGCTAATCAACCTCTGAGGGTATAATCGTAATTTTACCTACTAAGGGTATTTTCGTAAATTCACAACCCAAATGGCCTTTCCGAAGGCCTAATGTCACCACTAGCGACTCATTTACCATTTCCGGTCATCTTGGGACGATTGGGCCTAAAACCCGATTTCGGCCCATCCGGCCCACATGCTCGTGTGGCCCACCTAGCACAAATCTAGCCACGTATATAACTTCCACCTAGTCTAGTTCAACATATACTAACCAATCATGCAATTTACTCATATAGGCCCACGGGCCCATTGGGCCCACTTCGCCCATCGAGGCCCAAGCAAATTTCAACCCACGAGAATACTACGATGGCCTCAACTATCGCGTGGCCGAAGCCCCACACATGTGCTCGCACGCTCGTGTGGCTACTAATGCCGTGTAACCGCATTTTCGGCATTTTGCCGCTTCTACAACTAGAGTAGAGAGAGTTACACACCCGATAGGACTACTGCGGGCTAATCCACGCCCGACCACTCTTGTGCCCAAACGCCTCCAAGATGTGTTTACTCTCCTCCTAGGATGCTCCTTATATAGCTAGCTCTTCACCTTCATTCTTTGTGTCTTTCCGATGTGGGATCCCTTCACAAGAGAGAGTTTAAATTCAATCAAACTCTTGCCGTCCAATCCATAAAATAAATACTCCTTGCTTCTCATGAGATTCGAACCAGTGCTCCTTGCAACATAATCCACGCCGCTAACCACTTGGCCACAAGCTCCTCTTGTGTCTTAAACCATGCGCAACTAAATATAAACTATGGCCCAAATTCTAAGGTCTAAGCAAAAAGAAACCAAAATGCAAAAGCCAAGACTTGAACCTTGGACCTCCTTCCTTCCTTGTGGCGTCACTCCCTTGTCTCTTATGTGGCGTCACTTTGCCACTACACCACACACTCCACTTGTGTCATTTTCCTCCATATTTTATTCTTAAGGCCTATCTGCCAACTTCTAGGGTTTTTTTCACCTAAAACCAAAATTTTCCCAAAGCCAATATTTGATCCCGAGACTTGATAGAAGCCCTCTAACCTTCCAAAATCACTTATCCGATAGGTCTAACTAGCATTTAAGCCGATCTCTTATTCTCTAAAAATTCAAACGCTACTACGCCTAAGGCCCATTGGGCTCAATTCTCCTAGGCCCAATTTTGGGATGTTACAAATCTACCCTCCTTAAAGAAATTTCGTCCTCGAAATTTCCAACTAACTAACAGTCGCACATCCTAACCTACCACACTACGCTCTTGCTGCGCACTCTGATCTTAATAAAGCTGTCGTTCCACCTTGCCCACGTCCGCGACAACCACGTCCCCTAGAACTCATATCTAGCGTCGCGATTTAATCTGATTAAAAGTTTTATGCATTAGAAATTTTGTTCCACTGTTTTATCCACGAGCAAATTTTATGAACAGAAGTTTCTGGAAGTCGTTCTTTCGAGCAATCAAAGTTTCATCTCAAGTTCTCTGTTCTAATTCAAACATTCACATACTTCACTAAAGACACATTCATTCATCCATGTCACTTTCTTGAGCATTCCCAACCCAGGGGTAATTTCGACATTTTCCTATAGACTCAGGGTCAATTTGAAAATAGTTTTCAAATTAAAGATATTTCAAAGTTTACAAAATCTCAGGGGTCATCTTGGAAAAATTTGTTTTTCAAACCAGATGTGTTGCAAAAATTTTAGAAATCGGGGTTATTTCAAGAATTGGGGACATTAAGGGCATTTTCGTAAATTTCCCAAATCAGATATATCTCGATATTTGTAAAATGAAGTTTTTGATATTTTCATAATGTAAGAACATTTTAGT
Organism: Gossypium bickii; assembly: GCA_025503065.1. Lineage (NCBI taxonomy): Eukaryota > Viridiplantae > Streptophyta > Magnoliopsida > Malvales > Malvaceae > Gossypium > Gossypium bickii. The sequence continues at coordinate 89,514,586 of CP106714.1, read as the reverse complement.
AAAAATCGAGGAATTATGAAAATTTAGAAACCAAGGGCATTGTGGTAATTTTGTTCATCGTGGTAATTTTGCAAATTTTCAAATCGTGGTATCTTGAAAATAGCGTTTTTATACTTTTGCAAAGTAGGGAAATTTTATTAAAATTGGAGTTAAACCGAAAATCTTGAAAGTCAGGGGCATTTTAGTAATTTTTAACACAGGGGTATTTTTGTAATTTCCCCATACCAGGGTATCTTAACATTTTGAAATTTCGAGATTTTGGTATTTTGCAAAGTAAAATCATTTTAATGAAGTTGAGGTAGTACCGTAATTTTACAATACAAGGGCATTTTTGTAATTTTGCCACTAGGGGCATTTTGGAAATTTTGGTAAATCGAGAAAACGTCTTTCAAAATCAGATTTAGGGTTTACAACCCAAAGGGGTAAGTTTGAAAATTTTAAAACTAGGGGTTTTAAAACAGTAAGGCTAATCCCTTTCGGGTTTTAATACTTGGTTTAGCCTATGAACAAGTCTTCTTGGTTAAGGTGAACCGTAGCTACGCACCAGGTAGGATTCGAGTAAAGAGGAGGTGAGTCGCTAGGACTGCTTAAATACCAAGCTCTCACTGAATACCAATCCTCGACATGCGTACAGTGGTTGCCACACCTTAACTCGGTGACTTACTTCACAGGTTTTTTTAGTTCCTTAAGTCTTATGCATGTGTTTGAGTAGACTAGTCCTAGGGTTCAACAGATTCTAGTTCACTAATCTACGTTTCCATAAAAGCCCATAATATTCACATATAAATCAATTCATCAAGTAGAGTTACTTACAGTGGATCATGGTTGGAGATACAGTGCCATGCCGTAATAACTCAAAAAAAAAAAATTTATGAAAGCCCAAATCTTTAAAAAGCCCATACAAAATGTTTTGGACCCAAAACCCTCAAATCCGGAGCTTTGAACCAAGCTCGATACAAATCATAACACCCCAAACCCGCCCCACGAGCCTTGACCGGATCTGGTTATGTCATGCGGAAAGATGGTTGAAAATCTTTTGACTTAGAATAATCATGAAAGTTTGTTAACTTTTGAAAACCATGTCCATTTAAAGTAATATGAAAAACCTTAGTGTTATAAAATTGTCCGAATTTAAACTTTATTAAATACTATTTTGAATAAGCGAGTTGCTAAGATAAAATCCTCTTCACATAGTGGTTCAGTTTAATCAAGCCATAATTAGAATAATACCAAAATAATAGTAAGGCCCTTATTACAACCCATACTTAAAACAAAATACTCAATATTAAAAATGCTTAAAATAATCCAAATATCTTCTTCTCGCATGGGCCACCTTGTGTCCTCTCCGAACCCTACCCATCTTTACGCATCACTGAAAATGTTAAAGGAAAAAGGTGAGTCACCAAGACTCGATGTGTAGCCCTTTTTCCCTGTTTAGTAAAACATCATACACAAATCATAAACAGTTTAACATGCACAAGTTACGATATGCACCCAAATAGCCTTCCAAACACCTTTCTCTACCCCGTGTGGTACCAAACCACTGGTGGTGCCAAACCACTGGTGACTTAAAGTCACAATATCCGTCAATACTTGTGGTGCCAAACCACTGGTGTCCCAAAGACACAAATGTGATACCAAATCACTGGTGACCGAAGTCACGAATCAAGTGATGGGGCCAACCCATCGTGTGTGATACCAAATCACCGGGCGCCAATCCCATAATGTAAATCGTGGGGCCAACCCACCGTGGTGCTAAAGCCACCGGGACGAGACGCTATGAGGTGCCAAACCTCTGGAGGTGCCAAACCTCTGGTGACCGTAGTCACAATGTGGTACCAAACCACTGGTGTCCGTCGACACGAATATCACTTCCCCCTCCTCTCATATCACCCATCATCATACCAACTCATGTATAGTATTCAAATCATGCAAACATGTTTAACGTTGCATCTCATAGCACATACATCATAAATCATGACATCATGTATCGATGCTGATGACTCATAATGAAACGGACTTACGAATCAGTGCACACATACCCCATAGGGTATCATATCACTCAACCATACTTTGTTTCGATTTTACCAATCAATCGATTTATCAAACATATACAAAGCAAGAAGCGTGTTAGTTTACACACACGTTACTAATGCGACTATCAAATCCCGTAGATCAAGATCTAACGCACTAGATCCCCCTTCCTTAACACTTTCCGAGCACTAGCCACAACCCGAGATATGCGAGATCAAGCCTTCCCCTACAATCGGCCAAAACTAAACAACATAATCATGCTAATCAACCTCTAAGGGTATAATCGTAATTTTACCTACTAAGGGTATTTTCGTAAATTCACAACTGAAATGGCCTTTCCGAAGGCCTAATGTCACCACTAGCGACTCAGCTACCATTTCCGGTCATACCGGACGATTGGGCCTAAAACCCGATTTCGGCCCATCCGGGCCCACATGCTCGTGTGGCCCACCTAGCACAAATCTAGCCACGTATATAACTTCCACCTAGTCTAGTTCAACATATACTAACCAATCATGCAATTTACTCATATAGGCCCACGGGCCCATTGGGCCCACTTCGGCCCATCGAGGCCCAAGCAGCCCCAACCCACGAGAATACTACTGATGGCCTCAACTATCGCGTCGAAGCCCCACACATGTGCTCGCACGCTCGTGTGGCTACTAATGCCGTGTAACCGGCATTTCGGCATTTTGCCGCTCTACAACTAGAGTAGAGAGTTACACACTGATAGGACTGCTGGGCTAATCCACGCTCCGACCACTCTTGTGCCCAAACGCCTCCAAGATGTGTTTACTCTCCTCCTAGGATGCTCCTTATATAGCTAGCTCTTCACCTTCATTCTTTGTGTCTTTCCGATGTGGGATCCTTCGTCGGTAGAGTTTAAATTCAATCAAACTCTTGCCGTCCAATCATGAAAATAAATACTCCTTGCTTCTCATGAGATTCGAACCAGTGCTCCTTTGCAACATAATCCACGCCGCTAACCACTTGGCCACAAGCTCCTCTTGTGTCTTAAACCATGCGCAACTAAATATAAACTATGGCCCAAATTCTAAGGTCTAAGCAAAAAGAAACCAAAATGCAAAAGCCAAGACTTGAACCTTGGACCTCCTTCCTTCCTTGTGGCGTCACTCCCTTGTCTCTTATGTGGCGTCACTTTGCCACTACACCACACACTCCACTTGTGTCATTTTCCTCCATATTTTATTCTTAAGGCCTATCTGCCAACTTTTAGGGTTTTTTTCACCTAAAACCAAAATTTTCCCAAAGCCAATATTTGATCCCGGGACTTCATAGAAGCCCTCTAACCTTCCAAAATCACTTATCCAATAGGTCTAACTAGCATTTAAGCCGATCTCTTATTCTCTAAAAATTCAAACGCTACTACGCCTAAGGCCCATTGGGCTCAATTCTCCTAGGCCCAATTTTGGGATGTTACAGACACCTATTGATGAAAGATGTCTCTATGAAGAGACATGAAAATTCCTATAAATAAGAATCAGATTTCATTTCTTCCTTCATTTTCTAATATTGTTAGATTGTTCTATAAAGTATTACTGCAGAAATCCATTATAGAAATTGAGTTTCTTGTCATACATTGCTCAGTGTGTAGTGGGCTATTCTTGTCAGTGCAAAACGCAAATAGCCATTGGCTTCATTGTATCCTCGAGGTTAATTTGCTTGGAACTCGTTTGCACACCAAAGATAGGTGGGGGCGAATATAACCTTAAAGATAGTGGTTTGATACACTCCTTAGAGCCTTGTCCTATTTCTTCTTTTGTTCGAGTTTCGTTCGTGCGTTCAAGATTTTCCTCACCAGAGATTTGTACTAACAATTTTAAGGTTATAATTCATAATGGCTACAACAACTCATGAAAGTGGAACACTAAGGGAGTTGTCTTCCAATTTTGTCAAACATGATCGGTTTGATAGTGGCAATTTTCGATGATGGCAGAAAAAGATGCACTTCTTATTATCAACTTTGAAGATTGCTTATGTTTTGGATACTCCAAGACCTGAGGAGACCAAAACGAATCATTCTTTGCAACTTTGAGAAAGACAAAAATGGGACAATGCTGATTACATGTGCATGGGCCACATATTGAATGGTTTATCTGATGGTTTGTTCGACACCAAAACGAGGTCACCGCTAAAGAACTATGGGATAAATTGGAGACAAGATACATGACCGAAGATGTTACAAGTAAGAAATTTCTTGTCAGTCATTTCAATAATTATCAAATGATTGATGGACATTTTGTTATGGAACAATTCTGTAATATTGAAAAGATGCTGAATCAATTCAAGCAATATGATATGAAAATGGATGAAATGATTGTTGTATCCTCCATAATAGACAAACTTCCTCCATCTTGGAAAGACTTTAAAAGAAGTCTAAAACATAAGAAAGAAGAAATATCTCTTGAGGCTTTGGCAAATCATCTTCGTATTGAAGAAGAATATCGAAATCAAGATCAGAATCTAAATTCTGAAAATGCCAAAGTGCATGTTACGGAGGAAGTACAGACTACTAAACCATTCAAGAGAAAGTTCAAACAGACTGATAGAACACCTAAGTTTAAAAAGAAACAAAAGGGCTCATGCTATCATTGTGGTAAGCCGGGACATTTCAAGAATGAATGTCTATTCTTAAAGAAGAATCATCTTTTAAGGCTGATAATAACGAAAAGTTCGTTGCAATGATATCTGAAATTAATATGGAACAAGATGATAATACATGGTGGATTGATACCGGAGCAACCAAACATGTGTGCAAAGACAAAAGCATGTTCACAAAGTTCACACAATGTGAAAATGACAATGTCTTGTACATGGGAAATTCTTCCACACAAAGAAAAATCAAAGGCAAAGGGTCCATTGAACTGCAATTCACTGGAAAGGTTTTAACTTTAAATGATGTATATTATGTACCAGAAGTTAGAAAGAATTTAGTGTCTGGAAATCTGTTAAATAAGTTTGGTTTTCAAACTTGTTTTTGAGGCAGATAAGTTTATTTTGTCTAAAGGAGGAATTTTTGTAGGGAAAGGGTATATGTATGAGAATATGTTCAAACTGAATATTATTAATAAGAATAAAAATACTATTTCTACTTATATGGTTGAATCTTTTTGTTTATGGCATTATAAATTAGGCCATTTGAATTATAGAAAATTAAATGACATGTATAAGTTAGATTTAATTCCTGTTTTTAATAATAATATTGAAAAATGCAATACATGTATGTTGACTAAAATTACAAGAAACCCTTTCCCTAAGGTTAAAAGAAAAACAAAATTGATTGATTTGATACATAGTGATTTATGTGACATGCATAATACTCCTACATTAGGTGGAAAGAAATTATTTTGTTACTTTTATTGATGATCGTTCTAGATATTGTTATGTATATTTATTGCATTCAAAAGATGAAACGCTTGATAAATTTAAAATTTATAAATCTGAAGTTGAACTTCAGTGTGAATCATTTATCAAGTGCTTAAGATCGGATAGAGGTGGAGAATACAATAATCCAAGTTATTTTGAATCCACTGGGATTGTCCATCAAGTTTCAGTCCCTTACACACCACAACAAAATGGTGTAGCTGAAAGGAAAAATAGAGTATTGACTGAAATGGTAAATTCAATGTTATCATATTTAGGTCTTGGACAAGGTTTTTGGGGAGAAGCTGTTCTAACAGCTTGTCATATATTGAATAGAGTTCCTAATAAGAAAACTAAAATAACCCCTTATAAACAATGGAAGAAAAGGAAACCAAACCTTAATTATTTAAAGGTTTGGGGTTGTAGAGCTATTGTCAAAGTTACAACACCTAAACGTAAAAAGTTAGGTGAAAGAGGAATTGAATGCATATTTATAGGATATGCAAATAATAGCAAGGCATATAGGTTCATGGTTATTAAACCAAATGATTCAATTTCGATTAATATCATTATTGAATCAAGAGATGCTATTTTTATGAAAATAGATTTATATCTATATTAAGACAATTACAACCACAACAATTGATTCATTCTTCAAATGAGAATGAGATTCCATTGGAACAAATTGATAATAATGATGAATCTTGTCAAGAATTAAGAAGAAGTAAGAAGATTAAAAAGGTCAAAGATTTTGGACCAGATTTCATTATGTTTCTTGTAGAAGGAAAATGTGAAAGTATATGGAATAAGATACCTTATTGTTATAATACGGAATCTGATCCTATTACATTTGAAGAGACAGTGAAATCTTAAGACTCTGCTTTTTGGAAAAAAGCAATAAATGATGAGATTGATTCAATAATGGGAAATCAAACTTGGATCTTAGTTAATCTTCCACTGTGTTCTAAACCAATAGGTTGTAAATGGATCTTCAAACAGAAAAATGAAGGTTGATGGAACCATTGATAAGTTTAAAGTAAGGTTGGTAGCCAAAGGTTTTACACAAAAACAAGGTATCTACGCTCCAGTAGCAAGAATTGCTACAATTAGACTCTTAATATCACTTACCTCTATATATTATTTGGTTGTTCACCAAATGGATGTTAAAACTGCATTTTTAAATGGTGAATTGGAAGAGGAAGTGTACATGGAACAACCGGAAGGATTTGTTGTTCCAGACAAGAGCATAAGGTATGAAGCTTGTTAAATCTTTATATGGACTTAAACAAGCACCAAAACAATGGCACCAAAAGTTTGACAATGTTGTTTTAGCTAATGGCTACAAAATAAATAAATCTGATAAGTGCATATATAGCAAATTTGAAAATGGAAAAGGTCATAATTTACTTATATGTAGAGACAAAGAAATTATTGTCAAACAACTTTGCTATGAAGGATATGGGTGTAGCAGTTGTTATTCTTTGGATTAAAATAACCCTAGATGAAAGCACTATAGCTTTATCACAATCACATTACATTGAAAATGTGCTTAAAAAGTTTGATCTTTTCAACTGTATACTAGCATCTAAACCCATGGATCCTCAAATAAAATTAGTATCTAATGCTGGTAGGAAAATTGATCAATTGAGATATGTAAGTCTAATTGGTTGTCTTATGTACATAATGACTTGTACAAGACCAGATATTGCATATGCTTTGTTGGGAAATTGAGTAGGTACACAAGTAATCCAAGTAGTTTGCAGACCGCAAGCATTGAATAAAGTACTTAGGTACTTAAAGAAAACTATTAACTATGGATTGTGTTATAATGGATATCCTCCAGTTTTAGAAGAGTATTCGGATGCTATTTGGATTACAAGTTTGGAAGATCATGCATCTACTAGTGGATGGATCTTCATTCTTGGTGGAGGAGCCATTTCTTGGGGTTCCAAGAAACAAACATGTATTGCTGATTCCACCATGGCAGTAGAATTTATTGCATTAGCCGCTGCACCTAAAGAAGGAGAATGGTTAAGAAATTTGCTTTATGATGTACCTTTATGGCCTAAGCCAATTTCGCCTATTTCTATCCGTTGTGATAGTGAGGCTACTCTAGCAAAGGCATATAGCCAAGTATATAATGGAAAGTCTAGACACATTGGATTAAGACATAGTTATGTCCGACAATTAATCTCTGATGAAGTGATCACTATTAATTATGTGAGGTCAAGTGAAAATTTGGCGGATCCTTTGACAAAAAGTCTTGCTAGAGATGTAATAAAAAGGACCTCAAAAGGGATGGGACTCAAGCCCATTAATTAGAGTCATCCATGATGGAAATTCGACTCAACGCTTGGTATAACGTCAAGTCTTGAGTTCAATGAGACAAAGTACATCATTAGTATGTGACTGTTAGCACTATAAATAAATCCATCCTAAGATTAAAGTGCTACGTACCCGTAATGATAAGGGAAGGATGAGTAATGTACTCTTAATGGACCCATAACATAAATATGTTAGAGTGTTATAATTACGTAAACATTCTTGATAGGATCTACCTATGTGAGTGGAAGTGTGGCCGCTTCTAGGAACTCAAGGGGGCTTGGCTCGACAAAGACTCATGAAAAGAGGACACGCACACATGGTCATAATAGTGTCCTTAGATACTATGCATTGACCGATGTTGAAATCATTGTGTGAGATACGCTTGGTTAATCAAATGAAATAGTTGGTTCAAAGCTTAGTCTACCATGCAATTTCGATTAACTTTAACATGTTTTCACTAAGTGAATGTTCAATCGTAAGATACCTTCATTTATGCAAATTGATTTCCAAGAATATCAAAATCTAAAATATTTTGAAAATGGGGAGATTGTTGGAACATTTTCAAATATTTATAGTGTTCCAATAACTATAAATAAATGGGTGTAATTAATCAAAAGATTATATTTTTTGATTTTTTGAAAAAGAATTATAACTATTTAAGTAATATTATTTGAATAGTTATAATCAAATGAATACTTATGTTTTTTATTTTAAAAATATTATTATTCAGAAAGATACCTATTGATGAAAGATGTCTCTATGAAGAGACATGAAAATTCCTATAAATAGGAATCAGATTTCATTTGGAGAGATACGAACAAATTCTAATATTCTTTCTTTCTTCCTTCATTTTCTAATATTGTTAGATTGTTCTATAAAGTATTACTGTAGAAATCCTTTATAGAAATTGAGTTTCTTGTCATACATTGCTCAGTGTATAGTGGGCTATTCTCGTCAGTGCAAAACGCAAATAGCCATTGGCTTCATTGTATCCTCAAGGTTAATTTGCTTGGAACTCGTTTGCACACCAAAGATAGGTGGGGGCGAATATAACCTTAAAAATAGTGGTTTGATACACGGCTTAGAGCCTTATCATATTTCTTATTCTGTTAGAGTTTCGTTCGTGTGTTCGAGATTTTCCGAGATTTGTACTAACAATTTCATTCAAGAACCAAGAACACTGCTTGCTATCTTCTTGTTGTAGATTGAGTATTTGTTATCTATTAACAATAGAATATTGCCCGCTTGAAAGATCTGTGTTATTAATTAACTCGTTTACTTGGTTGATGGATTATGCCATTGGGCAGTCCGTCTACATCTTCTCACCGCAGGTGATAAAGTGTTCTTTTAAAAGTCCACCGAGACCCAAAATGCATTAGGAGCTGCATTGGCTGCAGTATTACTTGATTTAAACCGGTATGACCGTATGAGGGTCTTTGTTTTTTTAAATGTCCGCTTCCCCAAAAAATAGAGTATTGACTGAAATGGTAAATTCAATGTTATCATATTTAGGTCTTGGACAAGGTTTTTGGGGAGAAGTCGTTTCTAACAAATTGTCATATATTGAATAGAGTTCCTAATAAGAAAACTAAAATAACCCCTTATAAACAATGGAAGAAAAGGAAACCAAACCTTAATTATTTAAAGGTTTGGGGTTGTAGAAACTATTGTCAGTTACAACACCTAAACGTAAAAAGTTAGGTGAAAGAGGAATTGAATGCATATTTATAGGATATGCAAATAATAGCAAGGCATATAGGTTCATGGTTATTAAACCAAATGATTCAATTTCAGATTAATCATCATTATTGAATCAAGAGATGCTATTTTTATGAAAATAGATTTATATCTATATTAAGACAATTACAACCACAACAATTGATTCATTCTTCAAATGAGAATGAGATTCCATTGGAACAAATTGATAATAATGATGAATCTTGTCAAGAATTAAGAAGAAGTAAGAAGATTAAAAAGGTCAAAGATTTTGGACCAGATTTCATTATGTTTCTTGTAGAAGGAAAATGTGAAAGTATATGGAATAAGATACCTTATTGTTATAATACGGAATCGATCCTATTACATTTGAAGAGACAAAGAAATCTTAAGACTCGCTTTTTGAAAAAGCAATAAATGATGAGATTGATTCAATAATGGGAAATCAAACTTGGATCTTAGTTAATCTTCCACCAGGTTCTAAACCAATAGGTTGTAAATGGATCTTCAAACAGAAAATGAAGGTTGATGGAACCATTGATAAGTTTAAAGTAAGGTTGGTAGCCAAAGGTTTTACACAAAAAAACAAGGTATCTACGCTCCAAAGAGCAAGAATTGCTACAATTAGACTCTTAATATCACTTACCTCTATATATTATTTGGTTGTTCACCAAATGGATGTTAAAACTGCATTTTTAAATGGTGAATTGGAAGAGAAAGTGTACATGGAACAACCTAAGGATTTGTTGTTCCAGGACAAGAGCATAAGGTATGTAAGCTTGTTAAATCTTTATATGGACTTAAACAAGCACCAAAACAATGGCACCAAAAGTTTGACAATGTTGTTTTAGCTAATGGCTACAAAATAAATAAATCGATAAGTGCATATATAGCAAATTTGAAAATGGAAAAGGTCATAATTTACTTATATGTAGAGACAAAGAAATTATTGTCAAACAACTTTGCTATGAAGGATATGGGTGTAGCAGTTGTTATTCTTTGGATTAAAATAACCCTAGATGAAAGCACTATAGCTTTATCACAATCACATTACATTGAAAATGTGCTTAAAAAGTTTGATCTTTTCAACTGTATACTAGCATCTAAACCCATGGATCCTCAAATAAAATTAGTATCTAATGCTGGTAGGAAAATTGATCAATTGAGATATGTAAGTCTAATTGGTTGTCTTATGTACATAATGACTTGTACAAGACCAGATATTGCATATGCTGTTGGGAAATTGAGTAGGTACACAAGTAATCCAAGTAGTTTGCACTGGCAAGCATTGAATAAAGTACTTAGGTACTTAAAGAAAACTATTAACTATGGATTGTGTTATAATGGATATCCTCCAGTTTTAGAAGAGTATTCGGATGCTATTTGGATTACAAGTTTGGAAGATCATGCATCTACTAGTGGATGGATCTTCATTCTTGGTGGAGGAGCCATTTCTTGGGGTTCCAAGAAACAAACATGTATTGCTGATTCCACCATGGCAGTAGAATTTATTGCATTAGCCGCTGCACCTAAAGAAGGAGAATGGTTAAGAAATTTGCTTTATGATGTACCTTTATGGCCTAAGCCAATTTCGCCTATTTCTATCCGTTGTGATAGTGAGGCTACTCTAGCAAAGGCATATAGCCAAGTATATAATGGAAAGTCTAGACACATTGGATTAAGACATAGTTATGTCCGACAATTAATCTCTCGATGAAGTGATCACTATTAATTATGTGAGGTCAAGTGAAAATTTGGCGGATCCTTTGACAAAAAAGTCTTGCTAGAGATGTAATAAAAAGGACCTCAAAGGGATGGGACTCAAGCCCATTAATTAGAGTCATCCATGATGGAAATTCGACTCAACGCTTGGTATAACGTCAAGTCTTGAGTTCAATGAGACAAAGTACATCATTAGTATGTGACTGTTAGCACTATAAATAAATCCATCCTAAGATTAAAGTGCTACGTACCCGTAATGATAAGGGAAGGATGAGTAATGTACTCTTAATGGACCCATAACATAAATATGTTAGAGTGTTATAATTACAGAAACATTCTTGATAGGATCTACCTATGTGAGTGGAAGTGTGGCCGCTTCTAGGAACTCAAGGGCTTGGCTCTGACAGCACTCATGAAAAGAGGACACAGACACATGGTCATAATAGTGTCCTTAGATACTATGCATTGACCGATGTTGAAATCATTGTGTGAGATGCGTTTGGTTAATCAAATGAAATAGTTGGTTCAAAGCTTAGTCTACCATGCAATTTCGATTAACTTTAACATGTTTTCACTAAGTGAATGTTCAATCGTAAGATACCTTCATTTATGCAAATTGATTTCCAAGAATATCAAAATCTAAAATATTTTGAAAATGGGGGGAGATTGTTGGAACATTTTCAAATATTTATAGTGTTCCAATAACTATAAATAAATGGGTGTAATTAATCAAAAGATTATATTTTTTGATTTTTTGAAAAGAATTATAACTATTTAAGTAATATTATTTGAATAGTTATAATCAAATGAATACTTATGTTTTTTATTTTAAAAATATTATTATTCAGAAAGATACCTATTGATGAAAGATGTCTCTATGAAGAGACATGAAAATTCCTATAAATAGGAATCAGATTTCATTTGGAGAGATACGAACAAATTCTAATATTCTTTCTTTCTTCCTTCATTTTCTAATATTGTTAGATTGTTCTATAAAGTATTACTGTAGAAATCCTTTATAGAAATTGAGTTTCTTGTCATACATTGCTCAGTGTATAGTGGGCTATTCTCGTCAGTGCAAAACGCAAATAGCCATTGGCTTCATTGTATCCTCAAGGTTAATTTGCTTGGAACTCGTTTGCACACCAAAGATAGGTGGGGGCAAATATAACCTTAAAAATAGTGGTTTGATACACGGCTTAGAGCCTTATCATATTTCTTATTCTGTTAGAGTTTCGTTCGTGTGTTCGAGATTTTCCAGAGAGATTTGTACTAACAATTTCATTCAAGAACCAAGGGCACCGCTTGCTATCTTCTTGTTGTAGATTGAGTATTTGTTATCTATTAACAATAGAATATTGCCCGCTTTGAAAGATCTGTGTTATTAATTAACTCGTTTACTTGGTTGATGGATTATGCCATTGGGCAGTCCGTCTACATCTTCTCACCGCAGTTGATAAAGTGTTCTTTTAAAAGTCCACCGAGACCCAAAATGCATTAGGAGTTGCATTGGCTGCAGTATTGTCTTGATTTAAACCGGTATGACCGTATGAGGTCTCTTTGTTTTTTTAAATGTCCGCTTCCCCCCCCCAAAAAAATAGAGTATTGACTGAAATGGTAAATTCAATGTTATCATATTTAGGTCTTGGACAAGGTTTTTGGGGAGAAGCTGTTCTAACAGCTTGTCATATATTGAATAGAGTTCCTAATAAGAAAACTAAAATAACCCCTTATAAACAATGGAAGAAAAGGAAACCAAACCTTAATTATTTAAAGGTTTGGGGTTGTAGAGCTATTGTCAAAGTTACAACACCTAAACGTAAAAAGTTAGGTGAAAGAGGAATTGAATGCATATTTATAGGATATGCAAATAATAGCAAGGCATATAGGTTCATGGTTATTAAACCAAATGATTCAATTTCAGTTAATACTGTTATTGAATCAAGAGATGCTATTTTTTATGAAAATAGATTTATATCTATATTAAGACAATTACAACCACAACAATTGATTCATTCTTCAAATGAGAATGAGATTCCATTGGAACAAATTGATAATAATGATGAATCTTGTCAAGAATTAAGAAGAAGTAAGAAGATTAAAAAGGTCAAAGATTTTGGACCAGATTTCATTATGTTTCTTGTAGAAGGAAAATGTGAAAGTATATGGAATAAGATACCTTATTGTTATAATACGGAATCTGATCCTATTACATTTGAAGAGACAGTGAAATCTTAAGACTCTGCTTTTTGGAAAAAAGCAATAAATGATGAGATTGATTCAATAATGGGAAATCAAACTTGGATCTTAGTTAATCTTCCACCAGGTTCTAAACCAATAGGTTGTAAATGGATCTTCAAACAGAAAATGAAGGTTGATGGAACCATTGATAAGTTTAAAGTAAGGTTGGTAGCCAAAGGTTTTACACAAAAACAAGGTATCTACGCTCCAGTAGCAAGAATTGCTACAATTAGACTCTTAATATCACTTACCTCTATATATTATTTGGTTGTTCACCAAATGGATGTTAAAACTGCATTTTTAAATGGTGAATTGGAAGAGGAAGTGTACATGGAACAACCGGAAGGATTTGTTGTTCCAGGACAAGAGCATAAGGTATGTAAGCTTGTTAAATCTTTATATGGACTTAAACAAGCACCAAAACAATGGCACCAAAAGTTTGACAATGTTGTTTTAGCTAATGGCTACAAAATAAATAAATCTGATAAGTGCATATATAGCAAATTTGAAAATGGAAAAGGTCATAATTTACTTATATGTAGAGACAAAGAAATTATTGTCAAACAACTTTGCTATGAAGGATATGGGTGTAGCAGTTGTTATTCTTTGGATTAAAATAACCCTAGATGAAAGCACTATAGCTTTATCACAATCACATTACATTGAAAATGTGCTTAAAAGTTTGATCTTTTCAATCAGTATACTAGCATCTAAACCCATGGATCCTCAAATAAAATTAGTATCTAATGCTTGGTAGGAAAATTGATCAATTGAGATATGTAAGTCTAATTGGTTGTCTTATGTACATAATGACTTGTACAAGACCGATATTGCATATGCTTTGTTGGGAAATTGAGTAGGTACACAAGTAATCCAAGTAGTTTGCACTCAGCAAGCATTGAATAAAGTACTTAGGTACTTAAAGAAAACTATTAACTATGGATTGTGTTATAATGGATATCCTCCGCTTTTAGAAGAGTATTCGGATGCTATTTGGATTACAAGTTTGGAAGATCATGCATCTACTAGTGGATGGATCTTCATTCTTGGTGGAGGAGCCATTTCTTGGGGTTCCAAGAAACAAACATGTATTGCTGATTCCACCATGGCGAGAGAATTTATTGCATTAGCCGTGCACCTAAAGAAGGAGAATGGTTAAGAAATTTGCTTTATGATGTACCTTTATGGCCTAAGCCAATTTACGCCTATTTCTATCCGTTGTGATAGTGAGGCTACTCTAGCAAAGGCATATAGCCAAGTATATAATGGAAAGTCTAGACACATTGGATTAAGACATAGTTATGTCCGACAATTAATCTCTGATGAAGTGATCACTATTAATTATGTGAGGTCAAGTGAAAATTTGGCGGATCCTTTGACAAAAAGTCTTGCTAGAGATGTAATAAAAAGGACCTCAAAAGGGATGGGACTCAAGCCCATTAATTAGAGTCATCCATGATGGAAATTCGACTCAACGCTTGGTATAACGTCAAGTCTTGAGTTCAATGAGACAAAGTACATCATTAGTATGTGACTGTTAGCACTATAAATAAATCCATCCTAAGATTAAAGTGCTACGTACCCGTAATGATAAGGGAAGGATGAGTAATGTACTCTTAATGGACCCATAACATAAATATGTTAGAGTGTTATAATTACAGGAACATTCTTGATAGGATCTACCTATGTGAGTGGAAGTGTGGCCGCTTCTAGGAACTCAAGGGCTTGGCTCTGACAGCACTCATGAAAAGAGGACACAGACACATGGTCATAATAGTGTCCTTAGATACTATGCATTGACCGATGTTGAAATCATTGTGTGAGATACGTTTGGTTAATCAAATGAAATAGTTGGTTCAAAGCTTAGTCTACCATGCAATTTCGATTAACTTTAACATGTTTTCACTAAGTGAATGTTCAATCGTAAGATACCTTCATTTATGCAAATTGATTTCCAAGAATATCAAAATCTAAAATATTTTGAAAATGGGGGGAGATTGTTGGAACATTTTCAAATATTTATAGTGTTCCAATAACTATAAATAAATGGGTGTAATTAATCAAAAGATTATATTTTTTGATTTTTTGAAAAAGAATTATAACTATTTAAGTAATATTATTTGAATAGTTATAATCAAATGAATACTTATGTTTTTTATTTTAAAAATATTATTATTCAGAAAGATACCTATTGATGAAAGATGTCTCTATGAAGAGACATGAAAATTCCTATAAATAGGAATCAGATTTCATTTGGAGAGATACGAACAAATTCTAATATTCTTTCTTTCTTCCTTCATTTTCTAATATTGTTAGATTGTTCTATAAAGTATTACTGTAGAAATCCTTTATAGAAATTGAGTTTCTTGTCATACATTGCTCAGTGTATAGTGGGCTATTCTCGTCAGTGCAAAACGCAAATAGCCATTGGCTTCATTGTATCCTCAAGGTTAATTTGCTTGGAACTCGTTTGCACACCAAAGATAGGTGGGGGCGAATATAACCTTAAAAATAGTGGTTTGATACACGGCTTAGAGCCTTATCATATTTCTTATTCTGTTAGAGTTTCGTTCGTGTGTTCGAGATTTTCCAGAGATTTGTACTAACAATTTCATTCAAGAACCAAGGGCACTGCTGCTATCTTCTTGTTGTAGATTGAGTATTTGTTATCTATTAACAATAGAATATTGCCCGTTTGAAAGATCTGTGTTATTAATTAACTCGCTTACTTGGTTGATGGATTATGCCATTGACAGTCCGTCTACATCTTCTCACCGCAGATGATAAAGTGTTCTTTTAAAAGTCCACCGAGACCCAAAATGCATTAGGAGCTGCATTGGCGCAGTATTGCCGATTTAAACCGTATGACCGTATGAGGGTCTTTGTTTTTTTTAAATGTCCGCTTCCCCCAAAAAAATAGAGTATTGACTGAAATGGTAAATTCAATGTTATCATATTTAGGTCTTGGACAAGGTTTTTGGGAGAAGTCGTTTCTAACGACTTGTCATATATTGAATAGAGTTCCTAATAAGAAAACTAAAATAACCCCTTATAAACAATGGAAGAAAAGGAAACCAAACCTTAATTATTTAAAGGTTTGGGGTTGTAGAGCTATTGTCAAAGTTACAACACCTAAACGTAAAAAGTTAGGTGAAAGAGGAATTGAATGCATATTTATAGGATATGCAAATAATAGCAAGGCATATAGGTTCATGGTTATTAAACCAAATGATTCAATTTCGCTTAATCATTTATTGAATCAAGAGATGCTATTTTTTATGAAAATAGATTTATATCTATATTAAGACAATTACAACCACAACAATTGATTCATTCTTCAAATGAGAATGAGATTCCATTGGAACAAATTGATAATAATGATGAATCTTGTCAAGAATTAAGAAGAAGTAAGAAGATTAAAAAGGTCAAAGATTTTGGACCAGATTTCATTATGTTTCTTGTAGAAGGAAAATGTGAAAGTATATGGAATAAGATACCTTATTGTTATAATACTGAATCTGATCCTATTACATTTGAAGAGACAGTGAAATCTTAAGACTCTGCTTTTTGGAAAAAAGCAATAAATGATGAGATTGATTCAATAATGGGAAATCAAACTTGGATCTTAGTTAATCTTCCACCAGGTTCTAAACCAATAGGTTGTAAATGGATCTTCAAACAGAAAATGAAGGTTGATGGAACCATTGATAAGTTTAAAGTAAGGTTGGTAGCCAAAGGTTTTACACAAAAACAAGGTATCTACGCTCCAGTAGCAAGAATTGCTACAATTAGACTCTTAATATCACTTACCTCTATATATTATTTGGTTGTTCACCAAATGGATGTTAAAACTGCATTTTTAAATGGTGAATTGGAAGAGGAAGTGTACATGGAACAACCGGAAGGATTTGTTGTTCCAGGACAAGAGCATAAGGTATGTAAGCTTGTTAAATCTTTATATGGACTTAAACAAGCACCAAAACAATGGCACCAAAAGTTTGACAATGTTGTTTTAGCTAATGGCTACAAAATAAATAAATCTGATAAGTGCATATATAGCAAATTTGAAAATGGAAAAGGTCATAATTTACTTATATGTAGAGACAAAGAAATTATTGTCAAACAACTTTGCTATGAAGGATATGGGTGTAGCAATTTTATTATTCTTTGGATTAAAATAACCCTAGATGAAAGCACTATAGCTTTATCACAATCACATTACATTGAAAATGTGCTTAAAAAGTTTGATCTTTTCAACTGTATACTAGCATCTAAACCCATGGATCCTCAAATAAAATTAGTATCTAATGCTGGTAGGAAAATTGATCAATTGAGATATGTAAGTCTAATTGGTTGTCTTATGTACATAATGACTTGTACAAGACCAGATATTGCATATGCTGTTGGGAAATTGAGTAGGTACACAAGTAATCCAAGTAGTTTGCACTGGCAAGCATTGAATAAAGTACTTAGGTACTTAAAGAAAACTATTAACTATGGATTGTGTTATAATGGATATCCTCCAGTTTTAGAAGAGTATTCGGATGCTATTTGGATTACAAGTTTGGAAGATCATGCATCTACTAGTGGATGGATCTTCATTCTTGGTGGAGGAGCCATTTCTTGGGGTTCCAAGAAACAAACATGTATTGCTGATTCCACCATGGCAGTAGAATTTATTGCATTAGCCACCACCTAAAGAAGGAGAATGGTTAAGAAATTTGCTTTATGATGTACCTTTATGGCCTAAGCCAATTTGCTATTTCTATCCGTTGTGATAGTGAGGCTACTCTAGCAAAGGCATATAGCCAAGTATATAATGGAAAGTCTAGACACATTGGATTAAGACATAGTTATGTCCGACAATTAATCTCTGATGAAGTGATCACTATTAATTATGTGAGGTCAAGTGAAAATTTGGCGGATCCTTTGACAAAAAGTCTTGCTAGAGATGTAATAAAAGGACCTCAAAAGGGATGGGACTCAAGCCCATTAATTAGAGTCATCCATGATGGAAATTCGACTCAACGCTTGGTATAACGTCAAGTCTTGAGTTCAATGAGACAAAGTACATCATTAGTATGTGATCATTAGCACTATAAATAAATCCATCCTAAGATTAAAGTGCTACGTGCATGTAATGATAAGGGAAGGATGAGTAATGTACTTTAATGGACCCATAACATAAATATGTTAGAGTGTTATAATTACAGGAACATTCTTGATAGGATCTACCTATGTGAGTGGAAGTGTGGCCGCTTCTAGGAACTCAAGGGCTTGGCTCTGACAGCACTCATGAAAAGAGGACACAGACACATGGTCATAATAGTGTCCTTAGATACTATGCATTGACCGATGTTGAAATCATTGTGTGAGATGCGTTTGGTTAATCAAATGAAATAGTTGGTTCAAAGCTTAGTCTACCATGCAATTTCGATTAACTTTAACATGTTTTCACTAAGTGAATGTTCAATCGTAAGATACCTTCATTTATGCAAATTGATTTCCAAGAATATCAAAATCTAAAATATTTTGAAAATGGGGGGAGATTGTTGGAACATTTTCAAATATTTATAGTGTTCCAATAACTATAAATAAATGGGTGTAATTAATCAAAAGATTATATTTTTTGATTTTTTGAAAAAGAATTATAACTATTTAAGTAATATTATTTGAATAGTTATAATCAAATGAATACTTATGTTTTTTATTTTAAAAATATTATTATTCGAGAAGATACCTATTGATGAAAGATGTCTCTATGAAGAGACATGAAAATTCCTATAAATAGGAATCAGATTTCATTTGGAGAGATACGAACAAATTCTAATATTCTTTCTTTCTTCCTTCATTTTCTAATATTGTTAGATTGTTCTATAAAGTATTACTGTAGAAATCCTTTATAGAAATTGAGTTTCTTGTCATACATTGCTCAGTGTATAGTGGGCTATTCTCACAAGCGATCAAAACATGAAATAAATATTGGCTTCATTGTATCCTCAAGGTTAATTTGCTTGGAACTCGTTTGCACACCAAAGATAGGTGGGGGCGAATATAACCTTAAAAATAGTGGTTTGATACACGGCTTAGAGCCTTATCATATTTCTTATTCTGTTAGAGTTTCGTTCGTGTGTTCGAGATTTTCCAGAGATTTGTACTAACAATTTCATTCAAGAACCAAGGGCACTGCTGCTATCTTCTTGTTGTAGATTGAGTATTTGTTATCTATTAACAATAGAATATTGCCCGTTTGAAAGATCTGTGTTATTAATTAACTCGTTTACTTGGTTGATGGATTATGCCATTGGACAGGTCCGTCTACATCTTCTCACTGCAGTGATAAAGTGTTCTTTTAAAAGTCCACCTGAGACCCAAAATGCATTAGGAGCTGCATTGGCTGCAGGTATTGCTGATTTAAACCAGGTATGACCGTATGAGGGTCTTTGTTTTTTTTAAATGTCTGCTTCCCCCCCCACTTTTATATCAAAAGTACTGTTTGTTGTCTGGAGACATTCAATTAAACCTTCAGCATGACTGCAAGATGTTCATGACAGAGCCTTGTTCTACTATAGGAATTTACAGTATAATGTATCTGTAGCAGAACGTGAGGTGAACCCTCCAAAGCAAGCTGTTTATTCAAAGCAGTAAAATCAAAGATAGCATTTTTGACGAATTTAGCAGTTTATCCGTTATATACCAGAAGGTAATTCCCAGCTTCTTCTTCTTCTTTTTTAATACACTAGCAGCTTTTTTTTTTTTTCTTTTTGAAATCGCTAGCTGCTTCTTTCAACTTCATGTTATAGGGCACCTTTTTTGTAGTTAAAACTGTTCTTAAAGTTCTTGTAATGGGCTGTTAATGCATCCAATCTGCATATTAAAGGGGAAAAGAAATTAAGGCAAAGACAAGGCTTATGCCTTAGCTAGTTACGTAGTTTGTTGTTTCAATTAATCAAAGTTAATGAGTTAAAAGCGTTCGGTTCCCCCACTTCTTTTGGAAATATAAAGATTTTAGATCTGGTTGTTCAATATGGTATCTATTACTATTTCTAACTTTTTAGGTTGCCCAAATTTCTTTCAAGGAAAATGCTATCCATACATCATAACTTTCTCTGCCGTTATAACAGTATTCTGCTTCTCCAAGCATTTTCTTAATTTTACTCGAGGTTTTACTTTTTGCTATTAAACAATTTAGTGTACCATATCCACTCTGCATCTCCTTTTAGGAACGTAGTTCGATTGTGTTTCTCAAATAATAATAATGAGTGTCAACTGATATTTGTAAATATATGCAGCCATCTTACATGTTTACAGATAAGGAACACGGGTCCATTTGAGTTTTGAGATGAACTCGGAAATCTATCGGTGGAGAAGCAGCAGATAATGTTGTTTCTGCTCTGAGAGTTGAGGAAAATGATAAGGATCTGCTTTTAACTACTTCCGAGAAAGAGGAAACTAGAGATTCAACAAATAATGGTTCTGCATATACAGCTCCTTATGATGGTTCGTTGTTGGGTTTTTTGACTTCTTTTCTCATATTTCATCCGGCAAAATTACTTCTCGTATTTCATCCAGCAAAAATACCATATGTTGGATTTTTGACAGAAAACAAAGGGGAAAAGAAAAACAGATGCAAAGAAGTTTGAACAAGAAGAAAACTGAAAAATGATCTCAAAAGATCTGATTTTCATTAACTTGAATAACATATATGTTACAATGAAAATATAGCAGTTACCTAATGTTTAACTACTCCCACTTAAGCTTAGCTAAAATTACACACAAAAGTAGCTGACATACTAGCTATTACATCAAACATAAATCAACAACAAATCCTACCAACTTTGAAGTCAAATTACAAAAGAACTAAATCAAGTTACAAACAAAATATTGCTGCTGCTGATCTGGTTTAGTTTTCATGCTGCTCTGCCGCTGGTTTCTTGTTGCATTGCAGGCCAAAGTTTTAACATTCGTCTACAAAGACAGAATTGGCAATATCAAATCTCACCGCAGCAGGCCATTCTTCACAAGCAGCAAGCTCGGCAATTGATGATCTACTTGGTCTTGGTCTACCAGCAGCTGTACCTGCTACTCCATCTCCTCAACTGAAGCTTAATACAAAAGCTACTCCCGGATCCAAGCACATTTCAGCAGAGGTGGCGCCAATTGCCAGTTGCTTTATCACAGGTTTGTGTAGCGATCTTAAACGACTCAAGTTTCCATAAAAAAAAATGAAAGTCACATTTCCTGCAGTTGCTGTCAGTCTCGCTAACTCTTTAGTTACCACCCCTAAAGCTAAACAAAAGTTAAGCTTGTAAGCTCATAGAGAAAGCTGTCAGTCTCACTAGCTCTTTAGTTACCCACAACCTATGTTCCTGAACGGTCTCGTTCGAACATCTGATTTGCCAACACTTTTTCACTTCCTGCAGTTCGTAAAATATTTCAAAAGCAGTGAGTGGTATATATTACTCCCACAATGAATGAAGCTCGTGAGATAGACTACTCTTTCAGGAAATATATAGGAAATGGAATTGCAATTGCAATTGGATTCGATCTTACATACCCTTCTTATGGATACTCCTATAAAGACAGAACTTTTAGGCCTTTCCTAGATGGTCCCTAGACTGGAAACCATTTGTTCTCCATTATGCCATTCTTGATACTTGGGAAAGCTTTGCTTATATATGCGATTATGTGCACCTTTCTTGGAACTCATCGTGTCATGTAATCTGTCCAAGAGCACTCAGTAAGCCCTCAAGGCATCGTGGCACTGATGGCTCCTTAAGCTCTTGTTCGGCACATGCAAAGCCATTCCATCCACTGCATTGCATCGGGCGGTACGTCAATCCCCGAACTTAAAAGTTTTTCTTCTTTGCGCAAAAAAATGGAGTCATCGACATCTAATTATCTCGTAGGATGTATAATCAACACATCATCTGCTAAAGCCCAAATTAAGATCAAAGCTGATTATCAAAATACATCCCAGGTATTCTCAACTCTTTTCCAGTCGGCTTTGTCCAAATTTGGCATTTCCTGAGCACTAAATTCTTTCCTCATTTAACGGCTCGATGTCAAAGATGCTCTTTCCTTTTCTAGTAGGAAGACATTAAAGAAATTTTGCAGAGAAAAATGATAAGCTCTCGATTTTGGTAGGTATAGATATGTCTACATGATTAAAATGTACATGTTTGTTGATTTTCCCTCATGGTCTCTTATTTTCGTTATAGAAATGTCTATACCTGATCATTGGTCAGATGACTTGTTCGATTGGCTGAGCTTTGGCAAGAAATTTTCACCTCGAATAGGTTTGGATTTGCTCAAATTCACTTAAATGGAAAAAGAAAAGAAAAATTAATTTATTCAATACTGTATAATTAGAGGGTTAGTACTCACGCACACATGATAGGAACATTCTCATGCACACACTAAGTCCATGTGGAGTTGCCTAAATAAAAGCTTACCATTTGCTCAGGTGGGTTCCATGAGTGGACATCCCTTAATCACAAGCCAATTACAAAAGTTGAAAAAAGAAATTAAATTGAATTTAATTAAAAAAACATATAAATATTGAATGTGATTTCAATGTTCAATTTGGTAGTTTAAGATTATTCGATTTGATACTTGGGTTTCTTTTCTCTCAATTAAGTACTTAGGGATTTTTATACTAGAGCACCTGTGTCAAATATTTATTGGATTACATGTTTGATTTGGGCATCAAATTGAATAATGAAACTAAACTCAAGTACAAAATTGGGGAGACAAAAAAAATTCAAGTGCCAAATTAAAAATTAAAGTTAAATTTAGTGCTATTGAATTGGGTTGGACTTAATTTAAACTTGGGCTTAGAAAAAATTTAAGAATTTGACCTGGTTTGATTTATATAATGATCCATAAATGATTTATACTACTATTAAAGCCATAATTGAATTAATATTACGAGTTAACTAAGCATCAACTTAGTTAAAGAAATTAAAAAAATATCATTTTATAATTAAAAAATAAATTATCTTATTTGGGGTTTTAATATTTTATTTTAACAAAATAATGAAAAGTTGCACATAGTTGAATTTAAACATGTGCCATTTAGCATCAATAAAACACTAATTTTTCGATTGAACCAAAATTTTATATTAATATAATATTAATATTTTGAAATTATTATGCATACTTTATTTCAATAATTCTAATATTTGCATTTACATATAACATATAATATGAAAAATATATAAAAGAAAAAACTAAACAGGTGGACCCAAGTCTTAGAGGTGCCCGTGACGCTCATCTATTATTATTCTAAAATCCCCCCATTAGTATTAGAGTAAGCTTAGGTACATATATAGTTTTGGAATTTGCCTTGAAACTGCAACTTTAATTTTTTATTTGTGGAGTGGTTTGGTTGGTTGGTTTTACTTTTAACCCCCCTTATGGTTTATGTCAGTAAAAATGGATTCATAAATTCTGCAACCAAAACAAAAAAGAAATTCTCTAAAACACTTTCCAGCTATGAAATCCACCACTCCGAGGATAAAACATTTGATTGTACATTGATTTGCATGTGGGAGTTGTGGACTCTACATTACAGTATGTTGTTAACACCCTCATTGTCTCCATCACCCCCCCTAGATTCCCCTCCTCCTCTTCCACCACCACCACTCCCGGTGGATCTGCCTCCTCTACCACCCCCACCCCCACCAACTCCTGCTTCTGCTTCTCCTTCTCCTCCACCCTTGGCATCCCATTTGGCCCCAATATCAACCCCACCTCCAATTCCTGCTGCTGTTGCTATAAGTCCTGTTACTACTCCTACACCAGCGGTTGTTACTTCTCCACCACCACTCTCACCAACACCGCCTGCTGCTGCTACTAAAATTACTCCATTAGCTTCTCCCCCACTCCCACCACCACCATTGGTTATTATTCCTTCCCCATTGCTTCCTAATTCTTCTCCTCCACCTCCTCAACAGCCATCTAAACCTTTGCCATCCACTCCACTTCCAACAGCTCCACCAAGACTACCATCTGTGGTGCTTCCACCACCACCACCACCACCACCACCTGCAGCTTCTCGTTCTACTAGGGTCCCTAAAACTCCAACACCATTTCGGGCATTTCCACTGCCTCCACCTCCACCTCTACCTCTACCGCCACCAACATCAACACCACCCCCACTACCACCTGCAGCTTCTCATTCCATCGGAGCTCCTAACACTCCAGGATTCTTTCAGGCCTTTCCACCGCCTGCACCACCACCACCACCACCAGCATTAGCGCTAACAGCGAACAAAGGAGGTTTGGCAGCCACAAAGCACAGGCCACATTCTCCAATTGGGCTTATAGTTGCATCCGTTGGTGTTACAGTTCTACTATTTGTTGTGTTTGCATTAGTGTGCATTTGTTTCAAAGGTAGAAGGAGAAAACACAAGCCTTCAGACACTAAAATTCAACAATGTTCTTCTGTCGCAAAAGGTGAATTTAATACTAGTGTTTGTTTCAAACATTAATTAAGAACCCAAATCTGATAGAATTTCAATGTTTTGTTTGGTTTGGTTTCTTAGCTGGCCCTTCTGCTGCTTCAATGCAACAAAAACAACAAAATGTCACCAATTCAGCAACAGTTACAGCAGATACCGCATTGAATCCCTCAAATGGCATTTTCACTTATGAGGAATTAGTCCTTGCGACCAATGGTTTCTCCGAATCCAACCTCATTGGACAAGGCGGTTTCGGTTACGTCTACAAAGGGCGTCTGCTAACCGGACAAGACGTCGCTGTTAAGAAACTGAAGGCTGGGAGCCGGCAAGGGGAGCGTGAATTCCGGGCCGAGGTTGAGACCATTAGCCGAGTGCATCACAAACACCTTGTTTCCTTGGTAGGATACTGCATCAATGGGGCTGAGAGATTGCTTGTTTATGAGTTTGTCCCTAACAGAACATTGGAATTCCACTTGCATGGTTAGTATTATTATTTCCATTTCTTCATTCTCTATGATCAATGAATGTTTCGGTGATTCAATGTATTGCAATTTTTAACTATAATTAATTGTGTTGTAGAAAACCGACAACCTGTTATAGTTTGGGAAAGCAGACTCAAAATTGCCATAGGCTCTGCAAAAGGATTAGCATATCTCCATGAGGACTGTGAGTTCATTTCTTAGCTTTTACTCGTTACAAAAAATAAAAAATAAAAAAAAATAAAAATTTACGGCCTGTCAATTGGTCAGGTTGAGTTAATTCTTGTTTTAAAATTTTCATTTTAATTCAAGTTGTTTCGGATTTAATATTGTTTGGGTTTAAGGTTCCATTTTCCTGGTTGGGTCATTTTAGTGTTAATTGTTCGGGTCAACTTTGAGATTAGTTCAATCCGGATTCGGATCGGACAGCTTTGTTTTGTTGACGTTTTTACGGCTAAGCTGGGGTGGATTCAACTCGTGTTTAAGTTGATTGGGTCGGAATTTCGAGGTGTCTTATATTTCACAAATTTCATAATCTAGTTCTAGTTGTGATTGAAGTAGATTGTTCCTACAGGCAGTCCAACAATCATTCACAGAGATATCAAGGCAGCTAATATTCTACTTGATATGAGATTTGAAGCTAAGGTAGATCTCAAAATCTATAGATATACATATAGTGATTTTGTTTGTTTTATGGGAAAGTGTTTGACAGTGAATGAACTGTATGTTTTTTTGCATATTCAGGTTTCTGATTTTGGACTTGCCAAAATTTTCTTTGATGAGAGTCCCTCCATTACTCACATCTCTACCAGAGTTATGGGAACTTTTGGGTTAGGTCCTTTCTTTTCTCATCCCATTCCATTCCTTTTTCTAATGCTATAATGTTCAAACTTTACTAGGATCCGACTATTCGTTTGAGTAGGAAGGTTGGTTGGACAAAAACATTATGCATAAAAAATAGATTTGGTATTTAACTTGCATTCTGTTATTCGAGTTAGTATTTTTGCATTAACACCAGTAATTTATGATTATGTGGTACTGAGAGACAATTTGATGGTGACATGTGTTGGCCTCTCAATATATCACTTGATGGGTATAAATTAAAAAAAAATTAAAAAACTTTAAAATAAATAAAAATGTAATATTTGCACATCAAAAGAACCCGGACAAATTGTTGTTCAGATTCATTCCAGATGTATTTTTTAATAAGTTAATAAATTTTTATTTTAAAAATATTACCTTCTTTATATTATTATTTTTATTATGAAATTAGAAATTATATAAATTTTTTAAAATATATAATATAAAAACTTTCACATCAAATATGAACCTAGATAGAAGTTTGTCCAAATTCAAATGTATCTAGACAACCATTTGTTTAAATTCATTGTAGACATGCTTTTTTAGTTCTTTTTATATATTTATATATATTTTTTATAAATTTATATATTATATATTATATATATATTTATATATTTTTCAAAATGTTATAGCCTTTATATATATTTAATTGTATATATTTTTATAATTTATAACTTTATAACTTATATATTTTTAAAAATAATAACCTAAAATTTGATATTTTATAAAAAAAATTAAAAATATATAAACTGAATAAAAATACATTTAAAATGAATCTAGACAAATGGGTGTTTAGATTCAAATGTTTCTAGAGAATCATTTGTAGAAGTTCATTTTTTATGTGAAAAAAAATTATACTTTTATTAATTTATATATTTTAAAGATTTTTTAATTTATGTCCGCCATGTGTCGTGTGTCACCACTAGATTGGCCATCAATGCCATGTCAATACAAACTAATAGAGTTCGTGCGAAAATACCAACCTGAATGATGAAATACAAATTTAGGTATCCAAAAAAAAGTTCAAGTACCAACTAAGTATTTTTAAAGAAGTGTAGGAAGAAAACTCTATATTAACCATAGAAAAAAGCCAATTTAAAATATGCTCTAAACTTAGGCTTTATGATTCAAAGTGTTCATTAGTTAAATCAGATCGAGTATGTGCGGGATATTAATATTATGTATAATTATCAAAACTAATAAATAACTAACTTAAACCTTTTAATGCCCGTCTATATGTATATATATACATATATTATAAAACATAATTGTTTTGATTTGATATTTAGTAATTATATGTATTTTTTACTACCTTTATATATTTTTCTTTATCTAAACATACACAACTTAACATATTTTCTAATATTACATTGTAGTATAGTATGTTTAATTTTCATATGCTATAAATTACCTAATATATATTTATATCATAATCTGAAAACGGGTTGAGTCAAACTCAAGCTTTAAATATTGAGCTCGAGCTTATCTTATATATTAAATGAATTTATTTTTTCAAACTCCTTTTTTTAGCCTACTCAAACCGTCATAATGTTTTGAACATGCTTTTAGATTTGGGTGAATAGCTCATCACTTGAATAGGTTTACACAAGCCTTATCAACTTGTTTTTCAATTTCATAATATGTTTTTTCTTTTTTTATTTATTTATAATTATGCATTATATATCATATCAAAATCAAGTATATAATACAGTAGCAATTATAGTGAAAACGCTTAAAATGAAAACTAAAATGTGTAACAGAAGCGAACTGGCCCCCTTTCAAATAGAAATTGCTACTTCAGTCCTTAAAAATTAATTTGTGATAAAATTACACATTACCTTCAAAATGAAGAAAGTTATGTTTAATCCTTGTAAAAATGATGAATAATAAATTAATACCTAATAAAATTATATCCTAAATTCTCAAAAATTTATTATTCAATCTTGGACTTTTAAAAAATATTTTAAATTCATTGGTTTTCAGCCCTTAGATTAAATTAAATAATTTCTAAGCCATAAATTTATAATTTAAGCTCTCACTAAAATAAAAACCACAACATCTATTCCTACAACCCAAATTCCAATTTCAATTAATTCTCAATACCATTAAGCAATTGTGATGCACTAAAAGACCTACAAAAATATGTGTAAAGAAATGATCAAATCCGGGTGTGTTTGCGGCAATACTATTAAACGAAATTATTTGAATCTTTGCATATATCTTTTGGTTGTCGAACTTTTAGTGCATGACAATTTATTAATGGTTTTGAGAATTAATTGAAATTAGAATCCGAGTGGTAGGATTTCTTTCGACCCTTTGCTCATGGTAAAAAAAAGTGGGTGTTATAATTTTTATTTTAGTGAGATAGGTTATATCGTAAATCTATAGCCTAGAAGAATTCAATTTAATGTTCTTATTTTAAGAATTATCATTATAATTTTTACCACATGATATTATAATGTGAATATTAAAAAATATAAAATTATTTGATACACCATATGTGGTGTTTTTTAAATTTTACAAACGAGTTGAAGGTATGACATGTATTTTATAGGGTATAGTGAATAATTTTTTTTTAAAAAAATAGATATATAAATAAATAGGACGCTTGTCACATTATCAATTATGCTTGTAGAATTTTTAAACTCCACAAATTATATATCAAATAATTATAATTAAAAATTATGTTAAATTATCTATGATTATAAATTTAATAAAAGGGCAATCATATAAAATTACTAAATATTAAATAAAAACTTAATATACTTTCTAAAAATAATATGTAGGTTTGCCATTTGTGCATATACATAAGCAGACTAAAACTGAATTTCAGTACATATTATGCTTGGGTAACTATATTTGATATTGTTATCGATCATTGACCTAAAACTAAACTGACTCGAGCAGAATGAATAATTTTTGTTTGTTATGAACTTCAATATATTTTTGCTCTAACAAGATGCTTGATCATGCAGATACCTTGCTCCTGAGTATGTATTGACCGGTAAATTAACGGATAAATCAGATGTATATTCGTATGGGGTCATGCTTTTAGAACTTATAACTGGACGTCCACCTATCATCCAGCAATCATCCTCCACAAATCATAGCTTAGTCGATTGGGTACATCATCATCCTCTATTGTTTGTACAAGATATTTGAGAGAATTTGGATATAAATATTAAATTTAAATTTAAATCTTATAATTTTAGGTTGAGTGGAAATATAACAATTATGCATAATTGGTATAATACATAAATCTGACTTAAACTTGACTCTAGCTGGCTTAATGGACATCTTGGATCCAAACATAGAATTAGGGGGATTTATGTTGAATGTGTTGGGTGAAACAGGCGAGGCCTTTGCTAGGTGGTGCAATCGAAGCAAACGAATATGAGAGTCTAGTTGATGAGAAATTAAACGGCGCGTACAACAAGAGTCAGATGGCAAACATGGTCACTTGTGCTGCTGCTTGTCTGCGTCAATCAGCGTGGCTTAGACCTCGAATGATCCAGGTACTTATACATTACACTTTAAAACTATTTTAATTATTACCAAATTAAATGATAAATCATATTATATTCTAATATAATCATATATAATTTATTTTTAATTAATATATATAAGTTTAATTTTTAGCCTTTAAATTTGACAATTAAATCTACTTTCATACTTATTTTTCTTTTTTTTGTCTATTTTGATATCACTAGGCAACTAAAAAAATGTAAAAGTTTAATAATGTGACATTTTGATATTTGTCATGTCACTAGGTTCACTTTTTTCAGGTAATGCCATGGCATAATCTCAAAATGTCGTATCGTTAAACTTTTACATTTTTCAAGTTTATGAGTTAAAAAATATCTAATTGTCAAGTTTACATACTCAAATAGATTAAAAAAAGGTATAGGTACCAAATTGGACCTGGTTATATTAAGATTTTCTAATATATGTGAATTTTTTTGTTTGAAATTATAAGTACAGTACAATTGGATACAAATGATACATTTGAATAACTATAAAAAAATTGAAAGAAAGGAGTATTATAAACTCTTGAAAAAAAAAGTAGACAATGATTCGTCTAGAACACCTAATTGTTGCAATGATACCTTTTGCTTGATAAGAAATCAAGCAAATGTTTTCTTGTCTAACAACATCCTTGCACAAGTTCATTAAGAAAATTTGCTATGATTCCATGTTTTCTTTGTCCACAATGAAAAGGCTATTAGTAGTATGTTATGATCATCATCTTGTGCAACCACAATAAGAAGGTTTTTGCGTATATTTCTCGTATATCCATGTTCCATCAATCTGCACAATTGGATTACAGTGAGAAATGACCTTAATGTAAGGATCGGATGTCCAGAACAAGCAATGGAAAATTCAATTCCTTAGTACTAGTTGGTCATCTTGGCCATAAGTAGGTAGTATCTTCAACTCAACCATTGTTCTTGGCACATACTTTTTTATTGCAACTAACCATTCTTCAAGTTCATTGTACGACGTATCCCAATCACCATAAAACTATTTTGTTGCTATTTGTTTAACCCTCCATTTTTTTTATATAACATTTTGTACCTAAATTGGGATTGCATATTGGCAATCAAGACAGATACAGGAATGGCGGACATGTCTTTCACCATTGGCATGATGCAACTACAAATTAATTTTGCATCAAGTTTCTGATTATCTTGAGTCATCATTGCAACAGTCCTTGTAAGAGGCCTTACATATTTTCAAATCACCTACAATTGTGACCTCTGCATCAATGCAACTCATACCAGCTAGTTACACCCTTCTGTAGAGCTCAACACTCCCTAATATATAATGTTGACTTAGATACAATGAATTTGTACTTTATCGACCCTTTCATGCTATACTGCTTGGTGGTACCTACACATATCCCGTTATTTAGGAATTGTAGATTTACAACCAACTCTTCTAATCCAAAATCTGGCACCAATATGTGGGAAGATATTATATCTGGGTATTTTGGGAATTCAGATGCATGTGTCGCATTTGGATCTACACTCAATATATGGGTTAAAGGTTCGTTTAGTATAACAATGCCACGAGTCAAATTCCCAAGTGGAGGGGTGTCTACATTATCATCATCGCTAGAGGCGGATTTAAGAGGGCTGGCAGGGGCCCCGACCCCCTTAAAATGGAAATTTTGCCATTTTGGCCCTTTAAATTTTTAAAAATTTTAAATTAGTAAAGGTAAAATTACACTTTTGCCCCCTGAAAATGATAAAAGTTTGATTTAATCCTTTAAAAATTATAAAGATATAGACAATATAATTTCAACCCCCTAAAATTTTTTCTTGGCTTCGCCTCTAATCATCGCCTTTGCCTTCATAATCTATATCATCTAACACCTCATTAAGATCAGGGCCACTAAATTCCTCCGCCTAGTGATCTAGACCATCATCATTATTGGGTACTTCTTCACTATCTGCATGGATACCAATCACCAATAGATGTATATGTAAAATGGGACCTAAATTAAAGTTATTATACAAAATAGGCACATTATGTGAATTGTCGCTTGATGTCAATGTCACTACATAATCACACGATTCTACCCACCCAACATTCAGATCAAAGTAAAACCCGTGTACAAAATATCGCCTATGACAAACACTCTCGGAACCTCTATATACGGGTCATGAACTCCATGTTGTTGATTTAATAGAGTGACATTTTGTACTGGCTCAACATTTGCCAACTTAGAAAACTACTCAATTGGTTTAATGTTACCAGTCAAGCAATACAATGCGATTATTGTCTCCACATCATCATCTTCGAGTTGCATCTCTCTATATTTACACGGATTGGAAGAATTTAGAAATTTGTAGAATAGTGTGAACATCTTCCTCTCACAACATCGAACAATTTTTACACCAATCTTTTCTTTCATTTCATCAAGTTTACTCTCTTGTTGAACCTCATTTCTATTTAATGGCAAGATTCAAATATACAACCAACTTTCGTATGAAAAATTACCCCATAGAAATTGACATAAACAAAGAATTAGTTACTCGTCTTCTATACTAAATCTGTAAAAGAAATTAAAAATAAAAAAGTATATATTAATTGCTATTAAAAAAATTTAAAACATATTAATTCAAAACCTTACTATAAATCACATATCATATCTAAAAACTCAAACATTGATAAAAAAACAAAATATAAAAATTTCAACATACATATAATATAATACTAACTAACTAAATAAATATGACTACATAATAACAACATTTTACCCTCTAAACATATAATATAATAGCAGCTTTTTATCCTTCAAGTATCACACATAAATTATGGATAATATAAACTATATAGATATAATTTATTAATGAGCAAATTTAATTAAAAACCAGTAACTTAATGAAATTAATTAAAAGCTCAATTACTAATCTAGTGATTAAAAAAATTTAAAAAAAAAAACTATCATCCAACAAAATAATTTGCATGCCATACTAAAAATTATTTATCAAAATATAATAACATGACTATTTATACTAGTAAAATAAAATAAAATAAAACTTATCTCATCAACTCAAACTCAAAATTAGAGATGAAAAACAATATATTCTTGAACTTGAATTCTAATAGTTGTTTTTGATGAGATTTTTAAAACTATTTATGAACCCAAGTTTTCTCTTTCGGTTGATTTTAACAACTCAAACTATCTTTTTGACTGGAAAAAAAGGGTAGATATAAGTGTTGTTCGGTGTCACCTGCAATGGTAGATATACCATTTAAATCTTTTTCCTCACTCATTTTAGCGGCTCCAAGGAGACTGTGTAAAAAGTGGTGCCATCGTATAGGGTGAAGACACCAATATTCCCACGGTATAAAATTCGAAAATACAAAAAAAGTATATATTTGTTGGTAAAATTTTCGGTGTAGCCTCGCTTAAAAATAAATTTTCCCTTGAAATGATTCTACAATGATTTTGTTAATTTTCAAGTGGTGTTACCATTATGTCAGGCCGTGAGATACATTGAAAACAAATCATTTTCACCATTTGCTTTTCACTCCATTTTTGTATATATTTTATGTATTATTTTAATAAATTTTTTTGTTAAATATATTTATTTTATAATACTTTTAATATGTAATTACTTTTTCATTATTTTGTAATTAAGAAATGAGAAATGAATAAAATAAATAGAAAATACATAGATGACAAGGGTATAATTGTATCTTAATTTGAAATTTGTTCGTAATTTGATTGTATGAGATTTTATCAACTAGAAAGGATAAGGGGATAATCTTAAAACCTAAGGGGTAAGCGTAGTTTATCCTAAAATCTTAAGAGCCTCACTAGTAAACATCCAAATGCTGTTTTGGTGATATTGGAGAAAAAAGTCCTTCATAAAATGTCAACATTTCATCTCATATTACACCGGTGCGGCTGAAAGGATCCTTGAATTAATTTGGGTTTTAAATTTTCTGATCAAATCATTTTTCGAGACCATTTGAGTTTAAATCATTGTAGGATTGATTCATTTGAGGTTTGGATTTTTCGGATTCAAATAATTTGTAGTATTAGTTGATTCAAATTTAAATCATTTTCCTTTTTTCTTTTAGATTCAAATTGTTTCTGAGTTTGTGTCAATTTCGATTAGGATGAGATATATTCAGGTTATTGATTATTTGTAATCTGATTCGAATTATTAGAACATAGTAAAAAAAAAATGAATCAATGCAGGTGGTTCGAGCTCTAGAAGACAATATTTCATTACCATATCTGGAGGAAGGAAGCAGGTTTTGGAAAAACTCATTTAACAGCACTTCGTCAGCAACGTTCATCCAAAATGCTCAACCATGCAACAACAATGATAGCTTTAGTGAAACCACAAGTGAATATGGTCTTTATCCTTCCGCCTCCACCACCGAAATTGAAATAACTCCAAACTATTCAATTTCAAAACAACCTGAATATGATCTCAACCGAGAAAGATAGTCTCTTAAAGCTGACACAATATTTGATAAACTATGTATTATTTGTTCACCTATCCAGGAAATTATTTCATATCACACAATTTACAGTTCTAATTTTTTTTTTTTTTTGACATTTAATGGTATATAATTTGTAATGTTGTAAAACAGATCTTGCTGTAATTCATCAGATTATGATTTTTGTTGCTTTATTACAGTTAAATTTGAGATTTAATGTTTTTGTATAAATTCAATATAATTGAGTTTCTATATTTTATATTTTTTCATTAAATTACTAGCACAGATTTTTCAAATCAGATCGATGGAAGAATTATTCACATCATTGAGTTCCAGTTTAACTATTTATCCAATAATAATTAAATAAATAATTAAAAATTCATAAAAATTAATGAAATATTAAAAACTTTATAAATAAATTCAATTATCGATTTTTAACTCGATTTTCAATTTTTTATTGGTTCCTAATGATTTGCTTAAAGACTGGTCCAATTCCTTTATCCAAGCCGATATATTGGTCATTTCTTATTCCAACAAACTCGACTGGCCTTTTCAATCTAGTTCCAACAACACTATAAAACACCCTTTCTAAAAAAAAATCAATATCAAACAAGACAAGCTGGAAGGTTTTCTTTCCTTAAAAAACCAGTGTCATCATTTTAATCAAAATAATTAAATGTTAATAATTTGGAATAAATAATGATATTATAAAATTAAATTACCAAATGGCTAAATTAGCCATTTATGCCCAAAAAATTATTGGCTAAATAGGTCGATTTTTTTTTTTAAATTTAGGGAAATAGGTCGTTTTTGGAGAAAGTGTGTGAAAGCCCATCATGCTAGACACACTTTCCTCCAACAGTCATTTCACAAGAAGAAAGATAGTTTACAAAAAAGAAAACTTAATATTCTAACTAAAACTCGATGTTGTAACTAAAACTCGATGTCAGGCAAGATGCCTTTCAAGGCTTACATGAATGCCTATTTATAATCAAAAATTCTAAACTAGAATCTAGTTACATTTGAAATCCGAAATAATTGTTCGGATAAGAATAAAAAATAAACTCTAATTTAATTACAATTGAGTTCCGAATAGTATCCCGATAAGGACACATTAATTGTCAGCTTCTTGGTGGCTTCCAAGTAGCTTCCTTTTATTGGTGGATGCTATGTTGGTTGTTTCCACGTAGCTTCCTCTGATATTATCTTGATAAGGACGCTTTTGGTTGTTTCCACGTAGCTTCCTTGAATAGTGGTTGCTTCCACGTTTCAATTGCATTAAATGGTTGCTTCCATCATGCATGACATCATCTTTGTCTTTTGGTGGTTGCCTTCTTTTTAAGTCACCGCCAATATTGAATGCATCTCCTTTTTTGGACATCATTCTTCCACGTGTTTATCCTTCTTGGATGTTTCTAAGATTTATTTCTTCAATTTCATCCAGGTGTAAGGATTCTGGTGAAGGGACTGGTGTGTTCCAGTGTTCCTATACTTCTCGGATTTCCGCTGCTAACGGATAATCTCCGATTTCCATTTCCGCTATTTGTGTTAATAACGAAATGGCTTATTCATTGCTTTCTTCCCGGTTTTTTCCGGTGTCGTAAGCTAGAATTCTTCTTCCATCGGTCCAAAACATATAAGTGTCTTGATGGAGAAGGTGCCGAGCCATGCTCATAAGATCAATTCCTGCTTGGACTTGATATTTGTTGAAATTATTATAGCACTCATCAATGATTTTTGATAAATGCTCGGATCTTCTCTTGCTTTGCTTTGGGGCTTTTCCGGAAAACATAGTATTTATATTCCAAATCGATAAAGGTGATGAAATTTTTCTTCCTCAAAGAATACCAATGAGACTCGCTTTATCTCAATATGAAAATAATAGACAAAATCGTCTATATTTACAAAGTTTGATAGCCGAGATTTGACTATCATTTGGAAAATCTTTTAATAAATCAAAAGAGATTTTTGGTATCGTTATTTCTTTAACAAATCCCCATTCAATACTTGTTATATCGAACGGCTCATGATTTAAACGAAATTTGATAGCGGAGTTTTTTCTCCTATATCATTTGTAAAAACATATGCTTGAGAAAAATATTCGAAAACTTTTCTAAAAATAGAGCTTGTTTTGTTTGCAAATGGCTCCTTTTATTTTTGAAAATATTTCGAGAGGTAAAATTTGTCTACACTTGTTATATAGACATTTTCTAAACATCTTATTAATAATAGGAGTGTTTCTCCCTTTATCAATAAAATATTGAAATATATCAAGAAGATTGTTTATCTCCTTAATCTCCATATATTCAATTAGGACATCGTCCCAATCCCTATATAATATACTTTTTAATAATAATTCTTCTTGATTTTTCTTGATTGTTTTTTTCAACTAAGAATTACGAGAATTGGGTAAAACCTTTAAAACTAGCTCTTTGTTCCAAAATATGGTTTTTCCATATCTTGTTTATGAAATGGTAATATTCTGGGGTAAGCTTTGGATTATAAAAATCCTTTAGATTCGAGAACTCAGAGGTTTGTTGTTTTTTTCAACAAATCTTCTCAGATATTTGAGAATTTGGAATCGGTATAAGGCTTTTGAGAAAATTAAGAATAATCCACCGGTGTTGGTGAATGTGATCCAATTGGTTGGTTTACCAATGGATATGGTAAATAATATCCTTGTTTAGGATAAAATTGTACCTGTGTAGGTGCAGCCATAAATCCTTGTTTAGGAATTATATTTGCAGTGCGACAATAAATCCTTGTTTAGGACTCATTGGTGATTTTCCCTTGTTGGATTTTAGCCCAGCCCAACGGTAACTTTTTGTCTTATAAATACTCATTCCATTTCCATTCTTTTCACTCAAATCTAACTCTCTTCATTCTCTCTAAACTCTCAATTCTCGCTATTATCTGAAGATCAAAATTTTCCAATAAATTTGTATAAAAATATTCTAGTTTTACTTTATTATTTCGTAAATTATTCATTTCAATTATTTTTTCATGAATGACAAGTTCTTTTATTCGTTTTGACGACAAGCACATTTCTACTACACAATCGGTAATGGTAAGGAAAATTTTTAATTTTCATTAATTTCAATTAAGTTTATTTTAAAGTTTTTAAATTTTTTAAAATTTTAAAATTATCTTGTTGATATAAATAAGCAGGTGATTGAGTTTTGAAGGGATTCATACACAATTTATCTAAGAGCGCACTGAGTGAAATTCATCATTATTTGAAAGATGCGAGATTCTTACATGCATTTCGTATGCTCAGAGGCTGTAAATTGGATCCCACACTTATCAGCGCGTTGGTGGAAAGATGGAGACGCAAGACATGCATATTCTATCTTCCATGCGGTAAGTGTACAATCACACTCGAGGATGTAGCTTTACAACACGATTTACCTGTGGATGGGTTAGTCGTTACGAGGCCAGTGGTCATTCCCAGTAAGGAAAACCGTTACGAGGCATTTTTAGGGAAGGTGTCGAACAAGTTTCAAGGTGGCCGGATAGAGATGAAATGATTGCAAGATAATTTCAAAGACCTTCCTGCGGACTCAACTGACATTGTTAAAGAACAATACGCTCGAGCATTCATCCTAAGATTAATTGGGGACATTCTAATACCCAATAAATCTCAAAATTTAGTACACATAAGGTGGCCATTACATATGGTCGAATTTAAATAATGTGGTCAACCGAGTTGGGAATCAGTCGTGTTCGGCCACATTGTACAGGGAGTTGTGCCGGGCGACGAAACTGGAAAAAATGTCAGTCGGTAGTTGCCTACTCTTGTTGTAGTCATGGGCGTAGCGGCAGCTACTATTTTTACGTCTCCCAGTGCACACCCCTTATACATTCCCATTGGTGACAAGGTAAAATTCATTTGATAATAATATATAGTTACCATAGTAAATGTTGTTTATTTATTATATGTTTGAATTAACATATTGTTTGAGTAGGTGGAACCATGGGCCAAGTTATGTGAGACTCTTGGACCAACTAGAAGATATCTGACTGTTGCTAGATTAACACTCGAAAGCCGAGGTTAGTTATTGAATTTTTCAAACATATAATAATTTTGCAATGATTTCAAATTTAAAATTTTGTAGATAACAAAATTTATAATTATGCACTACCATTTGAGTGGATGCCATACGCTGATTTGAAAATCGTAAAATGCATCCCGCTTGAATTTTTGGCCATTCGGAGTATGTAGAACGCGAAAGTGCCACTGGTAGTTTATGTGACGGTGGAGATGCACGAATTGGATCGAGTGATGCAACAGTTCGGGTGAAGGAAAAATATTCCACTGACACTGCAAGACATCGAAGCACTGCACAAGCTTGATTTACGGGGGAAAATCGAAGAAAATTGGCGGGAATTCCACAAGGAATATATCGACATTTGGGATTGTAGGAAGGATTTCATACCCATACACTAACCTTTTTTCACCCCGGAGATGGTGACCTCTATGGAGTACATGACATGGTTTAGATTCGCCGGCATGCTATATCTAGTATTGGCGAAGGTGAGGAGTAGGCAATTTCATTTGAGGAGGCCACGACGATTGCTCCAGAATCATAGGTCCTGAGCAAGTGCTACAACGGGTTTGTCATCGCCTCTAACCCAACAATGGGTATGGATGTCTACACCACATCCTGATCAATTCCCTCCATATATTCTTATTCCTTTCACTAACCCCATGTATTTTACACAAGCACCACACTATACACCACCTCAGCATCCTGCATCTACACCTCTTACAAGTGTGTATGTCATGACACCTTGGAAACACAAAAATATATAAACTTTTTTGGTACCTTTTGAGCTATAATTCATATAGTTTCATAGTAATTTTTGTCAAAATTCATACTTTAATTATAAAATAATTAATTTTTACTCAAATTATTAACATATTGAATTATAATTATTTTTATAATAAATTTACACAAATTTTTTGCATCGAGTGAATCAAGAGTATGGCTATTAATTTTCCAGCCATGGACGATCTAAAAATATTTTTTGAACATATTTTATAATTAATTTTGATCCAACATCAATTGCGTTAAAAATGAGCCCAATTGTGTTAAGAGAAGAGGACTGATCCACCAAGGATTTGGAGGCCCAAACTGTCCCATATAGCTAACACAAACAACTTATTTAGTTGATTTTTATAATTACAAAATAGCCCTTGAAGTTGCCTTTAATTCCGTTCAAGCCCCTTCTCTTTTCATGCCTTCTATTTTTAGCCTCAAGCTAAAAAAACAAGTTTGAATCAATCAAATTTTCTCAAAGTATGGCCGGCCAAGGAAGAGGGAGTGGCTGATTTTTTTTCTCTATTTTTAGCAGCCATCTCCACCTACAAATACCCCTATTCTTTTCCTCAAAAAATCATCCCTTACATCCTCAATTCACATATCTTTCTCTCTTCCATTCTCTTTCTTATTTTCCCAATTCCTTTGTCCTCCTTCCCTTGCCGATTTCCCTTCTTAGCACCCCTTGGAATAGCACATTCAAGTGTTCATGAAGGCCTTGGACCAATAGGATGAGCAGAAAAGAAGAGGTGTACACTAGTCTGGCTTCGAAGAAACACCGAGATTTGTTTCCTAGTTTACATCTCTTTATTTTTTCTCGTTTATGTTGTGATCATGATTATGAATATCTGTTCTGTTTTTATTCGCAATCTATTAAAATGACTTAAAATTAAATCGTGTTAGATTGATTGCATTCTGTTTGCTTAAATTATTAAAATCATGTTTTTGTTTGTTTAAATTGTTCAATTAAATAAAACCATGCTTATGTTATACTTGCATTATAATTGTAAGGTAATGAATGAATTAATTATTAATCGAATTGAAATTATAATTAATTGACACAGTATTTAATTGGTGCATGTTTAATCTTCTAAGGTAGTTAAAGGTTAAATTAACAATGATATTAAACTATACTTTAGCCTTGCATAATTTGTAAGATTATTGTGATTAAATTGTTTCAATATAGAAATATATTGTTATCTCACTTTATCTTATACTTACTTATGAAAATTGATTAATTGTTTGAATTGACATAGGAATATGTTTAAGAGATTAATTGATTTAGTAAGTATGTACGTGCATTAGTTAACAAAATACCAAGTTGTCGTGAAATTATTAGTAACAACATGAACATAGTTTTAGTGATTCTAAGTTAAAGAATGAAATTGATCTAACACTTTTATGTCATATTGATTAAACTCATTTTGAGAAATCGTGCATTGGAATTTTACTTTTTTTATTTTTTATTTTTTTAGTTTGCATTTAATTTAATTTTCTTAGTTTTTATATCACCACTTCAAATAATATATTTTCCATCACCAAATTGTTTAAATTTACATTTCATAAATATTCTCTTTCATAGTCCTGTGGTACGATAACTCGACATTACTTGTCACTTTATTACTTGATATGATTGTGTACACTTGCACAATTTCGTCATTCCAGGTTTTTGGCGTCGTTGCTTGGGACTGTTTTAAAATACATTGTTTGTGAAATTGTTAATTTTGTATTTTGGTTTATTTTTCTATTTAATTTTAGTTTAATCATTTTTTCTGTGATTGTTTCAGGCGTTTATGAGTATTGGTCGAATTATCGACTTACTCCCTGTAGATCTTGAAATTGAAAGGACTTTTCAACAAAGAAGAAGACAAGCTGTAACACCCTTAACCCGTATCCATCGTCGGAATAGGGTTACAGAGTATTACCGGACTTAACAATCAAACAATCATACATTTCTCATACATTTTTCATATCCAATAAAATGCATTCACAATCAATCACAATGTCCCTAATACGAGCCTACGAGGCCCATAGTATGCATTAGAAGCAGTTCGGGACTAAACCGATAACTCAGGAAATTTTTGGAAAACTTAGAAAATTTTTCGAAATATAGGGGACACACCCCCGTGTGGCCTGGCTGTGTGAGACAAAGACACACCTGTGTCACAGGCTGTGTGGACATTCGAAATGGGATCACATGGCCGTGTCCCAACCGATGTCCGACCCCGTGTAACTCACTGGCTTGGGTCACATGGCCAACCACACGCCCGTGTGACTAGCTCGTGTACTCTTCAAAATGGCCTCACACGCCCGTGTGCCAGGCCGTGTGATAGGCCGTGCCAAAACTGTAGGGTATACTAACTTATGCCACACGACCAAGTCATACGCCCGGGTGCTGGGCTGTGTTGAGCATACTGACTTGGTTTCTAATTAAACACCAGGGAACACACGGTCGTGTCACCTAATCGTGTGGACAAAAATAGGCTATTTACCAAGCCATCATTCTCACCCAGATTTGCATTTACTTACACAAACCAAAATGCATATGACCATACCTTCAAATGGCATTTAAACTCATCAAAACCAAGTTTAATTCATGCTATATCATTACCATCAACCACAAGACACACAAGTATTACAACAAGCCATTCAATTTCATACCAAATTCACATTCTCAAATCGATCAGTATGGTCACTTTCAATTATACATCACTTTACCTAAAACCACAAGCATACCAATTTCAAATTTCAACCATTTGGTAATCCAAATACCAATTCACAACAAGCATTTATATAGCAATTATATACAACATATCAAAAGGCCATTTGCATATATATATACACATCACCAAGCATGCCAAAATAAGCCAAATCACATGGCTATACACCTAACCAAAACATACTACATTTACAAGCCAAATCAATTGGCTAAATTCATCATAAACATAGAACCATATTAATCACAAATCTTATACATGCCATATAACCAGATACATAAATTCAAAAGTACCAAAATGAAAGCTTGATAGTGTGATGAGATCTCCGATGACTCCCAAATCTGAGCAGGCTTCGATTGTCACTATAAAACACAGAAAAATAAACAGAGTAAGCTATTAGTAAGTTCGTATAGTAATAAACTTAACTTACCATATATAACTCATTTAAGCAATTTAAGCAATTAAACATATCATAATATAACTTATTTTGATCCATAAACCTATCACATATTCCTTCACAAGGTTAGATATGAATTTCACAAGTTTCTTCGATTCAATGCTTGTATGGTTCATGTACATACTTGTATCAACTCGTATCAATCTCATACACATCCATATCCTTGATATACCCGTTGAACCATTTGGAATAATATCGGATACTCGGGAATCTTGCACCCTAAGTGCCAATACATAGCCGAAGTTATCTCAATCTCATATCTCATATAATGCTCACTCTCGAGCTATCAACAGGTTTGCTCACAAAAGCTGACGATCAAGACGTAGCTACACGGTGCTGTTCACACAAGCTGACAAGAATCCACAACACATGCCGGATAACTCAGCCACCAGTAAGACGTACGGACCAACACCCAAAACACATAACCCCTAATGACATGTCATTTGTATCCTAATCTGTTCCTAAGGTTCAACTGGGATTTCCAATTGCTGAATCTTCATCGAACATATTCGTAAGGTCGTATTCACAATTAATTCAATAATAAAGCATTTAAAACACAATTTTATTAATGCTTATTAACATACGAACGTACCTCGATCGCCAAAACGACAAAATGGATCGACTAATCCAATACTTTATTTTTCCCCGATCTAGATATGGACTTCTCTTTTCTTGATCTATATGTAATCAAATTTAACTTATTTAAATAACATTCTATTCAATTTAGCCCAAAAATCACATTTTGGAAAATTACACTTTTGCCCTTAATAGTTTAACATCTTTACAATTTAGTCCCTAGCTCATAAAAATACAAATTCATGCAATTAAATCCTTACCCATGCTAGCCGAATTTTCCTTATTATCATAACAGTCCATATTTTTAATTTATTTCACATTTCTATTACAAATTCAAATTTCTCAATTTAATCCCTAATTGACAATTTTATCAAAAATCTCTTAACAAATGTTGTTTATCTAACAACAACCATTCATTTTCTATCATCAAACATCAAAATAAACACATATTCATCAATGGAAAAACCCTAAATCTTTAAAATTTTTGCAAATTAGTCCCTGGACTAGCTGGATTAAGCTACAACGACTCCGAAAACATAGAAATCATTAAAAACGGGACAAAAATTACTTACTAATCAAGCCTCAAAGTGACTGAACCCTAGATGAACAAAAATGGCTTTCTTTCCCT
Source organism: Gossypium bickii (assembly GCA_025503065.1). NCBI lineage: Eukaryota > Viridiplantae > Streptophyta > Magnoliopsida > Malvales > Malvaceae > Gossypium > Gossypium bickii. The sequence continues at coordinate 89,471,196 of CP106714.1, read as the reverse complement.
TTAATATTCGGTTGGAGAAGATGATAAGAGATAAAAATGTGTTTTGTTTTATTTATTTTAACATTAATTTACTAATTTACCAAATTAACCTTTTAATTTCAATCAAATTTCAACAATACCAATCTCATAAATGTCCACTAACACACTAATGGTTTAATTACCACATAAGGACCTCCATTTTAAGGTTCCATAGCTATTAGACACCTTTAGTTATTAGAACACCACTTTTGCACTTTACACGATTTAGTCCTTTTTATCAAATTGAGCATTCAAACGATAAAATTTCTTAACAACATTTTCAGACAATCATAATATCATGTTGTAGACATTAAAATAACAATAAAATAAATATTTCGACATCAAATTTGTGGTCCCAAAACCACTGTTCCAATTTGGCTAAAAACGGGCTGTTACACAAGCAACTTAGAGAAGGATCGAAGAGATGGACCTTGAGAACCAAAATCAAGGACATGAAGCAAATCATGCTTAAAATCCTATCCTTATTACTAATGATAAGGATAGAGCCCTAAGAAATTATGTCGTGCTAGTGTTTCATGAGCTTAATTCGGGTATTAGGAGACCCAAAATCGAGGCACAACAATTTGTACTAAAGACAGTCATGTTTCAGATGCTTCAGATAGTGGGCCAATTCAGTGGAATGCCAACTGAGGATCCTCACCTTCACTTCAGATTATTTATGGAGGCGAGTGACTCCTTCAAGTTAACCGGGGTACCCAAAGAAGCACTAAGATTAAAGTTGTTCCCATATTCACTAAGGGACAGAGCTCAAGCCAGTTGGACTCATTGCCACCAAATTCCATCACCGCATGTTAAAATTTAGCTAAACGATTACTTATGAAGTACTTCCCACCTAGCAAGAATGCTAAGTTGCAGAATGAATCACTACCTTCCAACAGATGGATGATGAGTCCTTGTATGAAGAGTGAGAAAGATTTAAAGAACTATTACGAAGATGCCCTCATCATAGAATCCCACATTGCATCCAATTGGAGATATTCTATAATGGTCTAAATGCTCACACGAGGATGGTAGTAGACGCTTACTCTCCTTTCTAAGTCTTATAATGAGGCTTATGAAATCATGGAGAGAATTGCCAGCAACAATTACCAATGATCAACCAATCGAGCAGTGTTAGGAAGACGAGTCATAAGAATACATGAAGTGTATGCTCTCACTTTCCTCACATCTCAGGTATCTTCAATATTTTCAATGCTTAAGAACTTTACTACTAATGGGTCTAATAATTTTGTAGCTCAGCCAACAAATCAATTCGAAAATGTAGCCTATGTATATTGTGGGGAAGGAAACTTTTTTAAAGAATGTCCATCAAACCCAGAATCTGTGTATTACATGGGTAACCAGAACCAAAACCAAGGTAGGCAGAGATTGCAGTCCAATTTCTATAACCCATCTTGGCTAAACCACCTGAAATTCTCTTGGAGTAACCAAGGGGTTGGACCTAGTAACACTTACACACAACCTAGACTGCCCTAACCATCTGAATTTACCCAACAAGTTTAAAAATCACCACAAGCTGAACCTTCCAATAGCTTAGAGAACATATTGAAGGAATTTATGGAAAAGAATGATGCCACTTTAAGAAATTTGGAGAATCAAGTAGGTCAGCTTGTAACTGAACTTAGGAACAGACCACAAGGTGCTTTGCCTAGTGATACAAAGAATCCATGAAATCTGAGGTGTAACACCCCTAACCTGTAACCGTTGCAGGAATAGGGTTATAGAGCATTACCAGAGTTTACAGAACAAATACAGATAATTCATATAATTTACTATTCATATCTGAAAATAATCATACTATCCCTTGAATGGACCATTGAGGCACAATTTAAACATTAGAATCAAGTCGGAACTAAATCAGGATCTCAAAGAATTTTTCACAAAATTTATAATTTTTTCTTTAATACGGGAGTCACATGCCCGTGTGAGTAGGCCGTGTGGCTCACACGGCCAAATGACATGCCCATGTCTCAGGCTGTGTGGGTATTCGATATGTGGCACACGGTCGTGTCCCAACCTATGTCCTTGTGTAACTCTCTGACTTGTGCCACACGGCCTACCACATGTCCGTGTGCTAGGCCGTGTGGTCAATTTAATTTTCCCAAATTAGGTGTAGATTTCATACAGCCAAGACACATGCCCGTGTTCTAGGTCGTGTAGCACACACGGCTGAGACACATGCCCGTGTCTCTGCCCGTGTACCAAATTCTTAGCATTCTGTTTCTCAAATTTAAGATGCAGGGGACACATGGCCAAACCACACACCCATGTGCCAGGCCATGTGTCACACACGGTCAAGACACACCCTGTGTGTCTACCGCGTGGACAAAATAAGGCCATTTCCTAGCCTTATTTCTCACCCAAATTTAACCTTCAACTTACAACCTACAACAACATTTGCATATATTTGCCAACCAATTCAAGTCATATAGATCAAGCAAACATCAATAACATGTATGAAATAGCATCATATACATTCTTATGATCAAACTTACCTTTTAGTAAACACTTATATTTTACCCTAATTCAATCTAACCAACCACATACATATATGTTAAACATGATATATATAATTTCATATCACTATACCAAAACAAACCATTGTTAGCCATTCCAATAGCTAAATTACAAACAACCATGTACTTGCCAACATTGGCCAAGTTAACCTATACATGCCATTATATCAAAATAAGATTACTTTTTATACCAAAACAAGCTGGAGGATAGTGTGATGATTCTTCGACTGTTCTCCAAGCTTAACAAGCTTCCGAACACTATAAAAAGAGAAAATAAAATCTAGTAAGCATTTAATTCTTAGTAAGTTTGTATAACAAGAATTAAACTTACCAATCGCATTCAATAAAATAAGTATATAATAACAGGCTTTCCAACAAATTGGCAATTTGCTTAATTAAATACACTCAAATAAGCAAGTTAGTCACATAATTCACATGTACATCAAATAAACATAGATGAGCTCATCATGCTATACTCCTTTCAGGTATTTCAAAAGTATTCAGGACATAACTCTTTTAATCTCATAATTTCTCATGTTAGAAGTTTTGTCCGTTGAATTATTGAAATATCTATGGATACTTAGGTAGTACACACAAGGTGTAGAAAATTGTAAATCATTAATTCATAATCGAGGGTACCCATTAGGGCACAAAATTAGGGAGCACACTCTCGAGCCACATATCAGGATACTCATATGAGCCATATAACAGGACGCTTATCCGGGCTAAATAGGAAAACTCATAAGAGTTTTAATCAGGGAGCTCACAGAGCTTATCAGGTAACTTCGAAGAGTTATTATTAGGGAGCATCGGATAAGGTAACAGATAGTTCAAGCGAGCCATGTTAGGAAGCCCATAAGAGCTTATATCAGGACACTCACGTAGAGCAGCGTTTGTATCCACATTATTTGCTGGATCACAATCGATCGAATCATGTAACAGGACGCTTACACAGAGTTGCGGTAGTGCGCAACACATGCAGAATCACTACCAATCTGAATGCTCGCAAGAACTATTTAACAGAATGATCGAGAGGGCTATAATAGGATTGCTCGCCTGAGCTATATTCTGTCGCAACATATGCAGGACCACATGTAATATAGGAAATCACATATATCCATCGAATTTCATTATTCAAACGAAAATTAATATTTTTCGGATATGTTTGAACATATGATTATTTCATTTATTTATTTTAACATTTATACAATTCATATATTCACATACCACATTCAATTCAACATAAAATAAACACAATTCGGTACACGAACTTACCTCAACACATGTTTGTGTATAAAAATCTACTAATTTGAAACTTTTTCTTTTCCTCGATCTAGCTTCAAATTTGAGTTATCCGGATCTATATAAATGGATTTAGTCATCAATTTATCACATTTCATATTCAATTGCATTCAATTTACACTAGGAAAAATTACCATTTTGCCCCTAAACTTTTCATAAATTTTAATTTCGTCCCTAGGCTCGAAAAATGGTATTCATGCAATTTAATCCTTATTCCAAGCCTAACCAAAATTTTCATATAAGATTTACAGCACTTGTATTTCACAAAATTTAGAATTTTTCTATGGGTTTTACCACTTTTCAATTTAGTCCCTAAATCAGGATTTCATTAAAATTCTCTTTGTAAAAGTTGTTTATCTATCAACAACCTTTCATTTTCTACCATGAATTTCAAATTTTCAGCATATTCATCCATGGAAAAACTTTTTTACTCTGATAACTTTTCAAATTAATCCCCAAAATAGATAGATTAGACTATCCCGATCTCAAAAATATAAAAATTACTAAAAACGAGACAAGAAAACATACCTAATTAAGCTTGATTAGTTTACTTTCTATCTTCTAGGGTTTTCATGCAAATTTTGGGGAAGATGATGAAAATAAGATGATATTTTCTATTATCATCTTTTAATTATTTTGATTTCCAATTTAGTCCTTAGCCTTTTCTAATTTTTCCATGGATGAATCATCAAAAATATCTACTAACTTTTCTTTAATGGTCTAATTACCATATAAGGACCTCAAGTTTTGAATTCCATAGCTATTTGGTTCTTCTAGCTACTAGAATTCAACTTTTGTATTATATGCAATTTGGTCCTTTCCATAATTAAGCACATAATCGGTAAAATTTCCCTATCAGAATTTTTATAAGAAATTCCTATCATAATGCATACCATGCAATAATATTAAAATAAATCTTCTTTCCGGCTCGAATTTGTGGTCTTGAAACCACTGTTCCGATTTCACTGAAAATGGGTTGGTACATGAGGAAAGAGCATTGTAAAGCATTGACACTAAGGAGTGGAAAGACAATAGAGCCTAACACTGTCAAAGTTGAAGAAGAGGCAACTGATGCTCAAGATAAAGTGGAAGTTCAACCAAGTGTTGAAAATCCAGCTTCACTAGAACCAGAATTTGCAAAATTTGATAAGGTAATTTCTGACCTAATCAATTCCGATAAACTAACACCTTTGTTAGATGTAGAAGTGCCACAATAGACGAAGTGCCCAGTTCAAGTTAAGAATCCTCCACCACCCTACCCTCAAAGACTTCAGAAGCAAAAGTAGGAAGTCCAGTTCAAGAAGTTCTTAGATGTACTCAAACAACTTCATATCAACATTCCATTGGTAGAAGCACTTGAGTAGATGTCAAACTATGTCAAATTTATGAAGGATATCCTGTCCAAGAAATAAAGAGTTGGAGAATTTGAGACGGTAGCTCTGACTAAAGAATGCAGTGCATATCTATAAGATAAATTACCCCCAAAGATGAAGGACCCTGGATGTTTTACCATACCTTGCAACATTGGAGCAACTTATTATGGTAAGGCACTATGTGATTTGGGAGCGAGCATTAACTTGATGCCCATGTCCATATTTAGAAAGTTAGGGATAGGTGAAGTTAGACCTACTACGGTCACACTTCAGTTAGGAGATCAATCTTCAGCATTTCCAGAAGGAAAAATTGAGGATGTATTGGCATGTGTAGATAAATTTATTTTTCCTGTTGACTTTGTTGTTTTAGACTTTGAAGTAGATAAGGAGGTGTTAATCATCCTAAGAAGGCTGCAATATCCCTAAATCGAGTCTAGTAGTTTTGAGTATATTTTTCGAGTTCCAAGCCTGAATTTAGGAATTTATCGGGTTAATAGTAATTTTTAATTTAATTTAGGAGGTCAATTTTATCTAAAATCGATTAAACAATAGTCCGGATAAATAAATATATTTTTGGAAGTTTAATTTTAAAGTAATTAAATAATTATTAGTGAAAATAATTAATTTGGGTCGAAAAAGAATTTTAAAATAATTTTTATTGGGGATTAATTTGAGTTAAATTTAAATATTAATTAAATTCGATTTAATTGTAAAATAAGGGAAATTTTGGAGTATTTATTTGGAAAATAAACCTTTAAATTTGGAATTTTAGATGGAAAAGACCAATTGGTAAAGTAAGGGAAATGTGGGAGTGGCCATTGGGAAAATTTCCCCATTTTAAAATTTTTGGTGGGTTGTTTCAATTTTAAACACAATGCATCTAGCTTACTTTTCACACCATTTACATCAGATTAGAGAGCTATAAATTTTGTTTTCTTTGCATGATTTTAAAGATCTATCATCAGAGAATAGATTCAACAAATTCCTTCTCAAAATACTCATTTTTTTCACCTGAAATTATTCACAAAAGTAGCAAAAAAATATTCTGAAATTTCTCAAGATTCTTGAATCAAGATTTTCAATCAAAAGATTTAGATCGAATCAAAGGTAATAATTATTTCTAAACTTATTTTTATGATGATTAGAAGCATATTTACATGATTTGAGTGATAACTACATGATTTTTTTATCAATGTCATCTTCTTCAAAGGTGGATCTTGAATTTTGAGAGGAAATCCACAAATCAATGGATGTTCCAACTCAAAATGGATCCATTAGATGGTTTTTGATCTTATTTATCAATATTAAACATGTTTTGTAAAGTAATTTAAAGAAATTTGTCATTTTCATGAACTGGTTTTTCAGATTTTTGTGAAATTGATTTAAATGTGAAATTGATGCTTAGTATATGTTTATTTGGTCTAGTATTGATGTTTGGAAGTGATTAGGAGGGCTAGAGTGATCGATTTTCTGAGGCATTGAGTTTTCAACTTGATGATACAAATCCGGTAAGGTAACTTTAAGTGAGAATTTCGTGTAGCCTAGTTAATGAAAATTTGTGTTTATTATATCTTTTGAAAGGTGGTAATATCTATTTTATCTTTGTTAATGCTCTGAATCTTGAAGAGGATCAAGCTAATCGAAATTGAAGCTTGGATTTGCTTGGTTGATTACTTGGGTGTGGTTGTTTTAGTTGTGTGGTGAGTGTTATTAAAGGGCAATTTGGTAAATTGACCCTCACTTATGCTTAATTGGATGATTAATTACTAATTTCAAATATTTAATTGAGTTTTGGTTGGTTAATTTTGCAAGATTATTGATATATGTTTAACTGATAAAATTTTTGTTAAATGTTAGTAAGTGAGCATCTATTGGTTTTGTGTGCTTGATTTAATTGATTATAATGGTGAACTAAGCAAGCATACTGGAGTTTTTGGTTCATGGTATGTTGATATTTCAATTGATAAATGAACATTGATAATAGGTAATTGGTGTGCTAGATTTAATTTGATGTTAAAATGGATATGTTACATGATTTATATATGCGTTTTGACACTTTAAATGGAGCACATTATTGACTAAAATTATGCTATGATTGATTGGTTATATTGGCGTTATAGCATGGTGGGTTCATTGGATATAGTTGGCATGCCATAAGATTTGTGAGTACTTACCATATTGATATGTTATTTGTGAGCAATGAGGCTCTAGGTGGACTAATTTGGAGTAAATAAGGGAATGTTGAGCTTGTGTCTCCACTCAACGGGACTGATTTGAGGCAATATAAGGGAGCATGTGGTCTTGGCCCACTCAATCTGAGACTAATTCTGATTATGATTGGGAGTAAAGAGATCCGTTTATCCGATATATGATCACTCGATTAAGCCATGATTGTATATGCCAATATAAATGTTTGAAATGATATATGCTAAATTGATGATTATATGCCGTGATTGATTATGATATTTTATACATGGTTGTGCAGATGGCATTGAACTATTATGGATTGATATTGTGATTGAAAATTTGTATTTGATTGGTTTCAATTTAAGCATGATTTGGGTTTCAATTTACTCTTCGTTTTATTAACATTCGCTGAGCTATTTAAGCTCACACCCTCACATTCGTGTAGTTAACCGACGAGGTTGAGGAGCTGAGGAGCAAAGCAAAAGAGTTCCAAGAGATTAAGGGTCGGTAGAGATTTAGTTACAGATTTTAGAGATGTTAATCGAGCATTGTGGAACTTCCGAGACTTAGTTTAATTTTGGTTGTAATTGGACTTGGATATTGGACATTGGACATTTTTAATTTTGGATGGTTTTATAATATCATATATGCATGTTTGAGTTTGATTATTGAATAATTTACGGTGTATTGTTGCTTGATAACATGGTGATTGATAACATGGTGTGTGAGGCATGCTGTTTACACTAACCATTGTTGAAATGAAGCTTGCATGGAGTGGTTTACTAGCGACTAAGGTACGCCACTTGTTTGAATTAATCGGTGGGTGATATGCATGAAATTGAATGTTTAATTCTATTTAATTGAGGCTTAATTAGTGTTACTAAATTCAATTGAAGGTGTATGAATATGTAGGTTATTTAATTGTAGCTAAATCGGGTTTAATTGGCCATCAAAATACTCAAAATCGGGTTTAAAATCAAACTTTTCGCACAAAAAACACTGCAATGGACTGTTGAGGGTTTGAATTATGGTCTTTTTAAATTGGTTCTCTAGTCTGTTTAAATTACAAATTAGTCCTGTAACTTGATAAGTCTAATTAGAGCCTTAAATGATAAAGAAACTTGATAAAATTTTAGGATTAGACTTGTAATTGATAAAATTTGGTAGAAACGCAATCAATTTAATATTTGAGTATAGTACTTATAGTTTGAAATTGTTACGATTTAGTCCTTAATGATAAAACTTGAATTAGACATAAAAATTAAACTTGGATTAAGCTAAAATTTATAGGACTTACATAAATTGAATAAAAGAGGGTTGGTAAATGTATAGATCTAAATTCAGGTTAGTTTAACCGTAGGTGGTAAAATGACAAAAATGCCTTTAGGTTAAATTACTTATAAAAAGTTCAAAATTGGTTCAAAAATTGCTTCCGCATTAATAAATAACTAATAAATGGATAAGATTGTGGTGTTATAAGGTTGGGGTGTGTCTTGGGAGGTCGTTACTTAGGTGGCTAATGTAACGCGTCAAATTCGGGTCTGTCCATCCCGATCAGGTTTGGGGTGTCACAAGGCCTTTCCTAGAAATTGGAAAGACCCTTATTGATGTGTAAAATGGGGGGCTTACCATGCATGTTCAGGATGATCAGGTAACATTAAATGTTTCTAAGTCTATGCGATTTCCTGAAACATTTGATGATTCTTCTACAGTAACCGAGTTAGAAGATTTAGATATAGAATGGGAATTCAACTTTGTTAAGAACCCATTGGAACACATTTTAATTTCAGACCCTCCAAGTGATAAGGAAGGGGGAAAATATTTAGCTTTGTTGAAAGCTAACTCGGAAGGATTCACTATAAAAGTTCAGTTCAAGTCACTAGAGTTGTCATCTTGTGAGTAGAAGCAACCCAATCCATCAATAGAAGAACCATCTTGTGAGAAGCCATGTGAAGGATACCAGGTGGACTATTTCATATATTTGAGGTAATTATCATTCTACATACACTCATAAGTTATTGCTAGGAGAAACTAAAAAGGTGTCTATCGAGGGACAAATGAGCTTGATTCAATCTCAAATATTTGATCTCGGGAAACTCAAGTCTCAATTATTAAAAGTGGGGATCATTTATCCCATCTATGACAATTTTTGGATATACCTTGTTCAATATGCATCGAATGAAGGAGGTTTCACGATTGCAAAGAGCGAGTTGATTCCAACAAGGATGGTTACTTGTTGGCGATTATTTGCAGACTACAAGAAGCTAAGCAAGCTTACCAGCCTCTCCTCCCCGGCCTTCAGATACGAGCCTCATATCGCTCGAAGATACTCTTTGAACAGATGCTTGAGCATTGCTATCAACTTCATTGGAATTAGCTCGGTTGGATGTCATTGCTATATAAAAACATGTTTTAAAACGGTAAGGAGATATCGCACTATCACAGGTTATATAATGGCATTATAGCTAGACTCGTACACGATACGTTCAGTCTGAGAACCGACTAAACCGTAGCTTTGATACCAATAAATGTAACACCCCTAACTCGTATCCGTCGTTGGAACAGGGTTACGGAGTATTAACAGAATTTACAATACAAACAAACAGAATTTCAATCATTTCATAACTTATCAATATTCATAATAAAACCAATCAAAATCATACATACTATCCCTTCTACGAGCCCTTGAGGCCCTACGTACGCGTTAGAAACAAGTCGAGAGTAAATTGGAAACTCGTATAATTTTTCAGAAAACATTGCAAATTTTCAAAGCTGCAGGGGTCACATGGCCAAGAGACATGCCCGTGTCTTAGGCCGTGTGGGCATTCGAAATAGGGACACACGGCTGTGTCCTAACTAGTGTCCTTACCCGTGTAACTCACTGACTTGGGTCACACGGCCAAGCCACATGCCCATGTGCTAGGCTGTGTACTCTTTAAAGTATCCTCAAACGCCCTTGTGCCAGACCATGTACTAGGCCATGTAACAGCATGACTTACAGCCCTTTGAAAGAAACAGGGGACACATGGCCGTGTGCCACGCACGGCTGAGACACACGCCCATGTCTCTGCCTGTGTAGACGAAAATAGGCCATTTTACGAGCCACATTTCTCACCCAATTTGGCACTAACCTACACCCCAAAATGCACACATACACTAGCTATAATCAAACCTCCAAAACAAGCATGAGCAAGCTTTAAACATGTGGTATATTCACATACAACCAATATGCCCTTAGGCACCTTAAATGACAAGTATAATTAGGTTCAGCCATGTGGTCCATGTAACCAAGTGATGGTCTCAAAACTAACTATTATTTCGACAAAGGCAAGCGCACCTATCGAACAGTAGTATAGTTATGGTGAGTCCGAAATATCGTATCCTCAAGGACTAAAATTACTAGTAATAACTATCTTTTTATTATCCGGCCTAATAATTAAAGGGATTTGTTTTTAATCTAAATCTAACTAACTAATTTAACTAACTAAATGACTATGAATCGTGACAGAGAGTTAATTGGGAAAATACTTTTGGACAACTTATATGAGATAGGTAATACCTAAGGAAGAATCCACCTAAACTTCACTTATTACTTTTGATTCATATGATTTATTCACTTGACCTAATCCGTAGAAATCCTTGATTTATGTTAATATCTCTTTCAAGACTGAAAACAACTGACTCTAGTTTGATTAATTGAAATCTCTTTCTAATTAAAACCCCTATTGTCGCATTAACTCGATCTATGGATTCCCTTATTAGATTTGACTCTAATCTGGCATATTTTCGTCGCCTTATTTCTAGGGTTGCAATCAATTCTTCTTAATTATGTTGATCTTTTCTTAAACAGGGACTTTTGCTCCACTGAATAAGCACATTCGACTTGAATCAATAACCTGAATTATCAAGACAAGAATAAGAACTCACAATTAAAAATAAGAACAAGTATTTATCTTATAAATCAAATAATAATAAGATCTGTCTTAGGTTTCATCCCCTTAGGTATTTAAGGGATTTAGTTCATTCTGATAGAAGGAAACATATTAGAATAGGGAAAACAACAAAACATAAGAAAACCCAAAAAACTTCTAAAGAACTTGATGAGAGATCCTAAGTCTTGATGGAGATCCTTCTCCTAGGTTATTCCTGACGACTGTCTTGGAGTATTTTCTGCCTTCTACTCGGCGTCTATTCGACGTCCTGTTGACCTCCCTTTTAGGTTGCCCCCTAGGGTGTTTATACAGGCTTTGAGATGCCTTTCTTGGCCTACAAGTAACCTTTTTCTGAATAGAGTTAAACCTAGGGTCGGCAGGGACACGCCCGTGTGACACGCCCGTGGTGGACTCCTTCGGTCGTGGTCGATTCTGCTCGCCATACACGGCCGTGTGATCTGCCCGTGGTCGATAGTCCAGGCTGTGTGATTTCTGATGTAGGCCTATTTTATCCTTTTTTGGCCCGTTTCTCGTTCTTTTCGACTCCCTAAGCTCTCCCGAGTATAAAACATGGAATTAAGAGATTAGGAGCATCAAATTCATCAAATTCAATGGGAAATCATCCAAAATTAAGCCAAGAATGGGGTTAAAATATGTGTAAATTATGGTCTATCACCAAGTAATCAACCAACTTATGTGTATAATTGCATCAATACATAGCATGTAATTCACTTACCAAAACTTGCAAATTGGTACCAATTTGACATACAACCAATAGCATCAAATACATATATGCTTACCATACAATAGCACCAAATCACACAAAGTTATAATATGCATAATCAACTACTATTTTACCTTTATGCATAATCAACTACTATTTCACCTTTCATCATGCAACCACAAGTCAATTTACATATCAATATAGCTCTGATAAGCTTCCAACCCAAACGAGCTTTCGATTCACTATAAATCACGAAAAATAAAAAAGGTAAACATTTAAGCTTAGTAAGTTCGTATAACATAGAATTTAACTTACCATTTAATCACAATTAAGGTAAGTAACATAGCGTATCCCAACCAAATTGGCCAAAAGCCTAAACACATAATCACCGACATGATAGCCATGTAAAGCACATATAATATCCAATATTCATGGATGAACTCAACAAATATTCAAATTTCATATACATGAATCATTCATTTCATATATCAATATATATCATGTAACATCATTTCCATGTATTTCATGTAATTACCTGTAGTAGCTCATATCGAACTCATATAATCTTGTAACAGAATATTGCCCATTAAACCATTTAGAATATGGTTGGATACTCGGTAGCACACACGCGGTGTACTGAACTGTAATCTGTCAATTCCTGTACATGTATACTCATACGAGCTTTGAATCGGTATGCTCTTACGAGCTGTAATCGGTAAGCTCATATGATCTTAGTAACAGTAAGCTCATGCGAGCTGAATAATGGTAAGCTCATACGAGCTGAGAATCAGTAAGCTCTCATGAGATGAAATCGGTAACCCTAATTACATGTCATTTGTATCCTATGAATTCCTAAGGTTCAAATGGGGTTCGGTAGTTGTTGTACGTCGTCGGATATGCGATCGGTAATTATACATGGTAATTATACAATTCATATAATTATAATTCAATTAAAGCATATAAATACACAATTTAATTAAACGAACTTACCTCGACGAGTGTACATAGATACAGAGGCGATTAATTCGAGAGTCTCTTTGCCCCGATCTAACTCCATATGAGGTCTAACTAGATTTATACGAATAAATTTAATCCAATTCAATATATTTCACATTCAATTTGGTCTAACATGTAATTTTGGCAAAATTACCGTTTCCCCTATACTTTTAGTTCTTTACAATTTAGTCCCTAAGCTCAATAAAATGAAATTCATGCAATTTAATCCTTACCCAAACCTAGTTGATTTCTATACATGCTAATAGCAGCCTATATATTTCACAAATTTACAAATTGTACCATGAATTTATCACATTTTTCAATTTAACCCCTAATTGATAATTTCATGAAAAATTCCTTTACAGAAGTTGTTTATCTAACAACAACCATTCATTTTCTATCATCAAAAATCAAAACTCAAGCATACTTATCAATGGAAAACCATAATAATTTAAAAGTTTTGCAAATTAGTCCTCAAGCTAGCTAGATTAAGCTACAACAATCCCAAAAACATAGAAATTATAAAAAAAAGGGACAAAAATGCATACCTAATTGAGCTTACAAGCTTGACCGAATGTGAAGTGCAAAAATAGCTTCTTTTTTCTTGATATTCAGTTAAAGAAGAAACTAAAAGATGAAGACTTTAATTGTTTTATATATTTAATCTTTATTTACGAATTTCCAAAAAGTAACCTTAATAACTAAGCCAAATTTCAAAATTGCCAAGCCATTATCATCCACTAACATACTAATGGTCTAATTACCATATAAGGAACTCCATTTTAAAGTTCCATAGCTATTTAATACCTTTAGCTATTATAACTCAACTTTTGCACTTTACGTGATTTAGACCTTTTTATCAAATTGAGTATGTAAACGGTAAAATTTCTTAACGAAATTTTTATACAGTAAGACTATCATGTTGTAGGCCATAGAAAAGTAATAAAAGAAATTTTTCAACTTCAAATTTGTGGTCCCGAAACCATTGTCCCAAATTCACTAAAAACGGGTTGTTACAAGAGATTGATAAACTGTAAAAGTAATATATTTTACGCCTACATTTAGCATGCTTTTGGATGATTTAAGCCTTGAATTATGTAATTTGGTGCTCATAATCCTTTGTTTTCATGTTTTATACTCAGAAGAGCAGCGGATGATGAAAAGAACAGAAAACAGGCCCAAAACGGAGTAAATGGGCCATATCACGAAATCCACGTGGCCTGGGCCCAAGACCACACGACTGTGCCTCATTCAATAGCTTCGAACACGGCCTGGCCACGACTTACATGGGCGTGTGCCAGGGGCGTGTCCCTACCGTGAGAAAGAAGAATTTCACTCGGATTAGGATACTTACGGGTAAAGAAACATATTTAGAAGCCTATATAAACACCCTAAGTATGACCTAAAAGGGGGGAACCCAAGGCTCTAGTCAAGGGGCGTCCAGCTAGGCCAAAGAAGGCAGATTTATAGGGATTTACTCGAAGATAGCCGGTTAATCCATCTCAAGAAGCCGGAGTTATACTCAAGATGGAGGATCTCTCCTTCAATTTCTTTAGGGGGTTTTAGGGATTTCTTATGTTTTGTTTTATCTTTTCTTCTAAGATGTTTTCTTTTATTATTATGAACTAAACCCTCAGATACCTGAGGGGGATTAATCTTGTTATCTTTTGCTGAACTATATGATAAATATTTGACTTGTTCTTAGTTATGTGTTCTTAATCCTTGTGTTAATATTTTCGGGTTATTAATTGAAGTATGATGTGCTTAGGTGGAGGAGCAAAAGTCCCTGCCTAAGAGTAGATCTAGCATAATTAAGCGGAGTTGATCGCACGCCTAGAGATAGGGTGACGAGATTTTGTCGGATTAGGGTGAAACCTAATATGGGAGTCCATAGATCGAGTTAATGCAATTTTAGGGGTTTTAATTAGAAAGAGATTTCAATTAATCAACCTAAGGTTAGACATTAGTCGCCTCGAGAGAGGGATTAATATAACTTAGGGAATCTTACGGATCAAGTCAAATGAATAAATTGTCTAGTTTAAAATTAGATAACAAGTGAAGTCTAGGTGGATTCTTCCTTGGGTGTTGTCTTAATCAATTGGTTTTTCCTAAAAGTTATTCTCCAATTTCATTCTTCTTTGTCTTAGAATCTTTAGTTTAGTAGTTAATTAATTTTAGATTAGATAAAAAATTCCCTTAATTCTTAGGCTAAATAATAAAAAGAGAGTTAGTATTAGTATTTTTGGTTCCTTTGGGTTCGACATTTCGGTCTTACCTTAACTATACTACTGTTCGATAGGTGTGCTTGCTTCAAATCATGGTCATAGTTAGTTTCCAGGTTCGATCATTCTTTATATAAATTATAAGACTTTGATATCACATAAAATGACATGATCAGAGAGCTACGAGAAACTAGAGGTGTTATTGTAGGAGTATGTGTAGTAAAGGGGGCGGTGGCTTGGCTATGTTGAGTTGCCCTGGCATCATCAGTGCCTTGGATCTTGGCAAAGTTGGTCCTAGTCAGCCCACCCTTGTAAGGGTTGATATCATCCTCCCTTTTGACAGAGACTTGGTTAGTTGACATAGGGCAGTATAATAAGTGAGGGGAAATTTAAGCTACCCGTATTCTTCTTAGCACACCTATGTACTTCTTGAAAAATGATCCTCCTGACACTAATATTTCTCCCTTTTATAATGGAGTGCAGCAAAAGCATTCATTCTTTCAAAATAGTGGTATTGTGTGTAGACGGCATAAAGGTTCCGTACCTTGAGGAAAAACGGGAATCGATTGGGGAACAAGAGAGGGTGGAGGTTGTCGAGTAGCCAGTTTCGGCCGTACAAACCTGGTGAACCAATCATTCATCATCTGGAAGAAGGCTTCCTTAGTCTCTTCTCTCTGGCCCTCAGATACAGGCCTCGTACCACTTAAAACTACTCCGTGAATGGAAGCTTGAGCGTTACTCTCTACTCCATCAGAATTAGCTCGGTTGGATGTCATTGGTATATAAAAACATGTTTTAAAACGGTCAGGAGATATCACACTATCATAGGCTATATAATGGCATGTATAGCTAGACTCGTATATGTTATGTTCAGTCCAAGAATCAACTAAACCGTAGCTTTGATACCAATAAATGTAACACCTCTAAACCGAACCCGTCGCTGAATAGAGTTACAGAGTTTTACCAAAGTTTATAATTTAAACGGACAGAAAAATTCAAACATTTCATATCATATAGCATTCATGTCAGAAACCAGTCATAATTATGCATATTGTCCCTAATACGAGCCATCGAGGCCCAAAATACATCGTAGAAGTAAATCGGTACTAAATTAGAAATTCAGAGAACTTTTTGGAAACTTATAAAATTTTTAAAACTGCAGAGGTCACACGACCGTGTGGCCAGGTTGTGTGACTCACGCAACCAAAAGACATGCCAGTGCCTTAGGCCATATGGCCATTTGAAATATGGGTACATGGCCGTGTCTCAACCCGTGCCCGTGCCAGTGTAACTCACTGACTGTGTCACCTGGCCGTGTGTCACACATGCTGAGACTTACACCCGTGTCTCTGCCCGTGTGGATGAAAATAGGCCATTTTCCAAGCCACATTTCTCACCCAAAAATGATATCAACCTACTTCTAAAAATGCACACATATATACTAGCTATAATCAATCATCCCAAAACAAACATAAGCAAGCTTTAAACATGTATTATAATCACATACAACCAATATGCCCTTAGGCACCTCAAATGACAATTTAAAAATACGTCAACCATGTGTCCAAACTTACCTAAATGATCAAATATATATATGCGTAATTGTACCAAAACCTATCATGTACGTTACATCTCAAGCTCAACCATTTGGTTCCAAATATACAATTCTAACTAACTTCAATATACCTATAAGTTTTCATAACAAAGCATAAATCACACCAAGGTATATAGCATATCTTATATGCATATTCAACCACATTTTACTTTCCATCATTCTACCATATCAAACACACATCAAATATGATAAGGTCACATATATATACACATCAAAATATACCAAACACAAGCATTATAAGTAACTAATCTCAACAAAACACTTATATGACAACATTGGCCAAATTAACCTATACATGCTATTATAACTGAAATTAAATAACCAAAAGTACCAAAAGAGCCGATGGATAGTGTGATATAGCTCCGAAAAGCTTCAAACCCGAACGAGTTTCTGAATCACTATAATACATGGAAAATAACACAGAGTAAGCATTTCAGCTTAGTAAGTTCGTATAACAAAGAAATTAACTTACCATTTAGTCACATTTAAGGTAAGCATACAAAGCATATCCAAACTCAATTTGGCCAGAAGCCTAGACACATATCCTCATCAACCATGTTAGTCATGTAATTTATATAAATATCCAAAAACATGTATGAGCTCAAAAATAATCAACTTCAATGTATATATAATTTCAAAATCATGTATCTATATATATCATGTACAAATCATTTTCATATTTCTCATGTAAATACATGTGGTAGTTCATATTGAACTCATGTAATCTCATAACAGAATAGTGCCCGTTAAACCACTTAGAATATCGTTGGATACACGGGTAGTACACACGAGGTGTACTGAACTGTAATCCATCAATTCATGTACATGTACGAGCTGTAAACAGTTAGCTCCTCTGAGTTGAATAACGGTAAGGTCCTCCGAGCTGAATAACGGTAAGCTCATACGAGTTGAGTATCGGTAAGCTCATAAGAGCTAAAATCGGTAACCCTAATGACATGTCATTTGTATCCTACGAATTCCTAAGGTTCAAACGGGGCTCGATAATCGTCGTACGTTGTCGGATATGCGATTGGTACTCATATATGATGATAATGCAAATAGCATACATCTAATTCAATTAAAGCATATAATTGCACAATTTAATAACACAAACTTACCTCGACTAGTTTACGTAGATACGAAGGCAACTAATCCAATATTTTTCCTTTGCCTCGATCTAACTCCATACGAGGTCTAATCGGATCTATACGAATGAATTTAACTCTATTCAATATAATTCTTATTCAATTTAGTCCAACACATATTTTGGAAAAATTACCATTTTGCCCTTATACTTTTAATTCTTTGCAATTTAGTCCCCAGGCTCAGAAAATGAAATTCATTCAATTTTATCCCAACCGAAGCCTAGTCAAACTATATACATGCTTATAACAACCCACATATTTCACAAATTCACAATTTTACCACAGTTTATCACATTTTTCAATTTAATCCTATTTGACAATTTTACTAAAAGTCCCTTTACAAAAGTTGTTTATCTAACAACAACCATTCATTTTCTTTCATCACACTTCAAAAATCAAGCATGCCCAGCAATTGCAAAACCCTAATACATTAACATTTTTACAAATTAGTCCTCGGGCTAGCTAAATTAAGCTAGAATGATCCCGGAAACATAGAAATCATTAAAAATAGGTCAAAAATACATACCAAATAGACAAGGAGAAGTTTCCAAAATTAAAAGCCCTTCAATGGCTTTTCTTTTACCCTAAATTCAGTTGAGAAGAATTGAAGAAGATGAAGTTCAATTTGTTTTTATTTAATATTAACTTTATTTACTATTTACCAAAATATCCTTTAAAATTATTCATAATTTCAATAATACCAAGCCATGTACATCCACTAACATCATTAATGGTCTAATTACCACATGGGTGGTGGTGCGTGCGCATATACGTAAAATAAGGGGCTGTTTTGTTTCTTGAATCTTGCCCAATTAATTCCAGATTTAATTTGAGATATTCAATAATTAGCTATTAAACCCATGTCAATTAGGAAAAAAATATTCTTGATTGTTTGGACATTCGTAACTCACAAATCGGGAAGCGTAAGTGCAGTTAAGCATAAAATTAATTGTTGTTTCGACATAGTTGTAGGGTAAATGTTATGGATTGATTAAATGAAGGAATTAAATCATTATTATATACTAGTTTTCCAGTATATTATGCAATTAGGTGATGACCCAAACGCCCCAAATCAACCGTAAAGCCAAAGAATAATCGTACGTACGGTTCACATCGATACAAGGTAAGGAATCGAACTAGTTGAATTCGTAAAATAGTTATTAATTTGACAATTGGTTTGAACCCATAAGTGGGTAATTGACAGTTGGTTAAGTTGTAAATTGATTGAATTTATACTTAATTTTGGTTTAGGATCGTATAAAGGTTTATTAAGGAAAATTGGAAGATTCACTAGGGTGCTGTAACATCTTGAATTTTTGGGCCTATGCGTTTAATGGGTTAATATGTTTAATATGTTAATTTAAGTAATAGGGGTCCAAATTGGGCTCAAAATTACGCAAAGGCCTTGATTAAAATTATCTGTTTGGGCATTATAGGGTTTAAAAGGTAGTATCTATGTTTAAAATACCAAAGTGGGCTTGTGGCCCAATTTTAGGAGGTGACGCCACACAAGGGAGTAAGGGGCCCAAATTTAAGTTTCATGGAGCCCAATTCTTTTAATTTAAGTTAGCTAATTTTGGGCATTAGGATTAGGTGGAGTGAATGGCAACAAGGCTAAAATTTAGGGGTTTTAATGTTTAAAATATGTGGATAATAAGCAGATAAAGGCTATTATTTAGGAATTTATTTTATGTGGATAATAAGCAGATAAAGGCTAAAATTTAAGGATTTTAATGATTAAAATATGTGGATAATATGCTGATAAAGGAGGGAGGAGTTAGAGATAATTAAGTCTCTTTTAGATGAGCTAGTAGATTAAGATAAATGAGAAAAGATAGGATTTATCTGCAAGGTTAGGTAAGGGCCGAAATTTCTATAAATAGGGGGGATATCTCTTCAATTTCGGCATTTGGGTTTTTCTCTCATTCTTTTCTCTTCTTCTCTGAGTAAAAGCCGAAAACTCCTAAAGTTCCATCTTCTTCTTCATTCTCTGCAAAAGCCGAAATCTCTAAGCCTAATCCCTCATCTTCACTTTGATTCAAAAGCCGAAACTCTTTCCATTCTTTTTCTTCCTAGCCGAAATATTCAAGTCTCTTCCTTGTTTTCTTTTCTTCTTCTCTTGTCCTGTCAGAAACCAAAAATCTTCACTCAAGTATTTTAAAAGCCAAAGACACATCAGCCTTCTCTTGTTCATACTTTTTTCGGGATTTTCCTAAAAGCCGAAATCCCTAGATCTCATCTCCTGTGATTGCCGAATTACTTCTGTGGTGCCTATTTGTGCCGAATCTTGAAGGAAACAATAGGTAAGTATTGATTTCGAGATTTCAATGTTTTTTCGGCTTTTCAAAAGTCCTTAGTTGAATGGCTATTAGAAACTAATCTCTTATTTCACTCTTCTTTTCGACATTCCGGGATTTGAAGAAGGAGGCCAATCGCATAGATCTCTACGTTATAGAATGGTGTTACTTTCGGGATTTCAAGGTAAGAGGATTTGTTTATTTATATATATAAAATCGGGTAGAATACTAACCATGGCCGAATATAGAAGAGGCCTATTTTCGCAATTGTTCCGCTTTTGACCAAGGCTTACACTGAGGGTAGTAGATTTGGATATCAACTAAGGATAGTAGATTTCGCGATATCAGGTGTGTAATACTCCCCCACCATCTAGATCTGATTAATTAATGTTTGTTCATAAGTTTATATGTTGTGCTAAATGCCGATATCTCGGTTGATGTTGGAAACCCGAAAAGGGTGAAGCAAATCACTAGGTCAGTGAATGTTTTGACTTTATATGATAAAAGTATATTGATTTTATGATTGCATGGGTTGGGTTGATGAAAGGAGGAAGTATACGTTATATGTGTAGCGGTTTATACCATGATCTGTTATATGTTGTAGCGGCTAATGCCGTGATCTGTTATAAGGGCTTCGGCCATAATATGTTGATGAGCAACATGACTGCCATCTTGGCGTGTAGCGGTGTGGGTCGATTATAGAAATCCCCAATGGTGTGAACGGCTGGTACAGGGGCGTGTAGCGGATGGAAACCTAGGCAAACGGTTGGGCTTTGCATATTATTTGTTTTTTTTAAATCAAATTAATAATCTGTTTTATGGGCCTAAGGCCAAAATCTAGTGGTGCATGAGGGTTGCACACTGAGTCTCGCGACTCATATTAATTAACCTTTCAGGTGATACCTAGTGCTTCGGACCGGGCTGGAGAGGAACGCAAGTTGGCCATGCAAAAGAGCATCTGGATCCAGCAAAAAAGACTCAAGTTAATACTTTATATTTTTAATTAGTGGATTTTAAATCTCGTTGTAATAAGGCCATGGGCCACTAGTTTATGTTTTGTTTTATTCTGGGCTTTAATTACTTTTAGTTATTTAAATTCTTATTGAACTAATGCATGTATTTAAATTTGGGTTTTTAATTTATAAAGGCATATTTTATTTAAACTATCAACTATTAAATTTCTTTTGAATAAGAAGATAAACTTTAGAAAAATATTTTCTGAAAACACGACATGTTTTTCCAAAATTTTCTTAGTGACATACCAGATTCGGTCGTGGTGTTTGGGCCGGGTTTGGGGTGTTACAGGTGCTGCAAGAAAGAAAAAAATAAAGTGTGGGACCTAAACTTGTAAAATTTTTTTGATAATGATAAATTTCATGTTATATTTGATAAATTATCTTGCTGATTGATTTGGCATAGTAGCTAAAGTATTAGTTTTGCGAGTGGCCGAACCAGGTATGTTTCGAGCCTTAAAGGATTGATGTGTTGGCAAAATTGCTAGTTTGATTGTACGAATATGTAATTGAGATTGTTATCCATAATTATATTAAGTGACATGAGAATGTTTGATTGAATGGTATGAAATGTTGAGGTATTAGGTTTGTGCATGATTTAAATGCATGAAATATGAAGTTGCTATTGGTTCATAATGAAATTCGTAAAGTATGTGAATTGAATGTTATTGATAGATACCATCTTAATGGTAATTTGAAAATTGGAACACTGCTTCCTTTCTCTGAAAGTATGTGATTATTGAGGACATGTTGAAGTCGAATAAATGTAAAAAGTATTGAAATGTGATTATGTATGAATTTGCATGACATATTGCATGTGCATTGGGATGAGATTTTGTGGTTGACGGAGGAGTTCCGTGGAGTACTGGCGGCATATTAAGTCCACATATATTTGTAGTCAGTGCACTGAATTTGGAGTACTGAGGGGATTGGCGATTATATCGCATTATTTATTTGGCAGTTTTACTGCATTATTGATTATTGGTGGTTTTACCACATTGAACATTGCTCACATATGTTGGAGTTTGGCAGACGGGTTCTAGGGAACTCGTGGTGTGTAGCGGATGATATGGGTACGATCTCACATGTGCATATTTCACAATCATGTGCATTTGAAAATTATTATTGATACTATTTGATTGTGCTATTGGTACCTCTATGAAATTGCCTGTATGAATGCTTAATACTTGTTTAGTCTCACACTGAGCTTGTTAAGCTCACCCCATTATCTCAACTTCTCAAGTAATGATCGAACTTAAGATCAGAATTGGCATGCGGGCGTATGGCAGACTTCGAACTTTACTTTTTCATATTATTTTATTTTAATTATATATATTGGTTATTTTATTATTATTATTATTTATTTTTGGATTGTAATGTTTCTTTAAACTATGGTTTGGGAATGCTCGAGATTTTGGGGTTTTTCA
Organism: Gossypium bickii; assembly: GCA_025503065.1. Taxonomy (NCBI): domain Eukaryota; kingdom Viridiplantae; phylum Streptophyta; class Magnoliopsida; order Malvales; family Malvaceae; genus Gossypium; species Gossypium bickii. The sequence continues at coordinate 89,448,408 of CP106714.1, read as the reverse complement.
TGCATGCATGACATGCATATTTGGCATAGATACATGGTTTTTATAAATATGTTGAAATGGAATATACATGATATATGGCTAAATTAATAATTTGACTAGTAATGGTACATTTATGTTGCTAAGAAGATAACAAAATGATTTTTCAAAGGCAACACCGTCAGTAAGGTTTTACAAAAACTCATCTAATTCGTTAATTTGACTTAAGCATGGTTGGACTAAGTAAATGGATGTTTTCTAAAGCTAGCAATAGAAACCACGGCTTTATAAAAAGGAGTACTTGAAGGTTTTTAACTATCGTTAGGGTAGGTTCGACACTAAGGTGTTCAATGTGGCCTTCCCGATTTGACCATAACGTCTAAGTCAGGTTTGAGAGGTTACAAAACTTGTCCAGTGAGAAGGTTTTCTCGAGAATTACCTCAAGCATCTTGACCATGGAGTCATTAGATACCTCATAACTATGATGCTCGTTATAGAGTCCTTTAGGTTCTTCTACATGTTGAGGTACAACTTTATTAGATAACCTTATATGGATCGGAGGCTTTGTAATTCCTTCAGTTTTATCTCCATATTTATTGGTGGTGGTGTTTTTCTTGAAAGCTTTGTAATTATAGTGTCTGCCAATTTTTACTTTCTCGATCTTTATCAACATCTGGAAGACCTCTAGATCGTTGAACCTTTGACGTGTCTGATTTAAAATTAATATTTTGGAGAATACATTCGAATTGAGTGTGTCCTCCAAAATTGCATGTTTGTCCCTACTCTCTTTCACCAGTTTTTGAGACTTCGAGCATTTCTCTACTGAGTTGGCAACAAGAACTATTATCTCCAGTCGTTGAGGTATATCCATAACATTAGTACCTTTTGCTACATTTTGATCTTGTACGTTCTCCCTATCAAAAACACCTTAACATTGGAAGGATGTACTCAACTCCTGATTGACTAGTGTATCTGGTCACTATCTCCTCCTCTCAATCAAACCCTTATTGAGTAACCTTTCGCAGTGTTATTCTTCCTAGCCCATCCTGGTACTTTTTCATAATTGAAATCATCCTGTTGTTCGGAGATTCGTTCTCCTTATATGTTTTTGCTACTGTTTTTTCCTCTTCATTCGAACTCTGGTCTTGCTCATATTGGTGGCCAATTAAGTTTATGTTGGTGTCACCATCTTGTAAATCGGTTGGATTTTCACCTTGAAGTTGACTCAGTTCTAGCACGAATAATCATTGATTCTCTTGACTCTCACATTCTTTGTAGACTCCATCATAGATTTTATCGTTGTAATCAAGTTCTACATCCGACCACATGTAATCAAAGTTGTCCATAGTTTATGATAAACTAATATCGATAGTCACTGCTGGAGTATCTTGGACGAGAATGTATACTAAAGTTCCTCGAAAAACAGAGAAGTGTTAGTAATGTTAACAAGTAACTAAATAAAATGAACTAATAATTGTATCTATAACCTGAATATTTCCTAATTATTCTATTAATGTGCAAAAAATAAAATAAAATTAGTGATGTTGCCTCCCCAGCAATGGGGCCAACATCTTGACCACCTTCGGACGTACCAACGACCAGAGCAAAAATCCTGCACAAATATAATAAAAAGGCAGTGTCCATAAGTATATGGGTCAGGTTGTAATATAGTTACAACAGAGTAAGTGATACTTCAAGGATCGTACCCAAGGGAGGCAAGCACTAAATTAATCCTAACCTAAGCACAAATAGATCAAATTAGTAATTTAGACAGATTATATTACGATGAAATATAAAAGAGGGATTTTTTTGGGTTCTTAATAAAATAAGTAAAAAAAAACTTAAATAAATAAATACCAGGAAATCCAATAAAAGAATTTATCAAATCTGAGTATGGGTGATTAGCTTGCTTCAGTAATCATAATCAACTGTCGCTCAGGGCTTCTTTTTCAATCAACTAGTCGATACCCTAGTAGGATCTTCTAATCTTCCACTAGAATAATGAGTCGGAAAGAACTACTTATCTCTCGACCATACAGTCCAGACTGGTTCGGGGTTAAGGTGTTCACGGATAGGCTATATCAATTTTGGGTTAATTTCCACCTTGATAACCTCCTAGGGTCATCAGGCCTAAGGTTTAAATTCTTCCTTTCCCAAACAGCTAATCCACTAAGAGAACTTTACAAAATAATTAATTAATCATACTTTCATTCGCTAATCCCCCACAGGAGGATTAATTTCTAATGGATCTCATAAACAACATAAACTTGATATATAAAATAGACATGAACAACAATTCAAGAATATAGTGTTTAGAAAAAGCCTGATTTGTACTGAATAGAATGTCAAATCCTCAAAGAGTTTGATCAAGTTCACAAATCTAATCTCTCCACAAAAGCGAAGAACAAAACTAAAAATACCCTAAAAGTCTAAGAAAAGGAAAAACTAAAAACTAAAACTATGAAGAAAATTATACAGTATGAAAAGTTGCCCATAACATGTGTTAAACGAGCCTATTTATAGATTTAGAGTGGTCGTCGTCTTTAACCCTAGGTCAGCTGCCATTCTTGTGTTTATTTTTTGATTATGCTGACTAAAACGCCTCTGGCTTGTAATTATTTCCTGTACAGAGCCAATGTCACAACACACCAGGTTTTGTGTCACGACATTGAAGGTAATATACTCATCTTTAGGGTATCTTTAGGGGTATGTCACGACACTGAAGGCAGCCTTGAAATTCTTCTACTTTGCTCCCTATGTTTCGATATCCAACTCTTTGTGTTGCAACATGTCGACCAGTATTGAGTTAGCACTCCTTCTAAAGGTCTCATGCATACTCACAAAGCATATTAGCTCACTCTTAGGCCTCATTCAGCCCCTAAGGTTAATAAAAGACTCACATTACACAATTTATTAAATTTAAATAAAGTAATAAAAACTTAACCAAAATCTAACTAAAGTGCTTGTATTCAAGCTCCTTAAAAGCGAAAACTAGTTTGATCTACTACACTGAATTACAAAAGATCAGTTAAGTCAAATTCTTGTCAAGCTAAATATTCAGGAACATCATATTCTCCATCATGACTCTATTGGTTTGTGGAAACTTCATTCATCCAACTTTATGCTTTGTTAATGTACTCATCATATCGCAAATACATCTTCAATTGTTGCTAACTTGTACAATCTCATTCAAGATGGTTGACAACAATATAATGATCTTCACGATCAGAGTTGGGAACATCACGCACGAGCTTGTTCACTAGAATCATTGATTTGTCTCTTCATTGGAGTAGATCTAATGTTAACAATCTTCAATTTTCCTCAATCTCCCATTGCTCATTTACTCCCTCTTCGTATACTTCATCATAACTCTATTAGTTTGTCAAAGCCCCATTCGACCAACCCAGTTTACAATTTCATTCGTCATCCCAAGAAGCCATCTCATTGTTAAACCACATGTAATCAGATGTTATAGTACGCCCAAAGAACAATCATGAGATTATTGTAATCACATACTAGTTTTACCTTGTTTATTAATATAAGGCATTGCCATTATTATTTCAGTTTCTTTTTCTATGTATATAAATAAATAAAATTGTAATGATGTACTAAGAAAATATGATTATTCTTAAAAAGGTCCTTAGTCAAGTATTATTGTGGGCTTGGACACAATAATGCATTGAGACTAATGTGTAGTTGATTGATGATAAAGAATTGTCATTGACATAGGGATGTCAAAATCAATACATGAGTATGTTATTCTGAACATATTGGATTGACCTTCTATGATTATGTTTCTTGGATTATTATGTAATAGTCACAATATTACACATAGTGATAACTATGTATATGATCCTCAGAATTGAGATTATCATTGTCCCAACATCATGAGTCGTATATTTTAATATAGTCAAAACATCTACCGTAATAGGTTGTACTATAAAGACTAATGTTGGATATACCACAATCCATGTAGTGGGATATGGTTGATTAAGATAGGATTTATCCCTCCTTCATAATGGAAACTGTAACATCCCGAAATTGGGCCTAGTAGGATTAGGCCCATTGGGCCTTGGGCGTAGGAGTGTTTAAAATTTTCAAGAATATGAGAATGGCGTTATTGCAAATTAAACTTATTAGTTAAGTGAATTTGGAAGGTTACGAGGTTTCTAGGAAGTTCCGGGATTCAAGTTAGACTATAGGTAAATTTTTGTATTTGAGCACTTAAGGAGAGAAGGCAAGTGGCATCAAGACTTAAGGAAATAAGTGTGCATTTTGCTAGCACAAGGAGTCTATTGGTAAAGGTGGAAAGTGGCGTGTGTAGTGTACTAATGGTTTAAGGTTCGAATCCCATCTATTGCATTTTGGATTAATTTTTGTGCTTCTTTTCCATGTGTCGGTCAAGGCTAATTATGGTAAGGAAGACTTTTTAATTTTTTAATTATGGTAAGGAGGAAGACTAGGGAAAAAAAGGGGAAGAAATGAAGAAAAATGGTAAGAGAAGGGAACATGTTGGCATTTAGTGTGGAAGGTGTTTTGGAAAGACTTTATTTTGGTCAATGTTCATCTTTTTGGAAAAGATGAATACGAGGAATACAAGGTTTAGGTTAGGGAAATAAGGAGGAGCTGAATTTTCCTGGCCTATTTGCAAGTTTGTGCTTGAAAAAGCCTATTTTCTCTTTTGAACATTTTTGGTGCTTTTTTCCAACCTTTTTCCTTTGTGTTAGCCGAATTACCTAACATTTCCTCTCATATCTCTTCTCTTCTTTTTATCATTCCTTCAACCTTTCTTCCTTTTTCCTAAATTGACATTACCATATGATAGAATCATCTTTATTATTTTCTCTTCAATAGCCGAATTTCTATCATCTTCTATCTTCCCCATTTTTGTGTGTTGGACATCTCTCCTTGGTTGAATCAGAGTTCTAGTAGGTGGCTGAATACCAAATCCTTGTCGATTCATTCGTAGTCATAAGTCAATTGGTGGGAATCGAGATTGTCATTGATTAAGGTAAGGAGTCTTTTCATAGTCCATTCGATATCGCTACTCGATTATGGTGTAACATCCTAAAATTTGGAATTTTATGTGTTGCATTATTTGTGGTGCTAAGCTAGTTAAATTATTAATTGTATATGTTTAGGAGGTCCTGAGAAGGCTCGGGGTTTATTTGGACCTAGTAAATTTTTTTGGCATTTAGTACTTTAAGGAGATGGAGTAAGTGACCTTCAAGCATATAGAAATAAATGAGTATATAGCTAGCATAAATGAGCAAGTAGTAAAGAGGTTATGGCATCAAGTGAAGTGCCTTGAGGGAAAAGGTTCAAATCCCATTGTGTGCAAAGTTTTGACTAATATTTTTGCATTCTTTCCTTAAGTGTCAGCCAAGAGGTATATATGGCAAGTTAGACTTCTTTATTTTTGGTAAGGTGGCTAAGAAATAAGGAAAGGTTGAGGTTGGGGAAATGAATCAAAATAATAAGGCAAGTAAGGGGAACAAGTGGCTTATTTTGTGGAGATTGTTTTGGAAAGTGTGGTTGGCCAAATGTGGACCAATATTGTAATGGATGTGGACGGCTTTTGGGGTAGATTAGTAGCCGATTTTTCCTTTAGGCATTTTACAATTTTGGTGTGAAATGCTTGTTCCTTTCTAGCATTTTTTTTGGTTGCTCTCTCCCAACATTTTCCCTCATTTTGTCAAAAATCTAAACCCCAAAAGTGTGCATATTTTCTCTTTGATAGCTGAAATATTTAGCCATTTGCTCATCTTACTTCTTGTTTTGCCGAATTACCCATGACATTTTGGGCTCATTTTCTTTGTGTGTTAGCCGAAACTATCTAGCACCCTTCTCCATTTCTTCCTTTCTTTTCACCACTTCTTTAATCTCTCTTTTCTTCTTCTTAATTGACAAATTTTTAGTTGATCGAATCTTTCTTGCCTTTTTCCTTTTCATTAGCCAATTCCTTAATATCATCTTTCTTCTCCATTCTCACGTGTTAAATGTTTCTCCTTGGTTGAATCGGGTAAGGGTTTCATTCTACTCTTTTCGTTTTCTTTTCCTTCCTAATCGAATGTGTGTTTATTATTATTCGATTATACTCGCTTTGTTCAAAATCGAAATGGAGTTTCTCCGTATACCTTCATAATTTTAATCGATACCTTTTTGTAGTGTTATAGTGGGAAGGCCGAATCGATTACCTTTGATTCATCCATAGCCATAAATCAGTCGGTGGGAGTTGGGATTATCATCTTTAAGGTAAGGGTCTTTTCATAGTCCATTCGATAACTCTATTTGGTTATTGTGTTAATCGGATTGAAGGTTGAATAATCGACTTTATGTATTAGGGGCTAAATCGCTCGATCCATCGTCTAGTGATTAAATGATTTTAGTGTTAAGTCGACTTTTCTCCTTAATCAATCGTTCATATCAACGTAATATTAGTTTTGACTAATATTTGTTTTCAATGGAGGCAAGCAGTATCGATTCGAAAGGAAAGTCGAGTGGAGATCTCAAAAAGAGTGGATTAACGATCCCACCTGGTTGTGGACCGTCATCCAGGGAAAACTGACAAATCGTAATTGTTCACGATTTCGAGGGTAAATTTTAGATCGTTTGTTTTAAAGTAGATTTATTAAATCGCGTATGTTGACTAATCAAGCGTTATAAAATTTTAGGTGACGACGATCGAGAAAGCGTAGTGCTTACCGTAATCAGGTGTGTAATCTCACACCGTATTCCATGGGTTAAAGACTATTATCGTATTGGTAGTAAATCGCTTGATTAAATCGTATATTGGTGAAATCGGAAAAATTGACTTAGATCACATTAATTTGATAAAATTGACAAAATCAGTATTAACACCGTGAAAGACTACTAAAAAAAATGCCCTTAATGGGCCTAATCGATAAATTTGCTATGTGGGCCTAATCGATATATTTGCTATGTGGGCCAAATCGATATATTTGCTATGTGGGCCAAATTGATATATTTGCTATGTGAGCCAAATAGATATATTTTGCTATGTGGGCCAAATCGATATATTTTGCCATGTGGGCCAAATCGATATATTTGCTATATGGGCCGATCTGAAAATTTGCTAAATGGGCCAAGATGATATTTTGCTTAATGGGTCAATTTGATAAATTGTTATATTGGGCCACAATTTTTATAATAAATATCTGAATAAATTATTGTTATTATATTATGATTTGTTATGCATTATATATATGATTTGCATGGGACGGGATAATGATGAAGAGAAGTTCTGGTGGCTTTGCCACAAAATTTTGGTGGCTCTGCCACAAATCTGTATAGTGGCAATACCACGTAAATTATATTTGTTATAAATGGCTTAATGCCTGCGATTGGTGTGTTGGTGGGTTGACTTGATCCCCACAGGTTGTTGGTTGGTACGGGCGGTGTGTAGCGGATGGATTACTAGGCTTGGTTTGGGAATTGCATTTCATATACATGTTATATTTTGATACATTATTGTTATTGTAAATGGGCTTAGGCCCAAATAATTGCTTAATGAGATTATGGCCCAATGGATAACGGTAAGTGGGTTACACACTGAGTTCTAGCAACTCACCCTGTTTTCCTTACCCCTTTCAGGTAATGATCAGTGATGGAGACTTGGGTCATGGATGACTCAGTGGAGGCCATAAATTTAGATTTCTTTAGTACTTTTGATTACTTTGCTATTTTGAGTTAAAGTTGTAATAAGGCCTTTGGATTTATTTTTGTTTTGTTTTATGTTTGGTATATTTTATAAATTGCTCTAAGTATTTCAAATTGAGATTTTCAAAAAAAAAAAAAAACTAAAATAATCGTTTTCTTAAAATGAATAAACAAAAAGGGTTTCAATATAAACTTTTATAAACACATTTTTAACTCAGAAATTGCTCTTAAAATTTTCATCAACAGTTTTCGAAAATTATTCTCAAATTCTTCTCACCCCATTAACAATACTTTTAAAGTCACGATTTACAAGATTTTCATATCTCAAATTTATCGAATTATCAATCGATCTTTTATTCAATAATACTTCATCAAATTTTTAAATGGGGTTGTTTTAATTGATCTATTTATGCAAAAGGACTTAGTAGTATGCAACATATCAAATCTGGCCTTAACACATGGGTCGGGTTTGGGGTGTTACATTTTATGGTATCAGAGCCCAGTTTAAAACTCGGCTGTGGTTTGAGTTTAAAATATTTTTTTTCAAAACTGTTTTGGAAATGTAAAATTTAGAACGTATATTTTTTTAAGGAAGTATGGCACCACGAGTATCCGACACCAAGTCAAGTAAGTGTATGTTATTGTATGATTATGATTATTGTGATATGACTATAGGAACACACTAGAACTTTTAGTTTTAGGTGTTGAAACTATAGAGATTGAGACTATAGGATGCGTTTACGAAAACGACTTTACTTCTTATACCTCATAAAATATTGTTTAATAAATATTGAAATAGTATACTAATTCATAAGACTTTTAATCAGATTATATCGAATTAGCCGATATGAGCGCTAGAGGACGTGGACACAGTAGACTTGGCCGTGGTAGAGGCCGAGGTGTTAGGGTTGCGTCTGAAGCGTCGGGACACATGCCGGAAATGGACGCACCTGCGTCACCTGTGACTGAAACTGGATCACATGGCCGTATGAGGGAGGACATTGCTCTGTCCCAAGCAACGTTGCGAGTCTTGGAAATGGTTGCTGGGGCTAGAATTGGGCCAGTAGCTCGTGGATCAATTTCGAAACGACTTAGATCAAGTTGTGTCGAGGTTTTTAGGGGTATCTCAGGTGTAGCCCCAAATGTCGCGGAATATTGTCTCGAGGTAGTGGAACGGATCATGGATTATTTGGAGTGCACCACCGAGAAAAAACTGAGAGGAGCTGTGTCCTTGTTGAGAGACGAGGCATATCAATGGTGGTTCACTGTTCAGGAAGGCACACAGGCCGATCATGTTACTTGGGATTTCTTCAAAACTGCATTTCAAGGAAAGTATGTTGGGGCTAGCTATGTGGATGGGTTTAGGGTATTGTGCCAGCTGACTATGAACACTGCGTGCGTTTTGAGGATGGGTTGAGTGAAGAGTTGCGGGTATTGATAGCCCCACAACAAGAGAGGAATTTTGCCACACTGGTGGAGAAAGTAAAGATAGCTGAAGAGGCTAAGCACTCGAAGCGGCAAAATTGAGAAAAAGATAGAGGCAAGAGCAAGAAGGACTTTAAGTACTCGGGTCCTGCTAGAAGGTTTCAGCAGAGGCCCAGGAATGATGAGCCAGCTCGAGTTAGGGCACCAATTGCTACCAATCAGATACATCCATGTGCGGATCGCGGAAAACGAAACCCGAGTAAATGCTGGAAGAAAACCGGTGGTTGTTTCAAATGTGGTTCTAAGGATCATCAGCTTAAGAATTGTCCTCGAAAGACTGCTCCAAATTAGGAAGCTCGTAACTATGATGCACAGCCAGCTAGAGGCGCTCATCACCCACTGAGAGGCCGTGGGCCAGGTCGAGGTGGTAATGGAGGAGGACGAGGTCAGGGTGCACTGAGTAGAAGTGCTGGTTTCAGGGGTAACACGGAGGTGAGGCAGCCAGGGCTGGTTTATGCGGTCAGATGCCGAGAGGATGGCGATGCACCTGATGTGATAACCAGTACGTTCTTCATATCTGATGTACCTGTTACCCCCTTGATAGATATTGGATCCACCCATTCGTATGTTGCTAGTGCTGTGTCTGGAATTCTGAACATTAGATTTGAGATTACTGCTACAGAGATGACGGTAATTAGTCCTTTAGGACAGTCTGTGATAGTGAATAGATTGTTTAGAGACGTGCCCTTAGAAATTCAAGGAGAAACATTTTTGGCGGATTTGATAGAACTGCCTTTCGGTGAGTTCGACCTTATTTTGGGCAGGGACTGGTTAGTGAAACACCGTACGAACTTGGATTGTGCTGCAAAGCGGATGACAATAAGAACTTTGGAAGATAATGAAGTGGTGATGATAGGTGAAAAGAGAAATTATCTATCGAATGTAGTATCTGCTTTAAAGGTAGAAAAGTTGGTGCGAAAAGGGTGTGGAGCATTCCTAGCCTTCATTAGTGCGTTGGATGCCAAGGAATTGTCAGTGGAAGGTGTTAGAACGGTGAAAGAGTTTTCGGACGTCTTTTCCGAGGAACTTCCTGGATTGCCTCCGGATCGGGAGGTAGAGTTTGGCATTGAGTTATTGCCAGGAACATCTTCGATGTCCATTGCTCCATATAGAATGGCGCCCAAGGAGTTAGCGGAGCTTAAAGCTCAAATTCAGGAATTGTTGGATCGGGGATTCATTCGACCGAGTGTGTCACCGTGGGGAGCACCAGTCTTGTTCGTCAAGAAGAAGGATGGGTCAATCCGTATGTGCATCGATTATAGACAGTTGAATAAGTTGACGATCAAGAATAGGTTTCCGTTGCCGAGAATCGATGACCTGTTCGATCAACTGCGAGGAGCTTCGATTTTCTCGAAGATAGATTTGAGATCGAGTTATCACCAGTTTAAGGTCAAGGACGCAGATATTCATAAGATGGCGTTTTGAACTTGTTATGGACACTATGAGTTCTTGGTGATGCCGTTTAGGTTGACCAATGCACCAGCTGCATTTATGGACATGATGAACCGGGTTTTCCAACCCTATTTAGACCGGTTTGTGGTGGTGTTCATAGATGACATATTGGTATACTCGAAGAGTGAAGAAGAACACGATTCACATCTGCGGATGGTATTGCGGATATTGCGGGAAAAGCGACTTTATGCCAAATTCAGTAAGTGTGAATTTTGGCTGAAAGAAGTGACCTTCTTGGGGTATGTTGTGTCGGTTGAAGGAATTAGAGTTGATCCCCGAAAAGTAGAGGCTGTGTTGGATTGGAAACCACCGAAGTTAGTGGCCGAAATTCGAAGTTTTTTAGGGTTGGCTAGTTATTTACAAACGTTTTGTTGAGGGGTTTTCGTTGATTGCCGCGCCCCTAACTAAGCTGTTGCGCAAGGGAGTACCATTTGTATAGTCAGTTTAGTAGCAAGAGAGCTTTGAGAAATTGAAGAAGATTCTGACAGAAACGCCAGTATTAATTCAACCTGAGGCTGGAAAGGAGTTTATTGTTTACTGTGATGCGTCACACACGGGCTTGGGATGCGTGTTGATGCAAGGTGGAAAAGTGGTGGCTTATGCATCTCGTCAATTAAGGCCGCCCGAGGTGAATTATCCCACTTATGATTTGGAGTTGGCTGTAGTGGTGTTTGCTTTGAAGATTTGGAGACACTACCTGTACGGTGAAAAGTCGATCATCTATACGGACCATAAGAGTCTAAAGTACCTCTTTACCTAAAAAGAGTTGAACTTAAGACAGCGGAGGTGGATAGAACTATTGAAGGATTATGACTTCTCAATCAAGTATCATCTCGAAAAGGCTAACGTTGTGGCAGACGAGTTGAGTCGTAAGGTGATATCGGATTTGAGAGCGATGTTCGCTCATCCCAGCGTGTATGAAGATGGTAGTCTGCTAGCTGAACTTCAGGTGAAGCCTGCGTGGGTAGGTTAGATTAAGGGAAAGCAGTTATTAGATGAAAAGTTGGGTTCCTTACTTCAGCAAATGGAAGGTGGTGTGATAGAGGATTTTGGATTGAATAATGATGTAGTATTGTGTTTCCACGGAAGAATCTGTATGCCCAAAGATTTGGAATTGAGGCAAATGATTCTGCGAGAGGCGCATAATAGCCCATATGTTATACACCCCGGGGGAAATAAAATGTATCGAGACCTCCGTAGACAGTATTGGTGGCCAGGGTTGAAACGGGAGGTTACTGAATTCGTGAGTAGGTGCTTAACATGTCAGCAAGTGAAGGCGGAACATCAATTACCGTCGGGATTACTACAACCGGTGAAGATTTCATTATGGAAATGGAAACGAATAACGATGGAATTTGTTAGTGGGTTACCCTTAACGCCTACTAAGAAAGATTTCGTCTGGGTAATAGTGGATCGATTGACGAAGACAACCCATTTCCTACCTGTTCGAACGGATTATTCATTGCAGAAGTTGGCCAAGTTGTACGTAGCAGAGATCATGAGGTTACATGGGGTACCAATGTCTATTATTTCGGACAGGGACCCTAAGTTTACATCATGATTTTGGAAAGCCTTACATGAAGCCTTGGGAACCAAGCTTAATTTCAGTATGGCTTTTCATCCTCAGTCAGATGGTCAGTCGGAAAGAGTAATCCAGATTCTGGAAGACATGTTAAGGGCTGTATGATTGACTTCAGGGGTAGTTGGCAGGGTTTGCTTATAACAATAGCTATCAATCCAGTATCCAGATGGCACCCTACGAGGCGTTGTATGGTCGTAGGTGTCGTACTCCTACTTGTTGGACTGAATTGGTGGAGCGACAGTTATTGGGTCCTGAGCTGATATCAGAGACGGAGGAAAAAGTAAAGGTAATTTAGGCACTGTTAAAGGAAGCTTCGGATAGACAAAAATCTTATACATATCTGAAGCGTAAGGATATTGAGTTTGCAGTGGGAGATCAGGTCTTTCTAAAGGTCTCACCTTGGAAGAAGATCTTCCGATTTGGAAGGAAGGGCAAGTCGAGCCCTAGGTTTATCGGACCGTACCGTGTTTTGAAACGTGTTGGGCCAGTAGCTTATCAGCTTAAGTTACCACCAGAGTTGAGTCAGATACATAGTGTATTTCATGTCTCAATGTTAAGGCGTTACCGATTGGATCCGTCTCATATCGTACCGGTAGTGGAAATTGAGATAAGACCTGATTTGTCGTTCGAGGAGGAACCAGTGCAAATTTTAGATCGGGACGTTAAGGTGCTGAGAAGGAAGTCGGTACCGTTAGTCAAGGTATTATGGCGCAATCACGGAGCGGAGGAAGCTACGTGGGAGCCTGAGGACACGATTCGGCAGCAATATCCTCACCTCTTTTAATCAGGTAAATTTCGAGGATGAAATTTTCTTTTAGGGGGGTAGAATTGTAACATCCTAAAATTTGGAAATTTATGTGTTGCATTATTTGTGGTGCTAAGCTAGTTAAATTATTAATTGTGTATGTTTAGGAGGTCCTGAGAAGGCTCGGGGTTTATTTGGACCTAGTAAAATTTTTTGGCATTTAGCACTTTAAGGAGATGGAGTAAGTGACCTTAAAGCATATGGAAATAAATGAGTATATAGCTAGCATAAATGAGCAAGTAGTAAGGAGGTTATGGCATCAAGTGAAGTACCTTGAGGGAAAAGGTTCAAATCCCATTGTGTGCAAATTTTTGACTAATATTTTTGCACTCTTTCCTTAAGTGTCGGCCAAGAGGTATCTATGGCAAGTTGGACTTCTTTATTTTTGTTAAGGTGGCTAAGAAATCAGGAAAGGTTGAGGTTGGGGAAAGGAATCAAAAGAATAAGGCAAGTAAGGGGAACAAGTGGCCTATTTTGTTGAGATTGTTTTGGAAAGTACGATTGGCCAAATGTTGACCAATATTGTAATGGATGTGGACGGTTTTTGGGGTAGATTAGTAGCCGATTTTTCCTTTAGGCATTTTACAATTTTGGTGTGAAATGCTTGTTCCTTTCCAGCATTTTTTTGGTTGCTCTCTCCCAACATTTTCCCTCATTTTGCCGAAAATCTAAACCCCAAAAGTGTACATATTTTCTCTTTGATAGTTGGAACATTTAGCCATTTGCTCATCTTACTTCTTGTTTTGCCGAATCACTCATGACATTTTGGGCTCATTTTCTTTGTGTATTAGCCGAAACTATCTAGCACCCTTCTCCATTTCTTCTTTTCTTTTCACCACTTCTTTAATCTCTCTTTTCTTCTTCTTAATTGACAAATTTTTAGTTGAACGAATCTTTCTTGCCTTTTTCCTTTTCATTAGTCGATTCCTTAATATCATCTTTCTTCTCCATTCTCGCGTGTTGAATGTTTCTCCTTGGTTGAATCGGGTAAGGGTTTCATTCTACTCTTTTCGTTTTCTTTTCCTTCTTAACTGAATGAGCGTTTATTATTATTCGATTATACTCGCTTTGTTCAAAACTGAAATAGAGTTTCTCCATATACCTTCATAATTTTAATCGATACCTTTTTGTAGTGTTATAGTGGGGAGGCCGAATCGATTACCTTTGATTCATCCATAGCCATAAATCAATCGGTGGGAATCGAGATTATCATCTTTAAGGTAAAGGTCTTTTCATAGTCCATTTGATAACTCCGTTTCGTTATTGTGTTAACCGGATTAAAGGTTAAATAATCGACTTTATGTATTAAAGGCTAAATCACTCGATCCATTGTCTAGTGATTATACGATTTTAGTGGTAAGCCGACTTTTCTCCTTAATCAATTGTTCATATCAACGTAATATTAGTTTTGACTAATATTTGTTTTTAATGGAGGCAAGCAATATCGATTCGAAAGGAAAGTCGAGTGGAGATCTTAAAAGGAGTTGATTAACGATCCCAACTTCTAAATTCAAGCGAAGGGCTGTTTCGACGATTCGAGACTTTCCACCGGGTTGTGGACCCTCATCCGGTGAGAATCAACCATCCTATCTCTTATCACCTCTTCAACTAAATAAAAATAAAATAAAATAACAATTATCCCACACCTCCAGCCGAATTCAAATACAAAACATCTAGCTTATCCATTTGAGAGCCCATATGCAGGCCACCAGCTCTTCTCCCTTCACGCCAGCATAAAAAAATAACCTCCCATATGCTGCCTACGCTACTCGAACATGGGACCTGCTGGGACAAGCGCTCAGGTAACGCCCCAGGCCACTCGGCCAAAGCGTTTTTTTTGTGACATAAATTCGGCACAAATTCTTTTAAGAGCTCATTCGTTAGCTCCCCCTTGCCTTAACACCAAAAGCCAAAATTAAAAACATACGCCTACTGCTGTTAACAAGGCTCGAACTTGAGCCCTCCTGAAGCTCCCTTGCTGCAAGCGTCCAAGCCACTTTGCTGCTGGTTTTTTTTGATGTCATAATCCCGCCACAATTCTTTTTAAACCTCTTTAGCCTAGTCTCACCTGTCTTAGCGCCAAAACAAAAATAAAATTACACCACTTGCTGCCGCCTGGACTCTAACCAAGGCCCTTGTTGGCGTCATTCCAGGCCCTTAAGCGGCGCCTGGTAGCCACTTTACCAGGGTGATTCTTATGTCCAAAAATGCCTAAAATTATTCTTAGGGCCTCCTTAGCCCAATTCCCTTTTAACTTAAAAATTTCCATATTTTTCCAAAGCTTCCCCTTCCATCCTAGAGTTTCCAAAGCCCCCCAAACACCTCCAAGCACACTCACTGAGCCCACTAATATATGAATTATGCACTAAATGCGTAACCCCTAATCTAGGATGTTACTGTTCTACCCTCCTTAAAAATAATTTCGTCTTTGAAATTACTTGGCTAAATGCACTCCTACTCGCCACACTACGTTTATGCTGCGCACTCTAATCTTAATAAAACCATCATACTTCCTAAGCACAATCTCTAAGTTCACATCCAGGGTTTCAGGCACTTCACTAGCAATACAAGAAAACTCTACAATAATCAAAGCAATTAAGGGTATTCCAGAAATAAGAAATTAAGGGTATTCCAGAAATAAGGAACGGCCAACTGCATAGACCAACCTTGGTTGCCTAGCCTCTGCACCTTCAGCACCTCGGCCACGCCCGTTACCATTACCATTACCCCTAGCTACACCTCGACCCCTCTGTGGTTGCTGGCCATCCCTCCTGAATTGACCACGTCCTTGATCCTCAGCTTGAGTCCTAGCCAACTTCTGCGGACAATCCCTTACCCGGTGCTCCATTGATCCACACTCAAAGAACCCTTTATTTCCATCCAAACATTCTCCCGAGTGGGATTTCCCGCATCTAGCACACTGAGGTGGCCATTGAGCAGGCTTCGCGGCTCTTTCTGATTCCCCAAATCTAGCCCTCTTCTGCACATTACTGCCCGATCCATACGATCTAAAGCCTCTCTTCTGTTTGTTTCTTTCATGGTTCTGTCTTACGGACTCCTTGATCCCTTCAGCTACCTTAGCCTTTTCCACTAGGACTGAAAACTCACGCTCCTGTTGTAGAGCAATCAGCAACCTTAGATCATCCCTAAGTCCATCCTCAAAGCGGACACAGCGTTCGTGCTCCGTTGACACAATTCCCCGAGCATAACGGCTCAGCCTTAAAAATTCTGCTTCATACTCAGACACAGACTTATTCCCTTGAACCAACTTCAGAAATGCTTTCCTCTGCGCATCAATGTAGCTGGTCCCCACATACTTCTTCTGATATGCTGCTTTGAAGTACTCCCAAGTAAGATCATCTACCGCAGCACCATCCCGAACCGTGAGCCACCACTGGTATGACTCATCCTTGAGGAGCGACACCACTCCTTTCAGCTTCTCCTCAACCGACAAATCTAGATCATCCATGATCCTCTCAGTTGATTCCAACCAATACTCCGCCGTACTGGGTGCCACACCAGATACACCCCGAAACACTTCAGTTCCATTGGCTCGGAGTCGCTCGGGTACCGACTTCCGAGCTCCCGAATTCCCTCACACCACCAAGAACTCCGACCGCGACACAAAGATCACCCCGTCGTCGATCTTGCTGCTCAACACCAAAAACTGGGGGTGGTGGTGGCGGTGGCATCTCATTATCAGACCCTTGTCCCGACCTAACGGGTTCTGACACGGTCATTCTTCCTCTACCGCGTCCACGACGGCCACGTCCTCTAAAACTCATTTCTAACGATTGCGCTTTAATCTGATTAAGAAATTTTTATGGATTAGTACTTGTTTCACTTGGTTATCCGCGAGGAAATTTTATGAAGAGAGTTTAATAGGGATTCTTTCGATCATTCAAAGTTTCGAGTTTCCTATCCTAATTCACAGAAAAGTTCATCCATTCCATAGTATCTCCCATACACCTTCACTCTTCGAGATTTTTCGTCAGTTCTCTGTCGGGGGTATTTTCGTTATTTGCCCTACAGGGGTATTTTCGTAATTTGTCAAAATAGGGTTCCTCGGTAATTTTTCAATAAGGGTATTTTGGTTATTTTGAAATTCCGGGGACATTTCAGAAATTTGAAATTCCGGGGGCATTTTGGTAATTTACCAGGGTAAATTTATAAATCTTAATAAATCCAAGGTGTTTCAAAAGTTGTAAAACTTGGGGTTTTTTTTTTTTGAGAATTTGTTTTCCAAATTGACAGTGTTGCAAAAAATTTTGAAAATCA
Organism: Gossypium bickii; assembly: GCA_025503065.1. Taxonomy (NCBI): domain Eukaryota; kingdom Viridiplantae; phylum Streptophyta; class Magnoliopsida; order Malvales; family Malvaceae; genus Gossypium; species Gossypium bickii. Next base: position 89,431,150 of record CP106714.1, on the reverse strand, counting down.
GGGGCTTTTTGGTAATTTTGTAAGTTAGGGGCAATTTCGTAATTTTCCAAAATCATGGCATTTTGATGTTTGCAAAATAGAAGTTTCCAATATTTTTGTAAAGTAGAAATATTTTAACAAAAATCGAGGGTATTTTCTGAAAATCTTAAAAATTGCCTTTAGAAATTTACAACACAGGGGCATTTTTGTAATTTTTCCACTAAGGGTATTTTTGTAATTTTCATAAATCGAAAATTTTTTGGAAAATTTTGTAAAATAGTTCTCACAAGTTTAAAGGGTAATTTTAAGAGTTTTAAAACTAGGGTTTTTTACAAAATTACGGCTAGTTCTCTTTCGGGTTTTAGTTATTGAGTTTAGCCTGCGACCGAGTCCTCTTGGTTAGGGTGAACCGTAGCTACGCACCAGGTAGGATTCCTGCGAAGAGGAGGTGAGTCACTAGGACTGCTTAAGTACCAGGCTCTTGCGGATCCAATCCTAGACATGCGCACCAGGGTTACCACACCCTAACTCGGCGACTTAGTCATAGGTTTGTTTAATTAGGCATTTAAAGTCTTATGCAATTGTTGGGGTAAACTAGTCCTAGGGTTCAAATACTTATCATACTATCTACGTTCCATTTCTACCCCTCTACAGATAATAATTTACACAGTAATTAGAAGTACTTACCTGGGCGGATTGGTGCCGGAGACTCGATGCCATGCTGTTCAAAACAAAAAAACATTTTCATAATATTTCACAAAGGCCTACCAAAACATTTTGGGCCTTGGGCCCCCACAACCGAGTTTTGAACCGGGCTCTGATACTAATCTGTAACACCCTAAACCCGGCCCACGAGCCCTGACCGGATCTGGCATGTCACTGCGGAAAAACGTTTGAAAATATTTCGCCTTAAAGGTGAGGTAAATAAATTTATTTTTTTTAGAAAGGAAAACCTTGTGTATTTAAAATTTCGAAATAAATTAGGTTGTTACCAAATTCCCGAACTAAAACTTTAACATATAATTTTTATACTTAAGGAAGTAAAATCATTTGCAATTAATATTTAAGTTGTCAATCCGTAATAAACATAATAATAAAGATACTTAGTAAAAATACTTAAAACTTTCATGGGCCTTATTACAACTCGATTAAATAAAATAAGAATAAAATAAAAATAAACCAAAGTCTATGTAAACTAAATTTTTCCATTGCACGGCCACCTCGAGTCCATCCGGCTCCTCATCCGCGATCTACGAGTCACCTAAAAAAGTTAAGGGAGAAGGTGAGTCACCAAGACTCAGTGTATAACCCCTCCCCTGATTAATGCAACAGCTTACACAATTCATAGCTAAGTATAGCATGCACCCAACCTAGCCATCCATAACTCCTTTTTCTACCCGTGTGGTACCAAACCACTGGTGGTGCCAAACCACTGGTGACCCAAAGTCACGATATCCATCAATGTTGTGGTGCCAAACCACTGGTGACTCAATGTCACAAATAATAAGTTGTGGGGCCAACCCACGTGTGATACCAAATCACTGGCGACGATCCCATAATATCAACCGTGGGGCCAACCCACTGTGGTGCTAAGCCACTGGGACAAGTCGCTATGAGGTGCCAAACCTCTGGTGACCCAAAGTCACGAAATATGTGGTACCAAACCACTGGAGGTGCCAAACCTCTGGTGTCCCAAAGACACGAATATCACTTCCCCCTCCACTCATATCACCCTCAATTATATACAAAAAAATCATGCCAATCATGCTTAAATATTAATATATACTGAATGTATCATAGGTCATACTTTCCCATGTATTACATATACCAAATATGTCATGCATCAACGTGCATCATATAGCATGGCTCATATTTAAACAGACTTACCCGAATCCTTGTTCATACCCTTACGGTATCAAATCCAGATCTACACAAATCCAGTTATTCATACACAATATATTAGCAATTTTATTAGTTATGAAGTGTGTAAGTACACACCTGTTACTAACGTGAATCCTAGATCCCGAAGATCCGATCTACCGACCTGCAACCCTTGACCCTATATTCGACCAATATCCAAGTTAGTGACATGGGCCTATTCGGCTATAATAACTAAATCCCGGAGACTCATTTGTGGTACTTACCTTAAACCGATTTGGTTTCCAACCAAATCCCGAAACCACACACACCACTTGTAATCGGCTATACCTTGAGATCACATAATAGTTAGCCTTCGGCTTTGCAATTATCTAATGAAAAGACTAAAGAGGATTCCTTACCAATAACTTACCAAATCAATTGATAGAGAATGGAGGGCTCAGATCTCCTACTTCAAATCCCAGAGGCTCTCTGCGTTAAGTTGTACTCCCCCCTATAATCGATTCCATCTATCCATTAGAGTCTAAAGGCCAACCGGCCATAATCATAAACCTAAAAGAAGTTGTCGCCCCTTACCTTGATGACTATTTCAGCCTTTAAACACCACAAGTCGGCACCACTTGGTGGTGTTAGGGGTTTCAGCTACCTTTAAGGAATAAGAGTAGGTTTAACATATAGATCTATAATAGAAAGAAAGATGGAAAAGATCTACTTACCAAATGATTTGGCTAATCCGAATGGAGAGTTAGATTTCGGCTCTTGATCTGATGATGAGAAAACACAAAAAGAAAAGAGAGGGTATTCGGCTAAGAACAAATTGGGGAGAAAAAGAAAAACAAACTAAATGAATTTCGGCACCTCCTTGCTATACTCAAAGCCGACTATGAAAGTCCCTAAGAAATCCTACATTCGGCCATCTCCCTAATGTGATAAATCTCATCTTTTGATTATCACCCATTTAATTAAATTAAAAACAACATTATCTTCCATCCTATCTCTTATCACCTCTTCAACTAAATAAAAATAAAATAAAATAACAATTATCCCACACCTACAGCTGAATTCAAATACAAAACATCTAGCTTATCCATTTGAGAGCCCATGTGCAGGCCACCAGCTCTTCTCCCTTCACGTCAGCATAAAAAAAATAACCTCCCATATGCTGCCCATGCTACTTGAACATGGGACCCGCTGGGACAAGCGCTCAGGTAACGCCCTAGGCCACTCGGCCAAAGCGTTTTTTTGTGACATAAATTCGGCACAAATTCTTTTAAGAGCTCCTTCGTTAGCTCTCCTGAACAAGGCTGTCAACAAGGCTCGAACTTGAGCCCTCCTGAAGCTCCCTTGCTGCAAGCGTCCAAGCCACTTTGCTGCTGGTTTTTTTTGATGTCATAATCCCGCCACAATTCTTTTTAAACCTCCTTAGCCCAGTCTCACCTGTCTTAGCGCCAAAACAAAAATAAAATTACACCACTTGCTGCCGCCTGGACTTGAACCAAGGCCCTTGTTGGCGTCATTCCAGGCCCTTAAGTGGCGCCTGGCAGCCACTTTACCAGGGTGATTCTTATGTCCAAAAACGCCTAAAATTATTCTTAAGGCCTCCTTAGCCCAATTCCCTTTTAACTTAAAAATTTCCATATTTTTCCAAAGCTTCCCCTTCCATCCTAGAGTTTCCAAAGCCCTCCAAACACCTCCAAGCACACTCACTGAGCCCACTAATATATGAATTATGCACTAAATGCGTAACCCCTAATCTAGGATGTTACAGATATGGTGTGTAATCTCACACTTCTCTGAAAGTTTTCATGAAATGTTCTGTGTTTTGGTCGAAATACCGAAGAAAACTGAAAACCAGCATCCGTGATCACTCGGGAGTGCGTAAGTTCGTAGTGGTAACCATATTTTGCAATGAAACAGTTTTGGTTAGCAGTAGTGACGTGATTTTAAAAAATCATGAAAAATAGGAGAAAGGGAATTAGAAAGTGAATAAGATATCAAATTAAAGCTTACTGTGTCTATTTCTAGATGAAATAAATGGAGAAGGAAAAGGAATTTTATATTCTGTGATATTTTAATTTTAGTTAGACTGGTTCTGATTGACTACGTGGTTCCCTAATCTGTCTTGGAAAAATCGTATAAAATCGTTCAAAGTGAATTATGAGTTATAGTTTATATGTAAAATTTGAGTCTATTTTCAACAGAAACAAGTGGGAGCAACATATGAAAACTGTATGTTGAGATATTTGAATTTTAGCAACATATGAATCGTTGGTTAGTGAAACAAGGGAATCTTTAAGGAATAAACTGTACTAATTGGCTAAGTCAAAAATTCTAGAAAAATTTTAGTAATAAGATATATGAGTCTAGTTTCAAGGAAAATTTACGGATCTAAATTTTGTTCTTCCTAACTCGAGTTATAGTCAATTTAGTCAATGTGACGCGGATGGACAATTTCAATTTTTAAGCCCAAATTAGTAGTTAAGTATAAGTTGCGAAATTACCAAAATACCCTTAGAGGGTAAATTACCGAAATACCCCTGGGTTGCGAGATTACCGAATTACCCTTAGTGGGTAAAATTACCGAATTATCGAAATGTCCCTATGGACCGAATTACTAAAATGTCCCTATGGACTGATTTACCGAAATATCCTTATGGACCGATTTACCAAAATGTCCTTATGGACCAAATTACCGAAATGCCCCTATAGGCCGAATGATCGTATTGCTTTAATGGGATGATTCATAAAAAGTATTCAATAAGTTAATGGATTTTATTTTTATATGGATGTTTTACGATTATGTATGATGCATCTTTACATATTGCATGGGATGGGAAATTTTGAATGAAGAGAAGTATAGACCGGTGGCATTGCCACAAATTCTGATAATGGATATGTTCCTAACATATGAATCAACGACTTTATGTCGATCATTTTACAGTATATGAATCTGGTGACTCCGCCACAAATATTATGAATGGGAGCTTGACTGCAAATTGGAGAGACTGGCGGGGTGGGTTGACTTGATCCCCACAGGAGAGATTGGATGGTACGGGGGAGAGATTGGCTGGATGGGATGGGTTGCATATATTCTTACATTTGTCTCATTTATTTATTATTTTGTTAATGGGCTTAGGCCCAAGATATTGCTATGTGGGTTCAGGTCCAATGGATAACGGTAAGGGGATTATGCACTGAGTTCTTGTAACTCACCCCCTTATCCTTAACCCTTATAGGTAATGCTCCGTGACGAGGGCTTGGGCCATGGATGACTCGGGTGGAAGCCATACGTCAGAAATGGTGTTTTTTATTTTGGAGCTTTAAATTTCTATTTTTGTTCATTTTACTATTTTGAGTTCTTATGTTGTAATAAGGCCTCTGGAGTGTTTTTAGTATTTGCTTTATGTTTGATATACTTATTATTTTGCTTAAATTGTTTTAAATGGGAATTTTCTAAAAACTTAAATAAAGGTTTTTTCCAAAATCAATTAACAAATGGATTTCACAAATATTTTTAACACGGAAATTGTCTTTCGAATTATCAATGAAATTTTCAAAAGACTCAGATTCTCTTTCGAATTTTCAACGTCGTTTTCAAAGGTCACAGTTTTATAAGATCGTTAGTTCAAAATTATTGATTTATCAATCAATCTTCGAGGTTAGTAGTATTATATCAAATATTTCAAATCAAACTTGTTTTCTTGATTTTAACAAAGCAATACCTATTTTTGTACGAATCACAAAGACGTTTTTCATTTTCTTCACGTGACATACCAAATCCGCTCATAAAGCATGGGCGGGGTTTGGGGTGTTATAGGAACAATATCTTAGGCCTCTTGATAGAGTGATACTGGAAATGCATGGCCATACTCGAATAAGTTGATATGAGATATCACACTTATTTATTTATTATAGTCTACTCAGAAAATCAAGAAATATGAAATTGGACTATACAAGTGTGATTATTCCATGACTTGTGTCTAATCTAGATATTAAGGATAAAATGATATAATACATGAAAAGATTACCACAGAAAGGTTATGTCGAATCACGACTTCTTCTAACTTGGGTGGGAATAATGCATTGCTAGATGTCACTCATTACTTGTAATGTTAGAAGTGTTCTAGTATTACTACCAATGTTACAAGAGCCTACAGGGTCACACACTATAGTTGAAACGAATAGAATCCAAATACATTTGGTATTGTATTTAGTTGTCACATGAATTAATTAATTGTTGAATTCATTTAATTTGATAGTTAAATATTAAACACGTTATATGTACAAACTTGTTGTACACAACTAGTGAACATATACATAATTAATATATGAATTTATTAATATATACAAAATATTAATTGTATATATTTTATCAAATTTATTAATATAAACAGTTATATTAATTAATTTCGGTCAAAATATAAAAGACATGAAAATTAATATTCTTTTGGAAAGAATATAATTAATATATGAATTTGATTCATCCAAAAATATTAATTGTATATATTTTACCTAATTTATTAATATAAAAAGTTATATTAATTAATTTCGGTCAAAATATAAAAGACATGAAAATTAATATTCTTTTGGAAAGAATATAATTAATATATGAATTTAATTCATACAAAATATTAATTGTATATATGTTACCGGGAAATTAATATTCTTTTGGAAAGAATATAATTAATATTTGAATTTTATTCATACAAAATATTGGTTGTATATATTTTATCGAATTTATTAATATAAAAAATTATATTAATTAATTTCGGTTAAAATATAAAAGACATGAAAATTAATATTCTTTTGGAAAGAATATAATTCATTTTTCTAACGTTCCATTTGTCTTCCCTATTAATAAGGAAATAGTCTTATATTCTTTTGGAAAGAATATAACTCATTTTTCTAACTTTCCATTTGTCTTCTCTATTAATAAGGGAATAATCTTGGTTTTCCTTTTTGATATGTGATATCAAAGAGGATAAAAAGACGATAATCTCTTGGTGTGTTTAGGTTGCCAACTTAATAATTTAAAAGGTCTAGCAATCATTTTTAATTCTCTTTTGGATAAAAAAAATATTGCAGCAAAAGATATAGAAATAAAATAGCGATGTTAATAAGTATACAAGTCAAATTGTAATATAGAAGTGTTACAACGGAACACAAGAAAGTATTCCAAGGATCGTACCCAACGGATTTCAGATTGGAGAATCATATTATTAAATTAATTATAGAAAATAATTACTAATTTAATCGATTTACGAGTTAGTAGTGTGAATACAAATTAAAGTAGTGATTAAACTAATTAAATTACTAAAACTAAATTAACCTCATGGAATTTCCTACTCCTAGTGTCAAAAATGTGAGTCTCTAGCCTATCATCGGTTAAATTCTTAATTAATATGCTAAAGATTGATTAATTTCAAAACTTCGAGGTTTTAGTGAATTAGCTATTAATTAACCAATATTACCTACCATCTCCTACCAATTACCTAATCAACAAATACTCACTTATATCCCGACCTCACTTTCTTTACCAGGAAAATTTATGATTTACTCGGCAAACTTATCCCCTGACCTCATTTATCCTAGATTACTTCCTAGGGTCGTCAATCCTAGGGTTTAGGCACACATACTTTATACTAATTAATTCTATGATAAACCCTTATTGTTCCATTAATTAATCAACTTAATTAATTAATTAGTTCCATAATTTAAACATGCAAGATATAAATAAAGTACATAATTTATTCTAATATTCATAAAACATTAGTTGATCAGGCTGACGAAATATAAATAAAATAATAAGAGAAAGAGATAAAGAAATTGCTCACTGATAAATAATTGAAGCATGATTCCAGAGCAATCTCCACTTGTATTGGTCTTTACATTAGAGTAGATAAGTTCTAACTAAGCAAACATAAATAGAATACAACTAAAAGCTGGATAAAATTGTCTAGATCTAACTCCATACACCAATCTCGATGACTCTAAAGTGACTTACATAGGCTACATGTTACTTGGTGCCCACTTACCCTAGATACACTTTGGATAGTAGTTAATGCATGATACTATTAAATGCTTAGGTTCTAATTAGAAAATAATCCCAAAATTGCCGTCCAATAATCAGCCACATATTGCCCTGCCTTCGTCACGTCGTTGTGACATGGGGAAACTCCTCGTCATGACGCCGCTTCCAAGATGTTCTCCCCATATTTGTCGTGTAGTTGTAATGTAGAGAAACTCCTCGTTACGACGTGGAATGATTTTCAGCTTTGGCAGCTTCATTGTTCTTTCTTGCAACACAAGCTCCCTTATGTCACGACACGACCATCGTCATTTGTATTCTTGGGCTTCAATTGGCACCCTACACACTTACATAGCTCATTAGTCATTTTCGAGGCCCAAGTTGGCCTTACGGGTTATCAAAATGCTAAAATATGTGTAAAAATGCTTATTTTGCAAATAATTAAATCTAAACTAAAAAAACCAAAATTGCATTTAAATATTAAAAAATAACTAGAAAACAAGCTCTTTAAGTATCGAAATGCACCTAAACTACCACTACAATTGGTGAAAGGTCAGCAATGCCATTGCCAGCTCAACTCCCTCGGTACCGCAAACCATCACTATTTTTCCCGAATGGGCCTAGCTGATTCAGATACTGTCGGTTCAGGTCAGTGACAACCCGACTGGTCTGGTCCAGCCACCGATTGGATCGTTAGCGCAATTTCATACACAAGGCCCAATGCAACCAATTTTTGGGTTTTAGTCTTGTTTTGGTTCTCGTGTTCAATTTTTTATCTCAGTTCCAATTTTCAAGTTCAAATACCCATTGGTCCAATTGTCTGACTTGAAAATTAATTTCCAAAAAATATCATATTTAATTTAATTAATTTGATTAATTTTTTTTCTTGTTAAAAATTATTTTTCCCAAAAATCACTAAGATTTTTCAAATTAATTTTTTAAGAAAATTTTTAATCAAATTCTCTAATTGAACAATTCTTACGACTGTCTGATTTAATTCCACATTGAATAAATTGAATCAATGAAATTATTTCCAATGCCATAGAATTTTCTTCTAATTCAATTGAGAATTTTCTTCTAATTCAATTGAAGTCCAATTAAGCTTTTTTGAGCTAGTAGATGGACCAAACGGACATATACAATAAGGCTCAAGTAATTGCAATTATGTCCAGAAGTATTGTTCCGATAATTCACAATTTACTTAATCATGGAGTCAGTCCACAAGAAGTACCATAATTGAAAACTCCTTATTGTATACTCTTTAAGAAAGCAAATCATCCAATTGTTTTTTCCAATGACCTCGCCATGTATGTGTTACCTTCATATGCTATCCTTGACTCCTTTGAGTTAAATTCATTGACTCAATACAATCCTATTTTATCTCATTGTCACATTGTGTCTTCTTAATGCTTAATATGGTCATTGCCAACTAATGACTATGATAAATTGCTCGTTCAAGAACAAGCAACCCGTGTCCACATTCTATATTTATCAATCCACACAATGTCAATGAGAGGATATTGTTAACTCTTTAATCGAGCTATGAATTCCATTGTTACTAGTAAAGTCATGTCATACACAAGTCATGTACCCAACATACTAGCTATCGGCTAGATTATCTTTAGAGCAGAAGCTTCCACTTATATCAAAGCACATGAGTTACATACACATGGCCAGTGACTAACTCAAGATTTAGGTAAGTTACACCATGAATGTCAGAAGTGAATTAATTCACAAATGGGTTTAGAATTAATTCAACTTAGGAGCAGTCTAATGTATCATTCTTCTAATGAGTACATCTATGTCTCTACTTCTGGAGTCAGCTGCTCCAATAGCCAAGACTAGCCATCTCCCAAATTGGAATTGTAGACGACATAATAATCCTTCTAAGTATTTGAATCAAATGTTCACTTTGATTCTTTTACAGGATTATGGACTTTTTCTGATTATCTACTAAAGTAAGTTGTCTTTCTCTTAATGTAAACGTTCTTATAGTGCTACTTTTCATCAGTTCAAACTTAGACAATCATTGAGCTAATATTGTTTGTCACAATTTCGTTATGTATGCAAAACATGAAATATAGAAACACAAAAGACATAATAATGAAATGTGAAATTAACTTTATTCATTTATTCATTGTTCAAATACATAGAAAATAGTTACATGTTTACTATAATATTGGCACATTTCCCACCAATAGGATAGTATGCCAGCCTATTATTGCCGTTGTTTTCCCATTACCAATTATTAGACTTTATCATTTAATGCAGTCATTCTAGAATCTTCATTGTGTCCCCTCTTCTCTCGAAGCGTCCTCAACCCGCACAATAGGAAACTCTTGGTATGCCAACATGTTCTATAACACCCCAAAATTGGCTAAATGTTATGACAGGATCTCGAACGTTACATTAACTTCTCAAAAAATTGACCATTTTCCTTTTAAATGTATCTTTATCTCGTATCAGAAACTTTGCAAAAACTTGTCTAATTTGTTATTAAGAAAAACTTGACAATTGATTAATGATTGTTTCCCAAAATGTTGAACAAATTTTCAAATTTATTAAAAGAGTCATGTTACCAACTTTGCTTATTTCTTAATTTAAAACTCGATTTCTCGATTAACATTTGTAGCAAAAAAATTGTTAACTCATTGAACTTGAAAACGACCATTCAAATTAGTATACGAAAAATCATCTAGTGTATAATTTTAGTTTAATAAAACCGTTAAAGCCAACCAAAACCCAGAACATTAATAATGTCCAAAAACTGATAAAAAGTCCCAAATAAAAGTCTATAAAATTTAATAAAAAATAATTTAAACCATCTTATGAGAGTATGGTCAATCCGTGTTCTCAAACACCACCCCAATCCTAAGTCCGTGAATTACCTAAAATGATAAATTAGTATGGTGAGCTAGAAGCCCAGTGTACGACTTGTCCCACAAACATAACATATAGCAGAAATGTTAATGCACAAATACAACATTACAAAGTAGATACAAATGGCATGACATGTTTAGCTATGCAAAACGTCCAACAAATCAAATCTTACCTCCATTCGCTACACACCAACTCCATTCCACCCAACACACCAATTAGGATAATTAATACCCATCCAACCCATACACCAATCTAGTGGACTTGCCACCGAGTAATAATACAGTCGAGCTATCAAATATAATGCAGAGATACTGTTAGAAATAGATAATTGTAGTTTCCACTACTAGATACAGATATTGTGGGTAAGCCATAAGAATAGCAGATTAATACTACCAGAACATCATCCAACACATACTTATACACCACCACAATGCACGTGCAACAACAAAAAATATATCCGGATATATTCAGATCAACATGCTCTTATATGCTTCACAGATTAGAAGATGAGCTAATAGTATATCTGGTTTTACATATTAGATTTATACACAAAAATTCTGGTCGAAATTTTGAAATAGTACCATGCTCACAAAGTTATACATACAACAAATCCATAAATTTTATAAATCAAATGGCTCTCAGAATGATACGTATAATGACATACTTAACATATTCATCTTATTGGAAATAGACGTAATCAAATGATCAATTTTCAAAATTTCGCATTTCGCCCATCTGGCCCAACTATACCATTTGAAATGGGCCCTGTGGCCCAAACAGCCAAACACATAGCCAGTCACACGTCTGTATGGCTCACATGACCCGTCACACATCCGTGTGGCATCAATAATGACTTACAGTCTTGCACGATTTAATAGATTTTTGGGTTTAGAGTCACACACTTGATGATTTTCTGAATAACAACATTACAACACAATTCCTATTCCTACATATAACATCCAAAACAAAGCAAATTAGTAAAAATACTCCAAAATTGAATCATTCAATCTGCTCCTACTCAATTTAGAGTATTTAGCCAAAAGTATTAAAGCATTCGACCTAAAAAATAGGGCATTCAGTCCTAGCAGGAATCAACCCCTATTTAGGCATCAAGTCCTTACCCTTAGTGTCAAGGTCGCCTAAATCCTCAATTCGCTAGAGAAGAGTTATGAGCCAGTCATTTTTCATCTAACAGAAACACAGAGACAATCCCAAAAATCTCTGATTTACCCACTTAAAAAGACCATTTACTTTTAAGAATATCGAAAGAATAAACTACACCACTGAAAATAATATGCAAGCAACAATTACCGATGTAATATCGTAATTTTGTGGGTCTGTGCATTTGGGAGGTTGCATGGCTAAGTTGGTAGGTTAAGGCCTTGAGGTGCGTATTGGGCTCAGGTTTGGGCTTAAAACCTGGGTGGAAATTTCTAATAAATAGTGTTAGTTTATAAATTAAGTAAGTATGTTTAATAGCAAGTTGGGCTTGTGGCCCAAAGTTTGGAGGTGCTATAAGTGGGCATGTAGGTGGTGTCACAAGAGAGAGGAGTTTGGGCCTAGAGTGGCCACTTGGGGCCCAAATTAATGGGTCAAAATTTGGCACTCCTAGGGAAAGAGGGGGGACGGCACATGAGCTACATTTTAGGAGCTTTAATTCTTTCATTTTAGAGATAAAATCTTGATAATAAGGAAGGGAAGAGTTGGTTTTAAAAGGATAATGGATGTGATAATAGATGGATAAAAGTTATCAGGAGAGGGAAGAGTTGGCCGAAACTCCAACTCTGAAGGTGTGTGTGTGTAGCCAAAATTAGTATCCAGTTGTCCATCTTTTCTTTCATTTGTTTTCTTCTTTTCTTTCTTTTCTCATACTTTTCTCTCTTATAGCTGAAATTCCCTAGCCTTATTTCCCTCTCAAAAATTCTTCTAAAAGCTGAATCCCCTCTGTTCATACTCCTTCTCCCATAGCCGAATCTACAAGGGTGGTTTCGTTTTCCCGAAGGTGCACCATAGCTGAGTAGTCTTCAGGAGAGATTGGTGAGTTTTCGGGATTTCTCTTCTCTGTGATTTCTCTATTTTTCATCAAGTTTCTAATCTGAATCATTTGTTCTAAGGCCCTATCGATTTCACTCTCTGCTCTTGAAAGCTGAATCCTGTTGTGCTGTGACCTGTAGTGCCGATTTGTGGGAAAGCCGAAGGTAGATTGGTGTGGGTTGGCCGAATGGCCTTTCTTGTTCTTTATTCTTTTGGCCGATTATCATAAGGGTCTAATGGGTTGCGACTAAGGGGTTGGTTTAATATATGGGTGTTGGTCGAATGTAGGTTGGTGGTGACATTTTCTTAAAGACTTTCGGGATTCAACAGTGTAGGTAAGGGTTCATTTTAAGTGATATCATTATTTAATTAGTTAGATCTCATCATTTAACTGGTTTAGTGATTAAGGGATTGTGATGGACTCGATTAGCAGCCAAGCAGTAGAGGTTGGATCTGTAAACCCAACGCCAAAATACAAGAAGCGATCTGTGTCAGGAGTACGAGATTGGCCATCGGGGTGTGGGCCAACATCGGAGCTATATCGTAGGCTGATAGTGGTAGTCTCGAGTGACAATAGCGTAGAAGCAGTGAGAGCATTAGTACGAGAACCAGGTGTGTAACTCTTACACACTTTCTTTACTTAATATGTTAATTGTTATGTGTTGATAAAAGCCGGAGTGACGGCTGTAGGTACCGGGTTACCCTTATGGGTGTAAGCGAGGATGCCAGGTAAGTTGTTGTGATTGCTCGTGTTGATTGTGATCTATGAGTGCATGATATTCTGTATGCCTAATTTTATATGTTAAGCATGATCATACTGGTATTGTTAGCATAACTATGTGTTATGGGTGATGAGAGGAGGGGGAAGTATGATCTATCAGACTGTCACCAGTGGTTTGGTACCACAGCAGTGGGTTAGCCCCACATATTATAATCTTGTGACTAAGTCTAAGTGGTTTGGGACCACCAGTGGTTTGGTACCACATATATTAATTTTGTAACTCCGGTTACCAGTGGTTTGGTACCACCAGTGGCTTGGTGCCACAAGGGGTAGATTTGGGAGACATGGATGGATACTTAGGTTGACGGGTTGCATGACATGCATATGTGTAAATGAATTTGTGTAAGAGCATAACTTCTCTTGGGATGGGGATTTATACACTGAGTCTCGGTGACTTACCCATTCCATTATATTTTGCAGATCAGACTTAGATCGTGGATATGGAGCCGGAGTGGACTCGAGGTGGCCATGCTCAACATTTGTTTTATATCAAAGTTTTCTATTTGGACTTAGCTATTTTATTTAAATTTTGGGTTTTCATCATTGTAATAAGGCCGCCTAACTTTTATTTTTGTGTTGTTTTATTTGTTTGTTTTTTTTATAACTTTCGATAAGCATACTTGGTAAATATGAATTGGTTGTTTTTAAAACCTCGATAAGAATGTGTTCTCTGAAATGTTCACTTATTAAGTAATAAGTATGGAGTAACAATTAAGCAACTAAGTTTTTCTAAAACAAGATTTAACACGTTTTGAACACCACAAGATTCAAATTCGTTTTCTCTAAAATTATTCAACAGTTTTCTCCTTAAACAAAATTGACAAGTCGATTTTCAAACATTTTCTTTTCCGTAGCATGCCAGACTTGGTTGTACTGGTTAGACCGAGTTTGGGGTGTTACATTTTGGTATCAGAGCAAGGTTCAAAAGATCGGTTGTGGGTTTAAGGCCCAAAATATGTTTTAAGGGGTGTAAAATGATTTTTAAGGAGATATCTCGGAAAGCATGGCACCTGAGTCTCTGGTGCCGATCCATCCAGGAAAGTACCCTAACCTTTGATTTAATGGTTATGTGTGGGCTTTGGGGGCTTTAGACGTAGTTGAGCATAGTAGAACTGATGGGCCATAGGGTTAGTTTACACAACTTCTTAATTACATAAGACTTAAGCCTAATCAAACAAACCTGTGAGTAAGTCACCGAGTTAGGGTGTGGCAACAATCATGTGCATGTCTAGGATTGGACTCAGGGAGAGCTTGGTATTTAAGCAGTCCTAGTCACTCACCTCCTCTTCGCTCGAATCCTACCTGGTGCGTTGTAACTATTCACTCTGACCATGATGACTTATTCATAGGCTAAATCCTACAATTAAAACCCGAAAGGGACTAACCACCCTGCTTTGTAAAGACCTTAGTTTTGAAATTACCAAATTACCCCTTGATTTGGAAAAACTACCTTAAATTTGAAAAATGACCAAAGTACCCTGGTTTGTAAAATTTCCAAATTACCCCTAACTTACAAAATTACCGAAATATCCCCGAGTTGCAAAGTACCAAAATACCCCTACTTCACAAAATTACCAAAATACCCTTAATTTGCAAAATCATCCGTAACTTTATTTTGGAAAAATTTCGAAAATACCCCTGTAGGTTAAAATTACGAAAATACCCCCGGGTAGTGAAGATGACGAAAATACCCATACATGTTGAATGTGGTCTGTGGATGTTGTTTGTGTGATGAATGCACTTAGAACTTGGAGATAAGCCTGAAACTGAAACTATAGATAGATTCAACTTCGAAAGAATCACTTTTAAAACTATTTTCCATAAAATTGCTCGTGGGTAAACAGTGAACAGAATTAATAATACATAAAATTCTTAACCAGATAAACGCAAACGAGAAGGATGAGTACCCGAGGTCGTGGACGACCGCCGCGTGGCCGTGGTAGGGGCAGAATGACCTTGTCAGAGCCAGTAGAGTCTGGCCATGGGTCTGGGAATGTGCTGCCAGATCTGCCGGCGATGGAAACTGAGTTTCAAGATCAGACTGGTGGTAAGGATGTAGTATCTCAGGTAGTACTACGAGTTTTGGAGAGAATTACCGAGGCAGGCATGGGTATAGAAGCACGAAAATCTGTGGTTGAGCGGCTCCGGGCTAACGGAGCAGAAGTGTTTAGGGGAGTTTCTGGAGTAGCTCCCAACACTACTGAGTACTAGTTAGAGGCAACAGAGCGTATAATGGATGATTTAGACTTCTTGGCTGAGGAGAGGTTAAAGGGGATAGTGTCTCTTCTCCGGGATGAGTCTTATCAGTGGTGGCTCACGGTCAGGGATGGTGCAGTGGCCGATGATATCACCTGGGATATCTTTAAGGTGGCCTATCAGAGGAAGTATATGGGGGCTAGTTATATTGATGCGCAACGTAGGGCGTTCCTAAATTTAGTTCAGGGGAATAAGTCGGTACTCGAGTATGAGGCAGAATTCTTGAGGTTGAGTAGGTATGCTCGGGGTATGGTGGCTATGGAACATGAGCGCTGTGTTAGGTCTGAGAACGGGCTAAGGAATGAGCTGCGGGTGTTAATTGCACCTCAGCGGAAACGAGAATTTACCATTCTCGTAGAAAAGGCCAAAATAGCTGAGGAGGTGAGGCGAACCGAGAGGCAGAATTAGGACAAGAGTAGGGATAAAAGGAGTTTTGAGCCAGCAGGGTCTGGTGGAAGTACTCAGAAAAGGGCTAGATTTGATGGACCAGATCGAGCTGCAAAGCCTGCTGTCGCTCAGTGGCCACCTCAGTGCGCTAGATATGGGAAGTCTCATTCCGGAGAGTGTTGGGCTGGTAATAGAGGGTGCTTTGAGTGTGGGTCAATAGAGCACCGACTCAAGCTGAGGGTCAAGGATGTGGTCAATTCAGGAGAGATGACCAGCAACCACAGAGGGGTCGAGGTGCAGTTAGGGTGGTAATGGTAATGGACGAGGTCGTGGAGCACCTGGCCGAGGTGCTGGGGGTGCTAATGCTAGACAGCCTGGGTTGGTCTATGCAGCCAAACATCGAGAGGAGGGCAAAACACCAGACATCATAACCGGTACATTTTTAATTTCTGGGTTGCCTTATACTGCTTTAATTGATGTTGGTTCAACACACTCATATGTAGCTAGTAGCGTAGTGGGAACTCTGAACTTAGCCTATGAGATTTCTGCTAGGAAGATGACAGTAGTTAGCCCTCTAGGACACTCTATGGTAGTAGACAAACTGTATAGGGATGTTCCCCTAGAACTTCAAGGGGTCGTGTTTCAAGCGGATTTGATGGAACTACCCTTCGGTGAGTTCGATTTAATCTTAGGAATGGATTGGTTGGTTAAGTACCGGGCAGAAATGGACTGTGCGGCTAAGCGCATGGTGCTAAAATTGGCCGAGGGTGAAGAGGTGGTGATGATAGGTGAGAGAAGGAATTACCTATCTAGTGTGGTGTCCGCACTGAAGATGGAAAAGATGGTAAGGAAAGGATGTGAGGCGTTTGTGGTTTATGTTTGTGCCTTGGAAGTTAAGGATTTGGCTGTAGGAGGTGTTCGAACGGTGAAGGACTTTGTCGATGTCTTTCCGAGGGAGCTTCCGGGTTTGCCACCGGATCGGGAGGTGGAGTTCGGTATTGACCTTCTACAGGGAATAGCGCCAATGTCTATTGCTCCGTATAAGATGGCGCCAAAAGAATTGGTGGAGTTGAAAGCACAGATTCAAGAGTTATTGGATCAGGGTTTCATTCGGCCTAGTGTATCACCTTGGGGAGCGCCTGTGCTCTTTGTTAAGAAAAAGGACGGGTCGATGTGAATGTGCTTAGACTACCATCAGTTGAATAAATTGACAATTAAGAACAATTATCCGTTGCCTAGGATAGATAACCTGTTCGACCAGCTTAAGGGAGCATCAGTCTTTTCCAAGATAGATTTGAGGTCGGGGTATCACCAACTTAGGGTAAAGGATGCGGATATCCATAAGACGGCATTTCGTACTCGATACGGGTACTATAAATTTCTGGTAATGCCGTTTGGGTTGACGAACGCACCAGCAGTGTTTATGGATATGATGAACCGGGTGTTTCAGCCGTACTTGGATCGGTTTATTGTAGTATTTATAGATGATATTCTGGTGTACTTGAGGTCGAAAGAGGAACACGACACGCATTTGCGGGTAGTGTTACAGATTTTAAGGGAAAAGTAATTATACGCCAAGTTTAGTAAGTGTGAGTTTTGGTTGAAGGAAGTTACTTTTCTGGGTCATGTGGTATCTACAGAAGGGATAAGAGTGGATCCTCGGAAGATTGAGGCAGTATTGGATTGGAAACCATCTAAGTCGATGGCGGAGATTCACAATTTCTTGGGGTTAGCAGGCTACTATAGGAGATTTGTGGAAGGGTTTTCTTCGATAGCGGCACCTTTGACAAAGTTATTGAGGAAGGAGGTACCTTTTGTATGGACGGATAAGCAGTAGGAGAGTTTTGAGAAGAAGGTTTTGACTGAGGCTCCGGTCTTAATTCAGCCTGTGGCAGGGAAAGATTTATGGTGTATTGTGACGCTTTCCATACGGGGTTAGGTTGTGTATTGATGCAGGAGGGGAAGGTTGTTGCTTATGCGTCTCGGCAGTTGAGACCGTATGAAGTTAACTATCTGACGCATGATCTGGTGTTGGCTGCAGTGTCGCTTTGAAGGTGTGGAGGCATTATTTGTACGGGAAGAAGTCAGTGATCTACACGGACCATAAGAGTTTGAAGTATCTACTGACTCAGAAGGAGCTAAATTTGAGGCAACAAAGGTGGATGGAATTATTAAAGGATTACGACTCTTCGATTGAATATCACCCGGGGAAGGCAAATATGGTGGCGGATGCGCTAAGTCAGAAAGTGGTGTCGAATTTGAGGGCGATGTTCGTTCATTTTAGTCTGTATGATGACGGAAGCCTGTTAGTGGAATTGCAAGTGAAGCCATCATGGGTAGATCAGGTTAAGGAGAAACAACTGGTAGATGAAGTCTTAAGTGCTCGATGCTTGCAAGTGCAGAATGGTGGATTGGAGGGGTATAGTCTGAGCAGCGATGGAGTATTATGTTTTCAGGGGAAAGTGTGTATGCCTAAGGATGTGGAGTTAAGGCAGAAGATTTTGCAAGAGGCACATAGCAGTCCATATGCGATGCATCCGGGAGGTAGTAAGATGTATCGAGATTTGCGGGAGCAGTTTTGGTGGCCGGGTCTTAAGCGTGAGGTAACGGAATTTGTGGGTAAGTGTTTGACATGTCAGCAAGTCAAGGCTGAACATCAGTTACCGTCAGGTTTGTTACAGCCGATTAAGATTCCACAGTGGAAGTGGGAAAGGATCACAATGGATTTTGTGAGTAGGTTACCCCTCACACCCACTAAAAAGGATTCAGTTTGGGTGATTATGGACCGTCTGACGAAGTCTGCTCATTTCATACCTGTACGTATGGATTTCTCTCTTCAGAAGCTAGCGAGACTATATATAGCGAAGATTGTAAGGTTGCATGAGGTGCCAGCATCGATTATTTCGGATAGAGACCCTAGATTTACGTCAAGGTTCTGGAAGGCTTTGCATCAGGCATTGTGTACAAGGTTGGATTTCAGTACGGCGTTCCATCCCAGTCAGATGGACAACCGGAGAGGGTGATTCAAGTCTTGGAAGATATGCTAAGGGGTTGTGTCTTGGATTTCAGAGGCAGTTGGGAAGAATTTTTACCGTTGGCGGAGTTCGCATACAACAATAGTTATCAGGCGAGTATTAAGATGGCACCATACGAAGCGTTGTATAGTCGGAAGTGTCGTACCCCTACGTGTTGGACGGAATTGGGGGAGCGGCAGATGTTGGGTCCCGAGTTGGTTACTGAAATAGAAGATAAGGTGAAAGTGATTAGAACTCGGTTGAAAGAAGCTTCGGACAGGCAGAAGTCTTATGCTGACCTTAAACGGAAGGATATAGAGTTTGTAGAAGGTGACAAGGTTTTCTTGAAGGTGTCACCGTGGAAGAAGGTTCTGAGGTTCGGTAGGAAAGGCAAGTTGAGCCCTAGGTTTATTGGGCCTTATCGGGTATTGAAGCGAGTAGGACCAGTGGCTTACCAGCTCGAGTTGCCACCCGAGTTGAGTCAAATCCACAATGTGTTTCATGTTTCCATGCTTAGACGCTATCTCTCAGATCCGTCACATGTTGTGCCAGTAGAGGAGATTAAGGTGAGCCTAGACTTGTCTTTAGAGGAGGAACCAGTACAGAACCTGGATCGGGATGTTAAGGTTTTGCGTAGGAAATCGGTCCCTTTGGTAAAGGTATTATGGTAGAACCATAGATCGGAGGAAGCGATAGGAACCAGAGGATATCATGCGACAGCAATACCCTTAACTCTTTTGACCAGGTAAATTTCGAGGTCAAAATTTATTTTAAGGGGGTAGAATTGTAGTATCCTGATTTTGTGGGTCTGTGCATTTGGGAGGTTGCATGGCTAAGTTGGTAGGTTAAGGCCTTGAGGTGTGTATTGAGCTTAGGTTTGGGCTTAAAACCTGGGTGGAAATTTCTAATAAATAGTGTTAGTTTATAAATTAAGTTAAGTAAGTATGTTTAGTAGCAAGTTGGGCTTGTGGCCCAAAGTTTGGAGGTGCTATAAGTGGACATGTGGGTGGCATCACAAGGGGGAGGAGTTTAGGCCTAGAGTGGCCGATTGAGGCCTAAATTAATGGGTCAGAATTCGGCACTCCTAGGGGAAGGGGGAGGACGGCACATCAGCTACATTTTAGGAGCTTTAATTCTTTTATTTTAGAGATAAAATGCTTATAATAAGGAAGGAAATATTGGTTTTAAGGTGGTCTCATCTAAAGAAAGGATAATGGATGTGATAATAGATGGATATAAGTTATCAAAAGAGGGGAGAGTTAGCCGAAACTCCAACTCTGAGGGTGTGTGTGTAGCCGAAATTAGTAGCTAGTTGTCCATCTTTTCTTTCATTTGTTTTCTTCTTTTCTTTCTTTTCTCATACTTTTCTCTCTTATAGCCAAAATTCCCTAGCTTATTTCCCTCTCCAAAATTCTTCTAAAAGCCGAATCCCCTCTGTTCATACTCCTTCTCCCATAGCCGAATCTACAAGGGTGGTTTCGTTTTCCCGAAGGTGCACCATAGCCGAGTAGTTTTTCGGGATTTCTCTTCTCTGCAATTTCTCTATTTTTCATCAAGTTTCTAATCCGAATCATTTGTTCTAAAGCCCTATCGGTTTCACTCTCTACTCTTGAAAGTTGAATCCTGTTGTGCTGTGACCTGTAGTGCCGATTTGTGGGAAAGCCAAAGATAGGTTGGTGTGGGTTGGCCGAATGGCCTTTCTTGTTCTTTATTCTTTTGGCCAATTATCGTAAGGGTCTAATGGGTTGCGATTAAGGGGTTGGTTTAATATATGGGTGTTGCCCGAATGTAGGTTGGTGGTGACGTTTTCTTAAAGACTTTCGGGATTCGATAGTGTAGGTAAGGGTTCGTTTTAAGTGATATCAATATTTAATTAGTTAGATCTCATCGTTTAATTGGTCTAGTGATTAAGGGATTGTGATGGACTCGATTAGCAGCCAAGCAGTAGAGGTTGGATCTGTAAACCCAACGCCAAAATACAAGAAGCGATCTGTGTCAGGAGTGCGAGATTGGCCATCGGGGTGTGGGCCAATATCGGAGCTAGATCGTAGGCCGATAGTGGTAGTCTCGAGTGACAGTTGTGTAGAAGCAGTAAGAGCATTAGTACGAGAACCAGGTGTGTAACTCTTACACACTTTCTTTACTTAATATGTTAATTGTTATGTGTTGATAAAAGCCGGAGTAACAGCTGTGGTTACCAGGTTACCCTTGTGGGTGTAAGCGAGGATGCCAGATAAGTTGTTGTGATTGCTCGTGTTGATTGTGATCTATGAGTGCATGATATTCTGTATGCCTAATTTTATATGTTAAGCATGACCATACTAGTATTGTTAGCATAACTATGTGTTATGGGTGTTGAGAGGAGGGGGAAGTATTATCTATCAGACTGTCACCAGTGGTTTGGTACCACAGCATTGGGTTGGCCCCACACATTATAATCTTGTGACTAAGTCTCAGTGGTTTGGGACCACCAGTGGTTTGGTAGCACATATATTAATTTTGTAACTCCGGTTACCAGTGGTTTGGTACCACCAGTGGCTTGGTGCCACAAGGGGTAGATTTGGGAGACATGGATGGATACTTAGGTTGACGGGTTGCATGACATGCATATGTGTAAATGAATTTGTGTAAGAGCATAACTTCTCTTGGGATGGGGATTTATACACTGAGTCTTGGTGACTCACCCCTTCCTTTACATTTTGCAGATCAGACTTAGATCGTGGATATGGAGCCGGGGTGGACTTGAGATGGCCATGCTCAGCATTTGTTTTATATCAAAGTTTTCTGTGCGGACTTAGCTATTTTATTTAAATTTTGGGTTTTCATCTTTGTAAAAAGGCCGCCTAACTTTTATTTTTGTGATGTTTTATTTGGTTGTTTTTTTTATAACTTTCGATAAGCATACTTGGTAAATATGAATTGGTTGTTTTTAAAACCTCGATAAGAATATGTTTTCTGAAATGTTCACTGATTAAGTAATAAGTATAGAGCAACAATTAAGCAACTAAGTTTTTCTAAAACAAGATTTAACACGTTTTGAACACCACAAGATTCAAATTCGTTTTCTCTAAAATTATTCAACAGTTTTGTCCTTAAACAAAATTGACAAGTCGATTTTCAAACATTTTCTTTCCCGTAGCACGCCAAACTCGGTTGTAGTGGTTAGACCGGGTTTGGGGTGTTACAACCGAGATGTAACTAGTAATGACAAGGGACGACAAAAAAGATTGAAGAAGAGGAACACAAGTAGTGATTGGCAATCTATGGAAACCGAAAGAAAAAAGAAAAAGAAATGAAGAGTAGAGAAATAAAAATAAAATTAAAGAGGGAGAAGACGACAAGAAGAAATTCAATCAATCAATGAATATAACAGTCCGCCTGGAGAAGTCTTGGTATTTGGTTACTATTTGCTCTGTCTTGGAAAAATAAATGTAGATATGAGTAAGTAAAGTGTTTGTTTTTATTAAGCATAGGATTCCTTGTACATGCCACTTAGCAAACTCTTAGATTTTACAAGGATTCGTGTAACACCCGTTACCTGTATTTTATGCCAGAACCGGGCACGAGGCATTACCGGACTTAATCCACTTAATCACACATCTTTAGTCTATAAAATTTTAGTCCCAAATTGACATATCTCTATCGTCATCGCAACATACTCATTAAAGACCTACGAGGACTTAAACATACATATGGGGGGTTTTGGAACCCAACCGGAAACTTTTGCAATCTTAAAAATTTTCACCTAAACAGGGGTCACACGCCCGTGTGAAATGGGACATGCCCGTGTGGGCAGGCCGTGTGGTCACTTGTCTGCCATATTGGTGTGTAGGGCTGGGTGGGTTGACTTGATCTCCGCAGGTGTGTAGGGTTGGTACTGGGATGTGTTTGGTTGGATTGGGTTGGGCTACATTCTCTGTTTGCATTATCATGTTTATAGGGCTAAGGCCTAGATTGTCACTGAATAGGGCCTCGGCCCAGTCTGCTTCTGTATGGGCTCGGGCCCAGTTAATGACTGATTAGGGGATTACACACTGAGTTCTAGTAACTCACCCTCTGCTTTAACCATGCAAGTGATCCCCAGCGTTAGAGGATTTGGAGCTGCGGAGGACTCTGTGGTGGCCATACATTGGAGTATTTCTCATGAACTTTAGTAAATTTCAGGTTAGATTTATTTTATTATTTATTTTGGGTTAATATTTTGTAATAAGGCCTTTGAAATATTATTTTTCTTTGAAACTTTCATTTCAGTTATGCTTAAACTATAAATGATTAAACTCTGGGTTTTCCTAAAACGACAATAATTATTTTCAAAATATCACGTTTCTGTAACTCATTGAATCTGATTTCTCTATAAACAAAGTTTTCGAAAATAGTAATAACATCTTTACAAAAAAACATTAAAGCAAATCTGAATTTCACAAACAACAAAGTTTGGAGTTTTGAAAGAATACGAAGTTTTTGACGAACGCGTAACTTTTAAACAACCCTTCTATGTGACATGCTAGATCCGGTCATAACGTCTAGGCCGAGTTTGGGGTATTACATTTTATGGTATCAGAGCCTAGTTGCAAAACTCGGCGGTGGAATGAGCTCGAAAATGTTTTTCAAAATTTGTTTGAAATATGGTTTAGAAAATATATATTTATTTATTTGGAAGTATGGCACCCCGAGTCTCCAGCATCAAATCCGTAAGTCTTGTTACTTTATATATGATGATATGATGAAATGACTATAGAGAGAAAACTACTAGAGTTAGTGGTAGTATACTGAAACTGTTAGCCATAGGAATTAAGATTATAGAGACTGAAACAGTAGGAAATTTGGTCCGCGTGAACAACTCTTATACTTGTTTTCTATAAGACACTTGGTAATAAACATTGGAACTATAGACTAATTCATAAAATTCTTAATCAGATTAACTCGATTCAGCAGTATGAGTACAAGAGGACGTGGACGAGGTACACACGGCTGTGGTAGAGGCCAAGGTGCTGGGGCTGGATCTTCAGAACCGGGCATATGCCTGAAGGCGAGGTACCTATATCGCCAGTGGCGGAAACGGGGTCTCATGACCAAACTAGAGGGGACGATGCTTTGTCCCAAGAAATGCTGCGAGTTTTGGAATGGGTTGCTGGAGCGAGTACTGGGTTGGTAGCTTGGGGATCCATTTTTGAGCGACTCCGGTCAAATGGGGCCGAAGTTTTTAGGGGCATCTCTAGTGTA
The DNA here is from genome assembly GCA_025503065.1 of Gossypium bickii. Taxonomy (NCBI): domain Eukaryota; kingdom Viridiplantae; phylum Streptophyta; class Magnoliopsida; order Malvales; family Malvaceae; genus Gossypium; species Gossypium bickii. Next base: position 89,406,690 of record CP106714.1, on the reverse strand, counting down.
GCCCCGAATGTAGCAGAGTACTGGTTAGAGGCTTTGGAGCGAATTATGGATGATCTGGACTGCACAGTAGAACAGAAATTGAAAGGATTAGTGTCTCTACTCCGAGATGAGGCATACTAGTGGTGGCTCACTATGATGGAAGGTACACAAGCGGATCATATCACCTGGGACTTCTTTAAAACAGCTTTTCAAGGAAAATATGTCGAGGCTAGTTATGTGGACATCCAGAGGAAGGAATTTCAGAATTTGGTACAGGGAAACAAATCCGTAGCTGAGTATGAGGTGGAGTTTCTGCGCTTGAGCCGTTACGCTTGGGGTATAGTCGCGACCGATTATGAGCGATGTGTGCAGTTTGAGGATGATCTGTGGGATGAGCTGCGGGTACTGATAGCTTCGCAGAGAGAGGGTGAGATTTTGCCACTTTGATTGAAAAAGCAAAGATTGCCGAAGAGGTGAAACGTTCTGAGAGACAAAATTGAGATAAGGAAAGGGACAAGAATAAGAGAGGTTTTGGGTTTTCAGGTCCTTCTAGGGGATTTCAAAAGAGGCCTAGGTTGGATGGGCCAGCTCAAGTTGAGGTGCCAGTTGCTGTGGGTCGGTTGCAACCTTGTGTGCAATGTGGAAAAATACATCAGGGAGAGGGTTGGAGAAGTTCTGGTAGGTGTTTCAGATGTGGGTCTAGGGATCATCGGATAAAGGATTGTCCTCGGGAGCCTGTTCGGACGCAAGTAGTAGGTCAGAGGTTTATGTAGCCAGGAAGGAGTGGTCAGCAACCACCGAGAGGTCGTGGTCCGCCTAGAGGGGAAATGGGTTAAGACGTGGTCTGGAGCATCGGGCAGAGGTGCTGGTAATACGGGTAATACAGATGCGAGGCAGTCGGGACTGGTTTATGCTGCTCAACGTCGAGAGGATGGCGACGCATCAGACATCATAACTGATAGGTTTCTCATTTTTGATGTGCCATTTACAGCTTTGATTGACATTGGGTCTACCCACTCATATGTTGCTTATACTATGTCTGAGACTCTGGGCATACAATTTGAGTTTGCTGATAGAGAAATGTCGGTAATTAGTCCCTTAGGACAATCTGTGGTAGTGAACAAGTTGTTTAGGAATATGCCTCTAGAAGTTCAAAGGGTGGTATTTTCGGCAGATTTGATGGAACTGTCATTCGGTGAGTTTGATCTTATAAGGGTCGATGGATACTGGAGCCATTTCCGGTAATAGCTCATATCCAGGAGTTGTTGGATCGAGGATTTATCAGACCAAGTGTATCTCCATGGGGAGTGCCAGTATTGTTCGTGAAGAAGAAGGATGGGTCAATGAGTATGTGTATTAACTATCTTCAGTTGAACAAGCTAACGATTAAGAATAAATATCCGCTACCAAGGATAGACGATCTGTTCAATCAGTTGCGGGGAGCTTCGATCCTCTTGAAAATAGATTTAAGATCGGGATATCATCAGCTAAGGGTTAAGGAGGCATATATATACAAGACTGCATTCCAAACTCGTTATGGGCATTACGTGTTTTTGGTTATGCCGTTTGGTTTAACGAATGCACTAGCCTCTTTCATGGATATGTGACCCGGGTCTTCCATCCATATTTAGACTGGTTCGTAGTGGTATTTATAGATGACATTTTGGTGTATTCAAGAACTGAGGAGGAGCATGAATCACATCTTCGGGTTGTGCTGCAGATATTGAGGGAAAAACAACTCTACCCCAAATTCAGTAAGTACGAGTTTTGGCTGAAGGAAGTGACATTCTTGGGGCATGTTGTGTCTACTGAGGGGATTAGGGTTGATCCTTGGAAAGTTGAAGCTGTATTGGATTAGAAGCCACAGAAGTCAATATCAGAGATCCGAAGCTTTCTGGGTTTGGCTGGACACTACAGGCGGTTCGTTGAGGGGTTTTCTTTGATTGCTGCACCCTTAACTAATTTACTGCGTAAGGGCGTACAATTTGTTTTGACGGATAAGCAGCAGGAGAGTTTTGAGAGACTGAAGAAGATTCTGACGAAATCACCGGTATTGATACAGCATAAGGCTGGGAAGGAATTTGTCGTCTATTATGATGCATCACACACAGGTTTGGGTTGTGTGCTGATGCAAGAAGGGAAGGTGGTGGCATATGCATCTCGTCAACTTAGGCCATATTAGGCTAACTACCCCACTCATGACTTGGAACTAGCTGCTGTGGTGTTCGCACTAAAGATATGGAGACATTACCTGTATGGAGAAAAGTCGATTATATACACTGACCATAAGAGTCTGAAGTATCTCCTTACCCAAAAGGAGTTGAATCTCAGGCAACGGAGGTGGATAGAGTTGCTAAAGGACTACGACTGCACAATTGAGTATCATCCGGGCAAAGCCAATGTGGTGGCAGATGCACTAAGTTGGAATGTGGTATCTGATTTGAAAGCAATGTTTGCTCATCTCAGCCTTTATGAGGATGGTAGTTTATGAGCAGAACTTCAAGTGAAACCGACGTGGGTTAGTCAGATTAAGGAGAAGCAATCATTGGATAAGTCGTTAGGTTCTTGTTTTCAGCAAGTGAACAGTGGAGAGACGGTGGATTTTCGGCTAAACGGTGAATGGATGTTATGTTTTCGTGGGAGAGTTTGTATGCCGAAAAACTCTGAATTAAGATAGATGATTTTACGATAGGCGCATAGTAGTCCTTACGCTATGCATCTCAGTGGAAATAAGATGTACCGAGACCTACGAGAACTGTACTGGTGGCCAGGACTGAAACGTGAAGTTATCGACTTCATAAGCAAGTGTTTGAAATGTCAGCAAGTAAAGGCTGAGCATCAACTGCCTTCACGATTGCTGCAACCTGTAAAGATTGCACTATGGAAGTGGGAGAGGATAACAATGGATTTTGTTAGTGGGCTACCCCTGACGCCTACTAAGAAAGACTCAGTGTGGGTGATTATTGACCGGTTGACTAAGTTTGCACACTTTACGAAACACCCCAAACCCGGCCCACCAGCCTCGACCGGATCTGACATGTCCCTTCAAAAAAACTAAACTTAATCTCGATTCATGTTCTCGTAAAAATAAGTCGATTATTAAAACAAGTTTGAAATTTTAACGAGTTGAAAACAAGTTGTCGTTCAATTTGGTATTTCATTAAAACATGTCCTTCACATTTCATAATTTAAAAGTAATGCCAGATTTTAGAGCTTATTAAGTTGGAAGAAACCATAAGTTGATTAAATGACAGAACATTTGAAGTTGCTTGGGAAAAATATTTAATCACTTTGATTGTTGTTGATCGAATGAGAATAAAACTTAAACCGCAAAATGAAAACAGTTTAATAGTGGCCTTATTACAACTGAATAAAATAAAACCCGAAAGAAATCCCGAAAACATACTAAAGAAAAGTAAGGAGTTCAAATATAAGAAAAACCGAAATTTGCTGAGCATGGCCACCACATAGTCCTCACTAACCCGGTCCATAACACTAAGTATCACTTGCAAAATGTTAGCTCACGAAGGGTGAGTCAACAGACTCAATGTGTAACAGCCAACACAAAGTCCCAATCAATTATAGCCTTAATCTCAAACGTTTCGGGCAAAGCCCATCTTTAGTCATATTCGGCCATAGGCCCATAACATAGCATACTTATCATAGCATATCAAGTCACATATATATAAAATGGAAATGCAACTTGAACCCACCTAGGTATCCAACCTCTACACACCACCCGTACCTGCAAATCACACCGTGGGGATTACTAAAATACCCTCCATCCACTACACACCCTCGAAGGCAGTCGCTGCAGTCAACTGTAGATCACCCTTAATACGTGGCATAGCCATCAGATAATGTGACAAAGTCACTGGATACACAATATTGTGACATAAGTCACCGAATTAATGTGGTAAAACCACCAGAACACTTCCCCTTTACATTATCACCCTCATGCCCATGCAACATACAAAATATACAGATATCATGCGATATACCTTACCCCAAGGCCATAACAAAAATTACACATGTTTTCATATCAATGTTTGTAACCATTATTAACTGAATGTTAAGGGGTAACATACCTGAATACACTGTACCACTGAATGGTACCTTTAGCCATGTTTATTCATAACCTTATTAACACATATTTAACATTATTATTATCAATCTATGGGAATTAGTGTGGGGTTACACACCTGATAACACGGAGAACGATACTCTCGATCTCACTGACACCCTCACTAACAGGGATCACCACGATTTGCTTATCCCTTTCCGATGTTGGCCCACAACCCGGTGGCCAATCCCGAACCGCAAAAACTGAGCGTTTCTTAAATCTAGGGGTAGGGACTACCCCTTTCTCTCCTCTGCTGGTACTCGCATCCATTGAATATCACTTAATCAGAAACCGGTTAATCGATACGTAATAATCTAAATGAAAACACATCTATAACTTATCTTATTACCCTTACCGAAATAGATCTGAATCCCAGAGACTCCTCCTTTGCCTTTGTCGAACCCTCCCTATAACATCACAGTTAGAATCCGCTAACACTTAAAAGGTATGGCCTTTGGCCGAATACTCCAACCCCCTTACCTTGCTTGATTAAGTCCCGGAATCTATCACCTGCCCTTGAAGGTTGCCGAAACCCCTACATGACTTATGTTAGATTCGGCTTTATTGCATAAAACCTATAAAAGTGGCCCTTGGCCGAATGTTATATCTTGCTTACCTTGAATATCCAAATCCCGAAAGATCTCCTTTAATGTCGGCTACAATAAATCCCGGAACCCACCTTCATGGTTTCAGCCAAAGCGATATAGGGGATTAGAGCCCTTGATTTCGATAGACCAAGAAGGAAAAAGAAAAGGAAATCAATTAAAAAGAAATCATTACCAAGCAACTAGCCTGATTCGGTTTTACAACCACCCTTGAGAGTCGATGCACCCAAAAGAGACTACGAACGATAGATGAAGAATTCGGCTAGAGTACTATTCGGTTTTGATGAATCCAAAAGAGAAAGGTATGATGGTGAAACTCAAATAAAGATTCGGCTTATAGGGGATTTTGGGAAGAAACTCAATTGAGAGAGATGAAAAGAAGATGGAACAAGGCTAAGATGAAAAGATGAAAGCTTAAGGGTTTTTGGCTAGAGTATTTGGTGTATTCGGCTTTCAACAAAAGAGTGGAGAGGAGAAGTTTGGGATTTTAAGAGTTGCGGTAATGGTGAGAATGAAAGAGAGGTTTCGGCTATCACAAGAGAACAAAGAAGAAAGCTAGGGAGGGGAAACTAGATTCGGCTTAAAAGAAAACAAGTTGAGAGATGAAAGATGAGAGGCAAGTGACCTTAATGGTCTTTTGAAGTTTCGGCCAAGGTCTACCAAGTGAGAAAAGGGTCGATTTTAGTGTGGTTTTGATTACGAAAGAAATGAGTGAGAACTAGGAGAGAAAGAAGCTGAGTTTCGGCTAAAAGAAAGTGACCGATTTGGCACTTTGATGACATTAGGCTTTCGGCACACATAGCCTCCCCTAAACCGATTATGCACCTTCTTAGAGTCCAACATTCGGCCACTCTTCCCTTTTCTCCCAATCCTACATTTTTCTCCTAATTCTTCTCTTCTCCTCTCATTCAAAAGAGTTTGAATGAGTCAACACTTATCTTCCTTCTTAGCCGAATTTTCAAATGCATTGACCCAGTCTATCACTCATCCATTCAGAGTCCCTGTGCCGTCCAACTCTTCACTCCCCTTGACGCAAAAAGAACCTCCAAAATGCTCCACTTACTGCTCGAACCTAGGTCCCTTCTCAACCCATGAGGCGTCACTCTTCTGTGCTCTAAGTGGCGCCTCCCTTGCCACTTTACCAACTGAGTTCTTGTGTCATAGTCCACACACTAAATTCCTTAAGGCCTAGCGCTCTTAGCTCCTCCCCTATCAGCTTAAAGTCAAACATTTTCCTAAGGCTCCTACCTACACCCCAAGGTTCTCGAAGCCCCCAAAACACATACAAACAGCACACAATCACACTGCTACATAGATATGAACTAAAACGTATAACCCCTAAATCCCGGATATTACAGTTCTACCCCCTTAAAAATAATTTTGGCCTCAAAATTACCTAGCTAGAATAGATGAGGGTATTACTATCGTATTACTTCCTCCGGCTCTCACGAAGCTTCCTCCGATCCATGGTTCCGCCACAACACTTTGACTAGAGGAACTAATTTTCTTTGTAATACCTTCACATCCCGTTCCAAAATCTGAATCAGCTCTTCCTCGTAGGACAAGTCTGGTCTCAGCTCCACTTCTTCCACTGGCACCACATGAGATGGGTCTGATCGGTAACGATGTAGCATCGAAACGTGAAACACATCATGCATCTGCTTTAATTCCGAAGGCAACTCTAACTGATATGCCACTGGTCCAACCCGCTTTAAAACCCGACAAGGCCCTATAAACCTGGGACTCAGCTTACCCTTGCGACCAAATCTCATCACCTTTTTCTATGGTGAAACTTTCAGAAACACTTGATCCCCTACTGCAAACTCTATCTCCTTCCGCTGGAGATCTGTATATGACTTTTGTCTGTCAAACGCCTCTTTCAACTGTGCCCAAATCACCTTAACCTTTTCTTCTGATTCTGCCACAATCTCTGGACCCAAAACCTGATGTTCCCCCAGTTCTGTCCAACATGTAGGAGTGCGACACTTCCGTCCATACAGTGCTTCGTACGGTGCCGTCCGAATACTTGCTTGATAGTTGTTGTTGTATGTAAACTCCACTAAAGGCAAGAACTCCTCCCAGCTTCTTTTGAAGTCAATCACGCAACCCCTCAACATATCCTCCAACACTTGAATTACCCGTTCAGACTGGTCATCCGTCTGCGGATGAAATGCCGTACTGAAGTCCAACCTGGTGCCCAATGCTTGATGCAGGGCTTTCGAAAACCGAGATGTAAACCTTGGATCCCTATCCGAGATAATCGACACCGGCACCCCATGCAGCCTCACAATTTCTGCCACATACAACTTTGCCAACCTTTGTAGTGAATAGTCAACCCGCACCGGTATGAAATGTGCAGACTTTGTCAACCAATCCACTATCACCCATACCGAATCCTTCTTAGTAGGCGTAAGGGGAAACCCACTAACGAAGTCCATTGTAATTCTCTCCCACTTCCACTGCGAAATCTTTATTGGTTGGAGCAACCCCGAAGGCACTTGGTGTTCAGCTTTAACCTGCTGACACGTTAAGCATTTCCTCACAAATTCTGTAACTTCCCGTTTAAGACCAGGCCACCAAAACTGATCCCGTAGATCCCTGTATAACTTACTTCCTCCAGGATGCATAGCATAAGGACTACTATGTGATTCCCGAAGAATTCTCTGCCTTAGTTCCTCATCCTTCGGCATACATACCCCACCTTGGAAACACAACACTCTGTCGCTGTTTATACCATAGTCTTCCAAGTCCCCATTCTGCACTTGCCGTAACTTAGCACTCAAATCGTCATCTACCAACTATTTCTCTTTCACCTGACTTAACCATGTCGGCTTCACCTGTAACTTTGCTAGCAAACTTCCGTCGTCATAAAGACTAAGATGTGCAAACATCGCCCTCAGATCCGACACTACTTTTTGACTTAGGGCATCTGCCACTACATTCCCCTTACCCGGGTGATACTCTATTGAACAATCATAGTTTTTCAATAACTCTACCCATCTCCACTGTCTCAGATTCAACTCCTTCTAAGTTAACAAATATTTTAGACTCTTGTGGTCTGTGTAAATCACTGACTTTTCTCCATAAAAATAGTGCCTCCATAATTTTAGAGCGAACACTACTACAGCCAACTCTAGATCATGCGTTGGATAATTAACCTCATGTGGCCTTAATTGCCGAGACACATAAGCGACCACCTTCCCACCTTGCATCAGAACACATCCCAATCCTGTGTGAGAAGCATCACAATATACCACAAAATCCTTCCCTGCTTCAAGCTGAATCAAAACCGGAGCTTCTGTCAATACTCTCTTAAGCTTCTCAAAACTCTCCTGCTGCTTATCCGTCCACACGAAAGGTACCTCCTTTCTTAACAATTTCGTCAGAGGTGCTGCTATTGACGAGAACCCTTCGACAAATCTCCTGTAGTAGCCTGCTAACCCCAAGAAACTATGAACCTTTGCCACATACTTAGGTGGTTTCAAATCTAACACTGCCTCAATCTTCCGAGGATCCACCTTTATCCCTTCTGCAGACACCACATGGCCTAAAAACGCAACTTTCTTCAACCAGAATTCGCACTCGCTAAACTTGGCATATAACTTCTTTTCCCTTAGAACCTGCAGCACTACCCAGAGATGCGCATCATGCTCCTTCTCAAACTTGGAATATACCAAGATGTCGTCTATGAACACAACGACGAACTGATCCAGGTAGGGTTGGAAAACCTGATTCATCATATCCATGAACGGAGCTGGGTTGTTCATCAATTCGAACGGCATTACTAAGAACTCACAATGCCCATATCTAGTCCGAAAAGTTGTCTTATGGATATCTGCTTCCTTCACTTTAAGCTGATGATATCCCAAACTTAGATCTATCTTTGAAAATACCGCAGCCCCCTTTAGCTGATCAAACAAGTCGTCTATCCTTGACAACGGGTACTTGTTCTTGATCGTCAACTTATTCAACTGCCGGTAATCTATGCACATACGCATAGTGCCGTCCTTCTTCTTCACGAATAGGACCGGTGCTCCCCATGGAGACACACTGGGTCAGATAAACCCACGATCGAGCAACTCTTGGATCTGGGCCTTGAGCTCTACCAACTCATTTGGTGCCATTCTGTACGGAGCGATAGATACTGGCGCTGTACCAGGCAACAAGTCAATCCCAAATTCCACCTCACAATCCAGAGGCAACCCTGGAAGTTCTTCCGGAAAGACATCCACAAATTCTTTTACAGTCCTGACCTCTTCTACAGCTGCTTCCTTAGCCTCCAAGGCACTGACAACCATCAGAAAAGCTACACATCCCTTCCTTACCATCTTTTCTGCCTTAAGGGCAGACACTATTTATGACAGGTAATTCTGTCTCTCGCCCATCACCACAGTCTCATTGTCATCGGAAGTCCTCAACGACATGCGCTTAGCAACACAGTCCATATTCGCACGGTACTTCACTAACCAGTCCATGCCTAAGATCAAGTCAAATTTCCCGAATGGCAATTCCATTAAATTAGCCAGAAACTACGCCCCCTGAACTTCTAAAGGCACTTCCCTAAGGAGTTTGTCTACTACTACTGATTGCCCTAAAGGACTAAGTACAGTCATCTTCCTAGGTACAGTCTCAAAGTTCACATTCAGAGTTCCAGACACTTCACTAGCGATGTATGAATGAGTTGACCCAATATCTATTAGAGCAGTAAAGGGTAATCTAGAAACAAGGAACGTACCCGTTATGACGTCAGGCACGTCACCATCTTCCTTCCGATGATCCGCATACACCAGACCCGGCTGTCTCGCCTCCATGCTACCACCACCCCTGCCCGGTATTCCGCAACCTCTACCAGAACCATTACCTCTGCCAAATGGACCACGACCCCTCGGTGGCTACTGTCCACCTCTGCCAACCTGATTGAAACCCTGACCTACTGGTCGGCTCCTATCTGTTTCTACAGGACAGTCCCTAATCATGTGATCTTTGGACCCACACTTAAAACATCCCCCTGTCTTTTTCCAACACTCCCCCGGGTGCATCTTTCCACACTGAGCACAAGTATGATACTGACTTCCCACAGCAACCTGCTGACCTCGCGGCCCATCAATCTTAGGTCTCAATCTTAGGTCATTTCTGAAAATTCCCGGATGACCCTGATGACTCATAACCCCTCTTGCTCTTACTCTGGCCTCTGTCCTGATTCTATCTCTCAGTATGCTTCACCTTCTCGACTATTTTAGCTTTTTCAACTAATACCGCGAAGTCCCTCTCTCACTGTGGAGCTATTAACACCCTTAACTCATCTCGAAGCCTATCTTCAAACCGTACGCAGCGCTCATAGTCAGTCGCCACGATTCCCCGAGCATATCTACTCAAATGAAGAAATTCTGCTTCATACTCGACTACGGATTTGCCCCCTTGTACCAGATTCAGGAATGCCTTCCTCTGAGCATCCACATAACTCGCTCCTGCGTACTTCCCTTGGAACATAGTCTTGAAATAATCCCAATCAATCTGGTCCACCTGAGTACCCTCTCTAACAGTGAGCCACCACTGATAGGCCTCATCTCGAAGCAACGAAACAGCACCCTTTAACTTCTCCTCAGCAGTGCAGTCCAAATCGTCCATGATCCTTTCGACTGCTTCTAACGAATATTCAGCAACATTTGGAGCTACCCCAGATACCCCTCTAAATACCTCGGCTCCATTTGCTCGCAGTCGTTTAGGCACAGACTTCCGAGCCCCTCCACCTAAACCTGCCCCAGCAACTCTTTCCAACACTCGCAACATCGCCTGGGATATTGCGTCACCCCCTCCGGTTTGGCCCTGGAATTCTGCTTCTCCAACCGGTGGTAACGGTGCCTCATTCCCAGACCCGTGTCCAGACCCTGCTAGTTCGGACACCGTGATTCTGCCTCCGCCACGTCCGCGCTATTGCGACCACGTCCCCTAGTACTCATTTCTACCGTCGCGTTTTATCTGTTTTTACGAAATTTTATGCATTAGAGTCTTTCCACTTCTTGTTTAAAGAGAAGTTTTATGCAGAGAGATTTAATCAGTGGTTTTTCAGCAGAAGTACACACATATACTGAGGGTTTCATGTCTCTATAGTATGGTTTCCTAATCCTTATCATCTAGAGTATCATACATTAGCACATACAAATCAATTCACCATCCAAAGAATTTACCTGGCGGACTTGGGGCGAGAACTCAGGTGCCATGCTCCCATAAGACTATTTTAATTCAAAATTTCAAAAATCCATTTTTAGTTCAATTTTGAAAATGTTGTGGGCTTCAAAACCCAAGGCCGAGTGTTTAAAACTGGGCTCTGATACCAAGTTGAACCACCCTAAACCCTGCCCACCAGCCTCGACCGGATCTGACATGTCCCTTCAGAAAAACTTAACTTAATCTTGATTCATGTTCTCGTAAAAATAAGTCGATTATTAAAACAAGTTTGAAATTTTAACGAGTTGAAAATAAGTTGTCGTTCAATTTGGTATTTCATTAAAACATTTCCTTCACATTTCATAATTTAAAAGTAATGCCGGGTTTTAAAGCTTATTAAGTTGGAAGAAACCATAAGTTGATTAAGTGACAAAACGTTTGAAGTTGCTTGGGAAAAATATTTAATCACTTTGATTGTTGTTGATCGTATGAGAATAAAACTTAAACCGCAAAATGAAAATAGTTTAATAGTGGCCTTATTACAACTTAATAAAATAAAACCTGAAAGAAATCCCGAAAACATACTAAAGAAAACGTAAGGAGTTCAAATATAAGAAAAACTGAAATTTGCAGAGCATGGCCACCACATAGTCTTCGCTGACCCGGTCCATAGCACTAAGTATCACCTGCAAAATGTTAGCCCACGAAGGGTGAGTCAATAGACTCAATGTGTAACAGCCAACACAAAGTCCCAATCGATTATAGCCTTAATCTCAAACGTTTCGAGCAAAGCCCATCTTTAGTCATATTTGCCAATAGGCCCATAACATAGCATACCTATCATAGCATATCAAGTCACATATATATAAAATGGAAATGCAACCCGAACCCACCTAGATATCCAACCTCTACACACCACTCGTACCTGCCAATCACACCGTGGGGATTACTAAATCGACCCTCCATCCGCTATACACCCTCGAAGGTAGTCGCTGCAGTCAACTGCACATCACCCTTAATACGTGGCATAGCCACCAGATAATGTGACAAAGTCACTGGATACACAATATTATGACATCAGTCACCAGATTAATATGGTAAAACCACCGGAACACTTCCCCTTTACATTATCACCCTCATGCCCATGCAACATACAAAATATACAGGTATCAGGCGATATACCTTACCCCAAGGCCATAACGAAAATTACACATGTTTTCATATCATTGTTTGTAACCATTATTAACTGAGTGTTAAGGGGTAACGTACCTGAATACACTGTACCATTGAATGGTGTACCTGAATACACTGTACCATTGAATGGTACCCTTAGCCATGTTTATTCATAACCTTATTAACACATATTTAACATTATTATTATTAATCTATCAGGAATTAGTGTGGGGTTACACACCTGATGACACGGAGAACGATACTCTCGATCTCACTAACACCCTCACTAACAAGGATCACCACGATTTGCTTATCCCTTTTCGATGCCAAGTTGAGAGATGAAAGATGAGAGGCAAGTGACCTTAATGGTTTTTTGAAGTTTCGGCCAAGGTCTACCAAGTGAGAAAAGGGTCGATTTTAGTGTGGTTTTGATTATGAAAGAAAAGAGTGAGAACTAAGAGAGAAAGAAGCTGAGTTTCGGCTAAAAGAAAGTGACCGATTTGGCACTTTGATGACATTAGGCTTTCGGCACACATAGCCTCCCTCAAACCGATTATGCACCCTCTTAGAGTCCAACATTCGGCCACCTCTTCCCTTTTCTCCCAATCCCACATTTTTCTCCTAATTCTTCTCTTCTCCTCTCATTCAAAAGAGTTTGAATGAGTCAACACTTATCTTCCTTCTTAGCCGAATTTTCAAATGCATTGACCCAGTCTATCACTCATCCATTCAGAGTCCCTGTGCTGTCTAACTCTTCACTCCCCTTGACGCAAAAAGAACTCCAAAATGCTCCTCTTACTGCTCGAACCTAGGTCCCTTCTCAACCCCTGAGGCGTCACTCTCATGTGCTCTAAGTGGCGCCTCCCTTACCACTTTAGCAACTGAGTTCTTGTGTCATAGTCCGCACACTAAATTCCTTAAGGCCTAGCGCTCCTAGCTCCTCCCTTATCAGCTTAAAGTCAAACATTTTCCTAAGGCTCCTACCTACACCCCAAGGTTCCCGAAGGCCCCAAAACACATACAAACAGCACACAAGCACACTGCTACATATATATGAGCTAAAACGCATAACCCTTAAATCTCGGGTATTACACTTTATACTGATTCGCACTGACTAGTCACTACAGAAGTTTGCCAAGTTGTACGTGGCTAAAATTGTGAGGCTACATGGAGTACCGGTGTCTATCATCTCAGACAGGGACTCTAGATTCACATCTCGATTTTGAAAGGTGTTATATGAAGCTTTGGGTACAAGACTAGATTTCGGCACAGTGTTTCATCCACAGACTGATGGTCAGTCGGAGAGGGTAATCCAGATTCTGGAAGACATGTTAAGGAGCTGTGTGATTGACTTTAGGGGTAGGTGGAAAGATTATTTACCGTTAGTGGAATTTGCATATAACAACTGCTACCAATCTAACATTCAAATGGCACCCTACGACCATATATATGAGGCATTATATGGTCGTAGGTGTCGTACCCCTACTTGTTTGTTGGGTCCAGAATTAATTTTGGAAACTAAGGAGAAGGTGAAGTTGATTCGGGGCCGGTTAAAAGAATCTTCTGAGAGACAGAAGTCGTATGCAAATATGAAGAGTAAGGAGATAGAGTATACGGTGGGGGATTATGTTTCTTGAAGGTCTCACCTTGGAAGAATATTTTGATATTTGAACGGAAGGGCAAGTTGAGCCCCAGATTCATCGGGCCTTATCGGATAGTGAAGCGTGTAGGACCGGTTGCCTATCAGCTTGAGTTGCCCTTAGAGTTGAATCGGATACATGATGTATTCCATGTTTCAATGCTGAGGCACTACCATTCTGATCCTTCTCACGTAGTGCCAGTGGAGGAAATCGAGGTAAGGTCTGATCTGACATTTGAAGAAGAACCGGTACATATTTTGGATCGCGAGGTCAAAGTGCTGAGGAGGAAATCTATTCTATTAGTCAAGGTATTGTAGAGTAACCATGGTTCAGAGAAAGCCACGTGGGAGCATGAGGAGGCAATTCGACAACAATACCCTCATATCTTTTAATCAGGTAAATTTTGAGCCGAAATTTCTTTAATGGGGTAGAATTGTAACATTCCAAAAATTAGGGGTTTTTTTTCTCTGCATAATTGTATGATATGCTTATTTGGCTTGTTATTCGCGTGAGTTTAGGGGTCCTAGGAAGGCTCGGGTTCGAGCCCAAGCTCTGGGTAAATTTTGGTTTTTGGCTCTTTAGTGGAGAGGGCTGTTGGAAGCAAGACTTAAGGAAATTTGTTCGTGTTTTGCTAGCACAAGTTGAGCATATGGTAAGGTGGTGTGGCGTCAAGGGGAGTGCAAGTTGGTTGGAGGTTCGAATATCACAAGTGGCATTTTGGTGGCTATTATTTTCTGTTTAGGAGAGAAAGAAGCAGTGTTGAGTGCAAACTCTGCCAAGGTGGTTGAAGAATGAGTCAAATGGTTTTAATGGGAGGTGGAGAGTGTTTGGTAGAGAAAAAAGAGGAGAGAATGATGGGGTTGGATGAGTGTAGGGAGATGGCTGAATATAGGGAGGAGGATAGAGAATTTCGGCCAAAGTTTTTGGCCTTTTGGAAGGTGCATATTCGGCCAATTTTAGAGAGGTGCCGTTTTTGGCTCAGAGTGTAACTTGGAGAGTGTTGTTTTGGCATTTTCGGCTAGAGCATTTTGGGTTCTCCTCTTTTGGCACTTTTTTTGTCTTCTCTTTGTTCAATTTTCTTCTCTTTTCTTTCTTTTCTCTCAAGGTATCTTTGCCGAATCTGGTTGAGAATTGACCATTCGTACATTTGTTTTTCTTCAACCTTTCTTCTCTTTTCTTAAGCAGAATAGCCACATCTCCTTCTACTTTTTTTTCTCTTTAAGCCGTACATCAAACTGTTAGATCTTGGGTTCTCTTTTGTAGCCGCACTTGGTAAGCTTTTCATCCACTTTCTTTTTTTCCTTATTTCTTTCCTCTTCACACCATTCTTTTTCTCTAACCAAATGCAACATTATCACATTCACTCACTATTTATTTTCTCCCCTCTCTACTTAGCATAAACTGAAGCACTTCTCTTGTGGCATAGGCCAAATCTTTTGGGGTTTAAGTGTACCCTCCTCACTATTCACTCAGGTTTAAAATTTCAAGAACTGGTTGGTAAGTATAGCCCTGGCCGAATAGGGGGAGTGGATGGTTGTTCTCTATTTTGGGTTCATTTAGGCTGAAAGGCCGTTTCTTTGTTGTTTTGAAACAACATTGCTATCTCGTGCTCTTCATTAGGGACTTAATTTCGTAATCAAAGGGAGTAAACCGAGCATTCAAGCATAGCAAGGAGTTGCCGTCGTTCTTGATAAGTGTTGTGGATTGTGTTATCAATTTCAATTTTGGGATTACCAAACAAGAAGACTAACTGATAGCCAATTATGTCCTTAGGTGCTTCGAAGAGTATCGTGATACGTATTCCAAATCAGGTGTGTAATCTCACACCCCTCTAGATGAATACTTGCAATATTCTGTGACTTGGCCAAAAGCCGAAAAGCTGGAAAATCAGCAACTTTAACCCCTCTAGCGTGCGAGTGCTCGTAGTGGTAAATCGAAACACGAATAATGACAGTAAGCCATTGAGGGTGTCACGAGCACTTTCGTAGAATTGAGGCTGTAATGGACCTGACCGAGCTGAAACGGGCTGAACGGGCCCAATGGGCTAATAGGCCCACATGGGCAAAATTGATGGAAAATTATCAAATTATAGATGTGATTGCGAAATCTGAAAATTTGAGACCGAAACCATGCGAAATGGGCCACACGAGCGTGTGGGCCCGTTTGAGCCTAAAATGGATTTTAGGCCCAATAGTTCCGTAGAGACCCAAAAAGGGTCTTGTGTCGCTCGAGGCGACAGTAGGCCTTCAGAAAGGCCATTAAATGATAAAATTACTGAAATACCCCTAGGAGGGTAAATGACAGTTATACCCTTGACTATGGTTGGTTATCATGTATATGCTTTATTTACACTTTTGTACGTATGATGCATTGCATTTATGATATGTTGCATGGGTTGGGTTGATGATAGGAGGAAGTGTATTCTGGTGGCTCTGCCACATTCTGTGCAGTGGCCATGCCACGTATATTCTGTTATTATGGTGGTTCCGCCACAAATTCATTGATTAGCAGCTTGCCTACCATATTGGTGTGCAGGGCTGGGTGGGTTAACTTGATCCCCACAGGTGTGTAGGGTTGGTACGGAGGTGTGTTTGGTTGGATTGGGTTGGTCTGCATTCTCTATTTGCATTATCATATTTTTAAGGCTAAGGCCCAGATTGTCACTGAATAGGGCCTCGGCCCAGTCTGCTTCTGTATGGGCTCGGGCCCAGTTAATGATCGATTAGGGGATTACATATTAAGTTCTCGTAACTCACCCCTCTGCTTTAACCATACAGGTGATCCCCAGCGTTAAGAGGATTTAGAGCTGCGGAGGACTCTGTGGTGCCCATACATCGGAGTATTTCTCATAAACTTTAGTAAATTTCAGTTTAGCTTTATTTTATTATTATTTATTTTGAGTTAATATTTTTTAATAAGGCCTTTGAAATATTATTTTTCTTTTAAACTTTCATTTTAGTTATGCTTAAACTATAAATGATTAAACTTCGGGTTTTCTTAAAATGACATTAACTGTTTTTAAAATATCATATTTCCGTAACTCATTGAATCTGATTTCTCTATAAACAAAGTTTTCGAAAATAATAATAACATCTTTACAAGAAAACATTAAAGCAAATCTGAATTTCACAAACAACAAAGTTTGGAGTTTTGAAAGAATACGAAGTTTTTAACGAACCCGTAACTTTTAAACAATCCTTCTATGTGACATGCTAGATCCGGTCATAACGTCTAGGTCGGGTTTGGGGTATTACACAATCATACAATTAACACATACAACACTAGTACTACCCCGAGGGTACAACGGTCATTTAATCGGTTAGGGGTAAAATAGTCATTTTGCCCCATAAGGGTATCTCGGTAATTTTACTCGTCGATGGTATTTTAGTAATTTCACAAATCAGGGGTATTTCAGAAATTTTCCAAATCGAGGGTATTTCGGTAATTATATAAATCGGGGTATTTCAGTAACTTTATAAACTGAGGGTATTTTAATAATTTTGCAAACGAGGGGTATTTCGATAATTTTAAAAATCGGGGGTATTTCGATAATTTTGCAAACTTGGATACTTCGGTAATTTCACAAACTAGGGGTATTTCGGTAATTTTACAAATCAGTGGTATTTTAGTAATTTTGCAGTCCAAGGGTATTTCAGTAATTTTGTAAACCAAGGGTATTTCAGTAATTTTGTAAACCAAAGGTATTTCAGTAATTTTGTAAACTAAGGGTATTTTAGTAATTTTATAAACTAAGGGTATTTCAGTAATTTTGTAAACCAAGGGTATTTTAGTAATTTTGTAAACTAAAGGTATTTCAGTAATTTAGTAAACCAAGGGTATTTCTGGAATTTTGTAAACTAAGGGTATTTTAGTAATTTTGTAAACTAAGGGTATTCTAGTAATTTTGTAAACCATGGGTATTTCAATAATTTTTTAAACTAAGGGTATTTCAGTAATTTTGTAAACCAATGAATTCTAAACAGAGATAACAATGTGAATGGGCCTAGGGCCTATTCTCGGCCCAGATGGACCCATACGTTTGTGTGGCCCATTTAGCCCAAATCTAGCCACAGATATGAGATTCGCATAGACCAGTTCACTATCTACTACACAATCATACAAATTATTCCTATGAGCCCACGGGCCCACATAGCCCATTATGGCCCATTTCGACCCAAACAGCCTAACCCACAAGAACACTCATGATGGCCTCAACTATCGCGTCCGCCCCCACACGTCGCGCCGCGCGCTCGTGTAACTACCATTGCCGCGGTGGTGGCATTTCGGCATTTGTTTGCTCTACACTAAGAGTCTTCGCGAAATACATACCTGATAGGAATCTGGAGTTGATCCGCGCTCCGAGCACTCCTATGCCCAAACACCAACCCAGGTATGCCTCCTCTCCTCATAGATTGCTCTATTTAAAGCCAACTTCTCACTTTCCCTCTTGCTAGCTTCCCGATGTGGGATCCCACCTTCAGCAGAGTTTAAATCCAACACAAACTTTGGCCGTTCCAACTTGGCAAAATAAATATCCCTTTTTGCTTGTGATGGGATTCGAACTCAGGCTCCCTTGTAACATAATCCAAGCCGCTAGCCACTTTACCAACTAGCTCCTTGTTGTCTCAAAACATGCGCAACTAAATATAAGTCTATGGCCAAAGTCTAAGTTCATTTTAAAAAAAAAAAATCAAAATGAAATGCAAGCACCAAGACTTGAACCTTGGACCTCTTGCTTCCTTGTGTGGCGTCATTCCCTTATCTCCCATGTGGCGCCATTTGCCACTAACCACAACTCTTTTTGTGTCATTTTTTTCCACATTTTATTCTTAAAGCCTACTTTATAACTCCCAAGGTTTTATTCGCCTAAAACCAAAATTTTCCTAGAGCCCTGGTTTGATCCCGGGACTTCATGGAAGGCCCCTAACCTTCCAAAATCACTCACCTAATAGGTTCAACTTGCATTAGAGCCGTTCTCTTATTCTCAAAAATTTTAAACGCTCTCGTGCCCAAGGCCTAATTCTACTAGGCCCAACTTCGGGTTGTTACATGAACTAAGTGTTAGTTAATTTTGCATATTGAATTTGAATTATTGAGTTAACTGTGCTATATTACAAACTTACTAAGCTTTAAAGCTTACTGTGTGAAGTCTTTCTCTGTATTACAGTGGTATTTAAAACTGGCCCGGATTCGGGGATCATTAGCAACTCAATCACACTATCGAACATCTATTTTGGTACCTTTTGAAAGTTGTATCTACGGTATATGGCATGTATAGGCTAGTGAGGTTGTGGAATGTTTTTAGATGTATAAATCTTGCCATGTGATATGGCTTGGTAATGGATGAGACTTCGAATTGATTTTGGTATATGTTTTTCTATGTGAAAATGGTGTATGTGATGTGTATATATGGTCTTGTGTGAAAGGCCATTATGGTATGCTTTTGTGAAATAGAAATAGTATGTTTCATACATGATTTGGTAGTTGAGATGGTGAATATATTGCATGTTTGAAATAGTTTGAAACAAGATGTGAATCATATGCTTTTGGTATGTAATTGGTTCATGAAATGGACATGTTTTGAGTTGGAATTGTATATGGAAATGAATAAGGATATTGTAGCATGAATTGTGCATGTTTTGGTAGGGTTTTGACCATTAATTTGGCATGAATTAAGTATAGAGTGCTGCTTGTAGGAATGACCCAAAATTATTCGTAATTTAACCTTGTAAATGGCCTATAATTGCCCACACGGTTGAGCACATGAGCGTGTGTCTCGATCGTGTCCTTCAATGTCCCAATTTGAAGCAAGTCAGACCTGCACACAGGCCAGACACATGGGCATGTGACAGGCCGTGTGATTCAAGTCAGTGATGCACACGGGGTAAGACATGGTCTAAGGCATGGCTGTGTGAGGCACACGGTCTAGCCATAGGGCCGTGTGCCCTGTTTTGAAGAAAAATTTTAAAGTTTAGTAAAAGTTTTAAATGTGATTGGTTAAGTCCGGAGTCACTTCTAAAGCATGTTTAAGGTCTCGTAGACCTTCTAAAGGGAGTTTGTGTTATTGATTAACTATAATATGCTGACGTATGAGCAATGATTGTTTAAATGTTATGTTTCGATCGATAATACCTCATAACCCTAGTCTGGTGATGGATACGGGTTAGAGGTGTTACATTTTATTGGTATCAGAGCTAAGGACTAAATTGTAAAGATGTTAAACTACTAGGGGCAAAAGTGTACTTTTACCATAATTTAATTTTTGGGCTAAATTGAATAGAATAATAATTGAATAAGTTAAATTTGATATTATATAGATCAAGAAAAATGAAGTTCGGATCTAGATCAGGGGAAAAATAAAGTATTGGACTAATCAATCCATTTCGTTGTTTTTTGCGATTGAGGTAAGTTCGTATGTTAATAAGCATTATTATAATTGTGTTTTAAATGCTTTATTATTGAATTTAACTGTGAATACGATCTTCCGTATATGTTCGATGAAGATTCAGCAATGTGAAATCCCAGTTGAGCCTTAGAAATAGATTAGGATACGAATGACATGTCATTAGGGGTTATATGTTTTGGGTGTTAGTCCGTACGTTCTACCGGTGGTTGAGTTATCCGTAATGTGTTGCGAATTCTCGTCAGCTTGTGTGAGCAGCACCGTGTAGCTACGTCTTGACCGTCAGCTTGTGTGAGCAGACCCGTTGATAGCTCGAGAGTGAACATTATATGAGATATGAGATTGTGATAGCTTCGGCTATGTAATGGCACTTAGGGTGCGAGATTCCCGGGTATCCGATATTATTCCAAATGGTTCATTGGGTATATCGAAGATATGAAATGGTGTGAGATAAATAATTATCAGTGCAGATATGTACGGAAATTATATGAGCATTGAATCTATGAAATTGTATCATTATGTGGATGAATACATGTTAACTTTGTGATTAAATGGTTTTATAGTACATTATGTTTATATCACTTGAATGATGAATGAATGGTAAATTTTACTTATTAACTATACGAGCTTACTAAGCTTTATAGCTTACTCTGTTTACTTTTCTGTGTTTTATAGTAAATATCAAAGCTTGATCAAATTTAGGAGTCGTCGGAGATCTTATCACACTATCAAGCTATCATTTTTGTATTTGCTTCTATGGCATGTATAGGAGTTATGGTTTATATGATATATTTGTTGGTAATGGTTTTAGCCATTTGATTTGGCTTGTAAATGAAGTATGTTTAGCTATGTGTATAACCATGTAATTAGTGGCTTATTTTGGTATGCTTGGTAATGTATTTATATGTACAAATGGCCTTTTGATATGTTGTGTATAATTGCTATATATATGCTTGATGTGAATTGGTGTTTGGAGTTCCAAATGGTTGAAATTTGAGATTGGTATGCTTGTGGCTTTAGGTAAAGTGATACATAATTGAAAGTGACCATATAGGTAATTTGTGATTTTGAAATTGGTATGAAATTGTATGGCTAATTGTGATACATATGTGTCTTGTGGTTGATGGTATGGAAATAGCATGAATTAGACTTCATTAAGATTGGTTGGAATGCCTATTTATGCCATGTTATATGCCATTTGGTTTGTGTAGGTGAATGAAAGTTTGGGTGAGAAAAATGGCTTGATAAATAGCCTATTTTTGTCTACACTGCCAGAGGTCAGGCGTGTGTCTCAACCATGTGTGACACAAGGTCAAGTAACACGGCCGTGTGTCCCCTGGTGTTTAATTTGAAAACAAGTCAGTATGATCCACACGGCCCAGCACACGGGCGTATAACTTGGTCGTGTGGCGTAAGTCAGTATACCCTATAGTTTTTGCACGGTCGGGCACACGGACTTATGTGGCCATTTTTAAGGGCACACGGGCTAGTCACACGGGCATGTGTGTTGGTCGTGTGACCCAAGTTAAAGAGTTACACGAGGTCGGACACGGGTTGGGACACGGCCATGTGATCCCATTTCAAATGTCCACACGGGCATGTGTCCCCTGTATTTTGAAAAATTTTATAAGATTTCCAGCTTTTTCATGAGTTATCAGTTTAGTCCCAAACCACTCCTAATGCATGATTTGGGCCTCATAGGCTCGTATTAAGGACAACGTGATTGATTATGTAAGATTTATAATTGGTTATGATTAATATATGAGAAATGTATGTTTGTTTAAGTAGTAAGTCTGATAATGCTCCATAACCCTATTCCGGTGATGAATACAGGTTATGGGTGTTACATTTATTGGTATTAGAGCTACGGTTTAGTCGATTCTAGGAATAATGTAGCGTATGTGAGTCTAGCTATACATGCCATATATAGCCTGTGATCGTGTGATATCTCCTGACAGTTTAAATCATGTTTTCATATAGTAAAGGACCCCAATCAAGCAGTGGCTGATGACGTTGAGAGTAATGCACTAGCCTCCGTCCACAGAGTAGCGCAATCTAAGTCAAGACCTGTATCAGGTAGTCAAGGAGGAGAGGCCAAAGAAGCCTTCTTCAAATGATGAACGAATGGTTCATTGAGTTTGTTCGAACTAATCCGGTTGCTTAGCAACCTCTACCTTCCCTAACCGGTTCCCGTAGCTCTTCAAAGTTTGGAACCTTTACATTTGAGTAAGCCTTCTATGGATAAAATTCGAAAGTACGAGGCTGAAGAGTTTAGAGCTACAGTTGATGATGACCCTGAAAGAGCTGAGTTCTAGCTTGAGAATACAATTCGGGTATTTGATGAATTGTCATGCACGCCAGTTGAATGTGTAAAATGCACTGTATCACTTCCGAGAGATATTGCATATCAGTGGTGGAACACTTTGATATCTGTGGTGCCGAGAGAAAGGGTCACGTGGGAATTCTTTCAGAGCGAGTTCAAAAAGAAATACATAAGTCAACAGTTTATCGATCAAAAGTGAAAAGAATTTCTAGAACTAAAACAGGGTCGTATGTCTATACCCGAGTACGAAAGAGAATTTGTAAGACTTAGTAAAGATGCTCGAGAATGAGTTTTCATTGAGGCAATTATGTGTAAACGATTCAAAGACGGGTTGAACGAGGACATTAGACTTCTAGTCGGGATTCCGGAATTTGATGAATTTGTTATGTTAGTCGACAAAGCTTGCAAAGCCGAAGAACTTGGAAAAGAAAAGAGAAAAGCTGATTTTGAGGCTAGAAATCTGAGAAAGAGATCGATGAGTAAACCATATTAGTCTTCGTCAAAGAAATCACGGGATTTGTATACTCGTTTGAATACTTCAGTGGGGTATCCAAATAGAAATCGTGGGAAGCAATACGCAAGTTCTAAAGCTCAAGCCACTTCAGTATCGAGTGTTGTTAGTGTTAGAACCAACAAACCCGAGTGTCAACAGTGTGGAAGATGGCATTTTAGAGACTACTGGATGAATAACAAAGCTTTTTTCAAATGTGGCTCGCAAGATCACTTTATTTGGGATTGTCTAGAGTTACCCGAGAAAGATAAATTTCTGAACACAAGACCAAGTAATACAACTGCTATAGGGAAACCACCTAGAAATACGAGAAATTTGACTAGTAGCAAAGATACGACAAACGATTCCGCAGTGAGATCTGAGGCTCGAGCACCAGCTAGAGCTTACACTATTCCCACTCACGAAGATGCATCATTACTAGATGTTATCACAGGTACATTTTCTCTCTATGACCCTACTGTAATTGCTTTGATTGATCCTAGATCGACTCATTCATATATCTGTATGAATATAGTGTCTAGTAAGAGTTTACCTATTGAGTCTACCAAAGTTTTTATGAAAGTATCGAACCCCTTAGGCAAGTATGTCCTAGTTGATAAAGTTTGCAAAAATTGTCCTTTGATGACTCAGGGTTACTGTTTTTCGGCTAATTTGATGCTTTTACTGTTTAATGAATTCGATGTGATTTTGGGTATGGATTGGTTGACTCTGCATGATGCTGTTGTAAATTGTAGACGAAAGACTATTAAATTGAAATGCCATAATAATAAAAGTCTTCGAATTGAATTTGATGAGTTGAGTGAGTTGCCTACTATAATATCGACGATGTTAGCTCAGAAATATGTGAGGAAAGGTTGTGAAGCTTATCTTGCGTATGTACTAGATACAAAAGTGTCTGAATCAAAGATTGAATCACTACCAATGGTTTGTAAGTATCCGGATGTGTTTCCAGAAGAGTTGTCTGGGTTACCACTGATCAGAGAAGTCGAATTTGCTATTAAATTAGTACTGGGAACATCACTGATATCAACAGCTCTGTACAGAATGGCTCCGAGAGAATTGAAAATTTTGAAATCTCAGTTGCAAGAGTTAACAGATAGAGGTTTTGTACGACCTAGTTTTTCGCCCTGGGGTGCACCAGTGTTGTTTGTAAAGAAGACAGATGGATCGATGAGATTGTGTATCGACTATCATTAGCTTAACAAGTTTACGATTAAGAATAAGTATCCTTTGCTGAGAATTGATGATTTGTTCGATCAGTTGAAAGGAGCAACCGTATTTTTGAAGATTGATTTGAGATCTGGTTATTATCAGTTGCGAGTTAAAGATTCGAATGTGCAAAAATTGCACTCAGAACAAGGTAGGGCATTATGAATTTATTGTTATGCCATTCGGATTAACTAATGCACCTACAGTATTTATGGATTTGATGAATCAAATCTTTAAACCGTATTTAGACAGATTTGTTGTTGTATTCACTGATGACATTCTGATCTATTCCTGAGATGAATCTGAGCATGCTAAACATCTGAGAATTCTGTTACAAACATTGAGAGACAAGAAATTGTTTACTAAATTCAGCAAATGCAAGTTTTGGCTCCAAGAGGTTGGATTTTTGGGGCATATTATTTCAGCGGAAGGTATACGAGTTGATCCGAGTAAGACTTCAGCAGTTGTTGACTGGAAGCCACTAAGAAATGTGTCAGAAGCAGAAGCTTTCTGGGATTAGCTAGCTACTATAGGTGTTTTGTAAAAGGGTTCTCGATGATTGCTACACCGATAACTCGATTGTTACAGAAAGATGTGAAATTTGAGTGGTCTGAGAAATGCCAACATAGTTTTGAACAGTTGAAAGCACTATTAACTGAAGCACCAACTTTGGTTTAGCCTGAGTCGGGTAAAGAGTTTGTGATTTTTAATAACATGCCATTGAACGGTTTGGGATGTGTTTTGATGCAAGAAGGCAAAGTGATAGCTTATTCTTCCAGATAGTAAAAACCTCATGAAAAGAATTATCCGATACACGATTTAGAGTTGGCTGCTATTGTGTTCGCATTGAAAATTTGGCGAAATCATTTATTCAGTGAGAAGTGCCACATCTTTACCAACGACAAGAGTTTAAAATATATAATGACTCAGAAAGATTTGAATTTGCGACAACGAAGATAGCTCGAGTTGTTGAAAGACTATGAATTAGTGATTGGTTATCATCTGCGGAAAGCGAATGTAGTTGCAGATGCTCTGAGTAGAAAATCTTTATTTGCTTTACGGGCGATGAGCACACAGTTAACCTTGTCTGATGATGGTTCGATTTTAGCTGAGTTAAAAGCTAAACCAGTATTTCTTCAACAAATTTGCGAGGCTCAGAACTGTGATAACCAATTGCAAGCTAAAAGATTGATATGTGAGTAATCTACTGATTTAGACTATCAGATCGGATCCGATGATTGTTTGATGTTACGAGATAGAATTTGTGTACCGAGAAATTCTGAGCTTATTCAGAACATCCTATACGAAGCACTTAGTGGTTGTTTATCTATTCATCCGGGGAATACTAAAATGTTCAATGATTTGAAACAGTTGTACTATTGGTTGGGCATGAAACGAGACATTTCAGAGTTTGTGTCGAGATGCTTGGTTTGTCAATAAGTTAAAGCCAAACATTAAGTGCCTTCAGGACTACTACAGCCAGTGATGATACCAGAGTGGAAATGGGATAGACTCACGATGGATTTCGTATCAGAATTACCCTCTCTCCGAAAAAGAAAGATGCTATTTGGATTATCGTTGATCGACTGGAGAAGTCTACACACTTCATTCCGGTATGTACAGATTTTTCACTTGAGAGATTAGTTGAATTCTACATCTCTGAGATTGTTAGATTGCACGGGGTGCCCGTTTCTATTATTTCAGATAGAGATCTGAGGTTTACATCGCGATTTTAGAAGAAATTGCAAGAAGCTTTGGGCACGCGGTTGCACTTTAGTACTGCATTTCGTCCGCAAATCGATTGTAACACCTCTTACCCATATTCAACGCCAGAATAGGGTATGAGGCATTATCGGACTTAACTTGCTTGAACATACAACTTTGGGTTTAAAATTTCATTTCCAACTTAAGACTCTCATACATATGCATAACATCCTTATCATGGGCCTACGAGGCCTTAAACAAACATTCGGAAGGTCTCAAAATTTAACCGGCAACTTTCACACACTTAGAAAATTTTTACCTAAACAGGGGCCACACGCCCGTGTGAAATGGAACACGCCCGTGTGGGCAGGCCTTGTGGTCACACACGCCCATGTTCCTAGTCCATATGGAATTTATATTCACTTTAAACCTACAAGGTTTTCACACGGTTAGGCACACGACCATGTCTTTGGCCCGTGTCCTTCACACGGCCTAGACACGCCCGTTTCCTCACCCGTGTGTGAAAACTTGGGTATTCTATTTACGATGTCAGCAACCTTATAAGGGGCACACGGCCTAGGCACATGCCCGTGTGTCTAGCCCATGGTCGACACTCACTTGCAACATTTGGCTACATTAACTATGACTTAGTTAAACAAAAGATAAGATCCCTATACATTCCATATCTCAAGAAAACTTGAAAACTTATACCTATGTGATTGCTCGATAGTGTGAAAGCATCTCCAGCGATCTCCAACCCGAACTAGTTAAGTTAACCTATAAGAGATAGAAAAGGAAGAGGAGTAAGCAATAATGCTTAGTAAGTTCATCTGCAAATATAAATCAACTATTGACATTCATTTATTTTACCCCACCACAAAGGTATTATAATGAGATTTACATCTAAGCTCATGGTTACTCATTCAATCATTCGTAATGCTTACTCATTCCAAACCTTCACATATCACAAATACATAACGTAAAACATGTTCACCTTTACTAGCATTTAAACCCTGCATTTATCACCACAAAGCCACAAGCAAAATTTCACTTAGCCAAGTTTCACAAAATCACCTCAGAATAATAATAAATAAGGTGGTATTGCACACAGCCCACCATTAATACTAAACACGATGGTATCACACACAGCCCATTGATAACAACAATAAGGTGGTATCGTACATAGCCTACCATTGATAATAAATACGATGGTATCACACACAGCCCATCATAAATAAATATTAAGGTGGTATCACACACAACCCACCATTTAATTACACGTTCACAGATATTTATCCACATTCTTTTTCCTATTTTGAATGCTCACCTACAATAATCATTCGCATTCACAAAATACGTTAATAAGTATAACATACGCAACCAAGAGGCTTCATTTACACATGAACTTACCATGGGTTCATCATATACCGAATTCACTTCAAATGAGTTATAGGCACATACTTGTACCACTCATGACATGTCCACATACTTTCTCATTTTCAACATAACTGTTGAATCATTCAAAATGCTAAAGGATACTCTCGAGTCTCATACATTTAGTATTATATCAACATCATATCCCCGATAGGGTCTTACATTAAATATCATATCGATGCCATGTCCCTGACATGGTCTTATACGAAATCTCACACCGAGGCCATATTCCAAATATGGTCTTACACGTGACCTTAATTATCGTAGTATTATGATATTTACCTTCCATTCTATATTTAAGTTTAATTGGAGATTTTCATTTCTTGACATCTCGTCGAAACATTTTTAATATATATTCGTAAAGACAATATACAATTCATCCAACATTGAAATATTAAATACCTCACATGAGATTGCATTATTTGCACACGAACTTACGTCGATACCAAAAAGGGTAAAAAGGACCTATTTGTCCACGTTTCTCTTTTCTCCCGTTCTAGATCCGAATCTCGTTTGCTGTGATCTATAACAATAAAATTACCCATTTAATCACCACACTAATCAATAAATTTCAAAATTTCTACTTTGGAAAAATTACCATTTTACCCTTGAACTTTGGCAAAATTATGATTCTGCCCCTAGGCTCGTATATTGATTTTCATCCAATTTCTTTGTTAATAAAGCCTAGATGATTCATATCCCCTTATATAGCAACTCAATATTTCAACTATTACACACATTTACCACTTATTTCACACCTTTTACAAACAGGTCCTTTTCAGTGTTTTCATGGTAACACCTTTCACAAAAGTTGTTCATCTAACAACTAAGACTTATTTTCTTCCATAAAAAAGCAGCAAACAACATGAAATCTCTCATGGAAAGTCCCTAGACTCTTAACCAATTTGTAAAATAGTCCCCTCATTAGCTAGCTCAAGCTTTGGGGGTTCCAAAAGTACAAAAATCATCAAAAATAATCATCAAGATGACTTACTTGTATAGGTTTTGCTAAAAATTTTCAAGCTTCCATGGTTGTTTTCCTTGAGAAATTTCGGTGGAGAGAGGGGAAAGAAAAGATGATATCTTTTCTTCTCTTTATTTTATTTTATTCTAGACAATTTACCACCAAAACCTCACCTAATTCATTTAAAAATTATTTTTTTGTCCCCTATGATCAGCTATTAACCTTAGAAAGGTCTCATTGCACATTAAGGACCTCCAATTAATATTCCTTAGCTATTAGACACCTCTAGCCAATAAAATAGAACTTTCACACTTTATGCGATTTAGTCCTTTTTCGCGATTAAGCATGAAATCGCTAAAATTAAAGTACCAAAATTTTCATGCACCCTTATAATCATGCCATAACCCATGAAATAAAATTAAAATAATTGTCTCCAACCCCAGATTAGTGGTCCCGACACCATTGTTCCTACTAGCCCCTAAATTAGGCTGTTAAAATTTTCCCCCCTTAGGGATTTTCGTCCGTGAAAATCTTACTAGGAGAAGTTTCTTTCAACATTCATGAAATGTTTCCACCAAATTTTCAGGATCACAAATCGATTTATCCTCTTATCTCTTGCTAATGACTTTTAAACTTTAGTACACACTATTGAAGCACATCTTTAAAATCTAAATTACTCTCTGGGGCACATATACTCAGTAATCAGTCAATTGTGAACTCTGCACATGCTAAAATGATCATCCAGATCTTCACCGAATAATTTACTACAATCCGAATGACATCCTCCTTTTTGGGAAGTCATGCCAACCTAAAATCAAAGTCTATAGTATTATCAACTCATTTTCTCCCTGAAATCTCCACTAACTGTAATAGTCTTGAATACTCTTGAAATTTAGCTTGTACCTGTCGAAAAATCAACATTTGGTTATAAACTCAAAAATATCGTGATATACAAATACACTCAATCACTAGAACACCTAATCATATGACTGCTCCTTTCATTATTCTTGGATGAACAGACGTGCTACCACCATGTCTTGTACTAAATCTTCTACGTAAGTTTTGGAATTATTTAAATTACTATTCACCATCACTCTTCTAAACTTCTCTGTTTCACAAGGAAAACTCGCTTTAGCATTTAGCATTGCTAAAATTAGGATATTATCAACTAAGGTCAATCGAGTAACCAACTCGCATTTTTTTCCATCCAGACATCTGTTCTACATCTGCTTCTCAAAAGACAACTCAATAACTACACACATTTTTTTTTCTACAATAGCTCAAACCATCGTCACTATCTTACATTCAATTTTTTCTGCAACATTAGATACTTTAGCTTATTAGGATTCAGAAAGCACACGACACTTTCCATAGATCATACTATATCATCGAATTCACAACACAGACATAAAGTGATCATCCTTGAATCACAAGTCTAACAGTTCTTTTTTGTGTAACCTTAACCCTCTAACTATACAAACTATCTTTAGCACTCTCGTATTAAGACATTTTCCAATTTATTCAATAGCACATCACTGAACATCATAAATTCCCTTTTTCGATTCAAACTGAACTCAAAACTAGAACTTTTAGTTAATAATACCTTCAATAGCTTTTGACTTTACTAACCTGAAATAGACCATTCAAACTTTCATAAAGGTGATACTTTTCAATCGAACAACTTCAACTTGTAATTTACATCATTCGGTTAGAATATTTCAATATACATATCTCTGTATGATGCTTCCAAAAAATCTAATTTCCTCTTTCAGACTATTTGACTTCATACTCATGAATACACAGAATTTATTCTTTTTATAGAGGCATGCTTAAATATACACATAACTCGAATCATATCTCAACAATCAATCTATTCTTTTCTTCATACTGAGAATACAGTTCAAACACACAATCCTTTGAATTCCTCTTGTTATGCTAATCAAAAACATTTTTTATCGTCTTAGCTCAAAATAACAAGGATATCTCGATTGAATGCATTGACTTTAATTCGGCTTACTTGAAAAGTCCACCGCACAACTTGAATTTGTGATTTCACTACTTACACTTTTTTCAATATTAACTTCTTATACGAAAATTAGAGGTATCCAAATACTAGATTTATCACTTTTCTATGATCGAATTAAAAGCGTAATCATAGCAGATATAACTATCACAAACGGATAATATACTTTAAAGATAAATCATGATCAGCAGAAACATAAGAATAGTCTCACATAAAATTTTTATCACCGACTTCACTCCAAAATATCAAAATAGAATTACGAAGAGATAAAGAAATGTCGATTGCGAACCAACCAAATCGATAATAATTTCGTCTAATTTTACAATCAGTTCCAACCAAATCGACAATAATTTTGTCTAATTTTACAATCAGCTAACATTTTCACACGATCATAATTTCATAAAAATGAACAACCACAAAATCCCTGAAGGGAAGTAGATATCTATACAGAATACTCAAAGAGATCGTTATAATCTATTCAACCATTGATTGTCATAGTCAAACATTTTTACAGCTCGAATATTGTTTCTCTAACCATTTCCGTCATCATAAACCCTTTATTTTTCCTTTCACTAATGAACATCAATTCGAAAAGATCTCGGTAGGTACATACCTTAGGCTTCATGCTTATTAGGGGTGAATAGCTGAGACTAGCTTTTTCTTTACTCGTAACATTGCATAATCGGTGTAATCTTTGAAACATTTTAATGTTCTTCTCAAAACTGTTTTCACTTTCCAACTACTTTCATCTCTATACATATTACTGATTGTTACACCACCAAACTCTTTAGTTTCACACTTATGAACTTATTCAACTCGACTCTCATAGAAATCTCATTGTAAATCAACACTGGTAAGGGGGTGAGGTCATAAAGCCCCTAACTTGCCTCTCATGACTACACACATATGACTTAACATTCATCATTAAAGAAATATCATCGTAATTACACAACTCACTCCAAGAAAATTTTTCACACTTACTCATGTTATAAATATTTATATCACCCATAATTTCAAACAGTGGTTTTACTTACTCAATCTCCATATTAATATCTATTCAAGTACTCAATATTTAACCTTAATTTCTCTTACCATCGTTTATCAAATTAGAGAACGTCTTACAGGTTTGAGTATGTTGTTTACTTCATTGCCACAGTCCAACTATGGTCTTACTCATATCACAATATCATAGCCCAGTTATAATCTTACATGTCGTCATGATGCCATAGTCTCGCTATGGTTTTCCACGAAATCACATATCAATACCAATTCCATATCCTAGATACGGTCTTACATGGAAACACATGTCAATGCGGATGCCATATCCTAGATATGGTCTTACACAAGATCGTATGTCGATGCCATGCCCCAGACATGGTCTTACATAATTTCATACCGGAGACAGGTCCCAGACGTGGTCTCACATGGAGTCACTATTCGATGCCGATGCCATATCCCAAATATGGTCTTATACGAAATATCACAACAAGTATCGATGCAGTATCCCAGATATGGTCTTATACGATTCTCATATTCAATACCGAAGCCATATCCCAGATATGGTCTTATACGAGATCATGTATCGATGCCAATGCCATGTCTCAGACATGGTCTTATATGGGATCACATGTACTACCATGGTCCAACCATGGTCTTATCCATCATTTCTTCCTTGAGCGACCGTACTCATCTCCTGCGTTCTACTTAATTTCACTTCCCAGTTTAACTCCCACGCTATTATAATATTTGTGGATTCATAACAGAGTCATAAAACAAAACATTATACATCCTCTAATTTAACAGTCACACATGAGATTCAACTATGTGTACATACTGATTATACATTATTCAAACAAATGTACATACACACATATCTCGTTCACTGGGTAAGTTTACTCATCATATTCACTTAATCAAACATGTTGCACATTTACACTGTATACATGTCGAACCAACATGGATAGACTTATCACCATATAACTTTCATTTTGTTCCATATTTTTCACATTCCTAAACTTATGATTATCTCTTTTCGTACCTTGTTACACATATATTATAAACTTCCATTTGCACCTTTTTGAATTTCATCACATCACAAGCACATTTCAATTATCTCATTATCATTTTCAGCATTATAGAAAATAGCTCGGTTGGAAATCATCTCTGTCTTAACAAAACAATTTCACTAGAGCGGGGAGATATCACACCATCATGAGTAGTAATATGGAATGTATAGCTAAACTCTCGTACGCTAGGTTAGTCCGAGAGCAGACTAAACCATAGCTCTGATACCACTAAATGTAACACCCCTTATCCGTATTCAACGCCGGAATAGGGTACGAGGCATTACCGGACTTAACTTGCTTGAACATACAACTTTGGGTTTAAAATTTCATTTCCAACTTAAGACTTTTCATACATATGCATAGCATCCTTATCATGGGCCTACGAGGCCTTAAACATACATTCGGAAGGTCTCAAAATTTAACCAGCAACTTTCATGCACTTATAAAAATTTTGCCTAAACAGGGGCCACACGCCCGTGTGAAATGGAAGACGCTCGTGTGGGTAGGCTGTGTGGTCACACACGCCCATGTTCCTAGTCCATGTGGAATTTATTTTCACTTCAAAACTACAAGGGTTTTCACACGGTCAGGCACACCGCCCGTGTCTTTGGCCCGTGTCCTCTACACGGCCTAGATACGCCCGTGTCCTCCACACGGCCTAGACATACCCGTGTCCACACCCGTGTGTGAAAACTTGGGTATTCTGTTTATGACATTAGCAACCTTATAAGGGGTACACGTCCTAGGCACACGCCCGTGTGTCTACCCGTGTGGACCAATTCAAGGCTATTTTCCAAGCCATTTAGCCACCCTAACTTGCACACATTCACACATCATAACATATCATTCTCAAACCATCAGTTATAATACTTAAAATTTCACACTTTAACTATGAAGACCAAACTATCTTCCCATATACGAGGGAGCATTCTCGCTAGCATAAATACAAATGACATAAGCCATCATACGTAGCTATACACAATTGATGCATCAATAATTGTAGGCCAACACATTTTTTAACAGTCTGGTTTAGACCCTAATCAGAATAGTGGTTTCGGGACCACAAATTCGAGTCAGAAAAATATTTTACTATTATTTTCTAAGTCTATGGCATGTGAATTAGAGTGTGTGAAATTTTTGTGATTTAATTTGATCATTTATGATATTAATTTGAGAAAAGGATTAAATCGCATAAAATGTAAAAGAAGCCTTTTATTTGAATAAGGGCTTAATTCATGTTTCTTTCTAGATATGAGGCCTTATGTTGTAAATAGGCCATTTTAATGTGGGTTGGACGGCAATGGACATTGATAGTGGCATTTAAATGTTAATATTAAAGGTTAAAATAGTAAAATAAGTATTAATATGTATATTAAATAAAATAAACATTTAAAAGATGATTATTATCATCTTATTTTGTCAAAAGTGGAGAAAGAAGATTTAAGCTTTTACATGTTCAATATTCTGCTACTTCTAAGCTAAATTAAGGTATGGATTTTGATCGGTTTTTGATAATTTCTACGTTTTTGTAATCATTTCTTCGTGTTCTTTCAAACCCATGTTTCAATTTTATGAATTGCTGATGATTTTGAAATATGCCATTGATGAACACATGAGTTTTGTGATGTTTGAAGATGAATTATGAAAGATATATGTTAGATTAACATATGTTGTCTTTGAGTTTTTTGTGATTTTGTGTAATTTGGACATAATTGAGAAAATAATATTTTGAGGGACTAAATTGTGAAATAAATTGAAAATATGGGTTGCTAGGGACCTATAGAGAATTCGGCTAAGCATGGGTGTTTTGAGATTTTGTGTATTTTGTGATTTTGTGAAATAGCGACTAAAATGTCAATATGTGAAAATGTAAGGGCTAATTTGTAAATTTTCCCTAAATATGTGTTTTTGGATTGAATGGAATGAATTAGTGAATAAATGAGTTAAATTTGAATATGTATAGATTAAGAATTGAAGAAAACGGACTTAGATCGTAGGAAATTAAAAGTAATTGATTAGCCGAGTTCGTTTCCGTTATTCGAATCCGAGGTAAGTCTATATACAAATAAATGTATTTTCTTTGATATATGTATGATCACATGAAAATCCTTAATGATGAATGTGTATGAGATGATAAGTATATGAAATCCGAGATAGTATCGACATGGTGTCAACATCAAAAAAAGCCCCGTATGAACCTAGGAATAGATAGGATTGCGTATGTCATGAAATAGATATTCGATATGTGATATCATGTAAGACCACATCCGAGACGTTAGCATTAATTTGAGATTTCGTGTAAGACCATGTCTTGGACGTTGGTATCGATCCAAGATTACGTGTAAGACCATGTCTAGGACATTGGCATCGTATTGATTCATCGATATCTGGTTACATGTAAGACTACATCTGGGACGTTGGCATTGTACGACCATTCTAAGTATTCCAAGCTTCCTATTTGATTCTGAACGGTTCAAAGGGCAAATCCGAGAAATAAGAGACTACGTGAAATGTATAAACGAGTCAGGTACGTCTGAAAGGTACACTATGTATGTGTATGAAAGGTAAGTGTGTATATATAAACTTACCAAT
The DNA here is from genome assembly GCA_025503065.1 of Gossypium bickii. NCBI lineage: Eukaryota > Viridiplantae > Streptophyta > Magnoliopsida > Malvales > Malvaceae > Gossypium > Gossypium bickii. Next base: position 89,371,773 of record CP106714.1, on the reverse strand, counting down.
GTGAATATATGTATGGATTTGATGAGATAATATGTGATATATGCTTAAATGTGTTACTAGCATAAGTAAAGCTTTGAATGTGATAAGTTGGCATTCTATGGATAAACAAATGAGCCTAAGAACATAATATGAAATTGCAAATGAGAAATATTAATGACATTGTATCAATATGATTATGTGCATTTTATGTTAAGTTTATTTGTATATGGTTTACTAAGCTTTTGAAAGCTTACTCTGTGTGTGCGTTTGCTTTGTTTTATAGATCGTCAAAGCTACTGAGGGCTCGGGAATCGTCGAGGATTGTCATCACCCTACCCAAATCACATTTTGGTACCTTTTGAAAATGTATAGATATTAAAGTATGGCATGTATAGGCTGGTTGTTTTGGAGTATGTTTGAGATATGTATATAGCCATGTGATATGGCTAGATAAATGGTTGTGTTATGAATGTGTAGCCATGTCTTATTATGCTTAGTTTTGGTATGGTTTGATGGCTAATGAAATGGTCAAAATAATGGTAAGCTTATGGATGCATAGTTAGCATATTGTTGATGGTAAGTTGTGGATTAGTTATATTTAGAAATGTTTGTGAATAAGTTGAGCTAAATGGCGTATAAGTTGGTGTGATTGTTGAGCTCATAAGTGGTTAGAAATGATGAAGATTTTGATATGTTTTGGTTGCCTATGATGCTTGGATTGATGCTTAATTGTGCTTGTAGGGATGACCCAAAGTGTGGGTGGCATTTTGGCCATGGAAATGGCCTATAATTGCCCACACGGTTGAGCACACGGGCGTGTGGCTCGACCGTGTCCTTCGTGGTTGCATTTCAAAAAAAGTCATACTCGACCACGAGTAAGACACACGGGTGTGTATCTAGCCGTGTGGATCAAGTCAGTGTCGACCACGGGCTAGACACACGGGCATGTGACTGGCCATGTGGTGCAAGTCAGTAGCGACCACAGGTGAGGCACACGGGCGTATGGACAAGTCAGTATGTATGCCCTGTTTTGACACGGCTTAGACACAAGGGCGTGTCTGGGGCTGTGTGAGGCACACAGCCTGCCCACACGGGCATGACCTCTGTAAATTTGAAAATTTTTAAAATTTCTGAGAATTTTTGTATGTGTTCAATTTAGTCCCGGCCCCTTTCTAAAGCATGATTAAGGTCTCGTAGACCTGTTTAAGGGACGCTTTGATATGAACGGTCAGATTATATTATGAAATGCCCGTAAAGGTTTCCGATTGTCTGGTAATGCCTCTTACCCTAAATTTGTCTTTGAGATTTTGGTGATTTTGTGTAATTTGGACTTAATTGAGAAAATAATATTTTGAGGGACTAAATTGTGAAATAAATGAAAAATATGGGTTACTAGGGACCTATAGAGAATTCGGCTAAGCATGGGTGTATTGAGATTTTATGTATTTTGTGATTTTGTGAAAGAGGGACTAAAATGTCAATATGTGAAAATGTGAGGGCTAATTTTTTCCCTAAATATTTGTTTTTGGATTGAATGGAATGAATTAGTGAATAAATGAGTTAAATTTGAATTTATATATATCAAGAATTGAAGAAAATGGACTTAGATCGTGGGAAATCGAAAGTAATTGAGTAGCCGAGTTCGTTTCCGTTATCCGAATCTGAGGTAAGTCTATATACAAATAAATGTATTTACTTTAATATATGTATGATCACATGAAAATTCTTAATGATGAATGTGTATGAGATGATGAGTATATGAAATCCGAGACAGTATCATGACATAGATATTCGATATGTGATATCATGTAAGACCACGTCCTGGACATCGGCATTAATTTGAGATTTCATATATGACCACGTCTGGGACGTTGGCATCGATTCAAGATTACCTGTAAGACCATGTCTAGGACATTGGCATCGTATTGATTTGTGTAAGACCCTGTCTAGGACAGTGGCATCGATATCTGGTTACATGTAAGACCACATCTGGGATGATGGCATTGTACGACCATTTCGAGTATTCCGAGCTTCCTATTTGATTCTGAACGATTCAACGGGTAGATATGAGAAATAAAAGACTACACGAAATGTATAAACGAGTCAGGTACATCTGAAAGGTACACTATGTATGTGTATGAAAGGTAAGTGTATATATATAAACATACCAATGTGAATATATGTATGGATTTGATGAGATAATATGTGATATATGCTTAAATGTGTTATGAGCATAAGTGAAGCTTTGAGATGTGATATGTTGGCATTCTATGGATAAACAAATGAGCCAAAGAACATAATATGAAATTGTAAATGAGGAATATTAATGACATTGTATCAATATGATTATGTGCATTTTATGTTAAGTTTATTTGTATATGGTTTACTAAGCTTTTGAAAGCCTACTCTGTGTATGTGTTTGCTTTGTTTTATAGATCGTTAAAGCTACTGAGGGCTCAGGAATCGTCGAGGATTGTTATCACACTACCCAAATCACATTTTGGTACCTTTTGAAACTGTATAGATATTAAAGTATGGCATGTATAGGCTAGTTGTTTTAGAGTATGTTTGAGATATGTATATAGCCATGTGATATGGCTAGATAAATGGTTGTGTTATGAATGTGTAGCCATGTCTTATGATGCTTAGTTTTGGTATGATTTGATGGCGAATGAAATGGTCATAATAATGGTAAGCTTATGGATGCATAGTTATCATATTTTTGATGGTAAGTTGTGGATGAGTTATGTTTAGAAATGTTTGTGAAAAGTTGCGCTAAATGGCTTATAAGTTGGTGTGATTATTGAGCTCATAAGTGGTTGGAAATGATGAACATTTTGATATGTTTTGGTTGCCGATGATGCTTGGATTGATGCTTAATTGTGCTTGTAGGGATGACCCAAAGTGTGGGTGGCATTTTGGCCTTGAAAATGGCCTCTAATTGCCCACACGGTTGAGCACACGAGCGTGTAGCTCGACCGTGTCCTTCGTGGTTGCATTTCAAAACAAGTCAGACTCGACCATAGGCAAGACACACAGGCGTGTGTCTGGCCGTTTGGATCAAGTCAGTGTCGACCACTGGCTGGACACACCGGCTTGTGACTGGCCGTGTGGTGCAAGTCAGTAGCGACCACGAGTAAGGCATACGAGCGTGTCCACGGCCATGTAGACAAGTCAGTATTTATGCCCTGTTTTGACATGGCTTGGACACAAGAGCGTGTCGTGAGGCACACGGCCTACCACACAAGCGTGTCACCTCTGTAACTTTGAAAAATTTTTAAATTTCCAAGAATTTCTGTATGTGTTCGGTTTAGTCCCAGCCCCTTTCTAAAGCATGATTAAGGTCTTGCAGACCTATTTAAGGGAGACTTTGATATGAATGGTCAGATTATGTTATGAAATGTTCGTAAAGGTTTTCGATTGTCTGGTAATGCCTCTTAACCCTAAATCGACGATGGTTACGGGTTAGGGGTGTTATACATTTGGCTACATTAACTATGACTTAGTTAAACAAAAGATAAGATCCCTATACATGCCATATCTCAAGAAAACTTGAAAACTTATACCCAAGTGACTGCTCGATAGTGTGAAAGCATCTCCCGTGGTCTCCAACTCGAGCTAGTTAAGTTAACCTATAAGAGATAGGAAAGGAAGAGGAGTAAGCAATAACGCTTAGTAAGTTTATATGCAAATAAAAATCAACTATTGACATTCATTTATTTTACCCCACCATAAGGGTATTATAATGAGATTTACATCTAAGGTCATGGTTACTCATTCAATCATTTGTAATGCTTACTCATTCCGAACCTTCACATATCACAAATACATAACGTAAAACATGTTCTCCTTTACTAGCATTTAAACCCTGCATTTATCACCACAAAGCCACATGCAAAATTTCACTTAGTCAAGTTTCTCGAAATCACCTCGGAATAATAATAAATAAGGTGGTATCGCACAAAGCCCACCATTGATAATAAGTACGATGGTATCACACACAGCCCATTGTAAATAAATATTAAGGTGGTATCGCACACAGTCCACCATTTAATTACACGTTCACAGATATTTATCCACATTCTTTTTCCTATTTCGAATGCTCATCTACAATAATCATTCGCATTCACAAAATGTTTTAATAAGTATAACATATGCAACCAAGAGGCTTCGTTTACACATGAACTTACCATGGGTTCATCACATACTGAGTTCACTTCAAATGAATTCTGGGCACATACCTGTACCACTCATGACATGTACACATACTTTCTCATTTTCAACATAACTGTTGAATCATTCAAAATGCTAAAGGATACTCTCGAGTCTCATACATTTAGTATTATATCGACATTATATCCCCGATAGGGTCTTACATTAAATATCATATTGATGCCATGTCCCTGACATGGTCTTATACAAAATCTCACACCGAGGCCATATTCCAAATATGGTCTTACACATGACCTTAATTATCGTAGTATTATGATATTTACCTTCCATTCTATACTTAAGTTCAATTGGAGATTTTTATTTCTTGACATCTCGTCAAAATGTATTTAATATATATTCGTAAAGACAATATACAATTCATTCAACATTGAAATATTAAATACCTCACATGAGATTGCATTATTTGCACACGAACTTACTTCGATACCAAAAAGGGTAAAAAGGGACCTATTTGTCCACATTTCTCTTTTCTCCCGTTCTAGGTCCGAATCTTGATCTATAACAATAAAATTTACTCATTTAATCACCACACTAATCAATACATTTCAAAATTTCTACTTTCGAAAAATTACCATTTTACGCTTGGACTTTGGTAAAATTACGATTTTCCCCTAGGCTAGTTTATCGATTTTCATCCAATTTATTTGTTAATCAAGCCTAGCCGATTCATATTCCCTTATATAGCAACTCAAGATTTCAACTATTACACACAGTTACCACTTATTTCACAACTTTTACAAAAAGGTCCTTTTAGGTGTTTTCATGGTAACACCTTTCACAAAAGTTGTTCATCTAACAACTAAGGCTCATTTTCTTCCATAAAAATGCAGCAAACAACATGAATTCTCTCATGGAAAGTCCCTAGACTCTTAACCATTTTGCAAAATAGTCCCGTCATTAGCTAGCTCAAGCTTTGGGGGTTCCAACAGTACAAAAATCATCAAAAATAATCATCAAGATGACTTACTTGTAGAGGTGAGGAGTTGCTAAAATTTTCAAGCTTCCATGGCTGTTTTCCTTGAGAAACTTCGATGGAGAGAAGGGAAAGAAAAGATGATACTTTTCCTTTTTATTTTATTTTATTCTAGACAATTTACCACCAAAACCTTACCTAATTTATTTAAAAATTATTTCTTTGTCCCCTATGATCAGCTATTAACCTTAGAAAGGTATAATTGCACATTAGGGACCTCCAATTAATATTCCTTAGCTATTAGACACCTCTAGCCAATAAAATAGAACTTTCGCACTTTATGCTATTTAGTCCTTTTTCGCGATTAAGCATGAAATCGCTAAAATTAAAGTACCAAAATTTTCATGCACCCTTATAATCATGCCATAACCCATGAAATAAAATTAAAATAATTGTCTCCGAATCCGGATTAGTGGTCCCGAGACCACTGTTTCGATTAGCCCTTAAATTAGCTGTTACACTGATTGCAATCTGAAAGAGTGATACAGATTCTCGAAGATATGCTTCGTTGCTACGTTTTAGAGTTTCAAGGCAACTGGGAAAAATATTTACAGTTGATTGAATTCACATATAACAACATTTTTCAATTGAGCATAATAATGGCACCGTATGAAGCATTGTATGGTCATAAATGCCAAACTCCATTATACTGGACCGAGTTTAGTGAGAAAAAGATTCACGGGGTTTATTTGATCAGAGAAATCGAAGAGAAAGTGAAAGTAATTCATGACAGTTTGAAAGCAGCTTCCGATCGACAAAAATCGTTGCGGATTTAAAACATAAAGACATTGAATTTCAAATCAGCGACAGAGTATTTTTGAAAGTCTCCATGGAAGAAGATTTTTCTTTTTGGTCGCAAAGGAAAATTGATTCCGCGATTTATCGGGTCGTATGAAATTATCGAAAGAATAAAGCTGGTGGCATATCAGCTAGCTTTAACGTTAGCGTTTGAATAGATCTGTAATATATTTCATGTGTCAATGTTATGCTGATATAGATCAGATCTGTCAGACATAATTTCTCCGACAGAGATTTAAATTCAGCCTGATATGACGTATAGCGAAAAACCAATCAGAATTCTGGCTCGAGAGATTAGAGAGTTGAGAAATAAAAGCATAGCTTTAGTAAAAGTACTTTGGAAATGGCATGGTGTCAAAGAAGCTACGTGGGAACCCAATGAAGCTATGAGAAAACAATACCCAAACCTATTCTCTGGTAAGATTGTCGGGGACAAAAATTCCTAAGAGGGAGAGTTGTAACAACCTATTTTTAGTCAAATCAGAATAGTGCTTTCGGGACCATAAATCTGAGGTCAAAATAATTATTTTATTATTATTTTAATGTCTACAGCATGATAGTATGATTGTATGAAAATTTCGTTAAGAAATTTTATCGTTTGAATGCTTAATTTGATAAAAAAGAATAAATTGCGTAAAGTGTAAAACTTGAGTTCTATTAGCTAAAGGTGTCTAATAGCTATGAAACCTTAAAGAGGAGGTCCTTATGTGGTAATTAGCCCATTTATAAAGTTACTGGACATTCTTGGACATGTATTAAGTGATTTTAAAGTTTTATAACCGAGGTTAAAAGTGTAATTTAATAAAATAAATTAAGTAAAATAAAGAAAACAAAAGATACCATCTTTTAGTCCATCTTCTTCCACTGAAAATGAGAATTAGAAACACCATTGTTGAGCTCTTAAAGGTTCGTCCATAGACTCCTTGCATGTAAGTGCATTTTTGCTCGATTTTTTAATTATTTCTATGTTTTCGGAGTCGTTGTAGCTTAATCTAGATAGCCCAAGGACTAATTTTGCAAAATTTTTAAAGGTTTAGGGTTTTTCCATTGATTAATATGCGTGTATTTTGATGTTTGATGATAGAAAATGAATGGTTTTTGTTAGATAAACAACATTTGTTAAGTGATTTTTGATAAAATTGTCAATTAGGGATTAAATTGAGAAATGTGATCAATTGTATGGTAAATTGTGAAATAAATGAAAAATATGGGCTGGTTTGTAATAAAGAAAATTCAACTAGCATGGGTAGGAACTTAATTGCATGAATTTGTATTTTTATGAGAGTTAAGAACTAAATTGTAAAGATGTTGAACCACTAGGGTAAAAGTGTAATTTTGCCATAATGTGATTTTTGGGCTAAATTGAATATAATGATAATTGAATAAGTTAAATTTGATATTATATAGATCAAGAAAAATGAAGTTCAGATCTAGATAGGGGGAAAAACAAAGTATTGGACTAATCGATCCATTTCGTCGTTTTTGCGATCGAGGTAAGTTCATAAGTTAATAAGCATTATTATAATAATGTTTTAAATGCTTTATTATTGAATTTAATTGTGAATACGACCTTACGGATGTGCTCGACGAAGATTTGGCAATGTGAAATCCCAGTTGAAGCTTAGGAATAGATTAGGGTACGAATGACAGGTCACTAGGGGTTATATGTTTTGGGTGTTGGTCCATACGTTCTACCAGCGGCTGAGTTATCTGGCATGTGTTGCAAATTCTTGTCAGCTTGTGTGAGTAGCATTTTGTAGCTACATCTTCACTGTCAGCTTGTATGAGCAGACCCATTGATAGCTCGAGAGTAAGTATTATATGATATATGAGATTGTGATAGCTTCGGCTATGTATTGGCACTTAGGGTGCGAGATTCCCGAGTATTTGATATTATTCCAACTGGTTCAATAGGTGTATCGAAGATATGAAATGGTGTAAGATAAATAAGTATCAGTACAGGTATGTACGAAAATTATATAAGCATTGAATCTATGAAATTGTAATTTTATGATCATTATGTGGATGAATACATGTTATCTTTGTGATTAAATGGTTTTTTAGTACATTATGTTTATATCATTTGAATTATGAATGAATGGTAAGTTTTACTTATTAACTATACGAGTTTACTAAGCTTTATAGCTTACTTTGTTTACTTTTCCATGTTTTATAGTGAATATCAAAGCTTGCTCGGATTTGGGATTCTTCAGAGATCTCATCACACTATCAAGCTATCATTTTGGTACTTTTGAACTTGTGTATTTGGTTATATGGCATGTATAGGAGTTGTGCTTTATATGATTTATGTGTTGGTAACGGTTTTAGCCATTTGATTTTGCTTGTAAATGAAGTATGTTTAGCTATGTGTATAACCATGTAATTAGTGGCTTATTTTGGTATGCTTGGTGATGTATATATATGAACAAATGGCCTTTTGGTATGTTGTGTATAATTGCTATATAGATGCTTGATGTGAATTGGTGTTTGCAATTCCAAATGATTGAAATTTGAGATTGGTATGCTTGTGGCTTTAGGTAAAGTGATACATAATTGAAAGTGACCATATAGGTGATTTGTGATTGTGAAATTGGTATGAAATTGTATGGCTAATTGTGATACATATGTGTCTTGTGGTTGAAGGTATCGAAATACCATGAATTAGAATTGATTGAGATTGGTTGGAATGCCTATTTATGCCACGTTATATGCCATTTGGTTTGTGTAGGTGAAAGAAAGTTTGGGTGAGAAAATGGCTTGATAAATAGCCTATTTTTGTCCACACGGGCAGAGACACAGGCGAGTGTCTCAGCTGTGTGTGACACACGGTCAAGTAACACGGCTTTGTGTCCCTTGGTGTTTAATTAGAAAACAAGTTAGTATGCTCCACACGGCCGAGCACACGGGCGTGTGACTTGGTCGTGTGGCATAAGTGAAACACCCCAAACCCGGCCCACAAGCCTTGACCGGATCTGACATGTTCCTTAGGAAAAACTTTAACTAAATCATGTTTGCATTTTGGAAAACTGTGATGATTTTGTGTTTGCTAAAGCATGTCAGCTTTTAAAACAAATTTTGGCGTGTTGAAATAATGAGATGTGATTCGAGTTTGTATTTTTAAGAAAACGTTTGTTTTATATTCTGTAAAATAAGTGGGGTTGTCGATTTTTAGAAATGGTTATTAAGTTGTAAATCGTAGTTACTTAGGTGATAAAACATTTAGAGATTTGCGAAAACATTTGGTTAATTCATATACCGATTATTAAATGAAAGTTAAAACTTAAAGCATAAAAATTTAAACGTCTAAGTAGTGGCCTTATTACATCTAAAAAATACCAAATAAATCCCGAAAATAAAATAATAGAAAACGTAAATTCAACCGTTTGAAATCCCAAAAACGTTCAGCATGGCCACCACATGTCTCCGCTGACCCGGTGCATGTCACTGAGTATCACCTGAAAAGATATCCCACAAATGGGGTGAGTCAACACACTCAATGTGTAACAACCACACAAACTCCCAAACAATTTAGGCATAACAAATTCATACATATAACAAATATAGCAATGATGCAATCCCAAACCCAAACCTAAATAACCATCCTCTACACATCACCTGTACCAGCCAATCACACCGTGGGGATTACTAAATCGACCCTCCATCCGCTACACACCATCAAAGGCGATCATTTGCGAGCGACTTGCACATCGCCCTTATAAATTGTGGCATAGCCACCAGATAATGTGATAGAGTCATCAGATAATAATATGTGACATAAGTCACCACATTCAGATTATGTGACATGAGTCACCAGATATTGTGGTAAGACCACCAGATCACTTCCCCTTTTCATAATCACCCATATGCCCATGCACAATACAAAGTATGCAAAAATCATGCCATATACCTTATTCCATATTCATAACAAATTCACATATGTGCCATATTCCATATGTTCATAACATTTATTAACATAATATTAAAGGTTATGTACCTGAATACTCTGTACCATTATATGGTACCTTTGGCCACATTTCCATATTATTATCAACATAAACATAATGTTAGTACCATAAATCTATCAGGAATTAGCGTAGGGCTACACACCTGGTTACTATTGTGTTCACTGAATCCCGAAAGCCTCAATCTAATGCTCTAGATCCCTAGTTGCTACATTCGGCCGACACTAAGCATTTTAGCAAAAAGCCATTCGGCTAAACAGTCAAATCCTGAAGGATTATCACAACCAAAATCCTTACCTTGAACTTAACTGGTTAGTTTCCGGCTTTTAAATGAATAAGAAACAGATCTGACTCACTAGAACCCTTGCCACTGACTTACCGAAAACTATTGGCAGGGAAAAGATGCTCCCGGTCTACTGCTTCGAAATCCCGAAAATCCTAAAAGAAACCGATTGTATGGTTGATTAGAAGTCAAGACAAATGCCGAATTCCGGCTTTTGTTCTACACATGTCGACAGAGAGGAAATAAGGAAGAATAGTGGAGATTTGTCCATAGTAGACTTACCTATCCAAACCGATTTGAGAAGAGATCGAAAGAGATCTCTTACTTGGTTGCTATTCGGCCAAAAACTGAGAAGAGATGAGGTGGAAAAATTTTGGCAATGGCTTAGGAAAACAATGGCAATTCGGCTTCAATGGAAAAGGAAGAATGATATTATGGTTCGGCCTTTAAAAATATGGAGAGGGAGAGTGTGAGGCTTAGGAGTTTCGGCAATGGTGATCAAGTGAGAAAGAGAGGCGTTTTTGGTATGGTTCATGTATGAAAAGGAAAAGAGTGAAGAGGAGGGCTAAATTTTGGCAAAGAAACACATAAAACCCCTTAACAAAATTCGGCTACTCCTCCTCTACTAACTTGGCCGAAAATCACCTCAAGAGAGTCCCTAGGCCGGCCAACACTCTTCCCCTTATCAGCTCCCTTATTTTTCTCCTACTTTCTCTCTTCTTTACCCATTCAAAATAATTCAAATAAATCAATAATTATCTTCCTAGCTTAGCCGAATTTTTAAAAGGAAATTGACCACATCTACAGCTCATCCCCTTAGTGTCCCATTGCCGTCCACCTCTGTTTCTCCTTACTGTAAAATAAAACTCCCCTCTTGCTTCCCTTGCTGCTCGAACCTAAGCCCTGCACACTGCCTGTGATGTCACTTACCAAAGCCTTAGGTGGTGCTTTCCTGCCACTTTACCAAGCTGATTTTTATCTCCTATTTCTCCTACAAATTCTCTTAAGCCCTATCAAGCTTGGCTCCACTTCAAGACTTAAAATCTGATATTTTCTAAGGCACTCACCCACACTCTAAAGTTCTCAAAAATTTATACAACACATTCAAACATACATAGGCATGCTACTTCATACAATTAAGCAATAATGCACAAGCCCAAAATCCCGGATATTACAATAAGTCAGAATACCTTACAGTTTATGCACGGCCTAGCACACCGCCGGGCACACGGGCGTGTGTGGCCATTTCTAAGGGCACACGGGCTAGTCACACGGGCGTGTGTGTTGGTTGTGTGACCCAAGTCAGAGAGTTACACAGGGTCAGACACGGGTTGGGACACAGCCATGTGATCCCATTTCAAAGTCCACACGACTTATGACACATGCTTGTCTTTGGTCGTGTGAGACACAGGGTCGAGTCACACGGGCTTGTGTCCCCTGTATTTTGAAAAATTTTATAAGATTTCTAAATTTTTCCTGAGTTATCGGTTTAGTCCTGAACCACTCCTAATGCATAATTTGGGCGTAGTAGGCTCGTATTAGGAATGGACTAAATTGATATGGACTAAATTGAAAAGAGAGATAATTAAATATGTTAATTTTGGTTATATATAGATCAAGAAAAGTGAAACTCGGATCTAGATCGATGGAAAAACAAAGTTCTCGACTAATCGACTCGTATCGTCATTTTTACATTGAGGTAAGTTCGTATGTAATAAGTTTCGTTGTAAATATATTTTAAATGTTGTGATATTGCATAAACTGCGAACACGAGACTACAAAAATGTTCGACAATTATTCAACAATGATTCAGCATTGGAAATCCCGGTTGGACCTTAGGATTAGATAGGATACTAGTGACATGTCATTAGGGTCTTATTGTGGTTATGTGATTTGGGTGCTGGTCCTGTACGTCCTACCGGTGGCTAAGTATACCGGCATGTCTTGTGGTTAGTTGACAACTTGTGTGAGCAGCACCGTGTAGCTACGTCTTGACCCACAGCTTGTGTGAGCACATCTGTTGATAGCTCGAGAGCGAGCATATACGTGATATGAGATTGAGATAGCATTGGCTATATATGTGGCACTTTGGTACGAGTTTCTCGAGTATCCGATAGTATTCTGAATGGTTCAACGGGTAAATGAAAGATGTGGTTGAAGTATGAGATTGATACGAGATGGTACAGTGATTTCAAAGCTACCTTAGATTCGGGGATCGTCGGAGGCTACGTCACACTATCTTACTGTCACTTGGTACTTTTGAACTTTGGTATTTTGGTATATGGCATGTATAGGGACTTTGGTCATTTTTGTTATGAGTTGATAATGATTTTGGTCATTTGAAATGGCTTGTAAATGTTAAATGTTTTGGTCTGTATATAACCATGAGAGTTGGTTCATTTTGGTTGATGTGGTTGTGTATATATTTGTGCATATGGCTCTTATTATGTGTTTGAATATGGTAATGTATTGTTGGTTGATATTTGGAAATTAGAAGTACTAGATGAATTTAAATGAACTTAGCATGTTTATGAGATTAGGCTAAATGATGCAAAATTTGTAAGTGTTCTGTAACAGCCCGGTTTAGACCCTAGTTGAACAGTAGTTTCGGGACCACAAATCCGAGGTTAGAAAAATATTTTAATATTATTTTTGGTGTTTACAATATATGATTGAGCATGTGTGAAAATTTTGTGTGAAAATTTTATCGAGTGTATGCTTAATTTGCAAAAAGGACTTAATCGCATAAAATGTAAAAGCTGTGTGCTGATTTTTGAAGTGCTTATTTGGAATGGCTTATTAAATGAAAGGTTGTTAAGTTGATATAAGACCATTGATAGATGGGATGGAAAACAATGGGTTTATATTAGTGGATTTTAAATGTCATATATTAAGGGAAAAATGGTAAAATGTTAATTAAGTTAATATAATTAAAAAAAACAAATTAGATGGCCATTTTCTCATCTTTCTTCCATCGAATATAGAAAAGAGAAATAGCCATTGAAGTTTTGTGATATTCGGCTAAGGTTTAGCTTGATTGAGGTATGTTTTTTACTCAATTTTTGATAATTTCTATGTTTTTGTGATCGTTGCTTTGTGTTTTATCAAGCCCATGCTTTAATTTTAGAATTTGATGGTGATTTTGAGATATCCCATTGATGAATGTTTGAGCTTTGTGATAGTTGATGATGAAATATGAAAGATATGTGAAAGTTTAACATGTTTTGTCTTTGAATTTTTGGTGAAATTGAGTAATTTGGACTAAATTGTGAAAATAATATTTTAAGGGACTAAAATGTGAAATAAATAAAATATATGGGCTTGTAAGAGCACAAGGAAAATTTGGCTAGTCATAAGTGAAGTGAAGTTTTGTGTATTTTGTGAAAAAGGGACTAAAGTGTCAAAATGTGAAAATACGAGGGCTATTTTGTAAAATGCCATAAATATGTATGTTTGGACTAAATTGAATGAATTGGTGATTGAAAGAGCTAAATTTGAATATGTATAGACCAAGAAATGAGAGATTCGGATCGAGATCGAGGTAAAGACAAAGTGCTCGATTAATCGACTAGTCTCGGTATTTTTACATGCGAGGTAAGTTTGGATATAATACGAACTGTTCAATTTATATCTAAGAGTTATGAATTGAATGAATATGTGGTTATTGAATTAAAATTGTTATATGTATGAGATTGAGAAGTGTGGCACTAAGTGTGCGTAATTGAAATCGAGATAGAGATGAATAGCACTGTGTGTGCAAAGTAATGGAAGCTTCGGCTTTGTTGACTGACATTGTGTGTGTTACTGACTCAAGTTTGGTTTGATATCAAGGCACTGAGTGTGCGATGTTATTTAAGTTTCGGCTATGAATTGGGCACTAAGTGTGCGATTTGATTGAAGAGATAATGAGCGGTGAATGAAATATGGTTTTCGAGCATCGAATAGCAAGAATGTTTGTTAACCAAGTGTTGGCAAAGGTATGTTTCGAACCTATATGGTTAATGATATTATTTAAGGATTGAATAGATGGATGTATGAGCATTTGTTTGAGGATGATATCATGTTTAATTGTGTATCTATCTAAGTGATGGTTTATTTATGTATTGATATTGCATCATTGAGAAATAAGTATTATATTACGAACTTACTAAGCTTTAAAGCTTACTGTGTAAAGTGTTTCTCTGTTTTACAGTGTTAATAAAGGTAGCTCGGATTCGGAGATCGTCAGCGACTCAATCACACTATCGGCTATCTATTTTGGTACTTTTGAGAGATGTATATAGTTGGTTTATGTCATGTACAAGCTAGTAGATATGGTACATTTTGAGATGTTGGTCTTTGCTATGTGATATGGCTTGGAAGTTGAATGATATTGGCTATTATATATGGGCTATGAAAATGATGAATATGGTATGAAATAGTGAAAATGGAAATGGTATGCTTCATGCTTAAATTGGTTGATGAGTATGATGGTTCAAATGTGAACTTGTGGTATAAATTATATGATGTTTGGTTAACATGATTTTGAATGTGTAGTTGATAATTTGGATTGACTTATTAAGATGGATTTGTATAGGAAAATGAATGATGATGTTAAGAGATTAAAGTTGAGTATTTTTTGGTATGTTTGAATGCCATTTGGTGTATGGAATTGTATTGGTTTGTGCGTGTGGGTGGCAAATTGACCTTGAAAATGGCCTATAATTGCCCACACGGTTGAGAACACGGGCGTGTGGCTCAACTGTGTCTTTCAAGATTGCAAATTGAAACAAGTCAGACTCGACCACGGGCTAGACACACGGACGTGTGACTGGCCGTGTGGTGCAAGTCAGTGTCGACCACGGGTGAGGCACACGGGCGTGTCTCAGGCCGTGTGGACAAGTCAGTATGTATGCCCTGTTTTGCCATGGCTTGGACGCACGGGTGAGGCACACAGCCTACCCATACGAGCGTGTAACCTCTGCAGTTATGAAAAATCTTTAAATTTCCAAAAATTTTCGTATGCGTTTGGTTTAATCCCGACCCCTTTTTAACACGTGTTTATGGTTTTTTAGACCTCATTAAGGGACTGTATGTTTATATTTGGATAGGATTGATTGATGATTGACTTTGTATTGTGAAATGAATTTAAATGTTCCGAAATGATCGGTAATGTCTCTTAACCCTATTCTGACGATGATTACGGGTTAGGGGTGTTACATGTTCATATTGGCGATTTGAGTTAATTAGATTTGATATGAATTGAGTGGTATATTATGGTATGAATGTGTTTTTAGATTGATTGGAAATGAGATGGTATGGGTTATGTTTGTTGGAGTTAATTTAAGTGTTCTTATATGCTATGTTTAAGTGCCATTAAGTTTGATGTAGGGTACCAAAGTTTAGGTGGCAAATTGACTTGGTAAATAGTCTATCTTTGTCCACACGGGCGTGTATCTCTGCCGTGTGTGATACACGACCGTGTGCCCACTGGTGTTGAATTAGAAACCAAGTTAGTATCTCCACACGGCCTCACACACAGGCGTGTGACTTGGCTGTGTGGCATAAGCCAGTATACCCTATAGGTTTGGCACAGCCTGGCACACGGGCGTGTATGCCCATTTTTAGGGCACACGGGCGTGTCTGTTGGCCGTGTGACCCAAGTCAGAGAGTTACACGGGGTCAGGCACGAGCTGGGGCCTCGTAGGCTCATATTAGGGACAGAATGATTAGTTGTGAATGAATTGTATTTGAAATGATTAATTTGTATGAGAAATGTATGTTTTAATGTGTGATAAGTTCGGTAATGCTCTGTAACCCTATTTTGGCGTTGAATACGGGTGAGGGGTGTTCAATTTATTGTTATTAGAGCTACGATTTAGTCGATTCTAGGACCAATGTAGTGTATGTAAGAGTCTAGCTATACATGCCATATATAACATGTGATGGTGTGATGACTCTTGACAATTTAAACTGTGTTTTCATATGGTCAATGGATCCCAATCGAGCTGTAGCTGATGATGTTTAGAGTAATACGCCAGCTCCCGCTCAAGGGGCACTGCCTTCTGAATATAGAAATGTATCGAGTAGTCACGGAGGAGAGGCTAAAGAAGCCTTTTTTCGAATGATGAACGAGTGGTTCACACAATTTGTCTGGACAACTTTGGCTGCTCAACAACCTCCATCCCCACTTAATCCTCAATCTGTTCCTGTAGCTTCTCAAGGTGTAGAACTTCTATGAGTAAATAAGCCACCAGTTGATGATGATCTTGAGAGAGCTGAATACAGGGCTAAAGAGTTTAGAGCTACCGTTGATGATGATCCTGAGAGAGCTGAATCTTGGCTTAAAAACACTATTCGGGTATTTGATGAACTTTCGTACACGCCAGTTGAGTGTTTAAAGTGTGCTATTTCATTATTGAGAGATACAACGTATCAGTGGTGGAATACTTTAGCGTCTGCGGTGTCGAGAGAAAAAGTTACTTGGGATTCATTCATTTTGAGTTTTGGAAGAAATATATAAGTCAGCGATTTCTCGATCAAAAGCACAAAGAGTTTCTAGAATTGAAATAGGGCCGTATGACTGTGACCAAGTATGAAAGAGAATTTGTACGGTTGAGCAAGTATGCTCGGGAGTATGTTTCTACTGAAGAAATCATGAGCAAACGGTTCGTTGATGGGTTGAACGAAGATATTAAACTTCTAGTTGTAATTCTAGAGTTGAAACAATTTGTTATCCTGGTTGTTGGAGCTTGCAAAGCCAAGGAGCTTAGCAAAGGAAAGAGAAAGGCAAATTTAGAGGTAAGAGACTCGAGAAAAAGATTGATGAATAAGCCATATCAATCTTCATCAAAGAAATCTATAGATCCGTACACTCGTTCAAATGCTTCAATTGGGTATTCGACCAGAGATAGTGGAAAACAATATTCAAGTCCTAAAACTCAAGCTACATCGGTATCGAGTGTTGGCAGTGTGAGAAATTAGACTTGAATGTTAACAATGCAGTAGACGACATCCTGGTGAATGTAGAATGAGTAACCGGGCTTGTTTCAAATGTGTTTCACAAGATCATTTCATACGTGATTGTCCAGAATTAGTTGAGAAAGATAAGATTCAGAATGTAAGACTGAGTAATACAGCTAATAGAGGGAGGCCACCAAGAAATGCGGGAAATGTGACCAGTAGTAGAGGTGTGACAAAAGATTCATTTATGGAATCTGAGGCCAGAGCACCTGCTAGAGCTTACGCTATTCACGCTCGCGAAGATGTGTCATCACTAGATGTTGTTACCGGTACATTTTCTCTTTACACTAATGTTATTGCATTGATTGATCCTGGATCGACTCATTCGTATGTTTGTGAGAATTTAGTGTCTAGTAAGAAACTGCATGTTGAATCTATTGAGTTTGTGATTAAAGTATCGAACCCCTTAGGCAAGTATGTTTTAGTTGATAAAGTTTGCAAGAACCGTCCTTTAATGACTCAGAGTTACTATTTTTTGGCTGATTTGATGCTTTTTCCATTTGATGAATTTGATGTAATTTGGGTATGGATTGGTTGACTCTACATGATGCTGTTGTGAATTTTAGACGAAAGATTATTGAATTGAAATGTCAGAACAATGAAATTCTTAGAATTGAATCAAATGAGTCGACTGAATTACCGATTGTAATTTCGTCTATGTCAACTCAGAGATGTGTGAGAAAAGGTTGTGAAGCTTATCTTGCTTATGTTTTAGATACAAAAGTGTCAGAATCTAAGATTGAATCCGTGCCAGTTGTCTGTAAGTATGCGGATGTGTTTCCAGAAGAATCACCTGGGTTGCCACCGATAAGAGAGGTTGAATTTGCTATTGAGTTAGTACCAGGAACTTCATCGATATCGATAGCTCCTTATAGAATGGCTCCGACAGAGTTGAAAGAGTTGAAATCTCAGTTGCAAGAGTTAACAGATAGATGTTTTGCACGACCTAGTTTTTCACCCTGAGGTGCGCCAGTATTGTTTGGAAAAAAGAAAGACGGGTCAATGAGAATGTGTATTGATTATAGATAGCTCAACAAGGTTACAATAAAGAATAAGTATCCGTTGCCGAGAATAGATGATTTGTTTGATCAATTGAAGGGAGCAACAGTGTTTTCGAAGATTCATTTGAGACCTGGCTATTGTCAGTTGCAAGTGAAAGATTCAGATGTGCCGAAAACTGTGTCCAGAACGAGGTATGGACATTATGAATTTCTTGTTATGCCTTTCGAATTGACTGATGCTCCTGCAGTCTTTATGGATTTGATGAATCAGGCCTTTAGTCCGTATTTAGATAGATTTGTTGTTGTGTTCATTGACGACATTCTGATCTATTCATGAAATGAGTCTGAGCACGCCAAGCATTTGAGGATTGTGTTACAAACCTTGAGAGATAAGCAATTCTATGCTAAATTTAGTAAATGTGAGTTTTGGTTCAGAGAAGTCGGATTTTTGGGGCACATTGTTTCAACGAAAGGTATAAGAGTTGATCCAAGCAAAATTTCAATGGTTGTTGATTGGAAACCACCGAGGAATGTATCTAAACTTAGAAGTTTTTTGGGGTTAGCTAGTTATTGTCGACGTTTTGTTCAGGGATTTTTTATGATTGCTACACCGATGACCGGATTACTACAGAAAGATGTAAAATTCGAATGGTTAGAGAAATGTCAACAGAGTTTTGAACAGTTAAAAGTATTGTTAACTGAGGCACCAGTTTTGGTTCAACCTGAGTCGGGTAAAGAGTTTGTGATTTTTAGTGATGCATCATTAAATGGTTTGGGTTGTGTTTTGATGTAAGAGGGAAAAGTGATAGCTTATGCTTCCAAGCAATTGAAACTACAAAAAAAGTATTATCTGACGCATGACTTAGAGTTGGCCACCATTGTATTTGCATTGAAAATTTGGCAATATCATTTGTACGGTGAAAAGTGTCACATCTTTACCGATCATAAGAACTTAAAGTATATAATGACTCAGAAAGATCTAAATTTGAGACAAGGAAGATGACTCGAGTTGCTAAAAGACTATGAGTTAGTAATTGATTATCATCCAGGGAAAGCAAATGTAGTAGCAGATGCTTTGAGTAGAAAATCTTTTTTTGCTTTGATAGCGATGAATACTCAGTTAACCTTATCTGATGATGGTTTGATTCTAGCAGAGTTGAAAGCTAAACCGGTATATCTTCAGCAAATTTGCGAAACACAAAAAATATGATAATGAATTTCAAGCCAAAAAGGTGCAATGTGAGTCGACTAGTGATTCTGACTTTCAGATCAGATACGATGATTGTTTAATGTTCCGAGGTAGGTTCTGTGTACTAAAGAATTTCGAGCTCATTCAGAAAATTTTGCACGAAACACATAGTGATTGTCTATCTATTCACCCTGGGAGTACCAAAATGTATAATGACTTGAAAGAATTGTATTGGTGGTCGGGTATGAAACGAGACATTTCTAAGTTTGTATCGAGATGTCTAGTTTGTCAACAAATTAAAGTTGAACATCAAGTGCCTTCGGGATTACTGCAGCTTGTAATGATACCAAAGTGGAAATGGGATAGAGTTACGATGGATTTTGTATCGGGTTTACCTCTGTCTCTGAAAATGAAAGATACTATCTGGGTTGTCATAGATCGACTAACGAAGTCTGCACATTTTATTCCGGTACATACAAACTATTTACTTGACAAATTGGCTGAATTGTACATTTCAGAGATTGTTAGATTACACGGGGTGCTAGTTTCGATTATTTTGGATAGAGATCCGAGGTTTACGTCATGATTTTGGAAGAAATTGCAAGAAGCTTTAGGTACGAAGTTGAACTTTAGTACTTCATTTCATTCACAGACCGACGGTCAGTCAAAGAGAGTAATTCAGATTCTTGAAGATATTCTCCGATGTTGTGTTTTAGAGGTCGAAGGCAACTGGGAGAAATGTTTATTATTGGTTGATTTCGCATTTAACAATTGTTTTCAATCTAGCATAAAGATGACACCATGCGAAACTTTATATGGCCGCAAATGCCGAACTCCATTGTATTGGACCGAGCTGAGTGAGAAAAAGATTCACGGGGTTGATTTGATTCGAGAGACTGAAGATAAAGTGAAAGTAATTCCCGACAGTCTGAAAGCAGCTTCAGATCAACAGAAATCGTACACAGATTTAAAAGGAAAAGACATTGAATTTCAGATCGGCGACAAAGTATTTCTAAAAGTATCTCTGTGGAAGAAAATTCTTCGATTGGGTCACCAAGGCAAGCTGAGTCAGCGTTTCATCAGATCGTATGAGATTATTGAAAGAATAGGACCAGTATCATATCGACTAGATTTGGCATCAGAGTTAAAGAAAATCCACATCGTGTTTCATGTTTCGATGTTGTATCGATATATATCAGATCTATCACATGTAATTTCTCCGGCAAAGATTGAAATTCAACCCGACATGTCATACAACGAAGAACCGATCAGAATTCTAGCTCGAGAAATTAAAAAGTTAAGAAATAAATGCATAGCTTTAGTAAAGGTTTTGTGCCAAAAACACAGTGTCGAAGAGGCTACGTGGTAACCTAAATAAGCTATGAGAAAAAAGTACCCTAACCTCTTTTCTGGTAAGATTTTCGGGGACGAAAATCCCTAAAGGGGTGGAGTTGTAACAGCCTGTTTTTAGTCAAATCAGAACAGTGGTTTTTGGGAACACAAATCCAATATTTATTTTATTATTATTTTAATGTCTACAATATGATTGAGTGGTTGTGTGAAAGTTTTGTTTAGAAATTTTATCGTTTGATTAGTCAATTAGATAAAAAGGACTAAATTGCGTAAAGTGCAAAAGTGATGTTCTAATAGTTAAAGGTATTAAATAGCTATGAAATATTAAAGAGGAGGTTCTTGTGTTGTAATTAGACCATTTCAATTGTGAGTAGACATTTATGGGCTTGAAATGGATGTTTAATATGATTATATAATAAGGATAATTTAGTAATTTGGTAATTAAGGTAAGTTAAATAAAATAAAAACAAAACATCATCATCTTTTCACCATTACTTAACCGATTTTAGCAAAGAAAAAAGCCATTTTTAGGGCTTGAAGCATTCGGTCATCTCCTAGCTCAATTGTAAGTCCGTTTTGTCCCTTTTTTAATTATTTCTATGTTTTTTAGATCGTTGCAGCTTAGTCTAGCTAGCCCAGGGACTATTTTGCAAAATTTTTAAAGATTTTAGATGTTTCCATTGATGAATACATGTGTGTTTTGATGTTTGAGGATAGATTATGAATGTTTGATGATAGTTATACAAGTTTTGTTAAGTGATTTTTACAGAAAATGCAAATTAGGGATTAAATTGAGAAATGTTAAAATTTTATGGTTAAAATGTGAAATAAATGGAAAATATGGGCTGCTAGGGACCTATTTGTAATTCGGCTAGCATGGGTTGTGGTTAAATTACATTAATTTGTGTTTTCATGAAATAAGGACTAAATTGTAAAAATGTGAAACATTAAGGGAAAATGTGTAAGAGTGCTTTAAAATGTGATATAGACTAAATTGAATAGAGAGATAATTAAATAAGTTAATTTTGATTACATATAGATCAAGAAAAGTGAAACTTGGATCTAGATCGAGGGAAAAACAAAGTTCTCGACTCATCAACTCGTGTCATCGTTTTTACATCCGAGTAAGTTCGTATGTAGTAAGTTTCGTTGTAAATATATTTTAAATGTTGTGATATTGCATAAACTGCGAACACGAGACTACGGAAATGTTCGACAACGATTCAACATTGGAAATCACGGTTGAACCTTAGGAATAGATAGGATACTAGTGACATGTCATTAGGGGCTTATTGTGATTATGTGATTCGAGTGTTGGTCCTGTACGTCCTATCGGTGGCTGAGTATACCTGTATGTGTTGCGGTTACTTGACAACTTGTGTGAGTAACACCGTGTAGCTACGTCTTGACCCACAGCTTGTGTGAGTAGGCCCGTTGATAGCTCGAGAGTGAGTATATATGTGATATGAGATTGAGATAGCATTGGCTATATATGTGGCACTTCGGTGCAAGTTTCTCGAGTATCCGATATTATTCCAAATGGTTTAACGGGTAAATGAAAGATGTGGTTGAAGTATGAGATTGATACGAGAAGGTACAGTAATTTCAAAGCTAGCTTGAATTCAGAGATCGTCGGAGACTACGTCACACTATCTTACTGTCACTTGGTACTTTTGAACTTTGGTATTTCGGTATATGGCATGTATAGAGACTTTAGTTATTTTTGTTATGAGTTGATAATGATTTTGGTCATTTGAAATGGCTTGTAAATGTTAATTGTTTTGGTTTGTATATAACCATGAGAGTTGGTTCATTTTGGTCGATGTGGTTATGTATGTATTTGTGCATATGGCTCTTATTATGTGTTTGAATATGGTAATGTATTGTTGGTTGGTATTTGGAAATTAGAAGTACTAGATGGATTGAAATAAACTTAGCATGTTTATAAGATTAGGCTAAATGATGCAAAATTTGTAAGTGTTCATATTGGTGATTTGAGTTAATTAGATTTGATATGAATTGAGTGGTATATTATGGCATGAATGTGTTTTTAGATTGGTTGGAAATGAGATGGTATGGGTTATGCTTGTTGGAGTTAATTTAAGTGTTCTTATATGCTATGTTTAAGTGCCATTGAGTTTGATGTAGGGTACCAAAGTTTGGGTGGCAAATTGGCTTGGTAAATAGCCTATTTTTGTCCACACGAGCAGAGACACAGGCGTGTGTCTCAGCCATGTGTGATACACGGTCATATACATGGCCGTGTTTCCCCTGGTGTTGAATTAGAAACCAAGTCAGTATGCTCCACACAGCCTCACACACGGGCGTGTGACTTGGCCGTGTGGCATAAGTTAGTATACCCTACAAGTTTGGCACGGCTAGCACATGGCCTGGCACACGGGCATGTATGGCCATTTTTAGGGCAAACAGGTTAGCCACACAGGTGTGTGTGTTGGCCGTGGGACCCAAGTTAGAGAGTTATATGGGCTTGGACACAGGCTTGGACACGACCATGTGCTCCCATTTCGAATGTCCACACGGCTTGTGACACGGGCATGTCTTTGGCCGTGTGAGACACACGGTCGGGCCACACGGGTGTGTGTCCCCTGTTTTTGAGAAAATTTTCTGAATATTCAAAATGTTTCCAAATTATCGATTTAGTCCCGAACCACTCCTAATGCATGTTTAGGGCCTCGTAGGCTCGTATTAGGGACAGAATGATCGGTTGTGAATGAATGTATTTGAAATGATTAATTTGTATGAGAAATGTATGTTTTAATGTGTGATAAGTTTGGCAATGCTCCGTAACCCTATTCTGACGTTGAATACGGGTGAGGGGTGTTACATGTTTATTTTGGTTAAATATAGGATTTCTTGTACGCGCCACTTAGCAAAGTCTTAGCTTTGGCAAAGATTCATGGTTTGGCGGACTCTTCTGTTATGTGTACACCACCCAAGTGCTTTAGGCAAGCACGTTCGTTTGTTGTTGCATAGATTTATTTATTATTTTAGTAAGGTAATTTAGTTAGTTAAATTGAGACTTAGTTAGAATGGAACTAAGCTACTATAGATGAAAAGACTTAAATCATGATAAGCGCACTTAATCACGAGAATTAAGAGTGTTAGTGGAATTATCTAATTTTTCCACTAAACTTTGTCTTCATGCTTAGGTATATAGGGATAGTAGTGTCTTCACCGAAAATCTTTACGTTTTCTTTGTATTCATCTTCCTCCTTGATTTTTTTTTTTTTTTGCACTTTCTAAAAACTTAAGTCCAAAAAACCTCTCCGAAGATGGGTTCGTTGTAGTCATCTAACTTACACGTTTCTTTAGCTCACTAGTAATTTTGTATGAAACCTAGGTTATTCTCAAATTTATTTACATATTTTTGATTCCGCATGCATAAGTGTTATATTGGTGTGTAATGAAGGAAACTTCCTGATGTTGGGTTCAAAGTTGATGTTTCTTACATGCATGTTTAGATTCGATAGAGAAATGATATGATATATTGAATTATCCCTATTTTTTAGCTCAAGAAGCTATTGAAGGTTCAATTGATAAAGGCAAAGGACTTGCTATATAGACTTTCCTATATTTCTGGTGAGTTCCTTCTTTCTTCAATGTGTAATGGTTTTCTGTATCTCATAGTTATATAAGGTAAGTATTCTTTCTCTGCAAAGTATGTATAATGTAAATGAGTGAATAAGGGTTGTTCAGAGTCAATATTCTAAGTTCAGTATGTCTATGATAAGAAATATGAGTCATTTTCATGTTAAGTCACTACCATCTACCTTTGATATGAATGATGTGATATGATTTGGTACGTGAAAATGAAGTTGATGATATATGTTCGTGTACCCTCCGGTAAGGAAGATATATTGCAAACCGAATTGGCAGATCATGATAAAACATGCTACTGAATGATTCTTATATGAGGAGCTATAAGGGGAGAATGTATATTAACAAACCAAAACCATATGAGATGTATCTAACTCTAAAAAGTAGGTATGTGGTTGATATGAAAATGAATTGTCTGAATTATGTGAGTTGGTGTATAGAATTCGCCCATATGACACGCCATCAGCGTACTAAGTTTTGTATAGGCCATTGGGCGTACTCTGTGATATTATGAGAAATCCCTTTGAAATATTTTATTCTGAAGTTAGTATTCTTATATAAGATCTCTTTAGAACTCACTGAGTTCTTTTGAAATTACCCCGTTATCCTTTTCCTTCTCAGGCCTGCTGAGTGAAGGAAGACTTTCTGAAGGACTACACTAGAGGACATCGGTTGTTGTGAGATAACTACTTTTTTGTACTATGCATGACAAATAGGGGCGATGTCTATTGTGTTTTGAGAAGGATATGTACCTAAGACTCCTATTGATAAATTATGATTTAATGAAGTTTCATTAAAATTTATGGAATGGTTTTAAAGTATTATATTTTGTTTGATGAACAATATCTCACTGAAATTTATATGCCATTTGACTTATACTTTATATTTCCGTATTTTATTAAAGGTTTATTTCAAACAATGTAGTTTTACAAAGTTTGCGCCAGAAACAGTTTTAAAGATAGATGATTTTTAAGTAGTGACTCGTCATACTTAGATTCTTATAAGGGATCAGGTTTGACGTGTTACAAAGAAAAAGAAGATAAAAAATGAAAAAAGAAAATAGAAAAATGAAGAGAGTGGGGGAGAAGGGGACAACAATCAAGAGAAAAATTAGGAGATAACCATTTAAAAAAAAAAAACTAATTAACCCCCACTAAATCCTACTCCAATATTATCACAATCAAGTTATTTCGTATTTAAATTTGACCCAAATTCTAAGCATGGGCTGCACAACAATGAAAGAGCAAAAATAATTTATACTTTTGCACAGAACAAGATTCGAACTTGAGACCTATAAGTTAGCTAAAGCCTTACTATTGTACCAGGAAGCTCATTCTTGTTAACAATTAAACAAAAATTATAGATAAGCTAGGTGTGACGAGCCAGATATAAGGATAAAAATAACCAAAATTCAAGGAAAAGGAATTGCACACAGGACCTCAAGCACACATCCAGACCACTTAACCACTAGGCAAAATTAATCACTTGACACAATTTTACAATTCAAAAATTAAAAGAAAACTTGGGCGTTACATGTTCGCTCCTCCATTTTTTGAGGTCATTATGTAACCTACCTCTTAACTGGGGGGAATTTTCATACCCTTCCCCAATAAGAAAACATGCAGAACAATAAGTGGCTTGGTGAGAGCCCAAACAGGTGCCCATGGATGGTTCTCTGGCGAAAACCTTTCGTGATAACCCCCCTTTAGATCATACATGACCGGTCACCCGCTTTTGACCTTCAAGGAGGACCACTGAAGAACCACCAAGGCGTGAAAACCTTATATAACCTTAGCAAAGAGAATGTTAGAGCAAGACCACATAATACTATGCATGGTGACAACTAACATGTAACAAACCTGCCACCTAACGGACTACACTAGCAGCCTACCAATCGTCTTGTAAGTGACATGGCACTACATGACAAGGGAACCTCCTCTATATATACCCCCAACACATGAAGAACCAAGGACCTCATTTTCTTCCCCAAGTATTCCTCAGTTACTTAGCATCCTTTAGCCTCCTATTTCCTCTTCCTACTCTTCCTCTCCTTCTTCCCTTCCTCAGCTTCCAAGTCCGTCTCTCCACTTGCCACAAGTGAACTATTCTCCTTGTAACCACCACCTTCTCCTCCCCATCTCCTCATCATTGATTCCTTGTATCAACAATAAGAAAATTGGTGTTTTGCATAAAGTGTATCCAATTATACAAAAAAATGGCTAGCTATATATTCCTTATTAATTAGATGTTTGAAATATAGAAGTTAGATTAATTAACTAAAAAAATTTATTCAAGACTCAATATACACACTTCGAAAAATAAAAAATAAAAATAAAAACTATAAATGATCAAATTATATTTAGAGATTAAATAAATAAAAACATAATTTTATAAGGATATTTTATAGAATTTGACCTTTATATATTTTCCTTGAAAACTTGTCCTTTCTGTGGTTGTGTTGATGTGAACAACAAGCAAATCCTTATAGGAACTTGAGGATTTTGTGTCAACCAAATTGGTATTTCCAGGATTTTTGTCACCGCGGTCTCGACCGTGTACGTATATCAATCTCAATACGAAAATGTGATAAAGTAGGGTGAAAACCAACTTCACAGTTGATTTTGGTAAGAAAAAGAGTAGGAATTGAATGGAAACTAATTTAGGCATCAAGAGGTGTCGTTATACTTTCTTCAGAGTTGGGGATAAAATTTTGAAAGGTTATTTTTTAGCAGTCATTCTTCAACATAACGACATCCAAAAAAGGAGATTTTGAAATTATAATAAAGAGAAAGTAGATGAGTTTGAGGATAATCATACCACATCTTCAAAGGTGATTTTATCACTAAAACGTATAAAGAAAAGTAAGTAATAGCAATCCTGTTCATTCCTTACTAATATACTGCAGATATGTTAATTATGAGTCAAACTTGAAAATTTAATCTATTCAACTCAAACTTAAACTTTATCTAACCCTTTTTTATCATAAAAAGTCAACAAATTGAACTCATCCAATTCAAACCGAATTGACCTAAACTTAAATTAGTTTGAACTCGAAATTGGCTCAAATATATAATAATCTAAACAAATAACATGAAATAATCCAAACACGTAAAGACTTAACCTGAAGAGCCCAAAACTTAAATCTAAATTATTAAAAAAAGACTCAAATCCAGAACTAGCTAGGAGGCAAAATGACTCATTCTAAATCAATCTAGTTCAAAACTATTAGACCTGAAAATACCAATATGAGATGAATTGGTATTTTATAAATATTAAAAACTTTTCTAAAAAGTAAAGAAATGAGAGAAAAGCTTGGACTAAAATCCTCTAATTTTTGTGGATAAGGTATAACCTTTACAACTCTATCTTTTCAAAAACATAGATAGAACTTACCTTAATTTTTATGGCTAAACTAAAATTCTCTAGTTTTGTTTCTCAACTTATATCCCTCCAATACAAATTGATAGAAAGATGAAATAAACAAATATGACATCTAGAAAGGTATGTGTTTACAAATCTTGGCTCACAAAAACAAATAAAATAAAAGTAAAAAAATATTTTACAATTAGTACAAAGACTATGTTCAAGAGAAAACTGGGAAATGGAATTCAAAGTTTTTCTTGACTTTGATCTTAGATAAGTCTCTCTTAAGTCTTGTAGTGTTTTTGACTTGTATTTATATCAAAGAATGAGTTTGTGAATGCTTGGAGACATTGAAAGTGATTTGAAACTATTTGAAGCATTAATTTTGAGCCAAAAAAGCGCCCCTTTAATTTAGGTTTCTATACTTGGCTAAAAAGTAGTCGTTTATAGTTGTTATAATTGCAAGTCTTGCGACTTAGAAAGCAAGGTTGGATACCTGCAAGGTAAGAAATCGAGGCAGGTATCAGTACTTGCATACCAAGTCTCGGTACATTGCCTCGTTGGGTTGTCTTGTGGCTACTGATTTGCCAGTTTCAATACTTACAAAGCCAGGTATAGAGAGTTAGCTACCAAAATGCTTTAAAAACATTTTCAAACACCGTAAAATATTTTGGTATTAACTCAAAAATATTTGAATAAGTTGGAAACATATTTTTAAATATTTTACAAACCTTTTGGAAATACTTTGAAAATGTTTGTTAATTAAATGACTTAAGAAATAAATAACTAAAACTTATCCTAAATAAAAACTTGAAATTTCAAAGAAAAAAAAACTAATTTCAGCAGTCGAATAGAAAGTTATATTTTTTTTTCTTTTAATTATGTTATACATATAACAGTACTATGGAGTATTGGCTTTTCTTCTTTCCTAAAATTAATTTTTTATTTTTATTTTGAAGCTTGACCAGCCATTATTCCTTTACCACTCACTCTCTTTCTCTAACTTTGCCCAATTATTAAATGAAAAAGTTGAAAGCATATATGCAGGTTTATTTGATGTGCATATAGGTGTTTAATTATTATTTTTAACATATTTAATGCATTAATTTTATTGAATTTAAAAAGAAAAATCACTATTTTTTCAAAAGAAAAAAGGAAAAATATTTTCTTAAATACCATATTATTATTAAGCTTTGGGTCTTAATTGAGTGGCATTTTCCAATTCCAAATAAGATTATTTTGTTTTCATTTGACTCTAAACTTAGTAAAGATTCCTTGCTTAATCTTTACCTCATTTGCTTTATCTTTTTGCACACAAAATGTTTAATTCTTTCAGCAGTCCCCATATTTTCAATTTTTTAAAATTCAGTTTCTGTACTTATCCAATTTAAAAAATTAAAATCCAATTGATAATATAGTTATTGTTCCTTCAAGAAAGTGGCTTCTCAGTTCCTTTTCAAATCACATATAGGAGAGATGCTAGAAGGTAAAGCAGTGATTGAAGACACAGATATGCCATTAAAGATGCAAGCTGGAGCACTGGCATCAGCATCTCGAGCTCTTGATCTCTTTGAAGGTTTTGACTGCATTTCTATTGCTGCATATATTAAAAGGTTATCATCAAATCACACTTCCTTTGCTTTTGCTTTTGTTTTTAGCTTTTAGATTATAATTATTGCTTAGCATGTGTAAATATAATCAGGAATTTGACAAGATGTATGGGGGTGGATGGCAATGCGTGGTGGGTACAAATTTCAGTTGTTTCATCACCCATTTCAAAGGAACTTTCATCTATTTTTCTTTGGGAACTATCAACTTTCTCATCTTCAACCCAACCCATTCTTTTTCTTGTTGATGGATCTTCATCTTCATCTTCAAAGGTTATCTTTGTTTTCTTGATGATCATTTAATAGCTTGAAGTTGGCTTAGGTGTCAATTCTCCTTTTTGCTTGTGTGATTGATGAGAGTTGATAAATTATACGTCAAAATTATGTTTGTGGGTTTTTGTGTTTAGGTAAAGTTGAAGATTTAATTCAAAAAAATTAAACCACTCTCATTTCTTTGATTTCAACATGACATTTCAAAAATTTGTCAACTTACCAATGAGATTGGCATAAGTGATTAGGGTTTAGACACTTTGTGCACATCACTCGACTTCAAATATTGTTAATCACCTTCGGTTGTTTTATATGCCCCAAAAACTCAGTAAGTCCATTACCAAAAAAGTTTGTGAGTAAACCTCTTCTGAAGGGCGTAGCTAAAGAGGATAAGCATGGTTCTAGCCCTCTTTAAAATTGGTATTTGTTAACATTTTAAACTTATATTATTATTTAACAAAAATGTAAATTTTATATTTGGCCTTTCAAAAAATTCAATTTCGTCATAGTAAACTTTTTAATTTAATGCAATGAATTTGGTAATACTTTTGATTATACATCTTTTATTACTTTTTAGCTTAATTTTTCTTAGATTTTTAATTAACCATATATTTACCTTAGTTATTTTATTATTAATATTTTTTCATTCTATATAATTAAAAAAAAGAAAAGAAATTATGACTATATTTAGTACAAATTGGATATTACTTATTTTAAATATCCTAAATTAATATAAATTTATTTTTTATTTTATAATCTTAAACAATTTTATAATTATTTTCATTATATTGTAATTTCTTAGAAATTAAAACTTTATAATTTAGAATTTTTCTAGTTATTTAACCACAAAAATGATTTATACTTGAAAATTGAAAAAAATATTATAATTTTTTATATATTTTGGTAATTTAAAAATTATATAAAATTTAAATATGAAGCTTTACTAGTAGAATTATCCACAAAATGACTTAGATTTGATTAGTTAGCGAATAGTTTTCTTGCTTACATTAGACTAGCTTGTTCGACATCAAAAGATATTTTTAATTAAAATTAAATAAAAATATTTTTAAATTAAAAAGTAAATCCGAGTTTATCTTCGTCCTTTTTTAAAATAAAATTATTTGGACTACAACATCAAATTAGACATATACATCTTAACTTTGGCCTCGATAAACCATTGAAAATTAAATTTATTTAAAATTAATATTTTTAATGATTTAATTTTTTACACATATTTGTTAATCCAAAATTAAAACAATCCAATAGAATTATTCTATAAAAAAGTGTGTAAAATAATGAGTAGATAAGAGCTACTTATCACTTAATCGAGAATATTTTTAATTAATACAAATTTATTTTATTTATTTTAATATAATATTATCCTATAAAAACTTTATGTTTAAATTTAGATTTTTATTTAGAATAAAATGAAATGTTTAAAAATTAAGGATGAAATGTAGAAATTTTTTAAAATTTAAATTTTATATTTATCAAACAATCTAATTATCTTTTGTAATTAATTTTAAGTAATATATCACATAAATTTTATGACTTAAATTCAATACTTAAATTTTCAATACTTAATATTTCAAGATATACTGGAAATTTAAATGTTGAAAAGTTAAGTACAGAATTTTCAAAACTGTACATACTCAACTTATGTTAGAAAATTGTATGGTGAATTAGGAAAGTTGGGGATTGACTGTAACACCCCAAATTCGGCCTAGATGTTATAAATTTGAATCAGAATAAATCACAAAGAATGGATTTTGAAAGCGAGTTGTGTCGATAAACCATTCAACTTTTATAACTCGTATCCATTCCTAATTATTAATGTAAACGTCATTTAATTAGTTCATTTGACAAAACATAATTTTCAGCAGAAATTTAATAAAATCAATACATTTTGGAAATCTCATTTGTATTTTTGAAAACCTTTATTTGCATAAAACAAGTAAGCTTTTCATAAAAGGTTGTGTCAAAGCATGCAAATTATCAAACCAACAAAACCAAAACCAACAGTTAAAAACCATACAGTCCCGAGAGTCCCAAAAATTACAACTCTCAATTAAGTCCGAAATTAAAATAAAAACCATAATTACTAAGTATAATCGGTTCTCGGACAGTGGTCACATGTAGAGTCTCCACTTGCACCAATTAGCCTAAGTCTATGGATTACACGATCGAGCAGACAAACAAATGTGAGTTTTACGTAAACTCAATATGTTATCAAAAGAAATAGACATACAATTTATACAGAAATCACATATACAATCAGAATATAGGTGAGGGTCGCCTTTCAGAACACTTCCTCCATATATACAATATCATCCCCAAAAGCAGAATCTGAGAATCTGATTCGGATATAGATATAACATGCTTATCATGCTTGTGTACAAACATCGGATGTACATATAGTAGAATAGTCGAGTCATACATAAAAGTGTCCTACTCAGAGCATACTAGAATATCAAATCACATAATCCAGGGTTTGGTTAGCCCTTACTGACCCTACAGTAAGCCCACAGTTGATCGGAATGACCCGTGTGACCCTAGGGAAAATTTCAAAATTATTGGCCCACATACCCATAGGGGCACATGCCTAGTTTGACCTTGCCCGTGTGGCCCGCATAGCTGGCACAATACCCGCGCGCCCGGTGTAGCATGCCCGTGTGGTCCCACCGCGACCAACAACCTAGCTTCGTGTGGCTACACGCCACACCCACATCACCGCGCGGTGCGTGTTTAGCGCCGCGGTGCGTGTTTAGCACCTGCGACCATGCTTTCGTCGACCACCTGACCATGTCTTCGCACCACGACCAACCACCGCGGCGACCATGCGCGTGTGGCATTGATAGTTTACACTTTCGACTTTTGCCAAAACTTGATTTTCGGTGTAAAAAATACACAAGCTGATACGGTTTTGATCTGGCGTTCTCGAAGCGAACAACACCTAATAATGACAACAAAAACACCCACGATTACTTAAATCCTCAAATCCAACCGAGACACCTCTTGACCACAACAGAAAACTACTCTTAAATGATCCCAAAAGCTTACCCTTTGCAACAGCAACCTCAAAATTTCACTACACCACCAGAAGAGTCTCGATTTTCCTAAAGAACACCTACCAAAAAGTTTCTTTGGATTAACTCAAACATCATTAGAAGAAAGGGTACAAAAAGGAAAATCCTCACAACACCATGACAACCCTTACCTTTAGAATCGTACGACGGAACGAGCAGTACACGCGATTGGAAGAGGAAAATTTTTGATAAGGAAAAGAGCACAGAAACGTCAGAGAGGAGGAAGAAGAGAGAGAAGGAGAAAAATAAAAATAAAATAGTAACAGTTATCAGGAAAATCATCCAACTAACTACACAATCCCACTAAATCTCACCCTGTAACCACCTCAGATTCCCAACTCCATCGAACCACTAACAGATGACTGGAACAAAAATTAACACCTACATTTCACACAGGATTCAAACCACGGAACCTTGACATAGTAACTCCCTTACCACTCGATCCAGCAGGCTCATTCTGATATAGATTAACAGACAATTTTATATAAGCCCACTCAACAAGGGTAAGGCTTGGATCAAAAAAAATAACAAAATTTGCAACCTTGAGACTTGAACCCAAGACCTCATCCACACCCCCAGAACACTTAACCATTGAAGCAGATACACATTTGTGTCAGAGATTTACAAAAGCAGAAATAAATTATTCAGGGCGTTACAACTCTACCCCCTAAAAGAAATTTCAACCTTGAAATTTACCTTATCAGAACAGATGAGGATACTACTGACGCACCGAGTCCTCAGGTTCCCACATGACTTTCTTAGTGTCGTGATTTTACCACAGAACCTTTACTAATGGAATGGACCCTCAGACTGATACTGCCTCAACATCGAGACGTGAAATACATCGTGGATACAGTCCAACTTTAGAAGTAGCTCCAAGCGATGGCGGCCGATCTCACGCGGCGAGAATTCGATATGACCCGATAAACCTAGGGCTCAACTTGCCGCTTACGACCGAATCTCAAAACTTTCTTCCACGGAGAAACCTTAAGAAAAATGAAGTCTCCCACAGAGCACTCAATATCTCTCATCTTCAGATCTGCATAAGATTTCTGTCTATCAGAAACGGCCTTCAGGATCCCGAATCAGTCTAACCTACGATCCTGAATCAATCTAACCTTGTCTTCGGTCTTAGAAAACAACCCGATGCTTACCCAACTCAGTCCAACATAGTGGAGTACAAAACTTCTGACCGTACAAAGCCTCGTAAGGTGCTATCTGGATGCTAGATTGGAAACTGTTATTGTAGGCGAACTCAGGTAATAACAAATAATCCTCCTAACCTCCTCAAAAATCAATCACACAACTCTGAAGCATATCCTCTAGTATTTGAATCACCCTCTCAAATTGACCATTGGTCTGGGGATGAAACACAGTACTGAAGAGCCTCGTGCAATTTCTTCCAGAATCGAGAAGTGAAACGAGGATCTCTATCAGAAATAATCAAACAGGACCCCATGTTGTCTTACAATCTAAGAGATATAAAGCTTCGCTAACATTTGCAAAGAGTAGTCAGCCCGAACAAGAATAAAATGAGCGGACTTGGTCAATCAATCAACGATGATTCAAATAGAATCCTTCTTAGTGGGTGTCAAGGGAAACCCACTAACGAAGTCCATCATTACTCGTTCCCATTTCCATAAGGGAATCTTAAAGGGTTGTAACAAACTCGAAAGCAACTGGTGCTCAACCTTAACTTACTGGCACGTCATCCAACGAGCAACGACATTTGTAACCTCACGCTTTAAACCTGACCACCAATACAACTCACGAAAATCGCTATATATCTTATTACCACCGGGAGCATAGCACAAGGGCTGCTATGCGCCTCCCTTAGAATCAACTGTCTCAAATCAGAATCATTCGACACACAGATCAGACCTCAAAACCACAGAACTACATCTTTATTCAGCCCAAAATCTGAAGTACTGCCACTCTTAATCTGACAGAATCGTAAACCTAGAGACTCATCCCCTAACTGCTTATCCCGAATCTAATCAATCCAAGTCGGCTTAACTTGCAACTCTGTTAACAGACTCCCATCATCAAACAAACTAAGGTGAACGAACATCGCTCTCAAATCAGCCATCGCTCTATGACTGAGAGCATCAGCCACCACATTGGTCTTACTAGGATGATACTCTATCGTGCAATTATAATCTTTGAGCAGCTCAATCCAACGACGCTGTCTAAGGTTCAACTCCTTCTGAGTAAGGAGGCACTTGAAGCTCTTGTGATCAGTGTAAATAATACACCTCTCACCATACAGATAGTGCCTCCATATTTTCAATGCAAAAACCACGATAGCAAGCTCAAGATCAAGCGTCGGATAATTCCCTTCATGTGTCTTAAGCTGACAGGATGCATAAGCCACAACCTTACTATCTTGCATCCAAACACAACCCAAACCAACATGTGACGCATCACTGTATACCATAAATTCTTTCCCAAATTTAGGCTGTATCAAAATAGGAGCCTGAGTCAGAACAAACTTGAGCTTCTCGAGCTTGGTGATCTTGCGTTAGTCTAGAAAAAGAACAGATTACACAAAAGCTTAGTCAAAGGAGCTGCAATCAAAGAGAACCCCTCGATAAATCACCGATAATATCCCACCAAACCCAGAAAATTACGGATCTCGGATACGTTCTTAGGCTGTTTCCACTCAAGCATAGCCTCAATCTTCCTCGGATCAACACGAATCCCCTGACCAAAAACCACATGCCCTAGAAAAGTTATCTCTTGCAACCAGAACTCACACTTGCTCAACTTAGCATAGAGTTATTTCTTTCAGAATATCTGAAGCACTACTCTAATATGCTCATCATACTCATCCTCAGTCCTAGAGTAAACCAAAATATCGTCGATGAAAACCACAACGAATTGATCCAGATATAGTTGAAAGACTCGGTTCATCAGATCTATGAATTCAGCTGGAGCATTCGTCGGACCAAAAGGCATAACTAGGAGCTCGTAATGTCCATAATAAGACCTAAATGCAGTCTTATGAACATCAACTTTCTTAACTCTAAGCTAATGGTACCTAGAACGGATATCTATTTTTGAGAACACTGAAACCCCTCGGAATTGATCAAACAGATCGTCAATCCTCGGAAGTGGATACTTATTATTGGCCGTTATTTTATTCAGTTCCCAATAATCAATACACATCCTCATAGTCCCATCCTTCTTCTTTACAAATAAAACCGGTGCCCCCCACGGAAACACACTAGGGGGGATGAAACCATGATCCAGAAGCTCTTAAAGTTAAGCTTTAAGCTCTGCAAGCTTCTTTGGTGCCATGCGATATGGAACGATAGACACCAAAGCTATACCCGATAGAAGCTCAATGTCGAACTTAACTTCTCGATTTGGAGGTAAGCCCGGTAACTCTTCAAGAAAGACATCTAGAAAATCTCTCACTATTCTGATATCCCCAATAAAAGAGTCCCCAGAAACAGAAACATTGGCGTAAGCCAAATACGCCTCACACCCTTTCCGAACCAGTTTCTTAGCCACAAGAGCGGAGACCACATTGGACAGATAATCTTGATGCTCACCGATCACAACCACCTCCCTATCATCTTCGGTCCTCAGAATAACCCTCTTAGTTGTGCAATCCAAGCTTACTCGGTGCTCAACCAACCAGTCCATACCCAGAATTAAGTCGAACTCCCCAAACGGAAGCTCCATCAGATTTTCCAGAAAAATAGTCCCTTACACCATTAGTGGAACATTCCTATAAAGTTTACTAACCCGAACAGACTGACCCAATGGACTTAGTATAATAACCTCACTAGAAATGCTCTCAACAGAAATCCCGAGGTTTTCAAAAAAGGAACTAGCCATATAAGAGTGTGTAGACCCTATGTCTATTAGAAGCGATATAAGGTACTTTAAAAATAAAGAAGCGTGCTTAGTGATAACGTTAGGGCGTCTTTATCCTCTCGAAAGTCGGCGATATAAACCGGTGTAAATTTGTCTCGCCTCGATCGATTAGCACCTCTGCCGGTGCTCTGTCCTCGGCCCATACCATTACCACCCCTAGCAGGCCCATGGCCTCTTGGTAGCTGCTGAACTACCCTCTGAAGTTGTGCAGAACCTGATCCCAAAGCTTGCATCTGATCAGCCAGCTGTGACCATTCTCTAATACGGTACTCCAAAGATCCATACCTTAAACAAGCCCCTAACCTCCTCCAACACTTGCCTAGATGGCGCCTACTACAATCTCCACATGGCTGAATCTCAGTAGGAGCAACAGGAACCCCTACTCTAATCGGCCCATCAGGTATGACCTTTTTCTTTGGCCTCTGAATAGAACTAGAGGGCTCTGACTCCCTCTTATTCTTACCTCTCTCACGGTCCCTATTTTGGCGTTCCACTCGCTTAACCTCTTCGGCGATCTTCGCCTTATCAACAAGAACCGCGAACTCTCGCTCCCTCTGTAGAGCAATCTGAACCCGTAAATTATCCCTCAATCCATCCTTAAAGTGGATGCACTTCTCATACCGGATGCCACCATACCTCGGTGTAGTAGCTCAACCTCGAAACTTCGACCTGTCTGCGACCACGGATCTATCACCTTGCGTGAAATTCATGAACTCACATCCACGAGCATCCACATATCTCACTCCCACATATTTCCCTAAAAGCATTCTTAAAGAAGTCTAGTTCGATCAATCGGTGAGTATCTTTCTCAGCCGATAACCACCAGCGATATCCTAGTCGCGAGTAAAGAGACTTCACCCTTAAGCTTCTACTCGAGATTACATTCTATATCATTCATGATCCTCTCGGTGGCCTCCAACCAATACTCAGCCACAGTAGGTGCGACTCAAATGACATACCTAAACAGCTCAGCACCATTGGATTAGAGTCGTTCAGTTACTGACCCATGGCCCCAAGATCCAGAATGGGGTCCAGCGACCCTCTCCAATATCCTCAACATGGCATGGGACAGTGCATCGTCCCCAGCCAAATGGCTTTGAGACCCACTCTTAGTAGTCGGTGAAATCGGTGTCTCACTCGTGTCTAAATTTGGCATATTTCCCAAAGAGGAAGACTCAGCTCGAGCCCCCTACGACCTCTATCACGGCCACGAACACCATGTTCGTGAGTTCCACAGGCGCTCATCTAAATTCTCAAATTTTTTCTACATTATAAAATTTTATGCATCAATTCCAGTATTTATTAGCAGATATTTTATGCATAAGTTATCGGAAGTTCAGAGATGTTTTCAAGAGTTTGATATCTAACTATTTTAGTACAATTTCAGAAAGTACTAACTACAACATTTTAGAATATACTATTAAACTTTCAAAAATACTTACGATGTCGATCTTAGAATACTAGATGTACCATATGCTTTCTTATCGTTATTCCAATTATTTGAAAATCAGTTCATTTATTTTTTTGAGACATAATTTTGGAACCCAAAATTTCACAGCCCGAGTTTTGCAACATGGCTCTAATATCACTAAATGTAACACCCCAAACTGGCCCTAGGCGTTATGGCCAGAATCGAAGACATCACAAAGAATAGGTTTTGAAAAGCGAGTTGTGTTGATAAACCATTCAACTTTTATAACTTCGTATCAGTTCTAATTATTAATGTAAGCGTCATTTAAATAGTTCTTTTTCCAAAACATAATTTTCAGTGGAAATTTGTTAAAATTAATACATTTTGGAAATCTCATTTGTATTTTTAAAAAACCTTTATTTGTATAAAACTATAGTTTTTCATAAAAGGTTTTGTCGAAACATGCAAATTATCAAATCAACAAAACCAAAACCAACAGTTAAAAACCATACAATCCCGAGAGTCCCAGAAATTACAACTCTCAATTAAGTCCGAAATTAAAATAAAAACCAAAATTACTAAGTATAATCTGTTCTCAGACGAGTGGTCACTGTTGAATCTCCGCGCGCTTGCCGATCACTAAATCTGTTGATTACCTGATCAGAACAGACAAACAAATGTGAGTTTTCGTAAACTCAGTGTGTTACCCAAAAGAAATAAACATAGAATTTATACAGAAATCACATATACAATCAGAATCAGATCGGACCTAAGACCTTTATAAAAGCGTGCAAAATCGGATATGCGAGAATCCTATCCCCATCTTACACACACTATCTCAGACCATCCCAACACACCATGTAGAGTTATAAACACTCACTCATCCTACACACCATATAGTGTCATTCGACCGCGTGTCGGATAATATCACGATTGACTACGAGAATATAGGCAAGGGTCACCTTTCAAAACACTTCCTCCATATATACAATCCCACACTAAAAGCAGGATATAGAATATAGATTCGGATACATATATAGCATGCTTATCATGCTTGTGTACAAACATCGGATATACATATAGCGAGAATAGTCGATCGGATATAAAAGTGTCCTACTTAAAGCATACTATCGAATATCAAATCACATAATCTAGGGTTTGGTTGGCCGCTTCATGACCTACGGTGAGCCCACGATCGATCGGAGCGACCCGTGCAACCACAGGAAAATTTTAAAATTATGGGCCCACATGCCCATGTGGGGTCTGAGCATGCCCAAATTGGCCTTACCCATATAGCCCACGCGGCTTGCCCAATACCCATACGTGTGGGCCCACCCTAACTTGGCCTGGCCGTGTAGCCCATACAACCACACCCACATCACCACGGACATGTCTTCGCGCATAGCCAACCACACGCTCGTGTGGCATCGGCGATTTGCACTTTGAATTTTGCGAAACTTCGATTTACACACAGTGCGGTTTTGATCAAAGCGTTCACGAAATGAAACGACACCTAATAATGACAACAAAAACACCCATGATTACTTAAATCCTCAAATCCAGCAGAGACACCTCTTGACCACAACTCAAAAACACAACAGAAAACTACTCTTAAATGATCCCAAAATCTTACCTTTTGCAACAGCAGCCTCGAAATTTCACTACACCATCGAAGATTCTCTATTTTCCTAAAGAACACCTACTAAAATAGTTTCTTTGGATTAACTCAAACATCATTAGAGGCAAGAAATGCAAAAGGAAAATCTTCACAACACCATGACAACCGCACATCGAGAATCATATGGCGGAATGACGATAATCACTATTGGAAGAGGAAAAATTTTGATAGGAAAAAGAGCACAAAAACATCAGAGAGGAGGAAGAAGAGAAAGAATGAAAAAAATAAAAGTAAAATAGTAACAGTTATTAGGAAAATCATCCAACTAACTACACATTCCCACTAAATCTCACCCTCCAACCACCTCAGACTCCTAACTCCATCGAATCAGTGATAACTAACTAGAACAAAAATTAACACCCTCGTTCACACAATGATTCGAACATAGGACCTTCAGCATACTTACTCTCTTACCACTCAAACCAGTAGGCTCACTCTAATATAGATTAACAGAAAATTTTATATAAGCCCACTCAACAAGGGTAAGGCTTGGATCAAAAGAATAAAAAAAATTGCAACCTTGAGACTTGAACCCAAGACCTCATC
The DNA here is from genome assembly GCA_025503065.1 of Gossypium bickii. Classification (NCBI taxonomy): domain Eukaryota; kingdom Viridiplantae; phylum Streptophyta; class Magnoliopsida; order Malvales; family Malvaceae; genus Gossypium; species Gossypium bickii. The sequence continues at coordinate 89,331,536 of CP106714.1, read as the reverse complement.
CACACCCCCAGAATACTTAACCACTGAAGCAGATACACATTTTGTGTCAGAGATTTACAGAAGTAGAAATAAATTATTTAGGGTGTTACATTGACCCATATAAATAACAAAATAGAAAAGGTAGAGAAGATCGAACACATAAATTTTACGTGGAAAACCCTCAGTTAAGAAGATAAAAAACCGCGGGCAAAGGAGACATTGCTTTACACTAAAACCGCTGGCAAAGGAGACATTGCTTTACACTAAATGAGTAAACAAAAGAGAGTATAATATGGAGAAAATAAGCCTAAATGTATTAAACGTACAAACCCAAACCCCAAAAATAAAATGCTAACTCGAGAATAAAATTACCATCATAACCACGAAAACTCTTACCAAAACTCATTTGCGACTACATTTTTTCGCCCCCAAAAGAAAAGCCCTATAGTACTACATCGTTAATGGACTTTCAAAATAGGGATACAATGGCCCCTTTAAATAGGTCAAGATTAGAGTTCTAATCATAATAAAATTTTCCTAGATTAATCGAGTTCAACATAGGAAAAGATAGCGATTTTAACTAGGAAAAGAAACTTCGGTGTTTGTAGGAAACACATCATGCGTCATAACATCCTCATTCGCGTCGTCACGATGTCGAAAACTTCGTTGTGACATCACCGATTGAGTTTGGTAAGTGGCGCAAAGCGCCCAATAAATCGATGCACATTAACAAATCTCCACCTTGACTTGTATTTACCATATCTTCTTCTCCAAGCCGTCACATGCAGGACTCAATTTTTGTAGAATGCCAACCAAGCCCGGATCAATTCTCAAACTTGGAAACTGAAAGACTTCTAGTCTTTAAATCAAGGTTGTATAGTGCAACAATGGCGATGATACATGAATAAACATGTGCTTCTAGCGGGAGAGAAAACATTGGCGAAGTCAACTCCTCCATTTAATTGTCACCGCTTTGACCAACTTTGCTTTAAACATTACGCTTCATTTGAAACTATTACAATCTAAAATTTGTGATTTCATTGAACTTCTCAATATCAAAATTCATTGTCGTCATCCACTGAATGGGTCGATTGTGGAAACATAACATTGCTCACGATACCAATTTGTTGGGGATCGACCAGTATAAACAACAAAAGAGTAAGGTAGAAGATCGAACACACAAATTTTAGGTGGAAAACCCTCGATTAAGGATAAAACATCACAAGTAAAGGAGGCATCGACTTTTCACTAAATGAGTGAATAAGCGAAAGTACAATATGGAGAAAATACGCCTAAATGTACTAAATGTACAAACACTGTAACATCCCAAAATTGGGCCTAGTAGGATTGGGCCCAATCGGCCTTGAGCGTAGTAGCGTTTAAATTTTTGGAGAATAAGAGATCGGCTTAAATGCAAGTTGGACCTATTAGGTGAGTGATTTTGGAAGGTTAGAGGGCTTCTATGAAGTCCCGAGATCAAACTTTGGCTTTAGGAAAATTTTAGTTTTAGGCGAGAAAAACCCTGGGAGTTAGTAGGTAGGCTTTAAGAATAAAATATAAAGGAAAATAATACAAGTGGAGTGTGTGGTGTAGTGGCAAAGTGATGCCACATAAGAGGCAAGGGATGACATACAAGGAAGGAATGAGGTCCAACGTTCAAGTCCTGGCTCTTGCATTTTGGTTTTCTTTTTACAAGGACCTTAGAATTTGGCTATAGATTTATATTTAGTTGCGCATGGTTTAAGACACAAGAGGAGCTTGTGGTTTGGTGGCAAGTGGCGTGTTGAACTATTGAAGGGAGCTTGGGTTTGGGTTCGAATCTCATGAAAAGCAAGGGAGTATTTATTTTGCGAATTGGACGGCAAGAGTTTGAGTTGGATTTAAACTCTACTGACGAAGGGATCCCACATCGGAAAGATACAAAGAAGGAAGGTGAGAAGCTAGCTATATATAGAGCATTCTAGGAGGAGAGTGAATACACCTTAGAGGGCGTTTGGGCACAGGAGTGGTCGGAGCACGGATTTGCACCAGATTCCTATCAGGTGTGTACTTCTCTACTCTAGGCGTAGAGTGGCAAATTGCCGAAATCTTTGGTCACCCGGTGATAGTAGCCACCACAGCGTGCGGCGCACATGTGGGGGCCGACCACGATAGTTGAGGCTATCGATGAGTGTTATTGTGGGTTGTATTTGCTTGGGCCTCGATGGGCGAAATGGGCCCAATGGGCCCATAGGCTGTCGAATAAAGTGTATCATGGTGTAGTATATAGTGAACTAAACTAGGTGAATCTCATATCGTGGCTAGATTTGTGTTAGGTGGGTCACCACGGCGTGTGGGCCGAAATGGGCGAAATGGGTTTTAGGCCCGATAGTCGATGCCACCAGGAAATGGTAGTTGTGTCGCTCGGCGACATTAGGCCTTCAGAAAGGCCATTGCAGGTGCAAAATTACTGAAATACCCTCGATAGGTAAATTACGAAAATATCCTTAGTGGGTAAAATTACTATTATACCCTTAGGAGTTAATTAGTATGATAGTGTGTAATACTCGCACCTTCATGTATGTTATTATTTATTTATGTGATGTTTGAAAGTCGAAAATACAATAATAGCTATTGTGATACCCATAGAGGGTAAAAATCATGACACCAGGTATGTTCTTTCTCCGAGTATGCCTTGTAAATATGGTCGTTAGCATGAATATTCATATGCCTTAAATGTTTTATGTATGTTGTTATATGTGGCATTCATACCATTATGATTGTATGTTGCATGGGCATGGGGATATGATAATGATGAATAGGGTAGTGTTAAAGGTGGCTTTGCCACATATTCTGATGACGTTGTCACATTATTCAAAGTGGCTCTGCCACATATGGCGATGACGTTGTCACATTATTCACAGTGGCTATGCCATATATTTGCGATGGCGACTAAGCTGCGACATGAGCGCCATTGATGGTGTGTAGCGGATGGAGGTCGATTGTAAAAATCCCAGCTGGTGTGATTGGCGGGATCGGGTGGTGTGTAGCGGATGGACATTTAGGTTGGTTTGGGTTTTGCATCATATCGCATTGATTATCGACTAATTGCTATACCATGCTATTAGGGCTAAGGCCCGATTCGTTTACTGTAAGGGCTTAGGCCATTGTGGTTTTGTAAAGGCTAAGGCCCGAGTTGATATGTGAGTGGGCTCGGGCCCAAATATGTTTCTTGTGGAGTAATTGCACTGCTGAGTCTTCTTGACTCACCCCTACTGCCTTAAATTTTTGCGGGTGAGACATAGTCTGCGATGGATTTGGGTGGAAGGGACTCTGAGGTGGCCATGCGGTTTTATTTAATAGAACTTTACTTTTCTTTAATTTTTGGGATCTGTTATGTAATAAGGCCACTTTTAATTTGGTTTAATTTTGATTTAAACTTTAGGCGTTTTGAATACAAAATAATCGATAAGGCGTTTTTACAAAATGCAATTGAAAGTTTTCTCACAACTTAACTAACAATTTTACAAAGCAGATTACGATGACAAACTTCTAAGCTTAATCTAATGTAACAACATGGGTTTTGACGTCGCCTAAACACAAGGATTGGGCTAATTGAAAATTTTCCTTAAATGATTATTGAGTTTTCAAGCGAACCACTAAAGCGGAGTTTTCAAAAATGGACTTAAAAGTTTTTTGAAGTTCGTGAAGTTTTATAAATTCTTCCCAAGTGACATACGAGATCCGTTAAGTGGTGTTTGGTAGGGTTTGGGGTGTTACAAACACAAACCAGAAAACAAAGTCTAACTTCGGGTACAAAATTCTCTCCATATTTACCATGAAAACTCTCACCAAAACTCATCTACAACTACATCTTGTTACTCCCAAAAAGTAAAATATAAGTATTGAATATAATTATGTTCTTTGATAAAAGTAAATACTAACTTTAAAAATTATGTATTTATTATTTTAATCTTATTAATATAATATTTTTATTTATTTTGGATAGTTTTGTATAAAAGTTAAATATGATAATTTGAATATCTCATTTTAAAGGTTAATAAAATAAATTAACTTAATATTTTCTATATTAAGTGATAAGTAGTTATCTTTCTACTTTTGTTATTCAGCAAACCCTAATTGTTGAAAATTTAACTACTGAAAATTAAGTATTGAATTTAAGTTATAATGTTTATTTGGTGTATTACTTAAAATTAAGTACTAAATATATTTATGTAAAATTTAAATTATGAAATTTTTATTTTACTTTTATCCTTAGTTTTAAACCTTGCAAGTTATTTTAAACAAAGTCTAATTTTAAATATCGTTACTATAAATATAAAATATTTGTAATAAATTATACTATTATATATAAAATATTAAAAACACTATGAAAATGAAATATTTTATTAAGAAAAATTGAAGGTTTATGTTTCATAGAAAATTTTGTTAAATAAAAGAATAAACTGAATGAAAAAATTGAGAGTAAATATAAAGTGTTTAAAAGGATAATATAGTCTAAAAAGAAATAAATAAAAATAAAAAAGAATTAAACATATTCTCTATTAAGTAATAAGTAAATTTCTTTTTTAATTTTCTTTTTTGGAAAAATTTGTATAAAGTAGTTTTCATTAAAGATTATCAAACGTATGTAAAAAATAAAAGTATTGAAAGTATTAATTTTCAGTTGATTATTTTTAAAATTTTTATCAAACCTAACTTTATTTTTATTTGAATATATATAAATATATATATATATATACCTGTTATGATAATTAAAAAAAATTGTGAACTTAACCTAGACTAGTTGCTTGGGTAAGGAATTTTTTACCTTAGGTAGATATAGTTAAACTTGAATTTAAATTAAATAATTTTAAAAAATAATTAAATTTAGTAATAAATTTATATAAAATAGTAATATTAATTTTTTAAAAAACAATGAAATGGATTATTTAGGTGGATCGAATTAGGCTTGACATGACATTTGCAAATCTTTTTTAACAGATAACTTGGCACAGCTCATGACATATTTAACTTAAAATATGACATGCTAATAAACATATTAAGTATAAAAATATGATAAAAAATACTAATAACAATTAAGATTTTTGTATGTCAATTTAAAATTTGATCTATGGGTCTTACCTCTAGTTTTCTTTGAGATTTTTACGAGTGCAAATTCTTTCATCACCTTTTTGTAATTGTGCTTGGTTTTATATTGCTTAGTTAGTTGATATTATTATTGTAACACCCTTAACAGTCTCCATCTACGAATTAAGGTTATGAAGTATTACAACACATATCGAAACAAATGGTAACATAAAATCATTCATCTATTAATTTAAATAACAAATATTCAAAACCCATCATCATTCATAGCATATATACAATTACGGGCCTTATATCGAGCTTATGGAACCTAAAAATCAAATTGGAAACAATTAAGGACTAATTTGAAATAAAGCAGAAAATGTAGAAAATTTAAAATTAGGGGTCACACAGTCGTGTGGCTAGGCCGTGTGGCTCAGGAACATAACCATGTGGCCAAACCGTGTACAGATCGAAAATAGGGCCACACGGTCGTGTTGCTAGGCAGTGTGCAATTCAAAATAGGGTCACATAGCTGTGTCTCCAAATAGTGTAACAACCTGAGACCGTGTGGGAAAAACTTGCTCCAAAATTGAATAGGCCACATAGCCGTGTAGAGTGGCCGTGTGTGACACATGACCATGTGACAGCCTATATCCTAGGTCGTGTGCACTTAAAATCACTTCTAAAACAAGCCAAAACATTTCTCATTCCTTAGGTGTCAAGCCAAACCAAAATCAACCAATCTCATACCTTCAAAACACATTCAAGCAAGCTTAAAACATACCAAAACATTCAACCTAAGTGCCTAACCAATATTCCCTCATTGGCACTACATTAAATACACCAAACTAAACACACATTCAATCATCTCAAGGTACAACCTTAAAGATATACCAACATACCAATTCATTCATTTCAGCATATCCATTTTACCATATCATCAACACTTTCATAAGGCATGAAGCAAACAATCAAAGCACTCATATGAACATACATGAGCCAATACACATTATCAAACCTTACTTAACCAAAGCTTAAAACAACATCATTATAAACCATTAAATTTGAAACTCCTAGTACATACCATTTATAACCCAACTTCAAAATGATCAAAACTTCTACCGTTTGGGAGCGGATAGTGTGTGTGCTCAGATTTGAACTTCCAACCGATCGAGATTTCTAATGATCTACAAAAAAAGAAACAATGGATGTAAGCAAATCAATACTTAGTTAGCTTCGTATATAATGGAAACTTAAAACTTACCAAATTTGAATCATTTTGTACATTTCATGTATAATTTCATTAACAAGCTTATGAATTCATTTATTTCCTATACACACAACAAATCTCACAAGTTAGTGAGTTCACATATACACATGAAACTTGAGCATACTATAGCAAAAACATTCAAATAGCATATTTACCAATCAATTCATCCAACTCATATTCAAATGGTAAATCGCATTCCATTTTATTATACCATATCAATTTCTCCTTTCAATGGTTGATTCTATGTAGCTAATGCATATATTCTTTTCATTTTACATATATAAAAACTTAAAACATATCATATCATATAATGTTCATAAATAACAATTGCAATTCAATCACCCCTTTCAATTTGTACTACGTGATACATTCTATTCAAAAGCTTGATACCATATATCCATTTCATAAATGTTCCTTACATAAATCAATTTACATATAGCGTTTCAAGCGTCAACCTTATCACAACATGATTCAACAATTCCAAGTCGATAAACAACAATTATACGGATATTCAAAATTCATAATTTTGTTCACTTTAATGAAACAATTTATGCTTGTACATGCTTTATTTTTTTGATGGAACTTTGTAAAGAACTCAATACACAAGTCGGGGAAATAGATGATGCTCGTATGAGCTAATAATATCTGAGAAATATACGTGTCAGGTTACCTATATGGCTAAACCAATGACAATACAAAAAAAAATAGCTTGGTCAGGGCTATGTGTACATGTAAGGTTACCAGTCCAAGCTAAACTTTTAAAATGAAAATGAATTACCAATCCAGGCTAAATCTATCTCACATGTATATCTGAGTTTGCAACAAATGCTTTGGAGCTCGAGTCGAATAGGAATCATACAGAAACCTTGTGTATGAGACTTTTACTTGGTCCATCAGAATTATCTCAGAATTTGATTTATTACCACATAGTCTGATTTCCAATTTCAACACTTTATATACAATTAATTAACAATGTTTAATAATGAATTGTAATTATGGAAGATAGTATAAACTTACCTAGACAAAAACCGTTGCGAAAACAAGGCTGTCAACTAATCCATTAATTTAGCTTTTCCATGATTAAAGTCGATTGTTTTGTTTATTGATCAAAATAATTGTTTTTGTTCAATTAATCCATTCAAACATCTCAAATAATTAAACTTAAACTTATAAGTCTTTTATATAAAAATTTACAAAATTATCCTAAACTTTACACCTTTTGCAATTTAGTCCATAAACAAAATTTACAAATTAACCACATTTAATCAAAACCCATATTAGCCAAATTCTATATAGTCCTATTCAGCCCTCATTTATCAAAATTTCACAATAATTTTAAGAAGTTTTACTATTTAAACAATTTAATCCTTTAACAATAAAATTATTAAAAATCACTTTATAAAATAGTCATATTTAACACCTAAGCTTAATAATCTACCATTAGACTTGAAAAACAATTCAAACTCATCAATGGCATAATTGAAAATGTTTAACAATTTTACAAAATAGTCCACGAGTTAGCTAGATCAAGTTCTTGAAATTAGAAAATATAAAATTATAAGAAACGGACTAAAATCTACTTACCAATTAGCAAAAATAAACTTGTCGTGATTTAGAACCCTTTCCCATTTTGTTTTCGGTTCTCAAATGAAAAAATTAAAGAAATTCACCTTTTCTTTCTTTTTAAAATCTTTTCTTAAACATATAATATAATATTTATAAAATAAAAAAATCATATTTTAACTAATAAATATTCCACCACTATCCATTAACATTAACAATGGTACAATTACCATTTAAATCCCTTGACATAACTTATTTATTCTTTTTAGTTAATAGAAATCAATAAAGATCAGCGTTTACGTCTTTTCACGATTTAGTCATTTTTCTTTAATTAACTATTTTAACTTTAAAATTTTGGGATAAAATTTCAATACACTTATATAATTGCACAAGTAAATATTTTTATTAATATTCTGAGCTCAATTTATAAAAGCGAGTCCCAATGCCTTATTTTTCAAAACCACTTGACTCTGGGGACAATTACTTGTACCTCATTAAATTTCTATAGTAAGGGAATAATCTTTTAATTGGTTCTTTGTTTTTAATCTAGTCATTTTAATGCACTATTAGGAGAAGATCGTGAGACAAACAATTTGCATCCAGGTGAACTAGGTCTTTGTAGGGCTACTTCTTTTTTTAAGTAAGTGATCGAATGTTAGCTATGAAGCTGATTTTGGCTAAGGTCTAGTGCCACTATTAATAAGGCTCAATTAGTGATTTGGATTTGGTATATCATTGTTAATCAACTTGTTTTGAATGTCATTTTTAGGAGTGCAGAAAGTGTGATCTAGTGTCATTTTGAGAAATCATAAGGTGTGTGACCTAACCTACATGATTTGTGTGTATGGAGCTAACTCAAAATTTACGCAAAATAGTGAAAAAACTAAAACTATTGGCCCACTAGGCAGTGTGTGCAGGCAGTGTGAGCCATACGGGCATGTGTGCAGTGGGTGTGCGGACCGTGTGAGACACGGCAGGCGTGTGTGCAGCTCGTGTCACGGCTATGTAGGCCACCACAGTCTAAGCAGGTAGGTGTGTGGGCCCATTTTGAAAGGTTTGTTTGGGCCTTGTGTGGGCCAGAGTGTGGGAATTTTGAAATATGATTTGCAAGTATTTTGGAAGAATGTTAGACCCTGTAAAGTAAAAAATCTTGCGTTTATATCTCGGTATATATATGACTACGAGTAAGCTAATTTGTATGATTTTTTGATTTTTTCATATGTATTAAAAACTTAATTTTGATTTTTCATTAATGGGTGTGGCATGTTATGATGCTTATGCATGATCACTTTGTACGAATTTGAACTTTGTATGACTTTGCATATGCATTTGCGCTTTATGATTCTTTTGCAATATACTTTTGGCACACAGCTGCATATTATCTGAGTGGCATACATCCACATTCTGATGTGAGGATGAATGGGTTCTTGTAGCCTTATTTGGTGTGATTGGTTGAGCGAAGTTGGTGTGTAGCGGATGGGGAAGTAAGACTTTACGTATGACATTGTTATGCTAAGCATGTTATAATTTATGATCTGTCCATTTTGATAAGTGCATATGTGCATGGTTCTATAATTTGATTCTATTTATTTGATTATGATTGTGGGCCAAGGCACAAACTGGGCTTTATAGCTCACCCGTTTGCTTAATAATTTTAGGTAATCCTCGGACTTAGGATTTGGCGATTACCTGGAGCTCAAATTGGTTATTTTGTATAAAACTTATTTAGTAATTCTTATTTTGAAATTTACATACTTTTGAATTATCGGTCTATTTTGCGAACTTTATTTGTGGTTTGGGATTTCAAAGTATCTAGTTAGCTATTTAAAATTGGTATGATTCTTGATAATAAAAAATTAAGCGTTAGATTTTCAAAGCAAAATAAGTCTAAGAAAATTTTAAGCATGAAATTTTAAATTAGGAATCTGCAATTTTACAAGCAAGTAAATGTAGTCAATAAGCGTGATTATTTTAAATAGAGTATTATAAGTTAACGTTTCAAATTTCACACACCGTTACGACTATAAATTTTTCTAACCAATAGATTAAAGCAAGTTTTTGTGAAAAATTTTACTTTAGAATAAATTAAGTTTTGAGAACAAGTGATCAAGGTTTGAAATATTAATGTAACCTCAAGATCGAGACCATAACGTCTAAAGTCGATTTTGGGGTGTTACAATATGGATTTTAAATTTTAAGATTTTGCAATTCAAAATAAGGAATAGTGTGGGTTGTGGCGTGCACTCAACAAAGTCATTCAATGGCGTCACGACTAGAAGCTTCTCGGCCTTGAGACAACAAGCGATGTTGCGATGATGCGAATGAGAACGTTGCAACATGTCGACATGTTTCCCACACACACAAAGTTTCTTCTCCTAGTTAAACTCTGCTATCTTTTCCCAGTCGAACTCTAATTAATCTAAGAATACTTTAGTATGATTTATGTGTTTTTTGGGGATCAACCAGTATAAACAATGAAATAAAAAAAGGTAGAAGATCAAACACACAAATATTTACTTGCAAAACTCATAAAAAGATGATAAAAACCACGAAAAAATGAGGCTTGACTTTTCATTAAATGAGTAAGCAGGATGAGAGTACAATATGGAGAAAATAAACCAAAATGTACTAAACATACAAACTCAAACCCAGAAAACAAATCCACTAACTCAAGAACAAAATTCTCTCCATGGTTACCACAAAAACTCTCACCAAAGCTCAACTGCGACTACATCTTGTGCAGCCACAAAAGAAAAGTCATGTAGTACTACATCTTTAATTGTCTTTGAGATAAGTGATAGGGATAAGAGTGGAAGAAGATTGTAAAGTTTTTTCCAAGTCACGAATTTGACTTAGGGCTCTAAATGTTTGGAAACAAAACTTGGATTTTGACACAACCTAAAATGCAATTGAATCCTAGTCAAATAAAACAAATAAAAATAAATAAGTAAGATAAATAAATAGAACAATAAATCAAATATTGGAACAATAAAGAAGATAGATGGAAAAGATAGAATGTGATATGTAGAAGTCCTAAGAACCCTTGGAAACAAGAAGAATCTACAACTCCCTTCAAAGCGACTCTAATTTCCTCTCAATAAAGAAAACTTGGCAAGAAAAAAAGTTTGAAAATGATCCCATTCTAAAAGATTATTAAAACTCTTTTAAAAGAAAATTTAAGAGAAATTCTTGAAAAGAAAAACTCAAAGAGAAGTTAAATAATAATCAATTGAATGAATTGTGTACCTTGCAAAGGTCTTTATATAAGCTAGCTAAATAAATCTAAATAAAACTCTTAAGTTTACTAGAATTCTAATTAACCCAAACAATAAGTAGTTTTAAACTAAACTTTCTTGTTGACATAAAACTCTAAAAAACTTAAAATAATTAATAATTATAAAAATTTGGAATAATAAAATAATAAGAGCTGATAAATACAATATTGTGATCATATATAATAAAAATTAAGCCTAAAACCTAAACCCAATATGATTTAAACTCGAATTAAAAGCACTGAAACTCGTAATTAGGTCATAATTCCATCCAAAAATTCTGCTCACACAATCTTCATTAAAACAATCATAACTTGAGCTCCCGAACTCAAAATCAAGTGACTCAAAGTGCGTTTCGAAGCTATGGGATAGAAATTTGAACTCCATGAAGACATATTAACTAATAAATGCCTAGATCCCATCCAAAATGATGTCACATGTCTATTGATTCCCTAAGCATAAAAATCGACATCTTACGTGAATGGAATTTAATAAATTTCACTCATTTAGTGCATGTATCATTCCTAGTTTCCTCAAAAAGATTCATTCTCACATATTGCCTTTGATCGAATCTTGGTTTGCTTAGTTTGACCTTTGATCTTATTGTTGGGCCTTTAGGTAGTGTAAGCCCATCACATCCATGGAGTGCAGGAATTGGGCCTTGAGACTCACATCATTCCTCCTTCCTCGAGAAGATTCTTTACTGTAACACCACTAAACACAGGCCTAGATGTTATGGTCATATCTAACAATGTCACGATAGTGTTTTTGAAACCTCGTGGTTAGGATGAAAACATTCCATGTTATTATCTTTAGTAAACCTTTGTTTGTAACACCCCAAACCCGACCTAGAAGTTATGGCCAGGATCGGCATGTCACATAAAAGGTTGTTTAAAAACTACGCGTTTTGTTAAAAATTTGAGTTTAAATATTTATTGCATTTGTTATCCTTTTTGTTAACATTTTGAAAAAGCGATTATTAAGGATTTAGGAAAATCAGTATCGCACATTGAATAATAAAGGAAGTAACCAAATTAAAAGCTAAACCAAATAAAATACCAAATTTAAAGTAATAGTGGCCTTATTACAAAATACCGAATTAAAATAAGTTCAAATTAAAGCGGAGTTCTGAAAAAAAGTGTCGTAACCCATGGCTACCTCGAGTCATGGCTCCAAAACCTCGATCTATGAATTACCCGCAAAATTTAGCGAAGGGTGAGTCAAGAAGACTCGGTGTGCAATCACTCCACCAACCATAGGCTAGGCGAGCCCATTCAAATACCAAGCGGGCCTTAGCCTCTGATGCTGAGAATAACGGATAGCATATACAAGATGATGCAAAACCCATCCCAACCTAGATTTCCATCCGCTACACCTCCGTACCAGCCAATCACCATTGGGATTTCTACAATCAACCTCACATTTACACACCATTGATGGCGGTCATGCGCTCATCGTCGAGAATCGTGTGAGTCACGAGCAGGTCGTGGCGAGCCAACTACAACACTTCCCTTTCATCATATCCCAAGCCCATGCGGCATGTCGTGACATAATAATTCGTGTATGAAGTATGACATGTATGCAAATCATATATCAAATATAACATATGAAGCGGATTACCATCATAATCGAATAACAAATACAAAATAATCAAGCTAATCAACCTCTGGGGTATAACGATGGTTTACCTTCTGGGGTATCTCCATAATTTTTCTATCGAGGTTTTGGTAATTTCGGGCATCTGGTGGCCTTTCAGAAGGCCTAATGTGCTTCCTCGGCGACTCAACTACCATTTTGGTCGTTCTGGGACTATTAGACCTAAAACCTAATTTCGGCCCATTCGGGCCTACTGCGCTCGTGTGGCCCACCTAACACAAATCTAGCCACATATATAAGATTCACCTAGTCTAGTTCACTATATACTACACCATCATACAATTTTATTCAAGCGGGCCTATGGGCCCATTGGGCCCACTTCGGCCCATCGTGGCCCCAGCGACCTCAACCTACAAGAATACTCTACGATGGCCTCAGCGATCACGTCGAAGCCCCCACGTGCGCTCGCCGCGCTCATGTAACTATTATTGCGTGGCCCGGCACCAGCGTTTGCCACTCTGACTAGAGTAGAGAGTTACACACACTGATAGGAGTTTGGTGCTAATCCACGCTCCAACCACTCCTATGCCCAAATGCCTCCAAGATGTATTCACCCTCCTCCTAGAGTGCTATATATATATAGCTAGCTTCTCACCTTCCTTCTTTGTATCTTTCAGATGTGAGATCCTTTCGTCGGTGAGTTTAAATCCAACTCAAACTCTGGTGCGTCCAATCTGCAAAATAAATACTTCCTTGCTTCTCATGAGATTCGAACCCAGGCTCCCTTCAACAACTTAACACGCCACTTGCCACCAAGCCACAAGCTCCTCTTGTGTCTTATACCATCTTGCAACTAAATATAAATCTATAGCCAAATTCTAAGGTCTATGTAAAAAAAACCAAAATGCAAAAGCCAAGACTTGAACCTTGGACCTATTTCTTTCCTTGTGGCGTCATCCCTTTGCCTCTTATGCGGTGTCACTTTGCCACTACACCACACACTCCACTTGTGTCATTTTCTCCACATTTTATTCTTAAAGCCTACCTACTAACTTTCGGGGTTTTTCACCTAAAACCAAAATTTCCCTAAAGCCAAAGTTTGATCCGGGACTTCATAGAAGCCCTCTAATCTTCAAAATCACTTATCTAATAGGTCCAACTTGTATTTAAGCCGATCTCTTATTCTCCAAAAATTTAAGCGTAACTACGCTCAAGGCCCATTGTGCCCAATTCTTCTAGGCCCAATTTCAAGATGTTACAAATCTACCCTTCTTAAAGAAATTTCATCCTCGAAATTTCCAACTATCTAATAGTCGTACAAGTCACACCACTATGCTCTTCTTTGCTGCGCACTCTGATCTAATAACACTAATACCCTTTCTAACTTAATCTTGGAACCCCTTTACACACAACCAACTATCTAACACCAAAGCAAACGGATATTTTCCACACATACATACAATTTCTATATTCAAGCATCACATCCACATCATCATGAGAATAAATACAATCATTCGACATATAATAGAATATAGTAAAAAAGAGAACTTACGGGTTTGGTGCCGGAGACTCGGGTGCCATACTTCCAGTAAAACATATATTTCTTAAACAATATTTCAAACCAATTTTGGAAAACGTTGTCGAACCCATTCCACAGCCGAGTTTTGCAACCTAGGCTCTGATACCATAATTGTAACACCCCAGCCCGGCCTAGAAGTTATGACCGGATTTGGCATGTCTATAAAAATTGTTTAAAAAGCTGCGCGTTTTGTTAAAAATTTTGAGTTTAAATATTTATTGATTGTTATCCTTTTTGTTAACATTTTGAAAAATGATTATTAAGGATTTAGGAAAATCACGTATCGCACATTGAATAATAATAGGCAGTAATCAAATTAAAAGCTAAACCAAATAAAATACCAAATTTAAAGTAATAGTGGACTTATTACAAAATAAAAACCTGAATTAAAATAAGTTCAAATTAAAACGTAGTTTCTGAAAAATGTAATCGTAACGCATGGCCACCTCGAGTCGGCCCGGCTCCAAAACCAGCGATCTATGAATTACTGCAAAAATTTAAGCGAAGGGTGAGTCAAGAAGACTCGGTGTGCAATCACTCCACACCAACCATAGCATTGGGCAGAGCCTATTCAAATACCAAGCGGGCCTTAGCCTACAGTCTGAGAATAACGGATAGCATATGCAAGATGATGCAAAACCCATCCCAACGTAGATTTCCATCCGCTACACACCTCCCGTACCAGCCAATCACCATTGGGGATTTCTACAATCAACCTCACCGCTACACACCATTGATGGCGGTCATGCTGCTCGTCGCTAGAATAAATGTGAGTCACGAGAGCGAGTCGTGGCGAGCCACTACAGGCGAATCGTGGCGAGCCACTACAACACTTCCCCTTCATCATATCCCAATCCCATGCGGCATGTAACACCCCACCCAATCAATACCTCTACGACCAAATCCATCATTTCACAAGGTGAAATATTTTGATTAAAACAAGTTATAGGTTCAATTTGGAAGAAGCGATATTTGAAAAAAATATGTTGGATGTTTAGAAATCTTGCATGAAGAAAGAATCCACTTTTGAGAAAAACCATATGTCGTCATTTATTTCAAGCAAACCACGCGATTCTTAGGAAAAACTTGACTTTATTTAGGTGTAAAGTTGAAAACCGTTTTAAAACATTTTGACTTGAAGTAAACTTGGTTTGAAAGAAATTTGAGCCGATTCGTTGTTATCACTTATTTATTCTTACCCGATGGTAAAGTTTAGGAAACTGGCAAGATGTGTACCTTAGAAAAACATTGATTTACGAGTTATTTAAACATGTCACGTTGTTTACTTAAGCAAAATATGATAAACTTAAACAAGATAAAACAACCCAAAATATTAGTTAGTGGCCTTATTACAAACCCAAATAAAACCAAATTAAAAATAAAGTACCCAAAAGAGTGAACAAACTAAAACCAGAAAGTAATATGCATGGCCACCTCGAGTCGCGGGCTCCACATCCACGATCTCTGAGTCATACGCAAAATGTAAAGGAAGAGGTGAGTCACCGAGACTCAGTGTATAATCTCCTCCCAATTATAACCACACTCTTTACAGTTTCATAGCCAAGTAAGTATGTCATACAACGAAACCTAGCCATCCAAAACTCAAGTATTCTACCTCGTGTGGTACCAAACCAGCTGGTGGTGCCAAACCAGCTGGTGACCCAAAGTCTGTCAGTAGTATATACAAATGTAGTACCAAACCACTTTGGTGGTGCCAAACCAACTGGTGACCCAAAGTCACAATTATCCATATGTGGGGCCAACCCACCGTGGTACCAAACCACTTTGGCGACAATCCCACCGATTGTAAGATGTGGGGCCAACTCAACTTTGTGATACTAAGCCAGCAGGACAAGTCGCTAAAATCAATGTGGTGCCAAACCCTTTGGTGACCCAAAGTCACAAATATCATATGTGGTACCAAACCACTTTGGTGGTGCCAAACCATTTGGTGACCCAAAGTCACTAATATCATATTTTCCCCCTCCTCTCATAATACCCATTTCAATGCACATGCTTATACATACATTACTAACATGCTTTGTCAATTAACAACATATTGCAACATAACATTTACATATTCATCAAAATCAAATATCATTAACTATCGAGCGGACTTACGGAGTCTCGCTCATACCCATAAAGGTTAATATATCGATATCCACACTTATTAAACTTTTAACGGTGTTTAAGTTAATAACATAGCAACACATTGATTATGAAATGTGTAAGAGATACACACTGATTACTCACGAGACTAACAAATCCGAAGCGGTCAGATCTAACCGGGAATCGAGTGAAAAACAGGGAATCAAGCGACTGACTACCCCTTCCTATATTCGGCCAACACAATACCATTAAGTAACTAGCCATTCGGCTTTAGTCAAAAAATCCCGAAGGATATAACGCGATAAGATATTCCCCCTTTACCTTGGTACCTTCAATCACCAAAGCAAAACCCGAAGCGGCGTGATGATAAGCCTCCCCTACAATCGGCCAAGATCTAAACCACATAAATGAATAGCCTTGACTTTTCAAATAATAAAAAGAGTTGAATCAATAGAACCTACTTACAGTCCTTACTTGTGACCAATTGGAATGGAATAGATGACCACGATCTGTTTGTTACAAAACCAGAAGAATGATTATAAGACTAAAGGTAGTCGACTAAATCACCATCCATCCACACTGTCTACTTAAACTTTTACTTCCCTTAAGAAGCGACAAAAGAGAGAGCAAAGATAGAAAGAGATTCGGCCTTATTACAAAAGAAGTAGAAGGGAAAAAGAGAGGATGAATCGAGAACTTACAAGAGTTGAGATTTGGCAATGAGCAAAGGAAGTATGATCTACGGCTTTTAATGATTGAAAGAGGACTTAAACCAAAGTAGTGAGACTCAAGGAGTTTTATTTAATCAAAGTGTTTTGAGATCAAGAACAAGATGGAGAAAAAGAAACAAGATGGGTGATGATTAGGCTTTGGAAAAGATGGAAAGGAAAAATAAAGTAAAGTGGGTAGAGTGGATTAGACTAGCACAACACATGAACAAAAAGATGGCGACAAGAAAGGGGTTTGATTTTGATAATGAAGTCGGAGAAATCAACAAAAGGTTGAGTTGAATGGGAATGAAGTTTCGACCAAGCAACTTATAAGTTGAAAAGAAGAAAAGAAAAAGAAGGCTTAGGGACTATTCGGTTTGACAAAAGGAAGAAAAACCCAAAGAACATTTGTTGCCCTCTCACTAAGCCGAAAATGCACCTATAGCTAGCTTCCCCTTTTGAATTTGGCACACACAAACACAAACAAAAGCTGAATTCTCCTAGCTCCTATAGCCACTTACAACAATTAAATTCTAAGCCTTCCCCACTTCAATCCCTCTTTTCTCTCCTTATTTTCTCTGGCCAACCATTCAAACAAGTTTGAATTCTTCAAACTCCACAAATTCCTCTTCTCCACCGTTATGAATCACATTGACTTGTTCAACATCTATCCTGAGAGTTCTACCTAAGCCTGACTACTCATTGCTCTGGCGTCAAAAATAAATAGCGAAAGGGATCTTACGTAGCTCGAACACAAGCTCCCCTAGCTCCTTGTGGCGTCCTCTCTCCAAGCTCTCGGTGGCGCCTTCCTTGCCACTTTACCAAGGCATTTCTTGTGCCAAAACATGCTATGGAATACTCTTAACACTAACCCTTGACTCTCTCCCACCACAAGTGCCCAAAAATAAAAATTTTTCTATAGCCCAAGCCTACCATTGGCTCATATCCGGACCACTAAGACACCACAACTAGCATCATATCCAAGCCATTCACATGCAAATAATTAAAATGCAAAAGCCCTATTTAAGGATGTTACCACGACGTATGTCGTGACATAATAATTACGTGTATCTTGATTATGACATGTATGCAAATCATATATCAAATATAATATATGAAAGCGGATTACCATCATAATCGAGAATAACAAATACAACATAATCAAACTAATCCCAACTCTGAGGGTATAACTTGATGGTACCTTACAGAGTATCTCGTAATTTTCCTATATAGGGTATTTTTAGTAATTTCCATACCTCTGATGGCCTTTCCAAAGGCCTAATGTACTCTCGAGTGACTCAACTACCATTTAGGTCTTCTGGGACTATTGAAGCCTAAAACAGATTTATTGTTCGGACCCCTGCCTTTCGTGTGGCCCACTAACACAAATCTAGCCACATATATAAGATTCACTAACCTAGTTCACACTATATACTACACCATCATACAATTTTATTCAATTGGGCCTCTGGGGCCGTTGATACCGACCCATCGTGGCCCCAACAACCTCAACCCACACAGAATACTATTGATGGCCTCAGATTTCGTCGAAGCCCCTGCGTGCGCTTGCGCTTTCGTGTAACTACTATTGCAAGTGGCGACAACTTTGGCGTTACTCTGCGGCTAGAGTAGAGAGTTACACACGATAGGAGTGCGGTGCTAATCCACGCTCAGAAACCACTCACTGTGCCCAAATGCCCTCAAGGTGTATTCACCTCCTCCTAGAGTGCTATATATATATATAGCTAGTTTCTCACCTTCCTTCTTTGTATCTTTAGATGTAGGATCACGCCCGTCGTGAGAGTTTAAATCCAACTCAAACTGCACGTAGTCAATCCACTGAAAAGAGAGTCCCATTTGTATGGTCGGATGTAGCGGCGGAAAGCCGATAAGCTAAGAGAAAATTTTGTGGAGCTCAGATTTTGGTGCGACGAAGCGGGGAAGTTGTTCACGCGTTTTATTGTGATCGTCTCATCTTGGTTTTGGGATGTGTCTTTGATCGAGAGGGAAAGGTAGTAGCTTTATGCATCCACGGCGATTAAGGCCACCTGTGAGCGAACTATCAGCGCCGACTTAGAGTTAGCGGCGAGTTGTCTTAATTTCACGAAAATATGGAACACTATCTTTATGGGGAGAAGTCCGATGGTTTTACGGGATCACAAGAGTTTGAGGTATCTCTTGACTCGAAGGATCTTAACTTGAGGCGGCGTCGGTGGATCGAACTTTTAAGGACTACGATTGTTCGATCGAGTATCATCGAGGCAAGGCCAGCGTGGTAGGTGCGCGCGTTGGTAGGAAGGTGAAATGACGGACTTAAGAGCAATGTTTGCTCGGTTGAGTTTATATGATGATGGAAGCCTCTTGCGAGAACTTCAAGTTAAGTAGGCGTGGATGAAGGAAGTTGGGAAAAACAATTAGTGGATGAAGGGTTGAATGCTAAGAGCACAAGTTCGGGATGGTGGTTTGGAAGGATATAACTGTCTAGTGATGGAGTGTTATGCTTTCAGAGAGCGACGTGTATGCCAAAGGATGTGGAGTTGAGGCAAAAGATTCTCAGGATGCACATGGCAGCCCTGCAGCTATGCATCAGGGAGGAAGCAAGATGTATAGAGATCTTAGAGAAGCGGTTTTGGTGGCCCAAGCTAAAGCGTGAGGTGTGAGTTTGTTGGTAAGTGTTTGACTTGTCAACAAGTTAAGGTGAACATCGGTTGCCATCGGGAGTTGCTTGACCGGTGAAGATTCCCCCAATGGAAGTGGGAGCGGATAACTATGGATTTAGTTAGTGGGTTACCCGCTACGCTTGATAAGAAAGGCAGCGGTTTGGGTAATAGTAGACCAGGTTAACTAAAGTCGGCTCACTTCATGCAGGGTGAGGATGGATTTCTCTCTTCAAAAAGCTAGCTAAAGGTATGCGTCTCGGAGATAGTAAGATTGCATGGTGTTCCAACATCAATCATCTCGGATAGGGATCGAGTTCACGTCGAGGTTTTGGAAAGCCTTGCATCAAAAGCTATGGGCACCACGATTGGATTTTAGTCTGCTTTCCATCCACGATCGGCGGACAATCGGAAAGGGTGATCTGAGATCTTGGAGGATATGTTAAGAGGTTGTGTCTTGGATTTTTCGTGGTAGTTGGGAGGAATTTCTACCATTAAGCGGAGTTAAGCTGCAACAAGCGACTACCCGAGGGCAAGTATCGGATAGCTCGTGTATGAGGCCTTTGTATGGGCGGAAGTGTCGTACTCAGACATGTTGGGCGCCAATTAGGCGAGCAGCGATTTTGGGTCGAGTTGGTGGCCAGAGGAGCGGAGGATAAAGTCAAGGTGATTCGGTCTCCGTCTTGAGGAAGCATCGGATAGCAAAAATCATATGCGGGATTTAAAGCATAAGGAGATGGAGTATCTTTGTGGGGAGACAAGGTTTTTAAAGTGTCGCCTTGGAAAAAGGTGTTAAATTTGGGCGGAAGGAAAATAAGCCCAGGTTTATCGGGCCATATCACGGTGATTAAGTGAGTAGGGCCGGTAGCTGCCGAGATTGAGAGTTCTGGCCAGGCCGGGCAGGATCCATGATGTCTTTCCGCGTATCAATCTTTGAGGCGGTATCGGTCGAACCCCCGCCGCGTTGTGCGATGCGAAAATCGAGGTGAATCGGTTTATCTTTCGAGAAGAGGAACGGTTGAGATCTTAGGGCAGAGATGAGAAAAGTTCTACGTAGGAAGTCGGTGCCCTTGGTGAAGAAGTCTTGTGGCGGAACCATGGTATAGAGGAAGCTACGTGGGAGCAGAGGATGTAATGAAAGCGGCAATACCCCCTTTTCTAGTTAAGTAATTTGGGGCGAAATTTATTTTAAAGGGAAGTAGAATTGTAACATCCCAAAAATGGGGTTATTTGAAATTTAGTTATTTTTTCTGTAGAACTATTGTGGTATTATTTATGGAGTAATAGAGCCTAATTTAAGGCTTTGAGTTGGCTCGGTTTAATGGAAAAATTCGAGTTTAACTTAAAAGGTAAGGAGCCTTAGCGGAGGGTGTTAAAAGAATAAGTGGGGATAATTTGACACTTAAATAAGCCTTGGAAAAGTGGCAAAGGAGGCCACTTAAGTGCTTGGAGTTGGCGCCACAATGCATAAGGGAAGCTTGTGTTAGTCATGGCAGTTTCTCTTTTTGCACTATATATGGGGCGGCGCACAAGGAGAGAATTTCTCTCCTTAAATTCTTTTTATTTTGGATAATAAGGGTGTAATTTATTATCATGGGATAATCAAGTATTTTAAAGGGATATTATTTGGATATTAAGGATATTGCATGGATTAATAAGAGATTATTATGATTTAATTCAAAATTATTTGAATTAAAATGAATGAGTGAGTCGAGAGAGCAGTGGGAAGTTTGATGAATTTTGAACTCCTCATGAGAAGGAGTGGGCGGCAAGCTTGATAGAGGGCGAATGCACATAAAAGCATCAGTTGGCCCCACTTGCTTCTCTTTTGTCATTCTTCTTTTGCTTGCAGAAATTCCTAGCCCTCATTCTTCATTCTCTTTTATTTTTTTCCATCCTCAAACTCTCTGCCAGAACCCCTCTTCCACATCCACCATCTTTTCTTCTTCTTCCCACACTTTGGCCATGAACCTATACTTCAACCTTTGCCAAAATCCACTTCTTTCTTATTAAACTCTCACTATGAATACACTTCATATCCTTACAGAAACCTCTTCCTGCGATCTCTGATTACTTCTTTAATAGCTTTGGCCAGAATATCAAAGTGGTTAGATCCATCAAGGTATTATCGGCGATTGATTTGGAAAAGGTGAGTAGCCATGGCCAGAACACTATTCTTCTCTTTTCTCTTATTTGGGTTTAAAATTTGGCATAAGCTAATGATGGGCTAATCTTGTTGGTTGGCAGGAAGATATCATTAAGTGCCGGGATCGGGAAGTAGTCGACTCAAACTCTTCCTCTACATAAGCGGTTTTGGTAAGTGTTAGTAAGATCTATTTTAGTAAGTTATTAAGTGGTGATTAAAAGCGAAAGGCTATTAAGCTATGTCGATTAACCAATTACTTGGTAAAAAGCGGATCTACGTGCGGTCAGTCGGAGTGGTTAAGTAACAAAAAGCAAAGTGAGGATTAGGGACCATAACTAACCCCTCTGGATTTGTTTTGGTTGGCGAATAAACCATAATACTAATCCTAAAAGTTGGCGAATATAGGTCTTTGATAGATCTGCAGGTGGCGAGGCTCTCTCTTTTGACTTAGATTGCAGTGGGTGACCAGTGTGTACATACACACCTTGTAACTGATAAATTATGTTAAGTAATGTGATTGCTAACGTGATGTATGTAGCAATGGTTTGAATACCATAGCGGTATCACGGGGTAACGGTAAAAGTACATTTCATCTGATTTGCTATTTGATGCTTTTAGGGAAGCATGTTGTGATAATACATTTGATAAATGCACGTATGATTATTGCCGATGTGGGTTGATTGAGTGGAGGCGGTGTAATCGTGCGGCGGGCACGATGTTTTGGTAACTGCTTGTGACTCACAGTCACGAGGTTTGGTTGAGTACCTCAGGGGTTTGGCACCTCCCTCGTAGCGACTTATCCACTGTGGTTAATACCACGAGTAGGTTGGCCCGCCGAGATATGGGATCGTGCGCCCGATGATTTGGTATCACCGCGATGGGTTGGCCCCATCCACGATTTGTGTCTGCGGACACAGTGCTTTGGTAGCACATCGTGACTATATATCACAGGTGGTTTTAGCACCACGGTGGTTTTGGTACCACAACCAGGGTAGCGATGGCGTATGGTACAGCTAGAGTTGGGACACATGATAACTTGCATAATTAATTTGTTATATGTTGTGTATGAATATGTTTCGCAGGGAAGAGATTTACATCTGAGTCTTGGTGACTCACCTTCTCCTTTACATTTTCAGTGCGAGTAGATCGCGGATGTGGGCCAGGTGACTCGAGGTAGCCATGCGATGTAATTTAAGCGAATAGTTTTGGCTTTAGTTATTTTAATCTTTAGTTGATTTATTTTGAATGTAATAAGGCCTCTAATACTTTAGCTTTTTGTTGTTTTTATATTCTTTGAATAATTTGCTTAAACTTCTTTTACCAATATTACATTGAATGAACACGTTTTCTCAAAGTAAACTTGAAAATGTTTCTAGTCTTTGTCGGGCAACATTTAAAACTCTAAAACAACTTGACCAAATGATTTCCAAATTTAATCTAAATGAGGTTTATTAAGTCCAGCTAAAAGAAGGGTTTTCAAAATTTAAGTTGGTTTCAAAAAGGAACTTCAAAAAATGTTTTCAACATGTGGACGGTCGGCCGTAGCGTTTGGGCGGGTTTGGGTTATTACAAAATTAATATCGAGCAGGTTCAAAAGCTGCATTTGTGGGAGCCCAGGCCCAAAAATGTTTTAAAAGGCCTTATAAAATGATTTTTAGTTTTGGAGCTTCGACATGGCAGAGTCTCGACACCGTCAGCCCGGTAAGTATTACGAACCTCTTGGTGAGATTATAATACGTAGAAGAGGGTAGGAAGTATGGAGCGTCAGTAGATAGACTTATAGGACTTGAACCCTAGGATTAGATTACTCGAAACACATGAAGGCAGAACATAAGACATTAAGAGAACTAAGCCAATCTATGACTTAGCCAAGTGAGCTAGGGTGTAAGTAACCACATGCGCATATCGGATTGGATCAGGAAAAACTTTGGTATTTAGCGGTCCGCTGCTGACTCACCTCCTCTGTAGCGGTGTCCTGCAGTGCGTAGCTTCGGTTCACCACACTCAAAGAGGCTCGATGGTGTGGCAACCTGCAATGCGCATGTCTAGAAAGGTTCCGGTGAGAGCTTGGTATTTAAGCGATCAGCGTGACCCACCTCCTCTTCACTTTCGAATCTACGCTGCAGTGCGTAGCTTTGGTTACATGCGACCACGAGGAGCTTTCGGTCATAAAGTAAACCTAATGATTAAAACCGAAAATTAGCCATGTTTTGAAACGAGGCGAAACAACAACAACTCAAATGTTTTCAAACCTCTTGCAACAACTCTTTCCATTCGAAAACCTCATATTTGCAACGTTTTCTAGAAAAACTCAAATTTTTGGAAAATTACAAAAAATGCCACTAGAAATAAAAGGTACTAAACGCATACGACTCGCCAAAATATCCGTTCAATGGTTTTTTGCTCTAAAATTTGACTACTTTACAAATATCCAACAACTTAGTTTTGAAAATCAACAACGAAAAATTTTGGTTTTAGAAAATTACGGCAGCCCCGATTTGTGAAAATTAAAAATGACCACGATCTTTGCAAGAAAGACTTTACCAACATCACTATTTGAAAAGGAAAAAACTTTTCGAAAGGACCATCAAAGTTTTACAAGCCCATGCCGAAACTATCTTTGATTTTATCAAAATGACAAAATTTTACCTGATTGACAAGTTACCAAAAATACCTTGGTTTCAAAAGCGATTACGATTTTACTGATTTTTATAAATATCCTCCAGTTTGAGAATTTCAAAATGACCTGCTTTACTAAAAGTTTTAAAATTTCTTTATTTACAAAAATACCCTGTGTAGGAAAATGGCGAAAAATACCGCCGAGGTAGAAATGGGCGAAATGTCCAAGAAGAGTGAATAGGTATGGAAAGCATTAAGGAATGGATGCATGAACTCTTTGTGTGAACTAGGATAGAAGACTGAAACAACAATACGCTCGAAAGAACCCCTGACCCCAATTAAATCACGTTCATAAAATTTCTTGTGAATAAGAAAATTGAAGTGAAACAAATATTAACACATAAAATTTTCTTAATGATTAAAAGTGATAGATAGAATGAGTTCTAGAGGGGCGTGGGCGTGGAGTGGTAGCAGTGGGGGTAGGAGCAATAGCAGTTATGCGAACCTTGTCCCGGTCCGAGTCAAGGTTCGGAGAAAAGCGGTACCCATACCACACACCTCACTTTAGTTTGAGAAGCGAGGACTGAGAGGCCGGTGGTGAGGTGTGTGCATGTTTGTTATACAGTGTTGGGAGATGAGTGGCGAAGTGGTGGGGTGTTTGGGCTTCGGTCTGTGCTCGGCCAGTCGGTCTAGCGGGCGGAGTATTGAGTGTTGTCCTCGAGTGTCGGCGAGTCTTGCGAGAGTATTGGTTCGAATCTCACGGAAAGGTTATGGATGATCTCGACTGACCCGAGGAGGAGAAAGCTGAAAGGCGGTCAGCCGACTTCTAAGGATGAAAGCGTACCGGTGTTGGTGACGATCGGGATGGAGCAGATAGACATGATGATCTCGCGTGGGACTACTTTGAGACTGACGCTTTGGGAAGAGGTATGCATTAGCACTTGTTACCAGCGATGCTCGAAGGAGAGCCTTCCTAGGTCTGATACTGGGAACTAAGTCGGTGAAAGTAGAGGTATGAGAAATTTTGGGATTTTTAAGAAATTTGTGGGTATGCCAGGAGGAATAAGTAGCCACGCGGAACATGAATCTTTATCAATAAAGCTTTGAGGGCGGGCTCGAAGGATGATACGAGATTACTAATTGCTTACTTGACCGGGTGGGAGTTCTCATCTCTTGTGGAGAGAGAAAGCCAGGTGGTAGGAAGGGTTAAGGAGGGCGCAAGGCAAAACTATAGCAAGAATAACTTGAGAAAGAGGATTTGGGTCACCGATCGTAGCACTAATGC